>OX402551.1:35000-5035000 GCA_948098915.1 Lampropteryx suffumata
AAAACTGCTCTAAGTTAGTGTAAAAATAACATCTTTCTGCACAAATAAAGAGTTGTAAGTGTTTCATCAAGGGTAAATAACAGCTAACGGTGCCTACTAGTGCTTCTAATCAACAGTCTTAAACATTTTGGACCACATTTACAAAATTAATTTTACAATATTTTCGGCTTTAAAATTTTAAAAAATTCATTTTCGGCTATTTTAAGAAGTTTTAGAGGTTTAAAACAGATTGCATCGGCTTAAGAACGTGCGCCAGCAGGTGGAGACCTAAATTAGGGGACTATTAAGTACAGTTCTGCCTGTTAAAATCACATTTTGCCAGTTTTAAAGTACCGTTTCATAGAAAAATAGGTCTTCGCTACAGTCGATTCCGGTCGATTCTTTCTTCAGCCACACCTAATACGCCGCTATCCAACACTCCCGCGAGCACCTGAAACGATAAAAGAAAGAATTAGCACAGGAAAAATAAAAAAGTGACCGACCGCCTTCACAAAAGTCTTCATACCCGAACGAAAACTGCTCTAAGTTAGTGTAAAAATAACATCTTTCTGCACAAATAAAGAGTTGTAAGTGTTTCATCAAGGGTAAATAACAGCTAACGGTGCCTACTAGTGCTTCTAATCAACAGTCTTAAACATTTTGGACCACATTTACAAAATTAATTTTACAATATTTTCGGCTTTAAAATTTTAAAAAATTCATTTTCGGCTATTTTAAGAAGTTTTAGAGGTTTAAAACAGATTGCATCGGCTTAAGAACGTGCGCCAGCAGGTGGAGACCTAAATTAGGGGACTATTAAGTACAGTTCTGCCTGTTAAAATCACATTTTGCCAGTTTTAAAGTACCGTTTCATAGAAAAATAGGTCTTCGCTACAGTCGATTCCGGTCGATTCTTTCTTCAGCCACACCTAATACGCCGCTATCCAACACTCCCGCGAGCACCTGAAACGATAAAAGAAAGAATTAGCACAGGAAAAATAAAAAAGTGACCGACCGCCTTCACAAAAGTCTTCATACCCGAACGAAAACTGCTCTAAGTTAGTGTAAAAATAACATCTTTCTGCACAAATAAAGAGTTGTAAGTGTTTCATCAAGGGTAAATAACAGCTAACGGTGCCTACTAGTGCTTCTAATCAACAGTCTTAAACATTTTGGACCACATTTACAAAATTAATTTTACAATATTTTCGGCTTTAAAATTTTAAAAAATTCATTTTCGGCTATTTTAAGAAGTTTTAGAGGTTTAAAACAGATTGCATCGGCTTAAGAACGTGCGCCAGCAGGTGGAGACCTAAATTAGGGGACTATTAAGTACAGTTCTGCCTGTTAAAATCACATTTTGCCAGTTTTAAAGTACCGTTTCATAGAAAAATAGGTCTTCGCTACAGTCGATTCCGGTCGATTCTTTCTTCAGCCACACCTAATACGCCGCTATCCAACACTCCCGCGAGCACCTGAAACGATAAAAGAAAGAATTAGCACAGGAAAAATAAAAAAGTGACCGACCGCCTTCACAAAAGTCTTCATACCCGAACGAAAACTGCTCTAAGTTAGTGTAAAAATAACATCTTTCTGCACAAATAAAGAGTTGTAAGTGTTTCATCAAGGGTAAATAACAGCTAACGGTGCCTACTAGTGCTTCTAATCAACAGTCTTAAACATTTTGGACCACATTTACAAAATTAATTTTACAATATTTTCGGCTTTAAAATTTTAAAAAATTCATTTTCGGCTATTTTAAGAAGTTTTAGAGGTTTAAAACAGATTGCATCGGCTTAAGAACGTGCGCCAGCAGGTGGAGACCTAAATTAGGGGACTATTAAGTACAGTTCTGCCTGTTAAAATCACATTTTGCCAGTTTTAAAGTACCGTTTCATAGAAAAATAGGTCTTCGCTACAGTCGATTCCGGTCGATTCTTTCTTCAGCCACACCTAATACGCCGCTATCCAACACTCCCGCGAGCACCTGAAACGATAAAAGAAAGAATTAGCACAGGAAAAATAAAAAAGTGACCGACCGCCTTCACAAAAGTCTTCATACCCGAACGAAAACTGCTCTAAGTTAGTGTAAAAATAACATCTTTCTGCACAAATAAAGAGTTGTAAGTGTTTCATCAAGGGTAAATAACAGCTAACGGTGCCTACTAGTGCTTCTAATCAACAGTCTTAAACATTTTGGACCACATTTACAAAATTAATTTTACAATATTTTCGGCTTTAAAATTTTAAAAAATTCATTTTCGGCTATTTTAAGAAGTTTTAGAGGTTTAAAACAGATTGCATCGGCTTAAGAACGTGCGCCAGCAGGTGGAGACCTAAATTAGGGGACTATTAAGTACAGTTCTGCCTGTTAAAATCACATTTTGCCAGTTTTAAAGTACCGTTTCATAGAAAAATAGGTCTTCGCTACAGTCGATTCCGGTCGATTCTTTCTTCAGCCACACCTAATACGCCGCTATCCAACACTCCCGCGAGCACCTGAAACGATAAAAGAAAGAATTAGCACAGGAAAAATAAAAAAGTGACCGACCGCCTTCACAAAAGTCTTCATACCCGAACGAAAACTGCTCTAAGTTAGTGTAAAAATAACATCTTTCTGCACAAATAAAGAGTTGTAAGTGTTTCATCAAGGGTAAATAACAGCTAACGGTGCCTACTAGTGCTTCTAATCAACAGTCTTAAACATTTTGGACCACATTTACAAAATTAATTTTACAATATTTTCGGCTTTAAAATTTTAAAAAATTCATTTTCGGCTATTTTAAGAAGTTTTAGAGGTTTAAAACAGATTGCATCGGCTTAAGAACGTGCGCCAGCAGGTGGAGACCTAAATTAGGGGACTATTAAGTACAGTTCTGCCTGTTAAAATCACATTTTGCCAGTTTTAAAGTACCGTTTCATAGAAAAATAGGTCTTCGCTACAGTCGATTCCGGTCGATTCTTTCTTCAGCCACACCTAATACGCCGCTATCCAACACTCCCGCGAGCACCTGAAACGATAAAAGAAAGAATTAGCACAGGAAAAATAAAAAAGTGACCGACCGCCTTCACAAAAGTCTTCATACCCGAACGAAAACTGCTCTAAGTTAGTGTAAAAATAACATCTTTCTGCACAAATAAAGAGTTGTAAGTGTTTCATCAAGGGTAAATAACAGCTAACGGTGCCTACTAGTGCTTCTAATCAACAGTCTTAAACATTTTGGACCACATTTACAAAATTAATTTTACAATATTTTCGGCTTTAAAATTTTAAAAAATTCATTTTCGGCTATTTTAAGAAGTTTTAGAGGTTTAAAACAGATTGCATCGGCTTAAGAACGTGCGCCAGCAGGTGGAGACCTAAATTAGGGGACTATTAAGTACAGTTCTGCCTGTTAAAATCACATTTTGCCAGTTTTAAAGTACCGTTTCATAGAAAAATAGGTCTTCGCTACAGTCGATTCCGGTCGATTCTTTCTTCAGCCACACCTAATACGCCGCTATCCAACACTCCCGCGAGCACCTGAAACGATAAAAGAAAGAATTAGCACAGGAAAAATAAAAAACGCGAGACCTGACTGAGACCTTTAAACATCTTCGGTTGACCTTGGAGGACATGAATAAGAGCGGCAAAACTGTAGCAGACAAAACAGAGTCTTTTGAACTAGCTGAGGGAAGTGCGAAAGAGGATTCGAATGTAAACGCCAAACTAGACTCCATACTTGACGAGATCCGCTCGTTGAAGGAACAGCACCAGAACACAATGCAAGCAGCAACCCCCCGGAAGGCCATCGATGCACGCCCTACACTGCATTCCGTAATCGTAACCTCCAAGAACGAGGCAGATACAGGAGATACCGTACTGGAGAGGATAAGGGAAGCAGTAGACGCGAAGGAAGGATGGGTGACCGTATCGAGGATACGGAAGGCCAAGGGAGGGAAGGTAATAATGTCATGCGACACTAAGGAAGAAAGGGAAAAAGTGAAGAAGAGGCTGGACAACGCTAGCAAAGACTTGGTAGCAGAGATTGCAAAGAATAAAGACCCCCTTATCGTCGCCAAGAGTGTCCTCAGAGCACGCTCTGACGCCGAGGTACTCGAGGCGATGCGCAAGCAAAATAAGGCAGTATTCCAAGACCTGAGTGATGAAGACAATTGCGTCGCAATTAAATATAAAAAGAAGACCCGCAACCCCCACACGCACCACATCGTATTACAGGTGTCCCCCAAGATCTGGGGCAGACTGACCAACATGGGCTTTATGCACATCGACCTGCAGAGGATTCAGGTGGAGGATCAGTCACCGCTGGTACAGTGCTCCCAATGCCTAGGCTATGGTCATAGCAGGGGTTTCTGCGGGGAGAAGGAGGTCTGGTGCAGCCATTGCGGAAATGCAGGCCATATTTTAACGGACTGCCCTACATGGACTGACGCGGGAGCCCCTCCTTCCTGCAGGAACTGCTGCCGGGCCCAGCTAACGCAAAAGGAACACAACGCCTTTAGCATGGACTGCCCTATCCGTAGGAAATGGGACCGGATGGCGCGGTCAGCAGTTCAGTATTGTTAAGGGCGCCCCAAGCAAAAACTATAGCAACTCTCCCTACCACGTAATCCAGGCGAATCTCCAAAGAAAAAGGCTCGCAACAGAGGAAGTACTACTCGAGGCTAGCAAACGACACACAGCCATTGCCCTCTTACAAGAACCGTACGTGGGCGCCGGGCATCAGATGAAGACGCAAGGAGGAGTCCGCTTATACCAAAGTGCTGGTCCAGAAAACGTCAAGGCAGTCATTGCCATCTTCGACTCGAGCCTAGACGTAACCCAACACCCGGAACTCACTACCAACAACATCGTGGTGGTAGAGGTTAAGACTAGTGCTTGGCACATAACCCTTGTTTCGTTTTACTTTGAGCCCGATCAACCCATAGAGCCTTACTTAGAACATCTAAAGAAAATAGAAGGCACATCTTTTGGTAAGAAGATGATCATAGGAGGCGATGCCAACGCCAAGAGTACGTGGTGGGGGAGCACCCAGATAGACAACCGGGGAGAGGAGATGGCGGGATTGTTGCATGAGAGTAACCTGCACATTTTGAACAGCGGCAACATACCAACCTTTGACACTATCAGAGGGAATAAGCGGTACTCCAGCTACGTCGACATAACAGCATGCTCAGAGGACTTGCTAGACTTCGTGGAAAGGTGGCGAGTAGAGGAAGGATTGACTAGTTCGGATCACAATGCTATGACCTTCCTCATATCCTTAAAAAGATCCAAGGGTATGAAAGTAGAACGCACCACCAGGCTATTTAACACCAAAAAGGCAGATTGGCAGAAATTTAGGGAAAATTTAATTAGACTAAACACAGAAAATCATATAGATACAGAAACAATAAAATTAGCAAATAGTAAAATAGAAATTGATCAATTAGCATGTAAATTTAATAATATCATAGTAGAAGCATCTAAATTATCCATACCCACTAAAAAGAAAAAAGACATACTTTCATTACCATGGTGGTCTGAAGACCTCGCGAAAATGAAGAAGAACGTTGCCACGATGAAACGCAGAGTCCGATGGGCGGCGCCTCGTCGCAGAGCTGTTGTTGTTGAAGACTATCTGAAACACAAAAGGGAGTATGAAGCCGCTGTTTCTGATGCGCAAACGAAATCGTGGAAAAATTTCTGCACACAGCAAGACCGTGAAACGGTCTGGGACAGTATTTATAGGGTTCTCAAGCGCACCACCGCCAGAGAGGAAGACCAGTTGTTGAAGCACAGAGGAACACAGCTAGACGCAGCGATGTCCGCAAAACATCTCGCGGAGACCTTCTTCCCGGAGGACCTTGAGAGCACCGATAACGACATCCATACGCACGTACGCAATCAAGCGAAAATTGCAAATGGGGAATCAGATACTGATGTATCGGACCCCCCTTTCACTAGCACTGAACTACGTATGGCTGTCAATGCTTTCAATCCCAAAAAGGCTCCAGGTGGAGACGGACTGACATCTGACATTTGCCGCATGGCTATTAACAGTGACCCCGAATTGTTTCTGTGCATTGTTAATAAATGTTTACAAAAAGGCTCTTTCCCTAGTGACTGGAAGCGGGCCACAGTAGTTATCCTAAAGAAGCCCGGTAAAGACGACTACACAGCGGCAAAGTCCTACCGCCCCATTGGTTTGCTTCCGGTACTAGGAAAAATTTATGAGAAAATGTTAGTGGGACGGATGAAATTCCATTTGTTGCCGAACATGAGCGTACACCAGTACGGCTTTATGCCGCAGAGAAGTACTGAAGACTCCTTACACACGCTGGTAAATAACATCCGATCGCAGCTCAAAGACAGGAAGATAATCACACTAGTCTCACTTGATATTGAAGGTGCGTTTGACAGTGCCTGGTGGCCGGCAATAAAGGTTAGACTTAAAGAAGAAGGGTGTCCGCTAAACCTACGAAGAGTGCTGGATGACTACATGTCAAATAGAGAGGTGACCGTTCGCTACGCAGGTGAGGAAATTCGCAAGTGCACCACAAAGGGATGTGTACAGGGCTCGATTGCCGGACCCATCTTGTGGAATCTCCTGTTGGACCCACTCCTAAAAGACCTAGAGCATAAGGGCATCACAGTGCAGGCTTTTGCTGACGATGTGGTGCTGTCGTTCGTAGGAAACACGGCCCAAGAGATTCAAGCCCAGGCTAATCCTGTTCTCGCACATGTTGAGGCGTGGGGTGTCCAGAATAAACTTAAATTTGCTGCGCATAAGACCAATTGTCTTACGATAACAAACAAGCTCAAATATGACAACCCTCGACTCAGCATGGGCGGAATAGCGATCGATCACAAGCCGGAGATCAAACTCTTGGGCCTCACAATAGATAACAAGCTCACCTTTAACTCACATGTAGCCAATATTTGTAAGAAATCAGCGGGCTTCTACAGGCAGCTCACAAAAGCGGCCAGAGTTAACTGGGGCCTCAACCACGAAATTGTAAAAACCATCTACATGGCGGCGGTAGAACCCGTTATAACGTATGCAGCTGGCGCATGGGCCTCGGCTGCGGACAAGATCTCCACGCGCAAGCAGCTGGATATGTTGCAACGGGGATTTGCGCAAAAAATGTGCAAAGCATACCGCACAGTTTCCCTCAATTCGGCCCTGGTTCTGACTGGGACACTTCCACTGGACCTCCGTATAAAAGAGGCAGCCGCCCTTTATAAGGCCAGGAGGGGGATGCCCAGGCCTGATCTATGTGGCCGAGACATTGAAACTCCACACTCATTTCTACACACACCACACCCAGCAGAACACATAGACATCGACATAACACACATCACCGAAGACACACAGATACACACACACGCACACGACATTTTCATTTACACAGACGGAAGTAAGATTGACGGTAAGGTGGGGGCGGCACTATCCTTATGGAATGGAGCCGCCGAAACCAAAGCCGTGAAGCTTACATTGCCGTCATATGCCACAGTATATCAAGCAGAGATACTAGCACTCAAAAAAGCCTCGGAAGTGATACTGAGTAGGAAGGAAGTTTCTTTTGGAGTGTACAGCGACTCGATGGCAGCCCTACTAACTGTCGTTAATGTCTCTGCCCTCCACCCCTTAGCTGTAGAATCGCGTGAAAACCTTAAGCGAGCTTTTGGACAGGGCAAGTCTGTAGACTTGTACTGGATAAAGGCACACGCGGGGTTGGAGGGAAATGAAAGGGCCGATCAGCTTGCCAAGGAAGCCGCCTTGTACTCCAAGAGAAAACCGGATTACGATAGGTGCCCTGTTTCGTTCGTAAAGCGGCTCATCAGGGATGAAACGCTTGACGAGTGGAATAGGCGTTACCAGTCTGGTACCACGGCCGAGGTGACAAAATTATTCTTTCCTGACATCACCGCCGCTTACAAAATCACGCGCAAAATCACATCCACACAATACACTACACAGGTGCTCACGGGTCATGGCGGGTTCTCAGCGTACTTGAATCGCTTCAAGTGCAAGGACAGCCCGTCGTGCGCCTGCGACCCAGACACTGACGAAACTCTGGTACACATCCTCTCTGAGTGCCCTATACACACTTTGGAGAGGTACAACATTGAGGCATACCTGGGCACCCAAGTAGTTCCCAAGAATTACGCAGAGATAGTGGCTGGTGACGACAGGGACAAGTTCCTGACGTATTGCATCAAAGTGACAGAAGTAGTAAGAAAGAGAAATAAAACATAGCTGTGTATAGATATATGATGATGATGATATGCTCTGATGTGAATGTAGATTAGATGTAGATATAAAAAAAAAAAAAAAAAAAAAAAAAAAAAAAAAAATGGGGAATGTAGAAAGCTAGGATCTTAAGATTCTATGTCAGAGTACACATTCCACCAACAAAAAAAAAAAAAAAAAAAAAAAAAAAAAAGGGAAAAGTAAAAGTAAAAGTAGTAAATAGTATGATAAATGTAAAAAATGTATAAAGTGTATAGTATGATAAATGTAAGATATATAATGTTGCAGTAAAATTTGTAAATTAGTTATAAGTATTTTAGTTAAGCCATATAGCCCCACGAGGGCATAGCAAATGTAAATAAAACAGCAGTTAAAATATTCCAGCTTAGTAAATACAGTCTCTGATCATGTCAGAGGGAAACACGCAAAGGGTGGTGGGTTTTAGTCGGTAGGTCGCCTACAAGGCGGAGTCCGACATAACCCGCAAGGGTATCCATGAGGATTTCCCACCCCCTACAGCAAAAAAAAAAAAAAAAAAAAAAAAAAAAAAAAAAAAAAAAAAAAAAAAAAAAAAAAAAAAAAAAAAAAAAAAAAAAAAAAAAAACCTAACCTAACCTAACCTAACCTAACCTAACCTTTTTTTTTTTGCGGCACTCCCGCATCGTCTTCATGGAGGGGGACTGGGAAACCGGCAAGAGCCTTCGCAACCAGTCCCCCGCCGACGACCGCCCGCCTTTACAGCGGGGCCTCCACGCCCCTCATCACAGAGAGGGGCCCGGGAATGACCGCGAGTGCACGGCCGTTCCCGCTCGACGGGGGTGGTGAACGGTGCAATGCGGGAGAAGGCGTCCCCACGCCTATTTCCCGCTGTTCGCCACCACAGAGATAGAGAAAACGACTATTGTCGCCTTCTCCTACCCCTTCTCCGCCTACGCAGAGGCGCCGCGAGAGGATCTTCCTCCCGCGCGCGCTCTGCCGCCTCCTTCTGGGACATGACGTCTTCGCAGAAGGAGGCCACCGCCACCCAGGCCCTCTCGCTCTCCAGCATGGCGTTGACCACGCTGGGAAGCGAGAGGTTCGGCCCCACTGCCGCCACCAGGGCGCGGCGCGGCTCGAACCACGACGGGCACACCTCGAGGGTGTGTTCCGCCGTGTCCTCCGTCGCACCACATTCGTGGCACGACGGCACCGCCTCTCTTCCGATCTGATGCAGGTATTTTCCGAAGCATCCATGCCCGGAAAGCACCTGCACCAGACGGAACGACAGGAAGCCGTGCGGCCTCTCGAGCCAATCCTTTAGGACTGGCCCGAGAGCGTCCAGCGTCCGGCGCCCGAATACGGCGGAGGCGAGGTTCTCCGTCCAATGTTGGACGACGGCATCCTTTGCCTCTCGCCGAACGGCTTCCCGCTCTTCCGGGGCGGGGCACTCCCCGAGCGCCCTACGCCCCGCCGTCCACTCATACACTCTGGCTAGCACCCCCGCCTCGAGTTCCCAAGGAGGGGTGCCCGCCAGAGCGCATGCCGCCGAGAAACCTACTGAGCGGTAGGTTCTCGCCACTCGCTGCGCGATGGCCCTTTGGGGCCTGCGCAGTGCGGTGGCATTCTCCCTCCTATGGAGGGAGTCCGCCCAGATGGGGGCCCCGTAAAGGGCCATACTCTTCAGTATGCCGGCATAAAGATGCCGGCATCGCGCTTTGGGCCCTCCCAGATTTGGGAGGAGCCACGAAAGCGCCCCCGCGGTCTTCAGCAGGCGCGTCGACAGCCCGCTAAAGTGCGGGCCGAAGTGCCACCTGCTGTCGAGCACTAGACCCAGATATTTCATCTGGGTCTTCACCTCGATTCTGACGCCCTCCACAAAAATGTGGGCGTCAGTAGGAATACGCTGCCGAGGCCCGTGAAAATACACGGCCTCGGTTTTATGTAGCGCAACCCCCAAACCAAGCCGGCGGATCCTGCCTGCGACCAGCGATCCGCCGGCCGAGGCCAGGCTCGCCGCCTCCCTCCAGTCTCTCCCCCGGGCAGTAAGGAGAGTGTCATCTGCGTAGCAAATGACACTCGTCCCTCGGAGGAGAGCTCCCCGCAGGAGCCAATCGAAGCCGATGTTCCACAGGAGGGGTCCTAGGACAGACCCCTGTGGAACACCGGCCTCGGCCCCGTACCGCCGCAGCTGGCCAGCTTTATCTACCAGGAGGACCGCTCGGTCCTCCAAGTAGCTGGCCAGCAGCCTCCGCAGATACTGAGGCACTCCATGATAACGGAGTGCCTCAAGTATCGTGGAGTGGGGAACGGAATTGAAGGCGTTGGCTATGTCAAACGACACAGCCAGCACCCCGTCCCCCACCTCCACTGCCTCCTGCACCTGGCCCTTTAGGCGGGCCAGCGCGTCGATCGTCGAACGCCCCCTTCGGAAACCGAACTGGGCGTCCGACAGATCTGGCCCCACCTCCCGGAGGAGGCCTTTTAGCCGCCCGGCGACTATCCCCTCGAACAGTTTACCGACCTCATCGAGCAGTACGATGGGTCGGTAAGCCGAGGGGGAGTCCGCCGGGCGTCCCTCCTTCCGGAGGAGGCACAGCTGCCCCTCCTTCCAAGGCTTCGGGAACCTCTCCGACACGAAACACGCGCCGAAAAGGTCCCGAAACCTCCTCTCCATCTGGGAGGCGGCGATGGCCACCACCCGTGCCGGGACGCCGTCCGGCCCCGGAGCCGTCTTCTTACCGCGAAGGCGAAGAACCTCCGCGGCAAGCTCCTCCGCCGTGACCGGAGGGACGTCATCCTCCGGCGGAGCCATCCCCCGCGGGGGGTCCATTGCTGGTGGGGTGAAATCGTCGGTCCCAGATGGAAATAGGGACCGAACCACCCCATCCAGCAATGCCGGCTCCAGGGACTCCGTGAGCGGGGGACCAAAGGGGCGCAGTTTGTTCCGCGCCGCCTTGTATGGTCTCCCGTACGGGTCCCTGTCGAGACCCTCGAGCATCTCGGCTCGCGCCGCATCTTTGGCGACGCTCACCGCCACCTTAAGGACCTTCTTCGCCTCCACGTAGGAGGCATAAAGAAGGTCCTCATGCTCGAGGTCTCTCTGGCTCCGCCGTCGGCTCCGCGCGAACGCCCTCCTTGCCACCACGCAGGCGGCCCGGAGTCCCGCCAATTCCCCTGACCACCAATACACGGCGCGTCGGGGGGGCGGGCGGCGTGACCGAGGCATGCTTAGGTTGCACACCTCAGTCAGGGACCTCCGGAGCTCGACCGCTGCGCCGTCGACATCTAGGACGTCGACGGGTGGGTCGAGCCAGTCCCGGAGGAACGCCCCCTCCTTGGCCGCCTCGCGGTCGAGGTGGGTGAGAGCCCACCGTGGAAAGGGAGAACGGCCCAATGGGGCCGTCCTCGGTGAGTTCTGGTTGGTGGAGATGTCGAACCGCACGTATCTGTGGTCCGACATCGTTTCCACCAATTCTACCCGCCAGTCCACGACGCGGGCGGCCAGAACGGGGGTAGCGAACGAAACGTCCACCACTGACCCTCCCCGTCGCCGCACACACGTCTGGACCGACCCTCTGTTGAGGAGGGACACACCGGAGGAGGCCGCCCAGAATTCGACGGCCCTCCCCCGGACGTTGCAAGTGGCGGCCGGGTTTCCCCAGGCCGCCGACTTGGCGTTCAGGTCGCCCACAACGGCGACCTGGCGCGGCGCCGCCCGGCCGATAACGGCGGTCAGGACTTCGAGAAAATTCTCGAAGTCCTGAAGAGGGCGGTTAGGGGAGAAATACACCCCTACCAAGGCTATTTCTCCCCACGCGGCGGCCACGTATCCCGGTCCCCTCTCTAAAAGCGAGAGGGGAGGGGAGTCCGTGGAAGACTGCGTCACCAACGCAACCAAGCCGTCCCTGTCACCCAGCCAATAGCCAGGGACCGAGTACGGCTCGGCGACTACCGCCACGTCCACCAACCACTCAGCCAGGACCTGCATTAGCAGGTCCTGGGCTGCTTTGCAGTGGTTGGTGTTCGCCTGGAGTATGCGATGTCCGACTCTATCCATCATAGTCGGACATCGCTTCTCCCTCATCGGCCGCCGGAGCGGTCGCAGTGACAGGCGGGGTCGGCGCCTGCGCTTTGCCCTTCTTCGGGGGAGGATTGCAGTTCCTCCCCCTCATAATGTGCTCCGCCGGGCAGCCGCTGGCTGCGCATATAGCGCAGTGCGGCTTGGCGGCCTTACAGTCGACTGACTTATGTCCGTCCTTGCCGCAGCGGAAGCAACTCTCTGTCCTGTCGACCTTGGACGGACAGAGAGCCCGCATGTGGCCGAGACCGTGGCACCTGAAGCAGCGCAATGGCTGGTCTTCAAGTGCCCGGATCCGGCAGGAACTGAATCCTACCGGGAGCCGCCCCTTGGCGAGGACGGCTTTGGCCACCACGACTGGGCACTCCAGGCGGATGGTGCCCATGCCGCCGCGGCCAGGCCTAATGTCCCGGCCCTGCACCGCTGCGGTATCGCAGCCCCCTATGGCTGCAATGGCCGCCACCACCTCCTCTTTGGTGACCGAATCGTCTAGATCGGTCACCAGCAAGGCCGCCGACTTCACGGGCCTGGCCACCTTGGCCGCGTCCGCAATGACCTCCCGCAACTTTGTTGCGAAGAGGTCTGCGTTGGCGCCGCCCTGGGCCCCCGGGAACTCGAAGATTCGAGCCCCGGTTACCGTTCGGCGGCACGCGACTGCACCGATCCCCAGTTGGGTGGGATCGGCGTTTGTACGAGCCCGCTTTAAGACAGACTCGTACGTCTCCCCTCGCTCTGCAGCCTCCGCGGTGAGAGTCACCACGACGGCCGCAGTCTTGGGAGGAGCCCGAAGCTTCTTCCCACCGGCGGGAGCCCGTTTAGCTGCGGGTGCAGCGGCGGCGGGCTTCGGGGCCGACGTCTTCCCCTTCCCTTTCCCCTTGCCCTTACCTGCCGCCTGGGGCGGGCAGGATGAAGTGGCAGGGGTGGTAGGGGCGGCGGCCGCTTTCGCCTTGCCCTTTCCCTTCTTGACCACCTCCGACCATGACTGGTTGCATGGGGTGGTCGAAGGGAGTTGGGCGTCCTCCCTTTCTGGGGGAGGTGGCCCCGGCTTTTTCGCCCTTTTGTCTGCCGCTAGTGGCGGACGCAGGCGTTTCTCGGGCAAGAGCCTATCCTCGATGCCATCGAGGCAGGCTCTTGTGAACGCCCTCTCCTCCATAACAACCTTTCGGATAATATCCTCAAGGTTGGAGGTGGAGGAGGAGGGGCCCGCTGCCGCCGATTTGGGATCAGCCTGGGTAGGCCGGGCCGTAACTTCAGCCAGCTTTTGGTGCAGCTGGCTGACCTCCGACTGCAGGCGGTCGACCCGCGCCTGCAGCTGCCGCGTCTCTTCAGTGGCGGTGCGCTGCACCAGCTCACCGACGATGCCACGCATGCTCGCGGCACGACACTTCAGCGACTTCTGAAGTGTCCCCTTCAGGTTGGAGGACTTGGAGGCGACCTCTACGATCTCCCCCGCATCCTCCTGAGCCATGCGCTCCAGCTCGGCCAGGGAGTGGTCCGTGTAGAGGACGCTAGACGCGCCGTACCCGGCCCTGGCCCGCGCAGTTCGCGCCTGCTGCTCCTTGGCAGCGACCTGCTCCTCTAGGTCCTGCTGGACCTGTGCCCGCCTTGCCAGGCTCAGCTGGCGCTCCGCCTCTGCCAGACCAACGTCGTGGGTGTCGACAATGGCGATGGCGGAGCGCCTTTTGGCCTTGACCTTCTTTTTGGCCTTCCCCTTAGACGAGTCCGAGTTGGACACATCTTCGAGGAAAGCCCTCTTCCGCGATTGCGCCGTTGGACCGGCGTCCGACTCAAAGTCGGCCGACATTTCAGAGTCCGAAGACTCGTCCGCTCTGCCATGCAGGCAGACCGCCGAAACGGGCACCTCTGCCAACGCCGATGCGTCGGTTTGGCCCCGAGAAGGGCCTTTGGGTTGGCCCTGAGAAGGGCCTTTGGGTTGGCCCTGAGAAGGGCCGATGGGTTGGCCCTGAGAAGGGCCTTTAAGGAAACGCCCGGAGGCATCCCGCGCTTGTTTTGAAGGCTTAGCCTTCATCGTTGCCGAAGCAACCACCTCCATTTGTGACGCCGAAGCGTCCGCACCAGACACCTTTGCAGGCTCTGCAGCAGCTCCCTCAGTGCGGCATTCAAGGCGACCGCCCTCCTTTTGGGTTTTAGCGAACAAATCCATCAAATTCCCACGAGTACCGGGGAAAGGTACTACGACCCGGACAGTGCCCACGTGTATCCGGGAAGGGTTAGGTGGACCTAACCAAGGCCTACGCCTAGGTAGCAGTAGCGACTGACTTTACCGGCCAGCCATCCTCGTAAGAGAAAGGACCTCGTGCTGCCACCACCACTTGTCCGACGGGATTTTTTATAGAGGTTAACTCCTCGCAGCCCGGGCGACCAAGCCAAGACCATCGGTCCTGTTCAGGTAACGAGACATGACCGCTACCGTTGCAGGATTACGATTTCGAGCTGGTGGCAGGAAAGACTAGTCTCCCACTGCCTGCCCGACGGCGGGGTAAGCGCACGCCGAGCCCAACTCTGCCCTCCCCAAAGCGAAGCACCGCCCCACTCGGAATCCCGCAAGGAAACTGACCCATACAGCCGACTCGCGGGAAACCGGGCAGGACGACGCCGCACTCCCCCCATTGGTGTTTGGTCCGCGCCGGTAAACCGGTAGCTCCCATTTCTGGGAGCCGATCCCCTATCCGCCACCTGGGGACGCGCCACGTCGGGGTTCACCTCCCCGCCCACTAGGACAACCTAGCAGGTCCGTGTAACCTTTTTTTTTTTTTTTTTTTTTTTTGTTTTTTTTTTGTTTTTTTTTTTTTTGACCCGGGAAAATCCTTTATGGATACCACTCTCGCCCGGGGGGGCGAGAGGGTTATGTGGGAGTCTCCACCCAAAGGGTGGCATACCCACTAAAAACCCGGGATGAGTCCGTCCTCCACCTATGTGGGGCAAGATGGGGTCGCGCTAGCATTCACCATCTTGCCCCGGTGGGTGGCCCTTAGTAGGGCCACTGCGCCTATGGTGGGGTGACCTTGCTCATATCAGGTCACCCCACAGACAACGAGTGGGGTCGTGCAGACCGCTGGAGAGTCCCCCGACTCTCCAACAGTAACCCCACTACGGAGGAGGGAGGAGGTGGGCGAAACGCCTCCTCCTACCTCCTGTACGTCTGCGCCGGAGCGGGTCAGCTCGGGCGTCGTTCTCTCTGACCCGCTCCGCGGTCTCCTTCTGCGATATGACTGCTTCGCAGAAAGAGACCACCGCCTGCCACGATCTTTCGCTGCCGAGCATGGCATTAACCACGCTCGGCAGAGAGAGATCGCGACCCACGAGTGCCGAAAGTGTGTGTCGCTGGGGTCCCCATGCGGCACACACCTCCAGCGTGTGGAGCGCCGTGTCTTCCGGCGCCCCACACTCTTGGCAGGCCGGGTCGGCCTCCCGTCTCGCGATCTGGTGCAAGTACTTTCCGAAACAACCGTGTCCGGAGAGCACCTGCACCAGTCGGAAGGTCAGCGACCCAAAACGCCGGCCCACCCACTTCTGGAGGACCGGGCGGATCGCCTCCACCGTCCACTGCCCAGGGACCGGTGGCGCTAGGTCCTCCGTCCACCGCCGCAACAGAGCGGCCCGCGCCTGCCGCCGCATGCTGGCGACTTCATCCCACGCTGGGGGGTCTCCACCGGATCTCCTCGCCGCCACGAAGTGGTAAACTTCGGCGAGGATCTCCGCTTGGAGCTCCCAGGGGGGATCTCCGGCCAGCACGCACGCCGCCGTCCATGACACCGTCCGGTACGCGCGTATTGCCCTCGTCGCAATGACCCGCTGCGGACGTCGCAGCAGGGTCCTATTGCTGCGGACGAGGGCGTCCGCCCAGACCGGTGCCCCATATAAGGCCATACTCCGGATTACTCCGGAGTATAGTCGGCGGCATGTGGCGTTCGGGCCACCCACGTTGGGCAGCAGCCGCCCTAAGGCGGCCGCGGCTCCCACGACTTTTGGGGCCAACTGTGTAAAGTGGGCCCCAAAAGCCCACCTCCCATCCAGGATGAGACCCAGATACCTCATCTGGGTCCCAACCCGGACAGAGACCCCGTCCAATAACACCCGCGTGCCTGGAGGGGGTCCCCCCCGAGGCCCATGGAACAATAGGGCCTCGGTCTTGGAGAGGGCTACCTCCAGCCCCAGGGAGCGTATGCGGTCGACTACGAGCGTTGTACCGACCGTGGCCAACCGCACCGCTTCCCTGAGGTCCCTCCCCTTAACTACGACTAGGGTGTCATCCGCGTAGCACGCAACCTGCATACTTGCAGGAAGCGTGCCGCGGAGCACCCAGTCGTAGCCAATGTTCCACAGAAGTGGTCCCAGGACCGACCCCTGTGGAACCCCGCAGGCGACGCGACGGCGCCTCAGACCGTCGCGTCCTTCCACCAGGACCTCGCGGTCCTGGAGGTAGTCAGCCAACAGCCTCCGCAGATACAGGGGCACTCCGTGATACCGGAGCGCCTCCTGTATTGTTCCGTGCGGGAGGCTGTTGAAGGCGTTGGCTATGTCAAGTGACACAGCCAACGCCTTGTTGCCCTCGCTGACCGCCTGCTGCGTCCACCCTTTGAGCCAGAGCAGGGCATCTATAGTAGACCGCCCCGCTCTGAACCCATACTGGGCCTCGGATAATCCTGGCCCAGTCCCCTCCAGGTGCCGGATGACACGGGCCGCTATCACTCTTTCGAGCAGCTTACCCGTGTCATCCAACAACACAATTGGCCTGTATCCAGAAGGAGAGTCGGCGGGTCGACCCTCCTTCCTTAACAGGCACAATCGGCCATCCTTCCAGGTCCGTGTAACCTAACCTAACCTAACCTAACCTAACCTTTTTTTTTTTTTTTTTTTATTAACATGAGGAAAATGCAATTTACGCATACCCACCCGCGGGGGGAGCAGGCGGGTTATGTCGGGCTCGGCCCACTGGCGCCCATACCGACTAAAAACCTCATGATGTTCCACCGTCATCGACTAGTGACAGGGGGGCACGGGACCGCTCGCGCATTCTCCGCAGCCCCCGTCGACGCCGCTGTCCGCCTATAAAGCGGACCCACCTCGGTGTGAAGCTAAAAAGCTTCAACTCCTCGTGTGATGCCCCGGAACATATGGGAGCATCTACACCTCCTGGTGACCTTTTCCTAGTGAGGAGAGCCGGGTGCCCCCGCATCCGACGCCCCAGGTCCTCCAAGCGGAGACGGAGTGCGGGCTCGATTAGCCCGCCTGCGTGTCCGCGCTCTCCGGAGCGGGTGAGAGAGAGGGTTTCTCTCCCTTTCTCGCTCGTCTTCCTCCCTTTGCGAGACAATAGTCTCACAGAATGAGGCTACCGCCTCCCATGACGTCTCGTCATCGACCATCTTAGGAATGATGGTCGGCAAGGAAAGGTCTGATCCAACGGCCGCGATCAGGGATTGACGCGGCTCGGCTCCTCCTGGGCATGCCTCCAGCGCGTGCTGGGCAGTATCCTCTACATAGCCGCACTGGTGGCAGGCCGGGGAGGCTTCCCTTTGTGCAAGGCGACACAAGTATCTCCCGAAACATCCGTGTCCCGTGAGAACCTGCGTCAGCCGAAAGGAAAGTCTCCCGTGTCTCCTCTGTACCCATTCCACAAGAACGGGCTGGATCGCTTGGAGGAATTTTTGGGCGCTAGTCCCTCTCTGTTCGACTCTTGTGAGGAGCCGTCCCTTCCACTTAGCAAGAGCTGATGCCTTGGCATTGATACGCCATTGCACCACCTCCTGCGGCGCCATATGCTCGTTTCGCCAGTAGACTGAGGCCAAGACTTCGGCTTCAAGGTCCCATGGGAGCAATCCAGCAAGGGCACATGCCACTTCATGGGAGATTGTACGGTAACCTCGGCACACTCTAACCGCCATCACCCTTTGGGCTGCGATCAACAGGGCAGTGGTCTGCCGGTCAAGCCTACCAGCCCATATGGGAGCTCCATATAGAGCCATAGAGCTGATCACCGCTGTATAGAGGCGGCGGCAGCTCCCTCCTCCTCCTCCGATGTTCGGAAGGAGACGACTCAGTGAGCCAGCTGTTCCCAGGACTCTTGGGGACATCTGTCGTATATGCGCCTTAAACTGCCATCTACTGTCCAGGACGACGCCGAGGTACTTTAGCGTCGACCGGACAGGGATGGAGTGTCCACCTACTACTATGATGGAGTCTGCAGGTGGCGCTCGTCTCGGGCCATGAAAGCATATAGCCTCGGACTTGTGAAGCGCCACCTCCAGACCCAGCATTCGGATCCTGGATACGGTCGTGGCAACTGCGGCCGTCGCCAGGATCTTCGCCTCCTTATATGTGTCCCCCCGCGCGGTAACCAGCGTATCGTCAGCGTAGCAAATGACGCTGACGTTTTGGAGGTTAACACACCGGAGGACCCAATCATACCCGACGTTCCACAGGAGTGGTCCAAGGACAGACCCCTGCGGAACACCACGCGTCATAGGGCTTCGCCCCTCACCATGAATCGTCGGGAAGACTACCTCTCTGTCGGAGAGATAGTCCCCAACGAGTCTTCGGAGGTATTGGGGTACCTTGTGGTACTCCAATCCTCCGAGGATCGTGCTCCAAGGCAACGTGTTAAAGGCGTTGGCGATGTCTAGCGAGACAGCCATCAACACACCACCATTGGAACACGCCTCCTCTGAGAGGTCACGGACGTAGGCTATTGCACCTATCGTGGAGCGACCCCTCCGGAACCCGAATTGGATAGGTGCTAGGTCGGGTCCCACCGTCTCAAGGTGCTTGACGAGGCGGGCAGCGACCACACGCTCCAGTAACTTGCCAGCCTCGTCAAGCAGCACGATCGGGCGATAGCCAGATGGCTCATCTGCAGGACGACCCTCCTTTCTGAGCAGGACGAGTTTGCCGCTTCTCCACCGTTTTGGAAACCTTCCCTCTCTGAGGCACCTGTCAATCAGGGCCATTAGGGCGGGTCCAAGGTGCTCCAAGGAAAGGGCCCACGCGCGGCCCGGTATGCCATCAGGCCCGGGCGCTGTGTTTTTGGCCTTCATCCTGAGCACTGCCATACCCAGCTCACCCTCGGAGACAGAGACAGGTTCGTCCTGTTCCTCCTCATCATCGACAGCGGTGGATGACGGGCCTTCAACAGTGGGAGGCGAGAAATCGTTCCCCGGGGCTCCAGGGAACAAGCCATTAACCACCCTTTGCAACACTGCCGGCGAGAGCAATGCAGTAGTGGGGGGCGCCCAGGGGCGGAGTTTCTGTCTCGCCCATTTGTACGGGCGGCCCCATGGGTCACGGTCCAGCCCCGCAAGCAATTCCTCCCAAGCATGACTCTTGGCCTCATCTATCGCAACTCGAAGGGCCCTGGAAGCCTCCCTGTAGGCGGCATAATACGACTCGGCTGTTTCTGTCTCTTGCCGCCTTCGCCTTCGATAGCGCTGGTGTCGGCGGCGTTCCATGACACATTGCCGGCGGAGTTCGGCAATCTCCTCCGACCACCAGTAGACTTGGCGTCTGGGCTGTGAGGCTCGCGCACGTGGCATCGCCGCATCACACACGCGCGTTAGCGCCTCACACAGTCTATCCGCCATCTCATCCACATCTACCGGTTCTGGTTCCAGAGCAGTGCCACTCCATGTTTCGACAATGGCCGCCTCCTTCAGCACTTCGACATTGAGGCGCTTCAGGGCCCATCGTGGCCCAATCTCTATCGGCTCCTCCCTCACCGCGTCCGACAGAGACGAGGATACACTGAACCGGATGTACCGGTGATCAGAGAGAGTCTCCTCATCGACCAGCACCTGCCAGTCGTGTATGCGACAGGCAAGGTCTGGGGTGGCAAATGTCAAATCGACGATCGAGCCACCCCACTGACGGACGCAGGTGTTTTCAGACCCACGATTTAAAAGGCAGAGACCTACCTCAGCCATCCATTCCATCACGGTCTCACCCCGCGGATCCGTCGTCGGGGAACCCCAAACCACTGATTTGGCGTTGAAGTCCCCAAGAACGAGCACCGAGAGCGGGCGGCTCTGACCAATAAAGACACCCACCTCGCCGAGGAGAGTCTCAAGCTCGTGGCGGGGTCTATTACCGGAGTGATAGATCCCTACAATTATCACTCTGCCCACCCTGGCAGCAACGAAACCCTTTCCCCTCAATCTGCATTCAAGGGGAGGAGATCGCACCGGCGATTGGGTACTGATTGCTACCAAGCCGTCCAGATCTCCCACCCAGTCAGGTCTAGGTGGGATCACGTACGGCTCGGCAATCACCCCCACGTTGATCGACCTCTCCGCAAGGCACTGCAGGAGAAGATCCTGAGCGCGAGCGGAGTGGTTGATGTTTGCCTGGAGTAGAGCTAGGGCCATCACTAACTTTCGTCCATGCAATTCGCCTGCCCTGTATCAGGGGGAGGCGGCTGCGACTGGGCCTTAGCTCCCGCCGCAGTGGCCTTCCGTCTGGCCTCTGACTTTGACGGGGGCTTGCGGCCAGAGGAGGTCTGTGGGTCTTCGCAGGCAGTAGCCTCTCCTCCAGGCCCTCGAAGCGGGCGCTGATCATAGTGCCGACTTGCAACATGATCTGCCGCACCACGACCTCCGTGGAAGGGGCTTCAGCCGAGGTCTGGGCCGGCAACGGATTCGGTGTCGGTCGGACTGCGGACGCCCTCATCTGCGCTAACTCGCGTCGGAGTTCGTTGACATCTGACGCGAGTTGTTTATTGGCCCTTACAAGCAAGGCCATTTCCTCCGTCATAGTACGGGCACGTGTCTCCTCAAAGGAGGCCTTGATCGTGACCGCAGCTTCCTTCAGGGATCTGATGGAGGTGCCCTTCAGGTTCTTGGACTTGGTGGCCACTGATATTATTGTGTCCACCGAGTCGAAGAGCATTGTCTCTAGCTGGGCGGCATCGCAGTCGCTCAGCCTAGGCGGAGCAGCCGCGGCCGCAGGTACCTTCCTATATAAGGCGGCTTTCGGTGTCGCCTTATTTTTCTGCTGGTCCTCCGCCAGCGTTTCTACCTGGGCTCGAATAAAATCGGCCCTAGCTCTTGCTAAGCCGACATTTGCCTTAAGAGAGCACTTTCTCCCACGCCGTGAGGGGGTGTGCTCTTGAGTGGGCTCCTCCTCCTCGCTTTTACGGCGCTTTCTCCTCTGAACACTAGTTCCGCGGGACGAAACAGTGTCCCAAGTCATCGCGTCTGAGTCCGATTCCGATAAATCCATAACCGGATTAAAGCTCTCTGTGGCCTGTGGGGTCCCTTCCTCATCCACAATGGGTGCTGAGGAGACGCCAAAGGCCTCTCTTTTCTCCTCGTTTTGTTTTGCCGGTTTGGCGCAATCAGTGCGTTCCAGCACAACACGGGCCTCCCGTAAGAGATAGGGGGCCACTTTTTCTTCCCTCTCGTCGTCGCTTGCCGATTCCGGCACACCAGGTTTTCGAAAAACCCCGTTATCCTCCCTTGTTTTTATTAAAACATGTTCTAAGCGATTAGTGCCCCCCCCAGAATACGAGGGGCAGAGTGCCGGAGCACTGCGGGATTCCCCGACCTCTAAGAGGCCGGGACCCGCCTGGGGTCGTTTTTCCTTAATAGCTTTTTCCATATTTGTTTTTCCTTTTTTACCGAGGTGAGGTCCTCTTTGTGTGGCGCCCTAGCGGCCGGGTTCCCCCCGACCATACCGGTATGTGAATCCAGACCTGTACCAAAAAAGCACAGTTCTCGATTCACACATCAGTACTCCCCTCGGCGAGCGCCAGACCTTGAGATTTGGTCTCCTACTAGCTAGCCCTCCTGCTAGCCCACTCCCGGCAGAGTTGGAACTCCTTTTCTCTGCCAACTCCATCCTCAACGCCCCCGTAAACGGGCCCTTTCTCCCTCTCTAGTGCCCCCGAATCCGCCAGAAAAGCGCCGCCCCACCCGAAATCCCGCGAGGAAACTGACCCATACAGCCGACCCGCGAGATATCAAGCAGAACGACGCAAAACCAACAGATCCAGGAGCACATTTTTGTGTTTGGTCCGCGCCGGTATACCGGTAGCCCCCATATCTGGAAGCCGATCCCCTATCCGCCACCTGGGGACGCGCCACGTCGGGGTACACCTCCCCGCCCACTAGGACAGAACCTAGCAGGTCCGTGGAACCTTTTTTTTTTTTTTTTTTTTTTTTTTTTTTTTGACCCAGGAAAATCCTTTATGGATACCACCTGCCCGGGGGAGCAAGGTGGTTATGTGGGAGTCTCCGCCTACCTCACAGCGGCATACCCACTAAAAACCTGGGATGAGTCCCTCTTCCACCTTTCTGGGACAAGATGGGGTCGCGTTAGCATTCAACCATCTTGCCCCGGTGGTTGGCCCTAAAAAGGGCCCTTTCTCCTCTATGGAGGGGTGAATTTGCTCATACCAAAAATCACCCCTCGTGCCCTCACACAGGGGGGTCGTGCAGACCGTTAGAGAGTCCCCCGATTCTCCAACAGTAACCCCCCCTTGCGCCCTGAAAAGGGCGTCCCGCCTGCGCGAGATGCGCTGCACAAAGCACCGCACGAAGTGCCGCCCCACTCGGAATCCCGCAAGGAAACTGACCCATACAGCCGACTCGCGGAAAACCGGGCAGGACGACGCAACCCTCCCTCCTTTGGTGTTTGGTCCGCGCCGGTAAACCGGTAGCTCCCATTTCTGGGAGCCGATCCCCTATCCGCCACCTGGGGACGCGCCACGTCGGGGTTCACCTCCCCGCCCACTAGGACAACCTAGCAGGTCCGTGGAGGTCCGTGGAACCTAACCTAACCTAACCTAACCTAACCTAACCTTTTTTTTTTTTTTTTTGACCCGGGAAAATCCTTTATGGATACCACACTCGCCCGGGGGGGCGAGGTGGTTATGTGGGAGTCTCCACCCAAAAGGGTGGCATACCCACTAAAAACCCGGGATGAGTCCGTCCTCCACCTATGTGGGGCAAGATGGGGTCGCGTGAGCATTCACCATCTTGCCCCGGTGGGTGGCCCTTGGTAGGGCTACTGCGCCTATGGTGGGGTGACCTGGCTCATATCAGGTCACCCCACAGACAACGAGTGGGGTCGTGCAGACCGCTGGTGAGTCCCCCGACTCTCCAACAGTAACCCCACTACGGAGGAGGGAGGAGGTGGGCGAAACGCCTCCTCCTACCTCCTGTACGTCTGCGCCGGAGCGGGTCAGCTTGTGCGTCGTTCTCTCTTACCCGCTCCGCGGTCTCCTTCTGCAAAATTACGGCTTCGCAGAAGGAGACCACAGCCTGCCACGACCTCTCGCTCCCAAG
Source organism: Lampropteryx suffumata (assembly GCA_948098915.1). NCBI lineage: Eukaryota > Metazoa > Arthropoda > Insecta > Lepidoptera > Geometridae > Lampropteryx > Lampropteryx suffumata. The sequence continues at coordinate 58,571 of OX402551.1, forward strand.
CATGGCATTAACCACGCTCGGTAAAGAGAGGTCAGGGCCCACTAATGCTGTAAGCGTGTGCCGCTGGGGACCCCACGCAGTACACACCTCCAGCGTGTGTAGCGCCGTATCCTCTGGCGCTCCACATTCTTGGCAGGTCGGGGTGACCTCCCGTCTTGCAATCTGGTGCAGGTACTTACCGAAGCATCCGTGTCCGGAAAGCACCTGCACCAGTCGGAAGGTCAGCGATCCAAATCGCCGACCAACCCAACTCTGGAGGACCGGGCGGATCGCCTCCACCGTCCACTGCCCAGGGACCGGTGGAGCCAGGTCCTCCTTCCACCGCCGCAAGAGAGCGGCCCGCGCCTGCCGCCGCATACTGGCGACTTCGTCCCACGCTGGGGGGTCTCCACCGGATCTCCTCGCCGCCACGAAGTGGTAAATTTCGGCGAGGATCTCCGCTTGGAGCTCCCAGGGGGGATCTCCGGCCAGCACGCATGCCGCCGTCCAAGACACTGTCCGGTACCCGCGTATCGCCCTCGTTGCAATGACCCGCTGCGGACGTCGCAGCAGGGTCTTATTGCTGCGGACGAGGGCGTCCACCCAGACAGGTGCCCCATACAAGGCCATACTCCGGATCACTCCGGAGTATAGTCGGCGGCATGTGGTGTTCGGGCCACCCACGTTGGGCAGCAGCCTCCCTAGGGCGGCCGCGGCTTTCACGACTTTTGGGGCCAACTGTGTAAAGTGGGCCCCAAAGGCCCACCTCCCATCCAGGATAAGACCCAGATATTTCATCTGGGTCCCAACACGGACGGGGACTCCGTCCAGTAACACCCGCGTTCCTGGAGGGGGTCCCCCCCGAGGCCCATGGAACAATAGGGCCTCGGTCTTGGAGAGGGCTACCTCCAGCCCCAAGGAGCGTATGCGGTCGACCACGAGCGTTGTACCGACCGTGGCTAACCGCAACGCTTCCCTGAGGTCCTTCCCCTTGACTACAACTAAGGTGTCATCCGCGTAACACGCAACCCGCATACTTGCGGGTAGCGTGCCGCGGAGCACCCAGTCATAGCCAATGTTCCACAGGAGTGGTCCCAATACGGACCCCTGTGGAACCCCGCAAGCGACGCGACGGTGCCTCACACCATCGCGTCCTTCCACCAGGACCTCGCGGTCCTGGAGGTAGTCCACCAACAGCCTCCGCAGGTACAGGGGCACTCCGTGATACCGGAGCGCCTCCTGTATTGTTCCATGCGGGAGGCTATTAAAGGCGTTGGCTATGTCAAGTGATACAGCCAACGCCTTGTTGCCCTCACTGACCGCCTGCTGCGTCCACCCTTTGAGCCAGAGCAGGGCGTCTATGGTAGACCTCCCCGCTCTGAACCCATACTGGGCCTCGGATAGTCCTGGCCCAGTCCCCTCCAGGTGCCGGATGACACGGGAAGCTACCACTCTTTCCAGCAGCTTACCCGTGTCATCCAGCAACACGATTGGCCTGTATCCAGAAGGAGAGTCGGCGGGTCGACCCTCCTTCCTTAACAGGCACAATCGGCCGTCCTTCCACAGTTTCGGGAACCGCCCTGACGTAAGGCACACGTCGAACAGTTCCCGAAGCTGATTGCCCATCTCTTTTAGGGCAATCCCAAGCACTCGCCCCGGAATCCCGTCTGGACCCGGGGCAGTCCTCTTGCCCCGGAGGCGGCCAACCGCCACCTCCATCTCCGTTTCGGAGACAGTCGGGACGGAGGTCGGATCCCCCGGATCCTCCGGGAAGGACGGCACCATTGTTGGAGGGGTATGATAAGGGCTACTGTCAGGGAATAGCCCTCCCAACACCCTATCCAACACCTCCGGATCAAGGGACCCCGCGACCGGGGACGTCTGGCCCCGGAACTTTTTCCGGGCGGCCCTATATGGACGCCCCCAGGGGTCCCTATCGAGGCACTCCAGGACCTCGCCCCAGGCCTGGGACTTAGCCCTGGAGATCGCCAGCTGCAGCTCCCGCTTCGCCTCGCGGTAAACGCTGTACAGCTGGCGCTCAGCCTCCAGCTCCTCCGCTGGCATCTGCTCATCGGTGCGACCGTTACGCCGCCCCCTGCAGCGGGCGTAAGGCCGACGCACCTCTGAGCAGACAACTCGGAGATCCGCTATCTCCGAGCACCACCAGTAGACCTGGCGGCGGTTGGGACGGCCACGGGACCTCGGCATTGCAGCGTCACATACTGCCGTCACCGCCTCGCGGAAGTGGATCGCTGCAACGTCCACTTCCGGAAGCGCGGCCGTGGCAGACCACGACTGGACAATGGCCGCCTCTTTTGCCAGTTCGGCATCAAGGCGACCAATCGTCCAGCGCGGGAAATTCGCCCGCACCACGCGCCGAGATCCTGGGTTGTCGGAGTGGAGAAGCTCGAACCGGATGTATTTATGGTCCGAGAGGTTCTCCACTTCCGACATTACCCTCCAGGACTGAACACGTGCTGCAGCAGCCGGGGAGGCGAACGATAGGTCCACCACGGACCCCCCGTTATGCTGCACGCACGTGTGGGCCGACCCTCGGTTTAGCAGGGTCAGTCCTGTGGCAACCGCCCACTCCCTGACAATCTCACCGCGAGAGTCAGTGAGGCGGTTGCCCCAGTCTCGGGCTTTGGCGTTCAGGTCCCCCATTAAAAGGACCTGACGCGGCGCCTGTCTTTGCACCGCCGCAGCAAGGAGATCCATAAAGACCTCCAGTGCTGCAGCGGTTTTGTTGGGGGAGAAGTATACGCCGACGACGGCGTACTCTCCCCACTTAGCCACCACGTACCCAGAGCCCCTCTCTTCAACTAAGAGAGGGACGGATGACCCCGACCGTACTATAATGGCCACGGAGCCGTCCAGATCCCCCACCCAACAGGAATGGGGGGGGACGTAGTACGGCTCCGCAGCAACCGCCAGGTCTATCTGCCACTGCGCTAGGGTCTGCATCAGAAGATCCTGAGCCCCAGCGCAGTGATTGAGGTTCGTCTGGAGAAGGTTGTGATGTCGGACTTGATCCATTAATCAGACATCACAACCTCCTCGTTTGCCGCTTGGCGTCCGCCGGCAGGGGACGGCCGGGTCCTGTTGGCCATCCCCTTTGTCTTTGGAGGGACACAGTTACGTCCTCCCATTACGTGCCCGCAAGGCCTCTTCGATTCTGCGCATATTGCGCATCTCGGTTCGGCCTTTTCGCAGGCGGCCGCCCAATGACCAGTGTCTCCACACCGAAAGCACTGGTCCCTCCTGTCGGCCGGCTCGGTGCACAGAGCACGTGTGTGCCCTAGTCCCATGCACTTATAGCAGCGCATGGGACGCGCCTCTAACGCCACCACACGCACTGAGCTCCAGCCTATCAATATACGGCCCTTATCCGACAGCACTTTGGCTGCCGAAACCGGGCAGGACACCAGGATGGAGCCAGTGCCGTAGGGGCCGGGGTGGATCTCCCGCGCCATAACTTGCTGTATGTCGCAGGATCCGGCCTCTGCTACCGCCTTCGCCACCTTCTCCTTCGTGGCGGCATCGTCCAGGCCCGTGATCTTAAGATCGGCGGTCTTAGTAGGCCTAGCGATTTTTGCCACCTCCGACAGGACACCGCGGAGCTTCTCCGCGAGTCGATCCGCCTTCTCGGAGTTTTGGGGGCCAGGAACTTCCAGCATCCTTGCCCCCGTAGCCGTCTGACGGAAACGGAGCTGGTCGATACCCAGCTCCTTAAGGTCTACCTTCTCCTGCGCCATTTGGAGAACGGCGCTGTATGTCACCCCCTTCTCCACAGCTGTCGGCTGAAGAGCCAGCACAACCGCCGCGGATTTAGGGGGTTTCAAGGCCGTCTTTTTTGTCTTGGCCGTGTTGGCTGCCTGCTTCTTGGCAGGAGCCCGGGCCGCGGGGGCAGCAGGTGCCGAGGAAGTGGGAAGGGAAGACATCCCCTTTCCTTTTCCTTTTCCTTTACCTACCACTGTGGCCCAGGTTTGCTCCTGTGGAGCAGCCTGGTTTGGGCCATGAGTGGAGGTAGAGGGTCTGTCATTGCCGGCGGGAGTCCTGGCCTCGTTAGAGGCGGGATTTCGAGCCGTCTTAGGTTTTGGTGGCGCGGTGGTAGCCGCTGCCGCTGCTGCCGCTGCCGCCGCTGTCGCCCTCTTCTTATCCGCACTCAAAGGAGGGCGGACCGGCGATGCAGGCACAGACCGATCCATTAGTCCCGCGAGTCGGGCGTCCAGCATATTCCCTAATCTTATTGTTAGGGACCTCTCTAGTTTTTCGAGGATATCGGCCGTCCCCAAAGAAGTAGCCTCCGTCTCGGCAGTAGTGGTGGTAGTGGCAGCTGCGGCCGTCTTGGCTTCTGTGAAGCCACGACGTAGCGCCTTTACCTCGGCCTTCATGGCTTCCACTTCCAGCTTCAGGCGGCTATTGGTCGCCCTCAGCTGTCGCGTCTCCTCAGCTTCGCTCCTGGATGCAAGGGCATCCACGACTTCCCTCAAAGTCGACGCAGAGCTCTTGAGGCGACCAATAAATTCTCCTTTGAGGTTCCCAGATTTCCTGGCAACCTCAAAAATGCAGGCGAGTTTCTCGCCCGCATGTGCCCTCAACTCCTGCGCGTTCAGTTCCGTGACGTCAATCCCCATCGTCACGGCATCCGAATCAGCGCCGGTATCTGTAGTGAGGCAAGAAGCCTCCATAATGGAACCCTTCTTAAACGTCCTGCGTTGAAGGATCTCCTCTAACTCGCCATCCGACGATACAGGCCTAGGGAAGTCTTTACGGAAGGATAGTCCCGCCGCCGTGGTCTTCCCCCTCCCTCTCCGAGCCGTGCTGACTTTAACGGCTGCCGTAGCCTCAGTCTCCGTGTCCGAGTCAAAACACCCGGGAGCGAAGAACAAGGACGACGACGGCCGCTTCCGTCGACTGCCCTCGGCGATCTCAATATCGCGGAACGAAATCGGAGTTTCTGCTCCCGAAACCTCCGAGTCTCCTCCATAAAGCGATACTTCGCCACCTCTTGCTTGGCCCTGAGAAGGGCCTTTGGTTTGGCCCTGAGAAGGGCCTTTAAGGAAACGCCCGGAGGCGTCCCGCGCTTGTTTTGAAGGCTTAGCCTTCACTATTGCCGAAGCAACCACCTCCATCTGTGACGCCGAAGCGTCCGCACCAGACACCTTTGCAGGCTCTGCAGCAGCTCCCTCAGTGCGGCATTCAAGGCGACCGCCCTCCTTTTGGGTTTTAGCGAATAAATCCATCAAAATTCCCACGAGTACCGGGGAAAGGTACTACGACCCGGACAGTGCCCACGTGTATCCGGGAAGGGTTAGGTGGACCTAACCAAGGCCTACGCCTAGGTAGCAGTAGCGACTGACTTTACCGGCCAGCCATCCTCGTAAGAGAAAGGACCTCGTGCTGCCACCACCACTTGTCCGACGGGATTTTTTATAGAGGTTAACTCCTCGCAGCCCGGGCGACCAAGCCAAGACCATCGGTCCTGTTCAGGTAACGAGACATGACCGCTACCGTTGCAGGATTACGATTTCGAGCTGGTGGCAGGAAAGACTAGTCTCCCACTGCCTGCCCGACGGCGGGGTAAGCGCACGCCGAGCCCAACTCTGCCCTCCCCAAAGCGAAGCACCGCCCCACTCGGAATCCCGCAAGGAAACTGACCCATACAGCCGACTCGCGGGAAACCGGGCAGGACGACGCCGCACTCCCCCCATTGGTGTTTGGTCCGCGCCGGTAAACCGGTAGCTCCCATTTCTGGGAGCCGATCCCCTATCCGCCACCTGGGGACGCGCCACGTCGGGGTTCACCTCCCCGCCCACTAGGACAACCTAGCAGGTCCGTGGAACCTAACCTAACCTAACCTTTTTTTTTTTTTTTTTTTTGACCCGGGAAAATCCTTTATGGATACCACACTCGCCCGGGGGGGCGAGGTGGTTATGTGGGAGTCTCCACCCAAAAGGGTGGCATACCCACTAAAAACCCGGGATGAGTCCGTCCTCCACCTATGTGGGGCAAGATGGGGTCGCGTGAGCATTCACCATCTTGCCCCGGTGGGTGGCCCTTGGTAGGGCTACTGCGCCTATGGTGGGGTGACCTGGCTCATATCAGGTCACCCCACAGACAACGAGTGGGGTCGTGCAGACCGCTGGTGAGTCCCCCGACTCTCCAACAGTAACCCCACTACGGAGGAGGGAGGAGGTGGGCGAAACGCCTCCTCCTACCTCCTGTACGTCTGCGCCGGAGCGGGTCAGCTTGTGCGTCGTTCTCTCTTACCCGCTCCGCGGTCTCCTTCTGCAAAATTACGGCTTCGCAGAAGGAGACCACAGCCTGCCACGACCTCTCGCTCCCAAGCATGGCATTAACCACGCTCGGTAAAGAGAGGTCAGGGCCCACTAATGCTGTAAGCGTGTGCCGCTGGGGACCCCACGCAGTACACACCTCCAGCGTGTGTAGCGCCGTATCCTCTGGCGCTCCACATTCTTGGCAGGTCGGGGTGACCTCCCGTCTTGCAATCTGGTGCAGGTACTTACCGAAGCATCCGTGTCCGGAAAGCACCTGCACCAGTCGGAAGGTCAGCGATCCAAATCGCCGACCAACCCAACTCTGGAGGACCGGGCGGATCGCCTCCACCGTCCACTGCCCAGGGACCGGTGGAGCCAGGTCCTCCTTCCACCGCCGCAAGAGAGCGGCCCGCGCCTGCCGCCGCATACTGGCGACTTCGTCCCACGCTGGGGGGTCTCCACCGGATCTCCTCGCCGCCACGAAGTGGTAAATTTCGGCGAGGATCTCCGCTTGGAGCTCCCAGGGGGGATCTCCGGCCAGCACGCATGCCGCCGTCCAAGACACTGTCCGGTACCCGCGTATCGCCCTCGTTGCAATGACCCGCTGCGGACGTCGCAGCAGGGTCTTATTGCTGCGGACGAGGGCGTCCACCCAGACAGGTGCCCCATACAAGGCCATACTCCGGATCACTCCGGAGTATAGTCGGCGGCATGTGGTGTTCGGGCCACCCACGTTGGGCAGCAGCCTCCCTAGGGCGGCCGCGGCTTTCACGACTTTTGGGGCCAACTGTGTAAAGTGGGCCCCAAAGGCCCACCTCCCATCCAGGATAAGACCCAGATATTTCATCTGGGTCCCAACACGGACGGGGACTCCGTCCAGTAACACCCGCGTTCCTGGAGGGGGTCCCCCCCGAGGCCCATGGAACAATAGGGCCTCGGTCTTGGAGAGGGCTACCTCCAGCCCCAAGGAGCGTATGCGGTCGACCACGAGCGTTGTACCGACCGTGGCTAACCGCAACGCTTCCCTGAGGTCCTTCCCCTTGACTACAACTAAGGTGTCATCCGCGTAACACGCAACCCGCATACTTGCGGGTAGCGTGCCGCGGAGCACCCAGTCATAGCCAATGTTCCACAGGAGTGGTCCCAATACGGACCCCTGTGGAACCCAACCTTTTTTTTTTTTTTTTTTTTTTTTTTTTTTTTTTTTTTTTTTTTTTTTTTTTTTTTTTGACCCGGGAAAATCCTTTATGGATACCACACTCGCCCGGGGGGGCGAGGTGGTTATGTGGGAGTCTCCACCCAAAAGGGTGGCATACCCACTAAAAACCCGGGATGAGTCCGTCCTCCACCTATGTGGGGCAAGATGGGGTCGCGTGAGCATTCACCGTCTTGCCCCGGTGGGTGGCCCTTAGTAGGGCCACTGCGCCTATGGTGGGGTGACCTGGCTCATATCAGGTCACCCCACAGACAACGAGTGGGATCGTGCAGACCGTTGGTGAGTCCCCCGACTCTCCAACAGTAACCCCACTACGGAGGAGGGAGGAGGTGGGCAAAACGCCTCCTCCTACCTCCTGTACGTCTGCGCCGGAGCGGGTCAGCTCGGGCGTCGTTCTCTCTGACCCGCTCCGCGGTCTCCTTCTGCGATATTACGGCTTCGCAGAAGGAGACCACCGCCTGCCACGATCTTTCGCTGCCAAGCATGGCATTAACCACGCTCGGCAGAGAGAGATCGCGACCCACGAGTGCCGAAAGTGTGTGTCGCTGGGGGCCCCATGCGGAACACACCTCCAGCGTGTGGAGCGCCGTGTCTTCCGGCGCCCCACACTCTTGGCAGGCCGGGTCGGCCTCCCGTCTCGCGATCTGGTGCAAGTACTTTCCGAAACATCCGTGTCCGGAAAGCACCTGCACCAGTCGGAAGGTCAGCGAACCAAACCGCCGATCAATCCACCTCTGGAGGACCGGGCGGATCGCCTCCACCGTCCACTGCCCAGGGACCGGTGGAGCCAGGTCCTCCGTCCACCGCCGCAACAGGGCGGCCCGCGCCCGCCGCCGCATACTGGCGACTTCGTCCCACGCTGGGGGGTCTCCACCGGATATCCTCGCCGCCACGAAGTGGTATATTTCGGCGAGGATCTCCGCTTGGAGCTCCCAGGGGGGATCTCCGGCCAGCACGCACGCCGCTGTCCAGGACACCGTCCGGTACGCGCGTATTGCCCTCGTCGCAATGACCCGCTGCGGACGCCGCAGTAGGGTCCTATTGCTGCGAACGAGGGCGTCCGCCCAGACCGGTGCCCCATACAAGGCCATACTCCGGATCACTCCGGAGTATAGTCGGCGGCATGTGGCATTCGGGCCACCCACGTTGGGCAGCAGCCGCCCTAAGGCGGCTGCGGCTCCTACGACTTTTGGGGCCAACTGTGTAAAGTGGGCCCCAAAAGCCCACCTCCCATCCAGGATGAGACCCAGGTACCTCATCTGGGTCCCAACCCGGACGGAGACCCCGTCCAGTAACACCCGCGTACCTGGAGGGGGTCCCCCCCGAGGCCCATGGAACAATAGGGCCTCGGTCTTGGAGAGGGCTACCTTCAGCCCCAGGGAGCGTATGCGGTCCACCACGAGCGTTGTACCGACCGTGGCCAACCGCACCGCTTCTCTGAGGTCCCTCCCCTTGACTACGACTAGGGTGTCATCCGCGTAGCACGCAACCTGCATACTTGCAGGAAGCGTGCCGCGGAGCACCCAGTCGTAGCCAATGTTCCACAGAAGTGGTCCCAGGACCGACCCCTGTGGAACCCCGCAGGCGACGCGACGGCGCCTCAGACCGTCGCGTCCTTCCACCAGGACCTCGCGGTCCTGGAGGTAGTCAGCCAACAACCTCCGCAAATACAGGGGCACTCCGTGGTACCGGAGCGCCTCCTGTATTGTTCCGTGCGGGAGGCTGTTGAAGGCGTTGGCTATGTCAAGAGACACCGCCAACGCCTTGTTGCCCTCGCTGACCGCCTGCTGCGTCCACCCTTTGAGCCAGAGCAAGGCGTCTATTGTAGACCGCCCCGCTCTGAACCCATACTGGGCCTCGGAGAGTCCGGGCCCAGTCCCCTCCAGGTGCCGGATGACACGGGAAGCTATCACTCTTTCAAGCAGCTTGCCCGTGTCATCCAGCAACACGATTGGCCTGTATCCAGAAGGAGAGTCGGCGGGTCGACCCTCCTTCCTTAACAGGCACAATCGGCCATCCTTCCACAGCTTCGGGAACCGCCCCGACGCGAGGCACACGTCAAAGAGTTCCCGAAGCTGATCGCTCATCTCCTTTAGAGCGATCCCGAGGACTCGACCCGGAACCCCGTCTGGACCCGGGGCAGTCCTCTTGCCCCGGAGGTGGCCAACCGCCACCGCCATCTCCGTCTCGGATACAGTCGGGACGGAGGCCGGTTCCTGCGGGTCCTCCGGAAAGGACGGCACCATCGTTGGAGGGGTGTGATTAGGGCTACTGTCAGGGAATAGCCCTCCCAACACCCTAACCAACACCTCCGGATCAAGCGATCCCGCGACTGGGGACGTCTGGCCCCGGAACTTTTTCCGGGCGGCCTTGTATGGACGCCCCCAGGGGTCCCTGTCGAGGCCCTCCAGGACCTCATCCCAGGCTTGGGACTTAGCCCGGGAGATCGCCAGCTGCAGCTCCCGCTTTGCCTCGCGGTAAGCGCTGTACAGCTGGCGCTCGGCATCTAGGTCCTCGGCTGGCATCTGCTCATCGGTGCGTCCGTTACGCCGCCCCCTGCAGCGGGCGTAAGGACGACGCACCTCTGAGCAGACAGCTCGGAGATCCGCAATCTCCGAGCACCACCAGTAGACCTGGCGGCGGTCGGGACGGCCACGGGATCTCGGCATTGCAGCGTCGCACACTGCCGTCACCGCCTCGCGGAAGTGGATCGCTGCAACGTCCACTTCCGGGTGCGTGGCTGTGGTAGACCACGACTGGACGATAGCCGCCTCTTTTGCCAGTTCGGCATCAAGGCGACCAATCGTCCAGCGCGGGAAATTCGCCCGCACCACACGCCGAGATCCTGGGTTGTCGGAGTGGAGAAGCTCGAACCGGATGTATTTATGATCCGAGAGATTCTCCACTTCCGACATTACCCTCCAGGACTGCACACGTGCTGCAGCAGCCGGGGAGGCGAACGATAAGTCCACCACGGACCCCCCGTTATATTGCACGCACGTGTGGGCCGACCCTCTGTTCAGCAGGGTCAGTCCTGTGGCAACCGCCCACTCCCTAACAATCTCTCCGCGAGAGTCAGTAAGGCGGTTGCCCCAGTCCCGGGCTTTTGCGTTTAGGTCGCCCATTAGAAGGACCTGACGCGGTGCCTGTCTTTGCACCGCCGCGGCTAGGAGGTCCATAAAGACCTCCAGTGCTGCAGCGGTTTTGTTGGGGGAGAAGTATACGCCAACGACGGCGTACCCTCCCCACTTGGCCACCACGTACCCAGAGCCCCTCTCTTCAGCTAAGAGAGGGACGGCTGACCCCGACTGTCCTATAATGGCCACGGAGCCGTCCAGATCCCCCACCCAACAGGAATGAGGGGGGACGTAGTACGGCTCCGCAGCAACCGCTAGGTCTATCTGCCACTGTGCTAGGGTCTGCATCAGAAGATCCTGGGCCCCAGCGCAGTGGTTGAGGTTCGTCTGGAGGAGGTTGTGATGTCGGACTTGATTCATTAATCAGACATCACAACCTCCTCGTTTGCCGCTTGGCGTCCGGCTTCAGCGGCGGGCGGAACAGTGGCCGCAGGGGTAGCCCGGGTCCTGTTTGCCATCCCTTTTGTCTTTGGAGGGACACACTTGCGTCCCCCCATCACGTGCCCGCAAGGCCTCTTCGACTCTGCGCATATTGCGCATCGCGGTTCGGCCTTACCGCAGGCGGCCGCCCAATGACCTGTGTCTCCACACCGGAAACACTGGTCCCTCCTGTCTGTCGACTCGGTGCACAGGGCACGGGTGTGCCCTAGTCCCATACACTTATAGCAGCGCATGGGAAGCGCCTCTAACGCCACCACTCGCACTGAGCTCCAGCCAATTAGTATTCTGCCCTTATCCGACAGCACTTTGGCTGCCGAAACCGGGCAGGACACCAGGATGGAGCCAGTGCCGTAGGGGCCGGGGTGGATCTCCCGGGCCACAACTAGCCGGACGTCGCAGGATCCGGCCTCTGCTACCGCCTTCGCCACTTTCTCCTTCGTGGCGGCATCGTCCAGGCCCGTGATCTTAAGATCGGCGGTCTTAGTAGGCCTGGCGATGTTTGCCACCTCCGACAGGACACCGCGGAGCTTCTCCGCGAGTCGATCCGCCTTCTCGGAGTTTTGGGGGCCAGGAACTTCAAGCATCCTTGCCCCCGTAGCCGTCTGACGGAAACGGAGCTGGTCGATACCCAGCTCCTTTAGGTCTACCTTCTCCTGCGCCATTTGGAGAACGGCGCTGTACGTCACCCCCTTCTCCACAGCTGCCGGCTGAAGAGCCAGCACAACCGCCGCGGATTTAGGGGGTTTCAAGGCCGTCTTCTTTGCCTTGGCCGTGTTGGCTGCCTGCTTCTTGGCAGGAGCCGGGGCCGCAGGGGCAGCAGGTGCAGAGGAAGTGGGAAGGGAAGACTTCCCCTTTCCCTTTCCTTTCCCTTTACCAACCACTTTGGCCCAGGTTTGCTCCTGTGGAGCAGCCTGGTTTGGGCCATGAGTGGAGGTAGAGGGTCCGTCATTGCCGGCGGGAGTCCTGGCCTCGTTAGAGGCGGGATTTCGAGCCGGTTTAGGTTTTGGCGCGGTGTTAGCCGCTGCCGCTGCCGCCGCTGCCGCCGCAGTCGCCCTCTTCTTATCCGCACTCAAAGGAGGGCGGACCGCCGATGCTGGTACAGACCGATCCATTAGTACCGCGAGTCGGGCGTCCAGCATATTCCCTAACCTTATTGTTAGGGACCTCTCCAGTTTTTCGAGGATATCGGTCGTCCCCAAAGGAGTAGCCTCCGTCTCGGCAGCAGTGGTGGTAGTGGCAGCTGCGGCCGTCTTGGCTTCTGTGAAGCCACGACGTAGCGCCTTTACCTCGGCCTTCATGGCCTCCACTTCCAGCTTCAGGCGGCTATTGGTCGCCCTCAGCTGTCGCGTCTCCTCAGCTTCGCTCCTGGATGCAAGGGCATCCACGACTTCCCTCAAGATCGACGCAGAGCTCTTGAGGCGACCAATAAATTCTCCTTTGAGGTTACCAGATTTCCTGGCAACCTCCAAAATACAGGCGAGTTTCTCACCCGCATGTGCCCTCAACTCCTGCGCGTTCAGTTCCGTGACGTCACTCCCCATCGTCACGGCATCCGAATCAGCGCCGGTATCTGTAGCGGAGCATGAAGCCTCCATAACAGAACCCTTCTTAAGCTGCCTTCGTTGGAGGATCTCCTCTAACTCGCCATCCGACGACACAGGCCTAGGGAAGTCTTTACGGAAGGATAGTCCCGCCGCAGTGGTCTTCCCTCTCCCTCTCCGAGCCGTGCTGACTTTAACGGCTGCCGTAGCCTCAGTCTCCGTGTCCGAGTCAAAACACCCGGGTGCGAAGAACAAGGACGACGACGGCCGCTTCCGTCGACTGCCCTCGGCGATCTCAATATCGCGGAACGAAATCGGAGTTTCTGCTCCCGAAACTTCCGAGTCTCCTCCATAATGCGATACTTCGCCACCTCTTGCTTGGCCCTGAGAAGGGCCTTTGGTTTGGCCCTGAGAAGGGCCTTTAAGGAAACGCCCGGAGGCATCCCGCGCTTGTTTTGAAGGCTTAGCCTTCACCATTGCCGAAGCAACCACCTCCATCTGTGACGCCGAAGCGTCCGCACCAGACACCTTTGCAGGCTCTGCAGCTACTCCCTCAGTGCGGCATTCCAGGCGACCGCCCTCCTTTTGGGTTTTAGCGAATAAATCCATCAAAATTCCCACGAGTACCGGGGAAAGGTACTACGACCCGGACAGTGCCCACGTGTATCCGGGAAGGGTTAGGTGGACCTAACCAAGGCCTACGCCTAGGTAGCAGTAGCGACTGACTTTACCGGCCAGCCATCCTCGTAAGAGAAAGGACCTCGTGCTGCCACCACCACTTGTCCGACGGGATTTTTTATAGAGGTTTACTCCTCGCAGCCCGGGCGACCAAGCCAAGACCATCGGTCCTGTTCAGGTTACGAGACATGACCGCAACCGTCGCAGGATTACGATTTCGAGCTGGTGGCAGGGAAGACTAGTCTCCCACTGCCTGCCCAACGGCGGGGTAAGCGCACGCCGAGCCCAACTCTGCCCTCCCCGAAGCGAAGCAACGCCCCACTCGGAATCCCGCAAGGAAACTGACCCATACAGCCGACTCGCGGGAAACCGGGCAGGACGACGCCGCACTCCCCCCATTGGTGTTTGGTCCGCGCCGGTAAAACCGGTAGCTCCCATTTCTGGGAGCCGATCCCCTATCCGCCACCTGGGGACGCGCCACGTCGGGGTTCACCTCCCCGCCCACTAGGACAACCTAGCAGGTCCGTGGTGTGGAACCCAACCTAACCTAACCTTTTTTTTTTTTTTTTTTTTTTTTTTTTTTTGACGCTGGGAAAAATGCATTACGCATCCCCCCCCCATGGGGATGGGGTGGGGTATGTGGGACTCCCCGGCCCTGTAAGGGACCGGTATACCCACTAAACAACCCAGCGGCACTCCCGCATCGTCTTCATGGAGGGGGACTGGGAAACTGGCAAGAGCCTTCGCAACCAGTCCCCCGCCGACGACCGCCCGCCTTTACAGCGGGGCCTCCACGCCCCTCATCACAGAGAGGGGCCCGGGAACGACCGCAGTGCTCGGCCGTTCCCGCTCGACGGGGGTGGTGAACGGTGCAATGCGGGAGAAGGCGTCCCCACGCCTATCTCCCGCTGTTCGCCACCACAGAGATAGGGAAAACGACTATTGTCGCCTTCTCCTACCCCTTCTCCGCCTACGCAGAGGCGCCGCGAGAGGATCTTCCTCCCGCGCGCGCTCTGCCGCCTCCTTCTGGGACATGACGTCTTCGCAGAAGGAGGCCACCGCCACCCAGGCCCCCTCGCTCTCCAGCATGGCGTTGACCACGCTGGGAAGCGAGAGGTTCGGCCCCACTGCCGCCACCAGGGCGCGGCGCGGCTCGAACCACGACGGGCACACCTCGAGGGTGTGTTCCGCCGTGTCCTCCGTCGCACCACATTCGTGGCACGACGGCGCCGCCTCTCTTCCGATCTGATGCAGGTATTTTCCGAAGCATCCATGCCCGGAAAGCACCTGCACCAGGCGGAACGACAGGAAGCCGTGCGGCCTCTCGAGCCAATCCTTTAGGACTGGCCCGAGAGCGTCCAGCGTCCGGCGCCCGAATACGGCGGAGGCGAGGTTCTCCGTCCAATGCTGGACGACGGCATCCCTCGCCTCTCGCCGAACGGCTTCCCGCTCTTCCGGGGCGGGGCACTCCCCGAGCGCCCTAAACCTAGCGCCCTAAACCTAACCTAACCTAACCTAACCTTTTTTTTTTTTTTTTTTTTTTTTTTTTTTGACCCAGGAAAATCCTTTATGGATACCACCTGCCCGGGGGAGCAAGGTGGTTATGTGGGAGTCTCCGCCTACCTCACGGCGGCATACCCACTAAAAACCTGGGATGAGTCCCTCTTCCACCTTTCTGGGACAAGATGGGGTCGCGTTAGCATTCAACCATCTTGCCCCGGTGGTTGGCCCTAAAAAGGGCCCTTTCTCCTCTATGGAGGGGTAAATTTGCTCATACCAAAAATCACCCCTCGTGCCCTCACACAGGGGGGTCGTGCAGACCGTTAGAGAGTCCCCCGATTCTCCAACAGTAACCCCCCCTTGCGCCCTGAAAAGGGCGTCCCGCCTGCGCGAGATGCGCTGCATAAAGCACCGCACGAAGTGCCGCCCCACTCGGAATCCCGCAAGGAAACTGACCCATACAGCCGACTCGCGGAAAACCGGGCAGGACGACGCAACCCTCCCTCCTTTGGTGTTTGGTCCGCGCCGGTAAACCGGTAGCTCCCATTTCTGGGAGCCGATCCCCTATCCGCCACCTGGGGACGCGCCACGTCGGGGTTCACCTCCCCGCCCACTAGGACAACCTAGCAGGTCCGTGGGAAACCTAACCTAACCTAACCTAACCTAACCTTTTTTTTTTTTTTTTTTTTTTTTTTTTTTTTTTTTTTTTTTTTTTTTTTTTTGACCCGGGAAAATCCTTTATGGATACCACTCTCGCCCGGGGGGGCGAGAGGGTTATGTGGGAGTCTCCACCCGAAGGGTGGCATACCCACTAAAAACCCGGGATGAGTCCGTCCTCCACCTATGTGGGGCAAGATGGGGTCGCGCTAGCATTCACCATCTTGCCCCGGTGGGTGGCCCTTCTAGGGCCACTGCGCCTATGGTGGGGTGACCTTACTCATATCAGGTCGCCCCACAGACAGCGAGTGGGGTCGTGCAGACCGCTGGAGAGTCCCCCGACTCTCCAACAGTAACCCCACTACGGAGGAGGGAGGAGGTGGGCGAAACGCCTCCTCCTACCTCCTGTACGTCTGCGCCGGAGCGGGTCAGCTCGGGCGTCGTTCTCTCTGACCCGCTCCGCGGTCTCCTTCTGCGATATAACTGCTTCGCAGAAAGAGACCACCGCCTGCCATGATCTTTCGCTGCCGAGCATGGCATTAACCACGCTCGGCAGAGAGAGATCGCGACCCACGAGTGCCGAAAGTGTGTGTCGCTGGGGTCCCCATGCGGCACACACCTCCAGCGTGTGGAGCGCCGTGTCTTCCGGCGCCCCACACTCTTGGCAGGCTGGGTCGGCCTCCCGTCTCGCGATCTGGTGCAAGTACTTTCCGAAACAACCGTGTCCGGAAAGCACCTGCACCAGTCGGAAGGTCAGCGACCCAAAGCGCCGGCCAACCCACTTCTGGAGGACCGGGCGGATCGCCTCCACCGTCCACTGCCCAGGGACCGGTGGCGCTAAGTCCTCCGTCCACCGCCGCAACAGAGCGGCCCGCGCCTGCCGCCGCATGCTGGCGACTTCGTCCCACGCTGGGGGGTCTCCACCGGATCTCCTCGCCGCTACGAAGTGATAAACTTCGGCGAGGATCTCCGCTTGGAGCTCCCAGGGGGGATCTCCGGCCAGCACGCACGCCGCCGTCCAGGACACCGTCCGGTACGCGCGTATTGCCCTCGTCGCAATGACCCGCTGCGGACGTCGCAGCAGGGTCCTATTGCTGCGGACGAGGGCGTCCGCCCAGACCGGTGCCCCATATAAGGCCATACTCCGGATTACTCCGGAGTATAGTCGGCGGCATGTGGCGTTCGGGCCACCCACGTTGGGCAGCAGCCGCCCTAAGGCGGCCGCGGCTCCCACGACTTTTGGGGCCAACTGTGTAAAGTGGGCCCCAAAAGCCCACCTCCCATCCAGG
This sequence comes from Lampropteryx suffumata, assembly GCA_948098915.1. Taxonomy (NCBI): domain Eukaryota; kingdom Metazoa; phylum Arthropoda; class Insecta; order Lepidoptera; family Geometridae; genus Lampropteryx; species Lampropteryx suffumata. The sequence continues at coordinate 75,290 of OX402551.1, forward strand.
ATGAGACCCAGATACCTCATCTGGGTCCCAACCCGGACAGAGACCCCGTCCAGTAACACCCGCGTGCCTGGAGGGGGTCCCCCCCGAGGCCCATGGAACAATAGGGCCTCGGTCTTGGAGAGGGCTACCTCCAGCCCCAGGGAGCGTATGCGGTCGACCACGAGCGTTGTACCGACCGTGGCCAACCGCACCGCTTCCCTGAGGTCCCTCCCCTTAACTACGACTAGAGTGTCATCCGCGTAGCACGCAACCTGCATACTTGCAGGAAGCGTGCCGCGGAGCACCCAGTCGTAGCCAATGTTCCACAGAAGTGGTCCCAGGACCGACCCCTGTGGAACCCCGCAGGCGACGCGACGGCGCCTCAGACCGTCGCGTCCTTCCACCAGAACCTCGCGGTCCTGGAGGTAGTCAGCCAACAGCCTCCGCAGATACAGGGGCACTCCGTGATACCGGAGCGCCTCTTGTATTGTTCCGTGCGGGAGGCTGTTGAAGGCGTTGGCTATGTCTAGTGACACAGCCAACGCCTTGTTGCCCTCGCTGACCGCCTGCTGCGTCCACCCTTTGAGCCAGAGCAGGGCATCTATAGTAGACCGCCCCGCTCTGAACCCATACTGGGCCTCGGATAGTCCTGGCCCAGTCCCCTCCAGGTGCCGGATGACACGGGCAGCTATCACTCTTTCGAGCAGCTTACCCGTGTCATCCAACAACACAATTGGCCTGTATCCAGAAGGAGAGTCGGCGGGTCGACCCTCCTTCCTTAACAGGCACAATCGGCCATCTTTCCACGGCTTCGGGAACCGCCCCGACGCGAGGCACACGTCGAAGAGTTCCCGAAGCTGACCGCCCATCTCCTTTAGAGCGATCCCGAGGACTCGACCCGGAACCCCGTCTGGACCCGGGGCAGTCCTCTTGCCCCGGAGGTGGCCAACCGCCACCGCCATCTCCGTCTCGGATACAGTCGGGACGGAGGCCGGTTCCTCCGGGTCCTCCGGAAAGGACGGCACCATCGTTGGAGGGGTGTGATTAGGGCTACTGTCAGGGAATAGCCCCCCCAACACCCTAACCAACACCTCCGGATCAAGCGATCCCGCGACTGGGGACGTCTGGCCCCGGAACTTTTTCCGGGCGGCCTTGTATGGACGCCCCCAGGGGTCCCTGTCGAGGCCCTGCAGGACCTCATCCCAGGCTTGGTACTTAGCCCGGGAGATCGCCAGCTGCAGCTCCCGCTTTGCCTCGCGGTAAGCGCTGTACAGCTGGCGCTCGGCCTCTAGCTCCTCGGCTGGCATCTGCTCATCGGTGCGTCCGTTACGCCGCCCCCTGCAGCGGGCGTAAGGACGACGCACCTCTGAGCAGACAGCTCGGAGATCCGCAATCTCCGAGCACCACCAGTAGACCTGGCGGCGGTCGGGACGGCCACGGGATCTCGGCATTGCAGCGTCGCACACTGCCGTCACCGCCTCGCGGAAGTGGATCGCTGCAACGTCCACTTCCGGGTGTGTGGCTGTGGTAGACCACGACTGGACGATAGCCGCCTCTTTTGCCAGTTCGGCATCAAGGCGACCAATCGTCCAGCGCGGGAAATTCGCCCGCACCACGCGCCGAGATCCTGGGTTGTCGGAGTGGAGAAGCTCGAACCGGATGTATTTATGATCCGAGAGATTCTCCACTTCCGACATTACCCTCCAGGACTGCACACGTGCTGCAGCAGCCGGGGAGGCGAACGATAAGTCCACCACGGACCCCCCGTTATACTGCACGCACGTGTGGGCCGACCCTCTGTTCAGCAGGGTCAGTCCTGTGGCAACCGCCCACTCCCTAACAATCTCTCCGCGGGAGTCAGTAAGGCGGTTGCCCCAGTCCCGGGCTTTTGCGTTCAGGTCGCCCATTAGAAGGACCTGACGCGGTGCCTGTCTTTGCACCGCCGCGGCTAGGAGGTCCATAAAGACCTCCAGTGCTGCAGCGGTTTTGTTGGGGGAGAAGTATACGCCAACGACGGCGTACCCTCCCCACTTGGCCACCACGTACCCAGAGCCCCTCTCTTCAGCTAAGAGAGGGACGGCTGACCCCGAACGTCCTATAATGGCCACGGAGCCGTCCAGATCCCCCACCCAACAGGAATGGGGGGGGACGTAGTACGGCTCCGCAGCAACCGCTAGGTCTATCTGCCACTGTGCTAGGGTCTGCATCAGAAGATCCTGGGCCCCAGCGCAGTGGTTGAGGTTCGTCTGGAGGAGGTTGTGATGTCGGACTTGATTCATTAATCAGACATCACAACCTCCTCGTTTGCCGCTTGGCGTCCGGCTTCAGCGGCGGGCGGAACAGTGGCCGCAGGGGTAGCCCGGGTCCTGTTTGCCATCCCTTTTGTCTTTGGAGGGACACACTTGCGTCCCCCCATCACGTGCCCGCAAGGCCTCTTCGACTCTGCGCATATTGCGCATCGCGGTTCGGCCTTACCGCAGGCGGCCGCCCAATGACCTGTGTCTCCACACCGGAAACACTGGTCCCTCCTGTCAGTCGACTCGGTGCACAGGGCACGGGTGTGCCCTAGTCCCATACACTTATAGCAGCGCATGGGAAGCGCCTCTAACGCCACCACTCGCACTGAGCTCCAGCCAATTAGTATTCTGCCCTTATCCGACAGCACTTTGGCTGCCGAAACCGGGCAGGACACCAGGATGGAGCCAGTGCCATAGGGGCCGGGGTGGATCTCCCGGGCCACAACTAGCCGGACGTCGCAGGATCCGGCCTCTGCTACCGCCTTCGCCACCTTCTCCTTCGTGGCGGCATCGTCCAGGCCCGTGATCTTAAGATCGGCGGTCTTAGTAGGCCTGGCGATGTTTGCCACCTCCGAAAGGACACCGCGGAGCTTCTCCGCGAGTCGATCCGCCTTCTCGGAGTTTTGGGGGCCAGGAACTTCCAGCATCCTTGCTCCCGTGGCCGTCTGGCGGAAACGGAGCTGGTCGATACCCAGCTCCTTAAGGTCCACCTTCTCCTGCGCCATTTGGAGAATGGCGCTGTACGTAACCCCCTTCTCCGCGGCTTCTGGCTGAAGAGCCAGCACAACCGCTGCGGATTTAGGGTGTTTCAGGGCCGTCTTTTTAGGCTTGTCGGCCGTTTTGGCTGCCTGCCTCTTGGCAGGAGCCTGGGCCGCGGGGGCAGCACGTGCTGAGGACGAGGGAAGGGAGGACTTCCCCTTTCCCTTTCCTTTCCCCTTTCCCACCACTGTGGCCCAGGTTTGCTCCTGTGGAGGAGCCTGTTCTGAGCCCTGGGTAGAGGGTCCCTCATTGCCAGCGGCAGTCTTAGCCCCTTTCGGGGTGAGATTGCGAGCCGGCTTAGTTGCCGGCTTTGGTGACGCGGTTGCAGCCGCTGCCGCTGCTGTCCTCTTGGCATCCACTCTGAGAGGAGGCCGGACCGGCGGTGCTGGCACAGGCTGATCCTTAAAACCCGAGAGTCGGGCGTCCAGCATGTTCCCTAACTTTATAGTTAGTGACCGTTCCAACTTCTCAAAGAGATCGGCCGTACCTAATGGAGTGGCCTCCGTCTCTGCAGCGGCCGTGGTGGCGGCGGTGGTTGCGGCCGTCCTGGCTTCTGTGAAGCCACGGCGTAGCGCCTTTAACTCTGCCTTCATAGCCTCTACTTCTAGTTTCAGGCGGCTATTGGTTGCCCTCAGCTGTCGCGTCTCCTCGGCTTCGCTCCTGGATGCAAGGGCATCCACGACCTCCCTCAAGATTGACGCGGAACTCTTGAGGCGACCAATGAACTCTCCTTTGAGGTTCCCAGACTTCCTGGCAACCTCCAAAATACAGGCGAGCTTCTCGCCCGCATGTGCCCTCAACTCCTGCGCGTTCAGTTCCGTGACGTCAATCCCCATCATCACGGCATCCGAATCAGCGCCGGTATCTGTAGCGGAGCAAGAAGCCTCCTTAATAGAACCCTTCTTTAACTGCCTGCGTTGAAGGATCTCTTCTAACTCGCCATCCGACGATACAGGCCTAGAGAAGTCTTTACGGAAGGATAGTCCCGCCGCCGTGGTCTTCCCCCTCCCTCTCCGAGCCGTGCTGACTTTAACGGCTGCCGTAGCCTCAGTCTCCGTGTCCGAGTCAAAACACCCGGGAGCGAAGAACAAGGACGACGACGGCCGCTTCCGTCGACTGCTCTCGGCGATCTCAATATCGCGGAACGAAATCGGAGTTTCTGCTCCCGAAACCTCCGAGTCTCCTCCATAAAGCGATACTTCGCCACCTCTTGTTTGGCCCTGAGAAGGACCTTTGGTTTGGCCCTGAGAAGGGCCTTTAAGGAAACGCCCGGAAGCGTCCCGCGCTTGTTTTGAAGGCTTTGCCTTCACTATTGCCGAAGCAACCACCTCCATCTGTGACGCCGAAGCGTCCGCACCAGACACCTTTGCAGGCTCTGCAGCAGCTCCCTCAGTGCGGCATTCAAGGCGACCGCCCTCCTTTTGGGTTTTATCGAACAAATCCATCAAAATTCCCACGAGTACCGGGGAAAGGTACTACGACCCGGACAGTGCCCACGTGTATCCGGGAAGGGTTAGGTGGACCTAACCAAGGCCTACGCCTAGGTAGCAGTAGCGACTGACTTTACCGGCCAGCCATCCTCGTAAGAGAAAGGACCTCGTGCTGCCACCACCACTTGTCCGACGGGATTTTTTATAGAGGTTTACTCCTCGCAGCCCGGGCGACCAAGCCAAGACCATCGGTCCTGTTCAGGTTACGAGACATGACCGCAACCGTCGCAGGATTACGACTTCGAGCTGGTGGCAGGGAAGACTAGTCTCCCACTGCCTGCCCGACGGCGGGGTAAGCGCACGCCGAGCCCAACTCTGCCCTCCCCGAAGCGAAGCAACGCCCCACTCGGAATCCCGCAAGGAAACTGACCCATACAGCCGACTCGCGGAAAACCGGGCAGGACGACGCCGCACTCCCCCCATTGGTGTTTGGTCCGCGCCGGTATACCGGTAGCTCCCATATCTGGGAGCCGATCCCCTATCCGCCACCCGGGGACGCGCCACGTCGGGGTTCACCTCCCCGCCCACTAGGACAACCTAGCAGGTCCGTGGAACCTTTTTTTTTTTTTTTTTTTTTTGACCCGGGAAAATCCTTTATGGATACCACACTCGCCCGGGGGGGCGAGGTGGTTATGTGGGAGTCTCCACCCAAAAGGGTGGCATACCCACTAAAAACCCGGGATGAGTCCGTCCTTCACCTATGTGGGGCAAGATGGGGTCGCGTGAGCATTCACCATCTTGCCCCGGTGGGTGGCCCTTAGTAGGGCCACTGCGCCTATGGTGGGGTGACCTGGCTCATATCAGGTCACCCCACAGACAACGAGTGGGGTCGTGCAGACCGCTGGTGAGTCCCCCGACTCTCCAACAGTAACCCCACTACGGAGGAGGGAGGAGGTGGGCGAAACGCCTCCTCCTACCTCCTGTACGTCTGCGCCGGAGCGGGTCAGCTTGTGCATCATTCTCTCTTACCCGCTCCGCGGTCTCCTTCTGCGAAATTACGGCTTCGCAAAAGGAGACCACCGCCTGCCACGACCTCTCGCTTCCAAGCATGGCATTAACTACGCTCGGTAAGGAGAGGTCAGGGCCCACTAATGCTGTAAGCGTGTGCCGCTGGGGACCCCACGCAGCACACACCTCCAGCGTGTGTAGCGCCGTATCCTCCGGCGCTCCACATTCTTGGCAGGTCGGGGTGACCTCCCGTCTCGCGATCTGGTGCAGGTACTTACCGAAGCATCCGTGTCCGGAAAGCACCTGCACCAGTCGGAAGGTCAGCGATCCAAATCGCCGACCAACCCAACACTGGAGGACCGGGCGGATCGCCTCCACCGTCCACTGCCCAGGGACCGGTGGAGCCAGGTCCTCCTTCCACCGCCGCAAGAGAGCGGCCCGCGCCTGCCGCCGCATACTGGCGACTTCGTCCCACGCTGGGGGGTCTCCACCGGATCTCCTCGCCGCCACGAAGTGGTAAATTTCAGCGAGGATCTCCGCTTGGAGCTCCCAGGGGGGATCTCCGGCCAGCACGCATGCCGCCGTCCAGGACACTGTTCGGTACCCGCGTATCGCCCTCGTCGCAATCACCCGCTGCGGACGTCGCAGCAGGGTCTTATTGCTGCGGACGAGGGCGTCCACCCAGACAGGTGCCCCATACAAGGCCATACTCCGGATCACTCCGGAGTATAGTCGGCGGCATGTGGCGTTCGGGCCACCCACGTTGGGCAGCAGCCTCCCTAGGGCGGCCGCGGCTTTCACGACTTTTGGGGCCAACTGTGTAAAGTGGGCCCCAAAGGCCCACCTCCCATCCAGGATAAGACCCAGATATTTCATCTGGGTCCCAACACGGACGGAGACTCCGTCCAGTAACACCCGCGTTCCTGGAGGGGGTCCCCCCCGAGGCCCGTGGAACAATAGGGCCTCGGTCTTGGAGAGGGCTACCTCCAGCCCCAAGGAGCGTATGCGGTCGACCACGAACGTTGTACCGACCGTGGCTAACCGCAACGCTTCCCTGAGGTCCTTCCCCTTGACTACAACTAGGGTGTCATCCGCGTAACACGCAACCCGCATACTTGCGGGTAGCGTGCCGCGGAGCACCCAGTCATAGCCAATGTTCCACAGGAGTGGTCCCAATACGGACCCCTGTGGAACCCCGCAAGCGACGCGACGGTGCCTCACACCATCGCGTCCTTCCACCAGGACCTCGCGGTCCTGGAGGTAGTCCTCCAACAGCCTCCGCAGGTACAGGGGCACTCCGTGATACCGGAGCGCCTCCTGTATTGTTCCATGCGGGAGGCTGTTAAAGGCGTTGGCTATGTCAAGTGATACAGCCAACGCCTTGTTGCCCTCACTGACCGCCTGCTGCGTCCACCCTTTGAGCCAGAGCAGGGCGTCTATGGTAGACCTCCCCGCTCTGAACCCATACTGGGCCTCGGATAGTCCTGGCCCAGTCCCCTCCAAGTGCCGGATGACACGAGAAGCTACCACTCTTTCCAGCAGCTTACCCGTGTCATCCAGCAACACGATTGGCCTGTATCCAGAAGGAGAGTCGGCGGGTCGACCCTCCTTCCTTAACAGGCACAATCGGCCGTCCTTCCACAGTTTCGGGAACCGCCCTGACGTAAGGCACACGTCGAACAGTTCCCGAAGCTGATTGCCCATCTCTTTTAGGGCAATCCCAAGCACTCGCCCCGGAATCCCGTCTGGACCCGGGGCCGTCCTCTTGCCCCGGAGGCGGCCAACCGCCACCTCCATCTCCGTTTCGGAGACAGTCGGGACGGAGGTTGGATCCCCCGGGTCCTCCGGGAAGGACGGCACCATTGTTGGAGGGGTGTGATAAGGGCTACTGTCAGGGAATAGCCCTCCCAACACCCTATCCAACACCTCCGGATCAAGGGACCCCGCGACCGGGGACGTCTGGCCCCGGAACTTTTTCCGGGCGGCCCTATATGGACGCCCCCAGGGGTCCCTATCGAGGCACTCCAGGACCTCGCCCCAGGCCTGGGACTTGGCCCTGGAGATCGCCAGCTGCAGCTCCCGCTTCGCCTCGCGGTAAACGCTGTACAGCTGGCGCTCAGCCTCCAGCTCCTCCGCTGGCATCTGCTCATCGGTGCGACCGTTACGCCGCCCCCTGCAGCGGGCGTACGGCCGACGCACCTCTGAGCAGACAACTCGGAGATCCGCTATCTCCGAGCACCACCAGTAGACCTGGCGGCGGTCGGGACGGCCACGGGACCTCGGCATTGCAGCGTCACACACTGCCGTCACCGCCTCGCGGAAGTGGATCGCTGCAACGTCCACTTCCGGGTGCGCGGCCGTGGCAGACCACGACTGGACAATGGCCGCTTCTTTTGCCAGTTCGGCATCAAGGCGACCAATCGTCCAGCGCGGGAAATTCGCCCGCACCACGCGCCGAGATCCTGGGTTGTCGGAGTGGAGAAGCTCGAACCGGATGTATTTATGGTCCGAGAGGTTCTCCACTTCCGACATTACCCTCCAGGACTGAACACGTGCTGCAGCAGCCGGGGAGGCGAACGATAGGTCCACCACGGACCCCCCGTTATGCTGCACGCACGTGTGGGCCGACCCTCTGTTTAGCAGGGTCAGTCCTGTGGCAACCGCCCACTCCCTGACAATCTCACCGCGAGAGTCAGTGAGGCGGTTGCCCCAGTCTCGGGCCTTGGCGTTCAGGTCCCCCATTAGAAGGACCTGACGCGGCGCCTGTCTTTGCACCGCCGCAGCAAGGAGATCCATAAAGACCTCCAGTGCTGCAGCGGTTTTGTTGGGGGAGAAGTATACGCCGACGACGGCGTACTCTCCCCACTTAGCCACCACGTACCCAGAGCCCCTCTCTTCAACTAAGAGAGGGACGGATGACCCCGACCGTCCTATAATGGCCACGGAGCCGTCCAGATCCCCCACCCAACAGGAATGGGGGGGGACGTAGTACGGCTCCGCAGCAACCGCCAGGTCTATCTGCCACTGCGCTAGGGTCTGCATCAGAAGATCCTGAGCCCCAGCGCAGTGATTGAGGTTCGTCTGGAGAAGGTTGTGATGTCGGACTTGATCCATTAATCAGACATCACAACCTCCTCGTTTGCCGCTTGGCGTCCGCCGACAGGGGACGGCCGGGTCCTGTTGGCCATCCCCTTTGTCTTTGGAGGGACACAGTTACGTCCCCCCATTACGTGCCCGCAGGGCCTCTTCGATTCTGCGCATATTGCGCATCTCGGTTCGGCCTTTTCGCAGGCAGCCGCCCAATGACCAGTGTCTCCACACCGGAAACACTGGTCCCTCCTGTCGGCCAGCTCGGTGCACAGAGCACGTGTGTGCCCTAGTCCCATGCACTTATAGCAGCGCATGGGACGCGCCTCTAACGCCACCACACGCACTGAGCTCCAGCCTATTAATATACGGCCCTTATCCGACAGCACTTTGGCTGCCGAAACCGGGCAGGACACCAGGATGGAACCAGTGCCGTAGGGGCCGGGGTGGATCTCCCGCGCCATAACTTGCAGTATGTCGCAGGATCCGGCCTCTGCTACCGCCTTCGCCACCTTCTCCTTCGTGGCGGCATCGTCCAGGCCCGTGATCTTAAGATCGGCGGTCTTAGTAGGCCTAGCGATGTTTGCCACCTCCGACAGGACACCGCGGAGCTTCTCCGCGAGTCGATCCGCCTTCTCGGAGTTTTGGGGGCCAGGAACTTCCAGCATCCTTGCCCCCGTAGCCGTCTGACGGAAACGGAGCTGGTCGATACCCAGCTCCTTAAGGTCGACCTTCTCCTGCGCCATTTGGAGAACGGCGCTGTACGTCACCCCCTTATCCACAGCTGCCGGCTGAAGAGCCAGCACAACCGCCGCGGATTTAGGGGGTTTCAAGGCCGTCTTTTTCGCCTTGGCCGTGTTGGCTGCCTGCTTCTTGGCAGGAGCCCGGGCCACGGGGGCAGCAGGTGCAGAGGAAGAGGGAAGGGAAGACTTCCCCTTTCCCTTTCCTTTCCCTTTACCAACCACTCTGGCCCAGGTTTGCTCCTGTGGAGCAGCCTGGTTTGGGCCATGAGTGGAGGTAGAGGGTCCGTCATTGCCGGCGGGAGTCCTGGCCTCGTTAGAGGCGGGATTTCGAGCCGGTTTAGGTTTTGGTGGCGCGGTGGTAGCCGCTGCCGCTGCCGCCGCTGCCGCCGCTGTCGCCCTCTTCTTATCCGCACTCAAAGGAGGGCGGACCGGCGATGCTGGCACAGACCGATCCATTAGTCCCGCGAGTCGGGCGTCCAGCATATTCCCTAACCTTATTGTTATAGACCTCTCCAGTTTTTCGAGGATATCGGCCGTCCCCAAAGGAGTAGCCTCCGTCTCGGCAGTAGTGGTGGTAGTGGCAGCTGCGGCCGTCTTGGCTTCTGTGAAGCCACGACGTAGCGCCTTTATCTCGGCCTTCATGGCCTCCACTTCCAGCTTCAGGCGGCTATTGGTCGCCCTCAGCTGTCGCGTCTCCTCAGCTTCGCTCCTGGATGCAAGGGCATCCACGACTTCCCTCAAAGTCGACGCAGAGCTCTTGAGGCGACCAATAAATTCTCCTTTGAGGTTCCCAGATTTCCTGGCAACCTCAAAAATGCAGGCGAGTTTCTCGCCCGCATGTGCCCTCAACTCCTGCGCGTTCAGTTCCGTGACGTCAATCCCCATCGTCACGGCATCCGAATCGGCGCCGGTATCTGTAGCGAGGCAAGAAGCCTCCATAATGGAACCCTTCTTAAACTGCCTGCGTTGAAGGATCTCCTCTAACTCGCCATCCGACGATACAGGCCTAGGGAAGTCTTTACGGAAGGATAGTCCCGCCGTCGTGGTCTTCCCCCTCCCTCTCCGAGCCGTGCTGACTTTAACGGCTGCCGTAGCCTCAGTCTCCGTGTCCGAGTCAAAACACCCGGGAGCGAAGAACAAGGACGACGACGGCCGCTTCCGTCGACTGCCCTCGGCGATCTCAATATCGCGGAACGAAATCGGAGTTTCTGCTCCCGAAACCTCCGAGTCTCCTCCATAAAGCGATACTTCGCCACCTCTTGCTTGGCCCTGAGAAGGGCCTTTGGTTTGGCCCTGAGAAGGGCCTTTAAGGAAACGCCCGGAGGCGTCCCGCGCTTGTTTTGAAGGCTTAGCCTTCACTATTGCCGAAGCAACCACCTCCATCTGTGACGCCGAAGCGTCCGCACCAGACACCTTTGCAGGCTCTGCAGCAGCTCCCTCAGTGCGGCATTCAAGGCGACCGCCCTCCTTTTGGGTTTTAGCGAACAAATCCATCAAAATTCCCACGAGTACCGGGGAAGGGTACTACGACCCGGACAGTGCCCACGTGTATCCGGGAAGGGTTAGGTGGACCTAACCAAGGCCTACGCCTAGGTAGCAGTAGCGACTGACTTTACCGGCCAGCCATCCTCGTAAGAGAAAGGACCTCGTGCTGCCACCACCACTTGTCCGACGGGATTTTTTATAGAGGTTAACTCCTCGCAGCCCGGGCGACCAAGCCAAGACCATCGGTCCTGTTCAGGTAACGAGACATGACCGCTACCGTTGCAGGATTACGATTTCGAGCTGGTGGCAGGAAAGACTAGTCTCCCACTGCCTGCCAGACGGCGGGGTAAGCGCACGCCGAGCCCAACTCTGCCCTCCCCAAAGCGAAGCACCGCCCCACTCGGAATCCCGCAAGGAAACTGACCCATACAGCCGACTCGCGGGAAACCGGGCAGGACGACGCCGCACTCCCCCCATTGGTGTTTGGTCCGCGCCGGTAAACCGGTAGCTCCCATTTCTGGGAGCCGATCCCCTATCCGCCACCTGGGGACGCGCCACGTCGGGGTTCACCTCCCCGCCCACTAGGACAACCTAGCAGGTCCGTGGAACCTAACCTAACCTAACCTAACCTAACCTAACCTAACCTAACCTAACCTAACCTAGAACGCTGTTCACCAGCATACCACCGACCATCTGAAACAGAAAAGCGAAGAATTAGCGCAAAGAAAATAAAAAAGCGTCCGAACGTTCTATCAAAAGTCTTCATACCCCGTACCAAACTCCATACATTACGGTGAAAACATTTTTTTTCAAAGTGTTAATAAACAAGACTTTCTGTGAATCAAAGGTTGTATAGCGACTAGTAGTAGCCAGTAACGCTATAATTTCATAGATTTGTACATTTTTAAGACTAATTTTAGGTATTTTTAGCATATTAATTTCAACTTTTCAAAACTTTTTTAAACTTGTAAAAATTCTACAGACGTCAAACACTACTTTAGGGGACTAAAGCAAATTGTATTCGCATAAGAGCGTGTGCCAACAGGTAGAGACCCAGGTTTGACGATTCTAAAGACAGTTTATACTGATAAAAATCGCATATTTCCCTGTAATTTCACCGTTTTGTGGAATAATTTAACTTTAGTAAAGTCGATTTCTGTCGATTCCCGCATCAGCCGCACCTAGAACGCTGTTCACCAGCATACCACCGACCATCTGAAACAGAAAAGCGAAGAATTAGCGCAAAGAAAATAAAAAACGCACCCTCCCACCCACCCATCTTTGCTCACTCAAGTGGATTTTGGTCTCATTTTTTGTATGGGGAAATTCAAAATTTAATTTTTCAATCTAAAACTTTACTTTTTTCGTGTCTAATATATATGTTAGAGTTAATAAGGATTAACCACCGTCAAACCAGCTTTAGGTCTGCAAGTACTGACCTCTGAATAGAAGAAATTCTACAAAAATAACGAACTAATCGACTTATTACTTCTTTCCGTCGCACTCATCATGCCTTCCCAACCTGTTACCTCTCCTCTTCTCCCGGCATTTGCTGAGGAGGTAACTGACGTAAAATCGTTTACTGAAACAATAGGGAAGCTCGTTTCGACTATTAACACCGCGGTGACTGATGGTAAAAGCGTTACCGCAGCTAATAAACGGCTTATTAGTGCTGCAGCGGAAGAAATTCGACGAGCCACGCGTACCCTCTCCAATCTTCCCATACCAGCGGCTACTATTCCTCCCACGTCAGCGGTTCCTACTGCACCAGATGGAGTCCAGCAACGTTCTCTCAAAGAGGATATTGTCTCTTGCGTCCGCGAGGAAATCCGCGGGGAAATGGCCCACCTGAGAAACCTTGTCTCCTCCCAGGCGCGCAGCTACTCCCAGGTTGCTCGTTGTGATACCGGCCCCCCACAGGGTAGGGTAACCGCCAGCCCCGCCCCTGTCTACACTACACAAGCTTCTACACACAACAAACCAGCAATCATCATCACTCCTAAAGGTGAAGCTAGGACAAAGCAAGACACCATTGAGGCATTCAAAAGCAGCATCAGCTTTAGAACATCTTCCTTTGCACCAGCGCGAGTACAGGCCGTTTCTAATGGCAAACTACGAGTGGAATTTGACAGCACCGAACAACGCGAAGAAACTCTTAAGCGCCTTGCCGTATCTGACAAGGTTAGTGCTGAGCCTGCTCGATGCCTCAGGCCCATGATCATTTTGAAGGGCATCTCAAGGGATGTCCCTCCCGAGGACATAGCAGGCATTCTCAGGGAGCAAAATCAAGATCTAAGCGAAGTGATCGGGGGCGAAGAAGATCTGCGCTTGCGTTTCAAGCGCGACAACCGTAACCCCAGTCTGTACAACGCTGTGTTTCTGGCTCACCCCCGGGTCTTTCGTATCATGATCAACATGGTCAGGGTGAGTCTGGACCATCAGCGGGTACATGTAGATGAATTTTCCCCCTTCATTCAGTGCCACAAATGCCTACAGTTTGGGCACATGCGCACCAAATGTGACTCTACAACAAAGCCATGCGCTCACTGCGCGCAAACCGGCCATAGCATCGACCACTGCCCCCTTAGAGAAAAACCTTTTACGGCAAAGTGCATCAACTGCACCACGCATAACGACAAATTTAAATCGCGACTAGACACAAGGCACCGTGCCAACTCCAACAATTGCCCCAGACTGAGGACCATGAGAGACAAAATAATTAACCGGGTAGATTATGGATATTAACAATCACATAAAAATAATTCAGTGCAACATTGATAAATCGCGAAATAGTTTACATGAGTTTACACGGTCATTCTCTCTAGGAGAGCATCAAATAGCTCTTTTGTCTGAACCATACGTTGGATCAGGCAATGAACTTAAAGCTATAAAAGATATTAACATCTATCAATTTTCAAACGGTAATAAAGTTAAAGCATGTATCTTGGTCAAAGCTAGCTTCGGACCTGTTTTGGGACTTACCCAGTTTTCTTCGGCTAATCTCTGCGTAGTGCAATTGAGCACACATAACCGCAACATCTTACTGGCATCTGTTTACGTCGAACCTGACGACGACATTTCTAACACATTAGAACGTTTAGATTACTTTTTAAAGGCCTCACACAGCTCACATTGCATAGTGGGCGGAGATTTAAATGGATGGCACCCCTTATGGGGTAGCGCCGCCACTAACCCACGTGGTAGAGAGGTTATTGACATCGTATATGGCAACGACCTATACGTCTGTAACTCCGGCAACACCCCTACTTTCGAAACAGTTACACACGGTCGCCAACGCACATCCATCATTGACATAACACTGGCTTCAGATTCTATTTACGACAGGGTATCATCATGGCGCGTTAATCCAAATTTTTGTACAACCTCCCAACATAATGCCGTTGAATTTACACTTAACGCCAACTACACCAAGCCAACCATGTATGAGAACACATCAACCTTTCGATACAAAGCCAACAAAGCGTGCTGGCCCGTCTTTAAAGACTGTCTGAACACACATATGACACTGTCAGACATCCTAGAACAAGACATCGCGAACATGAACCCCGAGGAGCTAGAAATCTTCATCGACAACGTGACAAGCACTATCCATCTAGCTTGTGACAAATCGATGCACGTCAAAAGAAGCGGACGGGGACTTCGTAATAAACCACCCTGGTGGTCTGACAAGCTAGATGTTTTAAAGAAAGAGGTTATAAAACTTCACCATAGTGTCCACACGGCCCATAGACAAGGAGCTCTACCTGAAGGTTTGCTAGAAGAACAGCAGACCAAAAAGCGAGAGTATGCAAACGAACTACGCAGCGAATCTACCAAAAACTTCCGCGAGCTCTGTGAGTTACAAACAAAGGAAAACGTCTGGTCATTGACTAATAGACTGCTTAAAGAGACTACTCCTCGGCGACCCCCCACCACTCTAAAAGTTGGGGATAGATATACCACCAGCGCTAGAGAAACGGCAGAAGCTTTATTAGATCACTTTTACCCAGACGAACTACCAGACACCGAACCTAGACATCATTTTTTAAGAGCTTTACACAATATAGACACGGAAGACGATCTTCCTTTTGCTGAGGGTGAGGTGCTGGAGTACTTGAAATTTATGAACCCAAACAAGGCTCCAGGGGTAGACCATCTAACTTCAGACATCTGCTACCAATTCACCATCTTGTATCCAAAATTGGTAACCGATATCATGAACAGGTGTCTGAAGCTTCAGTATTTCCCACGACAATGGAAGATCGCAAACGTTAGAATTATACCAAAACCAGGGAAATCGAACTACAGTGATCTAGGCTCCTTTCGACCGATAAGACTCCTGCCAGTGTTCGGAAAACTTCTAGAGAAACTGTTTATTAAGCGAGTCACTTATTGGGCAGAAAAGGAAGGCTACAACAATGCGCGTCAATTCGGATTTCGAGAGCAAACTGGAACGGTGCAGGCGGTCGAAAACGCACTTAAAGTTGTTAGGAAGGCGAAAACTGAAAAACAATATGTTATAGCAATATCTCTAGACATCAAAGCAGCATTTGACAACGCTTGGTGGCCCGCTCTCTTTCACAGACTCCGACACATACGCTGTCCCAAAAACATTTATGGGCTCATCGAGAATTATGTTCTCGATAGAGAAGTGAAACTGGATCATGCAGGGGAGCGCGTCTGCAAGCGCATGTCAAAAGGCTGCATACAGGGATCGACATGCGGACCCGTTCTCTGGAACATCATATTAGACGAGCTTCTGGAGATGCAATTTCCCGAGGGTTGTCACCTACAGGCCTTTGCAGATGACGTCCTTTTGGTAGTCACCGCACGGGACTTGGGTACACTTAAGGACTCCGCGGAAAGCGCTCTGTCTCGTATAATGAACTGGGGAAAGAGCGTCAAGCTTGAATTTGGGCCAACAAAGACCCAGCTAATAGCATTCACGCCTAGAGCCAAAACAACGAAAATCTTCATGGGTGGCCAGGAGCTTGCATACGAACAAAAAATAAAACTGCTGGGGATCATTCTCGATGAGAAGCTACTATTTGGATCACACATCAGATACGTAACTGAAAAAGCCATGAGAATATTTGGGAAACTGTGTATGTACACCCGGCCTACTTACGGAGCACACCCAGAAAACGTCAGGCTCATCTACCAGATGGTGATAGAGCCCATTGTTACATACGGAGCAGGAATTTGGGGACATATCGTCAAGAAAAAGTATGTTAAGAAGGCACTTTTAAGCATGCAACGCGGATTTGCCATTAAGGCAATTAGAGGATTCCGTACGATATCAACAACCGCAGCTCTTGCCTTAGCACAATTCGTCCCATTAGATTTAAAAGTCCGGGAAATACATACAGTCGAACGAACAAGGCTGACAGGGGTCAGTGATTACCTTCCACACGACATTCCGCTCGAAAGTCCATCCCCCATTCAAGAGCTTTTACACCCGGCTGAACGCATCTCATTTACACCTACTCTTCAAAACGAACACAACGCCGACTCGACATACATATTCACTGACGGTAGCAAACAAGAAGACCAATCTGTTGGTGCAGCTTTTGTGTGCTTCGACCCCGGGGGGACGGCCCCCAAAGCTGTCAAGAAGCTTAAGTTACACAACTGCTGCACAGTCTTTCAAGCAGAACTATCTGCTATCCTGGCGGCCTGTCAATGGGCATCACTTCATCTCATTACAAATACTCATATTTTTACAGACTCCCTTTCTTCCATTAAGGCTCTCGAAAATCGCAGTAATACCAACCCCATAGTCAACCAAATTCATCACGTCATTCACCAAATCACATTGCGCAAATCTCATATTCAAATATCATGGGTAAAAAGTCATTCTGGTGTTGAAGGTAATGAGCAGGCCGATGCTGCAGCAAATGCAGCAGCAAGATCGCATTCAGCTGCTCACTACTTTAGTTTCCCAATATCCCACATTAAGCACTTGACTAGGCAGGAGAATTACGACATATGGGAGGAACGGTACACATCCTCAGAAACAGGTCAACACACTAAGCAACACCTCCCTTCACTAAAAGACATAAAGAACTTAGGAAAAGTTGCTAAAACATCTTTCGAACTGACGCAGATTCTCACTGGCCACGGATTCCACAAAAAGTACCTAAAACGATTCCACATCACCCCTGACGACTTGTGCCCTTGCGATGGTACATCGGAGCAGAGCTTGGAGCACCTTTTAGAAACATGCTCAGCTTTTGGATATGCAAGGTACAACCACGAAACCACTTGCATTCGCTCCAAGGTGTCCCCATACAAACTCACAGAACTCTTGAATAAGGACGACTGCATAGAGTCCTATCTTGCGTTTATTAAGAAAATAGTGAAAAGCCTCAAACAATTTAACAATACTTAATAATAATACAAAAAAAAAAAAAAAAAAAAAAAAAAAAAAAAAAAAAAAAAAAAAAAAAAAAAAAAATAAGGTGGAATGTGGAAAGCTAGAATCTTAAGATTCTATGACAGAGTACACATTCCGCCTAACAAAAACATTCTAGTTATTAATTATATTTAAATTATATTATAAGTGGAAAGACTAGGGTCTTATGATCCTATATCAGAGTACACTGTCTTGTATATATAAAACATTATAAACTATGTAATATAGCTTAACATAACTACTGTATTTATCTACATATGTATTTCATAAACAATTATATATCTAAAATTTGTAATTTGGAAAACTTGTATCAAATAGCAAGTTCTACCATGTAAATTGAAACACTGCGGTAATATTGAAATGAAGCGAAAACCAAGGTATAAACTGTACAAAAAATTCTAATATTTGTGAAACATATAAAATAAGAAAAAAAAAAAAAAAAAAAAAAAAAAAAAAAAAACCTAACCTAACCAAACCTAACCTTTTTTTTTTTTTTTTTTTTTAACATGAGGAAAATGCAATTTACGCATACCCACCCGCGGGGGGAGCAGGCGGGTTATGTCGGGCTCGGCCCACTGGCGCCGATTGGTGTTCGCCTGGAGTATGCGATGTCCGACTCTATCCATCATAGTCGGACATCGCTTCTCCCTCATCGGCCGCCGGGGCGGTCGCAGCGACAGGCGGGGTCGGCACCTGCGCTTTGCCCTTCTTCGGGGGAGGATTGCAGTTCCTCCCCCTCATAATGTGCTCCGCCGGGCAGCCGCTGGCTGCGCATATAGCGCAGTGCGGCTTGGCGGCCTTACAGTCGACGGACTTATGTCCGTCCTTGCCGCAGCGGAAACAACTCTCTGTCCTGTCGACCTTGGACGGACAGAGAGCCCGCATGTGGCCGAGACCGTGGCACCTGAAGCAGCGCAATGGCTGGTCTTCAAGTGCCCGGATCCGGCAGGAACTGAATCCTACCGGAAGCCGCCCCTTGGCGAGGACGGCTTTGGCCACCACGACTGGGCACTCCAGGCGGATGGTGCCCATGCCGCCGCGGCCAGGCCTTATGTCCCGACCCTGCACCGCTGCGGTATCGCAGCCCCCTATGGCTGCAATGGCCGCCACCACCTCCTCTTTGGTGACCGAATCGTCTAGATCGGTCACCAGCAAGGCCGCCAACTTCACGGGCCTGGCTACCTTGGCCGCGTCCGCAATGACCTCCCGCAACTTCGTTGCGAAGAGGTCTGCGTTGGCGCCGCCCTGGGCCCCCGGGAACTCGAAGATTCGAGCCCCGGTTACCGTTCGGCGGCACGCGACTGCACCGATCCCCAGTTGGGTGGGATCGGCGTTTGTACGAGCCCGCTTTAAGACAGACTCGTACGTCTCCCCTCGCTCTGCAGCCTCCGCGGTGAGAGTCACCACGACGGCCGCCGTCTTGGGAGGAGCCCGAAGCTTCTTCCCACCGGCGGGAGCCCGTTTAGCTGCGGGTGCAGCGGCGGCGGGCTTCGGGGCCGACGTCTTCCCCTTCCCTTTCCCCTTGCCCTTACCTGCCGCCTGGGGCGGGCAGGATGAGGTGGCAGGGGTGGTAGGGGCGGCGGCCGCTTTCGCCTTGCCCTTTCCCTTCTTGACCACTTCCGACCACGACTGGTTGCATGGGGTGGTCGAAGGGAGTTGGGCGTCCTCCCTTTCTGGGGGAGGTGGCCCCGGCTTTTTCGCCCTTTTGTCTGCCGCTAGTGGCGGACGCAGGCGTTTCTCGGGCAAGAGCCTATCCTCGATGCCATCGAGGCAGGCTCTTGTGAACGCCCTCTCCTCCATAACAACCTTTCGGATAATATCCTCAAGGTTGGAGGAGGAGGAGGAGGGGCCCGCTGCCGCCGATTTGGGCTCAGCCTGGGTAGGCCGGGCCGTAACTTCAGCCAGCTTTTGGTGCAGCTGGCTGACCTCCGACTGCAGGCGGTCGACCCGCGCCTGCAGCTGCCGCGTCTCTTCAGTGGCGGTGCGCTGCACCAGCTCACCGACGATGCCACGCATGCTCGCGGCACGACACTTCAGCGACTTCTGAAGTGTCCCCTTCAGGTTGGAGGACTTGGAGGCGAACTCTACGATCTCCCCCGCATCCTCCTGAGCCATGCGCTCCAGCTCGGCCAGGGAGTGGTCCGTGTAGAGGACGCTAGACGCGCCGTACCCGGCCCTGGCCCGCGCAGTTCGCGCCTGCTGCTCCTTGGCAGCGACCTGCTCCTCTAGGTCCTGCTGGACCTGTGCCCGCCTTGCCAAGCTCAGCTGGCGCTCCGCCTCTGCCAGACCAACGTCGTGGGTGTCGACAATGGCGATGGCGGAGCGCCTTTTGGCCTTGACCTTCTTTTTGGCCTTCCCCTTAGACGAGTCCGAGTTGGACACATCTTCGAGGAAAGCCCTCTTCCGCGATTGCGCCGTTGGACCGGCGTCCGACTCAAAGTCGGCCGACATTTCGGAGTCCGAAGACTCGTCCGCTCTGCCATGCAGGCAGACCGCCGAAACGGGCACCTCTGCCAACGCCGATGCGTCGGTTTGGCCCCGAGAAGGGCCTTTGGGTTGGCCCTGAGAAGGGCCTTTGGGTTGGCCCTGAGAAGGGCCTTTAAGGAAACGCCCGGAGGCATCCCGCGCTTGTTTTGAAGGCTTAGCCTTCATCGTTGCCGAAGCAACCACCTCCATTTGTGACGCCGAAGCGTCCGCACCAGACACCTTTGCAGGCTCTGCAGCAGCTCCCTCAGTGCGGCATTCAAGGCGACCGCCCTCCTTTTGGGTTTTAAAGAATGAATCCATCAAAATTCCCACGAGTACCGGGGAAAGGTACTACGACCCGGACAGTGCCCACGTGTATCCGGGAAGGGTTAGGTGGACCTAACCAAGGCCTACGCCTAGGTAGCAGTAGCGACTGACTTTACCGGCCAGCCATCCTCGTAAGAGAAAGGACCTCGTGCTGCCACCACCACTTGTCCGACGGGATTTTTTATAGAGGTTCACTCCTCGCAGCCCGGGCGACCAAGCCAAGACCATCGGTCCTGTTCAGGTTACGAGACATGACCGCAACCGTCGCAGGATTACGATTTCGAGCTGGTGGCAGGGAAGACTAGTCTCCCACTGCCTGCCCGACGGCGGGGTAAGCGCACGCCGAGCCCAACTCTGCCCTCCCCGAAGCGAAGCAACGCCCCACTCGGAATCCCGCAAGGAAACTGACCCATACAGCCGACTCGCGGGAAACCGGGCAGGACGACGCCGCACTCCCCCCATTGGTGTTTGGTCCGCGCCGGTAAACCGGTAGCTCCCATTTCTGGGAGCCGATCCCCTATCCGCCACCTGGGGACGCGCCACGTCGGGGTTCACCTCCCCGCCCACTAGGACAACCTAGCAGGTCCGTGGACCCCAACCTAACCTAACCTAACCTTTTTTTTTTTTTTTTTTTTTTTTTTGACCCAGGAAAATCCTTTATGGATACCACCTGCCCGGGGGAGCAAGGTGGTTATGTGGGAGTCTCCGCCTACCTCACGGCGGCATACCCACTAAAAACCTGGGATGAGTCCCTCTTCCACCTTTGTGGGACAAGATGGGGTCGCGTTAGCATTCAACCATCTTGCCCCGGTGGTTGGCCCTAAAAAGGGCCCTTTCTCCTCTATAGAGGGGTGAATTTGCTCATACCAAAAATCACCCCTCGTGCCCTCATGCAGGGGGGTCGTGCAGACCGTTAGAGAGTCCCCCGATTCTCCAACGGTAACCCCCCCTTGCGCCCTGAAAAGGGCGTCCCGCCTGCGCGAGATGCGCTGCACGAAGCACCGCACGAAGCACCGCCCCACTCGGAATCCCGCAAGGAAACTGACCCATACAGCCGACTCGCGGAAAACCGGGCAGGACGACGCAACACTCCCTCCTTTGGTGTTTGGTCCGCGCCGGTAAACCGGTAGCTCCCATTTCTGGGAGCCGATCCCCTATCCGCCACCTGGGGACGCGCCACGTCGGGGTTCACCTCCCCGCCCACTAGGACAACCTAGCAGGTCCGTGGAACCTAACCTAACCTAACCTAACCTTTTTTTTTTTTTTTTTTTTTTGACGCTGGGAAAAATGCATTACGCATCCCCCCCCCATGGGGATGGGGTGGGGTATGTGGGACTCCCCGGCCCTGTAAGGGACCGGTATACCCACTAAACAACCCAGCGGCACTCCCGCATCGTCTTCATGGAGGGGGACTGGGAAACCGGCAAGAGCCTTCGCAACCAGTCCCCCGCCGACGACCGCCCGCCTTTACAGCGGGGCCTCCACGCCCCTCATTACAGAGAGGGGCCCGGGAACGACCGCGAGTGCACGGCCGTTCCCGCTCGACGGGGGTGGTGAACGGTGCAATGCGGGAGAAGGCGTCCCCACGCCTATCTCCCGCTGTTCGCCACCACAGAGATAGGGAAAACGACTACTGTCGCCTTCTCCTACCCCTTCTCCGCCTACGCAGAGGCGCCGCGAGAGGATCTTCCTCCCGCGCGCGCTCTGCCGCCTCCTTCTGGGACATGACGTCTTCGCAAAAGGAGGCCACCGCCACCCAGGCCCTCTCGCTCCCCAGCATGGCGTTGACCACGCTGGGAAGCGAGAGGTTCGGCCCCACTGCCGCCACCAGGGTGCGGCGCGGCTCGAACCACGACGGGCACACCTCGAGGGTGTGTTCCGCCGTGTCCTCCGTCGCACCACATTCGTGGCACGACGGCACCGCCTCTCTTCCGATCTGATGCAGGTATTTTCCGAAGCATCCATGCCCGGAAAGCACCTGCACCAGACGGAACGACAGGAAGCCGTGCGGCCTCTCGAGCCAATCCTTTAGGACTGGCCCGAGAGCATCCAGCGTCCGGCGCCCGAATACGGCGGAGGCGAGGTGCTCCGTCCAATGTTGGACGACGGCATCCTTTGCCTCTCGCCGAACGGCTTCCCGCTCTTCCGGGGCGGGGCACTCCCCGAGCGCCCTACGCCCCGCCGTCCACTCATACACTCTGGCTAGCACCCCCGCCTCGAGTTCCCAAGGAGGGGTGCCCGCCAGAGCGCATGCCGCCGAGAAACCTACTGAGCGGTAGGTTCTCGCCACTCGCTGCGCGATGGCCCTTTGGGGCCTGCGCAGTGCGGTGGCATTCTCCCTCCTATGGAGGGAGTCCGCCCAGATGGGGGCCCCGTAAAGGGCCATACTCTTCAGGATGCCGGCATAAAGTTGCCGGCACCGCGCTTTGGGCCCTCCCAGATTTGGGAGGAGCCACGAAAGCGCCCCTGCGGTCTTCAGCAGGCGCGTCGACAGCCCGCTAAAGTGCGGGCCGAAGCGCCACCTGCTATCAAGCACTAGGCCCAGATACTTCATCTGGGCCTTCACTTCGACCCTGACGCCCTCAACTACGATGTGGGCGTAACCTAACCTAACCTAACCTAACCAGTCCAGCTCCTGGCGCCTCCAAAACCGGCGAGTAAAAGTGCTACCTCGCGCACGGAAAACCAAAGTTGTAGTATAAAGTGTTCCAATATACCCGGGTCATATACCAAAAGTTGCGGAGAGAAAAGGCGCACACGCTTGTGAAAACCGCGCCGCTCCTAGTGTTGTGACCGCGGAGTTATTCGCGAAATAGTGGTTTTTGTGAAATCGTCAAACTTCAAAGTGGATTTGTGGTGAAACTACAGCGGTGACCCAGTGTTTTTATACCACGGCTAGAAGCGACCTGCGAAGCCCTTTCAGGCAACACCTTCTCCTGAAAATTTCCACGCAGGGCGGCTGGGTTATCGCCAAAAAAATAACTTTCACGTGGTCACAAGGTCACTGAACCAGTGACCTTTTGGCATTTTTGACCACACCACTTTGAGGGGGACGCTGAGAAGACCAGGGAGGCACCTTCAGCGGATTTTTAAGATAAGTTTAGGTTAAGTTATAGGTATTTTAGTTTTTTGCGGTTGTAGTTTAATTTGTTAGTCATTTTAAAATAGATTAGCAGTGACGACCTAGGTCAAAATTTTGTGGGTAGGTCGTGCACACTTAGTACTATAGGTTTATATAAATTTAAGATTTTTGTTGCATCAGCGCGCGAAAATATTTCGGTCTAAACCAGTTTACCAACCGCAAAAAGCTAATAATTTGTAAGACGTGTACCTCAAAAACTGAAAGGGTAAGGGCAAATTTGACCACGGCCAAACCCTTTAAACTGGAGGGCCACCTCTAGCCCCAATCTCCGGATCCTCGACACCACTGCCGCGACACCGGCAGTGGCCAACACGGTACCGACCTCATCGAGCAGTACGATGGGTCGGTAAGAGCCGTCTTCTTACCGCGAAGGCGAAGAACCTCCGCGGCAAGCTCCTCCGCCGCGACCGGAGGGACGACCTCCTCCACTACAGCGGTGACCCAGTGTTTTTATACCACGGCTAGAAGCGCCCTGCGAAGCCCTTTCAGGCAACACCTTCTCCTGAAAATTTCCACGCAGGGCGGCTGGGTTATCGCCAAAAAAATAACTTTCACGTGGTCACAAGGTCACTGAACCAGTGACCTTGGCAAAAAGCTAATAGTTTGTAAGACGTGTACCTCAGAAACTGCAAGGGAAAGGGCAATTTTGACCACGGCCATACCCTTGAAACAGTTTCATCCACGACCTCCCTCAGGGTTGACGCGGAACTTTTGAGGCGGCCAACAAACTCGCCTTTGAGGTTCCCAGACTTTCTGGCAACCTCCAAAATACAGGCGAGCTTCTCACCTGTCTGGGCCCTCAACTCCTGCGCGTTTAATTGCGTCAGGTCGCCTACCATCGGCACGGCATCTGACTCAGCGCCGGTGTCGGTTGCTGAGCAAGAAGCCTCCGTCGCTGTACCCTTATACTGCCTGCGTCGAAGGATTTCGTTTTCCCCCTCCCTCTCCGGGCAGTACTGACCTTAGCGGTCGCCGTTCCCTCGGTCTCCGTGTCCGAGTCAAAACACCCGGGCGCAAAGAACAAGGACGACGGCCGCTTCCGTCGAATCGAAGCCTCTGCTTCCGAAACCTCCACGTCTTCATATTGGACCTCGTCCACATGCGATACGTCGCCTCCAGTTGGTTGGCCCTGAGAAGGGCCTTTTAGTTGGCCCTGAGAAAGGCCTTTTGGTTGGCCCTGAGAAGGGCCTGTTGGTTGGCCCTGAGATCTAAAAATATAAATGGCCTCATAAAGAAAGAAATATTGACCAAGGCGGATAGACTGCTCCAACTTGTTAAGGAATTCGACCTTATCAAGAGATCCATACCGTCTTCGTCCCCGACAGTAGAAGGACAGTAGAAGACAGTAGAAGGTGGGCATGCAGACCGACCCACAGGACACTCCAGAAGGGAGTCAAACGCTGGGTAAGGCAGAGATGGACTGCTTCTCCAAACGCTTGTTCGAGCAGCAGAACAACCAAAAGATGGAGAGCCTGAAAGAGACCCTAGAGAAGCAAGAGAAGCAGCAAGAGAAGCAAACAATGACGTACGCCGAGGCAGCAGGGCTCCCCAAGAAGCACCAACCGGACCTGACCGCACTTCACTCAGTGGTGGTCTCCGCCAAGGATGAGACGGAGACCGGGGAAGAAGTCCTCCAGAGGATCCGGACTGCGGTAAACGCCAAGGAAGGGGGCATTATGGTCGAAAGTTGGTTGTGATGTCGGACTTGATCCATTAATCAGACATCACAACCTCCTCGTTTGCCGCTGGGCGTCCGGCGGCAGGGGAAAGCCGGGTCCTGTTGGCCATCCTTTTTGTCTTTGGAGGGACACAGTTACGTCCCCCCATTACGTGCCCGCAAGGCCTCTTCTATTCTGCGCATATTGCGCATCTCGGTTCGGCCTTTTCGCAGGCGGCCGCCCAATGACCAGTGTCTCCACACCGGAAACACTGGTCCCTCCTGTCGGCCGGCTCGGTGCACAGAGCACGTGTGTGCCCTAAACCCATGCACTTATAGCAGCGCATAGGACGCGCCTCTAACGCCAGCACACGCACTGAGCGTGCTGAGCTATTAATAAACGGCCCTTATCCGACAGCACTTTGGCTGCCGAAACCGGGCAGGACACCAGGATGGAGCCAGTGCCGTAGGGGCCGGAGTAGATCTCCCGCGCCATAACTTGCTGTATGTCGCAGGATCCGGCCTCTGCTACCGCCTTCGCCACCGGAGTAGCCTCCGTCTCGGCAGTAGTGGTGGTAGTGGCAGCTGCGGCC
Source organism: Lampropteryx suffumata (assembly GCA_948098915.1). NCBI lineage: Eukaryota > Metazoa > Arthropoda > Insecta > Lepidoptera > Geometridae > Lampropteryx > Lampropteryx suffumata. The sequence continues at coordinate 100,678 of OX402551.1, forward strand.
GTCTTGGCTTCTGTGAAGCCACGACGTAGCGCACGACCTCCTTCAAGGTCGACGCAGAGCTCTTGAGGCGACCAATAAATTCTCCTTTGAGGTTCCCAGATTTCCTGGCAACCTCCAAAATGCAGGCGAGTTTCTCGCCCGCATATGCCCTCAACTCCTGCGCGTTCAGTTCCGTGACGTCAATCCCCATCGTCACGGCATCCGAATCAGCGCCGGTATCTGTAGCGGAGCAAGAAGCCTCCATAATAGAACCCTTCTTAAACTGCCTTCGTTGAAGGATCTCCTCTAACTCGCCATCCGACGATACAGGCCTAGGGAAGTCTTTACGGAAGGATAGTCCCGCCGCCGTGGTCTTCCCCCTCCCTCTCCGAGCCGTGCTGACTTTAACGGCTGCCGTAGCCTCAGTCTCCGTGTCCGAGTCAAAACACCCGGGAGCGAAGAACAAGGACGACGACGGCCGCTTCCGTCGACTGCCCTCGGCGATCTCAATATCGCGGAAAGAAATCGGAGTTTCTGCTCCCGAAACCTCCGAGTCTCCTCCATAAAGCGATACTTCGCCACCTCTTGCTTGGCCCTGAGAAGGGCCTTTAAGGACGCCCGGAGGCGTCCCGCGCTTATTTTGAAGGCTTAGCCTTCACTATTGCCGAAGCAACCACCTCCATCTGTGACGCCAAAGCGTCCGCACCAGACACCTTTGCAGAATCTGCAGCAGCTCCCTCAGTGCGGCATTCAAGGCGACCGCCCTCCTTTTGGGTTTTAGCGAACAAATCCATCAAAATTCCCACGAGTACCGGTGAAAGGTACTACGTCCCGGACAGTGCCCACGTGTATCCGGGAAGGGTTAGGTGGACCTAACCAAGGCCTACGCCTAGGTAGCAGTAGCGACTGACTTTACCGGCCAGCCATCCTCGTAAGAGAAGGGACCTCGTGCTGCCACCACCACTTGTCCGACGGGATTTTTTTATAGAGGTTAACTCCTCGCAGCCCGGGCGACCAAGCCAAGACCATCGGTCCTGTTCAGGTAACGAGACATGACCGCTACCGTTGCAGGATTATGATTTCGAGCTGGTGGCAGGAAAGACTAGTCTCCCACTGCCTTCCCGACGGCGGGGTAAGCGCACGCCGAGCCCAACTCTGCCCTCCCCAGAGCGAAGCACCGCCCCACTCGGAATCCCGCAAGGAAACTGACCCATACAGCCGACTCGCGGGAAACCGGGCAGGACGACACCGCACTCCCCCCATTGGTGTTTGGTCCGCGCCGGTAAACCGGTATTTCTGGGAGCCGATCCCCTATCCGCCACCTGGGGACGCGCCACGTCGGGATTCACCTCCCCGCCCACTAGGACAACCTAGCAGGTCCGTGGAGAGTTTTTTTTTTGACGAGGAGAAATCTGCAAACAGATTTCCAATGCACTGAGGGGTGCAAATGGAATATGTGAGGTTGGCTGTCTAAAAAACGACAGACGACTCACTAAAACTTCCCGGTGACCAGCCTCATTGCATGTCAAGGGGCTCCGGGATCTCCATAGGAACGCACCGGTGCCGTAGAGAGCTCCTAACCTAACCTAACCTTTTTTTTTTTTTTTGACGCAGGAAAATCCTTTATGGATACCACCTGCCCAGGAGAGCAAGGTGGTTATGTGGGAGTCTCCGCCTACCTCACGGCGGCATACCCACTAAAAACCAGGGATGAGTCCCTCTTCCACCTTTCTGGGACAAGATGGGGTCGCGTTAGCATTCAACCATCTTGCCCCGGTGGTTGGCCCTAAAAAGGGCCCTTTCTCCTCTATGGAGGGGTGAATTTGCTCATACCAAAAATCACCCCTCGTGCCCTCACAACCTAACCTTTTTTTTTTTTTTTTGTTGACGCTGGGAAAAATGCATCAACCAACTCTGACAACAACCGCACCAACCAAACAGCGTTCGTTGCGGGAAAAAGTCCTTAAGAAGGCAACAGCCGCCAAATCTGTTAGGTCAGAAATACTGGCACCGCCGGAAAACATCAAGGAGGCGCCCGCAGCGAAGAAGACATTGCCGGAGGGAACAGTGCAGGAGACTAGACTTCCAGTTGTACCCCCAAGAAACAGGAGGTCAAAGGAGTCCCCCACAAAGCCAGAGGTAAGTACACCTGCCCCCTCCTCATCACAAGACCCCTTGACCGCGGCGGAAAAGGTGATCCAATGGGAGCAATGCGGTATCTCTCCACCCAAACAAATTATGTCGGACGACGAGTCGGATATTTCTCTGCTAGATTTGGCCACCCCCATCCACCCTAAAGTAAGACGAAGCATGCTAGTCGAGCAGTCAGGCAAGAGGATGGGGGTAGAAATGGACATGGCCACAAAACTGGCCAACGAGACGATGCAGCGAGGTAAGGACGCTCTCGAATCTGCAGGCAATATGAAGAGAGAGTGTAAGGTCATCGCACTCGAAGGCCTGCAGACCCTCTACGAGATAGTCCTCTCCTTGTCTGACTCTAGGTCCAGACACATCACCAACCTGGAGCGAGAAAGGACGAGGCACGCCGTCGAACTTGTTCGGGTGGAGAGAGCACACGGTAAACGAATCGCCGAAATAACTAACAAACTCTCACATGAGTTATCCGAAGCCCGAAGCGACATTACCAACACGCTAAAAGAGACGAAGGCCATCCGCGACTGGCAGGGATATGAGACTCAGGAACCGCATAGGCTAATCAAAGAAACAGCAGAGGTAATAAGGGACCTGGACAAGCGTCTGAGGCTCCTGTGGGAATACATCAACAACCAAGACCGGAACTCAGGTCAAGAGCTCTTGAGGAAGGACTACTCTGGCCTGAAAATCGGAGTAGATACCCTCCAAAACCAGCTCGATGAACTCCGCAGAAGTCTCCAAAAAGACCAGCAAAAGACGCAGGAGATCCTGGAGAACACCACTGAAACCCTAACCCAACACATAACTCATCAACCCCAGCCGCAAATAGTCGAGACAGGAGCAAATCGGGAAATCACGGAAATTCGCGACATGTTAACCGCATTAACCGCGATTCCCAAAAATCCCGAACCTACAGCTCGACCAATCACTTTCAACATAGAGGAAACCATAAGTCCCATAACGGAGAAACTGGAAGCGGTTACCTCTGAGTTGAGAACATTGCGGCAGGAGAAAATGAGCATGCCACCACCGGCCTTAAGCCTGGAAGCGGAACTCTCCAGGGCGGAGCAGAGAACCAAACCTACCTACGCCAAGGTTGCCGCTAAACCACCACCAACAAGACCCAACCACACCCTTATCATAACGTCTACAGACCCCAAAAACACCGGGGACAACGTTATCGATCGAATCGTGGAAGCTCTCGACACTAAAAAAAGCGGAGCCAGGGTTGACAAGGTTAGAAAGGCAAGAAACAGCAAGGTGGTTCTCAGCTGCAGCTCAGGAGAGGACCTGGCTCTAGTGCAACAGAGAGTTAGCATGGATAAGGGGCTGAAAGCAGAAGTTGCCAAAACAGGCAACCCCCTTATTATCATCAGGGATGTCCTCGCTCACCACAAAGATCCGCATATAGTGGAAACACTTTTGGCACAAAACAACCGCCTACTCCAAGACGTGGATCTTAAAGAAAGTACCATAAAGGTCAGGTACAGGAAAAGGGCACGCAACAACCTCGAGTGCCACGTGGTGATGGAAGTCTCAGCTCCCATACACAAGCGCCTTCTGGAGGCAGGGAAAGTCCATATTGGCATTCAGTACCGACCAGTGTGGGATCACTCTCCACTGGTACAGTGTACCAAATGCCTTGGATTTGGCCATACGAAGGCAGTCTGCAAGGAAAAGGACCAACAATGCAGTCACTGCGGAAGGTCCCATTCCTGGGAAGAATGTAAGAGCAGACAAGAGGGCAATCTACCAAAATGCAAAAACTGCTCTGTTGCACAGGAACCAGATCAAACACACAATGCATTCAACAATGAATGCCCTGTGCGCCTAAAATGGGATGCCATAGCGCGGTCCCGGATCTCATACTGCTAAGGGCCCCTCACAGTACCAAAGCTCGTCCTCTTCAAGGTCAAGCGAAACAGGTTTGCGTTTCATCCAAGCAAACCTGCAACGCTCAAAGGTAGCAACAGCGGAACTACTCCAAGTCGCAAAGGATAAGGGCATATCGATCGCCTTAGTTCAAGAACCTTACGTGGGAAAATACGGCATCCTTAAGCAACACCCTGGTACACAAGTCATCCAATGTACCCTAAATAGGCAAACTCCGGTCAAGGCAGCCATCATCGTTTTCGGGGACCAGCTGGAGGTCATCCACGACCCCCAGCTGGTGACTGAGACTAAGGCGGCAGTCATGCTGGTCGGAGGTGGTCTAAACTGGGAGTAGTTTCAGTCTACCTTGACGGAGAAGAAGACATAGCACAATACCTGGAGAGAGTGAAAAAATCGTGCAAAAAGTTCACAACACCAAACCTCATTGTTGCCGGAGATGTCAATGCCTGGAGTCACTGGTGGGGCAGCGTTACGAAAAATCCGAGAGGAGCTGCATACAACGCCTTCCTAAATGAAATGGGACTTCAGATTCTCAATGTCGGCGACACACCAACCTTCGAGGTTTTCAGGGACGGCAGAGCCTGCACAAGCATAGTAGATGTCACCGCGTGCAGCGTCTCATTACTAGGCAAGATGGAAAAGTGGCAAGTAAATTGTGATCTCATAACATCAGATCACAATGCCATCACTTTCACCCTGCGCCTAGGAAAAGCCTTGGAAACTCTTAGGCCTATCTCTACCCGCAAATATAACACCAAGAAAGCCAAATGGTCCAAATTCAAGGCCTTGCTTGGGTGCACCCTTGCGGAGAGAGACATCACTGTTGCCTCCATACGAGAGTCTGAAACCAAAGAAGAACTCGAAGGAAAGATCACAGCGTACACTGAAGCCATCCACAAAGCCTGCGAACAAACCATCCCATCGACAGGAACACGTAAAGGGGCATCAAAACCCCCATGGTGGACGAGTGCGCTGGAAGATCTCAAGAAAGAAGTTCTCAGGAAAAAAAGAAGAATAAGGAACGCAGCCCCCCGACGGATGCAATTCGTTATACAGGAGTACCATGACGCCAAACTGGAGTACACGGCCACGGTTGAGAAAGCTTATACGGAAAACTGGAAGAAGTTTTGCACGACACAAGAAAGAGAAAGTATGTGGGATAAGATCTACAGAGTAATAAGGAATACTACCGGAAGGCAGGAGGACATGCTCCTAAGAAGCCCAGAAGGAAATACTCTAACCCCACAACAGTCGGCAGAACTTCTTGCAAAAACTTTCTACCCAGATGACTCCGAAAACACAGACCAACAGTGTCATAAGGAACTCCGAGAGCTAATGAAAGAGAACCCTACAGAGGCCCTAGCGGAAGATGACCCACACTTCAAATCAGCTGAATTGGAAATGGTGCTCCTAGCACTGAACCCCAAAAAAGCCCCCGGTCCAGACGGGCTCACAGCTGATATTTGTGCCGAAGCAATCCGAAGCAAAAGGGAGGTATTCATGGCGATAGCTAACAAATGTCTATCGCTAAGATACTTCCCTACGCAATGGAAGACGGCACATGTGGTCATAATCCGTAAACCTGGGAAAACGGACTATACACATCCAAAGTCATATCGTCCCATAGGTCTCCTTTCGGTTCTCGGAAAAATCATCGAGAAGTTAATGGTCGGCCGGCTCAAATGGCACTTACTCCCAACACTCAATAAAAACCAGTACGGTTTCATGCCGCAGCGAGGAACCGAGGACGCCCTCTATGACCTGGTAGATTACGTAAGAAGAGGAGTGCAAACCAAAAGCATCATACTTCTAATCTCTCTTGACATAGAGGGGGCCTTCGACAACGCATGGTGGCCCGCACTCAAACACCAACTCGCGAAAAAAATATGTCCGCGAAACCTCTACGAGATGGTATGCTCATACCTCAGCGACCGGAAAATCAAGGTCAACTACGCCAGAGCAGAACACGAGAAGGAAACAACAAAAGGCTGTGTCCGAGGTTCGATCGGAGGACCGACCTTTTGGAACGTTATCCTAGACTCGTTGCTGCAGGAACTGGAGGCTGAGGGAGTGTACTGCCAAGCATTTGCGGACGACGTTGTTCTCGTCTTTACAGGTCAGTCCACCAACACCCTAAACCATCTAGCCAACAACACGCTAGAAAAAGTAACAGATTGGGGCGTACGGAACAAACTCAACTTCGCACCACACAAGACCAACGCAATGGTGCTCACAAATAAGTTGAAATACGATACGCCACAACTGTTCATGTTAGGGACAAGACTGAACCTAGTCAAAGAAATCAAGCTATTAGGCCTAATCATCGACCACAAACTCACTTTTAAATCACACGTATCCGCCCAATGTAAGAAAGTAGCGGTTATTTACAAACAACTAGCGTGTGCCGCAAAAGTGACGTGGGGCCTAAACAGTGAGATCACGAGAACCATCTATATCGCAGTTGTGGAGCCAATCATGACGTATGACTCCAGCGCATGGTCCAAAGCCGTAGAATTGCAGATGAACCAAAACCAGCTCAACGCAATACAAAGAGGATTTGCTCAGAAGGTGTGCCGCTCATATCGCACCGTCTCCCTAACATCAGCCCTTGTTCTGTCGGGTTTGCTTCCACTAGATCTCAGGATCCAAGAGGCGGCAAACCTATATAAATCTAAAAAATCCCTATCCCACAACTATCTCCCCACACAAACGGAGTTTGAACTCAGAGTGGCACACAGGGACCAACCACATCCCTCCACACTAACATCCATTGAGTACGAGCTCCTAGAAGACACCTCACAACCTACTGCCGGTCCTAAAATCTATACGGATGGCAGCAAGATAGAAGGTAAAGTAGGAGCAGCATTAACCTGGTGGGATGAAGGAGGCAAGACCACCTTTGCCACCTTCAAACTACACCCGGCATGCACGGTCTTCCAGTCGGAACTCTATGCACTTTACAGGGCCACCCAGATGGTGTGCTCGAGCAGAGACCCAATCGTCAGTATTCTGAGTGACTCAAGATCCCCCCCTAGTGAGAAGTGTGATGGACAACTCAGCAAGATCGTGAACGAGGGAAGAGAGATTCGGATGTACTGGTTGAGGGCGCACATAGGGACGGCTGGAAACGAAAGAGCCGACGAGCTCGCGAAAACAGCCGCACTTAGCGATTCCGCCCAAGACTATGACAAGATCCCCATATCCTACGTCAGAAGAAAAGTCAGAGAGGAATCGATCCGCAAGTGGCAGGATCGATACGAGACCTCAAGCACAAGAGCAGTCACTCGAAAGTTTCTTCCGCTTGTGGAAACAGCGTACAAAATTACGCGGACTTCGAAACTGACGCCAACCCAAGTGCAAGTTCTGACGGGACACGGAGGGATCGCCGAGTATCTCCACAGGTTCATGCTCAAAGACAGCCCAGGATGTGAGTGTGACGACAATGTCAGCGAGTCGGTCTGGCACATCCTCCTACAATGCCCCCGTTTCATGGCAGCACGACAAGATCTCGAAACTCAGATCGACAGAAATTTGGACGAGTCAGATCTGCAACTTATTATGGCAGATCCTAAGAGCAGACCATATTTCCTGTCCTACGCTGAGAAGATCTTCAGAGTCGCTGCAAAAAGGAACAGCACACTTCCCCCCAGCCCCCCACAACGTCAACAAACACAAGATTCCCAAGTCCCCATCGTCATCCCCAAACTCACCTCCCCAAAAAGCTTGGCTATCTCACAGCTCCTTGTAAGTGGAGAGATAGGAAAGCCCGGCATCAGAACCAAAGGAGTGGCTCTCTTCATGGACAACAATGAAGAAAGGTTAGGTTTGAGTTTCTGTTTCTGCCGAGCCGGGAAGAAAAGTCGCGTAGCGATATCCCCCGGCTTAGCGTCTCTGCTAAATGGGAGTACATCGAAAACAACAATGCGCCACAAAATCTACAGTGCGCTACCGGTGATAGAAGTCGAAAACCACCAATGTCGGCTAGTGCGATCGAAGAACAAAACGATTGTGCTGCTCGAGTTGGGAGGAAGGAGACCATTTGCACCGGTAAGTTCGATGCTCACAATGATCGGAGATTTAGCTGAAGAGGAAACCACCCCTCGCATGATAAGTGTGGACGCGTTGGTGATCGAATACGAGAAAGGTGAAATCGCAGATCTGTTGGGATGTATAAAAGCCTCCGAACACCATGAGGTTATTATGTACGAAAACAGGGGAGACAACCTAAGCTTCCTAAAAGTACACGACTGGAATACATCCACCAACTGCTGGGGTCACCCGGTACCAACATCGATCAGTGGATCGGAACGCGTCCAACAAAAAGCAGCCGATAAGAGGGAAACAGAACGTCAAACTAACAAACCACCCAACAAGAGTTCCACACGGGGTAGCAGAATAGATGCAGTCGTGAGTGCCTTCAGCGCCGCCGTACAAAGCCTGACTGGCATGCCAACGAAGGAACCGCCAAAGGGAAAAGCAGCATCCACAAGCAAGAAGACCGCAAAGGCTCCGGCAAAACCACCACCAACGAGAGCCGAAATGGGGGAGGTCAGTCCGCCAAATCTCATACCTGCCACGCGCCCAACAGACCACGCAATAAATGCTCTCCTCGAATTCCTTGCCATAACGAAGGCGTCCAGAGACGTTAAGTTACAAACCTGCGCAAAAATCCTGCAGACTTTTAGGCAAGGAAATAAAAGCCTTTTAAAGGTGTTAATGGAGGAGGCAGAAGCCGCCATATACGACAACGATAGCTCCCGGATCATCGAAGGGAAAATGTCAGACAGTTATATGGTGGCTTACAATGCGTCAGGTGGCTTTGTGGAGCAAAACGAGGAAGAGACGGAGCGGATTGGTCATATAAAATTCAAAACCCCGGCTGAAGATCCTATAGTGGTTGTTGCCAAGTGTACTATCATAATGCCAGACGACAAGATCCTAAAAATGGGTGAAAGCATTTCAGGAAGTCGGACGGCATATTGGAGTCATCGGTAACTGCCACGCTTCAAGTGGATCAATGGAGTTTCGGGGTGCGGGAAAACAACATGGGTAGTTAGTAACTTCAATGTCAGCGAGGACACCGTAATAACATCAACAATTGAGGCAGCCAACGATCTGAAAGATAAGCTATCGCACCGCATAGGAGATCTGGCTAAGACCAAAGTGCGCACGATGGCTTCAGTTCTTGTAAATGGATTCAGGGGAAAATGTCATCGTCTTACGATTGACGAGGCCTTAATGAACCATTTCGGAGCCATTGTCATGGCATCTCAGTTGGCCGTAGCTGGTGAAATCGTTCTCATTGGAGATGTTAACCAATTGCCGTATATTGACAGAGATAACCTCTTCGATATACAATACAATCGCCCAAACCTTGTCACTAACATCAGCAAGGAATTGTTGTTAACGCACCGGAACCCAATGGATGTTGCTTACGCTCTACAAGAGGTGTACTCTGGTATCTACTCATTGAAACGGAGGATACAGTCCCTGAAGCTGAAACCTTACACGGGCGCGCAGATTCCCCGAGGCCTCCCCAACACTCTCTTCCTAGTCCACACACAGGAAGAGAAAAAAACCCTCACGAGTCAGGGTTTCGGGGCAGGCGACGGGTCGCGCACGCTTACAGTTCATGAAGCACAGGGCCTATCTTACGAGACGGTGATAATAATCAACACCAGACGCAGAATAGGGCTACACGACAGCGTTCCCCATGCAGTCGTAGCCATATCACGTCACACAGGGAGCTGCACTTACTACACGGACGACACCGACGACGCAATAGGGAACTTCATGAAGCGAGCAACGGCAGTGCCAGTCAAAGAAATTCTAGATTACAATTTCAAAATGGCGATAAAAGACCGCAACGCTGTTGTTTGGAATATCCTGGAGGAAGTGGTGGCGGAGGTAGAGGGTCATCTGTAGTAAAATATAATATTTATATAAATAAAAAAGTAGGATGTAATAATAAGTAAATTCCGGAAATTGTCAGCATATATGTCATATACAGTAAAATTATAAAATAAATTATAAAGTAAAATTAGTTTATAAGTTACGCTCTGAAATTGTTAACCATTGTTCAAATCTAAATCAATTACATGTAATAATTAAGTTTAATTATAAGAACAAAAAAAAAAAAAAAATTAACAATCAATGATATTAAAAAAAAAAAAATAAAAAAAAAATATGTATAACAAAAAAAAAAAAAAAAAAACCCATCCATATCCCTAATGTTTCCTTAGTTTGTTAAGTAGAATTCAATAAGTAAATGTCAAAGTCTAAAGATCGATATAATAACAAATAATATTTTTAAATCTGAGTAGAAAAATCTGCTAGCAGACGCCCAACTACGAGTGAGGGTCGTAGTTGGGTAGTGTGGGGTTGTCGGACTCGACGACCCACTAAAAAACCACCTGGTGGCCAGCCTCGATGCATGTCAAGGGGCTCCGGGATCTCCATACGCAACGCACCGGTGCCCCTCTCGCAACGTGCTTTGAGCACTGTCCCGGGAATGACAGCCACGCCCGGCACCATCGCGTGCTACGGCGGTCTTTGCCACAAAAGCCGCCGCCCTCCCGGGATCCGTATTTAGTCAGCTAAAGCCCTCACTCCAGCCAACCACGGACCCAAAAGGTCCCCTGTTTGGCAGGGGATACCACACGTCCCCTCACGGGGCAGGCGGGGCAGGGCAGCCGTTGCCGGCACCCCGCCGCCGCCTCCTCTGAGCGGGATCGGCCCTCTCCCGATCTCGCTCAGCGGCCTCTTTCTGAGTCATTATTGACTCACAGAAAGATGCCACGGCCTGCCAAGCTGCTTCGTCTGCCAGCATAGCGGTTACTATGCTTGACAGAGAAAGATCCTGCCCGATCCTGTTGACCAGGATTCCGCGCTCTGCGCACCACGCTGAGCATTGCTCTAGCGTGTGCTGCGCGGAATCCGAGTCCCACCCACAATGGTGGCATTGTGGTGATAGTTTGCGTCCGATCCTACTCAGGTATTCACCGAAAACACCGTGTCCGGTGAGTACGTAGTGAGTAAGTCTGTAAGTGACGTGACCCTCTCAAGGACCACCGGCTCGAGCCCGCTGGAAATAGGAGGAGTCCAAGGGCGTAGCTTTTGCCGTACTAATTTGTACGGTCTACCCCAGGGATCCTTTTTCAACGTCTCCAGCAGTTCCTCCCACATCGCGGCCTTGGACCGGTTAATGGCAAGGCGGAGCGCCACCGCCACCTCCCTGTATACGGCGTACAACCGGTCCTCCTCGCCTTCATTGCGGATTCGGCGCCTCCAATACCGCTGAAAGGCGCGGCACTCCTCTACGCACGAGCGGCGGAGCCGGGCAATCTCCTCGTTCCACCAGTAGACTACCTTTTTGGACAGGGGGGCCCTAATGCGAGGCATGGCTGCATCGCAAGCCTGCGTCATAGCCTCGCAGAGTCGAGCCACATCCCCGTTTACATCTACCGGTGGTGGTTCTGGGAGCCACGCCTGAACAAGGGCTGCCTCCAGCAGCAATTCTTTATTCAGGCGCTTTATCGCCCAGCGCGGGCCGTCCAGTCGTGGCTGGCACGAAGCGTTCGGGGTGACTGGAGTTGGTGAGGAAACGCTGAAGGCTATGTATCTGTGATCCGACAGCGTTTCCTCATTCTCCAGAACCGTCCATCCGTGGACACGGCCTGCAATGGACGGGGTCGCGAATGTCACATCCACGACTGACCACTGTGCCGCGGTTTAGGATGCCCAACTCGCACTCCACCAGCCACTCCTCCAACACTCTCCCCCTAAGGTCCGTCGTTGCTGAACCCCAAGCCCTAGACTTGGCATTGAGGTCTCCAAGGACAACGACGGGACGGGGTGAGCACTGGCCAACGGTGACCCCTAACAGCGCGAGATATCTCTCGAAGTCAGCAAACGGTCGATTAGGGGAGAAATAAACCCCTATTACGACCAGCTCACCGACTTTGGCTACCACGAAGCCCTCACCTCTATTGATAGTGGTGAGAGGGGGGCCTCCCGACGCGCAGCGCTGTAATATTGCCACCAAGCCGTCACGATCTCCAACCCAATCCGAACGGGTCGATACGGCTCGGCGACAACAGCAAGATGGACCTGCCTCTCCGCCATAGCTTGGACCAACAGGTCTTGAGCCACGGCGGAGTGGTTAAGGTTCCCCTGCAGGAATCGGAGGTCCATAACTAATGAACCTCCATTGGATTCTCCGAGCTACCCGCTGGAGGCGGGTTGGCAGGCTGCGGCTTAGCCATTTTAGCTTTTGCTGCGGCCTTCTTAGCTGCCTTCTTTGTTGGGGGCTTGGCACAGGCCTTGCTCCCAGCGAGGTGGTCCGCCTTCTTCCCAGCTGCCTCACATACAGGGCAGTGGGGCTTGGCGGAGCACTCCCGGGCTTTGTGGCCCGCTTGACCGCAGCGCAGACAGTTCTGGCTGCGGTCGACCTCTGATAAACACTGGGCCCAGATGTGGCCCTGTGCGAAGCACCGGAAACACCGGCGTGGAGGGGTGTCGAGGATCTTCACCCCGACTGCCACCCATCCGACCCGGAGGCGTCCGGCTGCCACTTTTTTGGCAGCTGCAACGGGGCACTTTACTAGTGCTGTGCCCGCGCCGGAAGGTCCCTTCCGTATATCGCCAGACTTTACATTGTCCGGCGAACACCCTCCAGCTTTAGCGACCGCAGCCGCCAGCTCCTCCGGGGTGACCGAGTCATCCAGACCGGTTACCCTAAGGTCGACTGAGGTTATCGGCCTGGAGACCTTCACGTCCTCCGAGGCGAACAGACCTCAAAGCTTTTCCGCCAGTAAGTCGGCCTTGTCCCCACTTGCTGCTCCTGGGACTTCTAAAATGCGTGCCCCAGTCGCCGCTTGCCGAAAGCGTACGGAGGGGATCCCGAGGTCTTCCAAGTCCAGTTTGGACTTGGCCTCGGCGATCACTTCCCCGTACGTCCTCCCTCTCTCCTCAGCCCCCTGCTGCAGCGCGATTACAACCGCAGTGGAACGGCGAGCCCGGAGTTTTTTAACACCCGGTTGGGGTGGTACTGCCTTGACAGGCGCCGATGTCCTTGGCGCCTTGTCTGCCGGGGCCTTGCGCTGCTTGTTGCGCCGTGGGCCTACCGACTGCCACCCCTCCTTATCCTGAGTCCGACTAGCATTGCTTGTCGGAGCAGGGTCGGCCGGAGGAGAGGCAGCTGGGGGGGTGCAGTACCACTGCCCTCTTTCGCCTTCTTTTTGCCAGGTATGGCATGGTATGGCTGGGGCCGGTGGCACAGGCGCCGCCACTTCTTTCTCTCTTTGCGGAGCCTCCCGCGGTCGATCTACCGCCAAAGGTGGACGGTGGCGTTTAGCTGGCAGAAGCCAACCGTCCACCTCCAAGCTCTCAAGCCGAGCATCGACTCTTGCCAAAGAGGCTCGGAGATCCTGCCCTAAGGCTTCCAGCTCGACCACAGGAGTGGGAGTAGTGCGCTCTCTGTTCCTCCGCACCTCGGCCCTGAGAGCGGCCAACTCTTCACCGAGCCGGTCCAACTGTCCCTTAAGAAGGTGGTTCTCCGCTTGGAGCCGAGTCACCTCTTCCGCAGGCGTTCGAGAGGCCAACTCCTCAAACACCTCTCGTAGCACCTCCACTGACTTTTTCAAAGCACTTTGAAAGGTGCCTTTAAGGTGGCCCGTCTTATTGCCGACCAATTCTATGGCCGTCAGGCTCTCCTTCACCCGGGTAGACAGGGCGACTGCTGGGGCCTCTCTTGTCGGGCCCCAAGATGCCACAGTACCCAGGTACTTGTTGGCGGCGTCAGAACGCGATGCAGGCGTTGCTGCCGCCACCGCTTTTTCCGCCTCCAACTCTATCGCCTGACACTCGGCGGCTAAGTATGCGGCCTTGGCTTTGGCCAAGCCGACATACTGACCCGTTGTTGGGGGCCTGCCGCGACCGCGCTTTGACGATGTGGTCGGCTTTGCGGGGAGAGAGTTCTGGTCCGACTCGGACCCACTGCTCTCCCTATTTCTCCTAGAGGCGTTAGGCCTCTTTCACCAGAACCTAGTCCGGCTGTCGGAAACGACCGACATAACAGAGTTCAGTGACTCTGCACTCCCGCGGAAGTGGATCGCCGCAACCTCCACTTCCGGGTGCGTGGCATTGGCAGACCACGACTGGACGATAGCCGCCTCTTTTGCCAGTTCGGCATCAAGGCGACCAATCGTCCAGCGTGGGAAATTTGCCCGCACCATGCGCCGCGATCCTCCTGGGTTGTCGGAGTGGAGAAGCTCGAACCGGATATATTTATGATCCGAGAGATTGTCCACTTCCGACATTACCCTCCAGGACTGCACACGTGCTGCAGCGGCCGGGGAGGCAAACGACAGGTCCACCACGGACCCCCCGTTATACTGCACGCATGTGTGGGCCGACCCTCTGTTGAGCAGGGTCAGTCCTGTGGTAACCGCCCACTCCCTGCCAATCCCTGAAAAAAAGGCCCTTTCTCCTCTATAGAGGGGTGAATTTGCTCATACCAAAAATCACCCCTCGTGCCCTCATGCAGGGGGGTCGTGCAGACCGTTAGAGAGTCCCCCGATTCTCCAACAGTAACCCCCCCTTGCGCCCAGAAAAGGGCGTCCCGCCTGCCCGAGATGCGCTGCACGAAGCACCGCACGAAGCACCGCCCCACTCGGAATCCCGCAAGGAAACTGACCCATACAGCCGACTCACGGAAAACCGGGCAGGACGACGCAACACTGCCTCCTTTGGTGTTTGGTTTGGTTTGGGAAGCTACCACTCTTTCCAGCAGCTTACCCGTGTCATCCAACAACACGATTGGCCTGTATCCAGAAGGAGAGTCGGCGGGTCGACCCTCCTTCCTTAACAGGCACAATCGGCCGTCCTTCCACAGCTTCGGGAACCGCCCTGACGTAAGGCACACGTCAAACAGTTCCCAAAGTTGATTGCCCATCTCCTTTAGAGCAATCCCGAGCACTCGCCTCGGAATCCCGTCTGAACCCGGAGCAGTCCTCTTGCCCCGGAGGCGGCCAACCGCCACCTCCATCTCCGTCTCGGAGACAGTCGGGACGGAGGTCGGATCCTCCGGGTCCTCCGGGAAGGACGGCACCATCGTTGGAGGGGTGTGATAAGGGCTACTGTCAGGGAATAGCCCTCCCTATCCCTATCACCCTATCCAACACCTCCAGATCAAGGGACCCCGCGACGGTATACCGGCTCCCATATCTGGGAGCCGATCCCCTATCCGCCACCCGGGGACGCGCCACGTCGGGGTTCACCTCCCCGCCCACTAGGACAGGACACTAGGCTAGGACAACCTAGCAGGTCAAGCCAGTCAAGCAGCTCAAGCCAGTCCTGGACTGACGCCGCCTCCTTGGCCGCCTCACTGTCCAGGCGGGTCAGAGCCCACCGTGGAAAAGGAGACTGGCCCGAGGGGACCGGCCTCCGGGGGCTCTGGGTGGAGATGTCGAACCGCACATATCGGTGGTCCGACAAGGTCTCCACCATCTCCACCCGCCAGTTCACGACGCGAGCGGTGAGCACGGGGGTGGCAAACGAGACGTCGACCACAGACCCTCCCCGTTGCCGCACACACGTCTGAACCGTCCCTCTGTTAAGGAGGGACACACCCGACGAAGCCGCCCAAAATTCGACGACGCGTCCACGGACGTTGCAAGAGGCGGCTGGGTTGCCCCAGGCCGCCGACTTAGCGTTCAGGTCACCTAGCACGGCAACCTGGCGTGGCGCCGCCCTACCGATCACTGCGGTGGGGATTTCGAGAAGCACAGAGGAACACAGCTAGACGCAGCGATGTCCGCAAAACATCTCGCGGAGACCTTCTTCCCGGAGGACCTTGAGAGCACCGATAACGACATCCATACGCACGTACGCAAACAAACGAAAATTGCAAATGAGGAATCAGATACTGATGTATCGGACTCCCCTTTCACTAGCACTGAACTACGTATGGCTGTCAATGCTTTCAATCTTAAAAAGGCTCCAGGTGGAGACGGACTGACATCTGAGCGTATGTAATGCCTTTCTCCGCTGCCCCCGACTGCAGTGTTATGGTTACTGCTGCTGTGCGGGGGGGGTGAAGTTTGGCCGTCCTCGCTTTAGGCTTAGGCGGCAACTTTGGCGCTCCTTGCGGCCTGTGAAGACCCCGGCCTGGGGATGCGGACCTCGGCCTTGCCTTTGCCGGTGCTGCATTCTCCCTTCTGCGTGTCTTGCCACGTCTCGTCACTTGGGTCCACTCTTCTGAGGAGGGAGCTGCATCCGAAGCCAGTGTTTCGCCTGGGGGCGCTGCCTCAGTCTCAGGGGCACCTCTCCCTTTCTTTGGTAAGGTCCGATTGTCGCCTGTTTGGGCCTTCACCGCAGCGTTTGTTGGCGCAACACCTCTGCTGACGCTCTCCGCGGGACGGACCTGAGCCTCCTTTCGACGATCTGCGGCCAGAGGGGGTCTGTGGGTCTTCGCAGGCAGCAGCCTCTCCTCCAGGCTCTGGAAGCGGGCGTTGATCATAGTGCCGACTTGCACCATGATCTGCCGCACCACAACCTCCGTGGAAGGGGTTTCAGCCGAGGTCTGGGCCGGCAACAGATTCGGTATCGGTCGGACTGCGGACGCCTTCATCTGCGCTAACTCGCGTCGGAGTTCGTTGACATCTGACGCGAGTTGTTTATTGGCCCTTACAAGCAGGGCCATTTCTTCTGTCATAGTACGGGCACGTGTCTCCTCAAAGGAGGCCTTGATCGTGACCGCAGCTTCCTTCAGGGATCTGATGGAGGTGCCCTTCAGGTTCTTGGACTTGGTGGCCACTGATATTATTGTGTCCACCGAGTCGAGGAGCATTGTCTCTAGCTGGGCGGCATCGCAGTCGCTCAGCCAAGGCGGAGCAGCCGCGGCCGCAGGTATCTTCCTATATAAGGCGGCTTTCGGTTTCGCCTTATTTTTCTGCTGGTCCTCCGCCAGCGTTTCTTCCTGGGCTCGAATGAAATCGGCCCTAGCTCTTGCTAAGCCGACATTTGCCTTAAGAGAGCACTTTCTCCCACGCCGTGAGGGGGTGTGCGGACAGAGACCCCGTCCAGAAACACCCGCGTGCCTGGAGGGCCTCGGTCTTGGAGAGGGCTACCTCCAGCCCCAGGGAGCGTATACGGTCGACCACCGCTAGCGTTGTACCGACCGTGGCCAACCGCACCGCTTCCCTGAGGTCCCTCCCCTTAACTACGACTAGGGTGTCATCCGCGTAGCACGCAACCTGCATACTTGCAGGAAGCGAGCCGCAGAGCACCCAGTCGTAGCCAATGTTCCACAGAAGTGGTCCCAGGACCGACCCCACCCGGAATCCCGCAAGTAAACTGACCCATACAGCCGACTCGCGTTAAACCGGGCAGGACGACGCAACACTCCCTCCTTGTCGGGTTATTGGCCACCGTTACGCATACCCCCCCATTGGGTATGAGGGGGTTATGTGGGACTCCCCGGCTAAGCCAGTATACCCACTAGACAACCCAGCGGCACACCGGCATCGTCTGTGTGGAGGAGAACTGGGAAACTGGCAGAGCCTTGACATCCAGTTCCCCTCCGACGACCGCCCGCCTTTAGGGCGGGGCCCGCGCGCCCCTCCCGGTGGGGAAGGGCCCGAGAACGACCGCGAGTGCTCGGCCGTTCCCGCCTGGCGAAGGTGGTGAATAAGTGCAGGGCGGGAGAAGGCGCCCCAACGCCTTTCTCCCGCTATTCACCACTAGGGGAGAAAAGAAGACGATCTTACAACCGCCTTCTCCTACCCCTTCTTCAGGAATGTTTGGTCAGGAAGAAATGGGAGGCTCTGGCCCGATCCACGGTGGCTTACTGCTAACGTGGTCCCGGGCACAGTTTTTTTTCATGAGAAAAGGGCACAGTTTCAGCGCGACAATAACACTAAACAGATACACAACGTAGACACACCAGACACATTATGCCACACAGTAAAATCTAACACAAACACAGAAACACAGACGTGCGGGGTAAGTATCCCAAAAACAAAGCCACATTACGAAATCCATAAAAAACTCGCCAAACCAAAGAAGGAGGTTGCAAAGAGTCAAGAAGAAAGAGTTAGAAGTTAGAAGAGCTAAGGAGATAGTAGAGTACCTCACGCACAAGCAATTTACACTATACAACTTGTACTCTAATTAATATAATTGGTATTTGTTTATGTTAGAACATATTTGAAAATACGCTTACTAGCATAAAATAGAATTAGTTATAATAATATGTTAGAATAAGTAGAATAAGTTCTCTCCATTTGTAATAAACATTTAGATATTAAGTCAATGTGATATAAGAAAGTAGGAAACAGTATTATTATTATGCTTGTAATAGGTTAAGTATAGTTTCAAACTTGCTCTTCTTGTAAATGTTAAATCAACCCATTTTATATTATTATAAATACTTACGGGTATTTATCGCGTTCATTTACCTATTTTTCCCGACGTTTCGACAGGTTTACACTCTGTCGTGGTCACGGGATGACAACCCATTTTAGCCCATTTAGTTTCCAAAGTTTCCACCGAAATAATAAAAATTACCACCGAAATGATATACTGTGCACCGGAATGAAATAAATCCACCGAAATAATATAGCTAAGAACAACCGTGCCGGGCAGCCAGGGTTCCGTACTTTGTTAGTTTTGATTTCTACAAATTTTAGATAAACACTGAGACAGGACAGTACACAGTTATTTTAATATCATCATTAATATTTAGGCTTAGGATTTATATGTAGGTACTATGGCAGCGCGACGGGGCGCGGATAAAAATAGAACAAGCAGATAAGTACTTTTTACAATACGGACTACGTTTATTACGAAACATATAACTAAATGATTACAAAGGAAGTAAGTATGAAAAGCTAGTAAGCGAGGCTAAGCAAAGCTAAGCGCGAGTGTCTCGAAGCGGTGCGGTCAACCGAGTGGCAGACGGCAGCAGCAGGGTGAAGCAAGGGCGCGGGGGAGCTCGTCAGGTCCCGGCGGGTGCGCAGCGCGCGCGGGATGCAGCAGTCAGCCAATGCCGGACCAGTGCGTCATGGCACCTAATAGTTTCATTTGGGTATTCTCTTTCAATACAGGACAGATGTCGAAGTGCCAAACGGTTTCCTGACTCTTTAGACCAAACAACTTGGTGAACTTTCATAGTTCCAGGAAAAGTCTTTAAGTCCTTGGGCAAAAGCCAATCTTTTTCTGTCACCTGATAATCTTCAACTGTTTCAATTTTCACACCTTTAACATAACACTGTAGGTTTTGTACCAGTGATTCAATATTGGTAATGTCATGTTGATATGAGACTTGTTTATCTAGCGTTCTCTTAATTACTCCACCCACTCCATCTGCTGCGCTTTTTCCATGACCACACTCACAATAGTTCCAAATTATGTAATAATAATATTAATAATAAACTTTATTTGGAACAGATAACAACAGGTACATAAACATTGAGAGTCGATGACATCTGCAGAAGTGTAAAACTGTGTCGCAGACATCAACGCCCTCCTCCGAGAAAATATACAAAGTTCCTTAACATTATACATTGACAACATGTAGTTAGGTAAAGTAGGGAGGGGAGGGTGTGTTTGTGTAAGTGTGTGTGGGTGTGTTTGTTAATGTGTGTGTGTGGGTGTATGTGTATGCGTTCGTGTTCATGTGTTACTTAAGAGGAACCAATAGGTCTTCCGTATCAGTATAGGTTAGTGTCTGAAGCCATTCATGGGTTTTAGATTTACATTTGTTAAAAGGAAGGGGATAAATATTTAAGTGTTTATTTATTATGTTGTAAAGAAACGAACTGTTATAATAATAATGTCGACTCGCAATTGTTGTGCGGCGGCTCTCAATCTTGCAGACATTATAAGACTTACGTTAAAGTAAAGTTCAGTTGTAGGAAAATATATTGGTTTTTTTGCGATCACAGCTCTCTGAGCTCTTTCCAGATTTAACATTAAGGACTTCGCGAGTCCACCCCATGCTGTTATACAATATGATATAACTGACTGGCCCAGCGCATAGTAAACAGTCTTCATGCATTGAATGTCAACGACATCCCTAAGATTTTTGAATACAAAAATTTAATTTTCGTTAAATTAAGTTACGCGTGAGATTGTACGCGGTTTCAATATGATTCTTCCAGGACATTGCGCTATCAAGGGTAATACCTAGATATTTAATTGATGAGGTTCGATCCATTAATGAACAGTTGCAAGTCGTAGAAGCGTCATTTCTAGAACAGATATGGGCTCGAATACTAAATGTGGAGGGAGGCTGGGAGCTTAGGGTCGGGGCAAAAGTAATGAACTTGATTTTATTGATATTAAGAGTGAGTAAGTTTTTGGACAGCCAGCGCAACACAGACCTCAAGGCTTGTTCTGTTAGGTCTCGAGCTTCTATCCAGGTTCGACCATGAATGAGAAGTGCTGTATCATCAGCGTATGTGATAATTTTGCAATTAGGTCTGAACAAATTACATAATTCATTAATATAAATAAGGAAGAGGGTAGGACCAAGAACACTGCTTTGAGGAACTCCAAATTCAACAAATTCTTCAGTACTTGTTACCCCATCAATGATAACATATTGAGAACGACAGGAGAGGTAACTGGTAAAGACATCAAGAGCAGCGCCTCTTATGCCGATAGTTTGAAGTTTGGAGAGAAGAATAGGGATCGAGACTGTGTCAAACGCTTTTGACAGATCAAGGAAAACACCTATGGTCTTGATGGTCTTGTCTTTATGTGGGTCAGCATCGGACAATAGGAGGATAACAAAGTTATTATATATGTTGGAGCGCTAGTGTTCATACTAGAGCTATGATTAAAAGAGTATCTGTAAAATGCAACGTAATAACTTTTAATAAATTAGAAAATAAACATTAATAATAAAACCAATTAAATGCAATCAAAAAATAAATTATCAATAGTACAAATATGATCAAATTCAATTCCAAATAGAACTCAAAGAGTAATTTAATACGCAGGAGCGTTCCGCCCGCTTCGTACGGTGACTTGCTCGCCTCTGAGCTCTAGAGGGTCAAACAGCCGGTTTTATACCAGCCGGCAGGTAGCAGTGGGAAGCATCGGGCGGCGTGCACCGGTTGGGTGACTTACTGTAGCTTGTTTTGGTCGGGGCAGGTAGATGCCCGCACGTTGTTGATTATTGTCTGCGCCGACATATATAATATATTTTTATTCCTGTATTGCGCAGACGGTGAGTCAGAAATAATGGAAAGATTACGAACCAGAAGAGCAGTTATCTCAATTTCTCGCAAAACAGGAATGAGGTGTGCCCATACTGCAGCAGCATCATGCCTCAAAGAGGTACTTACAGTACAAAATGAATGAGTTTTGCAAGTTTCGTTGTCGAGTTTGAAATATATTAAGACAGTATGCAAAGTGAACTGTTGTCTGCTACCACCAAAATGGAGGGATTGAATTTCGGATCCATATTTGGCATTATAATTTTCACTGAAATCAATATGTATAATACAGTCTTCCTTAGTCATATTTTCTTCTAACATTTTGAAAGCTGGATTTTGATTTTTATTATTGACGCAATGTTTAAAGAATGGTTTCAGGCTATCTTCAATTTTTTTTATTAAATCTAGTGGTTTTACCCAACGCCTTATCTTTTCAACTTTAATAGCAGATTTTTCCACATTATTTTTGACGTATATGCTTTTATTCTTCTCCCAACCCCAATACGCTATGTTCACTTCATTACTAAACTCTTGGTAATCAATGTGTCTGTTTTTACAGCTTGAGCATATTCTTTTCAAACAATCGTTGTTATCTTTACTACAACATAGGCTACTTAAAACGTCAGATATTGTATTTTCTTTGATAAGGCGGTTTCTCTTCATAGACTCAATCAAAAGTTTCATATTTTCGTGCATTCACATTTGGTTGAGTGACCCAGAAAGGCTTCATTCTAGAAAATGTTGAATAGCTTATCGGTGATTCTCCTGATTCCAAATATTTCATGTGTAAATTTTTAAGTGTGTCTGTCAATAGTCTCTTTTGTTTTTTTAATCCATCCATAAGGTATAATTTTTTCCAGGACACAGTGTTGAATTTTCATCGTCTTCTAAAAATTTCACAACCCTCCCGAGCGAGAGTAAGATTTTTTTCCTTATCAGGTTTTATGACTTTTACTGCTGGTTTTTCTCCTTTTTGGGTACTTTTCTTCAAAATCATATAATTGCTTTGTAGTTTGTTACACCTTTTTTTGAACATTTATTTTTCCTTAGAGACCTGTAATAATTTGTTTTGTAATTCTGTTATTAACTTAGTTTTAGTTCTTTGATATTTTCGAAATTTGTCTTTAAGTCCACCCTTGAATTCTACAGATGTAATTGACGAGTCTGAAACAGGGCTGTTGGGGCATAATGTTGACTCGATACTACTTAGATTTGATGGACATGTTATTTTTTGTACGCCACTTGGTTGTACACAATGAGTGCCAGTTACTACATTGTCATCAATATGATGTTGAATATTGGAACCGATTGTACTATCGCTATTCATCGGCAAGCAGCGCCGAGAAGAAGCTGGAATGCTTTGACGAGAAGTGCTTGGACCAGGATTGCTATAGTGAATATCTACAAAATTTTGATACGTTGATAGCGGGGTTTGTCGTGGACTGCTTGTGTATACCCGATGAAAGCTTCTAGCTTCTGTAGTACTAGAACGTTGAATTTGGATGGTCGTACTAATACTATTGCTGTTCAATCGTAAGCTGCGCCGTAAAGAAGGCAAGAAGGAACTGTGACAGGAAGTGCTTAGTCCAGGACTATTATTATCACTTTGATTTGGTAAAGAATTATCGGACTCATCTTCAACGAGATCCCCAATTGTCTCATCCAGAGGTTTACCACGAGCCGCTACAGGAGCTAGAGCTGCTCTATTTTTTTTTCTTTCGTAATAAGCAGCAGCACTTATATTGTTTTTTAGGATTTTTTATAGGGGTCATTTCACGCCTTGAAACAATTAATCCCGCTATTTTTCTTCTGGCATACCTTTCTCTGTCTTTTCTCAAAAACTCTTCGCGTGAGACTTCATTGCTCTTAATTCTCTCTTTTCTTCTTCTTTCATACAACCTCCTTTTTTCCAACCTTTCTTCTTTAGTCTGTTGCTTAGGCCACGGCATCCTAAAATCAAAATACACGCTTTTCAATTTTCTTCTTTCTCATATCCACAGACATACACACTGTACTAAGTTTCTATAAAATATTATACCTTCAGACACACCACGCGCACACACACTAGCTGGACTCTTTCACTTGCATCGACTCAGACACACACTCTCACAGGAAATTTCTCATCACATAACTCTGTATCTATATCTTTGTTTTACTCATAATAAATGATAAAAACATAAGGGTAAGTGACTTATAGTAAAGTTAAACCCTCGAAATAATTATTTTGTTGACAATTAGTAGGTATAATAATCTACTCTGTGGTGACTCACACACTCATCACATTATTGTTGAGCCGAACAGATGTGTATCTAAAGTATATACATGTACTAACTACATAGACGTATATATTATAAATCTTAAACACAAATATTACACAGCAAATACTTCCGAATAATCTTATCTACACTCTAGGTAAAAGTAAATTACATAACCATGAGTTTGTATTTGACACAAGGATCTCTAAAACTTTATGGTTTTATCATTTCGGAGATACATTTCATTCCGGTGGACTGTAATTGGTATAACTGTCCACCGAATCCACTGAAATGATAACACTGAGATGATAAAATAGAGGTTAGTTGTACATTTAACTCCGAAATAAAATTATTGAAAAAATATGAACACTACTCAAACAAAACAGCACTTACGGCAAATTAAATACACAATTTTGAAACAAATTAAACGAATCTAACACGAGTTATAACAGCCACCGAAACGAAACTATTTTAGTCCTCATATCACTAAAATGATAAACTTACTTTTTTGGCGGGAAACCGCAAGACGTTGGGACCGGTGCTTTCGCGCCGAGAGCTTGAGCTGGACTGATACGAAGTGAGGAAAGGTTAGGGGGGCGTAACAACGCAATGTTCACGTGGCTATTCTACTAAAACTTACTGTCCTCTGAAATGATAACTTTTTTCCAAAAGTTAACTGCCAGTCAAATCCATGAGAAAGAAGATAAACAAACAAAAATAGTTTTAATTGATCGAATGTATTATAATGAAATGATTACAAAATCGATTTATATCCATAATGTATGTATCCACGAATGTATTTGCAGGGGAAGGTATTTTATGAGCGGAATTGGGTTCAGGACAGGCCACTGTGATGATAGAATAACACTTTGTTATTTTTGTTTCGTATATTAATGGGTAGAAATCAATGATTTTTTTGTCAAGGTAGAGAAGTACTTACGCTGTTGAGTAAAAATATATAAAATTAAAAATCAGCACATTGCACTACCGCTCTCAGGTTTGCCGTGTATTATTTTTGCTTGGGCAATTCACCCAACCATGATTAAAACTTTTTAAGTTTTAAAAATCGATAAAATCTGCTTGCCATAGGTCATTGATGCCTTTTGTCACAACAGATCTTCGAATAAAGTTTTTACGTGCTGCCTTATGAATTTCGTTTACAACTTGTAGTTTACTCATCTTTTAACAATTTACTAATTTTGTCCAAATCAGCTTTTGTGCAGTAGTCTCTTTTAAACTTTGAATATTTTACAGATTTTATAGTCTTTATCAAATCATGAACCTCTTGCTTGCTTGCGTATGATTCAGACAGCTTATAAACATATTCTTTATTAGCAGCATCATTTGCTTTTGAAGGAATTATAATACCAGTTAATTATTTTGATTGTAAATTTATTTCATCACTTTCTTCTTGCAACAATGCTTTGTCAAAAAATTCTACGAAATCTGATAAACGTAATCGTTTATTAATGTGATTACCAAATTTATCCATGAGGATGGTGAACTGATGGGTATTAAGGATAAAGCTTAAATGAAATTAATATTTAAATTATATCTTATTTATTTGGAATAATACCACTCTCACGCAGCTCTTCTATAATAGATATTATTTCATTATCTAACCCAGTGTTACCAGCATCTCGAGAAGCAATCAATAGTTTTAATCTATCAACTAATTCATTAGGGTCATCCCAGTAAACATAATCAACATTTTTCTTCCATTTCTTTAACATAGGTAAGCCTTCTCCTTCGTGTACATCAGCGTTAGGATCACTATTTTCGGTACTTGCTGATATTTTACGTAACTTGAATAATGCTTTTATGATGTTTAAGTATTTTCGTCCTCTGTTACTTCTAATCGGCTAACGTGGATCATACTCTCGTCGATGAACATTTGTTTCCAACAACATCAACTTATAATGTTTTAAATCTTCATCAGTAATTAATTTTAAATCAGGGATTTTATTAAATAGAAAGTTCATTATACCTTGAGACTTCTTGTACTTGTTTGCACCAACTTGGATAAAATCATCAGAAACAACCACACGTGCAGATCCCATCATAAGTTTGTTTCGTTCATTTCTCACGCCGAAGGGAATAATGACTCTTAGATTGTTCAGATGACATAGATAATGAAGTGTCATTGTTCGAGTCAATTGAACCAGATTCACCGGTTATGAATGATACATTGGGTTTAATCTCTTCTGATTCTGAATAACTTGAGTAAGCCGCATCATCTCCAACATCCATAATATCTTTATTTAGTGGACTAAATTCATTAAACCCCACGGAAGAAACTCTATTTTTAATAGTTTTATCTACATCCAATGGACTTGATGTTTGGAAACCTTCGTTAGTTCTCGATTTTGATTGTTTATTTTTACCAATCATTTGTTTGAGCGGTTTGGTTTGGTTTAAAAACGGACTCTAAAATATTATTATTCACTGTTTCTATGTCACGCATCTTTCGCACCTTATTTTTAACAGCTTCTGCAGCTTTTGCAACTTGTCTTTTTAGATTTCTTTCCATTTTAAAACAGTATTTGATATGCAGTTGTTATTGGTGATACTATAATAAGCGCTGTCATGTAAATGGTTACATCTGGTTTAAAACTATTTATTTATAATATATACACACACAATGTCACTCTATAAGTATATCCAAGTCACAGTTAAGAAAACTTTTTGTACAAATTGGACAGTTCTTGTTTATTGACAGAGCACACTTGTCACAAGCCACTGCGTGACCGCAAGGTAAAAAGCAGGTGTTTTATTCTTCTAACAAACAGATTTTGCAAATAACTGATGTTTTGGATGTCGAGTATGATATTTCACTGGATACAGATTGTTCGCAATGTTCTTGTACTTCATACACTTCATTGAGTACAGTATTCACATAATCATCTCCTTTGACTAATAAAACATATGGACAGAAACGAAACCAACGTGCATGCTCTGCCCATGGTTGATCTCCGGGAGACCAGTCCTTAAGTCTTCTATCGCAGTAAAAACAAAAAACTATATCACCTTTTCCTGTGTAAATGAATCCAGCATCGGCCATCTCCTTCGGCTTTTGTGTCAAGCCTCTAGGCCATGTTTCAAAACTTTTCAAGCGTTTGGTTTCATTACAAAATGATCGGTGTGCAGGATTTAGTGACTGCATTATTTTTGAATTTACACAGCAACAAACATTGTAGGTAAGTAAATAATAGGTAGGTATGCAGGTACTTTATAAAATATATTAATTCACTTCTATTCACAGCAACTTGTAGTTGCTGGTCTGAATGACGATTCAACAAATAATGACTCAAGTATTAGGTAAGTATACATACTTTAATCCAAATGAAATATGATCACCAACATTCAAATTGGTTAGTAGTATATTAAACTAGTTGAACATCCTTTATTTTTTTCACAGTCTTTGTTTATCACCAAATAACAGTATGGCTCTTTCCATAAATTGGAACACATATTTCGAAATTCTTGCCACGTCATATCTGTATTGACATGCTCATCATAATATATGTCAAATATTTTTATCATCTTGTTTGAATACAACTATTAAATTAGAATTATCTCTTATAAGCTGTTTAGGTATTATTATTATTACCACTCACTGATTGACATAGTTGTTCTCCCAGATGGTGAAGGGGGAGGTGTGTTTTTTTTTATGTAAAGCTATAGAGGGGGTTCTGGTGAGTGGGGGAAAAATCCTAAATTGCCCCTTTTCCCCCTCCAACTGCCCCTCCCACGAATCAACATCGGATTCTTCCCGACGAGGTGTGTTTTTTGTTAGGGATTTGTATAGATGGTGCTTCAAGAAATACAAAAAAAAATTTTTACTCCCCCCCTCCCCCCATTTTACTACCCCCCTTTTAAGGTATACCAAGAAGGCATCATGTTGTAATTAAAATTTTAGTGGGATCGTATAGAGGTTGCTCCAAGGATTCAGAAACGATTTTAAAACTCCCCCCTCTCCCCCCATTTTTCTCACCCCCCTTCAAGGTTTACCCAGAAGGCGTCAAGTTGGAATTTAAATTTTAGTGGGATCGTATAGAGGATCTCCAAGGATTAAGAAACCATTTTAAAACTCCCC
Organism: Lampropteryx suffumata; assembly: GCA_948098915.1. Classification (NCBI taxonomy): domain Eukaryota; kingdom Metazoa; phylum Arthropoda; class Insecta; order Lepidoptera; family Geometridae; genus Lampropteryx; species Lampropteryx suffumata. The sequence continues at coordinate 128,280 of OX402551.1, forward strand.
CCCTCCCCTCATTTTTCTCACCCCCCTTCAAGGTATACCCAGAAGGCGTCAAGATGGAATTGAAATTTAAGTGAGATCGCATAGAGGATGCTCTAAAGATTAAGAAACGATTTTAAAACTCCCCCCCTCCCCCCATTTTTCTCACCCCCCTTCAAGGTATACCCAGAAGGCGTCAAGTTGGAATTTAAATTTTAGTGGGATCGTATAGAGGATGCTCGGAAGAATTGAAAAAAGTTGTGTGACCTCCCCTTTTTGCCCCCCTTTTTAACCCCCCCACATTATCTCGGAAACTACAAGTCGGAAAGGGTTGGTGCTCAAACTAATGTTGCTCAAGACCCTTTTCAATATCCGAATTTATAAAAAAAAACATGGCCGCTATACAAAAAAAATATTGTCCCATACAAAAGTGTGGACTCCCATACAAAATCTCGCAGACTTGATGGCATCATGTAGGGTTGTACACTTCGGTGGGATCGTATAGAGGATGCTTCGTAGAGTTGAAAAAAAATGTGTTACCCGACCCCCCGTCCTTGCCTCCTCTGCCCCCTCTCTCTCTCTCTCCACTTAACTCGGAAACTTAAAGTCGAAGAGGGATGGTGCTCTATCAAATGTTGCTCAAGAACTACTTCATCATCCGATTCAGAAATAAAAAACTTTAAACTGCCTTAACTTCTAAACGGTGCTAGATAGACATAGCAAACTTTACCTTGGGTTGTAAGGAATTTTAGTGTTTTTTTTGAGGATTTGTATACATGGTGCTTTAAGAAATAAAAAAAAAAATTTAACTCCCCCCCTCCCCCCTATTTCTCCCCCCCTTTTAAGGTGTACCCGGAAGGCGTCATGATGAAATTGAAATTTTTGTAGAATCTTATAGAGAATGTTCCAAGGATTAAAAAACAAAATTTGAACTCCCCCCCCCCCCATTTTTCTCACCCCCCTTTAAGGTATACCCAGAAGGCGTCATGTTGGAATTTAAATTTTAATGGGATCGTATAAAGGATGCTTGAAGGATTTAGAAACGATTTTAAAACTTCCCCCCTTCCCCCATTTTTCTCCCCCTTTTAAGGTGTACCCAGAAGGCGTCATGTTGGAATTGAAATTTTATTATGATCGTATAGAGGATGCTCCTAAGATTAAGAAACAATTTAAAACTCCTCCCCCTTCCCCCCATTTTTCTCACCCCCCTTTGAGGTATACCCAGAAGGCGTCATGTTGGAATTGAAATTTTAGTAGGATCGTATAGAGGATGCCCCTAAGATTAAGAAACAATTTTTGAAAACCCCGCCCTCCCCCCATTTTTCTCACCCCCCTTTAAGGTATACCCAGAAGGCGTCATGTTGGAATTAAAACTTTAAAGGAATCGTATAGAGGATGCTCGGAAGAGTTGAAAAAAGTTGTGTGACACCCCCTCCTTGCCCCCCTTTTTGACTCCCCCCACATTATCTCGGAAACTAAACGTCGGAGAGGGTTAATGCTCAAACAAATGTTGCTCAAGACCATCTTTATTATCCGATTCAGATATAAAAAACTTTAAACCCACATAACTTCTAAACGGTGCTAGATAGACATAGCAAACTTAACCTTGGGTTGTAAAGAATTTTGAGGATTGTAGAGGTTTTTAAAGATTTGTAGGGGTTTGTAGAAGTTGTAGGGGTTTGTAGGATTTTTTAGGGGTTGTAGGGGTTTTCAGGGGTTGTAGAGGTTTGTAGGGGTTGTAGGGGTTTGTAGGGGTTTTTAGGGTTTGTAGGGGATTTTAGGGGTTGTAGGGGTTTGTAAGATTTTTTAGGGGTTGTAGGGGTTTTTAGGGGTTGTTGGGGTTTTAGGGGTTGTGGGGGTTTATAGGGGTTTTTAGGGGTTATAAGGGTTTTTAGGGGTTGTAGGGGTTTATAGGGGTTGTAGGGGTTTGTAGGGGTTTTTAGGGGTTGTAGGGGTTTGTAGGGGTTTTTAGGGGTTGAAGGGGTTTTTAGGGGTTGTAGGGATTTTTAGGGGTTTTTAGGGGTTTTAGGGGTTTGTAGGGGTTTTTAGGGGTTGTAGGGAATTTTAGGGGTTGTAGGGATTTGTAGGGGTTTTTAGGGGTTGTAGGGGTTTTTAGGGGTTGTAGGGGTTTTTAGGGGTTTTTAGGGGTTGTAGGGGTTTTTAGGGGTTGTAGGGGTTTGTAGGGGTTTTTAGGGGTTGTAGGGGTTTTTAGGGGTTGTAGGGATTTTTAGGGGTTTTTAGGGGTTGTAAGGGGTTTGTAGGGGTTTTTAGGGGTTGTAGGGGTTTTTAGGGGTTGTAGGGGTTTTTAGGGGTTGTAGGGATTTTTAGGGGTTTTTAGGGGTTGTAGGGGTTTTTGGGTGTTGTAGGGGTTTGTAGGGGTTTTTAGGGGTTGTAGGGGTTTTTAAGGGTTGTAGGGTTTTTTAGGGGTTTTTAGGGGTTGTAGGGGTTTTTAGGTGTTGTAGGGGTTTGTAGGGGTTTTTAGGGGTTGTAGAGGGTTTTTAGGGGTTGTAGGGGTTTTTAGGGGTTGTAGGGGTTTGTAGGGGTTTTAGGGGTTGTAGGGGTTTGTAGGGGTTTTTAGGGGTTGTAGGGGTTTGTAGGGGTTTTTAGGGGTTGTAGGGGTTTTTAGGAGTTGTAGGGGTTTTTAGGGGTTTTTAGGGGTTGTAGGGGTTTTTAGGGGTTGTAGGGGTTTGTAGGGGTTTTTAGGGGTTGTAGGGGTTTTTAGGGGTTGTAGGGATTTTTAGGGGTTTTTAGGGGTTGTAGGGGTTTTTAGGTGTTGTAGGGGTTTGTAAGGGTTTTTAGGGGTTGTAGGGGTTTTTAGGGGTTGTAGGGCTTTTTAGGGGTTGTAGGGGTTTGTAGGGGTTTTTAGGGGTTGTAGGGGTTATTAGGGGTTGTAGGGGTTTTTAGGAGTTGTAGGGGTTTTTAGGTGTTGTAGGGGTTTGTAGGGGATTTTTGGGGATTGTAGGGGTTTGTAGGGGTGGTTTTTAGGGGTTGTAGAGGTTTTTAGGGGTTGTAGGGGTTTTTAGGGGTTTTTAGGGGTTGTAAGGGTTTTTAGGGGTTGTAGGGGTTTTTAGGGGTTGTAGGGGTTCTTAGGGGTTGTAGGGGTTTTTAAGGGTTGTAGGGGTTTTTAGGGGTTGTAGGGGTTTTTAGGTGTTGTAGGGGTTTGTAGGGGTTTTTAGGGGATGTAGGGGTTTTTAGGGGTTTTTAGGGGTTGTAGGGGTTTGTAGGGGTTTTAAGGGGTTGTAGGGGTTTTTAGGGTTTGTAGGGATTTTTAGGGGTTTTTAGGGGTTGTAGGGGTTTTTAGGTGTTGTAGGGGTTTGTAGGGGGTTTTTGGGGTTGTAGGGGTTTGTAGGGGTTTTTAGGGGTTGTAGGGGTTTGTAGGGGTTTTTAGGGGTTGTAGGGGTTTTTAGGGGTTGTAGGGATTTTTAGGGGTTTTTAGGGGTTGTAGGGGTTTGTAGGGGTTTTTAGGGGTTGTAGGGGTTTTTAGGGGTTGTAGGGGTTTTTAGGGGTTGTAGGGGTTTTTAGGGGTTGTAGGGGTTTGTAGGATTTGTTATTGGTTGTAGGGGTTTTAGGGGTTGTAGGGGTTTTCAGGGGTTTTTAGGGGTTGTAGGGGTTTTTAGGGGTGTTTAGGGGTTGTAGGGGTTTGTAGGGGTTTTAGTGGTTGTAGGGGTTGTAGGGCTTTGTAGGGGTTTTTAGGGGTTGTAGGGGTTTATAGGGGTTGTAGGGATTTTTAGGGGTTTTTAGGGGTTGTAGGGGTTTGTAGGGGTTTTTAGGGGTTGTAGGGGTTTTTAGGGGTTGTAGGGGTTTTAAGGGGTTGTAGGGGTTTTTAGGGGTTGTAGGGGTTTGTAGGGGTTTTAGGGGTTGTAGGGGTTTGTAGGGGTTTTTAGGGGTTGTAGGGGTTTGTAGGGGTTTTTAGGGGTTGTAGGGGTTTTTAGGAGTTGTAGGGGTTTTTAGGGGTTTTTAGGGGTTGTAGGGGTTTTTAGGGGTTGTAGGGGTTTGTAGGGGTTTTTAGGGGTTGTAGGGGTTTTTAGGGGTTGTAGGGATTTTTAGGGGTTTTTAGGGGTTGTAGGGGTTTTTAGGTGTTGTAGGGGTTTGTAAGGGTTTTTAGGGGTTGTAGGGGTTTTTAGGGGTTGTAGGGCTTTTTAGGGGTTGTAGGGGTTTGTAGGGGTTTTTAGGGGTTGTAGGGGTTATTAGGGGTTGTAGGGGTTTTTAGGAGTTGTAGGGGTTTTTAGGTGTTGTAGGGGTTTGTAGGGGATTTTTGGGGATTGTAGGGGTTTGTAGGGGTGGTTTTTAGGGGTTGTAGAGGTTTTTAGGGGTTGTAGGGGTTTTTAGGGGTTTTTAGGGGTTGTAAGGGTTTTTAGGGGTTGTAGGGGTTTTTAGGGGTTGTAGGGGTTCTTAGGGGTTGTAGGGGTTTTTAAGGGTTGTAGGGGTTTTTAGGGGTTGTAGGGGTTTTTAGGTGTTGTAGGGGTTTGTAGGGGTTTTTAGGGGATGTAGGGGTTTTTAGGGGTTTTTAGGGGTTGTAGGGGTTTGTAGGGGTTTTAAGGGGTTGTAGGGGTTTTTAGGGTTTGTAGGGATTTTTAGGGGTTTTTAGGGGTTGTAGGGGTTTTTAGGTGTTGTAGGGGTTTGTAGGGGGTTTTTGGGGTTGTAGGGGTTTGTAGGGGTTTTTAGGGGTTGTAGGGGTTTGTAGGGGTTTTTAGGGGTTGTAGGGGTTTTTAGGGGTTGTAGGGATTTTTAGGGGTTTTTAGGGGTTGTAGGGGTTTGTAGGGGTTTTTAGGGGTTGTAGGGGTTTTTAGGGGTTGTAGGGGTTTTTAGGGGTTGTAGGGGTTTTTAGGGGTTGTAGGGGTTTGTAGGATTTGTTATTGGTTGTAGGGGTTTTAGGGGTTGTAGGGGTTTTCAGGGGTTTTTAGGGGTTGTAGGGGTTTTTAGGGGTGTTTAGGGGTTGTAGGGGTTTGTAGGGGTTTTAGTGGTTGTAGGGGTTGTAGGGCTTTGTAGGGGTTTTTAGGGGTTGTAGGGGTTTATAGGGGTTGTAGGGATTTTTAGGGGTTTTTAGGGGTTGTAGGGGTTTGTAGGGGTTTTTAGGGGTTGTAGGGGTTTTTAGGGGTTGTAGGGGTTTTAAGGGGTTGTAGGGGTTTTTAGGGGTTGTAGGGGTTTGTAGGGGTTTTTAGGGGTTGTAGGGGTTATTAGGGGTTGTAGGGGTTTTTAGGAGTTGTAGGGGTTTTTAGGGGTTGTAGGGGTTTGTAGGATTTGTTATTGGTTGTAGGGGTTTTAGGGGTTGTAGGGGTTTTCAGGGGTTGTAGGGGTTTGTAGGATTTTTTAGGGGTTGTAGGGGTTTTTAGGGGTTGTAGGGGTTTTTAGGGGTTGTAGGGGTTTTTAGGGGTTTTTAGGGGTTGTAGGGGTTTTTAGGGGTTGTAGGGGTTTTAAGGGGTTGTAGGGGTTTGTAAGGGTTTTTAGGGGTTGTAGGGGTTTTTAGGGTTTGTAGGGGTTTTTAGGGGTTGTAGGGATTTTCGGGGTTGTAGGGGTTTTTAGGGGTTGTAGGGGTTTGTAGGGGTTTTTAGGGGTTGTAGGGGTTTTTAGGGTTTGTAGGGATTTTTACGGGTTGTAGGGGTTCTTAGGGGTTGTAGGGGTTATAGGATTTTTAGGGGTTGTATGGGTTTTTAGGGGTTTTAGGGGTTTTTAGGGTTTTTAGGGGTTGTAGGGGTTTTTAGGGGTTTGTAGGGGTTTTTAGGGGTTGTAGGGGTTTTTAGGGGTTGTAGGGGTTTTTAGGGGTTGTAGGGGTTTTTAGGGGTTAAACCCGCGAGCTGCATGCAGCTCGCGCCCTACGCAATCTCTAGTTATTATACTATATATAGCTTAATTACCACTGACTGACTCACTGACTCATTGACATGGTTGTTCTCCCAGATGGTGGAGGGGGAGGTGTGTTTTTTTTCATGGAAAACTATAATAGGGGTTTATTCAACTGGGGGAAAAATCCTAAAGTGCCCCTTTTCCCCCTCCAACTGCCCCTCCCACGAATCAACATTGGATTCTTCCCGACGAGGTGTTTTTTTTTTTAGAGATTTGTATAGATGGTGCATCAAAAAATACAAAAAATATTTTAAACTCCCCCCCTCCCCCCATTTTCTCCCCCCCTTTAAGGTATACCCAAAAGGCGTCATTATGAAACTAAAATTTTAGTAGGATCGTATAGAGGATGCTCCGAAGATTAAAAAACGTTTTTAAAACTCCCCCCCCTCCCTACATTTTTCTTACCCCCCTTTAAGGTATACCCAGAAGGCGTCATGTTGGAATTGAAATTTTAGTAAGATCGTATAGAGGATGCTCCATGGATTAAGAAACAATTTAAAAATTCCCCCCCTCCCCCGATTTTTCTCCCCCCCCTGTAAAGGTATACCCAGAAGGCGTCATGTTGGAATTTAAATTTTAGTGGGATCGTATAAAGGATGCTTGAAGGATTCAGAAACGATTTTAAAACTCCCCCCCTTCCCCCATTTTTCTCCCCCCCTTTTAAGGTGTACCCAGAAGGCATCATGTTGGAATTGAAATTTTATTATGATCGTATAGAGGATGCTCCTAAGATTAAGAAACAATTTTAAAACTCCCCCCCTCCCCCATTTTTCTCACCCCCCTTTAAGGTATATCCAGAATGCGTCATATTGGAATTTAGATTTTAGTAGGATCGTATAGAGGATGCTCCTAAGATTAAGAAACAGTTTTAAAACTTCCCCCCCTCCCCCCATTTTTCTCACCCCCCTTTAAGGTATATCCAGAATGCGTCATGTTGGAATTTAAATTTTAGTAGGATCGTACAGATGATGCTCAGGAGAGTTGAAAAAAGTTGTGTGACACCCCCTCCTTGCCCCCCTTTTTGACTCCCTCCACATTATCTCGGAAACTACAAGTCGGAGAGGGTTGGTGCTCGAACAAATATTGCTCAAGACCATCTTTATTATCCGATTCAGAAACAAAAAACTTTGAACCCACATAACTTCTAAACGGTGCTAGATAGACATAGCAAACTTGACCTTGGGTTGTAAGGAATTTTAGTGTTTTTTTTTTAGGGATTTGTATAGATGATGCTTTAAGAAATACAAAAAAAAATTTTAAACCCCCCATTTCCCCCATTTTTTACCCCCCCTTTAAGGTATACCCAAAAGGCGTCATGTTGGAATTGAAATTTTATTGGGATCGTATAGAGGATGCTCTAAGGATTCAAAAACGATTTTAAAACGCCCCCCTCTCCCCCCATTTTTCTCCCCCCCTTTAAAGGTATACCCAGAAGGCGTCATGTTGGAATTGAAATTTTAGTGGGATCGTATAGAGGATGCTCGGAAGAGTTGAAAAAAGTTGTGTGACATCCCCTCTTTGGCCCCCTTTTTGACCCCCCCACATTATCTCGGAAACTACAAGTCGGAGAGGGATGGTGCTTGAACAAATGTTGCTCAAGACCCTCTTAATTATCCGATTCAGAAATAAAAAACTTTAAGCCCTTATAACTTCTAAACGGTGCTAGATAGACATAGCAAACTTGACCTTGAGTTGTAAGGAATTTTAGTGTTTTTTTTTTAAGGATTTGTAAATGGTGCTTCAAAATGTACAAAGGTTTTTTAAACTGCACCCTCCCCCAATTCCCCCCACCCCCTACCACCCCTCCCCTTTTTAGGTATAGCAAGAAGGCATCATGTTGGAATTAAAATTTTAGTGGAATCGTTTTGGTAGGATCGTATGGAGGATGCTTCGTAGAGTTGAAAAAATATGTTTTACCCACCCCCGTCCTTGCCCCCTTTTCCCCCCTCTCTCATTATCTCGAAAACTACAAGTCTGAGAGGGATGGTGCTCGAACAAATGTTGCTCAAGACCCTCTTCATTATCCGATTCAGAAATAAAAAACTTTAAACCTTCATAACTTCTAAACGGTGCTAGATAGACATAGCAAACTTGACCTTGGGTTGTAAGGAATTTTAGTGTTTTTTTTTTGAGGATTTGTATAAGCATTTGTAAATGGTACTTCAAAATGTACAAAGGTTTTATAAACTGCACCATCCCCCCATTCCCCCATAGGGGTTTTTTAGGGGTTGTAGGGATTTGTAGGATTTTTTAGGGGTTGTAGGGGTTTTTAGGGGTTTGTAGGGGCTTTTAGGGGTTGTAGGGGTTTTTAGGGGTTGTAGAGATTTTTAGGAGTTGTAGGGGTTTTTAGGGGTTGTAGGGGTTTTTAGGGGTTGTAGGGGTTTGTAGGGGTTTTTAGGGGTTGTAGGGATTTGTAGGATTTTTTAGGGGTTGTAGGGGTTTTTAGGGGTTTGTAGGGGTTTTTAGGGGTTTTTAGGGGTTGTAGGGATTTGTAGGATTTTTTAGGGGTTTTTAGGGGTTGTAGGGATTTGTAGGATTTTTAGGGGTTGTAGGGGTTTTAGGGGTTGTAGGGATTTTTAGGGGTTGTAGGGGTTTTTAGGGGTTGTAGGGATTTTTAGGAGTTGTAGGGGTTTTTAGGGGTTGTAGGGGTTTTTAGGGGTTGTAGGGGTTTTTAGGGGTTGTAGGGGTTTTTAGGGGTTGTAGGGGTTTTTAGGGGTTGTAGGGATTTGTAGGATTTTTTAGGGGTTGTAGGGGTTTTTAGGGGTTTGTAGGGGCTTTTAGGGGTTGTAGGGGTTTTTAGGGGTTGTAGGGATTTTTAGGAGTTGTAGGGGTTTTTAGGGGTTGTAGGGGTTTTTAGGGGTTGTAGGGGTTTGTAGGGGTTTTTAGGGGTTGTAGGGATTTGTAGGATTTTTTAGGGGTTGTAGGGGTTTTTAGGGGTTTGTAGGGGTTTTTAGGGGTTTTTAGGGGTTGTAGGGATTTGTAGGATTTTTTAGGGGTTGTAGGGGTTTTTAGGGGTTGTAGGGATTTGTAGGATTTTTAGGGGTTGTAGGGGTTTTTAGGGGTTGTAGGGATTTTTAGGGGTTGTAGGGGTTTTTAGGGGTTGTAGGGATTTTTAGGAGTTGTAGGGGTTTTTAGGGGTTGTAGGGGTTTTTAGGGGTTGTAGGGGTTTGTAGGGGTTTTTAGGGGTTGTAGGGATTTGTAGGATTTTTTAGGGGTTGTAGGGGTTTTTAGGGGTTTGTAGGGGTTTTTAGGGGTTTTTAGGGGTTGTAGGGGTTTTTAGGGGTTATAGGGGTTTTTAGGGGTTGTAGGGGTTATTAGGGGTTGTAGGGATTTGTAGGATTTTTTAGGGGTTGTAGGGGTTTTTAGGGGTTTGTAGGGGTTTTTAGGGGTTGTAGGGGTTTTTAGGGGTTGTAGGGATTTTTAGGAGTTGTAGGGGTTTTTAGGGGTTGTAGGGGTTTTTAGGGGTTGTAGGGGTTTGTAGGGGTTTTTAGGGGTTGTAGGGATTTGTAGGATTTTTTAGGGGTTGTAGGGGTTTTTAGGGGTTTGTAGGGGTTTTTAGGGGTTGTAGGGGTTTTTAGGGGTTGTAGGGATTTGTAGGATTTTTTAGGGGTTGTAGGGGTTTTTAGGGGTTTGTAGGGGTTTTTAGGGGTTTTTAGGGGTTGTAGGGATTTGTAGGATTTTTTAGGGGTTGTAGGGGTTTTTAGGGGTTGTAGGGATTTGTAGGATTTTTAGGGGTTGTGGGGGTTTTTAGGGGTTGTAGGGATTTTTAGGGGTTGTAGGGGTTTTTAGGGGTTGTAGGGGTTTTTAGGGGTTGTAGGGATTTGTAGGATTTTTTAGGGGTTGTAGGGGTTTTTAGGGGTTTGTAGGGGCTTTTAGGGGTTGTAGGGGTTTTTAGGGGTTGTAGGGATTTTTAGGAGTTGTAGGGGTTTTTAGGAGTTGTAGGGGTTTTTAGGGGTTGTAGGGGTGTTTGTAGGGGTTTTTAGGGGTTGTAGGGATTTGTAGGATTTTTTAGGGGTTGTAGGGGTTTTTAGGGGTTTGTAGGGGTTTTTAGGGGTTGTAGGGGTTTGTAGGGGTTTTTAGGGGTTGTAGGGATTTGTAGGATTTTTTAGGGGTTGTAGGGGTTTTTAGGGGTTTGTAGGGGTTTTTAGGGGTTTTTAGGGGTTGTAGGGATTTGTAGGATTTTTTAGGGGTTGTAGGGGTTTTTAGGGGTTGTAGGGATTTGTAGGATTTTTAGGGGTTGTAGGGGTTTTTAGGGGTTGTAGGGATTTTTAGGGGTTGTAGGGGTTTTTAGGGGTTGTAGGGATTTTTAGGAGTTGTAGGGGTTTTTAGGGGTTGTAGGGGTTTTTAGGGGTTGTAGGGGTTTGTAGGGGTTTTTAGGGGTTGTAGGGATTTGTAGGATTTTTTAGGGGTTGTAGGGGTTTTTAGGGGTTTGTAGGGGTTTTTAGGGGTTTTTAGGGGTTGTAGGGGTTTTTAGGGGTTGTAGGGATTTTTAGGGGTTGTAGGGGTTTTTAGGGGTTGTAGGGATTTTTAAGGGTTGTAGGGGTTTTTAGGGGTTGTAGGGGTTTTTAGGGGTTGTAGGGGTTTGTAGGGGTTTTTAGGGGTTTTTAGGGGTTGTAGGGGTTTTTAGGGGTTGTAGGGGTTTTTAGGTTAAACCCGCGAGCTGTATGCAGCTCGCGCACCACGCAACCTCTAGTTATACTATATATAGCTTAATTACCACTGATTGATTGACTCACTGACATCATTGTTCTCCCAGATGGTGGATGGGGAGGTGTGTTTTTTTTTATGGAAAGCTGTAGAGGGGGTTCCGGTGAGTGGGGGAAAAATCCTAAAGTGCCCCTTTTCCCCCTCCAACTGCCCCTCCCACACATTATCTCAGAAACTACAAGTCGTAGAGGGTTGGTGCTCAAACTAATGTTGCTCAAGACCCTTTTCCATATCCGAATCCATAAAAAAAAAGATGGCCGCCATACAAAAAAAATATTGTCCCATACAAAAAAAGTGCATTCCCATACAAAATCTTAAAGCACCTGTATCTTCTTTGTAAACTCTCTTAATATCTCGGAAACTACAAGTCTGAGAGGGATGGTGCTGGAACAAATGTTGCTCAAGACCCTCTTCTTTATCCGATTCAGAAAAAAAAACTTTAAAGCCTCATAACTTCTAAACGGTGCTAGATAGACATAGCAAACTTGACCTTGGGTTGTAAGGAATTTTAGTGTTTTTTTTTAGGGATTTGTATAGATGATGCTTTAAGAAATACAAAAAAAAATTTTAAACCCCCCCCTTTCCCCCATTTTTTACCCCCCCTTAAAGGTATACCCAATAGGCGTCATGTTGGAATTGTAATTTTATTGGGATCGTATAGACTTATAGAGGATGCTCTAAGGATTCAAAAACGATTTTAAAACGCCCCCCTCTCCCCCCATTTTTCTCACCCCCCTTCAAGGTATACCCAGAATGCGTCAAGATGGAATTGAAATTTTAATGGGATCGTATAGAGGATGCTCCAAGGATTAAGGAACAATTATAAAACTTACCCCCTCCCCCCATTTTTCTCCCCCCCCTTAAAGGTATACCCAGAAGGCGTCATGTTGGAATTGAAATTTTAGTGGGATCGTATAGAAGATGCTCGGAAGAGTTGAAAAAAGTTGCGTGACATCCCCTCTTTGGCCCCCTTTTTGACCATCCCACATTATCTCGGAAACTACAAGTCGGAGAGGGATGGTGCTCGAACAAATGTTGCTCAAGACCCTCTTAATTATCCGATTCAGAAATTAAAAACTTTAAACCCTTATAACTTCTAAACGGTGCTAGATAGACATAGCAAACTTGACCTTGAGTTGTAAGGAATTTTAGTGTTTTTTGTAAGGATTTGTTTATGGGGCTGCAAAATGAAGAAAATTACACCCCCCCCCCCCCCCCCCCCCCCGCCTCCACCCCTCCCCCTCTTGTTAGCAGAAGGCGACATGTTGGAATTGAAATTTTAGTGGGATCGTATAGAGGATGCTTCGAAGAGTAGAAAAGAGTTGTGTGACCCCCCTCCTTGCCCCCCTTCTTGACCCCCCCCTCGCATTATCTCGGAAACTACAAGTCAGAGAGGGTTGGTGCTTCAACTAATGTTGCTCAAGACCCTTTTCAATATCCGAATCCATAAAAAAAAAGATGGCCGCCATACAAAAAAAATACTGTCCCATACAAAATCTTATTATTATTACCACTGACTGATTGACATAATTGTTCTCCCAGATGGTGGAGGGGGAGATGTGTTTTTATTCATGCTATAGGAAAGCTATAGAGGGGGTTCCAGTGAGTGGGGGAAAAATCCCAAAGTGCCCCTTTTCCCCCCCAACTAACCCCCCCACGAATCGACATCGGATTCTTCCCGACGAGGTGTGTTTTTTTTTGAAGATTTGTGTAGAAGGTGCATCATTTTATAGAGTTGCTTCGTAGAGTTGAAAAAATTGTGTTACCCGACCCCCCGTCCTTGCCTCCTCTGCCCCCTATCTCTCTCTCTCTCCACGTATCTCGGAAACTACAAGTCGAAGAGGGATGGTGCTCAATTAAATGTTGCTCAAGAACTACTTAATTATCCGATTCAGAAATAAAAAACTTTAAACGGCTATAACTTCTAAACGGTGCTAGATAGACAAAGCAAACTTGACCTTGGGTTGTAAGGAATTTTAGTGTTTATTTTTTGAGGATTTGTATAAGCATTTGTAAATGGTACTTCAAAATGTACAAAGGTTTTATAAACTGCACCCTCCCGCCATTTCCCCATAGGGGTTTTTAGGGTTTTTAGGGATTTTAGGGGTTTTTAGGGATTTGTAGAGGTTTTTAGGGGTTGTAGGGGTTGTAGGGGTTTGTAGGGGTTTTTAGGGTTTGTAGGGGTTTTTAGGGGTTGTAGGGGTTTTTAGGGGTTTTTAGGGGTTGTAGGGGTTTTTAGGGGTTGTAGGGGTTTGTAGGGGTTTTTAGGGGTTTTAGGGGTTTTTAGGGTTTTTAGGGGTTGTAGGGATTTTTAGGGATTGTAGGGGTTTTTAGGGGTTTTAGGGGTTTGCAGGATTTTTTAGGGGTTGTAGGGGTTTTTAGTGGATGTAGGGGTTTTTAGGGTTTGTAGGGGTTTTTAGGGGTTGTAGGGGTTTTTAGGGGTTTTTAGGGGTTGTAGGGGCTTGTAGGGGTTTTTAGGGGTTGTAGGGGTTCTTAGGGTTTGTAGGGGTTTTTAGGGGTTGTAGGGGTTTTTAGGGGTTTCTAGGGGTTGTAGGGGTTTTTAGGGGTTGTAGGGGTTTGTAGGGGTTTTTAGGGGTTGTAGGGGTTTGTAGGGGTTTTAATGGTTTTAGGGGTTGTAGGGGTTGTAGGGGTTTGTAGGGGTTTGTAGGGGTTGTAGGGGTTTGTAGGGGTTGTAGGGGTTTTTAGGGGTTGTAGGGGTTTTAGGGTTTGTAGGGGTTTTTAGGGGTTGTAGGGGTTTTTAGGGGTTTGTAGGGGTTTTAGGGGTTTTAGGGGTTGTAGGGGTTGTAGGGGTTTGTAGGGGTTTGTAGGGGTTGTAGGGGTTTGTAGGGGTTGTAGGGGTTTTTAGGGGTTGTAGGGGTTTTAAGGGGTTTTTAGGGGTTTTTAGGGGTTGTTGGGGTTTGTAGGGGTTTTTAGGGGTTGTAGGGGTTTTAGGGTTTGTAGGGGTTTTTAGGGGTTGTAGGGATTTTTAGGGGTTGTAGGGGTTTTTAGGGGTTTTAGGGGTTTGAAGAATTTTTAGGGGTTTTAAGGGTTTTTAGTGGTTGTAGGGGTTTTTAGGGTTTGTAGAGGTTTTTAGGGGTTGTAGGGGTTTTTATGGGTTTTTAGGGGTTGTAGGGGTTTTTAGGGGTTGTAGGGGTTTGTAGGGGTTTTTAGGGGTTGTAGAAGTTTTTAGGGTTTTTAGGGTTGTAGGGGTTTTTAGGGTTTGTAGGGGTTTTTAGGGGTTGTAGGGGTTTTTAGGGGTTGTAGGGGTTTTTAGTGGTTGTAGGGGTTTTTAGGGTTTGTAGGGGTTTTTAGGGGTTGTAGGGGTTTTTAGGGGTTGTAGGGGTTTTTAGTGGTTGTAGGTGTTTTTAGGGTTTGTAGGGGTTTTTAGGAGTTGTAGGGGTTTTTAGGGGTTTTTTTGGGTTGTAGGGGTTTTTAGGGGTTGTAGGGGTTTGTAGGGGTTTTTAGGGGTTGTAGGGATTTTTAGGGGTTCTAGGGGTTTTTAGGGGTTCTAGGGGTTTGTTGGATTTTTTAGGGGTTGTAGGGGTTTTTAGGGGTTGTAGGGATTTTTAGCGGTTAAACCCGCGAGCTGCATGCAGCTCGCGCACCACGCAACCTCTAGTTTTGCTATAAGTTTGATTTAAATAAAAACAGTCAATTAATTTATGTCTACCCATTGCAAAATATTCACGCATGTTATTTTGATTTTCACACGCTACGTCATCTAAAATAATTATAGAATTACGTTTTGCTGCCTCTGGTGTTAAAACGTCTTCATTTTCATGATATTTAGAAAATGTTACACATGGAACCATTTTTAAAACATCCTCCAAATATGTGTACTTTGGTTGATATAGCGTTTTAGAATGATGCACTATATCCATTTCCTCAGCTTTTTATTTAAGAGTTATTGGGCATTCTGAACCACTATGAAGTTCGTATGTCAATCTCGGAGAGAGAGAGACGAACGAAGTAAGGAACGAAACGAACGAACAAACGGACATCAGTAATCCAGAATGCCCAATAACTCACTACTTATGGATACGAAAATAAATGAAACAGAGATGACGGTTCCTGAAAAGTTGATCTATATATTAAAAATCCGCCGAGCGCATAACAAACTATAAGCAATTTCCCTTTCTTCGAAGAGACCCTAATGGCTTGCAATGAGCTTATTCTCGTGGTCAGTCAAAACCGAAAAGAAAAGTAGATGCATATAGTCTCAAATATTGACATGACGTTTTAAATCATGCTTTCATAACTTATTCACCGCACTACACACACTACATTTCACACACACTTCTCACATACACTTCACGCAAAAACACACATAAAGCGATTGGTATCTAATTAACTAAAACATATTTTAAAACATTATTTCTGCTAAAAAAGTATTTTTGCTTTTGTTCTATTTTTGTTTTTGTTATTAGCAATTATTTTTATTTATTTATTTGGTTTACCAACGGTTGCTACAACCTTAAAAGCTTAAAAACATTATAATACTTAATGCTAATTGCACAACCAATTACAGGTAAACACTGCATGCAGAAGTAAAATTATACTTATTATTAAGAGACAATAACTTAATGAAACTAGATGAAAGTAGTGTACTTAATTTAACTTAACTAAAGTGGGTAGGGGGAAACTTGCGTACATGTGAACTATTTTAACTAGAAATAAACAAGTTATAAAGTGAACCAGAAACTTAGAAAACGTTAAGTTATGACATACGAGGTATTCGGCAAGTTCTCAGTTAAGAACTTCCGGAAGTTATTGAGTTTTATCAAAAATATATCTATCGAATCACAATATTTAACGATGGCTTTGCTGATTCTAGGGATGGGTGAGTTGCTACCAAGGACTGTAGTGCGAAGTGGCGGGAGTAGGAGAGGGATGGGCCGGCGGGGGATTCTTCGAGGGACTCTAAAACGTATTTTGTGTAGTAGTTGTGGGCTATCTGTTTTATTGTTAAGTAATTTATACAGGAAGATTATGTCTAATTGTATTCTTCTTTTTTCTAGAGAAGCAATTTTGAAAAACTCAAGTCTGTCCACGTATGAGTACAATGTTTTATGTTTTTTCTCCACGTATGCCAAATGCCGCAAAAAACATTTTTGAATGCGTTCGATTTTTAAAATGTGAGTAGCATAATGAGGCCTCCATACTACAGGACAGTACTCTAGGACGCTACGTACTAAGGTATTGTATAGCAGGATTTTAGTATTGGGTTTTTTGAATATTTTACTGTTTCTGATAACAAAGCCCAACATTTTAGATGCACCTTATTGTAATACCTACATACTTAGGTTTAATTGTTGGTTTTTCTTTAAGTCCAAAAGTTCTAATGCATGGGAAATCTCCTGCCGATCCTACAAGTTACATGCCCATATCTTTGTTATGCCGCGTAATTAAATTGTTTGAGAAACTCCTCCTTAACCTCCTAATGCCCTAGTATGTCGATAAAAAGCTGATCCACGAAAAAGCGAGATTTCGACTCGGAAAATCTTGTCGTGGACAGACTCTCAGACTCAGCCAACTTATCGAGGACGATTTTGAGAAAAACAGTTTAACAGGCCTATTTGACCTAACTGCTGCTTACGATACTGTAAACAATCGAAGACTCCTCGAACATTTGACTAATAGTTTTGGGTTTGTTCAAACACTAGGCGCTGCGTTAAGCACGCCAAGATCATGGCGTAAAACTGGACAGATCACATTGTTAGAAACTCCACTACCAAAAGACGAAAACGAAAGTGAACATGAAACTATTTACCTTGAAATTCCTCGAGCTCGACTCAAAAGCCGCAAAGCTTTCAGCGCAATACACAGACTTTTAACGACCATTCAGCTGCTGCAAAACATAAACTTTAGAAGAAAACTTCCACATCCCCTGATTAAATCATGTCACAGGAAAAATTACCACCAGAAAACGCTCTGCCATGTGGGAATGGTCACCTGCCATTATGAAACCATATAACGACTGAAGCATTGACACGAAAAGAAGAAGAACTGAAACTTCTGTCTTGAAACTGTGTGCAAGCATTACTGTATTTAGGTTCGAAGGCCACTGGAACAAGTTAAATTACTGAACAATAGACAAAATAACTATGTCCTTGGGACGGCGATGCGCGTTTGTTTCCTTTGGTATTGGCATTTACCATCAGGTTGCTGGCTCGGTTTTTAAAAATAAATAATTACTTTTTAAAAACTAAAAAGAAACCGACTTCATTGAATGAAATTTGAGCCTATAATACATTTTTAGTGGAAAGTAGATGTATTTTGTATATCATAATATGGGTAGGCCAAATAAACGCCACGCTCCAATGAGATAGCGAGATATGAAAGTACATGAAAACATCATCGATGTAAACAATTTTTAGATTTTCGTTTATTTTTCAGCTCGACTGAATTTGATAAAATTTAAATGGTGTGAAATGGTACCTGTGAAGTATACCCTTTCAAACAAAAAAAGAATTTTCTAAATCGGTTCAGCCGTTTTCGAGTAATCGATGAACATACATAAAAAAAAAAAAAAAAGATTCCGATGAATAGAGAACCTCCTAACTAGAAAAGCAAATACTACATTTAATTGTTATCAAAATTACAAAAGAAACACAAAAATTACACATTCACACCATCACTTTGACATACCAACCTTTTCATTTAAAAGTTGGAGAACCCTTCGTTTGAAACCGCATTTGCTGGTGTGGAATATATCAATGTCACTAAATATTTTATTATAATTCCTGTGCAACCTATTGACAAGAGAATTTTGCGCATAGTTGGTGACAGAACAGGAGACAGCGAAGAGGTTAGTATGTCGTGTGCGCCTTCTTGGTACACAAAAACATAAAACATTCAACGCTAGCTCCAGCCAGTCAAATATATAGTCATTGCATAATCCATGTAAGAATACCATATCAGCCAAATTTCACCTATTTTCAAGAGTAGAAATATGATGATGTATACACGATTCCTGATAGTTAAAAACATAGCCAAGATGACACCGAAAATTCAAATGCTTAACAAATTTGCTCTGAATACTCTCCACACTGCAAATATACGTTAGATACTGCGGGTTCCACACCGGGCTACAATATACCAAAATGCTTCGCACTTATGAGTAGTATAATATTTTCAAACAACCAATATCATCAAACGCTCGACCAACTTTCAATATGAAGCCTAAACTTTTATATGCTTTACTGACTTAGCTTTGCATCCATGATAACGCATATGTCCCTAATGGAATTAACTTTTAGTACCATTGATTAGATATTCAGGTTTCGTAGGATTTTTTTTCCGAGTATATGAGACATATGAGCATTTATCAATATTAATACCTAAGCGATTTCTAGTGTAATATATTTATTGCCAGTCTATTAAGGTCTGCTTGTAATTTTAGACAGTCAAGTTGACTTTGTACTTTCATGTAAATTTTAGTATCATCAGCATACATGAGTAACCGAGCATGTTCCAAACAGTCACCAATATCATAAAGATACGAAACATATAAGTAAGGCCCCAATATGGAACCTTGTGGTACTCCAGTGGAAATCTCAATGAAGTTTGAGCAGAAACCACCCACAACCACCGCCTGAGAGCGGTTGCGCAAGTAGGATTCCATCCACCGCAACAAATCACCTCGAATACCCAGCTCGTAAAGCTTATGCAGCAGTATCACATGGTCGACTCGATCAAAGACCTTTTCAAAGTCAGTATAGACTGCATCTACGTGAGAACCTCCTTCCATAATATTAGTTAGGTGAACAATAAAGGGTTCTAAATTTGTAGTTGTTGATCTATTTTTTTAAAAAACATGCTGTTCCACAGTAATAGTGGTGGTTATGACGGGATATACTTGAGAATGAACTACCCTTTCAAATAGTTTACTCAACACATTAAGAATAGATACAGGACGATAATTTTCTATAGCTGTTTTGGGACCCTTTTTGTGAATAGGTACTATATGAGCCTGCTTCCAGATGTTAGGAAAATAGCCATATTTAAGACACCGGTTGAAGATTAATATTATAGGGACACTCAACGAGACTGCACACTTGACAAAGAATATTGGTGGAATTTTATCGCTCCCTGCCCCTTTTGTTAAGTCAAGATTCAGTAAAAGCTTTAAGATACCGCAGCTATTCACCTCAGCTCTATAGATAACATCACGACTAAGGTCACTCGGGCGATTAAGGCTGTAACTTTTCGCTGGTTTATTGAAGTTTTTTTTTCAGTTTATCTCGTGATCATAGCATGCAACTGTGCCGAAATATCGAGAAGCAGAAAAACTCATATATCCTGGTAAATATCCCGTTTTGAGTGAAAATTATTGAAGTTTCTCTCGAAAAAGCGATTAAAAGCGGAGCAAATATTATTCTGTGTAGCTAGAATTTCATTATCACACGACATCCGCTGAGGGTAGATAGAGTTATTTTTTCTCCTTGATTTGACATATGACCAGAAATACTTTGGGTGCGACTTAATTTTTTGCTGAGAAAAATTTTCATACATTTTATAGCATTCATCCTGTAGAATCTTTTGCCTCTGTTGAAGTTCAGAGAAAAAGACATAGTCGCTAGGATTTTTAAAGTATTTCCAGTCACTATGAGCTTTAGATTTTTCTCGAATTAATTGTATCAATGGACGGGTATACCAAACGGGATAGATGTAAGTACCCGAAAAAAATTCTTGTGGTACAAATTTTTGTATGACCTTATGTAAGACAGAATAAAAATGATCTACAATATCTTCGACTTTACTGTCCATAATGATAAATGACCAATCATATTTATCAAACAAGGCCATCATACTTTCAATGGATGAAAACGATGAACGATGGATGAAATGTATCCTCAGTTACTAAAGGTGAATTGGATTTTATTAAACTGAGAGGCGAATCCGGGAGGCCATGCATGAGCCTGGAGGAATGTAAACAACCGCGATATGTAAGTCAAGCACAGAACCCAGAGTAATAGCAGGAATAGAAACCCAGATACACTCTAAATCTTGTTTTTGTCATCCTGGTCTGGAGCAGGCCTGTAAGTGCGCAGCGCATAAGATCATTACTCCTCCCCCAATTAAAACACGATCTCTACGAAATAATGAGTATTTACCATCACAGAGTTCAGCATCCAATATTCCTTCACAAAGCCATCTTTCCGTAATTAAAACAACATCAGAGCCACTTATCAATAGGTTATTGTAAAATTCATTGGTCTTAGTCCGAAGACCCCGAACATTTTGATAAAAGATTTTAAAGGTTTTCATTGTATCAATCATTAGTACCTAACACCATAAAATAACCACACTTACGGACAGAACATAACGAGTTTTAACCACTAAAAACGGAATCTGTGAGGGGAACTGATAATTATGTATGTATATGAAAAATAGTAATGACATAACATCAATAGTAGTAGTATAGCACTTGTAACGATTATTAATGATGATTTGAGAGTTTGAAAATAGGTACATACATCTGAGTACATCGGTGAGGTATAGAGCAAATTTGCCAATGAATGCATGTAACTTATTAGCAAGAAAAGAATGTGATTGTGTATTGCACGAATAATAAATATATCTGCACTGTAAAATAAACTTGTACAAATAAAAGTGATGGTAAAAAGAGTAGGGTGTAGCGTAAATAATGAAAGTAGCATGTACATACCGAGCATACTGGAACACACATACAATAGGATGCATAAGGAAAACAAATTGGCATAAAGTAATTTCAGAAAGCACTTGCAGCTTAGACTATTTTGACTAAGTCCGACATCGAGTTTATTCCTCGTTCGTAGTTTTTTGTACTTATAATTCGATTCCTTCGCTTTAAGTTTACATGCGCTAAGCAGCATTTTGCTGTTTCTAGTTAGATGCTCGTTTATATAGACCCTGTCGGTTTCGCAACCGATTCCCATCTCCGCGGATGTCAAGCTGCGGCGTTTGCGTGCAGCAGGGACTATTTTTTTTTTTTTTTTTTTTTTAATTTATTTGGTTTACAAATCGAAATAAACACCTTAACACGAATTATGAATCTAGTTTATCTTAAACATACATTGTGTCTTTTCTAAAAACAGTGAACTCATGCGATAAAACGTAAACAGACGTGGAAAAACTAATAAAATAATAGAAACTAAAACTAAGACAAAAACAGTCAAATATATACGATATTAAATATAAACAATATAAAACTTGAATGAAAAATAAACATTATTCTACAAAAATTTCAAAGATAGTTTTTTTAGCGGAGGCCAAATAAACAAAAAATATGTCAAACGTCGCTCTGATCTCATTACAATACGAAAGCATTCGATATAAAGGAGAGTGTTGCCCTACATTTGTTCTACAAACTGGCTGCCTAAAACATTTCCTGTTTATCACCCGACTACCCGCTCGAGGAATCTCAAAAAAGACGTGCGCTAAGATCTGTGGACTGTCTACTATACCATGTATTAATTTAAACATGAATAATATGTCGGATGTCTTACGACGGACACTAAGCGACTTTATTTTATAAAAATCCATTCTGTGGCAGTACGAAGGCAGTTTTTTACAATTGTTTTGAATTGTAATTGTTGTTTGAAAAGGAATTTCTTTTGTATACGTTCTATCCTATCTGCATGTACAGTGTACCCAGGAGACCAAACACAGCTATTGAATTCTAAAACACTTCGAACTATACAATTTGTATATAGGTAAAATTACTGTTGGGTCTTTAAATGATTTATTTGTCTCGATACAAATCCCGCTAGCTGCGTGGCTTTTTTAACAGTTTTATCAATATGTTCGCGAAAGTTTAAGGACTTATCTATCGTCACTCCTAGGTCCCTAATACTCTGCACCTCTTTAAGTTGAGTACCCCTTATCGAATAAGTAGCAGAGAGGATATTTTTTTTTTTGTAAATTTAATGTGGTAGCATTTATTTGTATTCATGACCATTCCGTTATTTATGCACCAAAGGTCAACATTATTTATCTCTCTTTGTAAAGCTTCAATATCAGCGTTACTTTCAACCTTCTTATAAATCTTTAAGTCATCTGCATACATTTTAAAGTCGCATTTTAACTCATGGGCAAGATCATTTATAAAAATTACAAAAAACAGTGGCCCTAAGTGCGATCCTTGGGGTACACCACTTGGTATATTTTTCGATCGAGATGTGTATCCCCGAACTTTAACGAGCTGCGATCGATTTTTTAGGTATGATTCGCACCATCGAAGCAATGAGCCATGGATACCCATGCCCGAAAACTTCCTCAATAGCAAACAGTGGTCAATTAGATCAAAGGCCTTACTGAAATCTATGTAAATAGCATGGATCTCTCCTCCATTATCTATGGCTTGAGCCAGATCGTTAACAAATCCAACTAAATTCGTTGTAGTAGATTTTTTGGGAAGAAAACCATGCTGCTCTGGGTGAAGTTTTTCTTTAACGTGCCAGTAAATCTTCTTATGAACAATAGATTCAAAAACCTTACCAAGCGCCGGGAGAATGGACACTGGGCGGTAGTTGGATGCGAGATTTACATCACCTTTTTTGTGTAATGGTGTCAGTCGAGCCTTTTTCCACAATGCGGGGAAGCACCCTTCAACTAGAGATCTATTGTACAAATGTCACAAGGGACCAGATAACCTTTCCGCGCATCTTTTAAGAAACATATTTGGTATATCATTCAGCCCCGCACCTTTATTCTGATCTAACTTTTTGAGAGCCACAAATATCTCAGACTCCTTCAAATATAAATTACCGAGGGAGGAGGAATAGTCTCGAACATTGGAGTTTGAAATTACTTGACTTGTCAAAGCATTGCTCAGCTTGTTACTTGTGTTGTACACTGATTGAAAGTAATCTGAGAAAAGCTCACACACTTCTTGTCCGCCGTTAGCTTGTATTACCCAAGACTAGTTGGTTAGGTATTGAGCCACTATTTCGTTTCAGATTGTTGACGTAAGACCAGATATGTTTTGGGTTTGTACGCATTGTGTCTGCGGCTGATTCTTTAAACTTTTTATAACATTCTTTAAGCATATTTTCATACCTTGACCTTAAAATCTCCACTGCATCTTTGTCCCGGGGATTAGAGTAAAGCTTAAACCTCCTGTGATATTTAAGTTTCTCTTTAGAACATTTGATTAACATTTGACTCATTTTTAGGTGCTCGACGAGGTGTGTGTTTCTCTACTATTGACATAAGATTCGAATAGAAAGATTGTACCATCTGATCTATACCTATGTCATTTTCCCATATGCGTTCCCATTCTAATCCTGATAGTTCCTCATTTATGTCCTTATAGTTGGCTTTATTAAATTTTAAAATTGGTTTTCTGTCGTGTTTTAGCATGCTTGGCTGTTTAGGTTGTATAAAATCAATTTCCAGAGCGAGGTGATGGGAATCTAAGTGTGTTAGAGGTAATAGACATTCAGTGACTTTAATCGATTTCGGCGTGTCTGTAAGGACAAGATCCAATGTACGACCCAGTTGATTCCTAACGTAATTACATTGATACTAGTTATTAAAAGCAACCTCATCTAGAAACGTATTTTCTTCTCTATTGTAATTATTATTCGTTGCATTATTGGGTAAACAAGCATAGATGGATGAATTATATTCCCACCCTATATTTGTCATGTTAAAATCACCAATGATAATTGTAGAGCCTTTTTTTATGTTATTACTATAATTTTTTGTGAAACTTGATAAAAATAGCTCAAGATAATCCTGCTTAACGGGGGGAGGGACGTAAACCGCACAGATGTTTAAACACTGGTTGCTGCAAATTCTAATAGTGACCCACAAGTCCTCGCACTCGGATTCCCACGAAGGCCGTCGAATTACTTCGAATCTTTTGTGAATAGCTACTAAAACACCACCGCCGTCTTTTTTGTGATTACTAGTAATAGTAGAGTCCCGATCCCGTCTGAATATATTGTATCTATCATCCAGTACCTCATGATCGTAAACAGAGGAGTTCAAATTAGATTCCGTTATCACTATCACATCGTATTGGGTTTGCAGTACTTTTATATAAACTTCATCAAGTTTCGTTCTGAGGCCTCTTACATTTTGATAGTAGAGAGTTAAAATGTTTATCTCACCTTGAACTAATTAGATAGCCACTTACAACTAACAAGACTCTACACGAAACGTAAAATTACAAGCCTGTAAGCGCGTCCTCGTTACTGATCAGTTGTGACTTCGAGTTTGCGTTCTTGCGAACGAAGATCTTGCCGTTCCGGACCCACAGGAATTCGTACTGCTTTTCCTTGACAGCAACACGCGCCGCCGCGTGCAGCTTCTTGTTTGCCGGCGACAGGTGCTCAGCGACAAATACCGGCTGCTTAGCATCCGCTAAACCAAGGTGCCCCGAATGCAATTTGTCCCTACTATTCGTTCTGTTAAATTTCTTTACCGCAGCCAGTATCTCGTCGCGAACACGAGGACTAGCCAGCTTTGCAACGATTGCTCGAGGCCTTGTAGACTGTTGATTTAATTTAGGCACTCGATGGAAGTCGAGAATCTCGTTATCGCCGATTTCTCTTGAGACGACTTTTCCAAGCTGCTTGATCGTGGTTAGTAAATTCTCAGTTTTGTTTTCCGGGACGCACTGGATCTCGATATTACACCCCCTCGACTGTTGTTCAATGTTATTTAGCTGAGTATTGATGACGCTGATTTGTGACCGAAGGGTTTCGTTTTCCGATTTCAAAACGTCAATAATCTTGGACTTTTAGATCATTTGACTGTGCAAGTCCTCAAATTGAGAGTTTGTGTAGTTTATGCTAGCTTTTATTTCCTCAAATTCTCTATGTATGGCTTTATTTTCAGACGTTATTTGTCTTCTCAACTCATCTGTCGCTTCTTTTAACTTCTCTTCGAAATAAGCTTTCAACTCGTGCACAACCGAGTCACTAAATCTACTTGTATCGGCAAGCGGGCTGCTTGGGTTCAGTTGCTTTATAGGGGTGTTAGAGTTATCTCCCCTTTTCTCTGAACTCTTACAATCTGGACACTACCAGTTCGATTTCGTGTGCTTAGACTCCTTGCTAAAGTTTTCGGCTGTTAATCCCAAGCACTAGTAATGGTACTGACCAGCGCATAAGCAACAAACCTTAGTTTCCGTTGACTTCGTAACTTTATTACAGGCCTTGGACTTCATACTGTCTTAGGCTTATTTACAGGCATAAGAATGTACTTTATCAAAAAGTCCGATAACGCAGTACTTAGTGTGGTTGCTATGAGACTATCGCTAGGCGCCGCGCCGTATTGCAGGTACAGAGTGTTGATCTAGGTCAGTTATTTCTTGACATGCGTTGTGGGTATCTTGACACTCATGCAGAAATCAGCTACATATTATTTCGCTAATTATATCACTTTACAGGCAGTAAAAAGGATGCAAATACCTGTAATGTCCAGGGAGACCAGTCCACAATACCAGGACAAATTGTTTACTTCACAGATAAGAGTCCTAACATTGTTATGATTTTATATTCAGAGCAAAAAATTTTACACGTCCGTTTGCTAACTTTTTTCGTATGTTTTTGACTATCTTATCCTTAATATCTCAGTTTCGTGTGAACACTCGTTTCGCTTACGCGCCTCCGTGATCCGTCCACTGCTTTGTCGGTATAAATATATTGCCAACCTTTGGCTCCACTTTTACGACCAACCATTTTTATAGAAATGAAGTGTGCTAGTTGCAAGGAAGACTTCATCGATGGAGTTCAGTGCTCTAATTGTAAAGGTCATTTGGACTTCAGCTGTGCTCACATATCTGAAACCACTTGGAGGAGATATGGAGTAGATAAAAAAACTCAGTGGAGATGTCCGTCGTGTCGGGCACCATCACCAGCCACACTGGCTCCAGTGGAACCTGCGTCTCTTGAATCCATCATGAAAGAACTCAGGGATATGAAACGTCAGCTGTCCAGCATATCAGGGATGAGAGAGGATATGTCTTCGATCAAACAGGAGCTAACGGAACTGAAAAGCACTTGCATCTATACGAGTGAGAAATTGGATGATCTTGGTGTAAGACTCTCACAAGTGGAGGCCAGGGTTAGTAGTCTTGAGAAGCTTCAGAATACTGTCATTGGCCTGCAGAATGATCTAGTGAAAACTAAAATGGAGTTATCTGCTCAGGAACAGAGATCGAGGCTGAACAATGTCGAGATTAAGGGTGTTCCCATCAAGAAAGACGAGAACCTTTTCTCTATCGTCGAACAAATCAGCCGCAAGGTCAATTACACAGTGCCTAAAACCCAGATTAAATACATATCCAGGGTTCCTATGCATAATTCCAAAGATAAACAGATAATAGTCAGTTTCATTAACAGATATCTATAAGATTTGATAGCAGCTGCCCGTGCTGACAAGAAACTGACTACATCGGACCTTGGCTTGCAGGGTCCCTCTGGCAGAGTTTACGTCAATGACTATTTGAGTATGGACCATAAAAAGCTGCTTACCTCGACGAAGACCACTGCCATTAGCAAAAATTACAGCTTTGTCTGGGTAAAGCATGGAAAAATACATGTGCGTCGAGATGATTCTTCGAAAGTGATTATGATTAGACATGAAATTGATTTAAACAAAATCGTTTAAGATGCTGGCAACACTATTATTGCTTCGAAAAATCAAATTACTTTATTCCTAAAACTTTTGTCATCTACAAAGTATTGCTATATGCCATAATTCTACTATTTAGTAAAATGTTGCACTTCCCTACCTTGCTAATTCTTTGTGCAGTTAACTGCCGCAACACCATATTGTTCTGGACTAACTCGGATGCACATACAGCTGTCTCGCCTGCTCAAATGCACTTTGAATACTTTTGCTATCTACTTCACTCACTTGCTAAAAATTATCATTTATTATTTTTATTTTTCTACCCTTTTGCACTTTATGAATATGACTACTTGTTTTTGCCTACAAACGTTGTTATAACACTATTACTTATAAACTATTGTATATTCCATTTCTATAACATTGCTTTAAAATGTTGTCGCAAAATATAAATAATCATGGTTTATCCGTTTACTATCAGAACGTTCGTGGGCTTAGAACAAAAACGGAATCAATTTATCGTATGGCTTGCCTCAGCTCGTATGATATAATAATATTTACGGAGACATGGTTGCTTGATGGCATTTCTAATTCAGAGTTCTTGGACGATCGGTATTTAGTGTGGCGCCGTGACCGTGATTATAGTATAACTAATCAGTCAAGGGGTGGGGGTGTATTAATAGCTACGCGTAAAGACTTACAAGTTAAATTACTGCCTTAATTTAATTCTACTGCGGAAGATCTTTGGATTTGTGTGCGTGTAAAGCAAGGTAATACACGGAAGTGGGTTGACTTATACGTATGTGTTATCTATTTGTGTGATCAAAAAAACGGCTTGTCATTTAGCTCTCAGCTCAGCAATTTTCTCGCTAAATTAAACCTTGTAGTCTCCGGTAATCGTTCCGATGCATTTTTAGTGGTCGGTGATTTTAATTTGAGCAGCATTGTATGGTTGCCAACGGGTAATTTAATATATTATCCGACAAATATGGTAAGTAGTAATGAGTATATGTTGGTTGATGAAATGAGTGCCTTAAGTTTTGATCAGTTCAATGGAATATTCAACAAAAGTAATCAATTACTTGACCTAGTTTATTCTAATCAACATATTTTTGTATCTAATTGTCATGATCCATTGACGCCAATAGATGAGTACCACCCGGCCTTGTTAATTAGTTATAGATATATTGAAAGCCCCTTGCTGGACTATGCACCTCGCACACGTCATTTATTTAATAAGGGTGATTTCGAGTCAATAAATAATGCCATTAATGATATTGACTGGACCTCTGAATTCTCAACTCGCTCAGTTGATGAATCCGTACAGTTTTTTTACCAAACCATGTATGATCTCCATAAACAGTTTATACCCACTAAAAAATCGTGTGACAGCTTGTGTCCTGTATGGTATAACTTTGCATTGAAAAAAGCTATCAGAGAAAAACATAAATATTTGACTAAATTTAAAAAATATGGCAATCTCTCAGATAATCTCACATACAAACTTCTGCGTGAGAGAGTAAACAACTTAGAATCACTTTGTTATAAAAAGTACATTCAATCAACTGAAGATTTAATTAGGTCAGACCCTAAGCATTTTTGGACTTTTGTAAAAAGTAGAACCAAATCAAATTCTATGCCATGTTCGATGAATTACAATAAAATTAATATTTCTAGTGGTGAGTCTATTTGCAATGCTTTTTCCAACTATTTTCATTCTACTTTTCTTAATTCAACAATAGTTAATATGCCATCTTCCCTTAGTGAATCCCTAGTTAATATTCAGGTAACTAACTCGGCTTCAGATATCAGTAATATCGAAATTAATCCTATTGAAATAAAGCAATTATTAGAAAAACTAGATATTTCTAAAGCACCAGGTCCAGATAACATTTCATCCAAATTTCTTGTTAGATGTGCTTCCTCTATTGCCTGTCCGGTGTCAATTCTATTTCGTAAATCACTTTCTTGCAACATTGTAGCTAAGATCAGGAAGTCGGCGTTTATTACTCCAGTACACAAGAATGGTTCTAAAACCGAGGTCACTAACTATAGACCCATATCAAAGCTTTGTATCATTGCCAAGATCTTCGAGAGAATAATTTACAATCAGGTATATTCTAGTTTAAAGAACACGTTTAGCCCCTTCCAACATGGCTTTTTAAAGGGTAAATCGACTGTTTCAAATCTGATTCTTCTAAACGACTATATAACTGAAGCTATGGATAACGGTCACCAAGTCGATGTAGTTTACACTGACTATTGCAAAGTCTTTGACAAAATTGATCACAATACATTACTTCATAAGCTTATTCAGTCAGGAATACGAGGTGACTTGCTAAGGTGGTTTTCTTCTTATATTGTTAATAGATCTCAGGCAGTTATTATTAATAATTATATATCTGGTTGGGTACCCGTTCCTAGTGGTGTTCCTCAAGGATCACTTCTTGGGCCTCTGCTTTTCATATTATATGTGAATGACATAGATTCCTGCTTTAAATCTACCAATCTACAGTGTTTTGCTGATGATATGAAAATATTTTCGATTATAACATCTAACCTTGATATGCTTGCCCTTCAGGCAGATCTATCTCGTTTAGAAGAATATTGTCTCATTAATAAGCTTGAGCTTAATGCCTCGAAATGTTCAGTTATTACTTTTACTCGTAAATATAATATTATACCGACGAAGTATACCTTACAGGGTCAAGCTCTTTCGAAAATTGACGGCATGCGTGATCTGGGTGTGTACCATGACTCGAAATTACTCTTTGACGTCCATATTGATAAAATAGTTAGTAAAGCTTCTAGGTCATTAGGATTTGTTATGCAACTTTCAAAGAATTTTACAGAGGTAAAAACGTTAAAAATATTATATTGTACTTTTGTTAGGAGTCATCTCGAGTATGCGTCTCAGATATGGAACCCGTGCTATGATATTTATATTAATCGCATAGAAGCTATTCAGAAGCGTTTCTTAAGATATCTTTGCTATAGAGATAGAACCCCTTATCATTCTTCTAATTATTTAAAGCTGTGTAAAAAATTTCACTTTCTTCCACTTGTTAATCGCAGGGGCATTGCTGATTTTCTATACATTCTAAAAATTATAACTAGTAAAATTGATTGACCTTTTAAGTAAAATATACTTTAATACTCCTAATAGAACACTCCGATTCAATCCTCCACTACACGTTCCAGGCGCGTCCACTAACTATAGACAGAATTCATATATGGTGCGAGCTAATGAAACCCTGAATAATTTTAGTAAGTTGTTGGACATTGATCCATATTGTACAAGTGTTCCCAGGGCAAGGCGGTGCTTAACTCTCGACTTCTTTAATGATTAGGCCGATTGTTAATTTGTTTTTTTTTTGTTTATCTTGTGTTAGATTAGGTATGTAAGCATTATTTAAGCTTGTGTTCACATTTTATTTTTGTTATATTTCTATCAGCGGAAACCTGTTATTGGCTTTCTGTTATTTATGTAATTATTTAAGTTAAACGTGTATAGCTGTTGGTTTTCCTTAAAAATTATTAAATAAATAAATAAATAAATAAATTAACTGAACGTTCCCTTAAGCGAACGACGATAGGTCGCGCGCGGGCTGCACTCACTCGGTGCGCGCACTCCAAGTCGGACGGTTGGATGGTTACTCCAATATACTGTGTCACTTGCCGCACTAAATTTACCGTGTCTTCATCACTTTTTCCTGGAATGCCAGTGATTTCAATATTTTGCATCCTCACCCATTACTGTTGCCTCAGACTTTCCTCTCCTAGCGCCTTGACGTGAGTCACACATGTACTCAGAGTATCCTTAAGGTTTTTGTTCTCTTCTTTAAGGCACTTCAGCTCAAGAGGAGATATTACCCTCTGACTCTGACGACCTTTGTGGCGCAGTGGGCGAAAGCCTGCCTGAGGCGCAGAAGGTTGCGGGTTCGATTCCCGCCGCGGGACAAATGTTTGTATGATCTACAAGTATTTGTCTCGGGTCTGGGAGTTTCTATGTATAATATGTATATATTTACAAAAAAAAAACGTATTTAAGTAGTATATGAGTCATGTGGTACCCATAACACAAGCTCTGCTTACTTTGGGGCCAGATGATCCTGTGTGAAATGTCCGGCATTATTTATTTATTTATTTATTATTTATTACCTAGCAGTTTCTTTAAGTCAGTGACTTCTTTCCTGAAGTCATCATACTGCGTGCTAACGTAGGTAATCGTCTCTTGACACCCCGTACATTGGTTATTAATGCTCTTTAATTGGCAAGATACGGTCCTTTTAATGGTGGCCTCGAGCATGGTTTCCGTTTCCTGCCTCATTTCATTTCTCCACATATCACGCATAGCATCCTCCGTGACGTATTCGAGGGAGCGAGCTTCATGCCTGCGCGTAGTTACGCCTGAGCTGTCCGACAGGGGTTCGATATCAGTTTCCTCGCCTGCCTTCGGTAGCTGCGTTGCGGACGAGGTGGTCGAGGCTGCACGAACAGGCGTGTTACTGTTGTCTCGCTTTGGTACTTTGCTCTTGCACTCATAGCATTGCCAGTTACGCTTAAGCTCAAGCGTAAGTTTCTTAAAACGCTTAGGTGACAGATTGGCGCACTGCAAATCATACTTTTGCTTGCAGCGCTCGCAGTTCATATATTCCTTACCAGAAATTGCAGTTTTGCAGCCAAAACACGTTCTAGCATCCATTATTTTAGGACGATTTTAGCTTGCACTTGGATAAACACAGGTGTGCGGCGCTCGGATGTGTTCTGCGTAGTAACTGTTCAGTATGCAATGTTGCAGCGAGCGATCCACGAGTTGTCGTAGGTCAGTTTTTTCTTAGTCAGGTTTTCGACGCACACTTTATTGAATATTGTTTTTACTAATATCTCACTATTTCAATGATGAATCCGATTGGTACAAGCACCACAAGCTACAATGTTTAATTAGCTTCACAAAAAGGTATAACACTTATTATAAAAGTTAATTTAGACACATTTTTAACAAATTTTATTTACGGATAAGTCATAAGGTATATTTATTTAGCGACGGTCGACTCGATAATTATAGTTATTTAGATATTAGATTGATTGACCTTTTTTATCATAAGTTTTAATTTTTGGAATTTAGTGTGCTGGGGACCCTCTCTATTGTCATTTATCAACAGTTTTATTTGGTTGGGGTGTTCATGTGTAAAAATAAATAAACAAAACAAAAAATGTCAGAAAAAGTTATATTCAAATAAACCTGACGTAGACTTTGGTTTAAAAAAATAAAGACATGATGTTTTAACCATCTTTATTGGTTTTCTCAGTGTCAACAGGTACACGTTTTTTTAAATAAATATTTAATTACACAAAAATGTACAGTCAGCGCGGTTCTTGCACTGCAGTTGTGCTGGTCCGCGGCTTGCGTCGCGCCGGCGGCGGCGCCTCTCAGCCTGCCTTACCAGTTACCAGTTCCAGTTACCACCTCGAAAGGTGTCCATTTCCATCCACCATTTTACTACATATTTACCAGTTATACTTTACTATATGCAGGTACTCCCTCCATCGACATTTTTTAGAAACAAAGCGATATGACTTGAAGTTATTTATACAGAACATCATTTTTTATCGAAATCAAAATGTCAAGAGTTAGGTAAGTACCTACTCGTAGGTAGGTTGATGACGGTGGCCGCTTACTAACAAGTAGACAAACGCATGAAAGTCATCGTCTCGTATTTGCATTTCTTTCCATAAAATGTATTAACGAAAGGATGAAACATTTCAAAACATTTTTTTCCTTTTCAGACATCCAGCTAACAAATTATACGAACGAATAAAATATATAATAGTAATATATTTATTTATATGCAGTTGCAGTTGGGAAAGTGGATTACGAGACGATAACTTGCATGTATTGTCCCAGAGCCAGAGCCAGAGTATTTTCTGTTTAATAAGCAGTTGTAAGTTACTTATTTAGGAATACCTACAAAATACCGGTAGGTTATTATATATATATATATATATCAGACAGGTAAGTAAAATTAGCTTTATACATCTTAATAAATTATTTATGTACCTACCGACCTAAGTTATTATGCTCATCATTGCATGTAAGCACTTTTCCTACTTGTAGTAATAACATGTAACAACCAGCATTAGTACCTACCTAGTTATTATTTACAAAACTCTTACAATATTGGTTTACAAACAAAATAGATTTAGGTCGTAGGTAGATATTTCGGTGCATGACTTACAATACACACAACTGGTTAAGGTATCTACCGACCATTACATTAACTCAATACAAGCTAGTGAGACCAATACTCAAGTAAAATATTTGACGCTATTTAGGTATCCTTAACACACGTCATTTTTGTTTGTAAATTTAGTAAGTAGGTGCTACCTACTACCTGTAGGTGCTTATCTATATTAAGCTTTCCTGAGAAAGCTTAATATAGATAACATAGATAGATAATAACAAGGTAATATAGATATAGTTTTTAAATTTAGTAAGTAGGTGCTACCTACTGCCTGTAGGTGCTTATCTATGTTTTTTGTTATCTATATTAATCTTTCTCAGGAAAGCTTAATATAGATAACAAAATACTTCTGAAAAAACTTTTGAAAGTAGGCATAAGAAGGCAACAGTTTTGTAAATAACTACCTACCACAACACACGCCTTGAGGTCGAGTAGGATGAATGGAAACAGTTCGGGCATCACTAGGAACTCGGGCCGACGCGCGCACAATTAATTATTTTATAAAAATATATTCCTAATTCAATTTCACTAGCCTAGAAGGACTTATCGATATAAATGCACAGTTCAAAGTATGATATGAAACTATAATCGGAGCACCATTTTAATAAAGTACATAAGTACCTACTTAGCTAGGTACATTTCAACGTTATCTAGGACCGGCTCCGCGGCCGTCGGTCGCCGGCGTAGCGGGCTCCGCACAGAGTCACTCGCGTCCGGCCGGCTCTACGTTACACACTAGTCAGTCGGGGGCCGGGGGCCGCTAGGGGGCGCCGGGGGCCGGGGGCCGCTTGGGGGCGCTAGAGGCCGCGGGCGCGCGGCGCGGGGGGCGCGGGGCGCGCGGGGGGCCTGCGTCACACGTCCGTGTGTCGCGCCATGCCGTGGGGTGGGGAGGGGGGTGGCTCCTCCGCGTCCGACTCCTCGATCTCGCACAGGCGCGCCGACAGCGAGCTGCACGAGCGCGCCGACTCCGAGCCCGAGCCCAGCAGCGAGGCGCGCTCCTCTGCAACACGACCCGAAGAGGTTAGCGGGAGCTGGTAGGGGGGAGGGGGAATAGAGGCGCGGTTGCAGGCGATCCTCACCTAGCATGGTGATGAGACTGGAGGCGTCGGGGTCGCGGGCTCGTCTCCGGCCCGGCGTCGCGTCGCAGCCGCCGCATTCGCGCGGCAAATATTCGTCCGGGTGTAGCAAGTACGATGACGCTATATTCAAATAAGTAGATTAGTTTTTGATACCGTGTAGATATACCAACTTGCTGATCGAATTAAATTGAGAATGAATATTTTAGTTTTCTCAAAATGTAACAGTGAAGGTCTATTAAGCTTTAAGAATTACTTAATGGAAGATCCATTACGTAATTGCGTACATGCGTAGTCTCTTCAAGTCAAGAGTAAAATAGGTATCTTCTGACCTGCGTGCCCCATCGTCGGCCACATCATCGCTTAATATCAGGCGAGTTCGTGGTCAAACGTAGGTCTAGCATTGATAAAAAAAAGGCTTGATAAAGAGGAGACAAGCAGAGAGTAAATGTGGGCTGATAGTAGTAGCATACTTAATTCGACGTTCCCACCGAATAAACGGGTAAAGGCTTTTGCCGTAAATTTTTTTTTTTTGATTTTTGAATTTTTACATTTAAATTACACCTGCTAATTTTTTTTCAGAAACATTTATCAATTAAATTTATATTTACGTTACTGTGAATGTTAATTCTGCGGAAAAAAAATACGGGTTGCACTACAGAAGTGAAGTGCCGACAGAAGTGAAAACTTATTTTGACACGTTAGAGTTTAGTAATAAATCACTTCAAAATCAGTAATTATGGCGACTGCCAATCAAATACTGAACGAACACAGATGATGCAATATTTTTTGTTCAGAATGTAGATAGTGGCGTCAATTCTGTTGGCACCAACTTAACAAATTTTAGCTAAAATTAGGTTTAGAACTGTCAAATGAAACTTTGGTATTCTGCTGCTACCAACTTATCCTAATTTAATGTTATCTAATTTAATTAACCGTTCTTAATTTAGTTAGATGGTACCAACCGAATAGGTTTTACAAATGCTATGACTAACTAAATATATTTTAGACAATTCCTAATATTAGAAATGAACCAACCTAATTGCCACCAATATCAAAGAACCTATCTCAGTAAACTTCTCCATACAAAAGTAGACTGTAAACATGTGAACTAATCGGTAACGATGTCGCGAGTCCAGAGGTTTTACCTCCTCTAAAAATATGCGTACCGCGCTAAAAGAAGTTTTCACTTCAATAAAAACACCAATCAAACCAATCACCAATCAGCACGAATATTGCAAGTATGTATTTTGCACACCGTCTACTCTCACTGGGTTATTGCAAACTAACTTTGTAATAATATTCAGGGAATTTGGAAACAAAATAATAATCGTAAAAGTGTTTACTGAATTTTGGAGTTTGCCTATAGTAGTTAACTTTCTATATAATTTTATTCATTTGGACATTTTGATCTTCGTTTTCCTAAAGAATTTCATAAAGTTTACCAAAACATAATGAATACCCTAAAACTGTGTATAGTTTGTTAACAATTTTAAAATTTATTATAAAAATGTGTTATTTTTATTACACACTTTTTCTCGTTGTTTCTTTTACATATCGATTTAAAAAAAGCATTTTATTGCCTATCAAAATTATGATATATACCGTAAAAGATGGATGGACAATAGATAAATGCGAGGGGGGGGTCATCATCATATCAGCCACTGCTGAACATAGGCCTCCCCAATAGATTGAGAGGATGGAGAGGTAATAATGTTCTTCACAAAATAGTTCTTCCTGGAGGAAGAACGATTTTGAGCCCTCTCCATCCACCGACTTCCTGCGATCTTTACAATGTCACGAAAGGAGCCTCTGAGGCGCACTTTAATCCTGTCACCACACTGGTTAGAAAAAACTAGTGACTCGATAAGAAGAAGAAGAATGTCGTCCTACGCTTCGTTTTCATGTCCTCGGTCGCCATTCGAGAACTTTTATTCCCCATCGGTTATCAGTTCTGCGAGCTATTGAATATAAACATTGAAAACGAACCAACCTCGAAAAGTTTTAGCTAGAATAAAAATGTGAAAGGGTTTTTTTTAAATATTTCATATCTATCCGTACATTGGTATTTTTATATTTTATTAGAAAAAAGATTTTTTTACCTTTAATTTGATAATACTTTGTTTATAGGTATAATTATATAATAATCACCGAGTAATATTTTTTTTTACGTTTTTAATTGCTCCTGTAAAGTTACAGTTTTTACCTTATACGTTTATTCGATGGGACCGTCGAATTATTTACTGTAGTAATAGTAGCATACTTAATTTTTGACTACATTAACCTGGCACCAGTAAACTCACCGTCGGCGAGGCGAGGTGCGTCTGCGTCCAGGTCGGCGTCGAGGTCGCGGTCGAGGTCGAGGTCGAGGTCGTCCGGCGCCGAGTCCGTGTCGAGCGGCAACGCGCGGCGCGAGCGCGGGGGCGGGGGGGGCTCCGCGCCAGACGACGAGTCGGGCCGCTCCGACCCCGCCACCTCGCTGATGCCGGGCAGGGCGCCCCCGCCGCCGCACCAGTCCGAGCAGTCCCAGTGGTAGTGCGGCTCCCCCGCGGGCGGGAGGGGCGGCGCGGGCACCGGCGCGGGGTGGGCGGGAGCCGGCGGGGAGCGCGTTCCCTTCAGGTCTGCGGAAGAGGAGGCGCGGCTTCAGGTAGGTAGGCAGGCTAGCGGCCCGCGCGCGGCGGTCGGCGGCCGCACTCACCGTTGTAGATCTTGTTGTCGACGAAGGTGTGCAGGTGCATCTGCTCGGACCAGGGCTTGCGGTCCGCGTCGATGTTGAGGTTGCGGCGGTAGTCGGGCGGGATGCCCTCCAGCTCGTCGCCGGCCGAGCCGTAGCTGCGCAGCGTGTCCGCGTTGTTGAGCGGGGCGGGGGGCGGCTCGGCGCACGAGGCGGGCCGCTCGCGGGCCCCGCGCACCGCCTCCAGGTTGGACAGCTTGCAGGCGCGCGGGGCCAGCTTGTCGGCGCGCGGGGCCGGGCGGGCGCGCGCTCGCAGACGCAGACCCAGCGGCACCGCGGCCAGCAGCGCCAGCGCCGCCAGCGCCGCCCCCGCAGCGCACAGCGGCCAGCGCGCCGCCAGCGCCCAGCTCCACAGCTCGGCCAGCGCGCGCGCGCCGGACGCGCCCGACCCGCCCGCGGTCACCGCGTCCGAGTACAGCGGGTTGCCGCAGTTCATGCCTGCGGTTCATTTTTTGATGATGAACGATCGTTAAGAGAGGATATTTTAAGTCTAAGAAGGCGAGAAAGTCTCGGCATTTCACAAATAGTACAATCAAAATAGACGTTTTTTTGGTCAACTTTGCACTAAATTTCCGATCCAAATTTTTTTTTGAAGTGAAAACTTCTTTTAGCGCGGTACGCATATTTTTAAATGAGGTAAAACCTCTGGATTTGCGACACCGTTACCGTCTGGGGCGAGACGCAGCCGGCTGCCGCGCTCGCCCTATTTGATTATAAACCTTAGTTCACATGTTGACAGTCTACTTTTGTATGGAGAAGTTTACTGAGGTAGGTTCTTTGATATATTATGTACATTCTGAACAAAAAATATTGCATCATCTGTGTTCTTTCAGTATTTGATTGGCGGTCGCCATAATTACTGATTTTGAAGTGATTTATTACTAAACTCTAACACGCCAAAATAAGTTTTCACTTCTGTCAGAGTGCAACCCGATTTTTTTTATAAGGTTTAGGATCACTAATTCACGCCGGGACTCATACGTTGTATTCGCCATCGTGACAACCTTCACAGAAAAGTACGCAAATCACCGGATTATGACAGTCTAATAGTAGTTTTAGTTTAGTTTAGTTTTAGAGATACAGAAACTTCTGCAACTCACTTCTCAATAAAATAAAAAAAACCTATGAAAAAGAGCATTTTGAAAAAGCTGGCGGTAATATTAAAAAAACATGGGAAGTTATAAATTCTATTACTAATTATAAAACGAAAAAAATACTATCTCAATATCTCCTCCATGGAAATGACCCGGATTCTGCTGTTAACTCTGTTAACGAGTTCTTTACAAACATAGGTAAAAATTTGGCGAAAAAATAATATCTACAATCAAAACCAAAACATATACAAATAACTATAATACTAATAATGAAATAGTAAATTATTTTGGGCTTATGGAAATAGATGCTTCAGAAGTGACAGTACTTATAAACTCCTTAAAAATAAATTGTTCCACTGGATGGGATAACATCTCCAGTCTAATTATAAAACAAAACGTATATTCCCTTTTCACGCCTCTAACAAATATTTGTCAACTAAGTTTTCGCACTTCAGTTTTTCCCAAGGCTTTTAAGAAATCTGTAATTCTACCTATTCACAAGACAGGCGACAAAAACACAATTTCCAATTATAGACCTATATCTATCCTTCCGGCACTATCTAAAATTTTAGAAAGAGCTTTGAACAATAGGCTTGTTAAATATCTGGAGAGCAAACAGCTCTTGTCCAGAAATCAATTCGGATTCCGCAAAAGTAAATCTACAGCGGACGCCGTATCAGAACTTAATAACTACATAGTCGAACGTTTAGATAGCGGCACTAAGTGTGTGGCTATTTTCTTAGACTTGGCTAAAGCGTTCGATACGGTGTCTATTTCTTTACTTGTAGATAAACTAGCGCTTCTAGGTATACGAGGTGACCAGCTAAAATTTTTTGAAAGCTATTTAAGTGAAAGAACACAGCGTGTAAAAATCGGAGAGCATGTCAGCAGTGAGTTATCTGTCACATATGGCATTCCGCAGGGCTCTATATTAGGCCCGACTCTTTTTTTGGCCTACCTTAATCAAACATGTGAGCTCGAAATGTCTAATGGTAAGCTTCTTGCTTTTGCTGACGACACTGTCTTGTTAGCCCAAGGAAATAGTTGGGACTTAGTAAGAGAAAAAATTCTGGATGTACACACACACACACACACACACAAAAACACAGACCCACCATACAACAACACCTACTCCCTCACACCACACACACATATACCTACTCACATACAAACACTTGAAGAGTATTGGCTGTAATTAAATAATACTCTTAGTTACACTTTTTATTTATTAATTTTAATTTTTTTTCTTCATATTTTCTCTTTTATGATTAAGATTAAGATTCTTTTTCTTTTAATTTCATCTGTTTAAAACTGCACACAATATATATTCGTGCGAATATACTGATAAGTTTGATAGGTCTTATAAGTTTGTTTTTCCCACATTTTGTAAAAAGCCGAAGCAGAGATCCCTCACGTCTATTAACAAGTAGATAATACTTAGTTAGAGTGAGGAGTCAAAGTCAAGATTTTACAGGTTAAGATGACAAACCTTCCTATAAATAATCATAAACGGTAAGTTTTACAAAAAAGTTTAATAGAAACGAAAGATGCGAAATTTTATTCTCTACAATAATGGGATCCATAACTTTTGGCCTAAAGTGCATAGTTTCCGAGATATCGGCCAAAATCGTTCTTTCAAGATGGCGCTTGAAGCGTCACCTGGATCTGTCAGCATTTTGTGATTTTATGCTCAGCAAGTGATCCTAAACCTTATAAAAAAAAAATCGGACCGGAAATGTAGGGCAAAGTTAAATTATATTTTGACCGGCCTAAAAGTAAGCATCCGAAGCATCGATCCCGGACGGGCTCTCCGACGATCCGGGTACCTGTCTTGTCCGGCGGGCACAGGCAGCGGAAGGAGCCGGGCTCGTTGAGGCAGGTGGCGCCGTTGAGGCACGGCTCCCCCGCGCACTCGTCCACGTCGAGCTCGCACCGCGGGCCGTAGTACCCGCGACAGCGGCACGAGGGGCCCGCGTCGCCCTCCTCGCACGCGCCGCCGTGCGCGCAGGCGCCGGGCGAGCAGTAGCGGCCGAGCTCGCAGCGCGGCCCGTGCAGCGGGGCGGGACACAGACACGAGTAGCCGTGCGGCGCGGGCGCGGCCGAGCAGGCGCCTCCGTGCAGGCAGGGCGCGTCCGCGCACGGCGCCGAGTCCCGCTCGCAGTGCGCGCCCAGGTACCGCTCGTGGCACGCGCACGAGTACAGCGGAGCCTCGGCCCGCTCGCGACACGTGCCGCCGTGCAGACAGGGGTAGACGGCGCACGCGGAGGGCGGGGCCAGGGCGGGGCAGGCCGCGCCCACTCGCACTCGCACGCGCCGCGCCAGCTGCACGCGTCCGTCGGGAGACGTGCCTCCCGCCTCCAGAGGCAGCGGGACTCCGCCGAATCGCAGCTCTGAGATGCAACCCTCGAAGCCGTACGTCACCTGCCATATTAAGTCATTAATTTAAAAACGAATGTAAGTCTCGACTTTATTTAACGCGTTTTCTACTTATTAACCGACTTTATCAAAAAGGAGGAGGTTCTCGATTCGTCGGAATCTGCAATTTTTTATGTATGTTCACCGATTACTCGAAAACGGCTGAACCGATTTGGAAAATTCTTTTTTTGTTTGAAAAGATATACTTCACAGGTGGTCCCATATTAATTTTATTAAAATCGGTCGAGCTGAAAATTACCGAAAATCTAAAAATTGTATACATCGATGAAGTTTTCATGTAGGTACTTCGATACGTCGCTGTCTCATTAGAGCGGTGCGTTTAGTTGGCCTACCCATATTACCTACATATACAAAATACATCTACTTTCCACTAAAAATGTATTATAGGCTCAAATTTCATTCAATGAAGTCGGTTTCTTTTTAGTTTAAAATCTAAATCTAAATATCTCTAGACTTTGGTATCATCATATTGTACTAACTATAGCAAAATCTTGACCGAATTGATTTAATTGAATCTATTCGTCTGAGCTTTCCCAATGTAAATCAGGTGTGGCTTGAGGTTCACGGTTGGAGGTTCATGGCCTTTTTTCTTTAATATACCTAGTCGGCTCATAAGTTCTATCACAACCCTATTATTTTTAAATTTCGAATACTGGCCAGAAATCTTTTATTGATTTTGAGAAAAGAACTAGGTAAGCCATAGGTTAAGGTTAAGAAATAGGTAAGCAATAGTTAAAAACAGGACAAATAGACATAAACAAATAGTGTTCCCTGACCATAGCTTTTAAAATATCATGTGATTTGGCGTGTCTAATAGCATCTAGCAGTGCGTTCTATAATCGAGCAGCCTATACTGTGAAAGGATTGGCATAGTATGAGGAAGTGTGGACAGGTGTTGCAAGTAAGAGATTATCAGAGCAGCGCAAGGTTCGAGAGTGTGAGAGGTATAGAAATTGAATACGTTCTTTGAGATAGGTAGGTGATGAGGGATTAAAAAGGATTTTATATAAAAACTCAGAGTGCAATTTCCGACGAAAGCGAATCGGTAACCAATCGAGCTTTTATCGAAATTCGGAGACACGGTCATACTTGCGCTACCCAACTATAAATCGAATGGAGAAATTTTTAAGGCTTCACACATCCCAAATAATGGTTTTCCGAATAAGGAACAAATTTAAAAATAAGTAAATTTAAAACTTTTTCGAAGCCTCGGGATCGCGAGCGCAGCCCGATAAGCACGCACCTGCTCGGGCGCAGTCGCGTGCGCGTGACGCACCAACTGCGCACCAATCAGCAAGCGGCGTGCCGGCCGCACGTCCAATACCGCGTGCGGAGCCGGCGTCTGCGCCTGCGCACTGCGCCGGTCCACCGTCAGGCGCGCGCTCGCCCCGCGGCGCTCCAGGCGCGCCTCGTGCCAGCGCCCGTCCGCCACCGGCACCGGCGCGCGCACCAACGCCGCGCCCGCGCCCAGCTCCATGCGGAACTGCAGGAACCCGTCCTCCACCTCCAGCACCGCGCCGTCCACGCGGCCCGCGCACGCCATCAGCACGCCGCGCGGCCGTCGGGTGCGGAACCGCAGCGCCAGCGGCAGCTCGTCCTCCAGCGGCCGCGCGCCTTGCACCGCGCCGCGCTCCACGCGGTACTCCAGGTACCCGTCCCCGCGCAGCGCCAGCACGCGGCCCGCCTCGCCCGCGCCGCCGCACCAGCCGCGCAGCGCGTGCCGCGGCGCCACGAACGACACCAGCTCGGTGCTCACCGCGCGCCCCGCCCCGCCCCCCACCAGCTCCACGCGCTCCGAGCAGGCGCCGCGCGCGCAGCCGCCGCACGCCGCGCGCACCAGCTCCTCCACCACCAGCTGCGCGCGCTCCTCCAGGCGCTCCAGGTGCGCGTGCAGGCGCCGGCGGAGCGCCTCCGCCGGCAGCCAGGCGCCCTCCCCCCCGCCCGCCGCGCGCACCGCGAACGCGACGTCCAGGTCGCGCGCCACCTGCCGCCTGCCGCGCCCGGCCCGGCCCTCCTCGTCCTCGGTCTCGTCGCCCTCCGCGCCCTCCGCGCCCTCCGCGCCCTCCCCGCTCGGCTGCACGCTCAGCAGCAGCACGTCGGCGGGCTGCGCGTCGGCCGCCTCGGCGACGGCGCGCAGGAAGCCGCGGCGGTGACGCAGCACGAAGTCCGCGGCGCTGACCTCTCGGAAGCGCACCACCACCGCCCGCGCGAGCGCCTCGTCGGACACGAGCGCGACGCTGACGCGCACGGGCGCGCTCGCGACGAACTTGCCGTCGCCGACGGTCACGTTGAGGCGGTACTCGCCGGCGTCGAGCGCGGGCGCGGCGCGGAGCTCGCCCGAGGCGGCGTCGATCTCGAACAGACCGTCGGGCGGCGAGGGCGCCCCGGCCACCGGCGCCAGCGCGAACGCGAGCGCGTCGTCCGCGTCGCGGTCCTCGGCGTGCACGCGGCCCACGACTCCGCCCGGGAACTCGTCCAGATACGAGTTGACGAACACTTCGAGCGCGCTCACCACGGGCGGGTAGTGCGACTCCTCGGCGACGCGCACGCGCACGGTCGCGTCCGAGTACAGCGGCGGGGAGCCGTTGTCGAACACTCGCACCTGCAGCGTGTAGGCGTCCTTGAGGCGGTGCTCGA
Organism: Lampropteryx suffumata; assembly: GCA_948098915.1. Lineage (NCBI taxonomy): Eukaryota > Metazoa > Arthropoda > Insecta > Lepidoptera > Geometridae > Lampropteryx > Lampropteryx suffumata. The sequence goes on from OX402551.1 coordinate 170,596, forward strand.
AGCGCCGCGCCGACCGCAGGAATCCGTCCTGGTCCAGTCGGAACGAGCCCATCTCGTTGCCAGCCTGAAACGCCGGGTCATCGTAATATTGCGAGTTCATCGAGGATAATATTAAGTAAAAATCTCCAATCAACCCGCAGCGAGCGAGACCCACCTGGAAGTCGAAGGTGAAGGGCGCCGCGTTAGGTGCGGCGTCGGCGTCCGTCACCACGAACTGCAGGATCGTGTGTCCGAGCGGACGATCCTCGCGCACCACCGCCGAGTAGTCGGCCTGCGCGAACCGCGGCGCGTTGTCGTTGGCGTCCAGCACCTCGAGCCGCACCAGCGCGGCGCCCTCGAGCGCGGGCACGCCGCGGTCCCGCGCGCGCACCTCCAGCGCGTACGTCGGCACCTCCTCGCGGTCCAGCGGGGCCGCCAGCGACAGCAGCCCCGTGTCCGCGTCGATCGCGAACCGGCCCGAGGGGTCCCCGCGCGCTATCGAGTACGTCACGCGCCCGTTCGCGCCGGAGTCGGCGTCCTCCGCGATGAGCTGCAGCACGCGCGCGCCGGCCGCGGCGTCCTCGCGCACGCGCGCCGCGTACTCCGCGCGCGAGAAGCGCGGCGCGTTGTCGTTGCCGTCCAGCACGGTCACGTTGATCGCGGCGAGGTCGCTGAGCGGCGGACGGCCGCCGTCCACCGCCTGCACGGTGAGCAGGTACTCGCGGCGCCGCTCGTAGTCCAACGGACGCGCCACTCGCAGCGCGCCCGACACCGCGTCCAGCGCGAAGTCGTCGCGGTCGTCGCCGCCGACGAGCGCGTACGCGACGTCCGCGTTGACGCCGGCGTCGCGCGAGGTGGCGCGCACGCGCAGCACGTCGGCGCCGGGCGCGTCCAGCTCGGGCACGGCGGCGCGGTACAGACGGAACTCGAACTCGGGAGGGTTGTCGTTGACGTCGGCGACGGTGAGCCGGAGCGCGGCGGTGGCGGAGCGCGGGGGCCGGCCGCGGTCGACGGCCAGCAGCACGGCGCGATGCTCGGCTTGCGTCTCGCGGTCGAGGGCCGTGCGAAGGGTCACCACGCCGGAATGCGGCGCCAGACTGAACGCGCCTCCGTCACCCGACGCCCACGAGTACACTACCGATCGGTTTTCGCCGAGATCTGGATCGCTCGCATGCACCTGCATTCGTTCGTAATACTTAATTCAAACACGATTTTTAACTTTATCATGGAATAGAATAGAATAGAATAGAAAATAATTTATTGCACACCACAAATACATTAGACTGTTATAAGAAACAATGTTTAGCTACACGGTAGTACAATGGGCGGTCTTATTGCTAGATAGCGATCTCTGCCAGACAACCTTTGGATGGATAGAAATCAAAATAGCTGAATCAGGGGTGATGAAAATACTATGCGTGATTTATTTTTGCTTCAAAGCAAATGTTAACTGAATTCAATGTTATGTGTATATTTTCCGACTACTTTTACTAAATTTTACTTCGATAACCACTAAAGCTAAAAAGCTTAAGTTTGGAATTTGGCTGTCAGGACATAACCATTCACTGAAACTTTTTCTTTTACTTTTACGTTATAGCTAAAAAAATGCAAGTAATCATAACAAAAACTACCAAAAAACTGGTGGTGATTCGATTCGGAGTGCATTCTATTAGTGGTAACCGGACTACCTCTGTTTAACCTAACGATACCGGAGCGAAGACTACTAAACATGTCTCATACGCTCAAACTGCTGCCAAAAAAACAGCAACTATGCGGTGAAGTGAGCATGTCTATAAAGAGCATTCGAAATATAAAAAGCTGAATTAAATCTTCAAGCTTATGACATCTTTTGAGGAGCGACAAAAAAATATTGAAAGTAATAAATAGCACAAAAACCGCTAAACCTAAGGCTAAGCAATGATTAACAATCTCAGAATCATGACATGGAACTGTAATGGACTATAAAAACATCAGAATAAGCTACTGTAGACCTATAAATCCTATCCGAGACGCATTTTACAAAATTTCCGCACATCAAATTCAAAGGCAACAAATCTTATCATGCACTACGCCCGGCTAACAAAGGACGAAATGAAAATGCTGTAATAAATAATATATAATTTAAAAATACAAAACATCATGAAGGATGTAATTTTGAAGAACCAGACATTCAGTCGGTTGCTATCCATATTGAAACCAAGCTCTACCCTCTCACTATTGCAGCCATTTACTGCCCACTCTTAATATAAATATCTCTGGAAGTTGTCGCAGTCGTCGCACCTGTTGCACCTGTTTTTCTGTATGCTATGTCGTAACATACAAAAATACATAGGTACTGAGGTTCCCGACTAACAAACACAAAAGGGAGGGAACTGATGTGGGCTATAAGAGAGATCGACTGAGATACTGCATCAACGAGATCACTTATAGTAGGTAGGCAAACAGATCAGACTAAAATCCCTGATTTGATAGACTTTTTTTATATTTAGAAACATAGCTGATAACTACCTTAGAACAGAACAAAGCTATGATATGAACTTAGATCACTCTGCTCTATACTTAGGAATAAGTGAGAATAAGGATTATTTAAGGGAAACTCTCTGATCCTATTTAGTAAAAACACAGACTGAGAAAGTTTTAAAATATAATTACCTAGATAGTAATTCTACTTCTGCATTGAAGGATGTTTTCAAGCTCTTGCACTGGCATAGATATGGTATCAACATCAACGGCGAACGCATTACTCACCTTCGATTTGCCGGCGATATAGTCATCATGGCAGAATCGCTGGAAGACCTTGGCGCAATGCTCAGCGATCTCAATATCGTCTCTCAACAATTAGGTCTTAAAATGAACATGAGCAAGACAAAAATCATGTTAAATGCTCATGTTGCACCCGTACCGGTACATGTTGAGAGCGATATAATCGAAGTTGTAGACCATTATGTCTATTTGGGTCAGACGATTCAACTAGGCAAGTCCAACTTCGACAAAGAGGTCAGCCGACGAATCCAACTCGGATGGGCAGCGTTCGGGAAATTACGGCACATCTTCTCGTCACAGATACCGCAGAGCCTCAAGACGAAAGTCTTTAATCAGTGCGTGTTGCCAGTGATGACATATGGAACTGAGACTTGGTCGAGACTGAAACGAGCTATGGAGAGAGCTATGTTGGGTGTTTCACTACGTGATAAAATACGCAACGAGGAAATCCGTAGAAGAACCAAAGTCACCGACATAGCAATCAAAATTTGCAAGTTGAAGTGGCAATGGACAGGCCATATAGCTCGCAGAACTGATAACCGTTGGGGAATAAAAGTTCTCAAATGGCGTCCAAGGATAGAAAAACGAAGCGTAGGACGACCCCCCACCCGATGGACTGACGACATTATAAAGATCGCAGGAAGTCGGTGGATGGAGAGGGCTCAAAATCGTTCTACCTGGAAATCAATTGGGGAAGCCTATGTCCAGCAGTGGACTTTCTAAAGGCTGGTATGATGAGATAGTAATATAGACCTTAAAGTACCGTTAAAAAATCCAGACCAATTGGATTTAGAAGTAAACCAATTTATAAAGGTTATACAGCTTAAACACGCCCGATGTAAAACTAAAGGTCAGGTGAACCAATTACCCAAAAGATATTCTTTAACTTATATCCAAGAACAGAAAACAGAGAAATAAATGGCAACAATCCAGAAGACCGCATGATAAAAACGAGCTTAATCACCTTACAAAACAATTGAAAAGGCAATTACAAGATTAAAATGATGTATCAATAAAGACCTATTTTCAGAAGCTAACCTGTGATCGCAGTACAGACTACTCACTCTGGAAGGCTTCAAAAATTATGAAACAACCCAATATCCAAATTGTACCAATAAAACTAGAACACGGAAAATGGGCCGTAACCAACGAACAAAACGTCAAACGGTTTGCTGAGCACCCACAAAATACTATTAAACCAAACGAAGGACCAAACACTCGGGCCAACACACATTTTACCACTTTGGAAGTGGTATTTCAGTTTAAAAAAAAAATATATAAGAAACCTCAATATCATTTTTGAAGACCTATACATAGACCACACAAATGGGTTTGATAAAAAAACATTTTTAAGTTTCAGTTCTAAGTATGGAGAACCCCCAAAATGTATTGTTTTTTTTTCTATTTTTGTATACGTCTACTTTCCAAGTTTCAACAGTATAGTTCTTATAGTTTCAGAAAACAGTGGCTGTGACATACGGACGGACAGACTGACAGACAGACATAACGAATCTATAAGGGTTCCGTTTTTTACCATTTGGCTACGGATCCCTAAAAAGGATTCTTATTTTTTGCTTTTCAATATTTTTTTATATAGTCAAAGTCAAAAGATACTTTATTCAATACAATCACAAGGATCACTTTGAAACGTCTTACATACTAGGTGAATTGAGGTGCCAATTCATCCTAACCCAAGCCCGAGAAGAACTGGCAAGAAACTCGTCTTGGTCTTAGCGCTTTTTTAAATGATCCATCTTATAACTACCATAACTACAAAATACTAATACAAGAGAGTTTATAAATTTCAGTGTGTCGGTTAACTGTCTGACGGCAGAGCGACATGAGGCTATGATTTTTATCAATAATATAGTTATTTATATTATAATAAGCTTTCTTCAAAAGACTACCTTTTATGTATGCTTTAAATTTCTTAATAGGTAGTTTAGTAGCATTTTCAGGAAGCTTATTATAGAAGCGTACCGTGTTCCCCATAAATGACTTATTTACTTTTTCTAGTCGAAACCTAGGGATGTATAATTTGTGTCTATTCCTGGTATTGTTTCTATGAAGGTTATTTTGCTGAAACCCATCTCTATTTTTATACCTGTATAACAAATTTTCATATATATATTGTGAAGCTATTGTGAGAATATTAATTTCTTTGAATATTTCTCTCAAAGATTCTCGTGGTTTCATTCTATAAATAGCACGTATTGTCCTTTTTTTGAATAACAAATAATTTACCAATATCATCTGCTTTCCCTCAGAGAATGATGCCGTATGACATAACACTATGGAAGTAACTGAAATAAACTTGTCTAGCTGTAGCTTCATCAGTAAGCCACCGTATCGGAACGCATCGGAACTAAGCCTACCAGCAAGTGTTTCAATTTGTGGTCCCCACTGTAGTTTTGCATTAATATTAAGACCTAGGAAGATCGTGGAATCTACAAGATTCATTGACTCTCCATTCATTTCAATGTTGGTCGGGCTATGAATAACATTTGGCAAAGTGAATTTGATACATTTAGTTCTTTTTTAATTAAGCAAAAGGTTACTTACAGTGAACCAGTTAAGAACCAACGATAAGGATTCATTTACGTTATCGCAAATACTAGTTTTACCTCTATCAACTTTAAAAATAAAGTCGTATCGTCTGCAAATAAAACTATATCATAAATATTTTTAACAAAAAAAGGTAAATCGTTAACATACACCAGGAATAATAAAAAAGCGGACAAGTTCGAGTCGGACTCGCCCATGAAGGGTTCCGTAGCAGCAAGTAACACAATATAAAAGTTCTTGTAGTTCGTTGTAACTTTGATCGATGTTTTAATAAAGGTGTATTTTTTAAATTAAGTAATTGATACATTTTGACAAACACGGGCTTTACTCACGTATTATTTTGTCGATGGAGGCACCGACATTGTTTCGATTCATCTAGAGAATCTTCATTTTCATTCGTACGTATCGAAAGTTTTGAAAGTGAAATAAGTAATTGATGTTTACGATTTATGACGTATTAAAAAAAACGACTTACTAGATCTCGTTCAAACTAATTTTCGGTGGAAGTTTGCATGGTAATGTACATCATATATTTTTTTTAGTTTTATCATTCTCGTTTTAGAAGTTACAGGGGGGGGGGGGACACATTTTACCACTTTGGAAGTGTCTCTCGCACAAACTATTCAGTTTAGAAAAAAAATATATTAGAAACCTCAATCATTTTAGACCTATCCATAGATACACGTATGGGTTTGATAAAAAAAAAATAAGTTTCAGTTTTAAGTATGGGGAAACCCCCAAAATTTATTGTTTTTTTTCTATTTTGTGTGAAAATCTTAATGCGGTTCACAGAATACATCTACTTACCAAGTTTCAACAGTATAAGTTCTTATAGTTTCGGAAAAAAGTGGCTGTGACATACAGACAGGACGGACAGACAGACAGACATGACGAATCTATAAGGGTTCCGTTTTTTGCCATTTGGCTACGGAACCCTAAAAAAGGGCCTAGTATCAAACCCTGAGGTACCCCTATATCAATAATTGATCCTGAAGACCTCTCACCACCCACGTCAACATTCTGAACTCTATTGGATAAATAAAGCTATATGAGTTCAATCGGTTTTCAATGCCATAATATTTTAACTTTGTGATTAGGGTTGCATGACACAGTCAAAGGCCTTAGATAGATCAAAGAATACCCCAACTGCATCCTGTGACTTCTTCCAGGCGTCAAATATATGCTTTAAGGCTGTTGAGTTTAACGATTTGGTCACAATTTTAGGTATATCTAAGAAAAAACTATCAAATGCATTCGCAACCTCCTATTGCCTTGTCAAAATTGTACCATTAATATTTAATTTCAACTGTCTATTTCGGGCCCTTGATTTACCTGTTTCATTAAGTATTTATTAATTTCCAAGTAACTTTTATTTTATTTGTAGAATTTTCTATTCTTTTTCTCAAAAACAGTGATTTAGCCGCATGACCAACTTTTTTGAATACTTTTGAGTAGTTCTTAACATGTAAAAGAAAAACTGGATCATCTCACATTGTCTCTCTGGAAGCATATAATTCGTACAATGTATTCCTACTTCTATAGATACCTGGTGTAACCCAGTCCGCAAATCTAGTACAATTTTTTGCTTTGCATGTTTTTATACAATGTTTGTATGATCTACAAATATTTGTCTCTGGTCTGGGTGTTTCTATGTATAATATGTATGTATTTACAAAAAAAAAAAAAGTATATAAGTAGTATATTAGTCATGTGGTACCCATAACACAAGCTCTGCTTACTTTGGGGCCAGATGATGTTGTGTGAAATGTCCGGGATTATTTATTTATTTATTATTTATACGCTTTATATTAGCTTCACTCGTATGTATGTTTGTATGTTAGTATGTTTGTATGTAACCGACTCCTTAGGACGCGATTTTGACCCACTTTAAATTAAATTAAATTAAATTTTGCACACCTGTCAAAGACCGATGACAATGCAATAATTTGAAAAATAATTTAAAAAAAAACATAAAAAAAATAAAAAAATATCCGGTTATCCTAAAACTAAAAAGAAGAAAATAATTAATAGTTTTAAAAAACTAAAAAACACGCTTTATATAGAAAACTAAACTAAAAAATAGAAAATAAATTTTAATAAATAATGTAAGTAAGAAAAAAATGTTTTATATAAAAAGAAAACGTGGGGTGCTTTTTAAGATATTATCGAATTGATAATCCTTCCACCATGCACCCCACGCTTTTTTTTAATAAAACATTTTTTTCTTACTTACATTTATTACAATTTATTACTCTAAATATGTCATCGTGTTCTGTTATTATTAAGTTAGACAATGGTGGCAATTCGGTTGGTTCATTCCTAAAATTAGGAATTGTCTAAAATATATTTAGTTAGTCTTAGCATTTGCAAAACCTATTCGGTTGGTACCATCTAACTAAATTGGGAACGCTTAATTAAGTTAGGATAAGTTGGTAACAGCAGAATACCAAAGGTTAATTTGACAGTTCAAAACTTAAATTTAAGCTAAAATTAGTTACGTTGGTGCCAACAGAATTGAGGCCAATGTGGTGAAAAGATCATCTGGATCACCGATGCATGGTACGAGGGAAACTTTGCGTTCAGGTATAGGTACATCATAAACATAAACATTAAACTCGACCATAATATTAACGGACAGGCAACGCCAGATAGTGATTCGTTAGTTCGTTACCTTGACGACGAGCGTGCCGAGGTCGGCGTCCTCCGGCAACGTGACGCTGTACGTGTCCGCGGAGAAGCGCGGGGCGTTGTCGTTCACGTCGTCCAACTCCAGTTGTAGCTCCGAGGAGCATTCCCAGTCGGCGCGGGCGCGGTCTTGCGCATGCGCCAGCAGCCGGTAGCGCGGCACGGCCTCGCGGTCCAGCGCCGTCGCCACCGACACCGCGCCCGTCTCCTTGTCTATGGCGAAGTGGTGCGCGTGCGGGCCCGTCAGGTAGTAGCGCAGGCGGGCGTGCTCGGCACTGTCAGCGTCCGCCGTCTGAAGCGTCAGCAGCCCCGCGCCCGGCGCCGCGTCCTCCGCCAGGCGCGCCCGGTACCGGTGCCGCAAGCAGTACGGCGGATTGTCTGCAACCAGAGCCGTCGTCAGCGTGCTGCAGCTGGCCTCCCTCGCCCCGGCCCCTCGCGGCACTCACCGTTCACGTCGAGCACGGTGATCAGCACGCGCGTGTAGGCGGTGAACTTGCCGTCGGTGGCGGCCACGCTGAGCTCGTACTCGGGCTCGGTCTCGCGGTCGAGCTCGCGCGCCACGTACAGCTCGCCCGAGGCGCGCAGCTGGAAGCGCGCGCGCGGGTCGCCGTCCGCCACGAAGAAGGAGAGCGGAGCTTGCGCCGCGTCCGCGTCGGTCAGCGTGAGGCGCGCCGCCACCGTGCCCGGCGCCGCGTCCTCGGGCACCGAGCGCGTGTACTCATCGCGCTCGAACCGCGGCGGGCAGTCGTTGTAGTCCACGAGCCGCACCACGAGCGTGCCGCGCGTCGCGAGCCGCGGGGAGCCGCCGTCCGTCGCGGTCAGCGCCAGCCGGTGCTCCGGCCGCGCCTCGCGGTCCAGCGGCCGCAGCGTGGTCACCCACCCGGTGAACGGGTCCACCGCGAACGCGCTCTCCTCGGCCTCGCTCTCGCCCTCCTCGGGCGGAGCGAGCGAGAAGCGCACCTCGCCGTTCGAACCCGAGTCCGGGTCGTCCGCCATCACTGCGATCGAGAAGATCGATCAAGAAGACGCTCGGCGATGGGAGCTCGGAAACGGCTCGAGAGTGACTCACGTTGCAGGACCGAGGAGTGCGCCGGGGCGTTCTCGGCGAGGTGCACCACGTACGGCTCCGAGTGGAAGGCGGGCGCGTGCTCGTTGACGTCCAGGACGTGCAGTCGCGTCACCACCATGGCGGCCGGCGCGCCCGAACCCGCCCCGCTCTCCGCGATCACTCCTGCGACAAAGCGACCGCAGCCCGTCAGCACCGGACCGTCGCCGACCTACGGTGACCGGGGACCGTCGATGCGGTCGGATAGCTCACCTATGATGTGTTCCTTGTCGGTCTCGCGGTCGAGGCGGCCGGCGAGCAGCAGCCGGCCGGCCGCGTCGACCGCGAACAAGTCGGGCGGGTGCCGCGCGGGCGCCAGACGCAGACGCAGGCCGGGCGCGGGCGCGACGCCGGGCGCCAGCAGGGCGCACAGCACGGCGCCGGGCGCGACGTCCTCTCGCAGGAACAGCGCGGGCGGCGGCGTGCGCAGGTCGGGCGCCTCCTGGCCGACGCCCAGGACGCTGACGCTGACGGGTGCCTCGCCCGCGCGCCCGCCGCCGTCGCGCGCACGTACCCACACTTGCACGACGCGGGACGCTGCCGGACACGTATTGTACTCGTTAGTGTACCCACACTTGCACGACGCGGGACCTCCTATCAAAATATCTGGCACTCCAATCAAAAAGAGTTATGGGCTTTCTTCGAAGTCTTACAAAGAGTCTTACAATCAACTCCGCGGAAAGACGACCATTCTCCAAACCGACAACCGTACAGCAGCCGCTTACATAAGGAGACAGGGGGGAACAAAGTCTCGAAAACTGCTCAACATAACATCAAAAATCTTAGATCTAGCACACTCATTAGACAACAACATTGTACCAAAATACTTACCAGGCAAGTACAGCGGCCTTGCAGACAGCCTTTCCAGACTAAAATCCCAACAGGAATAGTATCTCGATTCTCAAGTACAAACCCTAATGTTTCAAAAGATCGGAACTCCGGACATAGACCTGTTCGCATCGAAAGCCTCAGCAGTGGTTCCCAGATACGTAAGCGAGGATCTGAAGGACACCGAAAGCGAGTATACAGACACCTTCAGCCGTCCATGGGATTACAGGCTCAGCTGGATATTTCCACCGACAGCGCTGATACCACAAGTTCTACAACATATGAACTTCTCCAGCGGTCACTATTTACTAATAGCACCGAACTGGAAGAAGGCACTTTGGAAACCAGTTGTGAAAAGGCAAGCTCTGTGCTCTCCTTTTCGGATCAAGAACCTCAAAGCCCATCTCCGGGACCTTCGAAAAGATCTCCCACCTAGAGATGTGCAGAACCTTTGTCTAGAAGCCTGGAAGATACGGGCTAAACCGCTGAAATAATGAACTGGAGTGAGTCCGAACGCAAGATACTACAATCAGCATGGAGACCGTCTACATTGAAAACATATAAACCAGCCTGGGAGAACTGGCTTCGGTGAGCCAAGAACAATAACGTTTCGTCGTCAACTCCCTACCCAGAAATTCAGGCAAGATATCTAATCTTTTTCCACGAAGTGCGTAAACTAGCTCCTAGAACAAAATTTGTTCACAAGTCAGTGGTAGCTACCTTTTCCAATCCTTCAAAGGATTCCATCGGCAACCACCCAATAGTAAAGAGAGTAATTAAGGCTACAAACATGTAAATATTTTTATTAGTTTTAAGAGTTTTACCTGTTAACTTGCCAATTTTAGTTAGTTAATGTATGTTATGTTATGTTATGTGGTACACTCATGGCGTGTGGCAATAGCTGCTGCGTTACTCACGATGGCGCCACTGAAAACCAGCGATACAGCAGCCTTCACAGTTCTGTATCATATGCTGAGTGGTAGCCTTTTTTTCGTCACTGTACATAGACTAGTTTATATTACATTTGCACTGTATTTGATTTGTGACGTTTAATAAATATTTTCTATTCTATTCTATTCTTTTCTATTCTATAATGTTGACCAATCCTCCTAGCCACCGTCTCAGCACATGGAACGTAAGTGACCTCCTGAAATGGATTACTAAAAGGGATATTAACGCGACAAACATATTTCAAGTGTCCCAACATGTAGCAACCCTGTTACTCCTAGCGACGGGACGACGCATCCATGATCTGACGCTTTTACACATCAACCCCGATAATTGCCAAATATCCGGAAATCAAATAATTATTTAGCCTAAATTCGGATCGAAAACGGACAATTCAAAATATCGACAATCAGGATGATGTCTATCCAAAAATAACGATCTCAAACTAGATTTATGTCACTGGATACCGATACTGATCGATGCGACCAGAGCGAGAAGAAGTGCTGATTTGACTCTGACAAATATGTTTATCACAACCAGGGGCAAAGTGAAAGCTGCATCAAAACCAATAATAGCGGGTTGGCTCAGACAGGTATTGAAAGAGGCTAACATCAAAGATTCACCTGGCAGTATTCAGGTCGGCAGTTGCTACATTTAACTGGTCCAGAAAGAATCTGGATCTGGACGAAGTTTTACGTAAAGTAAATAAATAAATAAATAAATAATCCCGGACATTTCACACAGCATCATCTGGCCCCAAAGTAAGCAGAGCTTGTGTTATGGGTACCACATGACTGATATACTACTTATATACTTTTTTTTTGTAAATACATACATATTACACATAGAAACACCCAGACCCGAGACAAATACTTGCAGATCATACAAACATTTTTCCCGCGGCGGGAATCGAACCCGCAACCTTCTGCGTCTCAGCCGGACCTAAGCCCACTGCGCTACAGAGGTCGTCAAAGGCAATTGGCGTAGCTCCACTATCTTTTTGAAACATTATTTCAAGGAAATAAAACCAAGAAATGATTATCATCACTCAATATTAGATAATTACACCGCATTTTAGAATACGTTTTGGCTTAAAACACAAATTGCAATGGTAATTGATAAATTTAATATTCTTTATTGATGAAACTCACACTGAAAACTTTTATTGACCAGTCCTATTACATTTAATATAAAATCAATAAAACATATAATTACTGAATATACTAAGTATTTTCTTTTTGGATTTCTGAAAACTCAATAGGTAGGTAGCTTTATTAAAAGATACCAACCAACAGAAACAGGATCACAGTACGCTTGGGTGTCAGCGCCGAATGATAGGAAACATCTCATTGGGTCAAGCCTGAAGGCTCGAACACCTAAATATTAACCGTTATACCCCCGAAGGGTATATAACGGTTATTTAGGTTTCAGCCGAAAGGCTTGACCCACAAATAACGTCTAGTCGGTTTTAAGCCTCGCCTCAATCCTAGGCATACTGATCACATAATGACTCTTGAGAAGCTTCGCTGCGCTGACCCCCACCAACACGATGACGTTTCTCTAAGATTTCACCTCAGAACTACTAGATGGCGCTGATGTACAAGAAGGGTAATCTCATTGGGTCAAGCCTTTCGGCTGAAACCTAAATAACCGTTTTATACCCTTCGGGGGTAAAACGGGTAATATTTAATTCCTCGATAGGATTTAGTTTCTTGGGAATTGGAATCTAGGAATTGGGCTTTCTCGCCTAGGTGTACAATGTACTGTATGTGTGTACAATGCAATGTGTGCAATGTATTATATTAATTATTTCTCATTATGTTTACTTACCTAATTATGTAATTGTATAACGACTCACGAAAGACAACCTTGTATACCTAATATGTGAATAATGCAGTGGGCTATGATATTCTTACTCAATTTAAGTTACCATTTATCTAACACAATACTGTATAATTGTAGCTGTTTATTAGAAAGGATGATCATGGGTCTAAAAGACAACTGTGCAGTTCGGTGGGATAATACATTCTGTCAAAAAAGTATCGGGAATGGATGATTTGATTATGGTTTCTAATTTGAAACCATAAACAAATCATTCATTTTTTTTTTTGCATCGCTAATGGAATTTCGTATTCGGAGTCCCTGAAAATGTTGTGTGTGGTATAAAGCGTTCAAAAGCAGTCGAGATGTGATGGAAGATTTGCCTCGCTCAGTCCATCAACATCTTCAACTGAAATTAACATCGCAAAAGTGGAGGAAATAGTGACTGAAAATCCTCACTCAAATTTGAGAGAGATAGCCGCTAAACTTTCTGTGTATCACCAGTCGATCGGTACCATCTCGTACTATTGGAATTTAGAAAAAATATTTGATTATAATTTACAATTTAAATAATAATTTTAAATTTAAAAAATTCCAAAAACTGTATCTGTAACTGTAGGTATATATAATCTTATCATCTTTGATAAAATGTCGCTCGCTAATGACCGACGTCTCCTAGATGGAGCACTAAAGACTCGGTACATTCTCTGTAAGGCGAGCTGTTTCTGTTTCATAAAAAAGTTTTTGTGACACAGGATACTTTGTCGGAAAGGGGTGTTAAATGAGTTACCGAAAGCGGTGGCGTCGCGCGCGAAGGAAAGCGCTCCAGTGGAGGGCTCCACGCGGAACAACCCCGCCTCGTCCTCGCGTCCCGCCGCCGCGCCCGGCTCGCCCTCGTACACGGAGTAGACGAGTCGCGCGTTGTCGCCCGCGTCCCGGTCCCGCGCCGTCAGCGTCAGGAACGGAGCCAGCGGCGCCGCGTCCGCCCGCACGGCCGCGCGGTACTCGCGCAGCGGGAACTCGGGCGCGTGGTCGTTAGCGTCCAGCACGCGCACGCGCACCACCGTGTGCGCCAGCAGGCCTCCGCCGTCCGCCGCCTGCACGGGCACCGCCCACTCGGCGCGCGCCTCGCGGTCCAGCGCCACGCGCGTCGTCAGCGCGCCGCTCCGCGCGTCCACCGCGAACGTGGCGCGCAGCCGCGCCGACGGGATCGAGTACGTCACCGCGCCGTACTCGCCCGCGTCCGGGTCGTGCGCCTTCAGCGTGGTCAGCAGCAGCGGCGGCGCGCGGTTCTCGAGCGCGCGCGCCTCGTGCACCAGGTGCGGGAACGCGGGCGCCGCGCGGTTCGCGGCCGTCAGCGCGAGCTTCACGCGCGCGAACGCGGCGTGCGCGCCGTCCGACACGGAGACGTTCAGCGAGCGCGGCGGGGCGTCCGGCGCCGCGCCCTGCAGGGACAGCACGCCGGTGCGCGGGTGCAGGCGGAACGCGCGCGTCGCGCCCGCGCCGTGCAGGCGGTAGTGCAGGCGGGCCGCGTCCCGCGCGTCGCCGTCCCAGGCGGCCGCGCGCGCCAGCGCCGTGCCGCGCGCCGCCTCCGGGGACACGCTCGCCGCCACCAGCGCGCGCTCCATGCGCGGCGCGCAGTCGTTCGCGTCCTCCACTGCGGGGGGAGGGGAGCGTCAGTCGAGCCGCAGGGGGGGCGAGGGACGGAGGGCGCGGCACTCACCGGTGATGAGGAGGTGCGCGGTGGAGTGGAGCTGGGGGCGGCCGGCGTCGGAGGCGGTGAGCCGCAGGTGGAAGGCGGCGCGGGTCTCCGCGTCCAGCGGCGCGGCGACCCGCACGGCGCCGGAGCTCGGCTCCACGGTGAACTCGTCGACGACGCCAGCGCCGCCGAGCGGCGACAGCGAGTACGTCACCTCTCCGTTCGGACCTGCGAGAGCGCGGGAGGTGAGACCGCGAGACGCCACTCTCCGCCGAAGGTCGGCTCGGCGTCGGGCTCACCTTCGTCCTTGTCCAGCGCGCTCACGGTGAGCACGAGGTCGCCCACGCTGGCCGTTTCGGACACGGTGGCGCGGTAGATGTCCTCGCCGAACTCGGGCTCGTTATCGTTGACGTCGGTGACGGTGACGGTGAGCGCGGCGTCGGCGTAGGCGCCGGTGACGCCGTCGGTGGCGCGCAGGACGGTGAGCAGCAGGCTCGCGCTCTCGTAGTCCAGCGCGGCTCGCGCCACCACCACACCTGCGCAGGCGCACATCAGCTCGCTAAGCGGGACGCGACACGCAGATACATCGAAAGCGGCGAAGCTCGTGCGGTGTGTGATTTTTACGATAATAAGAGCGGGTGCTTCAACTAACTAGCGAGGTTATACGAGGTACAAGTACAATACGGTACCTCATACCTACCTACAAATAAACTGACAAGTCCGAGAGTCGCACCTATCATCTTGAGTATCAATAATCAATAACTTTGTAGGACAAATGTAGGGCAATACTTTTCTTTATATCGAATGTGTCAAACAAAAAGGTCTCCCCCTTTACCGTCCACTCCGATCGTCTCGCTATCTTTTCCTGGGTCTGCCGCGTCGTCTCCGACTATCGGGCACCCACTGAGTGACGAGCTTTGCCCAACGTTCTGAATGCATTCGAGTCACATGACCTACCTAGTCCCATTTTAAACATGCAGTCCTAGTACCTCCTTCCGCTATGCCCGTTTTCGATCGGATTTATGTATTTCGAAACCTATCGGTTCTTTTAATTCCCAAAACACTGCGCTCCATAGCTCTCTGGCAAATCTTGAGGTCTGATTTTTGTGACTCTGTCAATGACCATGTATGTCAGTATGGGCAAGATACAAGTGTCGATGAGTTTTCGCTTTAGTGATATAGGAAGGTTTCCCTTCATATGCTGCTTCATGGCCCAGCCAGGTTAGCCAGGATGCCGCTAGCTTCTTAAATATGCTTGTAAAATGCTTCGGAGAAAGTGGGTCACCCTGTTTAACACCATTTTCGATTCTGAAGGAGGGACCGCAGCTCTCAAGTTGAATTGTGGCTGTGCTGTTATTTTACATATTTTTTAGTAGGTCTATGTAAGTTTGTTCTATTTGTTGGTTCGTTAATGATTCAAAAATAGCTTTGTGGGAGATACTGTCAAAGGCCTTTGTGTAGTCCACAAATGCTAGATACAGGGGTTTACTAAACTCGTGATGTTTTTCAATTAATTAATTAAGACTATCAAGGTGGTCAGAGGTTGAAAAGCTAGGCCGAAAGCCAGCTTGTTCTGGGGGCTGGTGCATGTCAAGCTGACCATCTATACGATTAGAAATTACTTTTATAAATGATTTATATATGTGTGAAATTAAACTGATCGGCCTATAATTGTTAATGTTGGTTTTTTCTCCTATTTTATTAAGAAGAACTATGTTAGAATGGCACATTTTAAGTGGAAGTAGGTATGCCAGTGGTGAGTATGCTATTAAAAAGGTTGGTAGCTTGGAGTAGAAGAGCAGGGGAACCGATTTTTAGTGCTTCTGACGTGATACCATCCTCTCCAGGGCTTTTGTTATATTTCATACATTTGAGCACTTTATCAACTTCCTGACCGGTAATGAAAAGAATGCTATCAGGGCAGGAGTATTTTGAAATAGTTGTTCTGTTTTTAGATTTGTCCGTTTAAAGGTTTTTGTAAAATTTTGTGCAGATTTCCAATAATTTAGTCCTGTTATTATGTTTTATTTCTTGATCATCCGTTAAACCATTTATCCAACATTTCCCTTTCGAAATCACTTGCTTAGCTACGCGAAGTGACGTATTATTATCGAGTGCTATTTGTATTAAATGACAGTTATATTTTCTTAAATCAACTCTAATGCTACGTTTTACTTGTTTATCTATAACTCTGTATTCTTCTGTATTTATTTCAGTATCTTGTCTACTTTGTGTAAGCTCTAAGGTTATAATTGTAAATTTTGTGTTTTTATTTGTTGAAGTGAAACCTTCTTTTAGCGCGGTACGCATATTTTTAGATGAGGTAAAACCTCTGGATTCGCGACACCGTTACCGTTTACTGTACCCATTTGATTATAAACCTTAATTCACATATTTACAGTCTACTTTTGAATGGAGAAGTGGACTGAGCTAGGTTCTTTGATATATTATCTACATTCTGAACAAAAAATATTGCATCATCTGTGTTCGTTCAGTATTTGATTGGTAGTCGCCATAATTACTGATTTTGAAGTGATTTATTGCTCAACTCTAACTCGCCAAAATAAGTTTTCACTTCTGTCGGCACTCCCGGAGTGCAACCTGTTGTTTTTTTCTTTAAATTTATTGCTAATTTTGTGTATACCAGTTACGATGTCACTGTATTGTTTTTCTACGTCATCAGTTTCATCTTGATAAAGAAGTGAAAAGTAATTATTAGGTTTTAAGTTAAAATTATCTGCATTATTTATTAAATAGGGTTTTGAAAGTTTTTTATGCTTAACAAATAAATTAATACGGTGGATTTTAAAATTAAATTTTAGTTTTGCACGAACTGGTCTGTGGTCTGATCCAAATTTTATTCTATTTGTCACGCTTATGTCTTTAACGATATTTTTATCTGAACATAATATAAAATCTAGGTATTTCATTTTTTATATTTCCGCCTGGAGAAACACAGGTCCATCGTCTTTGGGATTTTTTGAAACCTATTTTTCAAAAAATCCCAAAGACGATGGACCTATTACTGATAATCATACTTTGTCTAAAGGCAAAATGGATTAATTGACGTCGCTCGTTGCGGTTACCCAGACCATAAGGTCCGAGGACGTTGTCATTGTCCATTTCTTGCCTTTGTCCAATTTTGGCGTTGAAATCGCCAAGGACAATGTCCCTATGTGCTACGATTCTCATCAGAAGCTTTATTGAGAAGATCGTAGAAGTTCTCTATTTCTTCGATACTATGGGAGGTTGTTGGAACGTAGGTTTGGATGACAGTTAGGGTTTTGCTCTGAGTTAGTATAAATTTTAAAACAGCAATTCGCTCTGAGTATCCTCTGAATTCGAGAATGTTGTTTTTCCACTTTGAAACTACAAGAAATCCTACACCGTTAAGACCAGGGGTTTCTCCAATGTGGAAAAACACACCGTCGTTTCCTTCAATTCTTTGTTCGCCTAACCTTCTAACTTCAGCCAAGTCGATAATATCCCATTTTAAGTCTTTTAATGAGTTTTCCAACTCAATAAGACGTTTATCGCTTATGAGGTTCCTCACATTATACGTCAAAACATTAGGCAAATCGGAGTCCTTTAGAATTGATGCCTTGGTCGTTTGACGGTGGGTCCTCGCTCGGAGATGCACCTGGCCCCTAACCCCAGAGCAGATTTGACGCTCGTCAGCGTTAGCACCGCTGCTGGGATTGCCGAGCACTTGGGGCAATTGTAGTGTACTTTCCATCATAAAAAGGGGGGTTTTGGACCATAACCCGCCACGCTGGTCCAGTGCGTATTGGCGGGTAGTTCGTCGGAGCCTCGTTCGTTGGTCAGCAGGGTGCACCGCTTGCAGGTGAAGATGGCTTGGAGCCCGAAAGATGTTATTTGGGCCCCCTTTCACCAAGGATAATTATTAATATAAATTAACACATTATAACATGTGTACAATGTGTTTTTGCTTAAAACAGTGAACACCCAAGGCATTACACGTAAACGGACGTGGAAAAATGAAGAGCAATGAATAACAATTTAAATAATAAAAAAGAACACAAAACAGTTATATATATAATATATATATATATATTTATACAGGGAATTCAGGAACTAGTATTTTAAGCCTGAACGAGGAGATTCCGACCATGAAAATTAACAGTTGTGGGGGTACAAATCCTAAGAATTTATAATTTCAGATTTCCATACAAAAACATTCAAGAAATAAAATTGACAACCCATATTTTGTCAACAATGTTTCTAAGTGCGTTACCTACCTACATACCTACCTAGTTTCGCGTGAGTTCAAATTGTCTGCTAAGCTAGGCTAGATACCTAGGTTGGTGTATGTAAGTATCTTTAGGTAGATATTTATTTAGTAACTACCTACTAATCCAGCGGCTAATTTAGTTACCTATTCGTCTCTTGAAAAACAATGTTTTTAACTTTATGGTAAAAGAAGCAACTTCTTATGAAGATTACATACCGTTTAATGTATTGTTCTAGGCGGATCCATAAAATTTTGAAAATTGACAATAACAAACACCACATTACACGATTAGTAGGTACCTATTCTAGGTACTACCTCCTAGGTACCCAACACAAAGCACTTATGATTGAGTTAAAAAAACACATGGTCACTCACAATCACAATGGTCACAAGAAACGGAATGACGAAGCTCTTTACAGAAACTACGAAGTTGACCGTACGACGAACAACAAAACACTGAGCAAAAACCAACTCAAAGCAAAATAAAATCCTTTGAAATTGCCGACAATTTTTTAGGGTTCATTTTTGATGTGAAAATTCAAACCTATCACAATGATGACATTCATGTTGGTAAAAACTACTTTGGTTCTTAGTGAAGTTATTTTGCTTAGTTTATTCTGTAGTCATGTCACTGCTTCTTTCTTGGTCACTGAATCCTTTAACCACTCTAGTTCTGTCACCATTAATCACTAGACTCATGTTAAGGCTACATACAGAAAAAAAACCAGTGACAAAACAAATTAATTCAGCACATAGTGACCAAGAAAAAACCAATGACAGAATTAATAAATAAATTAATGAATAAAATAAATAAAGTCTTAATCGGAACAACGACTAAAAATAAATACTTACGGAACCAATTTCTGACAAAATAATAAATGTCGGCTTATTACAAAGGTAGACTATTTTCGGAATGTTATCATCATCATCATCATAAAAAATCCTGTTTAGTTTAAAATTTTTGTTTGTCAATAATGCAATAAATCCGAAAATTTGATAGAAGAATAAACAAGATTCTTATAAAAATTGCAGCTGATCTCAACAAGAACACAAAAATTTACCTTCTTCTCAGAGGCATCACAATGTAGGCAACTTTTATGTTTGTGTTGCGTGAACTCAAACGATACTTCATTTTGGGGTCAAGCTCAGAGTTCAATAAACAGTTGATTTTAGGGACGTTACCATTTGTAGTAAGTGCAGTTTTGAAGCAAACTTTGCTGCTCATTTCTTCAATGAAAAACATTGAACTTATAAAAGAGGTAAAACATATGTTGTTCTCGAAAGTATCGAGAATCGGCCCACCTCGGCATAACATACTAGTTCCGGGACACCCTGTATATATATATGTTTTGTGTTCTTTTTTATTATTTAAATTGTTATTCATTGCTCTTTCATTTTTCCACGTCCGTTTACGTGTAATGCCTTGGGTGTTCACTGTTTTAAGAAAAAACACATTGTATGTTTAAGATAAGCTAGGTTATAAATTAATGTTAAGGTGTTTTTTAGATATTTGAATCAATTACCTATATATAAGTTGTAAAAGGCTAGGACTCATTATGGTGGGAATTCTAGGCCTCTTAGTTATTGGTGTTGTTGGTAGTTGGTGTGGAGACAAAATGAGAAGTGCAAAGTTCACTGTAGAATGTTGTATTTCTTGGACTTCACACAGTAGGTACATGAAATGATTAGCAAATTATATGTATTTAACTGGTATAGAATACTAATTGATATTAAATGGTGATAAATTTAAATGGTTAGATGGTTATGAGTAACGCGGTGCCGGCCCGGCAGATGGTAGCACACTGGCTTGCCCAGCCAATTGTGCATATTTGCTTGTCAAACAAAAATGCATAGGTAATTGCTGTGTTCGGTGTAAACCCGAACATAAGCTGGATGAACTATGAACCGTTTTATAATTATTGATTGTCTTGATTGATCACATTAAAATGTTCTGATTATTTATTGTTAGGTTAGGTTAGATTAGTTAGGAACATTATAATATATTGCATGATTACCATAATTTATCAATATTAATTTTATGTTTTATAATTTATAGTTCCGCATACAATGTAATTTGTCAATGGAATAAACAACTATGAACTATAAGTATAAAAAAATATATAAATTATGTAATTGATTGATTTAACTTAATTATAAGATCATGTTTTTACAACTTACGAAACGCTACAGAAACTTGTAAGTTTTTCAAAATTTTTCGTCAATATTTTTTTTCGTTCGTTAAATTCGTTTTAACTACGTGCTGTTGGCTAATTTAATGTTAATGATTACCTACGCTTGGTGAGCTTTCGATATTTACGTCTTTTTGAATTGTGCTGCCGCCAACCATTTTTATAGTTTTCAACTTCGTTCCTACCGGGTCGTCCACAACTTTCATCGTTTTAGGGATCCAATGTACACAAGAAAGCCTTAATAACTTGCCATGCATAATGTGCTGCATTGCGAGGATGATTATGAGATCAAACGATCGCGAGACGTATCAAACGATTACGAGTGGTTTGTTTACGATTATGAGATGAAGTACGAAGTATTTTGTTATCATCATTAGCTACAAAACGGTGGGTGAGCAATGAAATCGCGCGGTGCCAAAATCACGTTAACGATACAATCAAATACGTCACGAGCGATACTCACATGGGTTATTGCCTCCTTCAGGCGCTGCGGGATAAAACCAACCGGTGATTAGTAGAACGCGACCGGTCGGACCCACTCGGACCCACTCGGACCCACTCGGACCGCACAACGCACAACGAGTCACACGTCAACCTCCCCTCGCGCACTCACCAGTGTCGAAGTGGATCTCCAGCGGGCCGCCGTCCACCTCCGCGCCCAGCTCGTCCACCAGCGAGTAGATGAGCTGCCGGCCCAGCGGGGACAGCGCCCGCAGCGGGGCGGCCAGCGGCGAGCCGGGTGCCGCGTCCTCGCGCGTCTCCAGCGCGTAGTGCGCCTGCGGCCAGGCCGGCGCCGCCCCGCCGCCCCACACGCGCACCGACACCGCCACCTCGGCGCCGCACGCCGGCACGCCGCCGTCGAAGGCCGCGATCACGAGCTCGTACAGCTGGTTGTGCGCATCGACGGTCTGCTTGAGCGTGATCTCGCCGGAGCGGCGGTCGACGCGGAACAGCTCCCCGTGGCCGCGCTTCATCTCGTAGCGCACCTCGGCGTTGTCGCCCGCGTCGGCGTCCACCGCTCGCACTCGCAGCACGGCCGCGCCCGGCTCCGCGCCCGCCAGCACCGCGGCCGCGTACGGCCGGCCCACGAACGCGGGGCAGTTGTCGTTCACGTCGGTCACGTCCACGTGCAGCACGGCTCGCGCCACGCGGACCCCCTCCCTCTCCCCCTCCTCCTGCCCCTCCTGCCCCTCGCCGGAGCGCGCCTCCAGCAGCAGCGAGTACGAGTCTCGCGCCTCGCGGTCCAGCGCCAGCCCCGTGCTGCGCACCGCACCGGACGTGAGCCCCACCTGGCCGACGCGCAGCATCGTATCAGACTCATCTTTTTCAAATCGGACATCCGGAAGCGGACGCTCAAAAATATCCAGCGAAAAGAAAGGAAGGATCCGTTAGATCTCTACTAGATTCCGGGTCGAGGAGCGCTCACCTCGAATCCGTCGGTGGGGTTGAGGATGCGAAATCGAACGTGCTCGTCGAGCGCGGCACCGAGCACGTTCAGCACGGCGATCGTGGCCGGCTTCGTGGAGTTCTCGAGCACCGAGCCGCGGTACTCCGCGCGCTGAAACGTCAGGCCGGCCGGTTCCGGCGCGTGCGACGTCACGTCCACCCGCGCCGTGCTCGAGTACCGGCCGTCCGACGCGCGCACGCGCAGGCGGTAGGCGGGCGCCAGGTCGGCGCGCGCCACGGTCAGCTCGCCGCGCGGGGACAGCGCGAAGGCGCCCGCCGGGTCGCCCTCGATGATGTCGTACTTGAGGGTCCCGTCCGGCGGCGGGTCCGGGTCGCGCGCCGTCAGCGCCAGCACCAGCACGCCCGGCGCGGTCGGCAGCGACACCGCAGCCGAGTAGGCGGCGCGCTCGAAGGTCGGCGGGCAGTCGTTCGCGTCCAGCACCTCGACGAGCACGCTCGCGCTGGAGTCGGAGGCGAGGCGCGGCTCGCCCGCGTCCAGCGCGCGCACCGTGAACTCGTGCCGGCGCGCGCGCTCGTAGTCGAGCGCGCGGCGCGTGCGCAGGGCCCCCGTGGCGGGGTCCACGCGGAACAGCGCCGCGGCGCTCGGCGGCAGGATCTCGTAGGCGCGTTGGCGGTGCTCCGGCGAGTCCGCGTCCTCCGTGTCCAGCACGAGCGGCTCGTGCGGCGTCTGCGCGCTCTGCACGAGCGCGCCCGCGGCCGCCGCCTCCGACAGCCGGCCGAGGTAGCGGCGCGCGCGCAGCACGGGCGGGAACTCGTTGCGGTCCAGCACGTGCACGGTGACGCGCGCCACGGCCGACCCGCCGCCCTGCGGGAGCGAGGCCGCCGTCAGAGAGGGAGGGCGAGGGAGGGGGAGGGGGAGGGGGAGCGAGCGAGTCGGTAGGACGGCACTCACCATGGTGAGCGCGGTGACGGTGAGGTTGTACAGGTCCCGTGCCTCGCGGTCGAGCGGCGCGGCGGTGGCCAGCAGGCCGGCGGAGGGGTTAAGTGCGAACATCCCCCCGCCCCCCTGCAGCGAGTACCAGGCGGAGGAGCCCCCTCTGGCCTCCAGAGTGGCCAGCACGGCGCCCGCCGGCTCGTTTTCGTACACTTCGCACACTACCTCCGATGACGTGAATCTGAAAAAATCAATGTAACATAATTGATTTCTTATTTTTTAAATTACTGCAAGTTAAATTAAAAAAAAAACGCTTAAAATTATTGACCATTAAGTCCAGTAGAAACCAATTAGATCCAGCGGAAACTTTAACAAAGGTCGAAATTACAATTTGCTTATTGATCTCATCTTAGGTCTTTGTTCAGAACAGACGTGTTCCAAATTTATATTTAAATAAACAAATAATCACTTGCTGACTCGTGACCTTGTTTACTGTGCAGCAATCTGTGACAAACCTACTCAAGGTATTGGATATTATTTTAAGTGTCGTGAAAATGGACAATAATAATTAACTCTGTTTCACTTTAATACCACAAAATGGACAACAGTCCCTTCAACCGGAGCAACAGGACAGCTCGCTCGCCGCCGCCTGCGCCCTCGCCCGCATCAGCATCCCGCCCTATAGCACCCGCCCTATAGCACCCGCCCTATAGCACCCGATCGAAAAGATGATGTCGTAGAAGTTATTTCTACCCCTGAAATTCAGAACTGGATGATGCCAATCGAGCAGTACCTAAACGAAGTGTGTACTATTGCATCGGAGGGGAAACTGAATACAGAACAAAAACTTCGCATAATTACTTTGTGTAGAAAAGTTGGTCATGGTACGTCGCAGATGGCAGTGCAATACCAATCTCTTAAGCAGAAAGCCGTTCAAACCCACTCCGTTACTCAAGAACTTAAAGAAAGTTTTGACCAGTCCTCGAAACCCGTAGCAGGACCCACTTTTGTCAATATGGTTAAAAATGGAACCAATAACTACATTAAGCCGATTAATCTTATTTCAGTTGCTATTTATCCCAACGATAAATCGAAATCAAGTGAAGATACAAAATCCCTTGTCCAGAAAATGCTTTGTCCTGAACGGATAACACATAAGAGGCCTTCGAAAAAAAAGGAACGGAGTAATAATAATAAGCACTGAAACTAAAGATGACATTGAGAAGCTCAAGCAACCGATGCAGCTTAAAAACTCTGACCTTACGATCGATAAGCCATATAAACGGAAGCCCAGAGTTGTAGTTGTCGGTGTGTCTTCATCGATGGCTGAAAATGAGGTTTTTACGCGTCTCTATCAGCAGAATCTGGCCGAAACACTTCAGTATTATTCTCTTGACCAGTTTTTAACCTCCATTAGATTAAGCCATAAGTCAGGCAAGAGGACAGCTGAGACCTGTAACTACGTCATTGAAGTACCTGCAGATATAAGGAAAGCCCTCATAACAAAAGATAGATTTTATGTGAATTCGATCACTCGATGTTATAAGTGCCATCAGTATGGTCACGCGGCCAAGTCATGTCGAGATCCTACATACACCTGTGGCCACTGTGCTGCTCCTGGACATTCTATTAAAGAATGCACGAAGAAGGCAGATGAACCAAAGTGAGCCACTTGCGTCCACTTCAATAAGCCGAGTAAACATTGTACAGTGTTCGGGTTTACACCGAACACAGCAGTTATGCATTTTTGTCTTACAAGCAAATATGCACAATTGGCAGAGCAAACCAGTGCGCTACCATCTGCCGGGCCGGCACCGCGTCACTCATAACCATCTCACCATACATAACATTTCATATATATTATTAGCGTCTTCAAACTATTTTAATAATTTAATAACCATTTGTGAACCGGTGTGAAGCTCGATATATAAAACCATCTACTTATAGTGAACTGTGGACTCCAAATTTTTTCACCGTACCAAACAACAACACCAATAATTAGGAGACCTAGGACTCCCACCATCTAGGGTCCAAGCCTTTTACATACAGGAACTGCTGAATGCCCGGCAAAAATAATAGCAGAAAAAGGTACATTAACTCCATAGACTATGGAGGTGCCTAAGAATGCCTAAGAAGACTATTATGGAGGCGTCATTTAAATATTTCTAGTGTCGGTTCATAAGTAAAAAACAAAATTAAAAAGTTAAATAAACGTTTGCACATTTTCTAAGATAAATAATTACACGTAAAAACTAGAAAAATACTTATGTATCATTAGTTTGTTTAGTTAAGATTTTTAATACTATTCTATACATCTAACTGAAAATAATAGGTGATTATTTTATAATCTATGTACCTAAGTAAGCTCTTGACGCCTGAGATACAGGATTACCTAGTTCAGGCTCGTATTATGCATACCTTTAATTAAATAAGTTTTAGAGATTTGTTATTAGATATTATTAAACCATGTAAATTTTGAATAAATATTATTACTATTATTATTGTTATCGAAGGTAGTGCATATAGTAAGCGAAATGGGACGATGCGATTCACATAAGCGAGTAAGAGATGCAGTTATTCATCTTAATGTTCATCTCAAAAAGGTAGGGATTGTCGCTAACTATCCTGCTAAATCATTGTGCTGTTTGATTCAAATTTTAAACTCGATATTTGAAATAATCGAACAAGGTCGTTATTTTCTTTACATTTATTTGTAACATTTATTTCATTGAAAAATCAACAGCTATCATAAATAAATAGATTAACAGATTTTTACACAAATATAACAACAATGTGATCATAGGTAAACAATGTACTTGAAATTAATGTAGGTAAACTTAAGAACCTACGGTATTCGGTATACGGTATACGGTCACTATTAAGGTATCTTTTCATATTCATATTCATTTATTGTTTGTGAATTCAGGTGTTACAAAAGACAGGTGTTTCTCAGTTTTCTTTCTGTTTTGTTCAGTCGCTGTCCGACTGAGTTAACGCTCGTACAGAAAAGATCCAGGTCTAATTCAGGGTGCCTATATACTTTTATTTATTTATTTATTGTAAACATTACATCTATCATTACAATTACAGGTTAGACCTAATACAATAGAGTAGTCACACACAATATAATTATAATAAAATACGTATGTAGCGCTAAAATTATACGCTACATGCGTATATATACTAAATATTTTATTAACCTAAATATATACGTACTATTATCGATTAAAATAGTTCCATTAGTCGCAGATTTTTAGATTATTGTTCATTGTAAAAAAGCCACATCCCTCCAGTTAGACTCCAATTAGAAAATGAGTTCTGGTACCTCTGAGGGTGGTTGCAAATACCTACTTGCAGCCTTTAGAGGTACACCGCTGTGATAAAAAGTTAGTCAAATGCTAAACAGTTAGACAAAGTTAAAACCGAAGCTAAAAACCAGAATATCAGGAATAATCCCAAGTATTTCAGGACATTCGTCAAAACTCTTAGGTCATCAGATCTATAGCGACGGGGACATTCCTGATGAAATTTTCCTAGGGGATAGAAATGTACAAGGTGGCCAAAACTTTTTTTTGAAGTGAAAACTTCTTTTAGCGCAGTACGCATATTTTTAGATGAGGTAAAACCTCTGGATTCGCGACACCGTTACCGAGACGCAGCCGGCTGCCGCGCTCGCCCCATTTGATTAGAAACCTTAATTTACATGTTTACATTTTACTGGCGAGTCCTTAGATACACGGTAAGCCGGTCGTGGCAGGGGGCCGGTTTAATAGTGCTGTGTGAAACATCCGGCATAAAAAAAAAAAATAATAATTATTATTATGATACTTTCGTATGGAGAAGTTTACTGAGTTAGGTTCTTTGATATATTATCTACATTCTGAACAAAAAATATTGCCTCATCTGTGTTCGTTCAGTATTTGATTGGCAGTCGCCATAATTACTGATTTTGAAGTGATTTATTACTAAAATCTAACGCGCCAAAATAAGTTTTCACTTCTGTCGGCACTCCCGGAGTGCAACCCGATTTTTTTTTACTCAGTCTCCAACAATATTAACCTAACAACACAAGGTGGTCTATGATACAAGGTAGCCATAACAATAAACCCAATCATACATCTGTTGGTTCTTGACAGCTTTTGGAGTATAATATATTGCAATCATCAGATTTTGATCATCAGTATGAATTTGCTTGAATGGTATTCCTAAAGAACCAATATGATCAGTTCATTTCATGGATTTGGTTTATTTAATGCTTATGGATTTTACGGATTTGTATTTAAGCTCTTCTGGCCTGAAGTACTGGATTACCTAGGTTAGGCTCTCGCCCAACATTTACCTATGCCTAGTTCAAATTTAGTTTCCTTTATCTTGTAGAATAAATATTGAAATTTATTCTACACATTATTATTATTAACCTTTCTAACCGATAAGGCACTATTTCAATTTATGTATTTAATTTCTATCTTTCTTCTATCGAAGCGCCTCACCGCAGCACCTAAAGACAATCGACTCTCGAGCGCAATAACGAAAAGCGCTCACCTCGGGGGGGCGTCATCCGGGTCGACCACGGTGATCTGCAGCGGCAGCGAGGCCGACAGGTGGGCCGCACCCGCCGCCGCGCGAACCTGCAGCGCGTACTCCCGCGGGCCCCGCGCCGGCAGCCGCCGCGTCAGGCGCACGTCGCCCAGGCGCGGGTCCACCGCGAACAGCCCGCCCGCGTCTCCGCCGCTCAGCGAGTAGTGCAGCGCCGCGTCGGCGCCCGCGTCCGCGTCCCGCGCGCGTAGCGCCGCCACCAGCGCGCCCGGCGCCGCCCCGCGCGCCAGTCGCGCCGCGGCCAGCCGCCGGCCCCACGCCGGCGCGTGCTCGTCCGCGTCGCGCACGCGCACCAGCACGCGCGCGAAGGCCCGCGAGGCGCGAGGGGCCGAGTCCCGCGCCCACACGGTGAGTCGGTGCTCGCGCGCCGCCTCGCGGTCCAGCGGCCGCGCCAGCTCCAGCAGGCCGGAGCGCGCGTGCAGCCGGAACAGCGGCAGACTGGCGGGCGCGCGCGCGGCTTGCAGCCCGTACAGCAGCCTGCCGCCGGCGGCCGCCCGCGCCGACAGCGCGCCCAACGCCGCGCCGACCGCCGTACTCTCCGACACCTCGAGCGAGTACTCGTCCTGCGAGAAGGCGACGCCGCCCTCGTCGCCGTCGTTCACCACGTTCACCGCGACCTGCGCGTGCGCCCGCATCTATTAGGACGATCGGCGGTCCGGGTGCGAGCTACCTTGTTACATGCGAGGGCGAGTTCGATCTTTTTCTAAATTCGCGTTAAATTACGCGTTTTAAAGCATACTCTGAGTTGACTTTGTCTTCTTGCCAGTTTAGGCCATGAATTTAAAGAACTGTATCGTCTGCGTATGTTATGATTTTGCACTTGGGAAGAGGCATGTTACACAAATCATTGATGTAAATAAGAAACAGGGTAGGTCCTAGGACACTACCTTGAGGAACTCCAAAGGTAACATAATTTTCTTTACTAGTATAAGAATCTATTAAAACGTGCTGAGATCGATTCGTTAGGTAACTTCGAAAGATGTCTAGTGCAATACCTCTAATGCCGATTCGTTCAAGTTTAGAGAGCAAAGTGGGTACAGAGACAGTGTCAAAAGCTTTACTCAGGTCTAAAAAGATTCTTATTGTTCTTTGTTTTGTGTCAAATTGTCTTATTATGGTATCCGTTAGCTCCAGAAACGCATCTTCCGTCGATTTGCCCCTTCTAAATCCGTATTGGTTTGGAGCCAGTATAGCATTATCAGTAAGAAATT
Source organism: Lampropteryx suffumata (assembly GCA_948098915.1). NCBI lineage: Eukaryota > Metazoa > Arthropoda > Insecta > Lepidoptera > Geometridae > Lampropteryx > Lampropteryx suffumata. The sequence continues at coordinate 199,578 of OX402551.1, forward strand.
TGGTTAGACGTTTCTGAGGAATGTATCTTACTTTTTTGCAGACATGCTACATCTTTGATAATGTTCCATAATGTTATTGATAATGTTCTATAATGTTCTTTTTTTTAGCATTTACAATTTGTTTCTGATAATACTCAAGTTTTATTTTCTTTAAAAGCTTATTAAAGTAGTTACGGTACCGAATGTAAATAGTTTTCTTATTAATGTCATCAGGGTGATACATGGCTTTTTTATACGCTTACAATTTCTAACAGACACAAGCTCATTATGAGATTTAATGACAGTGGAGATAATATTGACTAATATTTCTGCAGCGGTTTCAGGATCAGTTGATTTAAAGACAGAGGAATAGTCTGTGGTTTCTAAGGCACTGACAATAGCAGATATATTTATTCGATTTGTAGTGCGGGTTGGGGATAAAACAGGCTTTACTAGAGTTGACTGAGAACAAAAAAGTATTGGTGCACGGTCGGTTAGTCGTGTTATTAGTCGGTAATTAGTGAGTCGAGGACTAGTGTAACCGCTCGTTTTGGTGTTCTTAACAAAACACGATCTAGACAGGCGTTTTCTCTAGTAGGGTGTATGTGGGCGGGGAGCATTGCGTGAGAGGCCAGTAAGTTTAAATATTCCTCTGAGGTTGGGAGAATGTTGGGAGAAATATTTATATTTAAGTCGCCAATCACGGCCAAGGTTTGATAGTTTTTGAGATTATGTAACGTATTATCAAGATTACCGAAAAATTAATTTAGGTTTTTGTACGATGGAGAGCGATATATGGCAACTATAGCGAGCTTGCTTGCTACTTTTAGAACAAAACAATTTGTTTCTGGAAAGATAGATCCTCAACAGGGTAGGTACAATTATTGTTTACATAACCCTCATTTTGATTTTTAAAACTTGATTTAAAGGAAGTGAAGCTGGGCAGGGTCGGAATAGAGGGCGATTTACTTAACCAGCATTCTGAGAGGATCAATATTTCAGGTTGACATTTAATCTACTGACCGGGGTGTAGACGGTGTGCATCCCGTCGGACACGGATACGTTCAGCTCGTAGGCGGCCTGCCGCTCCCACAGCAGGCGTCGCGCCAGCAGCAGGCTGCCGTCCGTGCGGCCCAGCAGGAACTGTTGGCGCGGGTCCCCGCCCACTATGTCGTAGTACAGCTCGTCGCCGTCCGGGTCCGTCGCCTGCAGCACCGCCAGCAGGAAGCCGGGCGCGTCCAACTCGGCGGCCTGCAGCGCGGGGGGCGGGGCCAGCCGCGGCGCCCCGCCCCCTCCGCGCGGCAGCACGCGCACGGCGGCGCGCGCCAGCGCACAGCGCGGGGGCTCCCCGGCGTCGCAGGCCCGCAGCGCCAGCTCCAGCGCCGCGCCGGCGCGCAGCACGGCCCCGCGCGCCGCCAGCACGCGGCCGCTGCGCGCGCACACCCGCAGCACGCCGCGCGCCGCGCCCCGCGCCCGCGCCCAGTACCGCACGCTGCCGTTAGCGCCCGCGTCGGCGTCCAGCGCCAGCACGGTGCCGAGATAGAGCCCGCCGCCGCCGGGCCCGGACCCGGGCTCCGGCGCCTGCTCCCAGGCGGGCCCGCGCCCCGAGCCCTCCTCCTCGTCGTCGCTCTCCCACGAGGCGCTGCCCGACGACCGCTCGAGGCTATCGTCCGCCTCCTCGAAACAAATGTTCGAAACCTGTTACCTTCACCTTCCTATTCGTTGGGTGGTTCCGTTGGCCTCCTCGTTGGTTCTAAGGAGCCGAAGCAAAATATTTTCTCTATTGTTCAAAAATATCAGCCATCGCTCTGTACCTCCTCCCTCGTGAAACCTCGTCACCCGGAGAAAGTGGAAGAAACCTTAGTGGTAAAACTGAACGTCTCCTTGTTTCAAAGAATATTTATGCCAGCAAATCGTCCCACGCGGGATATAAGGGATAAAAGGGATATAAAAAAATATGCCTTTGGTGTTTTAAATTTTTTTTACTGACGTATATGCCTAAGTTTCAAGCCAATGCACTACGGATTGATAAGATAACATATTAATCATCGAAGCTACAAACTTGAAACTTGGCATAGATATCTATGCTTTAATACATTTAGTAATATTCGATAATATAAAAAAATTAAATGAAATTTGAAACTGCGCTGAGGTGTTCAATGTTGGATGAGAACTTTTAATTCGAACTTTTAACTCGTGAATTTACGTTTGAAACATAGTAAAAAAAATTTTGTACAGAAAACGCGCGGACGTGTCGAGCAGCAGACCAGTTAGGATATGGTACCTGGTTGTGCGGCCCCGGCCCCGACTCGGGCGCGCGCAGCTCGTAGTAGCGCTGCGTGAAGGCGGGCGCGTGCTCGTTCACGTCCAGCACCTGCACCGACACGCGCGCCGAGCCCGCCAGCTCCCCGTCCGAGCAGCTCACCTCCAGTGCGTGCTCGGCGCGCGTCTCGCGGTCCAGGGCGCGACCCGTCGTCTCTATCTCACCTGCAACCGACCGACCGACCAAGATTACGTCTCTATCTCACCTGCAACCGACCGACCGGCCAAGATTACGTCTCTATCTCACCTGCAACCGACCGACCGGCCAAGATTACGTCTCTATCTCACCTGCAACCGACCGACCGGCCAAGATTACGTCTCTATCTCACCTGCAACCGACCGACCGGCCAAGATTACGTCTCTATCTCACCTGCAACCGACCGACCGGCCAAGATTACTTATAAGGTAGAGAATTTCTTATTAGGTAGTTTTTTTATTTTTAAGCTATTGCATAGCTTTTATCGCGGGCTTTGAGCGCAGCGGCCGAATCAAGAAATTCCGTAACGAAAATAAAATTAACACCCCTCACTCTGCCTACTATAAATAGCGACTCTTGCGGCGACGCAACAAAGTTTAACAATTAAAATTGTACGGTTACGTACCTACATAAGTTTTCTACCTAATCAGCGAAATAAAATATTACGATGAGTGCAACGACAGTGACCGCGCGAGACAGTCGCGATGAGCGCTTCGTCGTTTACTTTTACACAATATTGTAATTAGTGAATAAAACTTTTAACTTTTGGTGATAGTATACTTTTTCATCAATGTGCACTACAACTAATTAACTTTAATGTACAGTCTCAACTGGGATCGTACATATGGTCCTTCGAGTTTAGGCAATTTGGTGCGTTTTGTGACTTAAGGTAACGAAAGCGAATCGGCGGCCCGGCCTCCCACAAGCGGGTCTCACCGGGCTGATTGAGAAGGCGCATATTTCGTTGCGGAGAGTCGCAGGTGTGCTGAATGCCAAAAAGACATTCGAGTGTTAACGAATATTCCATCGTAAACTACGTGGATCATCGGATTACGCTTGGAGTAGAAGATTTAAGTAACCTACATATTATAGGTACTTATTAACCAATCTTCGTGTCCTGAACCAACTACGGAAAAATAATACACTGCTTCACTACTGAACGTTAACTAACTTGAACTTTAACTACAAGAAAAAATGGAGGAACTTACAAAACAAGTAAGTTGCTTTGAGAACATAAAAACATTATGTTCTAACTACAAAAAAGACGGGAGTTCCAGAAAAACTATCGACTACTTAAACAAACGTCTGGAACTCTTGGAAGAATACTGGGTTGCATTTCACGAGAGAAATGAAATAATCGTTTCAAAAATTGAGGATAAGAGCCAGCATAACTACTTTACTAGCAACGTTTATGGAAAAACCAAAGAACTTTACGAAGCAACTAAGGAAAACATTATGGAACTACTGATCTCACATCGACAACAAGAGAAAGATGAGACACTGGATTCTAGCATTGACTTCGACCTATCTGGGATGCTGGAACCTACAGTCAAAGAACAAGATGTCAAGCCTGGCGAATATAGAAAAAGAATGATGGGCCGTCAAGAGTGTAACTTTAAGGCTTTAAAAAGAGCAATGTTAAAAGTTAACACTGAATTAATGAACGAAAAATGGGAACTTGAAGATCTTTCAATCCTGAAACATAAATGGGACGTTATTGACAAACAACACTGGCAGCTAGAAGATGCTCTACAAGGGTTAGATTTGAGTGACTACTGCACTAAATATGAAAATATTGAAGTAAAGTACGACGAATTAAGAAAGCAACTAAATAACAAGATCTGGTCTAACATACACTATGAAAAATCGACACCTAAAATCGAGATACCAGAATTTCACGGTGACTACATTCGCTGGATTTCGTTTAAAGACCTCTTTATAGAAACTATACATAAGAATCCTACCATCTTCAAAACGCAAAAAATGCAACACCTCAAAACTAAACATCAAAACAACATCTCACTGTTAGTGCTGAAAACTACGATTCGTGCTGGGAAATACTAACAAACCGCTACGACAATCGTCGCCTCCAATTTACGACGTTAATGAACGTGATGCAGCAACTTCCGGTCATCCATACATTGTTAGTAAAAAATATTATTTGACAAAAGGTAGATACTACCTTCCTAATTATTACAAACGACAGGTAGCTGTTTCGCTATCTTATTATTTTAGTATTACAGCCAAAAATTTGGCTACACACAATGCTTCTATTGAGCATAATCATGACATTCCAAATCAGACTCTGGAATTTTTTCCTAGTAATTTAAATTAGATAAAAAGACAATAGAGGATGTCTCTAGCACTGACAATTCAAATAATATATTTTATAAAAATAATCAATCAAACAAAAACGCTAAAAACTGTAAAATAAATACTGTAAATAAGTTTAAGTTTACTAACTTGGTGCATCAAAATATTCAAGGAATTTGTAACAAAGAATTAGAACTAGACTTGTACATGAACTCAAACAATATTGACATAATCTGCTTAACAGAACATTGGCTGAAAAGTCATGAGCTCATGTTCAACTTCAAGAATCACCAAGTTGGTAGCTCTTTCTGCAGAGTACATTCTATAAGAGGCGGGTCATTAATATTAATAAATAAACAAATAAAATTCAAAGAACGTAAAGACATTGTCGCCCACTCTGTAGAAAGACACATTGAGATAGCCTGCATAGAGTTGGAGCGGTTCCTTGTTATAAGCACTTATAGCCCACCAACCGCCTCATTTGATATTTTTGAGAAAATTATGGAGGACATTTTGCATAAGTCTATTACAAAATCAAATAAAGAAATTGTTGTATGCGGTGATTTTAATATAAATTTGCTTGAGAAATATTCATTGAGTATCAGAATAACTAGTTTATTTAATTCATTTGGTCTTGAACCTATATTTATGGAGCCAACTAGAATAACTGCCACTTCGGCCAAATGCATAGATAATATCTTTACCAATATAAACATAATAAGCAAAAATATAATTAGTAATATTCACTCTGACCATCTCGGTCAACTAGTTCAAATAGAAACTAAAATGAACAATAAAGATGTACAAAAAAAAATTACTTATATACCAGTTACCACTGATCGTTTAGAGAAAGTAAGATTGAACCTGGATACCAACTTGCTTTTTTTATTGTATAATGATGATAATCCAAATGATTTATACAATACATTTTTCACTGAATTTAATAATGTATTCAGTTCCATTTTCACATCTAAAACTATTGTGGTCTCTGGCAGTTCAACATTTTGTGAGTGGGCAACAGCAGGTATTCATAAGAGTAGGCGTACCTTGTATGAATTGTACAGTGAAAAACGGTATAACTTTAGTGAAGAGTTTAAAGAAAAAGTAAAAAATTACTCAAGAATCTTTAAGAATGTTTGTCGCTTTGCTAAATCTCAGTATTTAAGCTCAAAAATTAGAAACAGTCAAGATACTCGTAAAATAAAAGCAGCTTGGAAAATAATTAATAGTGAGACCGGAAAATCCAAAACTCATAATAGTGTAATAAATTTAAATATTAACAATAATATAATTAAGCAAGATATAGATGTAGCAAAGGCATTTGAAACTTTTTTTACTGATATTCCAGTCTCCACTACAAAGTCTTTAAACTCTTCTCATGTAATAGCAGTATCATTGTTAAAAGATAGTTTACCTGAATGTGTCACACAATTTTACTTTGAACATGTGGACAAAAACGATATTATCAAGGCATTCAAAATGATTAATGTAAAAAAGACCACTGATCTCTGGGGCATTTCTGTCAGTGTTATAAAACCACTAATTGACATAATTGCACCAGATCTAGCTTTCATATTTAATCAATGTATTGACAGTGGAGTATTTCCTGATTTGATGAAACATAGCAAGATCATACCTCTATTCAAATCAGGTAGTCATTCTGATCCTAGTAACTTTAGGCCTATATCAGTACTTCCTACATTTAGTAAAATATTTGAAAAACTTATTCTAAACCAATTACAACGGCATTTTAATACCAACAATTTACTAGACAGTAAACAATTCGGATTTACAAAGGGACGCTCAACGACTGATGCCGGTGTTGAGTTAATATCACATATTTTTGATATCTGGGAGGAATCACGCGATGCCTTAGGTATTTTTTGTGATCTGTCGAAAGCTTTTGATTGCGTTCACCATGAAACTCTAATCAGCAAACTACACCACTATGGTGTTAAGGGAGTTTCACTTAAGCTTCTCACATCCTACTTAACTGACCGAACACAACGAGTAGATGTAAATGGAAAGCGTTCTCCGGGGTCAATGGTAAAAATGGGTGTACCACAAGGATCAATACTCGGGCCATTCTTGTTTTTAATTTATATAAATGATCTACCTAAACTTGTAAAGGATGATCACGAGATTGTACTGTTTGCTGATGACACGTCACTTTTATTTAAATTAAAGCGACGACTTACTAATCTTGACGATGTAAACAATGCAATCTCTAAAGTTGTAACATGGTTTAATGTAAACAACTTATTACTTAACGAGAAAAAAACGAAATGCATTCGTTTTATACTGCCCAACGTTAAACAGGTGAAAGCTAATGTAAAAATTAATAACGAAAAGATAGATCTCGTCGACACCACAGTGTTCCTAGGCATTACTTTAGATAATAAGCTGCAATGGGGCCCGCACATAGATAAATTGTCGAAGAGACTCAGCTCTGCCGCATACGCTGTCAAAAAGATCCGTCATTTTACCGACGTAGATACCGCTAGACTCGTTTACTTCAGCTACTTTCATAGCATTATGTCTTATGGCATTTTGTTGTGGGGGAGTGCTGCTGATATTAACACCATATTTGTGTTGCAGAAGAGGGCTGTTCGTGCAATTTATAACATGGGCCCCAGAGAATCACTTAGAGATAAGTTTAAAGAAATTAATATTATGACAGTGCCTTGTCAGTATATATACGAAAATTTAATGTATGTGCACAAAAATGTTCATTTATTCAAAAAAAATTGCGATAATCATAGTATTAACACTAGAAATAAAGATAAACTCGCTGTTCCCACTGTAGGCTCGCTAAAGTTAATAAGTCTTTTATAGGGCAATGTGTACGCTTCTATAACAAGGTCCCAAGCGACGTGTTAGATTTGTCGATTGGCAAATTTAAAAACGTAATTAAACAGAAACTGTCTATTAAAGCATATTATAAAATATCTGATTATTTAGAAGACAAAAAAGCTTGGGATGAATCTGCTCCAACTCGACTCGGCATCCGTAACAAAATTGTCAAGGATCATACAAAAAAGTGTTAAGACCAGACAAGTTTCTTGCCGGATTCTTCTTGAACTGGGGTTAGGAGGAACCGGCACCTAGATTCACTAGCATGTAAGAAGACGATTCAAAGTGGTCCTTGTGATTGTAATGAATAAAGTTATTTTGAATTTTGAATTGAATTTTGAATTTTGAATCCAGACTCCAAACACCTACAACATCAAGAAAATGCATGATGTCGTTACCGAAAGCCTAAACGGGCTTACTAACATGAGCGTGGACGTAACGAGCTGGGGCCCAATGATCGTGCATTATATGTCACAAAAACTGGATGCCGTAACTTTTAACGAATACTCAAAAGAGATCAAGAATAACAGAGACCTGCCTGATCTTACAGAGTTTCTAAATTTTTTACAAAAACAATTTATGGCATTTGAAACTATAAAAAATCGGCAAAAAGAGGCAAACAATTCTCAGAAACAAAGTAGAAACTTGAACTCAATCAAACCGACAAACAAGTACAACTGGAAACCAACCTACAATGAAAAACCGCACAATACTGGGAATTCGACCTTATATAAAGACAATAAGAACTATTCGAGAACTTTTTACACTACGTATGGCAAATGTCCTTTGTGCGAGGGGAATCATGTTCTAATGCAATGTACGAAATTCGTCGAAATGAACATTCCAATGCGCAATAGCACCGTCGCAAAACTGAAAGTCTGCAAAAACGGTTTATACAGTCATTAAAATACGGATTGTAGCTCGTCAAAAACATGCAAGGAATGTAATATGAAGCATCATACCTTGTTGTACATGAAAAAAAAGTCGAACGAACTAACTAAACCTGAGAAAACTAGCCAAGATAAACCTTCAACTTCAGGTCAATAAACTAAACAGGCCTCTTATCACTCAGCAACTGCAAACACGGAAGTGTTACTGACTACTGTCAAAATAAGAGTCCAGGGAACTGATGGCACTTACAAAACCTTTCGTGGACTACTTGATCAAGGCTCGCAAGTCAACCTGATAACGGAGAATGCTGCTCAGATTCTACGTCTACCAAGGCAAAAACTTAATGCAACTATATCTGGAGTGGGGTCTGTGTCTGGAGACTGTAATCGATACACAGTGACTTTACTTTCAAAACTCAAGCTTTGGTACTAAAACGGTTAACTAATAATTTACCAAACTGTACCTTTGAAAAAGCTAACTGGCCACATTTGCAGAACTTAAAACTTGGCGACCCTGACTACAACATGACTGACTCCATTGACTTACTTGCGGCACCAACTTCATCGGCGCATCGAAGTTTCTGAGAAACGAGTATGTACTGTGGAAAAGTGAACTAGCTCCCCAATTCTTCGATGACATCGGAAAAATGGAAGTAGAGTGGCATTTTAATGCTCCCGCCTGGCCAAGAGCGGGAGGACTCTGGGAGGCCGCCGTTCGATCGATGAAACATCACCTACATCGCATCTTGGGAGATCAAAAACTAACATACGAGGAGTTTACGATGTTGCTTTGTAAAATAGAAGCGTGTATGAACTCGAGGCCGTTTTGTCCCCTCACAGAGGACCCAGAAGACTACAACTATTTAACTCCTGGGCATTTTCTGACTGGAAGCCCTAAAATGACACTACCTCTTTCAAACTGTGAAGAAGAGCGACAATTGAATTTACGCCAAAGATAGCAGCTAACTGAACACATGCTGAACCGATTCTGGAAATTATGGTCTAGCGACTATTTAAATCAACTACAAGGCAGAAGTAAATGGAACAAACAAACTAAAAACCTAGAGAGAGGGGATATCGTCCTTGTCAAGGATAACAACTTACCTCCAGGAAAGTGGGCCATGGGGAAGGTGATCGAAGTACATCCAGGGGAAGGCGGTCATGTAAGAGTTTCTACTATCAAAACCCAGTCTGGCATAATGAAGAGACCCATCATCAAACTGTGTAAACTTTTGACTAGCGAAATGGTCATTAACCAAAACAACGACGATAAATAAAAAAAAATATCAACGAAAAACTGCAAACGTACCAAAAAAAAAGACTACTTGACTATGTTTGTTGCTTTTTTAACTATGTGTACCTTTATAACGGGATTACATTGCGCTTCTACGGGGGAAGAAAATATGATGCCGAATGTTCAGATTAACAGCCTTGGAAATGAACGCCCGATCTACTACGATACGATTGGAAAAGTACAGCTGATTCACAATGAATGGATTTTACTAACGTACTATAACTTGACTAACTACTGGCAAGCTACACTAGATATCGAAATCTACTTGGAAGATCTGAAAATTCTGTGTCACAAACTGGACTCAAGATTCTGCGAAAATATAATAATGCAGTTTGATCATGAAATAGAACTTTTAAAACTATCATGGTTTTGCACATAATTTTCACTCAAAACGGATTATTTACCATGATATATGAGTTTTTTTTTTTCTGCTTCTCGATATTTCGGCACAGTTGCATGCGCCATGATCACGAGATAAACTGAAGTCTTTGCGGGTGGATGTTATTGGCAGACAAAACGGTCTACCCTCTTTCTCAGTCTTTTACTGCGAACATTACCCCTACTACCGGTTTCACTGTCACTAACAACTCGATCACGATTACGACACACAACACTCACGGTATCTGGACGCATAACTGGTACCTCACTTTTACGATTTCCACACATCCTCACCACAGGGTTCCAGGCTCCAGACAATTGAAAACCGTCTTCTCGATTGAAATTCCTGTGTTTGGTAATCTCTATTGCCTCTTGTACCAATCTTGGGATGTAATGTTTTTCAGTTGAGATTACCTGTGGATTGTGTAACTCGATCCAGTGGTTTGAGCCAGATTCTAGTAGATGTGTAGCTATGGCCGACTTTTGTGTGTCCATATTTTTGACCGCCCGGATGTGTTCTGTCACTCGACAAGCTATGGTACGTTTTGTTTGGCCGATGTAAGAGCTCCCACAGCTGCAGTCAATCTTGTACACTCCTGGTGTTTGAAGAGGAATCTTATCTTTAGGTGAGCGCAGGTAGTGTGAGATCTTATTTAAGGGAGTAAAAATTGTTTTTATGGACAATTTCTGCAGGGCTTTCGCAATTTTGTCCGTCACTCCTTTGATGTACGGTAGAAAAGCAGGTTTTCGTTCTACTATACATCTGTGGGGCTTAGGCCTTTGTCTAACTGGAAAAGATCGAAGCTTATATCCATTTTTACGTAGGACATGCTGAACATGAGCTAGCTCACTCTTTATGGAGTACTCATCACATAGGTCGAAAGCACGGTTCGTGAGAGACATTACAACCGAGTTAAGCTGCCGAGGGTGATGGTGTGAATCAGCATGGAGATATCGGTCCGTATGGGTCGGCTTCCTATAAACGGTACGTTACGTTAAAAAGGTACGTTGATGATGTTTTCTGTATTGTAAGAGGCAATAAACATGAGATTGAACTCCTTTTGGCATACCTAAATGGCGTACATACCAAGATGCGGTTTACGTATGAAATGGAAAGTGATCGAAGCTTGGCTTTCCTGGACGTGATGGTACAGATTCGTGATGATGGTAATTTAGGCTATTCCGTTTATAGGAAGCCGACCCATACGGACCGATATCTCCATGCTGATTCACACCATCACCCTCGGCAGCTTAACTCGGTTGTAATGTCTCTCACGAACCGTGCTTTCGACCTATGTGATGAGTACTCCATAAAGAGTGAGCTAGCTCATGTTCAGCATGTCCTACGTAAAAATGGATATAAGCTTCGATCTTTTCCAGTTAGACAAAGGCCTAAACCCCACAGATGTATAGTAGAACGAAAACCTGCTTTTCTACCGTACATCAAAGGAGTGACGGACAAAATTGCGAAAGCCCTGCAGAAATTGTCCATAAAAACCATTTTTACTCCTTTAAAGAAGATCTCACACTACCTGCGCTCACCTAAAGATAAGATTCCTCTTCAAACACCAGGAGTGTACAAGATTGACTGCAGCTGTGGGAGCTCTTACATCGGCCAAACAAAACGTACCATAGCTTGTCGAGTGACAGAACACATCCGGGCGGTCAAAAATATGGACACACAAAAGTCGGCCATAGCTACACATCTACTAGAATCTGGCTCAAACCACTGGATCGAGTTACACAATCCACAGGTAATCTCAACTGAAAAACATTACATCCCAAGATTGGTACAAGAGGCAATAGAGATTACCAAACACAGGAATTTCAATCGAGAAGACGGTTTTCAATTGTCTGGAGCCTGGAACCCTGTGGTGAGGATGTGTGGAAATCGTAAAAGTGAGGTACCAGTTATGCGTCCAGATACCGTGAGTGTTGTGTGTCGTAATCGTGATCGAGTTGTTAGTGACAGTGAAACCGGTAGTAGGGGTAATGTTCGCAGTAAAAGACTGAGAAAGAGGGTAGACCGTTTTGTCTGCCAATAACATCCACCCGCAAAGACTTCAGTTTATCTCGTGATCATGGCGCATGCAACTGTGCCGAAATATCGAGAAGCAGAAAAACTCATATATCATGGTAAATATCCCGTTTTGAGTGAAAATCATGAAATAGAACTATTGAAACACTATAACAACATATTACTAGCGCCGCACAAGCATTTATCGGAACGTAAAAGGCGCTCTCTGATTGATGGAGTAGGTTACGGCGCAAATAGCTTGTTTGGAGTGTTGGATCAGCGTTTTGCACAGAAATACCTAGAGGACATTCAAGCAATACAGAATAACGAAAAATACCTGCTTGGACTTGTAAAGAACCAAACTACAATCGTGGAAATCGAAAATGAGATTATGAAAAAACATGAGACGAACATTCGAAAACAATTTATGATAATGAATAAGTTTATGAATGATACGGACTTGAAATTATCTAAACTACAATCAAAAATCGGCACTATCATGGCAACTTACTACTTCAGCTCTGTGTCGCTAACCGCGCATTTACTACTTTCCAATTTGAGGAATGTTCAAGAGATGCTTTTCAACGCCTTATTGGATGTCTACAAAGGTCATATCGATGTACATCTTCTAACTCCAAATAACTTAATCAAACAAATGAGTGAGATCTCTGGAAAACTGCCAAAAACATTAACCTTCCCAGTAGAAAATATTCAAGAAGAGATAAAGGATGTTTATAAAATACTCTATGTAAAGGCTCGAGTGACGGGCAACTACTTTATGTTTGAGATACACATACCATTAACTAGTGACGAAGAATTCACACTTTATCGTGTCATCCCTTTGCCACTGATAACAAGACATAAACAAGTAATGATCACAAGATATGTATCATCTAAATACATTGCGGTTAACTTTAGAAAGAATACCTACTTCGGCTTAAATGAAGATGAAATGAAAGGATGCATTCAACGAAGGACAGATAACTTCGTATGCAGTCTAAACTTACCTATAAGAAACATCGCAAGCAATGGAGCACCCTGTGAAGCTAAATTATTAGGTCATCAAACGACTTCGCCGTGTACTATGAAGATAACAGAGTGTAATACCGCTTGGATCGAGTTACATTCAACGAATACCTGGCTGGCAGTGTGTTGTGACTCGTGCGAATTACGAACTGTCTGCGCTGGTGATGTTTCCACTCACCAGATTAACATATCGGGATTCATAACTTTGAAGCAAGGATGTGTGATGCAGAACGAGGACTTAAGCATCTATGCTCACAATCTATACCGTAGTGATGCGAGAGTAAACTTATTTCTGGAGAGACCACCGAAACTCGATAAGTCTATTAACGACATATTTAAACAACGCACACCCCAACTTGAAATACTATCTCAAGACGAAAACCTAGAAAGAGTAAATAAAAAGCTGGAGCAGCAAAAAATGAAAGAGCGTCATCTTCCAGAGACGTTATCTATTCACGATATTCATCAATATACGATCTGCTACATTCTGTTGACCGTCGCTGCTATCGCAACGTTGGTATGGGTTGTGAAAAAGAAAGGCGTGTGTAAAAGCAAAGCTATTTATGCCACGGCGGTAGAACTACCAAAACAAGAGACGCTTGAGCTGCAGCCCCGCGGTTACTCAACGATACTGAAGACGCACAAACTACGAAGGTCATCCTCACTAGTGGAACGGCCACGCAGGGATGAGTCACGAGCGACGGCGGCACAGAAGCAGTGCGAACGACCCCAGCCACAGCCTCGGACGGAACACGTCGAAGACATCAAATTTAATTTTGATTAATTTTACTTTTTATTTTAATTATTACACTTTTAGGTTTTTTAAGCCAAGTTATTTTAAAAAGTACTTACTTACATACATAGGTACTTGGAACTATGTTAATAATTTTGTCTTTGTTCAGACGATTCGCCCTCACGCTTTTTCTCCTGTTTGGGGTTAGGAATATGTACGGTTACGTACCTACATAAGTTTTCTACCTAATCAGCGCAATAAAATATTACGATGAGTGCAACGACAGTCACCGCGCGAAGCAGTCGCGATGAGCGCGAATCGTTTACTTTTACACAATATTGTAATTAGTGAATAAAACTTTTAACTTTTGGTGATAATATACTTTTTCATCAATGTGCACTATAACTAATTAACTTTAATGTACAGTCTCAACTGGGATCGTACAAAAATAATGGCTTGGAAATGTAATAGATTACAAAAACATCAAAATGAGTTGCATGTGGTCTTGGATATAGAAAAGTTAGATGAGTGCCTCGTATCTTCAGATACGAGGCACTCATACATTTTACAAAGTAATCACTCACACATCAAATTTAAAGGATATAGAGTTTACAATGCACTACACCCAGCTAATAAAGGAAGGTGTGGCAGTGCAGTTATTGTAAAGGAGGCGTCGCGTCGGTCGTAGCAATACTTGCGGTGGGTCTCTCCCTATCGATATGTTTGTGCGGAGTGCTCCGTTATGTATTCCGTGCGCCGGAGCATTTTCCTCGTTACCTACCGGTGCTCTCGTCAATGGAGAAAAGGCCCTCAGGGTTGCCGGCAACGATGGAATAGGTGAGCGTGACGGGTTGCGGGGCCTTGTCCCCGTCCTCGCACTGCACTGCGGCCACCCGCGTGCGGGCAGCCGCGCCCTCGGCCACCTGCGCCGCGTACAGCGCATGCGTGGGCCACGGCGCCATGTCGTTCACGTCGGTCACCGAGATGTACACCTGCACGCGACACCCAATCCTTTATTAGAGGCAACCTACTGTTCCTATTTATTTAGTATTCGAAGGTCCATAACCGAATACCTTACTACAAATGGAGAATTTCTAAAGAAAAACTCTGATAACGATCATGCAAATCTACAATGCGAACGTTCGGTGCGATATCGGATCGAACGGATCCGTGAGCGCGTTCAGATCCATATTTTATCTCAGATCGGGTAGTCACCTCGATGCAGGAGTGCTTGGGAACCAAGCCGTGGTCCTGCGCGCAGAGCGTCAGCCAGTAGTGGTCCTCCGTCTCGCGGTCCAGCGGCATCAGCGTGCGGACGACGCCTGCGGAGAGAGCGGACGTCGGTCAGCGAGAGTGGCAACGCGCGCGGCCGTCCTCGCCGTCCTCGCCTCGCCGTCGCGAGCGCTCACCCGTGTCGTCGACGCCGAAGTGCGCCATCCCCGAGCCCGCCACGATGTAGTAGGCGAGGCGCGAGTCCCGGCCGGGCGGGTCCGCGTCCGTGGCCGCCGCGTCCAGCGCGCGCGTGCCCGGCGGCGCGTCCTCCCGCACCGCGCCCGCCAGCACGGCGTGCGCGGCGAAGCGCGGCGCGTGCGCGTTCTCGTCCACGTCCTCCACCTCCACCACCAGCGCCGCCTCCGCCCACAGCGCGGGCGCGCCGCCGTCCGTGGCGCGCACCGTGAGCCCGTGCACCTGCCGCTGCTCGAAGTCGAGCGCGCGCGCGAGTCGCACCGCGCCCGAGGCGGCGTCCACCGCGAACGCGGAGTCCGCGCCCGCGTCCCGCAGCGAGTACGAGACGCGGCCGCCCGCGCCCAGGTCCGGGTCGAACGCCTCCAGCGCGGCCACGAGCGCGCCCACCGGCACGTCCTCGCGCACGCGCGCCGAGTACGAGGCGAGGCCGAAGCGCGGCGCGTTGTCGTTCACGTCGTCGACCGCGACGCGCACGCGCGCCTCCGCGTGCAGCCCGCCGCCGTCGGTCGCGCGCAGCGTCAGCTCGTACAGCGCCGCGCGCTCGCGGTCCAGCGCCGCGCAGACGCCGAGCGCGCCGGTGCCGGCGTCCACGCAGAAGTCGCCGACGCCGGCGCCGAGCAGGCTGTACGAGAGCCGCGCGAAGGCGCCCGCGTCCGCGTCGGTGGCGCGCGGTTGGAACACGACCGTGCCGTTGAGCGCGTTCTCGGTGACGCGGAAGCTGGCGAGCGCGCGGTCGAAGCGCGGCGCGTTGTCGTTCACGTCGAGCACGGTGACGGGCAGCAGGCGCGAGGACGCCCGACGCGGGGCGCCCTGGTCCCACGCGGTCACGTTCAGGAAGTACTCCGCCTCGCGCTCGCGGTCGAGGTAGCCGATCACCTGCAGCTCGCCGGTGTCCGGGTCCACGCGGAAGGCGGAGTCGGGGTCGCCGCCGGAGATGCCGTACGTCACCAGCCCGTCGTAGCCGAGGTCGCGGTCGCGCGCGCGCAGCCGCACCAGCGTCGCTCCCAGAGCGATCGACTCGTTCACCTGCAAGATGAACGGAAGCGATCAAAGATCGGTCCGCGATCGACGGGATCGCCCCGTCCGCTGCGGTCGGAGCGTTCTCGTCTCACCTTAACCTCGACCGGGAAGTCGATGAATTCGGGCGCGTGCAGGTTTCTCGCGAGGCGCGCGGGCGCGGACGGGAAGTCGTCGGCGAGCGCGGCGGGCGCGTTGGCGCGCTCGGCCGCCGCCAGCAGGTCGGCCAGCCGGCGGGCCGCGCCCGTGTCGCGGCACTGCAGCGCGGCCGCCGCGCCCGCGCCGCCCAGCCGCAGCGCGATCGACATCGCATCCGCGAAGTGCGCCCCGTCGGTGGCGGTCACGTTCGCGACCAGCGAGTCGCCTCGCACCGCGCCCAGGTCGCAGGCCACGCTCAGCACGCCCGTGCTCGCGTCCAGCGCGAGGCAGCCGTCCTCGTTGCCGGCCAGGATGCGGTACGAGACCGCGTCGCCCGCGTCGAAGTCGATCGCCGACAGCGTGAGGATCTCCTCGCCGACCGGCAGGCGGCGCGGCAGGCGGCCCGAGCACTCGACGCGCTCGAACTGCGGCCGGTTGTCGTTCACGTCCTCGATCCGCACCGACAGCCGCAGCTCCGCCTGGCGCCGGTAGGGCGCGCCCCAGTCGGACGCTCGCACGCGCAGCTCCCACTCGCGCCGCATGCTCTCGTAGTCCAGCAGGCGCGCGGCTCGCACGGCGCCCGTGAACGGGTCCACGTCGAACGGCACCGGCTCCGCGTTCGCGAGGCTGTACGAGACGTAGGCGTTGTCGCCCGAGTCGGCGTCCCGCGCGGTCACCCGCGCGAGCACCGCGCCCACCGGCCCGTTCTCGGACACGGTCACTCGCAGCTCGGGCGCCTCGAATGCGGGCGAGTTGTCGTTCGCGTCGAGCACGGTGACCTGCACCTTGGCGGAGGACTGCAGCCGCGCCCCGGTCGCGCCGCGGTCGATGGCGGACACCGTGAGGTGGTACAACGCCCGCGCCTCCGCGTCCAGCTCGCGAGCCGTGTGCAGCACTCCCGTGTCGGGGTTCACGCGGAACTCTCCGCCCTCGTTCCCGCCCACTATCTCGAAGTGCACGCGCGTCGCGCGTCCCGCCTCGCGGTCGGACACCTTCAGCCGGATCACGGGCGCGTTCGGCGGCGCCGTCTCCGGCACGGACGCCTCGTACAGCTCGCGCGCGAACACCGGCGCCTCGTCGCGCGCGTCCGCCAGCGTCACCGGCAGCGTCAGGTACGCGGTGCGCGGCGGCCGGCCCGCGTCGGTCGCGCGCAGCGTCAGGTTGTAGCCGCGGGGCTCGTCGCGCGGCAGCAGCGCGTGCGCGGCCACGTCCCACTCGCCGGCCTGCGCGGACGCGCTCACGCGGAAGTGTCCGTCCGGGTCGCCGTCCACGATGTCGACGGCGGCCACGCGGCCCGCCTCGCCCGCGTCCGCGTCGCGCGCCTCCAGGATGGCGTAGACGCGCGCGCCGGCGGCCGGCAGCGCGGGCAGCCGGCGCGCGCGCAGCGAGGGCGCGTGCAGGTTGGAGCGCACCACGCGCACGTCGAGCTGCGCGCGCGCGGCCGGCGCGGCGGGGCCGAGGTCCCGCAGCGAGGCGCGGTCCCGGGCCAGCACCACCAGCGAGCGCCGCGCGCCCTCCGCCGCGCTCGGCGACCGCGTGAGGGTCACGAGGCCGCTCGTCGGATGCACCGCGAACGCGTCCGAGGGCTCCTCGAGCGAGTAGTAGATCTCGCCGTTGAGGCCGAGGTCCGCGTCCTCGGCTCGCACGCGCGCCACGCTCGAGTGCGGCGGGGCGTCCTCGGGCACGGTGACGTCGTACTCGGTCGGATAGAACAGCGGGCCGAGGTCGTTCTCGTCGTCGACGCGCACGAGCACGGTCGCGTCGGCCTCGAGCGCGCGGCCGTCGGGCAGCAGCGCGGAGGCGCGCACGTCCAGCCGGTACAGGTCGCGCCGCTCCCGGTTCAGCACGTCGGCCTGCCCGGCGCGCGTGCGCACCAGCAGGAAGCACAGGTCCCCGACGCAGCGCTCCTCCGCCTTGAAGAACTTGTCGCGGTCGCCGTGCCGGATGCGGAAGCGCACGCGGGCGGCGGGCGCGGGCAGCCGCACGGCGGGCGGGGAGTCCCCGGGCGCGCTCTCGCAGTAGGTGCGCGGTGCGCTGTTCTCGGGTACGCTCACGTTGTAGGCGGCCTGCGTGAAGCGCAGCGCGGGCTCGAGCTCGAGCTCGGGGCCCGGCTCCGGCTCGGAGCCGGCGCGGGGCGGGCCGGGTCCGGCGCGCGCTCCCCACGCCACGCACGCCAGCACGAGCCACGCTCCGCCGCGTTGCATCTCGTCTCGAACGATCTGGAAGAAAGGAGGTTATTTGTTGTAAGGACGATGGATGTCGTTTTTCATCTTTTTAGTAGTTCCGGTTTAAATTAGACTTTAAAAATAACTTGGACTAGTTAGATACCTTAATTACAGAATAATATTCTCCCGCCGCGTCTGCCTTTATAAACTTAAACACTAAAACTACCGAACGGATTTTTTTACTGTTTTCAACAATGGACGGAGTTGTCCACGTGGAAGGATGGATGCACGATCTTGTCGCTTACCATTGTAACGAATCGGACAGTTCGGCTTGAGAACAGAGGGGCGATTATGGAACATTGATACTAATAGCTTTCAGTTTCTATTGATGAATTGGTATTTACGGATCGCTGCTATTTCTATCGACTTCTATCGCTAGTTACAATGTGAAGTTGGTGTCAAACTATAACTCGACCAATTTACAAAGTACGATTGTGGTACGAACCGTGTTTAGCGTACTAAGCATTTAAATACATCGTATAGATTGATTTAAATAATGCCTATTGCTAATCGACATTGATAGACATTGATGCCGATTGCTAATCGAAACGGATAGACATTGATTGTATCAAGAGTTCCATAATCGCTCTACAGGTGAAACGTTGACGCCAATGGATTTACTAATATTTTGTAAAATACGAATAATCTTATTTAATTTGCAACCTTTCTGAATTAGAGTAACATTGCTAAATGACATATCTTAAATTTACTATATTGATGTGTGATTGACGTGTTTTAGCGCATTAACACTGCGGAAATTAATTCAATGAAGGAATCAGATGTGAATTTTAAAATATTTGAGAACAGTCATTTAAAACATGTTAAGTACCAAATCGTTTAAATTATGTGGACTTTGGAGCAATAGTGTTGACTCCATTTCGAAACAGCTGATAGTTGGGCGCAATCTACCTACTTTATAAAGTGATTTCAATTATGAACCTAACACTGTAAATCAGCTATATTATAATTATAATTATAATTCGAAGTTATCATTTTATTTAACTTTTCATGCGAGTAATTATTTATTGTTAAGAAAAACCAACAGAAAGACACGATTCGCTTAAAAAGTTAAATAAAAACAGAAAGCCATTAACAGGTTTCCGCTGATTAAAACATAACAATAACAAATATGTTTAAATTAGTTCAATTAGTTCAAATTAGTTCAGTGAATGTCAGTTGTGTGAAGTTTAAGTAGTTAGATATTATTTGTTCTGTAAGAGGAAGTCTAGATTTGTTGAAAGTTAAGGTGGAATAAAATAAGCTTACTAATAAACATCAAATCATTATAAATCTTAAGTAAGTGTTATTTAATTCTAGTCGTTTCTACGTGGCTTGTGTTCTAACTAGTACATAAGTAAATGTGTAAAACTTGATAATCGTAAAAGCCATTATGACCATTAATTTTTAATAATCTGAAAAACCCTGTACTTGCTGTCCCAAAAACATAAAAAACCACGAGAACCGCAGGCCTTTGAATTATTGAGTTTTGTTTAAGTAGGTAAATAAAAAACATAGTTAAGTAATAATACCTCGCATAAGTCAAATCAGAAGTCAAACAATTATGGCGTACCCCAGGGCAGCATTTTAGAGCCATTCCTTTTTCTACTATATATTTATGATTTACCATTAGCTACGAAACGTCCGTGTGTACTTTTTGCAGATGACATATCCATAATTGTGACTGACAATGAGAAAAATATAATCTATAAGGGCGCCTTAAAATCAGAAGTAGAATCAATTTTAACCTGGCTAGATAATCTTCAAGCTAATATTTCAAAGACAAAATTGATTAAGTTTCACAATTATAATACTGCCTTTACGAAAAACAGCGTATGTAAATTTTTTTGCGAAAATGAGTTATTAGCATATTCGAAATCAGCGCAACGAGCGCTATCTGAATCAATTATCCATTTTTTCGTATGTTTGATAGAAATGAAAATAACTATAAGCATAAACCTCCTATGTGCAAGATTTTTAATTTCTTCCCTAGAATAAACGACTTATTGTCCACTGCGTTAAGAGTTTTTATCCAAAATAAATATCGTACGAGGCACTTAAGATGCTTATTAGTAGTACTTTTTGATGGCCAGCTCAACTTACAATGCAAAAAGATTATATGAGCCGCTCACGTTGTTTGTACTGACTTGTACTTTTATAGGACGGTTTAAAAAAACCCTATGAATAAAAATCGCACTGTCTCTTACTTTCTTTATGTGTTGCATGTTAACTTTATATCATTACGTCATCCTAGGTACACACAACACAAGTAGCGCATGATGTTTATGTCTGGATACAAAGTGCAAAGGCGGTGAGGGAGGAGATAGGAATACGTTATTGACAGTGAACCAAAAATTAATTTGCGTCCAAGGCGGCAGGTGCACATTTGGTCGTCGTGACTTAACCGGAACTTGGCGAGATACAAAACCATGGTAAGTTAACATTCAATAATTAAATATAATTTAATATTGGATTTCGTTCGTCTTAGAGAATAGGTACTATAAGTTACATCAAAACCTAATGTAATTAATTACTAATAATGTCTAAAAAGTTATTCATAGATGATTAATAATAAATAATAAATATTGCTGGACAATGCACACCACACCACCTTAGTCCCAAACTAAGCATAGCTTGTATTATGGTAATAAGAGGATATAATAAGCAAAATGTTTGTGATCTTTATTTGATTCAGAAAAATCCTGCCAGACGAAACAATTGCAGACTCTTGAACCTATACTTGGACGAGTTACTAAATCTCAATAACTTCAATGTGATTTTCAATCATCAATATCGCAATGAGTATTATAATTTCTTTAGATTTATGCAGATCTTTCAAATGTTCACCCATAGTACTCCAAAAAGTTATAAGCCGATGGATATTGATTCCCTTCTGTGACTTCTGTTATCGAATATGATGTGCCTACACCGGATATCGACATATGGCACAACTCTAATGAAAGCTGAAGACTGATATAGACCATATTCCTGATTCTATCAAAACCACAGATGATTAAATTTTGGAGAATAATATATGACTGGTTCGAAAACTTTACTACAAAAAAATGACTTAAATAATGTTCTAGAGAAGAGAAAGAAGGCTTTGTCCTATTTTATAATTTTTATAGCATTTTTAAAATGTTTTGTAATAATTAAGCTTAAAACTGACATTTTTGACTTCATTGTTGCTCCTATCCTTGTTAATGTATTATAAATATTGTATGGCATTGATAACAGAATCTCTGGTATTGATTATGTTATAATTAGGTATACGAGTAACTTTTTCTTTTATAACAGGAAATATTTTTTAAAGGGAGTCTCAATTAGTGATCTCTACTTAGAAAATTTCCTATTTATTAAGTAAGTATTAAAAACTGATAAATAATAAAGGTTTGCGGTTGTGTCGTTTTAATTTGTAATTTTTGTATCTTTTAAAAGTTGATCTCTAATGTAAAGTGCCTACTTAATATAAATTATTTTTTGCATTTACGAAGAAATCTCATTTTTCTAGAATATCTTGATTTTTATTGCTTATTTTTATAACCTATTACCTATTTTAAGTTAGTAATTATTAGTAATCCAATCGCATTAACTCCCACTCAGAACCAATACGTGAATCTATACGTATGTTACGAGCATAAATAGCGTATTTGAATGCTAGACGCATTTAATTATAAATCACTTTGGTACTAGTCATAATCAACGTATGTGGTTGCTTAAGATTACAATCGTAATTCGTAAATTATTTTAGCGAAATATTAAAATACAAGACATAAACATCCTAAAAATACTTTCCTAGTCATAAGGAACGTAATTGTTAATTTTCCTAGTCATAAACATCGCAACTGCTTTATTATAAGCATTATGATTTATTATGCTTTATTATATTATAAAGTTTATAAGTTAGTTTACTATTTCTTAATTACTAATATTTTTGAGATCTATTTTTTGGTTTTTCTTAAAAAACAAGAAGAAAGCTAAAAAAATGTAAAGAATTATAAAATACACACATTTTGTAAGTAGAAGCAACATTTTAAAAAATATATCAATTAGTGTAGCCGTGACAGCAAAAATAAAAATAAAACCTTTGAGCGCGCATCTCTAGAAACTTGCCGCAATGCACATACGCTGTTTATCGTAAGAAGGGCAGAATAATAAAATCAGTGTTAATATAAATGTGACATGTCGTAATTAATTAATTGAAAAATATTGACGAAATTAAATTTTTGGCGTAACATTATAAGAATTGTAACTGGAAGTCACATATTGACTGTTCATGTAAAAAGTTAAACCGCTTTTCCGTTTTGTTAAGTCGTTTTTTATTTCTAATTGTGCTTTGAAACAATTACGACGCACTTCAGGACAGAAAACAGCATTGACAGCGTATCACGGATATGTTGCTTCTGTTTTGAGATACGGACTTCTACTTTGGTAACTCCACGGATATTATTAAATAAATAATAAATAAATAAATAAATAAGTATAATAATATAATAATAAGCTCTTTAAAAAGTTAGAGAAAACGAAAGGTTCTTTGACAAATATATAGATAAAATAAATAATACCGGACATTTACCGGGCGCATAATAACAGTTATATTATGGCTATTAAATATTTAATCTAATACCAAAAGCGATTAGAGAGTTGCCGACAGCTCAATTTAAGAAAAAAACTGTAGGTATACATGGCTCAGCGAGAAATGTTTTAACGATCTTGATGAAATGTTTTAATAATGATTGATATTCTGGATACATCTGCTTACTTATATAATATTGATGTTGACATTTTCATTTTTATTTTATGTATACTTAATTGTAATTAATAATCTGATTTATCTCATGGTTGGCATGTTGATGTTTGCTGTCGGTCATCGACGAAGTGTGTAAGACAATTATTATGTGAGAACCTTATATTTACCATACTTCGAGCAAATCATTTCATTTCACTTCTAATTGTGCTATTTCTCATAATTTAGAAAATCCTTATTAGCCGTGATATTTTTTGTATAATTTCATCATAAATGCATATTATTACGTTGATGTTTATTTATTTTTATACTTTTAATTAACACGGATAAAACCAATTACATTAATTAAATATTATTATGTCTAATTGCAACTATTAATATATTATTCTAAATTACAAATCTAATACTATAGTTATACACAGAATAAATTAAAAATGTTATTATACTACACACAGATATTAAAAATATATCTATCAAGTCAAAAAAATACAAATAATGGAATCATGTCAGGACTACTATATGGGTAGGTACTTATACAAAAACAAACAAATAAATAACCAAATAACCAGTCATACTTCACGTTCACAAAACCTTAGACAGTCTGCCAGTATTTTGGTCCATCCATCCGCAAACAGGTCACATTGAGGATAGGCCTCTAGGAGAGCGTTGAGTGCGGCGAGGATGCGAGGCACGGGCGAAGTAGCGCGGGCCACAATACGACTGGCTGGTACGGCAAACAACTTATGTTTCCGATTCCGAAAGAAATTGACAGGGGCATAGAATCGACACAGCACAGCACACAGATCCGGAGCGTCAATTAGGCCACGAAATATCTTGACTGCCGTTATGATTTGATCGTTGGACCGGCGAACCTCTAGCGAGTTGTAGCCCAGACAGCCAAGGAGAAATTTTGTGGGATACATAAAGGGATAGTATCCAAAACGATGCTTATAAAGGAACCTAAGGAAAGCTTTTTAAACCTTTTCTAACAGAAGAGCATACTTGGCTTCGTGCGGATTCCATACGCATGCGCTGGTTTCGAGCTTGCTCCGAACAAGAGCACCAAAAACAATTCGAATCACATGCTCCCTGCGGAATTCCCGAGCGTTCCTCAGTACGAAGCCTAAGCGTCTATAGGATTCATTTGCCAATGCAACCATGTGATCATGAAAGGTGAGCTTTTGATCAAAAATGTCACCCAAATATTTCATTGTGCATGTACGTGTTATGACCTGGTTATCAATTGTGTAGTCGAAGAAGATTGGACGCCGCACTCGACCGAAAGTCATCGAGTATCATTTACCATTTGAACTCCATCCTGTTAGCAATACTCCATTCGTATATTGCATCGACGTCACTTTGGAGTGCCAAACAATCTTCCTTAACCTCAATATAGAGTTTAAGGTCGTCAGCATACAGAAGGCTCCCAGCACGAGTCACGACTGTGGGAAGGTCATTGACCATTAACAAAAAAAAGAGTGGGCCAAGAATTGATCCTTGGCTGACGCCGGAACGCGTGTGATAGGGGCGAGATTCGTACATGCCGAGCCTGACAAACTGCTAGCGATCCCGCAGATAGTCCGCGAGAAGTCTGAGAAGACCTGGGGCCATACCTATGGCCGAAAGTTTCGCCAGCAGTATATCATTACTAACCCTATCAAACGCCTTCCGGAAGTCGAAGTAGAGTACGTCGACCTGGAGTCCCTTATCTAGCCGGGCTGAGATGAAGTTAACGAGCGTCAACAGATTCGTATTCACGGATCTCTTGCTCCTGAAACCGTGCTGTTCGTTACACAAGTACTTATTTACTTGAGCGTAAATGTACTTATGCAGTACACTCTCGAATACCTTCGCAGCTGAAGATAGGATTGCAATGGGGCGGAATTCTTCAACGGATGACTTTATAGTGTTTTTAGGTATCGGGGTAACTCGCGAGAGTTTCCATTGAGGAGGGTAAACCCCTGTCTTCAGTCCTAGGTTGAATATGTGGCAGAGCGGGGCGCATAACAATTTCTTTGCATGTTTGAAAACTACAGGCGGTATATTGTCAGGTCCCACTGAACTATTCAGTTTTTAATTGATTAATGCCGCAGATGACGTCGGCAGGCACAAACTTGACAATATTTATATTTATGCGGAGGGGGTGCGGATTTCATATTGCTTGATCTTCTGATGAAGCGTCTGAACTTGTTTTGCATAGCTCTCCAGCCTGGCCTCGTAGCTCATTATGACATTCACCGCCGTGCTAAGTTGCTCTCGTATGGTTGACATTTCTTGTCTCAGGCTACGTATTTCATTAGATAGGTCATTTTCATCTTCCGTTCTTGCCGGTACTGAAGGTATCTTTTTGCGAAAAGTGACATTAGGCTCGCGTGCCTTTTTGCTGGCACCGACAGGGGTTAGGCTGTTATCACCTCCTTTCTTCGAAGAGCAACGACACTCTATGCATACCCAGGCACTGATAGAGTCAGATCTTCCACCAGCGCAGAGTATGTGGAATACTTTACCGCATTCTTCCAATGTACGCAGAAGGAAATCTTCTTCTTCCTGAAGTATAGCTCTACGACAAGCAGCGCAATCCATGCTGAGCGTAATTCAACTAAGGGTATGCAATTTCGTCAAAGGCAGCGCTCAAACAATGCAGCGCGTCAGAGTGTACAGGCAAGCGCTAGGAAGGTAGGTACGCAAGCGCAGGGTGTGTGTGTGCAGTGCGCGATGTGATGACCTATTTAGTACTTTTCAAACTAAAAAACCTTGGTACCGATGTAACTTACGGAAATGCTTCTTGCACGTCGTACTCATACTTAGTACATAATTAAACTCATCAAATCTATATAATAAAAATCAATTGCTCGTTAGTCTCGCTAAAACTCGGGAACGGCTGGTCTGATTTGGCTAATTTTAGTTTTGAATTATTCGTGGAAGTCCAGGGAAGGTTTAAAAGGTTTGAGTAAATATGAAAAAAATGCTTGCTTTTTTATTTATTGATTCTGAGGCGGTACAAAGTTTGGCGGGTCAGTTAGTCAATCATAAAATAATCACTCGCCGCGCCGCTTTAAAAAACGTCGAAAGTGCCCGTACATTAATACAAAAAATATAATCGTTTAAAATACAACCCCTTTTATCTAATAATATAAAAATATACTCTAAATCCTATAATATGGTGGGAGACGGTGTTGAGTACCAGTAGGTATGTAACGCGGTACCGATGCCGCCGTGCGCAGCCTGCCTACTCAGCGTTTGCTTGTTAGACAAAAATGCAGAATAAGTGTGTTCGGTGTAAAGTCCAACATTAATAACCTATAGTACGTTTTTTTGACAAACTATGAGTTAAGTAAGTTTTGCCGTACCTTAGGTAAGTATACTTAATACATACATCATGTATCGAGTCTGAGCGCAATCGTTTCGTTCGTTCGCTTTCACTGCACTGCGCTGCACTAACGTGATGTCACCGCACTCTCATGCTGCTTTGCTTTTAGACAATCCTGAAACAAGGAAAGAGATGACTTAGGTAATTATCTTATTTTTAAGAGTTCAGAACACCTCATGGGCACGCACCAATTGTTCCCTATGGAATCACTTTAAGTTCTCGACCTTCAACTCTAATGCCTAAAAAAATGATTTGCGAATGTTCGTTTATCCAGCTAGAAAGGTACACCTTTTCAGCTATCTACCTACCTATAAATTACGCATTTGGACCACGCACAGTAAAGACTTTTTAAGTTAGTGGGGATTAAAATAACTAGTGGTCAGGTTTCAAAGCAATTCAACATCATCATAGTTCATAGTTGTTTATTCCATTGACAAATTACATAGCATGCGGATATATAAATTATACGACATAAAATTAATATTCATAAGTTATGGTAAACATGCAATATATTATAATGTCAATACCTAACCAATAACAAACAATCAGAACATATCAATGTGATCAATCAAGAAAATCAATAATTATAAAACGGTTCAAAGTTCATCTAGCGAATAGAGAAATTTTTAGTAGTAAAGACTTCAACTCAACCTTTAGTTTTGTTCTTTAGTGAACAATATTATAGATATTAGTTCTAGTGGCAGTTTGTTAAAAAATTAAACTGTTTGATATCTTCAACAGTGTTTCATAATGTTGTGGTGTTTCAAAAGTGTAGGATGTATCTTGTTCTTTAGATTGTTCTTCCTACTATTTGTCCGCACGTTATTTTCACTAAAAAAGTCTATGTAAAAAAGTGTCTCATACTCGTGTATGTTTTTTTGCTAGAAAGCTATCAATGTTTCATGTATGTTTTTGCTAATATTTTATTATGCGAGTAGTTAGCAGAGTAAAATAATTTTCTATGGAGCTTTCCAGATTTTTTTAAGGTTTACAAATCGGGCTGTTACAGACTCATAAGCTCATAACAGAAGGGCTTAGAATAAAAAAAAATACAAATATAGTGTTCGATTTTTAGTTTTGAAATAAGGAATTGATTCTAAAGATCCGTAATTTCGATTTGAGATTGGAAGGGAAAAAGCGATGAAAAAGCTTGTTTTAGCTTTCAAGTGCTGAAAAATGTATTTGTCTTCAATATTTTTTAACTATAGTAGTTAAGTATTTAATTATAGCTGTAAAATACTTTTTCAGATAAACCAAACGTGCACGTGAAAACACATTAGTTTGTTAATATGAATAATAATAATCTTTATTCCGGGCCACATATTTGTAACATTTTGTAAGTAATACAAAAACAAAGACCCATAGAATAAATACCATACAGACTAACATGCTGCCTTGCCTACGACTTGATATTGGTCTCTCGATTCGATTCCAATAACTTTAAGCCGTGCAAAAGTACGACGAGCAGCTCCCTGATCCGGCGTTGGCCTCTCTTGTCTATGTACCGGAGGATGCTGTCCCCGGGAGTGGTCGAGTCCAACGGAGACACATAAATCAACACGGTTGGCTCCACCATCAGTAGAGTAAGCCCATTGATAGGGTAGCGTTTTTCGGGACGACTTTGGTCGACGTTTCTTCTCTATGATAGTGAAGTCTTCTTCGTTGATATTATGCAAATCAGGTAGGATTTTTCGTTCTTGTTCGGTGTGACTCGTTCGGTGCGTCTCGACGCTGGGCGTCAGGTTAGGCGGCACGTAACTCTTTTTCTGCTTGCTTGCGTGGGCCGGGACGCGGAGAGGAGAGAGAGGCGTAGGAGTCACAGACTGCGAAGCTGACGTTTAGGGGCTCTAGATCATTGGAGCCGGCCACTCGCGTATCGGAGTCAAGCGTTGCGTCTTCATAATCGGTGAAGTCCAGTATCGGGTTGCATCGCGTCGTGTGTTTACGTTTTTACTGACCGCGCCGAAATAACTGGCACTGCATTGCATAATGACAAGGTTTAGAGCTTCAACTCTGACATAGTTTGCTTCGAAAGCTGCTGAAACTGCACCCAGATGCTGGTGACATCTGTCATCAGCTGAGTTATCTGATTAACGAGACACGTCACATGGACATGGTTCATGGTGAAAGAGAGGAGAGGTCTTGGGAAACAAACAACGAGTTGTCATCAGGATTGATCTCCAGGAACACTTTGAAGATATCCTCGATGTCTTTCTTGCCACGCCCGTCCCTTTGCCAAGTTATCAGGCGAATGCGGCAACCACGCCGCTGTATCGTAGAGCATCTCCTTGGCGCCTGTGATCTGGGTCCCGCTATAGCTGCTAAGATCTAGGTCAGACTGATCTGATCCATAACATCTAGCTTGCAAGGTGTTTATGAGCGTCAGAGCATTTTTCCACTAGTCATTTTAGGTCGCGTTGAACCTCACGCGAATAATCTAGGTCAACGTTTGGCCGTAATGAAGCGACCGTTCAATCTGACGATACGAATGCGACTGTTATGTATAAAAATCGTTAATTGGTTATATAACCCGTATTGTTTTACCAATTGATGTCTATTTAAATCAGGTTATTGGAAAATCAACCATTATTTCATTTACACCTGTAACACTAAATACTGTCCTACTTATAAGAGTTTTTCAATTTAAATATCTGGGGCACTTCGTAACTGAGGACCTCAAAGATGAGGTTGATATAGAAAGAGAACGCAGAACGTTGTCAGTTAGGGCGAACATGTTGCCCCGCTGATTTGGCCGGTGTACAGACGCTGTGAAAGTTACCTTATTCAAAGCGAACTGTACATCTCTGTATTTTGCGAGTCTGTCGTTCAGTTATACCCAAAACGCTTACAACGCTTTGCGGGTCCAATAAAACAACGCGGTTAGGGTGCTATTGTGGCTTCCGCGTTACTGCAGTGCTTCGGCAATGTTTGTGGATACGCGTACCTACACCTTCGACGCCATATGGAGAAAAAAGACTGCGTCACTGAGCAGGTTTCGCGCGGGCAGCAACAGCATCCTGACCGCGATTGCTTATTATTGTCCTCTGGTGGGGAAACTCTCCCAGAGAACTAAATCACTGGTAGTTTATAAATACTAACCTAGTTTTAAGCGCATACCTACTAACACCATGGACTATTGTTGTCTGAATACATAAATATATTATTATTATTATTAAAAATAAATAGAATAGAATAGATTAGAATAATAAGAATAAGAATAGAATAATGTTTTAAAATAGATCTGTTTTGATAACTGATTATTTTGTACTAGCTCAATTGTGTTTTATGTTTTTTTACATATTTTACGTAATAAGGGTTATTTTTGGAAGATTATTCCCTCTATGCAAACTCAAAATTAATTGGCATTAATGGAATTCCTCAAAATTTGGAATTAATCGCATGACAAATAACTCAATACAATCGATACTCTATTACATCTCCTTCAAAATGTAGAATTGAAATTATTTAGGTATTCTTTATTCTTTAGACTGGCCTGTCAGCTCAGTGTCGGTAGTCGCTCTGCCTTCTGCGCTGTAGGTTGAGGGTTTGATTCCCTTCCATGACACACATTTGTGTGATGAACATATATTTTTGTTCTGTTTCTGGGTGTTATAATGTATCTTAAATATGTATATAAAAATATAAAAGTACTTTGTTTATCAGAAGTGGATTACATTAAGATTTGATAAATATATTTTCCATAAAACTTTGACAACCTTTATACCGTTGTAGTGGGTAAGTTTTGTAAAAAAAATCTAATATGTGGTGTAAAAAATCTTATATGTGGTTTTATTTTTGTTATATTTGACTAAAAATTGCAATCCTTCGCGTAACGCATATATAGTAATATAGTCACGAAATATATATCACGAAATGACGAAATATAGTAAACACTGTAAAATATTTTTGGATTTAGAATAAAGTTGTATTTTTTATTGAAAAACAATGAGATACGTGTCTATTTGTTTGTATTCAAACCAAGTTTTGAGCAAATCACACTTCGCGTTAAAAACTTCACATACAAGTTTAAACCCTCCACTGCTCCTCTTTTAGGGGTAGTTCAAAATAAAAATATATATTAGTTCTTTGCTATTTGGATTAATGCTAATTAAAGCAAAATATCAAGTTTGTATGAAAACGGTCAAGTGCAAAAGTCGCGCTTGAGAGGATACTGTAAGCACCGAACATTATTCTAACGAAAGGATAAGTTGAATTGAACGAGAACCTTACCTTTGCTGTAAAAAATGTTATCCATACTTTGAGATACGAGTACGTCACGTAAGTCATGTACGAGTAAGTTTGTAATCACTTTTATTTTCGTTTACTTGTGCTGTGCTTGCTTGTTGCCTAATTTCATGATTCTAGGTCAACGGGAAGTACTCCGTAGGTTTTGATTTACTTGTAAATAATAATAATAATGCCGGACATTTCACACAACATCACCGGCCCAAAGGTAAGCAGAGCTTGTGTTATAATAAATTTAAATAAATTGTAAATGTCATAATAATATGGGGTGGAGACATAATAATACAGACAGACGGACAATAAAGCTTCCTTTTGTCCTTTTGAGAATGATGGTATCGGTTAAACCCTTTTTATATTGAACAAATCAAGATTTAAGCGTTATATCGTATATCTCTAAACACCATCTGGTAGAAATTTTCACGCTGATTCCAACAATACTGTTAAAAAAACAACGCAGTATCTTTATGATGATGATGATGATTCATGATGGGTAGATGCGTAGATGGGTAGTAAAATAAAAATAAAATCAATTCAAACTCAAATATGTTTTTATTCAATACAATCACAGGGATCACTTTGAAACGTCTCACATAGGTTAGGTACTAGGTGAATTTAAGTGTCAGTTCCTCCTAACCCATGTTATTTAAGTTTTTAATTACAATTATAAATGCAATTGAATCGGCCTTAGCATAGTCGACCAGGTAGAGTGGTCTTCTGTACTCAAC
The DNA here is from genome assembly GCA_948098915.1 of Lampropteryx suffumata. Taxonomy (NCBI): domain Eukaryota; kingdom Metazoa; phylum Arthropoda; class Insecta; order Lepidoptera; family Geometridae; genus Lampropteryx; species Lampropteryx suffumata. Next base: position 231,291 of record OX402551.1, read on the forward strand.
ATTGTTCTCTATGTCTTGTTGGATGTGCTGGCAGTTTTCAATAGCTGGGCTGAGTCTTTCTTCTATACATGCTGCGAAAATATTATACACAGTTATTAGGCTTATAGGGCGGTATTTCCCAATGTCCTTAGGGTCTTTTTTTTTGTATAGCAGAACAATATCCGATGCCGTCCAGCTCTCTGGGACTCTTTGTTCGATAAGTATTTTATTAAAAAGATCTGTTAGTTATGCAGGTAAAGCTAATTTGGCGGATTTTATAATATCAAAATCTCTGAGAATCAAAAACATGTGGATATTGTTGTATTTTTAAACAATGACAATGACGTGCAAATGTGTAACAATAGTACACAGACTGAACCAACAGTGTGTGAGCAACTGCCTCCCAAGCCAGCAATACACCAGCCTACTGTGGTACAGGCTGTAAAGGTTAAGCCTCCGGTTAGACAGCTCGAACCGTGTCTCCAAACCCGGAAAACTGTGTTGTACTCCGACAAGATAGGCACTGGCATAGGAGTACTTCTTGGTGGACTATTATAACAGGCAGTCATAAATAACTGTTACACTGATGTCTCCATGGACTATTTTACCGATTGAATAAAACATGATAAATCTGTGACAAAGACACTTCCTTGATTGTTCAATTAGGTGAAGGTAGTGGTGTCAAGCGATTAGACCTAATTAAACTGATTGAGACCCTGTTGGAAAAGCTACATCTTGGGCTAGGGAAACTAATTTTATGTGCTTTCCCTTACTCAAAATCGTTGAGTGCTAAAAACAATCAAAAATATTTAATATCTATTTAATACTTTACAATTTGACATGTCGTCATAGTTACGTTTTATATTTAGACACTAAACATTTTATTAGTAATTTTTATTTGCCAAAAGGTAATGTAAACCTTAGTAGGGGTAGTAAATTAATTATTGCTAAATTGTTAGCATTCAATATTTCTGATTCTGTTATAAAAACTGTAACACAGTTTAATGACGACCCCGTAGTTAGTATTAGTACTTATAGCCCTACTATTTTTTTTATGCATTTAAACTTACAAAGTCGACAATAGTAAAAACACACAGTTTACAAGTAGTTCAACAAAATATGCAAGGCCTGTCCACCAAAGTTTAGTATTAGTATATTAGTATGTGAATAATTTTTAAATCATTTCAGTGTAGATATTATGTGTGTATCACTGAACATTGGATGGTACAATCTGAGGTACTTCCATTCTGCAAAAAAATACAATATTGTCAGCAGCTATAAACGCAGGAGCGCCTGAGCGTTAAATATTGTAAAAAATAACTTTAAAAAATAAAAAGCAATGAGCGTGAGGCATAATAGTTTGTGGTGATTTTAATATAAATATTCCGATTGATCCATTCTCTGCAAGACTTTTAAACTTATTTAAATGTTTCTATTTAAGCCCTCTTTTTGATGAACCGACAAGAGTGAAATTAACAACAGCCACTTGTCTAGATAACATTTATTGCAGTTGCACACCACTTCATATGTGTGTACTAAAACATTTTAGTTCTGACCATTACGGTCACTGCGCCATCTTTTCTTGTGATCGTATAGTTGAAGCTCAGAACTTTACTTATTGACCTATCTCAGAAAGGCGCATCAAAACATTTCAAAGTGGAATTGAACACAAAGTTTCCCCTAGTACCATGCTTTATGATTCCGATGATCTTTTCGGCACATTGTCTAATTTAATAATTAAAGAACATACTGACATATTTAGAGTAAAAACATGCAAAGCAAAAAAATGTGCTAGATTTGCGGACTGGGCTACACCAGGTATCTATAGAAGTACGAATACATTGTACGAATTATATGCTTCTAGAGATACAATTTTAGATGATCCAGTTTTTATTTAACATGTTAAGAACTACTCAAAAGTATTCAAAAAAGTTTGTCATGCGGCTAAACCAATATTTTGAGAAAAAGAATAGAAATTTCAACTACTTAATAAAATAAAATAAAAAGTAAAAGCTTGGAAATTAATAAATAATGAAAAGGTAAATCAAAGGCCCGAAATAGACAGTTAAAATTAAATATAAATGGTAAAATTTTGACAAAGCAACAGGAGGTTGCGAATGCATTTTATAGTTTTTTCTCAGATATACCTAAAATTGTGACCATATCGTTAAACTCATCAGCCTCCAGAGCTTCCGTTCTATTATGAATAATGAATCAATTAATGTATAAAAAAGTTTTTGAAGTGAAAACTTCTTTTAGCGCGGTACGCATATTTTTAGATGAGGTAAAACCTTTGGACTCGCGACACCGTTACCGAGACGCAGGGCTGCCGCGCTCGCCCCATTTGATAATAAAGCTTAATTCACATGTTTACAGTCTACTTTTGTATGGAGAAGTTTACTGAGTTAGGTTCTTTGATATATTATCTACATTCTGAACAAAAATATAAAAGAATATTGTTATAGCTATTTATATTGTTTTACTTTATACGCTCCCAAAAGCTAGGTTCATATTGTTTAACTTCATGCTAATCAGTCATAAATAAATCACAGTTACGTACGCACGTCTTTAATTACATTCAGATAAGAATCAATCTAAGACAGACCTTATTCGCATCACCATAGTGGTCATATTCGAACCGGATCGCGCTCTGCACTATCAAAGGAGGAATGCATTTTTGAATGAATTTTGAATGAACTGGTTTGTGCGGAAATAAACAATGTCTAAAGTGCAAGACTGTCTTGATCAGTTAGAAGACTTAGCCGAGTTATTAAACAAATAACAAATTAGCTTTAAAAAGTGTTCTAAAATACGTAAAACAAAAGGTTATTTACAAACGCGAATACAATGTATAGAAGAGTACTGGTCTACGTTCAGACAAGCACATATGGAAATAATAAAGCTTACTACCAAGGATGAAAGATGTAACTTATCGTATTTTTCTGCGGATGTACATAGTGAATGCGGGGAATTGTACACGAGTTTGAAGGCGGACATGACGGACTCGTTACAAAAATTACAAGCTACTCAACCTGGATCAACCTATGTTCCGACTACTAGATCAAGTACAACAAGTAACCCGGAAATTAAATTACCTAGAATCAACCTACCATCTTTTGGCGGAGCTTATGAAGAATGGCAGTCATTCAGAGATACCTTTACATCGTTAATTTACGACAACAACGCGCTTAACGACGTGCAAAAACTCCATTATTTAAAGTCATGCGTTATAGGCGAGGCTAAAAATACAATCAAGCATTTTAAAATAACTGAGAAAAATTATTTACCTGCCTGGGATAACCTAAAAACTCTCTACAGTCAACGACGGCTCATTGTAAATGCAATTTTGAGAAAGTTATTTATGTTGAAGAATCTTACAACCCCATCACCTGTCCATTTAAAAGCACTGATTGACAATACCAAAGAATGTATAAATAGCCTTAACAGTATGGATATTTCTACTACCAGCTGGGACCCAATCATTATATTTTTGGTGATTCAAAAATTGGACAGCGAGTCTCACAGACCCACGTAAGTGAAGAGTACTGTAACGGGACGCCTACGTTCACAAATCTGACAACATTTTTGGATAGCCGTATTTGCACACTGGAGCTGACTTCATCATCATCCATAGCACGAGACAAAGTGAAAGCTTTTCATACAACCACTCCGACAACACAGCACACCTGTAATTTATGCAAAGAGAATCATCTGCTTTGTCACTGTAAGCAGTTTGGAAAGTTGGACCCGGACAAGAGAAGTGAACATGTGAGAGAAAATAGATTATGCTACAACTGCTTAGCACCTGGCCATTCTATGATGTACTGTAGACAGAAGACGTCATGCAAAGAATGTGAAAAGCGTCACCACTCCCTTCTTCATTCGTTTACGAAAAAAAACACTGAGAAGAAGAAGGAAAAGCCTACCACATCATCGGCAACACTGCACGCTAACACAGAAGACAATCAAAGAGAGGATCAGGACATCACAGATATAACTACACACTTAGCATCACACTTCACAAGCAATCGTAAGAGTTCGCTGCTGGCTACTGCTGTAGTTCCTATTCGAAGTAGTTCAGGGCACGTGACGTTACTCAGGGCTCCTTTCGACTTGGGTTCAGAGGCATCATTCGTGAGTGAAAGGGCGGCTCAAAGTTTACAAGTTATCAAAACTCCTACCAACGCTAGGATAACCGGAATAGGTTCCACCAAAACACAGGTCAGTCATTCAACTCAACTTGAAATTCTATCAAGGTACGATAACTCGTTTAGTCTTAATGTTGAAGTATATATCGTTTCAAAACAACTGACCAAACAGTTACCTAGTAAATCAATCTCGCCCACATCATGGTCACATTTGGACGGTCTGATACTAGCCGATCCAAAATATAACGTTTCAGGCAAAATTGACATGCTACTCGGAGTTCAAGTTTATGCTGACATCGTTAAAAGCAAGACAATCAAAGGTCCAATAGGTTCACCTTATGCACAAAAATCCAGCCTGGGATGGATTTTATTTGGCAAAGTAAGTGGAGGATCATACGATGACAGGATTATTGTTCACCATCACCTGGAAAATCTAGACGTACACAACATGTTAAAAAGTATGTGGCACATCGACGAAACAAGTACGAGAAGAATGACAGCTGAAGAGAGATCATGTGAAGAAATATGCACAGCTACACATTCCAGGACAACAGATGGTTGTTATGTAGTTAAGCTACCACTAAGAAGTGCACATCCGATAGAAGAAATCGGCGAAACAAGAGATATTGCACTTAAGAGATTTTATCAACTAGAAAGAAGATTAGAAAGTAAGCCGAAGCTGAAAGAAGACTATACTAAGTAATACATTAATATTTACAACTAAATCACACGGAAGAAGTACGAAAATAAAGAAGAAATATCAAACCCTGCAGTATATCTTCCACACCACGCAGTTGTAAGAGAAGACAAAGAAACTACTAAAGTTAGAGTTGTTTTTGATGGATCATGTAAGGGAACTAACGGCAAATCATTGAACGACCAACTTCTTGTTGGACAACAACTTCAAAGCAACTTACGTGATCTGATTATGAGATGGCGTATAAAGCAAGTCTGCTTTACATCAGACATAAAAATGATGTACAACTTAAAGTAAAAAATGAGGATGTGGATCTACAAAGAATTTTATGGAGAGCAAATTCTAAGGAAGAAATTAAGGAATATCGAATTTCACGAGTTACGTTTGGCACTGCAGCTGCGCCACATATTTCGGTAAGAACACTAATGCAATTGGCTGAAGATGAAGGGAAGGAGTTTCCAGAGGCAGAAAGAGTAATCAAAGAAGACTTTTTTGTAGACGATTGCATGAGTGGAAGTTCTTCTATAACGGAAGCAATACAGCTGAGCAAGGAGATAATGACTGTTCTTGAAAAAGGAGGATTTATTCTCCAAAAGTGGGAATCAAATAGTCCTGAGTTTATTGCTGAAATCGAACCTACCCTTAGAAGTAAACATGTAACACAAGACATAAAGAACGAGTGTATGATCAAAACTCTGGGCCTGTAATGGATTATAAAAACCGACACACTGCATTACAGATTTGATATACCTGCTTAACAGAAACTGATCACCAAATCAAACATATTGGCCGACATACAACGATTTTTTGATCCTTAAGGATGGATCAGTCCTGCTATTGTTTTAGCTAAAATACTGATTCAGAAACTATGGCTAAAGAAATTGGATGGTTAAAGATCAACAACGAAGACCTATCTAAGACTACTCTGCATTGATTTAGCAATGCATCGGAAAAGGCATATTGTGCTGTAGTATATGCCAGAGTAGAAACCAAACACGGTGATATTAAAACCACAATCATAGCATCAAAAACGCGAGTTGCATCAGTTAAATCAATTACAGTTCCAAGACTGGAGCTCTGCGGAGCACTACTATTTGCAAAACTCCTTACACAAGTTTGTGAAGCTATGATAATTCTCAAAGACAAGGTGTACGCATGGACAGACTCATCAGTTGTCTTATCATGGCTCTTTGGCGATCCTCATATATGGAAATTAATTGTGAGTAACAGGGTTATTGAGTTTTTTAAACTTACGCGATCAGAACACATTATTATAAATATTAAGGGGTATTTATCGCGTTTATTTACCTATTTTTCCCGACGTTTCGACAGGTTTACACTCTGTCGTGGTCACGGGATGAGTCATCTCGTGTAAGAGTGTAAACAGAATTCCAGGAAGAAGTTCCTATTATGTACATTAGAATTGGAAATAAAGAAGACACTACAAGTAAATTTAAAAATTGAACCTGAAGAAGATATAATTAAATTCGAAAACATTGACACACTGCAAGAACTACAAGGGGTAATAGCGCACAGTATTAGATTCATCAATAGTAAGAAACATGCAAAAAATATGAATGAAAAAATTTCGACCTAAGAATATGAAGAAGCGTTAATCAGATCTATAAAAATAGCACAATTAAGAGAATTCGGATCTGAAATAAAGAGGCTAGAAAATAAACACAATTTAAGGAAGAACAGCAAGGCATTGAATTTAAATCCATATCTGGATGAGAAGAATATATTCAGGGTGGGCGGCCGATTAAGAAATTCAGATTTAGACACAGAACAGAAATACTTGGTACACATACTCACCTTACAAATCTGATCATCGCAGACGCTAACAAGAAGACCTTACACGGTGGAATACAGCTAATGCTTTGCTACCTTAGATCAAAATATTGGATCATCCACGCCAAAAATGCAGTGAAGTGCAGTGCAGTGAATTCACAAATGCTTAATCTGTGCTCGTCAACGAGCTGCAGCCCGAACACAGATAATGGGTGAGCTACCGAAGGTCCGTGTGACCCAAGCACAACATTTCCTCCACAGCGGAGTCGATTTGGCCGGTCCTTTGCAAGTCTAGATGTCAAAGAGCCGAGGTGCAAAGTCAAATAAGGCCTACATCGCCGTCTTTATTTGCATGGCTACGAAAGCCATTCACTTAGAGTTGGTTAGAGACCTATCGTCCGAATCATTTATCGGTGCCTTTCACAGATTTATTGCCAGAAGAGGCAAGTGCACACATATTTGGAGGGACCCAGGCCGCAACTTCAGCAGCGCTAAAAGAGAACTAGCTGAAGCATTCAAAGAAGCTTGTTTGGAATTACCCGGAAATATTGCAGATATTTTATCACTAGACGGAACCCAGTGGCACCACATTCCGGCCTACAGCCCGAACTTTGGAGGATTATGGGAATCCGGAGTCAAATCAACCACCTGAAACGAATTCTGACCAAAAACCTGACCTTCGAGGAGATGACCACAACCATATGTCAAATAGAATCATGTTTAAAGTTTTTTGTTCCCTTTAGTTCCCATTGATGCTTCTGACCCTGGCGTCACTGAACCCCTCACTCCTGGGCATTTTTTAATAGGCGAAGCCCCTGTACTAATACCAAGCCCATACCAACTTTCGCGATGGCAATACACCCAGAAGTTAGTAAGAGATTTCTGGCATCGTTGGCAAACAGAATTTATAACAAGACTTCAAGAAAGACCAAAGTGAAACCACCGATGAAACGTGAGAAAGAACTCTTACAAAAAAAAAAGAACCTGGTGACATCGTTATAGTCAAGGAAGACGGTATGCCTCCAGGCAAATGGTCTCTTGGTCAAATAACCGACAAACATGTTGGTCCTGATGGAAACACTCGGGTCTATAGCCTAAAGTGTCGAGGCGACATTATAAAACGCACAAATGCACGATTGTGTGAACTACATAAAGATAAAAATGAATAGTATAACATAATTTATGTACTTGCATGCTATTTTACTTGTCTGTTTTTTCAAAGTCAGCTTAACTTACCTACGTATTGTTATTTTTTAAAGTGTAGGTAAATAAAATATGTTTTTGATCTTTGAGGTAAAATACCTCAAAGATCAAAAACATAATGTAAATTGTCATTATATGAGTAGGTTAAATATATGGCTATATTAATAAATAGCTAACAACTATTTATATCAAATCATGTTAAGCTAAAAATCCTACCATAGATTCATAGTTTTTTGATATTATTGTAATCTTAGTTTGTAAAGGACTAACTGTCCTTTGGTGGGCGATATGTTATAGCCATTTATATTGTTTTACTTTATACGCTCCCAAAAGCTAGGTTCATATTGTTTAACTTCATGCTAATCAGTCGCAAATAAATCACAGTTACGTACGCACGTCTTTAATTTCATTCAGATAGGAATCAATCTAAGACAGACTTTATTCGCATCACCAAATATTAAATGTATTTTAAAGTTTCTAATAACTAATAAAATACAATTCATAAATAAAATTTAATTCATAACCCAATAGCCCAATAACCCTAGTACCCATCAATAAAATGTCTAACGCGCCAAAATAAGTTTTCACTTTTGTCGGCACTCCCGGAGTGCAAACCGTAATTTTTTTTTAAGGTATATTTTTTTATAAAGTATTGTAAAAGCATTCAAGTTAATATGTATGTATATAATTACGTTTTAAAAACTAAAAAAAAAACCGACTTCATTGAATGAAATTTGAGCCTATAATACAATTTTAGTGCAACGTAGATGTATTTTGTATATATATAATATGGGTAGGCCAAATAAACGCACCGCTCCAATGAGACAGCTAGGTATCGAAGTACACGAAAACATCATCCATGTACAATTTTTTGATTTTCGTTGGTTTTTCAGCTCGACGGATTTTGATAAAATTTAAATGGGATCACCTGTGAAGTATACCCTTTCAAACAAAAAAACAATTTTCCAAATCGGTTCAGGCAGTAATCGGTCAACATACATAAAAAAAAAAAGATTCCGACGAATTGATAACCTCCTCCTTTTTGATGAAGTCGGTTAAAAATACAGAAGATCTTTGGGTAATGTCTACAAAGGTGCTGGGTGTCATTATTATATTGCACCATGTTTAGCTTATATTTTTAATAGATGTATCAACGAGGACTTTTTCCCGATTTTATGAAACACTGTAAACTCATTCCTATGTTTAGGTTTGGAAGTGAAAGTGATTTCACTAGTTATAGACCGATATCGATATTACCTGCGTTACGTAAACATTTTTAAAAATAATTCTGAATCAGAATAGTCTGAATAGTGTTCAGAAAGTAGACGTGGGTGGTGAGAGGTCTTCAGGATCAATTATTGATATAGGGGTACCTCAGCGTTTGAAACTAGGCCCTTTTTTATTCCTAGTATACGTCAACGATTTACCTTTTTTAGTAAAAAATATTTGTGATATAGTTTTATTTGCAGACGATACGCCATTAATTTTTAAAGTTGATATAGGTAAAATCATTATTTGCGATAACGTAAATGAATCCTTATCGTTAGTTCAGGTAACGGACATCAGTGTAGACGAGTATTGAAACACCATCTAAGGCTATTGGAGAGGAACCGGAAGGACAACCGAAGTTTTTATCCTGGTCTAAAGACCGACATTTCTAAAATCTCTCCTGCCATTTTCCGAATCTGCTCTTACCAGAAGAATAAGTGGTGTGGACCAAGTGGAATGATCAGGTCCCACATCTTATCATTCCAGTTGATTAGACTATTGCTGATCGTGAGGCTGAGGCGTCATCGCCACACCCGCAGACTACGCTGAAGTTAGATTGTGAGGAAGGTATAGGTATAGACTATGGTCGGGCCATGATCCGAGACGTCTACTGATCGTCACGCATCGCATCTCAACACATTGGCGAAGAAACGCGCGCACGCGCCTCCATTGTCCCGCGCGCAACGTTGCGCAGGCGCCAGCACCGCTAACCTAAATACCGCTCGATTAGTTTGGCTCATGTGGAGTTTTCTGAGAAGTTGCGATAAACGAGCGACAGACGACGACGCGGCAGAGATAGCTATAATGTAACGTAGCGTGCTCTATCTTTATCAATACCCGCTCACTTAATAATATTAAGGTAGGTAGGTATTTAATCAAAATAATAGTATTAGGCATAAGGTAAGTACTCATTCAATTTCATTTCTTTATTTAGCCGGCAAATAAGGATAAGTGAATGGCTAACTAATGGTCCGATGCTTGCAATACAAGAAGAAGGTATCTGCCTTAATCTTTGTTAGGCAATTGATGTCGTTTTATGGTTTAACACCTCAGTCTAACCAGGCAGAGCTAGCTTCAAGCAGCGCTCGGAGCTAAAATGCACAGGAAACCATTCCGCTACCAGACGACAACGCTGTACGCCAACTTTTCATTCATAAAGCAATAGTATTAATACACAGGAAGGTAATTGCTTCGGTCAATTATAGTCTACTTTTGAAACGAAGGGTGTATAATATATACTGTAAAAACCGCAATAAAAACTCAATTTACTCATCGTTTTTAAAAAAGAAATCATCCTTACGTTTACAATAAAATTGCCAAATTTTGCATCTTGTGGAAACATAAAAAACTGCTCTGCTAAAGAAACAAAAGTCATTATCTTTTAATTCCTTCTTTCTCTAACCTACAGCCAAACCGAAAACTTATTAAAAGTTGTTTCGTAATGACTTCTCAACACAGACTGCACACATTCTGACGCTGACTGCACACTCACGGTCTCAAAATATTCACCCAATCCATATCTGTCAATAACACACATACATGCCTCGTGGTACCTAGACTCGAGACCGGTGATAGGTACCACAAGTACAACACGCACACAAAAATCACAACCACACTCACACCCCCTCTCACACACACATCCTCACCCTCGCAACCCTTCCTAGCCACCTTGCTACCAATATTTTAACCTTTTTATTTGTAAGCTTGAAGTGGTTTTGTTGGATTCTCTCAAATTAAACGCATTTTGTTCATAACCTAATGTTGTAATAAACTATTAATTGGATATATTGTTATGTTTGTAAACTATTAAACCGATTTTAATATTCTTTCACCTATTGAAAGTTGCAATAAAAGCGAGTAATGTATCAACGGCTGTATTTTTTGTAAATTAGAGGTTCCGACGGCAATTGCAATAATGTAACCAAAGGTGTTAAAATTGGAGATAAAAGTCATAATTTGACGTGCAAATAATAATAATAATCAATTCATTTTTTTCGATTTTTTAGGTTACACCATATTATAGTAAATACCTACTAAACAATACTAGCTGTCCCGTTCGCGCCTTCGTCCGCGCGTTTTAAAAATAAAAAAATAAAAAAAATCTAATTGTGAATCTAAACCATTCTCGAATCCATTTGAATATTTAACACAAAAAAATAAATCAAAATCGGTCCAGCAGTTTAGGAGAAGTTTAATTACAAACACACACATAAGATTTATATATTATACTAGCTGTTGCTCGTGACTTCGTTCGCATTTTTTTTTGAAGGAATTGTAGGATGCTTATTATCTCCTTGCCAAATTTTATTGATAAGTTTCAAACCAATCAAACCCACCACCCAATTAAATGTTTCCATACAAACATTTACACCCCATTTTACTCTTTTATGAGGGTTATTTTGAAAAATCCCGAAACACGTATCCATTTATTTTGCATTTTAAGTATCCAAACCAAGTTTAAAAAAATCACACCACCCGTTAAAAAGTTTCCATACAAACTTCGACTTTACCCCTTTGTTAGGGTTATTTTGAAAAATCCTGTTACACGGGTGCATTTATTTTGCATCTTATTTATTCATATCAAGTTTCAAGCAAATCATTACATTCGCTTCGCCTCTTTTCACCCTCTTAGGGTTGAATTTCCAAAAACCCCGCCTTAGTGGGTGGTTTTGCTGTAAAAGGAAACTACCTTCCAAATTTAAGCTTTCTAGCTTCAGCAGTTTCGGCTCGGCGATGAATCAGTACTCATCACATTATTTACAAAAAATCCGCGAGGCTATAGACTCCTACTTACTCGTAAGTCTAACTGTTGTAGTTAAGCCACAATAACCGATTTTTGTTCAAATTAGTCAATCAAAAACACGGGTAAAATCGAAAGATGATTACATTCGTATTATCATATGAATCCTTATCCAACTAAATAATTGCACAAGGTTCATTATGTTATGTACCTATATTTATGAATTCGGATCGGACCTTTTGTTTAGCAGTTACGAATGCGATACGACGGAATAAAAATCCTACAAATAAAATAATCGTTGCGGACTGAACTAACATCTCTATGCTTAGTCTATTAGATACCGACACATTGTTTTTTCTTAACTAGAAACAATTGAACAGCATGTAGTTTGTTAAATCTGTGAGCCGTGAATTTGAACCTGTAAATACCTATGTTCCACAATAAAATGAATGAATTATGAATTATGAACTATGTTTTTAGAAATTAGTATGATAGAATTTTTTTGCTGACAAACTTCACAATAAACCCATTTTAGTCTAGGATGCTATATGTATGATTCGATTCTGCGTATGATATTTTATGAAGTAACATACCTAGCTTACTTTTGCTAGAATCACTAAGAAAAACAAACTTTTATTCCAATTATTCACACCCGAGTCAATAACTCTAGCTTTATTTTAATAAAATCACCGAAATTACTAATAAAACCCGAAATAACTCGCTAAAAGTAAATTAAAAAGAGCGCAATGGTTAATTTGCAGGAACAAAACAATCACTTTGCATCGGCAACATTGTCATCGTAAGAAGACAGATGTAATTACGTGCCATTCTTATTACTGAAGAAGAGAAGATACCTACATAAATTACGTTTCTGCAGTAGATGCTGTGTGAGGTGACCGATCGGTAGATAAGGCAGGCAGTCACGCAGGTAGAGTTTAGAGCGCGCGCGACGCCCGACCTATGCGCAGGTAGACAGACGATCGTAATAGCGAAGCGTATTGCCAACATCTCAAAGGAAAAATATTAAAGTATTTAATATGAAGCCTTCATGATTATTTTTAAGATTTACAAATCGGTTTGTTACTCCTCATCTAGTAGGTACTAGCGGTGATATTTTTGTCTCATAGATTATCGTAATTAAATTATACTCGTAGTAGTTCTATAAGTATTTTAATAAAACTTTTTAGGAAGTCCCAAGCAACGGCTCAGCCGTTAATAAAATTAGCCTTTATTTTATGACCCATTCGAAAAACTGAATAAATAGGTACCTAACCAATTGGATGTAATAAATCTAAATTATTGTAATAATGACACAGGTGTAACCGGATCAGATAAGTTTATTTTAGGTTGTTCTTTGACAAAAGCCTCATTCAGTTTTTTTTAAATTTAATAACTTTGTAGGTAAGTACCACTAAAATATTATACGATAATAATAATTATCGTGACTGTCATCACATAAGACTAATAGCCTGCAAGCAAGGCTTCTAGTTAGGGTCGGACAGACAAAACTATTTGTTATAATACCAAGAATCATTTAGATTATTCGTATTCTCGTGTTTTTATTTATTACAGATAGCTTTTTTTACTGTATGCTTTCTATCATAACTGTATTAAATAAATAAATAAATAAATGCTCGGTAAATTTAGATGCTGCTCCAAGTACGAAGTTTCAGAACAATCTGGCATAAAAGTCGTATTGATCCTTGCGTTTTTTATGATCTGTTTTGATTCTTTATATTACCACATACTTACCTATACAAATAACAAAGCTGACTGTAAATAACCTTAAGTAACCTACTGGGGAAAATAAAATATGAAGCGCATGTGATCACGTGATCAAGTGATCATGTGATCACGCGCTGTGAAAGCTTTACAAGTCAGTAAGGATAAGAATGACACGAAAGAGACGATGAGACGGCGACTTTATCAAAAATGAAGACTTCAAAGCTTAAATTCTATCAACAATAATATTCATTACTGTCTCTGTATGTCTGTTTGTTTCCTTCACGGCTTAACGGCTAAATGGATTTTAACTAAATTTGGTACGGAGATAGGACATTATATCTTGAAGACGGACATCGCGTGCGAAGTCACGGGCAGCAGATAGGTAGTTTTACTTCATTGGTGGGTACCTCATTCATATAAAACGCGTACACGTATGACAAGGGTTATTCGGTATTTGTCCCACATGCATGAGTTGGATTCGATGGCGGAGTTCAGACATGGAAAAAATAATAGTACCTATGACATAGTTTAGACTAACAAGGTATTTCGCTTTAGTGCGCCATGCCCGTGTAGGGTGTGGTGATTGGATCGGGGGTGAGGGGAGTACAGGGGGGTTCCGTACGGCGACCGGGCGGCGCGATGGCGCGGCGGCGCGGCGTTGCCAGCCGGCCGGCGAGCGGCCGACGCGCCGTGCGTGACTCGTGACATCATGGCGCGCGGCAGCTGCGCGCACGCACACACGCGGCCTTGTTTACAAACAGGCTTGCGAAGCGAGCTGTGAGAGGCGCAAGGCGGGCCGTACCTACAGTACCTATATTAGGTATATCTGTGTGCGTGCATGCATACTGGCTGAGCTTATGCTATGCATATTTTGAGAGCTTTTCATTTTGTTTAGTATTAATACTTCGGTCTGTAGATAAGGTGCACCGGGGTAAGACTATAATATGTGGGTTAAAATACTAATAAATTTAATAACTGGACAAATCTATCGCTTGGGATTTTATTAAAGAAGCGTACACATTGCCATTTAAAAAAATTATAACATTAACGAACCCATCTGTAGGAACATCGAGTTTTTGTTTATTACTAGTTGGTATTAATGTCATAATTATCGTGTTTTTTTACCAAATTAATATACCTACATGTTTGTTAACTAACATTAGACTTTTATAGAATTTAAATTAATATTGACTGACTGCTATAGTAAGTAGGTACCTATTTATTTTTGCAAATTTATTTCTTTGTGATTTCATAAAACCCATGTTATAAATTACACGAACAGCCCTCTTATAAATAAACAAGAATAGTCCGAGTATTGATCCTTGTGGTACACCCATTTTTACCACTAACCCTGAACAACACTTTCCAAACAAAACAGACATGACAGACATGCTTTTATCTGTTTCTCTGCCCGATCCTTGCTCGCAGACAATAATTTTTGAAGGTTTTTGATAACATCAAATCAATTCTTGGATAAAATTAATCCTGTAAATGGAGTGATTTTATTTTATAAACATTGTTGTTGCTGAAAAAATACTTGGATAAATCAGCTTAAATTTAATGCATTAAGAAATATGGCAAAACATGGCAGAATATGGCATTTCATTTATCATTTGTCTTTAAATAATCACGAGGTTCTGTGAACAGTTTTTGTCCTTAAAAGCAAATTGAAGCTCTACCCTAATTTCTTCTATATTGCCAATTAGATGATGTTGAATTGGTAAGACACCGGACCAGTAGTCGTTGTTATCCTTCTGAAGCCTTTACTGTGCGTGAGTCGACAAACGATTGCACAAGTTATTTTGAATATAAACTGGTTATGCTTCTGCTAATGAATAAAAGTGTTTTAAGTTTGAATTCTATAATACAATAACTTTTCTTTTCCATTCTTAAATTAATTTATTTTGATAACATTTCTAGACATTTGATTATTATCTATTGTGACATTGTACTATCAGAACCCTGTGCAATTGAATCTCAATCAGTAGGTAATCACATAACGTACACGTAATTTCTCTCTTCTTTGGTAACTATATGATTTGGTAATAGTAGGTAAAATTTAATAATTACTAGGACTTGCAATAGTTACTAGATGTAGATATCATAGTAAATGCACGCATTACGCACATAGTTTTATACTTAAAGAGCTTGGAAATATAAAATCTGGCGTGGTGTGATACTAGTACCCACCGAAACGGATTCTCTCTGATGAGTATCAGGTAAAAAAACCACCACCTAATTAATACCTATATATTTTTATACACATCGGATAGCCGTATTTACACATGTTTATGCAACAAGGACTGGACATATAAAAGATAGATGGTAAAATGTTTTTTTTTTGGCAATAGAAAACCTTATAAACATACCTACTAATATAAGAAATCATCCCTACGTTATCTACGTAATAGATTACCATTCCAATGAAGTAATCCTATCTGAATTATCTTACACTGCGTATCATAATTTACCTTGTTTGTCTGATAGGTACATTTTTATAATTTCTTTGTAATATTTGATTCATGTCTTCTTTTTCTTATCGTGTCACTAGTTATTTATAATTTTATGGTTGTTAGAAAGATGTCTGTTAGATTGAGTTATCTTACCTTTATTATTATGATAATACTTGTACGATTCTGAACCTTAAAACGAACTATTTTGTAACCTTATTTTTAAAGCTTGATTACAGCATCGTTCGATTTTCTTTTAGACAAATACCTAGGACCTTACTTAGGACCTTAGGACCTTAGGACCTAGGACCGTACTTACCTAGGACCTCAAAATATTTTATTTTATTTTATATAAAGTATATTATTGTACTTTGTTTAAGTTTGCTTTGTTTTTGTTTTCATTTTATTTTAGTATCATGTAGGGTTGGTAATTTCATTGAATTTTACTATGTACCTACTTACCAAGACCCATTGTTTAGTACTTACTGTACGTTTACGTGATTAAGTTAATTAGCCTGCAGGCACTTTTTCATATGACTACTCTATAGGTATATAATATACCTAGTTGATAAGATTTTATGTATCCAGTTTAGTGGTGATTGAACTGCAAAGGGGTACCTATAGCAGCTGTAACACAGGTCTTACCTAGCACAGCACAGCTAATTCTGTTGGCACCAACCTAACTAATTTTAGCTAAAATTAGGTTTTGAACTGTCAAATTAACCTTTGGTTTTCTGCTGCTACCAACTTAATCCTAATTTAATTTTATCTAACTTAATTAAGCGTTCCTAATTTAGTTAGATGGTACCAACCGAATAGGTTTTAAAAATGCTATGACTAACTAAATATATTTTAGACAATTCCTTATTTTAGAAATGAACCAACCGAATTGCCACCAAATGCACATGTGCATTCCTGTTTGTAGTGAAGTGCGCGGAAGCAAGGCTCGGCTGACCGTCAGCCAAGTGCTAGAACCAGGTGCTATGTGTTGTGCGGTCAAACGGGAATAACCATTAGTTTTAAGTTTCTACCAAACTATTATGACCATGTAGTTCAAGTATCTTAGCGTAGTATTTGAATGACCATTATATACCAGTGTAGGTAGGTGGCCTTATCAAATTGTGTGTGTCATAACTTGTTCCATCAGCTCATCTCATGCGTCCTCATCTCAGCTCGGAAGCATGTTCGGGTTAACACCGAACACAGCAATTATGCATTTTTGTCTTACAAGCAAATCCTATGCACAATAATTGTCTGAGCAAACTAGTGCGCTACCATCTGCCCCGGCCCGGCACCGCGTTACTCATAACCAACTCACACTAGACGAATTGGTATTACCAATTCGTCTTTTATACCATTTTAATATATTTTTCTAACCATTTCGTGTACAAGTGTGAAGTCCGATAAATACAACTATCTACAGTGAACTTTGGACTTCTCATTTCGTCACCATACCAACTACCAACAACCAATACCTAAGAGGTCTAGGACTCCCACTATATAGGTATCTAGTGTTCAAGCCCTTTACAACTAGTACGTACTTATTTAGTTAGTTAACTTACTACACTGTTTGTCTCTGTTGGATGCTCTAAAAATATAATTATTATTCCATGCAGGGCAACATTGACTGCAGTTACAATCTGATGGTAAGTAGGTACCTAGCAGTTACAAATATTTCAATGTGTACCTAACGGTAAGGGTACCGTGTTCGTATCAATCAATGAATCACTGTTTTTTGGTAGTTTTAACATGGAACTATGTAGGTAGGTAAGTATAATTTATAATAATACGTATTGCTTGAATTTTAGATCAATGGGTATAAACGTTACCTAAATGTGAGTGCTCTAATTAATTATGATGTTTAATAAAGGAATTAGTGGCGGACTAAAGTAAGCATCGATGAACGTATTCCAAGTTGACCTTCAAAATTAATGAAGGCCACAAATCTTTTAATTGCACCTTAGTAAGAGAGCTTTAAGGTTACTTGAGGGCTTACTTGCATGATAAGAACTAGCTTGTACCTACCATAACCCGTTCCACAAATCGCTGCTTCCGTAAATTTACTGGAAATCGGGATTAGCATTTTTTTTTATTTTTTTTACACTTAAGGACTATCGACGTCGTAGGAATTTCCCCGATTTCCAGAATATTTTTCAGGAATGATGCTGATGTTATTTTTTGTGTCAGTTTCTCACCTGTTGGAATATTTCCTAATGGTTCATGTTATGTCGGTACCAACAAAGAATCATGTAGCGGGTACAGTCTCCCGGTCGAACGAGACTCGTTTAGAAAGCTTAAGCGAGCCGAAGGCACACGGGCTCAATCCCCGCGGTACACCAAACCGGCCTCACTCACGAGGTAAACCAGCTTTAATCGCACAATAACACTATTCGATCACTTAACTGCCTGCACACAGACAATTTCAATTCACAACACTTTGACGAAGTTTTAGAAAAAACCGCTTCGGTAGTCACTCGCGAGGAAAGGATCGCGCAAGGTTCGTAAAGAGGTATGGGGATCGGATCGCTGATCGTGAAACACGCGGCCGTCGCGGTGTCTGCGGGTTGACTGGAGCGAGGACGAGGAGGAGGAGGCGCGGAGAGGCGGCGCGGGGCCCGGGTGCCGTGTCGGTGCCGCCGGACTGCATTTCGCTGGGCCTAGTGGCCCGACCAGCCGCCGTGATGCCGGTGCCGCTGGCGCGGGACTTGCGGGCCGGCACACGCAGCTCGTTGCCCTATAAACTCGCTCTCGCCGCGCTACACACCGAGAGCTGCGGCCGTGTAGGCTGCGCGCCTCCGATGCCCTATTCATATAAAATTCATGCGTTACTAACGCATGAATTTTCAGCATCAGCATCCATCTGCTGATTTGTCTATGAAATTCTAAACGGATAATTTCCTCCAAATTCCTGGAAAAAATACTAGTAGTTACATTGGTGAAAAAGCATGCGCCTAGCTAATGAATTAGATTACCTTATCCTTAAGAAAATGTTAGAGTGCAAGACCACACATAAATTTAAGTACCTACCTACAAGTTGGAAGGTAGGTAGGGTAGGTACATTGTTATTGTCCAAGGTGAATTTATTTGTCACGTTAATTGGTTCAACGAGCACTAGTGGGTTACGTCTAGTCGAGCG
This sequence comes from Lampropteryx suffumata, assembly GCA_948098915.1. Taxonomy (NCBI): domain Eukaryota; kingdom Metazoa; phylum Arthropoda; class Insecta; order Lepidoptera; family Geometridae; genus Lampropteryx; species Lampropteryx suffumata. The sequence goes on from OX402551.1 coordinate 250,429, forward strand.
AGACGCTGGCTTCTGGTGGCGCCAGAGTCACGTTAGTACCTACCTATACCTACGACTACGACCTAGTGCGTCGGTTCCACTCCAGAGCATGTTGATGCCGGTCGCTTTATGCAAAGTTAGGTGACGTGACGTGACGTGACTGCCGTAAAGACCCTGGCAGTTTATGATCATGATTATTTACCTTTATTGCAAAATACCTTCCTATATGATGCTAGGATAGGTCATGAACAAGGTTTCAAAATGTCTATGAACCACAAATATTTTAGGTACTTACCTAGAACTAAAAGGCTGTGTGCTCATTATCAGCGCTCTGCCAATGTAGCCCTAGTTAGTTGAACTAGTTAATTAGAATGATGACGATACGAAACGTGCCGTTAGATGAAATTGAACGATGTTTTTGTTTCGACTGATTCACGTTGACGGACGGGCAAGCCTCCACTCCTGGAAAAGCAGGCACGTCCGTACTCACATCACATACCTATATATTTCTTGTGGTAGCGGGATGATATCCTATTCACTTCTATAATAATAGGTACTCGTACTCGTATTTTACACATAATGAGTAAGTTATAATTAGGTAAGTTTTTATGATATACCTGCCATTAGTAGATATAATATTTACCTAATGTATTATATTAAAGTACATATTATAACAATAAAATTATTGAAGTGAAAACTTATTTTAGCGGGGTACGCATACTTTTAGATGAGGTAAAACCTCTGGATTCGCAACACCGTTACCGTCTGGGGCGAGACGTAGCCCGCTGCCGCGCTCGCCCCATTTAATTATAAACCTTAATTCACATGTTTACAGTCTACTTTTGCATGGAGAAGTTTACTGAGTTAGGTTATTTGATATGTATATTATATATATATATATTTTTTATTCCTTTTTTTTTTTTTTTTTTTTAATTTCACACATCATCATCTGGCCCCAAAGTAAGCAGAGCTTGTGTTATGGGTACCACATGACTGAATACTACTTATATACATTTATTTTTTTTGTACATACATAGGTACATATTATACATAGAAACACCCAGACCCGAGCCAAATGCTTGATCGTACAAACATTTGTCCCGCGACGGGATCGAACCCGCAACCTTCTGCGTCTCAGCCAAGTCTTAGCCCACTGCGCCACAGAGGTCGTCAAATATTATCTACATTCTGAACAAAAAATATTGCATCATCTGTGTTCGTTCAGTATTTGATTGGCAGTCGCCATAATTACTGATTTTGAAATGATTTATTACTAAACTCTAACGCGCCAAAATAAGTTTTCACTTCTGTCGGCACTCCCGGAGTGCAACCCGATTTTTTATTTAATATACCTAATTTATTTTGAGAACAAGTTTTCTTTAGAGAAATAATTACAGAAATGTACAGAATAATATACAATAATATAAATACATGTGAAACAGTTGAGCTATCTAAGGACCGTTTAAAATTGATCCAGATCACTGCCAGAGGGCAGCGTTCCGTTTATTCTAATTAGTTACTTTTACCATAAGTAACTTTATTCTATTAAATGTTAAGACGGAGCTCTATCATAGTAAATCATGAATCATTAAACGAACTTGACAAAACAGAGATGTGTTTGTCGTTCTCACAGGTCAGTGCGCCAGTTCGCGACCAGGTAGCTGAGTTGTCTGATTCAACTCCCCTTGATCTCTCCAGTCATCTCTGTTTTGAGTTATTTGAACCCAAGCTCTGTCAAAAGTGTCGAGATCATCTCGCTATCTCTTTTTGGGTTTAACACGGCGCCGTCTTGCTGTCTCAGGGATCCACTGAGTGGTGATTTTGGCCCACAGCTCATCTGGCATGCGACAGACATGACCAGCCCAGCTGCACTTAATCTTTGCAATAATTTGAGCTACATCAGCAATTTTGGTTTGTGGCTGGAGCGCAGAGTTGTGTTGCGTATGCGGTCTGTACGTTTAACACCGTATAAGCTGCGCTCCATAGCCCGCTTACAAATCTCGAGTTCGGACTTTTGGATGTTTGTAAGAGACCAAGTTTGTGCTCGATAAGTTAATATGAAGAGGATCGGTACACATATCCATTAGGTTGCTTCCGTTTTAAAGATAACGGAAGAGCACCCTTCATAAGATCTTCCATATATTTATTCATCTTTGATATTTATTATACAATATTATTTAATCTGAACATACATTATATATAATATATATGTATAAGAAACGAATTTTCACTCAAAACGGGGTATTATATACCATGATTATATAAGTTTTACTGCTTCTCGATATTTCAGCACATTTGAATGCGCCATGATCTCGAGCAATGACTTACGTTAATCTTGATAAATCCATAATTTCTTAAATGGTCGAAAATCGATCGGATGTATCGGTTTCCGACCACAATATTATTAAGAATTTTAGAAAAAAAATGAAAATAAAATAAAATACACATTACATATTATTTTATAGCATATTAAACATTATTTTAATTATGTTTTGTACCATTCATTGTATTACTTAAATCATGGTCGAAATCTTGGTAGTCTTTTTACCCAATTCTGTTTCCGACCGCTAGCAATTATTTAATATATACGACATCTGTATTGGGGGTAGGGAGTATAATGTTCAAATTCATCAAAAAACATCACTTGTTTATCATACATAAAAAAAATACAAGATACCACCTTCTTGACATGATATAGCCAATCTCCGACCATGTGGACGAAAAATGGATAATGGATTTTCGTTTAAAAGCGTGGTACAGTTCTCGACCACGTGAACGTATTCTTTGATCTATTACAAAGGTATTTAAATAATCAGAATACTAAAATCCATAAAAACCTGTGAGTAACTTACCGCGAAAGTAACTTACCGCGAAAGCTGCATCACACCACTTATTTATTTTGCTGATTTCAACCTATTTTTACAAGCAGGGCAAGCATGGAACAAGCATGGAACTCTAATTACAATCAATGTCTATCAGTAATGATTGAAATTACGCCGAAAACGGATATACATTGATTGTAAATAGAGTTCCATAATCGCCCTACAGTTCACAACCGACTACATATTGATTATATTATTTATATTTGTTTTGATTACGCTATTTTGTTACTGTGTTTGCTTGGACATTCAAGATAGCGCCAAAATGCACTCCCTCAGAGTTTGGTAATAGTGCGACGTAAGGTCGAAAAAGGGACCCGGTCGACTAACAGGCAAACTGACCCATAAAATACCTATACTAAATTCTATTAAACTAATATCGTTTAACTGATTAACATAATAATTATCAGGAAACAGTTTTTAAGTATAGATGGCCTTACAGATTGTATTGCAGCCAATAAGATTTTGAATACACCAAAATCCCAAAAGGGAGTATATTGGGTCTCACGCTGTTTCTAATTTATATGAATAGTATAGGTAGGTATATAACATTACGTTGGGAAATGTAGGGATATTTTATTACGCGGATGACACTGCCGTGGATGACAGAGTAAAAGGATGTATGTGATTGGATGCGGAAAAACCTTCATACCCTAAATACCCAAGATTTTTTATGAAAAGTTTTATACAAAACAAGTTCCTTTGCTTTCATAAAACCCAAACATCATCTCCGCCACTATCAACAAGTGCTCATACGAACCAAACAAAGGAAATCAGTGTAAGAACTGCGCAAGAACAGCCAAAGCCAAAGTTATAAAATATCTTGGTCCGCCCGAACCCGGACACTTACTAATATTATGAGACAACTTAGGAACTTTGCTTGCTTTGACACTGACGTCCACTTACAGTGCTCTATAACAATCAATCATAATATACTCGTATTGCATTAGTTGCTAGGGAGGAGCGTCAAAAACCACAATGATCGAGATGAAATGGATACAGAGCAGTCTTAAAGACTGTGCATAAGAAGCCCTTTAAAACCTAAAGGGCCACAGTTAATCTGTATACATTGAGTGGAGTACTCTCCGTGCGTCAACTGTAGGTATATACAAAAAAATATTTTTGTTCGAGCATAAAACTGCTATTAGTTGTAACAGCTATAAAACAATAGGTAAACGAAATTTTTATATTCACACGTGTTCGTCAATACTTAATTTGCGCCAACATTCTTAACGTGTCCATTTAGTATCCAAACCAAGTTTCTAAGAAATCACACCACCCGTTAAAAAGTTCCCATACAAACTTTGACACCCCATTTTACCCCTTTTAGGTTTATTTTGAAAAATCTTGAAACACATTTATATGTTTTGCATTTATTTATACATACTTATCAAGTTTCAAGCAAATCGTTTAACAAATAAATATGTTCTCATAACTAATAAGCATTAAAAGTATGTCGTTGTATCTAAGCACGTAAATAGCTTTGATGCTGAAACGCTTTGTATTTACGTTGGAAGGTAATGACAGCAATTACCCTTTGAACGAATAAAAACAGAGTTCTTATATCAAGTTTGAAAAAAAATCGAATTATTATTAGAGTGAGGTTAACTGAATGACTTATAGTTTTTCTTATTGCGTTTGACACCTCTCTTGCCCATTTCTTTACTTATTTTGAATTTGTTTGATTTATGTTAAGGTTGTTCGGTACGAGTACCTAAACCTAAGGAAGGTTACCCTCCTAGTGAATAACCCATATTCGTATCGCAATCCAACCTACGCAAGGCACGAATGTTAGAGGCGACAATATTATTGATTGTCACGTCAGCAAAAATAATAACAATAAGCAGTCCAGGATTATTTTAGTACGGATAATGTAATATTATTTGTTTCAGCTGAAAATACTCGTATATAAAGCGCGAAACCTTCGGCTGTAATTATTACGCAGACAGGTTTATTATGCAGAGCACAATAACATGTTATCAATAATGAGTTGGTCGGTGCACTTACTAAGTTTCTTGTGTGCCTGTGCCTAGCTGGCTGTGCCTGCTGGCTGTGCCTGGTGATTTGTCCAACTACTTATTTATAAGTTTAAAGTTACAACATAGTAAGAAAGAACCTACCTAGTACCTAAGTACAAGAAACTTTTTGTATAAGTAGGTAGGTAAAGTCAGTGTTTAGAGTCTGTGCTCTAGTTGTTGGTACTTGTCTGAGTTAGGAAGCCTTACAAAGATTTACCTCCTTGAGAAGACATTACGAGGCAGTTATTGGTGTTTGCCGTCCCTTTGTTTCTAGGAATCACTAAGTAGGTTTATGTTCATCTGTACCAAAACGGGCACTTGATACCTAGCTAGAGTTGTCCCGAGGTACAACACGCTAATCTTCTTCTTCTTCTTCTTCTTTTTCTTAACGTGTCATAAGTTATTTCGGAACAGTGTGGTGCAAGGGTGAAAGTCCACTACAAAGGGCGAAGGTAACGATGTTTTCCTTCACCGTTTGATAGGTATTACTAGTAGGTACTTACCTACGAGTATAACGCACATTGGGTTTCGATTTGAAAAATCCAACGCTACACGACTAAAAACATAGATCTCTCATCAATAGTTACTATTAAACCTACCTCCCACACTGTACATAAATGTATAGCCGACGCTATTACCCACCTAAATTTGAATGCCAGAATAGGTGTTTGGCAAGTAGATTATTAGGTATGTGCCTTGCCTATAAGTAACTAGGTATAACAAACATTACCTACTCGTAGCGCAAATAGTCCAATGCTCCGCGTAATCATAATCAAACAAACAATTAGGCCGGCGAGCACCGAGCACCGAGCTGTAGCTGCGAGCAGGGCGGGGGCAGGGGCGATTAGCCAACGATTAGATACCCTCCTCAAGTGGAAGGCAAACATCGTAAGATTTGAATTTAGTGCAATAACCGCAGATAACTAACATAATAAAGCATCGTCGGGCGTCACCTTGTCGGAATCGCTGGTGATACTGATAACACTCAACCCACACAGCACAGTAACGGTTACTATACCTACTACTTACTACTGTATTAGTAGGTAAGGCACGTCTTACGCGCGCCCGTTGCCTTCCTATAATAATGTAAACATCGTCACTAGCATTTCGTCAGTAAATTTTCTATTACAAAATAATCGGTCCGCTGATTCTCCTAGTTAAATCATTTATGGATGCTACTAACGGATTTTTAAATTTATTTATTTACTAGAGACACACCCCGGCTTTGCATGGGTACAATTAAGAGTTGTAATTAAACGTGCCACAAGTAAACGTAAGTAAGTAAACGTTACACGTGCCGTACGACCCATAACATTATTTAATGAAAATTAAAAATTCTATCTAAATTAAATATAAGTAGTTTCTGGTATAAAATAACTAAATAAATATTCCCGGACAATTCACACAGCATCATCTGACCCCATAGTAAGCAGAGCTTGTATTATGAGTACCACATCACTGATATACTACTTATATACTTTTTTTATCTAAATACATACATTTCAGCCCGACCAACATTGAAATTAATAGAGAGGCAATGAATCTTTTAGATTCCACGATCTTCCTAGGTCTTAATATTGATGCAAAACTACAGTGGGGTCTACAAATTGAAACCCTTGCTGGTAGGCAATAGGTAGTCCCGGATACACTAGGGAACATTTTGTTCCGCAACACGTCGCGCATCACTCAATATACATGACGCTGCAACGTTGCATAGTGTCCCGCAACATAACCCGCAACATTGTACGTGACGCGGGGCATGTTGCTTGCTCCCGCTTCGAGAGCGAGCGCACGTGTCCCGCGTCAGTGTCGCGCCATTTGTCACCGAGTGTAGTCGCGTACGCAACGTGCCTCTTAAAATGTCTGCAGTGTGGGGAAATGATACCGTGCATTCACTTCTGGAGCTATACGAGTATATATAACTATGTACGCAGCACTAATAGCCACAACCTCCTCGGGCGACATTTCTATAAACACTGACTAGTGTGGCCACAATGTTCCGCGACATTTACCTCGGCACGTTCTACGTTGTTGTTGAGGAACATGTTCCGTAACATGTTGCTCCATTTGCCCCATAGTTTATCCGGGGCTTTAGTTCCACTGCATATGCAGTTCGTGCGATACGGTGGGTTACTGCTGAAGCTACAGTTAGACTAGTTTATTTCAGCTACTTCCATAGTTTTATGTCATACGGCATCATTCTCTGGGGGAAAGCAGCAGATAATGAAAAAATATTTGTAATTCAAAAAAGGGCAATACGTGCCATTTATAAAATAAAACCACGAGAGGCTTTGAGATAAATATTAAAAGAAATATCTCACAATAACTTCACAATACATAATATGAAAAATTGTTATACATTCATAAAAAAATAGATGGGTTTCAGCAAAATAGTGACCTTCATATAATCAATACTAGGAATAGAAACAAATCATACATCTCTAGGTTTCGACTAGAAAAAGTAAAAAGTCCTTTATGGGGAACACGGTGCGCTTCTATAATAAGCTTCCTGAAAATTCAACTGAACTAGCTATTAAGAAATTGAAAGCATACATAATTTTAAGCATAAAGGGTAGCCTTTTGAAGAAAGCGTATTATAATATTTAATGACTATATTATTGATAAGAATGCATGGCCTCATGTCGCTCTGCCCTCAGACAGTTAACCGACACATTTGAAATGTACAAACTCTCTTGTATTAGTTTTTCGTAGTTAAGGTATTTATAAGGTGGATCATGCAAAAAAGCGCTAGGACCAGTACGAGTTTATGCCAGTTCTTCTCGAGCTTGGGTTAGGAGGAATTGGCACCTAAATTCACCTAGTTTGTAAGACGTTTCTAAGTGATCCTTGTGATTATATTGAATAAAGTATCCTTTGCCTTTGAATTTGACATTATTATACATAGAAACACGCAGACCCCAGACAAACACTTACAGATCATACAAACATTTGTCCCGCGGCGGAAATCGAACCCGGAACTTTCGTCTCAGCTGGGCCTTAGCCCACTACGCCACAGAGGTCGTCATAAAAAGTAGGTACTTAGATACTATTCAAGACCAAAGTCGTTGTCAAATATCGAAATCGATTCAGCTGGTACGACGCGAATTCGTCAAACAATGAGTTTAGATTACAACGGTTGCTGTTCAAATTTAAATTTTCAGAGGTGCAAGAAGGCACGCGGCGATGTATGTCAGACAGTGGCGCATGGCGGTGCAACGAGTAGGTCAGGAGGCTCTGCCACACATAGGCTTCGGCTGAAAGCTTACAAGCGCTGCGTCAAGTGAGCATTGATCAGTCGCTGGTCGTCCACTCGCCACTGTCCACCCGCACACGCGCCGCTACCACTATAATGTGTCGATCACACGTAACTTCTCGAGTACAGTAGCGACTGGCGACTGACGCAACTGCTTGCTACCTACTAGGCCGGCTGTGTTGAGGTGGGCGAACACTTGGCCGAAAGCATCTACTCGTACGTAACTGATACTCGTAGCTTACACGAGTGACGTTTCTTCAGTATCGGACTGGCCTGTCAGCGCAGTTGGTACTAGTCCTGCCTTCTGCACTGTACGTACTGTACTGAGGGTTCAATTCCCTCCCAGGAAAACATTTGTGTGAAGAACGTAGGTGTTTGTCTGTGGCTGGGTGTTTTAAGTACCTATCACGAGTATGTATTTTATATATATATATAATATATTAAATGGTATATACTTAAAATAATAATAAATTAAAATATATAAGTAATCTATCAGCCATCTAGTCACCATATTACTAGCTATGCTTAGTTTGGGGCTAGATGGTGTTGTGTGCATTGTCCAGCAATATTTATTTATTGATTTAAATTATGAAAAATATTTGTTTATGTTAAACGAGTGAGGTTAGAAACAATATGTGGATTCAAATAATTGATTTAAGTACAGCCATTACTTTTTATTTATAAGGAAGGGATTTAAAACTGTAGGTAAGAATAAGATACCTACCTAGAAATAAATAAATAAATAGATTCATGGAAGTTATGTGGTCGTTACTAAATCACATTATCACACTTCATAGGTAGGTACTTTTAGGTTATCTATTTTATACATGTTACTCAACCGGGTTGGGTTGATTTTAGACGAATTGCTTATTAGAACGATTGCGTTATTGACCGGTGCGACATTGTCCAGGTGATCTTAAGATTAGTTGGTGTCATTGCCATCGTCTTAACAACTTAACCGATTTCGATTAAATTTGGTATATAATCTATTTAATCATATCTATCTATGGTGAGTTATACCTAGGATCTTTTTATCTAGAAACCCAAGTATGTGAAAACAAAATGAGACTTCAAAGCTAGCTAACGAACAAAGCCACGAGCGAGGCGTTTCACTTAAGTAAGTTTTAGTGAACAGGCAGGGACAGAATATAGTTTCTCCACAGATCATATAACCTGTAGGGTGTCTGCCGGCCTTTGAGATCTCGAAGATGAGGACATCGTGTATATTTTATAGCAGCGCCGAGTGGTTTTAATTAAAGCAAATGCCAGAGATATCACGTAATGTCGACATCCGAGCCGCGGAGACGTGCTCAGCTGACAGCTGGCGACCGACGGGCGCATAGCGGCCTCTCGGGATCAAAGATACGGAATCTGATTGAAAACGTCACTATCAAATAATATATCTAGTTCTGAATTGTGGCTTCACTTCACGCACAGAATAATGGTAGCTATAGACTGATGTTCACAAATCACATAGACTGGTCAAACCGCATCCGCATTTCAGCTCGGTTTCTTCCTTTGTTCTGCACGGATTAATATGTACTAGTGGTTGCCTACTGGTCGAAATTCAACCATAAATAATTAATAATTAATGTAATTTTATACGCATAATTTAAAAAAAAATATTAGCATTCTTCACTCGACACCTTCTCTATATAGGTAAACTATAAGTGTGCGAAATTTCATACTCCTCCGTCCGCGCAATTTTCCGAAAAAGAGGTACAAAGTTTTTCTTCACATACCTGATGTGACACAGAGTCGCAGTCGCAAGGCCGCGATATTGTGCAAGTCGCCCACTGCACCCCGCCGCGCCGGCGCTGCTAGCCGCCGTCCACTGCGCCTGCTGACACAACAGCTGCTTTTAATAATAATAAGATTTTATTTTGAACGTAATACATAGGTACATAATACGGAAGTGAACACTGAAAAAAATCAAAAAGGAGTGGGTGAACAATGAATAAAATAGATAATAACATTTTAAATTAAACTTAAACTAAAACTTAAGTACCTCACTTCAGAAAAGTATGTGTATGTAAAAGTGTGGGTGTGTGAGTGTTTGTTCTGAGGGAGTGCTGCTAATATTAACACTAAATTTGTGTTGCAGAAAAGGGCTGTTCATGCAATTTATAACATGGGCCCCAGAGAATCACTTAGAAATAAGTTTAAAGAAATTAATATTATGACAGAGATAAACTAGCTGGGAACAGCTAGTTTACTGTTAGGCTCGCTAAAGTTAATAAGTTTTTTAAAGGGCAATGTGTATCTACGCTTCTATAACAAGGTCCCATGCGACGTGTTAAATATGTCGATTGGCAAATTTAAAAAGTAATTAAACAGAAACTGACTATTAAAGCATATTATAAAATATCTGATTATTTAGATGACAAAAAAGCTTGGGATGAATCAGCTCCAACTCGACTCGGCATCCGTAACAAAATTGTCAAGGATCATACTAAAAAGTGTTAAGACCAGACAAGTTTCTTGCCAGATTCTTCTTGAACTGGGGTTAGGAGGAATCGGCACCTAGATTCACTAGCATGTAAGAAGACGATTCAAAGTGGTCCTTGTGATTTTATTGAATAACGATTATATTGAATTGTAATGAATATGTGTTAGGTGTGTGTGTGTCGGTGTATGTGTATGCATTATAACTTAGAAGTTTTTGATTACAATCAAAGCTTCAGCTTCATCGTAGGAAAGAGCCAATAGCCAAGTTTTAGTTATTTTTTTACAGTTGTGGTATGTTAATGGGAATATGTTGAGTTGTTTATTTAATCTATTACATATATACTATTGGGCTTAAAAAATAAAAATTACGGAAGGCAAGGACAGTACGGCACGGCCTAGCTGCTGTATGTGATCTAACGAGAGGAGAGCTTAGACTGTACCTAACTCAATGCATTGTATACTCATTGCCATGTTTTTACCAGATGCCGTAAAATGAGCTTCTGTTCCCTTTGGAGCCCTAGGATCTCGACTCCAAAAGGCTCAAACCGCACCAGTTCTAACAGAAATCCCATACAGGTGGGATGTGGCTAGAGTGTCGACACAATCAGCATCCCATTCCAATAGCCTACCCATCTCCGAAGAGACAAGAGTTATACCATCATCACGGACCTATTGGACCGATTACAAGTGCAAGTGCAAGTGGACAAGTGCCTGACAAATGACAATGATAACCGCTAGACGACCGCTGAACACTGGCACTGATGAGCGCAGCACCGCGCACCCAGCTATACTGCCACCAACTTATCTGTTCAGGTGGCCAAAGAACGAACTAAAAAACTCTCATAGAAAATCTAATCTAATTGGCATTTCCAATGGACAGAGGCGCCCCCCTTACCGGAACAAATAAGTAGGCTGCACTATACATACAAATTGCATTTCGAAATGTTGTAGAATCTAATAAGGTGCCAATGTCAAATGACGGTACCATTACCATTTCTAGACAGATAGGAGACGGGCGCGATTTTCTTTTGTTTATAATATAATTATTCTGTTCTACTAATCTCCACTTTCAAGTCTACTCTTGGATAAAAAACAACACACATTGTCAAAGATGAGATGAAACTTGACAAGTGTAAGGGTATTGTTAACACTCTAGGGAATAGCGCTGAAAATGTATATAAGTAAAATTAAGTAAACATTGTGTGGCCGGAGCGGAGGCGCGTGTGGTGACTAAGAGGGGAAGGGTGAGGAGGATACTGCCTTGACAATACCTAGTATACTGTACCTTAATGGATAAAAAGCTGTGTAATTAAAGAGCCTGCTGAAACAACCGTGGGAACGAATGACTTACGACCCTCCTCTGGGACCAAGTTTATGAACTTTTGTTTCAGCTACCCGCTCGCCTCGTCTTGCGGGCGGCCGCTCCGCAACCACCATCTGTCGTCATAAGTAACCTACTCACCTACCCCTACCCCTCGTGTGAATAATGTTAAAAAAAGCTGCTCTCCGCAGTCCACATCTTCGCGCGCGTACCTAGATGCCGATGGTATTCACATGAACAGCCCATTGACATTTCCGATCTGCAAAGTTCCCGCGCACCACGTCCACGCTCTGGATAATGCCGTATAAAAGATTACGCAACGCCATGTTTTATGACATTACGAGCTGCGCACTGCAGCTATTGGTAAATTAACCCGTTTCGTGGTACTTATTACAGTCATTTCATAACTGGTCGAACTTTTACTTTGTGAGTAGGACGGCTTGAACCGCTTTACCGAAAAATTTCTCGATCTCATGTTTTCTTGTGAATCACCTAGTAACAAGGCCACTCGTGGCTCGTGGGTTGAAATGGCGAGGCACAAAGGGTATAGGCAAAAATAGAGAAAGGCTTCTTCAGATTTAACTGTAGGCACAGATACATCAAGCGGATTGCTTGTGTCACTCCGCGCGCTGCCAAAGAAATAAATATTTAAAGATCCTTGCTAAACGTAACAATGGATCTCTAAATAAGATAGCTGTTAAGGTGAAGTTTTACTCTTTACAAAAACGAAATAATTAATACTTATCAAGTTGTTTCTGGTGAGTAAAACAAAATAAAATAAGTAAGTTAAGTTCTTACTACTCGTACTTATTTGAGAATTGTGAGCGGTCGGTCGTAGTTGCGCTTTTTTGGCATGTGGCATCGTGTGATCGTCAAAGCGCAGAATAATAACAAAGCAAGCTTAATCTTGGAGAACGTGCTGTGCTTGTAAATAATATTTGAGTCACAAATACTAGTGTTTTATTTATAAGATTCGTCGCGACAGGATTACAGCCATATTACCATTTACTATGGTGGAACTGTGGCAGGCAAGTGCGATGACACAATTAGATTACCTACAAACAACAATAAACTGCTGAACACATTGCTCCCATACGCAGTACCTCATAACATTGATCTTCTAACATTGATACCTCTATACCTCTAACATTGATAATAGGTTTTTCAAGTTTAATATAAAGTAAAGTATGTACATAATTCGTCAGACTTGGGTAAGTGTCAAAAATTAAGCCGATATCGATTGTTGTCCTCACTATGTAAGTAAGCTCCGAGATGTGCAACTAGGTCGGCTCGGGGGTTCTGGTCGTGGCAAAATAATAATAATAATAAATAATCCTGGACATTTCACACAGCATCATCTGGCCCCAAAGTAAGCAGATCTTGTGTTATGGGTACCACATGACTGATATACTACTTACATACTTTTTTTTTGTTGTAAATACATACATAGTATTATACATAGAAACACCCAGACCCAAGACAAATACTTGGAGCCTGACCTTAGACCACTGTGCCACCGAGGTTGTTGAAATATTGAGTGATACACATTGTTTTGACCATAAACTTAACACACTTCGATTCTATCATTATGTCTATTAAAAATACAGATATAACACATGAGCACCTACTACCTAGTACTTGCAATATAATCTGAGCAGAATTAGAAAATGTAGCTCTTATTAACCCGCTACGACCCGCTACCTAAAATTATAATCATTAGTTCATCACAGCCATATCTTATTTTGTAAATATAATAACTTTTTACCATTTTTCGTCATCTCAATGTTGACTTGTTTTTCACATTATGTCACATATCCCATCAAATCAACAAGAAACATCAAAATATTAATGTGACTATTTCCACGAGAAGCGAGGAAGTACAAGCAGCGGCCAGTGGGAGGGAGTAAGGAAGGTGGGGAGGGTGGTAGGCTATATTTCTGGAATGCAATAACGAATGTTGCGACAGACGAAGGGCCAGACGGATCAGTTGTCTAGAAGGACGAGAATCGATTATCCACTGAGGCACTCCAGAATAACTTTGAGAGTGATCCGGAAATTGAAATATACATAAGTACTTACATAATTTTTTCAAACAGGACAACTAATTGTTGATCATTTTCTTTGGTACGTACGAGGTACGAGGTACCTGCTGATTAACAAACATTTAACACGAAAGCTAATAGTAAGTTCACGCTTGCTTTTGTTTCTGCATTTCTACTGTGGCGCAATGAGCCAAGGCCCTGATACACTGATGGTTGTGGGTTCTATTACCGCTGTGGGACAAATGTTTGTATGATCTGTGTTTGTCTCAAATCTCGGTGTGTCTATGTATAATAATTGTGTATTTACAAAATAAATTGTGTCATATATAATATATGTAATTTATAGGTAATCTCAGTCATGTGTTTAATCATAAAACAAGCTCTGCTTACTTTGGGCCTAGATGATGCTGTGTGAAATGTCCGGCATTATTTATTTATTTATTTATCATAAATTTATCTACACTCAGTGTTTTTAGTGTGTGTGTATGTACTTCAAATATTTATTTGATGAACATAGGTGTTGGTTCTGTGTCTGGGAGTTATAAAGTATCATGTGTATGTACTCGTATTTAAAAATGTACATCGTTTATCAGTCATCGGGTAACCATAATGCAAGCTACGCAGCTCTGGGGCTAGATGGTGTAGTGTACATAGTCTACCAATTATTATAAATACTTACGGGTATTAATCGCGTTTATTTACCTATTTTTCCCGACGTTTCGACAGGTTTACACTCTGTCGTGGTCACGGGATGACTGAACTACCAACTTTACCAACTTTAACTTTAGTCTAGCAATGTTTATTAGTATTATTATTATATAATGTTAGACTTGAAAAGGATTTTCCCTACTTTTCTCTTTGATTGACAGGGGAACAGAAAGCTATCAGATATTTTTATACAAAATTATAAGAGGCCATGTTGACTCTCTTAATCTGCTAGATACATTTGAATGCCCTTGTATCAGCTCTAGAATACATCACCTATTCCAGCCTCAAAAGACCGGAACCATTTATGCTACAAATGCTTTTATCAGTCGATCTATGACAGATATAATGTTGGCAATTCGGTTGGTTCATTTCTAAAATTAGGATTTGTCTAAAATATATTTGAGTTAGTCATAGCATTTGTAAAACCTATTCGGTTGGTACCATCTAACTGAATTAGGAACGCTTAATAAAATTATATAAAATTAAATTAGCATAAGTTAGTAACAACAGAATACCATGATTTATTTGACACTTCTAAACCTAATTTTAGTTAGGTTGGTGCCAACAGAATTGAGGCCAATAACAGCTTTTCAAACATAGATATTTTTAACCTACTTTTTTCTAAATTTAAGCTCTTATTTATGAACCAACTGCAACGGCCGATCGCTTCGGTGCTGATTTCTGTTTTTTTTTAATGAAAATAAACATTGTTTGATTGAAAAAAAATATCTAAGTGTTTATATAACTCAATATCAAACCTCGTCAGTAGAGTGGAATGTGATCATTTCATCAGCGAATGCAAACCTCTATGACGTATGACGTACCACCGTCATGTATCTCGTCAGTAGAGTGGAATGTGATCATTTCATCAGCGAATGCAAACCTCTATGACGTATGACGTACCACCGTCATGTACCTCGTCAGTAGAGTGGAATGTGATCATTTCATCAGCGAATGCAAACCTCTATGACGTATGACGTACCACCGTCATGTACCTCGTCAGTAGAGTGGAATGTGATCATTTCATCAGCGAATGCAAATCTCTATGACGTATGACGTACCACCGTCATGTACCTCGTCAGTAGAGTGGAATGTGATCATTTCATCAGCGAATGCAAATCTCTATGACGTATGACGTACCACCGTCATGTACCTCGTCAGTAGAGTGGAATGTGATCATTTCATCAGCGAATGCAAACCTCTATGACGTATGACGTACCACCTTCATCGAACGTTATCATAATTCATGAAACATTATTATATTAAATACTGAAAGAGCAATCAAAATAAATCTATTATTATTAGTTGATGTTGTACTGAATGGCCATCATGTATGGGTAGTAATGTAATGTTTGTATTAATGTATTAATAAAATATTATCAACAGATTGACATTGATCGTATCGAAAGTAGAGTTGTCGACTTCATGTTTTGGTTCAGTCCACGGCTATCGCCGATTTGTGGTAGAAAAAAAACCAGGGTAAATAGTAATTTTGATCTAAATTATATTATTTGGTATTCAAAAGGTACCGATTCTAAAGTAAACAAGAGTACCTAACCTAACGGCAAAGTTCTCGGACGGAACCGCTTCCTGCCGCAAATAGAGCCCAAAACGCCGAGATCGTATCGTATCGTAGAAACCATCACTTTGACAACAACTTTTACAAACGTTTCAAATTATTAGCGTGGGAATTTAATTGCAGAGTTTATAAGGCAATAACGTAACGGGTAACGTCAAACGTATTTTGGAGCGAAAATGTTTCCGCAATCAAAAAGCTATATCGTTGAGCGGACGGACATTATGCACAAATGTAGGTTAGTAGTTAGTACTTAGTGCCTGCATTGGTAGAGAGTGTCTTCCGAATGGCAACCGGTCGAATGTTTCACACTTTTTCAAATGTATAGAAGACAAACGATTGTTCTAAAAAAATTTTCTTATTTCGTCGGGTGGTATGTCGTCGGGCGGCCGGTCGCGTTTTATCTGCGCTGCGCAGACGATGGTTGCGCTGGCGCTGGCACGTAGTGTAGGTGGATAGTACCTATCAGTACATTGGCGATCAACAAAATAATCAATTGGTTTGAGCTCCCGATGTTCTACATAACTGACACTAATCACTTTTAACTAAAGTACCTAATAAATCTATTGAAAACTCAACCAAATTCTCAATTATTTAAAACGCTTTAATGATACCTATATAGGTACTTATCTTCTTACTAGCTATTTATCTTTTCATTGTGAGATCGAAATCAATTCTATTGCATTTTGAGACTGACTTTTTAGACAAATGTTTACATCTGTTGAAGTTTATTCAAATCATTACCTCAATTACCTATGCAAGTACGTTTACTCATCAGTCCCAAAGAGTAAAGAAAACACTCTATTTTGTTTAGATCTTATAAGTGAAAAAAAATTAAGTTGTATATTTATAGTAAAAATAAAAGTAACTCATAGTAGGTACAATAATATCTATCTCATTCAGGTTTACTTCACATTTCACTGAGAAGAGAAATCAGGGCCAGTTATTGACTGTCCCCGCACTAGATAAATCTATATCGATGGTACCTGTATATGATTTGCAAAAGTTTAGAGCTTCGGTTTCGGTAAAACCTTGAAATTATTATATTTTGACAGGAGAATTATATTCTTATAATTCTCCTGTCTTGCCTCCTGTAAAATTAAGTAATTACATAATATTAAACATTTATAACACCGATTAAAATATATAAAAAGAAACAATATATTAAAACAACTACATTCATAATTATATCTATTATGAAATATATAGCTATTTTTAATGTAATAAGTAAGGTTTCTCTGTGTAATCTTAATTTAAGGGTTTAAGCCATTCTATTAATGTTCACTTTGCTCTAAATATTGAGCATGATTTGATTTCGGATAGCTTGACGACTTTATTGTACTTACCGCGTAAATGCAAACCAAATTGAATGTTAGAGCTCTGTGTTAGAGCCCACGCCTGTCGCCGGCCGGTGCATCGGTCGTTGACTTTACGCTTCTTAATGAAGATGCTGCATCGAACAGTGATGCTTTCTTTGACCAGATTAAGAGAGACCAAATTCCAGGCCCTATTTTTATAATAGGGATGTCATTGACATAATTGTCTAACAAGCACTCTGCTCTACGCGAACAGACTTTTTATACATAGAGTTGTATTTCGATGATCTAAAACGATTGTTTTAGATCATCGACTTACAATCGAATTGGAGGATTCTCCAACAAAGCAGAAGCACTGAAACTTTGAAGACGGAGAGAAGCTTTGAATTTATATTCTAAACACACGTTCTAATGCGTTATTTTTAATGTGTAGCCATCGTTATTCATTGACATGAGAATGACAAGGACAAAACATACGTATGCGCTACGCTAATTTGATTATGTAATTATAGGTTAGAGGGTTTGTCTATAAGTCAGTACTCTAGTAATAGAAAGTAGCTCAATATATAAGATGGTACTTACTTAAAAATCCCTACTAATATTATAAATGCGAAAGTAACTCTGTCGCGCTGAGCCGATTTTTATGAATTTTGGTATAAAGATACATGGGACCTTCGAAAAGGACATAGGCTACTTTTTAGGTAGGTACCACGCGTGCGAAGCCGCGGGCAGCAGCTAGTAGTTAAATATAGGTAAAGTTAATGTTAAAAAAAACAATAATTGATGTAGTTAGCCGGTTAGCAGCCGGTTTAGCCGGTAGGCTAAATGCCTACCGGCTACCGGCCCCAGTGTATCACACCGAGGTTAACCGTCACTACTCATCGATGACGTGCGTAGTTTGATTCGAGAGCCGAGCACACCGAGGTTCTCGCAGTAGCCATTAACGCTGGTGCTGACCGCTATCCAATCTGTGTCACCACTCGTACTCGCACCAGCACAAATTATCAGTGTTTCCACGCCACCGCTACTATCTTTTAAGAACGTAAATAGAGATAGAAAGTTCGTCGGCAGCTTGCAGCCACAGCCGCGCCCCGCTTCGTTCCTGGCTGATGCAAAACAGATGGCACCGAGTAATTTAATATGATGTGCTTTAACTGAGGGGATATAAATACAGCTTACAATGTTTCCCACTGTGTCCCTTGACTGAGCTTTATATTAAAAAAAATAACTTAAATCGTCCCAAGGAGTTCAATGTAAAATCAATTTTACATTTTGAGATACAAGGTATGTTACTCAGTATTAGTTTGATCAAACTCACCCTGATTAATATTCTCTAGCTAGAGGAATCGAAACAGTGTTGGTGGTTTCATCGACAAAATAACACGTAAGTGTTTCTTAAAATACAGCTTATAGTACAACTCGTACTATTCATTTTATGCGTTTAATAATAATTTTATATTTTATTTTATAATATTAGCAAAACTAATACTTCAAAGTTGTATTTGAAATATTAGTTTTGCTAATATTGATTATGTGCGCGAAATCAAAAGTTAGCAAGACAAACATTTTTACAATAAATATAATATAATTATACGCTCTAATTATTACATATAAGTATTTAAAAAAATATTTATTCAAATTCACTGCTGTAAGCTTGTTTCGAAAACTCATAACTCTTTTTCAGTGACATTTCTAGGTGATTATAAAGTCGTCTTCGCATACAAAAAAGAGTAAATACAGTGAACGTGTGTTTATGCTCCAGAAAGCACTTCAGGCGTGGACATTTCACAAGACCCAGCAGTTATTTCGGTGGGCGTCGGTCGGCGTCGGTCACCGTCCCTCCGTTTAATGTCTCCACAGGTTATGCACAAGCTAGTGCCTACAGCACGTTACTTCTGAATAAGTGCAATCGCAAACCGGCCGCGGCCGCGAGCGAGACGCACCGGCCGGCTGCGCCCTGCCTCCTCGACCCGTCCGATATTGTAGAGTTCAATGAATCACGCGCTGACTCAAAGTCAAAGCGTTACTCACCGCAGATTGTTTTGTTTGCTTAGATGATAGCTGCACGTTTCTAGAATATGAGACTAGCCAGATCAAATAGCCGATCCCTGCTTTTTTTGCTCATCTATAATTATATAATTGCCGATATAACTTTCATGGGATAGAAATGTTGATTTGTAAATCATTTACTAACCACATTATCACATCACATCATGCTATCACAATCATAACACTACCATACTACTTATCAAATCACATCACTCTATTATCACTCACATCACACCTCACACATAATAGGAGCTTGATTAAATTGTAAGAAACTTTTTATCCCTACAAACGATCTTCACAGGAATTAAATGGGACGTCAAAGTTTGTACGTAAACGATGTTGTGGGCGTTTCACTTCTATATAATAATGTTTAAGAGAGCTACTTTTATAGAACCAGATATTAGGAATCATTAAATTTGAAATAATTACGAATATTTTTGTTCTCTTGCGAGCTTGTCGAGCTGGCGAGCTTGTCAAGAAAGTTAAAGTAAAAAAATTCAAACTAGTGAGAATCATGTCAAGTGCTCGTCCGAAGGGCGCGGGCGCGTTGCCGTCACGCATCGACTTCTACTTCCAGCGCTCCACCATGTGTATCTGGTGTACGCTAGTGAGTGATAATTTGCCACTGCTAGCTACATACATTACGTGTTTCGCCGCCATAAGGTGTCTTTCACCGAGAAAATGTCGAAATCGTGTCAGAACGTAACAAGCGGCGCGACGGGGAGCGAGGCGGGCTCGTGTCCTAATTCAGTGGAACAAGAGCAGCCGTAGAAGAGAACAATGCGCCCTAAACATGGCAAATAATTCACAAAGACGAAACACCCCGGCGCGGCTCGGCGGGCGCTAACAGGCGCGCGCCACGTAATTGGACGAGGAGGCGTACAGATAAACGAAATTAGTGGCAAAAAATTTGCGGATGCCTTCAATACTGCCGTAGATATAGTTTAGCTACCGATCTACCTAACTAGCTCTGTTGAATGGCAAAGGTGAGCTCCCACGCACTCGCGCTCCGTGGCTCCGCAAGCGCTGCCGAAGTCGGCGCGGGCGGACGCGCTCTGTGAATAATTTAGTGCGCTCCGAGCGCGCTTGTAGGACCTCGCCTGCGGATTGGATACGGAAATCAATGGTGCAAAAATAGCTAAACTGCTACGGTCAGGGTCTCCATTAGCTCATCTTGCATAATCAGCGGATCGCTTCTGACGCAGCCAACGTGACTGAGCTGTGAAGTGTGAGGGAAACATGTGTTTACTGTTTCTGTAACAACGCAGGTCGGTTATCGGTTATCCAATAACTGAAGCAAGCAGTTTTAGTTCATGAACAGACTAGGTGTAACGTGTATACTTATCGAGATACAACTGTTTACATATAATAATCTTCTTGGCTCTGACTTCATACGGTTAGATTGAGGCGTGGCGTGCGTGTGTCGGCAGCTGAGGACACATCTGTTGATGGCAGCAGCAATTGTCGCAATTAAGTACAAGACTATTCTATTCGTATAATGTAGAAGAGACATGAAGTCATGTCACGCCGCGAATTCTGGGCATGATCTACGAGTAAAACTTTATAAATCTGTTGTGCTACCCGGGGCCTAATCTAGTGCTCACCTATATATTTAAATGTAAAGTCAAGATCCAGCACCAGAAAGATATTGGATTAAAACCCTTTAAAGTTGTTTTTTTTTGTTTTTAGATTTTACTCGAAGGACATTTTTATTGTAGTGCTATAGTATTCAAAATATGAAGAAGATTAAGTTACATAATACCTAATGTATGCGATTAAAGCTGAACTTAGCTACCAGTATGTACTTTTCTATTTTATGTATCTCATGTGGGATGGCTATTAGTCCCATAGTTCCGCCCGAGAGTGAGTTATGCAGCGTTCATACGGACCTTTATGTAGTAGCGTGAACCACTCCGCGGCTACTAAACATGGATGCATTAGTTTCGATGACTCCCCGCGGATGCCTTGCTGCGGCTCCAGCTGAAAACTTAATTAACTCGATAAATCAGTTTTATACTATTCACAGCACAGCGCTCCTAATGGGTTTAAGGAGATTCCCCATGTCGTCGTCGCTGTCCGTCGCGCATCGCCCGCGCGCCTCGGACGGACGGGACGAGACGGGCCCGTTTCAAACAAATGTATATTTAGGGCGGGTCAGCGACCGCGCGTGATACAACACCACGCTTTAACTGCAGGGACTTCCACGTGCGTTTTTGATGTTATTACAAACATAACATAGAAATGGCTCTAAATGGAATAGAAACTGCTTAATCTTCTGTGGTTTTACTATAAAATTCTCTTGGTTTAGTGCGGCCTCGGCAGTGTGGGCGTGCGAGCAAATACCGCCAGCGATAATGAATGAGGCTGGCGCGAGAGATGCGATCGCGCACCGGATACGAGAGGAAAGGCGCGGGATTGCAACTCGCTAATTATTCTTACGCAATTCCCTGTGTCATCGGAACAGCTTTAGGTATAGGAATAGGAACGTCAAAGATTACGCAACTTGTTGACGACCCGGCAATTGTCATCGTCATCATATTTACTCGTATAGCTACTAGTTTTAGTTGGAATTCAAAATGAAACCCCGGGAGTTATTGCACACTTTGCAGCTGCCTTCTGTCCTGACTAATCTTAAATCTGCTGGTTAACCTAATATTTTCGAAAATTTTAGTTAACAACTAGTAAAACTCGTTCTCAGGTGTCAGTTTGTGTTGCGGCGGAAGGAGCGTTAAGTCGCCCGCGCCATGATGACGCGCCACCGCCGGCCGTCCTGTACGTTGTACCCCCTCTCCTTTCATTGCAGGGGGGGGGGGGGGGGGGGGGGGCTGCACGACAGATTACCGCGGATTTGAGCCCCCTTCCAGCACATTTGCTCATTCAATTTATCACACGTGATTAATCCTTAGTAGGTAGGTAGGTACGTACGTCCGATTCCACGACCTTTCCGCACCCGCCATTAATCATCGCGCGATGGACGACGCTGACCGAAGACGCCGTCACTGCGCTTGCTCTCCTACACCGTTCCCGGACACTTCATACTTTATGCGACGGAGGATTAGCAAAACTATCGTTGATGTTTCATTTATGGACAGTTCGATGAACTAAGTTCTATCTCTGCCGAATTATAATACAGCTATCAAGGAGAACCACCTGTTTGGGTGAATAGGTTAAATTTAACAGCTTTATTTTGAATCGAATCCGTCCTCGAATAGTCATATCCGTCATGAATATTAACTAGGGCTGAATTTATTGCTCATCCAAACAATTAGATTTATTCAAACCTCTTCCTAAATTATCAAACCACGATCTAAGACGATTAGTCTCACGTAACGAGCACGAGCACATCAAGCACATCAACCACATCCCCAGTGACGCGGGCATGCTCCGGGGCCCGCAGCCGCTGCTGTGCTAATTGCCCGGGTTCGGCAGCGGTGCAGCGGCTCGCTAACCTTGCTAGATAAACGATCTTAAATGGTTTTTTAATCTGCGGTATCTGCGAGATCGCATCTGTAGAGCTGCAGATCTCGAGACGGCTGGATTGTCTCCGGTATGGACTAGAAACCCATAGCAACTGAGACACTGAGAGCTCAGTTCAAGTTACGACGATACAACGAAGTTGCAGAAATACCTAACCACATCTGCATTCTCCAAGCACACCTCTTGTAATACTCAAGTAATAAAACTACAGATTTTATGTAAGTTCATACTTTCTGTTTTTCTAATAGCTACGAGTAATACAAGTAAGAATTAAAATTATTGTTAAAATCACAAGGACACAAAAATAAAATTCAGTCTTTTCCAATGAGATTAACAACATAATCTGCTGTAAGTTGTTGAGGAGTCTTGCAGATTCCAGGTGATGTAATATTATTGAAGTAAAATCGAACAGACCGTTAGAAGTTGCTATATCCCTTCATCAACTAAAACAAAGCTAAAAACCGGCCAAGTGCGAGTCGGACTCGCGCACCGAGGGTTTTGTACAAACCTGTAGGTATATAAGTTCACCCATCACGACAATCGAGTCATAGTTGGGTAATGTAACTAAAAATATACGTGTGCAGAATGCTTGTAATGCACTATTATAATTTACAAAGACGCCATGGCTCCTTATTTATCAAAATTTGTAAAGTTTGGAGTTTGTATTGCACTTTTGTGTGCATTTGAAGAAAAAAAAAACATTTATTTTGGGTGGAGTCTTTGTACTCCTTAGACATTAAGTCCCAGAGACAGGGTAGGTCTCTAAATAACTCGATGAATTCAGTGATAACCTCACGTTCTTTCTCCATAATACCGTGCGTGCGCGCAATACGTCCGCGCTCGATGCGTGCAGCGGCGCGACTGTGGTACGCGTGGTTTTAAACAAGCGGCTAGACGGTTTGAAACATGTTTTAAACCACCACTTCTGCCAGTGGTTTGCTGGGAAAGCCTGTCTACCAAGGACGTTTAAAGTATGCGCTACATGGTTTGAAACCGCAGTTTCTACCAAGGTGACCTTGGTAGAACGTTTTCTGTCTACACGGTTTTAAACAAACCCCAAACTTCAGTGTGTTTAAAACGCTCGTGCTGAATTGACGTGTGCAGAATGCTTGTAATGCACTATAAAAATTTACAAAGAGGTCATGGCTCCTTATTTATCAAAATTTCTAAAGTTTGGAGTTTGTATGGCACTTTTGTGTGCATTTGAAGAAAAAAAAAACATATTTTTTGGGTGGAGTCTTTGTACTCCTTCGACATTAAGTCCCAGAGACAGGGTAGGTCTCTAAATAACTCGATGAATTCAGTGATAACCTCTCGTTCTTTCTCCATAATACCGTGCGTGCAATACATCCACGCTTGATGCGTGCAGAGGCGCGACTGTGGTACGCGTGGTTTTAAACAAGCGGCTAGACAGTTTGAAACAAGTTTTAAGCCACCGCTTCTGCCAGTGGTTTGCTGGGCAAGCCTTTCTACCAAATGCGTTTAAAGGTCATGCGAAATTTGGTTTGCAACCACTATCTACACGGTTTGAAACATACGTTTTTACCGAGGTCATCTTGGTAGAAACTGTGGTTTCAAACCGTGTAGCGCATGCTTTAAGGTCATTCAAAATTTGGTATGAAACCACTATCTACACGGTTTCAAACCGTGTAGCACATGCTTAAACAAATGACTGAATTTTAAAATAGATGTCTAGTCAACCCTAAAAAAACATTTCAAATGGTCAGTACTTATAGAACTGCAACTCTATAGTGTTAAAAACGTATTACTTCTGACATTCTATATACAGTAGATATCGGTAATAACCTTCTCCGTACCATTCGTGCCAACTATCGAACTAGAAGGTAGAGTCCCACTAGGATAGAAAGGTGCATGGTTTCTTACTCTGTATATTCGGAAAGTGGAGCATGTCAGTCATGGCTACAAGGTATGTTGGTTCGTACTATACCGTTGTTTGTAGCCTCGTCGCGGAAACGGCAGATTGGCGCGTCGTGATTTCCTCAGGGGGCGCCGCAGCCGCCCCGTCCCATCCCGGCCACTCTATCTAGTCTTCCGGTTGTTAACTTTAGATCATCATTACATTTAAGTTAATCACGTTACTCTGGAGATGGTATAAATATTTTAGTGAAAACACAAACAAACTAAAGTCAGAAACTGGTAAATTAATTTCGGTAACATAATTTTTGCGGATGTTATGCTTGTTGTTATTGCTCTATTTTGCACTCCACCGCGTCGATGACAAACTGTCGCTTCACCGCCACGACGTCACGCTGCTACCGCGTCATGCCAACGTGTTGATTAACGGAGCACCCCCCGCACTCCTGATGTAACCAGACATAAAACTCTCTAAATGCTTGTCATCCGATGACCCTGGCTGACCAGTATATCAACGATGTTTCATCCATCTGCAAAAGACGGTGACTTTTGTCGTGCTCAAAAGAAAGGTAGTTCTTATGACAAGACAAAATAACTTTTAGGTTTTTAGAGGCCAGATGCTAATAGTTAGTAGGTAAAGTACCTACACACCCTTTCAGAACTCAACGTAGTTGATTCTCGAGTAAATAATTAGAGCATCTGGCAATGTTGCTCACTCGGGGTTCCCACGTTCATTACTCATAAAGTTTACAGCTACGAGTAAGTAAGGTAAGTAACTTTTTACTCAAAAACAAGGTCAATGGTTTTTTTACAAAAAAACATTACTAATTATGTAAGTTATTATAAAAAAATTCTAACAAATAAAACTTCTATACTAATCTTATGAATTCTAAAATGTAAATAACTTTGTTTGTTTTTTGTTTTCACTTTTGTCTGTACGAATCCTGTTGAAATTTGGTCAGAGGATAGATTGTATCTAGGGAAAGGATCTTTTAAGTAGGTACCACGCGTACGAAGCCACTAGCAGCAGCTAGTATCAATGTATCAAGATACTATCGTATAAGTAGTCCTGTAAACAGCCGTAGATCCAGTTCAGCCGAAGTCGTGTTGAAGGTTACGAATTGACAAAGAACTTGGTTACTTTATGTCAAGAGCGCACCAAACAAGCTCGTCACGGTACATTTTTAATTTGGCGAGGTGTGCTCATTTTGTGGCAGCGCCGAGTTTACAGCGAGCTTGGGCCCATTATCGCCTTAATCTCGCTACGTGCGTCTCACAACAGTCCTTACTTTCTGCCTCGACTTGAGATCTAAAACGTAAGTAGGTAAGTACTTTAATGCCGCACTCTGTTACTCGTGTTATCAAAAGGTAAGCGAGTACGAAGTGAAAGGGTCCATAACTAATATGACGAGAGCTGGTTCGGAATTGGGCGATCAGGTAGTTCAGACATAGCCGAAATAATAAATCACGCTATTTTAAGATTGTACACACCTTTGTTATTAAATCAAAATTACAACTTTGAATATCTATCGCGGGATCACTTTGATTTTAACCGATTTAGAATGGAAACGCGGTGAGTTCGGCACAAAGTAGACAAGACAACCGTTCTTCTCGAAAGTCCAAAAAATAATGTCCCCCGGTTGGTCGCTTTCCATAGACCAAACCCAAACGGCGAATGTACGAACGAATGTACGACCAAACGAACGAGTGAATCGATCACAGTTCACCGATCAAACGAAGCGACAAAGCGCCCTCTGTCTACTTTGCACCGACTTCATCCAAGTGAATTACTTGACGTTTCCAAATCAATAACCGATAGATGGCGCTTAAAACTAAATGGAAATGTTGTTGTTTTTGATGTTCAACAGATGGCGCTTAAAATAAATTGACACACGGTTAAAGACACTTAACACTAGAGGGGTAGGCCAGGCCATGTTTACAACACTCCAACACCCACTCTCCGACACGGCCATCCTGATATCACACGCCCTCGTGTGACGTACCTTAAACAAAAACAAAAACTTCGCAAAGTAAAGGGTTCTCGCTTGATTTCCCGGACAATAATGGCAAAACGAACATTAGGAACAAAACTTTAAAACAAAAAAATCTAAAACTTAGTCTCAAGGACAGCTTCCGTATACACATGCTCAGTTGCTTCCAACCAGCAACTCTTGGACAGCCGCCATCTGGCTTCCGTATACACATGCTCAATTGCTTCCAACCAGCAACTCTTGGACAGCCGCCATCTAGCTTCCGTATACACATGCTCAGTTGCTTCAAACCAGCAACCCTTGGACAGCCGCCATCTGGCTTCCGTATACACATAGCTCAGTTGCTTCCAACCAGCAACTCTTGGACAGCCGCCATCTGGCTTCCGTATACACATCGCACAGTTGCTTCCAACCAGCAACTCTTAGACAGCCGCCATCTGGCTTCCGTATACACAGTTCAGTCACTTCTATCCAGTAACTCTTGGATAGCTTCCATCTGGCTTCCGTATGCACGCACCTATTCAGACACCAGTCCAGTCACCATTCAGACCACAAACCATTAAATTTACTAGCAAAACATTATTTTAAAAGTAAACATTCTGCACCCGAATCATAGTTAAAAGTAAACTCACCAGGGTTTTGCAAGGTTCCTGTTGGCGCATTGCCGATGCATACGTCAACACGTTTCTCCTTGGTCGGCCCGGGTCCAGCAGCATTTGACAGCAGCATAGGAGTAACTTTCGTTACGGTTGACAATTGAACATCACCAACGGCTTCCTGCCACGATTGCTCCACATTTACCTAGACGAATGTTAACATATTCTCCAGAGTACTCATGAGCAGGTTCTTCTTATCGTGCAACTAGTTATATCTAACCAGTGTGATGAAAGGATTAAAGTGCGCCTCAGAGGTTCCTGAACAGGTATCTGATGATATCTACTGAGCACGTCGAAACTCGAGAACCACTTTGCACCACCTAGTCTACTTATTTGGTCAGAGATCAGAGAAAGAGAATACCTGTCAGATATGGTGTGTTGTCATTCAGCTCTCTGTAGTCCACACACATATGGTCTGAGACATCCTTCTTTTTAACCAGAAGCACAGGACTGGAAAACGGAGAACAGTTTGGCTGGATCACACCAGCATCCTTAAGCTATTACCTTAACTCGTACCACCTCTTTCTCCTGTGCACTTAGTCTGCAAGGCTAGCGTTGAACCATGCGGTTCAGATCCACTAACCTTATCTCCACCTGAGCAGTTGCCACTCGAATAAAAATAATTTAAGGTGTCCAGAAGCGCTGAGCAATATTCATTAGGTAAATCTGTTTTGATGTTGCTAAAATTATCCGATTTCAGAGTGTTATTATCCAGATTGCATACATAAATCCCTTTCTTAGACGCGAATGAAATTTAGCAATAATGTTCACAGTTGATCTAAAATCTCCCTACCAACCATGGATATTGCACACTTCAGATGGCATTTGCATTGTACTGTAATCCAATGCCGATCCTATACCAATGAGAGTAACAATGTTAACTAATCGCTGTTCTGAAAACCGTATTCATAGTGAAATAGGAACAACTCACCGTTATTTAACAGTTGCCCTCAGGGTTGCTTAAAAAAACATACGTCGACCCGTCGAGTGGCCTCGGCAGCTGATCGGGTCTCGCTGCTGGAAATACCTTGGCTGCTGCTGGTCCCCGCGTTAAGAGGACATCTAGATTGATAGTGACCCTTGATGCCGCACTTGAAGCAGCTCACATCTAATATCTTCTCTCGTTCAGGTTTAGTAGCAGCTGTTGCTGAAAGTTGAAAACTGGATATCCGGTCACGTCGCTGTCGGCAGTCACTGGCACGGTGTCCCATTTTACCACAGTTGTGGCACGTAATTATGTTCGGCACGAATGGTTTCGATCGTTTGCTGTCAAGCTGTCCTTCTTGAACTGGCGTGCTCGTTTTTCGTTTAAATGAAAAAGCTTGCAGTTCTTTTTGCATTTTGTCACGTGTCGAAATGTCGGTAGTAAAGGCCACACGTTGTAATCTTCCATTAAACTGTGCCACGTGAGAGAGTACCGTAGCAATAGCGATCTGCTCTGTAGTCATACCTTGCCACCGTGATAAAAGCAAGGTCATTAAACGAGACGCATATGCAGCTAAGCATTCGCCTTCCGTGGGTTTACCATTTTGAAAATTCATAAGCGTCGCCGCTGGTGTTTCAATATAATCGTATCGTGCTTTGAACAGTTCCTTAAATTCTGACCAAGTGATACCTCCGTACGATACCTGGGATAGCCAACGTGATGCGCTTCCTTTTAGAGCCTTACTAATCACCATTATCAGACCACTTCCTTTGAGGTTACGTTCCGACAAACAAAGGTCAACAGTGTCACACCAGGTACGTGGATCATTATCAGACTTGTCTGGATCAAATTGTGGTAAAAATATCTTTTCATTACTTGCTGGTGGTTTCATTGCGCCGATTAGGCAGGAAAGATTTCGATTTTGTGATTCCAAAAGTGCTAGCAGAAGACTTTCATCCATACCGGTTATTCGTGCAGATTCCTTTCGAGCCTGGGGTAATCCCACTTCTGATGACGAGAGCTGGTTCGGAATTGGGCGATCAGGTAGTTCAGACATAGCCGAAATAATAAATCACGCTATTTTAAGATTGTACACACCTTTGTTATTAAATCAAAATTACAACTTTGAATATCTATCGCGGGATCACTTTGATTTTAACCGATTTAGAATGGAAACGCGGTGAGTTCGGCACAAAGTAGACAAGACAACCGTTCTTCTCGAAAGTCCAAAAAATAATGTCCCCCGGTTGGTCGCTTTCCATAGACCAAACCCAAACGGCGAATGTACGAACGAATGTACGACCAAACGAACGAGTGAATCGATCACAGTTCACCGATCAAACGAAGCGACAAAGCGCCCTCTGTCTACTTTGCACCGACTTCATCCAAGTGAATTACTTGACGTTTCCAAATCAATAACCGATAGATGGCGCTTAAAACTAAATGGAAATGTTGTTGTTTTTGATGTTCAACAGATGGCGCTTAAAATAAATCGACACACGGTTAAAGACACTTAACACTAGAGGGGTAGGCCAGACATATAACATGTACTTACCAACACCCACTCTCCGACAAATATATTACTAGAACAAAATGCCACGGATCATTATGCCCAGGACAATGATTATCCTCGTAAACCACCCGATAACAACTTTCAAAGTAGTATAAGAGTCATGTGAGGTAATAAGCTCTGCGTCAAGCGTCGTGTGAGCAATAAACAAAAGACATCAACTAACTGTGCGTGTGATCTACTATTCAAACCAAGCAAAAGCGCCCTTAATCTTTTGTGGCCTTAACCGATTCCGTATTGTAAGGAAATAGGGTTCAAAATTTCGTATCACGACGGTATACGACTTGTATGTGACCCGATCACGGCACCGGGAGGGCCAGCACGTCAATCCCACGCCACTCCTGTTCTCGGAAACAGATTACGATTCAATTTCACAATGAAAACCGCAGTAGGAGTTGTGGCTGGAATGAAACATCGCGTGCTAGCACATCCACCAGAGCCAGTGATGCCGGTGTCGGTGCTCTGCCTAACTCAGCGCAGGCAGCGGCACGGCCTTGGCATGCAGCAGGCAGCACTTTTTAGGCGGCCGGACGTCACGCACGCTTCCCGAATTTCCGGGCATCCTCCCAATTTGGCATGAAACCCTTCTACCTCTCCTATAATACTCAATTTTGAAAGTAATGTCTAAGTATTTTAGACACTTTACTATTTGATTTAAATATCTTGTTGATTGATGGCAAAAAGATGTTTTTTCTTACCTTCATGCTCACATAGACATATAACATGTACTTACCTACATATACTTATATTTAAACTTTTAGGAGCATAAATATGGATTTTGCCGTCTTTTTAAAAAGTGTACCTTAGCCAAAAGAATCAATACAAAACATGGCAACAATTTGGAATCGATGATTAAAAATAGATTTTATAAACAAATAAACCTACATAGGTACATACGAGTATGTGAAAATAGGGTCATAGCTAATCATCAAATGCATTTAACGCAGTGCACAAATGAAATTCTACCGTCTCTGTAATTTGCATTTAGTTGCCCTCTCAGAGCAAATCAGGAAAAACTGCCACCGGGCCGGATGCGATGGTTACTCCTCGATATTGCAGCTCTTCGTTTCCCACTTTTCATTTCCTCGACGCTTTTCTTACTATCGCAAAATACTTTACACTGTAATTTTCACTCAAAACGGGATATTTACCATGATATATGAGTTTTTCTGCTTCACGATATTTCGGCACAGTTGCATGCGCCATGATGATGAGATAAACTCATATATCATGGTAAATATCCCGTTTTGAGTGAAAATTATGTGCAAAACCATGATAGTTTTAAAAGTTATACTTTACACTGTGTTTTTAAAATGGAGGTACTTTGCAAAATCGTGAAAATCAAGACAGTTTTATTGTCCTCTCATTATTGTCGCTGAAACAGCGTTTATTAGTATTTCTTTGTACACACCTAGTGAAACTCAACACATAGTGAAACACTGTTCGGCGAGTCGGTAGAGGTAGGTGTCTGTACCTGTACAGATGAAACAGGCGGGCTCACGATGCGGTGCGGGGAGGTGGGGATGGGCGAGCGCGGGCACCCTGCATTAGGTCGCTAATCACGCAATATTTACAAGCCGGCGCTGGCAGCCGCCAGTATTGAAGTTAATGTCGGTTCATTTGGCAGCACGACCCTGGCGTACAGAACAGGCTACACGGCCACCTACACGAAAACGAGCCTGGGTTATCTTGCGACCTTGAGTTTTACTCCCCGGCAATAAGGGTGGAAGTATATTTTGATAGCGGCGGCGGCGTGGTGCCAAAATGTTACGTTCTTAGCGAAACAGTTTGATAATATATACCCACTGTGTTATGGATATTTTTTCAGTCTGCGAGTAGGTAGACTGTGGTGCGAAGATCAGACGCGCTCAGGGAACTTCGCACGTCGGATCCTTCCCGCAATCTACTGTTAGTGCTCGAAGGCTCGTAAAACAGCACGGCGACCGATCCTAAAAAGTAGGTATTACAGTAGGTTAATATTATTATTATTATTGTTTACTGTTTGATCTTCACTCAAATAGCGTTCTAATTAGTTGATGAACAAACAAGTCGCGGCGCTGTGCCGTGACTATTGGTTGGTACAAACAAGTCGCGGCGCTGTGCCGTGACTATTGGTTGGTACAAAAAAAGAGATGACTAATGATAACTAAGTGTTTTAAACTAAGTTTAAACTAAGACTTAGCAACATTTATGCTCTTTTAATAACGTTAGGGAATAACTATGGGTACCTATGTATATTCAACAAAATTTGCGCTGCTGTGTTTTGATATTCCCAAGACAAACATTTTTGAGATAAACATAGAACATTACTTCAAACAGTACGGAGTATACCCATACTACCCGTTGATGTTTATTTGTTTTTTGTCCAAGTTTATTTGTGATAGGTATTCTACTATATCTACTCTATTATCAGACACTACAGACGGTTAGGAGGTCAAGTTCATAGTGCGCGTGTTCCGTGGGCTTCTGCATCAGCCCGAGATATTGGCTCAGCTTCTGCTCCGCGTGCCGCCAGGTGCCATACGTCTGTGTCGTTGGCCAGCCCAGCCAGTTTTTAGGACCTCCTTAAGTTCGGTCCAATGTCACATGCTCAAACCTGCATAAAATCCTCTCGGATAATAATGTAGATGTTTATTGCCATAGCCTGCAGAAAGTCATGGAAATGGCACAAATAGTTTTATAAACGAAATGTAAAGATTTCTTCTTTATTGGTTGTATTGTTATTTATTCGTTATTTTTATTCGTTTAGCTACAGATACCGGCTGTCCTGCGACTTTGGCTGCGCGTTTTAAAAATATATCACATTAAACCAAAACTTAAAGCACTCAGGATAATCTAGCTACCAGTAAATTATTTTTTTCGAATCGGTTTAATAATCGTAGTTACAAAAATAACCCTCTACATTTAATACTCGCAAAATCACATACAAACCTGCAAACTGTACTTCTATAAAATGTAATTTAGACTAAACTCTTGACCACCACTCCCTAGTAACTTACGCTTGGACTTGTGCTTAGACAGTGTCTGAAAAGTAGGTATTTTTTATACAGGGTTTGATTTCACGCAGTCGAGTTGCTTACTCGGTATAGTTAATAATGATCTAGACTCTGAGATTATAATGACCCGTAAATCAGACGCTGGTAATAAATTGCACTCCATAGGAAAGTGCTTACCATGGTGTATAAAATGTTAGTATTTTCCCGTTGTCCCGTTGCTTGTCATGCATACGTAGTTTATTATGTTCCAGATCTTAAAGTTATAATGATCCGGAAAACTGTGCTAGCAATATTATCCCGTCAGTTAGTTTATATCTATATATCTATTTTTTTTATTTCATTTAAAATTAATTTTTTTTTGTCGAGCATTACACACAGCATCATCTGGCCCTAAATTAAGCAGAGCTTGTGCTATGGGTACCACATGACTGATATACTTTTATACTTTTTTTATTGAAAATACATACTTATTATACATAGAAAGACACATGCCCTAGCCAAATACTTGCAGATCATACAAACATTTTGTCCTACAAATCTATTACTAGTTGCTGCCCGCGGCTTCGCACGTGTTGTACATACATAAAAAGTAACCTATGTCCTTCTCCAAGGTCCCATTTATCTCAATACCAAAATTCATCAAAATCGGCTCAGCGGCTTAGGCGTGAAAACGTGACAGACAGAGTTACTTTCAAATTTATAATATTAGTAAGGATGTACTTATGTATTTTACAGGGTTTGATACCTCGCCTTGTCCATTTGCTTATTTTTTACATTCTATTCGTTTCCTATTGTATCCGGACTCCATTACTGATATTTGTTTATCCCGATCGTTATAATATTAACGATCGGTTCCACTCCATAGTAAAATGCTTAACCCGTGTCTGAAAAGCATGTATTTTTTCCACCTGCTTTGATAACCCGATGTAAAAACAGACAGCAGTAATCCGTTCCACTCCTTGTAAGAGTGCCTAAATTTCGTACCATGAGACTTATTTTGTATTAAAAGTACACAAAGTTTCAAGCAAAGCCCACCATGCGTGAAAATGTCCCTATACAATTTTGAACACCCCATTGCAGCCCTGTTTAAGAGTAAGATTGAAAAACGCTCAAATACGTGTCGATGTATTTTGAATTTAAGATTTACAAACTAAGCTATAAGCAAATCGCACAACGCGTTAAAAGTATTCATATTTTAAACTATGTTAACCCCCATTGCACCCCACTTTTAGGGTTGTTTTATAAAACCCTTAAGCATGTTTCTATTTAAATTGTATTTAAGGTTTACAAACTAAATAAAAAGCAAACTGCATCACAAAATAAGTTTCCATACAAATTTTAAACTCATATTCGACCCCTTTGTTTAAAGGTTGTTTAAACTCATATTCAACCCCTTTGTTTAAAGGTTGTTTAAACTCATATTCAACCCCTTTGTTTAAAGGTTGTTCAAACTCATATTCAACCCCTTTGTTTAAAGGTTGTTTAAACTCATATTCAACCCCTTTGTTTAAAGGTTGTTTAAACTCATATTCAACCCCTTTGTTTAAAGGTTGTTTAAACTCATATTCAACCCCTTTGTTTAAAGGTTGTTTTTAAAAACCTTTTCATGACTTAAACTCTAACAGTAGGCCTAAAGTTATCTGAGGAGCGGGTTGAAAGTAGTACTTAGCCATAGGGACAATCGTTTTCAACTGAACGGAAATGATAAATCTGCATTCCACTGACGACCCTACAACCAAGCACTTTAAAAGATTATCCGGTTCAATTAAATAACATTGCTGTAACAGCTGAAGAAAATAGACAAATATCGATGTCCCCAAGAATTCCTCGATACTAAACCCAAGTTTCCCAGAAAATATAAAATATCAACATACCCGGATAAAACCTTACTAAAAACTAACTATAACTAATTGCTCTAATGTTACCATAAACATTTTATAATTATGTATATCACTAAAGTTGTTGATTTATGTTAATCTAGTTGTTGCTCGCGACTTCGTCCGCATTTTTTGAAAGGAATTGTATCTTAAATCCTTCCCCAGGATGCAATCTATCTCCTTGCCAAATTTTATTGATAAGTGTTAAACCAATCACACCCACCACCCATTAAAAAGTTTCCATACAAACATTCACACCCCATTTTACTCCTTTATGAGAGTTATTTTGAATAATCCTGAAACACTTGTCCATTTATATTGCATCTTAAGTATCCAAACCAAGTTTCTAAGATATCACACCACCTGTTAAAAAGTTCCCATACAAACATTGTCACGCCATTTTACCCCTTTGTTAAGGTTATTTTGAAAAACCCTGGAACGCTTGTACATTTATTTTGCAATTTATTTATTAATATTAAGTTTCAAGCAAATCGCACCAAGCGTTAAAAAGTTAGTGGCTTAGTAACGCCTTAGTGGGTGGTTTTGCTGTAAAAGGAAGCTACCTTCCAAATTTCAGTTTTCTAGCTTCTGCGGTTTCGGCTCGGCGATGATGAATCAGTCAGTCAGTCGGGTTAAGTTCTTTTATAGATATAGAAGAAAGATAAAATAAACTCAATTTATCTTTAGCTAATACATGTTTTTATTTTTCCTTTCCTTGTATTCGTACTAAAAAGCGCAGCCCTAGGGTAACAATGTATTATTATATACGTGTTGATTTATTTATTTTGTATTTAATGTATACAAATCCAATTTCAAGTAAACCGCATCACGCGATAAAAAGTCCCTATACAAATTTTCAACCACCCTTGGTTAGGAGTTGTTCTAAAATAGAAATTGGACTTTTATAATTTGTGTCAAAGTATATTCGAGCATAGTTTCAGAATTATAAGTTCAAGGAATACGATTTTTGATACATAAGTTTTTACTTTTTCACCCTCCTAAGGGTTGAATTTTGGAAAATCCATTCATAGCGAGTGCCTACTACTCTCAAAGAATATGTAACCCTTGTAGTTTTGGAGATTTCGTGATGAATAATTCAGTGAGTGGACTTCTCTTTTATTTATTTAATATACCATGTTTTTTTAGTTAAGTATAACCAAAAACAACCTGTAATTGTGTTATTACCATCTAAATAAAGTGTCTGGGTGCTATAAAGTATCAAACCTATTTACAACTAAGTATTATATCAACCATTTCTGGTTCCTATATTAGAATCTTTGCATAATTTGGGGATAGACGGTGAAATGTTATTTTATTATATATAAATATTGAACTACTTAAGCCCCACTTGAGCCGTTTACATAAATTAAAATTTGGTGGAACCTCCTCGTGGACGCCAGATCTTGACATCTCACTGAAGGACTTGCTCATATAATGTCTATACTCAACTGTCAGCCTTTATCAGCAAAAAAACTTGCGAGATCGCGGCTGTGGTCACAACCACAACTCATTGTATTGAAGCTAGTTACCATAAGTTCTTCCGAAGCCCCTATACATTATTTTGTATAATTGGGTAAGCGCTCGGCGACCAAGGTAATCTGCCTAGACAGGTTATATTAACCCGAATGTGGAATTCTTCCGTGTTCGTCCTCGTCGGCACGTACGGGCCTAGTCGGATACAGGCGGCCTATAGCCTATATACAGATGGCACACGCGACCGTTAACTGTGGTCCTCGTACCGGATGGATGCGACGGGCAACTAGCCATCTGAGACCTTGAAAGGCGGCAGAAGGAAGGACACAGGCTTACATGTTTTGCCAGTATTTTGTTATAAGTCTGGGCATTTTGGAACTGGAAGATCTAATTTATTATACTTACCCGTAGTAAGTAACACTATGTGGAACAGTGATATTAGTCTGTATCTGTGTAGCGGTCAGGACTGGTGTCATGATGTTGAAGAATTGACACCAGTCAGTTCATCAACATCATTTTGACTTATTGAGTGTTTAGTCCATTGAAAAGTTACATTTGGGTATGCATTTGTCAGAGGACGCAATTTTATTTTTTTAATGTGTAGGGGGGGTCAGTAGAAGCTTAAGTTCAAGTTTGTGGGGTCGGCACCCTTGTCCCCCGGCCGCCATCTTGGAAAAGGGGGTGCAAAGGGTTTTCGCGCTGTATCTCGTAAACTAGTTACCTTACAGAAAATTTAATCAAACATAAAATGTAGCAAATTAAATTTCCTACAATTTTATTTCTATTACTTTTTATCGTCAAGTGACCAACAAAAAAGTTATAAACAAAAATAAATGAAAATTTTGTTTGTTTGTTCTAGGTTTTACAGCGCTCCAAACTTAAACGGATTCTCGAATGCTCATAGGGATGCAATAAAAACTAAAAATTAGGCTTACTTTTCTATCTATATTTTTTTTATTCATACAATTTATTATGATCTTAACATTCCTATGCTATTATTGAACTATGTTTGACCCTTTTACCCACCACCTATGAGGTATAACATGGGCAAAGTCAAATTTATAAAAATTTTGCAGAAGCATCCAGAGTTAGCAAGTGGAACTAAATTATTTATGAGTGAGAAAGTCGAGTCATCGTTACTCAGTGTTGTTGGCGAACGTTTTTTCGTCTTTTTATATGGCGGAAATAAAGACGATACTCTAGACACTCTGCGATACAAACGATTTGCTAAGACAGTGACAAAAAATGCATTAAAAAATGCATTAAATTTTTATAAATTTGACTTTGCCCATGTTATACCTCATAGGTGGTGGGTAAAAGGGTCAAACATAGTTCAATAATAGCATAGGAATGTTAAGATCATAATAAATTGTATGAATAAAAAAAATATAGATAGAAAAGTAAGCCTAATTTTTAGTTTTTATTGCATCCCTATGAGCATTCGAGAATCCGTTTAAGTTTGGAGCGCTGTAAAACCTAGAACAAACAAACAAAATTTTCATTTATTTTTGTTTATAACTTTTTTGTTGGTCACTTGACGATAAAAAGTAATAGAAATAAAATTGTAGGAAATTTAATTTGCTACATTTTATGTTTGATTAAATTTTCTGTAAGGTAACTAGTTTACGAGATACAGCGCGAAAACCCTTTGCACCCCCTTTTCCAAGATGGCGGCCGGGGGACAAGGGTGCCGACCCCACAAACTTGAACTTAAGCTTCTACTGACCCCCCCTACACATTAAAAAAATAAAATTGCGTCCTCTGACAAATGCACACTAAGGCCTAAAAAATGTAACATTTTAATGGACTAGTTAGAGTGACAGCACTTCAAATTGGACAGAAACAGGAAGAGCCCGTTCCTACGTTATGTGCTTTTGTACTGAGTTATAAAAATAAAAGTATGTTACACATAGTATGTGTCACATAGGGATTGTTTTGCGTTTGTGGTGTCAATCTTTTTTAGGCCCTGTCTGAAAACCAGCGCTGCTTCTCACAAGTGTGTGAAACTGCAATTATGCTGAGACTGGACCTGTTTGGCCCACACGACACAGAGGGGACTAATTAGCACAAAACTATAGCAATTTATTACTTACTGTTTTTATTATTATTATTTTTTATATTTTTTATTTTCTCTTGTTTTGTTTCTGTTGTCTGTTATTTCTTTATCTACAATGTTATTTTTGATGTGTCTAGTGTTTTGTGTTCTCTGTGTATTGAGTGTCAAATAAACAATTTCTATTTTATATAATGAATAGAATATCAGTTAATATCAGGTCAGTTACTTTAACTAAACTGCTGGAGTCACACTGTCTTGTACTGACGCTCATCCATGACATAACTACCTGCACAGCCAATCAATCCTGACTGAGTTGTGGATCTTCAGTTGGATCACATTATTTGAATAAGCGATCCTTATTAGATATTGACACAAACCCAATACGGATCTTTACACTAAAAATTTAAGCTGAAGCAAGCCGCGTGACGTCACACAGCGGCACACAAAACTTGTAGAAATTATGTCAACGTAATGAATTAATGAGTATATACCCTCGCATTGCTTATCTGATGAAAACATCGAAGTCATGTCATGTTCGACACTATATCGACATGTTGGTCTAGAAAACAAATTAGGTAAATACTTTTATATATCATCAGAATAAAAATATTGTTTAACTTTCTAATTTTACAATCAATTTATTTAATACTTGCGAGTACATGTACCCTGTACATGTACCCCACGATTTTGTTCGCGTACAAACATTGACGTTACGTTTTGTCCCATAAATGCAAGTCGCATACCCTTTAACGGATGTGTTTCCGTTCTAAAGGAAACCCTATCATAGACCGTTAGACACGGGCAACCCAGCTGCCTACACGCAGCGCTATGAGCTTACCACCTTAAATGATGAATTTCATGAAAAGCATCCCCAGGTACTGTGATAATAATTATGATAACAGTTGCTTCTGTGTGATCGACAAACAGAATGTTGGCTGTTCGAGGGCTTTTTATATTAGATTCGCTATTTTATTAACCACGAGCCGAACGATTTTGTTAGTCTCAATATTTTGTATTTCTTAGGGTAAATTTTGCTAATATTTTTTTTAAATTAACCTTATTCAACGTGAGCTTTGAAATTGAATTGAAAAGATAATTTTCAAAGACGAGTCATCATTTTCTTTTTAGTAGGCGTCGAAATAACTTAACGTTTAAATACATATGTATCTAAATATTTACGCTTACTTAAGCATCGTTGGCTTTAAAGTGTCGCATCGCAACCATAATATGTAGGTACATAGGTATCCACTAACATATTGTATCAGAAGAAGCCTGCAAAGATCATGCAATAATAGTTTAGCCCAAGAGTATGTGTAATGAGACAGCAAGTACTTAGCAATCATATTCATAGCTGGGGGTTTTTTACTCGTTTTCTGATCCCGATTATACAACTCACTTGGGAAATACTTGGGAAATATGTAGGTTAAATAACTAATTTAATTTTTGCAAATTTATTAAAACGCGTCTTTAATAAATTTATATACATGAAATACTCGTTAGTATGCCATTTTATTTTATTTAGAGTTTACCCACAGTTTCTATACTAGCACTTGATATAATACAACCGTATTATATCTGCTTGCCTGTGGCGTGACTCTACCAACAGTTCATACTTACGGCTCGAAGTCGTGTCAAAGCCGATACCTTTCAAACATTATAAAGACGAACGCTCTCGTCACACACATGCCATTATTGTCCTAAATAAAACTACTTCATAGATTTTGTTGTAGCTAGTTATAGATTTACATTTAGGTTTTTATCATTCGCACATTGTATATTTATTTCACACTCGATCATCCACTGAAAACTTCGTGCAACCTAAAAACCACCCTAGTGCTGATATTTCTCCTACAAAAAAAACGATCTAGCCATTTTTGAGTATTTTCAAAAGTGACGCACGGCAATTGATTTTTATATATGTATGTATAATAATAAGAGTAGGATAAGAGAAGAGGACATTGCAGATCAAAGAAGACCGGGGAGAGTTCACAGAAAATGCGTTCAAAAATGTTGTTTTTTCTGAAATATAATATATATAATTGTTTATTTTGTTTGTTTTTAGCCCGTACTGTCCCACTGCTGGGCAAAGGCCTCCCCTCGAGTTTTCCATTGCTTTCGGTCCAACGCCATTGTCTGCCACCGAAAGTCGCTAAAGGTGTCTAGCTCGTCACATCAATGCTTGCGTGGTCTACCGCGCCGTCTCACTGTCTCAGGGCTCCACTCAATGGTAGCTTTGGCCCACAGTTCATCCGTCATACGGCATATATAATAAATATAATATATATATGTCTATTGTGAAATATAAAAAAACAAATGAGAAAATCATATTGCAAACTTTGGCAGGGATACGCACAACTATTATACAAAAGGTTACATCTATAATATTTTGTCAGGGGAATCACCTAGAGGTAAAGAGCTCAATTTTGAGACAGGGCGTTTGAACTTTATAATATTGAATAGAAAAGAATAGAATAGAAAATACTTTCTTGCACACCACAAATACATTACTAGGAAATTTCAGTTATATTTACTTTAGGGAAACTAAGAAAAAAAACCTTTTAAAGTAAGGTTATTAATTCACAAGTCGCTCCTACAAAATTAGTGCCACAGTCACACCACAGACTCTGGTATTGCAATAACGAGCAATAAAGCGTCGAAAAGCAGCTATGAAAGCTGAGATAGTTGAACCACTTACTAACTCAAGGTCTTTGCGATCGTACATACAAATAGGCATATAAATAGTTAAAGCTTTACTGGTACTGTTGCGTCTGGATACAATTTCAAGTTGAATGGACCACCATAGTCAGTCTCAACGCATGCTTGGGGCTTTTGTGATTATTATTTATTTAAATAAGTTATGCATATATGAACAACTTGCTGGTGCCCACGATTTCGTCTGAGCAGGATTGGTACTTCGAGGAGCTTATTTTCTTTCTAACTATCTCTCACCACGCACCACCCGTGGTGATCATCCGTGGTGGGCGGTGCGTGGTGCGTGGTGCGAATTATACATTTAATTTCATACAACCGTTTGTATGATGAAATTAAATGGATAATTATTTTGGATAATTGTACAAGGCTAGACTAGATTTCGAGTAATAACCCGATTTGTAAACCTTAAAAAACAAAAACCCCATACCATTTTTTTTATAACTATTATAATTATATTGAATCGGTTTGGGAGCGATGTGAGTGATGCCCTTTATTACAACATTTTGTAGAAGAATGGTTTTTTTTTTTATTTTCTAATAAATTTTCGTGTTCGGGTTTACACTAAACATACTCGTAGCAATTGTTTATTTTTGCCTTACAAGCAAATACGTATGTACAGTTGCTTGAGTAGACCAGTGTACTACAATCTAGAGTCTCGGCACTTTGACTATCTCATCATACATACTATTTTTATACCAGTTAAATCATTACCATTTAACCTTTATAACAATCTAATTTACTACAAAAAATCTACCGTATATTTTGGACTTCTCGCTTTGTTTTCAGACCAACTACCATCACCATCATTTAGCTGAGCAATCTAGGAATCCTACCATACAGTGTCCTAGAGCCTATAGTCCTACAGTGTCCTATATAGTGTCCTATAACAATTAGTAAACATACTGCGAGATTTCTGGAAATAAATGCAAACCACGAACCTTGCAGACAGATCAATACATCTGTTTTTTTTGTTTGTTTTGTTTTTTACTTACCTTCTTACCTCATTATTCTTATATACTTTCCTAACTGCCTGTTTCTGCTGTATTTTTAATTTCCGTGTGTGTATATGTACCAAATAAATATTTATTATATTCTATTCTATACATAGTATAAAACAAAGTCGCTTCCCGCTGTCTGTCTGTCCCTATGAAGGTTTGTATGTTTAAAACATGCATAATATAGTAGAGAAATACTGATAGAAATACTGATTTTAGATGTTTCTAATGTGGTGTCGTAAATAAACTTATTTTTTTGCGCTTACATTACAAACGCCTGGCTGAACCCTACGACATAGATCAAAATAATGTACTACAGTATTGTACACTCTAAAAAGGTTTACAAAAAAGACCGCGATGGTATATGCCTATCTCTTAGGGATAACCATTCTGTAGTATAATAAAATAAAATAAATAAATAATCCCGGACATTTCACACATCATCATCTGGCCCCAAAGTAAGCAGAGCTTGTGTTATGGGTACCAACATGACTGATATACTACTTATTATATATATTTGTTTTTGTAAATACATACATATTATAAATAGAAACACCCAAACCCGAGACAAATACTTGCAGATCATACAAATATTTGGTCGCGGCGGGAATCGAACCCGCAACCTATAGTATCAGCATTGCACCCGTGCCAAGCCGGGGCGGGTCGCTAGTATATCTATATACTGACTTTTACCTGTACTGTTTAGTAAGTGACTCCAGTTTTTTTGAGAATAAATATCTATGAACTGAACTGATATACAAAAACAGTTTTTGTTATGGAGACTAAGTGTGTTGTTTTAGTAAGCACTTAAATTCCCTTAATGTCCTATAAATACGTTGAAAAACTTAACTGACTCTATGCAGTTGGACATGCAGAAACTACAGCAGCACTACGCCCGCCGGACGAACAGACAATACATCAGTTTGAATGAATAGATGAGCAGGCCTCCGCGTCCGCCGGGCCCTCTGTATCCCTTCGTAAAAAATAATATACCATACGTTTAGTTACACAATTTGTGATATTGTGGACATTTTCCTATAGAGACTGCGGATGCATCTGATAGCACGGCGAACATTTCTATCAGCACAGCGGCCGGCGGCAGCGGTCATCATCCGTTAATATTATTGCGGTCGCGAACAGAACCCCAATGTTGTCACATTCAGTGCAATGATGTGCTTGAGCATGCCTAATGTCTAATTATTATCTACCTAATGTCTATTACACGAAACTAACACCACTTGGGTTAAAATTACCTACCCGAATTAGACTCAGCACTTAAACACTTCGTGTAAATCGGTGATGCGTGATTAGAGGCGTCGTTTTGTCTCTGGACGTAAACGTGCAAATGAATCAGTGAACATCACATCAGAGCACGGTAGGTAGTTACTAGGTTCCTACCTCCCCGAGTGCCTAGTTGCGACAGCGCCGAACCTCATGCGCCCTCATGGTTTATGCATCGTTCCATTTGTAGGCGGATGGTAGCCGCTAAGATCCAGATAAGATACCGGCAAGGTAATTG
This sequence comes from Lampropteryx suffumata, assembly GCA_948098915.1. NCBI lineage: Eukaryota > Metazoa > Arthropoda > Insecta > Lepidoptera > Geometridae > Lampropteryx > Lampropteryx suffumata. Next base: position 294,140 of record OX402551.1, read on the forward strand.
TGAGAAACAGGTCAGTGGGTCGCGCTACTCGGGAACCTTAACGAGTAGCCGATTGTCATGCCAAGCGAGTTATAAATAAATGCTTTTTTGATCGAAGATCATTTCAAACCAACCTAGGTTTTACTTACGTTTTTTTATTTTTATACCAGCTGTCCGCGCACAGCTTCGCCTGCTTTGAAGATTTTTCATGGGACAAACCAATCTTCGGTAGTGTAGCTTTCCAACGGTAAAATATTTTTCAGTAGTTTCGGAGCCTATTCAATACAAAATTAGCCTGTGTCAGTCTCCAAGGTCTCATGTATCTCTATACCAAAATTCATCAAAATCGTTTCAGCGGTAAAGGCGTGAAAACGTGACAATCAGACAGACAGAGTTACTTTCACATTTATAATATTACTAGCAGCTGCCCGCGGCTTCGCACGCGTGGTACCTACATAAAAAGTAGCATATGTCCTTCTACAAGGTCCCATCTATCTTTATACCAAAATTCATCAAAATCGGTTCAGCGGTTTAGGCCCGAAAACGTAACAGACAGATAGACAGATTTACTTTCGCATTTATAATATTAGGAAGGATTTTAATTTTAATTTTTAATTTTATAATTGTGCTTTGTCGATATTTCCAAATGAATGTTTGTAGGAAATATAGCTTCACTCTAAAAGTGGCCAAAAAGAGCCGATATCTTGATAAGGCGTCATCGGGGGGCACAATGGCGCGGCGGGCGGCACGCTCGACTCGGCCGCCTGACAGACTCCCTAATGATAAAATCGACGCAATTCTCTTCAAACAATGAGGACACGCCGCCGTTGCTATTCATTGGATTTCTTTTGATCGACATAATTGTGGTGACAATTAACCAAATACATCTTTTGAATTACTTAATTGTTCATTACCAATAGCTGCTGCGTCGAGACGTGAGCCGTATCTATAGGGGTGAAGGCGGAGGTGGCTGGAGGTGGATGCCGAGAGAGCCAACTCCTTTTTGTCATTGTTCAGCTGGGGCAGCGCGGGCGTTCCAAACAAAAATTTAATCGTTTTTTTTGATTAAAATAAAAAAAACATGACACTGAATTTTGCCTCATGCTAGCAATTACATAGCGCAATTGAATGCCAGTTATCAAATTACCAGCAACAATAGAGAAAGCGATACACAAGCTCGTAAGTATACGTCAGATACTAAAAGATTGCATAATGGGATGATTGCGCATGTAGTTTAGGATTAATGTGGATCATCGAGATAAATTATATAAATCTATGCCGTGGGTACTTTAGCTTCAATATGTACCTATTCGGCATGTGAGTCGCAGTCGGATGTGACAAGGCTGGCAAGACGTGCGAGGAGCACAGGGCGAGCGGCGCGGGGTGCGGGGTGCGAGGTCCGGGTGAAGGCGCTCGCTGCGCTTACAACAATCACAATATTTCACGCGGCTGACGGCGCATTATGCAGAGTTGCATCCGAGACGGGCGCTGCAGTGACGGAGCACCGGATAAAGGTACTTACATAATGTGACAGCCTATGCAAAACTTGAACTTTACTTTACATTGAGTACGTACTACTACTAGTGGAACTCGAAGTACCAAGATGTTCAAGGTCCCTACTCTACACACTTTTGACACTTTCTAAAAGAGCTCCAACATCCTAAATGAACAGTACTTGAGTAATTATTTGAGTTTATTACTTATTATTATGGTAGTAGTATTATATTATTTGAGTAATTTGTAATATACTACTAGTACTACTAACGAAAAGTACCCTTAGAAGTAAAGTTTTATAGTTCTGAAACCCCCCGAAATCCTTTAGACGGTACTGTACAAGTTCTTGGAAACATTCCAAGGTAAGTCCTGGTATATAAACGATGTGTTAAGCGGCGCGGCGCGGCAGCCTCATACCATGCTATGGATTTACATCGTAACTGCCGCGGTCTGGCCGAGATCACGGCTTACAGTGCACTAGTACCTACAGCCTACAGTGCATTAGCACCGCGGGCGCCGGCGCCGCCGGCCTCGTCGTCTGCACCCGCGTGCCAACCACAGATGTGTACATGTGAAATGTATTAAATAGGTACCTGTTTCCACAGACATCTTGTCATCTCCACAATGTTAAATTTTAATAGGTTGTTTATGGAATTGAAATTAAAGTATTTAGGACACCTATCTCAACGTTGCATAACTTTGCATGAGTAATGCAACCAGTCAAGTATTTATTTCGCCACCAATTTTTGAATAATTCGAAGAAAAATAACCCCCTGTTATGTGATCCGAGCCCGCCGTAGGTATTGTGTTTTGCAAGTAGAAAAGCGAGTTATATTTAGCTATGTTATGTTATGTTATGTACTACAGATCACACAGGAACCAGGTACACGTCCTATGAGTTAGTAGAAAAGCGAGTTATGTTTAGCTATGTTATGTTATGTACTACAGTTCACACAGGAACCAGGTACACGCCCTATGAGTTAGTAGAAAAGCGAGTTATGTTTAGCTATGTTATGTTATGTACTACAGTTCACACAGGAACCAGGTACACGCCCTATAAGTTAGTTTTCGGTAAATCATGTAACTTGCCTAGTAATCTCACTAAGGACGTAGTAGAACAACTTTACAATTATGTTTTAGAATTATAATATGGGTTACAGTTAGCTCATAAAGAGGTAAGAAATAATTTAATTAGACAAATTATATGATGGACCATTTAGTGTATTTAGCGACAATGAACCTAATGTCATTATTAACAAAGGTGATACGTTAGAGACAGTGCATAAAAACAAAACAAAGAAATATGTAACAAGGTATTAATTAAGTAATGTTAACAATTAGGTGACACTTTGATATAGATTACAATACCATTTGATAAGATTTGATAAGACACTTTATTAATAAATTAAGCTTTATTTTGTATTATATGTATTAACTTTTAGAATTGGTAGGGTTTATTTGATCTAATAATAATTTGTCAATTTACTAATTAAGTTATAAATGAAAATTAAAAAAAAAAACATTATAGTTAAGTTTTTTTTTTAAACTACCCCTATGGTGTGTAAGCACTTAGCAAAGTATTTATTTATTTATTTATTTATAAACATGTACTTATATCCTTACAGGCACCCCCAATGCGATAGAGTACCTTATATTCTAGTCTAGCCTAGTCTTAATATTAATATTATAATTATAAAATCCTTTACACATTTAAGAGATTCAAAAAACAAGATGATTTACTTACGTACTACATAAAAACATATATTATAATGTCAAAGTAATTTGATAGTGGACTACCATACTTCTAAATTTGTCAACATTAATTAAATTTTCTAAATAAAATCGGATTAAAAGTCATAGCCATTTGAATATACAATAAAATTACATTTAAAAGTCACATCACAATGTCAATAATTAATACTAACTAATTTTAAAAACTACTTGTCATAACATAAAATAAAAAACAAAACAAAGCCTTTTGGAATTCGCTCCGTGAACAGTAAAAAATATCTATTCTATCGGCAATCTGATTGAGCGCGCGGATGCTGCGCATCAGAGGTGCCTTGTCCAGCAGGTTGGTTCTGCCAATAGGGCGGGACGCCATCGTTTGTGCACAAAGTCTGCGGGTACATTCAGCCGCATTTCCTCCAAAATACCTGGATGAGCGGTCATCCCTCTCAACACCTTAAACAAATGTAGAGCAAGCGCTGCACCTCTCCTTACTTCTAGCTTGTTGTATCCAACCATGCCTATAATAAACAAGGTTGGATACATCAAAGGGTAGAAGGGGTACATACCGTAGACCTTCAGGTATAGAAATCTAGTGAACTTATTTTGTATACCATTTGGCTGTACTTGGCTTCGTGCGGAGCCCATATTGCTGCATTGAACTCCAAATGGCTTCTTACCAAAGCATTATAGAGTGCTTTTACTGCTTGCAGGTTTTTGAAGCTGTTTGCCTAACGGAGTACAAATCCTAATGTTTTAAAGGCCTTCTTGCAGATCTTGACCACCTGCACCCGGAATTGTAGCTTATCGTCCAGACGAACCCCTAAATCCCTTACCGAGTTGACTCTCTTTAGCTGAGTACCCCTCAACTGGTAGTCGTGGTAGAGTGGTGTCTTAGCTCGACTGAAAGTTATTATGGAGCATTTGCTGTTATTGAACTGGAGTTCATTTGCCCTACTCTACCACTCTGTCCACGTCCCGCTGATGGCGTACACAGTCATTTTTGTTCTTGATGGGAAAGAGTAACTTAAGGTCGACCGCGAACAACAAGCATTTGGCCTCTTTGACGACGGTCGGCAGGTCATTTATCATTATTAAAAACACTAGCGGCCCAGATTACTTCCCTGACTCACGCCGGTTATAGTATAGTAAGCCTCTGATCTGCATCCCGCGTAGTCGACATACTGCCGCCGGTCCTTCATATAGCTCGCGAAGAACTGCAGTAGTTTGGTGGTGCAACCGATCGTCGCCAACTTCTGAAGTAAGATATCGTTGTCGACTAGATCGAACGCTTTTTTGAAATCGAAGTAGGCGGCGTCGACTTGCACCCCTGCGTCGACTTGTGGTAGCACGTAGGCCATGGAGTCAAGAAGGTTCGTTGAGGTGCTATGCGCTGGTCGAAAACCGTGCCGCGCGTCGGACAGCCGTGCCGAGACTTGCTCCTGCATGCTGCGCTGCACGGCTGATTCAAAGACCTTCGCCGCCTTCGACAGAATGGCCACCGGTCGGTTTTCCGTCACATCTGATCCAGACCCTTTAGGAATAGGAATAACCCTTGTTATCTTCCATCGTTCCGGAAAGTGTGATTTCTCCAGACAAGCATTGTAAACGTGGATGAGTGGTTCCACAAGCGGCATTCGACAGTCTCTCATAATAAAGACCGGTATGCCGTCTGGGCCTGCAGACCGCTTCGGCTTGAGCCTCGTCAGTGCCGCGTAAGTAAGTAAGTACGTAAGTTCCCTAGAATAAGATATAGTTAGAGCGCTCTCTGTATTGAGTGAATAAATGCACTTCACGACAATCGGACGTTTCAATTATGAAGCACCTCAAAACCCATATGTAGGAATAAAGTATTTTTTTAAACTTACGCGATCAGAACACATTATTTTAAATATTAACGGGTGGTCACGGGATGACTGACTATCCAGTCATCCCGTGACCGCGACAGAGTGTAAACCTGTCGAAACGTCGGGAAAAATAGGTAAATAAACGCCATAGGTAGGAATAACCCATATTGGATTCTGTGCCGGTCTCTCAACGAACTCTGCTATTATGAGTTTAAAAAGCACCGTGCATTACTACACTTCACAGCACACATCAGTGTATGCTTGTTTACTCAACTTGAGCCGTGCATTTGATCTAGTGAATTATGAAATTCTCTGGTCCAAAATGTTCGATGCTCAAGTACCAAAACATGTGGTGGGTCTGTTGAGATACTGGTATGGGCATCAAATTAATAATGTGAGATGGGGTGACACGACTTCTAGTGATTACAGATTAGAGTGCGGTGTTCGTCAAGGAGGTGTTCGTCAAGGGGGGTTTAGGTTGACCTCTCCTGACCTGTTTAACCTGTACATCAATGACCTGATCGGAGAGCTGGGGAGGGCCAGAGTCGGTTATATAGGCAATGTCAGTATAAACAACTTAAGTTATGACGATATGGTGCTTCTCAGCCCTTCAATTAAAGGTTTAAAAAAGTTACTTCAGATCTGTGAGCAATATGCCATTGGGTGCTCACGTTGCTCACGGTTGCTCACGGGTTGAAGTATAACGTAGCGAAAACCGAGATGATGGTATTCAGGTCGGGAAGAGGCCCAGAGATAGTGCCAGAGGTACAGTTGAGCGGCGCGACCATTAAAATGGTAAGCAGTTTAAATACCTAGGGCATTTGCTGACGGAGTCATTGAAAGACGGCAGTGATATAGAGAGGGAGAGAAGGGCTATTGCAGTAAACGGGAACATGCTCGCACGCCGCTTTGCTAGCTGCAACTCAGATGTGAAGAACACGCTATTTAAGGCATATTGTCTAGGTATGTACACCTGCCAACTTTGGTCCAACTTCACGAGAAAATCTATCAGCACCATTAGAGTACAGTACAACAATGCGTACCGAGCTCTTATGAGGCTGCCAAGATATTGCAGAGCGTCGAGTATGTTTTCTGATGCGGGTTTCCGGATTTCTTCGCTATCATAAGAACGCGTATAGCGGCTTTTTGGAATAGATTAAGTCGCTCCAACAATACCATCCTAAAGGCTGTTTTTGACTACCTAGCGAATCCAATCTACGGGCACTGGATTTCTGTCCACCTGGACGGAAATAAAAAATGACACCATACCAATATGGTAAATGGGTATTGGATTTTTATTCATATACTTTGTATTAAGGTATTCTGTATGTTTTATTCTTTTGTATAGTTTAGTTTTTTTTGTGATATGGGTGTCAATGCCTGAAATAAACGAATTTATTTATTTATTATTATTTATTAATAACCTCCCTACAGAGCACCACGCGGTCTACGCGATCTGAGTGCGCTGAAAGAGAGAGTTATGACAATTTTGTATGTTTTTGTGAGCGTTACGTAAAAGTAGCTTTGCTGGACCTTATATTATTCGGGGTGGTTCTGGGGTATTCCGTGCTACTTTCACAAATTAAAAAATAAAATACGTTTATTTGACTACCATAACACAACAAGCAACTTAAAGCTTACAAAATAAAACATATTGTATCAACTACTCAGCGCGCACTCGAGTAGGGACATGCCAGAGCACTGGTCTTCCGTGGTCGTAAAACGTAAAACGTTCAACAAGAATTTTCGGGACACAGACGACTAAACGTGGTACTTACCTACCAGCCATTATATTCAGTGGGTGCCTTTGAATGTCTTGCTTGTGTTGAGGGTGAGCCTAATTGGTTTGTTAACGTTTCCATGAATTTGAATGTGTTGAGAAGGCAGCGTGCTGGTGTCGGCGGTTACTTCGGCGCCATACATTATTGATGCCACTGTAGTGCGAGCTGCGAGTCTGCTTGGCCATAGCTTCCTAATGTGTAGCTATAATACTATAATAATTTTAATATTGGTCGTATAACTTTGGACGCATTTTTTTTAGATAATTTGTGACCTTGTTAATATTAGTTATGTAATAAAATGAAATGATACGCGTCTACTTTACTATACTTAGAACTTAACCTTCTGCCATTAGCTAACACAGAAGACGGAGCTCTTTTTTTTTTTTTTTTTTTTTTTTTTTTTTTTATCATCAATAAACCTACGTTTGACCACGTTAAACGACGATGTGGCCAACGATGGAGCACGCAGGTCTAGAAGACACCTATTTACTCGAGACTTGAAGAGACCTAGATCATAATTTTGTACCCCCAACTTTTTTTTTCTATATTTTATTTATTTTAAATACTTTGTATACTACTAGCTGTTACTCTGTTACCCGCAACTTTGTACGCGTATGCTTAGAACATATATTTTTATTTTTGTACGAAATGCATTCTGTGCATCTAAAGAACATCTCATAAGTTTAATCCCCGATTTAACCGGTTTCGAGGATGATTTTGCTAAAACGTTGAAACACGTATACGTATACGTGGTGAAAAAAAAACTTTATTTCTCACCAAAAGCCTAAATATGAATGTTCATGATCCCTATCTTAAGAAAATAGGAGTTGCTAAAACAAATTTTCATCCCCTATTTTACCTCCTTCAAGGTTGTCTTTGAGACAAAAAGAAGCCTATGTTCTTTCCTCGAATGCAATACATCTTCTTACCAAATTTCATCAAGATCCGTTCAGCCGTTTTGCCGTGAAAACGTAACAAACAGACAGACAGAGACACTTTCGCATTTATAATATATAACAGTATGGTAAAGCAGCAAAAAGATCTCGACTCGGCATTATGCTTCCCTGTCAGATGACAGGTCAGCGCTGTTATTCTGCCGAGACCTTCGATCCAGTCACTTAACCTTACGAAACGCAATAATAAAATCAAATAAATAAATAAACAAATATGTACATGAACATGGTTCTTATGCCCAACTACATAATATACACATTAAAAAAATGAGCGTGTCGCGGGACACGCGTTTGGAACTAAGTTCCTTTCGACAAAAGGCTATCATAATTAATCATTAACGTGCCAGGCTCTCATTCTCTCTACTCACCCCTCTTTTTAATTTTGATTATTGATGCAATAAATAACTATTTATTCATAAATTTATTGGCATATATATACTTTAGCTTCACAAATTGTTAATGAATCCGTAAATGTGTTATCCCCTATATTAATTTTACACCCTGGTAACATTTTTACAAAGTTTAAATACCATATTTATTTATATCTAATCAACAGCCTAAAATTGTATGCTTCTAGTTCTGAAAATGACAATACTTTCATACAATCTTTCATCCCCCTTTTCAACCCTTTACAACACTTTTTTCAAATTTAAAAGTAGCCTATGTCCTTTCTCAGGCTTTAGACTATCTGTGCACCAAATTTCATTTAAATCGGATTAGTAGTTTTGGCATGAAAGCAAGACAGACAGAGCTACTTTCGCATGTATAATATTAGTGAGGATATTTAGTATTATATACAAGTGTACTAGGAATTTATAAGATGTATTAGTAAAGTACATTTACATAAATTTGCTATACATTATTTATAGTAACATCATCTCACACTAACTGCTTACTACTACTACCAGCCTATAACATAACGCCTCAAAAAAAAAGGCTTTAAAAACCAATAGTACTGTAAGGTTCTTATCTACAAATCATGGATTCTTATTGATGAAAAATTATCGTTTTTAACAATATCTTCACAAACTAGAAACATATTTATTATTTATATTGCAAAATCTACCGCAAAGGTGAGGCACGTTTGTAAGAACATAAAAGTTGGATTCTTCATTCCGTAGTTTTCTAATTAGTTTAAAAGAGGAAGGAAGGAAACATTGTAACGTATAAATAAACAATAAGTAAACTTTTCTCTAGAACAAGGGTATTATAGGTACTCTACTTACAAGAATTTTATTTGGGTAAAATAGACAGAAAAAATATGGGATCCTTTCCATTCGGGAAAGTCGGGATTTCGGGATAGGTTTGTTACTTGCGAATTGATTCGAGCCCAACATTATTTTACTCTGTTTATGTTTTCACGGAACACCTACGCAGAACGAAATGAGCAATTTATATTGATTTTGAGAAAATAGTTAGGTATTATGAGCTTAAGCAATTGACAATGACTTTTGTAGGTATCAAAAGATATGTAGTCCTACCCATCTCATCTTAAAACTCTAATCAAAATGCTATCAAATAAGACTGAAGCTTAAGTAAGACTGGAGCATAAACAAATTCTTTAACCGTTTTAACCGACCGTCAAAAAAACCAGCTTTAAAAAAGTTTTATTTAAATTTTGCCTGCCTACCTGTTTACCCACAGAGTATCTCTTTGCAAGTATCTCTAGGTGCAGTACCTAGTTAGTGTTACTGCCATTAAAGTCCGCTGTGTCCGCAGGCCTGCTTTGCCAATTCTTACATTTGTAACTTCAGCAAAAGAGGTAAAGCGTGACCGGTTCTTCCAACTTTACAAAACCAAGAACTCAATAACTTACATACAAACCAACTTGCTATAAAAATTCAATGTGCACGAATGATAGTGTTGAGTTTTGATTTTACATTAAACATTAGTCTCGTAAGACTCGAAGGACTATTTCTGCGCAAAAACACCTTATCTCTGGCATATAATATACAGGAGCACTAAAACACCTTATCTCTGGCATATAATATACAGGAGCACTAAAACACCTTGTCTCTGGCATATAATATACAGGAGCACTAAAATTATATTTTTCCTATCTTACTTAGTTTCGTAAAATAAAACGTAATTTGAATATAGTAGAAATTAAGTAATATTATAAAGTGATGCAATTTCAACTATTAACAAAACTAATCGCAAGTCTAGCTGATGGAATCCCGCCTGCACTCTCCCCGCGCTGCGCCTCGTCTGGCGCGGCTTCGGCGTCGGCGTCGTTCGGCAGTCAGCCCACATTTGCACAGTTATCAACTTGCAGCCGCAGCTGTTTGGCGATACGACATGCTACGAGATGAGATTATTAATGTTCACCCAGGGTTGAACAGTTACCTATATACATACTAACCATTGTAACCTTAGTGGATTATTTATCCTATAACATTGTTACATAACTTATATTTTGCCAGTTAATGTTGATTAAGTATATTGTATATGTAATGTAATATAATATAAAGTTACTTTTATAACTTTTTACTATATATGAAGGAAAAAAAAGAAGTAGGTACGTGTTTTTTTTCATCTTCATAAAATCTACTAATACAGGTACTCTGACCTAGATTGTAAATATTTGCAATTGTAAAAATAAGAATTTCTCTGCGTAAGTATACGAGTATCATTAATTAATGAATCTAATTTATATAGTTCAAGGGTGGCCAAAGTCAATACTGAGCCCACAACGAGCCATTGATTCCGTGTCCAAAGCCTATCAGCGAGCAAAGAGGCCTTCGAGAGGAGAGGGTTGATGATTGTAGTTTTATTTATTCTGTGGTGCCGCGTAGAAACCTAAGCCGGGCGTGACCGCTCGCACAGTCGGCTATCTAAATAAATAAATAAGTGCGGCATTATTTATTTAGATATTTATTATTTATTTAGTTCACACGGCATCATCTGGCACCAAAGTAAGCAGTAAGCAGAGCTTGTGTTATGGGTACCACATGACTGATATACTTCTTATATTCTATTTTTTTGTAAATACATAGGTACATAATATTTTTGGATTAAGCTTTAAACCCAAAATTGTGAATTGAGGGCATATGTACGTGCACAACGTACCACCGCGTCGAAGCCTCCAATGCTGTGCCGCCAGCCGTCGTTGGCACCATGGTCTTCGTTTGTCTAGCTAGGTTGAATAAAATACTTGGAATTCATAATATTATAATAGGCAAGTACTCAAATGTCATAAGTTTTGTAAATTCTCACTCATTTGATTTTCAGTTGCTTCCCTAGAAATCGGTTCCAATTGACCTGCAAATGATGGTGAATATGAAGAGACAAGTTCGCGACGAAAACGGCATATCAGCTCAACAAGTGGCTCTCGTCAGTCGTCACTCAAACGCCTCGCTAATGAACGCAAACTCGACGCCGACGGTCTCCCGACGTGACAACGCGCGACGACGACACGACGTGACGCGATGCGCCAACGCCAACTATTCTGTTCACTCACTGTTCCATCAGGTGACGTTCGCACTACGACAAAATAAAATATGGAAGATAAAGTTTGCATTAGAATGCAACAAGCATAAGTACGCAGTATGCATTTGTGAGGCGGAATCCGGATTGTGAAGTTTTATAGGTAAACGTTCTGAGACTGAGTGGAGAGCTATATCTACACACACCACACGGCACGGATTCAATGATACTGCTCGCTTAGATGCGCATAAATGACCTGAGCGTCTCAGGAAGGGTTTATTTACATTTAGCACATTACATTTACATTCTGCCACATAAAAATTAATTGTCGACTCCACGGCACCATCGTCGTTCTAGCAGGCTGGGCGCATCACATCGCTCTAGAAGGTGGAGCTCTAACACTATGCAACGCATCGTCCGCCCAACGCTCGCATCCTCCGTCACAAAGTAGCAAAGTTGGCACGTCCGATTTGTGATCTGTTCGAGCAAGGACTTCCAGCTTCACGCTCGATTGTAGGGAACTCTTCGCCTTAGCAATTCCACGTTTTACGTCTAAATAAACGGGACGTGCTTGAACGAGCTCAAATATTGCATCGAACACAGCAGAGCCTACGACTGTTGTGTCATCTAACAACGATAAAGAGCAAAACGGTGCGATCATTCTACAAAAAAACACCTCAATATTTAGAAACTTACCATTCGTTCAACATAGCACGTAGATTTTACTCTGCTACTGCTCTCAGTATGAGGATGTACTGAGTTTCAATTTAAAGCTGAGAGTTTATATCCAGTATTCTTATCTCGGTTTCAACTCCAAATTAACTGCAAAATCATCAATAAAAACTTCGGGAGTCCGCTACTTGTTAGTTAGTGAGAAATTGAATTGAAAGTCCAGAGTGCCGGGTGCCGGGTGCCACACAAACTTGAGATGTCTCAGATTCCTTTGAATTATTTACTAAAAGAACCCTGCCCCGGCACATTGTTGGCGATCTTACAGAGAGAGTGGAAAATGCGATTGGCTGCTAACTATTACTCAGAGACACCTTGCACGTGCTAAAACATCATCCCGATTGCAGTCTGTAAAATAACTAAAAAAGCAGTAAGAGTATTAGTACCTGCGTTTGCCTTACTTAGATATTTCGTTATTATAAATACATACGGGTATTTATCGCGTTTATTTACTTATTTTTCACGGGATGACTAACCACGACATAGTGTAAACCTGTCGAAACGTCGGGAAAAATAGGTAAATAAACGCGATAAATACCCGTATGTATTTATAATAATGTGTTCTGATCGCGTAAGTTTAAAAAACTTTACATATTTCGTTCGTGTTTGTCTTCATCTACTGTGTAGGTAGGTAGACTGCACGATGTGCTTTATTCGCTACACTGTAGAAGTTTGCAAACTGAATTATGTCCAACTATGTTGCCTCTAGGGTCGCCTGCCACCGCACCGCGTTCGGTTTACGGAGCTCGTCAGGTAAACAGGATTGAGTGAATAATCTTAATTTAGAGCTTATCTCTGATAAGTCAAAAGGAGATCCCTGCGGGCGCCGGCGATTAGCGAGAACCCCATAGTGCATTATACGTAATACGAAACAATGGAATTACTGATGCCTGCTGGAAGTCACCGATTTGGTTAGTGTTAAGTTCTGTAAAACCAGAATAATGATTTGAGCAACGCAATCCCAATTTACACACGAAAATAAAACGTAGTTTGAAATGATTGAGTTGCTTCCTTTGGCATAACGTTGAAGAGCTTTACAAACACCTATTTTGGACCAAAATATTGCCGCCAATCTTCGATGAGAGATATTTTGCGGAGTGAGGTCATGGCTCCGACTAATGGTATTTGCCCTTGTCCCTCGAGCCAAGGAGGGCCGCCGAGGGCCCTCGGAAAGACGCGAGAATAGAACACAACAGAAGCACATGTTCTTCTATTATGTAACTGGCTTTTGTCAGAGAGAACGAATTTTTAATAGACTGTAGCTACAACACAAGTAGCGTTATTGGTGGATGGTTCTCATTGTCATCCTTGTCGCGTTGACTTCAAATCTTGTTATTATTATTAACTTATTATGATTAATCATGGTTTTTTTTAACCATGAGCAAACAATTTTATTTTGATTGCCAGGTATTTATCAAAAAAAAAAAAGCCAAAAAAGCCAAAAGCTAGTCAGAACTTAAGTAATAAGACATGGGCATAGACACTAATTTATTTGTTACTCAAGCACAAACCATCAGTAAATAAGATATATAGAAATAAAATAAAAAATTACATTTATATTACTACATTAGATTACAGTTCAATAACATTTCTTACAATAATAATAAACTTCTAAATAAATAATTTAATGCTAATAATGTGTATCATGCTTAGGTATAAATTGTTTTATATTGCAGTAGTCGCCTCTCTGGCGTAGGCTTCCCCTATAACTTTCCATAGACCTCTATCTCTCGCTTGTCTCATCCAGTCTGCTTCAATTTTTTCCCTATTTTTTTTTCATTTTTTTACACAATCAGTACAAACAGAAAAAAGATATTGCAGAATAAATAAAATTGGCAGAATAAAAAAAAAATGGAGAGACTCTATCATGTAACTGTGTGACACAGTAATAAAAGGTCTCGACTCAGCATAGTATGCCTCGCCACTTGGAGATAGTTAGGCGCTGGTATTCTGTTAAAACCTTCAACCAAATGAGTGCATAGTTTTTTCAATTCAATTCAATTTATTTATTCATCTTTAGATATAGTACAATGTTCTTAGACATGTCTTAAAATAAATACATAAGTAAATATTTATTTTCTATACAGTTGGTGCAATGTTGACGTACTGAGAGCTTAGCGAATGGCCTCACCTCTTGGAACTTTGAAAATGTTCCGTATTATTGCGAGTGGCGCTGGCGAAACGGACCGGAGATGTGGCTGTGTAATTTGTTATGGACTTCTGAGTAATAGATTCCGCAATTGTGTAGTACCGTCCATAATTGGCAAATCCGCGGTTCACAACACAAGATACTGTCGTTTTGTGAATTTTGTAAACTATTGACTGCCCACATTCTGATAAGAGCAATTTGAAAGACTATATGTACCTGTAACCTGTACCTACTCGATATAAATACATCCTAAACTGTTCAAAACTAATATTTTGGGTCCTTTTATACTGTTTCGGATGTCCGGAATTACACAAGAGACGAGCTCCAGCGGAATGTGAAGTTTCTCAACTCAGGAAAGAATAATTCCGACTGAAATGAAGTTAAAACGTCAGGAATGTAGGTAGTTAGTCTGCAAGCGTGAGTTTCTTTTAGTCCAGCAGTTGGAGCAAGTCGCCTGCTCGAGTTGGAGCTCGGAGTTGCGACTTGCATTATACCACTCCTTTAGATCTTGTTTCAGGATTAACTTTGAATAGCTCTTGCTTTTAGCACTGAAATCTACTTTTACAAGCATACTTATTGTAAATACCTACACGTAGGAATCTTTTTAAAATTTTATTAGCTTGATACTTATCGGTTATAGTAGCGGATTTCCGAATATTATCATAGAATTCAAATTCTTGAAATGTATAGATGTTCTAAAGTTTTCGAATAATAATAATAATGATAGTGTCGTCTTAGATAATTAATAGGATAGAGTTCGGATTCGGAGGGTAACAAAGCTCGAGAGTGTTTCCTAGAAATAATTACGAGCTGATTCGCTGTATCGCATAACAATACCTTCTACAACTACCTTAGTTCTTTACCATAATTTTAAAGTCAATACTGACACGATTGAGGCGACAAAAAAGGCAAGAAAGAGTATGATTTCATAGATAGGTAGGTACATAAAATACACAAAAAAATACCCTATAAGTAAGTAAAGTAGGCGCGAGCGAAATGTGTTTGACTTTGACTTTGTCTTTTGTCTGCTGATAACAAGCAACTTTCAAAGTCTTACTATTGAATAGGTAGACAAATATATAACAATATCCCGCCAATCTATTCTAGAGAGTTAGAGAAGGTCATTTATTTGGGTTTAACTCATTAGAATACATTGTCCGGTATTATTACATATTTGTTATTCATATTTATATCATAAAGAGATGGGCGCTTACCCGGTAAAAACCCGAACTTAGGGTTTTTACCCATTTATACCCATTTTTACCTTCCCATTTCGAATTAATACCGGGTAAAAATTCAATGCATCTTTTTTTTGAAGTTCAACTAATTATATATGCTTTTACTTGTTAGTTTTTATTCCTGTTTATTTCTTTGGGGCTGTGTAAAAATGTCCGCCACTATTTATTTATTATTTTATTTGTTTATTTTGTATTAAGTCAAATAATAAACCATAATAAGTAACATAATAACATAACAAAACCATAATAAGTATATATGTATATTAACAAATAAGTAAATAAACAATGCTAGAAATGTACAGAAAGATTTCGAATTAGTAAAAAAACGACTAAGTGCGAGTCGGACTCGCAGGGTACAGGGAAGTACCCTGTAGGTTTGGATTCCCTTGCGAGTTGCGAGTTTGAATATATGCGACTTAAATTGCTGTTTCTCTTGATTGCGTTGACATAGAAGTTTGATTTTGTTACAGCTTAAAGGTATTATAGACTTGAGTATTTTTTATGAATTTCAATTTAATACCTCTACGCGTTCATGAGAAAAAGGGTAGTAAATTTAAAATAATTAAAAATATTTTTATTATATGATGTAACTAAAAATGTACGGTTATCGCAATTTATCCTTTGTCTGTGCTATAGGACGTTGCTTCGTACCAAATTTCAAGATTCTGAGTTCACGGGAAATACCTTGTAGGTTTTGATTCCCTTGCGAGTGTCGAAAATTTGCGGCATAAACGGCTGTATCTTTTGATTGCGTTGGCTTAGAAGTTTGATTTTTTCACGGCTTAAAGGGACAGTAGACTTGAGTAGGTATTTCATATAAATTTCAGCTTGATACCTCTACGCATTCCTGAGAAAAAGTGTCTTGACAGACAGACGGACGGACAACAAAGTGATCCTATAAGGGTTCCGTTTTTTCCTTTCGAGATACGGAACCCTAAAAACAGCAATCCACAAGTAGTTCCTCTCAATTGTGCAGCTCATACTTTGAACTTGTTAACTCATGACATCATAAAATGTGAAATTGTAAAAGCAGTTACTGAATTAGCAACAGATGTTATAAAAACAATAAAAAAAAGTCAAGTCTTGAGTTCATTACTGAACAAAATTGTAAAAGAAAAGAAAAGCGGAGAAACATTAAAGTTGCCAGTAAAGACACGGTGGGGTAGTCATATAGCCGCCCTAAAAAGTAAAAAATATACAAAAACAGCTCTAATGGCCCTAGCCGTACATGAAGCCACGGTACTATTGCCTTCAGAAACAAAGTCTACACTTCTTAAAGTAAATTTTTGGACAATGATAGATGATTGCCTTGCAATTTTGGAACCGGTTACAGGACCTATATTCAAACTTGAATCAAATGAACGTAATATCCATAACATATTCACCACATTCAAAGATATCAAATCAAAGATGGAATTCATTTTGCCCAATATTAACATATTAAATGATGAACACAAACAATCGATCTTGTATGCAGTTGAAAAAAGTTGAAAAAACATATTTTTAACTCATGGCGTAGGTTTTCCTTACGTAGTATTAAGGCTGCCCTACTTATTACGCATTCTCAAAAGTAATTAGGTTTTTTATTTTAATTGTAAAATATATGTCGAATTTTTACCCGGTATTAATAAAAAATACCCGTTATAAATGGGTATTTTTTAATTTTTACCTATTTTACCCTTTCCTTCCTATTTAACCCTCCCGAATTTTTACCCACCCGCCCATCTCTAATAATATCATAAAACTTATGTTGATATTATAACATCATTGTGTAATTTTCGAAAAAGTCACGCCTGAATCATCTAATCATCTATCTAGCCCATGACTATGCTTCTTTTGTGTTTGTCCTCATGCATTCCGTGGTCATTCAGTTTCAAGGTTACTTATAAACCAAGTGAGTTTTCACGTGCACATGCATGGTTGTCGTCTTAAGGTCTAGTTTTTAGCATAACCAAGCATTGCTTATGATATCATAATACTTAGGTAGGTACCTAACCTATGTAAGAACGAGTTTAACATAATTGCTTTATTCAAAACGGGCCGTTTGATGGAGGGCCCGATAAAGTTTTGCATAAGTTTTGATTCGATAAAGTGGGAACGAGGCGTATACGTTACGTCGCGTCAGCACGGAGTCTGCGACGGAGTGATGCGGCGCAGGGATTTATGGCGCTGAATTATTGGGTGCCAAAGTGCTGACCGCGGCAGTGACTTCACATCGCGACGGATTTACAGTATCACGTCTCGGTAAAGGCTTATGAAGTCACAAAGTGTTCTGCAAAGCTAACACTTCCGTAGGTACGCGAGCGCGCTCTAGAGGTATTACAGTAAATTATGGAGGCGGCCGAGCACGAGCGGGTTCAATTGAAATTCCCGCGGCGCGATCGCGTTATCCGCGATTTTTCATCGCGCAGCAAATTTTATAATCGAATCAGGCTTCCGATTCGAGACTACACTATTCGGCTTGCTCAAATGCATTTAGTGACTACTGAATTTTATATCCAGAATCGGCAGAATGAGAAATTCACTTTTAACTTTGATGACTCCGTTCGTTATGTAAGCTGAATCGAAAGGGCTTGAGTGGAGGGGTCAGGTTTAAAATTGGAACGTGGCCGCAGGCGGCGGGTGGCAAGCCGGGGCTCGCCACTCGCCACTCGCTGGGTAAATGTATAATGTACGTACTGTAGGTATACTGGAACTTGGGTAGCCAGGTATAAAAGTATTTGCTTTACTTACTTATTAGAGTTGGCATCGAGCACGCCGTCCGCCGCGTGCCGCCGTGCCGCCGGCGCCTTATCGAGACCCAGAAACAATAATTATTTTAAGTACACTTTTAATAATGTGTAATGTTATGTTAACCTATTATAGTGCACAATTATTTTCTAAAAATACTTTATCAACCATTAACCTATAAATTCATACTGCAAGCAAAACATCAAAATAAGTGTTATAATCTGTGCTTGCGTACAAATAAATCTAGCCCCAAAGAGAGCTTGTGTTATGGAAACTACTTAAACAGGTTTTTTTGTAAATACATATATTTTATACATAGAAAAACACCCTGAACCGAAACAAATATTTGCAGTTCATACAAACATTTGTCCAGGGGACAAATCTAACCCACTACCATATGTGTCTCAGACCTGCCTTCGCCCACTACACCACAGAGGTCCACCACCTCAGAGACCACATAAGGTAAAATAATAGTCCAATAGTTGGGAAATAAAGTGTCATTGCGGGCTCTCATTGCTTGGTGCGATCCTCAATAGCCCACTTCGGCCCTCGTCGGCCCTCCTCCCTTCACGCTACGTAGGTATAAATAACGAATGTTTTCGTTTGATGCTTCCCTTCCAAATCAAAACCAAGGTTAAGAGAATAATGTCTTAAGGGTACTCCTTTGAGTACCTTTGAGTTGGCAATGTAGTTTTTACACACTTTGGTTTAAAAACTACATTGCCTTAATAAAATATGGATAACGAACTTGTCGCTTTCAAACATTTTAAGCTTCAGATTCGAAGCAAAACGCAATTTGTGATTCGTGGCCAGTCAGTCTTTATTTTTCATGTTATAAACTCATTCGGTTACCCACATGAACTAATTCTTGTACATTGTAGAGCACTCTACATTGTACATTGAGATTATTAGAGAAATGTTTAATCAATGTAGTACACACGAGGTAAACGAACGCGTTGTGTAGTTACCAGCTTATTAGGTCGGTGCTATACTTACTCGTACCTACTAGATAAATTAGGTCTAGTGTGGTGAATACCAACCTACTTGGCAGGTTGGATGCCATTACTTTTAATTGTGTGTTTTATTTTAGTAGGTAAATACCTAAACATTTATATTAGCGCTGTTTCGGTTTTCAATAATTATTAGTTTGTAAGCTCACGGACGTCTTTTTCGCAATATCGGTAGTTGCGTTCGGTTCATTATAAAGGTTTTCAGTGTTTAGGTACCTATCGCCGCTACGTTTCTCTCATATTTTACAGAGACAGCTTAGTCTCGCATAGAGCTCGCCTAAAAATAGCTTGAGGTCACGATATCCCAGTGCCTTCCGCAGATCCAGGTGGCGCCACTACTGCACTCTACTCATTTCCCGCTAATAGCTCGCTAAGTGGTAAGTAGACGATCTAGGCGCGTAATAGCGGGAAATTGCCTCCTCTTTGTCGCGTTTCTCACTCACCCGAGCGCCTAGTATGTGATCTATGCTTCAGCTTGCTGTGCTTTTCGACTAGGCTTTTGAGAATGAGTGTTTCGGAAATTAGTAACACTTTAAAAGGCAACTTGCGAAGAATTGTTTCAAAATGTTTTTAGTTAGGCAGATGTTTACAAAGAAAAAACAGATCTTGTGGTATAAGTAGCTGAGAGCTGGTAAAGTAAAAGTTTCTAATGAAAACTTTATGTTATCTGGGGTTGTTCCGTAAAATAAAAAGATTTATGGCTATACTTACGTAAATTATTGTACCTATCTACTTACGAATAGATAATTCGAAACATCAAACATGGAAAAACATTATACAGCCCGTACTGAAACTGCACCTCTTGTATGCCACTTACCCACATACCTTGAGCGCTGGGACATCTGGTTCAATAACACAAGCTCTGCTCACCTTGAGGCCAGATGATTCTGTGTGAAATGTCCGGCATTATTTATTATGATTACTAATATAAGTAAAATAGCCTTGGTCCATTTTACGATTTAAAAGTTTCTTTGAACTAAGCAGAGTGAAATAGGATGAAACCGAAGTAGGGCCTGAGTGTGGCACGGCACCCTAAATTGTAAAGCCGCGTCGGTAGGTATATTGCTGTCGCAGAACCAATAACGACAAGATAAACACACTCAGCGGAGACCGCGATCAGGCTTACGGAGGCGTGTTGTGATAGGGCCATGATCCGTCCGTAGGCTTCGACGATTAATTGAAATTCAAGGTGCTACTGCAAACATTGTGCCTGTGATACGAAACTTATAGAGGAAGTGAACTTAACCATTACAATGTAACCGGTTGACAATGAGTTGCAGCATATACGAATGTAGACATAATAATGTTAGTAAGTAATAAATCCTACTTCCTATGATAGGTAAGTACTTATTACACGTAGTGTCCGAACACTAGTAGTGCACGTGAACCATGAAATAGTTTCATAACGGTATGAATACTTTATGTCACTTTAATGTTTTATAATAGGTACTTAATTAAGTATTAAGTAGGTAATTACTTTAGCACTTTCATTTAATGAAATCAAAATTATTCATCCGTCAATGTGCTCAGACAAGGAAAATCTGTGATATTTGAAGCATTTCCTCCCGAGAGAAAACAATAGCGGGGGACGACGCGACGGCCGCCGCGATTTGTTCCGATAATAAATTAAGTGGGGATTTGGGAATCATGGCTCATCTTTACTCAGCCTTAAATAACATGTCGCATAGCGTCAGGATCTTCTTTGTAATCAAAGGTAAAAGGAAAGAAAATACTTAAGTATAGTTAATCTTGTTAGTGTCTGTTCATTAATTATATATTCATTTTGTATCTAATGGTATCGACTTTAAATCATCCCAGTACTCTTCTCTTCTCAACAGACATACCTGAAGAAAGTTAGATTTAACGAAGACGTTTTAAACCATTTTAAAATCAGGCAATTGTAAATACGGTAACGTCCTACTAAGCCCGACAGTTGGACCAGAAAGAAGAGCTGGATTCCTCCGATTCCTTTAATTTTAAACCCTCAATAAATTAAGAATCCAAATGCGCATACTCTGACATGAGCCGGAGATGGAATACACAAGGGGTCCAATTACGGTCCACCTGCGATCCTCCTGCGTGTATTATAGTTTCTCTCGGCAATTGAGTTAGAGCATAATATATTATAGCAGACCGGCGCTTTGACATGTAAATCTACAAGCATTGCCTACTGGTCGTTATCTGTGTCAGGCAGAAGCAGCGTGGGCGGACTCAGTCTTACACGCACGGCCGACGCCGTCGCGGCATTTGCACCTCTTTTAATGACACGCACTAAAATTCTAAGACCTACGACACCACGTTCATGGAACACCTTGTCCTACCCTTTAGTCGTTTATATTTTAGCTCCCAGCGAGAGTTGGAATGCAATGTTGTGAGGGGTTTACTTAAAACAGACATTTTCTCAAGTAGGTGGACAGTCAGCTGGTAAGTAATGTCAGTATCACGACAACATAGTTTTTGCAGTAGTGATTTCGACCAAGTTTTAGTAGGCAACCCAACCTACTAAATATTTCTATCGCAGCAGCATGATTCGAGCAAATGTAACTGACCCACACATCGCTGTCCTTCCATGAATAATGAAACACCACAACTTGTATCAGAAGACATTCTGAAAGTTGCGGAAAGTAGTTACTTGCCCGCCGAACCCTTTGATCTAAGAACGGATACATGTCACATTACCGATTCCAAGTTTTTCATGAGAGTATCGAAACCACTTGCTGTTTCTCTTTGGTCTGTATTACAGACTTTTATTTGATTATTTGATATTTATTAAAATATATTTGATATATTTGATAAAAGTTTTGAGGCTTTCGGAACTTAGCTTTGTATTATACATTTTGGGAATAGAACATCGAAAAGGATTTTGTTTCAATAGAACAATGCGTAATCAATCACTTACAGACCTAGACACAAAACGCGATACATATTTATATATATGTATATATATATATATAATCTAAATATATTTTCAACTACGAGTACTTAGGTTAGCTTAGCATTAATATTATATTATAATAATTGGTTTGCAATACGTGAAACAATAATATGCGTTAGTATTTAATGAAACTCTTGAAAGCATAAAATATATGACAACAGCATGGAGAAATGAAGGAAACGGAGTATAATGCTCCATTATTCGGCGACCGACGACCGACGCCGACGTCAACGCGACGCCGACCGACATCGCACGCCAATAAGCCACGATGAGGGCGATGTGACGCCCAATTTGTTTTATTGTCAGATCACTCTACCATGCGGTTGGAGGCTGAGCAGTTCAGGAATTTAAAATAACTTATTCTAGTTTTAAATGGCATGTCACCTGTATAACTTGCTTTTGAGGTCGAGACTCGGCAATACCCAGACCACAACTGAAAACATTTTGGTTAAGAATTATATTATTCACGGTGGCATTGTAAGAATGCACTTTCAAATTAAGTTAGTTGATATAGAAGTAATATGAAATTGATTGAACCCAAATCAACCTTATCCGGAGTAATGGGACTAATAACTCCAAGTCAACCCTTCCATCCAATATACTGAGCTCTCGATCCTAGTTCCGTTCCATGAAAGGGCTGATTCGTAAGATTCAATTCTAGAACTCAAATTAGTTACAGCGACGCGTATCGTAAAGCAGCGAAGTTTAGCCGTTAGCGGTGGCAATGAGCGACCCTGCGCCTCGGCGGACCTCGGCTCAGCTAGAGCGGCGCACTTGCTACGAGAGCCGGCTTTTTGTCAGTCAACATTAAATTATTGTTAGGAAGTGACAATTATAGTACATCAAACTACAAAAAGCTCTTATAATATTTTACACAACTTCTCCTTTCTCCTTCTTCTCCTTTCTCCTTTCTTCTCTAAGACTTTTCGCACACTTTTCTTATACTGCGTGACTTAGTATTAGTAATCCAAATTAAACCTTTCCGCCTTTTAGTACCGGCCTAGCGGGACCCCGCTCGACTCGCTCGACTCGGTAATGGAGGGCAGGATAAATAACTTTTACCTCGTTTTGATGTGGCTCGTCATTATCGAAGGCTACTAAAATTATGTTTTGTTTGAAACAAACACTTTTAGTTGTACGAGTACGAGAACTTCACAAACAGGGATTGGGACCTAAAGGTCGCAACATTATAATTCGAGTTTCGAACCAGCGGTGTATTAGGTATATGGATACTACCTCTTACAGATGGAGCTACTCAGGTAACCAGTGATTAACTTCCGTTTGTTACAGCAATTTGCGCGTCCTCCGTCACGCGTTCCATCGACGGCTGATTGATACGCACGCGAGCACCGCCCATTACGAGCAGGTAGTGGAACGTAAAATAAATATTTACGTAAGCTAATAATACTGGGTAGAGTATTAAAAAAAATTTAAACAGTTATTTTCAATAACGGTTTAGTCCATTGTTTACAGTAGCACCTAACTAGTACCTTAAAATAATTATGAGATATCAATATCTACAGGCAAAGTTGTGATTTCTCATAGAGCTTTTGTTATAGCACTATTGTTTTCACATTGGTTTGACTAATATTGTGATGATCCAAACATTGCACACATGCAGGTATATTATTACGTTGTATGCACAGTCGTTGATATTACTCGCTTTACGAGACAACAATCAATTCGCACAGCAATTAAATATTCATGCGCAGAATACGCAATAGTTACATATCTAATATCACTGGTGGCTTTAGTGAACGCACCAACTGGTATTTAGTCTGTGGTTACAATCGGCTTGAACACGCACCAATTTAGTTAAATAATGTGCGCCGCAACTCGATGTAATGTTTCATCGTGTCGTGTGTTAGTTTATAACGCGAAAATAGAGCGAGGAGAGTTCTGCAAACAGGCTACGTAGAGCGGCAATAACAATTTCATTCTGTTCCTATTTACTCATTGGTACAAGTACTCATCATTTTGTTTTCTTTATATTAATGTTTTATTTTTTTCCTATTCTATATTACTCATAGTACTTTCAAGGCAATAGTTTGTGTGTGTTTATGACTTGGTGTCATACCTATTTCAAACCGTGTTCATAACTCTGCCCAAACTGCTTCTACGCTGTCGAAGTCGCGGGCGGAAGCTAGACATCAATAATATTATGTTCCTTATTTTGTTTTAATTTTCTGTTCTACCAACTTGTAGATTGAACTCCGTCTACAGAGAAGGTCACTCGTAAGTTAGTAGCCGTAGAGTGATTTTATAATATCTACAACTATCATCATTCATAACTTTAAAATATGATTTTAGAGAGTTTTAGCTCCTTGACCCATTTTCAAGTCACAAGTGTCTATGCCCTACTCCTAGAACCTTACTCTGCGTAAATAGAATATTACGAAAGTTGCGTTAATGAACACCCTTCTTGGGTTTAGTTTTCCCCGAGCCCCGGTCCTGGCTGTGTCTGTTTCGTTACAACTACTATCGAGTTCGTGTCTGTCTAACTTTAGTTACTGAAGCTACTGAACGTGCTAATTACAACTTCCTCTTTTATAATATGAGTACATGCAAGTTATGACCGATTCTTCGTGTTGGGACTTCTCGTTATAACGTTTATCTTAAAATCCATACTCCGCTTTCCGACACAGCCATCCAGAAGCATCTAGCAGGTACCTAAATATTTATAGCTATGTTTGTCAAAAGGTTTATGTTATCACGAAATAGTAGACAGTGAAAAAGTTTGTAGATGTAAGCTACGTTATACCCAAACAAAAAAAAAGTAAATGTGTTAAGTTGCACAACAGCGTCGCGCCACTACTGCGCCGCTGCGCCGCTGCGCCCGCGCCGCTAGTCTATGACCCCTCCAGCTCGGCCGACTATTTCCGTCCTCGCGCGGGAACTGAATGACATTCATCGTAAACACACAGTTTTATAACTCGCCTATAATCTCACTTTCATCTTGACGGATTGGTATCCATGGAGGGATTTCGTAAAACCACAAAAGGATTTGGAAAATCCAATAATAAATCCCATTTGAAATTGGGCGAATTAAGGGAAAATATTTTTTTCTTTGAAACTACACTTTCAAAGGCTTTTCAATCAGAAAAAAACTGTATAGGTATGATAACTACTTATATTTATCTTTCTGTTGCGGTTGGTAAAGGTACTTATGTATCTACCTATAAGTAGATAGAGGTACAAGGTATCCAGGGATAAACATTTTACTAAAATAAGTGTTTTATTGAATGTACAAAGATATTAATAATATTGACTTTTAAAGCAGCATTACACGAGCGTGCGCATACTTTATTAATACTACCTAAATACCTACCTACCTCGACATAAAATATTTACGACGCTACAGACAGACGAGGAGATTCGAGCTAATGCTCTGTCTAACGAAAATAATCAATGTACCTAAGAATCCTTGCCACGTTTTATGCTCGATCGGGAAAATTCTGGAAAATTCCGTTAAAATTATTAAAATGATGCAGGTAAAAACCTAAGACAGAACTTAGGTTTTTACCTGCATAATTTTACTCGAGTCTATTTTGTTTCATTATAAGTGTCAAGGAGTTGAATATTGAGAGGCAGCTGCTCCTCGTTATAGCAGGGACGCCGGGGACGCAGCGCCGGGGACGATGGACAATGAGCCCAGTTAAGAGGCGTCACGTTCCCGAAACGATGGATCTCTCCGTTATTATCTGCGCCCTTAGCGTGAGGGATGACCGCTTCAATGTCACGGATTCCGCATTAAAGGGGATTATTAGTTTAGTTGGAAAGGGTCGGGCGCAGGCTGCGGCTCACGCCCACGGAACACAAGTCGGCAGCCTCACCGGCGCGGCATCGGGGTGGGTGTTGGCAGACGCTGGAGCCAACGACTGACGAATCAACAAAAACACTAAACCCGGTCTCGTTAGTAAGTAATTGAACTCGCGATAGCACTCCGTCAAAAACACAAATCATCTAAAGCAAATAAATGGCTTCGCTCCATTCTGCTCACTAAAATATAGACACATTCAGCTGGGTGCCTACCTACCTACTCGATTGCGCCGATCGGCGATTGATTGATTTCGTATACCGTGCGTGCACATATCCACGTAGGTGGCGCGATTACAATAACATGGATCCCAATTTAGTACCTACGGAATTTTAAATAAATAACGGATCGCTTTCAATCCACACTTTTACGAGCGGATTACGTACCGCGTAAGGCGCGTGTATGGGTTTGTATGTATGCGTGCACGATATTATACCTACTCTTGAAACGTTTTATTTTTGTGCTTCTTTGAATTAGGTATATTGGTTTGCAGAACATAGTTTTTGTAGAAAATAATGTTTTTTGTTCATTACCATCTATAACAATTATGGTTGATTTAACAATAGAGAGTACTGGTGGCAGCATCCCCTCCTTCCGGCGTGGGTTCGAATCCGGTCGTACACCAATGGATTTTTCCATTAGAAAAATGTATGTGCGTTAAACTAGTACTTTCAAGCGGTGAAAGAAAACATCGCGAGTAAACCGGCATGAGCCTGTCGTAGAACCTGAACAGTTTGCAGACATGTGCCAAGTGCACGAAAGGAGCCTCTGAGGCGCACTTTAATCCTTTCACCACACTGGTTCGAAATAACCAGTGACATGATATGAAGAAGAAGTATAGTTGATTTACTAAAAGTAGGTAATAGAACATGGTTTAGGCGAGTAGTGCGAGTAGTGCGAGTAGTGCGAGTAGTGCGAGTGGTGCGAGTAGTGCGAGTGGTGCGCAGATGTGCGCTCAACACAATGTAGGGCATCCATGTTACACAAACCACGCACTTGACCGAGTTCGCGCGAGAACTTCAAACTGGCGCTCAATAAACTTTTGGAGTTTTTCGAATTTATAAGTACTTATATGTATCAACTTCGATATAAGCTCCGTGTGTGTCAATGTCGGGTATGATAATATTCAGCGGAAAGTTTGGCAATAACGGAGTGGAGCGCGACCGGAGAGTGATGCCCAAAGGTTCGTAATATCAGATAATCAACTGCATAAATAACCATGCTCACCCGCATTGCCTACAAGTTGAATTATTGTTGTGGCTGGATGGCGAGTCTACTGCGACACAAGGCGACTTGGCTGAAATGCAAAGGGTTTAAATTTTGTACTGCATGCTCTGCAAATATTTGCATCAAGTTCAGGTGTTATGGAAACTTTGTTAGTCTGGTTGGTATATATTGCTACATTTTTTGGAACATTGAAAGAAAACTATTTCTGCATTAACTTAACCTGCAATACTTATTGGGCTATCTATAAATTTACATCTTCGTCGTAAAACAAAAAAAATGCAGTTGCGGTACTGGAACTGCACTGTGTGTGGCGGAACGCGGCGAGTGTGCCAAGCCAACCGAAAAGTTAAGGCATATTTCCATCGGCCAATCCCAAACTTACAATGAATGACTTTGAAACTCCAGTATTTAAAAGTCGCAGCTGAATATATCTGAAGCCGGCCTTGTATTTTCGGGGATCGTGTAATTCATTACGTGAAAAGGAACTTATTTCCTCAAGCACTCGCTTATATTATTTTATGTTACGAATTCATCGTCAGTTTGAGCTTACTTAATAACAAATAAAAAAAGGTTTAAAGGTAGCTTTGTTGTACTACCTACTGTTGTACTACCTACTGTTGTACTACCTAGTGTTGTACTACCTACTGTTGTACTACCTAGTGTTGTACTACCTACTGTTGTACTACCTACTGTTGTACTACCTACTGTTGTACTACCTACTGTTGTACTACCTAGTGTTGTACTACCTACTGTTGTACTACCTAGTGTTGTACTACCTACTGTTGTACTACCTACTGTTGTACTACCTACTGTTGTACTACCTAGTGTTGTACTACCTACTGTTGTACTACCTAGTGTTGTACTACCTACTGTTGTACTACCTACTGTTGTACTACCTACTGTTGTACTACCTACTGTTGTACTACCTACTGTTGTACTACCTACTGTTGTACTACCTAGTGTTGTACTACCTACTGTTGTACTACCTACTGTTGTACTACCTACTGTTGTACTACCTACTGTTGTACTACCTACTGTTGTACTACCTAGTGTTGTACTACCTACTGTTGTACTACCTAGTGTTGTACTACCTACTGTTGTACTACCTAGTGTTGTACTACCTACTGTTGTACTACCTACTGTTGTACTACCTACTGTTGTACTACCTAGTGTTGTACTACCTACTGTTGTACTACCTAGTGTTGTACTACCTACTGTTGTACTACCTACTGTTGTACTACCTACTGTTGTACTACCTACTGTTGTACTACCTACTGTTGTACTACCTACTGTTGTACTACCTACTGTTGTACTACCTACTGTTGTACTACCTACTGTTGTACTACCTACTGTTGTACTACCTACTGTTGTACTACCTACTGTTGTACTACCTACTGTTGTACTACCTACTGTTGTACTACCTACTGTTGTACTACCTACTGTTGTACTACCTACTGTTGTACTACCTACTGTTGTACTACCTACTGTTGTACTACCTACTGTTGTACTACCTAGTGTTGTACTACCTACTGTTGTACTACCTAGTGTTGTACTACCTACTGTTGTACTACCTACTGTTGTACTACCTACTGTTGTACTACCTACTGTTGTACTACCTACTGTTGTACTACCTAGTGTTGTACTACCTACTGTTGTACTACCTAGTGTTGTACTACCTACTGTTGTACTACCTAGTGTTGTACTACCTACTGTTGTACTACCTAGTGTTGTACTACCTACTGTTGTACTACCTAGTGTTGTACTACCTACTGTTGTACTACCTACTGTTGTACTACCTACTGTTGTACTACCTACTGTTGTACTACCTACTGTTGTACTACCTACTGTTGTACTACCTACTGTTGTACTACCTACTGTTGTACTACCTACTGTTGTACTACCTACTGTTGTACTACCTACTGTTGTACTACCTACTGTTGTACTACCTACTGTTGTACTACCTACTGTTGTACTACCTACTGTTGTACTACCTACTGTTGTACTACCTACTGTTGTACTACCTACTGTTGTACTACCTACTGTTGTACTACCTACTGTTGTACTACCTACTGTTGTACTACCTAGTGTTGTACTACCTACTGTTGTACTACCTAGTGTTGTACTACCTACTGTTGTACTACCTACTGTTGTACTACCTACTGTTGTACTACCTACTGTTGTACTACCTACTGTTGTACTACCTACTGTTGTACTACCTACTGTTGTACTACCTACTGTTGTACTACCTAGTGTTGTACTACCTACTGTTGTACTACCTACTGTTGTACTACCTACTGTTGTACTACCTAGTGTTGTACTACCTACTGTTGTACTACCTAGTGTTGTACTACCTACTGTTGTACTACCTACTGTTGTACTACCTACTGTTGTACTACCTACTGTTGTACTACCTACTGTTGTACTACCTACTGTTGTACTACCTACTGTTGTACTACCTACTGTTGTACTACCTAGTGTTGTACTACCTACTGTTGTACTACCTAGTGTTGTACTACCTACTGTTGTACTACCTAGTGTTGTACTACCTACTGTTGTACTACCTACTGTTGTACTACCTACTGTTGTACTACCTAGTGTTGTACTACCTACTGTTGTACTACCTAGTGTTGTACTACCTACTGTTGTACTACCTACTGTTGTACTACCTACTGTTGTACTACCTACTGTTGTACTACCTACTGTTGTACTACCTACTGTTGTACTACCTACTGTTGTACTACCTACTGTTGTACTACCTACTGTTGTACTACCTACTGTTGTACTACCTACTGTTGTACTACCTACTGTTTATTTGAACTCTTAGTTGATGATGATAGCTAGCAAGGCGTATTTTAACAAGAAGAACTCGCGTTAACATTTCTTCCTTCGCTGAGCCACGGCTCAGTGTGCGTGTACATGACGGTTATATTCAATTTCATTTATAAGTTGAATTAGCTCTCTACATTTGCGAAGAGACAGATACGATCGCGATTCTAATCAACATGATCGGAATTCCATAATAGAAACAAACTAATTATAAAAGCCGCTGCAGGGTACAAGTACTATTTTGATTATTGGTAGTGCGCCTGAATGGTCTACATCATTTAGCACGGTGCGAATAGAAACAAAACCTAGGTATTTAAGAAAGAATTGGAAGAGATACGCTTCCATTATATAGCTTCAAACAGACTTTAATTTGATCGAAGGAGGTACAAAACAGAACATGCAATAAATTCCAACACTATTACCACCAAAGGATTTCCATAAGATAGTTGGAATCCTAAAGCACACTATTACCTGAGCCAAATTATAAGAAACACGAAGCATTTACCGAAACTTTTGTAGAAGTCAGTATTGTTTCGTGAAATCACTCCTTATCAATCATAATTTTAAGGTTTTTCTCAAAACGGGTGTTTTAATAATTTAATTCAATTTGTTTGTTTGCTATCAAACAATTGAGGTTCAGAGTCTACCAAATTAAATCAGGAGCCCGGTACTCGCAAACCATTTACAAAGTAAGAATTAAACGTTATTTTGTGTTTATTAGGGTTTTAATTTGAGTGTTTCTGAAGCATGAGTTTGTTCGCGAACACTGCTGCTTACATGTTTCTGTCTGAGTGAGTTCTATCTAATTCAGCATCCATTTCAAAATGTGTTCAACCAACTCCACACACTGAGTGAATTCCAGTTTAAAAGTAGTCAGGGTACACTGCGAGCCTGTGGCGCCGCTCCCGCTCCCGCACCGTCTCGGCCGCGGTGGTGCCGCGCGCTATTCGGCTCAGCCGCAGATGAGCCAGCACTCACTACGCGGATGCTTCAACTAATTAACACCGGAGGAACGCGATATTAAATAACTCGGGTGATTTTAAGCCGTAATTAGTCACAACTGACTCTGGAATGTCGGTTATGGTCGGTCTAACGATAAGTCTACTCTACATAATGATAGAAAGCTTAGTTTTATTTAAACTTGGACGTTTATTATTTAATTACCACTATTGAATTGAATTTATCAAAAAGTCAAGTACATTTTTTCATCACAACGATCATTTTGAAATTGCAATAAGATTAAAATTATAGACGAGTGTTAAACATCACAAAATAATAAAAGCAATACCATTTAATTTTATTTACAGAAATGTGTACATATTAATTTAAAATTGTAAATATAGTAAAACAATTGGGTTTCGTTTTTTTTGGTTTAGTAAAACGATCTATAGACAGCTCAGCTGATCTTGATTACTACCAGAGTAGGTACAGTGTCCCCAAAACTAGCGGCATCGCCACGTTAATGTCAATGTTCACCCGTTGCGCCTGATAGGAGCCAGCTATTTTGGTCACGCGATGTTTTTACGCAGACGCATTAATCATTACTTATTATAATTAATTGAAAAGATAATCAATAAAATTTATTAAATTACACTTAGCCGAACATGAACCTAATGTATTAGTAATACCAAAGCTTAGTTAATAATTCACAACAAACGAACACGCAAACGAAGGTGAATATAAGACGAGACCTTATTTGAATTTCATTAAAAAGTAGGCACGAGTAGGCACGAGCGAGTGCCGATCGCGCACGTTCGAACTAATTCTAACAAAGACAATAGGTACCATTTTCTTTTGTAATCCCCCGAACAGGTCCACGTGGGCCAGGGGGCTAAACACGATCGTTATCAGCGTCACGTTGTTCATTGCAATGCCTACCTATCTACTTATTTAAGGCCTAATTAATTAAATATCAGTCAAATCAGTAATGGCTAGTTCCTTTAGCTTCCTTCCTAGTTTCCTTTACATTTTTTTTTGTTTTTTTTTTATTTATGTTCCCCGATTACTCGAAAACGCCTGAACCGATTTTCAGGCTGAAATTCCTTTTTGTTTGAAAGGGTATACTTCACAGGTGGTCCCATTTAAATTTTATCAAAATCGGTCTCGCTGAATAATCAACGAAAATCTAAAAATTGTATACATTGACGATATATTTTTGAGAAATATTTTGAGAAATATTCATTAAGTACCAGAATAACTAGTTTATTTAATTCATTTGGTCTTGAACCTACATTTATGGAGCCAACTAGAATAACTGCCACTTCAGCCAAATGCATAGATAATATCTTTACCAATGTAAACATAATAAGCAAAAATATAATTAGTAATATTCACTCTGACAATCTCGGTCAACTAGTTCAAATAGAAACTAATATTAATAATAAAGATGTACAAAAAAAAAACTTATATATACCAGTTACCACTGATCGTTTAGAGAAAGTAAGATTGAACCTAGATACCAACTTGCCTTTTTTGTTGTATAATAATGATAATCCAAATGATTTATACAATACATTTTTCACTGAATTTAATAAGGTATTCAGTTCCATTTTCACATCCAAAACTATTGTGGTCTCTGGCAGTTCAACATTTTGTGAGTGGGCAACAGCAGGTATTCATAAGAGTAGGCGTACCTTGTATGAATTGTACAGTGAAAAACGGTATAACTCTAGTGAAGAGTTTAAAGAAAGAGTAAAATATTACTCAAAATTCTTTAAAAATGTTTGTCGCTTTGCTAAATCTCAGTATTTAAGTTCAAAAATTAAAAACAGTCAAGATAAAATAAAAGCAACTTGGAAAAAAATTAATAGTGAGACCGGAAAATCCAAAACTCATAAAAGTGTAGTAAATTTAAATATCAACAATAATATCATTAAGCAAGATATAGATGTAGCAAAAGCATTTGAAACTTTTTTTACTGATATTCCAGTCTCCACTACAAAGTCTTTAAACTCTTCTCATGTAATAGCAGAATCATTGTTAAAAGATAGTTTAACTGAATGTGTCACACAATTTTACTTTGAACATGTGGACAATAACGATATTATCAAGGCATTCAAAATGATTAATGTAAAAAAGACCACTGATCTCTGGGGCATTTCTGTCAGTGTTATAAAACCACTAATTGACATTATTGCACCAGATCTAGCTTTCATATTGAATCAATGTATTGACAGTGGAGCATTTTCTGATTTAATGAAACATAGCAAGATCATACCTCTATTCAAATCAGGCGTCATTCCAATCCTAGTAACTTTAGACCTATATCAGTACTTCCTACATTTAGTAAAATATTTGGAAAACTTATGCTAAACCAATTACAACGGCATTTTCATACCAACAATTTACTTGACAGTAAACAATTCGGATTTACAAAGGGACGCTCAACGACTGATGCCGGTGTTGAGTTAATATCACATATTTTTGATATCTGGGAGGAATCAATCGATGCCTTAGGTATTTTTTGTGATCTGTCGAAAGCTTTTGATTGCGTTCATCATGAAACTCTAATCAGCAAACCACATCACTATGGTGTTAAGGGAGTTTCACTTAAGCTTCTTACATCCTACTTAAGTGACCGAACAAAACGAGTAGATGTAAATGGAAAGCGTTCTCCAGGTTCAATGGTAAAAATGGGTGTACCACAAGGATCAATACTCGGGCCATTCTTGTTTTTAATTTATATAAATGATCTACCTAAACTTGTAAAGGATGATCACGAGATGGTACTGTTTGCTGATGACACGTCACTTTTATTTAAATTAAAGCGGAGACTTACTAATCTTGACGATGTAAACAACGCAATCTCTAAAGTTGTAACATGGTTTAACGTAAACAACTTATTACTAAACGAGAAAAAAACGAAATGCATTCGTTTTATACTGCCCAACGTTAAACAGGTGAAGGCTAATGTAAAAATTAAAAACGAAAAGATAGATCTCGTCGACACCACAGTGTTCTAAGGCATTACTTTAGATAATAAACTGCAATGGGGCCCGCACATAGATAAATTGTCGAAGAGACTCAGCTCTGCGGCATACGCTGTTAAAAAGATCCGTCATTTTACCGACGTAGATACCGCTAGACTCGTTTACTTCAGCTACTTTCATAGCATTATGTCGTATGGTATTCTGTTGTGGGGGAGTGCTGCTGATATTAAGACCATATTTGTGCTGCAGAAGAGGGCTGTTCGTGCAATTTATAACATGGGCCCTAGAGAATCACTTAGAAATAAGTTTAAAGAAATTAATATTATGACAGTGCCTTGTCAGTATATATACGAAAATTTAATGTTTGTGCACAAAAATATTCATTTATTTAAAAAAAATGCGATAATCATAGTATTAACACTAGAAATAAAGATAAACTCGCTGTTCCCACTGTTAGGCTCGCTAAAGTTAATAAGTCATTTATAGGGCAATGTGTACGTTTCTATAACAAGGTCCCAAGCGACGTGTTAGATTTGTCGATTGGCAAATTTAAAAACGTAATTAAACAGAAACTGTCTATTAAAGCATATTATAAAATATCTGATTATTTAAAAGACAAAAAAGCTTGGGATGAATCTGCTCCAACTCGACTCGGCATCCGTAACAAAATTGTCAAGGATCATACCAAAAAGTGTCAAAGTCAAAGTCAAAGTCAAAAGATGATTTATTCAATACAATCACAAGGATCACTTTGAAACGTCTTACATACTAGGTGAATTTAGGTGCCAATTCATCCTAACCCAAGCTCGAGAAGAATTGGCAAGAAACTCGTGTTGGTCCTAGCGCTTTTTTATATGATCCATCTTATAACTACCTTAACTACGAAATACAAATACAAGAGAGTTTATACATTTCAAGTGTGTCGGTTAACTGTCTGACGGCAGAGCGACATGAGGCCATGCATTCTTATCAATAATATAGTCATCTATATTATAATAAGCTTTCTTCAAAAGACTACCTTTAATGTATGCTTTAAATTTCTTAATAGGTAGTTTAGTAGCATTTTCAGGAAGCTTATTATAGAAGCGCACCGTGTTCCCCATAAATGACTTATTAACTTTTTCTAGTCGAAACCTAGGGATGTATAATTTATGTTTATTCCTAGTGTTGATTTTATGAAGGTCACTATTTTGCTGAATCCCATCTCTATTTTTATGTGTATATAACAAATTTTCATATACATATTGTGAAGCTATTGTGAGAATATTAATTTCTTTGAATATTTCTCTCAAAGATTCTCGTGGTTTCATTTTATAAATGGCACGCATTGCCCTTTTTTGAATAACAGATAATTTACCAATATCAGCTGCTTTCCCCCAGAGAATGATGCCGTATGACATAACACTATGGAAGTAACTGAAATAAACTAGTCTAGCTGTAGCTTCATCAGTAAGCCACCGTATCGCACGAACTGCATATGCAGCGGAACTAAGCCTACCAGCAAGCGTTTCAATTTGTGGTCCCCACTGTAGTTTTGCATCAATATTAAGACCTAGGAAGATCGTGGAATTTACAAGATTCATTGCCTCTCCATTTATTTCAATGTTGGACGGGCTATGAATAACATTTGGCAAAGTGAATCTGATACATTTAGTTTTTTTGGAATTAAGCAAAAGATTATTTACAGTGAACCAGTTAAGAACTAACGATAAGGATTCATTTACGTTATCGCATATACTGGTTTTACCTCTATCAACTTTAAAAATTAAAGACGTATCGTCTGCAAATAAAACTATATCACAAATATTTTTTACAAAAAAACGTAAATCATTAA
This sequence comes from Lampropteryx suffumata, assembly GCA_948098915.1. NCBI lineage: Eukaryota > Metazoa > Arthropoda > Insecta > Lepidoptera > Geometridae > Lampropteryx > Lampropteryx suffumata. Next base: position 329,772 of record OX402551.1, read on the forward strand.
CGTATACTAGGAATAAAAAAGGGCCTAGTATCGATCCCTGAGGTACCCCTATATCAATAATTGATCCCAAAGACCTCTCACCACCCACGTCTACTTTCTGGACTCTATTGGATAGATAAGACTGTATGAGGTCAATCGCCCGGTTTTTAATGCCATAATATTTTAACTTTGTGATTAGGGTTGCATGACTCACACAGTCAAAGGCCTTAGATAGATCGCAGAATACCCCAACTGCATCCTTTGACTTCTCCCAGGCCTCAAATATATGCTTTAAGAGCGCTATACCTGCATCAGCTGTTGATCGACCTTTAGTAAATCCGTATTGATTACTATGTAGCAGGCCGTTAACGTTAAAGTGGTATAATAACTGATTAAGAATTATTTTTTCAAAGATTTTACTTAAAGCAGGTAATATCGATATCGGTCTATAATTAGCGAGATCACTTTCAATTCCAGACTTAAACATAGGAATGAGTTTACTGTGTTTCATGAGATCGGGAAAAACTCCCTCGTCGATACATCTATTAAAAATATAAGCTAAACATGGTGCAATATCTAAGATAATGACACCCAGCACCTTTGTAGACATTCCCCAAAGACTTCTGTATTTTTTATATTAATTAACTTGAATGCTTTTACAATACTAGCCTCGTTAATGTAGCTAAAACTAAACTCATTCTTACATTTTGCAACACTAGATTCTAATAGAACGGAAGCTCTGGAGGCTGAAGAGTTTAACGATTTGGTCACTATTTTTGGTATATCTGAGAAAAAACTATCAAATGCATTCGCAACATCCTGTTCCTTTGTCAAAATTGTACCATTTATATTTAATTTGAACTGTATATTGCGAGCCCTTGATTTACCTGTTTCATTATTAATTAATTTCCAAGTTGCTTTTATTTTATTTGTTGAATTTTCTATTATTTTTCTCAAAAACAGTGACTTAGCCGCATGACAAACTTTTTTGAATACTTTTGAGTAATTCCTAACATATAAGATAAAAACTGGATCATCTAACATTGTCTCTCTGGTAGCATATAATTCATACAATGTATTCCTACTTCTATAAATACCCGGTGTAGCCCAGTCGACAAATCTAGCACAATTTTTTGTTTTGCATGTTTTTACTGTAAATATATCAGCATGTTCTTTAATTATTAAATTAGACAATGTGGTGAAAAGATCATTTGGATCATCGATGCATGGTACAAGGGAAACTTTGTGTTCAATTCTACTTTGCAATGTTTTGATGCGGCTCTCTGTAATAGGTCGGTGAGTAAAGTTCTGAGCTTCAACTATACGATCACAAGAAAAGGTGGCGCAGTGACCGTAATGGTCAGAACTAAAATGTTTTAGTACACACTTATGAACTGGTGTGCAACTGCAATAAATGTTATCTAGACAAGTGGCTGTTGTTAGTGTCACTCTTGTAGGTTCATCAAAAAGAGGACTTAAATTGAAACACTTAAATAAGTTTAAAAGTCTTTCAGATAATGGATCAATCGGAATATTTATATTAAAATCACCACAAACTATTATGATCTTATCACAAGCTATTTTTTGCAATACTTCTTCCATAGTGCATTCATATAACCCAAAATCAGCATTGGGAGGACGGTAAACGCTCACGACGACATGCCGCTCCAGCTCGACACACGACACCTCAATAATTCTTTCAATAGAAAGATTTCTAATATCCGTACGCTCCTTGCATTTTAAGTTATTTTTTACAATAATTAACGAGCCACCACGTATTGCGCTCTTGCGTTTATAGCTGCTGACAATATTGTAATTTTCGTAGAAAGGAAGTACCTCAGATTGTACCATCCAATGTTCAGTGATACACATAATATCTACACTGAAATGATTTAAAAATAATTCACATTCTAATACTTTGCTGGGCAGGCCTTGCATATTTTGGTGAACTACATGTAAACTGCCTGTTTTTCCCATTGTCGACTTGGTTAGTTTAAATGCTGATCAGTTGGCCCTACTACATTTTTTCCCCCAGTATTATTACTAAATATGGGGTTGTCATTACTCTGTGTTATAGTTCTAATAACAGAATCAGAAATATTAAATGCTAACAATTTAGCAATAATTAACTTACTACGTCTACTTAGGTATACATTACCTTTTGTCAAATAAAAATTACTAATAAAATTATTAGTGACTAAATATAAAATGTCACTATGACGACATGTCAAATTGTATAGTATTAAATTCAAATTGAATATTTTGTCATTGTCTTTAACACTCAATGATTTTGAGTAAGGGAAAGCACATAAAATTAGTTTCCCTAGCCCAAGATCTAGCTTTTCTAACAGGGTCTCAATTAGTTTAATTAAGTCTAATCGCTTGACACCACTACTTTCACCTAATTGAACAATCAAGGTAGTGTCTTTGTCTAAGAATTTATCATTTTTTATTCTATCGATAAAATAGTCCATGGAGACATCTGTGTAACAGTTATTTTTGACTGCCTGTTTCATTGGTCCACCAAGAAGTAATCCCATGCCAGTACCTATCTTGTCAGAGTACAATACAGTCTTCCGGGTCTGGAGACAGGGTTCGAGCTGTCTAACCGGAGGCTTAACCTATGCAGCCTGTATCACAGTAGGCTGCTGTACTGCTGGTTTGGGAGGCAGTTGCTTACACTTGGGTGGGTCAGTCTGTGTACTATTATTATGCACATGCACATAGTGTTAAGACCAGACAAGTTTCTGCCGGATTCTTCTTGAACTGGGGTTAGGAGGAACCGGCACCTAGATTCACTAGCATGTAAGAAGACGATTCAAAGTGGTCCTTGTGATTTTATTAAATAAATCAATATTGAATTGAATTGAATTGAATTCATGTACCTACCTCGTTTTCATGTATATACCTCGCTGTTGAAAAAAAAATATTTCCCTATTACAAAATCTGAAATCACAAAATTTCAGTGGTATATAGTTTTGTTACAACACGATAGTGGACAACTATCGTGTTATTAGGGCCCAATGTGGGGTTTACCTACGACAGCCGTTATACTTACTGATCATGACTACAGAAATATATACCGTTATCAGCAGCGCTAAATACTGTTATGTTATTTTGAATTAATGATAAAATTATTTAAATTGGCTCCCAACGTGTGGCTCAATATGACCCAAATATTAAGTAAGTCACGAGCCTCAGTGATTATAATGAAAACAGGAACAATAGTTATAAATTAAACCGGGACATCTATCATAATTTTAAGGAGCTTTACGGGGATATCATGTAAGCCGTGGAAATTGCGGCGAGTGAATTAATGAACGTAGGATCATTGTTTAGGCCCCACGCCCGCCGCCGCCTCGCCCGCGCCGTCGGCGGTGGTGGCGTTTGCCGATAATTTTATATTTGTGAAAGGTTGCACAAATTACACAATACGTTGTGTTGAGCGTCAGCAATAATTAAGCTGTTTCATGCTGAACTTGCAAAGTTGCTCCAGGACTCCAGGCTAACGAGCAGTTACACCTTCTAAATTCATTAATAATAAAATATCTAGAGTACGTAGATGATAAACGGATTACAACTTAAGTTCTTTTCCATAATACAAGCTATGCTTAGTTTTGGGAAAGATGGTGTTGTGTGCATTCTTCACTAATATTTATTATATAATATGTACTAGCTGCCCGCGGCTATGCACGCGTGGTACCTACATAAAAAGTAGCTTATGTCCTTCTCCATGGTCCCATCTATCTCTATAATAGAATTCATCAAAATCGGTTCAGCGGTTTAGGCGTAGAAACGTAACAAACAGACAGACACAGAGTTACTTTCACATTTAGTATTTCGTAGTTAAGGTAGTTATAAGATAGATCATATAAAAAAGCGCTAGGACCAAGACGAGTTTCTTGCCAATTCTTCTCGGGCTTGGGTTAGGACGAATTGGCACTTACATTCACCTAGTATATAAGACGTTTCAAAGTGATCCTTGTTCGGGTTTTCACCGAACACAGCAATTATGCATTTTTGTCTTACAAGGAAATATGTACAATTGCCTGAGCAAACCAGTGCGCTACCATCTGCCGGCCCGGCACCGCGTTACTCGTATTCATCTATGTTATACAATTTATAATTATAACCAGTCTTTATTTTATTAGTCTTTTTAACCAGTTAAATATATTTTTCATACCATTTCATGTACTGTGTGAAGAAATACAACATTCTACAGTGAACTTTGGACTTCTCATTCTGTCGCCACACCAACTAACAACACCAATAAATAAGAAGCTTAGGACTCCCACCATACAGGGTCCTAGCTATTTACAATCGACGACCCAAGGATGAAGACCTGCGGTGAGAAATACCAAAATCATATTCTGGCTGCATTCCTTTACCTGATGCGTCGGATACACCTGAACCAACGCCTGGAGAAACAGTCACAGTGCTTTATCAACAACCAATATAAACCGAAGATGATGCTTGCGAGCAGTAGACCATTCAAAGATAAAACCAAGGTGCAGGGCTCCCATGGAACCTCGTAAAAAACCATGATTGGTACGAGGCCTGATGGTGCAACCCCTGTCAGTTAAAAACCGAGTGATTTATTGTGATTGTGATTGTATTGAATAAAGTATCTTTTGACTTTGACTTTGACTTTATAATATTATTAATAGAACAATAATTATTGTAGTGTAGGGATTTAAAGGTTAATTAAACATCAAAATAAAAGTTAATTTTGTTATATTATATGAACACGAAGCTCGGTCTATGATCTGGTGAAAGTGACACAGGAATATCATCTTTTTATAACGAAATCGAAAAACTATACCTAACGCAGTATTTATTTGTAAACAATATTTTTTGTTCTTCCTTCGGGTGCTAGAATCATCAGGCTACTTTGTGCGCTTACTCTGGAGCATGCCACATACAACTGGCCGTGAGAGAAGCAGCTTTCTCTCAAGTCTACTCCCCCTACTCTTCTACTCTCTCGAATTCGAAGGGGTAATTTGATGGTGTTAGGGGAATCCTAGGAATAAATACAGACTCTCCTCGAGAACAACCTATCAGTATAGTTGCCTCAATTACATTGCGATGCAACGTTTTCACTTGCTATCTGGTGCCATTACATAATTTTGGTGGATTTACATTGCGCAGCAACATAATTGGCGTGCTAACTCTCAATTTTAATATGTAAGTTGGGAGACCGGGAAGCTTCAGTGTATTCAGGAACTCGACCGGGTAATGAATGGCATCATTGTTGTTTATCACTAAGTCGACGGATTTATATTAATATTCGACCCCTTCGAATGATCTCAAAAGTATTTCATTTATGACTGAGGCTTGTACGTTTTTTGGAGTTCGTGGACGCTCGCATAACCATTCTGTATGTTTAACGTGAATGTTATTAATGTTTGGGTAAATTTTAGCTATAAGCTCTTCTACAGTGGATACAATTGTACCTAACTCTGTAGGGATAATTATATTGTTATCCAGTGTAACGTAATGTTACTTCTACAATATACATTTACATTAAAATATGATTTTTTTTAATAAAGCATTAAAACATATATATATAAATAAATAACATTGCGTTGTGTCGACACTTCGTATCACAAATCAGACATTGCGTTGTCTGAACACGGTTGTAACCATCCTTTTTCAGAACTACTCGCATTTTGAGAAAAAATAAATGAGAGCATAAAAGAAAAAGACTGACATTGTTCGGTCTCATACTAGCCCTGCCACTGGTCCTAGCCGCACGTCCTAAATAGGTACCTCCTCTCGTCAGAGGTCATCACGGTACTTACTCGAGGCTAGGACCACATTAGGCTCATTTGCGGCACAGTATTTTTTAAATAGCACAAATCAATTGCTGAAGTGTTTCTCTCGAAAACAGTATTTAAATTCAGTATAACCCCCCATCTTGCGTAAGTGTTGAACCATGCAAATCCTATAATATACGACAGTAGACTATAAGTAGTGAAATTAGCTCTGATAGATTCTATTTGTAATGTATTCGCTTTCCAGTTACATATCCTACCTACCTAGGTATGTAATCTGTTCGACTTGTTATACTCACGATATCAGTGTAATTTATACCTCATTATTGTAATATTATTTTCAATATTATTAATGGTAATATTGTATGCAGGTATTAGGTAGGTAGGTATTGTACCAGCCTACCTATTTCCACGAATGTCTTCTACAGTTATTATGATAGATGGCTTCCACTGTTGGAATGCAGTGCAGTGCTAGATATATGTAGGTATATATAGTTTCCTATCCAAACCTATCTAGATGTATCTACTTGCATACTTTTTCTCATACTTTCATAATGTAAACTCGCTCTAATTTTCTCCAGGCCACCTCACTACATATGTTTAGGCATTTCCCTAACTAGCGGTATCTCCTGAGGTGGTCACTCTCATGTTGGAAATCAGTGGTTAATCCGGACTTAATTTCCAGGGTTTCAGGTTACCAGTTCTGCATAAATCAATACATGCTCCCTTCATGAGGCCGGACAGCACCGCCTACCTATCCACTGGCTGAACACCTGCCGAGGAGCCCTGAGTTGATGACTGACCTCTCGTCTCTTCACGTCACGCTAAAATTCAGGGAAGTGCCGTGCATACCCAAGGAACCGTTAGGCGGGCCATAGAATCCACCCTTGAGTTTCTCAATAAATGTTTGTTGTCGACCTACGGTGTTTTACTATTTACCTAAGAGGACCCGTAGCCGGTACACCAGTTCCGGGAAATCACCATTTCCTATTTTAAGCAACAGGTCTGAGAACTGTCCGGCAGAAACATCTCCTCTAAGATGGACTCTCATATTTTTGGTAAGGCTCAGTTTTGTCACTGAAGGCCACAAATGAGACCGCTTCGCACACGCTTTAACTTCGACCGATCGCGTTCCTCTGGGAACTATTGGTATTGGTCTGCCGGAAATCGCTTGCAAACAATACAGTAACTCCTCCCATTTGACAATTAATGCTTCTAATATCTTGTAATGATCTATTTAAGGCTTCCAAACCCCCTTTATGAGCCATAGTACTCTAATCCCAAACAATTAATTTCGTTTTACGGAGTACTTCTGCCATATTACTTTGTTTGGGTATATTGCAGAGTGAGGTTTCAGTTTGAATCAAATCGAGAGGAAGTTTAAACGCGGAGTGTGCAGTTTTACCTCCTTCCAGCAGAGTGGCAGTTATTCCGGACGATGCAATCGCTAAGGCGATATCATGATTGCTTCTCACGTTGGCCAACAGCAAATTTAATATAAATGTCTTGCCTGTTCCACCAGGAGCATACAAAAGAAATACATCTCCTACACCTGCGTCGATACTGGAAAGTATTTTATAATAGATATGTCTTAGTTCATTGGTTAGAGAGCCTTCACTACTTGACACCAGTTCAGCTAAAGAATTGACTTGTTTCCTTGTCCTTCCTACTTGTTTGTAGTTTCGGTTATTGTGTAAGCCTTCAAACCTTTTAGTCTGAGGCAACCCGTACTGCTATAGGCTTTGTCCTCCTAGTGCTAATACAGCTTCTCCTATTGTGACCAAACATTTATTGTAGATTTCATCTGCCAGATCATCTCATTCATCTATAATGCCATAAATCCTTTCCACTTGTCATTTGTAGTCTTCTGATAGGCTAGCCCTGCCCTATTTTACCCAAATACTTAGTGCTTAGTCTGTAATCTGACAGATTGCCAGCATTATAGAAAAAAGTTCACGCATTTTAAATGGTGACATGTATAAGGCTGCTTCCTCTAGGGCAGAATCCCAATGTTTCTCGTCCTCTAGCAAGCCAAATTTCAGGCAAGCTAATTCAAAAGTTGGTTGGAGGACACCGTTGACAGTCTTCAAGTCATCGTAGGATGATGGACCCCTAACCTCGTGCAGAAGTAAGCGAAGATGGTAACACTGTGTTATTTGGATGAACCGTGTATTAAATGTATACTCTTCTTTTGTCCCATGATTGTTGCCATGACGGTCATGAGACATAGCAGCAAATTTATCCCAATTGCTCGTAACATGACGCACAATTTCATTACGAATATCCACAGAGCGTTCTTGTGTGCCGTACAACAAAAAAGAAAGCGTACGGAAAAGGCATGCGCCATCCCCCACTATCGGTACAATACAAAGGTTTATTAATTTCTCATTGATGTTAATCAATTTTGCTCCCAATTTTTAAAAATAAACACGGACAATTTTTTGAATAAAATCGGATTGAGTTTTCAAACTTATGTCAAAATAAAATGTAATTAAAACCAAAAGCACTAAGGAGTATTGATATCAACGTCGATGCAAATAACCCCCAAAATAACTTTCTGCCTCATTTTTACCCCGTTAGGCGATGAGTTCCAATAAAATACAACACACTCGACACACAACACGAAACACTTCTTCTATCAATTCTGTTAAATAATGTTTATGCATAATTTGAAGTAGATTGGACAGATTGGAATACCCCTTTAAGGGTTGAATTTCGGAAAATCCTTTCTTATCGAATGCCTAGGTCATACAAAAAATACACCCTTTAAGTTTCAGGTCTCTACGATCAACGGTTTAGGCTGGGCAAAGCACCTCTGACGCACACACTATACACGTTGAATCTGGTAGCAAACAATATTGACGTATTTCAATGTCCTCTCAATAAATTTGCAAAGGCTACTCTAAACGTGTTATGTTATTTTGTTAAATTATTATTAACCTTTTTTAGGTTTGTTGTTGATTGTTTGAAAAAGTGTTGTGTAATATTTTATGGTCATACTAGGGTCATAGGTTCTAAACACACATAAGCAAATGAATTGTTTAAATCTATTGCCCTATTCCTTGGCATTAGAACGAAAAGGACAGAGCAAATTTAAGCGCAATTAACTAAATATGTTGTGTACATGTAAGGTTTACTATCTGAAGGTAGCAGTAGTAACAGTAACACATATTGACTAACGGTCTTTTCTAGGTTCCCGTTTGTTCATATCAAAGTTTACCACAAATTCTAAAACAAACAGAGCTACACCTACTGCACTCCACTAGATGCTAAAGAAAATACGTAAATCTGTCAACTATTTTATTTAAGTCAAATAGTAAGTAAATAAGTTCAATGCTAAAAATCTAGTAAAAACCTTCATATTCTGGATGAAATAGATTTATACATTTGGACGCATCTTTGATATTTGAGCTTATTTTAAGCTTGCTTCGTGGAACTATTTTCTGCACAAATTCAGCAAAATTGGAATGAGCTTTTTGTTACTCAAGGAAATACCTTCACCGATTCGAAATGAAATTCTCGGAAACTTCAAATAATAATCTGTGAGAAATCTTCTAGTTCTAGTTGCAATTTGATGAAACTGCTCCATTATTAAAGCTTTGAGCTCAAGTTAGCAAAATCGAATGGTACTAAAAAGGTTGAAGAGCGTCTTGATTGAAAAAACGGTTTATGCATTGTTCGACTATCCACCGTGTTTTGTAGTCTAACAGCAAGTTGTAAGCGATACCTCAGTCGTCAAGGGGCACGCTTCAGGGAATAAAGGGGAACTTTTGTATCGGTTCCCGTTTTGAGGGAGTGCCCACTGCGAGCGACCACTTCGCGAAGTTTTCAATAGCTCGCCGGCCGGACTCGCGCGCTAGTTCAAAGTTGTTATGTGCAACTTCCAATGTACAGTTATAAGTAGGTTCACTGTTGCAGGCAGTAGATTTATTACAGAGGTTTAACTTCGTGCAGCGGAAGTTATTGTTGCGTTACTGCTTCAGTGCTTCTTACCGCAAACACAAGCTTTTTAGGCCGCAACAGAAAGGATTTATTTACCTCCTTCTCTGAACGTGCATCTTCAAGGGTTCCATCATTTATTTAGCTTGAAGCGTTCCTTTAGAAACACGATACGACGACCGACGCCTTCCTGAACTTGGTAGCAATTTTACGCCAATTGGCTATTAAACGACTCGTCGTTTGCTGCCATGTTTATTCTGGCAACAAAATGAGAATTACCAAGTTTAAGGTGAAGTATTCATGTTTTTCTATTTGTTTAAATGTACGTAAGTTTAATAACAATAATATTTTTAGTCATACGAAAACTATCAAATCATCTGTTTATAGACACGCAATGATTCTCATAACACGAAAAACAGCAGGTTATCCTAAGGGGGCCACAATTTCCCCGTTACGTCCCAATTCCCTCGTCTGTCCCGCCGCGGCCGCGCATCCGTCCTGTAATGGATCATAGACGGCACACGCGCTCGGGCCCGAGGCCTTGTTTCGCGAATATGATGCAAATGAAGGGGATCACATAACTCTACCTTTACGGATGAATTGAACAGAAGAAAGCAACCCTTTTGAAATATGTTTATTCAGTTGTGAGAGGAAGGCGGACTTGATGATAAATTTGGGAGCATAAAGCCAATTTCAAAAGTTATGAATTCATAAATTCTTACCTGCTCCTTTAGGCTTGGTTTGTGAGAAGTTATGGAGTACTTAGGGGTAAACTCACTGTGGAGAAATATCGCAACGTGTTATCTCAGTATAACTTACACTAGCTCACTTCTCATTTACAACATTTTAGATAGGTATCGACAGGTAGCAAACCTTACAGGCAAACTGGGGTATGAAATCATCGACATCGTGGCTCGCAACAGTAATTTCTCCAGGGGGCTATCAGTGTTTTGAAACAGACACCGGACCGACAAATGCTGAGCTCAGGAATATAATTGAACCCAAATATTGCACGAGATTTTCTTAATATTATTTGAAACAGGGACCTGCTACAGCATTTTGCTGGTGAGTTCGGTAAGTGGTTTTCTTGTTTGGCATATTTTGAATTATACCTAGGTCATCATAGTCGTCGTGAGACAGTCCTACCTTAGAATACCACGACAAACAGTTTTTGATCGTTTTCATTGAACCGCCCTCTGAAACATAACCAATATTTGTTTGATCATCGAGTGCGGGACCAATGATTATCATCCAGCTTGTCTACCGATTATATAAAACAGTAGTAGATAGCCATAAGCCATAAACCTAACCTCCACCATAACATTTATTAAGTGCTTTTACTTAATTAGGAGTTTAACAAAGACTTTACTAGAAACTCGTATTCGAAGCTTAACTTAAACCCTCCGTAGCTACCTGTATACTTAATTGTTTATAAGTTTGTTTGTCCCATTAGTCACGATGGCCCGCGGGACCTTTGGAGACAAATGACGTGAATTATCTTCTAGCTAGATACGATAGCTAGGTGTAACTGTAGACGCAGACAAATATGTGACAGATTAATTGTATTTCCAAGAGAATCACTAAATTTTGAAATTTTCAGCGCTTTTATTTACATCTCTAACTTTGAATAATCATAAGCGCTTTGTGGTGTAAGTCTGTACATATTAGTGTCCAGCAGTGGCGATGTTAACCTTAAATCCAATGTGCTTACTTACCTAACTACACTAACTCTTGCGCAAAGCATGAGCAAGCATTTGCAAGCTAAATATATTATGAATGTCTCCGTCAGTAGTCTAAAAGTTTGTTCCGAGTCCAGATGAACTGCTTAATCTAAAAATGAGAATTAACTTATATAACTTTGACCCAATTTTTTCTTGTCAATAAAACAATATCAGCTTTCCTGTACCAAAAGAAACATTGGAAAACTAATCTCGTCAGGGTGATTCGTTGAATTATCGGATTAGGATCCCTATCGCAATGTTATTATATAGGCCCACCTCTTCTTGGCGACTGCCGTCGTGTCGTTCACAAACAGGAAACAATACCTTTAGGTAGTACGCTACCTGACAAAATGTTCGATCAATTTAATGATATACCTACTTAAGTAAATCATTGTTTATGAAACAAGCAACAAGCACTCTATCCCTGTAAGACGGAGCACCCCACGGTCCACCACAAGGCAGGCCTTATCACAGAGAATAATCAAAGTGAGGTAATAGGTAAGTGTAGGTATACAAAATATGTAAAAGGCAAGTATGAAATTTTGATCTGTTTTGAAATAAACGGTAAGCCTAGTTTACAGCATTATTTTAATAAAAGATGCATTTTCTGGCATTCATTTACATTTCCCCGCATAGAACATTCAAATCCGTTTCAGTTAATAGTTTTGCAACATAGATAGTTATTAAACATAGAACACCAAAGTTGGTATACCTACTTATTACGTCATCGTACCTACTAGTTCTGTTATAATACCTAACTGTGTCATTATAAAGTTATCTGTAGGTATTTTTGCTCTCCCTTGCAGAGATTGCATGAAAGTACCTAATAATTAGCTCGTGGTAGCCGCTTGCTCACCGGATAATTGAGTAGCTACATAGAAGCTAAACAGGTAGCTAGTTACGCACTTAGTAGGGCTCGCTCGGCTCGCAACCGCAACTAAAGCGGAACCCAGACAAGCGCTACGCCACGCAAAATGACTCATGTATAAAGTTTTAAACAACTTGCGTTGTGAAGCTTTATGGTCGTTTCAATGGGTTCCACTCAAGTTAGTGTGAGATTAGTACGCGTGCATAGCAATGCATTAATTCTACGAAGTATGTGGCATACGCAATGTTGAACCGTTGTCAAGCTAGGCGATCTCTGCTCGTTAGTATGATACAAGTACCTACATTGGCGCATCTATTCTGTATGGAAAATTGGTAAAGAAGTGGCTCGTAAGACGCGATAGAGTTACGCGATAAAAAGAGAGGCACTATGTAGGTATATATAATGTTGGGCGCTAAGCGCTTATGTGCACTGAATTTCACATAATTGCGTCGTAGCAAGAGCTGCTATTTATATAAGTCTGCATTCTGTACTTGTATTAATAAGTATTCTGTGTCGTTGTATGAAACTATAACCATATAACCATATATTTGTGTGGCCGGACCCCGCTCGTCTGGCTTCAGCCTTATCCAAGGCCCTTGAGGCTTCTAATCTAATTAATCAGGCTGCATTGGTGGTAGTTCAGGGAGCACAGAGAGCACTGTATGCAATGGTTAATTATCTAACCTGCTCGTGTTAAGGTATTGGGTTCTTGATCAAGCAGTAAAACTAACAAACAAGTCGTATTCATTCAATATACCTACATCATTTATTTTCTTATATAATACTTGTGCTCGTTATTCTGCGCTTACAATGAGCTCTGTGTGGAGTAGATGCGACGCGTCGGAAGCGCGTTGTCATCCTGTCGCGCCGCGCCGCCGCCGGCCGCCACCGCCACCACCACCGCCGTCGTTTCCGTCCCTCTCAGCTATAGAGATACCAACCGATCACAAACTTAGCGATTTTATTTATCAAAAACACAATATATACCAATATAATACCAATTTATTGGTAATATATATATTCTTCTATTTACATTCTTCACCTAGGGTATAATACTGCGCCAAGCTAACTGGAGTATTTACTGTAGTTTAATATTTGCAGAAATATATTAGACAACTTCAAGGACTTAGACACACAGTAAACTATGCACTACTATACTACAGTATAGTATGCAATATAAGTACCTACAATCATTTCATTCTATTTTGACCGACATAAATTTATTTGTGACTTAACTCTTACAATAAGTTCTTATTGTTTCAAAACCTTTTAAAGGCATTGGTAAGATTATTATTGTACTTGAGAGACTGAACGCTGCAACCCGCTACACTCGTGTCCGAGCCCAACCTTACATCTCGTTGTGCGACTATTCTCGCCTCCATTATCCGCCATTTTAATGAAATAACATTCCTTTACTACGGCGCCATTAAACAGATAATTTCTTCGTATTTTGTTTACGAGGAGCTTGTAAGCGGGTAAATGAGAGCTTTTTGCGTCACGTTCTGACATGCCTTCATTAGTCTCCAAACAATACCTTCCAGAGTACGTTTTGAAAACCTGTACCAGAAAGAGTTTGCTCGTTTGTTGCGTGCCCTTTCTTAGTCACCGTACTGCGTGAGGTCGATGACCAGTTGAAAAAATTTAGGTTGTTTTATCCTGTAGACAGTAGATTGAGAGTTAAATAATAGGGTATTATTGAATTATCAAACTGCTGTCTTGTCGTCTGTTTTATTTATTAATCTGTACACTGGAATGCAAGGTTTAGTCGCTGGTCTCTGCATTAACAATCAGCCGCAGTACCCGCTCCCGACTACTGGTTTAATCCCGGCTTAAGCAGCGTAATTAATAAGCCGGTTTATTGAATGTTCGTCTAGTTATCAGGCAAGACTTTACATAACTGAAATAGGCTAGCATCAGCTTATGCTGGCTTTTCTATTATGCGTTTCCATAATAGAAAAGCCAGCATAAGGGAGATGGGAGATGGTTGCGGTGGACTTTACCCTTGTTATGTTAACTGGTGGCCAGGCGTACTGGATCTAGCGATTAGGGTGATTCTTTAGATCAGTGAGTCGACTTCAAGGTCAACCTTAGCTAAACAATACTGCTGTAGCTGCTAAGACCTACCTGAAGATGACTGAAAACTTAAAGTTTAAGTTGTAGTTCAAAAATGTATCCTAAACTGACCCCTTTTAGAAATTGCTTTATTTATATTTCACGACCAGTTCCAGTGAACTCTGTTTTAGTCTTTAAATGAAATGTTCGATGGCAAGGCTCGGGGGACGTATCGCAAGGACGGCTGCTCTATCTAAATTGCTTTAAAGAAGACAGTGTTTCAAATCCCGAAGTTTCAGTGCAGTTTCAAGGTATCTTGTTACATTTGCTTACAGCTTTTCGATTAACCAAAGCGTGCGTCAACCGTAATCTATGAGAGACAGCAGGTTAAGCCAGGTGAGGAATTCAACCATGAGCGTATACTTTTATTTACTTCTATATCTGTGATGTAAAACAAAGCAATTTGACGGTCGCGACCTAGTTTGCAAAGGCGTAGATTACTGCATCTGGAAACAAAAAGTAGACAATCAAGAAAATAAATACAAAGAGGTCGCTACTAACCCCTTGGGGCTCGAACGTGATGTTTAAAATAAGCCTACAGCGAAAGCGTAGCACATTTCACAAAAAAATCTTTACCGTATGCCACGTACACACTCAATATGACAAGAGGGCTACAGCATCGATCACGGCGCACCGCACACCTGCCGTAAGCTGCCTATTTACGACGTCACAGCTATCAGGAACAGGCACTGTGGTTGCACTTTTAGCGTTTAGACTTTTCACACTATCTGCAATGAGGGAAAATTCGTGATTTCGGTTGCTGCATAGTCACCAGGATATTGACTGCAGTAGTAGGTACTCATAAAACGTAATTAAAAGCCTGATGACAGTTTTACATTATAAGTTTAGGACAGTAAACGCAAACAAAAATATTGTTGGTAAAACATACTGGCATAGACTTTCCATTAGGGGAGGCAGGGAGACTCATTAAGGGAGGCCTATGTCCAGCAGTGGACTGCTACGGGCTGATGATGATAGACTTTCCATCTATCCTACAACCACATATCTACCTAATATCCTATAATTCATAGAATTTAGTTAGGTATGTTTCGTCTTTGTCAATCAGATGACAACAGATTTAAACAACTCATTGGCAAAAGATAAATCCATAGTATCTATTGAGATGGTTGTTAGCGTCCGCCACCCGCCCACAGAAGCATGAGCGCTCGATGGGTTCGGTACCTACTTCGCGATATGCGTCACAATGACACATTGCCACATTTGTTACACGCATTTATCATAAATCGCTCGCGAATTGTACATGTTATGTTTTCGATACTTTTGTCCAATTCGAGTGAGTTCGGCTTTATTTGATCCGCAATGTGATGACTCGCGTGGAGTTTATATCAGAAGTTATTAGTAGTGTTATATTTCAGGACTATTATTGTGAAATGATTACAGTTGCTGGAATACCTCATATTCTTACCATATATTCTTAATCAATAAGTTTAAAAGCATGCAAATACCGCATCGGACTAACAACAGTATAGTACCTACTTGAGTTAAATTCTTTAACACATATTCTGTTTTCTTCTTGAATCACATAGATATTTTTTTAATATTTATTATAAGGAACACCCCTTATCAAATTGTTGCTGTCTTAGCCTACATGAAAAGAACATTATTTTATTCTCTCAAATAAATATTCGTAGTTTTTCTCCAGCCATCTTGAAGCCAACAGAAGGTACGCCTCATAGCTCTGTGCGGCTGGAGCGTACCTACGCAAGTCGCATAATGCGATACGCGAGGCTTGCGGATGCCTCGGAATGGGGGCGCGTGTTGCCTTCAATATAACGTGCACCATTATTCCATAAGTTTCTTTCACTATGAGGTTTTAAGTTTTGAATAACATAAACATTTTAATAGCTTTCCATTTGATGCCCGACTCGTGGAACTCTCCTATTTCATTTGGAGTTATTTCATTGCATTTACCCCTGTTTAGTAAAGGTCGTAGTTCATACACCACAAACGCTTTATTATACCCGCATTAAATCAATCAGTATCACCCAAATGCAAAAATATATTGAATTAATCACGGTTGATATTGGAATTTGTACAATAACATTTGTCTACAAGCCATGAAACTGTGAACAGTGATGACCGGCTTATTAAGATAATTGTAGGTGATTTTAACAGTCAAAGCTCATCTTGAGCCTATAAAGAAACAGTACCTGGACGATCGAGCTTTGCTCGGTATAAAACACGGATTAAACGACGTTTTCTAAATATGAAACCTAGCTAGATCGATTAATCGTTGAAGCCGTTTCCGAGTTTCAGTTTATATATATACTTATATACATACAAGAATTGCTCGTTTAAAGGTATTAGATACGCTGATGGAGTTGCAGTAGATTAGTGGGCAGATTTATTAGATTTAATTCTGTTCCACAATCCAAAACATTCCTCGTTATTTAACAGCTCTCGATGGAAGAAAAGTTACAACCCTCAAACATAGCTTCTTTTTGCTCCAAATCAGTTGGTACACTATCCCCAAGACACAGCATCGACGAATCATAAATATGTCCAGTTCATGCTGCTGTTACTCCGATGTAAACACCCTTCAGACGTCGATTTAATCTTGTTAATGCTAAATAGCTAAACGCATTTTTTATAGCTTATGGATACGAAAATAAATGAAACAGAGATGACGGTTCCTGAAAAGTTTATCTATATATTAAAAATCCGCCGAGCGCAGAACAATCTATGTATAAGCAATCTCCCTTTCTTCAAAGATACCCTAATGGCTTGCAATGAGCTTATTCTCGTGGTCAGTCAAAACCGAAAAGAAAAGTAGATGCATATAGTCTCAAATATTGGCATGACGTGAAACAGTAAAAAAATATGAACTACTATTTATAAACTCACAGGATACCCACCTCCTGCCAATAACCCTAGCCTAGTCACAGGATGCACGTCAGTTCCTACTAAATAGTAAACTACATATAAGCCTACCAATGGTACAAAAGCTGCATGACTCGAATAAAAACAGCAAAGGTAAGCAAACCATTCACAATGTATGAGTTAAAACTCGCAATAAAATCACTATAGAACGGAAAAACGACCGGCAAGGACGAACTAATAGATGAATTAATAAAGCATTAAATAATAAGGAGAGAGATTCGTTAAATACTGTGCAGAAACAGGTTATTGGTTGTTTACTGGCTCAATTTTAACTGCAGCACACAAACTGTTTCCAGTGTATCTATCTACTTAAGAATACTTACCTACCTATATGTTGAGTTATGGTGTCTTTAAATCATACTTTCATCACCTACTCATCGCACTACACACACTATTCACACACACTTCTCACATACACTCCACGCAAACATATCCACATAAAGCGATTGGTATCTAATTAACTAAAACATATTTTAAAACCTTATTTCTGCTAAAAAAGTATATTTGCTTTTGTTCTATTTTTGTTTTGTTATTAGCAATTATTGTAATACCCACTTACTTAGTTTTAATTGATGGTTTTTGTTTAAGTGCAAAAGTTCTAATGCATGGGAAATCTCCTGCCGATCCTACAAGTTACATGCCCATATCTTTGTTATACCGCCTAATTAAATTATTTGAGAAACTCCTCCTTAACCTCCTAATGCCCTATGTCGATAAAAAGCTGATCCACGAAAAAGCGGGATTTCGACTCGGAAAATCTTGTCGTGGTCAGACTCTCAGACTCAGCCAACATATCAAGGATGGTTTTGAGACAAACAGTATAACAGGCATTGTCCTAGTTGACCTAACTGCTGCTTACGATACTGTAAACAATCGAAGACTCCTCGAACATTTGACTAATATTTAACAAGTGCTAAAGTCACGGCTGAGAGGGTTATTACCTATCTACATATTTCATCTTCATTGTTACCTTTGGTCTAATTTAGGGCAACTACACCGTAGGAGACTATTAACCCAACGTTGCTCTAACAAAAAGATAAGTTTAATTGATGGACAATTATTTTTGTAGTAAAAAAACATGTTTCGATACATCATTATAGGTGTGCATGGTCACGGTCAAGTTTGTTTATAAATTGTTTCTATTTGGTAGTAATCAAGCAAATAAATCCGCTTGAATGGTATCTACTATATTACTGGGCAGTTAGCCCAGTAATATAGTAGGTACCATTCAGGGTCGTGGTCTCTACAAATACATCGGCAAAGCGACCAGTGTTCGAAAGCCTTTGTGCTCGCTACAACCAAACTACACAATCTTTTAGTCCGCGCTATCGGCCAGTGTAAGCACGAGCCATTGAATCAATGACATAGTACCTACAGTCAGAGGCACAATTTGATACGCAGTTTGAAACATTTTAACTGGTTTCTTATTAACATTTTAACACATCTACTAACTTGCATTAAGTCCATTAAGTAATTATTATATAATTACTTAATGGACACTACATATTATATAAGCTAAGAAAAACCAATTCAAGCGAATCAAGCATCAAAGTTAATAAAGTAAATCCAAGCTTTAGGTCGCCTCTAGGCAGCTCTGCATTCCTAGTACATTTTTATTACATTATGTAACATAAATTAAATTAATAAAAGGTAACATTATTCAGCCATAACGTTGGTATTTTTCGCTGAACTAAATAACACTACGAGTGAGGATTTCTACGTGGAACTGATCCCAGATGAGAGCTGCTTGGAGTCTGATGATGGAGACGACTTCGATAGTCTTCAAATTATCGGGGAATGCTCTGTAGTTATTCCTAGAGGAATGGCGTAGAGCGTGCCGTAATTGATATCAATGGCATCAATTGGAGGAGGCCTATGGACAAACGTCAAAGGAGAACCTGATTAATAAACTACTTAAATAAAAATGGATATTATGAGTGTCACATTTTATAACACAGTTTTTAGTTTTAATAATGTTATATCAAATTGTGCTAACAGAAAAGCTAGCAACAGAGAAGTAAAACTTGAAACAAACCCGGCTCGGTACCATTCAAAGTTTTAGAACGTTTGGTTCAACAACAACTTAGTTTCTTCCTATCCAGTAATAATCTCTTAAATCGCTTCCACGCTTCCCTTCTACGCTTAATCTGGTTTCCACCCCGGCCATAGCACTGTGTCAGCCCTGGTGAAATTCACGGATGGCATATGTCACGGCATGGATGAAGGACAACTCACCATTCTACCACTTCTTGATTTTAGCAGTGCCTTTAACAATGTTGATTTTGATATCTTGCTAGGAATTTTAAGCTCTCTAACATATCTCCTGAGATAATTGAGTGGTTTCACAGTTTCCTGCATGGTCGCTGGCAGCGTATTCGCATAGATGAGTCACACTCATCCTGGTGTGAAACTAAAGCTGGTGTTCCTTAGGGCGGCGTTTTATCTACACTACTTTTTGCAATATTTATAAATAGTATAGAGATACTATTTATAAATATTGCAAAAAGTAGTGTAGATAAAACGCCGCCGTATGAGAACATAATAGTCATAATAGTCCTATCAGGCGATCTCTAAATTTATACTCACACATCTTTAGCAAAGCTACATCAGGCAATTGATGTCACTAAATATAATTTGCGTTGCATTCTGAACTGGAGTAAATCGTATGGTCTCTATGTCAATCCAGATAAAACGCAGATCATTGTAATAGACAGCTCCAGAATGATATCCAAAATTGACTGATTTCATCTCCCTCAGGTGATCTTCGACGGAAAATGCATTCAGCTGAGTGACTCAGTCAAAAACTTAGGCGTACAAATTGACAAGCACCTTTCGTGGCGACCGCACCTGGCTGAAGTCAGTCGGAAGGTGTTTGCTTCTGGTGCCTATCTCAGAAGTCTTCAGAATTTCCACGCTGCTAAATTTTGGCCTGCACAATTCCTTTTTTTGCCATTCCTTGATTATGCTGGCACCTGTTATATTGACATCAATGAAGAGCAACGTCATAAGCTTGAGCGTCTCCAAAATTACTGTATACGGTTCATATTTGGTTTGCGCAAATATGACCACATTTCTGAATTTCGCAATAAACTCAAGTGGTTGCCAATCCGTTTTAGCAGGAATGCTCACATTTTCAACCTTTTCTATAATATTATATTTTTTCTCTCAACTCCTTTTTATCTCGAAGAACGATTTGAATTTCTACATATAACTAACCTCCGATCCTTGCGCTCCTCAAATACCAATCAACTCAAAATTCCCGTTCATTTCTCTAGCTTTTATGTAAAGTCGTTTACAGTGCAGGCTGTCCGCTTGTGGAACGCGTTGCCCAAGGCCAATTCTCTCCCCATCTTCAAGAACATGGTCATGAAACACTATTTGTCGTGCTGTTATACCTAATTATTTTTGTATTGTTGATAGTTATCTTATATAATACCCACTTTTGTCCTATGATTTTATCTGTTTGTTATTACACCTATTATGTATGTATGTATTTATTTATGTATATTCGTATTATATTTTGTTTATTTAAAGGTTATGTAAGTATAGTATTATATATGTACCTAAACACCACACCAACATGCCCCTTCTCTGTTAATTTATAGTTCAATCCATCCAAAGGTTGCCTGGCAGAGATCGCTGTTAGCGATAAGGCCGCCCATTGTATTGCCTTTTATTTTAATATTTTAAGAAAATCAATCCAGCACCTTTGTGCCCAGTGCCCTAGTGGTATTTGTTTTAATAATCGTACATTGTACAAAAAAATATGCTGTGTAAGTATTGAAACCTCAATTATAACATCAAATATTCCTCAATGACATAACTAAACATAGCTCCCGCGGTTAAGTCTAGATGTGGCACTGCAAGCTATTGACAGCGCACACGATGAGGGCGCTGTGTTTGCTTGTTGCTCCGGCAATCTGACGGAAGTACAACATGAGAGTTGGTTAGTCAATGCACTTGTCTGACTGTAACTATTGGATTATTGTGTTTACTACTCACATCATGGTACTGTTTAAAAATAATTTAATTAAAAATAATACGGCAGTTAGTTAAGTAATAATAATAACAAAATTATATTCATGTTGAGGTTCTTCAGTCACTGAGTTTACGTGAATATCAGTTATTTGGTTATTGTAATCTCTGCAGTTTCAGTACAAAATAAACAAAATATAAAACTCTACACGTAGGATTCTGCAACCAATTATTATTCAAGTTTTATGTTCTACTTCACTAAATAGAGCACTTCTCGGCTCTCTGCCTATGTTCGTTTTTTTGATGAAACAAAATAGTTTTATTTTGTGGAGTGGTTGAGTTATGATAATAATAAACTTATAATGTCTTACTTTATACTTATTGGTATCAATTATAATTATTGCATAATAATGTGTTGTGCGCCATTATTGTAGTTTTTGGTGGACTTTAAAGTTTCACTAACAAGTTGCAACAATTGTGTCCAAGCGCGACCACAGCGTATAATATTAGAAGCAGCTAGGCAACTTCTGGCAAACTTACTGAATATTCAAGACAGTATAAAAACCAAACCACGAGTTGAAAATGTCTATACAAAGTTGAATTACTAAAGAACATTCATTCAATGTTTCAAGTAAATTGTTGTATGCGTTACATATTAGTGGTCTATCAATGTTTTTGCTAAGGTATATGTATATGCTGAAATATGCCAATATTCCAGCAATTCGCAACACAAGTACAAACATTTCCTTTAAACTTTAACACTTCTTTACACTCTGTTGTTGTTGTTTGGGATATTTAAATAAAATATTATACATTAATCATTTGTGCTGAAAAGCAATATCGAGATTCATTAAAAAGTTGTCGCAAAGCACTTCAAAAAGTTTCCATACAAACAATAACATCCCTTGCCTCTCGTTTTAGGGGTAGTTTTAAAATCATTTTATCGTACACGTTTACAAAATGTATAAAATAATATATATGCCTGGTTTTAAGTTTGTAAAATAACGGAATAAGATTTTTCATACAAACTTTTTCATTCCTAATACACTTCTGCGCACAAAGACAAATATACCCTTTAAAATTCACATATTTAAGTTACCAACGCCGCGGCTTCGGCTGTGCGTTGTCTTTAAATAAATCAGTTAGGTAGTCAGGACAAAGGTTTTATAATAATAGAAGATATATATTAAAAGCTACTGTTTGTGGCTTTGCATACTTGGTACCTACATAAAAAGTAACGGATGTCCTTCCGAAAGATACAATAAATCTCCATACCAAATATTACTATCAAGGTAGGAAACAGATATACTTTCAAATTAAATAATATTAGTATGGCAGACTAGATGGATATGAATGAGTTTTATGGCTGTTTTATAAGAGATCCCTTGTTCAACTTTATTTTGACAGTATAAAAAAG
Organism: Lampropteryx suffumata; assembly: GCA_948098915.1. Lineage (NCBI taxonomy): Eukaryota > Metazoa > Arthropoda > Insecta > Lepidoptera > Geometridae > Lampropteryx > Lampropteryx suffumata. Next base: position 352,458 of record OX402551.1, read on the forward strand.
TCCCCATATCTTACGCAAGGTACGTTATTCATATAAGATTAACATCAATTTACTACTTTTAATAAAAAAAATATGATACTTAAAGTGAACCAGCTAATAGTTGGAGGCATAAGATGCGGCTAGCTTGCTTGCACTCGACAAAATCCTGACACCTCACTACACTACTTCACGTTATGTTTTACTTCGATAGCCGCAACTACAAATTTGTGTGTGACGGATCACGATACCTGATTACCACTCACTCGTTTATATAGATCATTTGCTTTTACAAGTGCAAGGTTTTATTGATGAAAGTAGTTATAGGTTATGTAGAAGCGGCATAAACTTCTCCTTTGAGCTTTGATCTTATCCTGAATAGCTAGGTGCAGCTCTATTGTGTGTAGGTTAATAACCTGCGCTGGTCTTCCGTTGTGGCCTTTATTGGAAGCGAGATATGGAAAATAAAAATTAAAATCCGTTATGTGGACAGGATTACAATAATATACATGGAAATAGCAGTCCACAAAGAAATTACTAGTTCGATGACAAAAAAAAATATCAATGACATTACAATGACGTATTTAAAAATATATAAATATTCCACCAGTCATCTGGTTCCCATAATACAAGCTATGCTTAGTTTACTTATTATTATTATTATACCTACTATAATCCCGGACATTTCACACAACATCATTTTGGCCCCAAAGTAAGTAGAGCTTGTGTTATGGGTACCACATGACTGATATACTACTTATATACTTTTTTTTGTAAATACATACATATTATACATATAAACACCCACACCCGAGACAAATACTTGCAGATCATACAAACATTTATCCCGCGGCAGAATCGAACCTGCAACCTTCTGCGTCTCAGCCAGACCTTAGCCCACTGCACCATAGAGGTTGTCAAAGTTGTCAAAGTTTGAAGCTTAATAGTGTTATGAGCATTGTCTACCAATATTATGATTTATTATTAAACAATGTTATGTACGATTCTTGGTATGCCATTAATTAAGTCCAACAAACAGCAGAGTAAAAGTTATTATTTAATTTCTACTACGAGCTTTATTTATTTATTTATTTGGAAAATCTAACTGAACAATGAAACTTATAAACTTAATCACTTAAATAATAATACATAATCCTGTAAAGTTTCCACTAAGTATTGCACTGGTTTGCAAAATGTAGGACATAAAACTAGTTCCACATGAATGCGCGGCCTCTTCTGTAGTTTACATTTGGTGAAAACAAAGCTGCAACATCCCAAAAAGTTCCATAACTGGATTCGTGCGCTGCATACCGTAACTCATTCCGGCTCAATTCCACGATCGCTCAGCCGTTTCCGCCGCAAAGATATGCAAATGACTCCCCTAAATTCGGTCAAAGCCAGTGGCGTGCTGCTTAGGCACTCGAAGATTGCACTTTGCATATGGAGTGGAAAGATTAGGCACGCTAAAGTTCAAATCTAAAAGCAAACACAAACCAGAATATCTAATGTGACATAAAACGTGCGAATTGAAACGCGAGTCGTTCCTAGCACACGAAATACTTTATTCATAGAAATTGATCGCTCATAAACATGATGCCATTTTTTCTAAATGCTTTTTTAGGGTTCCGAAGTCCACAAGGAACCCTTATAGTTTCGCTATATCCGTCTGTCTGTATGTCTGTCCGCCCTTAATCTTCGCAGATTATTAGTTTTATCGTGATTAAATTCGCACGGACCCTTATTAGTTATCCCTCTCTTACAAAGTTATCCCTCCCCCTAACGGTTAAACTGCTGCTTGGTGAAACCGGAAATGTAATACAAAAAAGTTTGATATATAATTAAAATACAAGGATACTTACAACGGATACTAAGGCTTAACTAGATTTTGAGCAACAGCTTGATTTGTAAACCATAAAGAAAATTAAAAAGGCTCATACAATTATTTTTTGAAATACTAATAAGATGGTGTAGAATTGTTTTAGAACCTGACAAGTTTTCCTTAATGTAACAGATTGTAGCTCTCATGTCTGTAGGACTCAAGATTTTCTGATGTACTCGTATGTTACTAGTAAATATTGGAGAAAACGTTTTTCGATGCGCCTGCTTTAAATGCTAGCATAGGTAGTCAGTGGCATCTAAGCATCTCAACCTACGTGATTAATGTCCGTTTGGAATAGAGCCGTTTAGAAGACTAGAGCCACAGCGTTGTTAATGCAGGAGGAGAATATACATGAATTCGTTAATTCATGTATATTCATACATATATTCATACATGCGTACAGACGAAATGTTTTTTATGATAAACAGTAATCATTTAATTATAATTATAGCATTAAACTGTTAATTAAACAATTATTTATGACTGGTCTGTCAGCTTAGTTGGTTGTAGCTCTGCTTTCTGCACTGTTGGTTGAGGGTTCGATTACCTTACAGGAAAAACATTAGTGTGATGAACTTAGATGTTTGTTCTGTGTCTGGGTGTTATAAAGTATTTAAGTATGTATCTAAAAATATGTATTCCTTCAGTCATCTGGTCACTATAATACAAAATATGTATTCTATCAGTCATCTGGTCACTATAATACAAGCCGAAAAGAGTTGGTTTGATTATCGTCACCTAAACACTGCATCCCGTTTCTCTTCTGATCGTAACGGCTATCCGTTCCATCGGGGAAAGGAGCATAGGGACCAGAGGGTGCGTCTGCGTGTGCGCGCGCGCTTACGCACCATAATATCTCGTGCGTAACGGACTGTTTCTGGATAATTGGCTCTCGAGACATAAAAGTCCTGCGGCGATGGACTGAAGTAGAGAGGTCTGGCTTTGCAAGTCGGGCCTTGACTTGGCTTGACTACTGGTTCAAATACCTAGGCTAAAGTCTAATTTCCCCATATTCTGTTGTATGATCTAACAGCTTGTTAATAATTTAATGTAATGTTATTGAGTTTTACCAAGCCCTAATGGTTGGTTTATTAATGCGTTGTTCTATTTCTTTCATGGAACGTACAATACATTAACATTGTTACTTGTTGTTTTGATGTCTGATTAATTTATGCCTGTTTCTTAAAACACTTGAACTCCAACCAAGCATACTGCCAGTACTTACCGTAACTTGATCACCAACCAAGCATACTGCCAGTACTTACCGTAACTTGAACACCAACCAAGCATACTGCCAGTACTTACCGTAACTTACGACTCTTGCAATATCAGTACGTTTCACTCGCACGTTGCCGACTTTAAACATTAGTTAATTTGTCTGTTTGCCAAGTAACTGCACTTCCTCGATATTGTTTAGCAAGATGGTGAAATTGGGCTTAAGTGTAGATTCTACAATCTCTTTTTATTTACTGTGGTTCTCTAGTGGACCGGTGGCATCACATAAATAACGTTCGACCGGACGGATGGCCGGACGACGGACGGCCAGGCGGATGCTACGAAGAGCTACGTAGATCCACGTAGCTGCAGCGTAGCAGTAACGTAGCAGTCTCGTAGCACAGTTAAAAAGGCAGTCAAGTTAAATAATGGAACTATTACGAATATAAATTATACAGTTATGACCTTAGGATTATTGTGAGCTGTTACCAAAATTGGTTAAAACCGTAAAGTCAATATTATTCTTCAATATCAATTGTAAAAGTAGAACAATGGCGGATACGTGTTTGTGCAAGGCTGCAGGTTTGATATTCATATTGCAGCTCGCCGCCCGCCCGTTGGGAGAAAGAGTTTAGTTAGCGCCCGTGACGTCTCGCTGAGTTTTCATCAAAATAAAAAGATGAAATTCATAATAATACTTTAAAAATCTTGTAGGTTTTAGGGTAACATTATTTAACCTATTTTGTTTTTGTCGCACGGAAACTCTAATCACTTTTACAACGGAAGGGAAGAGTTGTTAGTTGTAACGGAAGCAATGTCATTTGTTGGAGCTACATATATGCGGAGAAGTGGTGCTCCCATTCAACTTGCTTGTAGAACATGTTAAAACATGTACTAAAGTAATGTTGGAGCGGAAATCAATGAAAATTATGTGAATCTAGGTTATTTATCGGCCTGTTTTTCGAAGACAAAAATATCAAATATTACAGCATATTTCATGTAAAATACCTATTGTACACTGAGATAATATGCAAAATTATCTAATAAACACTCCACTTACCTTGAATTTGCTTTATTTTTACCACAAAACTTAACTTTTCCTCACACAACACTCGCATCCAAATGCGTAGTCGAACAAAAGTGGCTTGAGATTGAAGTTGATTGTTTGATGTTGCGTGATGCGTTTGAAAGTCTCAAACTTTTCCATTGTGTTGGTCGGTTCAAGATAGTATTAACCTTAAGGTTGCAAGGTGAAATACGCCCTATTTTTTAAATGCTAAGGCAAAATTCGGCTTGGCTCCGCGCGGTCGCTGACGACCGGCCGCCGCTCAACGGTATGGATTAGTTCGGTCGCTGGCGACCGAAATCAGTCCGACTGGTTAAAGTAAGTACTTTGTTGCGATTTATGGAAATATTATAAAAGAGTTTCAATTAACACTCTCGTTTCGAGTTTCTAATACAAACAACATTTGATTTAACCGCCTCGGACAAAACATACGTTTTTACTCGTAAACTCGTCTATTAAGATACAAATTGTTCTAGATTTGATTATGTAAGGTGATCATGCAATCTTGTTCTGTATTTAGGATATTTACAAGAAAACACCGCACAATGCTTGTACTTGTTTAATGGCCAGCAATCAACTGCCGTACGAAACTACCCACACATATAAAATATCTATCAGATATACCACATCCCTCCACCACTATTATAAGAAAAACCTAATAATTATAAATAATTAGAACTTAAACTTTGACGGTTTTCTAGTTTTCCTGATCGGATATCGGCGGACAACTTCAGGCTCTTTTTGTTCATTATTGCTTTCACTATAGAGGTTATCCTCATCTTGCACCCGAGCAGCTTCAGGAGAACCTGCGTCCACAAACTCATCATCTGAGTCATCTCCGATCTCCTCCACTGTAAGTTCTCGCGCAGGAGATGTGGAGGAGGCCGGAACATGCTCCTGCGAAGACTCGGTCGGCTCAGAAACTAAATCAGCGATAAGCTCGTTAGGCTGACCTGCGCTTCCGGTCACACAATCTCCGTAAACACTTACATCGTCATCCTGTTCAGACGATGAGTTTCCTTTGTACGCCAATAACTGATCTACATGTTTTTTTTACATCTACATTTTCGGCTGGAATGTTAACAATAAACATACGCAAACCTATACATTCCTTTACAATACCATGCTTCCAGATATGTTTATTACCATTATTGAAATAATGTTTAACTAAAACTTTGTCTCCTACAGAAAATAATACGTTCCTTTTACCTCCAAACTGTATACATTGACTCATTTGAGCTTTGATTACATTGTCTCTAGCAGCGGATGTCGAAAACGATGATAAAGCCTTTGCAGGGCATAATAAATCGAACCGGCAACGCAATGGACGTCCAAACATCAATTGCGCAGGAGAAAACCCAGTAGTTGAATGTATAGAATTTCTATAGTCAAAAAGAAACTTATTTAAAACTTTTACAACCACCCTTTGATTTATGTTATTATTTAACAACGCTTTTAAGCCATTTTTTACAATTTTAACACCGTTTTCAGCCTGCCCATTTGACATAGGATGATATGGAGCACCCGTTAAGTGCTGAATTCCGTTTAATCGACAAAATGTTTCAAACTCGTTTGAACAAAAGTTTGTAGCATTGTCAGTAACCAAAGTACGCACTAAACCAAACCTACTAAATATCTCGCATAATTTACTTATTATTGACGCACTATCGGTTTTTTTCATTATAAAACACTCCAACCATTTAGAATGAGCGTCAACTGCGATTAAAAACTGTTTACCGCCCAACATAAACATATCTACATGCACACGTTCCCAAACGCATTTCGGGTATGGCCACGGAGTTAGAGGGACTTTTGGTGGACTACTCCTGAGGGTATTACAAACGCTGCAAGAACCTATCTTTTCCTCAATATGCTTATCAATGTTTGGCCACCACATGCGCATTCTAGCTTCAGACTTTGTTTTAACCACGCCAAAATGGGAATTATGCAGCTCATTTAAAAGTCTTTCACGAAAACAAGAAGGAATTACTATTTTGTGGCCACGTAATATACAATCGTTTTCAACAGCCAGATCCAACCGACATAAGTGAAAAGGACGTAATTCTGGAATATTGATTTTGGAGGGCCAACCGTTTTTAATAAAACCCATTACTTTTTGCAAGACCTGATCACGAGCCGTTTCAGCTCGGATATCATCAACAGTTATAGGTAGTAAAACAGATTCACCTATAAAATTTATATACCTCGAATGATCTAACACCTCAGTCTCATTGAACTGGGTAGTCACAGTTCGTGACAAATAGTCAGCCACGTTATTTTCACTCTTTACATATTCAATGACGAAATTATACGCTGATAAGAAAAGTGCATATCTTTGCAATCTATTTGCTGCTAACACAGGTACCCCTTTTTCCTTCCCAAAAATGGACAAAAGCGGTTTATGATCCGTGCGCAAAACAAACGGCACAGTACGGCCATACAAATAATGGTTAAATTTTCTAACCGCAAACACAATAGAAGTGGCTTCCTTCTGAATTTGGGCGTAATTAATCTCTGCTTTTGATAAAGAACGAGAGGCATAGGCTACCACCCGCTCGGAGCCGTCAGGTTGTTGCTGTGCGAGTACCGCACCCAGGCCTGCGGGGCCAGCATCGCACGTCACGATCGTGGGATACTCTGGGTGGTAGTGGGCCAACACGCGTTCCGAGACCAATTCCTTCTTGATTGTTTCAAATGCATCAGATTGCGCCTTACCCCAAACCCATTTAACACCTTTCTTCAATAAGTTATTTAAAGAATTAAGTACAGAAGACGTATTTGGAACAAAACATCTATAATAATTTACCATACCCAAGAAGGACTTTAACTCGGATACGTTCTGTGGGGGGTTACATTTTACAATGGCCTCGATCTTACCCTTAGATTTATGTAGGCCCGATTTATCTATCACAAAACCTAGATACTCAACCGAGCTTTTAAATAATTCGCATTTTTCGCTCTTCACTCGCAACCCGGAATCTTGTAATCTTTTCATAACCATTTCTAATCTTTCTAAATGCAACGACTTACTGGGAGCCGTAATCAAAATGTCATCTAAATATATACAAACACCATCAATATCCCCCAACAGTTGTTCCATAGTACGCTGGAAAATAAATGGCGCGTTTGCTAAACCGAATACAAGGCGCGTATATCTGTACAAACCTTTATGTGTATTTATACAGCACCATTTCTTAGAATCATCTAGTTCTAATTGAAGATAAGCCAATTTTAAATCTAACTTACTAAATTCTACTCCCCCATGAAGCTTAGCAAACAAGTCTTCGATTCGTGGCAGTGTGTAATTGTCTAGGTATAAAACTTTATTTAAAGTTACCGAAAAATCCCCACAGATTCTAACGTTTCCATCGGGACGAAGCACCGGGACAATAGGGGTAGCGACATCCGAATGATCTACCTTTTCAATAATACCTGCTGCCAATAATCTGTCTAGCTCCTGTTCTATTTTAGGTTTTAGAGCTAAGGGCACAGGCCGCGGCTTAAAAAACTTCAACTGAGCATCTGGTTTTATTTTTAGGTTAACTTTATATTTGTTAAACCTGCCTAATTCGTCAGAAAATAACTCTGAGTATTTCCTTATTAAACATTCCCCTGCTTTGTCGTTTATCGTTAAATTATTGCAGTTCAACCTACATAAATGCAATCCAAATAATCTCATAAAATCACGACCCAAAAGTGGCAAACGTTTTTCATTTGTCTTGATAACAAAAAAATTTACTAATTTAGTGCGGTCTTCGAAAGTTACTGACAATGATAAATAGCCCAAAGGTGCAATTTTAACTCCTGTATAAAAATTGAAAACCTCCTTACACGGTTGCAAGTTATAACTATTGTTATCGCTTCCGATTAACTGTTGATAGATAATAGCCGGTAAAACGGAAACAGCACTACCGCAATCTATTTCGCATAATAATTCAATGTCATCAATTTTGATTTTTCGCGAGATCGGTTCATCTATCATTGAACTTTTTAAATTGAATAAATCGTACATACCTCCATCAGCGTCATCGACATCCGTATTCAAAAAATTGCTATCACATAACTTAGCCTTGCACATTCTTTTGAGATGACCTTTTGTGTTACACTTTTGACATGTATAATTTACGAAACGACACTTCTCTTTTGAGTGATTTTTATAACCACACACTTCACAACACTTCAACACTCGCATATTATGATTGGAAGCTGCACCGCTCGGCCGCTGTAGTGCGAACACAGGTTGCGCCTGCGCCGCCCCCGCGGAGCCCGCGCCAGCCGCACCGACCGCGGCGTTGCCAGCTCGCGCGGTCTGCAGCGCGGCGCGCGCACAACACACGCTCTGCGCTATCTCCAATGCTTTGTTGAAAGTCAGTGTCTCGATACTTTCCGCAAACAGCTTCTCTTTTTCCTTAGTGTTCTCTAACCCAAGGACGAACCTGTCACGCAACGCGGTGTCTAACTCTGTCTTGAATCCGCAGTGCTGAGCCAAATTACGCACTCGCGCCGCCCACTCTGCTAGATCTTCCCCAGGACGTTGTTCCGACTTGTAAAAACTATACCTTTCAGCGAAAGTACTCTTTTTAGATTGAAAATGAACGTTCAACTTATCTAGAAGGGTTTTGAACTCGACGTTATCCAAGTTCTCAGGAAAAACCAAATCTCTCGCGACGCGGTAGGTATCTTCCACCAACGCAGTGAGCAAAAGAGCTCGTCTTCTCACTCCAGCCTTATCGGTGTCGTCTCCAATGTCGTTCGCCGCACAGTACTGGATAAAACGACTCCTAAAAATGCTCCACTCTTGCGCGCGGTGATCAAATGAGAGGTTGCCGCCGAACATCATATTTGTTGTGGCGTGTTCACTTGTCATTCGAAATACTATTGCTTTAATGACACACCGTCACTAAATAACACACGTGAATTACTAAATCGTCGCCAAATGTTCTGTATTTAGGATATTTACAAGAAAACACCGCACAATGCTTGTACTTGTTTAATGGCCAGCAATCAACTGCCGTACGAAACTACCCACACATATAAAATATCTATCAGATATACCACAAATCTATAGTGACGTTTATCAACAGTAGTATAGAGACTATTTATATAATAGTATAGGTACACATATTATATAATACACGTAAAACAAATCAAAAACCGCCTGAACAAAAAAATCCAGAGGCCTAGCACGAATTAGCGAATTAATCTGCGCTTCTCTGAAGTATATTTTGATGTATGTAATTTTCGACGTGCTCTTTTACAAAATATCTCTTCCATTCAGACACCATGTGTTGAATTCGTGCAGCAATGCGCAATGCGCAATATGCCTAAATATTAGTAGGTAATAGTTTAATAATATAAAATTCCCTAATCTCACCACTCACTATAACGATATTACTGGTCCACGCTCACAAAAAACATTCAACTCCGTGTTATGATAAGAAAACCCAAAATCTTATTTCGTTCTCATTTCAGCTGAATATTTTTTGTCCAAATCTCGAGTGTTGCCGTAATTGGCTGAAATAAAATGTGCCATTTACATAAGGCCCCATTTACTTAGCTAAGCATTTACTTATGTAAGGCTTTTCAGGAATGCTTCATTAACGCGCAGGCTCTACTGCGCGATAGCTTATCTAAATACGTTTTGTGAATAAGGAGTTTGTTGATAATGTAAGTTACATTATCATCTTATTTTTCCGTATCTGCAATTAAAGCATCATAGGTAAGTATCCAAAGCTAACATGAACCGGATGCTAATCTAGCCAAATCTGCCTCATTTTGGGTCTTTTTTTGGATCCCAACGTCCATAAGGAACCCAAATAGTGTCGTTATGTCCGTCCGTCTGTCTGTCCGCCACCAATCAGAGCTCTTGCATGCAGACTATTAGTCATCGTGATGCGTGACAAATACGCTTTAGTAGCCTCTTGTAGACAAAGATATGAATAAAAAACTTTTTTAAATGCAGAAATTATAAGGAAAATTAACCTTAACATAATTATATAAATCAAACTGTTTCTCATTAAGTAGTAAAGCCTTACTTAATTATGAGTAACAGTCTGATTTTTTAATTCCTTACAAAAATATTATATTTTGCTTGTTAGCGATGGTGCTGAATTGGTTGGAAGCTGACCACTAGTATTTTTTATCCTGACTTCGGAAATATTCACTGTGTGTGGACACAAGCACTTGGCTAATTTAGTTGTTAGGGGATGTATGTAAATGTATCAACCCAAAGAGTTCTTATTCGCTACTGGTTTATTAAGTAAAATAATAAAACATGTAAATGATAATCTAGGTTAGACAATTGGAACATTTCCTATACAGGAAATGTCGAGTCTACAAATATTATATGTACTAGGTCAATACATTATGATAGCTCGTACATAAGTTATTTTGATGAATTGACTAAAGTGTGGTAGAACTACTGTGTAGAACTACTGTGCACACTACTAATTCAATGTAGTATATGTAATGGTACTTGAAATTATGCGTGAAACGTGCTTTAACTTATCACGTACGTAAGTTTTACACCATTTTTAAAAGAATATATTTAGTACGCTTGCAAAACAGACGTATCCTGAATTTCACATAACACGAGTTCTAATGATCTTTACACGTCTCTAAATCCCTGGGCACCACCGGCGCTGTGCGCCAGCTGCGACACTGAATAATGTCTTCATGCTCTTCCAAACATTTCAGATAAGAACCTTTTGCATCTACAAATATTTTATTATTTCCATACATGACGGAGATTCTCGGGACAACGTGCTCCAACTCGACTCGATGTCATTGATAAAAATCAAATAAAAAAGCCAATGCACAAAAATAAAATTTGAGTGTCTACAGTCCACGTACAGTGCTATTACGTATAAACATCAGTATTGATAGCAATTGGAACGCGACAGCAATGTCTGAGAAATAAATCGCAAGTCGCCAAAAAACTCCTATTACAGAAGCAAGCCGTTGCCATTACTCAGCTCAATACGACCCACAGACGAAAATAATAGTATAATGCCAGAGGTACAATTATTCCAAAGCTGTGATTGACAGCAATGATCGCGCAATCTACGCCTATCACAAATTAATAAGAGGGCCGAAATATATAAATAAATAATGCTGAACAATTGTGAATATATACATACTAGAGAGGGAGCGAAGGGAGTTAATGGTGAGAGCTAATATGTTGGTCCGCAGGTTCGCTCGCTGCTCAAAAGAGGTAAAAATAAGTCTGTTCAAGTTGTTTTGCCAAACATTTTATACGAGCAGCCTGGGGCCACATACACTCAAAAGTCGGTCAACACCCTTCGCGTTCAATACAATAACGCCTTCAGGATGTTGTTGGGGCTACCGAGTTCCGAGATCGCCACCTGCATGCGGAAAAAGGCGGCCTCTCTGCTGCGCAGTGTTCGCGAAAGTACCAACACTATCCTGATGGCAATAGCGAACAAATGCGATTGTCCTCTATTCAGACGCTGTATTGGGGTACTGATTAATTAATAATGTATGTATATATATATAAATTTAATTATTTATATTAAAGTGAATCTGACTGTTGACTAACTTAGCCCTAAGATTAGGGCCCATTATGGATCTATCTGAATGTATAAATGAATTATTATTATTATACTATCTATACATGAAAAAAACTCAGAACCGAGGATGCAAATTATACAAACATTTGTCTCGCGGCGGAAATCGAATCCACAAAGCTCAAAGCCTATGCGCCACAGAGGTCGTCAAAATCGTTTAAATTGTAAAATAATATCCGTCGTTTTTACTGAAATACAGATATTCGCCGTAGATGCGCCTACGTCTTATTGGAGTCGTAAAAAAAAAATATTCTTCACTTTCTTTTTTAAATTAAATAGACAACGCACTTACAGCGGTACTGTGCAGAACAAGTAAACATGTTGTCGTCCCTAAACTCGTTCATTACAAGTTCACATACGCCTTTATTCAAGCTCTTCGCCACGCTGAAGAATCTAAAAACAATTTAAATATGATTCTGGATAATATGGACTTTGAATAAGGCTCGCCCACCGACCAATTATAACTTTCTAAGAGATAGCATAAATAAAGATAGCGAAAACCTTGTTCGTTCAACATTTGATATTTGTGCCAGTAATCGATCACTCCACTCGATAAAAAAATATCAAATATTTAATTTTTATTTTATTTTATTTTATTGAGGTAAATTAACACATATCTCATTCTTTAATGTAGATTGTTGATGTTTAAAGTCTACAAAAATAAAGATGTATAAAATTAAATAAGTGCAAGACATCCGTGGTTTGATCACACAACCAATCCAAAAAAAATACGCAATACCTATACTATCAAGCATTATGAGCGGCTCGCCCGCACGAGAGTCTATCAAATCCAAACAATTACAAGCTGCCGCAGAAGCACGCGTCGCGTGACTACCCCCATTACACACGGCTTCGAGCGGCGTCTACTAACCGATTATCGACCTTCTCACCACGCAATAAGAACATGCCTATTAATTATAGAGTAAACCAATGTGCATTAAACAGTCCCGTCACGAAACACATCGGCGTTAGGCTTATACTGTTTTCGACTAGATACTCTCGAGTGAACTCTTGTGAAACCCAATAGTGCTGTTAATTTTAAATTGGGTTCATAAGGTCTCAGTCTTAAACGAGTTATTTAGGCTTTTTGCGTTACTAGCTCTAGCTATCACATTTTACACTTTACCACTTATCTTATGGTCAGTTTTAAACTGATAATAAAAGTCAATACAGTTGTATTCAATATGGTATTTTTCATGTTCAATACAATCACAAAAGAGCTGTTTTAATCGGCTCCCATGCTAAGTGAATTTAGCTGCCGATTACTCGTAAGCCAAGTCCGAGAGGGCGAGCGTTTGAATGCAGTGAGAGATTTATAATCGTAAGGAAATAACTGCACATAAGAAGTCGCAGTTATTACTAGTTCATTCATAAAACTAGACCATGTAAAGCTGAACTGGCGGTAATAAACGAACAACGAGGGTCTCCTGGCCATTAAGTACTATTGGCGTAATTTTCCATCATAACCTGAAGTAAACGTCACATAAAGTGTGTCACATCATACCAAAAGCCATTAAATTATAAATTCTATTGCGTTTAAAACTATAAACAATGTGTGTTAGCGGTTACGGCGCCAGGCGAACCGAGATAACGATATTTGGCGCAGAGCCTTGATGGCCTGGATACGATATTACTGTCGCAGTCACTGTTAGTGCGGTAAGGATAGTGTCTCTCAGAGAATAGTGGAGTCATGGCTTGACATTAATGTCAATTACTTATTGTACAAAACACAATAATTCACGACTCTACTATTAATAAACTATTGATGCGACAACAATTGGTACTATTAATAAACACGGTGCGACAAGGCCCTTGAGTAAAACGCAACTCATTGTAATTATTGAAATTTGAAAAACATTATTTTTTACAAGAATACAGTCATTATGCTCACTCACAATATCTAAGCCTACCACGCATGTCAAGGGTTTGTTGACACTATTCGAGAATCGTATACCTAAAGTCACCTCAATTTCTTTGATTTCTTTGTGTCACTGGCGTTACACAGATACTAGTATACAATTTTTGAATGGTGTTTATAAAGCCATTCATTTGTTTTAAATATTCACATAGGTTCACGGCAGGGAAAGATTTTCTGACCGCATTTCTGGTACCGTCATTACTATGATGGCTGTCGTTGTCGATGTCGCTCGGCGTGAAAACTATCCGCAGTATCGTGAAAAGCTATAGACCTTCCATAAATAACATTGAAATGGCAATCACCTAACGTGGGAGCTGGCTGAGATGAGATAAGAAATTGTCGGTTTTAAAGAGAACACAACTTAATGTGGAGAATAGATACATTATTTTCAACGTTGTTTATTGCTGGTAGATCTACAAATGTTAGAGCAACTGGTATGATTAACTTTATTGAATAAATAAGTTAATAAGTTAGAATAGTCAGTAGTGTTAAATTGGTATGTATGTATTTACTTAATTTCACTTATTACCTTATTTTTTCCTTCTATTATTATATGTGCTACTTGTTAAAACAAAGTACTTACCTTAAATACTTTGATTTGATTTTATTTAAATAAACAACAATCATCCAATAACCAATTATTAAATAAATAGGTTCCTAGGTGTATTAATCAAACCCAGGAACTCAAAAACCCACGGTTACAATTGGCGGTCTTATCGCTGACAATTTAGACTAATGCAGGGTCGATTAGGAAATGTCATCAATCTGGTTAATCTAGGTAATGATGTCGAATGGCGTTAAATGATTAATCACACTCTGGAACCGTGTCTTAGAGACATGTACCGGAGCTGGATACCAACACCATAGTAGGTATAAAAACCAGTATGTTTTTTAAAATGGATGTGCCCATCCATTTTTTGCAGCCTATTCATGTTAATATGGATAATATTATGGAAATATTTTAAATAGTGAGAGTTAAAAGGCGCCATATCACTTGTGAAATTTTATTATATTATATCAATGGTTATCAAAATAACACCTAAGTATATATAGAAAAAAAAAGGAATGTTTACTATAGCCATTTTGGCATTTTAGCCATTTTTTGTCTTAGCAGTTGAAAGCTTGCTCTGTAGATTTGCTACTTTATAACGTACATGTGATTTGGTGGGCGTCAAGATTGCTCTACTACTTATCCACCTCTACTGTGTAAGCTACTCTAGTCACGGAGAGGTTATTGATATTCCATTAGAGGCTGTTGATTGAGAACCGCGATTATATTGATAGAAGCTGCTCTCATTCTCTAAAGGTCACTTTGCTTAACAATTTCTGTCATTTGTTAAGTTTACTGGAAAATTGGCTGTTTGTGGCAGAACGCTGAATTATAAATGGCATTAGAAGCTTGTGGCCAGGAAATTCTATGAATTGAAATTGTATATAAATTATATATTTCAATAGAATGTTCATAATATATAAAAAATAGAATATTTTAGTATTCATTATTGTCATTTTAAACATTGGCCCCTAATTCAATCATTAAGGCATCTTTATTCCCAAGGAACAATCCTATAGGATATACTGTTTCAGTTTATTGTTTAATAATATTTGGCCACATTCATTAATGTATTTTGCACAAAGTTGATATACTGCACAAACCCAAGAATATTCACTCAAAAATAGGTTCAAAATCATTGCGTTGCATTTCAAAGCAGCATAATATTATTGTCTGCAATTCCTCGCCAACTTTAAGTTTAAGCGTTTTGTTGAAAACTTGAAACTTTTCCTGGATTCTTTAAATTCTGTTACAGAAATGTTGAAAGAATTTACATACGTAGTTCTTGGAGATAGTTGCTGGTTATTCGTTTGTAGTTTAGTTTGCCTTCATGGACATTTAATTGAAAAATAATAAAACCAAAGACTGTTCAACCGACAATTTATTTTTAATACCCGCTATTTTGCATTGCACGTTGCAATTTGAAAGAATGTCAACATTTGAGGCGATGCGATGTATGTATAAATATGGAGTGTTCACACATCGATCGCCAACGTTGACGCAGCAGTTGCCAGCAACTACACAGAATCCGCCTATTTGAGAACTAATAGGTAGCTATTTTCCCGTTTGTTGGCGCGCACTGCCAAACACATTCCCTATTTAAACAGAAATGTAGAAGCAAGACGACAAGATCCAACGAATCTTAAACCGCTGCTTCCTGGAAAGCGGAAAACGTGAAACAGGTCATTCTATATAGCATTGAAGAATCCTTAACTTTAGGGCGATCAAATTAAAAACATGTCTTCTACGTCTTTGGATATAGTTATTTTTTTATATGCTGCTGACTCATTAATGCTCCATCAAAATGTCTTCATCTTAGACGAGACACGAATCTCTAACACATTCCTAAAACATTGAACTCGAAATTGGTCTTTATTTCTGCCGTCGCTTCTCAGGGAGTCTTGGCTTTAGCCCGCACCGTTCTGGAATTGTGAAATTTATTCCGTGTGTGTTCTACTGATGGCTCTATTTCATCTGCGTTTTGTGGGCTTGATTAATTCGCGACTTGCAACGAAATAAAATAAAACTCCGAGTGGCAAATAAGTAATATGTCTAGGAAGTAGTTAGTCGTTTCACTTTTATCTAGGACGCGGACGTGAGACTTTGGTTATTTCAGAACATAATGATCTCTTGACAACTAATAATAGTAATAACAATAAGTATTAATTTTCTAACAAGGCTACGTAGGAAAGGTTATAAATAGTACAAATTATATGTCAATAGTTGTTATGTTCCCAATTTAACTTAATTCAGTATTAAATACTGGCATAAATCAATGCTCAGTTTTCTGTTTGAGTTTATTCTGAACTCTAAACTTCTGCGAAAAGTTAATCACTGATTAAAATAGTGCCATCCCTTATTGCAACAAGACCGAAATGTCGAATATAAATTAAAAGGTCATACGGAATAAACACCCGTTAACTACTAAAACAATATTAATTCTGATCGCGAAAGGAATAATAATAATAATAATAATAAATATTGCTGGACAATGCACACAACATGATTTAGCCCCAAACTAAGCATAGATCGCGAAAGTAAAAAAATATAAAGCATTTGTTCTGAAATACGGTCTTGGAATAAAATAAGTTAGGTACTAATATTTTTAAAGTCTTGTTGAATGTTGAATAATGTTTAATACTTTCGTGTTTATGTAACCTATCCTAATGAATTGTCAGCAGCGTTGTCAGCCTGTATCCACTATCTTCTTTTCGTGAGCATTTAGTGATACATTCTCATAATTCTCCTAATGTTTAAATTCATCTAAATAGCCAGATCCATCATAGAGCTAACCAAAATACAAATACGGGTTCACCAAAGTAAATCTATAAGATTAGTATAGCACCTTTTACTTCCGTTCAACAAACAGATTCGAACTGCTAAAATCAACAGATCTGACTCGACTGCTTGTTATTATGCTGCCAATTATCACGATTACTTTAATGTTATAAAATGCCATGCAGCTTGGATATTAAACTTTAGTACTAGGACTCAAGGCTTAAACCGGCTTGCACTTGGTGAGTTGTGAGTATTTGTTTTCGCGTCTCCAAGCACGAACAAAAGTCCGCGCTAATGAACAGGGGTCTGAAGGCCTCAATGGCCCATTCAATGTCATTTAAGTGTAACCACGAAACCTGCAGTAGAGCTCATTTATCAAAGTTGTCGCGAGAAATATGCGAGAAATAGCTGGATTGGTTGACTCAAATGAGCTTAAACAAACAATTTAGATTAAATTTTGTTTTCTTAAAGATTGCAGCCTAAATAATATTTGAATAGTGTCGGTAAAAGTACATAAGTTGGAAAACAATGCTTAAGTGTTTGAAAGTAGTCTTCTAAAACTTAGCTTAGTGTCGGTAAACTGAGGAGTTATAAAGTTGACATAACCCGCGTGCCGTGTCGCGTGTCCTGGCATGTAAATGAAACCTGCAATTACTGCGAGTGCATAGTTGCCCGAGTAGTTGGCCAACTGAAGTTGAAACTTCGGAGTTACCCAGCTCCTTTAGACAAAACATTCCTTTGAAAGTTAGTACCAACAGCGCTATATAAACCTACCTACCTACTAACCTGCCATATACGGTCGACGAAGACGTTTTTTTCAGTTTAACAAATACAATTCACAATCACTATTTATTTATTAATAGTTCCTGCCCGCGACTACCTGCGACATGGTATGGTACCTTTATAAAAAGTTGCCTATGTCCTTCTCCAAGGGATCTTTATACAAAAAATCATCTAAATCGGTTCAGCGGTGTAGGCCTGAAACCGTAACAAACAGACAGACTGACAGAGTTACTTTCAGATTTATAATATTAGATTCGGTATAAAAATAGTTTACAAAGCAATAGAACCAGTAGAATGTTATTCATAGAAAGTAAAATTAAATTTGTCAACCCTAAAATTGTATACAGCTCTTAATAAATTACATTCAATATAAACATCAAAAGAGAAATAATTACATTACAGAAGCTTATTATTAGTAGATACAACATGCTTACCTAATCGCTCTTGCGTGTAGTCGTTTGACACCCGTCCATCAGAATAGATACCTAGGTGAACCAATCAATGTTTGACCATCTTTGTCAGATATAATCTGGACGCACTTTGCAGATCACATGTGCACACAAAGCAATCCGCTTAGTGCTCTGAAGCTTATGAAATGCTTCCGTCAGTTGCCGACGGCGCTTGATCATCTGAGATTGTGGCGTCTAAGCCTTTGCTTGAAAGTGATGTTACCTTAGGCTCTAGTTGAGCGCATGGCATGTATGTTTCACGTAATTCCAAATATTTTTTGAAGTGATGACTTCTTATAGGAGGGTAAACCACTTGGTTACGTAACGCGTTATGCAAGCGCACCTGCCTACCGCGCAGTGGTAGGCAGGCTCTCACTCGAACTCACTCTAACCCACTCTCTCACTCAGCGCTGTTAGATTAGTTTAAGTTATCACTTCTGTCGGTCGTCCCGAAACGCACACGATTTTTTATTTACCTCTGTATGTAATTACTTAGAATATAATCAATTTCTAAAACAAAACAAATAGCAATAACCTTGTTACCAACTTAAAATCAAACTAGTGCTATAAGTACTCCAACTCCAACTGCATGTAGGCGAATTTATACAGACCCTAGTCCGTAGTATGTATTTGACTACTTGCAGTTGGATTGCATTTATGAAAATTAACTTATTTACGAGAAATTTACAAAAAATAAAAGGATATCGGTAATATGAGAGGCATGTGGTTTCCATAACACTCTGCTTATTTTGGGGCCAGATGATGTTTTGTGAAAATATCCGGCATTATTTATTCAATTCATTACTCGGAATTTTTTGTTGACACAAAAACACATCTGAATAAAACTGAAACTGTGTCTTAAAGCATATTATAAAATAAAAGATTATTTAGATGACAGAAATGCTTGAAATGAATCTGCTCCAACTCGACTCAGCAAAATTGGCAAGAATCATACAAAAAAGTGTTAAGAACAGACGAGTTTTTTACCGGATTCTTCTTGAATTGGGGCTAGGAGGAACCGGCACTTAGATTCACTAGCATGTACGAAGACGATTCAAAGTGGTCCTTTGTGATTTATTGAATAAAAAACGTTTTAACTTTGACTTTGTTCAACTGATCGTACCTGTAGGTACATACAAGCATATTATATACGATAGAGTACCTAATATATAAGAACAGAATAATATTACGCACCGACGCCACAAAATAAGGCGATCAAGCTCACTCGTGAATCTCCCCAAAGATGATTCATCAATATTTGAATCGACTGTTAGAAGCCTTCCTAATTCTTCTCTTGATGAAAGTCAAACATTCATTGATCTAAATGAAAAAATTAGAGTACTGCGAGAAGACCTAACAGCAGCTCATACAAAAATTAAAAATCTGAATAGCGAGAACTACAAGCTAAAAATAGATTTAGATAAAAGCCTCAATACCGTTAAGGCTCTTTAGCTAGTCACCTCGGCTACGCCTGATAAAGCTACTATAACTCCTCGTTCGAGTCGCAAGAAAAGACACCAAAAATCACGCAGCTCTACTCCAAAAACTACTACAATGGTGAAGTCAAGCTCTCCTAAACAAATTTTGGCACCGGAACCCTCATGTAAAATTATTCAATTGATTTTACTTCCTACTTCGTCAGACAACGATTTGAAGAAAATTTCCAACTCTTCAAACATTATTGACCTACAGACCTCACTTCCACGAACATTATCTGATACAAATCACGTTAAAGAAACTCAGGAAGGCATTATGAACCAATATGTCTCGCTCCCGGCATTTAAAGAAAACAAAGTTGGGCGTAAGAATCCACGTATTTATGAAACTTGTGAACAGTACCAATTGTCTAGTTATGAACGACACAACGTTTTGATAGTAGCAGATGAAATTGGAAGGGGCTTAGGAGAACGCTAGCAAAATTTACTGGGAGACAAGTTCGCCGTGACGTCCATTGTTAAACCCTATGCTATGCTGCATCAGGTCGTAGATACGTGGATACGTGCAATATATCTTGCAAGAATTTCAAAAAATCTGATTTTGTGATCATACTAGCTGGAGCAAATGATAAAAATCCTATAAGTGTGCAATCTCATCTTTATTGTACCTTAAAACATCTAAATCACACAAACGTGCTTGTGGGCAATGCTTATAGGAATAGATTTTTGAATGTTAATAATATAAATAAGCTAATGAAACATATCTGTACCTACTCTGATAATTCTGTATTTGTTTCACTGGACATCGACAATTGTGTTTCTAATCATTGGTTTGATAAAATGAATGCTTGTAGATTGTTAAACAGAGAGATCATACGCATAAGTAATAAATTTAAATATTTAGATTATATGAATAAAATGTCTCAGAGAAAAATTGCAAATCCTAAAGTGTCTAAAGTTGATGGCTGGTCACAGACAACTAAAGGCAATGAAAACAGGCAGGCCAGTACATGCACACAGACTAATGATACAAGTACTGAGTTGGATTTTTTTCGTGAATAATGGAGTAGCTAACAATGTTTGTATGATTTTGGAACAGAAGGTTGATGCTTGTAAACCAAATATGGCCTGTATAAATATTTTACACCAAAATGTGTGTGGAATATCCAGTAAAAAAGACGAGTTTGAATTGTATTTATCTGATAAAAATATGGACTATGTGTGTTTAACAGAACATTTTCTTAATAAAACAAACGTCAATCTTTTAAATATACATGGTTACAAAATGATCTCTCATAATATAAGGCACTCCAAGAAAAGAGGAGGTTCGCTAATATTGGCTAAAAGTGACAATATGGCGGAAGATTTTAATGTAATCAATAAACTTTACAAAATTATTTGTTTCGAAATATGTTGCTTGAAAGACATTGAAACAAACTTATACATTTGCTGCTGTTACATAACTCCAGATGAGAAGAACTTTGATGATTTTATATTAAGACTTGAAAAGGTATTTGAATTTTTTTTTTAAAAAGAAATGTGTCTTTTGCAGTGATTTTAATGTTGATTTGCTCGTAGACAACAAACAGCGTACTGAATTCCTCACGTTATTGAAATGCTATAACTTTAGACCATTAGTTCTCGAAACGACATTTATGCGAAATAACGTAACATCTTGCTTAGACAATATCTTAACAAACCTTGACGAACAAACTGTATCGGAGCAGTGTCAAATTGACTACAATGGTCTTTCAGATGGCCATGGTGCATTATATTGTTCACTTCTGTTAGGTAGAGTCAAAATACACAGTAGGTCAACACAAACTATAAGCACTATAACTAAAAGAATATATAACAAAAAGAATCATGTAATTTTCAAACAAAAAATTCTTGAACATAAATGGCATGAAATGGGTATAAATAAATTTTTGAAAACGTTTTACAGTACTTTTAAAGAATGTTACAAAAAGGTTACTAGGAGGCTTGTTCTAAAACCTAATTACGGTATACGCTGGGCTACAAAAGGCATTAAAAAATCAAGTAAAATGAAACGTTTTTTATGCTCATGTAGCGGAAACCAAATACATGAAAGTATACAGACTTATCGTAATAAATATATTAGTCTATACCGTAAAATAATTAGGACCGCAAAAAGAATGGCTGTCGAAGAACAAATTAAAAAGGCAAACAATTCTATTAAAGAAATATGGCAGGTAGTAAATAGACATACGAACAAATCAAAAGTAATACGAGCAAGCAATATTACATTAAAGTGTGACAATAAGTTCATCAGCAACACTCAGAGGATCATCCTCTGAGTATTGCTGATGTGTTCGCTGAACGATTTAATTACAATAGTCGGTCTGATATTTGTGCTAAAAATGCAATTACGTTCATTCAAGAAAATACTATCAGAATTGAGGCCGCAATGAATATTAGTTACACTGATGAAAAAGAAATAGGGAAGACAGTTAGAAATATGGTAAATAAAAACTCATGCGGCTACGATGACTTGCCAATAACTGTTATCAAACACCACATAAATATTTTAGCAAGACCGTTATCATATTTTTTCAATAAATGTTTTGACGAGCGCATCTTTCCTGATCAATTTAAACTGGCAAAAATAGTTCCTGTATACAAGAAAGGATCTACTAGTGATCCTAAAAACTATCGTCCTATATCTCAATTGCCCACTCTATCAAAAATATTTGAAAAGCTAATTAAAAGTCGTTTATTGTCACATTTATATTCAAACAGAATATTACACCAAAGGCAGTATGGTTATCAAACCTCAGTTGGTACTCTGGATGCCGTGAATACACTAATTGATGACGTAGTCGAAAGATTGAATATTAAAAAAAAGGTAGCTGGAATTTTCTTAGATTTAAGTTCTGCTTTTGACACCGTTGACCACGAAATTTTGATAAATAAACTAGAACACTATGGTGTGCGAGGGGCTGCCTTGGATCTACTTAAGTCATATTTAAGTAATAGGACAATGGACATGTTCGTCGAAGTTAAAAACAGATCACAACATGAAGGAACAGAATCTGTGCATAAATCAAGATTAACTAACATTTTGACAGGAGTTCCTCAGGGTTCAATATTAGGGCCAATATTGTTTATAATTTTTACGAATGACTTAATAAATTACATAACTAATAACTTAACTGACATCAAATTAATTGTTTACGCTGACGATACGAATGCGATTATCAGCTCGGATGACATGACATCTCTTAACACTAGGATAGAGGAAGCACTGGTTGCTTTTCAAAAATGGTTTTCTGCAAACAAACTTATTATCAATATTAAGAAAACAAACATCATGTTGTTCAAATCTACGGTAAGAAATAACGATCGGATTGAAACCAGGGTAAATAGTGAGAGAATTGAAAGCGTTAACTGTGTGAAGTTCCTTGGAGTACAGATTGACTCTCTCCTAAATTGGAAAAATGAATTGGAAGGGATCGAAAACTCCATTGCGTCAGCTTGTTATGCATTACGTACCTTACGTGATGAAATCAGTATCGATCAATTAAAAATAGTATATTCTGCACTAGTAGAATCTAAAATAAGGTATAGCATTCAGTTCTGGGGAAACAGTTACAGGTATAATTTGGAAAAAGCATTCATTTTGCAAAAACGAAGTATTAGAACTATAGTTGGGATCTCTCAGAGAGAGTCATGTAGAGAGCATTTTAGTCGACTGGGTATTTTGACGGTCCCAAGTATCTATGTACATGTAATTATTAGCTTTTTAGCCAAAAACATACACGAGTATGAGACACATAGTGAAAATAATGTGCGGACAAATAGTAGGAAGAAAAATCTAAAGAATAAGATACACCCCACACTCAACATCATGAAACACTGTTTAAGATATCAAGCAGTTGAATTTTTTAACAGACTGCCACTAGAACTGAAATCTTTTATTCACCAAAGAACAAAACTAAAGGTCGAGTTGAAATCTTTTCTTCTGGAGAAATGTCTCTATTCACTGGATGATCTATGAACCGTTTTATAATTATTGATTGTTTTGATTGATCACATTAAAATGTTCTGATTATTCATTGTTAGGTTAGGTTTTTGACATTGTAATATATTGCATGATTACCATAATTTATCAATAATTATTTTATGTTTAATTATATTTTTAATTTAATTTATATTTCCGCATACAATGTAATTTGTCAATGGAATAAACTACTATGAACTATGAACTATATAGTACCATACACAACAGTGCCAGGCAAACAAACAACAGAATTACGGAATTAGGTCTGCGGGCGTGAACTTACTCTGCCGAGCTAGGTACATGCGCTAATCAACGTAGGTTTACTCTGGCGGTAGGACTATGTGGCTTGAACTCTCCTTAATCTCAGAAGGCTTGGGTTTGAATTTGTAAAGCATTTTATAAGATTTCTTCCACTTAAACATCGTTCCGAGGCTTAGTAGGAGCTTGTTTTTTTACTCGTATATCATGTTCAACGGTGAAGGATATCATTGCGTGGAGGGATCGCGTTAAAATTAAGTGGAACCCCGGAAAAGCACATTGTTAATTTACCAGAAAGCTAATTTAAAGTCACATTTAAACCTAATAATGTTATAAAGCTTTAAACCACCTCCAAACTTTTCTACGTAAACAAATCAATTGGCGGCTTAGTTTTTTAATTGCACTCGAGTTTGGCGAGTGGCGAGCTGCTTCTGCCTTGTGAGAACTGTGGACGACCAACCATTGGAGTATAGAAAATAAATAAAATAATATAAGTCTTTGGAAGACAATCCACTCAGCACCATTTAGCCCCAAACTAAGAAAAGCTTGAACTATGAAAACAAGATGACTTATAGAATAGGATGGAAAGATATAACAAATGACTAATGATTGATGACTGATTAATCCTGGTAAAGATATTGATAAAGTACGAATACCTTAAAACATCGGTCATGGCCTAACGACACATTGAAGCGTTTAGATGTAAAGTTTAATTAAAGTCACCCATTCAACTAATGAATGCACTGAACGCTATGAAAAACACTCCGCATGAAGTTTTAGTTTCACACTACGTTTCACACACAATTCACACTACACTATCTATCAATATCAATAACCATCATGTTAGCTGTTTTGTTGTTTAAGGAGATAAACCATCTCTCTTTTCTCGTTGAAGTCCGAATGCTAATTCATCCACGCTGGCTTTACATAGATTTTACACGAGTTAGAGCTATTGAGAGCACTCAACAAGTAGTTTTTTAGTTTTTTCTTGTTATATTATTGCACTTAAACTATACAAATATTTCAATTGTACCTCTAAACCTGAGAAGGTTTGTCTAGGCACTCACATTCTTCGTAAATATTACATAACAATAGTAATTATTGTAGCAGACCTACGAGTACACTATTATGTAGGTATATAAACGGCAGTCACAGGCATACCATCTTCACAATATGAATCGATCATCTATTTTAACACACACAATGCAAACGTTAATGTGCTATCTAACTACACAGTCAGTAGCACTCTCGTTAGCTCGTCGTTATATGAATGAGTGCGACAACAGCGTAGCGGGTTTGCATCTATGTGCGAGTAGCCTGTTACTGCTAATCTAATAGAAAACAAGTCAAACCAGTGAGATACAGGATGATTCGATTTCTCGAAGTTTATAATTTTTGTTTTATGTTTATATTTTTTTGTTTTATGTTTATATTATTCATAGTTGATAAAAAGTATGTATGTAAGTATGATTACAATTTGTTTAAATAGTATTTTTTGTATGTCTTTATAATTTTTGTTATTTATTTCGTTTTCTTTATAATAATACTTTATGTATAGAATGAATATATATGTATTTACTATAGTGGGGATAAGAAAGTTGGTATTGCGTCGCCCGTAAAAGTTTTTCATTTTAGGTATACATAATTTCTGTTGTGTTATTTGTCTTGTTAATATTTTATGTTCTACTGGTTTACGTAATGATTATGATATTGTTCAGTCAGTAAGGTCAATTCCAATTTCTCATGCACCGGTATTATGTTACAGTGTTTGAATTCTTCTAGATGTTGTAGTTTATTTTTAATATGTTTAGGCAAGATATGTTTTAATAGTCTTATCTGAAGAGCAAGTATTTGGTCCAGGTGAGTCTTAAAAGTTCGCCCATAACTACTTAGACCATACGTTGTTATTGATTCTGCTAAGGCGATATATATATTAAGTAATATATTCCACGGTACTTTCTGCTTCACTACATAGTATAAAACAAAGTCGCTTCCCGATGTCTGTCTGTCCCTATGTATGCTTATTATCTTTAAAACAACGCAACGGATTATGAAGCGGTTTTTTTTATAGATAGAGTGATTCAAAAGGAAGGTTTATATGTATAATACATGCATAATATAGTAGAGAAACACCGATAATTTTATAGGTTAGCGTATATTGGTTCAACGTATTAGAACTACTGAGCTACAGCAACGCGTGGCCGGGTCAACTAGTAATGATATAACATTTTGCGAGAATGGCACGAATTTTGTCACAAACAACGTTTATTGGACCTGCTGTCCACTACTAAACCAAAATACGTATGTTGCGCAACTTGTTCAATTTATGAGCAAGAGCAGCTTTGCCTGACCCTATGAAGACATTCATGAGTATGTGCAAATATAGAAAATCTATCTGCACAAGGTAGATGAGAAGAACACACATGGATGATCTTGGTTTTGCTAGAGTTTAAAACGAGACCGGCGTCATGTGCCCACTTAGCCACATAGAAGTCACTTTGCATAATCTGTGTCTGCATATTGATAAACAGAGCAGTCTTTTATTACATTTTCCATGTCGTTAACATATGCCAAGTAGTGCAATGGGCCCAAGATTGATCCTTGCGCAGTTCCTTCTGTGACCAATTGTGGGTAGCTGAAGTGCTCACCTATTTTCAATTGAAAAGTTCTTTGATTTAGGTAGTCCCTGCACCAATTTAGGAGTGGCCTTCTAATTCCTGAATTATTGAGCTTTTGCAATAGTGTATTATGCCTCAGTGTATCAGACGCTTTGCTGAAGTCAATAAATAAAAGGATAATATTCAACGCTTAAAAGGCAATAACTACTAAGCGACATATTGGCAACTTTACATCAGAGCATTTTAAAGTTTTTTTTTTGGAAAAAAAATCGTCAAATATCGCCTATTAATCATAGCTACTCGATTCTAACGAATTTTGAATGCAGTTTAAAAGCTTTATAAGCTGGCATTTAAAAATTATGAATTTTCTTAATACTTTAAGAAATACTGTCGGTTAGTAAAATTTTAATCAAAATCACAAACAAGTAAAAATTACTTACCGACAACAAAATGTTATTATAAAACATGTAAAAGTAACTAAACACCAGTATTTTATAATTGTGTTTGAAGCAAAATGATGCATCCAGAAGTAACAGATGTTTGACACATAGGTAAAATGATCGAATTAAAAACCAAAACACTTTTCTGCAGGCAATTTTAACCAAAACCTTATTAGTACAAATTATATAAGGTAAGTGTTGGCCTGTTTTGAACTAATAACAAAGAATTTAGGTTTCAGTACACAAAATTAAAGACTTTCGGACAAAGGTTTTCGATGGATGTCGTCATCATCAACATCAAAACAGCCCTTGTAGTAATCTACAATCACTCACTACTGAGTATGGGCCTCCATCTGACGAGGGACAAATTAGAGCATACTCCGCCACGCTGCTCTAGTGAAGGAGGTTTTAGGCCTGTGTCTAACCCTATGTTAAAGACGTCTATATGAGCCTTCAATATACAAATATTGCAGTCAAATCTCTCGCAAGGTGGATAGCTGATTTTATAAAGAACATATAAGCTGCCGTTATAAATAACAGAGGCATTTTATTTTTATACATAGTATTTTTTAGAAATTTCAAAAGCAGTACATAATTAGGTAAATAAAATACAATTTTAATGAAGAACTAAATTGAAAAATACAAAAAATTCAAAGTTGGAATGGGTTTCTGGGACCTTACTATTCATTACTTAATTAAACCAAATTTTAATCAACCACATCAAGTGTTTAAGTTTCAGATCAGCCTTCTTCAGCAGTCTTATAGTATTATTACTTGGAAATGCAAATTAGAACTACTTACAATACTAATAACAGTTTTTTTAGAAATTCTTTACGCTTGATCTCTTCTTTCTGCGATATAATGTACCTACCGTTTTCTTCTCTTATCTATTTTTTTTGTTATCAAGCCCTTTTCTTTTGTGAAGAAAGTATTGTTCTTCATTAATATCATCCAAACATGTATATTGCTTTAAAGGTATTGTCTTTTTATTTATTTTTTCTTCGTGGTTGCTGTTTTTTAAACTAGTTCCACTTCTTCATCATAAGAAGATTTAGACCCTAACCATTCATCTGAAATTGTAACTTCTTCACAATCGATAGAAGTTGTATATGTAACAATTATTATTATCTGATATGTAGTCAATGTACATTAGTTGTGCATTTATGTTTACGACCTCTCTGTGGATTTATAGTTTTTGATCCGCCAGATTTAGAGCATCACACAATGGTAAAACTTGAAGAATTGGCAATTACTTCGGTGTTGCTTGCAGTATATATTTCTGGTGTAGTCTTTCCATCTTCAAATTTTTAGCTGTTTGTTTTTAGGCGTTACATGAAGACAAGTAAACGTTTCCGGTGTAGTCAAATCAACCTCCATCTTTGTAAGTTCTTTCATCATCAGCCCGTGTCAGTCCACTCCTGGACATAGGCCAGTAATAATAATCAGTAATAATCATTTTATTGGTAAATTGTATGTTTACAGGTCAGTTTAAATTACAAATTAAAAATACAGAACAACAATATCTGTTATATTAAATTATAGTCTCGTATTAAATTATATTAATATAATGTCAGGATCAGGATGTTCAATTTTGTTTATGTATCATTTTATTATATAAAATCTTCTACACTGTAGAACGCCTTTTCGATAAACCACGATTTTAACCTAACTTTAAAACATGTAAGACTGGGCGCGCCAACGACAAGCTCCGGCAGGCGATTGTATACTGTTGGCCCTAGGACGTGAGTAAGCCTTTCAGACTTGGTGAGCCGCTGTGCGACTGTTGCAAGTTTCTCTCCCATGGCACGCTACCTAGCTCGGTCTTCAGTTCTTCTCCTCCAATCTTTGCCCACTGCCTTACGGATATCATCACCCTACCTAGCTAAAGGGCGCCCTACACTACGTTTGCCGATACGCGGACTCCACTCAAGAATCAGTCTGCCCCAACGGCCATCGGCTCCGCGGCATATGTGACCTGCCCACTGCCATTTCAGCTTGCTTATTCGCTGAGCTATGTCGGTGACCTTATTTCACACCTGACAAATATTTTCGTTTCGGATTCGATCCCTAAGAGAAACTATAAGCATAGCTCTCTCCATAGCTCGCTGAGTAACCATGAACTGGTGGACAAGGCACACGGTGAGTGGCCACGTTTCGGCTCCCTAAGTCATTATTTTGTAAGTAAGTTCTTTGTCTGGTAAATTTTCTGGTATGCCTTGATCTGCAGGTACAATTTCCAGGGTAGGACAAAATGAGCCACCACCAATTTCATCTAATAATTAATTATAATTTATTGGGCCAGTTTTCTCAAAGTTATTGCCAGCAGTAAAGGTCTCAGAAGTACATGAATGGGATGTCATTGAAGGGCCTTCCTATGAAAGTGTATCACCCTGAAAAATAATAAATTTGATAATAAAAATAATAATATATACCCATTACACATTGACCTATTTGTTTACAAAGTGAACAAAGCGAACTTTGTTCAATTGTTGTAGACTTTCATCTTTATTATTGTAAGTACAAGTATATCCTCGATATCTTTGCGCCTAGAAATTATAATTTTATTATTAGTTGTTTCTATTAATAACGATTGAAAGAATAAATGATTTAATTATTTAACTAAGCAGTTACATTACCAAGGTCAAATCCAACAGGGATTCACACCGGCGTTTGATCACACCAGCGTTTGACATAGCTCGTTTAATGATGTTATCTACTCGCTTATTTCGATTAATTATGAATCTCAAACAATAAAATTAAATCAATACAAAATGCGCATTATAAATAATCTTACACATAAAATCATTACACTGCACTTACCAAGTACACTTCAAGCTACGCGATGAAGCACTATGTCCGATGCGCGTGAGTGCGCGGGTTGCCTAAGCGACAGTTCGATGGAGACGAAATCATTATTTTGTTACCAACAGCCACTCAAAATCTGCTTTAGAGTGATGCGAAGTGACAAACTACTTGCATCAGGGAAAAGCTCTGTTTTATACAAATTTAATTTCAAAAATAGTTATATAAGTTACAGAAACAATAAAAAAAACGGTAGATAAAAAATTACCAAACGATAAAATATATCCTTTTTGGGCAGGTAAACATTACTACTGTTACGTTTTTAAGTCCATTGTATTTAGGTAAAAAGCAGTAAATGAAAACGAATATATCATTAAGGTGTGTTAAATTACGAGAAAAAAAAATTCTATCAGGTAAAATTTCTTAATCAATGTTTATACCCTTGGTACCGCATGGCAAAAAATACTTTATGTTTAAAAGCATTATTTCGAGTCTAGGCAAAAATTACTAGGTGTAAAAAGTAAAAATGTAATACATACTAAGTAAAAGTTATTCATAAATCGGTAAAATTATAGTCGCTTGGACGCCGAAAACTAAGAAAATTAGTTTTTTTTTTTTTTTTTTAGAGTTACCAAGGGACAACAAACTTCGTGCTAGCGGCATGAGAGTAGGACCAATCGACGCAGATTTTTTTTCTGATTTCAATGATATGTAAAACTCAATATCGCCAAAATGTCGCTTGGTAATTATTGCCTTAATAAGCGTCGAATGTTTCTTATCATTAAATTGATTGTTGATTTCATCAGTAAATTTAGAAAGTAAGATAGTGGTTGATTTAAAGGGTTGAAATCCGAATTGAGAATTTGATATAAATAATATTATGTTTGTCATAGACCTTGTGAATTTGATTACAAATGTACTTTTCTGCAAGTTTGTCGATAACTGAAAGAATGGTAATTGGTCTATAATTAATATAATCACTATATTTACCTTTTTAGAGTTCCGTACCTCGAAAGGAAAAAAAACGGAACCCTTATAGGATCACTTTGTTGTCCGTCCGTCCGTCCGTCTGTCTGTCAAGACCCTTTTTCTCATGAACGCGTGGAAGTATCAAGCTGAAATTTATATCGAATACTCAAGTCTACTGTCCCTTAAAGGTGTAAAAAAAACAAACTTCTAAGCCAACGCAATAAAAAGATACAGCCGTTTATGCCGTAAATTTCCGCAAATTTTCGATATTCGCAAGGGAATCAAAACCTACAGGGTACTTCCCGTAAACTCAGAATCTTGAAATTTGGTAGGAAGCAACGTCTTATAGCACAGATAAAGGAAAAATTGCAAAAACCGTAAATGTTCAGATGGATTTCATTTTGCAATAAAAATACCATAACTATGACTCATATACTTATATTTATATACCTACAGGTTTTTCGGAATCCGACGCGCGAGTCCGACTCACACTTGGCCGCTTTTTTATAAATTGGTCTAACCACACCTGTTATGAGTTCTGTAGGATATTTTGTATGTTTTATACTTTGGTTAATAAGTCGAGCTAATAGCTGACGCTATTTTATGTCTTTTAATATCAATGCAGCGTATTGCGTCACACCTAGCAGCTTTCTTAAGTACTAGATTTTTGATAAAACCATGAATGCTGGTATTCGTTGCCTTTATAAAACGCATTGAATTATTTACTAGGAACAGGTAGTTTGATTCAGCTAATAGGCGTTTGTCACGGTGAGTCATAATATCATTAACACTTTTCTTAAATTCACATGCAAAATTATCGGCTGTTTTAGGTTGTCTTTATTTTGTTTAAATGCCTTAACAATGATATCGTCTATGGAGCGTGACGACCTTCCCGCTAAACTGTTTATTATCTCTTATATTATTTTTCTTGGGTTCTTTTTACTTTCATTTATTTTATGCTTATAATAGCTGTTACTAAATTTTATCTAATAGTTTAGGGGTTTTATTTCTTTGTTTATTATAATCTATTTGTAATTCCTTATTAAATGCCGTCGTATGTCTTTCCTGAAAACTACAATTTGTGTTTCTTTAAGTAATGAGTGAATAGGTATCTTCTAGACCGGCGTGCTCCATCGTCGGCCACATCGTCGCTTAATATCAGGCAAGTTTGTGGTCAAAAATAGGTCTATCAATGATAAAAAAAAAAAAAATTTTTTAAGCACATGTTATTTATTTTATTATTAATCCAAGGATATTTGTTCTTTTACTTTAATTTTTTATGGTTTTAGTATATGTAGCATATTCATAACATTTATCAAAATTATCTTTTATATATTTGTATATTTATATAGAACACTCCATGTATAAAGGGACATCCCAGTTAATTTCAATTAAAGACTGTTGTAATTTATTTTCGTCTAAAAAATTTAAGTAAATTGGATCATCCTGTACAGGTTTGAGTCCAACACAGGATAATGCGACCATACGATGGTCAGCCATTATCATGCAGACCGCTGACGAGTAGAGGTCTAAGACCCGTGATTTTGCAAAGATGTGATCAATACAGCTATGTGTAATTATATTATTTCTAATCTCGATTCTACTATAATCCGTGATCGCCGGCGATAGACCACACTCGGACATGCAGTTTACATAGTATTCTCGAATGGAATAATTGCTTTCTTCAGGTCATTATTTATATCAGCTAGTAAGTACACGTCGTGTTTTTTATAAGGTAGTGATGAGAACAGTCAAATAGGTGTTTACTTAGATCTGGGGGTCGGTATACAGCACAAATGTATGCTTCATAAAGGTGGGGTGACGATATTTTGCCGAAAATACTTTCACAGTGTGGTAATTGGTTATCAATTACGTCAAAACCATGCTTATTAATTATATAGACTATAATGCCACAGCACCCCCCTCCCTTACGACTTTTTCTTAATTTAATGAACATGCTATACCCAGGAATGTTAAAGAGCGATGCTAAGCCGGTTTTTTTTCCCACCTCTGCGAGAACTATAATATCTAACTGAGCCATTGAACTGTTGATCAATGGTTTAACCAAGGTAAAGTTTTTAATTAGAGACCGTATGTTTGTATGAACCATAGTTAGCTTATTATTTTCTTTAGGTATTTTAAATGAGAACTCATTAATATTGATACAGTTGGTTAATTCCGATATTGCACTTAAGGACATTAGACCTTTTGGTAGAATAAACTTAAAATACAGGTAGGTAAATAGATTAGTAGTAAAATAAAATAAAATTACACTAAGACACCTAAGATGCGACATGTGCGATGTCCTCCTCGCACCAGATTGCAATTGGTTTTTCTCCGTCTCCTTTTCTTGTCTTATACTTTTCCTGCCTGAAACCACACGTACATAAATCCAGGGTGTAGCTTTTGTTAAGCGTTTAACAGAAGTGAATTGTTTGATTTGGATAGGGCAAGCTCTGTAGAACGCACGGGACTACGTTACTTTGATATATTTGATGAAAATGGTTTTATCATTATTGAGATCACATTTATTTTCATGTGGAACTACAATGAGGATATTATTTTGTATCGTAGGTACATGTACTAACGATAACTGGAATGATTTACTCCACAGGTAAATTATTTACTTCCGCAGCAGTAGATATGTACAATCATGTACCTAGTATACTTATGTAACGTACCTTCTTACAATTTCAGTTTGAAATGGTTTTAGATGGCAGTAATGTTCCAGATACATAATTACAATCACCTATGCATAATTAGTTATTCCTCTGTGACGGACGCGATGATGCTGCGCCCCAAAGGGCTGATCGCCTGATGCCAATCACTTGCAACTTTTGTAGTGATTGTTTTAACGGTGGTTTTTGTGAATTCTAGAGCCAGTTTCATCATCTAATCACAAAACAAAACAGAAGAATCAATGCAACTAGGCGAGTCCCTGTAGTTCGATTCCACAGTCGGACAAGGCCCTCTGCGCGCTTCAATTTATGTGATTGTTTGTGCACTTTGTTTTGAATCGTCACGTTGATATAAGTTATATAATCTAACTTTCCTGCCGCAGTCACCTCGATGGTGGAACTGGCACAGTCAGCTGTATAAACCAGTAACATAACTCTGATTTTAACGAAAAGGATTTATTTAACCAGCATCAATGCTTAGTTTTTTTGTAGTCTAGATTCACATAGTTTGAGGCTATTTCACTTATAGGTGTAAAATAAAACTAAAATACCAAGTTTAGTGCAAATTCGCATTCTGAAAAGTGTCCTTACTGCTATGTAACAATATTTTTATTTTATTTGCTATGAACGATATTTCCTCAACCCTCGACTCCCACTGCACCGGTCAGCTAATAATTGCTATCTGATTAGAAGCTTTCGTTCAGGAAATTAATGAAGTTTCTTTTTGTTTACTCACGTGCAGACTGATCTGGGGTTTAACCAACAACGGTGTGGAATGAATCCCGTTTAAAATTAGTATTTATATTTGCTACCATCGTGTAGCAAATATAAATACTAATATTAAAAAAATTGCGCGCACCTCAGGATGTACCGACTCGTATTCAAATCAACGAAATATTTTTTCATTTGTTTGGAGTAAGGATTTAAAAACCAGCATTATGTTTGCTGCGGGTATCGCGACCTAAACCTCAAAGGCAAAATTAACATGCATAAAAACGCGTTGGCTGGCAAAGTGGATAATCAGATGGTGCCTCCTCCTCCACCCCCCTAGGGCGAGAGGGGGAAGTCAATACTCTAGGCTTGTACGAACAACACCGCAAATTATTATTAATGTTTGTCGAATAGAGGTCAAGTAGAGGTCAATCAGCTGATGACGTGGAATGCTGCTAATTGATGGATAGCCTGCAGACCGCTCCCAAGGTTCCCGAGCTGGTCAGTGCGACGGGTGATCGATCTTATGAATACTAAATTAATTTGGGTATTTGTCGAGTAGTTTAATCGATGGGATCTACTAGAGACGAACCTTAGTTTGGCTTGTCGCCGCCACGGTCTTGTGTCAGCGTCAGCCTAGGTTATTGTCTTATAACCTCTGATCCCTTTTAAACGGTTTTGTTCAAATTGATTGCTTCCTTGTTAGCCAAAAGTCCAAACCCCAGGCCGATACCCTCGATGCCTTGAAGCCAAAAGCCCTAGTTTGAGTAATAATCCAATTATCGTAGTTCGTAACTCGCCGCCGCCCGTCGCCCGTCGCCCGTCGGTGTAACTTGCCTCATTACCCAACAACTTTGAGATACAATTAAACAATGAAAACTTGAACGGATTATATAGATTTTGATATAATAACCAAAATACTGATTGATCAGCAGTTTGCAAGCTTTGAGAATAGGACAAAATAATTATTTAGAATTATGATTCCTCACTAAGTTTTATTTATCAAACAAGTCTCTGTTAAAGTGTTTTAAACTGAATCAAGAACGATTTAACTGCATCGAGTATACTCGTATATTGATCTATAATAGTCGTTGGATAATGACAAATGCCTTTAAGTCTGCCTGACGCAGACTTAAAAAAACAAAATTCTGTGTAGTGCAAAGGTACTTGTGTAGAATAGAATAGAATAGAAAATACTTTATTTATACTTTATTAGGACACCACAAATACATTGGAATGTTATAAGAAACAACATTTAGCTACACGATAGAACAAGGGGTCGGACTTATCACTAGATAGCGTATAGAGAGTGTATTTATCCAACCACTGGGATAAAACTCTATTACACGTAATCCGAAATATTTCGATACAATTTTGACTAAGTACATTATGTATGCTATTAACAGTCTAAATTATAATCTTAGTAAATACATCTAAACCACGTCTCATACCAATCTGTATCCCTTCAAATACCAAGGTAGCAAGTATCTCACTCGGGTTTGATAGATACTGCTCAGAGCGACCGCTACTGATTGCAGGGCTTTGAGCCTTCAAACCCAAAAAGGCGGTAAGGTCACATTCACATGTGAGTATATACAACGCTTACGTGAATGTCAATCTTACACTAGAATATTCAAGTTTAATTTTTATTGACAACATTGTGATATGCTTACCGTATATTCGCAACAACAGTACAGCGTCACCGCGACTAGACCATGTCCAGATTAAAATTATCATCAAATTATAGATTTTGACAAAGAGTACTATTCCTAATGTACAAAAAACGTTACTGTATTTATTACGCTCGTCATGCAACGTGAGTTGTTTTTTGGAAACTTATCATACTCGATCGTACCTTGGTGACAAGAAGTTTCGAGAACACGGATAATTGAGTAGATGGATGGATACCACGAGCTAATTGCCACCTTGAGTGACTTTTGACATCGATGACCTCTCTGCTCGGCTCCCGTTTTAGGAGAAGTTGGATTAGTATTTGCATATTACTTGTAGGCTACTGTAGATGGACCTGATATCAAGATATTATTAGCTGTTCCTATTGTAATAATTTATTTAAATACATTTATTAAAACAATCCTTGGCCGGGCACCCATTAAAAATTTAGGCTGTTAATAGGTACTTTTCGTCTAAAAGTAATTAGTAGAACCGACCTCCTTAATAATTTTGAAGAGAAGACTTAGAACTTATAAATTGTTTCGTAATTAACGCTTTGATCAAATATATTAGCCTATCATTTTTTTCCCTCTGAAGAATAGTATTAAGAAATATAATAATATTCACCAGGTATCAGTATAATTAATATTGTTACGTTGGTTATTACAGACACTTGAACAGTCTTCAGACAGAATGGTTTCAAACCTATACAAAGTCGCGGGGAACACTATTATTAGGTAATATAAATTCAACACCCATTGCAACTGCAGCCGATTAAATTCATAGAGTCCAGTCACAGGTATGAGTGCAGTAATAGAACGTGTAGGAACGTCCAGCGCTGAATGAATGGACCTGCTGAATAATGCATCCCTCTTATATCGCCAATTAAGTCGCACCACGTGGCGACCGGGACCCGCCGCTTGCACGGCACCGCCGCCATCTGAAGCGCTACTGGGAAATTCCTACTTTATGTGTAATACTTCATATAGAAGATTAAAGATATACTAAATTTATCTGAAAATAAATATATTATAGATATATGTATAACACATAATGAAAATAGCCAAAAGAAATTGTTAAAAATAATATATAAAAATAATTTATTTCATCTGTAGATTATGAGTGCATCTGTTGTGCGTCATCAACTTTGCAACTAAAAAATAAAATTTAATTAAAATTAGGTGTATAATTTTATATCAACAAACTAGGAGAATTAAACCAGGAATCAGGTCAAACAGTGAACTTCACGTAACTCCAATAGAGCAACTACCTAATACCGAGCATGTATCGCGCAAGTTTCTTGTCTATTGGTCTAGCCGGTGAATTTGATATGAAGGTAAGTACCTACTTCAAAGTTTCGGAGTAGGCCCGAGTCTCGATATTGAAGCGAGACGTGCCTGTTGAATTTTCCATTACAACGATATTAAGTGATCGCCGAGCCGTTGGAGTTAGGTCTAATGATGAATAATTTAAGACTTATTCCTAAATTATAACGTTACCCTGTTTAGCCACTGTCACAAAAATAATTGCGGAGTAATAGTGGGTTTTGGTCAACGGTGTCAGTGGTTTCTAAACCAGCGAATCGGTTTATCGCTTAGAGAGCGATACACAATGTGGCCATTTCCTGCCCAGTTAATTTTATAATTTTTTTAATTTTTTCTACTAGTGTTCTCTATCAATCTTGTAACTTACTAATAGTCCGACAGTAATTTACTATGAGAATAGTATTAAAGCAGCCCGCAGCTCTTTCATTTCAGCACTGAATTTACTAACAAAAGGCGAAAGGATATAGTTTGCCCTCAACAAACAGGCTCTAAACATGCCTTCAAATTTTACATCATGTTTCTTGGCTAATATAATATAATAGACTTAAAGCGTTAGTCAATATCAATGAAAAAAATCAATAAATAAAAACAGTCCAGATAAAATAAAAGCTTCAGCCAGCTTTGAAAATTATTAACAGTGAGACAGTGCAGTCATTGTCGGGTAAAATAGGGGATTAAACTTATGAGATGTTTTTTAGACGCACAGAATGCATTCCTTTTTTTTTAGGTCAAGGCAAAGGTTTAATGATTCAAAAATAGCTTTGTGAACTACACAGACTAAGACTAAGACTAAGACTTTGTGTAGTCCACAAAGGCAAGATACAGGGGTTTACTAAACTCATGATGTTTTTCAATTAATTGATTAAGACTATGAAGGTGGTCAGAGGTTGAAAAGTTAGGCCGAAAGCCAGCTTGTTCTGGGGGCTGGTTTATGTCAAGCTGACCGTCTATACGATTAGAAATTACTTTTGTAAATGATTTATATATGTGTGAAATTAAACTGATCGGCCTATAATTGTTGTGTTGTTGTGGCCTATGTTGGTTTTTTCGCCTTTTTTATGAAGAAGAACTATGTTAGAATGGCACATTTTAAGTGGAAGTATGCCAGTGGTGAGTATGCTATTAAAAAGGTTGGTAACTTGGAGTAGAAGAGCAGGGAAACCGATTTTTATTACTTCTGACGTGATACCATCCTCTCCAGGGCTTTTATTATATTTCATACTTTTGAGCACTTTATCAACTTCCTGACCGGTAATGAAAGGAATGCTATCAGGGCAGGAATATTTTGAAATAGTTGTTCTGTTTATAGATTTGTCTGTATAAAGGTTTTTGTAAAATTTTGTGCAGATTTCCAATAATTTAGTCCTGTTATTATGTTTTATTCCTTGATCATCCGTTAAACCATTTATCCAACATTTCCCTTTCAAAATTACTTGCTTAGCTACACGAAGTGACGTATTATTCTCGAGTGCTATTTGTATTAAATGACAGTTATATTTTCTTAAATCAACTCTAATGCTACGTTTTACTTGTTTATCTATAACTCTGTATTCTTCTGTATTTATTTCAGTATCTAGTCTACTTTGTATAAGCTCTAAGGTTTTATTTGTAAATTTTGTGTTTTTATTTGTTTTTTCTTTAAATTTATTACTAATTTTGTGTATA
Source organism: Lampropteryx suffumata (assembly GCA_948098915.1). Classification (NCBI taxonomy): domain Eukaryota; kingdom Metazoa; phylum Arthropoda; class Insecta; order Lepidoptera; family Geometridae; genus Lampropteryx; species Lampropteryx suffumata. The sequence goes on from OX402551.1 coordinate 391,252, forward strand.
CAAGTTACGATGTCACTGTATTGTTTTTCTACGTCATCAGTTTCATCGTGATTAATAAGTGAAAATTAATTATTAAGTTCTAAGTTAAAATTATCTGCATTATTTATTAAATTTGGTTTTGAAAGTTTCGAATGTAATCGAATGTAAACCTACATTAGATTTTCATATACATTTATTATACTGACATTACTGTCTATAACACAGTACTGTTTATTTGTTTAAAAAAATAATAGCGGTAAACTATTATTTTGTATTATCTTAATATTAATTTATACCTATCTATATGATTGTTCTGTATTTAAGATATTTACAAGAAAACACCGCACAATGCTTGCACTTGTTTAAAGGCCAGCAACCAACTGCCGTACGAAACTACCCACACATATAAAATATTTATCAGTTATACCACATCCCTCCACCACTATTATAAGAAAAACCTAATAATTATAAATAATTAGAACTTAAACTGTGACGGTTTTCTAGTTTTCCTGATCGGATATCGGCGGACAACTTCAGGCTACTTTTGTTCATTATTGCTTTCACTATAGAGGTTATCCTCATCTTGCACACGAGCAGCTTTAGGAGAACCTGCGTCCACAAACTCATCATCTGAGTCATCTCCGATCTCCTCCACTGTAAGTTCTCGCGCAGGAGATGTGGAGGAGGCCGGAACATGCTCCTGCGAAGACTCGGTCGGCTCAGAAACTAAATCAGCGATAAGCTCGTTAGGCTGACCTGCGCTTCCGGTCACGCAATCTCCGTAAACACTTACAACGTCATCCTGTTCAGACGATGAGTTTCCTTTGTACGCCAATAACTGATCTACATGTTTTTTTACATCTGTTAACAATAAACATACGCAAACCTGTACATTCCTTTACAATACCCTGCTTCCAGATATGTTTATTACCATTATTGAAATAATGTTTAACTAAAACTTTGTCTCCTACAGAAAATAATACGTTTCTTTTACCTCCAAACTGTATACATTGATTCATTTGAACTTTGATTACATTGTCTCTAGCAGCGGATGTCGAAAACGATGATAAAGCCTTTGCAGGGCATAATAAATCGAACCGGCAACGCAATGGACGTCCAAACATCAATTGCGCAGGAGAAAACCCAGTAGTTGAATAAATAGAATTTCTATAGTCAAAAAGAAACTTATTTAAAACTTTTACAAATACCCTTTGATTTATGTTATTATTTAACAACGTTTTTAAGCCATTTTTTACAATTTTAACACCGTTTTCAGCCTGCCCATTTGACATAGGATGATATGGAGCACCCGTTAGGTGCTGAATTCCGTTTAATCGACAAAATGTTTCAAACTTGTTTGAACAAAAGTTTGTAGCATTGTCAGTAACCAAAATACGCACTAAACCAAACCTACTAAATATCTCGCATAATTTACTTATTATTGACGCACTATCGATTTTTTCCATTATAAAACACTCCAACCATTTAGAATGAGCGTCAATTGCGATTAAAAACTGTTTACCGCCCAACATAAACATATCTACATGCACACGTTCCCAAATGCATTTCGGGTATGGCCACGGAGTTAGAGGAACTTTTGGTGGACTACTCCTGAGGGTATTAAAAACGCTGCAGGAACCTATCTTTTCCTCAATATGCTTATCAATGTTTGGCCACCACATGCGCATTCTAGCTTCAGACTTTGTTTTAACCACGCCAAAATGGGAATTATGTAGCTCATTTAAAAATCTTTCACGAAAACAAGAAGGAATTACTATTTTGTGGCCACGTAATATACAATCGTTTTCAACAGCCAGATCCAACCGACATAAGTGAAAAGGACGTAATTCTGGAATATTGTTTCAGCTCGGATATCATCAACAGTTATAGGTAGTAAAACAGATTCAATATACCTCGAATGATCTAACACCTCAGTCTCATTCGACTGGGTCACAGTTCGTGACAAATAGTCAGCCACGTTATTTTCACTCTTTACATATTCAATGACGAAATTATACGCTGATAAGTGCATATCTTTGCAATCTATTTGCTGCTAACACAGGTACCCCTTTTTCCTTCCCAAAAATAGACAAAAGCGGTTTACAGTACGGCCATACAAATAATGATTAAATTTTCTAACCGCAAACACAATAGAAGTGGCTTCCTTCTGAATTTGGGCGTAATTAATCTCTGCTTTTGATAAAGAACGAGAGGCATAGGCTACCACACGCTCGGAGCCGTCAGGTTGTTGCTGTGCGAGTACCGCACCCAGGCCTGCGGGGCCTGCAAACATCGCACGTCACGATCGTGGGATACTCTGGGTGGTAGTGGGCCAACACGCGTTTCGAGACCAATTCCTTCTTGATTGTTTCAAATGCATCAGATTGCGCCTTACCCCAAACCCATTTAACACCTTTCTTCAATAAGTTATTTAAAGAATTAAGTACAGAAGACGGAATTTGGAACAAAACATCTATAATAATTTACCATACCCAAGAAGGACTTTAACTCGGATACATTCTGTGGGAGGTTACATTTTACAATGGCCTCGATCTTACCCCTAGATTTATGTAGGCCCGATTTATCTATCACAAAACCTAGATACTCAACCGAGCTTTTAAATAATTCGCATTTTTCGCTCTTCACGCGCAGCCCGGAATCTTGTAATCTTTTCATAACCATTTTTAATCTTTCTAAATGCAACGCCTTACTGGGAGCCGTAATCAAAATGTCATCTAAATATATAGAAACACCATCTATATACCCCAACAGTTGTTCCATAGTACGCTGGAAAATAAATGGCGCGTTTGCTAAACCGAGTACAAGGCCCGTATATCTGTACAAACCTTTATGTGTATTTATACAGCACCATTTCTTAGAATCATCTAGTTCTAATTGATGATAAGCCAATTTTAAATCTAACTTACTGAATTCTACTCCCCCATTAAGCTCGGGCTTAATGGTCAAATGGCAAAAATGGGTTGGTACCATTTAAAGGCTCTAGCACCTAGAGCCTTTAAATGGTACCAACCCATTTTGCGAGAAGTTGGTACTGTGTGTGCGTGTGTGTAACGATAACGAAAGATAAATAGAGAAGGAGAACGCATCAGATAATTCTACCACTTTATACACCTGGAGTTGTGTATAAAGTGTGATGTTATATAATTTATTTCAGGATATAATGTTGATGTTGCTTATTACCAAGCTGAGATATCAGATGTTACACATAATACTCGTATATACGACTACAGTAAGGCTTACTAGTTTTATTGTACATATATGTACTTAAAAAAATATATCAATTCATTCCTAATCCTTAAACACCAACTAGCAAGGTGTTTGTATCAGCAAGTCCGTATCACGCTGGCTGGTACAAAACAAAGTCGACTTGAGGCCGGAAATGACGCGAGGCTTCGACACCGATCCGGACTCGCTCGCCGAACCGCGTTGTGGTATCGTGCGTCGTGAAATCAAAGCTCACAAACATGATATCACTCGAGGGCACACCGGGGTATACCGGGGTTGGGGATGCGTATTTAGTTTATTGTTTCTACGATGATCGCATTACAGCTTTACTAGACTAGAAAAATCTATATATAATATAATAATAAGCTTGCTATAGTTGCTCAATCATACATAACGTATGATTATGATTAACGTTCAAAACGTTAAAATAAAATAAATAAATAAATAATCCCAGACATTTTACACAGCATCATCTGGCCCCAAAGTAAGCAGAGCTTGAGTTATGGGTACCACATTACTGATACACTACTTATATACTTTTCTTTTTTTGTAAATACATACATATTATACATAGAAACACTCAGACCCGAGACAAATACTTGCAGATCATACAAACATTTGTCCCGCAGCGGGAATCGAACCCGCAACCTTCTGCGTCTCAGCTGGATCTTAGGCTACTGCGCCACAGAGGTCGTCCTAAGTTAATTAATTGTTACCTATATGCAAATCTCAGGATTTCAAACATTACAAGATAAAGTCTAAGCTTATTTGCTGTAGTATTTTACAATAAGTGTGATGTCAAGCCGATTCGAATCTATTTGCTGTCGTTTTATTCACGTCAACAAAAACCCGTCAAACTTTGCATCACCAAAAATAAAATTCTTTTTTAAACATTCTTACAAAATAATCTTTCAAACACTTCACATCAAATCGGAGACGAAATACACATGTTAGCGTGACAATAGAAACAGCTCAATAAACACCAGTAAATAAGCACAGTGTCATAAAACCTCATCTAAAACAAAGCAGATGACATACAAAAGTTCCCGATTTACTCGGAAACTCAATAACGGCGTGAAGTTTCTCAGACATCGGAGAAGTATCGCACAGCGCTAAAAGGATTAAACACTTTGGGAGACGAAGTCGGCGTCTGTGACGGAGATCGATACACAAACTTTACTTTCCTATGTTTCTGTATTAGTAATGGCTCTTGTTTTGCAGTTCAAATTAAAGTAAGTGTGCTGAAAAATTCAGTCCAGCAAAGCTGTTCGTGGTGATTTTAAAATTAATTTGAAAAATTATTTCACTCCTTACTTTCTTCTTACGTTAACACTATAAAATAGGTCTTTTTATTATAAGTTTTTGTGTCAATTCACCATTAAGCTCTGCAACGAATTTTTTCGAATTTTCCTTACTTTTACTTTTGTAATTTTGCCATTAATATGCCATTAAACTAGCTTGTGATTCAAACAATTTTAACAAAAGCGAACCCCCTGAACAGAACAAATACAAGAAACATGCCGTCAGCGTGTAGCAGAACAAACAAAGATATTCAATTAGTCGACAGAGTGGACTCGCAAACAACGGGACACTTGTTTAGGAGGCAGTTGTTGCGGAACACTAGTTCCGTTGTCGTCCCAACAAACAAACATCGAGTACTCGGACGTACAAGTTCACTTGAAGGGGCGTGTTTAGGGACGTATTACGATTGTAGTTGACAATCAATTTGTTCAATTTGCAAATTTGGGTTAGCACGCAAGCTACAACTTCTCGATAGCACATCATTGTACTAGGCTTACCGACACAAGCGTTGAAAGTAGTTGTCAAACAAGAAATTTAACATGAAATATAGACCTTATTGGTATATATTTCAACAAGAGAAAGGAAAGCAAAAGGTAAACAATTCGAGATTTTACTGTCCTTCTTTTCGTACTTAGCATAATGCCACTTAGCTCCACTAAGGTAGAAACTATTTGTTATTCTTCATCTCAGCTCTAAGCATTTTCTTCGGCTGCGGTAAATACAGACCTACTTGTGTTGGGTTTGTTATTGTTCGTTTAAAACAAAGCGGACAAGCAGCTCTAATGTAATTGCAGTCCGTCTTTGCCATTTTAAAAGAAAATTTAATTTATTCCGTTTCTTAATATCCCAAATTGAATCCGGAATTGCGCTGCTAATCCCAAAATGAGTTTTCTAAGAGGCGTTTTTTGTATATTACTTAAAAGCCTTGTATCAAAGCGAGGGGTTTTCAGTTAATAAATAAATGGATTTGTGCATCTTACCCGAAAACTTGGTGTGCTTTGAGTAGAGCTGGTAAAAGTTTAACGGTTTATTAACATACTTATGTACTAATACATAATATATTTCAATCAACTTTTAACTGACTTTGAATTCACAAATCTAAGTTAGGTACACCATGGTATACTTACAATCTGCAATGAGTCAATGATAGAATGGGCTGTTCAGCATGTGCAGTCCATTCCAACTCTTAAACAATTGCTTCGCATTTGGCGTGCATGGTTATCTAAAGAGCGTTGCTTAGGAAGTGTCCGCCACACTATTGCGCGTACGTACATATCCAGCGGGCGCTGTGTAACCGATACACGTTTGAAAGGGAGCGAGTGTCCCATTTCCCTCCTCTAGGCTCAACCGCCATTGATATATCGGCTACGACCTGCATACACCTCAACCACCGCACAAAGTGATTTAACCCCTCCAGTGGTGTAGATAAAGTCTAGTTTGGGATGAGATGGAAACCACCGTTCACGGCTGTTGTCGGAGCTATAAATTGATATAGAAATTGAATTTTAAAATACTGTTCCGTACTAGGGCTTCTTATTGAGCACTTTATTGAGCTGTTTTATGACGTGTCTGGATTTACGGCGTCACGCTGCTGAACTGATATTGAGGTACTCAGTGTGATGGGGGTATGGTTTTATGGTCTAGTTGCGTTTAGTCATAGCGTGCCATGTTTTATTTTCCTTCAGAGTAGTTGGTTCTACCGATTGTATATCGATATTTTTATTGTTCTTTCTATATCACGTTCAATGCTTTTTATAAAAATATATCGCAAGACAAAATTAAATAATTTTCATTTTGAACCAAACTTCATGTTGTATAAACTCGTAAGTCAATCCATACCACGAAATCAGGTTACATAACGTTTTAATGAATTTGATTCGGCTAAATATGCTTTTACATTTTTATATTTATTTATTTATTTATTTATCCTCTATCCTTACAGGCACCCCCAATGCGATAGAGTACCTTATATTCTAGTCTAGCCTAGTCTTAATAAGTATTAATATTAAAAATTATACAATCATTTACATTCATCATTTAAGAGATACCCAAAAACAAGATAATTTACTTACGTACTACATAAAAACATATATTATAATGTCAAAGTAATTTGATAATGGACTATATAATATAATATATATAATATATTTCACCGCAAATACCAGCGGAGGCGTAATAGCAAACATAATAACGCCTGAAAATCATTTTGTAATTACAAGGCGTTGAGTAAATATAATTTACAGTGTCTCGTTTTAGTATTTTTACATGTCTATTTGTTTACTCACTTTGCTGAAATTATTTGATTTGAATACAATTTATTATAAACTTACACAAGTTGCGAGATCCCTCAAGTGGGTACATATTTAAAACCCAAAAAGGCAGCGGAAACCTGTTAAGCTGCAAAAAATCCCATCATCCACGTCCTCGTGTAAAGACCCCTCACATTGTCAAAGCCTAAGAGGCGGAAACGCCTTGCTCGACCAATTTATGTCATCAAATTGTCGATGAGATTATATTTGGGGTTCATTTCAGTGTAAAATTCGTTTAACCTTGTCACATCTCATTCCTGGAAACGTGAGAAACCCTTCAAGGTCCCCCCGCACGATATCCGCCTTTCCATACGTTTAGCTAAAGTTCTTTTTCGGATGTTTAAAGTATACGTTTGGTAGAGTTTGTGGCGGTGCGGACACGCGTTTAGTTAGAATACACGTCGACGTCTGCAAACGTCTCCAACGTGCCAAATTAGCAACGTTTTAAAAGAAGGCTGTCAGTGTGTAAGCCTTGTTAGGATTTGTACCCTCTAAAGTTTTGCCTTATTTATTTAAATACTGATCCTAACTTATAATACAAATTCGAATGTGACTCTGTGTTTTATGCATTTTTTGCCTATCTCTTCAAGGCTAGACGACTGAACGGATCTGATAAAATTTAGTAAAAAGATATGTTGGATCTTAAGAAAAGATAGATACTCCTTTTTATGTAAGTACCATAGGTACGAAGCCGCTGGCGGAAGCTACTACATAAAGTTCTTATTATATTTTGTCGCTAGTCAGTGGACACAAACTATTATTGTTCAATAGAATGAGTTCATCCGTTCCAGAGAACTTCCGGAAATGACTGATTCTGGATCGGACAGACGCAGTATGAGTACAATAAAATAAATGTTAGATGTTCATTGAATCGTTTTTTGTAAACAGGTTTTCGATAACACCATTTATATTAGAGAACTAGCTGCTGCCCGCGGCTTCGCACGCGTGGTACCTACATAAAAAGTAGCTTATGTCTATCCCCAAGGTCTCATCTACCTCTGTAACACAATTCATTAAAATCGGTTCAGCAGTTTAGGCGTAGAAACGTTTCAAACAGACAGACAGACAGACACAGAGATACTTTCACATTTATAATATTATTAATATAACAATAATTATTGTAGTGTAGGGATTGAAAGGTTAATTAAAGTGTAAATTGAAGGATTCCTCTCGTGCACTTGGGACACGTCTTCGAACTATTAAGGTTTTACGAGAAGCCTGATTCCTCTCAAAATATTTCTTCAACGCTAGTAAACGATGTCATTATAAGATAGAAGGTAAATTATTGTCAAAATATTTGTACATGAATCTTTTGTACGATTAGCTATCAGTTCTCTTGGCAAGAGGAAATAAATATATCAGCATGATAAAACTCTTGAAAAGTTCATCGAATTCAGTTGAATTGACAATCAAATTCCATTTCGATGACAAATTCCAATTATCGTATCGTCTGTTGTTGAGGATTAAGATAGATAGAAAATACTTTATTGCACACCACAAAATACATTAGACTATTATAAGAAACAGTGATTAGGTACACGGTAGTACAATGGGCGGTCTTATCGCTAGATAGCGATCTCTGCCAGACAACCTTAGGATGGATAGAAACCAATTTAGCTGAATATGGGGTGATGAAAATATGTAAGTGATTTATGATAAAAATAATATGTACATACATATTTATAGGATAACAAAAAGAAAAAGATATCGAATGTCATAAGTAACGTCGGTAGTTTCATTATTCAAAACATGTTAAAATAATGTATATTAGAGTATTAGTATTTCAATATATCTTTTGTTGCTTTGCCTTGTAAAAAAAAAACAATTTTTGTTTAATAAAATCACAAAGTTTTTTATCGTCTTCTTATATAGTAGGTGAATCTAGGTGCCGGTTCCTTTTATACCCAGTTCAAGAAGAATCCGGCAAGAAACTCGTCTGGTCTTAAAGATTTATTTTATTAGCAAACAAAACAAAATTTGTAACAAAATTAGCAATGATTAAATGATCATTGCTAATTTTTTACAGATACCGTCGGTCCAATACTCAACTCGCTAAACTGAAAATTCAAGAGTTTTCAGGAGAGCGAAAACAAAGTTTAAGTCGCTGCTGTATTAGGTGTTATAGATAGGTTTTAAAATTTTGACAATATATTAGCTTTAGGTAAATGTCTATATGGTGGTAATTATCAAATCGTTAGAATATTAATAATATCGAAGTTATCGCAGATTGGCGAGTTTATCATGGTTAGTTTTAATAGGTAGATATTTAGATGTACTGAGGTAAAATATCCAATGTGGTAATTAGACGAGTATACTGTGGTATAACACATCAAGAAAATGCATTTATTAATAGTTACTAAGCCAAAATGTAGAAGGTACAAACAAATTACTGTCATCTTTTGCTAATGTGGGCTAAAGGAATTTATTGATGGGGATGGGATAATTAAATAAAAAACACGTACACTATATTCCATCATATATTTTTTTTCCTTGTACTTTATAAAACCTATAAAATCATAAAATTACTTTATTTTTTTTTATTTATTAATAAAACTATGACACTTACGATCTGAGTTAGTTTATGTTATTAAATTGGGGCCAACATTTTTAGGAATAAAGATTTTTAGATATATTTAGGGTTACCTATTCTATTATGATTGCCTGTTATTAATTAATTGTAATAAGTAGCTTAAAGAAAATATGGTGTTAAAAATCAAGCAACTGTCTACTCATTTGAACTCTCCTCTCCAACATCAAGTAAATCTGTGCAAAGTTTTAAACAAACCATGTTTTTTTTTATTTTGTAATATATATCATTTCTGTGTAGAGTTTTGTATAGGGATAGTTATCGTTTTCCTTCATTTCATTTTCATCACCTATTAATAAACCATCCTCAATCAGTGCATTTCGGTATTCCGGTGACATTAATAATAAGCGGTTGCCATTCATTTTTCACCGTTAAAACTTTATTTCGGTATAAAAACTTTTTCTTCACCAATATGCCGATTTTGCACTCCTGAATAGGGATATGCGCATCAATCAAATAAGATTCATAAGGGTGTAGTGATTCGGGAAATTATATTTATATTTTAAACTCCGTATTAATAAAACAGATAAAACGATAGCTGTAATAGTAAGTAGTTAATGTACGTAGTAAATCTGCCTTTACCCTATCATTTTACCTGTTTTATTGAAAATGAAAACGCAGCGATCACCCCACAACAAGAAGACGATACAATCTCACTTCCGTCTGAAAATATAGAAGATCAGTCAATGAAGGAAGTCTAACAACAATATCAGGCCCATGTTGCAGGTGATGAAGCCAAGATAGGCCTTTATAATGCTGTCTGAGTTCAATATAGGAAGTATGCTCCAGACACCATTTTTGTATTAAATAGTTATGACAAAAAAATGGTACTTTAAAGAAGAGATGAGAGAAAACGATAACTAACCCTATACAAGAAGTCTACACAGAAAGTATAAATATTTCAAAGCAAAAAACAGGATTTTTTAAAACTGCACAGATTTACAAATATCGCAATGGTTTTTACGATGAGTTTTCTTGTTCGGAAGCTGTACGTGACGCTCTTCTAGAGCCTGATCTTGGAGAGGAGAGTTCAAATAAGTAGACAGTTGCTTGATTTTTAACACCATGTTTTCTTGAAGCTACTTATTTAAAATAAATAATAATAGGCAATCATAATAGAATAAGTAGGTTTCTTAAATATATCTAAAAATCTTTATTCCTAAAAATGTTGGCCCCAATTTTATAACATAAACTAACTCGGATCGTAAATGTCATAGTTTTATTAAAAAATAAAATAAATTGAAGTTACGGCTGTTGATTTTATGGTTTTATAGGTTTTATAAAGTACAAGGAAAAAAAAAGATGTAATATAGTTTAAGTGTTTTTTTATATAAGTAGTTACTTAAGCTACTAAATGCACAATAATGCAATCAAATCGAACTTCTTATTAAACGATGATAAACTAGTGAAACTACTATTTTGACTAGTCAATACACATTAAGTAATGCACATTAAGTAGGTACTTATATCAGCAAAACTACTACTTTAGCATAAAACTTGAGCAAGGTAGATAGGCAGCCAAACTGCCACATAAACTAGTTGACTTATGTGGTTAAATGTGCTTTTGTAGGATTATGCCATGGTGATAGATTGGTCATTTATAATGCAACAGATATGAAATTTTGCCACATTGTGCTTTTGGCCTTACCATTACTATGCATCAAAAAGTGAAAAACGCCAAAAAGGCAGTTTGGTGAGTTGACCGACTGACCGACCACTGACCGACCGACCACTGGACCGACGAATTACCATGTCGAGTTGAAGCAGATTCGTTCCAAGCTCATTTAAATCTTGTCATGTAAATAATCTGATATTATATAATTATGCTTTATAATATATCTTAATGCTAATTCGTAGTGTATTTAAATTTGTCAATCGTCAAATCTAGCACATCACTTGTAACATTGTTATAGAAGCATATATATATTGTCCTACTTACTACCATTAGCAAGCCTAGCTGTGGAACAGAAGACCCCAGTACTCTAACGCGAGTTACAGCAATATTAGGATAGACGTTACAATTAATGGGATACATGACTACACAAACAGACAATCAATTACAATAACATTTAGCTATAACGTACTGCAGCTTCAATTAGAACATAAACTACTACGACGATGTCATCTCTGTTGTCACAATCACTGACGTCTTATAAAACAATGCTGTAACTCACAAATACTTACTTTTCAGTTCTTCTTTTCGAGTCACAAGTTCTTTCGAACCATTGTGGTGAAAAGATTAAAAAAGACCTGCAATATTCATTTATTATTAAAGCATAATATAGGTTAATGTTACCAATTACCCTCCATGCTGCCCATTTCTCATGGGTAGAATGTTTGAAAGCCGGCTCGCTCGATGATGAAAGACTTCATCATCATCATCATTTAGCCCGATTTCACCCACTGCTGGGTATAGGTCTCCTTATATTACGCCACAAGTCTCATCCAGTGGTTCCCGACAACGCTGGCTCTTGCCCTTTGGCCATCCTTTGGGCGTTCTATCTCCACTTCTTTTTGCAATATTTATTAATAGTATCTCTCAACATATTTCTTCGTTTTATCACTTATATGCAGACGATCTCCAAATCTATACTCACGCACCTTTATCTATGTTACACGAGGCGGTGGATGCCACTAATTTTAACTTGCGTTGCGTTTCAAACTGGAGCAAATCATATGGTCTCTCTATAAATCCAGATAAAACGCAAATTATTATAATAGGTAGCTCCAGAATGATATCCAAAATTGACTGGTTCCATCTCCCTCAGATGATCTTCGACGGCAAATGTCTTCAACTGAGTGACTCGGTAAAAAACTTAGGCGTACACATAGACAAGCAACTTTCGTGGCGACCGCACTTGGCTGAAGTCAGTCGAAAAGTGTTTGCTGCTGGAGCTTCTCTCAGAAGGCTTCGAAATGTTCTCCCTACCGCTACTAAAATTGCGCTTGCACAATCCCTCCTTCTTCCAATCCTTGATTATGCTGACGCCTGCTATCTCGACATCACTGAAGAGCAACTTTATAAGCTTCAGCGTCTCCAAAATTACTGTATACGATTCATATTTGGTTTACGCAAATATGATCACATTTCTGAATTTCGCAATAAACTCAAGTGGTTGCCAATCCGCTTTCGCCGGAATGCTCACATTCTCAATCTTCTCTTTAATATTCTGTTCTCTCCTTCAACGCCCTCTTATCTCAAGGAACGGTTTGAATTTCTCTATCTCTCTAACCCTCGACTCTTACGCTCCTCAGATACCAATCAACTCAAAATTCCTGTTCACTCCTCTACCTTCTATGGAAAGTCATTTACAGTGCAGGCTGTCCGCTTGTGGAACGCGTTGCCTGTAGATATCAGAAAGGCAAAGACTCTTCCCATCTTCAAAAACTTGGTCATGAAACATTATTTGTCGTGCTGTTATACGTAGTCATTTCTGTATTGTTGATTTTTTATATTGTTTATCTTTATATGTATATATATTTATATATATATATATATATATATATATATTTATATATATATATATATATATATATATATTTCTATTGAGTTCATATGTATGTATATATTTATATTAGTATTTGTTTATCTTATACATATATGTAAGTATGTAATTATATAAATACACCACACCTACATGCCCCTTCTCTGTCTATTTATAGTCCAGTCCATCCAACGGTTGCCTGGTAGAGATCACTATTAGCGATAAGGCCGCCCATTGTATTGCCTTAAATAAGTTTAGTTTTTTTGTTACTGTAATATTCTGTGTGGTAGTCAATAAAGTGTTTTCTATCTATCTATCTATCTATCATCCTTTGGCCACCAGTCCGTTACCGCCATTGTCCATCTTCCGTTATCCATTCCTTCCAAAATAAAACACTTGCATGTAAATAAGCGATCATCTTGTAAAAAACCAGTAACAAGATTCTGAAACATGCTCATAATAAACTTATAACACTTTTCAAGCTAAGCGTCGACACACGATTACTTAGTGAACATAAATCAGTGAAGCAGATTGCGGACAGTCGAGGAAGCTGAGATAAATTATTACCACACACACACACACACACACACACACACACACATACAACACAAATATGTACAATACAAAGCGAACTCAAGCTAATATTATGTAAGTAATGTATGAATTTATGGTACCCCAAAAACAGAGTTAATATGATTATTGGAAGCCAGTGGCAGCTATGTAAGCTGGGATCAACACATAAAAGCATAGACAAGCATCGCAGCTCAGTTGGTAGTTACTATGCTTTCTGCACTGTCGGCTAAGGGCTCGATTCACTCCCAGGATAAATCATTTTGTGATGAACATACATGTTGGTTCTGTGTCTGGAAGTTTCATGTATATAAAAATATACAAGTATTATAACAGTTGGTTCATATTATTATAAGCTATTTCTAGTTTGAGACCATAATGGTTTTGTATTTATTGTCTACCAATATTTATTTATTTTTTCCTTATAAAAAGTGCCTTGGGCGATCACGTGTCATATCTGCAGGTTAAATAACCGCACTGAATATTTCTCAAATCGGTGACCACAATACTAAGTTTCTTCGTGCACTTGACAAAGTCTCATGCAGCGACCTTTTTATAATAGACATAAGATCTAAATTGAGATAACCATCCGCTATCCTGAAATACATGTTACCGTGTTTGAGATACCCGAACACATCCGATCATAGCCGAACCCGAACACGACAGTAATTGCGTTACCGCATGTAACTGTACGGAATTGATTTAGTCCCGTGACGTCGTTACGCGCACTGCATTGCAATGCCGTTGTTTACGACAACTGACAACACTTTGGTTGGAATGTTCTGGATAAATTGACAACAGCCGAGTGCCACACTATTATAACGATAATGTTTGGTTAAGGTTATGTGTTGTTTGAACAACTAGTTTATAGAATGTTAGAAATAATTAAAAATGAATGTTGCAATCATCCTGCAACGGCTAAGCAGATTATATTTTATTTTTCTTGAGTCTTTTTGATGTATATATTACTTTTTTGACGTGATAACGACTTTAAAATCGGTCAACGCCGGCTGCACGCACAAAAATTGTCACGTTCCGCCTGAACCAAGCGTGCAAGCGAGAGCGCGGAACAAGCGATAGAGAGGCACAATCGGCCTTAGCGTTCGGCTTGTAACACATCTTAATAGGTTAAAAGTATGCAATTTTTCATCAATATTTTCTTATGACGTTATTACGTAAAATTATCGTCCGTAAACCGACTTTGATGACAACCTTTTTTTTTAAATATTAAAGTTGTTGATAAACGTTCACTTCGCCTCCTCGGTTCAACAATTCTTGATGAGTCTTTTCCGACCTTCATAGAAATTTTAGCAAAACCTTGGACATATTATTCAAAATTAATATTATTTTACAATAATCAAGTTTTGTCTTGTTGTTCTAAAATTTACTTACGCTAAAGCGTAATCTTAAAAGATGTTGTCGACTGTTGAAACACTGCGAGCTGGTGGAGGGCTTAGTACTTTGATGCAGTCTATGTTTTTAAAATGGCTACTGACTCGTTTAATAAAGCCTAACTGTTTATATGCTTTGTTAGCTACTGTCTATGTGCTCAGCCAGTACTTACCCTTTTCGAGTCGAGCTTTACACCTAAATCTCTTATAGATTGGACTTGAATAATGCTGTTGTTATTTATACTACAATTTATACCATAATAAAATTTGAATTTTCTAGTAAAAGTGACTTGTTGAAATTTGGCAGCGTTAACCCTTATTCTATTTTGACCATAATAGTTCGAGAAGTTGTTAAGATCTACTTGTATTTTAAACATGTTTGTAGACTGTTTTTTTTTATAGTTTTTTTGTGATCATGAATCATTAAGTAACGTGATTGTTTTACGAGCAATTTTTATATTAAATTATATAGGTTTTGTAGAGCAAACGACACAAGATTGAACCCTGGGGGACACCAGGAGGATATGACCGTATATTCACTACGTGAACTTCCAATTACAACTGCCTGTCGTCGATTTAAAATATAGGATGTCCTCTTATGCTAGCGCTTGTAGCTTATGAAGCAAAATATTATGGTCAACTCCGTCAAAGGCCCTTTCAAAGTTTGTCTTTTTGTATGTATAACATCGACATGTTTTCCATCATTCATACTAAACAGTAGGTAGTTAGAAAAAGAAGCTAAGTAAGAAATGGTAGATCGTTTATTCATAATGCCGTGTTGCTCGCTAGGGATCGATTTAAATATGATTGGGCAATGTTCTTATTAATTACCTTTTCAAAGATTTAACTAAAAGTATTCAAAATTGAGATGGCCTGATAATGTTTGATTTTGCTACGAGAGCCACTTTTATGAACAGGAACAATACGAGCCTCCTTCTATACGGTAGAAAATTCTCCATATTGGTTGACTGAGAGTGAGAAAGAATCTAAGCAACAGAATTACTTTTTAGTATTATTATTTTTTACTTTCGTGAGAGAAGTTAGAGGCTGCTGAATATTGCCAACAGGTCTACTGGGCTGGGATGATTTAGAGTGGCTAACCCCATCCTGAAAGGTTGACTTTATTTGTATAGGTGTGTTTGAATTTTCACCACCATCCCCTTCACTAACTACACAGATAGGGCACTTCCAATGAGATCTAGATAACAATTTATTCCTGTTGTTTATGCAGTCTGAATGATATCAATGTAAGAAGATCGCGCACTTGATACGCTTCCGTTCATCTACAATAAGTTAGCTCTATCATTGAGAGCATTACCGACTTCGTTGTTTCAGAAAAAGTTGAGAATAATATTAGATAATAAATGTAATTATACAATTAATGAGTTTATGACCGATAATTCTATTGATACGTGCTATGACAAAGTAATCCACTTCCTGATTTATTTAATTCCTTTCGACCAGATATTGTAATGTATGTGACCTTTGTATTAATATAATTTAATTTTGTTTTCTGTATTTTTTATTTAATTTATTGTCGTTTTATTTTTTGTTATTATTGGTATGACATCAATATCATAAATATTCCGTTCTTCTTTATTATTTTATTATTGTAAATGATTATATTTCTATTATTATAGTACTTGTGTAAACTATAAAGATATAATTAATTATACCTAATTAACTATAAAGGTAGATTACATTGAATCTATGCAAGTTGTAACATCTTTTTAAACATGTAATGATGCAATAAATATTCTTTGACTTCTGTGTCGCAGTGATATTTCCTTTGCATGTTTCACATTGTGCTGCCATCGTGAGATGATACAGAATTACAACTTTATATAAACACGTTGTAGGTCATAGTCCAGCGCGGGTAAACAAAACACATTTACTCTGTTTGTCTGTTAATTTTGATTAAAGTCGGTAAGTTCTAAAACGGTGAGATTACGCTGGATGTGATTGGTGCAGTCTATCGTGAGCTGATTTCATAAATAGATATTAATTAACTATATCTAATCTGCAAGTGATTCACAAATATATTACAAGTCTCCTAATTGTATGCAAAAGCAATTAATAGTATGTCGGGAACAGCTACGGAGATATCCACGATCAATTAACGCACATAAGCCGAGTATGAATAGCGTATCAAGGTCTACATAATCCGTTAATTGATTCCGCCCTGAGAGTCCACCCGCCCATACCCACTCGAATATTAAACGCAACCAAGACAAACTGTAGCACTAGCTTCTCATTTAACATTGCATTAATAATAATTGACCTCAAGGATAAGAAACTCCAAAGTTAACTTTAATGACTATTAAATTGTGCTCAATTCCAGTCAACGTGCTCAACAACGGAAAGTTTCTCAATCAATCATCGTAAGTAAAAACCTATAAAAGCCTGCTCTCTTTTTGACTTTATTATTCAAGTTTCAGTTCTAGCGGATATTATATATAATAGTAGATGTAGCTTCTCGAATTTACATAAACGCCGCATATCGTACATCCGTAGCAAATTAGCTACGCTGTGGCAATGGCGTAGCGATCTCGTAGCAATCCGTAGCTCGTAGAGATGCATGTAGCTCCGTTTTAGATGAATCTGCATAATTGAAAAGATTCTGTATAAAACTGTAGCAGAAGCAAAATTGTATCTGCAAGTGTGGGTGAGTAAGCACCGTTTCAGATTTCAGCTTATATTTTTGCAAGGTTTTTGTAGAGTACAGAGGAATATTTAATGTTTGAGGATAAGAGTAAAAAGGCTTTTTACCGTAACGTGATTTCTCGGAAAAGTTGTCTCCCTTATAATGTTAATGTAAATAGACGTGTTTAAAAAAAAATGTAAAGTGATTTCAGTTTTATTAGAGCTTCGAAGATCAACAAGGAACCCTTATAGGCAAGTTGTGTTTGTATTTCTGTCTGCATGTCTATGTGTCCGCCTCTTATCAAAACTCTAGCTCGAAGAATCTTATCATAATGAAAATAAGAATACGTATAAGTAGCCACTACAAAATTAGGATATAAAACCATATATAATGTTTTTAGTGGTAATTTACCACTCATCTGCCTAGCCTTAGGAAGTCCACTACTGAACATAGGCCTCTCCAATTGACTTTCAGGCAGAACGATTTTTAGCCCTCTCCATCTACCGACTTCCTGCGATCTTTACAATGTCGTCAGTCCATCCGGTGGGGGGTCGTCCTACGCTACGTTTTCCTGTCCTTGGACGCCTTTCGAGAACTTTTACTCCCAAACGGGTATCAGTTTTGCGAGCTATATGGCCTTGCAAATTATGAGTGCTATGTCGGTGACTTTGTTTCTTCTACGGACTTACTCGTTGCGGATTTTATCACGTTGCGCTACTAAACTTGCGTATGAGGCCAATAGTTAACGACCAAGTCCCAGTTCTATATGCCATCACTGGCAACACGCACTGATTAAAGACTTTCGTCTTGAGGCTCTGCGGTATCTGTGACGAGAAGATGTGCCGTAATTTTCCGAACGCTGACCATCCGAGTTGGATTCGTTGGCTGACCTCTTTGTCAAAGTTGGACTTGCCCAGTTGAATCGTCTGACCCAAATAGGCATAATGGTCTACAACTTCGGTTATATCGCTCACAACATGTACCGGTACGGGTGCAACATGAGCATTTGACGTGATTTTTGTCTTGCTGACGTTCATTTTAAGACCCACCTGTTGGGAGACGATATTGAGGTCGCTGATCATTGTGCGAATGTCTTACAGTGGTTCTGCCATGATGACTATATCGTCGGCAAATCAAAGGTGAACAGTTTTGGAGAAATTACATCTCCGTGTCTCACCCCTTTATGCAATGGGATTGGATTCGTGATCTGGTCCTGGAGTGGGGTAGGCATGGTGGTGTTACTGTACATTTCAACATTCGATATAACGATAGTCGATTTGGCACCGCTGGAGTGACTGCAACACTGTCCGGGTTTCAACAGAATCAAAGGCTTTCTCATAGTCCACAAACGCTAAACAAAGTGGCCGATTATACTCTTTGGTCTTCTGTATAACTTGCCGGAGCGTATGGATGTGGTCTATGATGTTAAAGAATTTTCGGAACCCGGCTTATTCGGGAGGCTGGAAGTCATCAAACCTACGAACGAGACGATTAGACGAATTTACCACTGCATACGATAAATGTTTTTTTATTTTCTACCCCCATCATTTGGCATAACGTTTAAAAGTATCTTTGCGGTCATCGTTAGGGTTCAAAGGTATGAACAGGTTTCTTAAACAGTTTTTGAATACATACATTACATACATTTGCATACAGTTATTTTATGAATAAAACCTTTTAAAAGTTGGTAATTTTATGAAATTAATATAATCACAATTATAGATGGTGTTTGGTAACAATTATAGATTTGTTTGGGACGTGACTACTAGTCATTCTTATATCTACTTGATTCGAAAGCATTCACTTGTACTTAGTTTAATTACAGTAGGATTCTTATTCTATTATATAGCCTTTCTGATGTATATAAACCTGCAGTCAAAATTTTAACACTCGTCCCACGTGACCGATCAAACGTCATAAAAAGTAAACGAGTTCGCGATAAGTAAGCAGTCATATTCCAAAAGGCTCCGTCTCGAATGTCTGCATTCGACCGTACAAGTATTTTCATGAGAAAAGTCGTAAAAGGCTTTAAGAATCCGAAGTTGATAACTTTTATTAGAAACAGAGCCGGCTTACTTTATTTGTATTGATGGAACTCGCAATATTAGACTCTTGCGGTTCGACAACCTTTCCTTGTGACCTACAGACATACTTTCGTACCCTTCAACTAAAGGAGGGATGCTATTTGGCAAAAGTTTGCGACATATTCTAATAAAAATAATTTAGACTTACTGCCTTTCGTCATCATGAAATATATAACTATAAATCCATACTTCCATAATGTTAAGTACCTGGATAACTGAGCTTGCTCGGTATAAAATACGGATAAAACGACGTTTTCTAAAAATGAAACTTAGCTAGATCGATTTATTGCCCCCGAAACCATAATACTTACTAATACTTACTAAATACTTAATAGTATAAGTATGTTTGCATATACTAAGTGCAATCAGCACGGTTTGGGTAGATGTGAGTACGTGGGTGCGTGTATTTACACAGAGGAGCATGGTTTTGAGACTTCAAAAAGTCAAAAAAAGTCAAACTTTATTCAATACAATCACAAGGATCACTTTGAAACGTCTTACATACTAGGTGAATTGAGGTGCCAATTCATCCTAACCCAAGCCCGAGAAGAATTGGCAAGAAACTCGTCTTGCTTCTAGCGCTTTTTTATATGATCCATTTTATAACTACTTTAACTACGAAATACTAATACAAGAGAGTTTATACATTTCAAGTGTGTCGGTTAACTGTCTGACAGTCGGTTAACTGTCTGGCAGAGCTACATGAGGCCATGCATTCTTATCAATAATATACCTAGTCATTTATATTATAATAAGCTTTCTTCAAACGACTACCTTTTATGTATGCTTTAAATTTCTTAATAAGTAGTTTAGTAGCATTTTCAGGACGCTTATTATAGAAGCGCATCGTGTTCCCCATAAAGGACTTATTAACTTTTTTTTGTCGAAACCTAGGAATGTATAATTTATGTCTTTTCCTAGTTATGATTCTATGAAGGTCACTATTTTCCTGTATCGCATCTCTATTTTTATGTGTGTATAACACATTTTCATATATATATATATATATATAGTGAAGCTATTGTGAGAATATTAATTTCTTTGAATATATCTCTCATATATTCTCGTGGTTTCATTTTATAATTTTTTGAATTACAAATATTTTACCAATATCAGCTGCTTTCCCTCAGAGAATGATGCTGTATGACATAACACTATGGAAGTAACTGAAATAAACCAGTCTAGCTGTAGCTTCATCAGTAACCCACCGTATCGCACGAACTGCATATGCAGCGGAACTAAGCCTACCAGCAAGTGTTTCAATTGGTGGTCCCCACTGTAGTTTTGCATCAATATTAAGACCTAGGAAGATCGTGGAATCTACAAGGTTCATTGCCTCTCCATTCATTACAATGTTGATCGGGCTATGAATAACATTTGGCGAAGTGAATTTGATACATTTAGTTTTTTTTTAATTAAGCAAAAGATTATTTACAGTATACCAGTTAAGAACTAACGATAAGGATTCATTTACGTTATCGAAAATACTGGTTTTACCTCTATCAACTTTAAAATTTAAAGACGTATCGTCTGCAAATAAAACTATATCACAAATATTTTTACAAAAAAAAGGTAAATCGTTAGCGTATACTAGGAATAAAAGAGGGCCTAGTATCGAACCCTGAGGTACCCCTATATCAATAATTGATCCTGAAGACCTCTCACCACCCACGTCTACTTTCTGGACTCTATTGGATAGATAAGACTGTATGAGGTGATACGCCCGGTTTTTAATGCCATAATATTTTAACTTTGTGATTAGGGTTGAATGACTCACACAGTCAAAGGCCTTAGATAGATCGCAGAATACCCCAACTGCATCCTGTGACTTCTCCAAGGCCTCAAATATATGCTTTATGAGCGCTATACCTGCATCAGCTGTTGACCGACCTTTAGTAAATCCGTATTGATTACTATGTAGCAGGCCGTTAACGTTAAAGTGATATAATAATTGATTCAGAATTAATTTTTAAAAATGTTTACGTAACGCAGGTAATATCGATATCAGTCTATAATTAGCGAGATCACTTTCACTTCCAGACTTAAACATAGGAATGAGTTTACTGTGTTTCATGAGATCGGGAAAAACTCCCTCGTCGATACATCTATTAAAAATATAAGCTAAACATGGTGCAATATCTAAGATAATGACACCCCGCACCTTTGTAGACATTCCCCAAAGATCTTCTGTATTTTTTATATTAATTAACTTGAATGCTTTTATAATACTAGCCTCGTTAATATAGCTAAAACTAAACTCATTCTTATATTCTTCAACACTAGATTCTTATAAAACGGAAGCTCTGGAGGCTAAAGAGTTTAACGATTTGGTCATTATTTTTGGTATATCTGAGAAAAAATTATCAAATGCATTCGCAGCATCCTGTTCCTTTGTCAAAATTGTACCATTTATATTTAATTTGAACTGTTTATTGCGAGCCCTTGATTTACCTGTTTCATTATTAATTAATTTCCAAGTTGATTTTATTTTATATGTAGAATTTTCTATTCATTTTTTCAAAAACAGTGATTTAGCCGCATGACAAACTTTTTTGAATACTTTTGAGTAGTTCTTATCATGTAAAATAAAAACTGGATCATCCAACATTGTCTCTCTAGAAGCATATAATTCGTACAATGTATTCCTACTTCTATAGATACCTGGTGTAACCCAGTCCGCAAATCTAGTAAAATTTTTTGCTTCGCATGTTTTTATTCTAAATATGTCAGCGTGTTCTTTAATTATAAAGTTGACTATGTGGTGAAAAAATCATCTGGATCATGGTACGACGGAATCTTTGTGTTTAATTCTACTTTGAAATGTTTTGATGCGACTCTCTGTGATAGGTCGGTAAGTAAAGTTCTGAGCTTCAACTATACGATCACAAGAAAAGGTGGCGCAGTGACCGTAATGGTCAGAACTAAAATGTTTTAGTACACACTTATGAACTGGTGTGCAACTGCAATAAATGTTATCTAGACAAGTGGCTGTGGTTAGTTTCACTCTTGTCGGTTCATCAAAAAGAGGACTTAAATAGAAACACTTAAATATGTTTAAAAGTCTATCAGAGAATGGATCAATCGGAATATTTATATTAAAATCTGCACAAACTATTATGATATTATTACAAGCTATTTTTTGCAATACTTCTTCCATTCATTTAACGCAAAATCAGCATTGGGAGGACGATAAACGCTCACTACGACATGCCGCTCCAGCTCGACACACGACACCTCAATAGTTCTTTCAATAGAATCATTTCTAATATCCTTACGCTCCTTGCATTTTAAGTTATTTTTACAATAATTAACGAACCACCACGTATGGCGTTTAAAGCTGCTGACAATATTGTAATTTTCGCAGTAAGGAAGTACCTCAGATTGTACCATCCAATGTTCATTGATACACATAATATCTACACTAAAATGATTTAAAAATAATTCACATTCTTAATTTCTTAAATACTTTGCTGGGCAGGCCTTGCAAATTTTGGTGAACTTCATGTAAACTGCCTGTTTTTCCCATTGTAGACTTGGTCAGTTTAAATGCTGATCAGTTGACCCTACTACATTTTTTCCCACAGACTATGGGGTCGTCATTACACAGTGTTATAGTTCTTATAACAGAATCAGAAATATTAAATGCTAACCATTTAGTAATAATTAACTTACTACGCCTACTAAGGTATACATTACCTTTTGTCAAATAAAAATTACTAATAAAATTATTAGTGTCTAAATGTAAAATGTCACTATGACGACATGTCAAATTGTAAAGTATTAAATTCAAATTGAATATTTTGTCATTGTCTTTAGCACTCAACGATTTTGAGTAAGCACATAAAATTAGTTTCCCTAGCCCAAGATCTAGCTTTTCTAACAGGGTCTCAATTAGTTTAATTAAGTCTGATCGCTTGACACCACTACTTTCACCTAATTGAACAATCAAGGTAGTGTCTTTGTCTAAGAATTTATCATTTTTTATTTTATCGGTAAAATAGTCCATGGAGACATCTGTGTAACAGTTATTTTTGACTGCCTGTTTTATTAGTCCACTAAGAAGTACTCCCATGCCTCCCGTCAGGCAGTTGCTCACACATGGGTGGGTCAGTCTGTGTACTATTATTACGCACTTGTAAATAGATGCTGTCATTGTTTAAAAATACAACATTTTTCACATTTTCTTGATTATCAGAGATCTTCATTTCTGCTTTTCTGCATGTTAAGTCACGAAAAAAACGATTTCTCTAAACTTATAACTTTAGTTATTCATGGCAGTCTCCGTCTATATATTTATTTGGTCTGAGATAGATATAGAACGTACGTAATAAATAATAATAAATATATAAATAATGCCGGACATTTCACACAGCATCATCTGGTCCCAAAGTAAGCAGAGCTTGTGTTATACCACATGACTGATATACTACTTATATACTTTACTACTTACTATACTTTTTTGTAAATACATACATACTATACATAGAAACACCCAGACCCGAGACAAATAGTTGCAGATCATACAAACATTTGTCCCACGGCGGGAATCGAACCCGCAACCTTCGCCTCAGGCAGGCTTTCGCCCACTGCGCCACAGAGGTCGTCAAATAGTAATCCATCTTGTCAAAACTAGTTCCAATTACGATAAAACTTATGATTGAAATAATGCTTAGTGCTAATCAAAACTAATAGACATGAATTCTGTCAAAAAATTCCATAAGCGCCATACTGATGTATCAAAAATATGAATTATTTTTAAATACTTGGAATTGAATCGTGAAACTAACGCAGCAGATTAAGCACATCAATTCTGTGTTCGGAGAAGACACGGCTAATGAACGCACTATAAGTTTGTGGTTTAATCGCTTTCGTAGTGGAAACTTCGACTTGAACAATGAACCACAAGGAACGCCATCCACTAAGGTAAATTACAATGAGCGATGAAAGAAGCATTCCAAACTATCAAGGAATAGCGGCATGGTTTTAAGTTAGTTAACCCACAATATTGACTTATTTGAATCAAATCGGTAAAATAAAAACATGATAAATAGTTGGCTCATGATTAGATCTGCAGACAGAAGTGCATATTAAAGCTTACCTTACCCTGACAACGCAGTGGTTGGCCCCAGGCTTAACGAAGCATTAATGTCCTAAAGCAATGCTCATCCATAGAAAGGTTATGATAATTGTTTAGTGGTAATTAATTATAGATTTATTAGATCCGGTCAAGCAATAACGGCAGACTGTGTGAATTGAACTGCGATCAATGATGGCGAAACTTGCAGGGAAACCGCCGAGACTCGTCCGCCGATCATCAGATCATCATATCAGACGAAA
This sequence comes from Lampropteryx suffumata, assembly GCA_948098915.1. Taxonomy (NCBI): domain Eukaryota; kingdom Metazoa; phylum Arthropoda; class Insecta; order Lepidoptera; family Geometridae; genus Lampropteryx; species Lampropteryx suffumata. Next base: position 416,186 of record OX402551.1, read on the forward strand.
CCAAACCATTCGCTACTTATTCGCAAACATTTTTTTCCACGATTTGTTTTTTTTTACTAACAATCTGTGTGAATTTATATACTACTGGTCCTCAGAACTCAATCTTAAAGAATTATATGATCATTCTATGAGATGGCAGAATTGGATAGATAATAAGGGTAAATACTTTGATAATTAAAAATATACTTAATAAATATATATGTACATTAAATCTTATAAAAACAAATGTTTTAATTTTTCAATGCTAAACGGTAATTTTATACCTATAAGTACCCCCAATATTCAAAGATTCAAAGATTCAAAGATATTTATTTGCATATATCAATTTGAATGTGTTTGGAACATGTAATAACCAAATAAACATAGGGACGTATGTTTATTGGATTGTTACATGTTCATGGATAAACAGTTGAACGGATCTTGATAAAATTTCGTTAGAAGATATGGTAACCTATGTCCGTCCGCAGTAACTTGCGGACGGACATAGTTTACTTATTATGTAGGTACCACGCGTGCAAAGTCGCAAGCAGAAGTTTGTTCATAACAAATTAATAAAAAGCCTTTATAGCACGTAAAGTGTAAAATGAGTTATTATAATAAAGGTATAAAATGAGTTATTATAATAAAGGCATTAACAAAGTCAAAACATTTGCCTACTGAAGGTCGCGTTATAAATAAATCCGCTTAAAATAAAACGTGACATGTGAGTTAATATTTATCTCTGTGTAGCAGCCAGCCACTGTCGGAGGCATTCCGTGCCGGCTTTACACTGGTGTAGTAGCTAAGTTGCTTACTAATCAGTTAAATCAAAACATACGTTTTTAGCTCTATTTGACTTTGGTGCTAATCACGACGCTGTGAAAAAGAACTTACAGTGCCAGATCAAGTCTAAGCGTACATTTTTTGACAGCGTTTAGTCAGAATTGTAACGAACTCATTGCAAATTGAATTTGTGTAATGCTTAGTTTGAGTTTTGTTCTGAAATGCGGGTCTACTTAGGGTGACTCAGGGTGCCAATGCAACTTATATGATCAGAAGTGGCGCTCACCACTAACTAGTTCAGACTTGACTAGTTAATCTATAGTCTATAATCTATACATTCATCCATTCTCATACAAATACTTATAAATTTTAAAGTGTTTCTGACTATGTCGGTCTGTTTGATACCTTTTAACACCCTTTAAAAGGTATTAAACAGACAGGCATAGTCAACTGTCTCAGCTACTATACTATACCGCTACAAAAGGAAAGGCTTTTTTCCGCGAACCCCTACAAGTTAGATGAAACCCTTAAAAGGAACGGGAGTACGCAGCACGCACCGAGGCTGCCAGCGGTGCGGCCAACAACTTCTAATTGCTAATTACACTGTTTCAGTTTTAGCTGAACGTAATTATTTAATGTGGATCAAAGCTGACTTTGCATGTTAATACCCTTTACTGTTATAGTTTCAGTTCGTGAACTTGGAAGCCTCATATCTCGGCCTCTGGCTCATCGCTAGCATTATTACCTCTATTGTTATTATTATTATAACCATAACAAAGTATTATTTATATATATTGTTATAATCTCCACCTAGTGTTAGGTACGCTTCGGTCAAAAAAAATTTAATAATGCGAACGAGCGGAGTAATGATTGCGGCTCTTTGTTTTAATAGCCTCTTTATTGTATTGGTAATATCATTTTATTGTTGAACAGGCACATGCAGAAGCCATTCGCGCCGAGAAAGAATTCATTCGGTTCCACGTCAGTAGAATTTGTCCGACAAATTTCATTAGCGCGATCGGCACTGCCGTGTGTGCGGTCACCATAAATCGTCAATGATGTTTTAAATAACAAAATGCTTTTGAAAACTATCTAATATTAGTTGCGTTGTTGATTTATTATGTATTAAATCTATATTTAAAAAGTTGTTTACCTTTTTCGGATTTACAAATCAAGCTGTTACTCAAAATCTAAAAAAGCCTTACTAAACTTTAGTATCCTTGATAATTATTATTGACAATTAATTAAATAAATAAATTATCCCGGACATTTCACACAGCATCATATGGCCCCAAAGTAAGCAGAGCTTGTGTTATGGGTACCACATGATAGATATACTACTTATATACTATTTTTTTTGTAAATACATACTGCATTACAAAATATCTAACTATTTTGTAAAACATTTTTGGTTTTCCCAAACAGCAGTTTAGCCAGTAGGGGGAAACACCTCTGTGGCCTCTATCAAAAATGGCGACTTCAAAGCTTAATATTTATTAAATAAATATCTGTATCAAAAATTACTTAAGAAAACACCTGGTATCTTTAAAAGACTGGTATCCCATCTAACGATATGCCACACGATGGGGTAGTAAAATATTTAAAAAGTCAACCCCTCTTCATAATTTTCTTTTTATTACATAATTTTGTAGAAGCCACTCATAGGTATTCGTGAAATATTTATCACGATAAAACTAACAGTCTGCAAGCAAGAGCAAGATTAGGGGCGGACAGGCAGACAAACGGACAAAGAGGTCCTTGTAGGCGGAACTGTAAAAATTAATTTTAGATGCTTTCTAAGGTCTACGTAGCGAACATTCTGGAACTACACATTCTATTTCCAGCAAATACTTAAAAATTGTTCATCTATATATACAATATCTTTGAATATCTGCCGACAGCTACAGTATCGGCTCAGCATGACAAAGAAAACCTCAAGGATTACCATAATCGTTGTTTTGCTCCAAATCTGGGGAAAGCTTACATTTTTAGTTCAGCAAAAATGTTTTTACGAGTCGAGGGATTATACACGGAAAACCTATAATTGTGGCGCTAACAAAGCTTCGCGCGCTGGGACATGCCTCTCGCGTTTAGTCTGAGAGCTATGAGTAGCCTACCATTATTTTTTTAACTTTAACTTGAATAATGCCGCTCAAACTTAACCGAGTTTAGTTATTAAAATCACAAGATTAATAATTGCAAACCACTTTCTGAAGTAGGTTAATTTACGGCTGTTTGTTATGAGCAAGCTTAGAAAATAATTACCTCTTTTATCCCAGCATGAACAGGTTGATTATTTGACTAGTTTCCCACTAGCTACTTCAATTAGTTTTCTCTATTAATTCGTGATGATTCAATCATTTTCTCAAAAGCAAAACTAATAAGATTCAAATACCAATTAGTAATAATCGCGATCACCAAATAAATCTGGCCTGATATTTGATTGTATAATTTATTTTATTTCCATAATTTTTGTCATAAATATTACTGCAATTTTTCGTCAAGTTTAGAATATCACGGTGCACTTTTAGCGTCGCCATGCTTAATGCACTGTGTTGGAGACTGACTACTAAGTATTTATCTTAAGATCACTCACTAGCTAATGTTTTGTTTGAATCTATTGCCATCTCTATTTACTGGCGTTAGAATGAACGGGACAGACAATACGCCACGGTGGGTAATTATGTAATTATAAGATGTGATTATAAGAGAACATAACATAGAAGTGTCAGACAGATCACACTGAGGGTGATTATTACTAAAAACAAATCAAACTTCTGTGAAATAAATAAGTTTTCCCTGGTACAGAACACATTTGTATCGGAACCCGCCACAATCTCTCACACTATCCTCTTTCCTGCGGAGAGCCGATAGCGTACTTTTTGTTCGCCTTCGAACGTCAACGTGCTCGCTTTGTTTACAAACGTCGGTTCTGGTTCTACTGTTCGTATTCACTACTAGAAAACATTTAAGTCTGTTGCCATCAAACGTTTATCTGAAGTAGGGCATAAAATTAGACCCTTGTTTTTGATCCCTATGCCAAATTAGGTACACTCTGTTAAAACAATTTAATGATACGATATTAATGTCCACATCTTATATACTAGTCGTATATAAATGTATAAATAATTAAAATGTGCGCGACTGCGACATTCAAGCTTATTTTAGAAATAAAACAAAAGTAAGTTCACACGATCTTATATTTCACCAAATAATGTAGAGGCAAGGAAAACAGTCTCTATCTATTTAGTCTCGTTTGAATAAACAACTCTAACAAAGTGCTACCTAATACTTGTCAATTGTCAGGCAGACAGCGAATTCAAACTGACTGAGACACTTTTGTTTTATATGTAGGCATGAAAGTCTAAAACACACGGAACCCTTGTCACGGCGGCTGTTTCACGCTTCACTTGTTTTTTATTATTTTCATGCTCAGTGGGCATTTGAACCGTCTGGGAGAGACGGGTCCACGAGCAACTAACGAACAGAGTGCATGCAGCATTTAACCACAACAGGTAGATTTATTGCGATCGCCCTGTTTCCTGAGTTACCACAGGATGGTACCAACATTGCTACCTTATTAGAAAACGCTTTATATACGTACGTAAATGCACGGTCTACCCTATAACGCCAATGACTACTAGGTACGCAGACACTAGATCAATACTATGCAATTAATAACATCAGTTAGCAGTATCCGTTCGTAGCTTATACTATAAAACCAAGCACGGAGAGTTTCCTTTCTCATACATAAACTAACTGACAGTTGCTACTAACGGATAGTAAAGATAGTAAAGAAACCCGAAAGACTTTTAGCAAGTTCTCTCTCTGTTAGTTACAAAGTCGTGTGCATGGGCACTGTATGAGGTAAGGTAAGGCAGGCTTGACCATTAAAAGGATAAACTATAAATTGCACCCTGGTCCAGCAACGAGTGAATTACAGATTCAGACAATATTGAGATTGAAAGGCGTAATAAATTGATTGTGGAACCGAGAACGGGACATTTAACTCGTAAAGGATGACTTTGGGACCCCTTTACAGGTGATAGACACCATAAGTTACGAGCAAGTAAAAATAAAACAATCATCAGTTTTTGGTTGAACTTTTTCAGTAATGTTGTGTTATTTTGGGTGACCGTTTGGCTAAATGGTCAATTGGACAGTTTAGTTTTAAGGCGGCGCTGGTGAATAATTTACAATAGATACATTATTACACATGCTGCACAATTACTACTGACATTCTAAGACGTAAATGATAACAACTGAAAATTTTAAGAAACTTTGATAGCTCACCCATAATAACTGAACTTCTGGTATATCTCAATATAGCTGGAACTCTCTGCTTAAGAACTAAGAATTAGATCAGCAACAAAATTATCTTTACCAAAACGCCTTTCAGGGTCTCTTGGCGTAATAATAACGTGAAAACGCTTCAATAACAGGCAGTAACTGGCCGGCTCGTTGGTCGTGACCGCAAATTGAATGGCGCAGTCCCGCGGACACAGTGTACGGGCACGCACAGAAGGGAAACACATCGTAGGTAGACTAGGTACTCTTTTGATCTTTGCTCCAAATATACTACTAATTACTTTAGGTATTTATTGACATTATACCTGATGTAAAAGACCCAGCTTAAATTGTTTTTGCAATATTGGACATTGGAGACAGACAATATAAATATTGAACAAGCAGGAAATACAGAAATATGTAGAGGTCGAGGCCACACATCCGTATCCGACAAATTGCTAGTTAATCCTAAAATCCACCTAATCCGGTACTAGACAAAATAAACTGTTCAAGCGCATGTTGGTAACATGCGCTTGCACTGTGAAGGCTTCCGAAATCTGAAGTCCGAAGGTATATAAAAAAAAATAAAGCCTTATGATTTTTGTAAGGTTTACTTAAACAAATATCAGCACAACAACTCTGTTTTCTAAAATTATACAATCAACTTTAGGTATTAATCAAACTGATGCTACGGACGAGGCAACAAATGCTTGGGCATTGGTCTGTCCATCCGAAACGAAACCAAACGAAACCTCATTTACAGAGACATTGGGACCAGTAATCTCGAAATCTAGTAATGCCTTACTAGCCTGACCAAATATGGCAAACATATAATCCTGTATCGAAAAACTGTTTACGAAACCTCCTACTATTTTTAAAAGACCTATCTAACGATATGCCATACGATGGGATAGTAAAATAAAAAAAATAAGCTCACTATAAGAGATCTAATTAGAGGCAAATAGACTGTCAGTCATAGCGAAACTTTAAGGGTTCTTATGGACTTCGGAACCCTAAAAACCTAACTCTGATTCCACATATATCTACTTTAGTTTGTACAAATGTTGCCTGGTATAGATCACTATTAGCGATAAGGCATTGTATTGTCATTAATAGTAATAATTATAATAATAATAATACCGGACATTTCACACAGCATCATCTGGCCCCAAAGTAAGCAGAGCTTGTGTTATGGGTACCACATGACTAATATACCTACTACTTATATACTTTTTTTTTTTATACATATTATACATAGAAACACCCAGACCCGAGACAAATACTTGCAGATCATACAAACAAGTCAAGTCAAAAGTCAAGTCAAGTCAAAAGATGATTTATTCAATACAATCACAAGGATCACTTTGAAACTTCTTACATACTAGGTGAATTTAGGTGCCAATTCATCCTAACCCAAGCTCGATAAGAATTGTCAAGAAACTCGTCTTGGTCCTAGCGCTTTTATATATGATCCATCTTATAACTACCTTAAATACGAAATACTAATACAAGAGAGTTTATACATTTCAAGTGTGTCGGTTAACTGTCTGACGGCAGAGCGACATGAGGCCATGCATTCGTCCCGTTCAAACATTTGTCCCGCGGCGGGAATCGAACCCGCAACCTTTTGCGTCTCAGCCGGACCTAAGCCCACTGCGCCACAGAGGTCGTCAAAGGTATTAGTAAAGTTATTGTTATTGTAATATTCAGAAAAGAGAAAAGATTATATCGAGAAAAAAATGAAATGAATGAAATGAAAATACACACATCAAAAAAGTCTAAGCAACACATAACTTTTTCGGATTATTTTATTTTACTTCGTTGTAAACTTTCATGAAATATCGAACCTTTGATAAACAAATAAATACTGGCAGTTTTAGTAAACTATGTTTTTAAACAATAAAAACATTATTTTGTCCATTTTTACGGCATTTCATAGATGTCGCGAATAATAGTCCACGTTAATATGTTTTTACTATGTAATGGACCGTCGTCATCTTACCACTAAGGAAATGCAAAGAGCTGTAGGGATGGCTTATTATTAAAATGGCTTATATAAAATATAACAAACTGATTATAATAGAAGACACAAACTTAGGGTACTACTGCATTCGTATGAGTCTATGTCTAACTCTGGTAATGGAGTTAATTAATCAACCAAAGATTTTATCATAACCCAACGTGAGATAGTGTGATGAGCATTGTTCACCAGTATTTATTTTTATAAAAGTCAGAAGTGAAAGCTTACCAGCCTGGGGGAAGAGAGTAGTAGTAGTCGTACTGTAGCTGGCACGCCCTGTGTCTTCTACTCCTCTGCATCGCTATCTGAAGGGAGGACAGGAATGTCTAATTGGATGGAACAGTACATTTGCGCGGGATTTGCATTACCGACCCTCTATTCTTGACGGACCCTCTCGTTTATTATAGTATCTTTAAGTACCTCTTTAATAGCTAGACGGGAGTAGGTCTAAAAGTAAATTGTCAGATTAACTCAGACAGTTTATTATAAGTTTATCTCGCAAGAGTGCAAAGGGCTCTAATGAACATTTGATTCAATAGCCTGGAGCTGTGTTCTCGAACTTCTAACTCAAACAGTAGAACTTCTCAAAGCTAGACACCTCTTATATTAGTATCTTGAAAATAGTAAGATTATCGCTATCTTTTGAATAGATATATATGTTAACATACCGATACTGCTGTAAACAAAACCGCGCTCACGTGATTTTTATACAAGTTAACTTTATTAATTAAGTCGATAAATTGACTTTCAACTGAACAATAATTTATTCCTCGTGAATAAATTCCAATAATTAACAAGCAAACATGAAAACAAAATTAGTGGCACATTATGTCGTTTATTTGCACGAGCTTCACTCCCGGCGGAATGAAGGATACAATAGTAAGAGCCGTAGCATGTACTGCTTGATAAACGTACTTAAATATTTACATATAAAAGCGCGCCTATAATGGGCCTGACGTCACAGTGTCTGTGAGAGTCCCTTGGGCCAAATAAAAAGTAAATCTTTATACAGTAGAGTGGATTATTACGATTAAAGTTATAGTATTGAAGAGCGTCATTAACCCTCATAGAAATCAGACCTTATTACAAATGTTTTTCAGATCCTTTCATATTTAACTTACATTTTTAAATTTTTGCTTGATTTTGGGAGTTCATGTTTTGAGTAGTTCCCTTTAGAAGACGGGCAAGAGTTAAAATACCATTTTAACTTGAGTGAGGCTTGAATGATGTACGTAGTGTATCACAAGTTTGGCTACTGAAAAAGGCTGTGTTATGTTATGTGGGGTTGTCATGAGGACATGGAAAACAATCCGGGCGAAACGAGATCGGAAACGTTCCATTGATGCTAAATGAGAGAGTCATGTTCTCGCTGTAAAGCAGCCTTTAGACGGAGTGCTACGTATTATTTTTATTATAATTACATTAAATTATATCCCAGCCTAAAAGCCTTGAAAATTATCATTAAGGCTGTTTAAGGGTTTTTTAAGTTTTAAGGTATTTTATTTTAGGTTCATTCGTCTCAGAGCCGTCGTTCTGGTTAGTCGCTCGCTGCGTAAGCCCGTGCGCGTCAACTGTAGCATACTTATAACTACCCGCGAATGATAATAAAAATGGTAATGTGTGATTTGTGTGATAAGGGTAGAAAGTGTGGCAAGACTTGATTACAAAAGCTCAATAATTCAAGAATTAGAGAGCCACTCCTAAATTGGTGCAGGGACTACCTTAATCAAAGAACATTTTGAGTGAAAATAGGAGAGCATTTCAGTTACCCACATTTAGTCACAGAAGGAACTGCGCAAGGATCAAGGATATGTTAACGACATGGAAAATGTAATAAAAGACTGCTCTGTTTATCAATATGCAGACGATACTTGTCTGCTTACCTTCCATCATGACTTACATGTGACTTTATTATTGTTATATTAGATAATATAACAATATGTAGGTAGTATGTAGGCTAGTTGGTATCCGTTAACTACTAAAACAATACTTTATTTTGTTTTATTAAAAGCACTTAAACTACGAGTATACAAATATTTAAGTAGGTATTGTACCTTTAAACCTGACAATGTTTATCTAGGTACTTACATTCGTCGTAAATATTAAATAACAAGACTAATTATTGTAGCAGTCATACGAGTACAATACATTATTATGTAGGTACACAGTAATAAACGGCAGTCGCAGGGACATACTATCTTCACACAATACGAATAGATACTGCTGTAATCATAACCATGTACTGTTTTGCTCCTTTATAACTTTCTGATATACATGCCTGTAAGTTTATTTGTTTACACACAGGCATTTAAACTGTCTATCTGTCTATCTGTCTTGTTCAGTGTGTGTTTTGAATAAATCCCTTATTATTATTATTATTTATCGCGTATTACATTATAATTTTTGTTTTAATTATGTTGCAATAATCGTGGTCGCGGGCTGACTGGATTGCTTAGGAAGTGGCCGCTGAGTAGTATGGGCAGTTTTTAGATTCTACTCACATTTGGCCTTCAAATTCCGAAATGTTCGTTCACATTGTGACACACCACAGTAATAGTATCCATGCACTGATTTGATTAACGCACATTCAATACAGCGCACACTAACATTGCATTACACGACGGAGAGAGTCTAAACCGTTTTTTGATTAAAATTCGCGTACTTCTTAATTTCGATCGCCTCACAGACGTAGACGAAAAATACTAAAACAATATGATTTCTGATCGTGAAAGTTTTTTCAGAAAATGAATTCTAAGTCAAACTTACGGAATCGGAATCACTTCTTTTAATAAGTTGACACTCAGAATTTACACCAATATTTGGTTTGGTTACCTCTACGGTAAGATAAACATAGTATAAACCAATTCCGTCCGCAAATAGGGTCAACTATCGGCGAGAGTCAACAGCACCTACCTACACGTCGCGCCGCATTCAGCACACAGCACACTCTCAGAAGGACATCAAATACGGGCCCACACAAACACGCCTGTGGAGAGCCTATCCGACTATATCATTGGTAATTTTTACGTTACCTAATACATATTGTTACCTATTATTACGTAGGTTCTCTGGAAGAAAAGGTTATAATTATTGAAAAATTTAGAATCATCTTTACTATCTGCGTTATCGAAATCAACTTTTACGTAATTATTACTATCACTGGACCGACTTAGAACATTGTTCCACATCAATTGCACAAAGAGTATGAATAACAGGAAATTAATTATGAATTTCGATGAAAATTCGAAATTCTTGTTTAGCATAATGGAAAACCCGTCAAAGGCGATACCTAACGGGGATAGCAGGTAATATTGATTGAAAATACGCTTTGTCGACGTGTCAAATCAAGAATAATCGGTTGTTTTAAGTAAAGGGAAAATTAGAAAAGAGAATCAATTAAATATTTTCAAATCTGCTTATGCTTGTAAGAAATGGAAGCGAACATAATTATAATTGAGTATTCCGCAGTCAAATAAATGTCAAAAGTTTTACAATAACTATTCAATTGATAAATTTTTATAATATAACTTGCCTGAGTAATGTTGTTGTCTTAAAAAACACTGATATATTTAATGTTCCACGAGGGAGTTCCACGTTCAGACAAGCGAGTTTTTTACTCCCAGAAAGTTCTGCTAAAATATTTTCCAATGAACCACCGGAACCGATCCCGTGATGTATCGACGGAGTGACAGTTATTACAGCCACAGATTATATTTCAAGATGGCGGCGATATATTACAGCGCGCTCGGCGATAATGTCAAATAACACAAAACAGGCGGCGCATAAAAATAAATCTTTTAGATTGCATCGCACTATCGAGGGTATTTGAGGTGATCCTGCTATTTTCACGCACTTTGTTTTAATGTTACCTTTTTTTTTATACAACCAAGCAGGAAAATAAACACATGGACTGCCTGATGGTTAGTGGTTATTGTAATCTATAGGCGCTTGTAACATCAGAGACTTGTATCACTAGCGCGATGCAGACCTTAGACATCGTTATTTTGTCCATTCGTCCAGGCATTTCACATGCTTTAGTGCCTTTCAAACCTCAACACAGTTAATTGCTTTTTAGGAACAGTATTATGGTGAGTAAAAAAAAATAGAACTACGTTCCTTCGTAAAATCTATTAATTCCGACTCACATATACACACACATTTATCAGAAAATGCTGGATCATATTACTTACTTATCATCATTACCCTCGCTGTTTTCTATGTCGTGAGGTTAGATAGGTACCTGCTAACATTTAAGTATAACGGCCACTCTAGTTTTGGCACTATGAACCCCTCTTTTCATTCAAAGCCCCGATTCCGCGGTATTTGAGTCCCAAATGACTCCATTAAAATCAACCATTGACATTATTTAGCTCAACACTGTTAACTGTGGTCTCGAACTCCCGGTCTATTAGTCAAAGAGCCCGCGTTCAACTTTATAGACCGTAATGACAGTCCAAATGAATTGCTGTTTTTATTTGTTATGGAGACGCATTTTATTTTGGGTTGTTAAGTGAATAATGGGTAACTAAAGTACGCGAACATTACAAAGTTTTATAATTATTGAGAAACATTTATTGCAAGTATACCATAAAGTACGTTTTATGTAAACATTAATAGCTTGCTGCAGCCGCTAATCAACCGTTTTACGACATAACGTATATTGCTTTTTATGTAGTGAGCATTTAACTTTTGTATTTTCATATAAAAAACTGTTGGTCTGTCAGTTAGTCAGGTCAGTTGCAAGATGCAATGTTTTGCCAGTTCGCCTTGCAAATATTTATACAGAGGATGTCATCGGCAGTACTAGGTGTGGCTTAATGCACAAGAACTTACCCCCTAAAATAATAAGAAAATATAAAAAAAAATACAATCTATTCGATAGAACTACATTATAAGTAACTATATATCTTCGTACAAAGTTATAGCAACTCGATAACATCCTTAGTAATGCGCTGATAGACACGTATTCCTAAAACTTGATTCATTAACTCAAGAGATCACGCCTGGACCCATTTCTACACTTACCCAAAAATTAAGAATACGGTCTTTATCGGTATGACATTCGTCAATAAACCCATAATTGTTTCTGTAGTGCATCTATTATCTTGCACCAGCCGGTGTGATACTAAAAAACTCCCACGATATAGAACACTACACTTCTAGGAAACTCCCACAGACGATCCCGCCGACGCCGCCTCCGGCGAGAGCTATTAGTGCCGCTTACACCGCCCTACATTACATCAAAGGGTGGAAGAACCTCGAGAAAGGCGAGTGTGGGATACAATTTCCTTGGGTAACGTCGCTTAGATGATATTCTCCCAGTTCTTTTTCAAGTAGTCAACAACTGGACCGAGGACTGGACCGAGGGTGTTGCACTGGCTTTAGTACCTATCTGTCTAAAATACAAATTTATTTATTTCCAAGGAGCTGTCGTTGTAAAAATCTGACTGTTATTGTAAAATCTATTTTCTCTATTGTTAAAATAATAATAATTTAATATTTGCTAAAATGTACAAAATAATATACGATAATATAAATTACCTGTGAAATATTTAAGGTGTCTAAGGACCGTTTAAATGGATCTATAGATAGCTCAACTGACCCAGATCACTGCCATAGGGTAAAATTGTTTTGAGGGTAATATTTTTATGCGATAAAATATTTTTAACGTAGGTATTTGTTGGATTCTGAAAAGAGCAGTTTGAAAATAAAACTTTTTAGGTACTCGTAGTGTCCAGTGATTTAGATTTAGATAAAGAGCATTTAAAGTTAAAATCTTACGTCCATTCTTTGGATTCGGGTAAAATATCTCCAGAACTTAAATCACATTCAGAGAAAATATCTAAGTTTAAAAGTGGATCAGCAAGTTTCCTTCAGGCGGACGCAGAGTCGGGCCAAGGAATGCCCATCTCTATTCGACCTTGTCGACATCAGGAGGTTTAGACAAAAACACAGCTAGCCATCCTAGCGGTTTTGAGTTCTTTAACGTGGGCTATGTTTGAGTATCACCATGAAGCTTTCCCCAATTCAATTCTTCAGTCAACTCGTGAGTCCTGAGTGCATCTCTGTTCGGACAGCGCTTACTAATCCCATCCGCTGTCGAATGAAACTACGGCTCTTAGAAGCTTTGTTTGGGAAAGGATTCTATTTTATTTGTAGGTCGATGCTGGAAACTACAAAATGCTGTTTGTAGTCAATAGGGATCGAACAGATGTAAATGAAAGGCTCGAGCCTAGTCAGCAACAATAGATAAAAACGCCATGTTCAACATAACTGTTTCTGCCTCGCTTGTAATCATTCATCATGGCTGAACACTGATGATGTGTGTTGGACACTCATTAAAACAATATAATTTGATACATATAAGAAACTCAAATCGCGATACACACAACGATACACTTGGAGCGCTCTACAAAACCCAGCGGTTTTCTGAGACTTTCCCGAATGTCATTGCTGAAGTTTGCTTAAATAAAAGGGCTGGGTAACAGTGAAATAATATACTGAAATAAAGTATTATTATAAATACTTACGGGTATTTAACGCGTTTATTTACCTATTTTTCCCGACGTTTCGACAGGTTTACACTCTGTCGTGGTCACGGGATCACGGGATCAGTCATTCCGTGACCACGACAGAGTGTAAACCTGTCGAAACGTCGGGAAAAATAGGTAAATAAACGCGATAAATACCCGGAAGTATTTATAATAATGTGTTCTGATCGCGTAAGCTTAAAAAACTTGAAATAAAGTAATAATATACAAATTGCAATAATTCACGATTTCATATTAAACAGTCTGTAGACTAATAAAAGTGTTATTACCTATGTTTTTAAGTGTAAATTTTCAAGCAAAATCAAAACTCACGGAAAAATATTTTTCTGCAATACGCATTAATTTTCTGTTGCTACAGAACAGACAGAACATGAGACTTGCCATAACTTATGGAACTGAGTTATAGCTGGGTAATAGCTGCGGAGATCGCACAATGAATGCATTGTGCATTGCTGTTCTTTGTCCCTGGTGTTTAGTGCCGCTGGTTTTCTCGGCTAGTTTTCTGGTACTCCAGGCTAATATTTTAAGTGAATAAGGGCAATTTTATATCAGAAAAATATGTGGTTTATTTCACAAAGGGATAGAAAGATTTTTACGTGCATACACGTACAATCGAGTAACACCGATTTTGATGTTCTTCGTCCGTGATCAAGTCACGAACTCTTAAAAGTTTTAGATGTTTTGCTAACACTTGTAGAAATAACTGAAACGCTATAAAAGGTTTCACAAGGATATGAAACAAGATGAACTGCATCTACAGCTGCCAGCACTTCTATTACAAGTGTCACGTCTCCCGAAAACCGCTAAAACGGTATAGTAAAAGTTCTCAATGTGTAGTTTTAACTTCGACTCAAACTCAAGCAAAAACGTGTAAGACTATTTTAATTTGACATAACTTTGCACAAACATCCAAGATTAAAATATTCCGAGCGGTCGACAACCAAAATAGTATTCAGGGAGGAAGCGTGACAAATGAGCTGTCAACACAAATGCGACCTTATCGCGACGGGGTAAGTGACGATTTAATTGGCGTCATTTAGTTTTGAACTTGGTCACAAACAATGGCGGGTTACAGGCGCGTACACACTTAGTTTACTTTGAGCATGAATAAAATTAATTATGCTAATAAATGTGTCGCTAAGAATGATGTATTGTGTTAGTAAAGTGAAATCGGTACGTGTTTTGGTACGTGTTGTGTTTCTAAAGTGAGCGTAATGTGTACGTGCACTAAAAGTGTTTGCCTAGTGCTTTGCCGAGCCCATGTTGTGCGCCAAGATAAACGTTGTAAGTTCAGCTATTACGCGGCTGAGATTCGTTTTTACGCTAAGTGCACAACTCCAGGCGCTTCCGAAACAAAAAGAATGAGGATGGATGAAGCTCCTCACTTTTATTACTTTAAAACTAAATTACTTTGAGTAAAATCTTGCAAACTTTGCAGTTTTATAACTCTTAAGTCTCGCTCAATTCAACAAATACCATAGTATAATCGCAAGTAAGTCTATTCCCTTGATGCGAAAGTCTTTGAGATACAAATTATCGTAAAGTACGATGAGTTCCCGACGACTACAACCTAAAGTCACTATGAGTCACTTTTACTCGCCACCTTGTTACTTTTTGGTTTTGGACTAATGGACTAACTACTTTAAGACTTATGTTCAAGCAAATAAATAATATTTCATTTGTTTTAAATTTTTAGTTCAACAAACAACAAGTACCTATTTAAGAACAAATAAGTTATGATGATGGTGATAATAAGCTACTGAAAGCCTCCGTCATGGCACGATGTTTGTAAAAGCCGGAAATAAACATTAACCAAAAATGGTATAACCAACGTTTGACCACCCATCGTTGGACACACGTTGGACTTTGCTTAGTCAAAATCAAACATTAACATTAAGTTTTACTGACTATCTGGACCTTGTTGTCTTATTAAATAAATATATTAATATTATTATTCTGTTAGTCAGCAGGGGGACTAATCCCCAATGATTTGGGGATTAGTCCCAGGTGATCATTTTTAATGTTCCTCAGCTGATCGTTATAGAGTACAGCGCATAGTAAAAGTAAAAAACATAAAACTATAAAAAAAAAAAAAATTGTGTAAAAATATCATCTGAAGGGATGACAGGTGTCATGTCAGTAATTTAGGTGCCAATTCCTCTTAACCCAAGCCCGAGAAGAACCGGCAAGAAACTCGTCCTGGTCCTAGCGCTTTTTTGCATGATACATCTTATAACCTCTTATACCATCATTAGCATCTACCATTTATAACCATCTTATACCTTTACTACGAAAAACTAATACAAGAGAGTTTATACATTTCAAATGTGTCGGTTAACTGTCTGAGGGCAGAGCGACATAAGACCATGCATTCTTATCATTACTAATATTATAAACGCGAAAGTTTATATGTATGTTTGTTACTCTTTCACGCAAAAACTACTGAATGAATTTTAATGAAACTTTACAATACTATAGCTTATACAGGGTATTGGTATGCAGGGTGAACCCAGAAAACTGCTCGTTACTCTGGTGATCGCTCTGCGAACCAGCGTCAGCTTCTTTTTTTACTTTGTATCTTTTATATCATTGTATTACTAACTCCCTTTTGTCCTATGTATATGTGCTACTAACTATGGATCTAAGTTGTCCGAAATAAAAAGATTTAAATTTGAATTTGAATATACATCAGAATAACACATAAACTATATTTTTAAAGGTATTGTGTGAATTGTCCAAAATATAACGATAAGTGTCAAGTAAATAGAAAAAAAAACCTGTCATCTGCAAGCTATTCTGGCGTGCGGTGCGCTGCGAAAACCGTTAGAATTACATGAAGTAGGTATTAATCCTGTGCAGACGAATTCGCGGGCACCAGCTAGTTAATAATATAGTCATTTATATTATAATACGCTTTCTTGAAAATACTACCCATTACGTATGCTTTAAATTTCTTATTAAGTACTCGTAGTTTAGTTGCATTTTCAGGAAGCTTATTACAGAAGCGCACCGTGTTACTAAAGTGTGTTTACCCTTAACTTAGTAAAGCAAAAGCAACTAGCGTTAATAAGATGTTTTTATGCTCAACGTGCCGTTTTAAAAGTTATGTACAGAAAGCCATAAAAAAACAGAAAAAATAAACGTGTCTATAATTGCAAACATGTAATAAATAAGTGGTGATCATCTCTTTTTTATGATGCTACTGAGGATATGTTGAAAACAATAATCTGAGCCAATCATATAATACTTATATGCCATACCAACAAGAAATTAACCTTCTGTTTAATTATAATCAATATCTTAGAAATTATCATAAATATTTTAATAATTAATGCAATTTTATTTATTTATAATTATTTTTTTATATTAAACTAGCTCTGCCGCACTTAGGATAAGCGCATTAACTAGGTTTTGACACTTTTTGAGAAAAACGCGGTTAAAGTTTTTATTTTTCAAATCAAATCAAATCAAAGTCATTTATTGCGCAATATTTATTATAAATTATATATTATATATTATTATACATTTTTATTGTATCTTCGGAACTATATGAGATACCAATATGAAAGATATACTGAAGCATAGAAAAAAGTGTCAGGAATACAAAGAATGCAAATACATATGAACATACTATTATAAAGTACTAAATAAATCGAAAAAGGTACTTATCACTAGCAGCCTCTTATACTTTAGCCCATGCATACATGTCATAAGCGCATCAACTACCGTACTTGACGCGCTTATGCTTAGTAAGTAAATCAATATAATGTAATTTTGTGTAGCAAGCTTGTACCCCAGTCCTTCAACAATACTTTGGATGAGAGCATTAACAACTGTACTGATGCGCTTATGTTAAGGAAAATGGCTAAATTTGAAGAGATAATACAAATGTTGCCAAGTTGTTTGTAACATTATTCAAGACGGTTTGAACGAATTCAATCAATTTTCTACGAAAAGTCATTTATTTTTGTAAGAATAATTCTGGAAAGATATCTGGTGCTTCGAAAGCACATTCAATAAAAAAACATTATTTCCAAAATTAAATACTCAGGTTTATCAAATAATTATTAATCATCTCAGACCATATGCCTACATCCACTGCTGAACATTTTATATATTTTCAGTCGCTAAATTAGTAACACCATTATACAGGTATATACAATATACAGGTAAGGTGTTCCAGAAATGTCGTCTATTTTCTGACATCAATGGTAACAATTTGGCAATAGCTTAATCTTTTCTCTTTTTTTGGTTTCCTCTTGGCAATGTTTTGTTTGAAACAACCGAAAAAGTTTTTTTTTACTAATTTCACATGAAGAAAAGCGAGAATTTTCCAATCTGATACATGAACCTCTTTGTAGTTAAGTAAAAATTCACCCTTTTCAGTTATTACTGACATCATTTGCTTTAAATATACTCTAGGTTTTTAATTATGTTGAGAAAACATGTTTGAAAAATTGAAAAAATCGGAAACATACACATACACATAGCTTTCACAGTATTTTTTGTAGTATTGGAATTTTTCTCAACATCTATGAAATCATCGTAATCATAAACCTTCTTGTTTTTCATGGACATTTCCACCTGATGATGGAAATGATCTGACATGGAAGTAGCAAACTGCGTAGCCCAGAATAGGGCTGCGCAGCTATCGGCTCGTATAACTATTTTCTTTACATATCGTTTGCTCATTAAAAAAACTCTGAAAGCGGATATAATGCATTTTTGGTGACGACCAGAAATGGTTTCATTCCACAGCACTGCATATGGTACATTATTGTCTTTGGCCTTTCCAAGTTGAACAAAACTTTTATTGAAAGCAATAATCCTAGGGCAAAAAATGCCAATTATAACCTAATCAATTCGTAGCAGAATTATGACTTTTTGTCAGTCGACAGAGAAATACACGCTCTCATTATCTGCCAAAGCTAATTTCACATCCTTTTGATCTTTTGATGTTGTGTATCGAAAATGATTATCATTGTACTGGATGCAATTTTCGCAGGATGCTTCTTGGTTGGATTCAGTGCTATTTTGACGTAGCTTTAATGAAGCGCATATCTCACATTCTCCATTTCCTAGGTGAGCAAATGAAATTTTCATATCTCTTAGTCTTTTGGTTTAAGATTCAAATGATACTGAAATATTCAAGTACAAATACTTGAACATTTCAGTATCATTTGATTTGATCATTTGATGGTAAAGTTTTGATGCATCTTGCTTAGCATAAGCGCACTATCTGGTACATTTACTGGGACTTTATTATTATGGCAATATTAAACATGCTATGTTTTCCTTATAATAAGAGCATTATCTCAAATTGATGCTCTTAACCGAAGCATGCCATCAATTATTCCAATAAACCTGCTTACAATAAGTGCACTAATTCAGACATGGTGCGGTAATGACTAGTAATCTATTGAATGCTAGAAAAGATGTTTGTACTAACTATAGATGATGCGCTCTTGTTATGTAAAACTTTAATCGCAGTCTTAGTTAATGCGCTTATGAAAACTGAAAAACTGGGTTGCTGAAAAAATCATTAAATGTCTCTTTGAGAAAGTTGTAGATCTCGTTTTCCTGATACCAGATATAGTACTAATTCAATTTCGCTAAAAACCTTAGTTAATGCGCTTATCGTAAGTGCGGCAGAGCTGTACCCGGCATGCGGTGCAATGCCACAAATTTTCTCAGCGTTTCAACCTTCCCTGGACTATGAAAAAAATTCAACACCAAAATCAGCGAAATCAGTCCAGCCGTTCTCGAGTTTCAGCGAGTTTTAGCGAGACTAACGAACAGCAATTGATTTTTATTATATAGATTTATCTAACGATATTTTTCTTTTCTGTTATTATTTTTAGCGTGCCTTATTCTAAAACAATATATAGCTCCGCATAACTTATAGAATAAACCCCTAGGACTTTCTAATGTAAAAAAAATATATGTGAATTTGTATTTATATATCGTTAAAAGCTTAACCTTGTTATTTTACTGTTAATAAATATTTTTATTATTTTGTTCAGTCACAGTAATAGTGTAAGAGCCGCAAAATTCTGTCACTTTTACAAAACAAAGACAAGTTGATAGAGTTTTCAATGTGAAAAGAGTCGTAAATCATGATATTTTGTGTCTTATATCATTGAAATAAATGTCACTCCAGCACTCTTGTTATAGAACAGACAGTAGGGTAGCTCGTAACTCGTACCTGGGCCGGAAGTGGCGCAAAGGACGTGTAAAGCTCTAGTTCAGTTTACGGGCAACGAGCCGTGTTATTTATTCTCGCAAGACGCGAACTCAGTTCCGGACCTTGTTTTTACGGGACTCTGTTGTGTGAAACTTGTTTTAGGAGCGGTGAGAATGTACCTGAGAAGCTATTACCGTTATGACGGCCATATTCTATCACAAATAATATATGTTTTGTTAATAACAATTGAAATAAATACGTTTGTTTTGCTACAAAAAATTTGCTACCTTTTAAAAATTATAAAGAAAACCAACTCCATTAAAACTATAAGAAATATAGAACCGAATCGAGAACCTCCTCCTTTCTTAATAAGGTTATAAATAAATTAAACTTAAATAATTAAAAATACATCAGCATATGAGTCAGGTAACTAAATATTATGTACACTTACAGTTTCTCCTTTATACTTTTTGTCGACTTTTTATATACAGCCTAGGTGATATACGAGTAGAATAATCCACAGTCTGAACTTCGTATCCTCCTTAGAATGTATTGGTTGTGTTATTCCAGCGTTTTCTCATTTATTGAGTGCCGTTGAAAACAATGTAAAACCGCGGTACCCGCTTTTTAAAAATAAAGATTTAGGTTAAGCTGTCTCCATAAAATAAAATGAGGATGTTCACAACACTGTATGACTTTCGGAATTCCAATCATCCATTACACTATTCTGACTGTAGGCACGTACAGTACGGATGCTGATTCAAAATGCATGCCAAACCTGTCACAGCCTACTGAAACAGCCATCGGTAGTACATACATTGGGCATTTTATGTTCTTGAATATAGTAGCGCGCATTAGTGACTGGTGATCCCGCTTTTAGATTCAAACGTTCCAAACGTGCAATGGGACTGACTTCTGTTTTTTGAGATTTTTTAATTTGTGTTAGCTTATTATAACAGTCATAGTATGCCCACAGGGTATTTATAGGGTGGTGGATAAACCTAGTGACGATCACCTGATTCCTCTTACCTAGACTAAAAATACTCCATGTAAGTTTCATTGGTAATTCGTGATTTCTAGTTTGAGTACCTTTCGATTTTTATGTGAGTTCATGTTAATAGCTTCATCTCTTTTAACATTTTCGCAGGTTTTTTGTTTAGAAATTATTAACGTTTGTCTGTTTTATTTTTACAGCTTAAGATTATTTTTACTACAGCTTCTCCCGCGTTGAATATTTTTCCCGGGACAAACCAATTTTCCCGGGATAAAAAGTAACCTATGTCACCCGGGTAGCTTTCCAACGGTAAAAGAATATTTCAAATCGGTCAAGTAGTTTCAGAGCTTATTCAATTCAATCAAACAAACAATCAAATCTTACCTCATTATAATATTAGTATAGAAAACTTCTTTATTTCTCAATAGTTGTACAGAATGCTTATTTGAACATTTAAAGTATATTTATTTACTTAAGTAATATCTATTAAATTACTGCGTACTGGAAGTATACGTTAATTCAATTGTTTAATTGTGACCATTGTTATAACGTTTTTTTTTGCCGGACATTTCACGAAGCGTCATCTAGCCTCAAAGTAAGCAGAGCTTGTGACTAATATAGCACTTATATTATTATATTATACTTATATATTTTTAAATACATTGAATTATATTATATAACTAGCTGTCCCGTTCACGACTTCGTCCGTTCCTTTTAAAAAATAAATACAAAAAAAAAAATCTAATTGTAAATCTTAACCATTCTCGAAACCACTTGAACACACACAAAAAAAATAATCAAAATCGATCCAGCCATTTAGGAGGAGTTTAATTATAAACACACGCACAGAAGATTAATATTTACCATCGTAAA
This sequence comes from Lampropteryx suffumata, assembly GCA_948098915.1. Taxonomy (NCBI): domain Eukaryota; kingdom Metazoa; phylum Arthropoda; class Insecta; order Lepidoptera; family Geometridae; genus Lampropteryx; species Lampropteryx suffumata. The sequence goes on from OX402551.1 coordinate 437,857, forward strand.
TGTTGACAAATATTGACATTAATATTTATACGATACTAACGTCACTCAATATTTTGCCTTCCCGGAACCTCTCCACTTACACTTAAACTATATGGTATGGTATTAAAGTACAAATTGACTTTTAAGTATTGTTACGATCGATTGTATGGGAGTATAGAAAAGTGTTGTTTTTAGACTTTTTCAGGAAATTTTTTAAATTATTGTCTCCGTTAGAACCATCCTCGTACTTCAAGGAATATTCTAAAAAAAGAATTAGCGAAATCGGTTCAGCTGCTCTCGAGATTTGCGCTTAGCAACACATTCAGCGATTCACTTTTATATTATAAATAGAAACACACAGACCCGAGACCACTTGCAGTTCATACAACCATTTATACTACGGCGCGAATCGAAGCTGCAACTATCTGCGCCGCAGCTGAGCCTTGGGCCACTGCGCCACAGAGGTCACCTATAGTGCAAATAATGCACTATAGGCGGAAAATAAATTGGTTTTAAAACCTGTATCTCGTGGTAGTTGTAAACTATGTTACACACTTCTTTCGATAATATTATGTAGTTACATTGATAGGATATCGTTGCTTTGATCTTGTGTAGCCTTAAAACAATATTACTGTTAGATAACTTAAATAACACAAACACTACGTGTACAATATTATATTGTTAACAGTAATTGTACTTTAACTGTATATGAAAAATACAAATATCCTATCAGTCATCTGGTCCCCATAATACAAGCTATACTTAGCTTGGGGCTAGATTGTGTTGTTGTGATTTTTCACTAATATTTATTATTGGTTTATCTTCTGGTAACGTTTATCATTTAGTAAAAACATCTACACAAACCTTGCCACCAATTAAACATATAAAGACAGTCTTTCACAGACTATAGATAGACTTAACAGTCTCAATGTTAAGTGTCGACGACAGGTTGTTTAGACTGTGCGTTGCCTGTCAGTGAGTTAGTCAGAATGAATCTATCTATCTATCTTTCTCTAGTGCGCTTGACATAGCATGCTAAATTGCTAAGTCGCTCTCATAAGGTCAATTCAGTGCGATCAAAACAAATAAAAGATAAAAGATAATATTTGCAAAAAGGTAAAACTATTCTCCCATCCCCTAAGCACTTCATAAATCAACGTCACCCAATAAATGTCGCCATGAATGTATATTTGTCGCGTCAAGCGGTGGAAATCCACGAAAATGCGTGAAATTCCATATGAACCCCAATCAACCTTAACACAATACAAAACAGAACCTTAACAAATTTGCTATAAGGGTTATTGTACTTTATAGAAAGTTACAACGTTTTTTATAACTCCATCATGACAGAATGAACTTAAGATGGTTGAGATAGAGTTTGTTTTGTGCTAGAGATTGGAGTGAGGTTGTTAGCTAGTGATGAAATAAAGCGAAATCAGTGATTGATAAGGATCGCGTTTGATGTTCCTAATGCGATCCTATCGCAATAAGGTTCTTTCTTTTTATTTTGGTAATTTTATCGATAACTCGAGGATTTCAAGTTCATCTCCATTGTTTTATTTGTAACAGATGCTGCTACTTACCTGAGCAGAATAGAACTTTTTATATTGCTATTTTAGGTACAAATAGAGGTAAGTGGTATAACTAGAAAAAGTATATAAGTCATTTATGGGGAAGCGTACAGTGCATAAGCAAAATCGTAAAAATGCAAATAAACTACCTGTTATGAAATTTAAAGCTAACATACAACATACATAACATACAGTTCAAACATGCTCGGGCACCATTCGATTTTCCTTTCTTAAAATGAAAGTGCCTACTCACTTCTATCATCATATGAGTCACAATCTTGACGTCGTACAAAATTTAGTTTCAATAAAATGGCAAAATGTGTAGTGAAAGAGTGTAACTCGCGCATGCATACACATACAAAGGCAGCGGAATACATTTTCACTTGTAAACTTACTCATTTATCTTTTGTAATTTTTTTAAATATTAGAAACAGATTTTTATTTATTTATCTTTCGTAATTTTTTTAAATATTAGAAACAGATTTTTATTTAAAAAAACGATTTTCATGCAGAGTTGGCAACGAAAATATTTGCCAGTTTATACATAAATTATGGGTTTTTTTGTAAACTAATGGATATTTACACTATAGGCGTTCACTGGATTGGCAACCACTTAAAAACTATTAAATTCAAAAGCTATGATATCATAAAAATATGTCATATCAAGAGTAAAAGCGCAAAAAAATAAGTTTATTTACGACATCACAATAGAAACCTCTGAAATTATCAGTGTTTCTCTACTATATTATGCATGTTTTATACATATAAACCTTCCTTTTGAATCACGCTAGTTATTGAAAAAAACCGCATCAAAATCCGTTGCGTAGTTTTAAAGATGCATACATAGGGACAGACAGACAGCGGGAAGCGACTATGTTTTATACTATGTAGTGATAATGATACGAGTAGATTATATATAGGGGTGTTGGCCTGTCTGAGGCGCAGAAGGTTGCAAGCTCGATTCCTGCCGTGAGACAAATGTATATAATGATCGTCAAATAATTTATTTCCGTTCTGGATCTTGTTCTATCTTATACAAAACAAATTATATGAGTAGTATAATATCAGTCATGTGGTTCTCATAACACAAGTTCTGCTAACTTTGGGCTAGATGGTGCTGTGGAAAATTTCCATCATTATTTGTTTATTTATTATCTACTAGCTGTTACCCGCAACCTCGTACGCGTGCGTATGCTTAAAACCTTTATTTTTATTTTTGTAAGGAATGCATTTTGTGCATCTAAAAAACATCTCATAAGTTTATTCCCCTATTTTACCCGCTTCGGGGATGATTTTGCAACAACGTTGAAACACGTATTTCTTTATTTCTTACCAAAAGCCTAATATGAATGTTCAGATCTCTAACTTGAAAATATGAGTTGCCCAAACAAACTTTCCCCCTATTTTTACCCCCTTCATGGTTGTTTTTTGAGACAAAAAGTAGCCTATGTTCTTTTTCCAAATGCAATACATCTTCTACCAAATTTTATCAAGATCCATTCAGCCGTTTAGCCGTGAAAACGTAACAAACAGACAGACAGAGACACTTTTGCATATACTAGCTGGTGCCCGCGACTTTGTCTGCGCAGGCTTAGTACTTCGTGTAATTCTAACAGTTTTTGCAGCGCACGCCAGAATAGCTCGCAGATGACAGATTTTTTTCCTACTTATTTGACACTTATCGTTAAATTTTGGACATTTCACACAATATATTTATAAGTTATAACCTATGTGTTATTCTGGTGCATATTCTATATTATTGTAAAGTTTCATTTAAATCCTTTCAGTAGTTTTTGCGTGAAAGAGTAACGAACATACATACAAACTTTTGCGTTTATAATATTATAGTATAAGGATAACAGTACTGTGTGCTAAAGCAGCAAAAGATCTCGACTCAGCTTTTCTGCAGAGACCTTCGTTCCAGTCACACAACCTTACGAAACGCAATAATAAAATCAAATAACTTAATAAACAAATATGTAGGTATATGAACGTGGTTCTTATGCCCAACTACATATATGTATGTATACACATTAAAAAAAAATGTGTCGCGGGACACCCGTTTGGAACTAAGTCCCTTTCTAAAAAGGGTTAGCATAATTAACATTAACTCTCATTCTCTCTACCCAGCCTTCTCCTTAATTTTGATTATTGATGCAGGAAATAACTATATTCATAAATTTATTTGCAATACATATTTATTTATTAACGCGTTAACTTTAACTTCACATTTATAATGAATCCGTAAATGTGTTATCCCCTTTGTTTATTTTACACCCTTAAAGGTAACATTTTTACAAACTTAGAATACCATATTTACATATTTATTTATATCTAATCAACAGCCTAAAACTTTATGCTTCTAGTTCTGAAAATGAAAATACTTTCATAAAACCTTTTATCCCCCTTTGCAACCCTTTTTTTAAATTAAAAATAGCCTATGTCCTTTCTCAGGATTTAGACTATCTATATACCAAATTTCATTTAAATCGGATCAGTAGTTTTAGCGTGAAAGCGAGACAGACAGACAGACAGACAGAGTTACTTTCGCATTTATAATATTAGTAAGGATTAACGCGTTAACTTTAGCTCCACGAATTGGTAATGAATCCGTAAATGTGTTATCCCCTATGTTTATTTTAACACCCTTAAAGGTAACATTTTTACAAAATTTGAATACCATATTTATTTATATCTAATCAACAGACTAAAATTTTATGATTCTAGTTCTGAAAATAACAATACTTTCATACAAAAAAGGGCATTCCCCTTTTCAGCCCTTTACAACACTTTTTTTTTCAATTAAACAGTAGCTTTTGTCTTTTCTCTGGCTTTATACTATCTGTGCACCAATTTTCATTTTAATCGGATCAGTAGTTTTGGCGTGAAAGCGAGACAGACAGACAGAGTTACTTTCGCATTTATAATATTACTAGCTGCTGCCCGCTGTTTCGCAGGCATGATACCTACCTAAAAAGTAGCCTATGTCCTTCTCCAAGGTCCCATGTATCTCTACACCAAAATTTATCAAAATCGTCTCAGCGGTTTAGGCGTGAAAACGTGACAGACAGATAGATAGACAGAGTTATTTTCGCATTTATAATATTAGTAGGGATAGTAAGGATCTTGAGTCGCTGGTAAAAGTAACATTGTTTTCTTAGTAATAAAAAGCACCGAGTTTCTCTCATGTAATGGATTTCTCAAACAAAAAGAAACAACAATTAACTAAGAGACAGTCTCACTTCATTTAAAAGAATCAGTCCAACGACCAACTGCACTATCTACGAAAAACATCTTCGAACCACTAAATAATTTTGAACTTTATATGTCTAGAATATAAGGTTTAACACTGCATCTAATGTTCAAGCCTATTTAGTTTGAGACTAAATTGTTTTGTGAGATTCAAGAGATAAGGTTGAAAATGGAGTGGGGGTTACAGCTATGTGTGTTAAAGCCGTAATTGCGTGTCAATCGCACCGATATGTCGTGACGCGAGATAAACAGACAGATTAGTTTCTGGGTGCAGTTCAGATTGAGCTGCGATTGATGAAAATCGGGCTGCCTATTTATTGTATCTATGAAATTAGGGCTAAGGGAGGTTTTAGGGTTTTTTTCGGTTTTTTTATTGCCATTAAATATCTTCCCGACGTTTCGGCTGAAAGCCTGGAAGTAGAGCTGGAATTTTAGAGCCTAGACTGCCATCCTAGGGATTTGCCGCAAGAAGGCAGATTTGGAAACAATTTTCACTTGGTTTCAAGATTACGAAATGCCCGCGTTTACATAACGAACCACTACACTAACGGTATTCTCGCACGAGATGCGTACTCCTACTAAGAATAGGATTCCTTGACGAAAAGTGGACACTCTTTAACAATAATTAAATTAAATAGATGGGTATAGACATACCCATCTATTTTAGTAATACTTATCTGATTATGAGTAATCAGATAAGTAGCCAATGATATACAGTTAGTGGTTCTCTTGTAGAAGAGGATCGTACCTAACTTTTATTAAGTAAACTTAAATAAGAAAGTTGTGTAAACAACCATAAACAAAGTGAAACTAGTAGCAGATTCTCTGAATTCCAATCATCCACATAAAGACGTCAATAAGTCCCGGCAGTACACAAACAAAGTTTTTATTATTTAAGTTTTCTGTGCGTCACTTTATTGGTCGGAGGGAAAAGTATGGAGAACATAAATAAAACGAGTTTTATTGAGTTTATTAAATATTTTAATAATTACGTGGAATAGAAGCGAAACTCCTGTTTTGGGCTCTAATCATGTTGCTAAAGCTATTTGTGTTTCAATTTATACTTCGCCCTTTTTCCTAAATAAAATCACATCTGTTCCTCGAAGGAGTGGAAAAGACAATTATTTATTTTACATTTAATATTACATTTTTGATAAAATGGTGTCTGCTTTATTAATCTTTTGGAAGAGTTCCTAATTATAGGGGTGTTTTTTGATAAAGAGACATGCGATAATTCACTTAGATCCCTGAAATTCTATTGTATACCATAAGTTGCGTTTCTATAAGCTAGAAAAGAATATGCTTTATTCAATGTGATGAAGAAAACACAATAAGGATTTTTATTGTGAAATAATAGAGCCGTTTGAGGAAAGAGAGCTACAATAAGTTGAGATCCTCTGCCAGCGCTCTGTCGCGGACGGGCCGAGAGATTGTCCACGACAGTGTACTCGTAGGGCTGCCAACATTTATTAAACTGCTGTCAAAGTCATATTTTTTACCTTATTTCTAAAAAGTATTATGCGTACTTAGATCATAAAATAAAAGTGCTTTAAAAGTCATAATGTTTAGTATTTTTTATACGCTTATTAAATAGACAGATACAAAAGCGATTCTAAGTATGAGAGACACTTAAAATCGCATTTGTATCTGTCAACCAAGTTTTGAACTAAACATGTAATAATTATCATTAATTTTGCAAGCAAACTATGGTACTATGGTAACCTAGGGTAGGTTTAAAAAATAATTCTACGTGTGACGAGTGACGTCTTCACAACAGATGCAACGCAATGCAACGCAGATAACAACCATCAGCCTTAGGACACTATTAATGCAATTTATTAATTAGCTAGTGGAGCATTACATACTTCTGTAATAATCAATTTTAATTTTAACCTAGTCAGAAGTTGGTATAAATAACGGTTATTACCTACCAGCTGCATTTCACTCAAATGTTTTCATAAAAAAGAAGCCTTTAATTGTAACTGCAGCTTATTAGAACGCTGTTTTATTGTATTTCTTACCAGTTTCAAGTAAAAACTAACTGAACTTGATTGTTACAGAAATACAAAGGTATAACGTGGTACAACACAGGGTAAAGCCACAGGCCTGTCATTTTTTTTGGGAATCACCTGGCCATAGTATCCAGTAAATCATTCTCGTCACTTTGCACCCCAACGCTATATATAGTGGGTACTTGTGTTAGCCCACGCTTACATCGAAGGCGCCAGCGCAAAGCATGCGAAGTAAGCTCATAGCCGGGGGCTCATCTTGAGTTCATAGCGCGTCTACGAATCGTAGCACTGCTTCGAGCCGTAGACCCAAAATTGGAACGTAGTTTTCAAATATAAAAAAAGTGTTGTGTACTCTATTAAGGCGAAAGTTGTGCTAGTAAGCGTCATTGTAATAGTAAAGTAAATAATACATAAAATAAATTGGCCAGCGCGTGTGAGCAGCACATTTCAAGCTTTCGAAGTCAGTAAAGTTAAGAATGACTAGTTACTAGGTTACATCTAAAAAGATAGCATAAAAAATTGTAAAGGTCTTTTTATTTTAATAAGGTTTACATATCAGAGTAAATCTAGTAAAGTCTTCTATCTATGATAATTATCCTTGTAATTTAATTATTTATCAAAAAAATAAAACGTTTTATCAAAAATGCATTGTATCTTTAAAATACCTATCCAACGATGTGTCACACGATGGGTTAGTAATATATTTCAAAAATCAACCTTAATTTACAAGTAGGGGAGATCCCCAATAACTGGTTTTTTTAGTTTTTATACCAAAACTTTGTAAGTGTCACTAATCCGTATTACCGGACATAATTTCATCTCGATAAAACAAACAGTCTGTGAGCAAGAGGGGGTGATAAGGGGCAGGCAGACATTTTTCATGGACTTAAATTAAGAAGTAGTAGTAATCGTACATAAACAATGCAAATTACTATTATAGATTCGAAAGTGTCTCTGTCTATTTGTCTGTAACAGTTTCACAGCTAAACAGCTGTATGGATCTAGATGAAATTCGGTAGAGAAAGTATCTTTTTATGTACTTGTAGGTCCGTTGCCGCGGGCAGCCGTTAGGATAAAATACTTACAAATGTAAATACGTTTTTTTTTGCTTTGTCATTACACTGACAACCGGGAATGAAATTTTATCTGATTATGGGATTTGCAAGCTAGGTGCTTAAGTCATCTAAATATTTCTACTTAAAGCACCTAGGTGCTTCATGTAAATTTTACTTCCACTTAAAATACATATATATTTAACTTTTTCTCGATTTAGTTATTTAATAATCTGGATTCGCGAAAAGGGTGTAATTCCATTCCTCTGTCAAAACTCCAGACTCTGCAAACCCAAATCACGTACCTACTCATAACAATGAATATCACCAGCGTCCTAACTTTGTGGACCCCGAGGCATACTCTACAAAGGTGCAATACCTAAGCACTATCCAATAAACTTTTACCCATAACTACGAAACTTCATAAAGTTAAAATGAATTCTACACCCACGGGACAAGGTTGATATTTGATTGGCAACTATTGGTAGTTATGTTATTTTCTTGCGTTTTATGAGGTTTTCAAAGCTCACTTCTGGACGGGCGATGTTTACACGCCGAGTTCTGGTGTAAGAATGACCTCAATAACCAGCAGATCATCTCATGCTGCGCATTTATATAAGTGTATTACCTCGGGAGTTATTTATCGTAAGCAACAGGACATATTGTTATAATGTCAAATCAACGGTTTCACAAATAGCACAAAAAATCTCACTCTAAATTGTTATTTCTTCTATCAATATCTTTGTTATTTCTCAATAAACCATCACAAGAGAATAAACTCGTAAGTTTCAAAAGTTGGTTTGGTAATGGAACTCGTGACCCCTTGACGGACCTTACCATTCCTACGCTTCATTGTTATATTGACCTGATACCGCACCTTTTGATCCCGAAAACTATAAAAGCAAAAGGTTGTATCCCCTATTTCAGCACTTCAACGTCAATTTGCGTGCTATCAATACCCGATACCCTTTGTTAAGGCTTCACCTCACTTATTCTTTCCATCAGTCAACCGCAGCTCTTAGGACCTTTTTCCATCGGTTAGCTTTGAAACATAGATTTTTCGAAGAGTTATACTTTTGATAGGTTTACGCAGAAGTCACTATAGTGACTGTATTAATTTACAAAGTATGTTCAGTACTTTTTTACTCGCTTTGATGAATATATTTGCAACGTTCAGAAAAAAGCTTTAACTAGGTACCAGATTCTTGACGGGTCTTTGTCAACATAAGAAGAAAAAAAAAACATATGTTTGGCACCCTCAATATTGCTTAGATTATACTGAGGCTTACCTAATCGTAGCTATGATTAATATATACGTTTTATTTATTACTTCTTTCGAAGTAGGATTATTTTATGTTAAAAACTTAATATTTTTTTAAATCATAATCGGCCTTATTTATCGGTCTCTCAACGTGAACACAGCCTGAACACTGCATTATTTTTACTTTTTGTATTACAAAACGGGATGGCACTATTTTAAACAGTTATTAAATTTTGACAGAAGTTAAGAGACGTTTCTAAGTACGTCTGAATGTATTTGTGAAAAAAATGTTCAAAAATAATTCATAATTCATTATTTTTTAACCGACTTCAAAAAAAGCAGGTTACTCAATTTGATTCGTATACTTAACTACATAACTTTCGAAAAATCGTAGTGGCGACTAGTGCGTTTGTTTATTTTTATGAAAGTAATTTAAAGCACTACTATTTAATGAAGGTCTGGAGTCGATCTGATGATGGAGCCGAAAGACAGTCGAGGGAACTCCTCAACGATTTACAGTAATTGCCTGGTGTTTGGGCTTGATTCAATTGTATTGATGAGAATTGTAGACCTAGATGGGTTGTGACTGTCATTAAGGGTCTGATGATGAAGACGAAGGACAGTCAAGGGAACTTCTCAACGTTTTACAGTAGCTACCTTGTGTATATACATAAAGTCGGTTGTCTTTTTAGTTTTTAAAACGTTATTATATATTTTGTATTCATTATTTCAAAGCTTAACTTCAGACCATGAGAACTAATACTGAAGACAATAAATTCTAGTACTAGGTTAACACCAAGAAACATACAGTGATTCTGTGACAATACTTACGTATTCAAAGCCTGATTTGGTTCCGTGTGCTCTACCTCCGTCTTGGAGTCCAGATGCAATAATATTTGCTCCATGACGGTCGCTGTAGTGCCTTCTGACCGCACATTCACAACTCGTAAGCCTTGGTTGGTTTAAAAAACAACAACCGCTACATGACGATAGTATAGGCAATAGTTAGGACACAATAAAACTACACTTTGTCCAAAATGTTACTCGCAACTGAATGAAGTGTAATCCGCGCCATTATACTAAAGAAAGTTGAATTTTATCTGTTACTCCATTTTAGCAAACCGAGTCTTTAGTAAGTCAAGTTAATATCCAGGATTGGTCTCACCTGTTTGGCTACAGCAAATCTAGTTTGTTTACATTTGGAGAGTGACTGACTTCACTGGACTAATTCTGGACTTCCACTAATGTCATAATTAACCCATAGGTCCCAAATTAACATGACAATATCGCCAGTGCCTTTGTCCCGCTGCCTTCTGGCAGTGATCTGGATCAACTAATCCAACAAGCTCAACTGTGCTATCTATCATTTTCAAAGGTCCTTATATAGCTGTTTTATATGTATTTTAACTCATTGTATAGTTAATAATAATTGCATTTCTGTAAATATAAAATAATACAATTTAGAACATGAACTCGTAAATTTTTGGTTATTAGCTTTCTCAAATTGAGACAAGACCATTGTGTTTTACAGTGAAAACTGTAGAGTGCTAATAGTAGCTACTAAACGCTTCATAAACCAACCTACACACCACACTGTATCCAGTCACCGGCAAATTTACTGGTGACACTATGAGATAGTCCAGTGTAAAGTCACCCTTAATACTTCCCGAGCTGCACTAATGCACTTTGTATGGCTTGGTTTACAATCTCGAGTGGTTGTAATGGAATCTTGAAGGAAGTTTGAACTATAAACACGTAGAGCTCGTCTATCTTTCCAAGTCATTTAATTTCAGTGATATAAGATACAAAATGAAAAAGTTTTCTGGACCCTTATTAAGTAAATCGCAACATCACTTTCTCAAATCACGTCCAACACACTTTTTAAACGCTAATATCTTCGCATAAGCATATTTTTGGACAACATACGACTTATAGGCGGCGTGTAGCTTCCGTAATAGGAGTTTTTTTTACGAATTGAGTTTTCACGGATATTATTGTCGCGTTGCTTTTATCGTCGCTATCGCTACTTTTACGTAATAACCCCCGCAGTTCTTTTTTAAATGGAATAGCTTGTTCGTCATGGGTACCTAACGTATATTGGCTCAGTATTTTTAGTTGTCGCTGTGTTGTAACATCAGGTTGGACCTGGCTTTAGGCATAGCTTTATCTCAATCACCGATTGGTCCTTTGGAAGTCAACACATTAAACTTCAAGTCAGCTTTAAAACAAGCGCACTTACTGCATAGTATACAACCGAATCAGCACACCATCTCGTAACAAATGTTCATAGTCTAGGATCCATGGTCCATTTTTGCTTTTGATTACTATCAAGCTAATTTTCCGTGAGTAGCTTCATTTTGATGAGACGCCCAACAATTTCCTGTACGAAACTCTCTATTGTGGTAGCTAACAGAGGAATCAAGGATAAAATATGTCGATTTTATAATTTTCAAATATTTATTACTAACAGATTTTTTTTGTTAAATCTCAAGATAGTTATCTAAATTATTCGAAAAAATATTTGTCCTACAAAATCTATGGTTTGATCAAAGAGTCCCCTCCTTCCAACATGTATCGATAACGAGGTCATCATAAATGATTACTAACCAGCTGATTATTATTTTTTACTTAGTTAATATTTATATAATTTAACAGTTATATTGTCCTACAAATTGCGTGGTCCGTTATCCCGGTCCTACGCTGAAAAGTAGTAGTACAGATCCTTGATAATCCAATTTCAATTTCAATTTTTCAATTTAATAATTTTTTAACTTCAACAAAAATTAGGAAGTTAAAGTCAAAGCTTTTTATACCTACCGTTATGGTAATTACCAGTAGGCTTCTTCTTAAAATTGTTTATTTTTTTTATAATAATCTACCCGGCTTCTACTAGTATACCTAGTACCTAGGTTTAGTTTACCTAATTGGCATTAAGCTGAGCTGACCGTTCTTAACACAAGACGTATATTATTATACTTTTTTAGTTACGGTCCGTAAGACCGGTCCGGTCTGTGTGAATGGTAAGCTACCTATCTTTTTTTTTTTACACTGTTGCATTAGGGGCCCCTGTAAAAATAGTGTAAGTAGTTTTTAGAAATAAATAAATAAATCTTTCTGATTATCTAAGTACTTATAAATACCATGTCTTGTGGCGTAGGTACCTATTCTTTTATAATGTGTAAGTATCACCTTATCACTTTAGTCTATTTTATGTTGTGTCGTGTTAAATAAACATTTCTCATTTCATTTAATTGTTAAACCTATGTTATGATCTAAAAAACTCGTGTGAGTTACAGTACCTTTTGTACTTGGCACATTGGCACCTGGCTCGCTTCGCTGGCGCGGCGCCAGGCAAAGGATGTGTCGCGCACTCTCCGTTATCTACTCAAATGTTATTCGCACCAGTTTTAACGTGACTCATAAATAACTAGTGACTTGCCTCGGCTTTGCGCAGGATTTCATTTCTTGAATTGCGTCAGAACAAGAACAATGCAAACGATAAGAAATCCAGCCCCATACATAATTTCTGCAGTGAAACAGTTATGTTTGGATTGTTTTAGCGTAATACTTTTCATCTATGAACAAACTATTAGCTATATTTGGCACATGACCCTTGCTTTGCACAGTAGTTATTCGTAGCCGTACGCGACAATTTGCAATCTCATCGCCTCATATAGGAATACCAACCGATGACAAACGTTCGAAGTTTTACTATAAAATATAACTGGTAGGACCAAATTTGGTCTACCTACCAGACAAAATGTAACATTAGACCTCAATTGAGTCTTGCTTACACTGCTAAATGGTGCATCTAGTCGCCAGGCTCTAAGGCCAAGTCAACGCTTATGTACAGAACTAGAGAGTGGTTTATAAATTAAATGGTTTATAAGGTTTTTGCTTTTCAAATTCAAATTCAAATTTTTTTTTTCGGACAACTTAGATCCATAGCACATAATAATATGACAAAAGAGAGTTAGTTATAATGATATAAAAGATACAAAGTAAAAAAAAAATTAAGGTGATACAATTTCACAATCAAAAAGTAAAACTCATCTCGCTTTGAATTATTAATATTGACAAATTTAAATATTTCGATAATTGTCTGACCTTTTAGGTAACAACGTGGCTTAATACCGGGAGTATAATAACCGGAAGTAATTATAAGGATATTCTTGTACCTAATCGATTCTTCGCCTCAAAACTACCTAGTATAAACTCATAAGAATAAACATAAAAATGGACGCCTGCCAAGATGTTTTAGTTAAATATTAATATTTCCGGGAAGTAACAGTAAGATGATCTCAATGCGGCTTTCGTTAGCTTTTTTAATTTTGCAGCAAATGGCTTTTTCTACGAATAATCTAATTTCATAAATTAAGTTCAGTATTAATAATAATAATAATACCGGACATTTCACACAGCATCATCTGGCCCCAAAGTAAGCGGAGCTTGTGTTATGGGTACCACATGGCTGATATACTACTTACATACCTTTTTTTTTGTAAATACATACATTATACATAGAAACGACTAGACCCGAGACATATACTTGATCATAGAAACATTTGTCCCGCGGCGGGAATCGAACCCGCAACCTTTTGCGTCTCAGCCGGACCTAAGCCCACTGCGCCACAGAGGTCGTCAGAGTATTGTGCAAACGAGCCATTTTGCGAATAAAAATATATACTGCTAGCTGGAGCCTAATAGTTATTTAGGTTGTGAAGATGACCACAGTTTTTAAATTGACGTCATATCGATCGACGATCTAGAGGTTAAAAGCATTTCTATCATATAGCAGTATCGCTTTTTATAAATCAGAGCTGTATCTATACTTTACTTTGCAAATTCAATACAAATATTATCAAATAAATATTCAAACTCAAACAAATCAGCATAAACATAAAATTGTGAAATGGCGCGTAAACCGTGAAATTTCTAAATCAAGTCATTCAATCCTCATAATAAAATTATAACATCGAAAATGTCAAACAAAGCTTTGTAAGCCATAAACTTGGATTCCTTTCTTGTCAAAGCCACGGAGTATACTAACAGTATCTACGAGTTCAGGTACAATCGCCGTCAGAACTAACTAAATAAAAAGTCCACAGTTACATACTTAAGTAATTTTTTTTCAAAATGTCCGAAAAATAGTTCCTACTAGAAACGAGAAATACTCGTTGAATGTGTGATATTCCTTAAAATTATCATTTTCAAATTCAATTCAATATTTATTTATTTTATAAAATCACAAGGACCACTTTGAATCGTCTTCTTACATGCTAGTGAATCTAGGTGCCGGTTCCTCCTAACCCCAGCTCAAGAAGAATCCGGCAAGAAACTTGTCTGGTCTTAACACTTTTTTGTATGATCCTTGACAATTTTGTTACGGATGCCGAGTCGAGTTGGAGCTGATTCATCCCAAGCTTTTTTGTCACCTAAATAATCAGACATTTTATAATATGCTTTAATAGACAGTATCTGGTTAATAACGTTTTTAAATTTGCCAATCGACAAATCTAACACGTCGCTTGGGACCTTGTTATAGAAGCGTACACATTGCCATATAAAAGACTTATTAACTTTAGCGAGCCTGACAGTGGGAACAGCGAGTTTATCTTTATTTCTAGTGTTAATACTATAATTATCGCAATTTTTTTTTTATAAACGAACATTTTTGTGCACATACATTAAATTTTCGTATAGATACTGACATGGCACTGTCATAATATTAATTTCTTTAAACTTATTTCTTAGTGATTCTCTAGGGCCCATGTTATAAATTGCACGAACAGCCCTCTTCTGCAACACAAATATGGTGTTAATATTAGCAGCACCCCCCCACAACAGAATGCCATACGACATAATGCTATGAGAGTAGCTGAAGTAAACGAGTCTAGCGGTATCTACGTCGGTAAAATGACGGATCTTTTTAACAGCGTATGCCGCAGAGTGTAACGAAGCGTTACCTATTTTATTTTAACTACATATTGTTAGCTGCATACGATATACCTGATTAGGTACGAGTAATAATGTACTATTTCTGTCATGCAGTGTTCCGCCTCGGAAGTTGTTTTGTTCGTATCAGGCACAGTATGGTACGGGGGTATTTGGCCGTGCGGACCGCGGGGGCTGAGGCTCGGCCGGCGGACACGACTCCGGCGACGGTTGGCCGCGAGTCGGTTGCTAGACCTAACAAGCGATACCCGTATCACTTTTCGCCAGTGCGTGCGTCTTAGCCCACTGACGAAATATTATTTTTATATAAATTATTCTTTCACAACATATTTAAGTAAATATTAATTCTGTGAAGGTGTTTCCCGAATATAGGGTAAGTTTTAAATGGCACACGACACACAAATTAGCATAAGTACTTAGTTAATTCATCTTTCCTGTTTTTTTGTGTAATTAATAATTATTTCCTTTCAGCTTTTCCATCTTTAATACTTAAATTGTCAAACCATTGTCCTTGTAAAAGTCACTCGACTTCCTCATCTTTTATTTTTTTAAATTTAAATTAAATACTTTTATTATATATTATATATTATATATATAAAACTTAAATTTTTATCATTCTAAGCATAAATTCATTTTGCTTTTGCTTACATGGCCTTCTGCTTACATAGCCTTCTGCTTATATTTCTGCCATCTTTGTAAACTCCGTTCTGATAGCACCACCACGGCAAAACTAATTGCGAATATGTACGCACTCAGCTCCTTAGCGATGCCGTTGGTGGGCCCACCCAGAACGGAAGTTAGATAAACCAGAATTTAATCATTTGGTTTTATCGCTTCCAGGAACCACACAGAGAATTTCTATTCTATAACCGCGACAACGCCTGTCCAACTGACCTAGTGCCGGACGAGACTCTCACCATTTCGGGCCAACCACCAAATTCGGCTCGCACCAACTCATAAGGGGAGTACATCGCTGCACGAGGTGGAAACAGATTAGGCCGTCTTTACCCACGTCCTACAAATATTTGTGTGCCTACCAACCCTGCTGTGGTGTTATTATTATTAAACGACTATCATGTATCACTAGTATTTCCTTACTTCTACCATAGTAGGTAGGTAGGAGGGGAGACTGGGGTCATACGGTACAAGAGCTGAGTCTCTTCGACAATTTATCTATGTGCGGGCCCCATTGCAGCTTATTATCTAAAGTAATGCCTAAGAAGACTGTGGTGTCGACGAGATCTATCTTTTCGATTTTAATTTTTACATAAGCTTTCACCTGTTTAACGTTGGGCAGTATAAAACGAATGCGTTTTGTTTTTTTCTCGTTAAGTAATAAGTTGTTTACATTAAACCATGTTACAACTTTAGAGATTGCATTGTTTACATCGTCAAGATTAGTAAGTCGTCGCTTTAATTTAAATAAAAGTGACGTGTCAGCAGCAAACAGTACAATCTCGTGATCATCCTTTACAAGTTTAGGTAGATCATTTTTATAAATTAAAAACAAGAATGGCCTGAGTATTGATCCTTATGGTACACCCATTTTTACCATTGAACCCGGAGAACGCTTTCCATTTACATCTACTCGTGTTCGGTCACTTAAGTAGGATATAAGAAGCTTAAGTGAAACTCCCTTAACACCATAGTGATGTAGTTTGCTGATTAGAGTTTCATGATGAACGCAATCAAAAGCTTTTGACAGATCACAAAAAATAAGGCATCGCGAGATTATTTTTTCATATATATATTCAACTCCCCTTCAATGTCCCTTGGGAGATGAGTAAGCCATTGGTGTGGGATGCTACTTGCGTAGACACTCTGGCCATATTGCATCTGTTAGAGCTTGTGCGGCGGCTGAATGTGCCGAGGACCTCAAAAGTCGCAAATATCCCGGTCTACATATTTGAGCTTTTTGAAGTCGAGAGCCTAGGCCCGTAGGGAACAGGAGCACAAGGCGTTTTCAAAATTATTCAAGATACATTACGTTACCCAAAAGCTGGCTCCTATCCGGCTCACCGTATTAGAATTGCCATATACTACTTATATACTATTTTTTTGTAAATACATATACATAGAAACACCCAGACCTGAGATAAATTTATGCAGATCATACAAACATTTGTCTCGTGGCGGGAATCGAACCCGCCAGTGTCTTGGGTACGCTGCCCTCAGGCAGTGATCTGGATCAGTTGAGCTATCTATAGATCGTTTTAAACGGTCCTTAGATAGCTCAACTGTTTCACATGTATTTTATATTATTTTGTACATTTCTGAAATTATTTCTGTAAATTAATGTAATCAATTCAACAAGTATATTAGTGATTAGTGTTTTTGATGAAGGTTAGTTTAAACACAAACTAGTTTAAACACATAAATTATATATTTCCTTATTTATTATTTTCTTAGTCGATTCTAGTTAAGCACCTTCTGTGCAACCTGAAACCCCCGATGCGTAAGCATTATAATGTTTAAGATAATTTGTATCATCGACACGGAGAAGAAGTTTTTTATAATAAGTAGATTTATCTAATAGTGCAACTTTAGGTAAAAATTATGTGCGTAGTCGGGAGTGACTGTACATTCGGATCCGGTACCGAGTAAAGCATGATAATGTCACTTTGCATAATAACATATTTTATGTACATAATACCCCTGAATAAGTTAAATAAATTGTCAGGCGGAGAATGGAATTAGATTGAAAGTTATTAGATCAGTAGGCTTCGCAAAAGAAAGTGTAAGTACCATACGTTACGTGGTATGTAACTTTTATGTGTTTGCAATATTATACGAGATACGAGAGAACTCTTTGGAAGGAAGTTATTTAATTTGAAACTTCCAGTTCTTTTGGGTTTCTGAGCAACTTATTGACTTGTGGAATATATGCGCAGATAAGGTTCGAGTAATTTATTAGTATTATAGTAATTTATAATACTTTTAATGTTGAATATACGTGAATTACAGGTTTTAAATTATTCGCTATGTTCACTATGCTACCATTTGAAAATGGTCTAAAATATGTTCTAATCAA
This sequence comes from Lampropteryx suffumata, assembly GCA_948098915.1. NCBI lineage: Eukaryota > Metazoa > Arthropoda > Insecta > Lepidoptera > Geometridae > Lampropteryx > Lampropteryx suffumata. The sequence goes on from OX402551.1 coordinate 455,970, forward strand.
CTGAGACATTGATAAAAAAAAGCAACAAAATAATAAAACAAGGAAAAATTAATATAAACGCCATTGTGGAATATTATTTATTATAAAAACATTTAGCTTGTATGTGTTTATAATAATATCTGCACTCAGAGTCCTTAATGGTTACTTAACTTGCTTAGTATAGATTTTAGTATAGATTTGATAAAGAAAATCTATGTAAAAGGTTTCAAAATAACGAAAGCCTGATTAATATTAGAATAGGAGTTAAATAATTGATTCAGGCGTGACTTTTCGGTAATCTATTACAAAACATTGATCGGATGGATAAATATTTAATACTATTTCGCCAATCTATTCCCAATTAGTTAGACACGATGCAGACGCATCCACCTCCCTCCCAATGCAATGAAGCGCTTTACCCTACATGACACGGTTAACTCAATTCAAAATTTGGACCGCCGCGCCGGCGCCGTTCCTTGCTTAAAGACCCTGTGTTTTATGATTTAATTACAGATTGAATGTGTCAGAGAAAGCTGAAAGCCTACCATAGTTCCTACTCGCTAACAAGTGTTGTACATTCGATGAGTTCATAACCGATAAAAACATAATAAGTTATTTTTATTTTGTTGTTATTAAATACATTGTATGTCTCAATATTATATATCTAACACAATGGATGTCAAGCAATAAATTAACTTCGAACTTTAGCTTTCAACTGTGATTATCTTTTCATATAAATATTTAGAGTCAGCCAGCGATAACGGCTATTGCAACACAACCTAAACGTGAGAAATAAATTAAACGGTAATACATAATTAATATAATGAACGACTGAAACTAAATATTGAGATGACTCTGATGAAGAGATTAAATTGATGATCGGAAAATCTCTGAATTTATTATTCGTTTAAAATGAGGCCATTATCAAAATAATAATTATAATGGTAGGGATTATACAAAAATATCCTTTTCTACTACCCATTAGGGGTTAAAAGGGTCACAAAAGTTTCCCACTAAATTTATAAATGATACGATGTGAAGATAATCTGTGGATCCAAAAGGGAGTTAAGTAGCACGAGCAAACCCTTTTTCTGCGACTTTCAAAATTTAATGAATTTACACATTAATATGTCACAGTAAGCGTTACGTTTTTACTGAAGCAACGTTTATATCCTTACTTTAGTAAATAATTAATAATATTATAAACGCGAAAGTTTTGTATGTATGTTTGTTACTCTTTCACGCAAAAACTACTGAATGAATTTTAATGAAACTTTACAATTATATAGTTTATACATCAGAATAACACATAGGCTATAATTTATATAGTCCATTGAAAAGTTACATTTGGGTATGCATTTGTCAGAGGACGCAATTTTATTTTTTTAATGTGTAGGGGGGGTCAGTAGAAGCTTAAGTTCAAGTTTGTGGGGTCGGCACCCTTGTCCCCCGGCCGCCATCTTGGAAAAGGGGGTGCAAAGGGTTTTCGCGCTGTATCTCGTAAACTAGTTACCTTACAGAAAATTTAATCAAACATAAAATGTAGCAAATTAAATTTCCTACAATTTTATTTCTATTACTTTTTATCGTCAAGTGACCAACAAAAAAGTTATAAACAAAAATAAATGAACTCGTTACTCAGTGTTGTTGGCGAACGTTTTTTCGTCTTTTTATATGGCGGAAATAAAGACGATACTCTAGACACTCTGCGATACAAACGATTTGCTAAGACAGTGACAAAAAATGCATTTAATCTCTCTTCACTTCCTCCAACACAAGATGCAGCCCGTTTCCACAGTTTCCGAGTGTATCACCAGATTCAGTTATGGCTCGGTAAATATTGTGATCCAGAAGAATGGGGCTGGAAAAAGCATGGAAAATTTTGGATGCCAATCCAAGCTTCCAAGCCTCCAGCACCCCCCGAGCTTATGAAATTAATCTTTTGTAGATGCAAAGGAAATTGTGGAAGTGCGTGCGGTTGCCGAAAAGCAGGCCTTAAATGTTCACCAGTTTGCCTCCATTGTGGTGGTGAAAGCTGCAGCAACATCGTGGACATATCAACATTACTTGAAGAAAATGAATTAGAAGATGAATTACCGACAATGACGCCAATACCAACTCCCATTATACTACAAAAATTCACCTCGGATACTGATTCAGATTTTTTCTCGCAGCCTGGACCATCGAAGAGAATGAAAAAATAATAACTGATAGACATTTTTTAATATATAATAATAAATAACATTATTTTGTCTAGAAATTGCCCGTGGATTACCTCATAGGTGGTGGGTAAAAGGGTCAAACATAGTTCAATAATAGCATAGGAATGTTAAGATCATAATAAATTGTATGAATAAAAAAAATATAGATAGAAAAGTAAGCCTAATTTTTAGTTTTTATTGCATCCCTATGAGCATTCGAGAATCCGTTTAAGTTTGGAGCGCTGTAAAACCTAGATAAATAAATAAAATGAAACAATTATATAGAGGAAATTGTTCGTTGAAAAACCCTCTACAAAATTGCTGTGATGTCATTTTATTGTAAAATGAACTGAAAAAAAGTTATAACCTCCAAAAGGAAATTTGTTACAAAATTTTCATTTATTTTTGTTTATAACTTTTTTGTTGGTCACTTGACGATAAAAAGTAATAGAAATAAAATTGTAGGAAATTTAATTTGCTACATTTTATGTTTGATTAAATTTTCTGTAAGGTAACTAGTTTACGAGATACAGCGCGAAAACCCTTTGCACCCCCTTTTCCAAGATGGCGGCCGGGGGACAAGGGTGCCGACCCCACAAACTTGAACTTAAGCTTCTACTGACCCCCCCTACACATTAAAAAAATAAAATTGCGTCCTCTGACAAATGCACACTAAGGCCTAAAAAATGTAACATTTTAATGGACTAATAAGGATATTGTGTGATTTGTCCAAATTATAACGATAAATGTCAACTAAGTAGGAAAAAAATGTGTCATCTGCGAGCTATTCTGGCGTGCGCTGCAAAAACCGTTAGAATTACACGAAGTACTAACTCTGCGCAGACGAAGTCGCGGGCACCAGCTAGTAAATAAATAAATGCACATAACACCACCTAGCCCTAAACTAGGCATAGCTTGTATTATGGTGACTTGCTGACGGATAGAATACTTATATATTTTAAAATACATACATTATGGTACTTTATAACAACCAGACACAGAACAAGCACCGATGTTAATCACATAAATGTTTATACTGTGTGGGATGAAATCGAACCCTCAATCACAGTGTTGAGGGCAGAGCTGACAGGCCAGTATATAATAATAATAACTATAATAATAGGTAATATTAATTCCAGATATTTCACACAGCGTCTTATAGCCCCAAAGTAAGCAAAGCTTGTGTGATATGGGTTTCCACATGGCTGATATACTACTTATATACTTTTATTTTTTGTAAATAATAATAATAATAATAATGATAATGCCGGACATTTCACTTAGCATCATCTATCCCCAAAGTAAGCAGAGCTTGTGTTATGGGTTACCAGACTATGACTGATATACTTTTTTATGTTTTGTAAATACATACATATTATACATAGAAACACCCAGACCCGAGACAAATACTTGCAGATCTTACAAACATTTGTTCCGCGGCGGGAATCGAACCCGCAACCTTCTATGTCTCAGCCGGATGTTAGCCCACTGCGCCACAGAGGTCGTCATATGTAAATACATACATACCCATACCCAAATACTTGCAGATTATAGAAACCAATACCGAGTCAAGTAAGCATCTCGCGCGATTTAATTCCGTTTCAGTGGCTGTGTTCACCTCCTAGAGTCCCTGACGGACGCCTCGGAGGCAGCTCAGAGGCAATAAAACGCTTAACTGATAACTTCCAGCGCCTTTTAATGACTTTCTGAAAAGGGTTCGCATAATGTCGAAGTGGTTCGTTGGGTTGATAATGTTTTGATGAAACGTCTGGGCGGTAATGTGTATCATCTACGAATTACAAGTCGTGGCTATCTATTTGGCACGCGCTCATATGGGATTGAGTTTAGGAATTGGGAACCAGCGCATTTGGCAAATTTTACAGTCTTTTACAATCTCTTTCTAGGTACTGTAACTTCTCTTAAACTATGTTTTATGTGATATGTATGGCGCTTAAACCAATATGCATTTACTTATTACGGCGCTCGATATTACGGAGCAGTTGTTTGTGTACTAATAGGCTAATAGCTGATGAAAGTTTTGCTGATGGTCATTTAAATCCATGTCGCCATATTATCTTCCTCTTAAGCCAAGTGCTTAAGAACAATTGGCACCAAAAATTCACCTAACATATAAAAGGATTCAAAGTGATCCATGTCATTGTATTGACATCCATCATGAGTCTCCAAACAGCATTCATCTAGGAGCAGTTCCACTTAGAAATCCTCGAAGTGTTATATACAGTGAAAATTACCAACCCGATTTTACACCGGCTCGGTGCCAGCCGTTACGCACATGCAACCGAACCGACTCCGCATGTACTGATTCGTCTTTCCTGCGGGACCTGTCGGCATGGTCGAGAGGTTAGTGTGAGTACCTAGAAAGGACCACGCTATCAAACAAAATCCCAGACAGAGTGACGTCAGTGGAGAAGAAACTTCACCCACCTCAGCTTGCTGGAGTGGAATCATGAACAAATGCTTATAATAACTGCTCTGTAACTTTACTGACGCCACCTATATCATCTTCAACAGATGAATAAAGGCCAATGATGATGATGAATAAGTACTTTAGTATATTATTTTATTAGACTGTGTGACAAAATTAAGTCATAAACTTATTTGAAGTAATTAATATATTTGTTAATTATCATTTGTTTTCTTTTGTGTATTTATCATACATGGATTATTATGTGATTGTAGAAAACTGAAAACCAGCGCTGCTTCCCATGAATATGTGAAGCTGCAATTATTCTAAGACCGGACTTGTTTGGCCCACACCACACAGAGGGGACTAATTAGCTTATATTGTCCTATTTCTGTTTGACCTATTATGTGATTTTTGTTGTGTATAGTTTTTGTGTTCTCTGTGTATTGTATGTCAAATAAAAAATGTCTATTCTATTCTTGTAATTATTTATTTTTCCATGGTGTTCATAAAAGATCCGGGCTGGTAGCCCGAGTATTAGTGAGAGTCCCGTCACGCCACCGTGCTCGGCCAAGCGCGCGCTGAGCTCCCGACTCCCCGGGACTGCATGAAGTTAATTACTGCGGAGTGGTTTTAGGAACAAGGAGTTTCGCCAAGTGTTGTTTCGATTTTTATAACGAAACTGTTATTTCTTTAGTTGAATATTGCAATTAAGGTGTCGTTAAAGACGAGTTTCTTGCCAATTCTTCTCGAGCTTGGGTTAGGATGAATTGGCACCTAAATTCACCTAGTATGTAAGACGTTTAAAAGTGATCCTTGTCAATCACAAGGATTGACAAGGATCGAATAAAATATTGCATAAATTATCTTTTGACTTTGAATTGACTTTTGTTGGGTAGACCTTAAGGTACTCATACTTAAAACTCAACATCAGTTCTAGACAACATCAGTTCATCAGTCAGTCTAGACTTAATTCGTGTAAGAAGTATACTCTCGACAGATTTTGGGTTAAAGTAACTGATTGAATTATTGTACAGTAACTGATTTTTATTAAGATGTTGATGCCTAGTGAAGCTACCTACTTGCCGCGTTAAACCAACAATAACTTTAGTTTCACAATAGTTTTACTAGAATCAATCTATTCAGTTCTACTGCTGAACATATATCACGCTGAATCCCTCCTTACATCCCTGTTATTTCTCTATTTACTTAAAAATAAAATGTTTCAAGTAATTCTCGTAAAACCATTACGAAGAAGTCACTGTTTACCAATATTCTGTAAAGAAAGCGATGTGTGTGTTTATCGACACGAAGTCACGATTATCCCCTCGGTTAGTTAACTCGACAGCAACATAGTTAACTACTCGCATTATCCTAGAGCGTTCCAAAAGAAAAAAAACGATAAAAATGAACCTTGTAGCGATGTAATAAAATCGATAGTGGCGTGCAATAAGAGTGATAATAAGGGTGCGGTTACTTGAGTAGCGATTCTTCCACCAGAACGCTGCGAATGAGTATGAAGCAGGGATTTCGTCCAAGCAATTATCCTTTTGATTTCACTTAACTATATGAACATCAATAGTGGTAATAAAATAATAGTATTTCTATAGCAATATTAAAAATTGATGTTGTTGTAGGTATATAATTATTTAGTTATGGTATTTAAAAAGCACTAAAGTATCGCGGCTTGATTGCCATAATACGTTAGAAATTGGCACTGACGATATTAAACTCGTGTCAGGTATATTGATATAATTGTATTGTTTCTTCTAGAAGAGTAAGAATGTTTCTGGTTAGAGAAATAGTCGCTTGCTGTATGGCCATGGCATTACCTGGGTAATAATAAGGAAATTAAGCCTCGGCCTCGCACGCTCCGTATGAAGCGTTTCCAATTAGTTGTGAACGAGCCAGCTATTTGCAGCTGAACTGTTTCTGTATTAGCTGCAGCTTCGCTTTAGATATGGAAATGAAGCGATACAAATTATGTTTGTAATATTAGTATTGACTCGAATTATCTACAAATATTTCAAATTAAATCATCTGGAGTAAGTACTCGTGTTTCGCTTAAACATTTTTTTTACCTCTATAGCCTTAAAAGAGCTAAACCCCACTGACTGGCTGATGCATTATCGACGAGCCAAATCCGCTAAAGCTAGAAAGCTGGTAAAAATATGGATGAAAAATATGACGGGTATGGAACATTTTAACGCGAAGTGTGATTTTAAAGAAAAAAAGTATATGTTTTTAATTATCCTAAAAACAACCACTAACCAAAAAACAAATAGGGAAAAAAATATGTAGGCTAAAATAGGTATAAACGAATTTTTTACGGAAATGTATAATATGGAAAAATATAAAATAGATGTGAAATAGTTGAGTTCTCTATAATAAAATATAAGTAAATAAATAAATAAATGATTAATAATAAATTTTGAATACCTTTTTAGCTCATCGTAAATTATTGATAAAATGATATTTTCGATGTTCTTACATTTATAGATAGATAGATAGCTGAATATATAAATGCATTTATTTGTAGCTACAATCACACGCATACATATTAAACAAAAAATAATTTAAGTTGGTATTTAAGATACAAACAAAAGCAATACAAAAAAAAACTAATCACAAAACGAATACAAGTGTCTTATTAATCTATGTGGGTGTTGCAGCCAGGCGAAAAGGTCATAGCTCAATAGGTCATAGCTCAGCGCATAACTTAGCTCAAAGAGCAAACACTAATTTTCAGTTAGAACACTTCGTAATGACAAGTTGAACGAGATGAAATACCTGCAGGATAACAAGTATAGTATGCGTGTAAACCAAACCAATGTCAAATCATATCATACATGACACAGCAAAGTACTGAAACGAGTTGATAGCGCACCCTACCCCTCGGCAATCCCTACCCCTTACATAGACTATGCCACTTTCGTGATCCAGATAAATCCAAAGACGCCGCGTTTGTCAAAATCCGTTCAGCCGTTTGAAATACAGCGACAGTCAAATGAACTCACATATATAGATACAACACAAATATATTACCCTCCTTCTTCGCAATCGAGTTAAAAGAGGTAAAATGGAGTTCAATGTTTGTATGGAAACTTTTTACGGGTGGTGCGATTGACATAATACAAAGTTTGGATACTTTTAATAAAAACGTGTGCGTCTCGGGACGCCCGACAATAGTGATCACTCAAACTAATCTAACTAGCGCTGTGGGTTGGAGTTAGAGTGGAAGAGCCTGCCTGCCGCTGTCGTATGCGTGAGAGAAAGGGAAGCCAGATAGACTGGCACCGTAACGCGTTACATAACGAAGCGGTTTGCCCTCCCAAAAGAACTTTATCACTTCAAAAATAAATGGACACGTGTTTCAGGGTTTTAATAACCATCACAAAAGGGTAAAGTAAGGTGTCAAAGTTTGTTGATTTAAAACCCATTAAAAGTCGCTGCGAGTAACAATTAGTTACAACATAAACGAGTATAATATAATGCAAAATACGAGCAGGTACTTCAGTAACCAGTTTATTGGTCAGAAACTGTTCGCAGTGTGAAGCCATTCACTGGACTCTCCGACCACAATGCCACAAACATATTTCACATAATATGAAATTGTATTCAATTTAATTTGTGGTAAATATTGTACTACGTGTATGTTTAACAGCTACTCGAAGTCAACCCACTAGCAGTCAGCGTTATATAAATGATCATATAAAGTGTTTCAAAATATCTGAGACTGCGGATATCATAGTTTAGTTAACAAATTGTAAAAGCACCAGAAAAATAAAAAAAAATCATATGACGATAAGATTAAGATCGTCAACACTGGATGTCTACTAACACGTGGCATATGGTTGAACACCGTAGGAAATTAAAAGCCAGTGGCACAAGTCTACAAGAACTGAACATTCTTAACTCCAAAATACTGGCCGTTTGTCGAAGCGACCGGAATGCGGCTCTCAGTGACATCTGCACAGAACTAGAGCGACACTCACAAAAGTTTGAAACCAAAGATCTTCACATGAAGATACGATCTATCACTCGCCAATTCAAACAAAAAACCTAGGCTATTGAGAACTCTAGAAGTGTGACAGTTACGGAGATCAAGGAAATTGTTAAAACGATTGCAAATGCAATTTCCTTGATCTTAGCCACCTCATAACTATTTGGATAATAACACAGTAGAAGGGCGCTATGTTTTGATATGCCGTCAGTTTGTATGTTTTCATTTTCATCAAATAAACCCTGCGAACCCCGCGTTCGAGCTAAGAACTTTCTTACCTATACCAACAAGATGCTTAGACAGATCTTGCCAGACCTTTTTCGAAATTAGTTTCCTGAACTAGTTCGATATCCGACGATACCATATTTAAGGTATGAGTAAACTGCTATTATATAACTGCTATATTATACAGTACCTCTATGTTTTTTAAAACTAGTTGCTTTGGCCCTAGTCAAGAATCCTAGCTGGTTAGTTAATACTAGCTGGGTTAGTTATACTACCTATAACTAACCCAGCGCTGAACTCTATGAGTTTTTCTGAAAACTAGGTACGAGTATAACAAACAAATAATTTTCATTCAGGATGTCGATTTGAGCCTCCAATCAATGAGTTGTGACTGCTACTTTTTATAACCATATCGCTCAAATACCAACTGTACCTACATTCTAATAAATTTTTATTTTACTAACTACCCTCTCGTGTTATTCTTCTTCTAATTAAATGCGAGATCAAAGCGAGTGTTTTGCAGGGAAATATAAATTTCACTCGTAAACAAAAAAGGGATTTTTCTAATGAGGTCTTTATTACATAGTACACTATCTTCTATCTTCTAAATGTCATACAACGAACTATGACAATAGAAAATATACTCTATCGTCAATACCCAAGGTTGAGTTTTTTGTGACAGCTCGATGCGAATTAGGTATTATTTCGATGGTGAATTAGGCAAGTCTCTCCGTGTTCTGCCCACATGGTTTCTGTATAATATACGTGTATTTATGTTTGTATAGCTATTGAGGGCGCATCTGACGTAATTACCTATGAGGCGATAATAACAGTAACATATATTGTGGCTTCGCTTTCTAAAAAATAGATAAAAGTTATCGGAGATAAAACCATCGTATGTTAGAGATGGATTTACAAGCATTGGGTTCAAATGTTCAGGAACTTGGTTTATTAATCAATTTACAAAGAGAGAGCCGTAAAGTTGTTCGCTGAGGTAATTAATTAAATACAAATTTTAAATGTAGTCAATGAAGCAGAGTGAAAAAAAAGTGGGTAGAAAGTAGAGTCGTAGTTAATTGAATAATATTAACCTAAATTAAATAAGTGAAGTCACCCCCACACTGGGATTTTCGTAAGGGTGGTCAGCGTCTTTCAAGTAGTTAATTTAGTAAACTAACTTAATTTATATAAAACCCTTATTATTTTTCATTGAATATTATTAGTTACTGGCCAACATTTCCTCGACGTGTCACTATGTATTTTGAACTAGTGTGGCAAAAGAATAATAGAGCATCCAATCCTACATCAAAAACGCATCGCAAGGTAAATAAAACCTACAATCCAAGATTGATTGAAAGCTCTCAACTTAACTATAGAAACTCCAGTGGGAGCTTTCAAGCGATGCCATTGCCTGCACCAATTAGCTGAGCTGCTACAACAAGCAAGCAGGCCTATGTCACTTCAACGTTATTCTAATGTATTAAGTCGCTCTCAGTTGCTACGATCATACTAGTGAAATATGCTTTATACTTTCATATGGTCAAAAAAAAATAGTAAGGTGCACAAAATTCTAGTCTGATCTTTCTGTTAACCTTAAAGTTCTTCCTAGGTAATATTATTACAGTCCACTGGTGGTCTATAAGTAGTAGCCCCGCCACCCGACCCTATCCGATCAGTCGTGGGTTCAAATCCGGTCGTGTATCAATGGATTTTTCTGTTCAAAAAATGCATCAGGAGTGAGGAAAGGAAACCAGCATGGCCTACCTAAAAAGTTCGAAGACATGTGCCAAGTGCACGAAAGGAGTTTCTGAGGCGCACTTTAACTCTTTCACCACATTGGTTCGAAATAACAACCACTCAATTGTACCTGCCACGGGTTCACTACGCCCCGTGAAGGCCGAGCGGGTGGTGGAGTACATGAAGCAGAAAGCCGGCCTCCGTGCCGTGAAGTTTGAATCTCGCCGTAATGTGAATTTCAAATCATTAATGGTGAGAGTGCCGACGGATCCTCTTAAAATTCATAAACAGCGGGTTCTGGCCAAAAGATGTCATGTTCAAGAAGTTCAGTGGACCATGCGTCATCAATGATTATTTAGTCATAATCATTGATTTATATCAATATTAAGTTTTATATTTTATAAGTATGTCAGTCTATTAAGTATATACTCTATGGGCCAATATTTTGTTGCCTGAAATATTTTTTTTTTTTTATTAACTAGTGACATGCTAAGAAGAAGAAGGTAGTATTATTTCCACTGTGACGTCACGTCGGACAATGGTCGCAATGTGCCGGCGCCGCGCCCTGGGACACTGCGATTGATTCCTGCAATTAGGATAAGCGTTGAACAGATACGGTTGTCACAGAGCATAGACTAGCTTGTGATTGAACTAGGAATGTTTGAGAGTCGCCGATGGAGGATAGTGGATCTTTGTGTATTGAGTGCATATTTTGAGTGATAATGATAATTACGAGTATAAAGAGATCATGGTCTTTATATCTATGTCGTTATCATCGCTCAACTTTGAAACGACTCTATTCCAACGAACGGAAATATAATTACCTTCTCAAATCCAATGAATGCGCTGAAAATGTGCGGAATATTGTTATTCACTAGTTTGGCTTGAACAAATAGACAATTTCCACGAGCGACAAAAAGGCATTTTCTTGAACCCAATAAAAATCAGATCCACTTTATTCCCCAAAGGAGTTTCAGGAAATCTCATTCTAGAAACCTAGCAAGGTGAGCTTCTCTTACTTTATTTTCTTCAGAATAGGGTTTATATTCGAATGCCATTTCAAATGACATTCAATGTTGTATTTTTGCTTTTCAATTATTTGTTCGTTTTCCATTAACCCGGTTCCGATGGGGATTCATTATCCTCACACGGTGCGGCGTGTTGTGCAGTTCAACGACTCTGATTTCCAAGTAGTAAAAGTAAAATTAAAAGGAATTAAAAAGTTATTTGGGTATTTACTGAATTTGTTTTTACTTTATAATTTGAGTTGAAAACAAATGATTGAATAAATAAATCTACAAGAATTGTGACAAAGTAAATTGCTTTATGAGTTACAAAAGTTTCGAAACGTAGTACAGAAATTCTAACCCAAAGGAACAAAGATCGTTTGAAAATTAATGACATGTCAACAAACTCCCAAGATACGAGACATAGTTTTCTAGTTCGTTGACCTCGTCATGTCATCTTCAAACTATGTTATTTGCAAGTTGCACATTACTAACGGCGGCGCAAGGAGTGTGGGAGTCGCGAGCACGAACATTGTATACAAATTCGACGGTACCGCAGCTAATGTTCCATATACTCACTAGCTGCAATAACACCTATGTACTGAACGCAGTTCAGCTAACTGTAACTCAAATGCAGGAAGACAATTCGTACACTCGCTCAGTTCTACATAAACCATTACCAAGACATGTCTTCTGTACCTTTACTATATGATCAATGGTGATCGTTAGTTTTGTAGTAGACTTTCCAGTAAGAGTTCATCTGTTGAAATGTTAGAAAATCGTGATGCATGATTGTTAGGATGTTTTTTTCTGATTATATATATTTTTTTACATTGGGTCATTGTAACAAAGTTAGAAACTGCGCTTCTTTATATTTTTCTAGTCATCGCGGGTTTTCATTACTGAAGGACTTTCACGGATTACAGCGGCGCATTGTTCGCGACACAAAGACGCGCACTCAAGACGACTACCCTCCTTACTGACTTTTCCATACTCCATAGCAAGTGCCATAATAACTGTAGAATAATCTCTGGCAAGTACTAAACTAACTGTTGGCACGCTGTGGCTTCAGTCGCAATTACATCTCTTGCATCACCGCTTTTAAATCAGCGCGGATCCTGGGGCTTGTTAGTTTCAGTCTGAATTCAGAAAAGTTTCTGTTTGGTGGAGCTATTTACGACGAACGTAAGCACCAGCTCGGATAATGTATTAAGAGCTCATTAAAATTAACAGAAAAATAAGCCCTTATCAACGTCCAAAGTTACTACTAAGCCTCGGGTCGATACGTTCGGGCCTAATTACTTATTTTAAAACAGTCATAAATATATAATTCTCTACACGTCTTTGGTTTTCAACACTTATCAAAATCTTGAGTGTTACACGTTTGCTACTCAGTGTAAGATAAAGTCCACTTTTATGTTCGTCCTCCGAATCCATCCAATCCAAGTTTATCAAAAAATCAGAGCAAAATATAAAAACAGCTTTACGAGCATCCCCTGAGGTGACGATAAAACATTAATTGCGCCTTTTGTACCGGCTTCGGGGGCGTCGTAAAAATTTGTGGCGGCCTTTAGTGCTTACCTCGCGCTTATAATAACCCATTCTTCGGGAAAGGCCCCATAATGAAAGTTTACCCTGGAGAAGAGAGCCATTACAAAATATTCCGAGGAAATCGACCGGGATGCTCTAGGGACGAGCTGTTTCTCGTCCCTAGAGCATCTTGGATGGCCTCTTTATTGTAATAGCAATAGAATGGAATAGTGATTATAATAGGATTCATTGAACGGGCATTCGACTAAAGGCGATGCACACACCGACGCTGACGGGAATATCCATCGCTAAGTGCTCACTCCAAATCTACTCTATACAAAAATTCACAGCACCATGTAGATCACTAAATTGTCAAGCACAATATAAATCACACAGAAGCCTTTGACATAAAATTGATCAATACGGAATAAAGTGACGCATATGACGGTGGAATATTTAATATATACTTACATCTTATAAGGTAAATAGACCCACTATCTATACAACTACTCACTATCCAACTACTTTTAAGTTACTACTAATAGCTGTTACAATATTAGCCAAAGTTCTTTGAAACTATCATGGTTTTGAAAATAGTTTTCACTTAAACGAGGTAAAATATTTTCACGAGTTAAGTGCCTAAATATCGGGAAGCAGAAAGTTTCACATGATAATGGCAAATACCCCGTTTTGAATGAAAATTATAAACTACTAGCGACGAGCCCTGGCTTCGCACGTGTGCAATTCTGATACTAATTATACTACAGAACGGTTATCCCTAAGAGATAGACATATACCATCGCGGACTTTTTTGTAAACCTTTTTAAGGTGTACAATACTGTAGTACATTATTTTGATCTATCTCGTAGTGATCAGCCAGCGTTTGCAATGTAAGTGCAAAAAATAAGTTTATTTACGACACCACATTAGAAACCTCTAAAATGATAAATATTTCTATACTATATTATGCATGTACTATATTTATAAACCTTCCTCATGAATTACTCTATCTAGTAAAAAAAACCGTATCAAAATCCGTTGCTTAATTTTAAAGATCTTAGCATACATAGGGACAAACAGACAGCGGGAAGCGACTTTGTTTTATACCATGAAGTTTATCCAACAGGCCAACACGGACATAGACAATGTGACAGTTGGTTTACAAAGGCGAGGCGAGGCGCGAGGGGCGGAGTGAGTTTGCGTCGCGTCCACCGGGTCGCGCTCGTATCTATTATTTCCTCTTGCCCCAATGCCTCTGATGAATGGACGTTATTTCAACTGCTCATGTGGACTGAATCTTGATGTTCTCATTCACTGATTCATTTTAACCTACCTACCTTTATTGGTTTTCTAATGAAGCTTGGCCAAAACTTGTAAATATTAGAAAATGTGCATTAGTTTTTAGGTATTCTTCTTCTTCTCGTGTCACTTATATTTAGTATCAGGCATTGAGATATATGTATGAATTCAATCAAACCGAGGTGTGTCAACTTTAAAAGATTTAAGTTATATTGTAGATATTGTTTAGCTATTTGTCAAACTATTCGTCAGTAGCTTTATATTAGTTTAATCTTAGTGTTAAACGTCCTGTAAAATTGGAACCCGGTTCTCTTCGGTATGGAGGAGGGCGCTGGTATGGTACTCGCGACTCAGTATTTATACTTCTGTGAGTATCATCGTTTCCAAATTGTTACTGTACTTTTTATTATGTTCCAAATAAAGATATTTGATTTGATTTGATTTGAAACAATACAGTCAAAGTATTCTTTTAAATTGTTTATTCATGAACTATTTTACAATCGTATCATTCTATCACTCTTAAAATAACTAATAATAATACAATCCAAACATAAAATAAAAAGTAATCATAATTACGTAATAATTAATATAATAATTAATATAGTACTAGTACTACAGTTATCTACGAATATATACGAACACCAATCACTTAACATCAAAAACTTATCCACGAAATAAAAACACCTTGCGAACAAAAGTTTTCGCAATTTACTTCTGAAAACATCTGGACTGTCGATCGACTTCATAACAGTAGGGAAATGATTAGCGTGTTTAACCTGGTATCTACAGCCAGGCATTGTCACATTCAACCTAGGGCACAACAGTGGCTCGAAGTCTTCATCTTGTATTTAATTTCAACGTTCTTTTTTCCCCTGTTTCATACTTCAAAGGATGTCGTTCAATGTCCATAAGCATCACTAACATATTTCAACAATCTCTGTGCTAATATAAGTTTGAAGTGCACGGCTGATTCTTTATCCTGGATGCAAACCTATTTTTGTTTCCTAGTCTGGGTTTCGTGCTTTAAACTTACTAACCATAGTATCAGTACAATAGCTACTACCGTAAATAATACGAATACAAATTCGTAGCTCTATCTGATACAAGACAATTGCAAATCCTAGCATTTGCAAGAATAGGTAATTTGAGTTAAATAGAGTTTGAGTTAGTTTGTGACTGTTCGGAGTGTTCGGCATTCAGCAAACTCCGCAATAACAACCAAATAAGTACCCAACTAAGTAATTCAATAACGATCTTGTCTCTAGACTGTAATAATTGGTACTTATCTTGGAGAGATAATGGTGAAATGATAAAAGTACTTCCACGTTTTTGTGATAAAAAGTGCTCGGAAAAACTCAAGGCTCAGTCGTCTCAATAGAAGCGAAACACAAAGCAGCGACATTGAGATGAGAACTCTGACTTTGAATTATTTAGATAAATACCCACAAAGGCAAAGGAGTACAAATCCACAGAGTACATAGTAATACGCACAGAAGTGTCACTTCGTTTCGTGGAACGACACTAATCACTTAGTTACCTAGTAGTATAATATGGGTTAAGTCCAAAAATTTTAGATCTTTGAATGCTATTCAGACAGTGGTATGGTATGGTTGTTATCAAACTTTGGTTTGTTTGGCAACAAGGACGCGTTTAGATAGGTTAGATACGTTATTTTTGGTTCGAGCATTACTGAACCATAAATCAGCGCAATAAAGCTTATTTTACAATATGAGCTGACTGAAATGACACGGACCCTTGACACTGGGAAAGGGGTCCGAATCTCCAAATAAATAAAGGCCCAATGTCGATGGCGCGCCTGATTAGGTCGCGGACAAAACACTATTGTCAGAGTGTGCCGCGATAAGGCCTCTTATTATCTGCAAATAGAGTGAGACGGGAAGGAAGTGTTTGACGTTTTGTAGGCCACGAGATGGCACCCTTGTCATCAGTTTTTGTGCATTGAATTGACTCTCAAAACATTATTATTACACACTTTGTGAATGAGATATGCTTATTGTAGCGCAGTGGGCAAAAACCCGCTTGAGACGCAGAGGGTTGCGGGTTCGATTCCCGATACGGGAAAATTGTTTGTAATACCTGCTAATATTTGTTAATGTTTTCAAAAAAAGTATTTAATTTTTTCTTTAAGATCAATAGTTTTGTGAAAAAAATGCATTTCTAGATTTTGTACTAGGTGTCTATAATATTGCACATTAACTAAAACACTAACAACAATATTGTTCATAGAAGTAAGCGTGCTGCCCTGTTCTTCTATCTTTAGCGTTGCGGTGTGTGTTGCAGCACGTGCTATTTTAGACAAGTTTTAAAATCTCAAAGTTTAATATAAATACTTTATCAAAAAGCTGGGTTTTTGTATTTTGGTAAATGCAATTGCTATTTTGCTGTTAGTTTCTGTAAATAAACGGGCTAGACCGTCTGACCTTACCCAGGCCAAAAAAATATCGTATTTTCATCGTTTTAAGCTGTTGGAAAGAGCTTGTTGTATGCATACCAAATTTTATTCCTCTCTTCCATTCCAGCCCTCACAAATTTTGATACATAGACACAGACGGATAATGAAAAATACCAGACTTTTCTTTCTATAGAACAATAGTAAAGCTTTTGTAGAATATAACTTCAAAAGCCTAGCGTCACTTTAAATTTGGCCATGAATTGAGTAAAAAGTTTCCTTTCGCAGTAGGTGTGATCAATAAAGGCGTGCCCTGTAACCCTGTAACCTGCACCGCTAACCTCCTTTGCACCGCGCTTATTGAATTCCCGGCTATACCCCGGTCCGGCAGCGTGTTTATTTTTTTACTTTTTGTCGCACA
Organism: Lampropteryx suffumata; assembly: GCA_948098915.1. Lineage (NCBI taxonomy): Eukaryota > Metazoa > Arthropoda > Insecta > Lepidoptera > Geometridae > Lampropteryx > Lampropteryx suffumata. The sequence goes on from OX402551.1 coordinate 473,207, forward strand.
AAAGACCTCGTACTGACCACCCTGTTACGAACAAGGCTATAGAAAAAGGTCAGATAAAACTTAATATTCTATCTTCGATAAAAAATATGTAAAATATGAACTTACCTATATTTTGCTCACAATCTCGTTTTTCGTTAGAGATCATTTGCATTTCGTGGGTGTATAATTGTTTAGTGCAAGTATAAAACTCTAAACAAAAATTGAGATAAATGAATTATAACTTTATTATGACTGTAACTGATTATAAAATCCCCGCATCAGTGTGTTCGTTAGTTTTAACTGACTTCATCAAAAAGGAGGAGGTTCTTAATATTTTTTTTTTTTATGTATGTTCACCGATTACTCGAAAAGGCCAGAATCGAAATCGAAAAATGGTAAATTATTTTTTTGTTTGAACAAAAAATAATTTACCATTTTTCGATTTTTCATTGGTCGAGCTGAAAAATCAACGAAAATCTAAAAATTGTATACATCGATGATATTTTCGTTTACTCCGATACCTCGCGGTCTCGTTGGAGCAGTGCGTTTGTTTGGCCTACCCATATGTGGAAAGTAGATGTATTTTGTATTACATATAGTAATACAAAATACATCTACTTTCCACTAAAAATGTATTTCAAATTTCATTCAATGAAGTCGGTTTTCTTTTTAGTTTTTGAAACGTAATTATAGACAATTCTCTGTCAAAAATTTAAAACATGACCATACTGATGCGTCACATACAAATGGTCAAACAAATGGTCTCTGTGATTTTAACCGGCTTCCAAAAATAGACCAAGGTTCTTAACTCAGTTGTATTTTTTTGTAGATGTAAAGATCATTTTTTTATCCTTTAAAAACTCGGAGGTACACCCCTCCGAGTTGGTCCCATATAGGTAATGATCTGATGATGAAAACATGGTAAAAACTCAGGGTTAAGAAGCAATTTTTCAGTTTTTTGTAATAAATGTTGAATGCAGTTGATATCCAAGAACAAGATATCAAAGGCAAGGATTTGATCAGCATATCATGTCAACGTCAGTTGTCAGGTCTTTTGTTGTTTGCACATCCGGAAAGACGCCATTTTTATAAAGAGTGGAAGAAAAAGAAATAATTCAGATGACAAAATAGCAGGAATTATGGTGTGTTGTATTTTAGCTGAATTATCTTGAAATAATGGTATATGGCCGGTGTACTAAATGCATATCGTTGTTTCATGGTTATTACAGTTGTGCGATTGTCCGTTAAAAGTCCTGTTGGAATACGAAACTCCGTCGTGTTTTATTGGATGATCGAACTTGGAGCAGTTTGACCCAGGCTAAAGATGACACAAGGTCTCCGAAAGCTATTAGATACACCTTCGAGTCACATCTGCTGATTTCATAATACATTAAAAATATATAATGTATATTGTATGTAGGTGTAGGTAGATAGGTAGATTTGATTTTTCTTTTTGAATTCAAGAGAGACTTGATTTTTTTAGGTTTCCTAAGTGCACAAGGAACTCGCTTTTTATATTGGTCTGCCTCACTGTCTGTCTATCCCGCCTATAATCACAGTTGTTGCTCGCAGACTATTTTTTTTATTATTCGTATTCAAAACTCATTCATTCAATATATCGACGCTTGAAAGGCAATAATTACCAAGCGACATTTTGGCAATATTGAGTTTTATATATCATTGAAATCAGAAAAAAAATCTGCGTCGATTGGTCCTACTCTCATGCCGCTAGGACGAAGTTTGTTGTCGCTTGATAACTCTAAAAAAAACTAATTTTCTTAGTTTTCGGCGTCCAAGCGACTATAATTTTACCGATTTATGAATAACTTTAACTTAGTATGTATTCGATTTTTACTTGTTACACTTGTTACACTTGGTTTTTCGACGACCTTTGTGGCGCAGTGGGCGAAAGCACGCCTGACAATTTAGGTTAGAAGATGCAGGTTCGATTACCGCCGCGGGGCAAATGTTTTTATGATCTGCAGGTATTTGTTTCTAGATGTTTCTAGGTATAATATGTATGTATATAAGTAGTATATCAGTCACGTTGTACCCATAACACAAGCTCTGCTTACTTTTGGGCCAGATGATGGTGTGTTAAATGTTCGGCATTATTTACTTATTTAATTATTTTAATTTGCGATGACATCCAAACTCAAAGCTAGTAGTTAACCACTTGGTATTCAGTTTACACAGGTTTTTACAAACTATAAAACCTACTCTCTTTTGTTTTAAAATATATTGAAAATAAATTAAATACATACACCGAGAATTTAACTGGAATTTTGCGTATCTGAAAATGATCAAAGCATAAACGAGACCGATTATTTTCAGCTGTGGTTTCAACAAACAGATGTACAGGGTGCTCCAAAGGGTGAGGTCCAATGTTAATTCCGGAAATCATTACTACAGAATATTGGAGAACATAAATGGGATAGTTTAATGTGATTTTTTTGGATGTCGCTGTTTGGAGCATCCTGTATAACGAACAGATATTTTACACTGGATATTATTCAATAAATACCTGTTCATTATAGTCCAAAGGCTATAATGAACTTAACGTATACTTAACGTGTTGTTTTTACTGAAAAAGGAAAAGAATATCTGATAAAAAAACAGCAAACACTTTTTACAGTAAAATAGGAATAACTATTCAAACCAGGTTTAACCTTAGACCTGGTTTCAGAAGCAATGTGGTTCATAATAATTGCATGACTGAATATAGGGGAGCTAAACCTTTTACGTAAATAACGGACTAGTGTACTTTGGTCTCCTGTATTTGTCCCCTCAGTACTTGTTCCCTGTCTAGACAGCCTCTTCAACAAAGCACAGTATAGGCACATAAACATTAATGACACATAATTTATGACATTGATGACATATCAGTTACTGCCAAGAAATTGCTATTTACAGGCTATCGAACATTATGCATTACTAAATTGGCAACTCATCGCTACATCCTAGCACAAGAAATTGAATTTTATTTATCGTGATGTCTTTTAGTTCAAGACAAATGTCGTAACGAAAAGTAGATTAATTCTACATTTAACTTTTGGAATCAAACCAAAACTAAAAGCTTTTTAAAACAATTAAAGTATTTTAGTAATCAAACAACTGCTCGACCAGCTAACGCTACATGTACGAAGTCGCCAACGATCTATCGAATGTTTTTCTATGTTTGGCCATAGAGATAATAGAATAGGTTAGAAAGTAAAAAAATAAACTTAACTTTAATGTCAAAACTAACATTAGAAAGAAAACAGACTCGCTTTCTGATTCGTAATGTTCGTAATATAAAGTCAAAAACGATTTAACTGATCTTTAATTCTAAAATTTATAAATCATTCTTAATATCTTTCACCTATAGAAAGCTACATGACGTACGAAACCACAGGCTATATTTAAAAAAAATGCAATTCCTACGAAAATCGCTATGACTATAAATGTAATTTGGCGTGCGCTGTGAAAACTGTAGATGACTCATTAAATATGTACTACACGTTTAAAGTGCACATTACAACCCAGAAAAAAGCAAGACTATCTAACTATACATAAGTACAAACTTAGTACGAACGCGCGCCCGAAGTCGGCGCACTAGTCGAAAATGTACAGGCACACTGGGCCTGTCAGCTCAGTTGGTAGTAGCTCTGCCTTCTGCGCTGTAGGTTGAGGGTTCGATTCCCTCCCAGGATAAACATTTGTGTGATGAACGTAGATGTTTGTTTTGTGTCTGGGTGTTATAAAGTATCTCATGTATGTATTTAAAAATATATAAGTATTCCATAAATTATCTGGTCACCATAGTACAAGTTACGCTTAGTTTGGGGCTAGATGGTGTTGTGTGCATTGTCCACCAATATTTAATATTTTTTTATTTATGGAGTCTAGTCCCACTAGACGTAAATATAGACGACCAGTCCCAATTCGAAAATATAGGGCTGGAATAGATGGAGCTAACACGTCAACTAGATAGATATACTAGAGAAGTGTATTTACTGTATATAATACTATTACTTTCTGTTACTCGTACAAGCAAAGTCGTATTTCAAACGGTAGATTGGAATATAAACTTTTATTGACTGCAAAGGCAGTTTGGAACTTTTTCATTATAGAGGCTTTCGCTAGAAAACTTTACCATTCTCTTAGATTTGTTTGATTGTTTTACATAGTTGGATGATGGATCGTTCCAAAAGCTATCTAACAAATTGTAATTATAAGGGTTGCCTTATCTGCATAGAATTATTTCTTTTAAACTCCATAACCCTATTATACCTTTTAATTGATTCCCGACGTAATACGTGTTAAATATCCGTTAACTGCTAAAACAATAAATAAATAAATAATGCCGGACTTTTACACAGCATCATCTGACCCCAAAGTAAGCACAGCTTGTGTTATAAGTACCACATGACTAATTTACTACTCATACATATACCTTTTGTAATTATATACCTACATATTATACATAGAAACACCCAGGCCAGAGTCAAATACTTACGTTCCATTAAAGCTGTAAAATATAAAATTAGCTGTGAAAAAAATACGGCCTAAATACGGTAATTTATGCCATATTTTTCGAACTTGCCAGTAAATCAAAACTTATGTAGTACGTATTGTTGATTTACAATCATGAATTGAATGGGAATGCTAATACGCTGTGCCACATAGGAGCCAGCTCTTGCTCTCATCGTCACGCGATGTTTTATCTTTTATAATATGGACTTGAAATAGTATCCGATGGTCCAAGACCACTGAGAAAAGTAAATAAGTACATACTCTCAGGCGCAACTTTCACACTTGACCAGTTTTTTTTATAACTTAATTAATAACAATACTTTATATTTAACAAATCATTTTCATCCAAATACTGAAATAATTTCGTGGAGCTCAAATAATGTTGGACCTGCAATGTTTGGAATACGGAGAGTTGCAAGCTACAGGCAAAACCCATCTTTCTACATGAAACGCTGATGAGGCTACTCGAAACTAAACCTTCTACTGCCGCAATAAAGATTAGTTTTATCGAGCGCTAGTTGAAGTGTCAGTTGTACAGGAGTGTAGAAAATTACGAAAACTGGATATTGTCTAAAGCAAAGTTCCATTTGTGTTGGCAAACGCGCTCCACTCGAATTGCTCAAAATATTCGGGCTATTTGCGAGTGGCACAAATTGCTTGTCTAATTCTGCGGCATCCATGTAGAACGTGATAATTTAACTGCAGCTTTTTTGGTAAGTATTTTCATAACAATTCTTTAAATAATTTTCATAAATATATATAGCTCCAAACTGAGCAAATCATATATGTAGAATAAGTATTAAAATAATAAGGTTCAGACATTTTACAACCTAGAGCCTTTTTAGAAAGTTAATCATCGTTAAAAATATTGCCATCCCTTTTTGTAAGATAGTGATGGTGACAAATAGTGACAGGGCGAATCTTACGCATCATTTAGGCAGTGTTGAGAGGCAAGATGAGAGGTGTTTGTAAGTAAGGCTGTTTTGAAAGTAAGTTTAGAATACGTGCGAGAGGCATATCTGAAATGGCATTTTTAAATGACAGTTCTTAAATTAGTTAAAACTGATATTTTGTTCTTTTATTGCATTAATTTTCCTAGAGCTTCCTTATTTATATTTAACATGAATTATATATCATATATTTGATTAACAAATTTCATTAAATTTTAGTTGATCGGTGAAACAACTGTGTCCGAGGCAATATATTAATAAACGTATTTATACCTTACTTACCTTACATTTTTAAACCGATTTGACATAAATCTTTCGCATTTTGCCCTACATTGACCCAGATCCGGAAGTAAGTAGAACCTTATCCACATTACAAAGTTATTGGTCATCCATCACGTCCACTCGTTTATTGCGATTTTACGATTGCCGTTAAATAAACAAGCCATCCGTTTACCCCGAGTTATGTTATTGGAACGAATAACCTGAGTTAATATCTGGGAGGGTCAAAGCTTTCATGCATTCTGTAGAGCTTTCCATAAAAACTGTATAAACTACGAACCCATGAAAATACTGAAGGTATATATAGTTATTAGTTTAATAGTTATAATAAATAAAAACAATAACACTGTTAAATGCTTGTACAATACAAATGTTGTCTAAAAATATTTTGTCTGTAATAAACTGACTAAATCGAATTGAATAAAGATGGTTTGTCTCAATCAAAATGGTCATCATTAAGGCACTACATTTCTATCTTAGTTTAAAAGATACAAACTTATTAAAATAAAAAGCTTCAAACGATTTATCACGGGCAGTGAAGTGAGCTGTCATAAAAACTGTTCCACCTATTGAATGGACAATGAGCAAAGCTGTACCAACGGGCTAAGTATTTTATCCCACGTAATCGGATCGATGGAACAACTTCTGAATACCGACGGCGCACGTGCCACACCGCCCTCACAACAACATCCACCAATAATCATGTAACATAATACTTGATTACCTACTTTGATGTAACGAATGTTGTTTGATTCTTTCAATAGTTACCCCCATTATTCCTTTCACATGGGATTTTGTAACATTTTCACAATAACCTTTGAAGTAAGATTTACAAAAAATCCTATAATCTCTTTAAAGGAGATCAAGCTATCGTTTCTTATGTAGATAAAGGCTATCCAGGGGAAAATTTGGAAGTTTAAATTGAAATTGCTCAAAAACAAATCGGAATTGGTTAGTGGGATGACCATTCGATGTACATGGTTTACGGATTCGCCAATCGCCACTTGTCAGAGGCGCAATGGGCGCACAAGCTATGGTTCTAAAGTGTGAAGAATCACCAGTTTGTGTGCATCTCACATTATAATTATTATTTAAATAATTCTAGCCTTTCTTGATTTTCTTTCCCATTAGTTTTATGTTTTGTATATACACTACTCACCAAAGTCTAGGGAACATGCAAACTATTTGAACTAATTTGTGAGAACTCGTAAAAAAAGTACTGGCCACTAAAATGATCGATATTCTTTTCTTGTGATAACATTACCGCCGGCTTTACAGACATTTTTGAAAGTCTAAGCGTTATGTCTTAAATACATAAATAGCGCGATAAATAGCGATATGTCTATTTATCGCGGGAAGAGATGCTTAGGGCTGTCGGTAGTCGGTAGTCGGTACGTCACCCGGGAAGATACAGGGTCACTACCCAGAGACAAGATCGATATCTGCAAAATGCTGCAAGAAGGCAGCTCCAGAAAATTGCTCGCTTGGTAGGAAGACTCCAGTCCCAGCACCAAATAGTTGTCAGTGATCAAACTGCCAGGAGAAGAGAACATGAAGTCAATCTCCCAGACCATTAAGAGTTCCAGCTTTGCGACGTGGAAATCCAGGGCGTCATTTATCGTGAGCTAACGCACATTTGCGATGGACCAACACAATCAGTAGGCACGTGTTCTGTTTTCCGATGAGTCTCGCTTTGGATTTCATCCTGATTCAAGGAGAGTGCTTATTTGGCAAGGTCATGGTTCATCTCAATCCAATTGAGCATGCAAGGGATTTGCTTGGGAGACGAGCTTTCAGTGATCTTCCTCAAAATTTGAACAAGGAAGAAGAATTTTCTCTATATTCTATGTATTGGGCTAAAGGTCCTGCCTACTTCCATTTTAACTTAAGAGCGTGAAGGTCGTAAGTGACTTTTATTTGGTCGCTTATTCTTTTCACTTCTGTGTATTTTTCAGATTTACTACGATAATTTTTCCATTACAAATACTTCACTTTATAAACATGAAACCCGCCGTGCAACGGCATTTTGTTTAATGTCGATTTTTTTGCCATCAGTCGATGGGCCATAAATATTTGTAAATATTTCAATAGCAATAATCTTGAGGATTACTTTGATATATAACACTAATATAATTAGGACTAATAAAACAATCTAAACGACACCCGCACGCACTCACTTCACAAAACGCCAACTCACGCAAAACTTTTTTGTTTTTAAATTTTATTTTCAATATTTTTGTTGCCAGGTATGGTTTTTTTGGATTCTATAACATACGCAAATTTTATTAAAGAGTCATATAGTGACGTTATACAGCAACTTTCAGACGCCAGCCAATAGAACTTCACACAAAAGTCATGAAGGTCATGAAATATAAATCATTTCCTGTTGTATTACATCTTCATCTCAGAGTAGTCACATTTTGGTATGTGCCGTTGTTAAATTAAAGCAGTGATATGTAATCACTTTAATAGTCGACGACTAAGTGATAAATGTTTAATATAATATTGGTGGACAATGCATACAACACCATCCAGCACCAAACTAAACATATCTTGAAGTGTGGTGACCTGGTGGCTGATAGAATACTTATATTATAAATACATACATTTTATACATAAAAAACACCCAGACCTGGAACAAATATTTACAGATCATACAAACATTTGTCCCGGGGAATCGAAACCGCAACCTTTTACGTCTCAAGCGGTCATAAGTGAAAAAACTCAGGCCAGAAGGCAGAATGCTCAACATGCCTATTCCTGGTACATCAACACATTAGTGACGCCAGAATATGTTGCTTTAGCAACTCGTTGAGAATATGCATAGGAGTAACTCATCTTTAATATCAGAAATATCAGAGAATTGGGTCGGGCGATGCTTCCTAACTCATTGCCAGTGGTAAGACGGCTCAACTAAAATTATAATCTAGTTTAATTATCTTGGCCGAAAAGAACCGCAAGCGACAGCTGCAATGTAATTTAATTATTCAAAAGACATTTTTATTTTGCTTTTATTCTACATTCATATTTGATTGTACGAATATTCTCGAAGTTACGTTAAATTTTTGATGCTAGTTGCGTTAAATTGTGAAATGCCAACATTATTTTTATTATTTTTATATTGTATTATATTCAATAAAAAAATAATATTAACAAATAAAAATAATGCTGGCATTTCACATAGCATCAACTGGGCCCACAGTAAGCAGATTTTGTGTTATGAGTACCATATGACTGATATCTACTTATATTTTTTTTTTGTTAATACTATACATAGATACACCCAGACCCGAGATAAATATTTGTAGATCATTTAAACATTAGTACCGCAGCGGGAATCGAACCCGAGTACGAGTCGTGTACCATTGCATTTTGAATCTTGTGTCATTGACATACTGATAATAAATGTCACATCAACACTACTCTGAGCGAACAGACTCTACTGATGAATAGAATTGCTAAAATTACACTTGCTAATACGGAGCCAAGTGCCGTTCCGTGTCGGTCGGGATGAAAATAAACGTTTACTTGCTTGATTGATCACTTCTTTTTATTGGAAGTTAATTTTGGATAAAACATGGATAGGTACTTTGGAGGGCAACACCATAGGTAGCAAAAATTATATTTTTCTTTTCTACTAACAATCGAGAGAGAATACCAACTTGTTAAATATTTTGTGAGTACCCAAGTACTTTATAAATCATCATCATCATCATCATCATAATCATAACAGCCTTTATGAAGTCCACTGCTGAACATAAGCCTCCTCAATAGATTTTCAGGAAGAACGATTTTGAGCTCTCACCATCCACCGACTTCCTGCAATCTTTACAATGTCGTCAGTACTTTATAAATACCTCAGTTTATTAGACAGTTGAGTGGGTAGGGGGCGCAGCTTAACTAAAAATCATCAGAAAAAGAACAAGGCACATGTTACTAACAATCAAATTATGCTTAAGTATGTGTATGTGTCTGCTACAGCAGCAGTTTGGCCCCGACTCAGCATGATGCCTACTGTTTATGCAGTAAACGATGTTATTGTGCCGAGACTACATGTATAGCTATCACAAGACCCTGTGAAAATATCGGAGAGGTTAATAACATGTTTTAACATAAAACTGAAAAGCGGTTTCTTAAACCTGAATATCAAAACATGTGATATCAAATAACTAATGCAATTCCTACTCTAATTGCGATACATATTTTTGATATCGATGCGTTCGGTGATAAATAAACTACCTTTATGGTCAAGGTCAAGCCCATTTGCGGATAGACTGACAAGTTCCTATTAAGCTCCTATTGCCTGTGACCACCAATGAAATTACTTAACTGCGAAACAGGCGCTTCTTTTCGTTGATGATTTCCACATTTTCAAAGCCCAATGTGTGATCAACTGACATGTATGCATAAAGTTATTACATGTGATCGATTATCAATACAATGCTTTAATGCGATACGTGAGCTGTTTGTCGTTGAAGAGTTTTGTAGGGTATATACGGTAAGAGTTTTGTGTGTTTATGGTTAATATGTAAAGTCAGTTGTTAATCCAGTAGACCACTGAATAATATATTATAATAATAGGTATTCGTTTACTATATTTACGATTAATTTATTCTTATGCGTAATAAAAATCCGAAACTCCTCAGTTTTGGATTTTTATCATATTTTCCAACATCAGATCCTTACCTAACTTATATGGGACCATTTCAGAGGTAAACCCTACAAGCTAACTAGCATACATACAAAAAAAACCTACATAAAAATTCTAAAATACAAACTATGGAGAACCTCTCTTTTTTTTAAAGCCGGTTTATTAAAAAAACCGCCGTTTTATGGATGCTGGTTAAAAGTAGTCCTTTTCAAATTAAGTGGCAATACTTACGACGACAATAAGCTATAGCAAATTTAAGATGTAATAAAGATATTAATAGAAGTTACTGACATATAAAATAAATAAATGCAAACATGTAAAGGGACGTCCGTACGAAGCAAACCAAATTTTTGCTGATCAATTATAATATATTTCGAGTTTCGTTAGTACATTTTGATTTAAAAAACGGAATATGCAGTCGAATATTATTCTAGCACTTGATTGCTTGATACCAAAACGGCGCCGAAACGCAATTGTTTTGTGCTTAGATGACCAAATGCGATTGGTCAAGCTCAGAGAAGAGCTATTCTGGAGAAGCAGTTGTCACGACACCATGCACTAACGCAGCCATGTCGCAAGAGCCCGTTGCAAAGCCGTATTGAAGGTTCAAGTATGTATGTTCAAGTATGGCGTTTATAAACGTTTGCAGCGGGATGTGCTAGCAAAACCTACAGCATTTTAAATCCTCTGAATTAGTATAAAAAATACTTATCTATGCATGGTTTTTATTTTGTTCAGAGAGCTTGTTTAAATTTTGTTATTATTGAAAAAACATGTATTACTTTGTGCTATCAATAACATGACTACGTTTTGATAGCCTCCCGATAACCGTCAATGTCAGGTACCATCCGTAGCGTCGATTCATGTAGGGTTATCGTATCGGAGTCCGCGGTTTGCATTCTAATGGAGCCTTTATAATGCTGTTGCACAAGTTCCAATATTGGTCAAACTTAAACTCGCCCTCATTTCAGCCGTAGAAAAACTTACAGATCAAGGGACGACAGATGAGGCACAATATCAACAGTCCATTACGTTTATGTAAAATCTTATTAAAATTCTAGTTATCAATCATTTTTAATATATAAAAAAAATGCTAAATTTAGTATGTGAGTCCTTTTGCGTTCATAGTACATGTTGCAATACTGCTAGCTTTTAAGTTGGTACTGGGACAAATGAGACTTTTATAGTTTCATTTGTTTTATTCATAGCGGGTATTGGAACAAATTAATGGTTGTTAATCAATTAAATTAAGCAATCCCGGACATTTCACACAGCATCACCAGGCCCCAAAGTAAGCAGAGCTTGTGTTATGAGTACCACATGACTGGTATACTACTTATTTTATAAATACATACATATTATACATAGAAACACCCAGACCCGAGATAAATACTTGCAGATTATACAAATATTTGTCCCGCGGCGAGAATCGAACCTTAGCGGGACCTTAGTCCACTGCCCCACAGAGGTCGTTAATGTGACTGCAATGGGACTAGGGGGAATGATCGTATAATTCGACCATGAACGATTTGGTTTTAAATAAACTCTGTATCTCACTAAACTTCAAATATTATATATTAACATAATCATTATAACATATTTAACTTATAAGTAGTTAACATATTAAATCGATCCAAACTAAAGGGCATATATTTAGGCATTTTATTACAAGAGCCACTATTTAATTAAAATTATATAAATATTACTAAAAATGTTTAATATGACTAATTGTATGTTTTGTATAGAGCCACACAATCATTGAAAAGAGTACAGCTCTTAAATTAAAAGAAGACACCATTTTCTGCGAGTAACAAGGTGGTCACTTACAAGACCAACCTAGTTTCATACTGGTTCGTAGCATCGAAGGGTAGTTTTATTGACTTCTAGTCAGTTCCAGCTATCTGTTCCTGTGATATTGAATACAAATGGACACAGCGGTATTGAAAAGACATGCACAGAAATACCTGCTACTAACTACGAGTAGTTTCATGGCTTCATTTGTAGATACTTAGTGCGTTGATCGGATTTAAGCAATGTTGCAGGTTTGAGTCCGCAGTGAGCCGCTCCCCTATAAAAATATTGCTTAGTAGGTAATAATAATAATAATAATCATTTATTCAGGATCATTTATCTAACTAGGAGAGTGCTTGGTATGAATGTGGATGGATTTACGAGTAGAGGTAGGTCAAAGAAGAGATGAATGGATTGTGTGAAGGATGACATGAGTAAGAAAGGAGTGAGTGTTGAGATGACGGCTGATAGAGGAGAATGGAAGAAGAACACATGTTGTGCCGACCCCACATAATGTGGGAAAAGGGCAGGAAGATGATTCAGGATCATGAAATGAAATGAAATAAATTTATTTTGACACACACACACAGATACAAGTTACGATAACATAGCAGGTACACAGATCCAACCAAACTAATTAACTAACTAATACTAAACCTACGAGTACCCACCTTGTTCCAAACCTAGTCTGCGTTTGTCAAAAAAGCACAGTCTCAGCTTTATGCTATTTGATCATTTATCTGAATAAATGATTGAGATGAGAATGAATGAGAATCATTTGAGAATGAGAATCATATTTTATTTTTGCCTTATTTCTGCCCTAAGTACCTAACGTAAATCTGTCCCCTATTAGGTCTCTAATGAACCTGTAGCCTTGTCGGGTCACAGTGCGCCGTCTCGGACAGGTTTTGAAGAATGAGTTTTAAGGAAGTACCTTAGTGATTAATTATAACTTTTTTTTAAGCTAAAGTTACCTAGTTTATTTTGAAATCATGACGCTTGCAACTGTGCCAAAATATCGGTTAGCAGTTAAACTCACAATCATGGTAAACATCCCGTTTTAAGTGAATATTATGTTCAAAACAATGATTGTTTCAAAAGTTATACCTTAGTTAACTTTAACATAATATTGAAGTACCTTCTTAATCTAGGCTTATACGAACTAAGCCATGCGGCTTAGAGCTCAGAGCTTATAAGTTTAAAGTTTAGTAAATGCTTCATCAAACTTCGCATGCAGGTTTATCTAGCAATTAAGGTAAGAATCACATTATCGCTATATACTGTTTTTAAAGAAACTGAGAACGTCACTTGTTATTTTTAGGGTAAAATGAACCATTAGGATAGGATTATATCATTGTCTGTCTGTCAAGATCTTAGGAATCTAGACTTTTTCTTAGGATTGTTTTTAGCTAACAAGTTAACAAGGTGAAACATCAAATACTAAATAAATAAGTTTGCGGTGCCTTAAAGTTTAGAAATCAAGCTTCTAAGTAAACGCAATTATATAAATAGACAGTGATTTATTTACTAATATACAAAACACAGAGGTTTGTTAGTAATGTCTTAAAAGCCTTTGTGAGCTTTGCCTAGACATATCCGAACCTATGGGGTAGGTACTTCTCGTTAACGTCGGCCAAATTTCCTACCTCATTTTTACATTGTGCCTGTATCTCAATCACCATAACCTGCACATGTACGTTCGTCAAATGACGGTACCGTTTTTCTACCCGAGATTCTAGGTGACTAATTAAGCGTTTAGTTTCTTAAGTTTTAATCTTGTCTAGAGGTTAGCACAACTGCAAGTAGAGTCACCTTGTTGGCCACCACTTAAGTTGTTAAAAAACCATTAAAACATACTCGAATGTACTTAATTACATTTAGTAATAAGCACCTATTCAAATAATTTAAACAACTTTACTTAACTAAAATGGCAATTTGTTGTCTATTTGTCGTAGAAACTCAAAAGCATTCATAGGTTTTTGAAAAATAAAATAAGATTAAAACATATTTTACTAAATTATTCTTTCGTGAATAATCGATGCACTGTTGTAAATATACCTTGTATAGTTGAAGTTTGGAGTCCTGTGCTTGGAGGTATATCGTTTAGTATCCAAGTTTCGTTTTGGAGTCGACTGTTCAACTTTGTAAAAACATGTTCTATTTATAACCAAACTCCACGCCTAGCTGTCTCGTTGACAGATAAACACTACTCTACTATTCCACAAAACGTTGTGCGCACCTATTTACCTATTTACCTGTTTATTGGTAACTTTGTGAACTTATTCACTCGTAACTTTTATAAGAAGTCTTTGAAAATGCTTTACATATTTTACGCTCTGCGGATGACAGAATTAAATAACTAGGTATTCGGTTTTCGATTTGTTTAGTTTTAGTTTCTCTTGCTTGGTGCTTTCATCTCAGATCAATTAAGCCCTCGTTAGGCCCCCGTGATTACCTAAGAACGGCTTATTCATTCCGTTTAAAGTGTTGACCGCTGACTATTTGAAAGAAAAAAAGGACAATATACCAACTCAGTAAAGCAAAGTTTAGCGCGGTCACATAGCTAAATTCGAAAATGAGCTGAGTTAAAACCTTTTTTGTCGAAAGTACCACCTTCGCTATATTTTGGCCCTCTAGAAGCTTGTAGGTACCTACTCAGCTAAAAGGTCTACTTTTCCTTCAAAAAAGAACAGCTTCTCGTACTGGAAGAGCGATAAAAGTACATTAAGTATTTTTGGGGCTCTGCGTTAGCTCATCTGTCTTCCAAAGATGAATGTGGGTGCTATCAAACATTTCGTGCAGATAGAATTGCGACTTAACAAGTGGAAAGCTGGTGAATGGCCGGTAAATAGACTGCGATAGAATCGTGTTTGCTATTAATGCCATTCCGTTACTAGAGTTAGGCCTAGCACGCACAAAAAGTGAATTAATCGGAGTTTGAAACCAATCTATTCTAAAGTATGCAATTATAAACGCAATTAGTTCTTGCGTCAGATTCCATACTAAGGTTCAAAATGATGTGGTTTCACGAAGCCATGCAAATACGTTTTGCGTACAAGTTGCTTATAAATTGAACTAAACCAAGGCAAGTTTGTAGCTTTGTTCTTAGTTTGGTTGAAGGCTTATTTACCTATTAGGTAAGACGATTCAAAATAGTCCCTGTTATTTATTGAGTTAAAATAACTTGAATTAAACTTTGGAGATGGATCGCAGCATCCGGCAATTGGAGCTCCTCTCTAGTCCACTCCGAGCGGGTTACTGAGAAATTTATGTAGATTACCCTGTAAATAGCCGAATAACATTGAGAAGCTCGCGGCTCAGAACAAACTTAATTTCTGCAGAAGATTATTTTCAAAGGAAAAGTAAGAATGCTCTGCGAGATAAAATATTGCAGTTTTACGCAGTCGCTGGTAATTGTCGTAAAACGTTGAAAATTACTTATGACTTACCTTAATATCTAAGCATAAAGTTTTTTAAACTTACGCGATCAGAACACATTATTATAAATACTTACGGGTATTTATCGCGTTTATTTACCTATTTTTCCCGACGTTTCGACAGGTTTACACTCTGTCGTGGTCACGGGATGACTCTAGTCATACATAGTTTACATAAGGATCTACATAATTATTAGCTATGTGATGAAAATACTCGCAGGTATAACAGGTTTATTCATTTTAATCACAATCATCATTAATCATTTATTGTTTTTAGTTTCATACCTAGAAGAACAAACTTTGGGTTTGTTTATGCTTAGATATTATTATAAATACTTACGGGTATTTATCGCGTTTATTTACCTATTTTTCCCGACGTTTCGACAGGTTTACACTCTGTCGTGGTCACGGGATGACTAGAGTCATCCCGTGACCACTTTAAAGTGCAGCCTCTCTGGCTCGACCGCGCTCGGTCTCTGAACAGGGTTCTATGAAAAAGGCATAAGGAAATGATATCAAAAGTTGTTCTAAATCACAAACTCTCTGACATTTAAACAGCAGTTATATAATAAGTGTTAGACAACGAAATGAATTTCAATTCAATGCAATTTATTCATTTATCTTTAGACAAAAAATGTTCTTAGACATGTCTTACAATAAATACATGTAATTATTTTGTTATAATTTTCCATAAATAACTATTTATCAGCAAAAGCATCGTTATGTTGTTATATATATATATATCTTATTGTTCACTTAAAAATACCTAAGCAATTATCATACAACAAACACTGATAAAATAGATGTTATCATCATCTAGCCTAACCTTAACCAACACACAACAAAGGACAAAAATCGTTGATCAAAAGTAAATTTTTTTATCCTTAAAAGCATTTAATAATAGCGCTTCATTACATTGTATAAAACAAAGTCGCCTCCCGCTGTCTGTTTGTCCTGATGTATGCTTAGATCTTTAAAACTATGCAATGGATTCTGAAGCGGTTTTTTTTAATAGAGTAATTCAAGAGGAAAGTTTATATGTATTAAACATGCATAATATTGTAGAGAAACACTGATAATTTTAGAGGTTTCTAATGTGGTGTCGTAAATAAACACATTTTTTTGCGCTTACATTGCAAACGCTGGCTGAACCCTACGAGATAGATCAAAATAATGTACTACAGTATTGTACACCTTAAAAAGGTCTACACAAAAGTCTTCAATGGTATGTATCTATCTCTTAGTCTATGTTATTCTCTTAGGTAACGTTGTATATAAAGACATTCTTTAGTAAATTTAATATCAGCATTGCACCCGTGCGAAGCCGGGGCGGCTCGCTAGTGTACTATGTAAGGTAGATGACTGACACTGTATTGTTTTTACTTTAAAATACATACAACTATAACACCCATTTATAACATCAAACATAGTTTTTTTTTATTTTACAAATGATGGTCCTGGGTTGAAATCAAAATCACAATCTACAGTGTAGAAGGTAATGTTCCTACTAATTGAGCTGTGTTTTAGTTTTTCAGAATTTAGTATGGATCAGTACTTCAACACGTCACCTTAGTTACGTTGACCTATATTAGCCACGCCTCAGTAATATACTACTGACATCATAGATCAGTTAAATCAAATGATTTAATTATATTAAATACTTGTTTTATTGTAAAACGCAGCAACATATCACTACATAGTATAAAACAAAGTCGCTTCCCGCTGTCTTTCTGTCCCTATGTATGCTTAGATATTTAAAACTACGCAACGGATTTTAATTTAGCGCTTTTTTTAATAGATAGAGTGATTCAAGAGGAAGGTTTATATGTATAATACATGCATAATATAGAAGTGAAACACTGATAATTTTAGAGGTTTCTAATGTGATATCGTAAATAAAGACATCTGTAGTATATAATAGAATTTCTATATACTAATTGAAGTGGGTGTCTGTCATCTTTATATCTAGTGGTATGTTATTTGTTATTATGGATATAAAGTGGTTTTATACTAAACCAAACTAACCTTTATTTTACTTTAAAACGCTCTTAATATTTTGCATCGTAAAGCGAATGCATTTGGCTACAAAAACTTTCAAAATGAATAGTTAATTCAGAAAGTGAATTCTAATTTTACAATAGTTTTTCTATTAAACGACAACCGTAAATACATAACCTAATATACGATGATACTAAAATGTAATTGTTAATGCAGAGTAGGTAAAGGTAGGTCATTTTCTATAAATAACCTACCCCTGCCTACTCTGCCTGAGAACGTAGGTAGAATACCTCTGCTTTATAACGGTCGCTGGATGACGGCCACTACTTCCCGAAAAACCACAGCCAACAGACAGACAATTTTAATTTATTCTTGTTATTTACATCTCTGCAGTTGCATTCTTACAAACTAGCGAGGCTAGCGAGGCTAGCGAGGCTAGCTCTCTTATCTGAGATTCTCTTTTCATTTCTTGAGCACAGTCGACTGTCGAGTAGGATGAAACAGTAATGCTTTTAAAGAGTTATATCTCTTTGTGTTTCAATATAAAGGAGAAATGTAAGTGGGACTTGAGAATATCTTGTTGTGCAGCAGTAACGCGGCTGTAGTGTTTTGATTTGAAGGTGCGGTAAAATAATTAAGGATTACATTCTGGGGGGTGGTTACAATTTTTATATAATATAAAAAGGAGCTCTCATAATGCAAAAAAGCGGCACAAGCACCATAGTCAGGATACCACTTTACTAATTATGTAAAGGGTACTTTAACAAACTAGAAGTACCAAAATTCCAAGTATCTACATTCTGATGACTTTGATAGTCGTCGTCAAATAGCCGTACCGCAACGAAACAGTGGAGTAAAGAAAATCTTGACTCACTACAAGAAGAAAAGTTATCGAAAGCTACGAGTATATTGTGCCTAAAACTCAATATCGCTAAACATTGCTGTCGATATCAGGCTGTTAAGTATTTTAATGCATACAAGTGACACGAAAACTAAAAACACACGAATAATTTATAGTCCAAATTAATTTTATTTTATAATAATTTTATAAAATGTATTATGCAGGCTTATTGCAGCATCTCCACAGATTTGTAGTTACTAAGATCTTTTTAAAGATGTTTTAGACTGACAACGTATTGCTCAGTTGCCCGACAAACGCAAGTAAACCAGTTAAACTTTATGTCAGAAACTCTATTTTTTGACAGGATACTGTATGATGAGAAAATTATATAAGCCAAGCTAATTTACGCACAGTAAGAGTCGACATCTATGACATTTCAACGCACCGAGACTCCGTGACATGTCACGGTACTTGCTACGCTAAATGTAATCCAGAAATGTAACATATTTATAAGGAGTTGTAGGATATCGGAATTAATATTAATTTAACAGCGTCCAAAGTTATAAAGCACTTACAGTCGTGACTTGTAAGACGACAGGTCCAACAATTTCAAACAAAAAAAAGGATGTCGTTTCAGTAGGTGGAACAGGGAGAACAGCGCGTTGATGTCTCAAAGTGCTCTATTGAGACAGCCAAGTTAAGCCATGATAGGTCATTTCATGACTGTACCAAAAATTACTACATTCACTTACGAGAATCAAACGTATATCTGTATCGAACAACTAAATATCTCGTAGTATCTATAAAATTAAATTAAGTACTCGAACAAAGGCAGACCGAAACATACTTATGTATTTACTGGAACAAATCTATACTTCTATACTAATAGTATAAATGTGAAAGTAACTCTGTCTGTCTATCTGTTTGTCATGTTTTCACGCTTAAACCACTGAACTGATTTTAATGAATTTTTTGGTAAAGATATAGACGGGACCTTGGAGAAGGACATGGGCTACTTTTGTATGTAGGTATCACGCGTGCAAAGCCGCGAGCAACAGCTAGTACTTCAATAAAAACGACATGATTAGGATGATGTATAAGTCATTGGCAAACCTTGTTAGCTCCGGACTTGGGAGTGAAAATGGCTTGCAAAGCCAATTTTTTTCCTAAAGGTCCTGTCAGCATTGACCATCTATACTTCGCAGACTGGCGTCCAACTCAGTATTAAGTGAGTTATGGCAAAATAACTCTGATCCTTCGTTTAAATCAAGCGCTTAAAGTGAAATCATGGATATAACCATTAATATTAAATATAATAACATACTTACCAAAATAAACGATAGGAATCGGCTGAACCAATGTTGATCAATTTAAGTAGAGAGATAGATGGGACCTTGTCGAAGGACATAGGCTATTTTTTATGTAGGTACCGCGGGCAGCAAGCAGCTACTTGGTATTAAAATTTAGCGATAGTTTCGGTACCCTGAGTTTACTCTTCTTTAAACAATGAATCATCAAACCAAACTAAATATATATTGAAATGTGTCAATGTGGCAAATAAAATGTTATTCAGAACATGAAGGCAATACTGTAAGTAGGTACCTAATCGTTTAGCTAACAAAACGTGTTGTGAAAATATCGACTCGAAAGCTCTCCGGTGAATCGTTTCTAGATTGAAGTCTCGGCCTCTACAGCGGCAATAACTCAATTGGAAACGCTTTTCTATTGCACCGTGCACCTCTCTATACCTACTTGCAACAAGCAGAACTAAGTACAAAGAATACTGCAAAGCCCAGCCTTAAAACATATTTTAAGTCTCAATATTTTTTACTGATGCATGCCACCTATTTTTGAACGAATCTGCCAGCTAAGGCCGTTTGGACAAAGTGGCCGAACTAAAATAAAAGTATACCACTTCAATATATTACATGCAAGTATTTGTATCGGGTCTTGGTCAATCATGCGGTACCCATAGCCCAAGCTTTGGTTACTTTAGGGCCAGATGATGCGGTGTGAAATGTCCGTCATTATTTATCATTTACCTAAAACCTAGTGCGCGAGCGAATTAAACTACAAAAACTACATTCCACTCGCACTAGAACTTACCAAACTTTTCTAAAGTAATTTTACTTGTGTAATGTAACACAAATAACAATTCCTACAATCTCTACTATATATTTACCGCCAGTGCCAGATCAGTTTAGCTATCTCTAGATCATTTTAAATGGTCCGTAGATAGCTCAACTGATTCTCATGTATTTTATATTATTGTATATTAAACTGTACATTTCTATAATTATTTTTTAAAACAACTATTGTACAAATAAGTACGGTGTAATTTTATTTTGCACGTCAGTCTTATCAGAAGATAGTAACATACAAGATACTGATGTAAGTATGTAACTGATCCTAATTGGTTGGCAACATGCGCCCTAACAAAGGTTAGATAAAACGGTATCTTTGTAAGCAACTCGTAATGTCGACTTGTTTACTCAGCGCGATATCATTGTGATTCTGGCGTTTAATAAGGCTCAGTTGAATCAGTTGAAAGCAATCAAAATAAATAAGTAAAGGCAAATCCAGGCTGCTTTGGAATTCACTCATTTGTTATATCTTGGAACATGAAAAGCGAGTTTTATAGATATGAATAAATTCGTTCCTTCAGCGAATGAGGACCTATAAACGTTTTTATGCTTCATTTGGTAATGTATGAGAAGAGTCGAAATCATCCCGTGATTGGAAACTCTGTACTTTTAGCATAAGTTTTCAATTTGATGTCGAATTTGTTTTTTTAAATACTTGCTGACCCAATACACGTCTTGCCCAAATTATAATTTGATACTCGTAAAGTAGAAAAAAACCTACATATTTTACTTCTGAACAGTTAACTTCAATCAGTTTAAGTATGTTTATATTATGAACGAGAACCAATTTGCTCCAGACTTAATTCTAACTTCTGTAACACAAGCTGTAAATGTACCATGTATGTGAGATGTTTCAAAGTGATCCTTGTGATTGTATTAAATACAATATTTTTTGACTTTGACTTTGAGTTTGATATTTCCCGCTTCAAAAAAATTACTGTCATCAATGACAGTAATTTTTAAGGTTCCGTAGCCAAATGGCAAAAAACGGAACCCTTATGGATTCGTCATGTCTGTTTGTCTATCCGTCCGTATGTCACAGCCACTTTTTTCCGAAAGTATAACCGCAATGTAAACCGCATTAAGATTTGCACACAAAAATAGGAAAAAAAACAATACATTTTGGGAGAAAAAAAAAACAATACGTTTTGGGGGTTCCCCATACTTAGAACTAAAACTAAAATTGTTTTTTCATCAAACACATACGTGTGGGCTATCTATGGATAGGTCTTCAAAAATAATATTGAGTTTTCTAATATAATTTTTTTCTAAACTGAATAGTTTGCGCGAGAGACACTTCCAAAGTGGTAAAATGACCCCCACCCCCTGTAACTTCTAAAATAAGAGAATGATAAAACTAAAAAAAGATGTGATGTACATTACCATGCAAACTTCCACCAAAAATTGGTTTGAACGAGATCTAGTAAGTAGTTTTTTTTTTAATACGTCATAAATCGTAAACCGCAATTTACCTTTCATTCAATTAACTCAATTATAAATGTTACTTGCTGCTACGGAACCCTTCATGGGTGAGTCCGACTCGCACTTGACCGCTTTTTATTATATATTATTTACTTCCATGCTTGAGAGTTATGCTACTTGGAGTCATATGCTAGACAAAGTGTTCAAAATCTTAGCATTTCTACTATATATTTATATAAAAAGATAAGCAGTAGGTCGCGGCAACGTAAGGCACAATTAACGAAGTAATAAAACATACTAGTTTTATAATTAAATCAGTCACAATCTGTACGTCGTTCAAAATTTAGTTTCAATAAAATGGCAAAATGTGTACTGAAGGAGTGTAATTCGCACACGCGAACACATTAAAAAGCAAACGGAGTTACTTTTCACATATAAACTTACTAATTTATCGTTCGTAATTCATTAAAACATGAGAAAATGTTTTTCATTCAGAGTTGCCAATAAAAAAGTTTGCAGTTTATACATAATTGTATGCGATTTTTTAAACTAATGGCCGTTTATTGTATGGGTTTAACTTGAGTGGTTTGGCTACCACTTAAAAACGATTAAAATCAATAACTATGACATATCTAAAAAATATATCATCAAGAATCTCGAAAATATCGAATATCTAAATTTTTCTTTTAAAGTTTGCTGACATTTTATTTTATATTCTTTATCATAGCTTTTTTCTACCTACTCACTTAACAATTAATTTTAGTGAGTAAAGATCTAAACTAAGTACTTATAAAGTTCTGCATTATTTGTCGCACTGCTGCCTCCCGCCATTTGAACTTAGGTTATTTTTAGCTTATACACTAATATAAAAATTACTGCAGAGCTTTTTTCCCTAATTCATAATTCTTCGTAGTTATTTTCTTATGAGTTGCGACCACCAAGCTGACAAATAAAGCAGTATTACTATCTCTATCAAAATCAATGTCACTTTAGAAGTAGTACATAAGAGTAAAAGAGTAAAATATATGTTTATGTTTACTTCAAAATGTCTAAGGTTTCAGAGCTATATCGTGAAAACCAAAAAATGGTTACACTTTTTTGACACGTGAAAGAAGAAGTTTGCTACTCTAGTTGTATACCTCGACGACTCTAACACCATTTGTACAAACATTAGTCACTGGTTGGTTGGTGATCAGTTCGTTTTCGTTCGTTCGTTCGATGGTAGCGCTTGAAACATGTGCTACAGGCACGAAAACCTTAAATATTTTACAAACCTGTCCGATGCTTTGATTTTAGATTAATATCCAAAACAGTCAGTAACATACTTTTTGATAAACACGGGCTTTACTCACGTATTATTTTGTCGATGGAACCGAACCGTGAACTCGAGTGGCAACGAGCGGAACGCGGATCAAACTCACCCTGATGAAGATTCTCTAGATGAATCGAATCAGTGTCGGTGCCTATCCCATCGACAAAATAATACGTGAGTGTTTATCAAAATATATAGTACAACTCACGAATGTTTTGAAAGTGAAGTCAGTAACATTTAATATATTATGCCTACTGTATTTATTTGTTATTACAGTCCACCTTCGTCACTTTTGTATGGACGTTTAGTAATATATGATGTCGGATGATCAAAACTTTATAATTTTTTTGAAGTGAAAACTTCTTTAGCATCATTATTATAAATATTTACGGGTATTTATCGCATTTATTTACCTATTTTTCCCAACGTTTCGACAGATTTACAATCTGTGTAAACACAGGCTGAGTCATCCCGTGACCACGACAGAGTGTGATAAATACCCGTAAATATTTATTATATTACATAGCTCCATTCTTCATATATAGAATTATAGTATTTTACAAGGTAGTGCTTTGTCCCACAAGGTAGCTTCGCACGTCTTTTAGATCGATATATCGATATACAACACTAACTCGATTTACTTAATCGATATAAAACAGTGTCACATCACTACAGCTCGTCTATGATTCTCTCATTCTGTTTTCGTGCGAGGTAGTAAATGCACGCGTCTAACTACAAGCTCATCTAAGTTCCGTGACGACTCCAAATTGTAGATTAAAATGTCGAAAAGGAAAAATGCAGACTAGAAAGAATAACTTTTGCAGCGATACCAAGCGAAAATTAAAAAGCTTGAAAACAACAGGCTGGTTGACATCGTCGACATCGTCGAATTATTGTGTTCTCGGATTCTGAATCAGATTCAGACATTAAAGGTAAGCCTGAACATGTATTTAAACATGCAGTAAATCAATTCGACTCCTTTAAACCATCTCTAAGTCTGCCGGGCGGTTAACTGCGGGTTATTCACGAAGGCTAGACATGATGCGTTAAAAACCTGGGGGTAGACTGAAGGTCATTTTTATGCATGAAGCATGTAGACATGCAATTAGTCAATTTGACTCGTTAAAACTATCTCAGTCTGCCGGGCGGTTAACTGCGGGCTATTCACGAAGGCTAGACATGATGCGTTAAAAACCTGGGGGTAGACTGAAGGTCATTTTATGCATGAAGCATGTAGACATGCAGTTAGTCAATTTGACTCGTTAAAACCATCTCTAAGTCTGCCGGGCGCTTAACTGCGGGCTATTCAGGAAGGCTAGACATGATGCGTTAAAAACCTGGGGGTTAACTGAAGGTAATTTTCATGCATGAACATGTAGACATGCAGTTAGTCAATTTGACTCGTTGAAATCATCTCTAAGTCAGCCGGGCGGTTAACTGCGGGTTATTCACGAAGGCTAGACATGATGCGTTAAAAACCTGAGGGGTTGACTGAAGGTCATACACGAAGGTCATTTTCATGCATGAGTATCATGTATGCCTGTCCAAGGAATATAAATCAACACAAAAATGAAACTTTTGCTCCCAAAAATGTTTCATAACTACCCTCATATTATTATTTATTTTTATTCTTTTTCTATTTATAGAAATCGAATCCACAAAAAAGAGGTGTTGATGGACATAGGTATTCCGATTGATGACGGTCTAGCGGTCACGCAAAATACGTCATTGCCTGATGAAACGCTGCCCGAACAAATTATCCACGGAAAATCAAACCTCCATCGAAGCCAAACCCTGAAGCTCTGGCTGATATGATTCCAAAATTAGGTACTGAAATGCGTTTTGCGTTGGGAGACATGGGTCTCAGACCCAGACCCAGAAAATATGCATGGTGATATAGCTAAACGCTGGCTCCCCATACTGTGTAAAGGGTTAGCAAACTTGGGGAAGGAACAAATTCTATAAGAACAAAATGTTCCAGATAATTGTTGGCTTTTAAAAGTCACAAGCTTATCTTATCTCGAATTATCTGCAGCGGTAGACGAAATAGTTCGTTCCCAAAAAAAAAAAAAAAATGGGCCTGGGAAACACCGCTATGAAAAATTATAAAACTTCTATCAGAAGTTTGTAGAATTCTATCATACATATACTTATACATATACTTTGCAGAGACCCAGACACGCTCTAAGTTAATTACACCATAATTGGACAAGTCCTTTTTGAATATTATTTAAGTCTGAGAAAGAGACGAAATCACTTTTGAATCAAAACTTTCCGTAAAAATTAAGTTGCGAAAGTTATACATAAAATAGAAATAACAATAATAAATAAATAAGCCTGCAGATAAAACATAATACGCCATTAGATGCGTTGAGTAATACTCGTACCTGGCTAAGACGGAAAACTGGTCAGCCCTTACTCGGTACCCCACGTCGGCGAACAGGGGGGGGGCACGGAGGGTACACAGCGACCCGGCCTACGTAGAGCACAACCTACTAGGGGATTCAAACTCATGCGCTGCCACCACCACCAACTCCGTCAGCATCGGCGCCGCAGACTAGACAAGCTGCCAGCCGACAGCTTGCACCGACATGTCAGTAGCAGCTACCCAGGTACATTTAAGCAGGCTACATTATTACCATAAGTGTTGGCTAGCTATTACAAAAAATCTGTTTGTTTTAGACTGTGTATTACATGGTAATCGCATACCTATAACTACTCGTAACAATGTAACAGTTATATATCCCTGAGAACCGATGTACACAGGTAGATAAAAACGAATGCAGAGTTCTACATTCGTTTGCATTCGTGTTCTGAGAGCCGCAATGATGTATTCCGGATCACCTATACTTTAACACATAAACGTAATTAGCTCTCATAGATTTATCTGAGCCTCAAATCATTTAATAAGTTCGTTGAAAAAGACCACTTCAAGATGGAGGATTACAGAACTGTCTGTAATCTATTACCGATAAACGGTTACCTAGCTAGCAGGAATCACACTAATTAGTACTACTTAGGTTATAAAAAATACCTGAGTTTTCAGTATGAAGATATTAATGTACAAAATACGACCTACGAACTTAACGCTATGAGCTATGGTTTGTCGATCACACCAAGAACCTTGACTAAAATACAAAAAGAAGTATTTGGTTAGTTAAGGAATCGCGGCTTCAGCTCAGTATCCTATATATATACTAGCTGTCCCGGCAAACGTTGTTTTGCCATGTATGTTATTTTTAGGAAACATTTTTATAGGTAAATATGATGTTTAAAAAATAAGGGTTGATCGTAGAGGGGTGAAAATTTAGGGTTGCATGTATTTTTGTATGATGTATCATAAAAAAATAAAAACAAAAAATTTTGTCTGAAAAATAAAAAATAAAAATTAAGGGGTGGACCACCCTTAACATTTAGGGGGATGAAAAATAGATGTTGTTCGATTCTCCCCCCTGACTAATATCCTCGCTAAGGATCACGAAAATCGGTCGAGCCGTTTCGGAGGAGTTCGATTACGCACCCCGTGACAGAAGAATTTTATATATTAGAAGATATATAGACACCCTTTGCCTGGGAAACAACTATGAGGAATGTCTTCACAATGTCAGAGAATATGTTAAACTTTTTAAGTTCAAATAAAAAAAAAAAAAAAACTTTGTATGAACTTATGTATGATACAGTAGATATGTCCATATCGCGACCCGAAAATAAACGTAATAACATATTTCAACTTAAACAAAAATACATTAAATTCATTTTCTTAGTTTATTGACACTTTGACAGCAGCCTGCCCAGCTGTAAAATATGGCTGGATAGGCTTGGTATACTAAATTGTTGGAGATAGAAAAGTTTCTAACTCTTGCTAATTATGACACAAAAATCGACAGCATTATTACCTGATCTTTACTGGTGGAAAGCGAATATACTTATTGCTAAACAATCGGTAGAAAGAAAGTGAACTAAAATATCATATTATTTATTTAGATAAAATGCTTTTCTAGGTCTTAAGTGTTTTGCTCAAAACAAATTTGATTGTGCTATATTACATATGTGCGCATTGATAACAATATTCCCATTTGAATGAACTATCGAGATCCATTTAGCGAGATACGAGGTTTGTGGTCGTTTGCTTCATACATTAACACAAAAGAAAATAAAGAAAACGACGAGGTGTCACGCAAAGTTTAACATTAGAAAGTAACTTTGTTTTCAAGCGTTTAAAACTATTATTGCAAAGTTTGGTCAACCTGACATAGACATTTTTGCATCCCGCACCATTACCAAGTGTAACACTTTCGTATCATGGAAGCTGGACCCAGGTGCAATGAATGTTTAAGCCTTCACGTTTTCTAGGCATCAATATTACTTATATTGTTTTCCACCTCTATCAATAATTCTTAAATGCCTACGCAAGATTGAAAACGAACAACTAACTGGAATTATATCTTCCCTTACTCGCCCTCGCAGGCATGGTTTCCTCTTTTAAACCAAAAGTAAAGGCAAAGGCATGAGGCTTGAGTAAAGGCATCACAACAACCGTGGTGTTTTGTATACGTGTACGTATTATACGTTTGTTTATTGAAAGTTTCACTACTACCACGTGTTAATTGCACACATTTTAGGGTTCCGTAGCCAAATGGCAAAAAACGGAACCCATATGGATTCGTCATGTCTGTCTTGTCTGTTTGTCCGTCCGTAAGTCACAGCCACTTTTTCCGAAACTATAAGAACTATACTGTTGAAACTTGCTAAATAGATGTATTCTGTTAACCGCATTAAGGTTTTTACACAAAAATAAAAAAAAAACAATAAATTTTGGGGGTTCCCCATACTTAGAACTGAAACTCGAATTTTTTTTTTCATCAAACCCATACGCGTGGTCTATCTATGGATAGATCTTCAAAAATGATTTTAAAGGTTTCTAATGTCATTTTTTTCTAAACTGAATAGTTTGCGCGAGAGACACTTCCGAAGTGGTAAAATGTTTGTCCCCCCCTGTAACTTCTAAAATAAGAAAATGATAAAACTAAAAAAAATATATGATGTACATTACATTATACATTACCATGGAAACTTCCACCAAAAATTGGTTTAAACGAGATCTAGTAACATCGATCAAAGTTACAACGAACTACAAAAACTTTTATATTACGTTACTTGCTGCTACGGAACCCTTCATGGGCGAGTACGACTCGCACTTGGCCGCTTTTTTGTATTATACTTAGATCAAAATAATTTTCGTTTAAACAAAATATTTGAACAAAATGTTCTGATATGACATACACTCGCCTGACCCGTACAATGCATACTAATAAGTTTGAATTAAGCGTTATATTCTTTGATAAATGTTAAGAAGCCATGAATAATATTACCATTTTATTACTTCCTTTTCTTTTTAATTTTCAATAAATATACGGTCACGTTGTCTTTGTGGGTACTTCCCGTGGTTTACATACCATGATAATCATGAATAAATTATAAATAAATTTGTTAAAGTGCCCTGATTTAAATCGATTCACTATGTTTAAATCACATCGGCAAAAATAAGATCCGAGTGTCTCCGTACTAGCAATATTTTATTTCAAACTATCGTATACTATCGAAAGCAGTAAGAGTAGCAAAACCTAGTCGCATCTAAATGATACCATCAATAAATAGGTAAAGCGCGTGTGGGACCACGCACAGTGATGCCTTTCAAAGTTACAATACATAAGAATGACTAGTGGTCATGTCCCGAACGAGCTCCTGTTGATTCTCATTACGACAGTCAGCTTCATCAGCCACCGCGACTAACGTCCACGCAAGGTTATCAACATTTTAGATCGACCTATCGATTGATAAAAGCGAAAAATTAAGGGTATTTGAAAGCTCTCACTCAGATTTATTTAGCGAATAACAATACTATGAACACTTTAGAAAACGTTAAAATTTAGTGCCACCAACCTGTCAAAGAGAACTCGTACTGCCAAAATTATCACTATGCACTAATTAGTTCTAATATTTTTCAAAATCAAATTCTATGATTCGTTTGAGTCAGTTTTAAGCTGCTGATTTTAGTTGTTTAAAGTACCTACCCGATAAATGCATAGGTAAACGTAAACGTATCGTTTTCGTGTTTTTTAGATAAATCATGTTATTAAACGATATTTACAGTTTTAATTATCTACATAACATCTAATATATAAAATTCTTCTGTCACGGGGTGCGTAATCGAACTCCTCCGAAACGGCTCGACCGATTTTCGTGATCCTTAGCGAGGATATTAGTCAGGGGGGAGAATCGAACAACATCTATTTTTCATCCCCCTAAATGTTAAGGGTGGTCCACCCCTTAATTTTTATTTTTTATTTTTCAGACAAAATTTTTTGTTTTTATTTTTTTATGATACATCATACAAAAATACATGCAACCCTAAATTTTCACCCCTCTACGATCAACCCTTATTTTTTAAACATCATATTTACCTATAAAAATGTTTCCTAAAAATAACATACATGGCAAAACAACGTTTGCCGGGAGAGCTAGTAAATTATAAAATAATATTAGAGATATTGACTTATATTTATATTTCACTGTTATATTTCCACTCTGGTTGATACTGCCATTATGAAAGCTAACAAACTCTGAACTATTTACCCAGTGACATTTATCATGTATGCAGGTGCAGTGCAAACAAGCAGGTGATGTTTCATTAGTAAAACTATTTTTAGATTTTTTACAAATAGGGCTGAGGTGGAAGTGAAACTCACAAAATTTAATTTAAAGATTTGAGAAAAACTGAATTTAAATACAAATTTGAATTTATAAGTATGTAGGTCTGAATTGAATTTAAATCACCTCCTTTGTAAAATTGCATGAAGACGTAAATCTTGTGACGAGTACTGTTAAAATTGTTGTAAGAAATTCTTATCTGCAGTCTGTCATGCGGATAATCACAATCCATTACTCTCCCACAAAATTAGGAAATTGTGAGTCTGACAATAGAAAAGCCAGCATTTTGGCAACAATTAAACACCATAAAAGTGAGAAAATTAATAGTCACCGAAGACTTTCTCAAGGAAGTTTTATAATAATCACCGAGTTTTATAGCGTTACAACCCTAATAAGTCAACTCGATAACACTATTATCTTTCACAAATCAGAAACCATAGGAGTTGTGAGAAATTAGTACCATTTTTATTGTTTCCTCAAAAGAAAATTTAAATTTCACTATTTGTCAAAATAAAAACTAAACATCGTATCGTGAATTAAAATTATCATAGCTTAAAGTGGAATATAGCCGATACATTCGTAGAAACATTTTGTTCAATATGTACAGTGGCAATGGTTTAAAACAAGGACACACTCACATGCAATGGTTTGTTGCAATTCTAGGTACGTATAGATATCTGTTTTAAGCCGTTTTTGGTTGTTTTGCTTGGATATTCAACACATGGTTCACCGCATTTTTACCTGGTGATAGGTGTCTACAGCAAGAGTCTGGCGTAGTGGGTACCACCATAGTGCCAGATATTATGCTTCAAGGTCAAAGTCAAAGTCATAAGTAGGTGAATTTAGGTGCCGAGAAGTTCGAAAAGAACTGGTAAAAAAAATTGTATGAATATGCGCGCTTTGTATGAACCATCTTATAACTAGCTTAAATACGAAAAACTAATACAAGCTTACAAGCGTAGTTTATACATTTCAAGAAAAAGAAAGAAAAAAAAATATATTAATTTGTGACGGTCTTATTAACGAAAAACATTAAAAAGAAAAAACAATGCATGAATAAGGTCGTCACAAAAAGGCTACAACTCAGCATTAGCTGGGAGCATTAGCTACCATGTGCTGGTCTTCCGTTGGAACCTGATCGGATGAGGCACGGCTGTTAGCTTTTACTGCTAAGCACAACCCTATTCAATTTACCTATTTTATATTGAAGTTTAATAAGAAATTTATTTTACAACTACGAGTATATAAGTTTAATACTAAAGTATTAAGCAGGTAGATAGTTATAAATAGCAATAGGCACAAAGTAATTACGAGTAGGTATGTTCCAATAGTACCAATTTATTAAGGTAAAACAAAATAAAATGTATGAAGATAATTATTGCTTAGTAGCCATCTCGTGAAACTATTCTACCCGTGTTATACATTTGGGTGAATATTTGTATATTTATACGTATGTTAAGGCGTGTTATTATGTTTGTTTGTTAACTCTATGAGGGCTGAGCAACATGAGGCCATTCTTATTAATAATATAGTATTTGTGCTATAATACCCATTCTTCAAAAGACTACCTTTTATATAGGTAAACTTTAAATATCTTAATAGGTAGTTTAGTGGTATTTGCAGGAAGCTATAATAGAAGCGCAACGTGTTCCTCATAAAGGGCTTATTTACTTTTTACTAGTCTACATTAGGGATGTATAATCCTCTAAGCAGTAGTGCGCAAACATTACTATGTTTAGGTTTGTAGGACCAGCAACCTGCGTGATACTTTCTTATCTGGTATTATAATACTCATGAGAAACGGCTACCGTGTTTCATGAGGATTTACCATCAGATGGGCCAAGTACTTGATTGCTGGCTCAGTTGAATAAAAATAGCATAGGCTTAAAATACACCCGATCCAAGGCTAAGCCTGTATATAATACTTAGTTAAAATTACTATGGATTGCAGCCAACCTGACCCTTTTAACATACGGGCTGCAATGCGGCTGGATTTCCTCCATGACTGCAGTGCTGCAGTCTTCTCGGTCCCCCACCGGCGTTCCTCTGACCAGCGACGAGATATCGTGGCTGGCCAGCATAACTAGCCTCGCAGCCGTGCCCAGTGTCTCTGTGTATGCCTTCCTTGTGGACCGCTGGGGGAGGAAAATATGTCTCATATCCATGGGAGTACTGCAAGCGGTGAATAATTATTTTATTTAAATTTATTTTGAGTCAAAGTCGTACTAATTTTATTCAATATAATTACGTTTTAAACACTAAAAAGAAACCGACTTCATTGAATGAAATTTGAGCCTATAATACATTTTTAGTGGAAAGTAGATGTATTTTATAAATATATAATATGGGAAGGTCAAATAAACGCACCGCTCCAATGAGACAGCGAGGTATAGAAGTGCATGAAAACATCATCGATGTACAATTTTTAGATTTTCATTGATATTTCAGCTCAACCGATTTTGATAAAATTTATATGGGACCACCTGTGACCACCCTTTCAAACAAAAAAAGAATTTTCATAATCGGTTTAGCCGTTTTCGAGTAATCAGTGAACATACAAAAAAAATAAAATAAAGATTCCGACAAATTGAGAACCTGCTCCTTTTTGATAAAATCGGTTAAAAAATAAAAGCCACTTTTAATCATCGTACATGCCAAATTAAAATAAGTGCTCATTACTTCGTAACAAAATCCTAGATAGCCATGCAAGAAATTTATATTGTGAAACGAAAATGTATCACAATTATCTGGAGTTTAATCTTGTTTTACGTCATGTTTGGTCTGTTTGAACCTAAAGGATATTAAAGTAGTCTCCAATAAAATAAAACGGTCAAGTGTGAAAGTCTGAACGCCTGAGTGCGTTACAATACCTATTATCTTACTACTTTTTTCACCGTCTCTGCTATTTTGCCATTGGTCAAATTTAGGGCGACTACACCGTCACAAACTATTAAAGTACTGAAAATAGCTTTATGATAATTACGTTTTAAAAATAATAATTACGTTTTAAAAACTAAAAAGAAACCGACTTCATTAAATGAAATTTGAGCCTATAATACATTTTTAGTGGAAAGTAGACGTATTTTTAACCGACTTTATCAAAAAGGAGGAGGTTCTCAATTCGTCGAAATCAAAAACATATAAATTTTATCAAAATCGGTCGAGCTGAAAAATAAACTAAAATCTAAAAATTGTATACATCGATAATGTTTTCATGTACTTTCATACCTTGCTGTCTCATTGGAGCGTTGCGTTTATTTGGCCTACCCATATTATATATATACAATATACATCTACTTTCCACTAAAAATGTATTATAGGCTAAAATTTCATTCAATGAAGTCGGTTTCTTTTTAGTTTTTAAAACGTAATTATGTATATAATATAATATGGGTAGGCCAAATAAACGCACCGCTCCAATGAGACAGCGAGGTATTGAAGTACTTGAAAACATCATCGATGTATAAAATTTTTAGATTTTCGTTGATTTTTCAGCTCGACCGTATTTGATAAAATTTATATGGGACTACCTGTGAAGATCCTTTCAAACAAAAAAAGAATTTGTTAAATCGGTTTAGCCGTTTTTGAGTAATCGGTGAACTTACATAAAAAAAAAAGTGATTCCTACGAATTGAGAACCTCATCCTTTTTGATAAAGTCGGTTAAAAAAATAAGTTGCATTGAAGGACAATTAACATAGTAGTTGAAGAAATGTTCTCATACATAAGTCATGTAAGTTTGTAATCGCAAACAATTTCATTTTTTGTCATATAAACTAATTTATAATATTAGCTGTTCTCGAGCCGAACGGTCTGATACGTGATGATGTTTAGAGGCCTAATGGTGTGACTCTTGTCCCTTGGGAGTTGGGTAGGCCATTGGTACTCGTATAATAATAAATAATACATAAAAAATGGTGGACAATGCACACAACACTATCTAGCTCGAAACAAAGCATAACTTGTTATATGGTGACCTATAGCATATACTTATATATATTTAAATAAATCCTTTATGATATTATAAAGTACTCAAGAGACACACAGCAAACACCTTTGTGGATCAGTTGAGTTAAATATAGATCGTTTTAACGTTCCGTAGATAGTTCAAGTGTATTTTATATTATTCTGTACATTTCTACAATTGATTTTCAAAAGGACAGATAAAGAAACAGACAGACATAGACAGAAAGACTGATTGCAGACAATCGAACAACGTAGTTACTCTATAAGGGTTCCTTTTTTCCTTTGATGTACTAAACGCAATAAAAAGTAATAACCAGTTTAAAATAATATAAAAAACTGTTTAAAAAATTATGTACAAAAAGAGCAGTAAATGGTCAATGAAATGGTAATAACAATAAGTGACACCATTAAACTATAACAATTATATTAGATCCCTTAAAAATTAAAAATTATTTTGTATGTGCCTGTTAATAATTACAGTTTTGCAGATGTGCTGGATTATCACACTATGCCCTGCAACCACCACCAGCCTTGTGATTGCCAGAACGTTCAGTGGGATTGGAGCAGGAGGAGGCTTTAACATTGTCCCCATGTACGTGAAAGAAATCAGCCAGCATGATATCAGAGGCACTCTTGGGATGCTCCTCATCATGTGCCAGAATATAGGGATCTTCACAATGTATGCCATGGGAGGGTTTCTAGAGTACTACACGGTTCTCTACATAGTGGTCGGACTGCCGGTGATGACAGTTCTAGTGATGGCGATCAAAGCGCCGGAGTCTCCAACGTACTTGATGAAAATCGGGAAAGTAGATGTGAGTTTTGTATTCCGCTTGGAAAACGAACCCAAATTAACAACTACTCTAAAAAGTTGCCAATCTAAATAATTTATAAGTCATGTCCGAGTTGGATTGAATGAAACGTACATTGAAATGCTTTCAAACTGGGTCTTAAATTCGAACGAAGCGTCATTAGCTCATTGAATACAATTTATATGATTTCTGTTAAATTTTAGGATGCTGCCTCGATTATAGCGTTGCTCAGAGGCCTCAGCGTCGACGACAAACGTGTACAAAACGAAATCGATTCAATCAAATCCGAGGACGAACAATTCAAATCCATCCCCAACGTCTCTATTGTAGGAATTTGTGAGTATTTATTTACAGTCCCATTCAATGAATCTTTTTGAATTTCTTATGAAAAAAACCAGCCAAGTGCGAGTCGGACTCGCACACCGAGGGTTCCGTACAAACCTGTAGGTATATAAGCAAAAGTTCACCTATCACGACAATCGAGTCATAGTTATGGCATTTTTATTGCAAACAAATCTA
The DNA here is from genome assembly GCA_948098915.1 of Lampropteryx suffumata. NCBI lineage: Eukaryota > Metazoa > Arthropoda > Insecta > Lepidoptera > Geometridae > Lampropteryx > Lampropteryx suffumata. Next base: position 508,533 of record OX402551.1, read on the forward strand.
GAGCTCAAGAAAGGAGTAGTAAGTTTAAAATTATTAAAAATATTTTTATTATATGATGTAACTTAAAATTTACAGTTTTCGCAATTTTTCCTTTATCTGTGCTAAAAGACATTGCTACGTACCAAATTTCAAGATTCTGAGTTCACGGGAAGTACCCTGTAGGTTTTGATTCCCTTGCAAGTATCGAAAATTTGCGGCATAAACGGCTGTATCTTTTGATTGCGTTTGCTTAAAAGTTTGATTTACAGCTTTAAGGGTTATTAGACTTGAGTATTTGATATAAATTTCAGTTTGATACCTCCACGCATTTCTGAGAAAAAGGGTCTTAACAGACAGACGGACGGACGGACAGACGGACGTACGGACCACAAAGTGATCCTATAAGGGTTCTGTTTTTTCCTTTCGAGGCACGGAACCCTAAAAATAACAGAAAATCGTACAAATATTTTGCTTTGAGCGGATCTACCTTCAGCTTGGATAGGTACTACGGTTTTGATTTGACCTTAGAACTTTAATCTAAACCAGGTTGATTTTATTTCTAGTCAAACACAAAGCCTGGCGAAACGGTTTTACATACATGACTATTCTGATGGTGATGCACGGAATGAACGGCGGGTTTTCGATCGTGAACTATGCTTCCACTATCTTGCGGCGGTCCGGGGTCACAATGAGTCCAGAGTTGCAGAGCCTTAGCATCCCCTTGTTTATGATCGTCGGCTCATTCATTTCTATGACGTGCATCGAACGACTGGGGAGACGGGTAAGGATTGTCTTCGTAGCATTAGAACTTATTAAAATTATTATAAATTAAGGTATTGGTAAACAATGCTGCTGCTAACAGTTTCTGGATATATTCTAGATCCTTCTAGCAACATCGTTCGCAGTATCGGTGCTGGCATTCTGTGGACTTGCAGCCGTCTCTATGGTGCAGGACAGTGGAGTAGTGGTGCCCAACGGGGTGGTGATATTATTCATAGTGCTGGCAGTGGGCTCGTACGCGGCAGGGGTCTCGCCGTTGCCGTTTGTCATAATGTCTGAGATGTTCAACTTTCAAGTAAGTTCCTGGTATACTTGGAGGTAGGAATCCACAACAAGCGTACGTCTTGGTAGGTACCACCACAGTTTCAGATATTCTGCACCCAAAAATTACTCTGTTTAGGTTTGAAAGGCACCGGAACAAGTGAAATTATTAGGCGAATAGACAAAAATGCTTAGGCCTACTTATGCACTTAGACATTCATGTCGAGGCCCGGCAACGGGACATACTTTCCCATGTTGCAAGCATCATAGGTTAAGGGAAGTTCTTACCACGAGGTGGCCCGTATGCTTGTTGTAAAGTGGCTAATATGGTGTGTTAGGTGGCTTGTTTGTGAAAATAAAAATAAAATATTTAGTTGTTCAGATCCTATCAGCAAAAAAAAAAAAACTCAAGCAATGTCCTGTATTGTGATTGAAAAATGTTATGGATTTTTGTGAATAGAGACCTTCTAAAATGTTTTCAAGTGCGAGTCAACTCCCGTACATTAAATTTCATGATGGGTATCAAATGTAGGATTTAATATACTTGGTGTATTTAATGTTTTTCAGATCCGTGCCAAAGTGATGGGAGTACTGGTAACTTTGGGCTGGTTGTTCTCCTTTGTGCAACTACTTACCTTTGGACCGATCACGAACATATTTGGGCCTCACGTATCATTTTTATGCTTTGCTGTGATCAATATCTTTGGAGCCTGTGTAGTCCTGATATTCCTACCTGAGACAAAGGGGAAGAGTGTGAGTCAAATTGAAATGGAACTTGATAACACACGAGTAAAAATATAATTTTTGAATAGACTTGAAGAACTGAATGCTATCTAATCATGTTTGATTATGAATCTAGATCAATAAATAGATAAGAACTAATTTTGGTTAAAACGCTGTGTTGATTGTGATCTGTTTTGTAAATTTAATAAATAAATAAGGGACACAAGCCATTATTTAACATATTGTTAAGTCGCAGTTTTATATTTCTATTGTATTTTTGGAGTCCCTAGTCGAGTGAGTCTTCAGTCACATATAATGCTCTTCAAATATTTACGCAACCTTCCAGAGACAACATTATTCGTTCATCTCTTTTGTGTTTGTACACTTTCTCTAACAAACAGGTACCTACACTCTTTGCGAAGCTTAAGGTTCTCTTAAATACCACGTCCGTCTTTATCACAATCTTAATAAAGCGGATATGGTGAAATATTCAAACATACTAAATATCTTGAAATAAGGTTGGAAATCGGTTGCTCCCTCAAATCACATTACATGTAAGTGCGGCTTTTAGAAGAGCAAGGCTGTTGAGGAGAAATTAAACAACCTGAAATTTTGATGGAGAGGCTAATCTTAATTGAAGCGCACTCTAGCGTCAGATGATATTCTGGTGACTATCATAATATTATCTTTTTTATTTAATAAATGTGAAAATTTTAATAAAAGGTATTTGCAATAAGTTTCTTGTTTATTTTTGTTTTTATAATTCAGAATTAAAAAAGAAAGAGGAAGAGAAGGCTTTTGGTTTCCTTTGCAAAGTTTATATTTCAGGTGTATTCGCAAATCTAATCTTAATTCCGTACAAAATAATCCGTCACATAGGCGTCGAGAAAATCCATATATTCCACATACGAATATTCCATTTCCTCCAACAAATTGCTGTTTGATCATGCTTCTTCAAAAGACGCTTCGAGCCGGATATTAGAACCATGGTGATGCTTATTAATTTGCGAACAATTCGGAAAGCTTCAATAGTTTAACAAGACTAATAATTCGATCTGACTTTTCAATTTTCAATATATGGGGTTGAGCTTGAGGGGATAACTTTAACTTTTTTTGTTACAGAATAGTTTATGGAAACGAAATAGCTTGAATACATTTCAGTAATACGCAGGTAAATAGTTTTGAAAAACACAAAAGAAAAACTAGAAATTTTATTAAAATGTTTTTATTGCCTGCCATTTGTTAAACATGGAAGGCAGGTTTAAGGATACACATTGTTAGTTTCGAAACTAAATAAAATCTACCATCACTGACTAGAAGAGGATTATTTAATCGAATGCAAAAGTTCGACAACAATGCCTAAAAAACCAAGAGAAAGCTTCGACTAAAAAAATGGTTTCGCTGCGATTTTTGTTTATAAAATCGCTAGCATGGACATTTTGAGAGCATGTAGGGGATATAGGTCAACGGGGCCGATGAATACTTGATGCAGGCCGTACCGTCTCGTCGCTTGCAATGTAATTCTAAGCGCCACTAAATTGGTAACCCACTGCCATTCACGGCAAATAAAATTACATGAATACGGTTCCGGCGAGTGCAAATAGGATCGTTCCGAATCCCCCGGGAGATATGAAGGCTGTCGGACCAAAAAAAGGGTTTTATTTCACTCGCTGAGTTTGGCAAGTTTTTAAATATTTTGTTTAGTATATACATATAAAAAAGTGGCTAATATGTGTGTTAGGTAGGTTTTGCAAGCATTAAACGGATCGACTACCTTGTTTGTCTTAAATAATACGTACTAATGTTTCAGGTGTAATGCTGACATTGCCGAGCACAAAAACATAGTGCCAACTATCGGATATTACTCCAACTGCTCGTCTCAGCTCTGGAATTCTATAGGCTTTATGGTATTCCTTATAAGATATGCCGATGTTCTCACGTTCTTCAAATGGTGAGGCTTTTTCATCGGTTACAGCTATCCCTAATAAATCATAACTGAGTGACAAAATAATGAGTATGTCATACAGATTAAGCTTCTAATCTATCCGTCGGCATCCTTAGATTCCCAAAAAGCGTCGAGCGCAACAATGACAATGATAATCAGCATCTGTTACTAAAACCCCACATCTGAAATGTTGTGTCCGCGAATCCGTCGGGTCCAATACTTATATGGATATTCCAAAATATTATTGTACTATATTAGTATTGGAGTATGTTAGCTAAATGAAAAACACGGTAATAATATATTTATGATACAAAATGCAATGATTTACGACTCTACCATTAATACAGTATCTATCAAAATGCCATAAAACCAATTTGAGTGTGGCAGTTTGTATAGCCCGTCGCAGATGGAGCAATGTTAAAGAAGTGACGCTACTGTTGTTACAATAACGATCTCTGTTTTCCAGCAAACTGCATCATAACCGTAAAAGATGAGGGTCTCATCACGTCCGCCATAACACATGCTTTAGGTCCAAATTACGTTTGGCCCTAATACTGTCTTTAGACCTTTTTATGTCGGTAAATTCCTATCCTCATTATGTCGTATATCAGTATGATGCATGGCCGGCACAATATCACTGCTCTGACAACTAATGTTTTACCAAATCTATTGTCCATCTCTCTTTTTCTTTACAGCTTTGAATATAAGGTTCAATATAGCATAACACAGTGTTGCAGTGTGCTTGTGTTTCGCGTCGTAAAAGCCTTTTTGTTGCCAAAACGGTGTGGCTATTGTTTCTAGTACACAAATCAGTAGTTATGTTCATGATTCAGGCCGTAATAATGTGTCATGTTATCTACTTTGTGTTAGAAATGATAAAATTAACAATTGTTGTCAAAATTAGAACGTGCCTACGTATATATACGTATACGTAGTTCAAAAGAGGCGTTTCATTTGTTGTTTACCTTAGGATATTGAAAATTATTAATAATATATTTTTATAACAAAACTGTCATAAACTAATTGCTAACAATATCAAAAATAACCAGGGTATCCGTATCGAACAATACTTCAAACCTTGAATAAACCAACAAGCTCTTACTGAAAGCATGTAAAGGCTTTATACTGAAGTCCGTTAATTGAACGGGCAATATTTAAGCGGCGCCCACCGTAATACGCTTCGATTCGTGCAGATAGCGCGGTGTAAAAGGCTGTGTTTAATTGGGGCGGAAGTGTCCACAAGCTCTCTCGTTAACATGTACACAGCAGGATGGACAAACACAGTAGCCCAACTACAACTACACCGAAACAAAAATAAGCGTGTGCTGACGCTGCCGTTTGTAAAATATTACTTCTGTCTATTTATGAAATGCTTAGTATTAAGCATTGTTTAATCAGTGTTGTAACTTTTCGTAGCGCTTACCGGTTAGTTAAACTTCGTTTAGTTTGCGCTACTTCTTGTTGTTTAGTCAGATTAAGGTGTCTCCTAGTGTCATTTTCACTAGTTTGAGTCGTAAGCTTAGTCATAAACGAGATCTCAACCGCACAAAACTAAATATTTAATAACATCGTAGCGTGATATAAAATCGTGATCACCTTTCAGTGCCAAAGTAAAGATCAAAAAATGGCTGATCACACTTGACTACAACGAAACAGAGGAAATACTGGTCAAAATGTGATAAGTTGCAATAAAACACGGAGGTTCAGAGCTGACTGCGGGTAGATATTTTATTCGTATCAAACACCAAATGTCAATATGTCAACTATCCACAAGTAATTATTATTAATACAATGAAATAAGTAAACTTAATTTCCTAAAAACACACACATGCAAACAGACTCATACACACACTCATAAATATAACAACGACACAAATTTACCAAAATTTCCCCACTGCCTGATATAGTACATTGTTAATATGTATATTATTAAAACTTAGTACATAGTAGTAGCTTCACTCAAACGTTAGTCTAAATTGTTATTATTATTTATTTTATTTTGTATGGATGCTTTGTCTATCTGATTAGCATTGCGCTTCTCACTGTATAACGTCTTATTTTAGACAAATCTTCGAGTAGTAAGGGTTTCCGCAGTACAAATCTGTATTAGATTGTAATTCTGGGAAATAAACATTATTATTACAATTAGTAAATTTTTAAGGTGTATTACAAAACGTGTTTATGGATTTATTTACAAGTAGGTAAGTTTCATAGTCAAAAGCATCATGTACCTACCTAGTTGAGCTACTGGTCCTTGTTAGTTCCTTGGTGCTGCCAGTTTTAATCACAACCTTTTCAATCCTACATTCATTTATTTGGCATCCGCGCCGTGACGGCCGACGCATTGCTTTAATTACTTGAGTATATTAAACAGTATTCATCGCTAAATTTTATGGTATATTTGGTGGGGGCTTATTATATAATAAGAATTACACGAAATATGTTACGCAATATTCCATATCCTGCTCTATTGAACACAATGCATTTAAAACTCAAATAGTTTGTTTATTTCTATGTCCATATAGCGTACAAAAGTTCAATAAAATAGTTAATGGTTCTGGGTTTTGGAGTGGAGTGACAAAATACAAAAAAAGGCGAATCTACAAGAACTTCATAATGTACTTATTTTCACTTTTAGAGGTAAATCTTTAGGATTTGGTAGCTTTGGTAGTAACCACTATGAAAAGGGAGCAAAATCGTGTGTGTGTGTTATTCAATTTTGCTGTAGCAATATCATTTGGCAAAAATGTTTGCACGCCCTCCATTTTAATAATTATACACGATTCAGCTTAAAATTTTAAATTAAAATGTACAACAAACAAGTGACAAGAAAAATATAAATTAAACACAAAAAAGTCAGCAAAAATACAGGACGTTCGGCCGCGCGTAATGCAATTAGTGCGAATTGTTGTAACGCTGTATTTTGTATTTTTCAGTTTTGGGCTTCTGCCGTTTTTGGCCGATGGCTTTTTAAATAATTGAGGAGGTAAGGGGGAGTGTTGAGCGTGACAAACGAAGTACTCAATAGATGAGACGGGTTTAGCGCGATTATTCGATAAATCAGTCGAAGCCTTCAACTGGTTCGTTGAGTATAATATTTCTGAAAACTGTATTTGTTGTCCTTTTTATGATTTTTAGAAAAAATACTATAAATAAATAATAATAATAATAATAAATATCCAATATTAATTGAACACAATACAAAAACAGTTAGAGGCGATGTCTCGAGCCGCAAAGGGAACGACTCGTTTCATTCAAATGCGCAGGTTACGGCAACTTTTATAGACGCACGGGCCTGCGGGGAGGGCGGGGTATAGGGGAGGGAGAAATGAATCAGCTGCGAAGTGACACCTACTTACTGAACCTATTAACAACATGCTCCAGTCAACTGCGAAGTTACCTTGTACGCAAATTGTGTCTCTCCGTGCATGCGTAATTACCTACGCAGATAGGTTTTTGAATTTCAATTTCAATTGGTATGTGTATGTATGTATGTGCTTGGTATGTGTATGTATGTATGTGCTTGGTATGTGTAAAAGGACAAACGCAGAGTTAAAAGGAAAAGTCAATGACAGAAATTATGATATCTCTAAAGAGACGTTAAGAGTCACAGAGTGCCTGAACGCTAGATACTTACTACCTCATAGAATATTATTAACAAGATTCTTATTATCTTTTTTTCTAATTGATTATAGTGAAAAGAGCGTGAAGTTTGTATAGAAAAACAGTCTCTATAATAGAGGCTCTTAGAAAAGTTGTAGGTCTTAAACAATTAGGTAAGGTGAATCGTTGTACAATATTAGAATTAGGTAAGTAAACATAATAAGAAAAAAATATGTAAGATTGGTAAAAAATATTATTGAACATTAGCGTTGTAGTAAGGAGAATATTGAGAATATCCTTTTGAAACATCTATTTAGAGCATGCAAAAATATCGATGTCTGTGTATAATTATATGACTAATACCATTCGACGCATGGAACTCCGAAGTCCACAGTTCGTGCGACAGGTGTTCACAGCAAACAAATTACCCGCGTGAACCTACCTCCTATGGATTCATTTAGAATGCATGACCGCGTGAGCAGACTCAAATCACGGTACTGAATAAAAAGTACTGAGGTAGGTATGTAGCATGAGTAGTAATAATACCGACTATTAAAAGAAAATAAATGGATTTTGTCTCATAACACTCGTACATTTTAAATTAATATAGGCCGTATAAGGATATTTATTAACAACTTAATTAATTGGATAGTCGTTTTGATTTATATATAAAAAGTTACTAAGCTTTTTAAATCTTATCGACCTGTAGATATGGTATCCCTTCTCTGTAAAATTACCCTGTGGGTTAGGCAAATTCCGTCGGTAAATTTACAACTTGGTAGACAGATTTCGGTGAAATTAATATCGGTGCAAGATTACAGGAGTTACCAGCTTTACTCGTCAACTGAAACAATTATTTTGATTTGAATAATATAAATTGAATCCGTCAATAGTAAATCAATCAGTTAGATAATCGACGGGCAAATATAGAAGTATAATACCATCAAAACATAGATATGAGCTTTGAGTTACTATTGTTGAATTGGTATTGCGGACGGTTGATTGTAACACGATGATGTCATATGAATAGAAACAGAGATGGAAATCGAACGTAATACCAATCCATGAAATAATGCATATTGCTAATTGGAACTGATAAACATTATTTGTATCAAGAATTCCATAATCGTCATGCTGATTATCAGATAATATTATAATAGGGAGCTAAAATAGAAGGAAGAAATTCAAAACGAATATGCAAGATAGGAGAAAAAGCTAGAAAACTTATATAAATAATATAAGTCTAACCTTAAACATATATAATCTTTCAATTTTTTTATATAAGAAAATTTTAATTGATTAATCAAATGAAGAGAACTAGCAGGCTTTTTTTAGAAGTAACTTTTCGACAACGGACTGGACAATGGAATGAATAGAACGGACAATTGAGAAATACAATGAATTATCTGTGATTTGCGGACGATCTTATTCTGTGAACACTAGCACAAAAAAGTGCAGAAGAAGGCTTCAGAATAAATACGAAAAATACACAGCTGATCATAAATTGTATCATAAAGATTATAATAGTTGATAATTCAGTCATAGAATATGTATAAGAGTATACATACCTCTGACAAATTATATTACTTAACAATCAAATGTCTAAAGAAATACATAAAAAGAATGAAATTTGTGGAAGCGGTATAGTCATTTAAAGAGGTCATGATAAACAAGGATTTTCCAATGAACACAAAAAGATAAAGGTTTTTGATACCTGTATCTTACAGTGTATGACATATGGGAGAGCCAAACCTGGTCACTAACACAAATAGACATTGAAAAACTGAATGTCTGTCAGCATAGTATGAAACGCAGAATGATAAATATTAAAAGAACAGGATCAGTCTTAAGTCTATAAGACAGAGAACTAATGTAAAAGAGGTGGACAAGACACATAATGAGAGAAAAAAGAGAAGTGGACGAAAGGTTTGACGGAATGGTACTCACGCGATAGCAAAAGAAGAAAAGGTAGAAAGACGATATAAACGCAGTGGCTGGACTAATCTGGCATCTACTCATACAGGAACGGGCGGGATGGAAGTATCTGGAAGAAGACTATGTCTTAGGACATGCAATCTATATTATAAATAATGCAATTTATCAGCAATAAAGTCAATCAATCAATCAAATCAATTAAAACATTATTTTTTAGTCTTAAACTTTTTAGTCTTTGGTCTTTGGTTAGAACAGACGTGTCTCAAATTTATAAAATAAACAAATAATCACTTGCTGACTCGTGAACTCGTTTACTGTGTCATACCTACTCTAGGTATAGAATATTATGTTTAATGATTTCATGAAAATGGACATTAATTAATAAGTTTAACTTAAATACTACAAAATGGACAAGAGTCCCTTCAACCGGAGCAGCAAGACAGCTCGCTCGCCGCCACCTGCGCCATCGCCCGCATCTGCATCCCGCCCTATAGCACCCGACCGAGAAGATGATGTCGTAGAACTTATTTCTACTCCTGAAATTCAGAACTGGATGAAATCAATCGAGCCGTATCTGAATGAAGTATGTACTATTGCATCGGAGGGTAAATTAAATACGGAACAAAAACTTCACAAAAAGTACTGATACTTTGTGTCGAAAAGTAGGTCATGGTACATCGCAGATGGCAGTGCAATACCAGTCGCTTAAGCAGAAAGCCGTTCAAGCCCACTCCGTTACTCAGGAACTGAAAGATAAACTTGATCTTTCTCAGCAGCTTCAAGACCTTAAACAAAGTATTGATCAGTCCTCGAAACCCGTAGCAGGAACCTCTTTTGCCGAGATGGTTAAAAATGGAACTAATACCTACATAAAGCCGATTAATCTTAGTTCAGTTGCCATTTATCCCAACGATAAACTGAAGACAAGTAAAGACACAAAATCACTTGTACAGAAAATGCTCTGTCCTAAACAAATGAAGTTACACATAAGAGGCCTTCGCAAAACAAGGAACGGAGGAATAATAATAAGCACTGAAACTAAAGATGACATTGAGAAGCTCAAGTAATCGATGCAGCTTAAAAACTCCGACCTTACGATCGATGAGCCGCATAAACGGAAACCCAGAGTTGTAGTTGTCGGTGTGCCTTCATCGATGGCCGAAAAGAGGTTTTTACGTGTCTTTACCACCAGAATCTGGCTGAAACACTTAAGAATTCTTCTCTTGGCCAGTTTTTAAGCTCAATTAGGTTAATCCATAAGTCAGGCAAGAGGACAGCTATGACCTGCAACTACGTAATTGAAGTACCTGCAGATATACGTAAAGCCCTCGTAACAAAAGATAGAGTGTATGTGAATTGGTCATCTTACCCTGTGCGAGACTTTACTTGGATCACTCGATGTTATAAGTGCCAACAGTATGGACACGCCAAGTCATGTCGGGTTCCTACTTACACCTGTGGCCACTGTGCTGCTCCTGGTCACTCTATTAAGGAATGCACGAATAAGGCAGAAGAACCAAAGTGCGCCACTTGTGTCCACTTCAATAAGTCGAGTAAACATTGTACTGAAACAATGGTACTGCTGAATGCCCGGCAAAAATAATAGCAGAAAAAAGGTACATTAACTCCATAGATTATGGTGGTGCCTAAAAATGCCTAAGAGGACTATTGGTGGCGTCATTAAAAATATTTCTTTTAAAAAATATATATAAAGATAATAATCGTTCATGAGGCTACCCTACTAACCTTAAATTGTAAGTCAAGTTAAATAAACAACGTTTGCACATTTTCTAAGTTAAATAATAACACGTAAAAACTAGAAAAATACTTACGTATCATTACTTTGTTTACAATTACCAGTTTACAATTCCGCTGACTCGCAGTTTGTTTATCATTTGTTTTGTATTTATATTTTTATATTGTTTGCATTATTTGTAGTTTTAAGTTTAGTTAAAATTTTTAATACTATTCTATACATCTAACTGAAAATAAAATGTCAATGTAGGTGATTATTTTAGAATCTATGTAAGTAAGCTCTTCACGGCTGAGATACAGGATTACCTAGTTCAGGCTCGTATTATGCATACCTTTAATTAAATATGTCTTTGAATTTTGTTATTAGATACTATTGTACCATGTAAATTTTTGAATAAATATTATTTCTATTATTATTTATTTATTTATTCTATAAATTCACAACACATTGAATCGTTTTCTTACATGCTAGTGAATCTAGGTGCCCGTTCCTCCTAATCCCAGTTCAAGAAAAATCCGGCAAGAAACTGTATGATCTTTGCCATCGCCAATCTTTGTCAATTTGTCATCGACTAAATAATCTGTTATTTTATAATATGCGTTATGCTTTATATAGTTTCTGTTTTAATACGTTTGAATTTTTTTATTTATTTAAGCCTTTTATTATAGATACATTTTTTAAATTTAATTATATTTCACACGACATCGACACTATCTGTTTGCCCTTTTATGGCAAAAGCCTTATTTTTCCGTTTCCTGTGTCAAACAGTAAACAGCACGTCTAAACGTCTAAGTCAACAAAAAATCTAAAATAGTGACAAAACCTATTATTCGCCGTGTCTCGCGGTTAACTTATGTTAGTGTTTCAATACGCCACGTCTTGCAATACTATCCCTGGAAAGTAAACCAAAAACAAGAAGATCTACCAAAATAACATCGAGTTCAGAGGTTAGAATTTACCATAAATATTTCTTCGAGTGACAGCTCATATTCAGTTTCACTAACATATCGAACCAAACTTGTTGACAAGGTCAAAGAAAAGTGCGTTCAGAAACTTCATCTCATCAAAACATAACTCAGTGATACCAGCTAACTCAACCAGACTACCATTTGGAAATAAATTTCTACCAAAAATGAACAATGATATGGAACTACTACTTACTAAAATAAAAGAACAAATGGCTATACAGACATAAAATATCACCTTCTCCTTCACTAAAAAAGTCTCCGAAAGTATCGATGCTAAATTGAAGGCAATTATGGAAGAGAATAAAAACTTGAAGTTGAAAGTGAAACTCCTGCAGGAAAAAGTTAAGTAAATGGACAATAAAAAACGAAAGAACAACTCATTAGTATTTGGAGCAAAAGAAAATCAACATGAAAATCTGATAGAGGAAGTGAAGAAAATATTAGAAACTCGAACTGAAGCCAAGGTAGAAAATTACTAAATCAATAAAGCTTATAGGCTAGGGGTCCGGGGCCAAAAACCACAGCCAATCCTAGTAAGCTTCACCACAACTTGTAAAAGTGATGAAGTTATGAGGAAAAAGAACCAAATTAACACTGACATCTAGTTCGAAGAGGATTTCAGGAAAGAAATGCTAGAAAAAAGAAGGGAACTGCTACCTGAGCTGAAAGAAGAAATAGAGAAAGGTAAAATAGCGTACTACATTAGAGGCGATAAACTTATAACAAGAGAACCCAGGGAAGGCTCAAGAGACAACAGGAAGAGGAACATTCTGGAGTCCCCAAACACCTCGCCTAACCAAGAGCCAGTCTCAGCTTCAAAGAAGATAATCAAAACGAATATGTTCGACTATATGGCGCGTGGAAGATCACCCTCATTATCAGAGAAATCAAAAAACTATTAAACGACATCGACAACGGAAAACACATACAAATAAGAACAACAACTACACTAAACCAAAAAACTATAAAAACTTCCTCAAGCCGGCTAGTCGCCGCGAGGAAGAACGACTATTACCCTCCAACTACCTCGCCAACTGCACAAAAACCAGAAAAGAATCACATAAACATAGCAACATAAAATACCCTAACGTTAAGAACGGACGAGGCATTGCTGGAACGAACGTTTTAAAATTTACCAATCGACAAATTTAACAATTTAACCCGTCGGAACCATGTTATTTACTCGAAAACTCTAAGTTTATCTTCTTCTTTTCTGTTTGTTTGGTTGCTTGTAACCTTTTCACGGCTAAACGGCTAAATGGATCTTGAATATATTTTGAACGGTGATAAGTGGTACCTGGCGGACGGGCATGTAACTTCTTACGAAGGTATCACGAACACAAACCTTGTCTTGGACCTATCGTTTTTTAATTATGATCCTTATTGTCTCACCATGTCATCTTTACATTTATTTATATTCTAGCTTTATATTACTTGAACGTTATTAATCGATTTTGAATGGTGTTATGGGAGGGGCGTTTAAGCGGTTGCTTAGTTGATATATGGGTTAGCGTTTACACTGCAACCTCTTTTTATGGTTTTCTACGACGAAGTGTACTTTATCATACGAGTGTGCTGCGTAATAGAGTATTTATGACTGTAAAGGCCTTCAATATTTTATTACGCTTATTCTTCTATTCAGTTTCATAAAATTACTTACATAAACAACATATTTTTTGTTTAGTATGCTGTTAGACTATAACGAATGTTGTAAACAGACTTAGGTTTTATTTAGTACCTAATTTAGAATGCTGTTAGGTTTCAAATTTCTCTTTAGTTAACTCTCTGACGACCTTATACTCGACACAATAATAAGCACTTGTATTTGATGCCAGAAATTCCCAGTTAAGCTCAGGATGAACGTACCTATGGTGTTTGATTTACACCGCCGTAGAGGTAAGTGCTACGAGTGGAATCTACGAGCTACGCACGTAGCACCGCGGCTACGATGATTTAAGGCTCTATTCACATGAATGAATTATCCCATCGTCTGGTGAGTAGAGTTGGAGCGTGGTTTACGTCATGTTCCAAGTTACGACACTAGCATTATTAGATGAGCTATGAATGTCTACGGTTTGACTGGCGCACCTGGCCCGAATTTAATACGTTTCTGGGTAATGGTGATGAACGAAGCTAAGTTTAGTTTGAGAAATTTGGTACAAGTACCTACAGTACCTTTATATTTAGTGTATTAAAAGGTTTTTTTATTATCGTAGGTTATATTTAAAGCAAGCATTTTAAATTGTGTTAGCATGTATTTAGCATGCAAACGTTGTTATTACCCTTGAAATGTTTTAAAAGCCTCCATACGCATTAAAACAAAAAGGCCTGACAAATGAATGAACGATCCTTTCCACGGCCGGGATGCCATAAAAACAGGCGGCAGCCGCTCGGTGCGCTTAGAATACGTTTTATCACCGTCCGCCACAGAATACAAGCTTGGTAGCTTGGTACGCTTTACATGTCGGCTTCTGCAGTGACACTACAGAGAGACAGGACAAGATCCACTTCCTGTTAGTGTTCACGTTTGCGGAAAGACCAAGTTGTTTGGATATGACACTAGCTTGTAATAGTAATAAGTTGTTATAATAAGTCTCATGACAGAAACGTGACTGCTGCTGTCATTTTCACATAGTTTGAACTTGCCTCAAATGCGTTAGCGTGTGATTTTTTCTATGAACGTACTTGTGAACTTTCCAGGTGGGGTTCAACGCCTTAAGCCAAGTGCTAAAGGTCAGCGGAGAGATGAGTAATATGAAGCAATCAATATTTTATTCCCAGTCTAAGTTACTCAGCCTCAGGTTAAATATTTTGCCATTGGGGTCAGGACCAAGCATTTTTAATTCATGTAAATGCAGACAGTGAGCTATTTTGATACTAAAATTCAGCACAATAAAGATTATATTATATAGAAAAGTGAAGCAGAGTGACCAAGGCCTGGCCTTGTTTCGAGAGGGCACGTAATATAAATTAATTATCTTCAATGATCCCGGCCCTAAAGGTCTGAATATTTAAAATTGAATATTTTTGTAATTAAAATGTTTATATTGTTTGTTTTGGTCCACAAACAGAACTTTTATTACCAAAAGGGGTTTTGCCAGGAATTACGAAATTTTGCTATATCATTTTCATAGTAAAAATACATGCATAGACATTTCGGTCTCTCAGCATAATGATCAACGTATTCGATAAACTCGTTTGTAAGACGCGATACTTTGTTTAACATTAACAAGATTATACGTTTTTAAACCATATAAATGAGCTATGAACTTATTCTAAATGTAAAATGCCAGTCGTCAGTCTGTTTAGCAAATCGCAGATTAGCGAGCGGTTTCGTTTTGTTGAATGCGAAAACAATTACAGAAGGGTTCAGTTGAGATTGGTTGGTAATCGTTTTGACTGGCTTTAGCCCGAGGAAGGTAAGCTGAATGTTTAGCACCAGTTAGATCAGAGTCGTCGCTTTGCTTCTAAAAATTTTGAAGACATCATGCTAATTGTCGCAATCCCTTTCTGTTTAATGTAATCAGAGAAGAGGAGCTATAATTCTACGTTATTTTAGCTAAGGAATATAAAAGCAAAATCTCTACCAATGACTACTTAAGCAACATAACAAATAACCACAGTTAACAGCGGTAAGCCGAAAGACCTTTGCTGCGTTTGCTTCTCTGAAACGGTTGCGAAACTTTCTACCTACTTCAACCAAAATTGCGCTAGCACAATCATTGTTGCTCCCTGTTATATATTATGCCGGCGTCAGCTACCTTGATTTAACTGAAGACCAACTCAATAATCTTGAGCGTCTTCAAAATGTTTCTATTAGATTCATATTTGGCTTGCGTAAGTACGACCACATCTTTGAATTCCGAAATAGACCTAAGTGGCTACCGATTTGTCTTCGCCGGAATGCTCACATCTTCTCTCTTCTTTACTCCATTATGTTTCTTCTTTCCAATCCAGTTTACCTTAAGGAACGCTTTGAGTTCCTCCATCTTTCCAATTCTCGATCCTTATGTTCTTCTGAAACCCTGCAGCTTAAAACTCCTACTCATACATTTAGTCACTATGGGAGCTGTTTACCCTGCAGGCTGTGAAGCTTTGGAATGAATTCCCTGTCTCCATCCGGTATGCTAAATCTTTACCTATCTTCAAAAACTTGGTATACCATCATTATCTCACATCAGTCTCATAGATATCACTTTAGTTTGTAAGTTTTTATGTATTTATTTGAATTTATGTGTTTTGTATTTATTTAATGAAATATATTTATATTTTATTTATTTATATAACTTTTAATTAGTTTAATGTACGCCGCGCAGTCCACTCAATTTAATTCGATCCTTTCCATCCAAAGGTTGTCAGGAAGAGATCACTCTCAAGCGATATGGCCGCCCATTGTACCACTTAATTAATTTTACTTTAATAAGGTTATAATATTTTGTTTTATTATATAAGGTGCACAATAAAGATATATTCTATTCTAAAAAAAAGCAAATAGAGACTATTTAATGCCCTAAAATTTTTACGATTAATATTCGTCATGAGTTTACAGAGCACAAGTCTATACTTGTCTATTAGTGCCCGAACGAGTGCTTAGAGTCCTGGACGATAGCCCGCTTGCGGGAAATGTACTGGATTGTAATTATGAGACTTGCTATTCGTATTTTGGGTTTAAATGAGGGTTTTATGTGGTACCCTGAATCGTGGGTTTGTAAAAAATAAAGTAGTGCCTTGTATACGTAAGTAGTTATACGGATGTTTGCGACGAACGTATTTGTACCTACTCGTAGATTTTTTTAGGTATACTAGGACGCATAGAGTGGAACTACAATGACGACAATAAAGAAACACACACGTAACTGGTTTTGTACTTTCAGATTATATTTTATTTCAATTAGTCGAAGATTTATCAAGGCAAAAATAATACTCAAAACGACCTTTACATAATAAACTGTAACTGTATTAATATGTTTACCTTATACTAAGACTTTGAACACATAATTTTGGTCCTAGATTCATAGATGGTCATAGATTTTTTTTAAATTAATATTTATATACCTCTATGCTGCAGTGGGCCTAGGCTCGGCTGAGACGCAAAAGGTTGTGGGTTCGATTCCCGCCGCGGGACAAATGTTTGAATTATCTGCAAGTATTTGTCTTGGGTTTGGGTGTTTCTATGTATATTATGTATGTATTTACAAAGAAAAAGTATATAAGTAGTATATCAGTCATATTGTGGTACCCATAACACATGCTCTGCTTACTTTGGGGCCAGATTATGTTGTGTGAAATGTTCGGAATTATTATTATTATTATTATACCTATTTTAGACCACGATTTTGCCTGGTGGTAAGTGACGATGCAACCGACGATGGGTCACGAAGTTCTAAAAGACACCTTCGTGCTCTTTACTCTTGACTCAATAAGATCCAGATTGTAGTTTTTAGGAAAGACAGCAAAGTATTCCAATCCTTGGGTGTACGCATTATAAAATGTGGAAACAAAGCGCTTTGTTCGTAAAGGCGGTAGACTGACAAGGTACGGATGGTACCTAGCGGTACGTCTGCTTGTCCTGTAGTGAATAAGAGATGGTGGGGTTATACCATGCAATTCCTCGGCACGTTCTCCAAAATGTATATACTATCAAACATCGAAAGATAAGAAACTTTACGGCGGTGTTCGAGACTCTTGGTCTCAGCGTTTAGCTGCTCATCTATCAGCCTCAATGCTCCACGCTCGAATTTTATTTTATTTGTGTAAAAGTAAAAAGTTGTTCAGGTGTAAAGTATCTACTTACCTTGTTGAAGCTGCCAAGCTTCATGACAGAAGTCTTATCCATAGACTCGATATAGGAGCCGACATCGAAAGTCCGTGTAAGCGGAACTACAAAGAGTTACCGGTATATATCGGAAAAAAAGAACTCGGAGATACTCACTTCTTTCGTCGAAAAGAGACATGCTTGCATTTTGAATGCGTTGAACTAGATTGGTATCACCCTAATTGGAGACGGCCTTGAGTGTCAAATTCAGACGCATAAGCATCTATTCTCTGTATTTCTAAGTGTTAGTTTGACGTTGGAAAAGTATCTCTCAATAACTGTACTGTCGTCAGCATACCCAATGATTCCGGGCATAAGCATATCGTTAAAGTGCATTAAAAACAAGTGTGACAGAGAGCACTGGCCCTTGAGGTACCCTGGCATTAATTGACAATCGATCAGATGAGCAACCGTAAGCAACTCAAGAAGTCAGCAAGTGATGAGCAGAACTGATCAGGCAATATTAGTCCATTGAAAAGTTACATTTGGGTATGCATTTGTCAGAGGACGCAATTTTATTTTTTTAATGTGTAGGGGGGGTCAGTAGAAGCTTAAGTTCAAGTTTGTGGGGTCGGCACCCTTGTCCCCCGGCCGCCATCTTGGAAAAGGGGGTGCAAAGGGTTTTCGCGCTGTATCTCGTAAACTAGTTACCTTACAGAAAATTTAATCAAACATAAAATGTAGCAAATTAAATTTCCTACAATTTTATTTCTATTACTTTTTATCGTCAAGTGACCAACAAAAAAGTTATAAACAAAAATAAATGAAAATTTTGTTTGTTTGTTCTAGGTTTTACAGCGCTCCAAACTTAAACGGATTCTCGAATGCTCATAGGGATGCAATAAAAACTAAAAATTAGGCTTACTTTTCTATCTATATTTTTTTTATTCATACAATTTATTATGATCTTAACATTCCTATGCTATTATTGAACTATGTTTGACTCTTTTACCCACCACCTATGAGGTATAACATGGGCAAAGTCAAATTTATAAAAATTTTGCAGAAGCATCCAGAGTTAGCAAGTGGAACTAAATTATTTATGAGTGAGAAAGTCGAGTCATCGTTACTCAGTGTTGTTGGCGAACGTTTTTTCGTCTTTTTATATGGCGGAAATAAAGACGATACTCTAGACACTCTGCGATACAAACGATTTGCTAAGACAGTGACAAAAAATGCATTAAAAAATGCATTAAATTTTTATAAATTTGACTTTGCCCATGTTATACCTCATAGGTGGTGGGTAAAAGGGTCAAACATAGTTCAATAATAGCATAGGAATGTTAAGATCATAATAAATTGTATGAATAAAAAAAATATAGATAGAAAAGTAAGCCTAATTTTTAGTTTTTATTGCATCCCTATGAGCATTCGAGAATCCGTTTAAGTTTGGAGCGCTGTAAAACCTAGAACAAACAAACAAAATTTTCATTTATTTTTGTTTATAACTTTTTTGTTGGTCACTTGACGATAAAAAGTAATAGAAATAAAATTGTAGGAAATTTAATTTGCTACATTTTATGTTTGATTAAATTTTCTGTAAGGTAACTAGTTTACGAGATACAGCGCGAAAACCCTTTGCACCCCCTTTTCCAAGATGGCGGCCGGGGGACAAGGGTGCCGACCCCACAAACTTGAACTTAAGCTTCTACTGACCCCCCCTACACATTAAAAAAATAAAATTGCGTCCTCTGACAAATGCACACTAAGGCCTAAAAAATGTAACATTTTAATGGACTATATATAAGCTGAAAGCTTACGATTTAGGCTGACATGCCAGACCCTGTCAAAGGCCCTTGAGATGTCGAGTGAAACAGCTAATGGATGTATGAAACAGCTAATGTTTCTTTATGGCCTCACTCCAAATGTGCGTGACATAACGCAAGTCATTTAACGTCTCGGTTAAACGACTAAAATATACCTTACTTGTATTATAAAAATACTATAGAAATACATTTAATTACATATATTAATAATTACAATTATTTTATATATGTGATTTACAGAATAATATACAATAGTATGAAATACATGTGATAATACGAGGACATACATCAATAATGAATAATGAATTTGGATAAAACTAGCGCTACCGATCCTCAAACTCTCAAATAGTAAACAGCTAATCGAAAATGTAGGTACCTACACATTCGAGGTTGGTTC
Source organism: Lampropteryx suffumata (assembly GCA_948098915.1). Lineage (NCBI taxonomy): Eukaryota > Metazoa > Arthropoda > Insecta > Lepidoptera > Geometridae > Lampropteryx > Lampropteryx suffumata. The sequence continues at coordinate 528,461 of OX402551.1, forward strand.
CGTCAGAAGTTGGGAGTGTGTAACTTAAGTTTCTCATCATGGTAATGAACTTCACTATTACAATGTATACCGTACAATCAGCAACAAAAAACATTTAAACAAAAAATAAAAAATCATTAATTGTTACGTTGTTCCAAAAACCGTTGTAAGAAGAGAAAGAGAAAACAATTACTTATTTAATAACAACTATAATCTAAAGACAAATATGATCGTTTTATGCATTTAGATAATCACGTGTACGTGAGTAGAATCACGTATTATTTTATCGATGGAGGCACCGACACTGTTCGTTGAGTGCGAACCGTGAACGCGAGCGGCAACGAGCGGACCGAGGATGAAACTCACCCTGATGAAGATTCTCTAGATTAATGAATTAAAACAGTGACGGTGCTTCCACCGACAAAATACTATGTGGATAAAACCCATGTTTGACAAAATTATTACAACAAACGAAAGTTTTGAAAGTAAGATATAGTTTTATTTATCGGCTGGAATAGATAATATCTAAGTATGTTTATTTTTTTTTATCTATATAAATCATCAAGTAATTATTACTTATATTAAATATGTTGATAAGTCATAACGTAAACTGCTGGTCGCTAATTTACAGCTTGTGTCCAATTGTTGTGTTTCAGTCCTTCTAATAATAATAACTCCTAAATGTTTGGTGAAAATAATAAATTACCTAATAAAACATAATACTCATACTAACACATATTCGATGACTTAATATAATGTAACCATAGTATGTTTACTTATCTAATTAATGTTTCTTACTTTCTTTTCAACGACTTGTGCTGCCGACTGCACATGAAACCGAGAGTGGCTTTTATTAACGTGATTGCCACCGACAGGCTTTGTCGCGAATACGTACGATGTAGTCATGTTTCTCTGGATTCACTATTTATGTCTCGAGGCTGAGCTACGCGATTTGCGGTGAATTCGCGGGGAAAACTTTGTTTTCTGGATGTTACGCTTGTCATAGTATTCTGTTCACTGACACATACCCTACAGGCGTTTACCAGCTTAGCCTATGGACTAAATGCGTCTGAACATAAGAAAACCTAAAATAATTGTTTAAAAATTATAACTTGATAGTTTAGGTTTGTACTTATATAAATGAAATAGATATAAAAGTACCAATTTAGATATAACCAAACCTTAACATGTGCCTAGTATGTAGGCTGAATAACTGTCGTAAGAATCGACATATAGATTCATGTTATGTCATCGAGCCAAATGTAATGCTTTGAACGGGACGCATGGATTTAAGACCCGTTATCGTAAATGTTGTGTATCTACTTAATGTATGCGTATAATAATAATATGGAGAGTTGGATAAGAATAAGAATATATAGGAAATCGGTTTTTTTTGTTGACTCGTAGATAAATAAAATCGGCTACCCGTTGACAACAATAAAACATAAGTAACATGCATTTTATTTCTAATTTAATATTTAGAAGCAGCAGTCGTGCTATCGACTGCTGCTTCTAAATATTGGACGTTATGGTATGAAATTTCCGTTTAGTACTGAAAAATAATAAAATAAAATACTATCTCATAGGAATATCATTCAAATCTTTGGCGTAATTTACGCCATAAAGTGACTACAAAACAGTTATTTTATACATTCCATGGGTAAGCGTCACCTTAGGGCTTTGTTTGACCTGGGGTCATCCATTGCGTTTTGTTCGCTTACGATTATCATAAAGCATCCAATTTTCGTCCCACGTCATAATCCATAGCAAAATCTTTTCATTTCTGTACCGATTTAAAAAGGTCAGGCAAGCTTCAACGCGCGCTTCAGATCATTCATATCATTAGGCACCGTTTTTCAAGTTTTTTTATTTACCGATTTGGTACACTTGGTCTTTGGCTTACCGATAATTTGATCCACGGTCCGCCCGGACACGGTTCTCAGTACCTGAGAGAAACCTACCTACCTAATGAAGATACTCTAGTCTAGATGAATGTAAATAGTGTCGTTCGGTGCCTCCATTGACGAAATAATACGTGAGTAAATTTTGTGTTTATCTAAGTGTATCCATAAATCAGAGATTTAAAAAAAAAAAAAAATTCAGGTTTCTCCAATCAGCGGTTAAGCCGCCGGTAGGGTAGGTAGGGTAGGGTTTTAAAAAAATTGTAAATATACCAACAAAAAAAATGAGGAACAAACCCAGACTAGCGATATTATGAAACCAGTACACAAAAGGAAGTTTATGAAAACATATGATACTAAAGTCCGATAAAAGTTTTGGATTAGATAATATATCTAACGACACGTTGGTAACGTTACCGCGGCTTATCGCATATCTATTTATATAAATCTATGACTTGAATGCGCTCATAATAGACACCAGACTGTTTTATACTGAAGACAAATTAAAATTATCACTTTCCTTATCTAAAATCTAATGTTTTTAGAAACATTAGTAACCATAAAATATATGATTTGATAAGAGACCTACTTATTCGTTGTAGTGAGTACTTATTATTTCTAAAAACGTGAGACTTTTTCTAATAATAATAAATGCATAAAATAAATGTTCGTTACAACACTTGTCAGACTTTTCAAGTCGAAAACAGCAGGAGTAAGTGTAAACGCTGATAAGTGCCCGACGAATGACATAAGCATTCCGCTAAGCATGACGACGCTAAGACTCGCGTGGCGGGCGATCCTACCAGCGGCTCTAGAAATCTAGAATATGATAACTCGTGGAAGCTAGTCGACCGCACTTTGGTCACCACAGTGTATCACTTGCACTAAATAAGGAGTGCAACTGCGCACTAACTCCATTTATAAATCTGTTAAAAATTTATAATAATAGGATGGGGAAAAAGTTTCTTCGCATTTTTTAAGAAAAAACAAAAACATTTTTAATATAGTTTACTTACATTTAACTAAAGTATGTAGGTACCATTTTGTTCGATAACTTTTTGCCATCTTGTAGGTAGGGACATGATCCCATTGCTATAGAAATTTTGGGACTTCTGATCAAAATACCGCGACAAGTGGTTTTGGCAGTCCTCTCGTGATGTTAACCTGACACTGCCTAAATAATTCTGAAGAGACCGAAACAGGTGGAAATCTGAAGGTGCAAGGTCAGGACTATACGGCGGATGCATTAACACCTCCTAGCCAAACTCTCTTAATTTTTGCTGAGTGGCTAAAGATGTGTGAGGTCTAGCGTTATCATGATGAAAAACCTCACCCCTTATGTTGATTAATTCCGGCCGCTTTCTCTCAACTTCTTGCTTTAATCTCATCAGTTGTTTGCAGTAAAGTTCAGAATCGATGGTCCTGCCTGGTGGTAACAGCTCATAACTAATAATGCCCTTCCAATCCCACCACACACACAGCATCACCTTGTTGCGAGTTAACCCGGGTTTCGCCACAGTCTGTGAAACCTGACCGGCCTTTGACCACGACCTTTTTCGCATGTTCTTGTCGTACGTGATCCAGTTATCAGCTTCTTCAAAAATGGATCGGTTTCATTACGTCGTAATAAAGAATCACAAATGAGTACACGGTTAATTAGGTTTCTTTCAGTGAGCTCGTGAGGTACCCAAATATCGAGCTTTTGTGTGTACCCAGTTTTTTCAAATGCGCCAAAACTATTTTGTGGTCAATTTCCAGTTCTTCAGCTACGTCGTAACTACTGATATGACGATCATGCTCCACTTTGTCAAAAATGGCATCCATTTTATCCGTAATAGGGCGACCAGAGCGACGTGCATCTTTGACATCAAAATTTCCGGATTGAAAACGCTTAAACCAAATTTGTGCTACTCTCACAGACACTGCACTAGGTCCATAAACATCGCAATTTTTCGCGACGCAGGCTTGCGTTGCATTTTTACCTTTTTTGTAGTAAAATTTTAAAATGTATCGATTTTCTGCAATAGATTCACTCATCTTGACAGTACGAAAAACAAATAAAATCACACATTTACACATTTGAATTTGGAATTATGTTCTTTAAAATTTAAACTTTTAATGATACTAAAACCAGCCATATACAAATAGTAAAAGAGAGAGAGCCAAAGAGATTTTATTACAAGTTCATACATACTATAATACGAAAAGACTTTTTTCCCCAACCTAATATTTAACTCTTAAAATATAAACTATATAAGTTGTATAAATAGAATAAATTTAAATGAAAACGCCATAAAATATTGTAGCGAAAACTGACGAAATAACTTTAAAAAAGGGCCATACAAATGTGCAATGGAGAATAGCAGTTTTAGGTTAGTGGCATATTGAACTTAGTAACTTACGATTACGATTACGATTACGATTACGATTACATACGATAGAGCTTACGATTGTTATACCTTGGTATCCCTTATCTTCCCAGTTAACCTCTCAGTAATAACATACGGAATGCTAATTGGCTGGATATCACCTGCAGCAAAACTTTGGCAGTCCGATAAGTCCCCGGCTGGTAGACCGCTGACAGACGAGGTATCATGGATCGCCAGTTTGCACTCTTTACTGTCCGTGTTCTGTGCATCTCCCTACTCCTAGCTTGTTGATCGGTATGGACATAGATTTGGGATTGCAACCATTGGAGCAGTACAAGCCATGAGTCTGTACCACGTTTTTCAAATTGTAGACTGTAGATTGTAGATTAGTTACTATTGTTAGCATTATATTCTAGGTGTGCTGGGGCTTAAGCTGATTATATATAGATTATATTATAAACCCACGTGCCTGATCGTTTCTCATATCTTTACTGTCATCGCCGCTGCCGCCTGCTACAACATTGTGCCAATGTACTTTAAGGTATACATCATCAACAGTCAGCCTAATGAGTTGTGCGGTTTTCTATTGCACAAAAACTACTGACAATGCACAAAACACCATCTAGTCCGAAACTAAGCATAGCTTGTTTTATGGTGACTAGATGACTGATGACTGACTGAATACTTAAATATTTTTAAATACATACTTATGATACTTTATAACACCCAGACACAGAACAAACACCTTTGTTCTTCACACAAATATTTATCCTGGTAGGGAATCGAACCCTCAACCTATAGCGAAGAAGGCAGAGCTACTACCAACTGAGCTGACAGGCCAGTCAATGAAATAAAACATTATTAATGTTATGATGGTGTTATCATCAGCTGCCAAATGAGAAGTAAAAATACAAGGTTTAAATGAACCACCACCCCAATGTTAATGATCACAATTACTTTAAAATAAGAATAAACATACACTACTAGCAATCAACTTCGTTGGCCTATCGAAATGTGTTTATGCCCTTCTGTGCATAAACCAAAGCGAATTTGAACGAGCTTCTAGCACTCTGCATTATTATTTGTTCACAATAATTTTCATTCGGTAGCTTTTCCTCGTAGTCACCTCGTTCATATCAGTGGTTTCCTTCGCGGGACTGGCCATCATCTTAATGCTCCAGTGCAGTGGCATTGTCGTGTCGGCTTGGGTGCCCGTGGCGTTGTTGGTAACGGGGGAGTTTGCTTTCGCGGCGGGCGTCTCTCCTCTGCCGTTTATCATTCTTTCTGAGATGTTTAACTTTCAAGTGAGTTGGCTGCAACTATCGGTAGGACTCTTCAGCAAAGATTCATCTTAGTAAGGTACTAAGATGAATCCTTGCTGAAGATTTCTCTGGCAATGTAATACCTCTGTGTGTCTCTGCCCTATTATAAATAAAGCTGAGACTATCAAATACTTAGGTGTTACCATAGATCAACGTCTATCGTGGCACGCACATATTGAGGTACTTATGAATAGGACGAGAAAGCTTACTTATATATTTAGGAATTTAAGACATGTGGCAAAACCCGACCTTTTAAAACGTATATACATTTCTCTAGCGCAGTCAATCCTAACATACTGTATACCGATCTGAGGTGGAGCTACAAGATCTAATTTTCTGAACCTTGAACGAGCGCAAAGATCATTACTTAAAGTAATGTTAAACAAACCTTACAGATTCCCAACTGGACTGCTATACTTTAATTCAAATATACTCACGGTTCGAAAACTTTATATATTGCATTCGGTACTAAAACTGCACAAATCTCTCAGCTATAAACAACAATTACTAAATAAAAGAAGACACTTTACTATAACGGACAGACAAACTATACATTCAACTTTTGCATCGGGCCAATTCTCAAGCCAATCCGCTCATATATATAATCGGATCAATAAAATCATTAACATATACCCGTTAAATAATCACAAATGTAAAATGACGCTAACTAAATGGCTATTGCCAGTAAATTACGATGAAACTGAAAAACTTTTGGATAAAATTATATAATACGAGATAATTCATTGTACACACACACCAAAACACATACACACACACACACACACATCACACTACACACTCATACTCACAGACACACCACACCCAGTGGTTACGACTGATACACCGACTCACATTAGCCTGGTGTTATCAGACGAAACTTTTACACTTGGACTATACATCAATACTTACTTACAAAAACTTACACCTACTCAAACACTCATTCAACATCGACACTTCGTGACAACATTATTTTTCTACCCACAAAAATTACCTACACCTCACCACAGCACTCGCGCTGAGCTTCAACATTCACCACTGACTTTGATAACTGTCTCAAATCTACGCTCAAAAATTCACATAAAAGTTATTTAGTATAAGTAGTTAAGTAAATGTTTTAATGTAATATAATAGCAATATAATAGCTATAAACCACAATTAAAAAGAGCGATATTCTCCTAATACAGGTATTTTATACTTAAAAGGAGGTATCCAATACTGATAAATTATTATACTTAAGTTACAGAAATAAAACATTTTGTATTTTGTATTTGTAATACCTGCATAGCACCACAGTGCCAGATTGTTTTGCCTCTAAACAGCAGAGTGCAAGCATTAGTGTGTTTAAGTTTGAAGGGCACTTGAGCAAGTGAATATACTGAGCTCGTAAACAAACTAACTATGTTAAGAGTCAGTAACGTGCGTCTGATTCCTCAGTAATTGCAAACGCCCATGACTTACGATATCCACCTACTACCATCTGGGCCATATATGCTTGTTGGCCAAATCAGTTATATAAAAATTATATTGGGCTCATGTTACAGAAAAACTAGACGAAGTTGCAGTATCCTCGACTTCTCAAGTTCGCGTAACTTTTAGAGACTGAAATAAGACATCTTACTAAAATTGCATGATCACGTCAAATCCACGTGACATTTATTTATCTTGTTTAAATATTAACTTCTAATGTATATCTGATTCCGCCCATAATGATTATCTTTGATTTTGAGCAAACAAGGAAACCTTTGTTGCTGTCTATTTGCCAGTTTCAACTTTAGCAAATTAATATACCTACTAGAAACATGGATCTGGTATACATGGCATAACTATTTCTAAAGATCATAGTTAGGTACAGTTTTTTTATAGTTAGCTCTGCCTATAATTACCTACTGGTAGGTCACGTGATACTTTCCATGGATGTTTTTGCTCACAGATCCGCGCACATTGATGGGAATCCTCGCAGGCCATGCCTGGTTGATGACATTTCTGCAGCTCATTTCTTCAGCCCTGTAACAGTCGCGTTCAGAGCCCACGTGTCGTTCTTCACCTTCGCCGTGGTAAATTTCCTAGCAATAGTCGTAACAGTGACGCTTCTACCCGAGACGAAGGGAAAAAACATTGAGCAGATAGAGAACGCATTGGTTGGGAAAAAAAAATAAAGGTTTTGGTTGGAATAAGAACCAGAGTTTGAACTTGAACCTACTGCTATAAAACCTTTAAAGCGGGTTAGAAGTTTATTTTACTCTATAAGAGAAAAGAACCTGAGAATGACTGGCGTCACAAAATTCATTTAGATCTAGAAGTATCAGGCTTCACCTACCTATATTCCTCTAGGTCTCTAGGTGAACGGTGCCAGGCTTATCACCGTTCTCATAATATAAAAGGATTTTCATTATAAACAAAAGAAGCACAAACATTTTGCGGTTTCTATTGTAACTCAAACATTTCAAAATAGCTTCCAAATCATAATAAAAGTGTAGACTGTCATCGAGGAAGGCCAATAAAACGAGCACCATCTGCTGCTGTACGTGCCAGGCAGCCGTCTACATTGTTTCTGTTCGTGTTTTGTAACAATCTTTGTTCAAACTCACGTTCATCCCAGCCCAAAGAATACGTACACACAGTGTCTTTGACAAATAAACAATCAAGGACGTCCTAACCGATGCTAGTCTCCTGAACTTGAAAATAGATCGTATTTGTTTAATGGTAATAGAGTGACAAAGTGATGTCCCTAAGGACATCACTTTGTCACTTTATTAGCATTATTACAAGTAACCTAAGCCGCAAAACATAAAATATTTGAATGAATAAAACAAGTTTCCATAAATTGTCACTAGAATTCATATTATTAGGAAAAATGCCATAAGGGCCCTCAGGACCCTCAGATTCGTGCAATCATTTTATGTAGATCAGCCGTTTCGAACAATTGCCTATCAGAGAAATACGTTTAGGAAGCCGTTGGTACATTATTTCTGTAGAAATATTAGGAGGGGAGCTTTAATGGCAGGTCTATCAATTAGTCTATGATGTATTATAGCCGTATTTTGTACAAATAAATATCGAGACTGCAGTAGTTGGCTTTGCAGCTATACTACTAATATTATAGATGTAAAGAAAGTTTGTGTATGTTTCGATGTTTAAATGTTTGTATGTGGCTCCATCACGTAATGGATTTTTATGAAACTTGGTATAATCTGTAGCTGATTCCAGGTGTGCTATTAGCTTAAACTTTCATAGTAGGTAAATCGCATGCGAAGCAGAAGTTAGATAATATATAAATGTTGGTGAATACTTCACACAGCACTATTTATCGCCAAACTCAGCATAGCTTGTACAATCGAAACCAGATATCTGATAAAATACTATCCAAGATTCTTTAATACACACTTAATACTTAGCACTAAGACATGGAACAAACGTATTTGTGTAAGAATACTTATGTATTTATCCATAATAATTAATTTCATTTTCATTCATTCAATCGGTCATTTAAGACAGCATCATCTGACTTTAAAGTAAGCAGAGCTTGTATTATGGGTACTACATTAATATATTACTTACTAGTTGACCCGACAGACGCTGTTCTGTCTTAACTATGAAAATTAATTCGAATTAGTATAGTTTGACATAACCGTAGGATGACTGCCAGCTATGTCAAACGCCCTAAGGTTTCATAGAAATGAACGGCTAGACTGATATTATTTTATTGATATTTTTTTTTATTGATGAATATCATCTATATATATAAAAATGTTATGTTGGTTTGTGTACGCTTCTCAACAGAAACAAAACTCAAAAAGTTCTATATTTTCATATAAGTTCTACATATTCAGAACCGAGACAAATACAAAACAAACACTTTACAATAAATAAATAAATAATCCCGGATATTTCACACAGCATCATTTGGCCAAAAGTAAGCAGAGCTTATGTCATGGGTACCACATGACTGATATACTACTTATATACTTTTTTTTAAATACATACATATTATACATTAAAACACCCAGACACGAGACAAATTTTGGCAGATCATACAAATATTTGTCGGGAATCGAACCCGCTACCTTCTGCGTCTCAGCCAGACCTTAGCCCACTGCACCACAAAGGTTGTCAAACATTACATTATTGTTCTGTATTTAGGATATTTACAAGAAAACACCGCACAATGCTTGCACTTGTTTAATGGCCAGCAATCAACTGCCGTACGAAACTACCCACACACATAAAATATCTATCAGATATACCACATCCCTCCACCACTATTATAGAAAAACCTAATAATTATAAATAATTAGAACTTAAACTTTGACGGTTTTCTAGTTTTCCTGATCGGATATAGGCGGACAACTTCAGGCTCCTTTTGTTCATTATTGCTTTCACTATAGAGGTTATCCTCATCTTGCACACGAGCAGCTTCAGGAGAACCTGCGTCCACAAACTCATCATCTGAGTCATCTCCGATCTCCTCCACTGTAAGTTCTCGCGCAGGAGATGTGGAGGAGGCCGGAACATGCTCCTGCGAAGACTCGGTCGGCTCAGAAACTAAATCAGCGATAAGCTCGTTAGGCTGACCTGCGCTTCCGGTCGCACAATCTCCGTAAACACTTACATCGTCATCCTGTTCAGACGATGAGTTTCCTTTGTACGCCAATAACTGATCTACATGTTTTTTTACATCTACATTTTCGGCTGGAATGTTAACAATAAACATACGCAAACCTATACATTCCTTTACAATACCCTGCTTCCAGATATGTTTATTACCATTATTGAAATAATGTTTAACTAAAACTTTGTCTCCTACAGAAAATAATACGTTCCTTTTACCTCCAAACTGTATACATTGACTCATTTGAGCTTTGATTACATTGTCTCTAGCAGCGGATGTCGAAAACGATGATAAAGCCTTTGCAGGGCATAATAAATCGAACCGGCAACGCAATGGACGTCCAAACATCAATTGCGCAGGAGAAAACCCAGTAGTTGAATGTATAGAATTTCTATAGTCAAAAAGAAACTTATTTAAAACTTTTACAACCACACTTTGATTTATGTTATTATTTAACAACGCTTTTAAGCCATTTTTTACAATTTTAACACCGTTTTCAGCCTGCCCATTTGACATAGGATGATATGGAGCACCCGTTAAGTGCTGAATTCCGTTTAATCGACAAAATGTTTCAAACTCGTTTGAACAAAAGTTTGTAGCATTGTCAGTAACCAAAGTACGCACTAAACCAAACCTACTAAATATCTCGCATAATTTACTTATTATTGACGCACTATCGGTTTTTTTCATTATAAAACACTCCAACCATTTAGAATGAGCGTCAACTGCGATTAAAAACTGTTTACCGCCCAACATAAACATATCTACATGCACACGTTCCCAAACGCATTTCGGGTATGGCCACGGAGTTAGAGGAACTTTTGGTGGACTACTCCTGAGGGTATTACAAACGCTGCAAGAACCTATCTTTTCCTCAATATGCTTATCAATGTTTGGCCACCACATGCGCATTCTAGCTTCAGACTTTGTTTTAACCACACCAAAATGGGAATTATGCAGCTCATTTAAAAGTCTTTCACGAAAACAAGAAGGAATTACTATTTTGTGGCCACGTAATATACAATCGTTTTCAACAGCCAGATCCAACCGACATAAGTGAAAAGGACGTAATTCTGGAATATTGATTTTGGAGGGCCAACCGTTTTTAATAAAACCCATTACTTTTTGCAAGACCTGATCACGAGCCGTTTCAGCTCGGATATCATCAACAGTTATAGGTAGTAAAACAGATTCACCTATAAAATTTATATACCTCGAATGATCTAACACCTCAGTCTCATTGAACTGGGTAGTCACAGTTCGTGACAAATAGTCAGCCACGTTATTTTCACTCTTTACATATTCAATGACGAAATTATACGCTGATAAGAAAAGTGCATATCTTTGCAATCTATTTGCTGCTAACACAGGTACCCCTTTTTCCTTCCCAAAAATGGACAAAAGCGGTTTATGATCCGTACGCAAAACAAACGGCACAGTACGGCCATACAAATAATGGTTAAATTTTCTAACCGCAAACACAATAGAAGTGGCTTCCTTCTGAATTTGGGCGTAATTAATCTCTGCTTTTGATAAAGAACGAGAGGCATAGGCTACCACCCGCTCGGAGCCGTCAGGTTGTTGCTGTGCGAGTACCGCACCCAGGCCTGCGGGGCCAGCATCGCACGTCACGATCGTGGGATACTCTGGGTGGTAGTGGGCCAACACGCGTTCCGAGACCAATTCCTTCTTGATTGTTTCAAATGCATCAGATTGCGCCTTACCCCAAACCCATTTAACACCTTTCTTCAATAAGTTATTTAAAGAATTAAGTACAGAAGACGTATTTGGAACAAAACATCTATAATAATTTACCATACCCAAGAAGGACTTTAACTCGGATACGTTCTGTGGGGGGTTACATTTTACAATGGCCTCGATCTTACCCTTAGATTTATGTAGGCCCGATTTATCTATCACAAAACCTAGATACTCAACCGAGCTTTTAAATAATTCGCATTTTTCGCTTTTCACGCGCAGCCCGGAATCTTGTAATCTTTTCATAACCATTTCTAATCTTTCTAAATGCAACGACTTACTGGGAGCCGTAATCAAAATGTCATCTAAATATATACAAACACCATCAATATCCCCCAACAGTTGTTCCATAGTACGCTGGAAAATAAATGGCGCGTTTGCTAAACCGAATACAAGGCGCGTATATCTGTACAAACCTTTATGTGTATTTATACAGCACCATTTCTTAGAATCATCTAGTTCTAATTGAAGATAAGCCAATTTTAAATCTAACTTACTAAATTCTACTCCCCCATGAAGCTTAGCAAACAAGTCTTCGATTCGTGGCAGTGTGTAATTGTCTAGGTATAAAACTTTATTTAAAGTTACCGAAAAATCCCCACAGATTCTAACGTTTCCATCGGGACGAAGCACCGGGACAATAGGGGTAGCGACATCCGAATGATCTACCTTTTCAATAATACCTGCTGCCAATAATCTGTCTAACTCCTGTTCTATTTTAGGTTTTAGAGCTAAGGGCACAGGCCGCGGCTTAAAAAACTTCAACTGAGCATCTGGTTTTATTTTTAGGTTAACTTTATATTTGTTAAACCTGCCTAATTCGTCAGAAAATAACTCTGAGTATTTCCTTATTAAACATTCCCCTGCTTTGTCGTTTATCGTTAAATTATTGCAGTTCAACTTACATAAATGCAATCCAAATAATCTCATAAAATCACGACCCAAAAGTGGCAAACGTTTTTCATTTGTCTTGATAACAAAAAAATTTACTAATTTAGTGCGGTCTTCGAAAGTTACTGACAATGATAAATAGCCCAAAGGTGCAATTTTAACTCCTGTATAAAAATTGAAAACCTCCTTACACGGTTGCAAGTTATAACTATTGTTATCGCTTCCGAGTAACTGTTGATAGATAATAGCCGGTAAAACGGAAACAGCACTACCGCAATCTATTTCGCATAATAATTCAATGTCATCAATTTTGATTTTTCGTGAGATCGGTTCATCTATCATTGAACTTTTTAAATTGAATAAATCGTACATACCTCCATCAGCGTCATCGACATCCGTATTCAAAAAATTGCTATCACATAACTTAGCCTTGCACATTCTTTTGAGATGACCTTTTATGTTACACTTTTGACATGTATAATTTACAAAACGACACTTCTCTTTTGAGTGATTTTTATAACCACACACTTCACAACACTTCAACACTCGCATATTATGATTGGAAGCTGCACCGCTCGGCCGCTGTAGTGCGAACACAGGTTGCGCCTGCGCCGCCCCCGCGGAGCCCGCGCCAGCCGCACCGACCGCGGCGTTGCCAGCTCGCGCGGTCTGCAGCGCGGCGCGCGCACAACACACGCTCTGCGCTATCTCCAATGCTTTGTTGAAAGTCAGTGTCTCGATACTTTCCGCAAAAAGCTTCTCTTTTTCCTTAGTGTTCTCTAACCCAAGGACGAACCTGTCACGCAACGCGGTGTCTAACTCTGTCTTGAATCCGCAGTGCTGAGCCAAATTACGCACTCGCGCCGCCCACTCTGCTAGATCTTCCCCAGGACGTTGTTCCGACTTGTAAAAACTATACCTTTCAGCGAAAGTACTCTTTTTAGATTGAAAATGAACGTTCAACTTATCTAGAAGGGTTTTGAACTCGACGTTATCCAAGTTCTCAGGAAAAACCAAATCTCTCGCGACGCGGTAGGTATCTTCCACCAACGCAGTGAGCAAAAGAGCTCGTCTTCTCACTCCAGCCTTATCGGTGTCGTCTCCAATGTCGTTCGCCGCACAGTACTGGATAAAACGACTCCTAAAAATGCTCCACTCTTGCGCGCGGTGATCAAATGAGAGGTTGCCGCCGAACATCATATTTGTTGTGGCGTGTTCACTTGTCATTCGAAATACTATTGCTTTAATGACACACCGTCACTAAATAACACACGTGAATTACTAAATCGTCGCCAAATGTTCTGTATTTAGGATATTTACAAGAAAACACCGCACAATGCTTGCACTTGTTTAATGGCCAGCAATCAACTGCCGTACGAAACTACCCACACATATAAAATATCTATCAGATATACCACAATTATATACAAACATTACTATACTACTATACAAACATTTATCCCGCGGCGAGAAACGAACCCGCAGCCTTCTACGTCTCAGACAAGCCTTCGCCCACTGCGCCACAGAGGGCGTCATTATAATATTGTACCATTCCACTTAAACGAGCTCGAATAACTATTTATATAAAATGTCTATAGTCAGTTCTAGGTAGGTATATTTTACGAGTATCTAAAGGTGTACTTGTTTTATTCCAAGGGTTCTGTTCTGAAATGTTAACATTTACCTTTTGACAAACCGCACCGCAGAGCACAATAAAGGCCGAACTAAATACAGAGCAATCACAATCGTGACGTCTCCCTCAAACGGAGGCTTTGCTGTTTATCTTTAGTGATTGTTAGCTCTTTTGATGTGGCCACCAGCCGGTACTTCCTGGTAGGTACAGTCAACCAAACTTATTTGTCACTCTAGAACCTTTACTAACGAAATCTATCATTAAAAATATTCTGCAAGTTTGGGCTTCAAGCTTCATTTATTGTGAAAATGTTCTACCTACAAACCAGTTAGGTTGACTGTATCTGGTTAGACAATTGGATAATAATATTTATAAATTAAATTTGTTTCACTAAAGCCAAGCAAGACAAAAGCGGTGAGGCTTTTGTCCAATGTTTTATTTAAATCATGATTTCTGATGAAATCCCAACTAGATACATTTTGACAATACATACATTACCACAATAATAATAATAATATTTATTCAAAATTTAGGTGGTATAATAATATCTAATAACAAAATTCAAAAACTTATTTAATTATATAAAAATAAAACTTTACAGAGTAAATTATTTTTATTTTTTTTTTATTTATTAAAATTTAAAAACCGTAAAAAATATAAAACGATTCAATCCTTTAAAATAATTATAAAACATTGGTGGATTAGTGTAAACGGCACCGGATCTCGTCCAACGTAACGGAATGCCTAGGTGGTTTCCACTTGCCAAAAGATGTCATCACCTCGGCCGTCATAACGGTCACCGTTTTTAAAGAAACCATGGCCCAAGCTCCAGCCGGGTAATATAGGTCAGACAATTGATGGGTTATACTTGTTGCTTGGATCGTAATGGCCGCAAATCAATAGTGATCTAATGTACAGAGTTGGCATATCGTCGGTGAATGGACGTCGCTTACCACATATAATTAATGGGGTGTCTATTGGCATATTGATAGATTTTTCTCAGATATACATAGTTAATATATAGATAGTTCTCAATATATCAAGGATAATTAGTTTTACCAAAAATTGTGAATTCGTTAAACTTTTCAGCCTCCAGAGCTTCCGTTCTATTAGAATCTAGTGTTGCAAAATGTAAGAATGAGTTTAGTTTTAGCTATATTAACGAGGCTAGTATTATAAAAGCATTCAAGTTAATTAATATAAAAATACAGAAGATCTTTGGGAAATGTCTACAAAGGTGCTGGGTGTCATTATATTAGATATTGCACCATGTTTAGCTTATATTTTTAATAGATGTATCGACAAGGGAGTTTTTCCCGATCTCATGAAACACAGTAAACTCATTCCTATGTTTAAGTCTGGAAGTGAAAGTGATCTAGCTAATTATAAACCAATATCGATATTACCTGCGTTATGTAAAATCATTGAAAAAATAATTCATAATCAGTTATTATATCACTTTAACGTTAACGGCCTGCTACATAGTAATCAATACGGATTTACTAAAGGTCGATCAACAGCCGATGCAGGTATAGAAAAGCATATATTTGAGGCCTGGGAGAAGTCACAGGATGCAGTTGGGGTATTCTGCGATCTATCTAAGGCCTTTGACTGTCTGAGTCATGCAACCCTAATAACAAAGTTAAAATATTATGGCATTAAATATCGGGCGATTGACCCTTACAGTCTTACCCTTACAGATTGATACAGTCTTATCTATCCAATAGAGTCCAGAAAGTAGACGTGGGTGATGAGAGGTCTTCAGGATCAATTATTGGTATAGGGGTTCCTCAGGGTTCGATACTAGGCCCTTTTTTATTCCTAGTATACGTTAACGATTTACCTATTTATGTAAAAAAAATTTAGATATAGTTTTATTTGCAGACGATACGTCTTTAATTTTTAAATTAAATAGAGTTAAAACAAGTATTTGCGATAACGTAAATGTATCCTTATCGTTAGTTCTTAACTGGTTCACTGTAAATAATCATTTACTTAATTAAAAAATAAACGAAATGTGTCAAATTCATTTTGCCAAATGTTATTCATAGCCCGATCAACATTGAAATGAATGGAGAGGCAATGAATCTTGTAGATTCCACGATCTTCCTAGGTCTTAATATTGATGCAAAACTACAGTGGAGACCACAAATTGAAACACTTGCTGGTAGGCTTCCGTTGCATATGCAGTTCGTGCGATACGGTGGCTTACTGATGAAGCTACAGTTAGACTAGTTTATTTCAGTTACTTCCATAGTGTTATGTCATACGGCATCATTCTCTGGGGGAAAGCAGCTGATATTGGTAAATTATTTGTTATTCAAAAAAGGGCAATGCGTGCCATTTATAAAATGAAACCACGAAAATCTTTGAGATAAATATTCAAAGAAGTTAATATTCTCACAATAGCTTTACAATATAATATATATGAAAATTTATTATACACACATAAAAATAGAGATGGGATTCAGCAAAATGGTGACCTTCATAGAATCAACACTAGGAATAGACATAAATTATACATGCCTAGGTTTTGACTAGAAAAAGTAACTAAGTCCTTTATGGGGAACATGGTGCGCTTCTATAATAAGCTTCCTGAAAATGCTACTAAACTACCTATTAAGAAATTTAAAGCATACATTAAAGGTAGTCTTTTGAAGAAAGCTTATTATAATATAAATGACTTTATTATTGATAAGAATGCATGGCCTCATGTCGCTCTGCCGTCAGACAGTTAACCGTCACACTTGAAATGTTTAAACTCTCTTGTATTAGTATTTCGTAGTTAAGGTAGTTATAAGATGGATCATATAAAAAAGCGCTAGTACCAAGATGAGTTTCTTGCTAATATGCAACGGGTTTAAATCACATATCCCATCACAATGATATAAATGATTGCAGGTTCTGCATTTTTTTTGTATGACCTGTGACTTCGGCCGCACTAAATCAACAAAGTAAATTTTCATACATAAACTCCAACTCCCCATTTAACACATTGAAGTGACGGCTCTAAGAGTATTTAAAGAATATTTATGTCAAATTTCAAGCATTCGTATTCGTTCGCAAGTTCTCATATGAACTTTACCACCCAATTGCACCACACTTTAGGGGTTGTTTAGAAAACATACTATGAAAAACTAAGTTTCAAACAAACCACTCTTGGCACGATTAAAAAGTTCCTGTACAAACTTTAGCATCTCGTTCACCTAGCTTCG
Organism: Lampropteryx suffumata; assembly: GCA_948098915.1. Classification (NCBI taxonomy): domain Eukaryota; kingdom Metazoa; phylum Arthropoda; class Insecta; order Lepidoptera; family Geometridae; genus Lampropteryx; species Lampropteryx suffumata. The sequence continues at coordinate 546,138 of OX402551.1, forward strand.
GGGGTAGTTTTTAAATAACACTTACCAAACATTTCTCCTTTAAGAGTAATTACGCTACGTACATTCAAGTAATATAAATTTCATAGAAACATCTTCACCAATTTAAGTATTGAATATAAAAAATATATAAAAAACCTCTACACACACAGATATATTTTCTAAAATTTAAAATCTCCACAACTGGTGGCTAAGGCTGTGCGTTGTCTGTCAGTGAGGTAGTTAAGATTCTTAGAAATACAGGAAACTGTATATCAAATATCTGATCATACCACAATAATGAGATCATATAAAATGCGGTTAACAAATATTTACGGCCAATATCCACAATCCGACTCCGCGCCACCATATGAATTCATATTTGCAAGTCGTAGTTTAATTTGCAAGTTCCCACGTACTAGCATTAGGTCGCCACCGCCACAGAATGACTTCAGCTCAGAACGACCACTTAGATCAACAAGTTTTTATTATTTTAAAAAATCTGGAGCCTAACGTGTAAAAATGGCCTGTCTCATAGATTTATTCTATGGCGTTCTAATGACCGTTGCATTTTATGGAGGAGATTTACGTCCAACTTTGAATCTAATGCAAAAATACACACTCGTGTATTATTATAGTTATGTGCTTAAGCTGCTAGTCTCAAACGGCGGCTAAAACATGTTTTCATATTATATTATTTTTTAATACTCACCTGCTGGTCTTCCTTCCACTATGCCGCACTAAGCACTACGCCGCCGCAACTAATCCGACTTTATGAAAAAGTTCCGTGAATACCAAGCAAAATTATATTATGTGGTGTGAAGTCGACGTGCGGGAATCCTAGCGAGATACACACAGATCCTAGCATGCTAGAATCAACATCTTAGTGGTCATTCATCTATATTAACTAGTGGTCGAACTAGTAAATACTTAAATATTATACATAGAAACACCCAGACCCAAGACAAATACTTGCAGATCATACAAACATTTGTGGAATCGATCCCACAACTCTCTGCGTCTCAACCGCGCCTTCGCGCCACAGAGGTTATATTATTGTATGTTATTCAGTAATTATTTCTTAGCTACTACGAGGAAATGTCTCCAGCAAAACTAATATATTTTTAATAACGAATTTAAAAATTATGTTACGATGAGATGAAACAGTAATGGTTTCATTTCTGCTATTTTGTTGAATATTTCCACAGTCATACATATCAAGTTATCAATATTTATGCAAACGAGAGGTTTATCGCAGTATTTGTAGTGACATTAGTTAAACAATTCATTTTATGAATAATTCATAGCCGAGAACATTAATAATATTATATTCCTTTGTTAAACATCTGTTATTTACATTGCATTGATGTTTTATTATTAATAGAGTGTTATAGCTATATTACTGCACTGCCTACAGGGTTTAAAGGTTACTCTCGACTCTCACAGTGGTAGCTATTTATCATTTCGCTGCCTTTATCCCACACCACGACTCGTAGTTGTTAAGTGAGGGCAAATAAATATTAGTACTTGAAACATATGTTGTTGGACACAGATTTTGTTGTTTCGGAACACTTGCTTAAATTTTATAAAATAAGAACGACCTTATATTGCTTATACCAAAGCCCAATTCTGAGTGATGTTATTAATTTACAAAATTAGTTAAAATGAACATTTCGTTGATTTATTAAAGTTTTTTTGCAGTTTTATTCTGCACTTATTAACATTGCGACTGAAATAAGCTATAACACGTCTATCACACGTCAAGTTAGTTAATTAAGGAAGAGTCATTTAATAATTTTACTCAACTTTAGAGTTTGATGCAAACAAAAAAGACCGTTTGTATTCTACAAAACTTTAATTAGTGCGGCGAAACCATAGCATTTACCATCTACCATCTATTAAGTAAAGCTTGTACGATGGAAGCCAGGGGGTTGACCGCCGTAATTTTGAACGTTTGAACAAAAGCTAAGCCAAAGTCAAAACGTTATTTTCGACATATTACGAACCGCGGTAATCACTATAACGGAAACGATTTAGCTCTTATTTGGATTATACGTTCATCAAACGTTGCGGTATTGCGTTATTTTGAAAGTGCTTTCAAACGAACGTTTTTGATTTAGTATATCCTAGTAGTCTGTGCATAGAGTAATACGCCTAGTATTACTTATTAATTTGTTCGATTGGTACGAACGAAATTTGTAAAATCAACGATTAAATCATTTAGGAAGAATAACGCGGTATCATTTGACATTAAAATTGGTAAAACCAATTCGTTCAATGGCAATTACGTTGACAAATAACGCAATCGCCTTATGATGATGAGTGCGATGACCATCTCCTTTTCACAACAGGACAAACAGACGTACCGCTCAGTACCATCCATACCTTGTCAGTCTACCACCCTCACGAACAAAGCGCATGCTTTCACATTTATAATGCGTACAGCCAAGGATTGGAATGCTTTGCCGTCGTCTGTCTTTCCTGAAAACTACAATCTGGGTCTCTCAATTCACGAGTAAAAAGGTGTCTTCTAGACCTGCGTGCCCTATAATCGTCCACATTGCCCAAACGTAGGTCTATGTATGATCAAAAAATTAAAAAAATACACATAACTGTAATTGTACTATTAAATATTTATGATACTTTATAGTACCCAGGTTTAGAACAAACACCTGTTCATCGCACAATGTTTGTGCTGGATTGAACCTGCAATGGCAGACTTTCTCTCAATCGAGCTGTAAGACTAGTTATAACAATGAATGTAATGACGACCTCTGTGGCGCAGTGGGATAAGGTCCGGATGAGACGCATAAGGTTGCGGGTTCGATTCCCGCCGCGGCACAAATGTTTGTATGATCTGCAAGTATTTGTCTCGGGTCTGGGTGTTTCTATGTACAATATGTATTTACAAAATTAAACGTATTTAAGTAGTATATCAGTTATATCGTACACATAACACAAGCTCTGCTTACTTTGGGGCCAGATGATGCTGTGTGAAATGTCCGGCATTATTATTATTATTATTATTTGTTCCAGAACTGTTATTGTTGAAGTTTTTCCGGTTGATGATGAGGATCTAAAACTACCAATAAATTAACCCACCAGCTTCAACAATGTCATAACTAAATAATTGCAGTCAACAAATATCCACTAGTTTGAATTCCAATCGGCGCTAATTAAGCTTTTTGTTTGTTGGATTATTTTGAAGCTCATTCAGTATTCATTTCTCACCTGGGCATTATAATGATCTACTAACAGCTTTTGTTTTTATACTGATAATTATACATTTCAAAATAATTTAATAGTTATTTGTTATACAAGAGTGCAAAGTTGCTTATTAACCGCATGCTCAATTTTGATGACCGAGCAAACTAAGGATTCTAAAATTAGAATCCTGAGCGTTACATTTGCGCATTTTTAACAGTTTCAGTCAATTTTGTTGGCGTCAAATAAACTTCCTCGTCGCCAGAATCAGTCATTTTACAAGTTGCTTGTTTTTAAACTACGGTTTTAACAATATGAAGTGAAAAGAAAATGGCGCTTGTAAAACATTAAATAAAAAGTACACCAAGAAAGTTCCGAGTCTGAGTTTTTAACAAATTAAAAAAGGTTGTATAGTTATTAAATAAATAATTATATAAATATTCGACACCATGGAGGTAAAAGTATATAGGTTTAATGATTTTGTGTATTCACAAAATTAGTGCACATGATGTTCTAAATTCAATTTGCTTTATCCTCTAGCGGATAAAAACGGCTTTTCACTCAGATATCGAAGAACAAAAATACTCCTTCCGAGATGGGGGGATGAAATAGTAGATTGTTGCACCGAGCGCAAGCGAGGGCACTGAATTAACACGAGTGCATTAATTACTCTCTTTAGCAAGGTGCGTAATTTACTTTTCTTTCAACTACCAATCTACCTACTGTGGTAAAATATACCTACTCAAACAAAAAATATGAAGAATCAAAGTTTTACAATGGTACAAAATGCGCGACATTTGTTTTTTTTTTTTCACCAACTCAGTTTTAATTAGCCGATTTTTATTATCAGCCAGTATCTTTTTGAGCTAATGCAAACATTTTATATTAAACTTAATGGAAGATATTAAACCTCTGTGGTAAATTTATATTTAAATAAAAAGTAAAAAATAGTGCAAGCAATAATGAAAAACAGTGCAATAATGAGATTTCATTATAACATTACTGCACTGTTTTGGTTCTAAGCAAAAAATACGTCCTTTGTAATCGGTTTTGTAGTGATTAATGATAACATTACTACGTAGTTGAAAGAAAAGATAATTTTTAGGTCACATTCATTATTTCATATCATTATTTGAACTATACATTTTGATAAACACGGGCTTTATTATTTTGTCGATAGAGACACCGACACTGTTCCAATCTATCTAGAGAATCTTCATCCGGGTGTGTTTGATCCGCGCTCCGTGAGTCGCCGCTCGCATTCAAGGTTCGCACCTAAACGAACCATGAGTGTAAATCTGAGAATGATAATCGTAAAACTCAAATTCAATTTTATTTTAATGGTCTGGATTTTTAATTCTATATTATAATTACAGACTGGCTAACTAAAATATGTTGTTATATTTACTCATTGACATTATGACAGAATTGCATTGACAGACACCACATTAATGGGCTGTTTTATGGGATCGAGAATAATTTAAAGATACACACACGATAAATATCCGTTAACTACGAAAACTTTATCACGGCTAGTAAAGCTTTATTATATTTTTAGTAACAGCTTTATTTGTAAACATTAGAATCAATCATAGAAATTTGTAAAATCAATTTATTTTGCTATGTGAAGAGTTTTTTTAGGACCTGAGCAGTAATCATTCTTACCCTTACTAACTTCGGATACCTTTACTGTGCGTTTATGCGCTTGGCCAATTTATTACGCCATAGTATATAAGTAGTATATCAGTCATGTGGTACCCATAACACAAGCTCTGCTTACTTTGGGGCCAGATGATGTTGTGTGAAATGTCCGGAATTATTATTATTATTATTATTATATATGAGGCTTTGAACGCTCTCATACATTGCAGCCGCTTACCAGAAACTATTACGAATTTATTTAAGCACTAGCTTCAAATTTAAATGTAAGTTTTACGATCGATGCACAATGAGCCGCGTCCCTTAATGCTTAATGGATGTATGTTATTATTTTTTTGTAGCAAGATTCACTCACCAGCATTATTTTCTAGCCCCTTCTTTCAAAGTTCAAGACCACTCATGCAAATTGAAAGTGTGAAAAGTGCATTTCTTTGGCTCGCGTCGCTGAAATAGTTGAGAAGTAGAAATCCTCGCTTTCACAGGCAGTCGGCCGCGAAGAGTCGCCGCAGCGGGCCAATGTTTGCGAACTGCAAATATTTGGAGTACAAACAGTCCACTGGGATCGCGATGTGCTAGCTGTTCTTTAGAGGGTCCGATACGATTTATGGTATCAAAATATTCTACAACCTTGTTGTGTTACCAATTAAATCAATACCCGTAGCTATGCTTGGATTATCGTCCTTTACAAATCAATGGCTTCCGTTCTTGGGTCCCTAAAGAGCTATGGCACCAATATTGCAGAGATCGGTTTCTATTGATCTTGTCCTAGTGGGGCTACAGACCATAAAGTGGTAGTGTTTTTTCCAACACAATAATCAGGACGTTTAAAAGTCGTAGGGTCTATATGCGGATTTTGCGATGTAGAGAGAATTCTACCCTTTTTAGCGCAACTGAGTGCTCAGCTCTGCACATCCCGCCGACAGTGGCAAACATCTGCTGTGGTCAGGAACATGGACTATGAAAATTAAGGAAATGTTTCACTTGTTGAGTCGTATTAGACAAAACACAGCTTGCATAGTTGTGGTAGCAAATTATAATGCATTTTATTTATATTCTTATTCATAGAAGTAAACTTAATTTTGAACTGACCAAATCCACAAATCCACTCACTGACTGACACTAATCACGAAATATCCAAAACTAGAGCTCGAGGTGGAGTTCGAGGTTGCGTTTGATTAAGGTTTTTCACCTTTAACTTTTATAAGGTTTACTAGGTTTAAGAGTTATTTTTTAATAAAAACGTTGTAATAATGTGCACAATTGGATTTATGGAAAGTATGGTAAGGATCGCTAATTAAAAAAAATGCAGCTAGTTTCGATAGCCAGTTACTTTAGGGTAGTTATTAGTAATTTATGGAACCTATTTATAAATGGTAACGGCTTGCTTCAATTATTAGATAGGTGCGGTACTTTGTTTCATGTCTTAGCTTCTTCTATATTTTGTAATATTAAGTGAGAGAATCGATGTATCGGAGTTTGTAGTTGAAATGGTTGAATTTTAGGAAGACATTGACTATAATATTAGTACTACATTATACCCTATTTACTATTTATGCAGACGTGGGTAACAGCAAGATACTCGTATGTAATATGTAATTGTAATACGGACATCGCAAGGCTAAGTTAAAGGCGAACTACTAGTAAGTTACTTGAATGCTTAATACTGATCTCTTAAATACAACTAAAACAGCTCGAGCAATTCACAGCAGTCCACCAAGCCATTTGCGATGTTCATCAGATATGCCATATCGGCGATATTCCTTCTTGCATAAGGTAGGAGAAAATAAAATAAGTTTATTATAATAAATTAATTAATATAAACAAAATATATATATATAAATTAATAAATAAGCAGTTTCGTACAAACGTCGCTTGTATGAAACTAAATACGCTACAACCGTGAGGAATACACGTCGTAACATGAATTCCAGACTTGGGATGCATACTCCAGATATCTGCGGATATATGCACAATACAATATTTTTAGTCTCAAAATTTGCAAAACCTTAGACATTCTCAAAACGAAAGCAAGTGTACGAGATGCTCTATTTACAATGTTATTAATGTGGCAGTTGAATGAGAGTCAAAAGTGACAACTAAATTTCGTAGTGTATGTAAGTATGATACGGATCCGTATGAGTGGTGAGTTGTGTATTGTGTAATCAAATTTAATAGTAACTGGCTCACGAAAAAAAAAGCAAACGTAATATTTGGAAACGTTCAAGTCTAATTCACTGATCATAAAATAACTTTCAAATCGATTTTTCATATTGTCAGTGTATATATTTGAATAAAGAAATCATGAAGAGATATCGCAAATGAATAAAGCATAGTAGCGGTCTTAATAAAGATCTCTGAAGGACTTCTGACGGGATAAACATGGATGTCAATGAATTTCTTGCCGGATTCTTCTTGAACTGGGGTTAGGAGGAACCGGCACCTAGATTCACTAGCATGTAAGAAGACAATTCAAAGTGGTCCTTGTGATTGTATTGAATAAAGTTATACATTGAATTTTGAATTTTATCCGCTACGAACCACCATCTGACATTTATTCAAAACATAAGATGTGAACCACCTAAAAAGATTACCCCGTATACCTATTATTTGCAGCTACTTTAATAAGAGCAAACGATCAATTCGATCGAAGCACTTGCTATAAATAAAGAAATAAATAAATATAAAAGCCTTATATTTACTTATTTCTAACATAATATTTTTTTTTTTATTCATAGGTTGGTTGCTAACTAAGGACGGACCCCTGCTTGGGTGAAGGCCTCCTCCAGCTTCTTCCATTCTTTCCTGCTTTTCCCCAGGTTCATCCAGTCCTTCCCTGCGAATTGGATGATGTCATCAGCCCACTGTCTGTTTGGCCGGCCAACATTTCTTTTTCCTCGTGGACCCTTTCATCTTGTGGTGTTTATGGTCTACCTATTGTTGGTGTATCGTGAAATGTGGCAAGCCCATTGCCACTTATATTTAAGTGCTTCTGTGACTGCGTCAGTTAATTTGTTTTTTTTTCCTAATTAAAGAACTATTAACTATTAACTATTCACTTTGTGTATTTTATTGATTTTCAGTATACTTTTTTTCCATTGCTTTCTGTGTAGTTCTTATTTTTTTGTTTGATTTTGTTGGTATCAACCTATGTCTGGCAGCCATACAATAAACAAGGCAACAGAGAGGTATTAATTTTTTTTTCATATCTATGCTATAGTTTCCGCTTAGAATTTCATTTTGCGCCCAGAATTTCTTCCAAGTTATATTCACTCTCCTTTCTACTTCTTCTTCATTGTTTGTTTTGTTGAAAGATAGTTGTTTGCCTAGGTAGATGTAGCTGTTTACATATTCTATGCATTTTCCTCCTGCCGCGTTGATAATTTTTTTGTGGCTATTGGTCACTACTTTTGTTTTGCTAGCGTTTATTTCTTAACCTACTCTGGAGCTTTTCTCGTCGAGGAAACATATAATTTCTTCAAGTTCTGTAAGTGATTTTGCTATCACCGCTATGTCAGCTGCGAATCTGAGATGATTAAAATAGCAGTCATTCATTTTTATGCTTTTTCCTTTCCAGTTTACGCTTCGGAATATGTTTTCTTCGTCTTCTATTGGCTCAATAGTTCTTCCGAATATGTTCTCTAATACAGCGATAAATAGCTTTGGTGAGAGAGACACTTCTTTCGATTCTTATCTCGTCTCCTCTTCTTTCTAGTTTTACCTTGCTCGTACTGTTTTTATAAATATTCTTTAGGATGTTTTTATATCTTTGTTCTACGTTGAATTCTTTTAGTGCCTTCCAGATCGAGTTTTAGCTAATACTGTAGAAGGCTTTGCTGTAATCAATAAAGGATACATACAGAGGCTTATTCAATTCTTTGTATTTTTCGAAAGTTTGATCTAGTGCGTGAATATGATCTGTAGTGCTAAAACCAGCGCGAAACCCCGCTTGTTCTGTGGGTTGTGAGTCGTCTATTTTTCCAGTTACTCGTTTTAATATTACTAACGCAAATAGTTGGCATATACTTGCTAGTAAACTGATTGGCCTGTAATTTTCAATGTCTACTAGGTTCTTTTTTTTGAACAGTAGAATTATATCTGACGTACACCATTGTTTTGGCACGCTCTCTGTGTCTAGTACCATATTAAATAGCTGTGTTAAGTGGCTAGTTATAACTGGCAAGCCTAGTTTCAGGGCTTCGTTGTTTTACCCATCAGGGCCAGGACTCTTCTCGGTTTTTAGTTTCCTTATATGTTCGTAAACTCCTTATTCGTTTATTGGTTTGAGTGTATTTGTATCATCTTTAATGTATGTAAGTTCATCTTCTTTATTTTCTTTCTGTGTGTTTTTGTATAATTCCTTGTAAAACGTGAGACCTCTTTTCGAAATTCTAAAATTTTTTTTTTTGTTATTTTGTTTTGTCCGTGTATATCATAGTCTTTCTTGATAGATTCACTTGTTTCTTTAAAAAATTGGCTCCGTTTTTTCCTCGCACCATTACTTTTGTTTCTTTGAAATATAAGTTCGGTTCTTCTCTTTATTTGTTTTTCTGTTTCTTCGCTAAATATTTTGTGCTTTCTTTCGTTGTGGTTTCCTAGTTTTGTGGTAAGCTTTCTTTTATATATAATTTGTTTATTAATATTTATTTATTTAAGCGTCTTCTTTTTTGTCATGTTGTCAGTTTTTAAAAAATCCAAAACATTTTTGGTCTTATGCTAAGAATAGATCCCATTCCCATTCCATTTCTAGTTCTATGAATTTTAATACTTCAAACATTACTGGTGGTCAATCTATTTGTAATGCTTTTTCAACTTATTTCCTATCAACTTTTCTTAACCCTGTGCTTGTTAGTACTACAACCACTCAAAATAAACCTCTTGTAAGCTATCAGCCACCTCCTAATATTTCATCTGACATTAAAAGTATTGAAGTTAATCCTACTGATATTAAAATGATTATAAGTAAGCTAGATACATGCAAAGCACCGGGACCTGATAATATTTCGTCTAAATTTCTCATTAAATGTGTTAATACTATTGTTTACCTTAAAGCAACCTTATTCAACTTATCACTTTCCTCTAAGACTGTTCCTATGATTTGGAAGTCTGAATTTATTACTACAGTACATAAGAAAGGTTCTAAAACAGAGGTAACGAACTATAGACCCATCTCTAAACTTTGTATAATTGCCAAAATCTTTGAGAGGATATTATTTAACCAACTGTATTCTAGTTTAATGAACACATTTAGTCCTTTTCAACATTTGAGAGGCAAATCCACAGTTTCTAATCGTATTCTACTTAATGATTATATTATAGAAGCTATGGATAATGGTCAGCAAGTGGACGTAATTTACACAGATTACAGTAAAGCGTTTGATAAAATTTATCACAACACTCTAATTCTGAAATTAAGACAAGCCGGAATAAGAGGAGATCTTTTGAGGTGTTTCGTTTCTTACATTGCTAATAGAAGTCAGGCTGTTTTCTTAATAATTATAATTCTAGTTGGGTTCATGTTCCCAGTGGAGTCCCCCAGGGACTTGCTTGCTTGCGCCCCTTCTTTTTATAATTTATGTACGGGATATCGACTTGTGTTTTAAGTCTTCTAATTTACTCTGTTTCGTTGATGACATTAAAATCTACTCTACTGTGTCATAGAATCAGGATATGATTGCCCTTCAAGCTGATCTATCTCGTTTGGAAGAGTATTGTCTTGTCAATAAACTTGAGCTCAATCCAAATAAATGTTCTTTTATTACATTTACTCGAAAATATAATATTATACATACATTCTATACCTTACAAGGTCAACTACTTCTTAAAAGTGATAAAATACGTAATCTTGTAATTCATCATGACTCCAAATTACTTTTTCATACTCATGTCGACAAAATAGTCAGTATATCTTCAAAATCCTTAGGATTTGTTATGCGGCTGTCTAAAAATTTTAAGTTTAAGAGTAAGTTAAATGTTAAGCTTAAGTTTAATAACTTTTCGGTAATGATAGTTTCCCCACTGATTTGCGCACTGATTTAGTATACAGATAAACTACGTAATCCTACGAAACCCATAAGTAGATTTATACTACTGTATCGGTATGGATAATAGTAATTCGACAACCTGTTGAAACCGTTCGAAACGTGTTGTCAGATAAACTACGCAATCCTACGAAATCCATAAGTAGATTTATACTACTGTATAGGTATGGATAATAGTAATTCGACAACCTGTTCAACTTGTCGAAACGTGTTGTCAGGTAAACTACACAATCCTAGGAAACCCATAAGTAGATTTATACTACTGTATAGGTATGGATAATAGTAATTCGACAACCTGTTCAAACTTGTCGAAACGTGTTGTGTACCTGATGTCCTACCTAACCTAATCTGGTGTGTGAATCCGCAATTCTGGAAGCAAGCTTCGTACATTTAATTGTGTATGTCACTCATCAGGGTGCAATGATGAGCTACCTAGCTGCTAATTGAGGGACAGCGAGTTGTAAACCTCGACTTTGTACCTAACCCCTAGTACGTCCCTACAATCTACTTCCGACAGGCCGAAGTCCTGGGATGTCATCCGTAGATTAAAGGCAATATAATGTGCAAATATATAAATAAATAAAGATAGACTATGTCGATTGCTTCTGTTAAGTCCGGTTCTACCTTCTTTACACAGAATGCAACCAATCATAGGGAACCATTAAGCCGATCCTCAGGAGAGGTAAAATCTGGCTCCAGGCTCGTTCCGAGAGGTCCTGGGGGAACTCCTAACAGGGTGGGAAAGCCAGACTTGAGTATAACACCGCTAGGTTTCCATCTGACCCACAGACCATGCCGTGTAAGAGCCTCATACAATCACTTTGGCGAATCTTGTCTTCTCTCCGACTTACCGACCGGATAAACTATTACGTAACTCACACAATAAAATTATGACAGAAACAACGCACGACAAGACACCATGTAATTGTAGGAAACCATGAGAGAAAATCTACCGCAAGCGTTCCGCTCGGCCAGCCTCACGCGCCCTCCTATCTCGAATGCCCAAAATCCGCCATCTTCTTTTTCATCTATTTTTTTCTTTTTCTTGCCATTTTCAAACACATTCGAAATTTCGATTCTATTTCAATTTACGTACCAACCTCTGTGGTATAGCTAAATAATCTCTTTACTAAATCAAGCCCTAAATTAATTAAAATTTCAATTTATTCCCATCTTTAGGTAGTTATTTCATGATTTTTATATTATATCGTTAACATAAATAGATTTTAATTTATGTATTCTAGTTTTAATATTGTTTTTATATAGCTATTTAATTGTTTACTCTTTCGAATTCAACCTCCGTTGAGATCTTCCCGTCCAAAATCATTCTATCAATAATATATTAATAGAAGGATAGATTATTCTATCTTATAGAATCAAATTCTATTTAATCTTACTAATTCAAATCCAGTATTATTTATTATTATACTCTATGAGTCGTAAGATATTTCTAAATCATAGTCTATAAACTTAGTATTAATTACTTTTTGCTAGCTTTCACTCACGGACCTTGACAATGACATACATCTGCCATAATCCGTCTATGGTATAGTTTGTTATGACAGATGCTTTGTTTATTTACATAGTAATGAATTACGCACTATTTTATTCAATAATTAAAGATCTAAGATAGAATTGCTGGTAAATCTGTTCTGATAAGAATGACCCATGTATGCCTACGTGATATTAATAAGGTTTGTACCCAAGCATACCATAATAATTGTGAATTATAACGGAATGACCTTCTGTCCCGTTACACCGTCAACGGTTTTAGTAAGTTATTAGACATTGATCCATTCAATATTAGTATTGGCAAGGCACGGCGTTGTATTACTTTGAATTTTTTTAGCACCTAGGCAACCCAGATGTTATATAGATACTTTTTGATGTTTTTACTTTTGTTTTATACTCTTTTATTTTTATTGAATATGAAACTCTGATGATTGTAATTATCTGGTTGGCGAGCATGTGTCTCTTTTTATGAAGGTGCGATAAAATAGTGCTCTCACCTTTGATTATAGTGGTTGCATCAGTGAAAACCTGTAATTGGCTCTCTGTTTTGATTTTTAGTACTATGTTGTTTTTTAGCTGTTGGTTTTCAAAATATAAATAAATAAATAAATAATAAGTTTGAACACATGAATGTTCATTTGAATGACATTCCAAGTGGGTCTTTAAGCGTGTAGTATAAGTGTTATTTTGGCTTCTGTTGTTAGTATTTTAGGAAGTGTTTTAAAGTTCTTTCTGTTCCTTTTCTGTTATTTTAGATGAAATGTTGCTCGCAGTAGTCTGTGTCAGATGGGAACTCTAGGTTGTTCAGAACTTCTATGTTTGATATTATTTGGCTTGTTGGTCATTATAAAACTGATTTCGTTTTTTCTTTTCTAATCAGGTGATATCCAGGTTTATTTTCGGCTTGCCTCCTTTTTAAAGAACGTGTTCATTATAGATAATTTATATTCTAAGGCATATTCAATCAGTCGTTGATTTCTTTCGTTTCGTTGTCCAATGCCATGTCTACCCATGATTAAGTTTTCTTCCTGTTTTTGGGATCCTATTCTTGCATATTTACTACTACTTACTAATAATCGGAGACTGAAGTCTCCGATTATTAGTACTTCGACATCAGCTGGTGAGTTTCTTTTTTTAACATCGCTGTAAAAGGAGTTAATTTCGTCGTTGCTGTCTCGGTCAGAACGTGCATAAGTTGAACGCATAATTCTTCAAAATTACGTTGTAGCAATGTTACTCTTTCTGAGATTCCTATGAAGTTGCTTTTTTATCTTTTAGTTTTTTGCGAATCAAGAATCCCACTCCGTATAAACCTTTTGTTTGACCGATGTAGCAAAGAATATGTCATGGTATTCTTCGATGTGGCAATCCATTTTCCTTACTTTTGACATTCCTATAACGTAGAAGTCAATATTTTTTAAGGCATTAGTTAATTCTAGAAATATCTCTGTTGATGACAGCGATCTCACATTGTTGTATGTGTTCTTTTTTTTCTAGTTATATTCTTGTTACACCTTTACGATAGGAGCTGAAGGATTATGGTAGTTTTCCCCCGCGGATTCCGGCCGTGTTAGAGGGGTGACAGGTATTTTATTTATTAATTGATATTGTTAAATAGTTTTTGGTTGCTGCTGCTCTCCTTTTCTAGTTTTGTGTATTTCACTGGTCGAAACTCGACCATAATTCATGTATTTTTTATGCATAATTTAAAAAATATTAGCATTCTGCACGTCTATATAAGTTGTTGACCCGTGCCAACTTCGTTGGGTGGTTGCATCTTGCAATATTAACGTTAAACAGATGGACAAATATTTAGTACTATTCCGCCAATCTATTTCTAAAGAGTTACCTCCAAAAGAAATTCGACACGTGTTTCGCCCCTCCACGAGGTATCCTCAGGAACACTCGACCCACTCCGCACCCCGACGAAAAAGCACTCTGCTCTGCAGACTTGTTACTTCGACCAATGTCAGACTGAGACTGTGACAAACCGCGCTCCAACTTCACTATTTATACACTCAGTCAGACCGGATTGCCACGCCGCCCGTATGAATCAGTGCCACCCGTTGTAAGCAAACGTAATAGCGGTGATCTTGGAAAACTTGTATTTAATTCGTTCAACAGTGTAAAATCTACTGAATTATGTCTTATTATTTCTAAAGTTTCTAGTACAGACATTCTAAAACCTTTTTCGCAGGTATGTAAAATTTCAAAAGTATTATTATTTCTCAATGAATGTCCTGAATCTATCAAATGTTTGGCAAAATGAGACCTTTCTGGACAATTATTTCTATAAGCTGCGATATGTTCTTTGTACCTAGTTTCAAAATAACGACCGGTTTGACCTACATAAACACCATTACATTCATCGCAAATTAATTTATAAACCCCTGATTTTTTAAGGTTCTCGAATCTGTCTTTTCCATTACAAATCCATTTTAAAGTGTTGTTGGTTTTAAAGGCCACTCTTACTTTGTTTCTCAAAAAAGTGTATGAAATCCTATCACTAATGGATCCCAAGTAGGTCAGGCTACCTAAATATCTTTCTGGTTTATCAGGACGCACTGGGTACAAAAGAGAACGAACAATACTAGAACGTTTACTCCTAATTAGACTGTCAACTATATTTCTTTTGTAGCCGTTACTCTCAGCTATGTGATAAGGTATGGTAAGCTCTGTATTATAATTCTCCTGAGAAAGTGGTACTGTCATCAATCTATGAACAAAACTACGGTAAGCTGCCAGTTTATGTTGACGAGGGTGACAAGATGTCTCCAGAATAGTGACGTCTGTATACGTAGGTTTCCTATAAATTTTGAAATCATGTTTCTCGCCCATTCTTGTAACAGTTACAACTTCTACTTCAAATTTGAAATTAATTTTGGGATGTTATCTATTAATTTTATTAACAAACACATCGATTTGTCGAAGAGTACAGTTCCAGCACATAATGATGTCATCGATATACCTGTAATAATATAAGATATTAGGTTGACCTATAATACATTTATTTTCAAAATAGTCCATGAAAATATCAGCCATGAGTGGACTTAGTGGAGAACCCATAGCTAAACTTTCTTTCTACTTATAATATTGGTTGTTGAATCGAAAGTTATTCTGTTCCATACAGACTTTGGCTAAAGACATCAATTCATCTACCTCTCCTGGGTGCGTACGCTGTCTTTCAAAATGACTTTCTAGTATCTGGGAATCTAGTAATTGGGATCCATTAGTGATAGGGTTTCATACATTTTTTTGAGAAACAAAGTAAGAGTGGCCTTTAAAACCAACAACACTTTAAAATGATTTTGTAATGGGAAAGACAGATTCGAGAACCATAAAAAATCAGGGGTTTATAAATTAATTTGCGATGAATACAATGGTGTTTATGTAGGTCAAACCGGTCGTTATTTTGAAATTAGGTACAAAGAACATATCGCAGCTTATAGAAATAATTGTCCAGAAAGGTCTCATTTTGCCAAACATTTGATAGATTCAGGACATTCATTGAGTAATAATAATACTTTTGAAATTTTACATACCTGCGAAAAAGGTTTTAGAATGTCTGTACTAGAAACTTTAGAAATAATAAGACATAATTCAGTAGATTTTACACTGTTGAACGAATTAAATACAAGTTTTCCAAGATCACCGCTATTACGTTTGCTTACAACGGGTGGCACTGATTCATACGGGCGGCGTGGCAATCCGGTCTGACTGGGTGTATAAATAGTGAAGTTGGAGCGCGGTTTGTCACAGTCTCAGTCTGACATTGGTCGAAGCAACAAGTCTGCAGAGCAGAGTGCTTTTTCGTCGGGGTGCGGAGTGGGTCGAGTGTTCCTGAGGATGCCTCGTGGTGGGGCGAAACACGTGTCGAATTTCTTTTGGAGGTAACTCTTTAGGAATAGATTGGCGGAATAGTACTTAATATTTGTCCATCTGTTTAATGTTTTGTAATGGATTTCCGCAAAGTCACGCCTGAATCAATTATATAAAAAATATTAAAGTACTTACTAATATCGATACTAAAAAATAAGATAGCTTCTTATTCAAATTATTGTAATAATTATAGTGATTAATAAAGTTATGAATAAATATTGATAGATGGCGTTAGTGGTTACCCGCGGCATCGCCCGCCCCGTTCCCGTTGTCCCGTTGTTTCCGGGATAAAAATAGGCTATATCCTAATCCAAGTTGCTTATTATACTCATTTTAAGTTTCATCCAAATCGGTCCAGCGGCTCTTGAGTTATAAGTGGTGTAACTAACACGACTTTCTTGTATATAGACAGATATCAAATAAGCATGAATGGCCAAATAAGCATGATCGCCAAATGAAACCCTGTTCAGTAAATACTAGCTTTTCTATACATTTGCAAAGCTCAGATATTTTATGGACTATCATAATATCTATTTTCTCGACATGAGTTTCAATTTTACGCTTAAATACGAGCCGTAGAATCAAGTTACTTTATGTTAAACGTTAATAAACAAATTTGAGTAACTAAATTTACGAGTAAGTAAATATTGTTCTAATTAGCAATTTCCACCACAAAATATTTATATACAGTTCACACCAGATTAATCAATTAATTTAGCGATGCGTAGAGCATTATCAGAAACAGCGTCCCTTAGGGGTTTTCGCGTGAAATCAAAATAACTTAATTTAATTACGCAGATAATTTTAATAATAGACCGTCGGGACATAATTAATGGCGACTTGTATAATGAATTGATATGAATTGTCGCTGCGGACTGCCCGCGGTGGCCCCTACCATCTACTTGCGAGTATGTTCGCTATTTGTGAGTAAAAAGATAAAGGGTTCAGGGTCCGGGTAACTCTACAGATGGCAAAAAATAGTGGAATTTGAGAATCTTTACATGGAAACACCAAATCATTGGCAAACCGATCAAAACAATCTTATCTTAAATATGTAAATCTATATATACCATATGCAAATCTTTTTGGGTATGCTCATTTATTTAATTGCAGAGTTAGTGCGGCCTCCATCTTCGTGACAAGTTTAAAGAAATTAATATTATGACAGTGGTGGCAATTTGGTTGGCAACAACCTAACGAATTTTTGCTAAAATTAGGTTTAGACTGTCAAATTAAACATTGTTATTCTGCTGTTACCAACTTATCCTAATTTAATTTTATCTAATTTAATTAAGTGTCCCTTATTTAGTTAGATGGTACCAACCGAATAGGTTTTAAAAATGATATGACTAACTTAAATATATTTTAGACATTCCTAAATTTAGAAATGAACCAACCGAATTGCCACCAGTGCCTTGTCAGTATATATACGACAATTGAATGTACGTGCACAAAAATGTTTATTGATTTACAAAAAATTCGATAATCATAGTATTCATATTAACTAATATACATATTAACTCGCTGTTTCCGATACCTAACAGTGGAAACAGCAAGTTTATCTTTATTTCTAGTATTATTATAAGCATATTAATACTATGATTATCGTTAAAGTTAATGAGTATTTTATAGGGCAATTTATACGCTTCTATAACAAGGTCCCAAGCGACGTGTTACATTTGTCGATTGGCAAATTTAAAAATGTAATCAAACAGAAACTGTCTATTAAAGAATATTATAAAATATCTGATTATTTAGATGACAAAAAAGCTTGGGATGAATCTGCTCCAACTCGACTCGGCATCCACAACAAAATTGCCAAGGATCAATCATACAAAAAAGTGTTAAGACCAGACGATTTTCTTGCCAGATTCTTCTTGAACTGGGGTTGGGAGGAACCGGCGCCTACATTTACTAGCATGTAAGAAGACGATTCAAAGTGGTCCTTGTGATTTTATTGAATAAAGATTTATTGAATTGAATTGAATCTCATAATTACGTAATATGGCATTAATAGACCATACTTAAAGCTATGCTAACTAATCACTATGAGAAAGAGACATTTAAGAGCTACGGGCATTTGCCCGTAGCTCGGAAAGGTGAGAAAAATATCATTAGACGCTGGTGTTGTATTAACATACGAGTTTAATGTCATTGTATAAATAAAACTATCACAATAAGTTACTTTTAAATGAAAATATTTACGAGGACCTCGTTGAAGTTTATAAATCGCAAACCCATGGTAAAGCATAATTTCCATAGCTTTACATTAGCGGGATGATTAATATTCATTAGAATAGTCTGGACCTGACTACACTGACTCTATTATAACCGGCTAAATCTATTTTCTGTATTCTTTGTAAGACAATACTGTTAACTGCATTCAATTTAATTAACTTAACAAATAAATTCATTTATCAAAAGCACATAATATTAACCCTTGAAATTTATAAAGTCATATTTTGACCTATGACTTATGAAGTTGCGTTGTGACTTAATTCTACACCACAACGGATGTCTTGCTTGTTGAGCTTATACATGGAAGTATAGTAAGAGTATTTGATAAAGGTTCTATCATTTTGGACAATATTTTCTACTTACAAAAACTCTCTTCCAAGTACTCCATATTCTGTGCATCTACTTCGGGGAGCTCGCGTAAACAATACGACTCCAAGCTACTTTAGAAGGCTTTAGGAGATGATGTCAAACTTTTGTGTTGTTCCCGACTTGCAGACAGCTACGGGTCAATACGTACGCAGTAGATTGGTAAATACAATAATATCTCGTTTATGTAGTCTTATTTTATTTCATTTCATTTAATAATTGCTTTTATCATCTCACAGCATTGTTACACCTAAGCTGAATGTACATTGAAGCAAATAAATGAAATGAAAATGAAAATGTATAAGGACAGTAAATTGTTAGAATAGTCCTAGGTGAAACATAACATTATGAATACTTAGGGATGTCTATATACATGAACCCCGTTGAGAAGTTGCAATAATATTATCGCCTTTGTAAGTTATAAAGTATAAAAATAAAAAATATATATAAAATATTTGTTTATAAAAATAAATACTAAACTATATTATATATACCATAACATTAAACAAATTAATCATCGTGTCAATAAAATTTATCACAATAAATATATATATAAATAAATTAGCATTAAGTTATGTAATAAGTTATTAAAGTAGTAACACTTTTGGGATATCTAGTGTTATATGGGTCAAGAAATGATTTAAGGAAATCACAATACAGTGAGACAATAAAACAAAATAAATGATAAATAATGATATTAAATCTACATATATATGTTCTTAGTAGATAAGGTTGTTACTATTTGACAGTCGGCCCATGTGATTAATAAATTATTGTCAGTAGATAAATAAAATTCGTGATCCTCATGCCAAATTAATTAATCTCATCAAAACGCCCTCATCAAATATATAACAAATAAAATCATCCCGCCGCTTACGCACGTACTAAACCTGAGTCTTTCTTGTGGCATTTTCTCTCATGACTGAAAAATCGCGTTAGTTACACTTCCATACATATAAAAGTGGATCAGAAGATTCAGTCGACAATTACAGATCGATCTCCCTGAACCTTTTCAAAACTACTCGAAAGCTTGGTTAATAAACGTTAGACTAATTTCCAAGAATCCAATAATCTACTTTCTCCTAAAGAATATGGTTTTCGTAAAAGTAAAAACACCTGTAATTGTAGACACGCCTCACGGTGAGTCGCACACGAATGTCCATAAATTGTTCTCAGTTGTTGAAACGATGTCAGACACAACATACATTCACCAACAACAAGTCGTCCAAGATAGAACCATTCGTTGCTATTTGGATGTACTGTGTAGATGCGACCTATAGCGTCTAAAGCAGATACATTTGGATGTCCTTCAACTGGTGTTCCTTGTTTCCGATGATGCGTTCCATGTGTAATAACGTGGCATATCAGCATAAAGCAAAGTGCCAGGGAAAACATCTGTTTGAATGTGGTCGATTTTCGTGAATGAGAATAGTTGCGCCAAATTCAAATTAATTAATTCAATCCAAATTCATTCATTCATTCATTTATTCATTTGTTAACATATTTACATATTTACAACGGACGGAGTTACAATATTCCACATTGATGTAAGCCTCAAAAGCTTTGTACAATATTGGCGAGTATAATAATTATAATAATAATAATAATAATAAATCTTTATTCATTACCTTAGAGCTAAGGGTTACAACAGGTAAAATAATATTTATTATTACAGTATAATACTTATTATGTAACTATACTTAGGTAACTGTTTACAATATGCCCGAACTAGGAAAACCTGTGTCTCGGGCTGGATAGAACTAACAATATTAACTTATAGGTATGTAAATAAACAAAAAAACTGTAAACTTATGTGATAAAATAAAATAAACAAGGTTACAATATAAATGGTGATATAAGTTCATGTAAAAGACAAAACAAAGCGATAACATAATTTAAACATAATGGTAGGTAGAATGTTTAAAACATTACCTATCTTACTACAGCCAACAACTCTTCAGTTTCTACGTAAGATAGATATGATAACGCATGTTGTAGGGTTATTTTACAATTAGTCAGTATTATTTTACATTAGTAATATTATTTTAACAAAAAACAGTCTTTTATACACGAAAGGCCAGAGGAATACAAAAAATCTAGAGGCGAAAGCATGTTTTAGTGGGATGCTATTAGTACGAATATCATTACGTCTATTGTCAATATTTTCATCACAAAAAGGATGGAGTCTATGTTGTCTTAGAGCAAGGTTTAGTATAAATAGCTGTCGAACTGTTAGCACTTTACAGGACTTATATAATATATTAGTAGGAAAGAGGAAAGGGCGGTAGGTGGCTACCTTTAGGATAGCTCTTTGATAGCTTTGCTCTTTCTGCAGCTAATATATAAGTTTTAAAAGTACGCCCCATGACGTAATACAATACGAAATTATTGTTTGACATAAAGCATAAATATATATATAAATACATCGTAACGTATTAAATACATATATTAGTTTTCGGATTCTATTGCTCAAAACTTCTATGTGCGATTTGAACGATAGATGTTCGTCTATTATAACGCCAAGGTACTTAATATTACTAGCGTTTGAGATGGCGGGGCAGTGACATAAATTATTGTCAATTACGTGGTTACATTGATGTGCTTGGATTGTTCTACTAATTTGTGCAGCTTGTGATTTCCGCATCGTGAAGTTTAGGTATTTTGTTTTATCAGCATTTAGTGTTAGTGGGTGCCTTTGAAGCCAGTTATTTACAATATTGAAGCCGTGTTGTGCTTATTCATAAACTTCCGAGTCCGTACTAGCTCAAAAAAGTAGAGCAGTGTCGTCAGCATAAGATATAATTTTACCGTGAACTAGATGTAGGTTGCATAAGTCATTAATGTAAATTAAAAAAGGAGTACTTCCCAATATACTTCCTTGTGGAACGCCAAAGGAAGTATTTTTCAAATCTG
Source organism: Lampropteryx suffumata (assembly GCA_948098915.1). Lineage (NCBI taxonomy): Eukaryota > Metazoa > Arthropoda > Insecta > Lepidoptera > Geometridae > Lampropteryx > Lampropteryx suffumata. The sequence goes on from OX402551.1 coordinate 567,923, forward strand.
AGCTCACACCACTTTCTATTTTTACGCATTGGCTTCGACCGCTCAAATAGCTGGTAAACAGATTGAGCTGGTTGCCTCGTATTCCCATCCTTTCTAACTTGTTGAGTAAGATAGGGATAGAGAGAGTGTCAAATGCTTTTGCGAGGTCTAGAAATATACCTATTGTCTTGTTGCCTCTGTCAAGTTCCCTCACGATATAATCAGTAACAGTAGACAGTTTAGTAGTTTAGTTTAGATCAGCGTCAGCAGTAGACAGTTTAGACCTAAACCCAAATTGATTATCAGACAAAAGAGCCTTACTTTCTAAATAATGAACCAATCTATTGTTTATTATTTTTTCTAATATTTTTGAAATGGAGCATGGATATCGGTCTCTAGTTTGATATGTCTGTCTTGCTACCTGATTTATAAACGGGAACTATAACAGCTTTTTTTTAAAATTTGGGAGATATTCCCTCTTGCAGGCATTTTTGGAAGGCAAAAGTAAGTGGTGGGGCTAAGATGTGTTTGTACTGCTTTAGTATTTTAGTAGAAATATTATCCCAGCCTGTGGCACATTCATCTTTTAACCCCATCAAAATTCGTTCAACTTCCTGAATGTTTCAATCTAATAACACAAAGGACTTTGTGTAAGTCTTAATAATAGCTGTTTGGGAAGCCGATGGTTTTGTTTGAATTAGCTCTGCAAGTCGTTTACCCACATTAACAAAGAAATCGTTAGCATGATTGGCTGCCGAAAGCGGGGAATGATGTGAATGTAATAAATTTGATGTTGAATCACGTTGCTTTGTTGTACAAGTGAAATTTTTTATTGTTTTCCAAACTTTTTTGCTATATTTACCTGCCTTTTCTAGTGATGTTTTATCATATTCGCACTTTTTTTTTAAGGAGATCATTACAGAAATTGCGATACCGTCTGTATGTAATTTGAGCTGTTAAATTATTTGGACATGATCTGGCATTCATGTGTAGCTTGTCTCGATGTCTCATACAGCGAAGGAGCCCGGGGGTAATCCATGACTTAATATTAAGGTTTTTTTTGCTTATTTTTACAATTCTTGTATTGGCACGTAGTACCTGCTGAATGATGCTCACTAAATGTGACATACAAGATTCTGCATCAGCTGAATTGTAAATAGGATCAAAGCTAATCTTACGTAAATCGATTCCCAATTTATTATAATCTAGTTTTGATGTAAATCTTTCATGCTTGTGATTAGGCAGTTTTAGGCTAAGTGTTAGTAAAGCGGCATGGTCGGTAACAGAGGAATTAGTCACTAGGGCGATTGCTGGCAAGTTAGTTTTAAGCATAATATGGTCTATGCATGAGCCACTTTGAAATGTTGGTAGACTGTGAGCTGGAAGTAAGCCGTGAAACGAGCAGTGGTTTAGGTACTCCTGCGCTGCCTCTTCACAAAACCCCGGGCGTATATTAATATTTATGTCACCAACTACTGCAATATTTTTAAATGTCGATAGAGTTTGGAGATGAAAGTGCAATGAGTCAAGAAAAGAGACCATATTATTAAATACTATCCATAATGGTACTATCCATACTCGCATACGATTGTCTACATCAAAGTCTTGCCCTTTTACTTTCACAAGTACTGATCGCACATTGTCCGCAACTGATTGTTGACGATACAATGGGTATCCGTCATTTCCCGTAATAGTATCAACAATCAGGATTCTAGGGTATCACTTGAAACATTTGCTGTCGACCATGCAGGGTTAGTTGATGTTGAAAACTCCGCAAGTTCCATGTATTGTTTAGTCATTAAAGATAGATCTCGTCGACACCACAGTGTTCCTAGGCATTACTTTAGATAATAAGCTGCAATGGGGCCCGCACATAGATAAATTGTCGAAGAGACTCAGCTCTGCCGCATACGCTGTCAAAAAGATCCGTCATTTTACCGACGTAGATACCGCTAGACTCGTTTACTTCAGCTACTTTCATAGCATTATGTCTTATGGCATTTTGTTGTGGGGGAGTGCTGCTGATATTAACACCATATTTGTGTTGCAGAAGAGGGCTGTTCGTGCAATTTATAACATGGGCCCCAGAGAATCACTTAGAGATAAGTTTAAAGAAATTAATATTATGACAGTGCCTTGTCAGTATATATACGAAAATTTAATGTATGTGCACAAAAATGTTCATTTATTCAAAAAAAATTGCGATAATCATAGTATTAACACTAGAAATAAAGATAAACTCGCTGTTCCCACTGTTAGGCTCGCTAAAGTTAATAAGTCTTTTATAGGGCAATTTGTACGCTTCTATAACAAGGTCCCAAGCGACGTGTTAGATTTGTCGATTGGCAAATTTAAAAACGTAATTAAACATAAACTGTCTATTAAAGCATATTATAAAATATCTGATTATTTAGAAGACAAAAAAGCTTGGGATGAATCTGCTCCAACTCTACTCGGCATCCGTAACAAAATTGTCAAGGATCATACAAAAAAGTGTTAAGACCAGACAAGTTTCTTGCCGGATTCTTCTTGAACTGGGGTTAGGAGGAACCGGCACCTAGATTCACTAGCATGTAAGAAGACGATTCAAAGTGGTCCTTGTGATTGTAATGAATAAAGTTATTTTGAATTTTGAATTTTGAATTACTGCGTGCAATTTAGGGTCACTTGTTTCATTGGGAATTTCAGCTGAAATTATGAAATCTATATTTTATATCTATAACTAACGAGACTGAAATGTGTGCATGTAGCAGATTACGCTTCTGCCATTCAACAGAGTGCAACCAACAACGGACTTGTCGGTACACACGATGTTTTATAATAAAATTAATTCCTTATTCCTTATTGTACACACATTGAACACTTTTTAAACAAACTTATTAGGTATATATGGTATGTACACAGGCAAGCTTAACCCTGAAAAGAGTTCTCTGACAGCAAACCTTGGGAAATGAAAATATTATAAGCTAATGGTGTGTATGATGCGTACAAAAGGGAGAAAGAGAAACAGAAATGAATAAATATTGAAACATACTAACAAGTAGAGAAGTACACTATAAAACAGACCAAAAATGTAATTTAATAAACCAAAATAACTGGAATAATACATACATAAACTAAATATAATATATGTAACATAATAATATAATAAGTATATATATATATATATTATATATTTATATACATTTATAATACATACATATAATATTAATATAAACAATTAAAAGGAGAGATAAAGCTCTTTGACTTTTCGCTTGAAAATGCTAAGCGAAGCGCTGTCGCGGATTTCGTGAGGGAGAGAATTCCACAATTTCACAGAGTGAACCGTAAATGATCCACCATACCGACCAGAGGAGTGGGGAGGAATTTTAAGAATAAGAGATTTTGCTGTTCTACAGGGATCACCACGAGGAACAAGGAAATCGAAACCTTCACAAAGATAAGAAGGAGAGAGGGGGTTGGATTTTCCAAAAGACCAAAAGCCTTTGCCCATGCGTGGATGTTATTGAGATCGGCGTTTATTTGGTTAATACCAACAGAGACTTTGTTAACTTTAAAATATAAATTTGCAGGTCATTGGCGTAAAAATGATAATTATAGGATATTACTTGAGTGATGGCATTAATAAAGACTCAGAAGAGGAGAGGAGAGAGAACACCACCCTGAGATACGCCCGCAGTGACACCACACCAGTCAGAGAAAGACTCTTCAGATTGTACACACTGCGAACGACCTAAAAGATAAGAGTCAAACCAAGAGATTGCCACGGGGGAGACACCAAGAGAGGAAAGGATGGAGAGAATAATGTCATAGTCAACGGAATTAAATGCACTGCTGAAATCAAGAAGCACTAATACAGAGAGAAGCTGATTATCCATGGCTTACCGAATATCATAAGATACATTGATCAGGGCACTTGACAGTACTGTGGCCAGGACGGAAACCAGATTGGAAGGTACATAAGAGATTGTTTTTCAGAAGGAAGTAAGAGAATTGCTTATGGACAACATGCTCTAGGATTTTAGATACAACGTGTAAGATGGATATGGGTCTAAATTAGGATGCAGTGGAAGGATTGGAGGTTTTAGAAAAAGGTATAACAAAAGCATATTTCCATGTGGATGGGTATGAGCTTGTTTCGAGAGAAAAGTTAATAATGTGAGTGATTCCAGAATTAATAAAAGATTAAATTTTTTGTTTAAAAATTTTGGCAGTGATGTCATGTCTATCAACTGCTGTTTGGCTGTGTAACAATTCTTTCGTGATTTCAATCAATTATGGTAACAGGTGAATGTAATGAACAAGTCTGGGTGGGCACATTGTCTAACATATGAAATCGCATCTTGTGCGTACTCGTCCATGGGACGTGGGCTTCTAATGTAAGTGGCCCGCGAAATTTACATTCTTCCCACGTTGTTTAGGTTACCATCGGTACTAATAGCATAGCGGAGATGGACGCTTTCTTCAGATCAAAGCTGCTGTTGGTTTAAAAGAATGTAAGTCGTTCAAAATGTGTTTTACTTCACCTTAACGTCATGAGTCTTTATGATTAAAAATTCATAGCACTAACTTTTTTGTTGGTTTCAGCGACTATAAACATAAATGAAAAACGGTTGCATAGATGTATCGAATTGTAATATATATTTTACTTAACTCATCTTATGTAATCTAGTTACGTGTTACTTGATTAACCATTTTCATATTGAAATAGTATCGGTCTTCCCCCTGCCAGAAATTGATGGATATTGTAAGGCGTCATTACTCCTGTACGTTTCAGACACATGCTTCAATTTATTGTTCCAACGATGAAGCACGGCATCTCAAGATTGCAATTTTTCTCCGACAATGACAACAGCCACTTCAATTCAACAATTAAACTTCCTTGCGTGCTCGCCAGCAGGTGTTTTGTCAGCTCTAATGATGTTATAATATCAGATGGCTCATTCATCATTGTTCTGGCGAAGAAACTTTGCAGTTCTTGGACAATGGTTTGCTTTACTGTTGAATTGTAAGCACAGCGCCTATCAACTTCTGCATCTGTATTGTCCATTAAATAAATTTGTAAAAATTGATGATTTGCATCTGGTAGTGGTAACAGCGCTCCCAGTAAGTGATAAATTTGTCCTTGTATCTACAATTGTGTAAGATTTTGATTCGTCGTGAGTTGTACTATACATTTTGATAAACACGGGCTTTACTCACGTATTATTTTGTCGATGGAGGCACCGACAATGTTTCGATTCATCTAGAGAATCTTCATCAGGGTGAGTTTGATCTTTCGAGGTACAAAGAATTCTTTGTACCTCGAAAGATCCGTGTAGCAATCGAAATCGGCTGTGTTCCGAACTTCAACCGAGACAAAGATTGGTTTATTTCTCCAGCCTGGAAACCTTGTCTGCACGGATCGTCTCATACCAACGTTTTGGAGCCAGTTAGTGATAGTGTCAGTGCTGTATGTTTGACGGTTCCCAATGTTGAGGGCACGAGTGGCGAAGTCGAACGGCCAGTACTAGCACCAAATTTGCTACCGCCTGCCGTGACAACGTTTCCCCCTCTACCTGCACGCACGACTCGCTTCATGAGATACCTCACGGCGTACCCACTACCCGTAGTGCGAACCGTGAACTCAAGCGGCAACAAGCGGACCGCGGATCAAACTCACCCTGATGAAGATTCTCTAGATGAATCGAAACATTGTCGGTGCCTCCATCGACAAAATAATACGTGAGTAAAGCCCGTGTATAACAAAATGTATAACTGTTATATTCTTGTATATTGGCTAAGTAGTGTTTAGAATTACTTCCCATTCCATAAATTAATGCGCGCAATGGATCTGGTGGTGGGACCAAATGTTACAATTTCACTTTTCCACCTCTTTTTCACTGGACCGCCGCTACAGCGCGACCAGGTTGTTGTGAAGTGCGCGGAAGCAAGGCTCGGCTGACCGTCAGCCAAGTGCTAGAACCAGGTGCCATGTGTTGTGCGGTCAAACGGGATTAACCATTAGTTTTAAGTTTATACCAAACTATTATGACCATGTTTATTATTCAAGTATCTTAGTTTAAGTTTTTTTGAATCATCATTTATATGTATATCAGTGTAGGTAGATAGCCATATGAAATTGTGATTGTCATGACATGTACCATCAGCTCATTTCATGCGTCCTCATCTCAGCTCGGGATGCCTAATCGGGATGTTCGGGCTTACACCGAACACAGCAATTATGCATTTTTGTCTTGCAAGCAAATATGCACAATCGCCTGAGCAAACCAGTGCGCTACCATCTGCCGGCCCAACACCGAGTTACTTATAACCATCTCACCATACATACCATTTTTATACCATTTATATTTATTACCAATCTTTATTAGTCTTTTATACAGTTTAATATATTTTTCTAACCATTTCGTGTACCTGTGTGAAGTCCGATAAAATACACTATTACTACAGTGAACTTTGGACTTCCCATTTCGTCACCGTACCAAATACCAATCACCAATATCTAAGAGGCCTAAGACTCCCACCATACAGAGTCCTAGCTTTTTATAACAACATAATCCAGCAGATTCACCGCTGTATTTTACAATTTTAACAAGTGATTACAAGTAACAAGGGAAATGACTTCCCCAATTGTTACGCATTTGTCGGCACAATAATCTATTCTCGGATCGTAGCGAAATGCTACTCGTTCCAGGATCACAGGAGCACTTAATCTGTGTAACCGTTGATGTTCATTGTGTCGTGCTTGCTGTCGTTGTGTTTGATGTGCACGGACTCGTTCCAATCTAAGCGTATCCTCTTCATTTTCAGACACTCTAGAACGCAATTCTGACATACCTACATGACTATCAGCATTATGTGTCTCGCTGCTCATCAGTGCGGTCGATACGACGAAACATTCTGACATACTAACATTAGGATTCCACGACGAAGAGTCAAAAACCGACTTGTCGATTGAAATTCTTACATTCTTTTTATTTCAATTTCAATCGCTGCGTGGACCACCAACCAACGTTCATTTGAAAGAATCTTTGGATCGTAAAGTTCAATCCAATTATGGTTACAAACTACTAAAACGAAATGAATTCCGATCGCGAAAGTTTAAAAAATACTTATAAAGTTACCAAAAATTTTATTACTTCTTCAGGATAGGTTCTAGGTATTTTAAGGACTCTTCGTATGCCTACAAATAGCTCAAGTTCCCGCCATTCTTCTCAAACTCTGCGAGCAATCCTGCTTAGAAACTTTTCTCGTTCAAAAGGTTTTGTATTTTCGTATTTAAAATACGGATCCCTTGGATGGTTGATTCATAAAACATTCTTCGAAAACTTTACCAATGGAAACTCGATAATAGTGATGTGACATATCGATGATTTTATATCGATAAATTTTGTTCGCATGAGTTAGTATTCACTTCATAAGCTAACAACTATTATGGTAATTATTCTTCAAGTAAAAGTGTCGTAAAATAATAAGCAGTCGCCTTTCACCGTAATTACTTGGTAGGTTTAGTTGTAATCGATAAGCACGGGGAGACACTGAACTATATATAAAATGACCATTTCAAACCTTTGTATATATATAAAATAGTAATCTGCATCAAAAATCTGTTCAACAAACATCGATACTACTTTGAATGACTTATCCAACGATTTCCCATACGATCGGGTAGGTAGTAAAAAAAACAACTCTTCTCTACATTAAATTCCACGCAAATTTTCATCACTATAACTAATAGTCTGCAAACAAGAGCTGCAATAAGGAGCGGTCAGACAGACAGACATGACAAAACTAAAGGGATTCCTTGCAAAATAAATATTTTTAAACCTATGAGATATTATTGAAGAGAATAATGTCTTGCAAAACTCATTCACATTCAAAAAACTAAAGAAGAAGAACAGCGACACAATGACACAAAGCATCGTTATCGATATTATTCATATTTTATCTCAATATCGAGAAGGCACGTCGCGGAATCCGTTTGACACCCCTGTTGGCGTTATGAATAAATTATTATCAACATTCCTTATTCCTTCTCCGTTCATGAGTTTTTCAATATAAAATATTGTATTTTGCTTGCGGCGGAACGTTTTGATTACATCAGCGTCGGGCGCACGCACAATCGTACGAGTATACGGGTATAATTTAGAACAATATTTTCTTTAATTTTAAATGTAACCCAAACGTTTCGATTTATTTCAACTTGACTGTATTTTTTTTATTATAAGATTCTCTCGAATTTGATTGATTCTCCCACATAGCTTACCGGGGGCACTGAAAACATATTTTTTCAGTGCCCCCGGTTATCCGCTTGTAAATGCAAAACATTTTGGACGCCTATTTCCAGTACAAAATATAAAAAGAATATGTTTCTGAATAGAGTAGGTGAGGTGTACAAATTCAATGTTAAGAATATCGATATTTTTAATACCAGTTTGGAATTTATATATATATAGGTACGTTTTGTATCGTTCGATTTATTAGTACTCACGTACAATTTTACTGTTAACTTTAATGGTTACTGTACAATCAAAATTGTGATTTATTATCGTAAAATAGTACTATTTGTTTCCCAAATAAAATGAAATACAATAATATTACTATATCTACATATCAAAATCGATGACACTTTCGAAATAGTTTAATATAATAGTAATAAAAAAGATTTTTATTCTTCGAAATGTCTATGGTTTCAAAGCTACGTCCTCCAAACCAATAAGTTGCTTTACTATTTTTGAAACAATATAAATCATGAGATAATATTGATCTTCTATTCTTATTAATCTCGATTTAAACATTTGACTTAACATCCATTTCCAGGCACAACACGTTTCACGCTTAATATTCCCTTAAAATAAAGTTCTAAATATCTACCGTTTTCAATAAACAAGTTTGTCATGGATCCAGACGTCCCGCGGGACCAAACAAAGTGAAACGAAATATGTTCTGGAGTGAACTGACGTAACTTCGCCCGATCTCCGCGACGCAGCCGCCGTGAGGTTTGACACCGCCACTTTGGGAATACTAGGCTTATTTGGGTGGTGTTTAAAGTTTTAGCAACTTTATGATCAAACAGCAATTCCTGTTGGGACTTAGAGACTGCTTACGACGGCGTTCATGAGTTAATTTAGGTAATTTACGGATCGTGTCGTTAGGGACATGAACGTTCGGTTACTTGCGATACGCAATGTTAGTGGTCGGTAAAGTAGTTTTTATGAAAGCCGGTACCCGATCATATAACATATTCTTGGCAAATTTTTGGGTCATTCTCTTTATTAAGCTCACAAAAACGACTAGGTCTTAAGTGAACGGTATGTTAACGACGAATCCGATCCTGTAATTAAGTCTAAATAAGCGTTTCATAAATAAGCGTTCACTAGTCTGTTGCTCCTAGAAGTTGCAAATTTATGTCTCAATCGTCCTAAGTTACCTTTATTAACATAAGTAAGTTATGAAGAGGCCCCAGGCAGCTAATCTCGTTGATAAACCGGTACACACTGATTTACTTCTGTCTCGCGCCGGCATCGTTACTGGAATTACCCTAAAACTCTGGAGGTTCAAAAAATCCACTACCGTTAGATTTTAAACCGAAGGATAACCCAGCTCGATAGAACGGGTATCTTTTAACCATTTTTCGTCATACAGGTAAAATAATGCCGTTATTGGTACATAACCGTCATATTACAGTCACTGTTTCATAAGAAACAAAAACTTAATCTCTGAGCTGATTTGAAACCCACGGAATTTAAGGGTTCTGCTAAGATTTGAAACCCCTTCTGGGTGTGTTGTAGACTCCTTATTACAAACGCAGTCTTAGCTATTTCATAAATAGGACTTTTTATGATTGCTCCGATTGTTTGACCCGCTGCCCGATTTCAAAGTTCCAGGTCCAGGACCTGGAAGAAAAATTTATAAAAATATTTTCAACTATATTTTTTGATAAAAAGAATGAATTAATCGTTTATTTGGCACACACAGAATAAAACATCTTAACTAAAACAACTTAAAAACTACTTAAAAATATGTATACAAACCAGTTAATATTAGGATACGTAAAGCACCTACCTATTGAGCATAAGTGTGAGTGCCAAAAAGGCGTCCAGCTCAGCATGTGTTGGATGAAATACCTACACTCAACGCTGATTTTCAGCTGTTACCTGAGTTTAGGTGAGTAGTGCAGCAACGATAACAGGAATAGGGGTGAATAGGTAAAACAGTTTTTTTAAGTTATAATTTCGTGCATTAGTAGAGACAGTTTTCATTTTCTTAAAGTTATTGTTGAAATGATAACTTCTAATGGGAGTTACGCGTGACGGCGCCAGTATGTCTGGCTTTCCTTTGTCTCACGCATACGGCAGCGGTAGGCAGGCTCCTCACTCTTACTCTAATCCACAGCGCTAGTTAGTTTAGCTTAAGTTATCACGTCTGTGTGTTTGTACTTGTGCAAACTATCAAATGATATATAACTACCTAATATGTAGACCTTGCGGTCCTTCTATGAATTTATTAACAATGGTAGAAAGTGGGATTATGATATTTCTACCTTTTATCTCCCTCTTGAATTTTAAATGATGAGATACAATGTAATAAGTATACAGACAGGTTAATATGTCGCTGTCACTCGCATGTAGAACTTTTTAAAACCCGAACAAAATACGTAACTCGTACCTGCGCCCAAACCTTTGTAAAGTGGTAACTTTGCGATTGTTGCCAACTAAGTCAGAGTTTGGATATCGAATCCCAATAAATCAAAACCTGTTCAGCTTTGAACGGAAACTTTTACATGTATTTATTTAAATGTTATTTCACACATTTTTCTTTTTGAGACTAAACACTCATTGGTACATCGAATCTCCCAAAGGGGGACTTACATGAATCTCACTCGCCTGCATAAAAACAAAATAAGATGTACGAGTATATGCATAATCCTACAAAATCCTTTTGAACCTTTAGATTCTAAAACGAATTTTAATAAAATTTCATTGTTGTCTCGACATTGATCTCCGATCGGAGTCGCGAGGGAGTTCACGATGTTTTATGATAATGGTCTTGTTTAATCTAGAATTGAGACGTTTTATATTCTTTTAGAGCTTTTTTCTTCTTTCGTTGGAAAATATCGTTTCAAAACGTTTTATAGAATACTTGATACTCTAATTATTATTTTTTTCTCTTTTATTGTATCCTTTTCTGTGAGTGTTGATTGTTTAACTCCAAAAACGATCATGGTTATTTACTCAAAACGGAATATATACCATGATATATGTTTTTCAACTTCTTGATATTTTGGCACAGTAGCATGCGCCATGATCACGAGATCAACAGTTATCTCGTGTAATATAAAAGTTTATTTTATTTGATGGTCTTTGTCGTTATTGTAGAACTGTACATCAAAAACAAGATTTAAAGATTATTCATGCATAAAATGTTATTAGACCGCTGTATCTAACACGTATTATAATTACGTTTCCAGATTTACTTTCAAAGGTTCTCATAAAACATGAACCTACTCATTATGTAGATAAGAAACAGGCCAGCTTTTAATTTAATCTAGGTCCAGGCTTTTAATAAAACTGGGCTGATCAGATACAGAGCCTTGCTCAATCATGATTAAAGGTGATCGTGATTCAGCAAATTAGGTAGATTTTTATTACCTAAAGAGGTTTCTTGGGAGGGCAGAGTACTATTTTGAGATTTATTTTATGGGTTTTTTTGTGAAAGCCGAAAACAATGTAAAAAAGTGACACCAAATATTTCGAATCTGTGTGATGCAAGGTTTAAAGTGCACCTATTAGTGATTAAAGGCTCTTTTCACGCACTTGGCACATTTCTACGAACTTTTTAGTTTCTACGTCACGCCAGTTTTCTCACAATGTTTTCCATCGCCGTTTGAGAATACCTAGTAGTTTAGTGCAAATACATTTTTTGAACCTAATGTGTTAGTTCCGGATTCGAACTCATTATATGAAACCGGGGCCACTACTACGAGTTTTTTCTTTTTAGTTAAAATTGATAATTCTTTCCCTAATTTTATTTGGGTAACATCAATGTCAGCACAGGTGGAGCTTCATAATATTATACAAATTTTATCATCAGAAAAGCTAGCTTTTACGGCTCTCCATAATATTAAAACTACTCATAAAACGCACCTTCGGACCCCCATCAAATGTTTGACCTCACCGAAAACAATTCGCAGACCATAAAATATATTCAATCCACCTTACGGACCTTTTCGTAGGTAAACAACTATTCAGGATACATGGCCATTTTAGATGTACTCATAAATCCTTTTTAGTGCGCCCTCTGTAAGGCAGTTCTTTATCGAGACCTTGGGCTGTGTTTTGTTTAGTTCCTTGCCGTTTATGCCACTCTAAGTGGTCCTTTTTGATATACAATCAGCTTAGAGAAGGAAGCTTTATGTGTGTGCGTATTGATAGATGAAAAACCTTTTTGTACCACTTACTTATAAACGTTTTGATGGATTCAATATCTATCAACACTCATAAAACCCGTTGATTTATAGTTGGTACGTATTAGTTACAAAATAAGATTTTACAAATAACGAAGTTTTCATTGGATTAGTAGAATGAACTGATGATAAAACCTAGTTTAATAGTCTTTGAAATAATTTTACAACATTATAGTAAAAATTAAACAAAACAGAGGTCGTAGAAGGGTTTGCTACGATTTTGCATAGTGTCTACGCGAGAAATGCACTTGACAATTTACCAACAACAATATTTCCATTTCCAGTCCATCCCCAAAATCAGATGTTTTGCAATATGCCCCTAAATTTTTGTCACCATAATATTTTCTCAAGTTTTTCCTTATTCGTACATTGTTATTGGCGCGGACCCAAACGTAACGCCGGCGTTTTTCCTGTAAAGTCAGTTTTCTAAACGTTCCTTCAGCTGCAACCGTCACGTGGCACAAATGTTAAAAAACTCTGAAAACGTCTGCTATTTCTTAGACATAAGGATCAAATTTGCATGCACTGCTATGTTAACGGTGTTTATATTACGGAAACCATTAGTTAAGAAGGCGTTATATCGACAAACGTTTTTATTACACAGACACCTATCACATTTTTTCTAATAATAGAAGTCTTGGAACAGTAAAAATATTAGCAGATAGATTTATTGGTTGTTACAAATAAATCAATTTAGTTCCAGTTTTTCTTTTATTTGACATACACGTTGCTTTTATGTCAAATACAAATATAATAGATAAGGAAGGAGCGACTACCAATATGACGAATGAGAGTGGTGGAATAGAACCACTGGTACCGACCATCTTAGTGGATAGCGGCATATGCTGATGACGTTGATTCTGAGAGATATAAGTCACCACATACATTAGCAACGTTTCCAGCTCCATTACTTTGACTGGCCTCATAGCTCAGTTTGTAGTAACTCTATTTTCTTCGCCGTAGGTTATAACTTAAATTTACACTTACGATTAATATTTGTGTAATGAACATAGGTGTTTGTTATGATATATTATGTATTTACAGAATATCTGTTAAAACTGTATCTGTGGGAGTATTAAAACTGGATTCAGTGATGTGTGACTTGCCCATCAATTCATACTTACTTAATATCTTAAATTTAACTGTTTCTGCGTTACTCTGTGTGTATGTCTGTCTTTTATCTTTCCCGATCAAACAGCTTGAACAGATCTTGAATAAGTGGAGGTAAATTGTGTTTTGGGGAAAGACATACTTGTTACCTATGTAAGTACCACGCGAGTGAAGCCGTGGGCAACAGTTAATATTTACATACTTTTATTTATGACTACTGTCTGAGCCAGCCAGCAGGTTTCAGCTAAAATTGATTTTCATTTGAAATATTCGCGTGCAATTTCAAGCGTCAATGCGTCCGAACAACGGCTCTCAATGGGCGCTCCATCCGACTCTAAAATATTCAAATTGTTTTTGTTGCTGTTGTTATTTACCCAACTGTTGGATAAACAAAGTATCTCTGTGTTAATAAACCTGCGTTTTGCTTTTCGAAAACTGCTAACAATATCTATGTTCGATATCACGCCAAGTTTTAAATTCATCTTTTTTTATTTACGGAAATGTACAGAATAATTTGCAATAATATAAAGTTCTAGTCTAAAGTTCTAAAGTTCTAGCATCTGCCCGTAGCTTCGCACGTGATGAACATACATTTAAAGTAACCGATGTTTTTCCACAAAATACAATATATTTCTTTACATAATTTCATCACGATCCGTCCAGCCGTTTACCCGTGAAAGCGTAACGAGCTGACAGGCCAGTCAACTTAAACGCAATTATCACAGCCTAAGGGCATCGTGCATCGTGAATTACTACGTGAAATGGCAATGCCAAATCAATTTTATATAATTACTTAGATTTGACCCTTATACGTGGTCAACTGAGCAAGTTGTAAAATAATAAATTTCTATTCATAAAAAATATCTAAATTTTGTCTCATCTGGGGTAAGTAAGGTAACAGCTGTTGGTAGAATTTTCATTAAGACTTATCGGATTTTTAAGTTGAGACTGACATCACTAACGCCAATAAGTTTCCATCCCACCAACTACCGCCCTACCACCTCCCACCACTAACAAGCATTCTTCTTCTTCTTACCGTGTTATTTCGAACTAGTGTCGTGAAATGATTAAGTGGGCCACTAAAGCTCCTTTCGTGCACTTGGCATATGTCTTCGAAGCGTTGCTGAACTTGGTCCAATCTTAGCTGAAATAATTTCTCTGGGAGTAATAAACTAACACATTTCGTGGCCTTAATGTTGTTAGTCTGTTATTAACAGATTTGCATTCGAATTGAAAAAGTTACATTTCCATAAGAAACAGTTGGTTTGTTCCTCACGCGACCGAATCCTAACTAATGATGTCGCTTAGTTATTCAAACAGAGTAGTAAAATTGGCTGTTGACTACGCAATTTTACAATTTAATTCTATCTTGATGCGGCCCTTGATGATTTTCTGTGAGGTTGTTTAATTGAACACAGAAAATTTCATTATAAATATCTCGTAGCGATTTTATTTTTAACACCAAAAACCTTTCTTGATTGATTAATCGCAGCCACTAGGTTTATAGAGTTAGAATTAATATTAGAATTAGAAAGCCCTAGTTATCAGAATAGCACATTATACACTGGGGGTCTACTTGGTAAAACGATATACGATATATCGAGACATTAATCAGCAAAACCTTTTTTGAAGTGCCTAAGTTAATCGTTTTAAACGATAGTATTACCGACATTACAACCGCTGTAATAATCCTCCATAACAGACGATACGATAGTTTTGCTCTGACAACATAACAACTGTCAATCTGACTGAAACGGTATCACGGCTATAATTATATCGAAATCAGTTTGTTGAGTAGACGACTTCACCTCTTACAAAATATTTAACATTACAAAGAAAGCGCAGCGGGAGTGGAACCCTAAACCTGGACATTTTTTCTTCATTTGGATTTGCCTCAAAGTTTCCTACCCTTAACTAGAGACAGTTAAGAAAAGTGCTATTGGACACATTCTTAGACATAGTATATTTTACAAAATTTTAAAATGTGATCTAAAAGAGGAATTACAATCCTGTTATAACCTTATAGGGAGAAACACAATAGACCAAGATCACATGGCAGATAAAATAATTACTTTAGAGAAGGCGCTTCGTGATTTAACATGCAGATATAGAGAAGCAGAAATGAAGATCTCTGATCATCAAGAAAATGTGAATAATGTTGTATTTCTTAACAATGACAGCATCTATGTGCATGTGCGTAATAATAGTACACAGACTGACCCACCCAAGTGTAAGCAACTGCCTCCCAAACCAGCAGTACAGCAGCCTACTGTGATACAGGCTGCAAAGGTTAAGCCTCTGGTTAGACAGCTCGAACCCTGTCTCCAGACCCGGAAGACTGTATTGTACTCTGACAAGATAGGTACTGGCATGGGATTACTTCTTGGTGGACTAATGAAACAGGCAGTCAAAAATAACTGTTACACAGATGTCTCCATGGACTATTTTATCGATAGAATAAAAAATGATAAATTCTTAGACAAAGACACTACCTTGATTGTTCAATTAGGTGAAAGTAGTGGTGTCAAACGATTAGACTTAATTAAACTAATTGAGACCCTGTTAGAAAAGCTAGATCTTGGGCTAGGGAAACTAATTTTATGTGCTTTCCCTTACTCAAAATCATTGAGTGTTAAAGACAATGACAAAATATTCAATTTGAATTTAATACTTTACAATTTGACATGTCGTCATAGTGACATTTTATATTTAGACACTAATAATTTTATTAGTAATTTTTATTTGACAAATGGTAATGTATACCTTAGTAGACGTAGTAAGTTAATTATTGCTAAATTGTTAGCATTTAATATTTCTGATTCTGTTATTAGAACTATAACACAGAGTAATGACAACCCCATATTTAGTAATAGTACTGGGGGAAAAAATGTAGTAGGGCCAACTGATCAGCGTTTAAACTAACCAAGTCGACAATGGGAAAAACAGGCAGTTTACATGTAGTTCACCAAAATATGCAAGGCCTGCCCAGCAAAGTATTAGAATGTGAATTATTTTTAAATCATTTCAGTGTAGATATTATGTGTATCACTGAACATTGGATGGTACAATCTGAGGTACTTCCTTTCTACGAAAATTACAATATTGTCAGCAGCTATAAACGCAAGAGCGCAATACGTGGTGGCTCGTTAATTATTGTAAAAAATAACTTAAAATGCAAGGAGCGTAAAGATATTAGAAATCTTTCTATTGAAAGAATTATTGAGGTGTCGTGTGTCGAGCTGGAGCGGCATGTCGTCGTGAGCGTTTACCGTCCTCCCAATGCTGATTTTGGGTTATATGAATGCACTATGGAAGAAGTATTGCAAAAAATAGCTTGTGATAAGATCATAATAGTTTGTGGTGATTTTAATATAAATATTCCGATTGATCCATTATCTGAAAGACTTTTAAACTTATTTAAGTGTTTCAATTTAAGTCCTCTTTTTGATGAACCTACAAGAGTGACACTAACAACAGCCACTTGTCTAGATAACATTTATTGCAGTTGCACACCAGTTCATAAGTGTGTACTAAAACATTTTAGTTCTGACCATTACGGTCACTGCGCCACCTTTTCTTGTGATCGTATAGTTGAAGCTCAGAACTTTACTCACCGACCTATTACAGAGAGCCGCATCAAAACATTTCAAAGTAGAATTGAACACAAAGTTTCCCTTGTACCATGCATCGATGATCCAAATGATCTTTTCACCACATTGTCTAATTTGATAATTAAAGAACATGCTGATATATTTACAGTAAAAACATGCAAAACAAAAAATTGTGCTATGTTTGTCGACTGGGCGACACCGGGTATTTATAGAAGTAGGAATACATTGTATGAATTATATGCTACCAGAGAGACAATGTTAGATGATCCAGTTTTTATCTTATATGTTAGGAATTACTCAAAAGTATTCAAAAAAGTTTGTCATGCGGCTAAGTCACTGTTTTTGAGAAAAATAATAAAAAATTCAACAAATAAAATAAAAGCAACTTGGAAATTAATTAATAATAAAACAGGTAAATCAAGGGCTCGCAATATACAGTTCAAATTAAATATAAATGGTACAATTTTGACAAAGGAACAGGATGTTGCGAATGCATTTGATAGTTTTTTCTCAGATATACCAAAAATAGTGACCAAATCGTTAAACTCTTCAGCCTCCAGAGCTTCCGTTCTATTAGAATCTAGTGTTGCAAAATGTAAGAATGAGTTTAGTTTTAGCTACATTAACGAGGCTAGTATTGTAGAAGCGTTCAAGTTAATTAATATAAAAAATACAGAAGATCTTTGGGGAATGTCTACAAAGGTGCTGGGTGTCATTATCTTAGATATTGCACCATGTTTAGCTTATATTTTTAATAGATGTATCGACGAGGGAGTTTTTCCCGATCTCATGAAACACAGTAAACTCATTCCTATGTTTAAGTCTGGAAGTGAAAGTGATCTCGCTAATTATAGACCGATATCGATATTACCTGCTTTAAGTAAAATCTTTGAAAAAATAATTCTTAATCAGTTATTATACCACTTTAACGTTAACGGCCTGCTACATAGTAATCAATACGGATTTACTAAAGGTCGATCAACAGCTGATGCAGGTATAGCGCTCTTAAAGCATATATTTGAGGCCTGGGAGAAGTCACAGGATGCAGTTGGGGTATTCTGCGATCTATCTAAGGCCTTTGACTGTGTGAGTCATGCAACCCTAATCACAAAGTTAAAATATTATGGCATTAAAAACCGGGCGATTGACCTCATACAGTCTTATCTATCCAATAGAGTCCAGAAAGTAGACGTGGGTGGTGAGAGGTCTTTGGGATCAATTATTGATATAGGGGTACCTCAGGGATCGATACTAGGCCCTTTTTTATTCCTAGTATACGTTAATGATTTACCTTTTTTTGTAAAAAATATTTGTGATATAGTTTTATTTGCAGACGATACGTCTTTAATTTTTAAAGTTGATAGAGGTAAAACCAGTATATGCGATAACGTAAATGAATCCTTATCGTTAGTTCTTAACTGGTTCACTGTAAATAACCTTTTGCTTAATTCCAAAAAAACTAAATGTATCAAATTCACTTTGCCAAATGTTATTCATAGCCCGTCCAACATTAAATAAATGGAGAGGCAATGAATCTTGTAAATTCCACGATTTTCCTAGGTCTTAATATTGATTCAAAACTACAGTGGGGACCACAAATTGAAACGCTTGCTGGTAGGCTTAGTTCCGCTGCATATGCAGTTCGTGCGATACGGTGGCTTACTGATGAAGCTACAGCTAGACTAGTTTATTTCAGTTACTTCCATAGTGTTATGTCATACGGCATCATTCTCTGGGGGAAAGCAGCTGATATTGGTAAAATATTTGTAATTCAAAAAAGGGCAATACGTGCCATTTATAAAATGAAACCACGAGAATCTTTGAGAGAAATATTCAAAGAAATTAATATTCTCACAATAGCTTCACAATATATATATGAAAATTTGTTATATACACATAAAAATAGAGATGGGATTCAGCAAAATAGTGACCTTCATAAAATGAACACTAGGAATAAACATAAATTATACATCCCTAGGTTTCGACTAGAAAAAGTTAATAAGTCATTTATGGGGAACACGGTGCGCTTCTATAATAAGCTTCCTGAAAATGCTACTAAACTACCTATTAAGAAATTTAAAGCATACATTAAAGGTAGTCTTTTGAAGAAAGCTTATTATAATATAGATGACTATATTATTGATAAGAATGCATGGCCTCATGTCGCTCTGCCGTCAGACAGTTAACCGACACACTTGAAATGTATAAACTCTCTTGTATTAGTATTTCGTAGTTAAGGTAGTTATAAGATGGATCATATAAAAAAGCGCTAGGACCAAGACGAGTTTCTTGCCAATTCTTCTCGAGCTTGGGTTAGGATGAATTGGCACCTAAATTCACCTAGTATGTAAGACGTTTCAAAGTGATCCTTGTGATTGTATTGAATAAATCATCTTTTGACTTGATTTGACTTGACTTACAAAAATAAGTCAGAGTTAAGTTACTCATTCGTCTACTTGTAACGCCCCCTCCCTACTACCTAGTACTTGAAGCATCTAACTTTTTTTTTCGCCTTCTCTACTAATTAAAAGTACCTAATTAACCCCAAATAACTAAATGGTATTATATAATATAAATTAAATCCCTAAACATACTTTGATCTATTATTAGTTTGGCCAATGATTCGTCTAGTGGTCGTGATTAAAATCCTACGTTGTGTTACGAATATAGTAACTCTGATTCTTTAAGAGAATGATGTTGAGATATGTATTTATAATATTATTAACTTTATTATTAGAAGTAATCATCATCTATTATGAAGAATATCTTTGATTTGCCACAGCGTACCACCACAGTGTAGGTTCGATATTTAATTTTATAATTATATTAATTATTGTCATTTAGTGATAGTATAAACTGCATAAAGTAAATTAGTATTATATCCAATCTAGTATTACTGTCTAGTATTACCTTATTATAAGTTAAGTTTAAGTTATTTCAATATTTTAATACTATATTAGTTCTTGTCATGAATTGTTTCTTTGTATAATATCAAGCTCCGCACGCGTGATATCCACACAAACAGCAGCCTAAATTATTCCCCAAAGTCGATCTATCTTTTTATCAAAATCCATCAAAATCAGCCGAAAAACGTAACAGACAGACAGACACAGTCACTTTCTCGTTAATATAATATAGATAATAGTTTTGGTAGTTTCAATAGTTAAGCAAAATAACCATTCTTGTTCTATATTAATACTTCCTAATAGCAGCTTATGTCATTCTGGTCCTACATTGATATATTTTTATTGCGGCTTAGATCACTAGCCCCTCCTCGCTAGCGATAGTAGGTTTTTTTCCATGTGACCTGGACAGCCTTCCTCCGCAATGGACAATTTAATGTCCCAAGGGAACTCTAATTTTAATTTCGACAGCAAACAAAACAGTTACTTCAGTAATTAGTATGTCTGTCATAGTTCAGCAAAGGGGTATCAGAGGACTTAATCTTTTATCAAATCGTCCAATGTAGGTCAGTCAAACACATTCAAGGGCATTTACTTTACTTTTGTCTGCAAGCAACTCACATACCATCCATCCACTGATTAACCTTCTAATATCGCATCTTAGAATGCAACTGGATACATAGAAGAGCCCTGCCTAACCCCAATCCTACTTGTCGAAGTTCCCTAATCCTACAACGCAAGAATCTTACCCTACTCGACCCTAATACAGATTATTATCTAATACAATATGTTGTGATTTTATTTGTTAGGTCCGTAGAGTAAAGAAGATTGATAATGTGTGATAGATATACCAATTATATGAATAGTTTAACTTTAATTTCATAAATAATATCAAATTTGAATAGCTTAATTCTGAGCCTTGAGAGATATTTCTCTATACTATTACTAGGTAAAAGTCTGAATTAGATAAAATTATATCAACAGTAATATTCGCACTGACTCTTCGTCGATAGCAGCTTTAGTCTTTCCATAGATTCAAGCAAGCTAGAAGGTCTTTCGCCTCAAGAGTTTGATAGAACTTATCTAATATGATTATTAATAAATCAATAGTAGGACTCATCCATAAGATCTCCATTAAATATGTACTACAATGTACAAATAATGAACATTTGAATTTAAGGTGTAGGTAATCATTATTCCATTTCATAAGAATTTATAATTACCCTCAACTAGACATTTATTATCTAGTGCGATGTTTCAGCTAAATCTTTAGTCAATGATAGTTTCCCCACTGATTTGCGCACTGATTTAGTATACAGATAAACTACGTAATCCTACAAAAACATAAGTAGATTTATACTACTGTATAGGTATGGATAATAGTAATTCGACAACCTGTTCAAACTTGTTGAAACGTGTTGTCAGATAAACTACGCAATCCTACGAAATCCATAAGTAGATTTATACTACTGTATAGGTGTGGATAATAGTAACTCGACAACCTGTTCAAACTTGTCGAAACGTGTTGTCAGATAAACTACGCAATCCTACGAAATCCATAAGTAGATTTATACTACTGTATAGGTATTGATAATAGTAATTCGACAACCTAGGCAAACTGGTCGAATTGAGTTGTGTACCTGATGTCCTACCCAACCTAATCCGATGTGTGAATCAGGAATACTGGAAACAAGCTTCGTACATTTAATTGTGTATGTATCACTTACCGACCGGATAAACTATTACATAACTCACACAATAAAATTATCACAGAAACAACGCACGACAAGACACCATGCAATTGTAGGAAACCATGAGAGAAAATCTACCGAAAACGTTCAGCTCCAACAGCCTCACGCGTCCTCCTATTCGAATGACCAAAATCCGCCATCTTCTTTTTCATCTTTTTTTTTTCTTTTTCTTGCCATTTTCAAACACATTTGAAATTTCGATTCTATTTCAATTTACGTCCCAACCTCCGTGGTATAGCTAAATAACCTCTTTACTAAATCAAGCCCTAAATTAATTAAAATTTCAATTTATTCCCATCTTTATGTACTTATTTCATGATTTATATATTATATCGTTAACATAAATAGATTTTAATTTATGTATTCTAGTTTTAATATTGTTTTTATATAGCTATTTAATTGTTTACTCTTGCGAATTCAACCTCCTTAGAGATCTTCCCGTCCCAAATCATTCTATCAATAATATATTAATAGAAGGACAGATTATTCTATCTTATAGAATCAAATTATATTTAATCTTACTAATTCAAATCCAGTATTATTTATTATTATACTCTATGAGTCGTAGGATATTTCTAAACCATAGTCTATAAACTTAGTATTAATTACTTTTTGCTAGCTTTCACTCACGGACCTTGACAATGACATACATCTGCCATAATCTGTCTATGGTATAGTTTGTAATGACAGATGCTTTGTTTATTTACATTGTAATGAATTACGCACTATTTTTCAATAATTAAAGATCTGAGATAGATAATCTGAGATAATCTGAGATTGCTGGTAAATCTGTTCTGATAAGAATGACCCATGTATGCCTACCTGATATTAATAAGGTTTGTACCCAAGCATACCATAATAATTGTGAATTATAACGGAATGACCTTCTGTTCCGTTACATACTTGACTGGATTGTAATATTATTGGAGTAACATTATATATATTATACAACAGTAAAAAAAATACATTATGATTTAACAAACTCATTTTAGAAACACTGTTCAAGTTATCTATCATCAATTTTGAAAAGACGCCGTATTCGAATGGTTTCTACTCTGATATTATTTAACTGCACTGCGTCCGTGTTCTATGAATTCCTGACTTTATAAATAGGCTAATAATAGTGAAATATTTATTCTATTTATATTCAAATCGGGGTGAAAACAGTTAATATATTAAGCTAATGTTTCGATCGAAACCTTTAATTTAAACTAGAACCTATACCGCTGGTGCGCAGTGGGCTAAGGACCGATTAAGGCACAAAAAGGGTTCGATTCCCGCCGCGAGACCAGTGTTTGTATGATATGCAAGTATTTGTCTCGGGTCTGGGTGTTTCCATATATAATATGTATGTATTTACAAAAAAAAGGTATATAAATGTGTCTCTCTAGGCCGGTTTCGGCTACAGCGACTGCCATAACTGAACAAATAAGTGGTATATCACTCACGTGTTACCCGTAACACAAGCTTTGAGACTAGATGATGTTGAGTGAAATGTCTGGCATTTTTATTATTATTATTATATACCTAATGCAGGTTTTTAATAGGAAATTAATTCACAATACTAGGTACTAATCTTTTTTTACTATTCTAACAAGTTTTTCTTATCACACTAGATAGCGACGAAGAAGAAGAACACGATGATGGAAAGGAAAGAGCATTACTACTACTACTAGTCAGTGGCTAAATCTATAGAAGGAATTAAAAGGCCGCTCATAACCCTTCGTCGTGACCTAACTTTTGAAAAGCCGGGACCGGCAGCTTAACTTGCTCTACGAAGCGTTTAGATAAGAACCCACAGGAGTCACTCATCCAGGTACTGACCTCATAGACGCATAACTTCGCTGATCTGTAAAGCTTAGCTCGTACTACGGATTAATGCCGCGATTTTTTACGCGTTTTTCTGTAGAACCTGACCCAGACGCAAGTAATAGCGCAAAAACTTGCGTGTAGGTTAACATACGTTCAGTGGTCAGGATTCAGTGTGAACCGCGAACTCGAGCGGCAACGAGCGGACCGCGGATCAAACTCACCCTGATGAAGATTCTCTAGATGAATCGAAGCAGTGTCGGTGCCTGCATCGACTAAATAATACGTGAGTAAAGACCGTGTTTATCAAAATGTATAGGTTTACATACTTCAGAATAGCGCTGTTTTAACTAATATGTTAGTGCCTAGAACGCACTAACGAATTAAAAACGACTATATACTCATAACTAGGTATTTTTAGTTTCACTAAGAATGAAGTTAAAACTCATCTCTATATAGATAAATTACAATTAAATAAATAAATAATTAAATAAAACCGGACATTTCACACAGCATTATCTGGCCTTACTTTGGTAAGCAGAGATTGTATTATGGGTACCACATGACTGCTATACTGCTTATATACTTTTTTTTTTAAATATACATATAATACATAGAAACACCAAGACCCGAAACAAATAATTGCAGATCATAGACACATTTGTCTCGTGGTAGGAATCGAACCCGCCACATTCTGCGTATCAGCTGATCCTTGGCTCACTGCGCCACAGAGGTCGTCAATTGGTATCTATTGTGTACAAGTGGAAGCTATGCCTGCGGCCATTAGGTACAATATCTATGATGTTCCTAATTTTCCTATACCCAGTTTGTGCACAAAATTATGCAATACCATACTTGCCAAACCTGCATCAAGTACCTATTCTAGTTAGTTTGTACCAGTGTTTTCTACTGAGTTTGTCGATATCGGTCAGAATAATATTGTAATAATAAGGACGTAGTTAGAGCTGGCTCCTATCTAGCCCAGCATATTAGCATTGCCATTCAATGTGGCAATGCCGCCAGTGTCTTGGGAAGCCTGCCTTCTGGCATCTGGTCCTTAGCTAATTCAACTGTTTTTTTTTATAATATATAACTGTTTATACTAGTTGTCGCCTACTGGTTGAAGTTCGATCATTATTAATTAATGTATATTTTATACATTTAATGTTCATAGGCAAGATTTTACATAGACGTAATGTAGCTCGATCACATTATAAAAACATGAGAAAGAAGCAAAAAAGATGCAATCTAGGAAAAGCTCGAACGATGCAGCTCACTGCTAGATGAACCGTTCTCAAAGCACTGGCAGCATTGTCATGTTTGATGGCAGATGATGATTGATTGAAAATGCATTGAACCAGATTATGAATCAATTCTTAGGTCTCGTGTCCTTTCCTATTAGACATTAACAAGTAATTTTTATTAGTGTGATATTATAAGTTGTTGGTGTGACATGTTTGTCAGCTGTTGTACAAACCACTGTATGACATACTCTTCTAAGTAATTAGATTCATCTCGTTCCCACAATGTTAATTTATTATTGTCTTATTATCTGATTAAATTTCAAATACGACCCCTTAAATTAAGTATCTTGTTTGTTTTGCCTTTGAGTTTCCTCCACTTGTCATGTTGTAGAGAAATGACGTAATCTGAAATTACGTATCAAAGATATGTTGCTTATATATCTGATACGTAATTTCTGAATGTAATAAATATGTAGATAAATAATGATATGGCTACTTCAGCTCTCCATGTGAGAGTTATTTTTCTAATAATAAAAATATTAAATGCTGTGTAAATGTTTAATATAAGTTTCTTAGGTGTTTGTTTATTACTCAATGAAATGAATAAAATATTGTTATTAAATATTATTTCCAAGGACGCTGCTCTCTGGCCGTGATCTGGATCAGTTGAGCTATCAACTGTTTCACATGTATTTAATATTGTTGTTTATTCTTAATGTCATATGTATGTCATATGTAACTATTTCATTATTATTATACTCTTACTTCACTACATAATATAAAACAAAGTTGCTTCCCGCTGTCTGTTTGTCCCTACGTATGCTTAGATCTTTAAAACTACGCAACGGATTTTGATGCGGGTTTTTTTAATATATAGAGTGGTTCAAGAGAAAGGTTTATATGTATAATACATGCATAATATAGTAGAAACACTGATCATTTTAGATGTTAGCGTATATTAGTTCAACGTATTAGAACTACTGAGCTACAGCAACACGTGGCCGGGTCAGCTAGTTATTTATATAACTAGGTTGTACCTTTGTTTTAAAATAACAATCCACAATTTAATTTTCTCTTTTTGATCAGACAAGATCCGACTAAAACACAAACAAAATCATTTATCCCGGAAACTCTGGGTGCTATTTTTCAGGACGATGTTTTTGTCCATTTGCGGACTAATTTTGTCCGTAAATTGTCCGCTTCTTTGTTGTATTGTTATATGAATATCTATAGGAACATAACAATGATATCCGGGGAAATTATTTAATTTGGCGCACAATGAGTGCGGCTTTATGAGGGCTCTTTGTTGGGCACTCCTGTGGAGACTCGTTGGGCTTGTGGATTCGTATACTTTAATTATGTTTCAACAGAACTATATTTATATGATTTACAAACATCTGATGAGACGCGAGTTATATTTAAATAAATATTTAGAGTAGTCGGTATACAAACCACCTCTATGATGCAGTGGAACAAGGCCTGGCTGAGGCTGAGGTCGTGGGTTCGATTCCCGCGCGGGACAAATTATTGTGTGATATACAATTGTTGGTCTGAGTGTTTTTATGTATAATTTACAAAAAAAAGTATATAACTATAATATCATTGATGTGGTACCCTTAACACAAGCTTTACTTACTTTTGAGGCCAGAGGCTGTGTTAAGTGTTAAGTGTACAGCTTTATAAAAAAACATTAGGGAATTCTGTAACTGGGTCTGAATACATTATTCAAAAACCTTTTTAGGTATATGTCGTACACTAACACAGTATGTTGTAAAATTACACGTAATTTCATAATAGTCAAATAATTTAGTAGTTTACTAGCTGACAATTCACACTTCCCTAAATTAATAATTCAATTATGAAAATATTGACGTATTTAGTCAAAACCCGCGGGAACTGACACATGAATAAAGGTTCCGGTTAATTTAATTTAATAATATCAGCCGGATATCCGACCCGATCGCGCACACGGGACTCTTTATTATTATACTCGTATTAAAAGGTTTATGAGCTGAAAATATTAATATCGTTATTATATTGTAGGTTTTGGATGCCAACATCCAATTTTCATCGATGTTGAGACGAATATAGATGGGTAAAAGATGGATTTTAGTTTACAACCACGTTGCACGTTTATACTACTTTCTGCCCGCGGCTTCGCACGCATAGTACATATATAAAAAGTAGACTATGTCCTCAGATACAACCTTACCAGATTGATGCATAAAAAAAAAGTTTTGTTAATCCGATCGCTACCAAACTTCACAGGATCACCTGCTGGGCCAATCTGAAGATTTTCCAAAAATTTCATCGAAATCGGTCCAGCTATTTCAGAATCTATAGGGAACATACATACATACTCGAATCACCTGTATTAGATATTATTAGATTGCTTGGTATAACAGAGTCTTTTAATCATGTATTTTTTTTAATTAGAAAAAGTAAAACTAATCAATCACAAAAGCAGGCATGCCGAAAAAGAACGTGTCCGCTACCACTTTGTAGACAAAACATATAAAAACAACAATTCTTTTATTAGGCTGCCGCAACCTGAAATGTATTCAAACATGCAAGGGGAAACAAGTTTAAATAGTGAGTTGTATTAAAGTAAGTTCGTATCGGTTAGTTGATATAGTTTGTAAACCGCCTAAAAGACTGCGTGATAGCACAATGACTAATATAGCGATATAATAAAAGTTTATTTTATAATTCAGTTAATGTAATTCAGTATAATTTATTCAGACATGGTCTAGTGGGTCTACGACTTAATTCGTATTTCAATACAATAGGTTACATACACCATTTGAGTCATGTGTGCTAGCAAAAGCCCGTTGAACAAGGGTCTTAATAAGGTTTCGTATTGAAGAAAATCATGAAAGGATTTGAAAGGAAATAATGCAAGAAATGCATTAGGGTTTCCTCGTAATAACATTTTCACTGTATTATATGACGGCTCATTGCCTATTATTGTAAATAAATATTTGTGACAATTCACACTCGACCTCTAGCTTCAAACTAAGCCAAGCTTGTACAACGGCATCCGATGACTGTCTCTGAGATGTAAGGCACGGTAATCAGTGAGTGATTGTTATTTTAATAAAAAATATTTACACTAAGTCAAGGTTTAGTGTTTTGAAAGGCGATCATAGTTTTGTGTAGAGTCAGTTCATTATTAAAGAACCTTGAGTCATGCTTATTGTACCACTCTTTTTTACTAGACAGACAAACATTTTTGGACAATTACTTTATTCTAATTACATCAACAAACATAACACAACAAACATGCACCCCAAAAAATAATGTTTCCAAATAATTATTAGGGGTGGTCCCCTTGAGTGTTGAAGCGTTGGGAAATCCTGATAACAAAAAGCAGTAATACTCTTTTAATATTCAATGCAAGATTTACATTTTTATGAAAGTAAAAATGGGAATTTCCTATGTAATTAATATTCGGAATTAACGTTGGCTGTACGAAATCTCAAAAATGTTAATAAAACTGAAAATTCAGTAATATTGGTACGGCTATAATTTGGCAGAGATTGTGCCTCGGTTATAGTTTCCAACAGTTTCGGACGATTTCCGAAACCGATTCGCGTGATAATAGACCGTGTGTACAGGGTGAATAATCAATACACGAATGAAAAGCTCATTTTAATAAATATTATGTTTAAATTAATTAGGTATGTTAACAATGGATTAAAACAAAAGGTTTTTGATACTGTTTTGATGTGATAGTTTTGAAGCTACTTTGAAAGTACTAATATAAAATATTGTAAACATATGCAGCAAAAGTCAGACTGGTAAAGTCGCAAAAAGTGCGAGTTCAAAGTTTTGAACTGAGGACAGTGGAACAAATAAATAAATATTTGTGAAGTTTCACAAAACACCGTTTAGCTCCGATTTAAGAAAAGCTTCATTTGTGCTACATATTAGTGTCTGGTAACCATGATGCGGGAATCAATACTATTTGTGTATTATTTAAAGCACATTATTGGTTGATTATTTGACACCCTGCATGGAAAAATTAAATGGGGCGCGTTTCCGAACGATGCTGAAACTTTCCAAAATGTCCTCTTTTGTTTCGTTTATTACCACTGTATAGCGAGCGATAAAATGTATTCGCAGTAAAATATGGAAGCCAGCAAAAGCGGACTTAGAGACTGTATGTACAAAAAAACTTATGGAATACGAGGAAATATTCCACGTTTGATTTTTTTTTGGTTTTTCGTGAAAAACACCGAAAACTCGCAAAACACAGAAATGTTTTCGAGGAAAAAGTTATTTATTTTGAACAAGTTTTTCAAATTCAGACGGACATCCTGACTGAAAATATTCATTTATAAACCTGATCAATTGCGTTGAAAGCGAGCTAAAGCTATATATAAAAATATATTTATTATTTCTCGTCTTAATATGGCTTGCTAGGCCAAACGTTTTAAATAACTTTACCTAACACATAGTGGGAATAGATTCCAACTAAGTACTTATCCTCACGACTTTGTACGTACTCTCAACCCAAAGTATATTAATATAATTACTCTTAATTTAAACCTCTAATTACTCTTAAATTCTCTTAAACTAAAGTACCTTAAACATACTCAAAAATCTAAGTACTCGTAACTATTAAGAGATCTTAAGAGTCTACAGAGCCAGAAAATTACTTACAGTGAGCACTCTGTTTGTCATATCTGTCATATATGTCTGTAAAAGCATATCATAAAATATCTGATTATTTAGATGAATTTAGATGAATCTGCTCCAACTCGACTCGGCATCCGTAACAAAATTGTCAAGGATCATACAAAAAAGTGTTAAGACCAGATGAATTTCTTGCCGGATTCTTCTTGAACTGGGGTTAGAAGGAACCGGCACCTAGATTCACTAGCATGTAAGAAGACGATTCAAAGTGGGGACCACTTTGAATCGTCTTTGAATGAGTGATTGTATTGAATAAATAATGTTTTGTATTTGTATTTGTTTATTACGCTGATTATAAATACTTCTTCGTGTAAGTAACATGAAAAAGTATTGATTTATTTATTACTTATTTACATAAAAACACAAATGGACTTACAGAAAATTCCAAGTCGTCCAAATGTTATAAATAGTCATCTATGTTAGATACAATTTGAACAACAAATACAATAAAACACAAACAAAATTAATGTCAAAAAGAATTCAAACGATAACAAAATAATTATGAGTGAAATAAAAAAAAATATAGAATGCTATAAAATTTAACAGCATTGTTAACGAAAACGGTAACATCTGTTTTGCCCAAATAACTCTTAGAGGAAGCATAGATACATTAGTACTTTATTACTGCATCTAATACAAACGTAGGAAGTTTGAACAATACCACAGAACATTATCATCCGGAGTCCAGCCCTGCGCCCCGTAAAGTTATAAATCTGCTAGAAGCGGCCGAGTTATAACCTGT
This sequence comes from Lampropteryx suffumata, assembly GCA_948098915.1. NCBI lineage: Eukaryota > Metazoa > Arthropoda > Insecta > Lepidoptera > Geometridae > Lampropteryx > Lampropteryx suffumata. The sequence continues at coordinate 598,236 of OX402551.1, forward strand.
AAAACGGTTTACGTGACGATAAAGTGCCAGCCTCCGACATTCCGGTCCCGTGATTTCGTAACGTGACATGTAGATAGGCGTGCGTGATCACTGCTGTCAAAACTTTTTGCGCGCCAATATATCTACTATAAGCTTAATTTACTTAAAGTAGGGATACAAGTAAGAAATGCGCAGCGGCTGGCTTCTATACAAAAAGAAACAAACAGGTTCACAACTTTTTTAAGGATGGCTAACCCAAAAGTCTGTCTATTACCCTTTCACAGGCACTTTAAAATATGTGGAAACTGCGAAAACTTATATTGAAGTTGGTATTCCGTTCGTGACAGAATGACACCGTCATCGAATTCTGGGTTTATGGATGAGCTGGTTTTAATGTCATATTTTTACGAACATTTGCAACTGATTTTTAAGTTGTTGCTGTTGCTACTGCTGCTTTTAGGTAATACCCCGGCACGCCATTCGGGCGACTGTTCGAGTGCCACTCGACTATTGTGTCAATTTTGATGAATTACTGCGCACCAGTTCGTTTGCCGTGCGTGTCACACTGCTATTTATTTGTGCGACTCTAGGTCAATAACGTTTGAACATGCCTTAGCCGCCGGGTAACTAGGTGAAAATATTTTTCTATTGAGGAGACACCACTATAAAGAAGATTGTTTGTATAATAAAAGTAACAATATTTGATATTTCACACAGCATCATCTAGCCCCAAAGTAAGCAGAGCTTGTGGTATGGGAACCACATCACTAATAAACTAATATACTTTTTGTTGTAAATACATTAATATTATACATAGTAAAACACCCAGACCCGTGACAAAGACTAGTTGATTTTACAAACTTTGTCCCCCAGCAGGAATCAAACCCAAAACCTTCTGCGTCTCAGGGCCTCCGCTCACTGTGCTACATAGTTCTTCATGTAAGAGTCACAAACAAGCTCTGGGGACGGAGGTCGTGCCACCGCAGGCCTACGACATGGCCTAACATTTGAAACGAGCTCTGGGGACGGAGGTCGTGCCACAGCAGGCCTACGACATGGCCTAACATTTTTGAAACGAGCTCTGGGGACGGAGGTCGTGCCACCACAGGCCTACGACATGGCCTAACATTTGAAACGAGCTCTGGGGACGGAGGTCATGCCACCGCAGGCCTACGACATGGCCTAACATTTGAAACGAGCTCTGGGGAAGGAGGTCGTGCCACAGCAGGCCTACGACATGGCCTAACATTTTTGAAACGAGCTCTGGGGACGGAGGTCGTGCCACCGCAGGCCTACGACATGGCCTAACATTTGAAACGAGCTCTGGAGACGGATGTCGTACCACAGCAGGCCTACGACATGGCCTAACATTTGAAACGAGCTCTGGGGACGGAGGTCGTGCCACCGCAGGCCTACGACATGGCCTAACATTTGAAACGAGCTCTGGGGACGGAGGTCGTGCCACCGCAGTCCTACGACATGGCCTAACATTTGAAAGCCGGAGTCGTGCCTCCCAAACCATTTTGGTGATATAATGCTCTTAGAAATAGATCCCACTAGACAACATTATATAATTATAAATTATTTGTGTTCTTTTGTTCTTTGAACAAAAGAATCAAATTATGGTGTGAATTCGTGAATTATGATGTTCATTCGTGGTGAATATTTGAATAAATAAATAAGTAAAGAATGCCATAGATCATTCTAAACTCACTGAGTTTAGAATAATCTATTTCAAAAAATATCATGCCCAACGGATATGAGATTAAATGAAACGTGTTATAAAATACTTATAGTAGTATCCCTTAACTTCCCTATCAGACTCGTGGTCGCCATTAGATGACTCTTATTCTCTAGCGCTTGGTGGTTCTGCCAAGCCGAACCTCTACATCTAATGTAATTAAAACTGAATGAACATAATACTCAATATCGATGACTGATAGACAGATTGTAAATGAGGGTCTACAATCGCAGAAGATGAAATCAACGCATTTCGAATCTTATACCAACGACTTAAGTCAGACCTGACGAATCATCTTTAAATTAACCAGCTTGAATATTCAAGGAGTAAACTGAAAGCTAGAGACCGCTTCTAATGGATGATATAAAGCATTAAATCATTTATAACATCTGCGCGCTCGGGATGTACCTTACTAAGGCTTTCTTCCCTGAGATATCTTTAGTAATAATTAACGCAGTCATCATTTGGATAGCCAGTGCGCTGAACACCCCCGTGTTCTGGAAGGCACGGACGGCTCTACAGATTTGTTGTAGACAATTGCTATGGCGTAGACCATTGCTACATCGTAGAGCATGCTTACGTCACTTCATAGGATACGATGTGATGGTACTTAAGGATACCATATTCATTGATATTAAAAAACCTTTTAAATATGCAAAATTAATAGGTACAAAGTAATTTGTTTTCTTATAACGACTTAATAATTATTATGAACCACGACAGTTACGATGTCAGGGTTTTGACATCAACTTGATAACCCTTATATACACGATACGTGTCATAATAAAAATGTTTATATAAAAAGTAAAAACCCGTGGAAGTATGACCCGCGATGGGTGGCGTCGTGTGACGAGCTTTAATTATCCTTTTCGCAAATTAAGGCTTTACGTGACGTCCCAGTTTCAACTTTTATGCCGCTGTGTTTACTGGGACGAAATGCCTTTATGTGAAACAAGCTTATGCCCGCAGTTTTGCTGACTTGGTACTTACATAAAAAGTAGCATATTCCAGTTGGTCTACCGGCGACAAAGGTGACAACAATTTGTATGAAAAAACATGCAAAATACAAAATATGTATGGGCAAAATAGGTATGGGCCTTTTTAACCGCCATAATAATCACAAACCGTTCAGCCGTTACGGTGTGATTGAGCTAAAAAACACATACGAGTATAAACATCCAAGCATCCAAATAAACTTTATAATATTAGTTGTGTACAAGTACATTTAAATCCAACTTTGAAATATAAAAGTGTTCAGATATTACTTTGAACTGAAATGCATTAGAGAAATTAATTTAACTGGACATTTTATGAAAACTACTCGCAAATCGTTTCCGTATTGAAAGTTTCCCCAATAACTTGAAAGAACTTAGTGCGCGAGTTATGGAACACAAGTTTTTGATACAGAAATAAAACAAATCAGTGTAAGTAAGAGTTTTCTAGGACCACAGTTTTTATTTGATGTACAAACTAAGACTGTTTCTACAAATATTACTCGTAAAAAACGTAGTTTAACTTTTGAAGAATAGAATAGAATATATATTTATTGCACACCTTTAACAATAAAACACAATATTACAATTTTATTAAAGAACAAGTAGTTAAGTGGTACAATGGGCGGCCATATCTCTTCCTGGCAACCTTTACAAATACAAATACAAATTCATTTATTTACCAAGATAATAAAAATACAGTGATAACAAACTTACTGATGGTCCCCGCACTAGGGCAAGTCTGTATTGCGGGAGGCCAGAGGCTTAAGATGAGCAATTTCCACAAACTACATAGAGATAAAACAAAACAGATAACAATTAAACAAGGCAAGACAGAAGTAGGACAATCCATGATAAATAAAATAAATATCTAAAATCTAAAAGAAAAAATCAAAATACTAAGAGAACACAATAAATAAAGAACATGACCAACTGTAAGCTGTTGGTTGTGCGGTTAAGTGGACTGTATTTTTGAAAAAGGAGAAAAGAAGAGAAATGCGGGATGATGCGAATTTAAATTTGGCTTGAGAAAGTGTTTGTGACGAGGGATGTCGGCTGGAACTGCGTGGAACTGTGGGAAGAAGCAGTTCTTTATAAGGAGGGGTGCACAGTACCTTGTTTCGGTGTCCAAGGGTGTGAACAGCGTCCTTGATCGATAATCCAGTGGAAATTCACAGCTCAATCACAAATCCAGATTTATTTTGATAGCGGTTAGCGCGAAGACCTTCAATCGGCCATGTTTTTCTTCGAGTCCTTTTCTTTTCACAGGTGTCGCGCGCGTAGATGAATGCACGCGATGAATTCGCGTTCATGCTCGCACTTGGGCGAGAAGGTTATGTGCGGGAAGGAGATGGGGGAAAGGAGGTTCTTAAGCCAATATTTATTTCCACGAAAAATATCAGATTTTAAAATAAATAAATTGAATTGGCGCGACCAGCTGTAAGTTTTCGAAGTTTGTGCGAGTATGTGTGTGTGTGTGAGTGGGTGTGTGTGTGTCTGTGTGTTTATGTGTGTGTGTGCGTGTGTGTGTGTTTGTATATGTGTGTATTGGAGAGAGAGAGAGGGGGTAAGTGGGGAGGGGAGTATAAAAGTTATGCCACAATATAAATAGTATCAGTAAGTCCGACACTACGAGAGAGGTCAGACCAGAACTTCCAGCAAATTTTCCGTTCCGTCATAGTCTAGCGTGAGAAGCCATTTTCTTATCTTTTCCTTTACACCAAAGAGAGAGCAGTTTAGGTCACAATGCTTACAAACACAGCGGTATATAAATGGGAAAGAATAATATTTAAAACGTCTTGCAAAAAAGGTTTTGACCACTGGCACATTGACTTTCAGCCGCCGGTTTTCCGTCGAGGAGAGAGAACTGCAACCCGAACGGAAAGATCTATGGTACGCCAATGTTACTCGCTGCAAGTAGAGCTGCCGGACACTAAGTGTTTGAGTAAATGCATACAGGGATACAGTGGGATAACGAAAGGGTTTCCGGAACATGACCTAGAGCACAGATCTCTGGGCTCTTTCGAGAGTGATCATAAAGGTTTTCGCAGTTCCACCCCAAGCAGTGATGCAATAGCATAAAATGGACTGGCAAAGAGCTGAGTAAACTAGCTTCTCAAACACTAAGCGGTAGCCGGCTACCGCGCCAATCGCACGATACTTTCCGTTAAACCCCAAGCGGTAGCCGGCTACCGCGCTCGCCCGTTTGATTAAAAACCTTATTTCACACGTTTACAGTCTATTTTTGTATGGAGAAGTTTACTGAGTTACGCTCTTTGATATATTATCTACATTCTGAGCAAAAAATGTTATGTAGTCTGTCATCGTTCAGTCTTTCATCGTCAGTTGAATTTCGCGTTGCTCGGCGGCAGGTCCGTGAACCGTGTGTGAGAGAAATAGTGAGTTTTACTGGGTTTATCGATAGTAAGGGGTGTTTATTATTACAAAAACTGTTTATTATGCTCATTATAAGTATTTTTGGATAATAAAATACATAGTCAATACATAGTAATAACTTTTAGATATGGCGCGTAAACTCCCGTAAACTCCCGAGCGGTCACGGGCGGCCGCGCTCGCCCCATTTGATTATAAACATAAATTTACATGTTTACAGTCTACTTTTGTATGGAGAAGTTTACTGAGTTACGTTCTTTGATATATTATCTACATTCTGAACAACAAACATAGCATAATCAGTGTTCGTTTAGTATTTTATGTGTTTTCGCGTTTCGCGCCCGGTCTGTGTGAGTGCAGTGACCTTTGATTGTGATTCGACTGTTATTTGATGGTGGATTTACTGGATTTATCGATGGTAAAGGGTTTATTATTACAAAAACTGTTTATTCTGCTCATTATAAGTATTTTTGGATAATCAATTGTAAGAAATACATAGTAATAACTTCTAGATAAGGCGGGAAAAAGTTCGTTGCCATGCTACTGATTCACTCGAAGTGATTTATTACTAAACTATTTATTATAAAATATAGTATTTGACTAAACACGTTATTTTTATGCCTGATAGATAGGTAATACATCTATTAGTACATTGTTTTTTACAGAATGATAAAGTATGGTTGTAGAGTTATTACATATTTTGTACAATGCAGTATTTTTGCCGCCACTTTAGTCTAGTCTAATCTAGTCTAGACTCTAGTCCTAGTGCTGCCAAAATTTTGAACAAAATTTTTTCGGGGTTGAAGAGCTAGCAAGAGACAGTCTGCATCAGAGCCTTCCCGGAGGAGCTTCATGACGTATATAAGCTTTCTGACTCGTCCAGCAAGAGCATTTACATGTGCTCTGAAAGATAATTTCTGATCTAGCAGAACACCCAAATACCGAAGGCATTCCGTTCGCTCTATAACAGGACAGTAGCAGTTAAACTCAGATCCATTACATTTATGGATCCGTAGGGATAAGGAACAAGGAGGGCGGGATACTTTTGTTTTGTGAAAACACAAGTATTTGGTTTTCTGGGCATTAAGAGTCAACAGATTCATATCAAGCCACCAGGCTACACGAGACAGTCCTGTATTAGCGTTTAGTTGGTTGTATTGGTTGGCCCCAATATGCTACTTTGCGGAACCCCGAAAGAAACGTCACTGATTTTACTCGAATGACCAGCAATTGAGACACACTGACCTCTATTAGACAAGTAACTGCGGAACCAGTTCAAGGTGACACTTCTAATACCCAAATACTCTAACTTTTTTAGGAGGATGATAGGAGAGACGGTGTCAAATGCCTTCGTAAGGTCCAAAAAGACACCGATGCATTTTTTTCCGGTGTCAAATGCTGAAACAGAGGATAAACTCAGATTCATCACATGTGTCAGAGGTTCTAGGAATAGGTGACAGTATTGTTTCAGTAATGTGTTGGTTAAACCATCTTTACCAGGGGCGCTATTACTTTTGAGGGACTTTATGAGGCTCATAATTTCAAGGCAGTCAGTAGGAGACATAAAAAATGAATGTGGAGAGCTAAAGGTTAAGTTGATATCTGCTGCTAGATCTTCCTGGTTCTTGCCAAGACTTTTTAAAATGTCGTCAGCTAACATTTTGCCCACACTTACGAAGTACTCGTTACAAGAGTTCAAAGAGTCAGTGGGAGTTTCTTTAATGCGAAGCAAGTCAGAAGTACAATCTTCCTTAACATTCAACTCGCACACATTCTTAATACTTTTCCATAGTTTAGATGGGTTATCCTTATTTATAGCAAATTGTTCCTTGTTATACTCTTTTCTCAAGTTCCTCGTTAATAGTTTAAAAGAGTTGCGGTATTTCTTATATTTTAGTTGAAGCTCTTTATTGTCAGGATATCTTATTGCCTCTAGATGGAGAGCATCTCGATGTCTCATAGACCTAATAAGCCCAGGGGTAATCCAGTTTTTATTAATTTGTTTACTACGACTTATGTTTATCTTTCTAGAGTTTTGTTTATCAATTGATTCCAACATAGAAGACAGCCTGTTTGCGGCCCAGGAGGCATGTGTTGATGATATCACTTCTGACCAATTGAGAGCAGCTAATTCTTTAAATATAGTTTCGTGGTCATGTAGTATCTTAAATTGCTGACGAGTAGAACTCGGAATTGTACTGAAACCAGCCAGAAACAGATCATGGTCATAAATAAGCAAAACATAAATATTCGTCAAGTTGTGGGTGGGGCGAGGGAGAATCAAAAATACTATATATGTTAATATCACCCGCTATAACACAATTTTTTAAAATAGAACGATTTTCTTTAAGAAAACAATCAAGAGAGTTCAGAAATCTAGTAATACAATAAGGAAGGCAATCTATAGAGGCCGAGTATGTAAAGAGAGTTAGGCAATTCAATTAATTCAATTAATAGCGAATCAGACTCAGATATCGTTGGCTCACTAATCTTCACCGACCAGTCAGAGCGCACGTATATGACTACACCTCCGGCTTGGTTATTTATTTTAGAGGTACTGTAATGCGAAAAGCCGTCCAGAGATCTGACCAGAGGGCAGCTCCCAATGTGAGATTCCGTTAGAATAATGATATCAAGTTTTATGGCAAGTCTTTTCAGTAGTATAAGAAATTCATCGAAGTTTTTTTGTAGGCTTCTAATGTTAAATATAATCATTTTAAAGTTTAGTTGCTCACTAAGGATGTATTTACATGACTCCGGGGAATAACAGAGGCGACAATCAACATTAAGAGTTTCATCCAAATCATTAATTAGCTCTATGGAGGCCATAGTTGATGGTTTGTCATGGCTATAATATGTGCAGAATTGTTTTTAGTGGTCGCATGAGTTAATTCATCACAATAGAAGTCCAAGTCTAGAATATACATATACAATTTTAAATGTAATTGGGAAGAAAGGTGGGTAATTGTGGTGTGTAAGATGAATGTGACTAATGAACGTAAGTTAATGTAGGTGTCGTGTTCTTTAGTTAATAACAAGATATTTATAAGTTGTGTTCTGTGTGAATAATGTAATAGAGTAACTAATGTTAAATAATTTAAGAAGAAATCTATAGTATCGCTAAACATGAGACTGATGAGTATCGGTGCTAGAGGATAGTCGTTGTTCCAGGTCCAGCACGTTGCGGATACGAATTGCTGGACTACCTTCACGCCTACGCAGGTAGATGCTGCCGTTATTGGTCCAACAGAACTTGTAACCTGCGCCAACTGCACGGTTTCTACTCTCTCGAAATAACAGACGATTTTCACGCGTTAGTCTTTCATTGAAAAATACTCTCTTTGAAGTATCATCCAATCCGAGATCCTTCGTCGATTGGGCGCGAAAAGTTGGAGGTTGAATCGGAAGTGGAAGAGGCTGGAGACCTTTTAAAGTCGGCACGAAGAACCCAGTCGATGTATTCTTCCTTAAGGTCTACACTCAACTTTCTTGCTGCTAGAAGAGCTATATGGTGCAAATTTTCACTCTGCGACTGGTATACCAATGATCTCGACTTCGTTACGGATATAAGCTTGAGCTTGCATATTAAATTTATCCTCTAGTTTTTGAACTTGACTCTTCAGAAGGATTGTCTCAGAAGCAAATCGTTCCTCCAGTTCCAGGACTCTTTCATCTTTTCATTCATTTAAAGTAAAAGTTTAAACTTGAATTTACTTTTTCTTTTTACTAGTATGTAGTATGCAGTATGCAATTAATAGCAAAGAGTTGTCCTAAATTGCCATTGCTATTTATTGCCATTGCCGTGAATTGCTCGATGTTTTCGTGACAGGCATAAGCCATTTCTATCGCCCGTGTAAGCGTAGGCAGGTTTTTAAGTATTATCTCTAAGTTAAGAACCAGAGAGTTCTTAGAATAAATGGATCTTTAGTGTAAACATTAACACATAGCTCTCTTGATAAGGTTTTTAGTAAAGTAAGTTAAAATGTAAGGTAATCTTCCGCCCTCAGCACTCAGATAACAGATCGTGCAAGCGGCTAGAGTCGCGATGTTCAGCGTACCAGCTCGTATATATTTTAATATCATTAAGCGTATACTCGCGAGCACAAACACTCGTCTCCAGCTCCGGCTAAAAGCTCACGCCAAGCCATCTTATGCAAATGGATTCTAGTTGTGTGGTACAAGGCATAGACGAAGACGAGGATGTACATATTTGTTTCTGTTCTATTGAATACTTGCAGGAACACCCGCGAACACCCTCGGCCGTGCGTCTGTATTTCTACTTAAGTCAACTTATGTTTGCTGCTATTCATTGAGAAGATTTGTTGACTTCTTTCTGACATTATCGTGAGATCCTTAAGCATCATTCTAAGAAAAAATTCTAAACAACTGAAACACAGTATTTCTATTGTTATCCACCGAAAATTCCTTTTCCTGAAGATATCCTGGTAATTACTTTGTAATGAACTTTGAACTCAGACTCGCAGGAAATTCATGCCATTTGTACTTGACTTAGCCATTTGTTTTGTTTTTAATAAATTAAGGTAATTGTGTAAGCAAATCGCACCCCTCGTTCGAAAGTTCCCACACAAACTTGAACACCCCCTTACATTACCCCGTTACGTTTATATTATCCTTTAAAATTTGTATTAAATAATATTCCTACAAAGTTCATATTATTGTACTACGCATGTTATTTTTTCCAAATAAATAATTCGTAACACACGCTAAAACTTCCCAAACAGCAAATATATCAGTGATCTTCTATCATTTGTGTTAGAGTATATTTAATTCAAGTTTTTAAACAAATCGCTCAACACGCTTAAAAGTTTCTACTAACACTTCTTTGCACTCCATTTAAATGGGTAAGTACGAACTACATAACCATATTAGTCGTTAATAATTATAGTTTTTTATTATAGTTAAAATTATAGTTTATTTAACGTCAGATAGAATCTTTGCGTAACCTACGAGCTGGCTCTTATCTGGCCCAGCGTATTAGCATTGCCATTCAACGTGACAATTCGACGAGGGACGCTGTACTCTGGCAGTTATTTGAATCTATTGAGTTATCTAAAGATCGTTTTAAACGGTCCTTAGATATCTCAACTGTTTCACATGTATCTTACATTTTTGTAGTATTTTTTTTTATAGTTTTAAAGATATATTTACGTAAACACTGCCGCCTGGCAACGCTACCACGTTGGATAGCCATACTAATATTTTGTCCGAAGTATGTTTCGCCCAGCCGTTTGATCACTGGTCTAGTCTAACCCCAAAAAAAGGGCAAATCGCCGGCTCTCCTCGCTAGCGCTGGCGCCGCCGACACCGCCAAGACTGCGTAAAGGCGAAAGTACAAACTTTTATTTGAGATTTCTCAAACTTGACTCGTTAATTGACGCAGAATAAATTTCGAACATTAAATCCATCTGTTGACTCGCTAATTGACCATTAAAAACTTTTGCAAAGTGTTTTTTAAATATTATTTGGTGACAAGCTTACAATATAAATTACTGACGACAAAATCATTATTTACCCACCGGCTTTTGTAAAGTTACCGTTAGTTTTCGACTATTATAAATATGTTGTTAAAAATCAAAAACTCCAAACATCTTAACATTTACACAAACATACGCATTTATATTACTAGTTGCCAAGCAGTTACTGCTTAACTCATTCACTGCTACCACGATTTTCTTGAAGTTTATCGAGATGCCGCCGTATAAAACCGCGGACACGCTAGGCGTGCTCGCGGCATTGCTTGGAAAAATACATTTTAGTAAGTAAATTTATTATAACGTAATCTAAGGTTCTCAAACTTTTTTTACTAAAATTCCCATGCATAAATGAATAAAGTTCTTTGTGAACTGTAACATTGGCATTGTTAACAGTGCAAGTACATTTATTTTAATAATATATTGAGTGACAATCATATATAAACATATTTTCAGTCATATATGAGTGAATTCATCTAAATTATAACCGAAAAGCTTTGAACTGCAGAAAGTTTGTTTACGTTATTTATCTCGTATTATCGTAATGTTGGTTGATTGGCCTTACCTAATTACATAAGTATGAATTAAATTTAAAATATTCAAATGAAATAAATTGATTTCTTATCTTTTTTTCAGGAAAAGTTAAATTTGTACCGGAAACGGAAGATATTAATGATGACAAAATTTTTAGCGAGACAAACGAACAGCAATTGATTTTTATATAATAGAGATAATTTTACTGTACGTGTGTATGTCACTGTGTGTGTATGTATAATTATATAAAGATATACATCGGATAGGTACGTTTTTTTTCATTGATGGCGTATGGAGTTGTATAAGCGACTTCATATAAGTAGTATAATCAGTCATGTGGTACCCATAACACAAGCTCTGCTTACTTTGGGGCCAGATGGTGCTGTGTGAAATGTCCGGCATTATTTATTTATTTATTATTTATTCATACATGACACAGTACTGGATACGGTAAAAACAACGGTCCGATAAATTATGACATTCCGTTTTGTCATCAAATACTGGTTAAAAATCTCATATCGCAAGCTTATAACTCTGAAATTAGCGAAGCGTTTAATAGAATAAAAAAGTTTGGGAATCTAAGGGTAGCTTCAGTAAGTGAACACACCTAGCGTGTTCTCGGCACTACAAAATATCTATTTTTCGTAAAAAAATCTAACTAGTTTTTTTAGGGAACCGCTTCAAAATGCCATAGCCTATCCTTTAAAAATGATGCACTAAAAATTTGAACAGAAAATCTGGCCTACTTTTGGAAATATAACCTAAACATTCAAAACACGCCTGGCGTGTTCTTGGCGTAGAGACTTAGATTAGCCTGAACACGCGAGGCGTGTCAGTGGCAGTGAATGTGTTAAAAACCCACGTAAAAAAACTTCACGCGGGCAATTTCAAAGAAAATAATTTGATAATTTAGAATTAATATGAAATTAGTTATCTTCCGTGGCTTTGCTCATTTTGTACATTTTATGCTTTATAACATGAAGCATAAACCGCCAAGTTTCATCCATATACGTTCATCTGTTATTGCGTGGTTGTCGTGACAAACAAACATAATAAACACACATATAAAATCATAAACACAAATATTCACACTTATTATATCCTCCTAATAGGATCAGTAGAATGGGAGGATGGTAACTAGATGGTAAGAAAAGAAAAGAAAAGAACTTCAGCATAATTTGTGACACTAAAGCTCATTTTGATAAAATATTACTGTGTTGTACTTCGAAAACCACATCATTTCAAATTCGGAACACCATCAATCGGTTTCGAAAAAAGGATAATACGTTAGGGCAAAATCATTTACATTTAAAATAAGGTTACGTTTCATTCTAAAATCGGAATAACTATATTTTTATTTAATAAAACCATTTCCAACATCTTTGATCTTTAAGATTTCAATACTTATTTCGAAAGTAGTTTTCATTTCCTCCTAAACAGATATTTTCAAAGCTAATAAGCATTTTAGGAACGCAAATATTCTTTCTTTACCTAAGGTTTACCTTTCCTAATAATAACATTTTTTTCGGAAAATTAATAATTTTGTGCTTAAAAAGACGTCTACGTCTGGCTAGTTACGTCTATGATTAAATTGGTTTGACAAATTGATATTCAGAGCACTCGTTAAGTTATTTTATTATTTTCTTTGTCGATTTAATATATTATTTTCAATGCCTCTCCTCTCGTCGGGAATTTGAGTACCCTTATAATTTCATTCATTGTTGTTTCTGAATTGATAAGTTGAAGTTGGCATTGATTTCGTTAGTCACCATTTCGGGTATTGGGGTGGTATAGGAATGCTACTTTGGTTTGTTTTATTTGTAATAACTACTATTTAAAGGCTTTCTAACACCATTCATCTTAATTCAAAAACAACTTACAAACTAAACTAAACTTACATATTATGCTACAAGTTCGCAACAGTCTTTACTATATTGAAGGACTTTTATTATTCTTTTACGTTGGTGCTTTTACGATGTTTTTTAAACATCATCGACACAGTCATCGAGATGAATTAATCTAGGCATCTACTACTAAACAAATATGATGCCAATAGGAACTTGTTCGTTTTTCCATTCAATAATGTAGTCGCTGGTTATTCTGGTTCTGGTTTTGTTTATTTTCGAATTTTGAAGGTAAATTATTACTTTGGATCCACAAGCAGCTCTGCTTACTTCACTGTGAGATTGTTAATAAAATCGCTGATTGCCCCCAAATTGGCAATTACACGGCGCTGCCGGCTCTCAACGCCTCAGATTCAATTTGGTGATAGTACGCTTTGTAATCACAGTTTACCTCATAATGTTGTTACTCACTTGAACCCGCTGCAATATTTCAATTGCTTTAATTCTGTTACCCTTGGAAACCTTAAATAACTTGATCTGTGAATATGTCTTTATTTTCTCTTTGGTAACATTTCCAATTCTTGATCACTCTTGACGACCTTTATGGAGCAATATCAGTTATACTTATCTATCCCTTAACATAAGTTTTGCTTACTATGGGGCTAGATGTTGCTTCTCGATTGAGTACCCAATATTTTAATTCGCAAGCAGACTAAAAGTTAGCACGAATATTGGGACTAAATATTGGGACATTGTTTCTATTCTGTTGACATCTTTATTTTAAGTTTAGACGTATTATTAATTGTGTGTTTTATATCAGAATGATCAGAATCAGTTTACAATTTTAATTTATAAGTTAAATTATAAATTAAATATATATCTGATTCAGCGTATTAGCATTGCCATTCAACGTGGTAATGCCGCCAGTATCTTGGGAACGCTGCCCTCTGGCAGTGATCTGGATCAGTTGAGCTATCTATAGATCGTTTTAAACGGTCCTTAGATAGCTCAACTGTTTCACGTGTATTTTATTTAATTGTATATTATTTTGTACGTTTCCATAAAGGATTAAATATTATAAATTCGAAAAAAAATATATTTATAAGTTATTTCAAATTGGTATTAATGGTGACATTGTATTTGATTAATGATATGTTATAATTTAAATTAATTTGTATGATAAATGAAATTTATTCACGTGCCTGTACTCGGGCTAGATATGCAGCTCTACTATTGACAATTCCACTTAATGTATATTATAACCATAATATCATATGTGAATAAACGTACTGAATTACTGAATTAAATGGAGAATCCACGTAGGTGATGAGATATGGAGTAAGATGCTAACCGAGAGGTGGCCCAGAAAAGGTGCAATGGTAAGATGGGTTGACGACATAGTTGAAGTTGCGGGTCGTACATGGGTTATATTGGAGAAAGACCAAGGTGGACCAAGGTTACTAAACAACAAGCCCACCTGTGGAAACAGACAGGCTGCACAATATGATGATAATTATTATTATAAAGTATGTTTTTATTGTAATTTCAGGAACTAATGAAGTAAAACTATCGCAGTGGTTTGTACTTAGAATGTTTAGTATTCATAAATATATCAGGGTAAACGCAGACTGAATAGACTTCTCTATATATGTATAGAAATCAATAACACACGTCAGCCATAATATTGTCGATTTAGGGGCAAATATCCCTTAAAATGTGACCATAATTAAACCAAGCTATTTTCGCGATTCAAATCATTAATTAATAATGTTACTCGTTTATTAACAGGTTCACATATCTTTTACCCACGAATCTCATTAAACGCGATCTTTGTTTTCCTGCGGGTTCACAGCAGCGTGACACTACCGGTTGACACCACAAAATGATTATCGAACTTTGCAGCCTAGAATAGTATTATACTCGTAATCCCATTTAAGCTATTAAAACGATAAACGGCACGTTGATCATGCGATTACACTTCATAGCATAAACCAAGTATTTGTACCAGCTTTTTAGTACAAATATCTACATTTAAGTAAGATTCTACGTGTTTTTTGGCTAGAAACAGCTATCAATCATTCAAACAGCGATTACGACTTAAATAAAATGTTTTCAGCATTTATAGAGTTATTTTATAAGGCTGGTGTTCTGAAATAGTCGGAAGGGTACGGGTCGAGTGCGATGGTTTCTACTGAAAAGCGAGCATGAGTTTGAACATCTACAAGTTTCAAAGTAAATTGTCAAAGATGAAGATTCTTAAAATGTGCTATAGTTTTATTTGCAGACGATACGTCTTTAATTTTTAAAGTTGATAGAGGTAAAACCATCATTTGCGATAAAGTAAATGAATCTTTATCGTTCTTAACTGGTTCACTGTAAATAATATTTTTCTTAATTAAAAATAAACTACATGTATCAACTTCACTTTGCCAAATGTTATTCATAGCCCGACCAACATTGAAATAAATGGAGAGGCCATGAATCTTGTAGATTCCACGATCTTTCTAGGTCTTAATATTGATGCAAAACTACAGTGGAGACCACAAATAGAAACACTTGCTGGTAGGCTTAGTTCCGCTGCATATGCAGTTCGTGCGATAGGGTTGGTTACTGATGAAGCTACAGCTAGACTAGTTTATTTCAGTAACATCCATAGTTTTATGTCATACCGCATCATTCTCTGGGGAAAAGCAGCTGAAATTGGTAAATATTTGTTTAATTATTTGGGAGCATAAACAAGTATATACAAGAAGATGGAAAGAACGAACATTACGCAGAAGTTAAAGTAACTGTGTCGCGCATATTAGATGTGCCCGATTTCCTTACAATGTTTCCCATCGCCGTTTGAAAACACTGGTATGAACGACTGAATGGTGGCCCAGGATATAAAACAGTACATCGACCTATAGCGACATGGTTGGATGACATTATCAAGGTCGCGGTCTGTTGATAGTTTAGACTAGCGCAGAATCGAGGTGGATGCTACAAACAACGAGAGGCTAGCAGTTAGTAAAATCAGATTGTAGTAGATAATGATGATGATGATGATGTAACAATTCAACAATCCTGCTAGGGTGTTAGTTTGTAATTGTGGCAAAATCCCTAACGTTTCAAAAACCTTCCAAGTTGGACAAGTAGTGTTAGCTTCCCAGTTGGAAGGGTTTGGGTCGGGCTCGATGGATTTATCTGCCAGCCTTGTGATCGATGGCCCGCTGACATACCTACGCCTACTATGAAGATTCAATGCGAATCTATGAAGATAAATCAAGTACCATTTTATTCTACTAATATTACAAATATTAAGGTTTGTTTGTATGTACGTTTGTTTGTGGCCAGTTGCACCGAATATACTAAACGGGCTCTCAATTCTGTTGTATTTTTTTTGTTTATCATAACTCCGTCATTTATGAACCGACTTGGAATGCAAAAGTATAAATTTTTCGAATGATCGCATATAAATTTAATTAAATCAGTTCAGTAATTTGGTTTTAAAATCAAAATATCTTTGTCATCCAAGTAAACGAAATTTTGTATGTAATATAATAATAATATTCTCGGACATTTCACTCAGCATCATCTGGCCCCACAGAAGCAGAGCTGTGTTATGGGTACCACATGACTGATATTTTATAAATATATACTTTTTTTGTTAATGCATATTATACATAGAAACACCCAGACCCGAGACAAATACTTGCAGATCATACAAACATTTCTCCCGCGTCGGGAATCGAACCCGTAACCTTCTGCATCTTAGCCGGACCTTAGCCCATTGCGCCACAGAGGTCATCAAATATAAATGAAGTCGGTTTTCTTTTTAAGCGACTTCATCAAAAAGGAGGAGGTTCTCAATTCGTCGGAATCTTTTTTTTTATGTATGTTCACCGATTACTCGAAAACGCCTGAACCGATTTGGAAAATTCTTTTTTGTTTGAAAGGATGGTCCCATTTAAATTTTATCAAAATCGGTCGAGCTGAAAAATCAACGAAAATCTAAAAATTTTATACATCGATGATGTTTTAGTGTACTTCGATACCTCGCTGGCTTATCGGAGCGGTGCGTTTAATTGCTCTATATATATAGGTAAACAAAATAAATCTACTTTCCACTAAAAATGTATTATAGGGTCAAATTTCATTCAATGAAGTCGGTTTTCCTTTTAGTTTTTAAAACGTTATTAGAATTAGTTTTTTTATTGATCTACATTGTAGATACAATAGTCGATGTTCTAGGAGACCTTTTCTTGCAATACACGTATACGTTTACTAAGTCTACTAATAATGTATTTACGATCGATTTGATTTTACAACCTGCTATAGCATTACAAAACAACGATTCAAAAAACTAATTGATTCATGAATGTGGTGAAACTGTTGGACGTACCCGTGTTTGCACTGTCACGTTTCACCGATGCTAGGACCTTGTATGTGACTATGTCGCCAAACTGTAACTCCTGTTATAGTATTAGCAGGATGTTCAAGGAAAGAACGGATAGCGTTTAAAAAAATAATATAGAACAGAATATCTAGCATAAATTAGACTGTTAATCATAGTCTAGTGACTAGCCGTGATAATCGATCATTTTAGTATATCTAAAGTCAAAGTCAAACATATTTTTTAACCGACTTCATAAAAGGAAGAGGTTCTCAATGCGTCGGAATCTTTTTTTTATGTATGTTCACCGATTACACAAACACGCATCAACAAAAAATCTTCTTTTGTTTCAAAAGGTATATTTCCCAGATGGTCCTATTTAAATTTTATGGAAATCGGTCGAGCAGTTTTAAAAAATCAACAAGAATCTAAAAATTTTATACATCGATGATATTTTAGTTTACTCCGAAACCTCGCTGTCTCATTGGAGCAGTGCGTTTAGTTGGCATATTATTAATAAAATAAAACTTTCGTTTACTAAAAAATATATATTCAATGAAGTCGGGTTTCTTTTTAGTTTTTAAAACTTTATTATATTCAATACAATCCCAAGGATCACTTTGAAATGTCTTACATACTAGGTGAATTTAGGTGCCAATTCCTCCTAGCCCAAGTTCGAGACGAACTGGCAAGAAGCTCGTCCTGGGGGATGACCGCGGTAATTTTAAACGTTTGTACCAAAGCTAAACCAAATCAAAACCAACCGACCAGGTCAAAACGTTATTTTTGACATATTACGTACCGCGCTAATCACTATAACGGAAACGATTTAGCTCTAATTTGGATTAGACGTTGATCAAACGTTGCGGGATTACGTTATTTTTGACAGTGCTTTCTAACGAACGATTTTGATTTAGTACATCCTCGTCTTTGCGTAGTAATACTAGATAGTTCTATACATAAATTTGTTCGATCGGTAAAATCAACGATTAAAACAGTTCAGGAAGAATAGCGTGGTACCATTTTGACATTCAGATTAGCCATATCCAAACCTTTGCCAAAACCAATCCGTTGAATGGCAATTACGTTAAAAAATAGCGCGATCGGCCTACTGGTCCTAGCACTTTTTTGTATGATCCATCATATAGCTAATAATAATAATAATAAATAATACCGGACAATTCACACAGCGTCATCTAGCCCCAAAGTAAGCAGAGCTTGTGTTATGGGTACCACACGATTGATATACGACTTACATTTTTTTTTTGTAAATACATACATATTATACATAGAAACACCCAGACCCGAGACAAATACTTGCAGATCATACAAACATTTGTCCCGCGGCGGGAATCGAACCCGCAAACTTTGGCGTCTCAGCCGGACCTAAGCCCACTGCGCCACAGAGGTCGTCTAACTAGCTTAACTACGAAAAACGAATATTAGATTATAGTAGTTTATACATTTCGAATCTGTCAGTTAACTGTCTGAGGGCAGAGCAACATGAGGCCATGTATTCTTGTCAATAGTATTGTCAGTACGAACTTTACGAATGCCACAATTTTGTAAACTTACCCCTAAATAGGGGTTAAGCTGGTAGTAGGTCGACGACACTGGACGCTATCATAAATGACAATACGTTAAATGTATTAATTAAAAGTATATCTGTATCGAGAAACTGTTAAAGAAATCTTTTTTTATATATAAAAGACCTATACAACGAAATGCCATTCGTAGGGAAAGAAATAAAAAAAGTTCAATCCCTCTTTACAAGTAGGAATTTTGTTAAAAATTTTTGAAGGGGCCATTAATACGTATTACAGTGCAAATGTTGCAAATTAATGCAAAGTACGATAAGCCTAATAGTCTGTAAGTAAGAGTTTTGGTAAGGGTAGGGCAGACAGACAGATATGGGGAAACTATAAGGGTCATGTTGGACTTCGTAACAAGCAAAATCAAGATTTTGGTTAAAAATAAGCTTTATGTACAAGTGACGTTTTTTTTATAGTTCCTATTTTAGTTTTTATAGACGTAGTAACATAGCTCCAACCAAGCTCAATTTTACTATTGAAAAGCAGAACAAAAGTCCAGTTTGGTAAAGATTAATCTTCAAAAGTTAATGACTTGGCCCGGGAGCTCAGAGCAAGGACACAGTTCGGCTTACCAAAAGTTACTTGCGCTTAAAATGCGCATCCGAACTTTGTTTCGTTATTGCACGTATTTTGTCCTTTTAACTGAACTTATGGTGTATTACTTTAATTAATTAGAGCAGCTTAACATGAATTTAGCGAAATTTGAATTCAAATCGCATTACTAGTATTTTGCGATTATTATAAGTTATGAAAATGCACAAAATTGGAATATGAATTGAGATAGTTATAATAAAGAAACTTATACATTCGTTTATATACAGAACTGTACATAATAATATACAACAATACAAAATACATATGAATTAGTTGCGATATTTAAAGATCATTTAAAACGATCAATATCGTGCAGTGATTTGCTCAAGTGATCCTAATCACTGCACGATAGTAACATCCTAAAGAAACTGGTGAAACATTGCATGGCAATGGTTGTACGCTGGGTCCGATACGAGGCAGTTCTTGGGTCACGCTATGTTTCTACTGAAGTCTTGAAATTAGTTTGAAATAATTTTGATCTTGTCTCCAAAAGGCTCAAATATGTTGGCCCTATCGAGGCAAGCATATTTGCACCTTTTGAGGACCTCGGCACAATTAGCCACCTCACTAGTACATTCCAAACAAATGGCCAACCCATCTCCCAAGGGACAAGAGTCATACCATCAGGCTTCTTATCATCATCACGTATCAGGCTCAAACGGTGAACAGCTTGTATGTTGACACAGGCAAGACATCGTTAAGACTCGTTTGGCAATTCTACCTGCTGCCATAGAACACGATAACCTGTGGAGACCAACCTGATCGACCGCTGTACCACATGGGCACTGATTAGGGGTGCAGCATCTCGTATCCAACCACAGATAAATATCAATTTGTAATGTTGTAGGATCCAATAAGGTGCCAATGTTAAATTATGGTAGGCTTGTAACCAATGTCTTGATTCCCATTTCGAAACGGCTATAGGACGAGCGTGATCGACGGAGCATGAATCTACCCTTGGGATTACTTCAAGGATATTTTTTTCTTGGTTATAATCGTAGTTTTTAAGGTTACTCTTTCATCACAACTTTACAAGGCTATAGAAAAGATATTAAATTCCCCTCGTTACGGAAAATAGGCTTTCCCTAAAGTACTAATCATTAAATTAAACCTCGTAGCAAACGCACTCTCTCAATTTATTTACTTTAAAACCAATTCGTGAAGGAACTAAAAAAACTGCTTATGTTCCCTATATCAAGATAATAAAGACTATTTTCGAACATAGCACGGTAACTGAAGATTGTATGATACGCTGAGTACGCGCGACATGTGAATTTCGCACCGTAAAGTGCGGAGCGTTTGATAAATCCCCTACAAAATATATTTTAGAAGTGAAGGGAGTTTAGCGGTAGGCCTATCAAACTGAATAGGCTGAATCCGGGCTGGAACTTTATGTGGAAATAAAGTAAATAAATCAGTTTTGGTACGTATTAAGACATAAAAGCTGCTGTATTTAATATTCCCATCGTGTTTGTCTTGAAAACAACGGCCATTATTTTGCGGAGATTTACTTTGGCTTTATGAAAAAACTGACTTGGACTTTGGAAGAGCCATCGTACTTTTTCCATTTACTTAGCATAAGTGTAGTGCACAAATGACAAACTTGCTTCAGTATTTACAACATTCTTTGCAACAACGCTCGTTGTCTGCAAAGTTTGTGGTATTGTTTAGAAAAAACTTAGCCATACGAGTTAATTAAACTTGGTTTTAAAACTTCATTGCTTGAAAGAGAGTTTTGTACATCGAGTTAATAAAATTACAAGCTTCTAGAAGTTTTCTCATCAACTGCATCTGTTCAATATTTGTATGGAGATAGTAGCACGGTAGAAATTACAGGCGCCACTTCCAGTCTTAAAAACATAGAACTACTCGTAAAAAGCCATATTTATAAAATTATTTACCAAACATCGCATCCAATGGTTCCAAAAATAATATTCGCTCATATAAATTATATTTTATTAACATTCACAGATGATTAATTTCGTATTTCCTTTTAACTTTATACATAAAACGGATTAATTCGTTCCGTAGAGTTGTAAGCCTTTTTTTTTATCGATAAACGATAAACCTACGTTTGACCACGATCTCGCCTGATGTTAAGCGACGATGTGGCCGACGGTGGGGCACGCAGGTCTAGAAGACACCTATTTACTCGAGACTTGAAGAGACCTATATTGCTGTGTTCAGGAAAGACAGACGACGGCAAAGCAATCCTTGGCTGTACGCAATATAAATGTGGAAGCAAAGCGCTTTGTTCGTAAGGGTAGGTTGACACTGTAGGGATGGTATTGAGCGGTACGTATGCTTGTCCTGTTGTGAAAAGGAGATGGTGGAATCAGATCATGTAATTCCTGGGCACATTCTCCGCAATATATCCTATAAAAGATCGAAAGGCAAGCAACTTTACGATGGTGATCGAGACTCTGAAACTTAGTCTCAGCGTTAAGCTGTTCACCCATCATCCTCAATGCTCTACGCTCAATCGAGTCCAAGGCAGCCAGCTGGTGTTTGGCTGAACCATCCCATAGATGACAGCAATACTCCATACCCGACCCGGACTTGAGCTTTACATAAAGTGGAAAGCTGTCCAGGTGTGAAGTATCGCCTCACCTTGTTGAGGATGCCAAGCTTCATGGCAGCAGTCTTGGCCTTGGACTCGATATAGGAGCCAAAATTGAGCCAAAATTGAGATTGCCTACTCATTCGGTTACATTAAAAAAAACTGTTTGATCATCCGACTTTTTGCGCTATTTAGCAAGAATCGCGACTTCGCTTATATCATACAAGCGACGTCGCCAGTATCTTGCTAAATAGCCCTCTGCTTTTTTGTTGATGTATCTCTTTTTTAGGTCTTAAGATAGGATTTTCTAGAAAAAAAACTTGACACCTCTGGAAATCATAATATTTTATTGACCTGCTTTCTCCGACCATTTCCATCTCTAGTGGTGGTACGGTTTCAATTTCTGGATGCGGGGTAATTTTACGCTTCGGCGACGGGTTATTTTTCTATAATTGCGCTGTGCTCGTTCTGTTTAATCACTCTCAGATTAATATTTAAACAAAAGGATCATTTTCAATTGAAAAACCTTTAATAATAAAATATTAATAACAGCTACTGTTCTGCAGTTCAAATTCGGTTTTGGAGAGAACTCCACAAAAGTAATAATAAATGTAATTTTTTAAACAACACTTATTTAAAAAAACCAAAAATAAAAACAAACAATAATTTTGTACAATATATTTGTGATGTGTGTTTGATGTGGAATTTCAAATAAATGGGTTAACTTGAATGACAATATCGCAAGAAGGTGTGAGTACTGAAATGACGGCTGATGGAATTGGAATGGAAGGAAATGGAAGAAAGAAACATGACATGTGTTCCACATACCCAACGTGGGATAAGAACAGGATAATAATGATGATTTGTACAAAACACGTATATTGTCTACGAATATCCTCATCATGACTAAAATTTACGGTCGATTTGCGACTAGAGCATGTAGGCCTCGGAAATGAGTCGCGGAGAACCAGCGGATATTGGATCTCGCCGTCTCGTCTAAAGTGGAGCAGCCATCTTATCATAGCATAATGTTAAGTTCCATATAATAATAAAGGAAAATGTGAATTCTAACAAACCTAACAAACATACGTACAAAACATTCTCACTTATTAAAAAGTAGGTTAAAGAACCAGATTTCTTTAACCTACTTTATTCTTTAGGAAATACCAAATTTTGTAGGTACGATTGTGGTGAAACAACTCGAAAGTTAGTCGGAGCGCGCGTAATGACGAGCTCGATAGTCCTTGATAAACCCATGTTTTTGCATATTCTTTGACAAAATAACGAATTTGACTTGTGCTGTACAAAAAGCAAGAAGTGCGATAAATTATAATCATTGCAAGATCTGCAAATATTTAATTTTCACTCAAAACAAGAGTAGAGTGAGCTAGCTCATGTTCAGCATGTCCTACGTAAAAATGGATATAAGCTTCGATCTTTTCCAGTTAGACAAAGGCCTAAGCCCTACATATGTATAGTAGAACGAAAACCTGCTTTTCTACCGATGAATTCATCAAAGGAGTGACGGACAAAATTGCGAAAGCCCTGCAAAAATTGTCCATAAAAACAATTTTTACTCCTTTAAAGAAGATCTCACACTACCTGCGCTCACCTAAAGATAAGATTCCTCTTCAAACACCAGGAGTGTACAAGATTGACTGCAGCTGTGGGAGCTCTTACATCGGCCAAACAAACAAACAAAACTTTATTCATTTTCAAAATTACAATAATAATAATAATATTAATATTAAATTGACATGTCGTGATGAATTCGTAGATAATGTTAATGAAATAACATTTTTAGGTTTAAAGTGTGGTATATCTGATAGATATTTTATATGTGTGGGTAGTTTCGTACGGCAGTTGATTGCTGGCCATTAAACAAGTACAAGCATTGTGCGGTGTTTTCTTGTAAATATCCTAAATACAGAACATTTGGCGACGATTTAGTAATTCACGTGTGTTATTTAGTGACGGTGTGTCATTAAAGCAATAGTATTTCGAATGACAAGTGAACACGCCACAACAAATATGATGTTCGGCGGCAACCTCTCATTTGATCACCGCGCGCAAGAGTGGAGCATTTTTAGGAGTCGTTTTATCCAGTACTGTGCGGCGAACGACATTGGAGACGACACCGATAAGGCTGGAGTGAGAAGACGAGCTCTTTTGCTCACTGCGTTGGTGGAAGATACCTACCGCGTCGCGAGAGATTTGGTTTTTCCTGAGAACTTGGATAACGTCGAGTTCAAAACCCTTCTAGATAAGTTGAACGTTCATTTTCAATCTAAAAAGAGTACTTTCGCTGAAAGGTATAGTTTTTACAAGTCGGAACAACGTCCTGGGGAAGATCTAGCAGAGTGGGCGGCGCGAGTGCGTAATTTGGCTCAGCACTGCGGATTCAAGACAGAGTTAGACACCGCGTTGCGTGACAGGTTCGTCCTTGGGTTAGAGAACACTAAGGAAAAAGAGAAGCTGTTTGCGGAAAGTATCGAGACACTGACTTTCAACAAAGCATTGGAGATAGCGCAGAGCGTGTGTTGTGCGCGCGCCGCGCTGCAGACCGCGCGAGCTGGCAACGCCGCGGTCGGTGCGGCTGGCGCGGGCTCCGCGGGGGCGGCGCAGGCGCAACCTGTGTTCGCACTACAGCGGCCGAGCGGTGCAGCTTCCAATCATAATATGCGAGTGTTGAAGTGTTGTGAAGTGTGTGGTTATAAAAATCACTCAAAAGAGAAGTGTCGTTTCGTAAATTATACATGTCAAAAGTGTAACACAAAAGGTCATCTCAAAAGAATGTGCAAGGCTAAGTTATGTGATAGCAATTTTTTGAATACGGATGTCGATGACGCTGATGGAGGTATGTACGATTTATTCAATTTAAAAAGTTCAATGATAGATGAACCGATCTCGCGAAAAATCAAAATTGATGACATTGAATTATTATGCGAAATAGATTGCGGTAGTGCTGTTTCCGTTTTACCGGCTATTATCTATCAACAGTTAATCGGAAGCGATAACAATAGTTATAACTTGCAACCGTGTAAGGAGGTTTTCAATTTTTATACAGGAGTTAAAATTGCACCTTTGGGCTATTTATCATTGTCAGTAACTTTCGAAGACCGCACTAAATTAGTAAATTTTTTTGTTATCAAGACAAATGAAAAACGTTTGCCACTTTTGGGTCGTGATTTTATGAGATTATTTGGATTGCATTTATGTAGGTTGAACTGCAATAATTTAACGATAAACGACAAAGCAGGGGAATGTTTAATAAGGAAATACTCAGAGTTATTTTCTGACGAATTAGGCAGGTTTAACAAATATAAAGTTAACCTAAAAATAAAACCAGATGCTCAGTTGAAGTTTTTTAAGCCGCGGCCTGTGCCCTTAGCTCTAAAACCTAAAATAGAACAGGAGCTAGACAGATTATTGGCAGCAGGTATTATTGAAAAGGTAGATCATTCGGATGTCGCTACCCCTATTGTCCCGGTGCTTCGTCCCGATGGAAACGTTAGAATCTGTGGGGATTTTTCGGTAACTTTAAATAAAGTTTTATACCTAGACAATTACACACTGCCACGAATCGAAGACTTGTTTGCTAAGCTTCATGGGGGAGTAGAATTTAGTAAGTTAGATTTAAAATTGGCTTATCTTCAATTAGAACTAGATGATTCTAAGAAATGGTGCTGTATAAATACACATAAAGGTTTGTACAGATATACGCGCCTTGTATTCGGTTTAGCAAACGCGCCATTTATTTTCCAGCGTACTATGGAACAACTGTTGGGGGATATTGATGGTGTTTGTATATATTTAGATGACATTTTGATTACGGCTCCCAGTAAGTCGTTGCATTTAGAAAGATTAGAAATGGTTATGAAAAGATTACAAGATTCCGGGTTGCGAGTGAAGAGCGAAAAATGCGAATTATTTAAAAGCTCGGTTGAGTATCTAGGTTTTGTGATAGATAAATCGGGCCTACATAAATCTAAGGGTAAGATCGAGGCCATTGTAAAATGTAACCCCCCACAGAACGTATCCGAGTTAAAGTCCTTCTTGGGTATGGTAAATTATTATAGATGTTTTGTTCCAAATACGTCTTCTGTACTTAATTCTTTAAATAACTTATTGAAGAAAGGTGTTAAATGGGTTTGGGGTAAGGCGCAATCTGATGCATTTGAAACAATCAAGAAGGAATTGGTCTCGGAACGCGTGTTGGCCCACTACCACCCAGAGTATCCCACGATCGTGACGTGCGATGCTGGCCCCGCAGGCCTGGGTGCGGTACTCGCACAGCAACAACCTGACGGCTCCGAGCGGGTGGTAGCCTATGCCTCTCGTTCTTTATCAAAAGCAGAGATTAATTACGCCCAAATTCAGAAGGAAGCCACTTCTATTGTGTTTGCGGTTAGAAAATTTAACCATTATTTGTATGGCCGTACTGTGCCGTTTGTTTTGCGCACGGATCATAAACCGCTTTTGTCCATTTTTGGGAAGGAAAAAGGGGTACCTGTGTTAGCAGCAAATAGATTGCAAAGATATGCACTTTTCTTATCAGCGTATAATTTCGTCATTGAATATGTAAAGAGTGAAAATAACGTGGCTGACTATTTGTCACGAACTGTGACTACCCAGTTCAATGAGACTGAGGTGTTAGATCATTCGAGGTATATAAATTTTATAGGTGAATCTGTTTTACTACCTATAACTGTTGATGATATCCGAGCTGAAACGGCTCGTGATCAGGTCTTGCAAAAAGTAATGGGTTTTATTAAAAACGGTTGGCCCTCCAAAATCAATATTCCAGAATTACGTCCTTTTCACTTATGTCGGTTGGATCTGGCTGTTGAAAACGATTGTATATTACGTGGCCACAAAATAGTAATTCCTTCTTGTTTTCGTGAAAGACTTTTAAATGAGCTGCATAATTCCCATTTTGGCGTGGTTAAAACAAAGTCTGAAGCTAGAATGCGCATGTGGTGGCCAAACATTGATAAGCATATTGAGGAAAAGATAGGTTCTTGCAGCGTTTGTAATACCCTCAGGAGTAGTCCACCAAAAGTCCCTCTAACTCCGTGGCCATACCCGAAATGCGTTTGGGAACGTGTGCATGTAGATATGTTTATGTTGGGCGGTAAACAGTTTTTAATCGCAGTTGACGCTCATTCTAAATGGTTGGAGTGTTTTATAATGAAAAAAACCGATAGTGCGTCAATAATAAGTAAATTATGCGAGATATTTAGTAGGTTTGGTTTAGTGCGTACTTTGGTTACTGACAATGCTACAAACTTTTGTTCAAACGAGTTTGAAACATTTTGTCGATTAAACGGAATTCAGCACTTAACGGGTGCTCCATATCATCCTATGTCAAATGGGCAGGCTGAAAACGGTGTTAAAATTGTAAAAAATGGCTTAAAAGCGTTGTTAAATAATAACATAAATCAAAGGGTGGTTGTAAAAGTTTTAAATAAGTTTCTTTTTGACTATAGAAATTCTATACATTCAACTACTGGGTTTTCTCCTGCGCAATTGATGTTTGGACGTCCATTGCGTTGCCGGTTCGATTTATTATGCCCTGCAAAGGCTTTATCATCGTTTTCGACATCCGCTGCTAGAGACAATGTAATCAAAGCTCAAATGAGTCAATGTATACAGTTTGGAGGTAAAAGGAACGTATTATTTTCTGTAGGAGACAAAGTTTTAGTTAAACATTATTTCAATAATGGTAATAAACATATCTGGAAGCATGGTATTGTAAAGGAATGTATAGGTTTGCGTATGTTTATTGTTAACATTCCAGCCGAAAATGTAGATGTAAAAAAACATGTAGATCAGTTATTGGCGTACAAAGGAAACTCATCGTCTGAACAGGATGACGATGTAAGTGTTTACGGAGATTGTGTGACCGGAAGCGCAGGTCAGCCTAACGAGCTTATCGCTGATTTAGTTTCTGAGCCGACCGAGTCTTCGCAGGAGCATGTTCCGGCCTCCTCCACATCTCCTGCGCGAGAACTTACAGTGGAGGAGATCGGAGATGACTCAGATGATGAGTTTGTGGACGCAGGTTCTCCTGAAGCTGCTCGGGTGCAAGATGAGGATAACCTCTATAGTGAAAGCAATAATGAACAAAAAGAGCCTGAAGTTGTCCGCCGATATCCGATCAGGAAAACTAGAAAACCGTCAAAGTTTAAGTTCTAATTATTTATAATTATTAGGTTTTTCTTATAATAGTGGTGGAGGGATGTGGTATATCTGATAGATATTTTATATGTGTGGGTAGTTTCGTACGGCAGTTGATTGCTGGCCATTAAACAAGTACAAGCATTGTGCGGTGTTTTCTTGTAAATATCCTAAATACAGAACATAAAGTTAGACGAAAACTGTAACTGGAAGTCACATATTGACTTCACATGCAAAAAAATTAATCGTTTTGTTTTTGTAATAAAGACAGAACATCAGGTCAAAAAACGGCTTTGACTGCGTACCATGGTTATGTTGCTTCGGTATTGAGGTATGGTTTGCTACTTTGGGGTAATTCGACTCACATCAATAGGGCCTTCATTGTCCAAAAAAAATGCATTAGAGCTGTGTGTGGTGCTGGTCCACTCGACTCATGCAAACCATTATTTACAAAATTAGAGTTGCTTACGTTGCCCAGCCTATATATATTTCAGGTATGCTGTTTTGTTGTGGAGCACAACAAATTCTTTGACAAATATGAGGAAAAATAAATTCAAAAATAAAATTGAGGGACCCCACTAGACTATTCGTTCTAGTTCGAAAAACAACTTTAAGTCATAAAAATTGCTACATAATGTGTATAAAAATATTTAATAGAATACCTAGATCTATAAGAGAATTACCATACAATAAATTTAAAACAAAAATGCTTACCTGGCTTGTTGACAAATGTTTTTATAGTGTCAAAGAATTTCTTAATTAACGTTCCATCTGCTATGGTAAAAACTATTATATTTTATTTATATTCATACCTAAATTTAATTATTCGAGATTGTAATAATTATTGTAATGTTTATTTAATTTGTTTAAAAAATGTAGTCTTTAATTAAATTATTATATGTATATTTCTTCTTAATTTTTGCATGCTGGGTTTCCTAGCGAAATGTGTGAATCTAATTATATATTAAAGTTCTCTGTGTACCACATTTCACGCAAATAAATCATTTCATTTCATTTCATTTCAAAACGTACCATGGCTTGTCGAGTGACAGAACACATCCGGGCGGTCAAAAATATGGACACACAAAAGTCGGCCATAGCTACACATCTACTAGAATCTGGCTCAAACCACTGGATCGAGTTACACAATCCACAGGTAATCTCAACTGAAAAACATTACATCCCAAGATTGGTAGAAGAGGCAATAGGGATTATCAAACACAGGAATTTCAATCGAGAAGACGGTTTTCAATTGTCTGGAGCCTGGAACCCTGTGGTGAGGATGTGTGGAAATCGTAAAAGTGAGGTACCAATTATGCGTGCAGATACCAAGAGTGTTGTGTGTCGTAATCGTGATCGAGTTGTTAGTGACAGTGAAACCGGTAGTAGGGGTAATGTTCGCAGTAAAAGACTGAGAAAGAGGGTAGACCGTTTTGTCTGCCAATAACATCCACCCGCAAAGACTTCAGTTTATCTCGTGATCATGGCGCATGCAACTGTGCCCAAATATCGAGAAGCAGAAAAACTATAAATATCCCGGTAAATATCCCGTTTTGAGTGAAAATTATGTGCAAAACCATGATAGTTTTAAAAGTTATACTGCAAATATTTGCCCAATCGAAGGAAAAGCAACTTTTTAGCAAGAATATTAAATTAGCTTTAATATTAAATCTACTTGGGACAGTTACCAAGCTTTGAAAAAAGACAGGACAAGGAAATTGGTCACCGAATCGATAATGCCTGGAAGAGTTACTAGTCCTTCTTCTCACACTTAAATGCAAAGTCATCGACATGTGTATCTTGTCCGTCCTAACCTACGGTGCTTAGACGTGATCGCTAACAGAGTTTCAAAAGTCAGAGCGAGATAACATGAATCGCATGTCCTCAGAGAGATGAGCCAACATTGTAACACTCTGCCAGAGTGTTGCCTGACAAACCGCGGCGTCGCGGTCGGTCGAGAACGTGTTGGAGGGACGATCTTGATACCTTTGAGAGAGGATGGTAGGCGATCTCGAAAGATATAGCTAGTTGGAGTGATATGGGGCAGACCTTTGCCTAGCAGTACAAAAAAAGGAAATAAAAAAAAGTTTAATTAGCTTAACTTTGTATTAATTTGCATACATACCTCGTTAAAGTGTATTGTGGGTTTACTCAAACTGCCGAAACACAAACAGAATTATATTGAATACGAAAAGGCAGTGCAAACACAATTCCAGAGTCTCACGAGATTAATTTCGTCAGCAAACAAACGGAGCCAAACATTTGGAATCATAAGAACTCGCTAAATGGATATTATGGGATTCCAAATAGGTTTAAATTACTGTTTACTGTTCAGCCAAAATGTTTGCGAAACATTAGTATTTCGTCTTTGATAAGTTGTTGGTCTACATAGCTGTTGAGCCAGTAGACGTAATAAAAGAGACATAAAACATTTTTTTATGAAACAGTTAAATAATACAAAGCAAATCCGACATTCGCTACGATCAATAAAGCTCAGTGGAACAATGGACAATCAATGGCAGCTCGCAACCACGGCCGCGTCTGAATCCTGGCAGGTATCGCACAATACAATATTTCAAGCAGATGTTACCTTATTGTGCACAACTGCGTAAGACCGCCTCCCGTTTGTGTCTGTAAAAGGTGAAATCTATAGTAAATAGCTGAATTAATTAATGCAGATGTCTATAGATGTGTTGGATAGATTGTAATACCATAATGTATTGCTTGCTTAGTATTTTAGTATTGCTACATAGATGTTCTGTCATCTAGACATAATTTTTCATCAGACTTTTGCATATTTGGTTAATTATCGTTATAGTCTAATTTGTTTTGCTACTATGATTGCATTTTTGAAGTGTGCCCGACTTCGCAGCTCAGACCATTACTCAATAACGAGTATCACAGCTTCTTACATTTCCAGACAGTTTCCAGGGACTCGGGGATAAATCGTAAGGGATTATGCAAAGGTGCATAAGACCCCATTTGAATGCACACAACATGATAAATGACTTTGACTTACTAGTGTCAAGATTTGTTGAAATCTCTTATTAGTAATTTGTATAGTAGGTGCTCAAGAAAATAACACAGGAAAATAAAAACAAGCTCCCGTAGAAAAAGATAAAATTAGATAGGAACTAAGTAGCTTTTTTACTGTTTCTCTTAAAAAAGTGCAGAGAAACTTTTTATGTTTACCAGAGAGACGAGCAAACAGAAAGTTCTGAGGACAGAAGTTTCTAGTTTTACTTTTTAAAAGCTTTTAACTAATGCTTTCGTTTGAGAGGAAATTAAAGTTGTGTTGTGAGATTCTAGAGTTTGTAATTCAAGTTGGAATAGACCTCAGTGTAAATGAACTCCTGTAGCCGGGAATTAAATGGCTTTGAGGGCTTGAGGTCTCAAGTAAAGTAAGGTAAAGTAATATTTTATTGCATCAAATACATGTATGTAATGTACATAGGTGCCGTATGTTCAATTATTTTGTGATCGATGAATTACAAGAAATTACATTGCATAAAACTTATTATTACATTAGTACTATTAATGAGTATATCATAAAAATACACGATAACAATTAATATAGAAATGAAAATGCATTTTCAAAGTCTTATCAATGTTTGTAACAAAACTTACGAATGTAGCACAACATTCTGCCAGCGGCAGCGTCTAAATTTAGTCAAATTATCTCGCTGCTTGTATGGCTTATGCTATAAAAATGATGAAGTGGAAAACAAGTATGTCATATATAAATTACGTACGTATTTAGTCTTATTATTTATTTATATAATATGTAGATGGGTATAATAATCATTTTGTTCAAGTAATAGTACATTACACATTTGTTAATTTATTCATTTTATGTTATTACTACGTATCGCAAGGTTGAGTGACTGGATCGAAGGTCTCAGCAGAATAACAGCACTGACCTGTCAGCTTATAGGTAAGCATAACGCTGAGTTGAGATCTTTTTGCTGCTGTAGCACACATCACTGATAGGTTGGTAAGTTCGCAGAATATGTTTAAGCGTTTTAAATGTCTTTTCTCTTTTTTCTTTTAATGTACTTCCTATTTTACTCAATATTGTTTCGACTTTTTTTATTGTTGATGTGTATGTGTGCTTATGCAGTAAATAAACAAATGTCTATGTAGGCATCATTTTACTTTTAACAGTCTCTTTTTACAGTTTAACAGTTCCTTCAGTCTCGTCAAAGTTTAACCACAAAACAATTTTACACAACAAAATCGTCGCTAAACAATCTGTTTTACCAAATAAACATTCCACAAATAGCGCTAAGAAACAAAACTCATAACTCAGTTGTGACGCGACACCGGCACTGGTTCGGAGTGGCTTTGAAGACAATTACAACTTTCCCTCTCATTTGCCTCCCAACTCCTTGCGGTTCCAGGCTCTGGCTCCTCGCTCCTCGGGCCTCGTGCCAACTCGCGACAGGATATTAAATCTGCGTTGTGTCGTGGACTCCGAGTAAACAAAGGCTTGAAAACTTATGAGTCTCTACAGACGATCCAACTGTGGCTCACTATTATAATAATCAGCCCCAATTTTAAATTTGTCGGTTTCCCATAACCAAACTTACATATATTACATTTAAAAGTGTGTTAGTCTGTTTGTTTGTAACGTTTGCACGGCTAAACTGCTGCACAGATCTTAAAGAAATTAGGTAAGGACATAGACTACTTTTTATGAAGATACCACGTATGCGAAACCACGGTCAGAAGCTAACCTAAAACAATTAAGCCCTATGTGCACAACCAAATACAGGTAACAGTGCAAAATTTCACAAAATTTGTTATTATAAGATTATGTTTGATTAGCTACTTTCTAATTATAATTATACAATTCATTTCAGAATTTCAATTTCAATAATACAAACAAGATATAAGTCTGAGGTTAAACCTTTTTGTAATTAAATAAATGGTGGACAAACTAATGCCCCAAACTAAGCTAACCTTGTACTATGGATAACAGAAAACTGATAGAGTTCTAATAAAATGGTAATATATATGTCAGATACTTTATAACCTACACACAAAAAACATATATGTTCACTATACAATGTTATGTCCTTAGGGGAATCGAATCCGCAACCTGCAGCGCAGAAGGCAAAGCTATTATGAGCCATCTGAGCTGTGAAACCAATTAAGGATAGATGTTAGGGGGATGTTAATGTATAAACACAATGTCAGTTCTGATTCGCTGATTTAATGAGTAAAAATATAAATAAATAAAGCTGGACATTTCACACAGCATCTTCGTAGCATTGTAGCACGAAAGTAAGCCGTGCTTGTATTATGGAAACCACATGACTGATAAACTTGAATGATATTTTTTATATATTATTTTTTATACATAAAAAACACCTAAACCCAAACATAAACAAATATTACACATTTTGATATACACGGGCTTTACTCACGTATTATTTTGTCGATAGATCACCCGCAGTACGAACCGTGAACTCGAGCGGCATTTTCCCAATTTGCAATTATATTTGTGAAACAAAATTTGTTGGAATTGGTTGGTCAGTATAGAAATAAGAAGCGCATTTTAAAGCAAGCAAGGGTAGATATGGTGGTTGTGCATTCATTTTGTTCCGTCGTCGGGGTAAGTAGAGATGACAGATTTCATTTCTGCGTCGTCTTTGCTCCTCTGAAGCACACAGCGCTCTCAAGCGTTGGTACAGTTAGCGACAAAAATATAAACCATAATAATGTCGTCCAATTTGATTATTTATATAAAATTGCAGGATTTTTTTTTAAATCTAGGTCTTGGCCATTAAGTTTATAGAAATGGATAACATTGTTATCAAAATAATTTACTTTTGCCGCTGACCGTACTTACCTGCTAGGCAGGCAAGCAAGATGAAATTTTTACGTGGGTTGTGGGAAATTGAATTTTTAGATTTTATTTTTGTCAAGGTTTTTGTTAGCAATATAATATATATCATAATGTTTGAAAATAACATAGCCCATTAAGCTGAATGCATATTTTAGCAATATTTAGTTAAAATTGCTATAGTTAGCAATTTTCTTACAGTCACAAGAGCTTACTCATCTGTATTAGAATTATTTATTTCAACCTCAATAAAACAAGAATTTACAAATAAGTACCATCTGCGAAGGCACTTAACCAAACTAATGCCATTATGTTTCAAATCCACAACAGCATTTGAACAGTCGCGGGCCATTCCCGCGTTTAGCGCCATGTGCAATAAAACTGAGATAAGTCGATACAAATGGTGAATAAACCGGAGCGCGGCATTAGTGAGGCCGTAAAGCCGCATCTACACAGAAAACCGTTACCTTACCTTACTAACTTACTTAGCTTTAGTGATTAGCCACCATTAGTGTGTAGGAGTTGTACACACGACGTGATCACAAGCTGTGGATCTATGTTTGCTGTAGATATATGAAGACTCCTCTGTAATCACAATGCAGCGTGCTTAAGGCAGGACGACGGAACAGACCTAAAAGATATCCGTAGCACGTGGTCTTAGTACAGGGTAGGTACTTATTAATACGGCCCTGAGCTTTTGTGAGTATACATCCAGTATAACGTATAAATGTAGCCGAACAGAATGCATCGGCTCGCGATTACAAACGATGCATTATCCGTTTGGCAAATGTGGTGTATTTTATTGTTAGGGTTATTTTAAACTTTGTATTGTAGACCAATACTGGCAGGTTATTAATGATTATTAAGTTAACCTTTGGAGAATGAGGATGTACTTGTAGACTCAAAATCTGGATGTCTAAGATTACCTCTACCATTTTACCATTATCATAGGAACAGCTTATTATAGACTTTTTAACGACTTTAAAATTAATCTTGTCCGAAATATCTTATGAATTACTTACGAGTACTACGTACACTTCTTTTTAACAAAAGAAAGCTAAGGTGAATGGAATTCGAGATTGCAATTTTCTAAAAGAGGAAAATCGTGGAGTGCTGGAAGTTATTCTCTCGAAGAAAGTTATTCTTTCGACAGCTAACTGAATAATAAGGTTTTTATAGAAAGGTAAGGTAAAGTTTCCGCTTTGAATCGGACACAGCTGCTTGTGTAGTCCAGTATAAGAGCTTTGGAAATCTGCTTCGCTAAGTTGTGCCATGTTAAAATAATACTTACCTCGATTACAATTATTACTAAGAAACAATGTAAATCAATCTTATTCCACAAAGTTGACGTGACGCAAAATAATACACAACGCCCTTCTGTTCCTTCGCAAGACTTACTTAAATATAATAAAATACTAACGATCTTATTGGTTTTGCACCAAAGTGAGTGGAAGAATAATATTTTGAAGTTTAACTTCTTAATTATACTTAAATAACTTGTAAAAGACGTGCTCATTTCTGACGCCATGTAATTAGGTGTTGTATAAAACTGCGGAAAATCAATTCCATAAGAGAGTAAAATATATATTTTTACTTATTTTTAAACACTCATACAATGTTTCTCTAATATAAATTGACTTTTACGCTCTTAAATAAGATCGTTAGTATTTTACGAAATCCTAGATAGTCTGGCGAAACAATAGAATCATTACTTATTATTAGTAATGTAATATTAATACATACATTTCAGACATATTAATGAGTCTTGAGACAAATACTTGCAGATCATACAAACATTTGTCCCGTGGCGGGAATCGAATTCGCAACCTTCTGCGTCTCAGCTGGACCTTGGCTCACTGCGCCTCAGAAGTCGTCTAACGGCACTGCTCTCATTAGACTCCATGCTCATAGTCGGCAGGCGATGACAAAAATCTTTGGATGGCCTATCAACTTCATAACATAAGCTGTAACATAGGTATACAAAAATATTATTTCAAAATATTTATCTATGATCATCAATTTGTATGTTCAATGTTTGCATGTCAGTCAACGATGAAACGTGAAACCGTTTAAATGCATGAACATGAGACACACCAAACAGCGAGTTTTTTTTGTCATTTCAAAACCCCATCAAATTCAGATGTCGTTAGAAAAAAAAATGAAAGGGGATTTATTCCATGATTTTATCAAAGCTTGCGGTCTAATAAATAAAGATTAATATCTTCGCGATAAAAATGTGAACAATTTCTATTGCTCGGCTTAAGTGGATGGTGACCCTCAACCGGTACTACGAGGCCATTGAAGTAGCGGCCGTCTTTTAACGACCATAAATAGCATTGAATGCTAAATTCAACCCTAAGTCAATGGAAAATTGTAGTTTTCTTGCATTTCTGAAATATTTATTAAAGTTGACTATTTTTTGAAAACGAACGCTTCTAGGCCTCGTTAGATTTTTCGTGGGCATAAAAGGAATTTATGATTTTAATATGAGCCCTTTTAACTTTGGTCTTCTAAGATCCAGTGGCCATCATGTAATTGGCGTTATTTATAGCAGTGCCTTCAAAATATTAAGAACTCAAACAAACTAAGGATAGTTACTTTGTTTAATTAAAAAGATTAGCTAGAACACTGGCACAATAAACGAATTGAATTTGTTTAAGCTGTAAGTTCTGTTTTACGATCCTCAACAAACGAAATACATTCTCTATGGGTCTCCGTTCTCTACCACCCGTCATCATCACTCGCCGTTTTTATAAAAACCACAGCATTTTTACTCTATTCCCCTTCTCCTTCTCCGATCCAATTCTGATTGCTGAATTGCTTCACAATCATAATGGCTCTCCAAACATGAAATAATTTTAGCTTTAACAAGTTCAAGCAAGGGTCATTTCAAAAGTCCATTCGTAACTTTTCTACTTTAATTTGAACGGTACCTTCTGATAAGTGACTAAACATCACACGTGACAGGCGTTTTGAACCTTGGAATCATTAATAGAGTTTAACCACTTAATATCAGAGGCCAAATCTGTCCAAAATTTTTTGTCACATACAGATACACCTGCTAACATCTGTCTACTAAACCACTAAAACGCACCGATGTAGGTAAAAGACTCTAGCGGTCACTCGCTAATGATTATAGCAGATGACTATGTTAAAAAAAATAAGCAAGCTATGCCACGTTTCAGTTAGCCACCAGCTACTACGAACTGTTTCCCACTTGGTGTTCCGAGTGAAGCCACCCGCAATATCTAGTGTAACCAGTAGTGTAACATAAATCCGGTAACAAGAGCGCGTGTAAGCGCTGTTTTACCATAAACAAAGCGGTACGGGGAGGCTCGGCCCACTTCCGAAATTGCAGCTATTATGTAAATGCACTTATGCCGGTACCCTCTCCTCCCCTTCTGTGACTTATGCGGGCTTGAGGCACAGTATCGATGTCAAACAGTAAACTAAAGATAACATTCAGAGACATAAACGTACGCTATAGCTATGTTTCAATATTTTATAATGCACATAATTTCAACTAAGCGACATGGAGTAGTTTAAAGCTTACCTACTTACTTATGGTTTTGTATCTTACAGTGAATGCATCTTACAATTAAGGAGACGATCGAAAATTAATATAAAACTGACTCTATCTCTAAGCAGGTTGAAATAACTAGGCATGGACGAAACTTTAGGCTGCTCTAAAAGCTCATTGATTAATTACTATGATAAGTAATTTCACAAGTTCACATGAGACAATTGTTAAGTGAACTTGTGCACAAATTGCAAAAAAAATGTACATCTGTGCGTTTATCATTATTTAGTGGGCAGATGTCATAGCGTCGCAGTGTCATATCTTAAAAATAACTGTTTTAGCCCATATGTCAGAATAAAAAGAAAGAATAAAGCTTTGTTTTACAATACAGCTCTTAATGTCCTTACTGCTTGATAACATTGTACTGTGCCCGTGATTTGTATGGGTCCGCGTGTCAGAAAAAATATATTTAAGCATCATATATTACAGAGGCGTAGTAATAACAGCGCTTACGAATAGTACACGCCTTATGTTACAGTTTTCAGCAATATTTTATAAGCTAGGAAATTTGTCCGCATTAAATTATTTACAACTTCAAGTATTTCGCTATAAATAGTCATTCCTTTATTAAAATGAAGCTGTGAAAGTAGTAAGGGCAAAGGTTTACCCATAAAACCTCTAGAACGTTCTATTTGGGCTTATCGCTAATATAATTTGTCAGTACGTGTTGAAGTCAATTCATTAGTTCTAATTTAGGAATAGTCTTACTCTTGTGTTGTGACTTACGTCACGACTTGTACTGAGAATATATAAACCAAGCTAATAACTTTTTACAGTATAGTCCCTAATATTTCTAGAAACTGCATTTAACTGGTACGTAAATACCTAACAGTTTTTAATTGTGATTACCTACCTCAGGGCAGATTGATACTTCGCTTACAATGCTAGCTGTAAAAATAACTACATTATAAAAAATACCACTGAATTTACTAGCTTTAAAACTGACGGTTTTAGGGCTCCGTAAACTGAGTGAAAACCGTAAAATGTTTTAATACTATGATGCAATGATTATTTAAAATTTACGCCGACGTTAAAACTTTTTATTACTTCGCTACGGTAGGATTATAATTTACATGTATTCCACGATAGTACGAGATATTAATATTTCCAAAACGTATATATAGCTAATAAATGTAAAATCAATCTACAATAATATTAATAAAAAAGTTTGATAATTTTCTGAAGTAACCGATGCGCAAACTCATTCAAAAATATCAGATTCATAAAATCCCCTCAACTGTACGGAACTCTCATTATTTTGCAGGACTCTCCACTTATCCCTGCTCCTCCCGAGTCCGTGATTTCTCCGCGTACTTTATTATTTCACTTAGTTTTCTTCTTTCATATTCAAACCTATATTTTTTGCCATCCATTGTTATCTTAAAAGTCTGAAACCAGCAACAGGTGTTTTAATTTTACAGCGCATTGTCTTTTTAATAAGTTTGTTTCAGTGAGAGGACA
The DNA here is from genome assembly GCA_948098915.1 of Lampropteryx suffumata. Taxonomy (NCBI): domain Eukaryota; kingdom Metazoa; phylum Arthropoda; class Insecta; order Lepidoptera; family Geometridae; genus Lampropteryx; species Lampropteryx suffumata. Next base: position 637,402 of record OX402551.1, read on the forward strand.
GTATTTGTGAATACTTACTATACTATACTTGTAGGCATAGGAAAGGCTATTACTGTAGCTCATAAAGACAAATTAACGTGTTCTCCAATAGTATTTATATTGTAGTCTTAATGCTCTATTGTGTCTATTGTAGTCTATTAAGAAATTTAAAGCATACATAAAGGGTAGATAATCTTTTCAAGGAATGGTCAGAACTAAAATGTTTTAGTACACACTTATGAACTGGTGTGCAACTGCAATAAATGTTATCTAGACAAGTGGCTGTTGTTAGTGTAACTCTTGTAGGTTCATCAAAAAGAGGACTTAAATTGAAACACTTAAATAAGTTTAAAAGTCTTTCAGATAATGGATCAATCGGAATATTTATATTAAAATCACCACAAACTATTATGATCTTATCACAAGCTATTTTTTGCAATACTTCTTCCATAGTGCATTCATATAACCCAAAATCAGCTAAGATGAAAAATCAAATCAAATCAAATCAAAATCAAATAAGATGGATCATGCAAAAAAACGGTAGAACCAGCACAAGTTTCTTGTTTTATAATCATTAAATAAATATAATTATAAATATTCCTAAACTTCAAAATATAAATTGCGAACATAAATTTTAATGTAGTGCTTATTTACGTTATATTTGCTTGCTAAGTAGGAACATAGTTCTACAATAATTACTAATGTCGACATCTTCATACATTACCATACCATATCATTATTATATTTGCTAATAATAACTATTATTATTAAAGCACGGGTGCGCTCAGATGCTAAGGTCACTGCCGTCACCATTCCAGGTACTAACCTCGCCAGGCATGACTGAACTTCCAGTAGCCTTCAAGTTACAACTAACTCTTAACTTACATCTATCTTTGCCACGCCTACATAATATATAAGAAAATGAATTGAAATAATCTCAGTGGGTAATATGTATTTCATTATTTGGTGTTATTAAAGAAAGACAATCATATTTTATGTCACAAACAAAGATAGCGTAAGCGCTTGTAATGTGTTACTTGTGTGACGTACACGTAGATTGTGTGTATAGCGTATACTAAATCACTACATAGTATAAAACAAAGTCGCTTCCCGCTGTCTGTCTGTCCCTATTTATACTTAGATCTTAAAAACTACGCAACGGATTTTGATGCGGTTTTTTAAAAATAGATAGAGTGATTCAAGAGGAAGGTTTATATGTATCATACATCCATGATATAGTAGAGAAACACTGATAATTTTAGAGGTTTCTAATGTGATGTAAATAAAAACATGTTTTTGCGCTTACATTGCAAACGCTGCTGGCTGAACCTTACGAGATAGATCAAAATAATGTTCTACAGTATTGTACACTTTAAAAAGGTCTACAAAAAGTCTGCAATGGTATATGTCTATCTCTTAGGGATGGCCCTCAATGTCTGATGACAATAAAGCTGTGAATGTTGTATATAAAGACATTCTGTAGTATATTTAGTATCAGTATTGCACCCGAAGAATATTGCGAAGCCGGGGCGGGTCGCTAGTAGGGCATAATTTCGTGATGTGATATAATATCGTTTTCCGTGACGATGTCACAGAAGCCCACCGCGTTTTCAACATCATCTCACGGCGTCTGGTAGATACATTGCGTGACCCAAGAGCTGGCTCCTATCTGCCTCAGCGTATTAGCATTGCCATTCACCGTGGCAATACCGCCAGTATCTTTGGAACGCTGCCCTCTGGTAGTGATCTGGATTAGTTGAGCTATCTGTACATCGTTTTAAACGGTCCTTAGATAGCTCAACTGTTTTACCTGTATATCATATTATTGTATATTATTCTGTAAATTTCTGTAATTATTTCTATAAATAAATGCAACTTATATGTATTATGGTATTAAAAGTATATATTATATATTACATTAAATTGTCACAGATGTATATTTAAAAGTAAAAACCTAGGTATATAAGAATATATATATATAAATATTTTCTTATTTAGGTTTTTTTTATTTTCTTATCATCTTTTTGATGATAAGTAAATAAATAATACTAGACTTTTCACATAATCATTTGGTCCCAAAGTAAGAAGAACTTATGTTACGAGTGACATATGACATGACTGATGTACTACTTTATATATTATTTGTATTTTTTTAGGGTTCCGTACCTCGAAAGGAAAAAACGGAACCCTTATAGGATCACTTTGTTATCCGTCCGTCTGTCTGCCAAGACCTTTTTTCTCAGGAACACGTGGAAGTATCAAGCTGAAATTTATATCGAATACTCAAGTTTACTGTCCCTTAAAGCTGTGAAAAAATCAAACTACTAAGCCAACGCAATCAAAAGATACAGCCGTTTATGCCGCAAATTTCCGCAAATTTTCGACACTCGCAAAGGAATCAAAACCTACAGGGTACTTCCCGTGAACTCAGAATCTTCAAATTTGGTACAAAGCAACGTTTTATAGCACAAATAAAGAGAAAATTGCGAAATCCGTGATTTTTTAGTTTTATCATATAATAAAAATATTTTCAATAATTTTAAACTTACTACCTCTTTTCTCATGAACGCGTAAATGTATTAAATTTAAATTCATATCAAATACTCAAGTCTATAATACCTTTAAGCTGTAACAAAATGAAACTTCTATGTTAACGCTATCAAAAGAAACAGCAATTTGAGTCGCATATTTTCAAACTCGCAACTACTCGTAAGGGAATCAAAACCTAAAGGGTACTTCCAGCCGACTTAGAATCTTGAAATTTTGCATAAAGCAATGTTTTATACCACATATAAAGGAAAAATTCCAAAAACCTTAAATTTTTAGTTAAATCACATATTTTAGGGTTCCGCACCTCGAAAGGAAAAAACGGAAACCTTATAGGATCACTTTGTTGTCCGTCCGTCCTTCTGTCTGCCAAGACCCTTTTTCTCAAGGACGCGTGGAGGTAGGAAAACCTACAGGGTACTTCCCGTACACTCAGAATCTTGAAATTTGGTAAGAAGCAACGTCTTATAGCACAGATAAAGGAAAAATTGCGAAAACCATAAATTTTTAGATAGATTTCATTTTGCAATAAAAAAACATTCTTCATTCCTTATTCCTTATTTTACACAAAAAAAAACAAAATCTAAACTTAATCATTAATGGCATGAACACAGGCAAGCTTAACCCTAAAAGGAGTTCTCTTCCAGCAAACCTTGGGAATTGGAGATATTAAAAATGAATGGGAAAGAAGTGTACAAAACGACCTTTGACGACCTCTGTGGCGCAGTGGGCTAAGGTCAGGCTGAGACGCAGAAGGTTGCGGGTTTGATTCCTGCCACGGGACAAATGTTTGTATGATCTGCAAGTATTTGTCTCGGGTCTGGGTGTTTCAATGTATAATATGTATGTATTTAAAAAAAAAAAGTATATAAGTAATATACACAATACACAAGCTCTGCTCACTTTGGGGCCAGATGATAGTGTGTGAAATGTCCGGGATTATTTATTTGTTTTTATTAATTTTAAAAGGAGGAAAAGAGAAAGATTAAATTCATAAAAGTAATTTAAATATGAACTAACTAATAGAGAAATACAGATAAATAAAATATAAACTAAATATAATTACCTAAACATTATTACTAAATATATTATATAATATATAATTATTAATAATTATTATATATGTATATATATATATGTCGGAGAGTAAACGAAATAATATGAAATGAAAATGAAAATGAAAAATGTTTATTTACAGCAAAACAGTAAGATTAAAAATAACTTAAACTTAACACATGATATGCATAAAATGAAACAGTGAGTAAATATCCTACGAGTACATCTATATAATAAAAGCTTAGATTGTTTACATAATAAATATTAGCATCAAGGCAATTTGGTTCTCTTGAGTTGCTGATAGGAGTAGTATCGAGTTTCCTGTGATACCCACACTAGATGAAATCTGTATCGTGGGTATCTATACGATCAACTTTACAAAGTTAGGACCTCGGTTAGGGTTAAACAAAAGAGATAGATATATTTATATATGTTTTCAATATTATTATAGATACATTAGCAATAATAATTCAAACATAAATAAATATATATATATAAATATAATTTATATAAATATAATATATATGAATATAATATATATAAATATAAATATGAGTGTGAGTTAAATATGAGTTCGAGTTTAATAAGTTTAATAATAACTCGAACATAAATTTCAAACTCTCTAGTATGTAGTTTATGTCAGAGTTGTCAGTAGGGTTTCCGTGCAGTCATATGTATGTGTTGCTAGGTTATAATATATGGTTATAATATATTTAGCTTTGGGTACAGCACAGTGCTTTGTATCACACAGTTTAACAACTTTATTGTAAAGCAAGGTTGAAACAAATGGGCAAAACCGTTTTGCAAAGGACGTGTTTACCGGTACAGAACGAAGTTTAAAAACTCTGTTGGCTAATAATTTATGGTAGAAGTCACTGCCAAGAACAGTCTTATGGACAGCAAGAAACGATCTAAGCACAAATAGTTGACGTATGCTAAGTACTCCACTATCGCTGTAGACACTCTGAGTAGAGTACCTAAAAGGCTTTCGTAGCATTGTCTTTAATACTGATCGCTGGGCTCTTTCTACTAGGATCAACGTTGTTTTGGGGGCACCGCCCCAGCAAGTAATGCAATAGGTAAAAATGGCTAAGTATGTAGTCCTCAGGGTGTTAAGGTGGGCTGAGTTTCTAAGCTGCCGCATTACGTACGATATTTTGCGGGCTCGGGCTGATAGGTTGTTAATATGTTTTTTGAAATTTAAATTTTCATCTAATATGATCCCAAATATTTAATCGAATCAGATTTGTCTATGTGTTCACAGCTGCATGATGGTGCAAACGCCGAAGCCATTCCCCCGCATTTGTGAAGTTTGATGGCAGTTGGTGTTTTTGGTGGCGATGATTATTTAGTCTTGTGGAAGCAAATGAACTTAGTCTTTTTTATATTTAGGGTTAGTAAGTTTTTCTGTAGCCATTGACTTACCAATAGCATACCTTGTTCTGCATGTGACATTACATTTTTCCAGTCTGACCCACTAAAAATTATTGCCGTGTCATCTGCATAGCAAACAATATCAGCGTTAGTTAGGCTTAAGTGATGTATACTATTACTATTCAGGATGAAAAGCGTGGGTCCTAAAATGCTCCCTTGAGGGACACCAAATTTGATTTGTCGTGAGCAGCTTGTTATACCACCAACGCTTAGACACTGTCTCCGTTCCGAGAGATAACTATTAAACCAGTGTAATGCAATTCCTCTTATACCAGAGTGTTCCAAATTTTTTAGCAATAATGGGATGGAAACAGTGTCAAATGCTTTAGCCAAATCCAGGAAGACTCCTACACAGCTCTTGTTTTGGTCAAGACTAGAAACTATTTTAGACAGTAAGTGAGATAGGGATTTCCTCAGTGGATTTGCCTTTTCTAAAACCGAATTGTTGTTCCGATAATATCTGACGGGATTCGAGGTAATGGACAAGTCTATTATTAACTATTATTAAGATTGTTAATAAGACTCTCCACCTCTACAACGTTTGTAGGGTTCATAAAAAATGAGTTTTAGAAGTTACCACCAGGGGCAACTTCGTGTGCCAAATTGTCTTGTGTCGTGTGTAAATTGGATAGAATATTTTGCGCTAAGCTTTGACCTACAGAGGAAAAATATTCATTGCAAAAGTTGAGTGCTCGCTCAGGTTCTGTCTCTCCGTGCGCGTGAAGTAATTCTCGCGGCTCTCGCTTTGTCGTCGTAAGATGGCAGATATCTTTTATAGTTGTCTTTTATTTCCAGAGTTGTCTAGGATTGTTTTTATTTGATTCTAGTTCTCTATTTTCGTACTCTATTTTAAGTTTACGTAGCAAGCCGTTGCAAAAATTACGATAACGAGTGTATATTGTACGCAGCGTATGGTCGCTAGGATTTCGTTTTGAACGGGTATGAAGCAGGTCGCGGTGACGCATACACCGCACTAGGCCTGGAGTTATCCAAGGCTTTATGATGCGATGTGCGCGTTTAACAAGTGTTTTTTTAGTATGTTTATTGATAACATTTAGTAGTGTGTTAGTGAAAACCTGAGTTTGTTCATTAATATTGTCTTCATCAAGTAACTCCTCTCAGTTTATTAATTCAAGTTCTTTTATAATAAATTTAATGTCTCTAGATATTTTCCATTTACAAGGGTGGTCTCGCCTTGGATCCTTAAATGTCAACCCAGCCATAACTAGGTTGTGGTCGATTACGTCTGATTCACAAACAAATCCCTATGGCATTTCTCTTGCTATAATAAATTCTATAATAAATAACAACAGAAGAAATTAAAGAAACACATATTATAAATAATAAAGATATCAATATGGAAAATAACCAATCAATTAGTTCAAAATATTACTTGATTAATTTGATTGTGTTAATGAAACTAAACTTATTTATGTTGATTTTTGAAATGTATTAAGTACTAAGATGTTCATTTGATTTTTAATCTTAATCTTTAAAATTGCGAGATGATTTCCGGTAAGCCATTTCCGTTTAATTATTTTTTGTGTAATAAGTCATTCGTTTGATTTCCGAGAGTGATGGTATTATTGTAAGTTCATTTCCGTTTCCATTCAAATTAGTTGGGATTTGACTTGGTATTTTAAAATGTCATGAAAGCGGAAACGCAGACGTTGCCAACTATTTCCGGGGCGTTTGGACAAAGCTTTTGTAGTACATCTTGCTTGTGAATTTAGTCACTTGTTTTGGAGAGTTTGTAATAGCAAGACGTGGACAAAAAACTTGTCTGTTACCGCGTAATAAAGGCATAGTTTTTAAGAATAATCTGTGTGCAAATTCGAATAAAACTGTGAGCATTACGTGTTTCGTTTACTTCGTCACCTGGAGAACCTAATAGCGCCCACAATAATGGAAGGTGAAGAAAATGACCACCTGATGTCGCACCCTGCCATGCCTGACGCGACATCAGAAGTGGGATTACCCCAGGCTCGAAAGGAATCTGCACGAATAACCGGTATGGATGAAAGTTTTCTGCTAGCACTTTTGGAATCACAAAATCGAAATCTTTCCTGCCTAATCGGTGCAATGAAACCACCAAAAAGTAATGAAAAGATTTCTTTACCACAATTTGATCTAGACAAGTCTGATAATGATCCACGTGCCTGGTGTGACACTGTTGACCTTTGTTTGTCGGAACGTAACCTCTAAAGGAAGTGGTCTGATAATGGTGATTAGTAAGGCTCTAAAAGGAGGCACATCGTATCGTACGGAGGTATCACTTGGTCAGAATTCAAGGACCTGTTCAAAGCACGATACAATTATATTGAAACACCAACGGCGACGCTTATGAATTTTCAAAATGGTAAACCTACGGAAGGCGAATGCTTAGCCGCATATGCGTCTCGTTTAATGACCTTGCTTTTATCACGCTGGCAAATGACTACAGAGCAGATCGCCATTGCTACGGTACTCTCTCACGTGGCACAGTTTGATGGAAGATTACAATGTGTAGCCTTTACTACCGACATTTCAACACGTGACAAAATGCAAAAAGAACTAAAAGCTTTTTCATTTAAACGAAAAACAAGCACGCCAGTTCAAAAAGGGCAGCTTGGCGGCATTCGTGTCGAATATAATTACGTGCCACAACTGCGGTAAAATAGGACATCGTGACAGTGACTGTCTACAGCGACGTGACCGGATATCCAGTTTCCAGCATTCAGCAACAGCTGCTACTAAACCTGAACGAGAGAAGATACTAGATGTGACCTGTTTCAAGTGCGGCATCAAGGGTCACTATCAATCGAGATGTGCTCTTAACGCGGGGACCAGCAGTAGCCAAGGTGTTTCCAGCAGCGAGACCCGATCAGCTGCCGAGGCCACTCGACGGGTCGACGTATGTTTTTTAAGCAACCCTGAGGGCAACTGTTAAATAACGGTAAGTTGTTTCTATTTCACTATGAATACGGTTTTCAGAACAGCGATTAGTTAACATTGTTACTCTCATTGGTATAGGATCGGCATTGGATTACAGTACAATGCAAATGCCATCTGAAGTGAGCAATATCCATGGTTGGTAGGGAGATTTAAGATCAACTGTGAACATTATTGCTAAATTTCATTCGCGTCTAAGAAAGGATTAATGTGTGCAATCTGGATAACAACACTGTGAAATCGGATAATTTGAGCAACATCAAAACAGATTTACCTAATGAATGTTGCTGAGCGCTTCTTGACACCTTAAATTGTTTTTATTAGTTTATTTCCCACGTATATAGCAAGATCACAAGTGGCATCTGAACCGCATGGTTCAACGCTAGCCTTGCAGACTAAGTGCACAGGAGAAAGAGGTGGTACGAGATAAGGTAAGAGCTTAAGGATGCTGGTGTGATCCAGCCGAACTGTTCTCCGTTCTCCAGTCCTGTGCTTCTGGTTAAAAAGATTGATGTCTTAGACCATGTGTGTGGAGTACAGAGAGCTGAATGACCACACCATATCTGACAGGTATCCTCTTCCTCTGATCTCTGACCAAATAAGAAGATTAGGTGGTGCAAAATGGTTCTCGAGTTTCGACGTGCTCAGATACCATCAGATACCTGTTCAGGAGCCTCTGAGGCGCACTTTAATCCTTTCAACACACTGGTTAGAAATAACTAGTGACACGATAAGAAGAAGAACCTGTTCATGAGTACTCTGAAGAATATATTAAAATGCGTCTAGGTAAATAAGGAGCAATCGTGACAGGTAGCGGTTGCTGATGTTCAATTGTCAACTGTAACGAAAGTTACTTATTTAGAATTGCTAATAGGGTAAGTTGCATGACTTTTAAGTTTGATGTCTGTTGCTGATAACTCAGCAGAAGTAGATTTCAGATTAATGAGAAAACACCGCGGTCTAGGGTATCGAGGCAAATGCTGTTTATGACAAGCAACGATTCGATTAAAGTTAAAATTCAAAAATTCTTTGTAAGCGATTATTGTATTCATTGTAAGAGTTTTTAAAGTATTAAAGACCAGGACTTGCAAATATCCTCATGATAGAGTAGGAATGGTACCTGATCATCAGATTCCCAAAGAATTGGACTATAATGTGTTTTAGATCAATCTGTTCATGGTGGTGTTGATGATGACGTGACTAGTGACAGTAGTTACTGTTAACGGTGCATCCGATTGACTGAGATGCACCTGCAACCGGTGGACTGGTTGGAATGGCCGAAGGACTGAGCCAAGAATGCATCCGAATGACTGAGATGCATTTACAATTGATGGACTGGTTGAAATGGCCGAAGGACTGAGCCAGGGATGCATCCAAATGACTGCGATGCATCCGCAACCGATGGACTGGTTGGAATGGCTGACCCGTGTGCAGGGTCTGAAGACTAAACTCTGTGACTGTTAAAATTATACGCTGATGGAACTGGCGTCAGACGCCTTTTGTGTCATTGATTAAATGGTTTTGGAATCTGACGACCAGATTAGAAATAGGATTACTATTTTTCTATTTACTTTGCCTGCTAGGCAGAATGGCCGAACGGATTATTGCCTGCGTTTTCTTTATTTCCAGGTCCTACACCCGAGGACGTGTGACGTCATGATGGCCGTGTCGGAGAGTAAACGAAATAATATGGAAAATAACCAACCAATTAGTTCAAAATATTACTTCATTAATTTGATTGTGTTAATGAAACTAAACTTATTTATGTTGATTTTTGAAATGTTTTAAGTACTAAGATGTTCATTTGATTTTTAATCTTAATCTTTAAAATTGCGAGATGATTTCCGGTTAGCCATTTCCGTTTTATTATTTTTTGTGTAATAAGGCATTCGTTTGATTTCCGAGAGTGTTGGTATTATTGTAAGTTCATTTCCGTTTCCATTCAAATTAGTTGGGATTTGACTTGGTATTTTAAAATGTCATGAAAGCGGAAACGCAGACGTTGCCAACGATTTCCGGGGCGTCTGGACAAAGCTTTTGTAGTACATCTTGCTTGTGAATTTAGTCACTTGTTTTGGAGAGTTTGTAATAGCAAGACGTGGACAAAAAACTTGTCTGTTACCGCGTAATAAAGGCATAGTTTTTAAGAATAATCTGTGTGCAAATTCGAATAAAACTAAGAGCATTACGTGTTTCGTTTACTTCGTCGCCTGGAGAACCTAATAGCACCCACAATAATGGAAGGTGAAGAAAATGACCACCTGATGTCGCACCCTGCCATGCCTGACGCGACATATATATATACCTAAATATATTAAACTTACATGAAATAATACACAAATAAATATACCTAAATACTTACAAGGAGAGATAGTGCTCTTTGACTTTACGCTTGAAAATGCTAAGCGAGGGACTAGCGCTGATAACGTGAGGGAGTGAATTCCACATCTTCACAGAGTGGACCGTGAATGAACCACCATAGCGACTAGAAGAGTGTGCAGGCAGGCTTTTTTTCAATACATATTTATTATACATTAAAACACCAAAAGCGGAGAAAAATTTGTTTTATGGCGGGAATCAAACTCGCAACATTCTGCGGCTCAGCCGAGGCTAGGCTAGGCCCAATGCGCCACAGAGGTCAACCAATAAACAATGTAAAGTAAACATGGTTGCTTTTAATAAATTATAAAACAAAAAAATAACGTGTGCGTCTCGAGACGCCCGACAGAAGTGATAACTTAAACTAATCTAACTAGCGCTGTGGGTTAGAATGGGAGCGGAGGAGCCGGCCTACCGCTGCAGTATGCGTGAGAGAAAAAGAAGCCAGACAGAATGGCGCTGTAACGCGTTATGTATGGGTAACTTATGGGACGGTAAACCCATAAGAAATTCACCTCGAAAAAAACATAAATCAAAAATATGAGAATTTAAAACTGAACACATTACAATAAATATAACCGATGAACTCCGTCATTAAATTCAATATCTGCTCATTAACGTAACATTAGGAACCAGCTACACGTACGTGAAACCATTATATTCCATTCCAGCAATTATTTCAACTCATGGTATTAAATCTATTAAGGTACTAGCTTTTGCCCGCGGCTTCGCACGCACAATAAAAAGTAAAAAGTAGCCTATGTCCGTTCGTAGGATACGATCTATATCCGTACCAATTTTCACAGGATCACCGCTAGGCCAATCTGAAGATTTCCTAAAAATGTCATCAAAAGCGGTCCAGCCGTTTCGGAGTCTATAGCGAACATATATATACACACATCGCCATTTATAGATATGGTATGTACTATTAGAAAATGGAAATATGGTTTTGATGATAGAATGGATTTCTTTATAACTATTAGATACATTATTAGAACACGTTGACAAAGAATCAAGCAAAAAATATATATTCTTTGGTGCTTGTCAAAGCTTTGCATGCGGCGGAGCAGGTAATTTCAATATAGTAATAGTCCTAAAGATGAAAGCTGAAGCGGTTTACACTAGTGATAATAAATGTGAAAAAATATAAAAATGAATAAAAAATATTGGCAGACATTACACACAGCATCATCTAGCCCCGAAGTAAGCGGAACTTGTGTTATGGGAACGACATGACTAATATACTATTTATATGTATTTTTTTGTTAATACATACATATTATAACAATATGGTAAAAACTTAATTCAGACACAGAATCAGGCACCAATAATGCAGTTGTTGGATTTTGCGTTAACTAAATTTAACTATACCAGTCCCATTCATTTAGAACGGAAGAAAAACACTTCTCACATCCCAAAAACCTTCCTGAAAGTCTTATTTTTTATTTATTGAAAAAACAATGTCATTAAAACACAAATGACAAATAATATTATAAATATTATTTGACGACCTCTGTGGCGCAGTTGGCTAAGACCCGGCTGAGACGCAGAAGGTTGCGGGTTCGATTCCCGCCGCGGGACAAATGTTTGTACGATTTGCAAGTATTTGTCTCGGGTCTGGGTGTTTCTATGTATAATATGTATGTATTTACAAAAAAAAAAGTATATAAGTAGTATATCAGTCATGTGGTACCCATAACACAAGCTCTGCTTACTTTGGGACCAGATGATGTTGTGTGAAATGTCCGGGATTATTTATTATTTATTTATTAATTCAAACATTAATTTAAAATATACGAAAACATATTTGACAAATGTCACATTAACATTATAATTTTAGTTAAAACTGTGTATCTGAATACATTTATTTTCAGAAATAACCACAGATATGTACAGAATAATATACATCAAAATAAAATACATGTGAAACAGTTAAACTGCTTAAGGACTATTTAAAACTATCTATAGATAGCTCAACTGAATAAATAATCACAACAAACATTATATGGAGTATGCACCAACTCTAAAGGACGGTAAGCCTTCGTCTTGCATGGCGTAAAACTCCCTAAAAGAAGACTCTAAAATCATATGACTTGTCCAACTTGACTGCATGAATCGAAGTGCTTTGTTTCCATCTTGACAAACAACAAACGCAGCGAGCTCTGAACACGCGCCATTCATCATAGTAAAACTAAAGATACAGATACACAACATCACCGTATCAATCCCGTTCTAGTAAAGGACTTCTACGAGAGAATCTGCAAAACGCATCAGTAATGCTTCTGGAGTTGAAGATGTCTATTGGTAACGTTGGTAACTGCTTACTATCTAGAAAGCTGAAGGAAAAATAATTAAACACACGAGTACTTATATTTTGACGACAGAAACAGGTATGTCTTCTGTAGAGGCCTCCTGTGGTACGAAGGTGAAAGAGCTTGGTCATTTCATTGACTACGTGTAGCATTTGCCCGTGACTGGTAGTTTAGCTACGATTTTGTACAAGTTGATTTACTGTGAAAGGGTTTCTATATTACTTTACAGCACATTTTGCTCTAGCTGTTTGTTACCTTGTGCTTGTAAATGAATGAAAGTTTGCTAATAGAACTGCACGTGCGCTTGACTCATTTCTGCGGAACTAACTGTAGCTCGGAGTCTGAAACAATCGAACAAACAAACTCCACTCTGCTTGTGTTGAAATTTTATTACAAATATATAAGTACTACAACAATTTAGACACACAGTTTGGTTACAAATGTTACGGTAGTAAATGTCAGGGATATCGTTAGTAATTTTTTTTTTTTATGTTTCATATTTAAATATATACCTAACAAGAAAACATAAATTTATGTACAGAAATAGTAACAGATACGTACAAAATAATAAACAATTATATTAAATTCATATAGAGCTATCTAAGGACCGTTTCAAAGGTTATATATCACCTGATTCTGATCAATGCTAGAGGGCAGTGTTCCCAAGACACTGGTAGCATTGCCACGTTGAATGACAATGCTGGGCCAGAAAGGAGCCAGCTTTTGGGTCAAGCAATGTTTCTACAAAAGAGGATCGTAAAAAATGCACTACGACTAGAAGGAATTTCTTGTCAGTTCTTTTCGGGCTTTGGTTAGGATGAATTGGCACCTAAATTAACCTATTATGTACGTTTCAAAGTGATCCTTGTGATAGTATTGAATAAAGTATATTGTGACTTTGACTTTACTAGACGCCGTGAAATTTTACAAACACGGTGGGCTCATGTTCGCCGCACTCCGCACTCCCAGGGTCTTGACTCCAAATTCTCAAATATGAAGGCCTTATCATGCATATTTGCGCCTTTTGGACCTTCCATGGCATATTCAGCCGCCCAACATGCTCTAACGGAAGTCCCCGACAGATATCGAATGTGACTGAATTAAATAATTGTAGCTCCTTATCAATAGAGCAAGTATGCGAAATCTCAGCAATAGAATTGATAGATTTTAATATTATTATTGTTTGTGTTTATCGATCTAACATTACTCGAACGTCCCAGTTTTTTCCAGTTTTCGAAACTTTAATTAATAAATTAAAAGAAAGTGACAGGGATTGCGTCATGGTGGGAGATTTTAACGTGGTACTTTGTTCTTTAAATAGTGATAAAAAAAACTAACAGATATAGTAAATATGCTAAATTTAACAAACATCGTGGATTTTCCGACTCGTGTAACAACTTCGACAAGTACTTGTATTGATCATGTATGTGGCCAATGAGAGCGCGCTCGCTGGCACTGTGCGTGCGACCCATGCGCAGACCCGTCTGAGTGACCACTACGCTGTGCGCGTCGAGGTTCAGTGTGAGTCGAGCGCTAAGCTACCACCACTTTTACACCTAGCGAGAACTTATACCTACGCTAATAAATGCAACTTCATCGCATCGTTGACAAGCGTAGACTGGGATGAATTCTCTCAAACTCTAGTTACTCGGAGCTAGCGGCTTGGCACGTGTGGTGGTAAACATCATAACAAATAATTTTTATATTTGCTTTCCACTACAGAAACGTGCGATCCCGCGAAATAGTTTAAAAACGTGGGTATCAAACGATATTGTCAGTATAGAGTATTTAATACGCGATTCGAAATCTTTAGGTGAAAAGTTTCCTAATAACGAAAACCTAATCATAAAAATAAATGAATTCCAGGATAGATTTGATAAGATTACCAAAAAAGAAAGGAGCAATTTCTATTGTAATATGATAAAAAACTCCACTAATATGTCAAAAACTATGTGGGACGTCGTGAAAATTGAAACTGTCCGGTTTAAATTTTCACGACGTCAGCGTCGGCGACGCAATCTTGACGTTCTCGAATTCCTCAGGAGACATGATGGTACAAAATTGGCAAACGACGCTGCTGCAATAGATGCAATCAACATGCATGTTGTCGTCGCTGCGAAGACGTGTGGTGCGCCTACTGCGAGTGTGCCATCAGCAACGCGCGCACATTCAGGGTATTACCATTGTACAAGGGCAAAGGAATGAAAGATGATTTGAACAGTTACAGTTGCTAAGATCTTCGAGCACGGCCTTAGTACGAGGCTCACGAATCATCTGTCGAATACGGACTCGCTGTCTGACAGGCAATATGCCTATCGACCGGAGAGATCCACGACAGATGTAACGAGAGAGTTGGTGCGGCGCGTGCTACAGGCGAGAGAGCGCAGGATGCAAGTGGCGGTGGTATTCTGTGACCTGTCGAATGTCTTCGACGTCGTTGACCATGAAGTCCTTGCAGCGAAACTTGAGCATTACGGCATAGGGGGAATGCCTCTACGATTGCTATTAAGTTCTATGACTGGACGATCACAAATCGTCACGGCCAGGGGAGGGAAATTTCAATCGGTGCCGATGACGACTGCCATAGGCGTAGCGCAAGGCTCATCGCTATCGAATATATTATTTTCTCTCCTCCTTAATGACCTGCCTGACTGTATTTCGGATGCGCACATTCTTATGTATGCTGATGATGTAGCAGCGATCGTGGAGGCTCCTAAGAGGGATGTCTTGGAGTGCAAGTTGAACGCGGTAGTCAACGATTTGCAGAAATGGTTCCATCAAAACGGCTTGATGCTATATGTGAGCAAGACCAACCTTATGCATTTTAGCCTTGTAGGCCACCATTGTTCGCCACTATCAGTGAGCCTAGGCGGACGTGCTCTCAATCAGGTTAATACCACGTCCTTCCTAGGATTTACCGTTGATAGAGATCTCACATGGGAGGAGCACATCGATAGGCTATGCAAAAAGATAGGAAGATCATGCTTCGCCTTATGGCGCCTTTCAGCCACTCTAGACCGAGATATGGTGAGAAGGTTTTACTTTGCCTCGGTCCACTCGTTTCTTCAATACGGAGTGGAGGTCTGGGGATGCGCCGGCGATTGGGAGCGCGTTTTCAGGCATCAAAAGAGAGCAATACGGGCCATTGTACGAATTCCACAGTATATGTCCGCGCGGCCGTTCTTTTAATCGTTAGGTATTTTGACTATACCTTCCCTTGTCATACTTCAGGCTGCGATATATATAAGAAATAACTTCGATAAATACGCAAAAAACTGCGACGGTAACAGATATGATACAAGGCATGCGAACAGGTTAAGAGCGCTCCCACGACGACTCGCCAAGACGTCGAAGTTGATATAAGTAATAGGACCAGAAGTATACAACCGTATTCCGACTAGCATTACTGACGCTCCCTAGACGCTATCTTTTAAGTACCGACCTAGGAAGTGGCTAATCGATCAAACAATTTATGATTATAATGATTTTATTGATGCAAAATGTAAAAGTACCTATTAAATTAAATATTGTTTATTATATATATTACAATAATTTTCCCATTTAATTTTATACCATCATATTTTAAAATGTTAATAATTATTATATTATATAATTACTTATTGTCTCGATTTGTTTGACCTGTAACTTTTTCTGTTATGACTAAATGACTATTAACTATGAACTATGATGGACTATGGCCAGAGTGTCTACGCAATAGCATCCCATACCAATGTCCTACCCATCTCCCAACGCACAAGAGTCATACCATCATTGCTAAGATTTGCATGGCAATCCTACCAATATAATAATATTTGTTATTTTATATATTCAAAGTAACATTGTTGCGCAACCTCCTCTCTATTTCTTAGCTGAATAGTGAAATCGTTTATCGAATTCAGTGTAACGCAACCTAGAGGTATCCAATTCACACCCTCAACTCGATACGAGACAATTCACTCGTGAGATTCACACATTCTCGGATAAATAAATCCGTTCCTACCCGCCATTGTTTTATAGGCGTGAAATGGACAATCGGGACGCGAGGGTGCTCGTTGCAAAGCGTGAATGGGGATGGAGGGGTGGATTTCACTGAAGGAAAATGTACGACAAAATGTTGAATTTCTCTTGAAGAGTCCTCATTCTATATTTATGATGTTTTATTTAATAATCTAGCTTAAGTTATAATATATTATAGCTACACTATTTTTATAATGATAAATCGAGTTCTATAACAAATAGTTTAAAGGCATTGAATACACAGTTCTAAATTAAACACAAAATCTAGTGATTTTCAACTAAGAAAATTATTTCATTCACGGAAAGAACAAAGTTGGAAATAAATATGTAAATAATGCTGGATATTTCACACCTTATCATCTGACCCCGAAGTAAGCAGAGCTTGTATTATGGGTAACACATGACTGATATAATGTACGTACTACTAATATACGTGTTTTTAAATTACACATTATTACACAATATTATACATAGAAACACCCAGACCCGACAAATACTTGCAGATCATATAAACATTAGTGCCGTGGCGGGAATCGAAGCCGCAACCTTCTTTGTCCCAGCCGGGCATTGACCCACTGTGCCACGGAGGCAGTCAAATACAAATTAAGTTTAATTTGAGACAACTTCAGCTAATAATTGAATCCGAAATTGAATGCAAAGTTTTTAAACATCTCATCAAAGAGCATCCTCATCACTTTGAACATGATTCATAGAAAATTACTCAGAAAAACATAATTAGAGTTTCTAAGAAGTAACATCCGTAGGTATAACATAAGTAAAAGAAATAAGAATTTTCTATTCCCTCAGGCTAAACAAAGCTGCTGACCTTAGCAAATCGTACTACGTAAATAATCCAACTAATATTATATAAGGATCATTTGTATGGGTATGTTTGAATTTTTATATTTATGGGTGTTTCTTTGTTACTCTATAACTAACAATAAAAAATAATGGCTAAACCGATTTAGTTGAAAATTTGTATAGATATAGATGTAGACACGATTAATATATACTTATAAGGTACGAAGCGAGCAAAGCTGCGAGCAGCAGCTAATACATAATATTTACCTAAATGTTTCTCCAGTAGGTATTTTCCCACTATCTGACCTGTGCAAATAAGCTTCGGGCGGTTTGGCTTGTTGTTATTGTCATCACAGGCAATGTTCTTCTACTGATTTGAGGACCTCTGTGGCGCAGTGGGCTAAGGTCAGGCCGAGACGCAGAAGTTTGCGGGTTCGATTCCTGCCGCGGGACTAATGTTTGTATGATCTGCAAGTATTTGTCTCGGGTCTGGGTGTTTCTATGAATAATATATATGTATGTATTTACAAAAAAAAAGCATATAAGTAGTTTATCAGTCATGTTGGTACCCATAACACAAGCTCTGCTTATTTTGGGGCCAGATGATGGTGTGGATAATATCCGGGTTTTTTTTATTTTTTTTATTTTTCTGATACTAAAGCCTTCTTCAAACGGTGAGCTACATTATTAACATACATTATACATTAATAACTTTTAATTATCATTAAAGAAAAATGTTACATTGTAACATTATAATATTTTTAAATGGAGCCGTACAAAATGGCTTCGTTTTAAATGATGCGTTCATAAATGAATAAGATTCTGCATTTTTCTTTAATGATAATTAAAAGTTATTAATGTATAATGTATGTTAATAATGTAGCTCACCGCATGAAATAAGTGGTATATTTACCATCATTAACCTATTGCTGTCCACTATTGGACATAAGTCTCTCCCAAGGCGTACCTTATCCTGGGGTACACATCCACATCCACTTTCATCTCGCTATTTTAGAAATAATTTAAAAATTACATAAATCCTAAAATTATTCTTCTAGCAAGGTTAATTTATGTTTGTCACGCACACCAACATAAATAAAGAACCCGACATGACGCAGTTAAAACCTAAAAATGTATACCACCGTCCATGGGTAAAATAGTATAAAACAATTTAACTTTTTACAACGTTTGTTTGTGAGAGTCTCCATCCTCCGCCTCCGTGAGCAAGGGGCATCGCTAATTGTAGCTCGGACGCGGTCGGGAACTTTTAATTAATATTGGATTCCGACGCGTACCCATCCTTTTTTACCCGAACCCGGGAAAGTAAAAGAGGTTATAATGCCCGTACAATACAAAAACATACAATATACAAATAATCAGAGCTCAAAACATTTATAAATTACTTAACTAAGTGCAAATCTTTGTCAGTAACAAATATAAGGCATTAGAGCAGTTAACTGCCGCTCCGTCGCACCTAAAGTATCATACTTGTACAAATCTGTAATAACCTTTCTAAGGGGATGAAACGAAGTTCAATAAAAAAAAAGAAACATAAGTTCAGGGAGTAAAATTAATAAAATAAATTACTCGAACACATAAACAGAAAACGAGCAGCTATGCACCCAATTTGCAGAAACTTAGCCCGTATTCGGATCCCACGGCCTAGTTTCGCTCTTTTTCAAGAGGAGGATCGAGGAGGTCTCACGCGTAATTTACGACCAACTGTTTGAGGATAATAAATTATTCGACTGTCTGATGATTCATTTCGTCGGTGGATATTAAAAATGTTTTAGGTATAAAACTCACAACCGACTCTTGAGAAAAGTGTACCTACTAGCTCAAAGGTACCGGATTGAAAATAATGTAAGTGTATCTAAACTATATTCGTTATTAATTGTATGAGGGGAATACATTTATGTCAATGAATTAAGGCACCAAAATGCAAATATAAATCAAAATTTAAAAAAACACTCGACATACATGAAATACAACTAGATAACCATTGAAAAGATTTCAATAAGTCAAAACAAGATACCTTTCATAAGTTTGCGAGGAGTTGGGTATCCTGCAGATTCCAGGTGATGCTGCACAGCATCAGGTCAAGGTTACCTTCTTCTTAGAAAATTGTTTATGTAACAGGACACCAGATTTTGAATTAATCAGGGCTATGAAATTTACTCACATCTCTTCATCAACTACAAAAGAGCTGATGATCTTTAAATGGTTGAACATATTTTTTAAGTCATTGTTAAGAACACTCGATCAATATTAAAAAAAAAACAAAATCGGTTCATCCGCTTAGGAGCTACGATGCCACAAGCAGACTAAAAGAAAGACACACTACAAACTTTAACACCCATTTTTTATCGGGGGTTAAAAATTAAATAATTCACGACACAATTCATCCTAAAATGAATTTATTTTCACGCAAACTCGTTAACTTCACAGTTTTCTGTTGCGACAAAACAAGTCTGTAAATAGCTCGATCAACGACCACAGCGCATTTTTTATTAATTTTGCACAAAATTCAAAGCTAAAAATGTTTAAAAACACTCAGTACATGAATCGGGCGTAAAGCCTGCGAGTGCTTCCGGTGATAAAAGAGGTAGTTTCCCTCAGAACTGGTCGTAAGTCTTGCTATTGCCCCTTTCCTTTAAAGGTTTTAATAACTTGGTTTTAATAGGTTGATTGACTTTAAGTTGCTAGTTCCCTACGCGTATGCGATTTTATATGTACCTATACTAGTCAGTGAAATTTGGTTTTTTGTGATAAATAATAACAGTAACACAATTAAAATAAATTAGGGTTTGGGTTTGGGTTGGGTTTTTCTTTATAAATTTAAGTAAATTTATAAAGAAAAACCCTCAAGATAAGTTACCTAGAAGGTTTTTAGAAATTTACCCTCTTTTCCTCCTCAAGGATCGGATTATAAATGTTTTGACGTAGTCTCCTTTAAAAATTTATGGTAAAATTAATAGCTGCACAAGAAGGTTTTGTTTTAACCCTGAAAAACCCTGAAAAGGGTGTCATTATGAAAGAATTGCGGGATAATGAGTGAATTTGCAAAATAATTGTTGTAAGATTTTGTTATTAAAATCAGATGAATAGACCGTTTTTGTACGAAGAAATCATTAAAAATAACGACGCAAAGGTGAAACTTTTAGATTCTTAGCACCAGCTTTTGACATCTTGTATTCAATTTGACAAGACGAGGGAATAACAACCATTGATTCATTGATTGCCACCCGTGAATTCATAAATCTCTGTTATAGGTATGAACCTTATAATAATCGTAACCAATAAAAAAACAAGTATAGGTATTTTATTTAGAAAATGAGTTATATGACACAACATAATGGAAGCTGCACTATCTGAAACACAATTAAAAGGCGTCTGATCGTAGTCCAGCTCTCGTTTCATTACCTCTTAATAGCGGAGCAAACTCAGCGCACTATAGCTTACCTGCACCTCAACCGCCGGCGCTCAAACTTTTTCAGGGAGCCAGTACAAACCATCTTAAGCACCTACTGCAAATTGGCTAAACATACTAAAACTTCTGACACTCAATAATTGTACTAAAAATATAATATTATAATATAATAATATTATAAATAATATAAATAATATAATAATATTATATATAATATATATAATATAATAACATTATATATAATATTATGATATAATATTCACTCTAAACGGGATATTTACCTTGATGTAAACTCTCGTGCTTATCATAGTGCATACAGCTGTGCCGACATACTTGGTATAACTCACATATCATGGTAATTATAACGTTTTGAAAATTATGTTTAATAAGTACCATGAAAGTAAATAAAAAATATTTTAGATAGGTAGGTGTCCAAAATAACGATTGGATCGTATATGTGAACTACGTAGAAAATAAAAACAAATATAGACGGAGCATGTAATGTAATAAATCAGTTAAGTGCAAAAGTCGTGTCTGAGAGAGTACCGTACCATATAATTTTGAGCATCATAGTTTTTTTTCTATCGGTTACTAGTAAAATTATACAGACATCAAAGCACCGAACATTGTTTTTAAGGTTGTAAGGATGTTTTTTAAAAATGTTGAACTTCTTTATGAGTCATTATCTCTTTCGAACCAATGTTATAAAAGGGTTAAAGCGGATTAAAGTAAGTCGCCTCAGAGACTCTTTGGCATAAGCACTTGGCACAGGACTTCACATTTTTATAGGTGTTAGGACATGCCTGTTTCCTCGTGATGTTTTGCTTCGGCCTTTGAGAGTACTAGTACAGTACACATTTTTTTAAACTGAAAAATCCATTGGTTCCTGTTTGGGTTCGAACTCACGACTTTACTATTGGCAGGCGGTGCCACTATCACTAGACCACTGGTGTTCTAAGCTTAGTGAACTAAAACATGAAACAAGAAGCATTTAACATAGGTAGGTATTCGAAGGAACGTTTTGCAAGAAAAAAAAAATTATTTGAAAAATTAAAGATCGTATTTTTTCCCATGTCATATTTAGGTTTTTGATACTGTGTCGATTAACTATGATGAAATTCCACCAAAAGAAGTTATGAAACCACTGATACTTTAAAAATAAAAAAGACACAAGATGATGCAAGTTTAAGATACACTGAAGCTGGGTGCTCGAGAAAGCTTGCCAATTTCCGTGAGGCTCACGATGAACTAATGGAGTTATAAAGTTAAAATATAGCGGCATTTATTGCATATGAGCGGTCTGTCCGTGTTTATACTCTGCATTGGTCTGGATCTGGAATACCTATCGCTTCAGAAGTTTGAGGTCAGTTGGAAGTTCGATAGTTTATCTGTATAACTTTGTTTTGTCTCTGAATCTTAGCCCATGTCTCATGTTTTGGTTATGGCTGAAAGCGCACACGGACAGTACAAAAGTAATTTTGTCACTCGCTCTTTACATACTCGTACTCACCGTTGAATTTATTCGATTCAATTCATTGGATACGTTCAGTTTTGAGATGCACGTTCACCATTAGAGTAACTAGAAAAACAATCAAATAAATTTGCAAAAAAGGTGCGTCATAATAATCATCAGACACTGGAATTATAATAATACTGTTCCACTGGTTTTCCAATTCCAGTTAGCTCTCCCGCTAGCGAATCACTACGCTCATATTAATAAATAAAGTAGAAGTCCGCATAGTTTCAAGCATCCAGAACATATTTTTTTTAGAATCAGTTCAATAGTTCAATATTATTACCTCTTTTTACAAACTCGCCGAGTAATGTAATAAATTAGATTAGCGCATGTGATCAGTGAAGGCTTCCGAAGTCTTACTGACTTCGGATATAAATGAATAGTGATTTGTGAGTGCCTGACCTAGTAGTCTACCGAGCACTTCCATGCTACGGCTTATCCTGTCAGAGAACAATACAGTCTTTCGGATCTAATGACAGGGTTCAAGCTGTCTAACCTGATGCAGAGCAACTTTTTTAGTCTGTACTACAATTGGCATGTATTGTATACTGGTTTAGGAGGCAGCTGCTCACACACAGAAGTTTCAGTCTGTGAAAATAGTTCCAAACTAACCACGTATAACGCAGTGATTGCTCGGGACTCTATTCCTTAAATATACATTAGATATGTTTTGGTTTTGAGTATTTGGTTTCAAAACTCCTGAAAACTATGTTCGAATCTAAATAGAACTGTCATTTGATTAGTTTTGGGCCATGAAACATTCGCAAATCTCGGTTCCTCAGTCGGGATGCAGTGGAGGGTGAAATCCAATTTAGAACAAAACAGCGAGTTTGGAAAACTGCGCTTTTTTCAGTGGGAAAATCTGAAATAGTTCATTCCGATGAATCCGCAAACAAATATAACAGAGTAATTTTAAGTTTGTATACTCCAACAATGAGCTGATAACACTCGCCTCCTCAACAACGTATCTGAATAAAAACATGTTATAATTAATATTGTAAATAAAAATAGATGAATTAGGCATCACCTCAGGTCTGTAGTTACTTAGGTAATCTATGAAAGATAGTCAGAGGCACGTCCAAATTTTATATTTGGCAAATATCCACGCTTTACACAGTAGCCATACGCGACAGTAGAAGTTAGATGCAAGTCAAGTAGAATAAATACTCTTCGAATTGTTGGTTTTTGGTTTTTTGTTGGTCTATGTAAATGTAAACAAAAAGTAAACTAGAAACAAGCCCGGCTCGGTGCCAGCCGTTTGTGGGTACCTGGGAAGGCCTGCTCCATCAAACAAAATTCCAGGCAGAGTGACGTCAGTGGAGAGGAAGCTTCATCCACCTAAGTTTGCTGGAGTGGATCCATGAACGAATGTTTTCAATTACAATTAACTGCTCTGTAACTTTACTGATGCCACCTAAATCATCTTCAACAGATGAACAAAGGCCAATGATGATGATGATGTAAATGTATCTTTTAGTAAACCTTGTAGGTTCAAAAGATTTTCCTGATTTTATAATGACAATAAAACTTTCGTATCGTAACGTAAACTTATAGATCTACCATTTCGAAAAATATGTAAACGTTGCTAAACCAAAAGTTATTCAAATAATTCAAACATCGTCAAGCGAGGGTTAAACAGCTCAATTGACATCGGTCTGACCCTGCAACAGGTCCGTACTGTCACCATCACAACTAGCTTAATAAAATATTAAATAAATTGACCAAGCACATGTGAGCGTGAAGGCTTCTGAAGTCATTATGGATAAGAATGACTAGTGGTCAGGTTTTTTTGTTTTGCTGGTATTGGTTCTAATTCAATACCAGAAAATCAAAAAACATTATGGAGCTTTAGTATATTTAAAAAACGTATCCAATGACATGCCACACGATGGGCAAGATAAATAAAAAAAATTACACCACATGTAGGCTTTTTAAAAAAAAAAATTCAAGTTTTTTTTAACCCCTTATACCTATTACAGTTCTAAATTTCATAACGATTGAATTTATACTCCTTGAGCAAGAGCGCTGATTAATCTGATTATGAGACAGACAGACAGTTTTGGTTGAAACTGCAGCAAATTGTTATGGCCAATATGTATTAGATAGTAGTTAGGTTATATTGTTAGGTATATGTTAAGTTATAAATTGTATAAATAAATAAATGGCTCTCATATATTTAAACCATGACATGAAATGTCACTGCATGATACACGGTGTCTGGGCTGGCGGCGGCCACATGTCATGGTTTACAAACACCTGTTGTTGTTGTTTCTAGCCGGTACTGTTCCACTGCTGCTTTCCATTGCCAGCTCGTCCAGCTCGTCACGCCATAGCTTGCGATACTTACAAACAGCTAACAGAAAATCAAAATATCTTTATATATGTACAAGTATTATCTAGTAAGTATTATCTACAACTAATGTGTAGGCTCATTATAGTAATGAAAGTAAAATAATTAGACTTGCAAATGTATCTGGCAGCGACTGTATCAAACTCGGTTAAATTAAAATTCATCCGTCCCCGCTCCGCGATCCATGTAGCCGAGATGAATACGTATTGTGATATTCGTTTCAAATGTTAGCTTTTAAACAATATTTAGTGTACGGAATGACGGTCGAACAATAACAAAGAGAGAACTTGTACTAGGGCCGTATTCCAGAACGAAATTCAAACTTAGATCGAGAAAAGTATGGCGAGTATGGAACTCTTGATACAATCAATGCCTATCACTTAATATTTTTTAAAGATTGGTATTACTTACTTTCAGCTTCTATTCAGAAGACAGTATGTCCTACAATCAACATAAACCTTCAGTAAAACCAATTCATTAATAGTAACTGAAAGCTGTTAGTATCAATGTTTTGATAGTATCAGAATGACATAATCGGTTTTGATAGTATCAGAATGACATAATCGTCTGGCTGTGCACACATTTTTGAAGAGAAAATTTCTTTTAGCGCGGTACGCATATTTTTAGATGAGGTAAAACCTCTGATTCGCGACACCGTTACCGTCTGGGGCGAGACGCAGCCGGCTGACAAAATAAGTTTTCACGTCTGTCGGCACTTCCGAAGTGCAACCCGATTTTTTTGACATTCAGTACTGCCAGAAAATCTACGCTGCTTTTTAGGGTTCCGTAGCCAAATGGCAAAAAACGGAACCCTTATGGATTCATGTCTGTCTGTCTGACCGTCCGTAGGTCACAGCCACTTTTTTCCGAAACTATAAGAACTATACTGTTGAAACTTGGTATGTAGATTTATTCTGTGAACCGCATTAAGATTTTCACACAAAAATAGAAAAATCAATAAATTTTGTGGGTTCCCTATATTTAGAACTGAAACTCAAATTTGTTTTTTCATCAAACCCATACGTGTGGGGTATTTATGGATAGGTCTTTAAAAATGATATTGAGGTTTCTAATATCATTTTTTTCTAAACTGAATAGTTTGCGCGAGAGACACTTCCAAAGTGGTAAAATGTGTAAACTGGTAAATTGGTGTAAATTCGTTTGAACGAGATCTAGTACGTAATTTTTTTTTAATACGTCATAAATCGTAAACCGCAATTTACCTTTCATTCAATCAACTCAAATATAAAATGTTACTTGCTGGTACGGAACCCTTCATGGGCGAGTCCGACTCGCACTTTGCCGCTTTTTTTTTGATCTGAGATTAAGTTTTGTATTCTAGAACACCAGATCGACTGACGACATCTTAAAAACTGTTGGAGAACAGTAAAATAATCGGCATTATTTATTATTTATGTATTTAATATAGAGTAAAATGGTGGAAGCCAAAAATACCTATACAAAACATAAAACTAATGGGAAAGGAAATCGAAAGAGGCTATAATAACAATAATATTAATTTTAAAACAAGATAAATAAATCAAGGTATTTATTTATGAAATGTATCAACCTATCATAACTTCCTGCAGTGCTTGTTTGCTTGCTCTTTGAGTCTTTGGTTGACTTCGCTCCTATCATTATTACGTTTGATTACTAATACAGGTATTGAATATCACATGGGAAAATGTATTCATTTTCAAGTACTCTTTGTTTGCTAAGTTGTTTGTTTTGTACAGTTATAACATTTACCTAACTTCTTATTTATATTTGCATTGTCAGGAGTGCCTCAGTTCTAATTGGCCAACTCTAAGGACTCGTTGGCAACCTAATCCTTGCTAATTCTGGTAGCGGGTTCAATCCGGGCTCGGACACCTGCGCCGCAATTTATCGCTTACTTTACAACTGCCTGGCGACTTGCCACTCGCTACGTTTTCCCTGCGCGAGCCTGTTTCACTTGGTGGGTGGGTGTGATCATAGAGCATAGGATGAGTTTCAATATAATGCAAAGCAGAGAGAATTATACAAAGCAACATATAGAATAGAGTCATGTCGATATAAAGATCTTATTTTTCTAGTGTATCTCTCATTAAGTTACGTGAAAGTACGTCAGTGCAATCTAAAATAAATTGGTCAAGTCCGTGTCGGACCATGCAAAGTAAAAGCTTCAAAAGTCAGTAGGTATAGGAATGATCAGTGGTCAGGTGCCTAACTAATTCAAAATAATCTTAGCAGAACAAAAAAATTGTATGGAGCTTTTTGTTTTTTTTAAGGTGTACAAATCAGGCTGTTACCTAAAATCTAGTAAAACCTTACTTGCCGTGATTATTTTCTTTGTAATTTCATGAAAACGGAGGGACACTGACCTCCATAAAAAACGACCATCTCAAAGCTTAATATTTATTAAAAGAATATCTGTATCGAAAAACCGTTTAAGAAACTTTCTAATGTATTTAAAATTCCTATCCAATGATATTCCACACGAAAGAGTAAATAATTAAAATATAATATAATATAATCAAATACATAAAATATGTATATTTAAAAATTTGTATTTATTAAAAAAACAAGTATATACGTAGTATTAGCTAAACTTCTTATCACTTATTACGACTCGTGACGTCACCCGACAACCAGTATAAATACCACGACAATCACTCGCTCTGGTCATTGGATGGAAAGATTTCGTGCGGTAAGGTTGTGTGATTGGTGATCGGCGCGATTTGCAGTAAGTCTTATTATTTATGTTGAGTGATTTATTATGCGTGTTTTGCTGTGTAATTAATGGTTGGTTGTTATTTTGATTTGTAATTTTGTTAGACTTAAATGATCAAATAAGAGTAGAATTTTTCTTTGTTGTAAATTATAGATTTTTTTAATAAATTCCACTTCTGGTGCTAATAGTAGTATATCAGTCATGTGGTATGTGGTATGCGGATGGTGAAATTAAAAAACTTATAAATTTATATGTATTATTGTAAAAAATCATCTGAAGGGATGTATGTACCAATAAATAAAATATTAGTACCCATAACACAAGCTCTGCTTACTTTGGGGCCAGATGACGCTGTGTGAAATTTCCGGGAATATTTATTAATTATTATTATTATTATTAATAATTTATTTATTTTCAAGCATTACAGGTATTGTATCAAAGTCAAAGTCAAAAGATACTTTATCCAATACAATCACAAGGATCACTTTGAAACGTCTTATATACTAGGTGAATTTAGGTGCCAATTCATCCTAAACCCAAGCCCGAGAAGAATTGGCAAGAACATGGTATACATGATTTGTTCTTAAAATGGCTTCGATTGCTTGTTTCAGTACATACTGTTCAGACACGACCTACACTAAGTCATGGAGACTTGTGTTGTAGATCCTGCTGTCCTTCAAGGGTCTTTACAATACGTAGCCATTATTATAGTTGGGATATCTACATACATACCATTTAACACCATTTAACATCTAATGTAGTTGATCCAGATCACAGCAGGGCAGGCATACCTTCTCCTACTGTAAGTAGGAATGGTCTCCACAAAAATATCTTTATCTATTTACGATCTCATAGTTCTAAAATACGTTTATGAGAGGCAGACGTAACATGGTAGATACTATCCCATAATCTGTGTGCATGGGTATTATTTACCCGACAGCCCACGGGTTGGCCATGAATGTAGTGACAGGAAGTTATGAGGGTTGCTGAATAAAATGATGGTGTTTATGACACATGTTTAAGGAAACTCCTGGGTTTTGACACCAATGTATACAAAATAAAAGCACGACCCATAAATTTTGTCAGATACCTACATACATTTTTAAACCTTTAAAGATATGCGTTGTAAGCCAATTAAATTTATGAGTCTCCTATGCATAATGGTGGTGATTCTGTTGCTTCTGGAATTTATTTTACTAGAATCCTTTGCAGCTTTATTCAGCATAAATTTACACAGTGATTAAAATGAGCTAAAACACGTCAATCACACAATCAATTTAGTTAATCTCTTAGATTACCCTAATTCAGACTTTGAAGCAAACGTAATTAGATCGTTCGTATTTCATGATTTTTTTTGAAGATCTGAGACAGTCAACCAGCATTAGGCCCACCTGATGGTAAGTGGTTACCGTAACGCTAACCAGAAAGTATCACACGCACTAAAATAACTAGTAATTTTCTATTTTAGTCTATTTGCCCGTTGATTTACTAGCTCCAATGGCTTTCGAACCTTAACACAAGTAATCCTTGTAACTTTGAAATTGTAGTTAGTCGGGCTAAACAACAGAATAAGAGCAAACGACTATAAATATTTAATTAAAACGGTATTTAAAGAAAAATATATTGTTGATGAGTTTAAGAATAAATTTAAAAACTACATAAGTTCAAATTCGATTTCAAAAATGTGTTGACATATAGAAATTTACGTTATGAACGTAATGAATTATAACGAGCGCTGACTTTCATTTATTAAAAAAATGAGATTTCTACGATAATTGCAACAGTGTTACCTAAGGTATCATAAATTTGCTTATAAAAGATGTTTTTATTGTGCGCTGCGAAATTGATTAATGAGTTTATTGATTCATGATTCTTATAATAATATACTAGATGTAAAGTTACATGTAGTAATATATTCATTATCGTCATTATAAATAGCACCCGTGCGAACTAGTGCGAGTCGCTAGTAGGTAATTAACCGAGAACAGGAATGAAATAAAACAAAAATCTTCTGAAGTGGAACTCGAAGGTTCATAAACAAGTCATTGATGGCAGTATTTTTGTAAACTCGCGTCGTTCGGCCATCCGTCCCGACGAGAGTAACGCAGGTTATCGCCAAACATATGGGACTCCTCACTCAATTTATGACGGGTCACTACATACCAACATACCTACACTTATCAACTCAACCTTCACTCAGGGAAATAGCGTTTAAATTCGTTTGGCTTGAGGGAGGAAGGTTTGCAGGTAAAAAGAAAATTCCGGTGCTTTTCGCGAATTTGTGTCAGAAATTGACCGTAAATTCGTATAGCAGTCATGATGCTGGCAAAACGGTGCGGAATAGTGAATGATAGTACCATTTATTTATTAGGGACATACATACTTAACTAAATTATTAATATTCATATATTATACACGTAAGTATGAGTTAGTAAGGTATATGTACATACATATACCGTACCTACCCATACTTATGTATTATTAAATATATTATAAATATGTTTTTAATTATTTATATTTAAAATCATAAGCAACCGAACAAAAAGATATTTTAATTTTACTAATCGTAGGCACAATATCAATATCTATGTATATATTTTAATTTTGTTTTTGATGGAAAGAAGGGCTAGCCTCTGAGGTCGTGACGTTACTGTACGTGGATAGTATAACGACAGCGCTATGTAGGTAAGTTAAACTACCTAATTGGCATTATAATGAGGTGTCCCTTTTTGGCGCGACATGGTGATTTTTACCACACTATGTTGTAAGGTGCGTAGGCATCTTTGTAAAGTGCGACCTACCCTACATTTTTATGTTGACTCTGATTACTCTCATTTACCACCTTAACCTTTAAGTCTATTTGGTGTAGTGTCGTATCAAATAAATATTTTTACATTCATTTTATTTCATACAGTTTTACAGTTTACAGTTTACAGTTTTGTTTTAAGACATCGGCGATTCGTCTCATATAAATTTTGCCGAATCATTATGCTATTATGTTAATCACATTCAGCTGTTCTTAGGAAGTTCACAAAGAACCCTTATAGTTTTGCTATGTCCATCCCTGAATTTATTTATTCACCTTGAAACATAAAGCAATGTTTTTAGATTATTTCTTATTTTAAATATTTACTATAAATATGTAATTATATGGGTACTATGATTTTCCATATCATTATTTATAAGAAAAAGCATCGTCATGTTATTATAATATATCTTGTGGTTCTCTTATAAATACCTAAATAAGTATCACATTAAAACACTGATAAAATAAATGTTCTCACTTTCCTACCTAACCTTAACCTACATACAACAAAGGACAAAATCATTGATGAAAAGTAAACATTTTTTTATCCGGAAAAGCTTCATCCATAATAAAACAGCTCTTATATAATAATTGAATTCTTACATACATTTTGCGGTGGGTGTCTGCCATATTTCATTTTCTATTTCTAAGTTATTGTATCCGTTGATTGTAGTACTAAAGTAACTTTTTTTAAACTTTTGCAAGTACATCGCACTACACAATTTTGTTTGCTATTCATTTAAATGATTAGACCATGTCAGCTTACTACCTATCTAAAGTTACACCTAGAAATTTTACATTGTTAGTCGGTGTGTCAAAGTTATAGAGCATTTCTTTAACATACTTATGTGCTTTTATTATCTATTTTAGAACCTAGTGTAAATTCTATAACATTAGTTTTATACACATTAAGTACCATGTTATTGCACTAAGTATCATGACAGATAACAGTAACAGACAGATGTCTGTCCGCCCTTAATATCTTGTTCGCAGACCATTAGATTTAAAGTGATTTAATTTTACTCGGTAATACACAATTTTCTAGTTTTTACATAACTTTCTAGGGGTACTAGAAACGCATCGAAAGATATGTTAAAAATATTAAAAAAGCGGCCAAGTGCGAGTCGGACTCGTGCACCGAGGGTTCCGTACAAACCTAGTAGGTATATAAGTAAAAGTTCACCCATCACGACAATCAAGTCATAGTTAAGGTATTTTTATTGCAAAATTTCTTCTAGATCTCAAGAAAGGGGTAGTAAGTATAAAATTATTAGTACTATTTTTATTATATGATGTAACAAAAAATTTGTGGTTTTCGCAATTTTTTCTTTATCTGTGCTATAAGACGTTGCTTCGTACCAAATTTCAAGATTCTGAGCTCACGGGAAGTACCTTGTAGGTTTTGGTTCCCTTGCGAGTGTCGAAAATTTGCAGCATAAACGGCAGTATCTTTTGATTGCGTTGGCTTAGAAGTTTGATTTTTTCACAGCTTTAAGGGACAGTAGACTTGGGTATTTGCTATAAATTTCAGCTTGATACCTCCACGCGTTCCTGAGAAAAAGGGCCTGAAGAAAAGGGTAAGAAAAAGGGTGATCCTATAAGGGTTCCGTTTTTTCCTTTCGAGGTACGGAACCCTAAAAAACAGGGTTTTAGAGATATCTCCCTTACATGTAAAGTGGGGTTGATTTTTTAATATTTACCTAGCCCATCGTGTAGCATACAGCAGAATAGGTCTTACAATGCTGTTAAGAGGTTTATTAAACAGTTTTTCGATACATATATTCGTGTGATAAATATTAAGCTCTGAGGTGGCCATTTTTGTCGGTGTTTCTCCTCCCCTACCGGCTAACTTGACGTCACCGTGACTTGACGTAGCTCCTCTGGCATCTACTGAAAACCAGCGCTGGGCACTCAAGTGCGCACTCAAGTCCAGCATAATGCTGAGTAGATGCCATATCTGCCCTAGATCCAGCTCCTGCCCTAGAACATTTTGAACTTTTTTTTATGTTCTTGTATGTGGTAGTTTTTAGGACAATAAAAATAAAAATAAACAAGCCAAATACATGTTTTTTTGCTGATTGGATAGTGTTTAGTTACGTAAGGACCTGACCATTAGTCATTCTTAACCATACTGACTTCAAAAGCCTTTATTGTGCATGGTCACATGCACTAGGACAATTAACTTTTTGACGTTTGGAACAGGTTTGCTAGCCATTCTAAACTGTATTCAACGTTCAATTCGGGAGAAAGCCAAAGTCACGGACTAATCGGCAAACGAACAGCGGATCGATCCAGTATTAGATATGACTGCCCATATGAGCCTTCCATTGGTTATTCAAATTGGATGGCCGTCCCGCGGGATTAAGGAATCACTTACGAAAACTGAAATTGAATTTGGGATGGGCCCGTGTTATTTCTAACGGTCTTCTGGCTTTCCTGCGATGAAAATACAATTATTGTGTATGTACCACATATTACCCATATTCAGGACGTCCCACGGATATGCCACATGAAGAGAAAGTACATTGAATATTGTATAATTACATGGTTGAACCGGAAATCGAACCCGTTCTAGAAAAATAATCACGATTTAGCTTCGAAGACGAAAGGCTTCATCATAAGGATTATTTTCTGTTAAATAACATAGTGTCAGAAATAAAAGGAAGACCATGAAAATAAACATTTTTAATACAAAATTAATCAATTTATCAAATGCTCAAAATGAATCCCTTCCGATTGAATACAAAGTTACACTCTTTTGATTATTTCGCTCCATGTAGATTTTTTGATCTTGTTGTGGTGGATATTTAGAATAATACGTCTAAGCACTGCTTGTAGCTCGTGGACACTTTCATACTGATTCTTGTAAACTCATTTTTTTACATAACCCCATAAAAAAAACCTAACGGGGTTGGATCTGGGGCCATATTATTTGTCAATTTGTCTCGATCCAGGGATGAAAGTGTTCATTGAGTCATAGTCCCTTGTTCTGTGACTGTTATGAGCCGGAGCCCCATCTTGCTGAAAAGTATGGTTTTGTCGTTCTGCAACCGGAAGATTATTTATCTCATTTTTCAAAAACTCTGTATAGATACTAAGATGTTGAAATAATTGTCGATGCATTGATCTTTGTGATGCAGTGGGCCAATACTCGGTTAACACGTTCTGCATCTGAGATGGTTACTGGTTCGATTTACGCAGCGGGACAAATGTTTGTATAATCTAATATAATAATAATAATAATAATAGTGCCGGGCATTTCACACAACATCATCTGGCCCCAAAGTAAGCAGAGCTTGTGTTATGGATACCACATGACTGATATACTACTAATATACTTTTTTTTTGTTGTCGTTCATCTGTTGAAGATGATTTAGGTGACGTCAGGCAAGTTACAGAGCAGTTATTTGTTATTGAAAACTTTTGTTCATGGATCCACTCCAGAAAGCTGAGGTGGGTTAAGTTTCCTCTCCACTGACGTCACTCTGCCTAGGGTTCTGGGACCCACACAAACCTCTCGACTTTGCCGAAAGGACCCGCAGGAAAGACGAATCAGAACATGCGGTGCGGTTCGGTTGCAGGTGCATAACGGCTGGCACCGAGCCAGTTGGTTGGTTTCATGTTTTCCTTCTCGGTTCTGTTAGTCTGTTCTCTCTTCTGTTAGTTAGCAGGGGGACTAACTCCCAAAAATTTGAAGACTATCGCAGTCGTCTCCATTATCAGTATCCAAGCAGCACTCATCTGGGAACAGTTCCACGTCAAAATCCTCACTCGAAGTGTAATATAATTTTGCCAAAAATACCAACCGATTTTCTAGTCAAATGCGGGTGCTGAGTTATTTTTGACGATCCTCAGCTGATCGTTATGGAGTACAGTGGATGGTAAAATTAAAAAACTTATAAAATTAAATGTATTATTGTAAAAAATCATCTGAAGGGATGTATGTACCAATAAATAAAATATTAGTACCCATAACACAAGTTTTGCTTACTTTGGGGCCAGATGATGCTGTGTTTCACTGTCCACAATTTATTTTATTTACAATTGATTAAAATCCTAAAATATATAAAAAGCTTTTATTTAAGAATGGTGTAGGATGATACCTATTATACTCCTTAGTATAGTAAAAATGTATTTCTGGTTTAAAAAAAAGAAATAGACTGTGCCTATTACACGCGTATACGCATAACGGCCATTAATCTGACACATGACAGGTTTCAGAGAAAATCAACGTTATTCGCCGAGGGTTATAAAAATGGCATGATTTTATTCTTGTCGCGTTTCAGATTAAAGGCTTGGTGTACGAGTACATGTAAAATCTGAGGATTTATCGTTATGTGGTGCGGCTATCGAATATTTATATACAGTGAATCCTTTATACCGAGCCCCGTGATGATGACGTCATAGTCAACTAACGAGAAAAAATAGTGTTATCTCTGTTGTTGCATATTCTAAAAGTAACTGAAATGCGTTCTCTTTCATATCCATGTAATATGAAAAGGATAGCAACAACTTTAGCTAACAAACCCAATTGCAGAATCATTATTATGTATCTTTTGGAAACGAAATATAATAATTTGTATTGTATTAGTTTTTGTAGTTGAGCTATCTATAGATGGTTTTAAATGGTCCTTAGTTAGATCAACAGTTTTACATGTATTTTATATTATTATGTATACTTCGGTAAGCAAATAAATGTTTTTTCTAATTGGTAAGAAAAAACGATCAATGTCAGATAGGTTTTTTTTAAAAACAAACTTATCTTAGTATTATCATATTAAACTTTAAACTAGTACAAAGTAGTAGGTACAGTAAGTAAATACGTATCTTCACAAATAAAGGCGAACCCGTTACCGAGAGGTAGTTAACTTGTTTTAATGAGAGCTACTTTTCATCCCGGCAGACTAAACAAGACATCATTGGGTACAGTGAGCAACAAAAAATATATAGAAATGAACTATGCCACAAAAAAACGCACTAAATTTGAGTGTATTATTTGAAAGAAAGGCTAATATGTATGATATCCATGGATTTAATAAGAGTGGACCGTTTTGTTTATTACAGACTTCAGGGTCTGTTATAAAGGGTTCTCAGAGTTGTAGCCAGTGGCCACCCGATTTACCGTTTTGCTACCGTTTTTTTGGTTATTTAATTATGGAATTGTGTGATATCTAGAGCACTTAGCTTAAACTTTTATAACTACAATCAAAACCACATCCCATCTATAAACAATTTTGATAAAGAGCTTATCATTAAACGATTGTGTTGCTGAATGTACCTCTCGAGGAACAGTAAACCACCAAGAAAGTAATTTAACTGCAACTCCAAAGTCGTGATGTTTTGAGGAAAATGAAAACATCAAGGGAAGCTTATTTCGGTAAATGTTTCCAAGTTATTCGCGAAACGAAAGTATGTTTCAAACAAGTTATGAAAAGCGTGAATTTGGGCTTTATTTTTTGTGTAAAATGGTTCTGCTAACTATAGATAAGTAGGTTACTTTTTAGGCTCAAAACTTGGCGTGACTGCAATCAACTTCGTTGATGAGACCAATGAGATGTCAACTACTGAATTTACATCGCATGACGAATTTGTTAACGAAATGGAATTATAAACTAATAATTCTACTTACAAACACACTGTGTTCTCTGACTAAACCATAGGTCTATAAGCACTCCGCCACCAGAGATGACCAACACACGAAACTTTTCCTAAAATGTTACCGTACCAAGCCATGTAAAGCCATGTAAAGTTGTATGAAAGTGTGTCACGGCTTTATACTTTTTAAAACTATATATTAAATGAATCACTCTGTACATTCGTGTAAAATAAAGTTTAAATATTCAAAATTGAATTTTCTGAACCCATCCAACTCCAAGTAATTGGGTTCGCGGAATAGTACGCAAAATATTTCGAGCTGAATAGTGAACGAGTGCGGAAGCCAGTTGTGATTTTGTACCGCACCAACTGAACAGTACACCTACTCGCAGCTTTTACTTATATTTATAAAAAGGTAGGATCTTTTGGTACAAAGGGTAAAGTACTATGTATTTCTATGCCATCTCGCAAATAAAAGCTATGGTACAAAATATATAATTTTCTTTCTTGGCGAAATACATACATCAGTGGTGGAATCAAATACCTGTGAGTCAAATGAATACACAACCATGCCAAAAATATTCGAGTGACTTGACGATATAAAATATTGTTTTATTTAGAAAATCGAGCTTATTAAGAGTCAAGTAATAATGGATGGGGAGTCCATCGTCAATGAATTAGACCTCAATAACGATTCATTTGCCATAGAAATAAGGATGAAATTTAAACACATTGTAATGATCATAATTTAGAGCAACTTCTTAGAAATCACAACCTATAGAGTCATGACCTCTGTTACTAATTTACGACTGGAATTCACCAGATTAATAACGCAATCACAGCATTAATCTCTTCGTGTTTCATGTTTAATTCATTCATTCATTCGGTCTTCGGTTCATTACGTTCATTAACACTAAGCTGAGTGATTGGAAGGTTTCACGGGTGAGTTTTTATGGTTTCAAGTTACGAGTTTAGCTTTTAAATATTAAGCAGAGATAAATCTAACTTTAGCATAGAGGAGCTATTTGTATTGAAAAAGATGATATAGTTGATGAGGCGTAACTACTATTCGTTTCGTATGAATCAGAGGTTTACTCTTATGGCGATGACTCTAGGCCGCTCAAAGGCCTCCGTCAAAGGTACCTTCTGATTTACTGTTATGCTTTCTACATTAATGTTTGTCAAACTTATCTTAAAATCTAATCTCATCTGTTTTTTGGCTAGCAAAATAGCTAATTTTCATTGCAGTGAAACCATAATTTACGTTTTACCGGGAAGTTCCAAGGAGTTTGCAAGAAATAGCATCTGATTTTATAAAGAAAATCTAACAGAATTTAACTTCACGGAACTCAATAGCGAGAACGCAACCGAACCGACCTCTGATTTAAAATGTAAAACGGTTTAATATTTCCGTTTCGACTGAACTGTGTTTCGCCAGGTACCTTACAGGGCTTACGGCATTTACAATTCAAATGCGAACTTAAATTGCACATTATTTTAAGCCTACTTTATCTTTTATAGTAAAACTCGCAAATTTCACCGTAAAGGCGTTTACTGCACGCAGCTTTTATATAACAACAATGTGAGTACTTTACATTAACAACTTTTGAAACTGCTATTTTTGTAACCGCAGTTGCTTATGTTTGTGATATATTAGCGTGGTTTAAGCACGTCACAAGAAAGGTGATGGATTTGAATGTGGATAGAGATAAAAATAAAGGTAGGCCCAAGAAAAGATGTTTGAAATATGATAATACTGCC
Source organism: Lampropteryx suffumata (assembly GCA_948098915.1). NCBI lineage: Eukaryota > Metazoa > Arthropoda > Insecta > Lepidoptera > Geometridae > Lampropteryx > Lampropteryx suffumata. The sequence continues at coordinate 675,029 of OX402551.1, forward strand.
CTTATTCCTAGGTGGGGTCAGTACAACGGTTCTTCCTTTCCACTCCCCTCTATCATTCGTCATCTGTGTTACACATCATTATGTGTAGAAAAGGTATTTTTTACTCAAAACGTGATATTTTAAACGATATGTGAGTTTTACTGCTTTCCGATATTTCGGCATAGTTACATGCGCCATGATCACTAGATATAACTACTGAGTGAATAAACTTGTTTATCTTGTTTATATTTTTCAACTGTGAAATATCAGAGAGCAGTAAATCTGCCATATAATGGTTAATGTCCCATTTTGAGTGAAAATAATGTTAAAAGCCAGTTTCAAAAGTAAGAAAAGAGATTAAATGCATTTTGATAAACACGGGGTTTACTAACGTATTATTTTGTCGATGGAGACACCCACACTGTTTCGATTCATCTAGAGAACCTTCATTAGGGTGAGTTTGATTTGCGGTCCGTGAACTGCCGCTCGCGATCACGTGTCGCACTGTATAAGTTAAGATGTATAGTATCTAAAAGATGTTTTTGAAAGTGATTACATGATACATGGTAAAATGGATGATAGTGATAAATCACTTCTAGTAGTTCTGAACAAATCATAAGCAATGATGGCATTAGGGAGGCTTATTAAAGATCACTGACTTATATGAAATTTTGTCTCATTAGTCTCCATTCATTGGTCTTCAGAGCACATAAATATAAATAAATAAATAGCACATAAATATCCCAATCTATCTCGTTCCGTCTCTGGCCCGCAGTGCTCAACTCGGCCTACTTGGTATTCAGTAGCAGTAGTGACGGTATCAAAGCGCAAATCACATGCTACACGTCCCCGTTACGACATTACCACGCCACTGGATATTTCCACCTTTATGATACATTAGTGCCCTGGGTTCTGCACATGTAGTACATATATAATTACGTTTAAAAATTAAAATAAAACGACTTCATTGAATCATCGAACTCTATCGAACTTTTGGGAGTTCAATTACACGGACTCTCAATTTTGGCTCCTATATCGAGTCCAAGGCTAAAACTGCTGCCATGAAGCTTGGCATCCTCAACAAGGTGAGGCGATACTTCACACCTGGACAGCTTTTCACTTTATACAAAGCTCAAGTCCGGTCGGGTATGGAGTATTGCTGTCATCTATGGGATGGTTCAGCCAAACACCAGCTGGCCGAGTCTTGGACTCGATCGAGCGTAGAGCATTGAGGATGATGGGTGAACAGCTTAACGCTGAGACTAAGTTCTAGAGTCTCGAGTTCCGTCGTAAAGTTGCTTGCCTTTCGATCTTTTATACGATACATTTAGGAATTACATGATCTGATTCCACCATCTCCTTTTCACAACAGGACAAGCAGACGTACCGCTCAATACCATCCATACCTTGTCAACCAACCACCCTTACGAACAAAGAGCTTTGCTTCCACATTTATAATGCGTACAGCCAAGGATTGGAATGCTTTGCCGTCGTCTGTCATTCCTGAAAACTACAATCTAGGTCTCTTCAAGTCTCGAGTAAATAGGTGCCTTCTAGACCTGCGTGCCCCATCGTCGGCCACATCGACGCTTAACAAGTTTCAAAGTGATCCTTGTGATTGTATTGAATAAATCATCTTTTGACTTGACTTTGACTTGACTAACATCAGGCGAGATCGTGGTCAAGCGTAGGTTTAAAGACTATAAAAATGAGCCCATAAAAACACATTCCAATTAAGTCTGTTAAAAGTTTTTATTTTACGCTCTTTCGTACATTATATTTTTCGAAATTCATAAACACCACTGAAAAGTATCAGAAAAGTAAAATACCTAATTATGTACTTAATTAGTAACAATAATAAATAATCCTGGACATTTCACACAGCATCATCTGGCCCCAAAGTAAGTAGAACTTGTGTTATGGGTACCCCATGACTGATATACTACTTATATACTTATTTTTGTAAATACCTACAAATTACATATTATATACATACCTACATATTATATACATAAAAACACCCAAACCCGAGACAAATACAGATCTTACAAACATTACTGCTATATATGGGTATACTAAGCTGAGGTAGGTATACTATTCATTTATTTCAGATGTAAATCCATAAAATATTTATTTTAATTATTTAAATCACAAACACTACACACAGCATAATTCACAGTCACAGAGATTTAAAAAATAATATGAAATTAACAATTAAGAGGTTTACACAAATAAAAATGATGAAATTAAAACTAGTTCAGACGGAGCCGATTACTATCGGCATCCACCCTTTTAAATGGGACAGCCTGTCCGTGCAAAAATCATGTGCAGGATGCCGTTGCTACTTCTTCGAGCACGCTGGAGTAGGGATGCGAGTTTCTTGCGAATGATTGCACGAAAGCCGTCCGTGCGCGTCTCCGTGAACATACCAGATGCGCTGGAAATAACGACGCAGCCGCATCAGCTTCCTGAAAACATTGTTATATTGGACTCGCAGAGAGCTGGCAGACCGTATGGTGTGGTTTACCCAGAGGCTGCCTGAGTAGAAGGACTGGCAGTAAGAATTGAAAAGAGTGATTTTCACATCCCTCGAGCAGCGAGCGAACCTGGGGGGCGATCGCGGTAATTTTGAACGTTTGAACCAAAGCCAATCCAAATCAAAACCAAAGTCAAAACGTTATATGTTATTTTTGACATATTTCGTACCGCGCTAATCACTAAAACGGAAACGATTTAGATCTATTTTGGAAAATACGTTGATCGAACGTTGCCGGATCGCGTCATCTTTGACAGCGCTTTCAAACAAACGTTTATAATTCAGTTTGTGTCGAGAGACTTCTTATTGTTTTCTGGGCGTTTAAATTGCTAAAACTGCTCGGAATTTGCTTTGATCATTTAGAAAGTGCGTATGAGGTAGATGTGGCTGAAAGCCGAACATCAACCCGCAGCAAATATGAATTAATAAGGCGATCTCTCACATTCTCATATAAGGAAACTTTGTGGAACAGTATCGTCATTCTATGGATCTTGTTACGGTATTGGTGGAAAAGGTAAGAAAGGTAGTATAGCTGCTCTACTTCGTGCTGATGGTCTAGATGTAGAGACACATGTAAGTGTTAGTAGTATCTACAACCCAAGCTACATACATCATCATTAAATACAGCCTGCTGATCATCCCGCGTTAACTCTACTGGCGCACTGTATATAATACATCTTTCAGGTTCTGATAACTCTGTTTTACCGGATGGGTTCGTATCAGACGGTGGTTGAAGATAATAAGGACCATCCATAAGGGTCTTACTTAAATTAATTTTTAAATTATCATTGTCAAACCATTTTATTATTGATTGAATTGATTAATTTATGTCGGTTTCATAAGATTTAATGTCATTGCAAGAAATTGTTATTGTGCTATCATCAGCAAATAATGTCATGGGATTAGTTGCCTTACACACTGCCTTAGGGTACGCCGTATTTAGGATATCGTATTTTTGATCTATGTGCAACTTCTAGTTTGGTTTTTGTCTCTATTCTTGATATCTCTGAGATTTGCTTTCTGTCACTAAGATATGATTTCATTAAGTCTAATACGTTTCCTCTAATTCCATAAAACTCAAGTTTTTTTAGTAGGATGTTATGGTCCACATAGTCAAACGCCTGTGTCATGTCACAAAATATACTACAGATAGGTGTTTTTTTGTCAACTTTAGAAATAACATTATAGAAGAAGTCATATATAGCCATGTTTACTGTTTTCTTTTCGCGAAAACCTTTTTGTTCTTCGCAAAGTAAATTGTTTTTTTCCAGGTATGTGTTTATTTCGGCGTATATATATTTTTCAAATATTTTCGAAAATATGGAAATGAGAGCAATGGGTCTATAAAATTCCACCAGTTCTGTATTTTCTTTCTTAAATACTGGTTTGACAATAGTAGTTTTCAGCTCATCTGGGTATTGTCCTGTTTCAATACTGAGATTTATCAAGAAGCTAAGATGGGGACTTATAGCTTCATTCACTGCTTTAATAATATTAGTACTAATACCATCAAATCCTGAGCTATTTGTATTTTTAAGGGATTTTATGATTTTATATACATGATGTGGCAGACAGGGAGCTAAGAACATGGATCTTTCTTGTCTATTTATATTTGTTGTTACGTTCTTACCTATCCCTGGTATTGGTTTTATCTTATCTATAAAGTAGTCATTAAAGATATTAGCAATGTCTTGTGGGTTTGTTATGTCTACATTATTATTCTTTATTTTAGATATTGGTTCTTTCGGTATATTCGGTCGACATTTATTGATAAGTTGCCATGTTTTTTTAGATTTGTTGCTTGAGGTCAATATCCTATAATTATTTTGAGCTTGTTTTGTAAGTGAAATGATTTTTTTTAATCTTTTTGTATAATTGATATAAATTAATTTATTTGTTTTACTGGGTTTAGACCTGTAATTCCAGAGAAGGTCCCTTTTTCGTTTACTGCAGCTTCGAATACCACGTGATACCCGTTTAGGTTTTCTAAATACTTTAATTAAAATATACTTTTTAGGGAAGCATAACTCATAAAACAACCCAAATGTTTCGATAAATTCCCGGTATGCTACAGAAGAGCCTTCAGCGCTGTACATATCAGAAAAAGAGAGACCTTCTAAACATAACTTGAACTTTTTTATATTATCCGTATTATAATCTCGAATTCCCTTACGCCAATATGTAAGTTTAAGAATTTTTTTAGCTGGGAGTTTAATAATTTGAGCTCTATGATCTGATAGGCCAAATTCTAACACTTCAGTCTTACAAGTCGTTTTGTAGTTATGTGCGATGTTATCAATGCACGATTTGCTGATCAAACGAGTTGGCTGTCTTAACCCTTCAATCCCGAACAAATTATAGTTCAAAATTTTGGCAGCACTAGCACTAGATTCTAAACTAGACTAGACTAGACTAAAGTAGCGGCAAAAGTACTGCATTGTACAAAATATGTAATAACTCTACAACCAAACCATATTTTATCATTCTGTAAAACACAATGTACTAATAGATATATTACCTATCTATCAGGCATAAAAATAACGTGTTTAGTCAAATACTATATTTTATAATAAATAGGTAGTAATAGGTAGTAATAAATCACTTCGAAATCAGTAGCATGGCAACGAACTTTTTCCCGCCTTATCTAGAAGTTATTACTATGTATTTCTTACAATTGATTATCCAAAATAACTTATAATGAGCAGAATAAACAGTTTTTGGATTGAGAAGTTAATGTTAATTTTAAGTTATAATTTAACAATAAGCATTCAAACTCTTGAGCTATATTGTTACATTTTAGCATGTCTATGGTAAAATCATATTATAAATACATATTATTAAAACTTTAAATTCAATTAACTGAACAGCACAACATTCAAATACATTTGTAATAGATAACTTTTTTATCTACTGGCGTTGGCTGTTATTACATCAGCCTCAGCCTGCGCTTTCGCGACTTCAGCTTGTCTCAGCGCAGACTGAGTGAGCAGGCTGTATCTGTGGGTGCGCATATCCTCAATGAGCATCATCAAACTGCGGCTCTCGTCGAGTGCACCATGGCTTGCTCTCGGAAAAATTATACATCAAGAAATATAAAAGACAAAAACACTTTCGTCGGTTATTTTTCACAAATTATGTATTTCACGGACTACAAGTTTTTTTTTACATTTATTGAAAGCCCACCGCCTGTACGACGCTGATTTCATCATTCCAAATCCGAAAATGTAATTATTTATATAGATAAATTGTTTAAGAACTTATGTTATAAACAACCTTAAAGTTAGATACTTTGTTCCACTTTTTGGGCAGTCTTACTGGCCCTTCTTTACTCAGTGCGTCAGCGCACTCATGCCAAAGGCGAACCGACATGGCCCGCCCCTCTTCTCTAATAAATTGTTAATACCTCCATTATGAACAAAAACAATACCTACTTGCCTCAAGTTCAATTTTGTTAAAAAAAATATGAATTAAAACGTAATACGCGATACCCATTAACTAAAAATAATATCAAATTCGTTTTTGACAATCATAGTGTTTACAATCCGAGTTGACAATATTTTGACATAAGTATAAAATACTAGCAGCTTCGCTCGTGATCTCGTCCTCACGTGTTAGTTTAATGTAAAAACATTTTTTTCATCATCTACAGCCTTAATCTTCAACTATCACTAGTTCTTTTGAACCAATGTGGTGAAAGGATCAAAGTGCGCCTCAGAGGCTCTTTCCGTGCAATGTTCACCTCTTGGGTATGTTAAACAAATACTGAACGAACACAGATGATGCAATATTTTTTGTTCAGAATGTAGATAATATATCAAAGAACCTAACTCAGTAAACTTCTCCATACAAAAGTAGACTGTAAACATGTGAATTAAGGTTTATAATCAAATGGGGCAAGCGCGGCAGCCCTGCATCTTGCCCCAAACGGTAACAGTGTCGCGAATCCAGAGGTTTTACCTCATTTTAAAATATGCGTACCGCGCTTAAAGAAGTTTTCACTATAAAAATATTGACCAACTATCTACAAAACCTAAGATATACAGATACTGAGAATCTCTTAAAAATCATTGAATAACTAGAATAACCACCTTATAACTACCAGCGAAACTCATGCGCACACACACCCACACACACATGCACATACACACCAAAACACTATTCACGAACATCACACAAATCACACACAATACACTAATTAATTTTCCTACTTACACTACAGTCACACATATCTACAACAAAATAATAATTTAGATCATATTATAATATTTTAGGCCTATATCCTCTATCTTATATCTTTACTTTCTCTGTCTAACGTTTGTGAACTTTTTTATTCTGTACCGACACAATATTCTGGCCGGCATACAACTATCGAAGCATAATTATAATATAAGCCTTAGTGTTAAGTATTAAGAGACCGTTTGGCGAGTCCCTCTGACCCTGTGTACAGGCTTTTTAGACCTAGTGCACAAACAAGAGCTAACCTGTGGTAATTGTTAATTCTTCCTTGGCATATAACTATGTTAGTTATTCTTTATCTACCAGATGAATTTACAGACAGTAAAAAGTTTTTTATTTTTATTTTTATTTTTGTTATTATTATTATTTTTATTTAATTTAGTGGGACACACATATGGAAGCCAGCCGCTGCCTATGAAACAGGCTACTGCTGCCTTACAGGTCAAAATACGCTTAGAGCAGACAAATCAGCGTAATAAAAATTGTATTAGATAGCAGGAATTGGGCGATTCGCGCATATTGCTAAGTGCCGCGAGTTACATAAGCCCTAATAGAGGGCAAATCAACAGTAGAGGGTACGACGGCTATCGTCGAACCGTTAAAACATACACACAAACAAACTTAACCGCTTTTTATTATAGTGTAAATATCAAAAATAATCACACGCAATCGATTAACGATAACGTAACCAATCACAGATGCCATAACCAATAGAAGAACAAAAAACTTTAATAGGTTTTATTATTGTCGTTGTAAACTCTAACGTTATATGTTTGGTTCTATTTTAGAGAATTCAACGATTAAACCGTTCATAAAATATAGCGCGGTACCATTTTGACATCCAGATTAACCAAATCAGAACCTCATCAGAATCGCTGCCAATATATTTCCGTTCAATGGTAAATACGTTGGCAAATAGCGCGATCGCCCTACTGTAACTATATGACCTGTACCTTTTTCTGATACCAATAAATAACTTTGACTTGTGACTTACAACCTTCTAAAATGTTCACACATAAACATCTATAATATGAGAATGATTGGATTTGTGAACGCGCATAGCCGAGTCGCCCTCAATACGAAATAGTTGTCGAAGAATTCTGTACTTTTTTCTTCGACAAAATTCATTCGGCGCGGTTGGCTCGCAGAACGCGCGTTTAAAATACTATGTGTTCTTCTCGGACTTGGCTTAAGTTGTGAGGAATAAGCAACTTATCTCAGCTACGAGTAGCATATATGATTTAATGATGATGCTTATGATGGTTCTTATATCCTGTTGCATAAAAATGATTTAAATTTAAGTGGAAGATTATAATAATAATCATAATGCCGGTCATCTCACACAGTATCATCTGGTCCCAAAGTAAGCAGAGCTAGTGTTATGGGTACCAAATGACTGATTTATTACTACTTATACTTATATTTTTTTTATAAATACGTACATATTATACATTGAAACACCCAAACCCGAGACAAATGCAGATCTTACAAACATTTGTCCCGCTGCGGGAATTGAACCCGCAACCTCTGCGTCTTAGCCAGACCTTGGCCCACTGCGCCACAGAGGTTGTTTAGATTATTAAAACATAAATTTCAGTTAAATTCTTTTTAATTCTTTCAAATAAAGTTGTTACCATAAATTTCGCTGGATGACTCTACAAATTTTTTATCTATTAGAACCGACTCAAACAGGCTTGACCTAAGTTGTGTTCAATGGTGAGGAAAGAAACTCCTAGCTGCATAGTTAAGTTGGCCATTGCAAAAGCAAACGTATGTAGACTCGTTAAGTTAATAGATGCTAAGTAGCCGATGGGAGAAGCCTTCCGAGCATGGCGTTTCCTCAATTAGCTTTTATGGGCTGAAATCACGTGACGAGGGTTGGGTTGAAGTTGAGACAAATTTAGATGGACTGTCTGAGCCTTGGTTTTCATTTAAACGGTGGCCGCTAAACAGTGCAACAGTCGTTGACTATTTTGTCGATGTCACGACAATATTATGTTGATACATAAAAGTAACAATAAGATTACAAAAGAAATAAATTGATCACAATTACTTGTTTATTAACCGAAAACTTCAAAAAAAGGAGGTTACTTAATTCGATTCGTATTTTTTTTTATGTGTGTTCGCGGATAACTTTGTCGTTTTTTAACCGATTGTGTTATCCCAAGGGTGGTACCATGATAAGGAAACCAGGATCTGATGATGGCATCCTAGAGAAATCGAGGGGAACTTTCGAAAATCGTAGTGGCGACTAGTGCGTTTGTTTATTTTTTATGAAAGTATTTTAAAGCACTACTATTTAATAAAGGTCTCGAGTCGATCTGATGATGGACCCGAAAGACAGTCGAGGGAATTCCTCTACGATTTACAGCAATTACCTGGTGTTTGGGCTTCATTAATTTGTATTGATCAAAACTTTACACCTATATGGGTTGTGACTGTCATTAGGGGTCTGAAGTCGGTTATCTTTTTAGTTATTAAAACGTAATTATTAAAAATTACCATTTCAAAGCTTAAAATTTATCAAACGAATATCTATATCGAAAAACTGTTCGAGCTCAAACTTTCAATTGCCAATTCCTCTTTTAACCCAAGTCCGAGTAGAACTGGCAAGATACTTGTCCTGGTTCTAGCGATTTTTTTTATGCATTTTTTTCCCACCTTATAACTAGCTTAACTACAAAAGCAGTTTTTTTTTTCTCTAACCTATAGTGTCCCACTGCTGGGCAAAGGTCTCCTTTACCTTCCACTCTTTGCGCTCCAAGGCCACAGCTTGCCAATTTGTCTCGAATGCATCTAGATCGTCTCGCCATCTTCTCATCAGTAGTTTATACATCGCAAATCCGTCAGCTGAGGGCAAAGCATGAGGCCATGCATTCTTAATTTCTTATGAATAATATAGTCATTCATATAATAATACGCTTTCTTCAAAAGACTACCCTCGAAGTAAGCTTTTAATTTCTTGCTAGGTAGTATAGTTACATTTTCAGGAAACCTATTATAGATATGCAACGTGTTCCCCATAAAGGACTTATTAAATTTTCCTAGTCGAAACTTAGGGATGTATAATTGGTTTCTTTTCCTAGTTTTAATCTTATGAAGATCACTATTTTTCTAAAACCCTTCAAGAAATTTCTATCTTTGAAAGACATATCCAAAGATATGGCGCACGATCGGGTAGTAAAAAAAAACCACACCTTATGTAGGGGAGGTGCTCTTACAAACTATATTTTCATAGATTTAATTGCACAACATTGTAGTGGTCACTAATACGTACTACTGTGCAAAATGTCTTTACGATGAAATTAATAGTCTGCAAGCAAGAGCTCTCATTAGGAACGGACAGACAGACAGTCAGACAGTTCCTCATGAACTTTGGCACTCTAAAAAACTAGTATTTTATGGTGTTCAATATTTAGAAAAATTAAACGGTTTGTAACCAATGGTTAGCAGAAAGTAGCAGCTTTGGGGTTACCTGAGCTGCAATTCTAATCGAAGGAAGCATTTTGATATCAAGCAACCTACAAGTACTTCGGCGAACCCACCTTGCTGGGCAAATTTGAAGAGCATTGCCGCGCCAAAGGAGATAAGAGGTACGCGATAAAAGGGTGGCACTTTTAGGCACCTAGATAAATAGGTATATTAATGTTAGGCACTAAGGGTTTGTGCGAGTTGAACTCTCCTTTGTTGCGTTATAGCAACAGTCGCAATTTATATAAATGTTTTCGTGAAGTCTGCCTTCTGTAGGTACTAGTACTAATAAGTATTCTGTGCCGATATCAAACAGAAACCTATTAAAATTATTGATTTAACTGAAGAACCTAATAGCTCTGCAGGTCGTATAGCACATAGCCTCCTCCGTCATCGGTGATACATCACGCTCGCTGCGCCCGGCTAGGCTCGCTACACTACATCAGCTTGATTTACAACGCACAATATTCTGCGGTACATTCTCCCGCTCACCTGGGCAAGTTGTTATTAAATACACGGACACTGCACAAGGTATTCATTGAGATAAGAACAGCAGCACATATAATGGACGTGCTTCAGACTACGCTTGATACTCCCAAGGGTTTACTGTTTAGAAATTGTGACTGCGGGACTTCTATTCAAACAGTGTCCCATTTACTCGTCTGTCCCGTGTGTCCTAAAACCTGCACAAAGTGTAAACCTGCACTGATGACGCCACATGTGATTGAATAAAGCTGGCAATCTTTTATTAAACATTTCTTTGAAAGTATTGAAGAAGAAGATATTTGTTCGAAAAATTACAAGCAAAATTCTAGAGCTTTCTAATCAAAATTCTCTCTATTGTTCAAAGTTTGAGACTGGAATCAGACATAAATCTTCAGTTATTTAAAAATCCTGTCTGTCCTATGAGTTAGAACCATTTTCCCATGATTAGAAGTTGTCTTTTGTCCCAGCTGTGGGAACAAAAAGCTGACCACGATCACCGTGCTGCATAAACGGCAAGCTTTTACAATTGAAAACCTGTATGTAGGTGTTATTTAATTTGAAAACTTAGAATTCTGATCTTCTAGAACTATCAACTTTACAGTTTGGCAAACTATTCGATCGATTCGAACTAACAATGTGGTGAGGTTTACAGCTCTGTAATCTTTCCGAAACTTGGCGTACTGAGTTTTCGAAAATTCCAAATAGAATTTTGAATTGAAGAAACCTGTCAAAATTATTATTTTATACCAAATCAAACATTATTACAATACTCTAACCGCATGCGATTTAACGTTATTCTCAAAAGAAATAGAAAACGAAGAATCCAGCAATTTCAAATTCTCAAAGCAAACTGAATCAACCCAAATAATGAATTAGGAAACCCTGAAGCACGGAAGGCGACAGCTCGCACGGTTACTCAAACCGGAAGGTCTCACAGTTTAGCGTAAGGCATGCTGCACACTTGACTGTATCTTTAGACCCTTTTGTTTAGTCACATTACAAGAATACCAGCCCTACAACAGTATTCCCAACAGTGAAGGAAACGTAAAGGAAACGCAGTAAACTCAAACTTGGCATACGATACGCGGAACAAAGTTGTCACCAACCCGAGTTTTGCATTTCTTGTATTGCTATGCAACGAACGAAAACGAAACCGCTGAATTGTTTTGACAAGCTCTGTGGCGCAGAGATCCAAGGCCCGGCTGAGACGCAGAATGTTGCGAGTTCTACTTCCGCCGCGGAATAAATATTTGTATGATCTGCAAGTATTTGTCTTGGGTCTGAGTGTTTCTATGTATAAATTTCTATGCATTCCTATGTATGTATTAAAAAAATGTATATAAGTAGTATATCAGTCATGTGGTACCTATAACACAAGCTCTGCTTTCTTTGGGACCAGATGATGGTATGTAAAATGTCCGGGATTATTATTATTGTTCTATTTTTATTACTAAAGACGTTGATAAATATAAATAAATACACACATATATGTAGGTATAATGCCGGAAATTTCACACAGCATCAACTGGTTCCAAACTAAGCTTGTGTTATGGGTACACCATGACTGATATATACTACTTCTATCCTTTATGAGAATCTTTTATTGCAAGAAATGCTTACAATTTCTTAGTTTAGTAGAATAATGCTTCTTGACTACCAGTAACCAGTAGCAGTAACCGACCACTGGTAGTTGAATAAAAAAACAAGTAAAACCAGTTTAAGGAAAATCATCATCCACGAGTGGCTACAATCAAGCGAGTCCTCGTGAGACCCACAATCAAAGTCGACGGATAATCACAGTTCAGCGGTTTTCTAAGACTATTTTCCGGCAAATTACATTCACAAATCTTTTCGATCCGGTTAAATCCCGTTTGGTGATCCGATGACGATTGTGTGCGCGTATTTGAGGGAGCTTTATTTACCCCTACAATATATTTAATAATATTAGTATCGTTGGGTGACATTTATGTCATTGACATAAGGTTCAACATGCAATAATTCACTATCTTATTATTTTAGTATAACAGCTAAGAACTTGGCTACACACAATGCTTCTATTGAGCATAATCTTTGACATTCCAAATCAGACTCTGGAATTTATTCCTAGTAATTTTAATAAGATAAAAAGACAATAGAGGGAGTCTCTAGCACTGACAAGTCAAATAATAAATGTTATAAAAATAGTCAATCAAACAAAAAGACTAAAAACTGTACAATAAATACTGTAAATAAGTTTAAGTTTACTAACTTGGTGCATCAAAATATTCAAGGAATTTGTAACAAAGAATTAGAATTAGACTTGTACATGAACTCAAACAATATTGACATAATCTGCTTAACAGAACATTGGCTGAAAAGTCATGAGCTCATGTTCAACTTCAAGAATCGTCAAGTTGGTAGTTCTTTCTGCAGAGTACATTCTATAAGAGGTGGATTAATAAATTATATTTAATATTAATAAATAAACAAATAAAATTCAAAGAACGCAAAGACATTGTCGCCCACTCTGTAGAAAGACACATTAATATAGCCTGCATAGAATTGGAGCGGTTCCTTGTTATAATCACTTATAGCCCACCAACCGCCTCATTTGATATTTTTGAGAAAATTATGGAGGACATTTTGCACAAGTCCATTACAAAATCAAATAAAAAAATTGTTGTATGCGGTGATTTTGATATAAATTTGCTTGAGAAATATTCATTGAGTACCAGAATAACTAGTTTATTTAATTCATTTGGTCATGAACCTACATTTATGGAGCCAACTAGAATAACTGCCACTTCGGCCAAATGCATAGATAATATCTTTACCAATGTCAACATAATAAGCAAAAATATAATTAGTAATATTCACTCTGACCATCTCGGCCAACTAGTTCTAATAGAAACTAAAATTAATAATAAAGATGTACAAAAAAAATACTTATATACCAGTTACCACTGATCGCTTAGAGAAAGTAAGATTGAACCTGGATACCAACTTGCCTTTTTTGTTGTATAATGATGATAATCTAAATGATTTATACAATACATTTTTCACTGAATTTAATAAAGTATTCAGTTCCATTTTCACATCCAAAACTATTGTGGTCTCTGGCAGTTCAACATTTTGTGAGTGGGCAACAGCAGGTACTCATAAGAGTAGGCGTGCCTTGTATGAATTGTACAGTGAAAAACGGTATAACTTTAGTGAAGAGTTTAAAGAAAAAGTAAAAAATTACTCAAAAATCTAAATGTTTAAAAATGTTTGTAAATCTAAAATCTAAATCTCAGTATTTAAGTTCAAAAATTAAAAACAGTCAAGATAAAATAAAAGCAGCTTGGAAAATAATTAATAGTGAGACCGGAAAATCCAAACCTCATAAAAGTGTAATAATTTTAAATATCAACAATAATATCATTAAGCAAGATATAGATGTAGCAAAGGCATTTGAAACTTTTTTTACTGATATTCCAGTCTCCACTACAAAGTCTTTAAACTCTTCTCATGTAATAGCAGTATCATTGTTAAAAGATAGTTTACCTGAATGTGTCACACAATTTTACTTTGAACATGTGGACAAAAACGATATTATCAAGGCATTCAAAATGATTAATGTAAAAAAGACCACTCATCTCTGGGGCATTTCTGTCAGTGTTATAAAACCACTTATTGACATTATTGCACCAGATCTAGCTTTCTTTATTTAATCAATGTATTGACAGTGGAGTATTTCCTGATTTAATGAAACATAGCAAGATCATACCTCTATTCAAATCAGGTAGTCATTCCAATCCTAGTAACTTTAGACCTATATCAGTACTTCCTACATTTAGTAAAATATTTGAAAAACTTATGCTAAACCAATTACAACGGCATTTTAATACCAACAATTTACTTGACAGTAAATAATTCGGATTTACAAAAGGACGCTCAACGACTGATGCCGGTGTTGAGTTAATATCACATATTTTTGATATCTGGGAGGAATCACGCGATGCCTTAGGTATTTTTTGTGATCTGTCGAAAGCTTTTGATTGCGTTCATCATGAAACTCTCATCAGCAAACTACATCACGACGGTGTTAAGGTAGTTTCACTTAAGCTTCTTACATCCTACTTAAGTGACCGAACACAACGAGTAGATGTAAATGGAAAGCGTTCTCCAGGTTCAATGGTAAAAATGGGTGTACCACAAGGATCAATACTCGGGCCATTCTTGTTTTTAATTTATATAAATGATCTACCTAAACTTGTAAGGGATGATCACGAGATTGTACTGTTTGCTGATGACGCGTCACTTTTATTTAAATTAAAGCGACGACTTACTAATCTTGACGATGAATGCAATCTCTAAACAAGTTATTACTAGTTATTACGAGAAAAAACGAAATGCATTCGTTTTATACTGCCCAACGTTAAACAGGTGAAAGCTAATGTAAAAATTAAAAACGAAAAGATAGATCTCGTCGACACCACAGTGTTCTTAGGCATTACTTTAGATAGTAAACTGCAATGGGGCCCGCACATAGATAAATTGTCGAAGAGACTCAGCTCTGCGGCATACGCTGTTAAAAAGATCCGTCATTTTACCGACGTAGATACCGCTAGACTCGTTTACTTCAGCTACTTTCATAGCATTATGTCGTATGGCATTCTGTTGTGGGGGAGTGCTGTTGATATTAACACCATATTTGTGCTGCAGAAGAGGGCTGTTCGTGCAATTTATAACATGGGCCCTAGAGAATCACTCAGAAATAAGTTTAAAGAAATTAATATTATGACAGTGCCTTGTCAGTATATATACGAAAATTTAATGTATGTGCACAAAAATATACATTTATTAAAAAAAAAATGCGATAATCATAGTATTAACACTAGAAATAAACATAAACTCGCTGTTCCCACTGTTAGGCTCGCTAAAGTTAATAAGTCTTTTACAGGGCAATGTGTACGCTTCTATAACATGGTCCCAAGCGACGTGTTAGATTTGTCGATTGGCAAATTTAAAAACGTAATTAAACATAAACTGTCTATAAAAGCATATTATAAAATATCTGATTATTTAGATGACAAAAAAGCTTGGGATGAATCAGCTCCAACTCGACTCGGCATCCGTAACAAAATTGTCAAGGATCATACAAAAAAGTGTTAAGACCAGACAAGTTTCTTGCCGGATTCTTCTTGAGCTGGGGTTAGGAGGAACCGGCACCTAGATTCACAAGCATGTATGAAGACGATTCAAAGTGGTCCTTGTGATTTTATTGAATAAATAAATATTGAATTTAGAATTTTGACTTCTCTCTAATTGGTATGTATTAATCATGTTTCTCTTTAATGACTATTTTACTTGGTATCCAACCAAAATGTTCATAACTGGCCGTGCATTTACTCTCATAACAAACCACGATATTCATGGCGAGCTCTCAGAGTTTATTCTTGCAATTTTCTTTAGTACAAAGGATTTTGCCTTTAAGCGCAACTATAAGATTAAGCGCTGTAGTGCAGCGAGTGCTGAAATTCTTATAATGCTTGGAGGAGCCGCATTAAATCAAGTTAGCACTTTTCCGCTGATTTATTATAGCTGACCGGTCGTGGTTTTGGTTGCTTGCGTTTTGTATTGTCTAACTTGACTACACTGTGGGTACTATTGTAATATAAACTATAGCGTCACTATTGTATTTCAAACTAACGATCCGCATGAGTTCGCACGGGTGCACGGATGCATGGATTACATTATTAGCATTTACATAGGGATCTCTAATTTTTTTATACAAAATACAGTCCATGCTACACGTTGATATTGCAGCTTTTTATAGGAAAAATAATTAAATAAAATCGATTAATTATTTGTTGAGTTTTTCTTTTATAAACAAATAATAAATCTCATTTTCAAAACACTTGCTCATAAAGTGGCTTTATGGTCACCGCAATTAGGCACAGAATGACACCCAAAATCAAACTGTGACTTTTTCATTGCTATAACTCACTAGTGAGTTATAATTTTATTGGTTGAGGTGCTTTGTTCTTAAAAAAGTTTTAATTCAAAAAATGATCGTGTTTAATAGAACAAATAAATTATTGTTCCTATTGCTTGCTCATTTCATGCAACTTCTTATGTAAATAGATAATTTTAACTCGTACGTGTTTAATAAATAAAACTTTCACTCAAATATAAATTTTGTTTTCTCTGTAATAAAAGAAAACATTAAATTCCCCATTTTGTACGTGGCAGAATAGGTGCAAACCCTATGCGCGGAAAATAAAAAAAAACCTCATCCCTTTAGTCTGTGGCTGATCGCAATGCGCGCGCATAGGATAACTGATTAATTTTTCCCGCCATAGCGAATCATTTTTCACAACTCGTTTTCACTGTTGAAATTATAGTTATTTATTAATTAAAATGTCTACAAGTACTAGTTACGAAGAAAATGATTTATGTTGTACACCGCCCGATATAAGATGTGAAGCCCTTAACGTTATGGAAAGTTTACTACCTGAAAACTCCAAGGAAAAATATCTATTAGCGTACCAAAATTTCATAAAATGGCAAAACAGCAAGAATAC
The DNA here is from genome assembly GCA_948098915.1 of Lampropteryx suffumata. Classification (NCBI taxonomy): domain Eukaryota; kingdom Metazoa; phylum Arthropoda; class Insecta; order Lepidoptera; family Geometridae; genus Lampropteryx; species Lampropteryx suffumata. Next base: position 692,285 of record OX402551.1, read on the forward strand.
GCAGTCTTTTTCAGAAAATGTGTTCATGGCGTACTTTAAAGAATTATTTTCTAAGTACAAACCTAGCTCTTTGTGTTGTTTATACTCAATGTTAAAAAGTACAGTACGAACAAAGAATAGAGTGGAATTAAAAACATACTCTAATTTGTCAGCTTATCTAAAGAGACTATCCGATGGATTTAGAAGCTAGAAATCAAAGGTTTTATCGTCTTACGATATTAAAAAATTTATAAAAGATGCTCCAGATAACCAATATCTGGCTACTAAGGTAAGTTAAATTAATTAAATTTAAATATCTACGCGACTTCAGCCTGTGTTGTGTGTTGAACTTAATTATTGTTTCTTTTTTTTTCAGGTTGCTTTAATATTTGGTGTAACTGGTGTCTGTAGGATACAAGAAAAAACATAGAGAACCATGGCCAGATGCTTTTAGTGAAGATACCTATCACGAAAAATAAAATACCGAGGTCATTCACCATACATTCATTGTCCATTCTATGAAATCCATTCTATCTTGGTCCATTCTATGAAATTGCTAAGAAGTATGAAAGTTTGCGGTCACCGAAAGCAAAAACTGACCGTTTCTTTCTAAATTACCAGAATGATAAATATACCTGTCAGCCTATAGGTATAAACAAATTTGGTTCTATGCCTAAAGAAATCGCTAAGTTTTTAGGTTTAGCAGATGCTGATAGCTACACTGGACATAGTTTCAGAAAAACATCAGCTACATTGCTGGCTAATTCAGGAGCTGATATAATGACTTTAAAGCGTCATGGTGGGTGGCGATCTAGCAATGTAGCAGAATCATACGTAGAAGATTTCATACAAAACAAGAAGGAAATTTGTGCAAAAATCACAAAAAGAATTAAACTTGATTCTGAGGCGTTTCCTACTGGCGAAACACCAAGTACATGCAATGATTGGATTTCACCTACCTACACGAATAATGAGCCATCTCAAATTACAATAGAACATGAAAGTATTTCAATAAATAATCTATCTGATGAGACCGCTAAGCCATCAAAAACAGTTAATTATAATTTTACTAACTGCACATTTACTAATTGTTTCTCTAAATAAACTTTTTATCTACTAAATAAAATGAGTTTTTATTGTTATTTTATTCACAAGTGTGTTGAAAAACGTCGTTTGATACACGTGTGTATTGATGATTACCGTCCTCGGCTCTCTTAAGACCCTCACCTAACGGCTCGGGTCTCAATGGCGCCTCAGCGGTAATCACCAACATTACACACTAGTACCATAATGTACTATTCTGCCAAAAATTTAAATAAAAATAAGTCATTTATTTTCAATTTTTACTTTATTTTATTTGGAGGAACAAACAAATTTGGGGAACAGGAGCCCACCGCGTTTTTAAAATTATTTTACGGCGTCTGGTAGATACATTGCATGACCCAAGAGATGGCTCCTATCTGGCCCAGCGTATTAGCATTGCCATTCAACGTGGAAATGCCGCCAGTATCTTGGGAACGCTGCCACCTGGCAGTGATCTGGATTAGTTGAGCTATCTATAGATCGTTTTAAACGGTCCTTAGATAGCTCAACTGTTTCACGTGTATTTTATATTATTGTATATCATTTTGTACATTTCAGGAACAAACAGAACTAAATTATAATATTACTAAATAATTAAATGATAATGCTTAATCCAACGAAGTCTCTACTACTCTACTAATTTATGCACATACCTTTTTTATCTTAGACTTACGTAATTCAAACTAAGATTGGTAACCTAAACTTGAAAAGCGAATTGAATGTTCTAGAATCATCAATCGCGGATATATTTTCTACCGCAATAACTTGATGATAAGATTACAAAACTATTCTAACACTCGAAAAACAAAGGTTTAGTCACAAAACAATGGTTTGGTCATACACAATACACAATGAGATACACGTATGGATACACAATGAGTTCAGTATTAACGCCTAAAGATGTGTGAGCTGTGCCATTAAGGCATGACTCCACAAATGTGTAGCAAAAAGCACCCCTATCCTATTCACTTTACGGTACGTTGTTTTCAATACCGACATATTCAGGACAAGCCGGCAAAAGGAAAAAAGGGTGAGTTTAATTCCGCTGGGTAATGCAAATGTAAATATGTACAAGGTATTGCTCCGCATTTGAGTATTGCAGTATCATCATGATGCTGATATTTATAAAGTGTCCTTATGTCACCGTTTATTCTGGTATATAATACGTTTATATGTACCTATATTTATACCCCGACGCAAATGGTGGGGTGCTATAAGTTTGACGTGTGGATCTGTGTGTCTGTCTTTGGAATCGTAGTCCCAAACGGATGAACCGGATGAATATCATCAACTCTTTTCTGGAACAATATGAACATAGGTTTGAATAAATCTAAAGTTTGAAGACATGTGCCCAGCGCACGAAAGGAGCCTCTGATGTGCACTTTAGTCCTTTCACCACACTGGTTCAAAATATTTAGTACTTAATAGGTAAAAATAAGTAATTTAGTACCTATCCTGTTACTTCAATTATATTAGAAGAATACGGTTACCTTGATCTGATGCTGCAGGATCATCTATATTCTGCAGGAGACCCATTTACTTAATCCATTTCCCATTTACAGCAGAGGTGTCGTGTGTGGGTGGGCTCTTTGGTAAATATATTGAATAGATTAGAGATAGATGTTTTTTGTGTCTGGGGTTTTTATATTTTAAACTAGCTGACCCGTGCCCACTTTGTTGAGCAGTGTTATAACTATATAAAAAATATTAAAGCTGTAATATCGCTATAAAAAAAAGATAGATATTCAAATTATTGTAATAATTACAGAGATTAACAAAGTTACGGATAAATATTGATAGATGGCGCTAGCGACCACCTGCGGCTTCGCCCGCCCCTTTCCCATTCCCGTTGTGTTTACGGAATAAAACATAGCCTATATCCTAATCCAAGCTAATAACTATATTTATTTTATGTTTCATCTAAATCGGTTCAGCGGTTATCGAGTTATAAGTAGTGTAACTAACAGGATTTTTTTATTTGTATAGATGAATGATTTTAATCTTGTGGATTGGTTTTTTAGCTCATTTCAGTAATGTAACAGTGGATAGGTAGCCTTAGTGCTGCCATTTCTTATTCAGTAACGAAAGCTGCATTGCTGATTCTACTACCTATTAAAGTTCGGGGAAGATTAAGATTTATGCTTTATTGTTTATTTAATGTGTTTATATAACAACACAAAGGTTTTACTGAGACTTGGGAGCAGAGAGTAAGAACGCAATTTGTTGAACAACCGCACTGACGATGCAGTGTTTTCGTTGGAAACAGGACACTTTAAGATGTGCAATTTTCATATACTCCTATGTATAAAATCAACACGTTTGTTTTATTAAAAAAATACTTAAATTACTTTACTTTTATATATAGTAGGTACGTATTCTTAGTTTATCCCAAAGTGAAATTAAATTAAATAATCTATGTTTTATCAGTAAATCGGTAATGTATTGGACATTACAATCCTCATCGTTTTCTACAAACTACGGCTAAATAAGAGCTTTCTAACTCAAGTTAATCTTCTAAGAATGTTTAACTAGGAGAAGACTGGTTACAGCTACACGGCCGCGACCAAAGCGCCTGATTTCGTCAAACGAAAGTCGCGCGAGAATAATTGTTTTATAACAAGAAATTAATATTGCCAAAATTCATTATTATTGTCGTGGGTAACAAATAAGAAACACTAAACTTATATTTTTATTTTCAGATAACAATTTGATATTACATAAATAGGCGAAGTATGCTCTCGAAGTAAAGCTCTTTAACGGAATACTGACTGATGTTTTCAAAGACATTTTGATTGTGTTGATTTACCTGAGAATTGCTACCATACAATTGCTGTCGTGTTCTCAAACGATTGTTATGTGACTAGTCTCAGTTTACTTTGAATCTTAGAGTAGTTAGGAATCGGTGTAACTACGAGGAAACTCTTAGAAGTTTGCTTTAGAATTGAAGAGCCAACTAACTAGTTGCTTATGCAGCTTAATTAGCACACGGTGAGTTGTTAGTGTTCTTAAACATACAACTGAGACAAGGATAGTAGACTTATCAAACTGGACACCACTCGTAGCATGGCGAAGATCAAATATTCTTCTAAGAAAAGTATTTACTTCTGTACTGACCTCTGGCGTAGTGGGCGAAAGCCTTGCTATGACGCAGAAGGTTGCGGGTTCGATTTCCGCCGCGGGATAATTTTTTTTATGATCTGCAAGTACTTGTCTCTGGTTTGGGTGTTTCTATGTATAATATGTACATATTTAAAAAACAAAGTATATAAGTACCTACTATATAAGTCATGTGGTATCCATAACACAAGCACTGCTTACTTTTGGGCTAGATGATAATGTGTCCGTCATTATTTATTTAATTCTTTCATTATTTCTTTCTCAATAAAATGTCTACCTATGTCTACCTTTATATAGGCAAATCTCATTTTATGAAGCTATTTTTATTCGTTAATTCTTGCGGGGGAGAAAACGTCTAGCAAATTCATGCTACGCGCAGGTTTTTTGTGCATTATCAAAGTTACCAACGCACATTATACCTACCGTAAGATTTTATGACCCAAGTAACCATAGCAACAGATTTCTTATACTTTTCTGATTTGTGCTTTGAAGATTTGCGCTGCGCTGCAGCTGGGGGTTCGATTCCCTACCACGACAAACATTTGTACACATAGGTGTTTGTTCTGTGTGGGTGTTATAAAGTATCATAAGTTTGTATTTAAAAATATTATATCAGTTACCAGTCATCAGTCATCATAATAATAACAATACCGAACATTTCACACAGCATCATCTGGCCCCAAAGTAAGCAGAGCTTGTGTTATACCACATGACTGATATAATACTACTTACATACCTAAATACTTGCAGATCATACCCGCATCCGAATCGAATTCCTGAATCGAACCCGCAACCTTTTGCGTCTCAGCCGGACCTAAGCCCACTGCGCCACAGAGGTCGTCCAATCAAAATAATGCAATCTATGCTTAGTTTGGGGCTAGATGGTGTTCTGTGCTTTGTCCATCAATATTTATTTGATTAATTGTTACTAAACTCTAGTAGGTACATATTATATAAAATACAATACTTGGTTATGTCGTATATAACCGTAAGCAATATAATAATCTAACAGTCATTTTACCGTTTTTGTGAAACGAAAATACAAAACAATGTTCCACAAAAAGTACAATGGCGTAATTAAAATCGTGGATAGGTAAAAGATGGACGAGTTCAAAGGGCTGTTTAACATTCATTCTGGGCCACTTGTTCGCAATGGCGTCATGTCGGCTAAAAAGTGGGAATAAGTAAGTAGGGGTACTTACCACGGTGAAACATTAAGCCGGGATCACACGAGACACTCCAGAGAATGGTCAACATGAGTTAACTAATCTGTACGTTCTCTTTTATTACGTCCCGGGCTTAAGCTAGCGGCTTCGCTCGCCTAAAGACTTTGACATCCTCTCACCCTATCCTATGGAACAGATTAAGAGGTAAAATGTATCCTTAACAAGCTATTTAAGAGACCTAGTACATTACTACATTACATTACTACATAGTTAATTCTAACCAGTGCGATGATAGGATGGAAGTGCACCTCAGAGGTTCCTTTTGTGCTCATGTCTTTAAATTTTGTAGGTGCCGGTTCGCTCACGATGTTTTCCTTCACCGATTACCGAGATTACTGATTTGGAGATTTGGTTTAGTACTGGTTTAAAGAGGAGTCCACTATGCACATACATTTTTGAACAGAAATATTTATTTGTGTACGATTGTATTCGAATCTACGACCTTAGGATTGGAAAACAGATACCACTAGACCAAGTGCTCTTTAATTAAATGTCTTCGGCATTCTTATTTAGAGAAAAGGAAACTCTTCGACAATTTTGACATGTTGGTGGAAAAAGTTCACAGCGGCCACGTAATTTAATCTACATCCCTACTAATATTATAAATGCGAAAGTAACTCTGTCTGTCTGTCTGTCACGTTTTCTTGCAAAAACCGCTGAACCGATTTTGATGAATTTTGGTATAGAAATAGATGGGACCTTGGAGAAGGACATAGGCTACTTTTTTTGTAGGCACCAACCGTGTGAAGTCGCGGGCAGCAGCTAGTATTTATACAAAGCCAAAATTCCGAAGCAAGTTTTTAATAAAATGCGCACTTTTTCAAGTTCATGGATTGAAAAATTGTAGTTGAGTTTAAAGTGGCTTCGGAATCAAGAAATATGTATGTATAGAAACAATAAAACTACATAAAATAAAATTTTACATTAATATTATTAAGTAAAATTTATACCAACAAACTTTACTTTATAAGAAATAAAATTGTTTACTTTTCATAATAATAAATTCTTTTTATTATTATGAAAAGTATAAATTATAACCTTTTAATAAACGTAATTACAACTGCACAAAGTGCTAAAAAATTATATTGTGCTATGCGTTGACGGTACAGACGTCACGTCAAAACGGCATTTTGCCAATCTGTTTAATGGTGGCCAAAAAAACATGATCATAAGCTTTCGCATTTATAATATTAGTAAGAATAAGGCTTCGTAATACTAGTTATTCTGTACTTACGTTACTAGTTCGTCACTTTCGTCTTATGTTTAGTCGCTTCGTTATTAGTTAAAGAGGCAAAATGGAAGAGTAATGAATCGTCTGATCTCGTCTTTACGAATGCTTTTTTGGTTTTGATGATTCAATAAAGCTCATAAGAGGGCTCAAAAGAAAATATATATTACATTTTAATGTAACATTACATTATTGTTTATCAAAATTTAGAGCTTATTTGTAATTTTTAGGATTCCGTATCTCAAACGAGTAATGGAACCCTTGTAGAGTAACGTCTTTAATATATGAAATAACATCAAATGCGACAAGCCTTTGATACAGGTATGTTTTTAGAACAGTAAAAACAATCAAGCTTCTAAGTAAACAATTTAAAAATACGGCCATTATATTTCTCTACTATTCCTACTAATGTTATAAATACTAAAGTAACTCTGTCTGTCTGTCTGTCACGTTTCCACGCCTATACCGCTGAGCTGATTTTGATGAATTTTGGTATAGAGATACATGGGATCTTGGAGAAGAACATAGGCTACTTTTAAAGTAGATACCACGCGTGCGAAGCTGGGCAGCAGCTAGTCCTAAATATTTCGATGTAAAATTATTTTAACATTTCTCATTACCTATTGCAATCCTACTTTATCCGTTAAAGTAATCTAACTAAGGTAACTAAGCTACTAAGCAAACCTTTTAATAAATTCCAAAATGTTTCTAAAACGTACAGCTCTTTAAAAACTCTCAGAGGTTTACAGATATAGCCCAGTAGTAGCACCTGGCAAAAAACTCTAATTAAATGCAAATTACCCTCGGAACATGGATTGCAATGCTTTAACGTTCCGTTCTACGCTCTAAAAAAACTAAATTCTGAGCATTAAAAACAACGTCGCTCCTGAGGGGTTTTATGAAATAGAGGAGTACTTTACTAAGTTACTTTGTTTTTTGAACTTAAAATTGTAACGTGTTGAGTTTCCATTTCTTCAGCTAAAAGATAGGTCAATAAACACTTTTGTTTGCAGAAATGTACTGAATAATAAACAATGATATAAAATACTATGAAACAGTTGAGCCATTTAAAGAATTTGAAATGAATCTATACGGTTAACATGCATGCCTACGATTGAAGTTGTTCGGGTACAAAAAACGTTTTTTGTTTGATTTTTGGTTTTTGTTTTGGTTTTAACAAAAACAAAACATGGTAAAATGTACGATGTGTTGTAGGACACATTTGTTACGTACTAGTGTATTTTGCAGGGCACCAAATATATACAACTAACTGCTGCCCGTGGCTTCGCACGCATGGTACCTACATAAAAAGTAGCCTATGTCCTTTTCCAAGGTCCCTTCTATCTCTATACCAAAATTCATTGAAATCGGTTCAGATTTTTAAGCGTGAAAACGTAACAAACAGACAAACAGAGACAGGCAGAGCTAATTTCACATTTATATGTTAGTAGGGATAAGATACTGCCGCCATCCATTCGATCATTACCAAAAAATGCTTTTAAAAGGAAGTTAAATAAAATACTGTTGAGAAAAGCGTACTATAACATAAATTAATTTTTGTATGGCCGCAATATTCTTTAGAATTTAGTAACCATTTTTTGTATTTATCTTTGTGACAATAATTGTATAGTTTAAACTTTGTAATCATTTTTTTATTAATATTTTTTTAATCTTTACCTACCTACTTACTAAACGTTTGTAAGCTGTATGCAGGATTCGGAGATTCCTAATTTTAAGAAACACCTGTCATTTGTAACACCTGGATTCACGAACAATAAAGATTATGAGTATGATTATGCTAACATCATTAATCACCAGGTTTGACAGATACTTCTCAGATCTCTAGTTACTTGGGTCTTTTTGATGATGTCTAAAAAGGATGTTTTATTAAAAGATTAATCATTACATTATACAATCATTATAACATTAATCATTATTTCTAATAAAACATGGAACTGAGAAGTACTGCCTCCCAGATAGGAAGTTACGTGCCATAATATTTAATTATAGTTAATCGACCATTATCTATGTTAATTTTGACATTTCCCCCGAGAACTATTTTCAAGCTCCGAACCGACAGCACGCTCTTCCGGTAATCAAAAGTTTTCGTTAAATTTCAATTGCCCCGTCTAATCCACAATTAGGCGAGTAATTAAACATCAAAGAAGTTTAATATTAGAAATGAAACTGAAAAAAGCACTGCTAAAAATGTTATAAATATGTTTTGACAATGTATTTCCTGTAGATACGCCCAACGAGGCCAAGAGGATAGTATAGGTGCTGGACAAAACTAATCCACCTATAAACTGTTCTAAGCTCAAACTTTTTTTCACAGTGCTGTAGTTTATAAAGCATCGTGTGAGTGACGAAACACTTCCACTTAAGCAGTATAATTCAAAGGTCTGTTTTATTTACTATTGCGATATCTTAGCGTGTATCAAGTGTTTTTTTTGCATTTTGTCAAACTTCTGAAATGTTTTCGCTTCTATACTCTAATAATCACAATTACCTAGCTGGCAGGCTAGTCCACTGACCTAAAGGCAGTCGCGTGACTTGCCAAATCCGCTCGGATCTGAAAATTGAACGCAAACATGATTTACTTTCGGTATCAATACTAAGCACTAGTTTCAAATTAAGTTTTATGGTCAAATTGTAGCAAAAAAGCAACGACAAGGATTTTAATGTCCACAATTAAATGAGTTAACCTTATTTCAAAAATTGAATAGAGGTAAAAATGTTAGGAATTAATGAGTTTTCGTCGCATTGCATCTCTATGCTGACGACCAGGTAATATTGGCACTGTCGGCTGAGTTAAAAGAGATGGTAACATTTATGCATATAGCTATTGAGAGAAATCGAATTTAAATAAATGTTAGTAAGACGAGTTTGATAGAAGTGAATGTTTGACAGCGTGTAACATTATGATCAGTGGAGAAAAAATGGAACACATGAACAAGTTAGGAACATAGTTTAAAAGAGATAGTAAGCATGAAAACGATATTCAGAGGAGAGTGAATGCATGCAGAGTGAATGGATGCCTCCATTCACTCTGCATGCATTCACTCTCCTCCATCTTTTTTTTTAAAGACCTTAAATTAATTTATTAAATCAGGCAACAGTTAAGTACATAGTACAATACATAAAAATTAAAAAGGAAGGTTTTAGGACCCTTACTCGTGCCTCAATCACGCTCAGGCGTCAGGTGTCTCAGGCGAGACTTTTTACTTAATCAGGACCCGAATAAAAGCCTTCATTACTGGCAAGTCATAGCGATCTGGAACGACCTGCAGGATGCTGTTGGAACTGCCAAGCACTCTGCTGAGCAATGAGGCAGTTTTCTTACGGATGATGGCGAGAAAACCATCGAGCCGTGCCTCTGCTAACATAGTGGATGCACTGCAGTAGTACGGCAGTACCATCAGCATCCTAAAACCGTTAAAACCTTTTTGAATAGCAAGCAAGCTTTTTGAATAGTAGTCGGAAAGGGTCAAAAAAGAGCATGGTGAAGTATTAGTGCCGACACTAATGTACGGTAGTGTAAGTTGGGTGTGACAGAAAAAGAGCAGAGTAATTGTAGTCGAAATGAAAGCTTTGAGGAGTATGTGTGGTTAAACAATGAATTGTAGTGAGAAACAGTGTGCAAAAAGAGCGTTGTGGTAACAGAAGATGTAGGGATGAAGATTGAGAGAAGAATGTTAAGATTGTTTGTGCATGTAAAGGGGATAGACAGGTGCATTAGGCGAGGGTGAATGAGGAAGCTGGAAGAACTAGACCTAGGTGTACTCTTTTAGGCCAATTTGGGAATGTATTAGAAAAAGGCCAAGTCAACAATACCCTAAGCCAATGCATATGAGCAATGTGATGAAAAAGAATGAAGCGAGAGAAGTATAATAGGATCGTAGCCAGTGGTAATTAGTTTCTGCCTACCATCGGGAAACAAACGTGTTTTTGTTTGTATACATACATGTAGGACGATTTTCTTACCAGTTCTTCTCGGACTTGAGTTAGGAGGTATTGTCACCTAAATTCTTTTTATTTTTTGTACTATATTGCACTTATGTTGTTGCAGTAAGATGGTGATACATTTCTTTAGTTTCAAACATAAACCCTGTTAGGGCACAGCAATACTTAACTAGGGGCGCTTTTACTATACTTTAATAACTAATTAACTACTATCTTAACTAATAATGTATTACAACTATTAGTGTAAATACTACAATTTTGATAAGTTGAACCTAAACCAATCAAAGTTATTTCTTATAACATTTCTGAAACATATGATAGACATATCAATAATGTATCTTATAATATATAAAAATCAATGTAACTAAGTAACTATAATTCACAGATAAAAAATCTAAGAGTTTAAGAATTCTTGTAATGAATAAAAACAGTTTTCAATCAAGTATATTTTCAAAATATTTTTGGATTATTTGGCATTTTTTTTACACACACATTGTATATGGTCCAGAATGTATCATTTGTAATGATGAGTTAGGTCGGGCTAGCCTATTTCGTGGCCTAAGGATTTCGGGTCGTGAGTATTGAGGGAACAGGTTTATATTATTTCTTAAAAAATTAAAAACTTCATGGATATAAATACAACTTAATGTTAAAATGTTTTCGTTTTTAAAATGTGGTCTACAGCTTTCCATTACGTCTAAGTTTAGAATTATTCTTATACATCTCTTTTGCAATAAAAATAAATTATTTACGTCAGTGCTGTTGCCCCAAAGTACTATATCGTAGTGAAGCCAGGCATGAGCATAAGCATAATATGCATAGATTGCAGTTTTTTTAATTGTGTGTTTTTTTTAGCTCATTTAATGCATATGTAAATCTTGATAATTTTAATGAAACTTTATTAATGTGATCTTTCCAATTTATACTACAATCTATATTTATTCCTAACAATGAGTAAGTTTTCATGGATTATATTTTTATGTTTTGAAAAGCATAGTCAATATGTAAGGGTGATTTTTGGTATGGTTTCAACTGCATTATTTTAGTTTTTTTAAAGTTGACTTGTAGGTTATGGTCAAGCAACCATTTAACTTTTTTTGATAAAATAGAGTCGATGTGAACATTTAAGTTATTGTTAATATTATTTTTATAAGGAATTACAACTGATATGTCATCTGCAAATAATGTACAATGACTATTTATAATATTTGGCAGATCATTTATATATATCAAAAATAATACACAACCAAGGAAGTGTCCTTGTGGTATTGATTGGGTTACATTGTTTTTTCGTGATCTAACATTCGTAATTTCTCCTGTTTTGTTATTGAAATATTTAATTTCTACTTGTTGTGCACGGTTAGACAGGTAAGATACAAACCAATCATGAACCATACCCCTAACACCTACACCGTGTAATTTTTTTAATAAAATCTCATATGTGACTCTATCATACGCTTTGCTCATGTAGAGTGATTTTTTCTAAAACCATTTTAATTAGCGTTAAATATATTAAATTTTTCGCAAAATGAATACAGACGTTTCGACATCGCACTTTCAAATACTTTTGAAAATGTTAGTAAGAGTATGGGTCTATAATTATTGCAGTCCCTTTTATCACCGTTTTTATGAAGTGGTTTTAATATTGATAATTTTAATGCATCAGGGACTCTTCCTTCAGCAAATAATTGGTTTACCAAAAATGATAAAGGGGGTAATTAATTCTTCTGCGCATTTTCTGATGAGTAAGGGTGGTAAGTCATCATGGCCAAAACTTCTTATTTTTCATGTTTCGGATTATCTCAAAAGTTTCTTTCATAGTCACTGGCTGCAAAAACATTGAGTTTTCCGAAGGGTTTATCACAGGCTGGCCTATTGGTGGTAAAATGTCTAATCTTTCCGCTTGTTTTCCAACAGATACAAAAAAACTGTTAAATGAATTTACAACTTCTTTTGGTTCTTCTGTTATTTTATCGCTAATTAAGATTTTTATATATTACTTTTATCATTGGTTGTCAATTTATTGGTTTGTTTTTTCACTAAGTGCCACATTGTTTTTACTATGTTATCAGAATTATTAAATTTCTTTATATTTTGTAGTTTTTTTGATATAGAAACCGTTTTTTTAAGTATTTTTTTGTATTGTTTATAATGTTTATTTAAAATAGGGTTATTGATTTGTGACGTTCATATTTTTAATTGTCTTTTATGTTGACAAGATTTTTTATGCCTGTAGTAATCCACGTATTTTTTGTTTTATTACGTATTTTTATTTATACTTTTGGTATACATTGGTCTAATAATTTATTTATACATTTACTGAAAGAGTTATAATTTTCATTGACATTGTTTTTATCATCGAAAACTGTTTCAAAATTAATGCCTTTTAATTCCGATATGAAATGATTAATGTTTTGTTCAATGTAGAGCCTTCTACTAGTGTACCAATTTTTCCTTGAATCTATCTGTTTAGTTGGCACGTTCACTAAGACGCCCTTATGGTCTGAGAACCCGTATTCTATTACTTTAGTTTTCATTTTATTAATACAAAAGTTTGTGAATATTAAATCTATACAGGTAGATGTACAATGAGTTACTCTTGTTGGTTCTTTCACATGTTGATGGAAGTTGTAACTGTGCATTGTGTTTAGTAAGGTTGCTTTAGCAGATTTATTTTCTAATACATTTACATTGAAATCTCCTCCAATTATTATTTTTCTTATACCATATTTTAGATTTAAGATTTTTAATATATGAATTAATGTAACATAAAATTTATCTGGCATTCTATTTTCATCAGGCCAGTATATGATAACTATTATAAGATCTATTTTAGGAATTTCTATTGCACATGTTTCAATAAGATACTCTATTGACATGTTAGTTATGTAATTAAGCTCTATAAAATCTATTTCTTCTTTCAACAAGATACATACTCCTCCACCTCGATGATTAGATCGACTAAAGAATGATACCGGTTTGTAACCCTCAAGGTAGAGCAAATCTAATTTTGATGTTGTAATAAAGGTTTCACAGAGGCATATAGCATGAATAGTTTTGTCTTTTTCAGTCACACATTCCAGCAGGTGTCGTTTTTTACTTAGGCTTCGAATGTTTTAATACAGAACGTTAAAGCTATTGCCAAAAAAACGTCATCCGAGGTAAGTTTGGGTTTGATCTATCAATTTCTTCGTGTTGCATTGGTCTTTGAACATTAGTTCTCTTAATTTTTTTCTTTTCGTTCCTGGTATGCAGATTCTGTTATTCTGTTACTTTGTTCGTATTCTGAGAAGAGTAAGATTTTTGCGGCGAAAATATTTCTTGCGATAGTGGTATTTCTTTATATTCTTTGCCATTTATTATCAATAGTTTGTTTATGATACTAGCACGGTGGCCGTTTTTGCGTGCTTCGATAAGTTTTCCAACCAGTTGTTTTCTTTTTTGAAGCTGTTCAGATCCTAAGACTTCAGCGATTGATAGGCCTGTGCCCTTGAAGCAGTGGAAGTTTTGCAGGATATATTTAGTCATCCGCTTGCTAAGTAGTTCTATCTCTAGAGGCCTTCTGTAGCATCTGTTACCTAATCTTTAAAAGTTTTCAATATTTCCTGTTAAATTTAGATTTAAGATATCCTGAAAAACATATATCACTCTATCATGTAATTCATACTCATTTTCATGCGAGTTCTCTGTTAAGCCATATAAGATATTTTTTTTGTTATTTATATTATCTTGAATTTGGTTTCTCTCGGTGATATTCTCGTTGCCAGTTTGTCCATATTTCATACGATTTTAAATTTCTTGCACTTCTTTTTTCAAATCATAGTTTTCCTTACGAAGTTCCGCAATGTTTTTATCGATAGTTCCAGTTTCTCCTTTAGTATTTTTTGTTCAGACAACAGACACCCTATGTTTGTTGTACCCATTACTTCATGTTTGAGATTCGATATTTGATCTGAAGTAGCTGATATTATTGCAGATTTGATTTCATTCAGCATGGTTGTTTTAATAGTTTCCTATCTAAAAGTTTTTCTATCTGCTCTATGGTTAATTAAATACTCAAGGAAGTTTCATGCTTATCTTTATTCTCCACCTCGGGACTTAATGTATCTCCCAAAACGCTAATGTCGTTTTCAGAGGCTGTAGAAGAAGATTCACAGCTTGTAATCGAGGCATGTTTTTTAGATCTTGTAGTAACATTTCTCCGTGTGGGCGGCGAAATTTCATGATAAGTTCGAATTGGGGTGTTATCCTGCTTAGGTTTTCTCTGAATGCATTTCATGCATATCCAAGTTTTTTTCCTTTCCTGATCCATCATAAATAATCTTGTGTTAGAAACGTTTACACACTGCGTATCGTATGTGTCTTTGCATCGTGAACATTTTAAGTAAAGCCTGTCAGTAATTATCTGAAGGCATCCAGAACATTTCAAAGACATCTTGTATAATATATCAACGAAAAACAAAAATCATAAAAATGCAAAAAGTAAAATTTGTACGCACTGACTAGATCTCGCAACCTGCACCGCGCGAATCGCACCTGTGACTTTTAACAGTGACGAAATAGAGAGCAGATAATTTACAACAAACAACCTGAAGTTAGTTACAGATTGATCGTTTGTTTGTTTTGGATATTTTATGATGATGCATTTTTATCAGATAATAACCTCAAATTATATTTCTCTGTCCACTTTTATTTGTTATTTGTTATTATTGCACTTCACCACACTCACTGTCTATGTTACCACTAGGGGTTAAACTTTAGTAGTGCGTCGCACGAAAATGAAGGAAAAAAAAATGGGGGGGGGGGGCGGCGGGGACTCCCCCTCGATCAAGTCAACTAAAGTCAAGCCCTATTGATTATTATTATGTTTTAATTTTACAATTATAATTCAGTTTGATATTTTAAAATCGTAAAATTCTAGACGTAAATAAAGAATATTGTTGTTCATGCTAGCGCCACCTAGCCACCTCCGCCACCTAGCACCTCATTCACTCTTCAATTCACATAGTATGTCAAAGTCAAAATATATTTTATTCTATACAATCTTGAATCGACTTTATTAAAAACATGTGCTTATGAGGGGCTACGAACACGAAATTCCTTTGGCGATGCAAAATTGAAGACAAAATCTTTGTTTCATGTTTTTGTCTATAATGAAATTCGCAATACACACTTAATATGATCTAACTAAAAACAGCACTGTATTTCATCTAAATACCATCAACTCAAACTCCGCGCCAAAATGGAAAACAGTTTATCAATAACGAAAAATAAATCATTTGGAACCATAAACAAATCATCCATTCCCGATACTTTTTTGGCAGAAAGTATATAAAAGGTACCTTTCATATAAAATAAATACGTATTATTTTTGCTTGAACCACAATGAAAAACAAGCCTTGTATTCCAATTATTGACACCAGAGTCAAAAACACTAGATATATTTAAATAAAAAAATACTAGTACTAAACCGGAAATTACTCATAAAATATATTACCACTGACTGACTGACATGATTGTTCTCCCAGATGGTGAAGGGGGAAGTGTGTGTTTTTTTTATGGTAAGCTGTAGAGGGGGTTCCGATGAGTGGGGGAAAAATCCTAAAGTGCCCCTTTTCCCCCTCCAACTGCCCCTCTCACACATTATCTCAGAAACTACAAGTCAAAGTTGGTTGGTGCTCCAACTAATGTTGCTCAAGACACTTTTCAATATCCGAATCCATAAAAAAAAAGATGGTCGCCATACAAAAACAAAAATTTTGTCCCATATAAAAAAGTGCACTCCCATACAAAATCTTAAAACACCTTACTATATTATAGCTAGATTACCACTGACTCACTCACTGACTGATTGACATGGTTGTTCTCCCAGATGGTGAAGGGGGAGGTGTGTTTTTTTTTATGGAAAGCTATAGAGGGGGTTCAGTCGACTGTAGGAATAATCCTAAAGTGCCCCTTTTCCTCCCCCAACTGACCCCCCCACGAATCGACAACGGATTCTTCTCGACAAGGTGTGTTTTTTTTTACCCAGAAGGCGTCATGATTGAATTGAAATTTTAGTAGGATCGTATAAAGGATGCTTGAAGGATTAAGAAACCTTTTTAAATTGCCCCCGTCCACCAATTTTTCTCCCCCCCCCCCCTTAAAGGTATACCCAGAAGGCGTCATGTTGGAATTAAAATTTTAGTTGGATCGTATAGAGGATGCTCGGAAGAATTGAAAAATGTTGTGTGACACCCCCTCCTTGCCCCCCCCCCCCCCCCCCCCCCCCACATTATCTCGGAAACTACAAGTCGGAGAGGGTTGGTGCTCCAACTAATGTTGCTCAAGACCCTCTTCATTATCCAATTTAGAAATAAAAAACTTTAAACGTTCATAACTGTTAAACGGTGCTGTTAAAGGGGTTTAACGAGTTGTAGGGGTTTTTAGGGGTTTTTAGGGGTTGTAAGGGTTTGTAGGGGTTTTTAGGGGTTGTAGGGGTTTTTAGGGGTTGTAGGGATTTTTAGGGATTAGTAGGGGTTGGTAGGATTTTTTAGGGGTTATAGGGGTTTTTAGGGGTTGTAGGGGTTTGTAGGATTTTTTAGGGGTGGTAGGGGTTTTTAGGGGTTGTAGGGGTTTTTAGGGGTTGTAGGGGTGTTTAGGGGTTAAACCCGCGAGCTGCAAGCAGCTCGCGCACTACGCAACCTCTAGTATAAAATATAAAATTGCAATGTTTGTTTGGCAAGACGACCAAAAATAATCCAAAGTGATTGTTGTAATTGTATTGAAAAAAAAATTTTTTGACTTTTACTTTATCACCATTATGTTAAATAAATACCACATTTTCATACAAAAATATGCTAGAATCGCAAATATTATTAAAGACAAAAGGAAACAGCGACATGGCAATACCAACAATGTTGCAACAACTAGTGTGAATTGTATTCCGCTCACACATTTGTTTTTCATAAAAGTTAAAAACCCAACCGCGCAGTGGTAAAAGTTTCAATCCTTATTTTCAAGAAAGTCTGAATGTTATTTAACAGCCGCTAATAATCTACTATAATATATATGTCTGAACGCTTTCTAAAATGTATTAGACCATGCATTAAAAACGGGGTTTATCCTCTAATAGACGCGTCACTAGAATGATTGGATACAATATAAACTAGCATACATTAATTACATGGCATATCTCCGCTATTTCATCGCCATCATAACGGCCACCGTTTTATAAAAGCTAGCTTTATCAGTGTATTGTTTCGGAAGCGATATTGTCGTAGCGCGGTGTAATGTTTCCAGCGGTATCGACGGCTCACTCGAGCCTTATCGAGAAAACATTGGAACTATTTGGACGTAGTAAAGGTTGTGTACCGAACTATATTTTTGGTAGAATTTGATACTGGCTAGACGTATCTGTATTATGGAACTAGTATCTCAATAACCTGTTTTACTATGGAAACGTATCTTAGGCCAACGCCTAGATTAGAGTACCGCGAGTTTTTTCACCCATTTTTTGGAAATCGTGGAATAAGACGTAGGCTAGCAAACTAGCGGTAAAAACCGCGTTGGAAATTTCGCTAGTACGTGCTAGGCATTAATAACGGATTTAGTCATCGCCTCATTCTCGTATACTAATAGCAATATTGTGTGAGTGAGACACAAAACTTTTTTTTCGGGCGGTGCGAGTAGGCGTCGTAAAGTAAACACGCCGTTTTATAAATAATACATTTTTCTACACACTTGCTCATAAAGTGGCTCTATGGTCACCGCAATTAAGCACAGAATGACACCCATAATCAAACTGTGACTTTTTCATTGCTATAACTCACTAGTGAGTTATAGTTTTTTTTTAAATTTTATTGGTTGAGGTGCTTTGTTCTTAAAAAAGTTTTTATTCAAAAAAAGATCGTGTTTATTAGAACAAATAAATTAATGTTCCTATTGCTTGCTCATTTCATGCAACTTCTTATTTAAATAGATAATTTTAACTCGTACGTGTTTAATAAATAAAACTTTCAAATATAATCTCAAATAAAATTTTGTTTTCCCTGTAATAAAAGAAAACTTTAAATTCCCCATTTTGTACGTGGCAGAATAGGCGCAAACCCTATGCTATGCGCGGAAAATAAAAAAAAAACCCTAACTGCACATTTACTAATTGTTTTTCTAAATAAACTTTTTATCTACTAAATAAAATGAGTTTTTATTGTTATTTTATTCACAAGTGTGTTGAAAAACGTCGTATGATACACGTGTGTATTAATGATTACCGTCCTCGGCTCTCCTAAGACCCTCACCTAACGGCTCGGGTCTCAATAGCGCCTCAGCGGTAATCACCAACATTACACACTAGTACCATAATGTACTATTAATTTAAATTTATAAAGTAATAGTAACAATTACTAGTATATTAATGTTTTAAAACAATTATTACATAGATCTACATGCCATCTACTGTTATCCTTGCAACTGAACCAATAAATTCAAAGTTATCATTATCTACACTTTCATTCACAGAACAGAAAGAACAATAGAAATAGCATGATGACTTTTTATAAGGAGAACCAGTGTAGCTAAACACACACATGTAGAAACAAACACACTTAGAAATATAAGTTATAATTGGTTGAAAGAGAACGTTAAAAAGGACCAAACCATAAAACAAATAGTAATTATATAAAACCTTAGTACCATCAAAACATGGTTCAAAACTCAATAAATTAAACAGTACTAAAATGTTAGTCTACTTACCAAGAGATGACGCTTTGGAAGATTTTTGTTTTAACAAGAAATATAATTGATAATGCAATGGCTGTTATTTGATTGGCCACTAAACATAGCTACTTCCTTAGTGATGTGCCAAAGGATACGAGACGAATGTATCGATATCGATTATTATACCTACCTTACTGATGGATAAAAAATACGAATACGATGGGTACGTCAGGTTATATAAGTGGTGGGCCAAATAAACAGCTTTTCTTCATTTTAACACAATCACACGATTGTGTTTCTTTGGCGTCGAGGAAGGTTCTGCTGATAAATTTAGTGTCTGTAATTTGAATACGTTTCATTAGATTTCGATTTTACGTAATGATAATATAAATGAAGGTAATTAATTATAATAAAACGTCATGAATATAAACACCATAATAACCTGAAAAAACAACATTTTTAGAGTCTGTATAGCTGTGTCAACCATGTATTTGTCTCCACTTTTTTAATTACAAAATCTTGGTCCTTAAAGTGGTCTGAGCAAATTGTGCTTGTTTTTGTAGAATCCAATTTTGTTTCAGAGTTGCATCAATCCATTTTTTTAAATGTTTGGTGCCTTGGGAAAAATGAAACCAAAGTTTATTTCTTCAAAATACTTCTGTTATTTTCATCTTAACTAACCACTGGACACCATATGGCTTAAATACATTTAGAATAAAGTCATAATTTTTTGTGTTTGTTTGTTTTTAGCCCGTACTGTCCCACTGCTGGGCAAAGGCCTCCCCTCGAGTTTTCCATTGCTTTCTGTCTAACGCCATTGTCTGCCACCGACAGTCGCTAAAAGTGTCTAGCTCGTCACGCCAACGTTTGCGTGGTCTACCGCGCCGTCTCACTGTCTCAGGGCTCCACTCAGTGGTAGCTTTGGCCCACAGTTCGTCTGGCATGCGGCTGACGTGCCCTGCCCAGTACCACTTCAGTTTCGCAGCTTTTTCAGCCACGTCGAGGACTTTTGTTTTGGAGCGAATGGTAGCATTTTTGATTCGGTCAGTTAGTTTAATGCCGAGGATGCTTCGCTCCATTGCCCTTTGACAAACCTCGAGAAACCTCTGAACACCAGTGAGGGACCAAGTTTGAGCACCATAGGTTAGAATTGGGAGGATACAGACGTCCATGAGTTTACGTTTGAGAGATAGAGGCAGATCACCTTTAAATTGTGCTTTCATCGACCAATAGCTGCGCCAGGCGTTTTCGGTCCGTCTTGCGACTTCCTTATCCTGCCTGTCTTCGAATGAAACTAATTGGCCGAGATAAACGTACTCATGAACGTATTCCATATTCCCCCCATTTACCGAGATAACCTTTTTGGTGCTGTTTGTCATGACTTTGGTTTTACTCATGTTCATCTGAAGACCAATCTCCAGGCTTGCCGTCGCTAGGTCTTGTAGCATGTCTTGTAGTTGAAAAGCTGAAGATGAGAAAAGGACGATGTCGTCAGCGAAGCGAAGGTTTGTCAACCTTGCTTTGCCTAGGTCAACGCCCTTCTCTTTCCAGCGAGTTGTAAATGTGCGGAAAACTTCTTCTAGGGTACTAGTGAATAACTTAGGCGACAGTGGGTCTCCCTGCTTAACTCCTTTTTTTATTTCGAATATAGTTCCGGATGATTGTAGTTTAATGGCAGCAGTACTGTTTGAATAAATTCTATGGATGAGTTGAATGTAAGTGGGTTCAATATTTTGATTTTCTAGTGCTTTTAATATAGATGAGTGACTAATGCTGTCAAATGCTTTTTTATAATCTACAAAGGCTAAATATAATGGTAATTTGTATTCTGTGAATTTTTCAATGATTTGATTGATGGCATGGAGATGATCAGTAGTAGACAGTCCACCGCGAAAACCTGCCTGCTCGGGGGGTTGTTCTTTATCCAGCTGTTTCGTTATTCGATTTTCTACTACTTTTATAAATGTTTTATAGACGTGAGATATAAGGCTAATCGGGCGGTAGTTATTTATATCGGACTTATCTCCTTTCTTGTGTATTAAAACTATATTGGAATGGCAAAAATTGTGAGGAAATATACCGGTTTTCAGTATTGAATTGAACATGTTTGTTAAGTGTGGAAGTAGGGTGGGTTCGCCAACTTTTAATGCGTCTGTGCTGATACCATCCTCTCCTGGCATTTTGTTGTATTTCATTTGGCAAAGTGCCAAATGAACTTCCTGGCCAGTTATGAAAGGTATATTATCACAGCATGAGTAATCTACAAGATTATTGTTATACTGGGCATCTGAGTATAGATTTCTATAGTAATTCGTGCATATTTCTAAAATTTTTTGTCTATTTTGATGTTTCTTTCCTAAATCGTCTTTCAAATTTATAATCCAAGATTTTCCGGCTGTAATTCCCTGTTTGGCTATTTTCAAGGAACTGTTATTTTCTAAAGCTACCTTAATCATATTTTCATTAAATTTTCTTAAATCTCTACGAATATATCTTTTTACTTTTTTGTCTATTGTCCTATATTGCAAATCCGCTCTATTGTGTGTCAGTTTATTCCTTTCTTCTATCAGTTGTCTTGTCTCAGCAGAGAGTTTATGTTGTTTTTTTATTTTAGGTTTTATCTTTTTACTTGCTAGTTTAATACTATTTTCTATATTATCAAATTGTTGTTGGACTTCTTCTGAATCTGTATTTAATAAATCAAAGCTATTTTTTAATTCTAGATTAAAGTCTTCCTGACTAATTATTAGTAAATCTTTATTTAATTTCTTTATGTTGTTGCAAAATTTTTTCTGTCTTATAAGTTTAAAGTCAAATTTAACTGTGGTTCGAACAGGACGATGATCAGAACTGAATTTAAATGTGTTAAGGACTTCTACGTTTTTAATAATTGATTTATTGGATGAAAGAATAAAATCGAATTCGTTTCGGTATAAACCGCCTGGTGACTCCCATGTCCATCTACGTTGGGGTTTTTTATGGAAAAAACTATTTCCAACAATTAAACTTTGCCCAAAAGCAAACTGAAGAAGGCGCGTGCCTCGCTCGTTTCGAACTCCTAAGCCGTGTGACCCTAAGATGTTGCAGCTATCAGAAACTTGCCTGCTCCCAATCTTAGCATTAAAGTCCCCCAACACTAAGTTGAAAGTGCCACGATGTTCGTCTAGTGCCCTGTTAACTGAGTCGTAGAATTCCTCGATTTCTTCGTCTGGATGTGAGCATGTTGGAGCGTGTGTTTGTATCACGGTTAATGTCTGTTCGTTAGTAAATTTCAACTTTAGCAAGGCCAGTCTGTCTGATAATCCGATAAACTCTAGCACATTGTCCTTCCATTTCTTGGCTAAAATGAAACCCACGCCGTACAAACTACCTGATTCTCCATAGTGATAGAATATGGTATCGTGCCTTTCTATGGTGTCCTCTCCTAGCCTTCTTACTTCACATAAACCCATTATGTCCCATTTAATGTATGATAGTGCATTTTCTAATTCTAATAAACGTTCCTCTGATTTAAGGGTTTTTACATTAAATGTCACAATGTTAAGCGATCTATCGGTGTCTAGTTTAACGTTAGCCTGGGTCGTTTGACGGGGGATCGTTCCCACCCGGGGATTCTTCGCACCCCTGGCTACGGAGGCTGACTGCTTTCCGTCATCAGCAGCACCTCCATCGCCGCCGGGCACTTGGGGCCTATCTCTATGTTGTACTATCATAACTCGAAGGGGTTTGGACCATAACCCACCACGCTGGTCCAGTGCGGGTTGGTGGGTAGGGCGCCAGAGCCTCGTTTGTTGTTCGGCAGGGTGTACCACGGGCCGGTGAGGTTGGCTTGGGTTACGAATGATGATGATTTTAACCCCTTACACCCATAATAAAAGTCATAATTAAAACAAAAAAAAAACAATGACCTAGAATATATAATATAAACCTTTTAATAGGGGTAACTATTTACATGATGAAGTTTTCGATAACACATTCTTCAGTTTTTTAGGGTTACATCCCTAATTGAATAGCGAAAGATGAGGTTTAAGAGAAACGCGACCTTAAACGGTATGAGTCATGGTCTGTTTTTGTTTTCTGTTTTGGTTTTGCATTTTAAACAAAACTTAAATAAAACCGTTTAAAACAATAAAATAATACTAACCGGGGATATGATATGCCCCCTTTTGTAAAATTTTTGGTTTGGCTATCATTTTTGCACTCAAGATCAGCACCATACAGCATTTTATATTTTTTTATGATTTTTTTGAGTTACGTTTACCCTGACAAACTTAAAACACGACGGAAGTGAGCGAAGCTTTTAGTGCGCGGTATTCCGCATACTAGGTGTTACGCGGGCCCCGCCTACTTACTACTTTTATCGTTTTTTCTGTTCTGTGCTTTCATTGCACTGCTGTTATTCCTAACCTCAAATCACAAAAATCGATGCCAATGACTTTCAAAAGTCCCTATCCCAGATGGAAACTATGTTTCAAGCAACCATGGATAAATTTGAAGGAATTATGGGCGTCAAAGACTGCCCTGAAGGACACGGGTATAACACTGTCGGAGTTCTTGACCAAATGGCGACATGATACATTCATGGCTGCGCGAAAGCGTTTTGGCGTCACGAAATGTTGGACGAGACAGGGTTTTGTTTTCGTGCTCGGGCCTGATGGAACTCGCCACCGTGTCTCTGTTATCGAGGATCTGCATAAAATCCCACAAGCATTGGTGCCGGCTTCTAATCCATCAACAACGGCAACAGCGGCGGCTTTCGGGGAAATTGCTACAGCATCGAGGCCTCGGCAAGCTACACGGACATAATCGCAGCCCTTGAATAATTTTGTATGAATCAACCAGGCATAAATCCAACCGGATAATTCATCTAAAAATAGGTACCGTCGGTACACTTTCTTTATTTATTTTTCAACCCTCAAATGTTTTCACAATCACAATTCACAACACAAAATTTCTTTATCACTTTTTTATTGGCAGTTTCCAAATGTTAATGTCAATATTTTTGATCTGACATTTGGTGAAACGTTCCGTTTCACTTAAATTTTTTATTTTTATTTTGGTCAGTTAAGACTTATTATGATGACACCACATTGTTTGCCATTAGTATCCAAAACATGGAAAACCTGCTTTCTAAGATGGAAAATATTAGCCTCGAGTTCGGACTAAAAATAAACCGTACTAAAACTAAAATGATGATTGTTGACCGTGTCAATAACAACTCGCCCGAGGTCACACAGATCGCGAACTGTGATGTGGTTCAATCATACATTTACCTCGGAGCTTTGATCACAAATGGATGTATTGACGAGATCAAGCGTCGTATGGCGATCTCCCGGTCTACCATGGATAAGCTGAAGAAGGTATGGAGAAACCGTAGCATAACAAAAGCCACCAAAACACGTCTTGTGAGATCCCACGTGTTTCCCATATTTCTTTATGCTGCAGAAACATGGACTCTACGGGAAAGTCAGAAAAAGAAGATAGATGCGCTCGAGATGTGGTGCTGGAGAAGAATGCTTGGGGTCTCGTGGACTCAATTTCGTACTAATCAGTCCATACTCCAAGAACTCGGCATCAAACAGCGACTTTCATCTACTGTACAATCTCGTATTCTCACTTTCTTTGGACATGTTTCACGACGCGGAGAGGTCTCCATTGAGCGTCTTATAGTGCAAGGTAGAGTGGAAGACACAAGGGCACGGGGTAGATCGCCCATGAGATGAACTTACCAAATTAATTCAATTCAATTCAATTCAATGCATTTATTTCAGACAACAAACAGTCCATAATTCATAAAATACAGTCAGTACATAATTATCTACATTAAAATAAAATAAAAACATACAAATTAAATATAAACATAATTAAGATTAAGATATAATTAAGACCGCTTTGGATGGTCCATTGCACGAATGCACCAGGAAGGCTGCTATGCGAGATGAGTGGCGTAGAATTGTCAAGCGAGCCACAACAGCCCCCTCGTGGTCGTGGTCGTGTCAAGAGTGTAACGGCCAAGAAGAAGAAGAAGACTTATTATAAGTGTTGTGATTTGTAATTGTAATTATATGTATAATTATATATATGAATATAATTATATAATTATTATATGTCATTTGTTTTTTAGCTTTTATTGTCCGTTGCTTGTTTGATTTACGGTTTATTATTCAGGCAATTGGCAGGTGGGCTCGGCTTAAGTGTTGTACGTGGTTTGCCCACTTGGTAATTGTTATTTTTTTTGTAAAATTTGTAGGTAGTACTAATTGTTATTTATATAGGTATATTTTATATTTTATTATTATTTATTTCAATATGAGTGTTTGTGATATTGATGAGTTTTTGTCTTGTTCCTCTTCAGCTAAGAACGACAGTTTCTGCAGCATACCTACCCTTTATGATACCCTACAAACTACCTTTTGTGATGTTCCCAATAATTTTAATGTTGTGCATATCAATGCACAGAGCATACCGACTCACTTCTTGAAAATGATGGCGTCTTTTAATCTAAAAACTATCCACGCTATCCTTGTATCAGAATCATGGTTGAAACCTTGCTTGCCTTCGGTTTCTTATTCTCTTCCTGGTTTTCAATTAATTTGGAATGACCGTACTGGATCGGGAGCAGGTGGTGTAGCCATATACATACGTACCCACATTCCTTTTTCTATTATCAATATGTCTGCCCAGCCGCCACCATCCAACGGTGGTGAACACCTACTCATTCAAGTATCTCTATCCCATCGTAGATTACTGCTTGGTGTTTACTATTCACATTCAATGCGTGTAAATTACTTCGCCTCCTTCGAAAAGTTGCTAGAAGACTTTACCCCTCTTCTTGACCACACTATTATTATGGGTGACTTTAATACTTGTCTAAGAAAGCGAGATTCTCGTTCCTCCGCTCTTGAAAGTCTCGTTCGAGCTAGCAACTTATCCATTCTTCCTCTCGACGTAACCCATAATTTTCCAAGCTGTCAACCTTCTCTTCACGATTTAATTCTAGTTTCTTCAACAGTTTATGTTGCCAAACATGGCCAATGTGCGGCGGATGACTTCTCTTATCATGATTTAATTTTTCTTTCGTATAAAATTCGACCTCCTAAGCACAAGCCAAAAATTCTTCTTCAGCGCAATTTCAGTGGCATGGACATTGAGTCTTTGCGCGCTGATGCCCGTAACGCAGATTGATCTGGGGATTTAAATGCTGTCTCTATGACGAAAAGGTAGAGTGTTTTATTAGCCTATTAACTACGTTATATGACGTGCATGCTCCTGTTCGTAGAGTTAAAATGAGGTATTTCCCTGCACCTTGGCTTACTCATGACATACGAGCTGAAATGCATAAAAAGCTAGCTGCCAAGGTCAGATACAAGCGCACACCGTCTGATGAAAATAAGGAGAAATACACTCACAGTAGAAATCACTGCAATAGGGTGTGTATTAATGCACAACGCCGATTTATCCATGAATCTGGAGAAAATAACGATCCTGCGAAAGTATGGAAATTTATTCGGTCATTAGGAGTTGGAAAAATTATCTTGAAGAGATCTTCAAGATAGTTTCTCAAAAGACATAGATATTAATTCCTTAAATCTTCATTTCTCATCTTCGTCTAATTTTGATTTCAATTTGGTTGGTCCAAATTGAAAACCTTAAATTCTCTTAAATTATTTCCAACTCCTGACTTTCCGCCATTCGTGTTTCGGCAATTCACTGATTGTGATGTTATAAAGAGTATTTCATCCATTTCATCTTATGCAGTAGGTTGTGACTGAATTAGTAAAAAAATGATAACACCTATCCATGAAGACATAATCTACGTTATTACATACTTGCTTAACTTCTCCATTGACTCTGGAATCTTTCCTGGTCTGTGGAAGGAGGCTCAAATGACTCCTATTCCCAAAAAACCTAACCCATCTTCCATTTCTGAGTACCGCCCTATTTCCATTCTCTCTTTCCTTTCCAAAGTCCTTGAGTGTCTAGTTCATCAGCAACTCAGCCTTTTCCTTAACACAAACGTCCTTCTTAATCCCTATCAGTCGGGTTTTCGCTCAGGTCACAGCACTGTTACTGCACTCATCAAAATCACTGATGATATCAGACATGGCATAGAAAACGGACTAGTCATTGTTTTGTCCCTTCTGGATTTCAGTAATGCTTTCAATAATGTAGATTATGATATGCTATTAGCTATTTTTCGCTCTTATAACATATCTCCAACAGTAATTGACTGGTTTCGTAGTTACCTGTATGGTCGACGGCAACGAATTCGCATTGACGATACTTGTTCATCCTGGTGTCAAGTAAGTGCTGGCGTACCTCAAGGCGGCGTTTTATCTCCTCTTCTCTTTGCTATCTTCATAAACTCTATTTCTAAACGTCTCTCTTCTTCTTACCACCTATATATATGCAGATGATTTACAAATTTATTCACAAGCTCCTATCGAGTGGTTAACAGAAGCCATCGCTAGAACAAACGCTGATTTGGCTAATATTTTAGAGTAGAGCAAATTGTACGGTTTAGGAGTAAATCCATCGAAAACTCAAATAGTCATTATAGGAAGCTCTAGAATGATGTCCCGGGTCGACTTGCCTAACCTCCCGCGTGTTATGTTTGATGACACTGTCATGGAATTTAGTGAGGTTGTCAAAAACTTAAGTATACTAATGGATAGGCAGGCATCTACCTTGGGAACCTCAGCTAACAGCGGTAAGCCGAAAGACCTTTGCTGCCTATGCCTCTTTGAAACGGTTGCGAAACTTTCTTCCTACGTCCACCAAAATTGCGCTAGCACAATCCTTGTTGCTTCCTATTTTAGATTATACTGACGTCAGCTACCTTGATTTAACTGAAGACCAACTCAATAAACTTGAGCGACTTCAAAATGTTTCTATTAGATTCAGGCTTGCGTAAGTACGATCATATTTCTGAGTTCCGACTTAAGACTAACAGACAGACTTAAGTGGCTACCAATTCGTTAGGATGTGAGCATTTCGGCGAAATGCTCACATCCTTTCTCTTCTTTATTCCATTATGTTTCTTCCTTCCACTCCAGTCTACCTTAAGGAACGTTTTGAATTCCTTCATCTATCCAATTTCCGATCCCTACGTTCTTCTGAAACCCTTCAGCTAAAAACTCCTGTTCATACTTCGAGCTACTATGGTAGTTATTTTACGCTGCAGGCTGTGAAGCTTTGGAACGAATTCCCTGTTCCCATCCGGTATGTAAATCCTTAGCAATTTTTAAGAACTTCGTTTATCATCACTATCTCTCATCTCTCTCATAGATATATATTTATTTTGTAAGTATTTATGTATTATTGTTTAAGTATTGTTTTAGTATATAATTATATTATTAATGTTTAAGTAGGTATATTTATTTTTATTTATGTCTAGGTATATTTTTATTTAGTAATCACATTTGTTTAATGTGTGCCGCGCCGTCCATTCTATTTCATGCAATCTTTTCCATCCAAAGATAGCCAGGAAGAGATCGCTCTCAAGCGATATGGTCGCCCATTGTACCACTTAAGTAATCTTATCATGTTTTAATTGTAATTTTGTATTTTTATTTCATAAGGTGTAAAGTTATATTCTATTCTATGCTAAACTAAAAACTAAAGCCGCCATTTTAGATATATTTCATTATATATTTATCTTTTCTATTAATTTTATTACAAATTAACTGCTATCTGCCATTATGATGCCAGGAAGTATGTTAAGTAACATGTTGTAGAGTTTTTATCATGGAAACGACATGGCTGAAACTACTTATATACTCTTTGTTCTAAATACACACATATTATACATAGAAAAACATCAACAATCATATATTTTGCGGTGGGAATCAAACTTGCGGGTTTGATTCCCACCGTCTCAGGTGGGATTTCATCTACTGCGCCACATAGGACGACAAATTATTTTTTCAGTTTTTGCTATTAGTCAATTACGTCAACATTAAGCCTTTTTGAGTGACAAAATCATTGAGGCATGACCCAGCTTAGAACAGACAGACAGAACGTATTTCAACCCCATATTGCATGTATCTAAGTGAGGCAGACTTTGATTTAGGTCAGTGAGTAGGTATGGTAAACGTTTTCGCTTATACATAGCCACAATAAACGCCTCGGGCTATTATGTCGGCCGTTGTTTAAATTTATAACACTGAAAATACCACATTCTTACTGCAGTAGCACTATACCGTTTTTCTTTTATGATTAACGACGAATAAAGACTGCTTTTTGGTGGCTTTTAGTCCCAGCCCCTATATTATTTAACGTAACAAAAGTTGTGAAATAATAAAACTAAATTTTATGATACAATTCAAATGCTTTTTATATTATTCAGAGTTATGTTTATTTGCATCGAAAAACAAGCATATTGGATGCACGTAGAACTTATAACAAACATTTTATAGCTACAGCGAGTTTATAGATTATAAATTCATATCCAAAGCCATACGTATATATCAATTCGAAAGTCTGTCTTTCTGTCTGTCTGTCCGAACTTATGTTACTTATTCAGGACTGAAAAGCTGAATGGATCTTTATAATATTTGTTAAGCAAATAAAGAGGACGGACATGGGCATTTTTTTATAGGTACCAGAAATTCGAAGCCGCTGGTAACAGCTAGTTATCTATAATGATAATGTGATTAAAATAAAAGGACTAGTGTTTACTATAAATTATCTGCATTTTATTCAAAAACAACATCAGGTTATGAGCCCAGACACATATAACTGTTTGTAGCAGATAATCGCGAGTTGAGACAGCTAAAAGTCGACGAGAAGGAAAAGTGAGGCTATCTCGCTACAGTGCGGCGTGGTGCATAGATTTTGTGCATTGCGAAATATCGTCGAGGAATACTTGTTCCTAGTTAAGAAAAGACGAGGTCGGAATGGAGAGCAATAACAGCAACAATGTCAATGTTATCAAATTGGAAGGGGCCAGAAACTGAAATATCTGGAAATTTCAAACAACAGTTCAGTTGAGAGGTAATGGCTGGTTGGAAATTGTGGAGGGAAAACGCACGAAGCCCGAAGTCGCCAGTGAGATACCTTCATGGGAATCTAAAGACGCTAAGGCGCAAACATTACTGGTTCCTCGGATGTCGGAGGAGGCAATGTTACACATTATTACATGTACGAGTTCTTCTGAAATGTGGCGAAAACTTCACAGTGTATATGAACAGAAAAGTGAGACTAGTGTGCATATAATACAGCAAAGATTTTTTCAATATGAGAGGGGCACAGACATGTCAGTTTTCTTAACTAAGATTCAATAAATGCAAAACCAATTGAAACAGATGGGCGAAAAAATCTCGAATAAGTTTGTAATCACAAAAGTGTTGATGTCATTGCCAGACGAATACAAACAATTCGTTTCGGCTTGGGAATCTGCGCCCGACGACAAGCAAACATTCGATAACTTGGTTGCTAGATTACTAATCGAAGAAGAGAGAGTAAAGGGCAAGAACGAAGAAGCGCAGCAAACTTCATCTGCGTTCATAGTCAAAAATAAGAAGCCTTTAAAATGTTTCAAGTGTGGGAAGAGTGGACATTCAAACTGACTGTAAGAGTAATAAAAATGGCAGTAAAGAAAACGCTAATAATAATAACTGCTTCTTTTGTGGAAAGTTAGACACTTCAAGTCTCAGTGTCGATTTAGAAAACAAAGAATGTCAAGAAATGAAAATAAAACGAAAAGTAATGCATTCATGGTGGTTATTTCGTCGCATAATCTTCAAAAATCTAAGTGGCTAGTGGATTCTTACAAGTCGAACAAAATATGTGCGGTGGCGGAGGGAATTGGAAGTTCCTATTATATAAATCTACGTTTTATTAATTATATCGACACAGCGAACACTGCACAGTTAGTCCCGAACGACATAAATGAGTGGCGCAGAAGATTAGTGCATCAGAACTATACTTAGGTAAAAGATATTCTGCAGAAACATAACATTGAGGTTATACAAACATCAAAGCAAGAGTGTGAAAGTTGTTTGGCCGGAAAAATACATAGATTGCCGTTTAGTAGAAGTGAATTCAAGAGTTCTAAGACATGTGAGTTAATTCATGCTGATACCTGCGGTCCTACGGAAGAGCCGTCAGTTGGTGGGTCAAGGTACTTTGTCGTCTTGAAAGATGATTACTCGAACTTCAGAAGCGTGCACTTTGTGAAAACAAAAGATGAGATCAAACATTGTATTGAGAATTTCATAAATAAGGCAGAGAATATGACTGGAAACAGAGTGAAGATATTCAGAAGTGACAATGGCCTGGAGTTTGTAAACAAAGATGTGAAAGAAACATTTTCAAGACGTGGAATAACACATCAAACTACCGTACCATATACCCCTGAACAAAATGGGAAAGCTGAAAGAGAAAATAGAACATTAATCGAAGCAGCAAGAACTATGATTCACGAGAGGAACTTACCACAGAAATTATGGGCTGAAGCTGTAAACACAGCGGTGTACGTGTTGAACAGAACTGGAAAGAGCTGTGAAGATGGAAGATCTCCAGTTGAGGTATGGACTGGAAAAACATTTGATATCTGTGAGTTGAGAGCTTTCGGTGCAGAAGTGTATGTACATATACCAAAGGAGAGAAGGAAGAAATGGGATAAGAAAGGAGAGAAGGGCTTGATGGTCGGGTATGAGAAGAATGTGAAGGGATACCGGATATACTTCTCTGAAAAAAACACAGTGGAGGCAAAAAGGGACATTATTTTCTTACAAGAAGGAAAAACCTGAAGGGAGTGAAGGTCAAATTGTTGTATCGTCAAACTTTGATGAAGACAAAGGGCAAGAGAGTAGTCCCGAGAGAAATGTGAATGAGGAAGCTGTCCCTGAACCCAAAGAGATGACCGATACAAGTACCTTAGAAGGTAATTCTGAAACTGATAGTGACTACCTGCCGTGTAGTGAGGAAGAACACCTGCTAGATGAAATTGGTTCGCCTAGAGATGAAAGGAGTCAGCGTGTGCGTAAACAAACAACATTCTATCAGTGTAATAATGTGCAGTTGGACAAAAGTGAGTGTGATCCAATTACTTATAGTGATGCCATGAGCAGGAGTGATGCCGGTAAGTGGAGTGAAGCTATTGCTAGGGTACTTCAAACTTTGAAAGACAATAATACATGGGAACTTTGTGATTTACCTGTAAGTGCAAAGCCTGTCAGTAGCAAATGGGTTTTTAAGATTCAAAATGTAAATAATGTCAAACAGTATAAGGCTAGGCTGGTTGCTAGGGGGTTTGAGCAACAGGATGTGTTTAATTTAAGTGATATTTATGCCCCAGTTGCAAAGCTTGCAACTTTTAGGTTATTTGTAGTAATTGCAACTAAATATAACTTACCTATTTACCAAATGGATGTCACGGGGGCTTTTCTGTATGGTGATATTAAAGAGAATGTGTTTTTAAGTTTACCAGAAGGGGCTTATTTAGGAGGTAATAATATAGTAAAGCTAAATAAGTCATTATATGGGTTAAAAAGTTCACCTAAATCTTGGAATATTAAATTTAACTCTGTAATAACCCGAGAAGGATATGCATGTGGGGAGCTTAAAATCTAAGGGGGGTTTCGAATCGCGTATTTCTTTTGAAGGAAATGAATATGTTGGCAGCAATGCAGCCCAAGCTTTTTCTCATTACTTTTCGGGAGTTTTTTTGCCTAATGTCCCGTTGCTCGATCCTTATTCTGTTGAGGCTGAGAACAAGAGTAACTCTGCAAACTACGTCCATATTCATGAAATTACGCTGAAGGAGGTAGAGTTGGCCATAAACCGCATGAAACCAACCAGTTCCGCTGGGCCTGACAACATTCCAACTTTTATTTTGAAGGGCTGCAGTGACTACTTAAGACGGCCTCTTTGTTATATCATGAACCTTGCCCTTACTACCGGTGATTATCCACGCCAGTGGAAAATTACGAGAGTTAGACCGATTCCTAAAGCTAAAGATACAACTGAGGTTGACAATTATCGACCTATTGCAGTACTTTCCGCGCTCGCCAAGCTTTTTGAATCAATATTGCATAGTCTAATATGCCCTCAGATAAAACCTTTTTTATGCGACTCGCAGCATGGATTTAGAGTTAAGCGTTCTGTAAATACGAATTTGTTGACTCTTGTTGATTTTATATCTCTGCACTTGGACAAGAGTAAGCAGGTCGATGTTATATACTTCGATTTTAAAAAGGCTTTCGACAGAGTTGATAATGATGTTCTGCTGAAAAAACTTTGTAATATTGGTTTTTCAACAAAATTACTTAAGTTATTTGCAAGTTATATGCGTGACAGGCAGCAATTTGTGCAACATGGATGCTTTGTTTCAGCTCCCTATCATACACGGTCTGGAGTCAGTCAGGGCTCAATATTGGGCCCGCTCTTGTTTGGTATTATGATAAATGACCTTGATGCTGTTCTTAAACATACGAAATGTCTGTTGTACGCTGACGACTTGAAGTTGGTCCATAAAATTGAACAAATTAATGATTCCATACATCTGCAGGAAGACATTAATGCCGTTTTTGATTGGAGTCTTACAAACAAGCTTTTCTTCAACATGGCCAAGTGTTGTGCTATGACTTTCAGTCGCGCGCGTGTACCATTCCTAGCACAATATTTGCTAGGTATTGAACCCATAGTTAGGGTCAACTCTGTGAGAGACCTGGGCGTTAATTTTGATACACGTCTGAATTTTCATGAGCATATGAACGTACTCGCTGCCGATTGTTATCGTAGGTTAGGTTTTGTTCTGCGGAATGCCCGTGAATTTCACGATGCCGGTGCTATAAAACTGGTCTACTCGGCTCTTGTAAGGAGTAAGATTGAGGCGGCGTCTATCGTATGGCATCCACATGAGAGTACTTACGCCTTGCGATTGGAGAAGATCCAAAAGGCTTTTTTAAGATTTTTGTACAAAAAGACCTATGGATATTATCCTTTCCTTTTCCCCACAATATTTTTACTTGGTGCGCTAGGCTTCAACTCTCTGGAAGCTAGGCGTCACTACAATCTTCTGGTCACTGCTTGTCTGATACTGCGCGGTACTTCAGACTGCCCTGAATAGAATGCCCTGAATAGGCTAGAGTTGTAAGACTGTCTGTTCCCGAAGTGCCTAAATACTCGCTGAGGCCCCGTAGTCATGACTTACTGGCTGCACCGTGGGCGCGGTCAGTCGCGCACGACAACTCGCCTCTTGTTCGGGCTCTAAAATTATTAAATGCGCTTCTGGCATCAACACCTTCTTGTGATCTGTTTGCTGACCGATGGACGAATGTGTGCAGAGAATGTCTGAGGTATTGTGAGACGATTGATAGTAGTAGAATTAGTTCAATCTGTTAATACTTTTTTTTTGTTATTTTTTTAAGTATTTTTATTATTAATTATTTAGTAAAAATATTTTATAGTGTTAAATTTTTCTGTTAAAATGTTATTTCATAGCGCCTTGGTGTACCTACTGTAATGCTATGATCTTATTGTGTAAATAAATAAATAAATAAATAAATAAAAAGGATAATGGCACAGATAAAATATTTGTTTTAATTTATGTAGATGATTTGTTGATTTTTGGCACAAATATAAATGAAGTCACAAAGCTGAAAATAATATTAAATAAAGAATTTAAGATGAAGGATTTAGGGTTTATTTCAGACTTCTTAGGAATAAATGTGAAACAAAATTTTGAAAATGGCACAACTGTATTATCACAAAGAAATTACTCAGAAAATGTACTCAAAAGATTTAATATGGAAAATTGCAAACCTATGTTGACTCCCCTAGATATAAATTTTAATACTAACATTTTTGATTGTGACAATGCTAGTGATAAAGACATTGAAGGAATTTGTAGACAAATTATTGGTTGTCTTATGCTGTCTTATGTCTTATATCAAAATATTGGTGGCTAATTGCTTGATTGTGTGGTGTTCGAAGAAGCAATTTTCGGTTAGTTTGTCTTCTACGGAAGCTGAGTATGTCTCTATGAGTATGGCAGCCAGTGAAGCGTGCTGGCTTGTTCATTTTCTACATGATTTTGATTTTCATAACATTAGTCCAGTAAATTTGTATTGTGACAATCAGTCGGCTAGTTTAAATGCAAGTACAGATTCAGTTAAGCGTCTCAAACATGTTGATATTAGATATCATTTTGTGAAAGATTTGATTAAAGAAAATAAAATTATTATTCCGTATATAAGTACTTCTGAACAATTAGCAGACATGCTAACAAAGTCACTTTGTAAGGATTTGTTAATTAAATTTTAAGCACAGTGTAATGTAAAGTTATAGATAGAGATGTTGTGCCACTAGTGTTCAGTTTTTTTTTTTTGAGTTTATGTATAGTTTATTTAGTTTCTTAAATGTATATAAACATTGAGAAGGGGTGTTATTTAATATGGCAATATTTAAATAATTACATTAGGTTGGCTGTACTGAACGCATAGAATGAATGTGTTATATGTCAAAGTTGGTACGTTTGTTTTAAGTTCAGTGATTGTCGGCCATGCTTGTAAGGTTGCTCTCGTAATGTAAAAATAGCGCAGTGTGTGATTAAAATTAAAGGACTTGTGTTTACTATAAATTATCTGCATTTTATTCAAAAACAACATCAGATAAAGACATAATTTGGACCATTTAACTTTTTCACTGTTATATTTTTTTTGTACCTAGTGCCTACATACGAGGAAATGAGCTTTAAGTAAACATACTTACCTATGTGTATTATATCTGACCTATAATAGTATTAGGTATCAATAACTGCTTAAATTTCTATAGCTTAGTGTCTACTAGGCTTTGGGTAAAGGTACCTACGTAGTCATCTTATTATTATTGCAGAGACTCTATATGTAAATGCTTCGTTAGAAGACTGTCCAGAGACATTATTAGTAAGTTTGCAACGGCAGATGCAGTGAACATCTCCAATATAGTTCTCAGCTCCAGCGGACCACTTGACCGCATAGCAGCCTCTGGCTCTGTGACCTAAGAACAGCGACTCCTGACATGGTTAAAAAACATTATACAGGATACTCATTCGTCTTTTACTTTCGCGTGTCAGAGGTCACCTCTAGTGAGTTAATTTGGCCGTTAGTAAACCACCGCCATGAAGTAAAAACTTATATAAAAAATTAGATGTGTTTTATGTTGTTCTGAACTAACAATGGCTATAACAATGGCTTGTATCACATTGTTTGTTTTGTGTTATTCTAGTAAGTGATATATATGTATATACAACGCGCGCAAAGCCGCGGGCAGCACCTAGATACTAATATATGTCGGCTGATAGGACTTTCTAGTGTCTGATATAGCCTACGGAGACCTTGACTCGTCTGTCGCCTGGCTCGAACTGCTATTTTAACAATACTTTTACTGGACAATCGCACAACTATAATTATAATGACATAAAAATAGGGACTTAGCATTAGCACACAGGCCATTTTACATTTTTCCAAATTAGTTCATTTAAAACACAAGATCCCACTTGTCCTGCTATTCTGCCGTATCGTCTCATTCTTTTTTCTTCTTTTTTTCTAAAAATGGTGTCTCTTTGATTGTACCAAAAGACCTAATATCCTATTTACACAACATTTATTGCAAATTAAACTAGCTACATATTGATATTATTATATTTTTATGAACCATTTATTTGTTACTCGAGCATAAACAAATATTACAAACAGAACAGATATTATAACAATATTACTCTACATCTAAAGTAATATTATATAAATATTTTGTATATTTGTTTGTAACGAATATATTCGAAAACTTCTTAAGCGATTTTTAGAAAGTGAAATTATCAGCAATTAACATGTGTTGGTTTCTGTTAAAGTGAAAATTTAGATCTATACATTTTTTTTTATTAATAAAACACAAGGTACTAACCATTTGCCTATAAAAGTCATTATTTTAGCGAACAGAACAGATATTATAACAATATTACTCTACATCTAAAGTAATATTATATAAATATTTTGTATATTTGTTTGTAACGAATATATTCGAAAACTTCTTAAGCGATTTTTAGAAAGTGAAATTATCAGCAATTAACATGTGTTGGTTTCTGTTAAAGTGAAAATTTAGATCTATACATTTTTTTTTATTAATAAAACACAAGGTACTAACCATTTGCCTATAAAAGTCATTATTTTAGCGAACATTGCAAAAACTACATATTTATGATACATTATTATTAATGTACTACTAGGTACATAATGTTCAGATACTATATATAAAACTATGGTCAGAGAACACTATTTGTCCTATTGTTAACTATTGCTTGTTTTTTTACGTTATTTAGGTATTATATATATAAGTATGCATTCGTTTTTTTATTTTATGAGATTGTATTTAATATTATTTATTTATTTTTGTAATATTAGGTATTGATGTAGCACACTTCTTTTTGTCATGTGAATATGTATGTACACATTATTTTTAACATAAATTACTCATATTATTTTCATCATCCTATATCCATCTATATTGATTTCTATCTATCCCAAGTTTGTCTGGCAAAGATCGCTATCTAGTGATAAGACCGGACATTGTACTACCGTGTAACTAAACATTATTTCATATAACAGTCCAATGTATTCGTGATGTGCAATAAGGTCTTATTCTATTCTATTCTATTCTACATGCGAACAGTACTTATCGTTATAAATTAAACCGTGCGAAGCCCGCTCGCTATTTAGTAAAGTCAAGAAGAGAAATAGTATCTTTACCATGAATCTGTGCTACAGTTACAATATTTCACTTTCAAAACTATAGAGAGCTGTACTATACATTCATATAAACACGGGTTTTATCCACCAATTTATTTCACCAATGGAGGCATCGACACTGATTCGGTTTATCTAGGAAACCATTTAGCAATAATACGTGAGTATTACCAGTGCTTTTCAAATGTATAGTAACAATATTATCTAAATATTTAGGTACTCATCTCGGGCATTATTATTATTATCTCTTATTCATTTATTTTATTTTCCTAGTAAAACAAACAGTCTCTTAATACTATAACTATGAACTAAATAGATAACTAAAGACCAATTAATAGTTTTCGCATATCGAGCCTAAAGCTTGCTTACAAAAAAAAAACCAAAATATGACTTTAACAAAAAAAAAGATAATGAAAATGAAAATGTTTACATCAAAATAATATCATACCTTTCGGTAGGTGTTACCCGCCATTTTTATCACTATGCTCTGTACCTTAAGCTGCAAGAGCGCATTCACTTCAAAGTTGTTCCTGAACTCAATGCCGCGAGTCCGTCTGCGTAAACAGTTGGCAGCCAACTTGCCGGCCATTGCCTAACTCTATTATGGTGCTGAGTATAGAACTAGTGTATTTAGTTATAAACTAAATCATCAAACAAACTATCGGACAAAACGGTAAGATCCTGTCTGTACCTAGTTACATCGAGTTCGTGCCCGTGCCGTCTGTTACGTAGTGAGCACAGGATAGTGACCTTTTTATACGCTTTATATTAGCTTCACTTGTATGTATGTTTGAATGTTGTATTTAAACGGCCAGATTTCATTCAAATTTTGCACACCTGTCAAAGACCGATGACAATCCAATAATTCGAAAAAAAAATAAAAATAAAAAATATAAAAAAATATCCGATTATCCTAAAACTAAAATGTAGAAAATAAATAATAGCTTTATATAGAAAACCAAACTAAAAAATAGAAAATAAATTTTAATAAATATAAGTAAGAATTATTTTTTTTAATTTATATAAGCTTGGGGTGCATGGTGGAAGGATTATCAATTCGATAATATCTTAAAAAGCACCAAACGCTTTTTTTTAAATAAATCATTTTTTTCTTACTTACATTTATTAAAATTTATTTTCTATTTTTTAGTTTGGTTTTCTATATAAGGCGTGTTTTTTAGTTTTTTTAAACTATTACTTTCAAGTTTCAAGTTTATTTATTTAGATAGTAACATTACAGAAATATCCAAAGCGTTACATCTATGTGTCATTAAACAATATAAGAGATGAAGAAATAGAAAAAGACAAACTACAAAACATAAATATATTATTAAATTATTATCTATCTTAAGACCTACCCTAAAATTATTTACCAAATTAATTGGCTACACAATAACATACTTATTTCCAGTGGATACGCTTTCTGTTGCGTTTCACTAGACTTTAGTAAGACTAATCTATTTCCAGTTGTAGCAGCCAACGGTGACGCCCGCCTAAAAGCCTCTGTTTTACAAATGATACTGGACATTTCACACAGCAACATCTAGCCCCAAAATAAGCAGAGTTTGTGTTATGTGAACCACCATGATCGGTACTACTTAAATACTTATAAATAGCATAGTAACGCCACTGAACCAAACAGTCCTTGTTTCCAAGTAAAATGTTTATTATAATGGTTACTGGTGGTTATTTCATAAAGAATATTTCCAGAGTTAATAATAAACTCCACAAAACTTAACGAGGCTGACAAAACCTGCTCTACCTAGCTCATACTCCGGCCGGTAACGTTCGTACAAAGTGCAGACGGTCACATAAAGTTAACTGCTGAATAAAACCGTGAAATAAGTGCGACTATCATTTTCTGAGCGATAAAGAGTCATAAGAACATTACAATGTAGCGTAATATCCTCATCTGTTCTACAATAAAAGTCTAGTTGCTATAAAACTTGTGAGGATTAACTGAATCCGAACTGCGGCCGATGTAGTGCCAAAGAAATAAACTAAACAGAACTGACAAATTATATGAAATTTGGGAGCTGATGCATTTTTTATCAATGAAAATTAAATAAATAATGCAACAGAATGTAAATTTTAACTTATTTTGAAATTGTTACTCTAATTAAAACTTTGATTGTAACAATATAATTTCCATATTTTAGCCAGGCGAAACAACAGAATTGCCAGCATTGTGTGTTTTATGGAAATATTTACAGAAACGTACAAAATAATATAAAATACACGTGAAACATCTTATTTATCTAAATAGCTATCTAAGGACCGTTTAAAACGATCTATACATAGCTCAACTGATCCAGATCACTGCCAGAGGGCAGCGTTCCCAAGATACTGGCGGCAAATCCCACGTTGAATGTTAATGCTAATACGCTGAGCCAGATAGGAGCCAGCTCTTGGATCATGCAACGTATCTACCAGACGCCGTGAAATAACATTTAAATACGCGATGGGCTCCTGTTCCCCACGGGCCCAGGGTCTCGACTCCAAAAGGCTCAAATATGTAGGCCTTATCCAAACCAGCATATTTGCGGTTTTTGAGGTCCTCGTGTTTTATTAACTTCAGAAAATTCTTGATCTAGGCAGGTACTATCGATCATCTCGTAGGAAGTTATTGCAGGTAACTCAGGCAGGATCCAATTCATTTAGATTAGCGATATAGACATCGAATATCGACAATGTGGTATCACTAGCATAAAGAGAGTTTAGAACACCGTGTCAAGCTGTCATTACTTCTATGCTTTAGTACTATTTTGATGAATTATGCAGAATTTTTGACAGCACTTTAATCACAACTGTCTATCCAGTCCAAGTTTATTATGATATATGCTATACTAAGAACACTATAAAAATACAGAGTGGCACATTAATCTTAGCATGTATCACAAGTATTTCTGTAAATAAAAGAAAAACATGAATTGAATGAAGACTATTCTAACTTATTCATCCGTAGAATCCATGCGACGTTACCGAATGCGAGTTTTATTGGCGTTGGTTTGTGGAAAGTGCTCGGCCGGAGACGCTCCGATATGGCCCACATCGGCCGAACGAATGGCCTCACCAAACGACTCGTGAAAAGGTGCGTCGATGGAGGGCTTTTATTGCCTCAAACATTGGAGATAACCCTCTACTTTGCTTTAGTCTGGCAAAAAGGGTGTGCCTTTAGTAACTATGCACGTAAAATCAAAAAACACCTAAAACTTTTTAGCCACGTGGCAAAAGACGCAAAATGCACCCGTCTAGACAAGAATGTAGGTACAAGTAAGTTGTTGTATAGGTAAAATGATCAACGGGTGAATTGCGCCTAGCTAGACCAATAATACATCGACCAAACTTGTCACACAAGCGACCTTCCTTCTCTAGTATACTTAAAGTGTATGCCCACCTTGTGCTTTTCGAGATCGGACAGTGTCCGTGGGCAGAATCTTAAGTTTTATTAATTTAAAACTCATGTTAATACTTCGGTTCTAAACCTTAGCTAGTGAGGTGTATAAAAAAAGCACAAGAAACCAGGATAAACTTGTATTGCCTAAAGATTCAAGGATGTATATGTATGTATATAAATAAAAGCTATGTAGATAATATGCGGAAAAGTATATAACTCAATACCTGACGAAAAAAAATCGATTAAATAAACTTATTAAGAAACATGAGTCCTGGTTCCGTGCTAAATGTTTTAATAATATATCATATATAATATATAAATCAAATTTAAGGTTTACAATTTTACAATAATATAATATTTGACGACCTCTGTGGCGCAGTGGGTAAACGCTGCCTGAGACACAGAAAGTTGCGGGTTCGATTCCCGCCGCGGGACAAATGTTTTTGTATGATCTGTAACTATTTGTCTCGGGTCTGGGTGTTTCTATTTATAATATGTATGTATTTAAAAAAAATAGTATATCAGTCATGTGGTACCCATAACACAAGCTCTGCTTACTTTTGGGGAAAGATGATGCTGTGTGAAATGTCCGGCATTGTTATTATTATATTATATAATAAAGAAGATAAAAAAAATATATATATCTTATAAAAATAATACCTACATATTGTCTTACAGTAAATAATACAAATGGAAATCAAAAATGAAACGGTCAATAAAACAGAACAAAAAACTCGGCAAACGAAATGAAATTACTATAAATATCACATTAATTACAAATTCCAGTCAATGAGAATTAAATAAATTAGGAATTGCATTACTTTGCCATTGTGTCAATAGAATGATCGGTCGTAACCGCATTTATTGTATAACATATAATTGTAGAAACATTGCGTGGCCCAAGAGATGGCCTCTTTCTGGCCCAGCATTATCATTCAACTCCTATATCCTACTCCAAGTTACTAACTATTTTCATTTTAAGTTTCATCCTAATCGTTCCAGCGGTTCTTGAGGTATAAGTGGTTGAGGTATTTATATGGCATTTTATTTATTCATAAATAAAATGGAGCCATACTGAAGATGCTTTTGCGCATCAGTGCAATTTTAGAATTACCGACACAGACTTTATATTCATCTCGTCCTTTACGGGGTAAATGTATAAAATCATTAATTTACTTATGTTCTTCAATAAATTAATTATTAATTATTTTTACCTGACGATTCGGTAATGTTGCAATAACCGTGGTCACGGGCTGAATGGATGCTTAGGTAGTTGCTGCAGTTAAAAAAACAAAAATCAGTGGTAGCGGAGTACCTAGTGGATTCGGGACCTAATCACTGGGTTGAATTTCACGATCCAAAGTATATTTGCTACGAACGTTTGGTTCCACAAAACAAATGTCCTTGATCCGAGTGAAATTAAGAAGTACGCACATTTCAATTGAGAAGATGTTTTTAAACTCTCTTCGTCATGGAAGCCCATTATTAATAAGTGTGCGCGCTGCGTTTCTTCAAATCAGATCATCATTAATCGATGCACTTTTTAAAAAAAAATGTAGTTAATTATAGTGTGGTGTGTCCTAACGTGAAAACAGCCATTTCGGAATCTGACAGATCGGGCTCGCTTTATATACCTACTCGTTAACTACTACGACAATATGAATTTCAATCGCAAAAATGCTATTTAATTAGTGCTCATGGTTCGTGCAAGTTGATATAAAACGCCCTATTTCGGTGAAAGCTTAATATATTTAGTCCATGGCCAAAAACATAAATAGTTTTGAATTTCAAACTCTTATATCAATATCAATATAGAAAGTTCTAAACGAGTAGTGGAAAAGGTAACTTAATAATGAATTCTACTAACAATTTGTTAGTGCGAGTGTACTTGTGTACCCACAATTTAGTCTAGAACATTGGTTTAAGTCTAGATCAAAATTTAATCAAAATAAAATTCAATTTTACTAATTAATTTAGTGGGCTGGTGGTTTCATGTGAAATGTATTTTCTTATCTAGTTGTTTTCTATTTGTAATGGGATAAAATTTACAATTTTACACATAAGGACCATTTTATCATGCCAAGCCTAAAGATCAGTGGTGAGAGAAATTGATTATAAACACAATGGCATTCATAAAGTGATTCGGAGGTATCCTCGTCTCATTAAATGCTGGTCAACAAATAAAAACAAGCATGCTCATGACTGCAATCCCCAGGCTCGGTAGACACCTCTTCACACCTCTTCACAGTGTTGAAGCTGATAGAGCTTTCAGAGCCCAGAAAATGTGCATTAGATCCTTATGTGGAACTCACTTCCTAGAGCCATGTAGACCTTTATTTAAAAAATTCAAAATTTTGCCCCTTCCGTGTTTGTATATAAAACAAGCAGCAGAGTTTGTCAAGCAACATCCTGAACTATTCAAAACGAATCAGGACTTTCGCACTCGGCAACTACGGGATATATCCAACAGCAAACTGCACATTCCTAAATATAAACTCACATTAACACAATGCCAAGCATACTATATGTGTGTTAAACATGTTTATAACAGGCTACCTGATAACATTAAAGACCTAAATGGCATTTTATTTTTTGGTAAATTGAAAAAGTGGCTTATAGACATGTGTGTTTATACAATTAGTGAATATTTTAATTATAGGGACCTCTAAACTGTATCATTATTATTAACTTATTAACTTTTTATTGACCTATTAACTATTAATTATTTATAAGAAGTGACATTGTTTATAATTACCTAATTTATGAATTCATTCTATTAATATATCTCCCAAGAAAATTAAGTAAGCTAGGTTAACGACACTAGATTAAATTTGCATGCCAGAGAATATGGTAGGACATACAATGGTCTAACTATTATAAGACCTAATTTGTATCACATATGTTCAGGCAAATAAATAATATTTCATTTCATTTCACATCTTTAGTTATTTAGTTCTCTGAGCGGGTGGACAAAGGTACGTCCAAACATTGGCACATCCCCCCGCTTTGCACAGTAGTTGGTATTCCAAACGTTCCAGACGTTTCAAACGATCACGTTATCACGTGACATTTCGATAGATTATGTCAATCCCATACATTATTGTACTTTTCCACTAGCGACATCGCTAATAGAATGTCACTTTGGCTAGGCCTGCAGGTTGCAAACTCATCGATTTATAGGAAGTTTTATAGGTACACGGGCTGAACTAAACACACTAGAATATTCA
The DNA here is from genome assembly GCA_948098915.1 of Lampropteryx suffumata. Taxonomy (NCBI): domain Eukaryota; kingdom Metazoa; phylum Arthropoda; class Insecta; order Lepidoptera; family Geometridae; genus Lampropteryx; species Lampropteryx suffumata. The sequence goes on from OX402551.1 coordinate 736,930, forward strand.
TTTGTTTAGGTCAAAATATAATAAACATAGCTATTCTCCTCTTACCGCGCGACGCACGTCTGCGTAGGTAAGTGGAGAGGATACTAATTAATATATCGATCCAACCATTGTCGATCCAACCATTACATCTAAAGTCTTACTCCCATACTTAGACAATCTGATTATTCCCCCAACTTAAAGTTTTGAAATAAGAGAACAGATGTACACATTACTGTACAAATCATCCACTAATGTTTACTAAAAAATACCAATACCTACCTAAAAGTAAGCGAAGCGAGCGGCAGTGTTTTGAAGGGTGTGTTAAGCGAGCGAGGAGATCTTTTTACTCGTATAACGTTATAAGAGAAAGCAGAATTCCTAAAAGCAACTGGCGAGCAAAGCGAACCACATAATTTTTGTAGCAAGCGAAGCAAGCTCATTCATTACACTCACATCATATTTAACACTAATATATCATACTTATTTGAATTTTTCAATGCTTGTTACTCAATCACAAATCACAATGTAACAGCTAAACCTATTTGAATGAAATTTGGTATAATGTTCCGGCTGATGAAGTTCAACTCGCCCGTTACTTTAATTGCTAGTTCTGTGGGTGCATATACTACGAATGTTGTAAATTTTTAATAATTTAATAAATGAGTCAGTTACTTCTCCGGAGATGTCTACACTATAATACCTACTTTTTACAGCATTTTTTGTATACGTTACATTGGCAACTTTTATGACAAAGATAATGACTGATATTTTGTCACTTAAAGGTGCTCTCTCTCCGGGAGCATTCGCGTGCAATGTAACATATAGATTCGACTTTGAGCATTACATTACAATACTACTTCCCTGACTGACGAGCATTCGCGTATAATGTAACATTTAGTATAGATTTGAATTTGTATCATTACAAGGTGCGCATTGTAATGCTCGGTTCTCCTCCTTCACTGATGTAAACTCGTTTTGTATCATAACAGTTTGTGCACTGTAATGCTCAGTTCTCCTACCTCACTGATGTAATGCTCGACTCTGTAAAGTTACATTACACGCGAATGCTCCCGGTGAGGGAGCGCCTTAAAACGAACTAACATGTTCTGCATAAAAATCCATCTAAATTAAGATATTTAGTATCTACATAGAATTTTCATTGATGTGATTTTTCATTGTTTGACCTACCTATATCGTACGAGAGCTTGTACATATTTACGCAGTTCTGATTCTGTATCTTTTATACTTCTTCTTCTTCTTATCGTGTCACTAGTTATTTCTAACCAGTGTGGTGAAAGGATTAAAGTGCGCCTCAGAGGCTCCTTTCCTTTTATTGAAAAGGTCATACAAACGCTACAGAGCATCAATTGATACGTAATGCTGCGTAGGTACCTACGGTGCATCATCCCTTCAGGTATTTTGCCTTTATCGATACATATGTCATATCGCAACGCACTGATTCGATCAAGCTCACCCTGATGAAGATTCTTTAGATGAATCGAAACAGTGTCGGTGCCTTCATTAAAAATAATACGTGGTTGAAACTCGTGTTCAACATGTATAGTACAACTCACGAATGCGCATATTATAAAACTAGCTACTGCCCGCGGCTTCGCGCGCGTGGTACCTACATAAAAAGTAGCCTCTGTCCTTTTCCAAGGTCTCATCTATCTCATCTATCTCTATAACAAAATCACTTCGGCGGTTTAGGCGTGAAAACGTGACAAACAGACAGACAGAGTTACTTTAGCATTTATGATATTATTAGAGATTTATTATAGTGTAGGGATTTAGAGAGATTAAAAAACATACATGAAAATAAATTAAAATTTTGTTATATTTTATGAACACGAACTTTTGATCTGGTGAAAGTGACACGGGGGTATCGTCTTTTTACAACAAAATCGAAATACTACACCTACTTTGTAAACAATATTTTTTACGTATTTCTTTGACGACCTCTGTGGCGCAGTGGGCTTAGGTCTGGCTGAGATGCAAAAGGTTGCGTGTTCGATTCCCGCCGCGGGACGAATGTTTGTATGATCTGCAAGTATTTGTCTCGGGTCTGGGTGTTTCTATGTATAATATGTACGTTATAACTTTTAAAACTATCATGGTTTTGCACATAATTTTCACTCAAAACGGGATATTTACCATGATATATGAGTTTTTCTGCTTCTCGATATTTCGGCACAGTTGCATGCGCCATGATCACGAGATAAACTGAATCTGAATCTGAATCTGAACTGAACGAGAGTTTATCTCGTGATCATGGCGCATGCAACTGTGCCGAAATATCGAGAAGCAGAAAAACTCATATATCATGGTAAATATTCCGTTTTGAGTGAAAATTAATATGTCCGTATTTACAAAAAAAAAGTATATAAGTAGTATATCAGTCATGTGGTACCCATAACACAAGCTCTGCTTACTTTGGGACCAGATGATGCTGTGTGAAATGTCCGGTATTATTATTATTATTATATTATTATTATTATTGTAAACAATATTTTTGTTGTTCCTTCGGGTGCTAGAATCAATAGGTGCTATATGTGCGCTTATTCTGGAGCATGCCACATATAACTGGCCGTGAGAGAAGCAGCTTTCTCTCAAGTCTACTCCCGCTACCTTAAGAGTTTGACCTTGAGATTTGATTATGGTTTTGGCGAAGCTTTGATAGGATATATTATATAGGAATAGGACTTTGATAGGAAACTGCATTCTCTTCAATTCGAAGGGGTAATTTGATGTTGTTAGGGGAATCCTAGGAATAAATACAGACTCCTCGAGAACAACCTGTCAGTATCAGTATAGTTGCCTCGATAACATTGCGTGACATTCCAACTTTAAAGAATTGCACCAAGCTTTTATGTGAGTTCAATCTTTATTGAATAAAATCGGATTGAGTTTTCTAACAGTTGTCAAAATAATATGTAATTAAAATCAAAAGCACTAAAGAGTATTGATATCAATTTTGATGCCCATCACCCCCAAAATAACTTTCTACCCCTATTTAACCCCGTTAGGTGATGAGTTTCATAAAAATACGAAACACATTTTCCATCAATTCTGTTAAATAATGTTTATGCAAAATTTGAAGTAGATTGGACCAAGGAATCACGTTGTTCCATACAAACTTTGCCCCCGTTTTTCACCTTCTTAGGAGTAGAATTTCGGAAAATCTTTTCTTATCAGATGCCTACGTCATACAAAGAACACACCCTCCAAGTTTCAGGTCTCTACGATCCGCGGTTTAGGCTGTGCGTTGATCCGCAGTCAGTCATTCAGGACAAAGCATTTTTTATATATATAGATAACAGATTGTTTGGATCACAAAAAAGCTTGCGGCATCCGTAACAAAATCGGCAAGAATCACACAAAAAGTATTAAGACCAGATGAGATTCTTGTCGGATTCTTCTTGAACTGGGGTTAGGAGAACCCGGCACCTAGATAGTATGTAAGAAGATTATTCCAAGTGGACCACTTTGAATCGTCTTCTGATTCTATTGACGACCTCTGTGACGCAGTGGGCTAAGGCCCGGGTGAGACGCAAAAGGTTGCGGGTTCGATTCCCGCCGCGGGACAAATGTTTTTATGATCTGCAAGTATTTGTCTCTGGTCTGGATGTTTCTATGTATAATTTGTATGTATATACAAAAAAAAGTATATAAGTAGTATATCAGTCATGTGGTACCCATAACACAAGCTCTGCTTACTTTGGGGCCAGATGATGCTGTGTACAATGTCCGGGATTATTATTATTATTGAATAAATAAAGTTTTGACTTTTGACTTTTAACTTTTTTTAAAGTTAAATATTACTTTGACTTCTAGTAGATTACAATCGTTATTTTAATAAACTAATAATCCATCATGAATTGAATCCACATCATTAGCGTCAGCTATGCTAATAAATGAGCCACAAGAGTTACGACGTCTTATAACGCAATTACTGTTAACAGCGAACAAACACGATCTAATTACTCTTAAAACCGACTAAAACCGTTTCGTCTCTAATTAATTCAATTGTCATAATGGCGTCCCAGCGTTGTTAAGTTTGTTTATTCGTTTCGTCTTAACTTTATCCGAAAATCTAATTAGACGAACAAATTGTATTTTCTTTAGTACCTCTCATTTATGTAATAGAATATAATATAATTTACGTGTACTACCATATACACATAGAAGAAAATTATTAAGATTATAATGTGATTTTAATGCCTAGGGAGGTATCCAACTAAAAATTTTATAGACACCAGGACAATTAATTTCTTACAATAATACTACCATAATGGTACCTATCTACCTAAATAACTATGAGCCAAAACATTTAAACCTCCCCCTGTGTGTGGTACGTTCAGCGTTGATGCTATCCCCATAGAAAAGTAGCGCTGGTTTTCGGACTAGACCATAACTGATGTGACTTTACGGATGACGAACATATACGTAACATAAAAACGGGTACATCATTTTTAAATTATACACAAAACACCATCTCACAGACACCACAGAAAGAGATCGCTCTCAAACGATGTGGCTCTCAATGTATCATATATTTGTACATAATTAAGTTTTTATTTTGATTTTTGTTCCACTTTGTTAATAATAACATAATATTCTAATCAGCAGCAACATCAAAAGAAAAGGCAACGGCACAAATATGTACATCTCGATCGGGGCTGTGAACTCGTATATGAGATGTTCACAATGGAGACTAGGTTTATGGGGATCAGACACATAAAATATTCTACCTAGCGGAGAGACTGATAGAGACCACGTGTGACGGAATTTCAGCTACAATAACCATCAGTGAAATAGCATTTCTAAACAACGTGGCAATGCTGCCAGCGTTCTGCGCACCAATCCACCTGGTGACGACCGGAACCGAGTGGATTATTTATGATAAAACATAACCTTATTATCATTTAATATTCATATATATATATACATAGTATATATATATATATATATATATATATATATATATTATATATATACATTGCGTGACTTAAGAGCTGACTCATATCTGGCTCAACGTATTAGCATTGCCATTCATCGTGGCAATGCCGCTAGTGTCTTGGGAACGCTGCCCTCTGGCAGTGACCTGGATCAGTTGAGCTATCTATAGATCGTTTTAAACGGTCCTTAGATAGCTCAACTGTTTCACGTGTATTTTATATTATTCTGTATGTTTCTGTAATTATTTTTGTAAATAAAAGTATACTATAATATCATTATATATAAAAAAAAGCGGCCAAGTGCGAGACGAACTCGCGCACCGAGGGTTCCGTAAAAACCTGTAGGTATATAAGTAAAAGTTCACCCATCACGACAATCGAGTCATAGTTATGGTATTTTTATTGCAAAATGAAATCCATCTAAAAATCGGTTTTCGCAATGTTTCCTTTATCTGTGCTATAAGACGTTGCTTCGTACCAAATTTCAAGGTTCTCAGTCCACGGTTCAGTCCTGTAGGTTTTGATTCCCTTGGGAATATCGAAAATTTGCGTAAATTTGCGGCATAAACGACTGTATCTTTTGATTGCGTTGGCTTAGAAGTTTGTTTTTTTTTCACAGCATTAAGGGACAGTAGACTTGAGTATCTGATATAAATTTCAGCTTAATACCTCCACGCGTTCTTGAGAAAAAGGGTCTTGACAGACAGACGGACGGACGGACAACAAAGTGATCCTATAAGGTTTCCGTTTTTTCCTTTCAAGGTACGGAACCCTAAAAATACATAGATCTTAATTCATAACTATTTTATATAAATAAATAAAGTCACAGAGCATCATCTGACACCAAAATAAGTAAAGCTTGTGTAATATTATGCTGTTAGTTGTCTCTCCTGCATCTGTAACTCTCGTGTTTTATAAATATTAAGGTAGCTTAAGAACTCTGTCATCAGAACCAAGCTCATGACCTTGTCTTAAACCTCCTTGTATTTATAAAGGTAGTTAGAATGTAATAATAATAATAATAATATATCTTTCTTGTACCCCATATGAAATAAAATACAAAATAACAATTTAAACATAGTAAGGGTACTTAAGTGGTACAATGGGCGGCCAAATCGCTTGGGAGCGATCTCTTCCTGGCAACCATTGGATGAAAAGGAATGTATGAACTAGAGTTGACGGCACGGCGCACTTTTAACAAATATTGTGAGATTATATAACTAATACAAGCCTACAAAAAGATACATAAACAGAACACTTCTTACCACACCTATAACCTATAAAATTGATGAACACAGTTTTGACTGTGTTGATAAATTATACTTATGTCGCTAACTGTACTTGCAATAATTTTGGTATGCGCGACGAATATGGACAAATATTATTGTGCGGGACGAATAAATACTTTTTATCGGAGTGGGCCGAAAATCCGGGACGAATGTGGCATAAATCAACAAAATTCAAAAAAATTCAAAATTCAAAATTCAAATTAACTTTATTCATTACAATCACAAGGACCACTTTGAATCGTCTTCTTACATGCTAGTGAATCTAGGTGCCGGTTCCTCCTAACCCCAGTTCAAGAAGAATCCGGCAAGAAATTTGTCTGGTCTTAACACTTTTTTGTATTTTGACAATTTTGTTACGGATGCCGAGTCGAGTTGGAGCAGATTCATCCCAAGCTTTTTTGTCTTCTAAATAATCAGATATTTTATAATATGCTTTAATAGACAGTTTATATTTAATTACGTTTTTAAATTTGCCAACCGACAAATCTAACACGTCGCTTGGGACCTTGTTATAGAAGCGTACACATTGCCCTATAAAAGACTTATTAACTTTAGCGAGCCTAACAGTGGGAACAGCGAGTTTATCTTTATTTCTAGTGTTAATACTATGATTATCGCAATTTTTTTTTGAATAATTGAACATTTTTGTGCACATACATTAAATTTTCGTATATATACTGACAAGGCACTGTCATAATATTAATTTCTTTAAACTTATTTTTAAGAGATTCTCTGGGGCCCATGTTATAAATTGCACGAACAGCCCTCTTCTGCAACACAAATATGGTGTTAATATCAGCAGCACTCCCCCACAACAAAATGCCATAAGACATAATGCTATGAAAGTAGCTGAAGTAAACGAGTCTAGCGGTATCTACGTCGGTAAAATGACGGATCTTTTTGACAGCGTATGCGGCAGAGCTGAGTCTCTTCGACAATTTATCTATGTGCAGGCCCCATTTCAGCTTATTATCTAAAGTAATGCCTAGGAACACTGTGGTGTCGACGAGATCTATCTTTTCGTTATTAATTTTTACATTAGCTTTCACCTGTTTAACGTTGGGCAGTATAAAACGAATGCATTTCGTTTTTTTCTCGTTAAGTAATAAGGTGTTTACATTAAACCATGTTACAACTTTAGAGATTGCATTGTTTACATCGTCAAGATTAGTAAGTCGTCGCTTTAATTTAAATAAAAGTGACGTGTCATCAGCAAACAGTACAATCTCGTGATCATCCTTTACAAGTTTAGGTAGATCATTTATATAAATTAAAAACAGGAATGGCCCGAGTATTGATCCTTGTGGTACACCCATTTTTACCATTGACCCCGGAGAACGCTTTCCATTTACATCTACTCGTTGTGTTCGGTCAGTTAAGTAGGATGTGAGAAGCTTAAGTGAAACTCCCTTAACACCATAGTGGTGTAGTTTGCTGATTAGAGTTTCATGGTGAACGCAATCAAAAGCTTTCGACAGATCACAAAAAATACCTAAGGCATCGCGTGATTCCTCCCAGATATCAAAAATATGTGATATTAACTCAACACCGGCATCAGTCGTTGAGCGTCCCTTTGTAAATCCGAATTGTTTACTGTCTAGTAAATTGTTGGTATTAAAATGCCGTTGTAATTGGTTTAGTATAAGTTTTTCAAATATTTTACTAAATGTAGGAAGTACTGATATAGGCCTAAAGTTACTAGGATCGGAATGACTACCTGATTTGAATAGAGGTATGATCTTGCTATGTTTCATCAAATCAGGAAATACTCCACTGCCAATACATTGATTAAATATGAAAGCTAGATCTGGTGCAATAATGTCAATTAGTGGTTTTATAACACTGACAGAATTGCCCCAGAGATGAGTGGTCTTGTTTACATTAATCATTTTGAATGCCTTGATAATATCGATTTTGTCCACATGTTCAAAGTAAAATTGTATGACACATTCAGGTAAACTATCTCTTAACAATGATTCTGCTATTACATGAGAAGAGTTTAAAGACTTTGTAGTGGAGACTGGAATATCAGTAAAAAAAGTTTCAAATGCCTTTGCTACATCTATATCTTGCTTAATTATATTATTGTTAATATTTAAATTTATTACACTATTATGAGTTTTGGATTTTCCGGTCTCACTATTAATTATTTTCCAAGCTGCTTTTATTTTATCTTGACTGTTTCTAATTTTTGAGCTTAAAAATACTGAGATTTAGCAAAGCGACAAACATTCTTAAAGATTCTTGAGTAATTTTTTACTTTTTCTTTAAACTCTTCACTAAAGTTATACCGTTTTTCACTGTACAATTCATACAAGGTACGCCTACTCTTATGAATACCTGCTGTTGCCCACTCACAAAATGTTGAACTGCCAGAGACCACAATAGTTTAGGATGTGAAAATGGAACTGAATACATTATTAAATTCAGTGAAAAATTTATTGTATAAATCATTTGGATTATCATCATTATACAATAAAAAAGGCAAGTTGGTATCCAGGTTCAATCTTACTTTCTCTAAACGATCAGTGGTAACTGGTATATAAGTAATTGTTTTTTTGTACTTCTTTATTGTTCATTTTAGTTTCTATTTGAACTAGTTGACCGAGATGGTCCGAGTGAATATTACTAATTATATTTTTGCTTATTATGTTTATATTGGTAAAGATATTATCTATGCATTTGGCCGAAGTGGCAGTTATTCTAGTTGGCTCCATAAATATAGGTTCAAGACCAAATGAATTAAATAAACTAGTTATTCTGATACTCAATGAATATTTCTCAAGCAAATTTATATTAAAATCACCGCATACAACAATTTCTTTATTTGATTTTGTAATAGACTTATGCAAAATGTCCTCCATAATTTTCTCAAAAATATCAAATGAGGCGGTTGGTGGGCTATAAGTGCTTATAACAAGGAACTGCTCCAACTCTATGCAGGCTATCTCAATGTGTCTTTCTACAGAGTGGGCGACAATGTCTTTACGTTCTTTGAATTTTATTTGTTTATTTATTAATATTAATGACCCGCCTCTTATAGAATGTACTCTGCAGAAAGAACTACCAACTTGGTGATTCTTGAAGTTGAACATGAGCTCATGACTTTTCAGCCAATGTTCTGTTAAGCAGATTATGTCAATATTGTTTGAGTTCATGTACAAGTCTAGTTCTAATTCTTTGTTACAAATTCCTTGAATATTTTGATGCACCAAGTTAGTAAACTTAAACTTATTTACAGTATTTATTTTACAGTTTTTAGTGTTTATTTTGTTTGAACAGAATGTATTCATTTAAAAGTTTACCTATTAAAACTTTAAACAACAATACAATTATTACGATTTTTTTCTCAATGTATCTAATTTTATCGCTTTAAAACCTTAAAGATAATAAAGCAAAACATTTAATTAAGCCTTAAAAAGCCTAAAAGTTTCCATTTAAGGTGAATGTAATTTTTCCGAGTCTGTTTAATTTGTTTGTGTTTTAGCCTTAACGTGTCTCTTCTTAATTGCTTTTCTTATTTACGACGGCACAGGCCAGCAACAATTAACTGGGCCACTTACAATTGATCGAGCGAGCGAAGCATCCGAAGATCTCAGTGGTCTCTTGAATGATTTAGTTTTGTATGTTTGTTTGTATAACGATAACTTTAGAACCTTAGATCTGATCTGCATTCATTTAACAGATCATTAGAATACAATTGAGAAATAAGCTGATTACTTTTTAAAGACAAGAGCTTATTAAGATATAAGGTTCCGATAAGGAGGGAAATATTAAATTATGAATCCAGGATGCAGTTCAACGGAACTGCTCAATAAATATACCAATTGCACTGAAACATGATATACTTGTCAAGAACTACAGTGTTATATTAAGCTAATCTGGTGATGGAGTCAGGATCTGTTCCAAGGAACTTTTTAGTGAGTAAAAGTAGATAAAAAAACCCGTGTTTGGGCTTATTTGAATAAGCACGCGAGCATACCTAGCATTACCTAATGAATGCTATCATTTATTTATTAGACGACCTCTGTAGCGTCCTCTGACCTCAGTGGGCTTAGGTCCGGCTATGACGCAGAAGGTTGCGGGTTCGATTCCCGCCGCGGGACAAATATTTGTATGATCTGCAAGTATTTGTCTCGGGTCTGGGTGTTTCTATGTCAAAAAAAAAGTATATTAGTAGTATATCAGTCATGTGGTACCCATAACACAAGCTCTGCTTACTTTGGGGCCAGATGATATTGTGTGAAATGTCCGGGATTATTTTTTAATTATTTACTTATACTTTTTCGGCTTTTATATACATATTCATGTTCTTACTAACATGTTCTTTGTTCTTACTAAAAACTAATGTTCTATGAACGATAACACAATATGGACAGTGCAAGATATCAGTTCAGAGCAAACTACTAGTAATATTGTGGTAACAACTCTACCTACTCCAGTTACTTGATAGGTAATGAGTCAGCTTAGATAACCCTAGGTTACCTTAGGTCATAAGAAAGTATATTTTATGTAATAAATATTATGTGCTATGATTTTATCTTTTTATTATTATACCTATTGTGTATGCGTGTATTTATTGATATCAGTTTATATACAGAATATGTAAGTGAAATAATATATAACTACAACACCCACATGCCCATTTTCTATTTATTTATGGTCCAGTCCATCCAAAGGTTGCCTGGCAGGTTGCTTATTGCTGACAGCGATCTCGCTGTTAGCAATAAGGCTGCCCATTGGTATGCTTTTTATTTTAAAATAATGTTCCGTGTCAATAAAGAGGAGATAAAGAGTAGTATCAATAAAGTGTTTTCTATTTATCTAATTAAAATACTAACGATTAAAGTACATAATGATTAATGTACCAAATTCCAACGCCTTGAGGCTATTGTTGCCATCACCTGAGTTGGTCACTAACTTATACAAAATTAGTAACATTAATTTACAAAACGAAAGTAATCAATAATAATGTCCGCAGTCATCAATCAATGTCAATTTTGTCTTACAAAACAACTTCTGCTTCAAAAGCTGCAGTTTGTTTCACCTGACCCGTTTGTGACCTAGATATTCATAATTAGCTGTGACCTCTCAAGCCTAACTTTTAATTGGTCAAAATGTTCAATGATAATGCGAGATTGAGATAAGTAAGTATTTAAAATGCCTGAAAAGCAAAAATAAGTGCTTTGATAATGAGTGTACCGTCGGTTTATCTTAATAAATTGGTTGCCTTTGGGACAAATAAATATGATTTAATTTTCAACGAATAATGAATATATATTGGTTGACAATGTACACTACACTATCTAGCTCCAAACTAAGCATAACTTGTATTATGGGACCATATTACTTATAAAATAGTTATGTACACACGCCGGCACAATTAGGGGAACACAATCAAAATGTAGAAATTTTCAATAATTTTGGTTTTTCTAAGATTTTTTTCGGTTTTTTTATTATTATTATTATTCATAGCAGGTTAACAAAATCAAAGTTTACATTTTCAATAGCTTTATTTTCAGATGAAATAAAATAAAAACCAATAATTACAGATTTAAAATTATAATGTTGAATAAAATGTTTTAAAAAAATATTTATACAAACATACTTATGGTACTTTGTAACACCCAGACACAGAACGAACATCGATGTTCATCTCACAAATGTTTGTATGTCGAAACACAATCCTACAGCGCAGAAGGCAAAACTTTACTAACTCAGCTGAGACGCCAGTCGTAAGGCCATTAATGTAAGGTACTTTAAGTTACATAAACTCAAACAGTTACATCAAGATTACACAGACGCGTTTACAAATATAACAAATAACTGAGGACAATGTACATTTGTATCGTAATCTACTTCTTCTTCCTGTAATGGCAAATAAGTTTTGGCAATGTCAAGTGGTTTTGTTTTGTTATAATATCGTCATAATGTCGTAGTTGATTTTCATTTGTCTATTCTAAACGTCATCGCGGAATGGCTGTCTAGAATTTTCTTTGATACCAGCGTATACCGACACACTTATAGTTAAATTGTCTACACTTGTGTTAAGAAGTCACAATTTACAAGATAAGATAAGATAAGATAAGATATTTATTGATCTCAGGTTATTAGGTTTACAATAATAAAAATGCTGTCATTTAAACTAGGAAATCCTGTGCTATAAATGACAGTTGCGACTCGCAGTTTGACAATTTTCACCTATGTTACTCGATTACAATTTCACAAAGTGAGATTAAGATTAGAATCCACAAATAAAAATTAAACAAGTTTAAAAAAATTATGTTACTGAGCTTTTATTCCATTTGTTTAGCTCCATTGGTTCTGTACAGCATTATGTTGAGACGGGGTGCTAATTATGCTGCTATTTGCCCCACACAACAATCTAGGTACTTTGTTTTTTAATTATTATTTTGTTTTTAATACTATGTAAGTGCCCTCGATGCTGGGTCAAATAAAAACATTTTCTTTCTATTCTTTCATTCTTCTTTATGAATTTTACAATCAGGCTGTTACGCGTAATCTAGTAAAACCATATTAGCCGAGATAATCTATACTAATCACAGTCAGTGACAGTCTGTCTGTCTGTTTGTTACGTTTTCAAGCCTAAACCGCTGAATCGATTCTGATGTTGACCGATTTTGATTAATTTTGGTATAGAGATAGATGGGACCTTAGAGAAGGACATAGGCTACTTTATATCTACCCCGCGTGCAAAACCGCGGGCAGCATCTAGTGTTCTATATAACTTAAGCAATGTATATATATAATTTCAAAAAGTTTTTAAATTAGCAGTAAGCTGGTAGGGGAGGAACACTGCACTCTATCCAAAAATCTTTGTGTTATTTCTAACCAGTGGTGTGGTAAATCTGAGGTATGACAGTGCCTCAGAGGCTTCTTTCGTGCACTTGGTACATGTCATCTAACTTTTTGTTTTACTTCACGCCCGTTGGCTTCCTCGAGATATTTTGCTTCACCATTTGAGAGTACTGGTTTAACGAACATACATTTTTATAATACATCAAAAAATGACTGCTTCATATCTTAATACCCGCATGTATGAAACTAATATCCACATCTTACATGAAATACCTATTCAATGATAGCTCGCACAATAGGGTAGTAAAATAAAATAAAAAATTAACCTTTCTTTATCCCCTATTTTTTTAGTTCAACGCTCCCGTCTATGTAAGATCTAAAAAATATATAAATCCCAAATGTTCGTTACGATATGATAAGAAGATACGATATGAGTAGTGTGCGAGCTACTCGTATATACCTATAGCTCTGAATAGGGGCTAAATAACACACAGACAGACGGTCTTAGCGAAACTAAAAGGATTGCTTACGGACTTACCCTAAAAACTAAAAGGATTGCTTACGGACTTACCCTAAAAACTAAAAGGATTGCTTATTGACTTACCCTAAAAACTAAAAGGATTGCTTACGGACTTACCCTAAAAACTAAAAGATTGCTTATGGACTTACCCTAAAAACTAAAAGGATTGCTTACGGACTTACCCTAAAAACTAAAAGGTTTGCTTACGGACTTACCCTAAAAACTAAAAGGATTGCTTACGGACTTACCCTTAAAACTAAAAAGATTGCTTATGGACTTACCCTAAAAACTAAAAGGATTGCTTACGGACTTACCCTAAAAACTAAAAGGATTGCTTACGGACTTACCCTAAAAACTAAAAGGATTGCTTACGGACTTACCCTAAAAACTAAAAGGTTTGCTTACGGACTTACCCTAAAAACTAAAAGGATTGCTTACGGACTTACCCTAAAAACTAAAAGGATTGCTTACGGACTTACCCTAAAAACTAAAAGGATTGCTTACGGACTTACCCTAAAAACTAAAAGGATTGCTTACGGACTTACCCTAAAAACTAAAAGGTTTGCTTACGGACTTACCCTAAAAACTAAAAGGTTTGCTTACGGACTTACCCTAAAAACTAAAAGGATTGCTTACGGACTTACCCTAAAAACTAAAAGGATTGCTTATTGACTTACCCTAAAAACTAAAAGGATTGCTTACGGACTTACCCTAAAAACTAAAAGGTTTGCTTACGGACTTACCCTAAAAACTAAAAGAATTGCTTACGGACTTACCCTAAAAACTAAAAGGATTGCTTACGGACTTACCCTAAAAATTAAAAGGATTGCTTACGGACTTACCCTAAAAACTAAAAGGTTTGCTTACGGACTTACCCTAAAAACTAAAAGGTTTGCTTACGGACTTACCCTAAAAACTAAAAGGATTGCTTACGGACTTACCCTAAAAACTAAAAGGATTGCTTACGGACTTACCCTAAGAACTAAAAGGTTTGCTTACGGACTTACCCTTAAAACTAAAAGGATTGCTCATGGACTTACCCTAAAAACTAAAAGGATTGCTTATGGACTTACCCTAAAAACTAAAAAGATTGCTTATGGACTTACCCTAAAAACTAAAAGGATTGCTTATGGACTTACCCTAAAAACTAAAAGGATTGCTTATGGACTTACCCTAAAAACTATTGGAACTAGACTGGCCTGTCAGCTCAGTTGGTAGCGGATCTTACTTCTGCGCTTTGGTTTTGGTTTGGTTGAGGGTTCGATTCCCTCTCAGGACAGACATTTGTGTGATGAACGTATGTGTTTGTCATGTCTGGGTATTGAATGTATCATAAATATGTATTCAAAAATATACACATGTATCATATCAGTTATATCAGCTTTGTTTAGTATGGGGTTAGATGTTGTTGGGTGTGTTGTTCACCAATATTTATTTATTATTTATTTATTTAATGGAATACATGACAAGCTTAAAGATACGTAAAAAGTGGTCGGTGCCATTAATAATAATTAAATTTTAACTAAAGGTAAAGCTAATTAATAAGCCCTGACAGGCCCGACCAGAAGGCGAATACAAAATGGTGATTTATTTTAATAATACCTAGAGGGAAACAGAATAGGGTCCGTCGGCTCGTCCCAAGCCCAGCAGGCTGACACACCTGTCCAATTTAATTGGAACCTACGAAATATCTTTTTTATAACCAACCATTTTTCATCTATACGATAATATGAATAAATTGAGAAGGAATACATCAAAGAACAAAATGAGGATTTACAGCGCGTTCGGTAAAATTTTATCTCAGAAACTTGATATCAAGCTATTTTTATTAAATTGCTTATTTGATTTTCATCGGGTTACTCGATCTCTGAAACAATAAAGTTGGTAACTTACTTTCTTAAGTATTAGCGACTAGAATAATAACATAAATCTGTTGAAAGCTTTTGTATTTATTTTAGTATTATGTAAATGAAAACAGCAAAACTTACTTAATTCATAAGCCGATTTCGTTAATAAATAAATCTGAACAAAATATTTTACATTTTAGCAGTTTCCTCGAAAAAGTTGCACCACAAATAAATAGCCTCAAATGAATACCTACAGTAGGGCCTTCCTTCTTAATGCCAAGACTGGCCTGTCTCATCAGTTGGTACCTAGTAGCTCTGCCTTCTGCGCTGTAGATTGTGGATTCGAATTCCTCCCAAGACTAATATGTGATGAACGTTTATATTTGTCGTATTTGGGTATTGTAAACATAAACATTATGTTTGTTCTGTGTCTTGGGTGTTATAAATATGAAAGCGCAGGCCTTCATCAGAATTCATTATACTTGTCGTGGACGCAGGTGAAGAAGCAAAACTAAACCATTATTCTCCTTGTAACAGAAATGGTGTAATTCTTTGAATTACTCTTACTCATAGAATATAAATCTTTCTAAAGATTAATCATAATTTTGAGTACTGAAATCAACACTAGTTTATTCCCGATTAACTTTGATTGGCTAAATATAAAGCGATTCGTCGCAAACGTGGTGCGCTGGCCCCTTCTCGTACAAGAAGTCGCAAAAACCAGATGGATCCCTCGCAACCATCGACACGACGCTCCACTAGAGTGACATTCGCAGCCGCCTGTCACTCTTGTCGTTGAAAATTCGCTATGGCGCCGTCACGGCCGAACTGACATTCGCCCGTCCACGGGCGTAAGTTAATTTCTGGAACAAAGAAAACTCACTCACTAGCACGTCCGCTCATCCATGCTGATAATAAAGTAGCTGATTATACTATATCGTCTTTAACGTCTTGCCATGTTTCTTAGATTAAGACCATTAGATATCGTAGTGACTTGGACTAGACGAGGGCATCCCTCCAACCAACCCCTGAGGGTATGGTTCGGACGACTCTGACTAACTATAAGTTCATCTGTATCGAGCAAATGCGTCCCTTCAACCAACCCGTTTGGGTGTGGCCCGGACGGCACTTCTCGACCAGGATGGACTGACTCATCTGAATCGAGCAAGTGTATCCCTTCAACCAACCTGTATGGGTGTGGCCCGGATGACACTTCTCGACCAGGATAGACTAGTGAATGACGTATTCAGATAAATTATAATTACATCAACTTCATCATCCAGAGCCGTCTCGGCCTCATCATAATTTAAAAGATTTGTCGTGTTTTTAATGAAGTCATCATTAAAAACAGATGAATGCTGCTTGGAGACTGATTATAGAGACGACTGCGATAGTCTTCAAATTATTGGGGATTAGTCCCCCTGCTGACCAACCAAAGAGCTAGCAATAGAGAAGGAAAACTTGAAACAAGCCCGGCTCTGTGCCAGCCGTCATGCACCTGCAACCGAACCGACACCGCAAGCCCTCCTGCGGGTCCTGTCGGCAAGGTCGAGCGCCCACATTAAGGCCCACTTAAGTCCATGAAAAGAGGCTCCGAGGCGCACTTTAATCCTTTCACCACACCAGTAAGAAACAACTAGTGACACGATAAGAAGAAGAAGAATGAAGTCATCGTCTCCTTGAGGTACTGAGCGCAGATTCTAATGGGCGAACTTACACATTCGATGAGAAGCACCTAAACTATAAATTCATACAGATCGTTGTCCAGCACAGCCGTTATAACAAATGGACCTAATTTAGTTTGGTTCTTGTCACTATTTTTCAAAGAATACAAATTCACTAAGAACAGCTTTATTCTTACGAGGTCCTGATTGAATCGACATGCGTCCGGTTTAGCTGCCTTTTTAATATTAGCTGACGCATCTTTTCATATAACATCGAGATCTAGACGGTTCTGTTTCGCTTAATAAGAGCTCGGAATAGGCAGACTTCTTTTTGTACCGCATATAATTGCGGTCTTGGCATCCACATAGGAGGTAAGCTTCTTATTATGCTCCTATCTATTTACTAAAGCCATGGATTATCACTACGCAGTATTTCTTTCGATCACTCTTCCCACTAAGCTTTCCCGTAAAAACGATGTGTAATATGTAACTGACTTTTGGTATTGATTGAAGCTGAATAGGTTGTGCTCCCAATGAACCTTTCGACGCTTTGTAGATAATACACGTGTCTATAAACTGACGCACGCATGTTGACTTCTGGGGAAACATAAAGTTTATCTAACGTTTTATCTTTGCTTAAATGTTGTACGTCATCGTGGTTAGTAACTAAATTAAAGAACGTGGAACTACTGGTAAACAAAAAACTTTTTTCATTTTGATAAGCACGGGTTTGAACAGAAAAATGTCAAACTCACACTGATGTCTGCCTCCATCGACAAAATAATACGTGATCACGTATTATTTTGTCGATGGAGGCACCGACACTGTTTCGATTTATATAGAGAATCTTCATCAGTGTGAGTTTGATCCGCAGTCCGCTCGTTGCTGCTCGAGTTCACGGTTCGAACTGTCACGGTTGTAACTGTTTTTTTGGCTAAAGCTATTTTTCTGTTCAAACTCGGCGGAAGGGAATGCTTATTAAATAACGATGTGAGCGATTCCCTATCCTTATAATCCTTATAAATCCGTGTATTTTTATGTAAAACCCAAACTGTTCGATATTAGTTTACAAAAAATCACTTCGTACCCTAGAAAAGAAGATTGTCATTGTCAACTTTGACACAAATTACCTGGTCAAAAATGTCCCACCCTATTATTTATGGGATCCGAAATATGACTATCGGAAACTACAGGAAAATGTGCACCTACTGTTAGTTCGTTAATTGTCAGATCGCTTTTAATTTCGTTTGAAATTTTTATATAAACACCGCTTATGTCACTAAGATAAACGAGACTATTACGCACAGTACCGTCAAGTTAATCGATAAAGCCTTCTTTTAAAAGAGAATAAGGTGATCCGCCATCAAATACAAAAGAAACTGGCTCACTGGAAGTTGTTTTCGAAGTACCTCTGGAAGAGTGGTACTTGCATGGACTGACTTCCTTGACCACAACTCCAGTTCCGCTTTTCCTGTCTTTACAACCAGTTGCCACATGCCCACATTGACCACACGTAGCAGCTTCTTCTTATTCTCAGTCGGGCACTCTTGGCAGAGTGGTAATGGTTATGAGTGAGTCCTGATGAATGGCGGCTCTTGCTATGCGTCTCCATCCGGCTCTATTTGAGGTTTTATGGGAGCAGTCGGTCATTGCGGAATTGTTGGGAGATTTTATCAGATCTCCCCATCTGGTCGAAAAGCGGCTTCGGCATCTTTTGCCCTCCATTCTGCCTTGGAATACAAGACGCTCCATTGAGTCTTCATTTCAGGTTATGTGCCCAAAGAACTTCAGTATTCGTATTTGAACAGTCGACGATAATCTCTCTTTGATGTGAAGTTCCTAAAGGAACATCACATCGTTATCGATCGGTGTGATATGCGATGCCACGGAATTCTTCGCAGACGTCTCCAGCGTCTCCACATCTCCAGTGCATTGATTTTTCTCCTTTTCTTCAGCCTCGATGTACATAAATTATAAAAGTACAAAAATTGGAAAGACGAGACTTTGCATTAGTCGTACCTTTGTTGTTTTGGTTATTCTGCGGTTTTTCCAGATTTTGGTGAGCTTTTCGACGGCAGATCGCGTCACAGCACATCGCCTTTGTATCTCGTTTTCACAACCTCCGGTGTTGGTAATGTTGGAACCTTAGTAGATATAGCTCTGGATAACATCACAATTGGCTATATGTTTAACGGTAGGAGTATTATTTTTGGCTCTGTCCACTATCATCACTTTTGCCTTATCACGATTGATAGCAAGCCCAAGTTTAATGCTGTTTATTTCCAGGCTGTTTAAAAGATGTTTCATGTCTTCTTAAGATGACGCAGGTGAAGAAGCAAAACTAAATCATTATTCTCCTTGTAACAGAAATGGTGTAACTCTTTCAATTACTCTTACTCATAGAATATAAATCTTCCTAAAGATTAATCATAACTTTTAGTACTAAAATCAACACTAGTTTATTCCCGATTAACTTTGATTGGCTAAATATAAAGCAATTCGTCGCAAACGTGGTGCGCTGGCCCCTTCTCGTACAAGAAGTCGCAAAAACCAGATGGATCCCTCGCAACCATCGACACGACGCTCCACTAGAGTGACATTCGCCGCCTGTCAATCTTGTCGTTGAAAATTCGCTATGGCGCCGTCAAATAAATAATAATAAATAAATAATCCCGAACATTTCACACAGCATATTTTGGCCCCAAAGTAAGTAGAGCTTGTGTTATGAGTTTTTTTAAATACATACATTATTATACACAGAAACTCCCAGATCTGTGACAAATACTTGCAGATCATACAAAAAGTTGTCTCGCGGCGGGAATCGATGCAATCACCTTCTGCCTCTCAGCCGGGCCTTGGCCCATTGCACAATTACAGAGGTTGTCAAAGTATCCTAAGTATGTATTTACAAGTATATGGTATTCTATGAATAATCTGGTTCCCATAGTAAATGGGAACTTAGTATATGCTTAGTTTGAGGCTAGATGGTGCTGTGTGAATTGTCCAGCAATATTTCACATTCAAAACTTTCGTGAGTTGTAAGTACCTACTATACATGAATAGAAACAGTGTCGGTGCCTCCATCCACAAAATAATACATGAGTAAAACCCGTGTTTATCAAAATGTAAATATTTTTTAATTATAACCTACTTATTACTACTGTTTTTTAAGTTTTTTTCGCGAACGACCTGTAGGGCGGTCACGCTATTTGCCAACGTATTTACCATTGAACGGAAATATATTGGCAACGATTCTGATGAGGTTCTGATTTGGTTAATCTGGATGTCAAAATGGATGTCTGGGTGTTTTTATGTATAATATGTATGTATTTAAAAAAAATGTATATAAGTAGTATATCAATCGTGTGGTACCCATAACACAAGCTCTGCTTACTTTGGGGCCAGATGATGCTGTGTGAATTGTCCGGTATTATATATTATTGGTAAAAAAAAATGGTACCGCGCTATTTTTTATGAACGGAAAATTTAACGATTAAATCGTTTAATTTTACAAAATAGAACCAACGTAAAACGTTAGAGTTTACAACGACAATAATAAAACCTATTAAACTTTTTGTTCTTCTTTTGGTTATGGCATCTGTGATCCTCTTGTTGTACTTCAAGCATATCATGGTTATGTAGCATCGGTACTCACATACGGTTTAATTCTTTGGGGAAACTCAACAGACTTAAAAAGAGCATTTATCGCACAAAAAAAATGTGTAAGGGCCATTGGCGGGATACCGCCCTGGGAATCATGCAAACCACTCTTTAAACAATTAAATATTCTCACACTACCTTGTATGTATATCCTGGAGTCTGCTTTGTTTGTTAGAAAGCACAATCAACTGTTTGTTAAAGCTAGTGAGGTATATCATAGAAGCACAAGAAACCAGGATAGAATTGTATTGCCTAAAGTTCCAAAGACGAGTATGTATATAAATAGTAGCTATTCAATATGCGGATATGTATATAATTCCATACCTAACTATATAAAAAAATTACCATTAAATAAATTTATTAAGGAACTCAAGACCTGGTTACAAGCTAAATGTTTTTATAACGTATCTGAATTAATAAAATGACAAATTTAATTATGTAATATTCCTAAGTGACGTTTATATTGAATTATTATTATGTTACCTAGTTTTTTTAATAAATGTCTCACATTGTTAGAAAATATTGTACACCATTTATCAAATGGTAGCATAGCGAACTTACCAAATAATAAAACCTGTAATATACCTATGTTCCACAATAAATGAATTATGAATTATGAATTATCGTTAATCGATTGAGTGTGATTATTTTTAATATTTACACTATAATAAAAAGCGGTTAAGTTTTTTTTGTGTATGTTTTAACGTCTTGGAACCCTCTACTGTTGATTTGCTTTCTATTAGGGCTTATGTAACTCGCGGCAACTAGCAATATGCGCGAATCGCCAAATTCCTGCTATCTAATACAATTTTTATTACGCTGATTTGTCTGCTCTAAGCGTATTTTGACCTGTGAGGCAGCGGTAGTCTGATTCATAGGCAGCGGCTGGCTTCTATATTGTCAGGTGGAGTGTGTACCCACTAAATGGTGGCAGAGATCTAGATAATGGAAAGTCTGTCGTCCGTTATATGAACATTAGTCAAAATCGTGGGTCGCGAATGGACAGAATTAACACAGGATTGTGGCGCGTGGTACCTACAAACATAGGGTGGCCAAATTTGTTTATAATACCCAGGAGTTTAAAATTGCACGGAAAGAGCTTCTGAGGCGAACTTTGATCCTTTTACCACACTGGTTCAAAAGAACTAGTGACACTATAAGAAGTAGTCGAAGATTCAGGCTGTAAATGATGAAAAAAATGTTTTTACATTGAACTAACACGTGCGGACGAGGTCGGGAGCGAAGCTGCTAGTATTTTGTACAAATGTCAAAATATTGTCAACTTGGATTGTACACTCTATGATTGTCAAAAACGAAATTGATATTGTTTATTTAGTTAATGGGTATTTATCGCGTAGGTAATACCTTTTATTTCATATTTTTTTTAACAAAATTGAATTTTAGGCAAGTAATTATTGTTTTTGTTCATAATGGAGATATAAACAATAAGTATACTTATTAGAGAAGAAAACTTAGTGTTCACAAGCCACTGATCTTCCATGATATTGCATTATGTAATAATAAGTAATAAATTGCCCAGCTTTGTGCTTTTCAGATAAAATGGACGGTGGACGCCGTACCACCACCCTACAACAGCTTCCATTAATGATGGAGTTGGCCGAGGCCAATAATGAGTTAGCCCTCGGTAGACTTCAATCTAAAGAGGGACGGGCTTTAAGTCTTTTAATTTTACCGTCTGCTGTACTCCATAACGATCACCAGAGGATCATCAAAAATGGCTCAGCACCCGCATCTAACTGTAAAATCGGGTTGGTAATTTTCGTTGAACCATATTACACTTCGAGTGAGGATTTCTACGTGAAACTGATCCCAGAAAAGTGCTGCTTGGAGACTGATGATGGAGGCGTCTGAATCGACTGCATCGACATCGACTGCAACGACTGCATGTCTTCAAATTATTAGGGGTTAGTCCTTCTGCTGACTAACGGAAGGGATAGAGAAGGAAAACTTGAAACAAGCTCGGCTCGGTGCCTGCTCTTAGTTTAGGTACCTGGGAAGGCCTGCGCTATCAAACAGAATCCCAGGCAGAGTGACTCAGTGGAGAGGAAACTTCACCCACCTCAGTTTGCTGGAGTGGATCCAAGAAAGAAAGTTTTCGAAAGAGCTGTTAATTACAATTAACAGCTGTTAAAGAGCTGTTAATTACAATTAACAGCTCTGTAACTTTACTGACGCCACCTAAATCATCTTCAACAGATCAACGAAGGTCAATGATGATGATGATTTATTACTAGCTGACCCGACAGATGTTGTCCTGTCTTAACTATTAATATTGAATTCAAACTGGTATAATTAATTTAAAAACTGTATTCTAAAATTGCAGCCGTAGACAGAGAAACCAGCACTCGTGCCAACTGTCAAACGACTGACAGTTATGTCAAATGCCATAAGGTTTCATTAGAAAAATGTATATTGTCAAAAGGTTAAAATTATGACATTAACATTATGTAAGTACCTATATCGGTCATATGATACCGATAACACAATCTCTGCTTACTTTGATGCCCCAAAATAATTGGGGCTAGATGATGCTGTGTGAAATGTCCGGCATTATTATATATTATTATTATTATGTAATAAAAAATCTCACTAAGAAGGGGACTAAATAGAAGATTATATATGTAAAAATTTCTGTTGTTGTTAACTTTTCTTAAATTTTATAGTTTTCTAAAAACAAAAGAACCTTCTCAAAAAAATAACTAGCGAAATCGGTCTAGCCGTTCACGCGTGATGCCATGACCAGGGGAAATATAGGGGAAATCATTTATATATTTAAATATACATAGATATATTAAATTATTATAATTTATATGAGAAAACTAAATTCAATCTTATAGTTTAGCCTTATTTCGATAAATTTATAACAATAAAGCTTTGAAACTGATACAGATCAGCTCGTTCCATAAATCGAGTACTGCCACAATAGCACCAATTAAATGGTCATTTCATATTCGGCTCGCGGCGCACTCTTCATTACCATTTGAATGGTCACTAATTTGGAGACTAGAGATACGGTTACGTAGTCATTTCAATACCGAATGGACAATTATTTAAATTAGTATGTATTATAAGCTAAACGCTTGTTCTGAATGGAATTTTAGATTTTTTACACTTTAATAGTTTACCTAAGATGTGATTTGTTTTTAATAAAAAAAAAAACAGAAAACATATCTCCTGTACACGAGCATAGCTAGGGAAGTCTTGAACAAAGCTATAGATAATGTGATTATATAATTTCTACTGAGGCTAAAAGTCTGATTCTTATTATTCGATGTCGTTTTCGTATGTAATCCTCCACAACAAAAGATTCGATGTTATGAATTTGACAACAGCTTAAGTGACAATTCAACTGAATCCTTAACTTATAACTACTTTTCATAGACTAATCGCTTCGATGTATCGCAATCGCTTTGCAGAATAGACGCCCTGTAAGAAGTAAGTAAGAAGTCTTCGGTAAGAAGAGTTGGGTTTTTATATACAAAATGCTTGATACATTCAAGACTCTTCTCTTTTTGAACTTTTCATGTGTCTTCTAGCTAGTCATGCGTTTCATTGGTTAGTTCCAATAGCTTTTTTACATGAGTTGAGTTTTTAAGTTGAGTTTTTTACTTTTTACATGATGAGTTCCCTCAAACTCTTATAGTTTAAATAAAAAATAAATAAATAATCCCGGACATTTCACATAGCATCATCTGGCCCCAAAGTAAGGAGAGCTTGTGTTATGGGTACCACATGACTGATATACTACTTATATACTTTTCATTTTTTACATCGAATTTATACGCATTGACACTTAATCCCTTGTCAAATTCAAATAATCGAATAGTTTGTTAAATTTATCCTCACCATTCAAGACGATTTAACCAAATTCTCCACTGCCTACCCTATCCGTAGCACCACTGCTGAGGAGACCAGCGAGTGCTTACTCCACTTTATCTCCATTTTTGGTATACCCAAAATGATACTCACCGATCAAGGTACTAATTTCACATCAGAACTCTTCAAGAAAACCTGTGAATTTCTTAAAATTAAAAATCTATGGTCTTCTCCTTACCACCCTCAGACCCAAGGCGCTTTAGAACGCAGCCATTCTACCCTTAAAGAATATCTTAAATCTTATGTAAACAATGAACAAACAAATTGGCCTCGCTATGTTTACACAGCAATGTTCGCGTACAACACCTCAGTACATTCTACTACACATTATACCCCTTATGAACTGATGTTCGGCAATAAACCAACTATACCTAATTCTATCTATGAGGAAACCCCTGGAACCACGTATCCCGACTACGTCCGTTTCCTTCAAAACAGACTAAAATATTCTAAAGAAAAAGCCTTAGATTTTATCCGAAAATCTAAGGAATCCTCTAAAACATATTATGATACACACACTCGATCAGTCAAATATAAAGTTGGTGATTATGTATATCTAAAAAATCACTTAAGATTACGAAAGGCACTTTCACCCATTTGGAAGGGCCCTTATAAAATAATCAAAATAAATGCCAACAATACACTTACCTTACTAATTAATCGACGCTACGTCACCCATCATTTTGACCAAGTCAAATTAGCTGACGTCGGCCCTAATCTGTAAGGATAAGAGTAGTAATAGGTAATTAAATAAATATAGTATATAGCATGTAGGTAGATGAACATTCATCGTTCATTTTAGTAATAGGTACTCATGTAAGTCTTTTCTCTAATTAAGTGTTTCAAAAATAGAATTAAGAACTATTAGGTAGGTATAATATAAGTTAACATTTAATACTTACTTTCCCGATACGATCATGATGTAATTACAGAACAGTAATTATTTGTCGTTTACAGAACTACGACCCAAGGGCAAGATTACCTCCAGCCGATCACCAGAAGTTCAGGGCTCTTTTTCGATTATCTAGGAATACTGAAAATAAATAGCGCCCAACTTAAAGTTCTTATCCCAGTCGATGTATCTCACTTTAGCCCACACATCAAAAACATAGGAACAGCGATAGAAAATACTAAATTTTTTTGTCGCCAATCACATATTATTGAAATTGACACAGAATGTAATAACGTATTGCAACCATTGACAATTCGTTATCAAGACGTAATCAAGGAATTTGAATCCATATCTCATTTAATAGAAAATCGCAGTAAACGAAATGCTTGGATAGGAGGAGTCGGCACCGTTCTAAAACAAATCTTTGGCACCTTGGATGAGAACGACGCTCTGAGGTACGATGATGCAATAGAGTCCCTGCAAGAAAATAGTAAACAAATAGTCTCGCTGATGAAAGAAAATATTTTAGTAACAAAATCTGTATTAGAAAATTATAACAACACAATTAAACAATTAGTAGAAAATGAAAATATTCTAACAAAAGCTATTGATACATTCTCATTCAATGTTACAAATATTTCCGAAACAATTAATGGACTGCAGATACTGAATAATGTAAATCATATATTTAATAGTCTGGAAACTGCAATCTTAGTGTTATCATTCCTGTTGGAAGATGTCACTAATGCTCTTTTATTTAGCAATCAAAACATTTTACACCCAGCTATTATGTCGCCTCAACAGATATACCGAGAGCTTGTTGATAATTACAGGTACTTACCTAATAACCTAAAACTTCCTGTAAACCTAGATATAAATAATGTACACTTAGTATTAAATGTTTCTAAATTGATTTGTTATTATATGAACAATAAGATTGTTTTTGTATTACAAGTACCGTTAGTTAGCATATCTGAATACGAACTTTATCATAGCATGGCTCTGCCTACTCCTTATGATAACAAAACATTCAACAAGTTTAGTATGGTCACGCCCGAACATAAATATGTAGCAATAACTAAAGATAGACTTCAATACTGTAATCCAATGTAAAACAGTTACTCCTAGAGATTTTCTATGTGATGTTACTAATGTTTATGCAACCGATGCAAAACACACTTGTGAAAGTGAGATGTTGTCTAAAGTGATAACCGAGAAACCTGAACAATGTAAGATAAGATTCATTTTTGGTACTTTAGATGTTTGGACCCCTCTGACTGATAATAGATGGTTGTTCATACAATCAGAACCAACTAAAGTTACTATCAATTGTATGAATTCAGAATCAAGTGAAGTTCATCTAATCGGAATAGGCATATTGACTATCCCGAATGGATGTACAGGACATTGTAAAAGCATAACATTGACCCCCAAACATGATTCTTATCAGATTATATCACATTCCAATCATTTGAGTGATTTTAATATTATAAAAGATAATTGTTGTAATATTACGAAATTTGATAACTCTGTTAATATGGGTTGCCCCCTATTAAATCAAAAAATGTAAACTTAGATGAATTTAACTCACAAAATAATGCTAAAATTAACACTTTGTTAAACCAATTAAATAAATTAGAAACTGAACCTCATTTTTTCAAATATGGGACACACTATTCGTCTGTAATTATCATTTTGATTGTGATAGTATTAGGTTATATTAGCTTTAAAATAGTAAATAAGTTTTATTGTAAATCCGGCAACAACCGTAACTCATTTGAAATCATTAAATTAGAATCTTCACCTAGGCCTACAGAAATCAAACATGACAGACGCACAGACTTCCGATTCAGATTCCATTCATTTTGCCCCACTTAGGACAGATGTTTAAAAATCCAATCTTTTCCTCGAGACTTTCTTTACAACTCGAAAGTCTCTTCTTAAAGGGGGAGGTGTTATATCCCTCGGTTGTAGGCCTTAATGCTGAATCCCAACTATTCAGCAATCCTTATTGAGATCTAGTTGGTAGAGTTGGTACTCAAGTCAGTCTGCGACCATTCCTAATCCGAGACGGTTGTACCGGAGAATTTATTAAAACAATTTCGTGTCTTAAATATAAATCAAGTAATATTCATTAAATCCTTTTTTAATTCAAATAAATCTTTTTTTAAAAAGACATTCAAATAACTCCGCGTAACAGCGCGCGTTATACTACATAATATATAATATAATACAATATAATATAATAAGCTGATCTGCATCAGTTGAGCTATCAATAGATCGTTTTAAACGGTCCTTAGATAGCTCAAATGTTTCACGTGTATTTTATATTATTTTGTACATTTTTGTAATTATTTCTGTAAATAAATTGTAATTTAACATAAAAAAAATTATAATATAATTATTATTTCAGGCAACTTATAACTTATCTTATACAAAAGCAAAGACCTTCGAGACTAACATAGGTACATATCAGATTTAAAAAATAAATTTAATTATTTATATTTTTTTATGTGTAGCAGTACATAATAATTATTTTAGAGTTGGACATAGTGTCAAAATACAATCTAGCTCGATACCATATTCCAGCATGATCCGTTTATTTTAATAAACAGGTTAACAGACAGACGGACATTCAGAGACACTTCGAATTTGTAATATTAGTATAGCTAATTTGGTACATAAGTTCTCGTAATACTCGTATACACCTGCTACTTTTCTTTGATCAAATTAACACTACCAACTAGGCGTATAGATAATAAAAATGTTTTGTTAACAAAATGAAACTCATTCACTATTTATTTATCTTCCACAGGTGCTATTATTTGACAATAAAGATCCAGCATAATTCTATCTTGCGTTATTTTATAAAAGCCATCCCGAAGAAATGTGAGCTACGTAACGTGACGCGCAGCCAAATCATTATTACGGCAACTGTGTCTAGCTTAAAGTACTGCGTAGTACAAATCCTTTTATCTGACGTCACCGTACTGCCTACGTAGCATTAATCATTGGTCCTAAAGATGGTGACTGTGAGCACAACCCAGCCGCAAAGGGACAATTACCTTTATGAAAGCATACTATTCTTCTTTCATTCAAACCAGTGTGGTGCCTCAGACGCTCCTTTTCTTTTCTTTACATGACTATTAACTATCGTGTTAATTTACGGTAGGTAGGCATTTCGTGTTTGCATCAGGCGTAATTATAAATTCATTTGTTTTTGACGTTTCTGCAGCTCGCCCTCTGTCGAACAGACTATAAATAAACTATAAATAAAAAACTGGCGAAGCGCATCTGACGCACAAAGAAGGCTTTCGAAGTCAAATAATTAAGCAAATTAAAATAATTTTGAACTGAGGTTTCATGATTTTTTAAGGTTTGATTTGTAAACCTGTTGTTACTCAAAATATAGGCTTACTAGCATATAAAACTAATAGTTTGTGATCTAGAGCTCTGATTAAGGGCTGACAGATATACAGTCAGACAGGTGGACATAGAGAAACTCTACCTAAGGGTTCCTTTTGGGTTACGGAGCCCTAAGTAAGTTCGGAATGAAAGTTCTGGAGGTAGGCGTTTGACTTGGTAGAAGCTTATTAAAATGATAAAATAATAAACTAGTCTAACCTATGAGTATTTTACACTATAATACGAATATATAAAGGCAACACAAGACTATAGTCGCATCTGTGTCAGATACTTTAGGCAGAGGTTACCAACTATTAGACCGTCTGTTCAGTATAATAATAACTAGTTGGGTGTAATCGGCGGCTCGGGTCGAATAGTTAGCATTATTGGGCTCAGCTGGATGATATTTCTGGCGTATTTATGTGGGCAATTGTACTTAGTTTTGATTGCTAATCCTAATAATCAAATAACATGCTTTGAAATATTATACGAGTTAATAAAAGTAGGTAAATAGGTATATTCACTGAAGATATTAAGAATTCTATCCCTATATATTTTTTTTAATTATATAAAACACTAAAACAATAAAAATATTATGTTTATTTGCTCTCATAAAAGTTGTAATACAACAGTTGATGCTACAATTGCCATATCATCTGTTTTACGAGTGACTATTGCCTGATAGGTTTTGTAATAAAACCTGTAGCACAGGTCACCAGAGCCCGGCCCGCGGATAACATTAGGATACCATTACAAAATAATGTGCATTACATAGAACAGCTTTCATTTAAGCTGTTTATGTACCTGTAATTTATATCTAAGCTACGATTTGTGTGTGTGTGTATGTGAGATTTGTATATTAGTGTGAGATGAATAATATAATGAATGTGCCCCTTAGTAGGGCAATAATTGTAGGGTTAGGAAGTGTGTAAAACTACTATACAAAGACTTTGGGAGGTAGGTACCTCTGAGACCTCGGTTTGTCCAGGCACTCACATTCGTCGTAGATCTTAAATAAAATAATAGTAGCCGGCATACGAGTACTATAGTAGGTACACAATAATAAACAGCAGTCACATGAGATACATGAATATTCATAATGCGAAAAGCTCAGCTATTTAACACTTACATGCAAACGATAATGTGCTATGCAACTACACAGTCTGTTGAACTCTCGTGAACTCGTCGATCTTTTGAATGAGTGCGACAGCAACTTCTCATGATCATTCAATAATTGTTCATCATCATCGCGTTTATTCCACTAGAAGTCGGCAAAATGGCAATGGGTTTTTATCTTAACCCATCCTCTCTATCATCCGTAACCTCAGCAGTTATACCTGTCAAACACATCACCTCTCACACAATCCATTTTAGGCCTACCACTACCCCTAATCCATCCACATTCAAATCCATCACCCTTTTCAACAATTATTGTTCAAAACCTACTAGGTCATAGAACCTCTGGCGCAGTGGACCAAGAGCCGCCTGAGACGCAGAAGGTTCCGAGTTCTATTCCCGCTTTGTAATCAATGTTTGTATGATCTGAAAGTATTTATGTTTCGGCTCTGAGTGTTTTTCTTTAATAAATAAGTAATAAATAAATAATGCCTATTTCACACAGCGTCATCTAGCCCCAAGCGGGCGCTGTATGAAAGCGAGCAGCAACGATCGGCAACGAGCGGACCGCGGATCAAACTCACCCTGTGAAGATTCTCTAGATGAATCGAAACATTGTCGGTGCCTCCATCGACAAAATAATACGTGAGTAAAGCCCGTGTTTATCAAAATGTATGATTGATATACTACTTGTATACATTATTTGATGATTTATTTTATTTATTTATTTATTATTAATTAGAACGGCACAACCAATTACTCTAATATATCACATAGATAACAAATTATAAAAAATCAAAGTAAATGTCACAGTAAAAAAAAATATTTTTTAAATAATATTTTTTTATATTTTATTATTTATTATTTATTATTATGATGATGATGATGAAATGGTGAAATGTCCGGCATTATTTGTTAAGTCAATACTTATATTTGGCCACAAACATTAAGTCATTGACTTTGTTGCATCAGCTATATCTATATTATCACGCAAACTTTTCTAAAAGCATACCAACTAGAATATAATCGACGTGATTTAATTAAACTACATAATTATACCTACCTGCGTAGTATTAAAATCAAGACCGCGCCTCTCCATACATAAATCACGGACTTACAGCGTCGACGGGGGAATTACCAGTCACATTGATTGTCACGGTAAATACTCCGGATAGCTGTTTACCTACCTTGTATTCGTAACTTGTTGTAGGTGGATTTGGGTAAGTAATTAATTTATATGTGAAAAGGTGTTTGCGGGAATTGAGATTTTAAATCATCGGAATAGGTTTATTAATTTCTAAAATATCTAGTGGCCAATTACTTTGAACTGTTTTTATTCACGATACTCATCATTTAGAGTTTACATCTATTTTTCATCGTTCTCGAATATTTGGATAAGTACACAATTGCGGGTTCGATTTCCGTCGCAAGACAAATGTTTGTGTGATCTGCAAGTATTTGCCTCGGGTCTGGGTATTTCTATGTATAATAAGTATGAATATAAGTAAAAAATGTATGTAAGTAGTATATCAGTCATGTGATACCCATAATACAAGCTCTGCATACATTGTGGTCTGATGGTGCTGTGTGAAATGTCGGGCCTTATTTATTTATTTAATTATTTCTAGAGTTTTCTAGATCATTCGAAAATGATGGGTTCAGAAAAAGAAGGCTTTCTTCCTACGCGCATGTTACTCTCGGTATCTTTTTGTTAGAAGTACCCACAAATTATGATTCGGTTATTTTTTATTACATAAATATTATGACAATCCGTATTTAGTGCGAATCATAAACGCGAGCGGAAGTGAGATGATTGTCTAGATGAATCAAAACAGTGTCAGTGCCTCCATCGATTCGAGAAAAACATGTTTTAGTCACGTGACTAAAACATGTTTTTCTCAAAATGATAATCCGTATTAAGTCTCAATTAAGCGCTTTGGTCTAGAAGCGCCTTAAAATGTATAAGTTGCTATAAAATTAGCGATTTATCAAAGGAATCTGTTGAAGACGAAATGAAATTGATAATTTGAAACAAGGGTCGCCTGATTGTTTGCGCAGATGTTGCCTGAAAAATTGTCCCTTTGAAGGTTTGACATTTTCCTTTTCAAGTCGGAGCGTGTTGACAAAGCTACGGCCATGCTTCTTACTGATAAACTCATTAAAAAGAGGAAGGGTCTACTAGAAGTCACCAAGATGTCCTGGCGGGTACAAGATGTCCTGGCGGGTACAATGTCAAATTTAAATAATTACATTTTAAAAAGTAAACTGACTTCCTTTATATAAAATACGAAATTTCGTTTACAGGGATGACATATTTTTCTAGCTATTTTGGTTTAAAAACCAAACTACTGAACCGATTTTGATGAAATTTCCATAGGACTAATCGGAAAGTATATCCTTTTTTACTTTTGTACCTACTACAGGTACACTAATTTACAAACTTTAAAAAAGGAGGAAGTTCTCAATTCAGTTGTATTTTTTTTGTTTCCTACATTCCTACATTCATAAAACTTTTCTTCTCTACCTCTACCTGATCTCCTTACTATTTATAATGTGAAATGTACTCGTATGTGGACATTTGTTATGTTGGTGATTTAAATGAAACCTGCTATGCTATGCAAATAAATATGGCATAATTATAATTGACAACATCTGTGGCACAGTGGGCAAAGGTTGGCCTGAGATGCAGAAGGAAGGAAGGCAAACATACGTCTCAAGGAGTTTTTCTAAGTATAATAAATATGTATGAATTCACAAATAAAAAAATAAAAGTAGTATTATCAGCCTTGTGGTTCTCATAACACAAGCTCCGCTTACTTTGGGGTTGTGTGAAATGTCCAGCATTGTTTATTTTATTTATTTAAAGCCAGTGATTTGAAATTGGTAAGTAGTAGGTACCACGTGTGCGAATCCACAGGCCTTCTGCCTGGTAGTTTCTTTATAGTAAATTACAGACGATCGCGAAAAATGATAGTAAATCAAAAGAATCAGGGATGACAATCAGGGAATCAACATTGATTCTTTTCATAAACGCAGCGAAAGAATCGACTTCTCACGACTATGCTTTCGCCATTATCCTCACAAAATGCAATTTCCCCTGGATTTCAATAATGGAATTAGTTCATTAGAAATGCAATTTTGAGAACACTCGTTAGCTCTGGAATATTCTAAAAGGATTAACCTGAATGGCCTTTTGTTGGCTGAATGGCCGCTGGTAATGATTCCACTTGGAGTCCGTGAAAGCCTTCGTAATGGCTTCAGTGCAATGGATAGAAATGATGGCCACTTCACTAGAGGTTTGTTGATATAATGGTAGTGTGGGTGAAGTCTGCCTTTTTAAGAACGTGGCTGGAAACGGTCGTAACATGGCATTGCAGGCTACATTTATAAATTTAAACCATAATAAAATGTTCTCTGAGATGTTTTTTAGCTACGTTAGCTAGTAAAGTTCTAATTATGTAATGGTAGCATCGTTACCTTCCGAGCATGAAGTCATGGGATTGAACCTACTTGTGCTCCAATTAATGTTTACCTTCAAATAAATTATTTGCGCAATGCCAGTGCTTTCAAATGGGGCATTAAAATATCGTTTGAAAAAAATTTAAGGTATGTCTCAAAGTAACGAACGATCAGAGTTGTCTAGCGAGTCGTAAGCATGTTTCTTTTTTTACCAATAAACTGCATCTCGAGATCTTTTCACTTTTCCAACATATGAAAGTCAGTGTATTTTATTAAGACGTTTAAATTAGCTTCATAAAGTTAGTATTCCCAACGTGACCCTGGAACTGAGTTGGGTCATCATTTATGCAGGGATGGGCATCCCGGAGGCTTGTGTTACGTTAGGTCAATGCCGGGGTTGCTCGAACTGGATGTTATTTATAGCTGACTCGTCATGGAATGGAGTAGGTATTAAAGTTTCAGGCGTAACTGGATTACTGGCGCTTAAGGATTTACAACCTTTGGTACTCGTAAGTTTATAAGCTACTTGGCTGAACGTTATTCTGTTTGTTCATAAATAAATGTAATATCACTATATTGTTTTGTCATTCAAATATCAAATAGTATTTCACTTTAAAAACTTTTGAGTTATACATTTGCTGAAACAGTTTCGGTGCCTTCAGTGACAAAAAAATACGTGAATAAAACCAGTGTATCATAATACTCCAATATTCATATATACTCATATATATCATATACTCCAATATACAATATATCATCTAAATCACAGCGTTGATATTCCGTTGTATGAATAAAAATACATTTAACATTCTCATTGATAAGATAGATGTTGCTTCGCCGAACGCTGGATTTCAACTCATTTCAATCCAGTGCTCGGCGAAGCAACAAGTCTGCAGAGCAGTCTTGTTGTTTGTTCGTTACAGTGCGGAGCGAGTCAATTGTTCTTGAGAATGCCTCGGTGTCGTCGAATTTCTTTTTGAGGTGTGTGGAAGGTGTGAACTACATTTTCACTAACTCTTTGCATGGCTTTTCAATTGGAGGGAGGGAGGTGCGTGCGTTTGCATCGTAGATTGGCTAAATAGTACTCAATGCTTGTGTCCATCTGTTTAAGTAGGTACATCTCATGTAAGTTATGTTTTTAATTAATTTTTGTGAAATTTAATTTTACATTTAAGTTTGTGTGGTTGTTTGGATGTTTGACTCGTTCGTCAACTCACAAACGAAAATTTCGAACTATACAAATACAAATACAAATGTTTTTTTCTTTTCCAAAAATACATAAATTAAAAATATGATAAAACCTCCTATGTAAAGAATACTTGTGTCATAGGAGATTTCGCTCTTGCCTTGGTTCATTTAACAAATCTTTGAGGTGATAAAAACCATTAAACATTTGAAAATTGTGAAAAACAGGTAGGCTTGAATTATATACAAAACAAGGTGTAGCGTAACGTGTTTTTGTTGTTTTTAAGTGTCTTTGTGTGTATGTGTGTTTATGTGCATGTGTGTCAGAGAAAGCGTGAAGGTGTGTGTGCTTGCCTAGTGGGTAAAGTGCAACTATATGGTATGCAAGTTGATAAATTACAAAAATAATATTATTTCCGTAGATTTTTTAATGTTTGGATTGTGTTATGTTTGTTACTCAACCAAACAGTATTAGCAAATATAACTTTAAAAACTATCATGGTTTTGCACATAACTTTCACTCAAAACGGGATATTTACCATGATATATGAGTTTTTCTGACGAGATAAACTCGTGATCATGGCGCATGCAACTGTGCCGAAATATCGAGAAGCAGAAAAACTCATATATCATGGTAAATATCCCGTTTTGAGTGAAAATTATTGTATTAGCAAAATAGATTTTGATGAATTTTGGTAAAGTGAAATGTAGATAACCATGAATATAAGCAACTTTTCATTCGTGTACCACGATAACCGCGGGCAACAGCTAGTACTCTTATAGAGTATTCCAGAACAAACTTTATGATTAATAAAATAACATTCCCGAAACTACGGCTGGAAGTTGATTCATCATGACGTCACTCAAGCCAGATGACGTCAGTAATTAGAGTTTGGGAAGATGCTCTGCGAGCATTCAGTGCAGTCAACTTGTATAGCAGTTATGGAGCAAAGTTCAGTTGTAAAGTAAATTGTAGCACTTGCGCTTTATGCAACGCTTCATTTAGTTTTGCAACTTCATTTAACTAATTTGAAATGCTTGTGAGGAGAGATCTGCTGCGATGTACCATTATTATTAATAGAACAGTTCTAAGCAGTTTGCTGCTTTATTTGTATTCTATAAGTAAACAAATAATAGTAAAAATAAATATTGCCGGACATTTCATACAGCATTATCTAACCCCAATGTAAGCAGAGCTTGGGAAGTTTGGGAACCTCATAACTGATATACTACTAATATATTTTTAAATACATACATTTGATACATAGAGACCCGAGACATTTATTTGCAAATCATACAAACATTTGACCTACACGGCGGGAATTGAACCCGCCACTTTCTGTGTCTTTGTCACATGTCACCTTAACCACTTTGTGCTTAAGAGAAATACTCGTATATCATTTGACTTCATTGAAAGAAATTTGAACCCATAAAAATACAACCGAATTGAGAACCTCCTCCGTTTTTATGTTGGTTAACACCACTAGAAAGTCATAAGAAAGCAAAATATTTAATTTATTATTTTATTATTTGACCTTGGTATATTATTTCTTCTTCTTCTTTCTTAGGTATAATTATGCAAATACCTCAATCATTATGCCACGTGGAAGTTTTAATTCCTCGAACACTTGTGATTTACGGCGCCGGCGCTAGACAAACGAGCAATATCTACATTCACACGCATAACCTTAAAACTGTTACAGCTGAGGTTCTTGCACACGAAGCATAATAACAATGCCGCATAGGTGAAAGTCTGAACATCTTTCATAAATATCACTTAAATATTTTCAATTCGTGGAAAACTTTGACAATATTATTGTGCATTTTTTTTAATGCTGACTGATCACTCTAATTATTATAAATACGAATGTTTGTGCGTGCATGTTTGTGCTAGTTTGTTACTTATTATAAATCCATCCAGTCGTTTGAGGGTTAAAACGGCTGGATGGATTTAGATTTGGTATGGATATAAATTTGGACCTAGATTAACATACTACAGGGCACGTTTTATCTACGTACCACGCAGATAAAGCTGCGAGCAAAAAACGTAAGCGTGCCAAAAGTCAATTTCAAACTCAAATATTTTTATTCAATACCATCACAAGGATCATATTGAAATGTTTACATACTAGGTGAATAAGAACTGGCAAGAAACTCGTCCTGGTCCTAGCGCTTTTTTGTGTGATCCATCTTATAACTAGCTTAACTACAAAAAACGAATACAAGATTACAGTAGCTTATATATTGCAAATCTGTAGTTTTGTCAGTCATGGCTTAGCTGTAGAAATAGTGGCTAAACTGCGCTACTTCGTGATGCACAGCACACAACGTCGCGTATCACCTCACTTGAAAGCACACCTAAAGGCCTTATAAGGCTCTTACAATACAAGTCACGTGCTCGCCCTACACGCTGAATACTTATTGATGAAAATTTAATTTTACCAACATTTCGCCAAACGAGAGACAGATTAAAGTGGTGCGGTACCGGTAGGTAAGTATTCATACATTAGAAATAAGCCGAAACACGTACTAATTTACATAGGATCAGAAAACTGTACTTAAACAGGCTACTTATACTTATACAAGCTGTAAAAGCAGCAACCTTAACTGTTGGAGCTGCAGGAAAACGTTCTTAGGAGACTAGCCATACCATTTGATTTAATAACGTGTGACGTGTGACACGTGTTTCGCCTTACTGTCGTGTTGAGTTTCTTTTTTAGGTTGCATGTGTGCATGTTGTACGCTACCTTTGTACTAACGCTTTGCGTGGCGCATCAATTGCGGGCGTAAGGATGTTGCATGCGTCTGCTTCGTGTCTAATTCATTAAAAATAAATTGCCGGAATAGTACACAGTATTGGACACTGAAACTGTTTCGGTTCATCTAGAGAATCTTTATCAGGGTGAGATTCGTCACTGTCGGTGTTTCCATCGACAAAATAATACGTCAGTAAAACGTCAGTGTTTCTGAAAATGCTCATGTAATTACATAGCTCTTATAGGTATTATGTGACTACCTATTCATCTGTAAGTATTATCCATGTTAATATATAAATTCAAAAATATCTCTGTCGGTCTGTTTGTCTCTGTTTGTATGTTTTTTTTTTCATTGCTAAACGGCTGGACGGATCTTGATGATTTCACCTCAAATATTTTTATTCATACTATAACAAGGATCACTTTAGATAAGCAGACAGATTAAATTTTGG
The DNA here is from genome assembly GCA_948098915.1 of Lampropteryx suffumata. NCBI lineage: Eukaryota > Metazoa > Arthropoda > Insecta > Lepidoptera > Geometridae > Lampropteryx > Lampropteryx suffumata. Next base: position 774,828 of record OX402551.1, read on the forward strand.
GCTACTTTATTATGTAAGTGCAAAGCCGCAGGCAGCAGCTCGTGTAACAATAAACCTTAAAATGTGAAAATTGCACACGATTGCTTTAAAATTGACAATCTCTCATGCCCTCCGCAGAAAATATCTCATGTGCTTGTAATATCCTACGTAATTAGCTTGCATCAGTGGCAAATATCGACCAGAGTATATATTTGAATGCAGTGACCAAACTCACCTGAAATTGTATCAAGGTTTGTAACATAGCCTCGATGCAATCTTTATAGCCTTTGATAGCTATAACTTTCCAAAAACCTGAACTATAAAACTACATCTTTTCTAAACAAATAAGCATTGGTATTTTTTTAAACTTTCGCACTTAGAATTCTTATTGTTTAAGTAGTTCATGGATTTTATTCACGATTTGATTAATTTCATCCGCGAGGCGAATGAAATTAAGTAGTACGTATATTTTAATCGATAAGACGATTTAAGATTCTCTTAATCGGGAATCCCAATGTTAGCAGATGTGCGTATCGCGTTACATCATATCAGTGCGTGGATACTGTTAGTGTGTCGTAATTTGTACGCAGACAATTTTGAATCTAAAGTGAAGGTAGTTTGGTAAACCTGCACATGCTATTTTGCGGCAACTTCTTAAGCATCCAGGCAGTCAACAACGGTTATTCCAGCATAACCGAAACGTCTCATGTTTAAATTTAAATTTAACGACTCAATTTAAAAGGTAACTATAAGCGTAATAAGCGATAAAAACCACTTGACGTAGCTTAGTGTAGTTCTGCAAAGGTTCTTTCGGTCACTAGTTATGTTATCACCTTAGGTCATTTCTCTGAATGTAGAGTTTGAGATGCTAATTAATATTGTACTATGCATCAGTTCCATTCGCTCGCAACCAATTTCCTTGTAATATCCGCGTGGATCCAGAACCACGTATTTTCCATCACCGCTAGAGTTTGCGTGTTTTACCCTGCTGTCGAAGTTTATTGTGTTAGTCAGACGGAACAGAAAATGCTACGACGTGCTACGATCTGCTACGAAGAGTTCTGTCGTAGGTGATATGCTACGACAGCGACACCGCATTCTAAAAATACGTGTACAATAAGAAAACTGTGCAGATGACACAGTTTTTAAGGTTCCGTACTTCAAAAGGAAAAAATATACTCTTATAGGATCACTTCGTCTATCTGTTTGGATGTTAAATCCCTCGTTCTCAGGAGCGCGTGAATGACTCAAGCTGAAACTATTATCAAATACTAAAGTCTGCGGTTCCTTGAAGCTGTAAAAAAACAAGCTTCTAAGTCAACGCAATAAAAATTTTGTTGCCGCATTATTTGGAACACGCAAGAAAATAAAAACCTACGGAGTCCTTCCTGTTTACATAAAATCACGAAACTTAATAAGAAGCAAGGACTCACAACACAAGATAGAAGTCCGAAAACCGTTGATGAGTACTTATATCACATATATTTTATGTTTGCAAACTTAATACGTAACGTACGTAACGTATGTCGGAATCTTAGACATTGGGAACTGGATAATGGAACACAGATGAAGCTGAGCAGGACACTGGCATGGTAATGATAGGTGGACTAAGCCATTCACTGTATAAGCATTTATTGGCCACCAAAAGACGACGATATGGGTATAGGTACCGCGATGGGTAGACGATAATATAGAGTCAAAAGTCACGGGCCGAGTATGGACAAGATTTGCACCAGACCACGGCGAATGTTGCAAACTTATGAAGACATATACAAAGCAATGGGTGAAATCAGGCTGTAGATGATGATAAACTTAATAACAATATTCGGTGCTTTCATAGTTTATAACAGTACTAGAATATTAACTAGAATATTACTTGTCACCGATGGTAAGAGAACCACGATGCTAAAAAACGTACTTAGGTACCTGGGTAAAGGGCCCTCACAGATGCAACTTTCACACTTGAACGATTTATTATTGGAACGAAGTTCCTTATTGTTGTTGTGGTTGGTGAGGGGACCTTGCCGAAAAAAAATGTAACGCGTTACGAAAACTTGAAAAAATGTGTGTGAAAAAATGTGTGTGTATATATATATATATATATATATATATATATATATATGGGAGACTAGTTCTAGGTCTCCTTCATTCTCTCTTTTTATGCCAACCCTGCATACGAAAGGGACTTCGTTCCAAACGCGTATCAGGCGACACGTTCATTTTTTTGAAGTGATAACTTCTTATCCGAAGGTTAAACGCTTCGTTACGTAACGCGTTATGGTGCCAGTCTGCTTGGCTTCCCTTTCTCTCACGCATACGGCAGCGGTAGGCAGGCTCCTCCTCTCTCAGTCTAACCCACAGCGCTAGTTAGATTAGTTTAAGTTATCACTTCTGTCGGGCGTCCCGAAACGCACACGTTTTTTTTCTTTTATTTTGGTTCAGATTTTGTTAAGAAATGTTTTAGGTAAGTAGGTATCATAAAAGGAATGTTTTCATGAAACTCTACAACGAGCGGGTAGACTGTCTATACATTTTACATGTTTGACCGAAAGAGCAATAAAAATCAAAAATGCAGAAGGCAACGCCGGTTTACGCCGTTCTTATTATAGTGCGGTCGTTACATCATAAATCGTGTTGCCATGTAGAATGTACTTTTACGAAAACTTGGCACTTCCAACTCGCCGGGTATTTCTGAATGCGGCTAAAGTTCTGGTAACATATTTTATATTCATTTCATTCAGTCAACTGCAGCTTAGTTATTGCTATCTTTTGAAATCGTGTTTTATTTAGATAAAGCGCTTGCAGTCTTTTTATTTAATAGTAAGTTTTGACAAACCAACCAACCAAAACCATTTTGCCTCCACATTTTACCATGCGTACTGTCAAAGAATGGAATTCTTTACCGAAGTCTGTTTTCATCTAAAATAAAACTTGGGCCTCTTTTAGTTGCAACTGAATAGGTTAGGTAAGTTTAGGTAAGCTTGTATACCAAATAATTACAAATTAATTATATTTATGAATTATATAATCAATTAATTATATCAATAGCAAGATAGCGGCGAAAAAAAATCAATCAGGCAAGATAGCGAATTACAAATAAAGCTGGAGCTTTCCACCCAAAGGTTGCTTGGAAGAGATCGCTTTTAGCGATGAGGCCACCCTTTCTACAACTTTCGTGCTAGTAGTTTTTTGTGTTCTTTCTGTGTACAAAAAAAACGTTTATCTATCAATCTATCTATCTCGGATAGTAACAGAATATTTAATATAAGACGATTTATTAAAACCATGAAATTTACAAAAACCATCTCATTTAGTTTCTATGGGATATTTACTATAATACATTATCTCTCTCTCTCTCTTTCGCATCTGAGCATTATTATTCCTATTTGATAGCGGATCCTGCTTTTCTGGTGCTTTTCTTCCACTTCGCTCTATCTAAAACATCGTCCTGGAAAACATTGCATTGTCTTTTTGGATCACGTCAACCACAAACATTCCGTTTTAGGCAAAAACAAACAACAGGAACATGCTCAAAGCATATTCCAAATTTTTTTTTCCGAATTTTGCATTAAGCGATGATAAACTCCCAATTAGGATGAAATGGAATGCCAAATCGCTGGCAGCGACACTACCTCGGTTTCCTTAAAAACCGGTACCGGTTTACTCGTAGTATGACAGCTGTTCAAAAGCAAAATGTTACAGCCAGCAAGCATTAAGCATGGGTGGAGCATTAAGCATTATAGACATAGGTGGATCGACCCACCTGACGGTACATAGTTACTGTAATACCAGGAGGTATCACATGCACGTTACCGGCCCCGGACAGAAGTTATTTTGTCTGTTTTCCCAGTAATTTCACTTCATCCAGCGCTTGAACCTAAACAAAGTAATGCTTGCACACTACTGCTCTGAGGCAGAATATCTGGCACTGCACTGGTACCTACCAATACGGGCTCGTATGTTCTGGACAACATAATGGTATAAGATTAAAAACGTTCGAGCCGGATAATAGTCACATATGATGTGTAACATCTGACATCTTACCTTGGTAGCAACATTAACGTTATATCCTGAATTCGTTTATATAACAGTACACTTTACACACAACACTGTAGGTAAAGCGCACAGCTGATGCCTTCTTCTTCACTATTTTTTTTCTCTGTCTCCGTCACATACTTACACTGTTAGTCAAATTACATAGCGCGCGCTTCCTCGGCTACCTGTTACACATTTTCATCCCTTTTCATGAAATCAGTTCCACAGATTACAGGAAAACGAGAGGAAAAATGTCGCGCATCAAAAACTCGCGAGATTCGTGTCGCGTAAATTTCAGAAACAAAGTGACATTCTGCGGCTTGTTTGCCCCATCTCAGTTCACAGTCGCTCTCTCAATGACGGTTTCCGTTTTTCGGAAGGTCACAAAGCTTAATCACAGGTACAATGACATACCAGTGCGCGTCGAATACGTTAGCTGAATGGTATTTTGATCGTCGTTGCCACTACTCTGAAATTACTCACAGATATTTTAAAGGTTAAATCTTTATTTGTTGTTTTTGTCGATCGACGCCTGTAAATGAAATGTAATCAAAATATTTTTCATTCAATAAAATCACAAGACCATTTTAAGTCGTCTAACATGGTAAGTAAATGTGGAAGCGAATCTACAGAACCCTAGTAACCTCGTCATCTCCTCACATTTTTGTATGATCTCTGCTAATTCTCTTCCAGGTGCCGAGCCGAGTTAAAGCAAATTAACTTATACTTCGTTTTTTTGTCATCTATTCTGCAGACCTAAATTTCTTCGCCTTCCCGTGTCGAGGCTTGATAGCCTCAGGTCTTCATATCATTAGTTTAATCTGCGTTAAACGTCTTAACCGTTTCATTTTCTTTTTATTCATTAAAAGAGTGAAACAAGCGAAGATCTCATTGGCATTATTATAAATACTTACGGGTATTTATCGCGTTTATTTACCTATTTTTCCCGACGTTCACCATCCAAGACACCTGGAGTCAGTAGTCTCCTCACTAGTTAACAGAGCTCATGACCTTTGCGATCCTGAACATCTGCAGGGTGAGCTAGATCATGTTAAAGGGGTTCTGAAACGGAATGGCTACAATACTCGAATCGGATGTCGTTCTAACTGGAGGCGCAAACAGGAACACATTGATGTGAAAAGACAACCTGCGTTCTTGCCTTATGTGAAAGGAGTTACGGACAAAATTGGTAACATGCTCAGTAAATTTTCAATCAAGTCGATCTACACTCCACTCACCAAGATGACGAAGTATCTACGAACACCAAAAGACGTCGTACCTCTGCAAGTTCCTGGGGTTTACAAAATAGATTGCAGCTGCGGGCGTTCCTACATAGGCCAGACTAAACGCACGGTCGCGGAACGTGTTAAAGAACACATAGCGGCGGTCAAAAATCGTCAAGTAAACAAGTCTGCAATAGCAGAGCACATCGTGGACTCAGGACCCAATCACTGGATTGAATTACATAAACCTCAAGTTTTATGTAATGAAAGGCATTACTACAAGAGAATGGTTCGGGAAGCGATTGAAATTAAGAAATATCCTAATTTCAATCGTGAAGACGGTTTCAGACTCTCTGCCTCATGGAATCCAGTTATAGCTAAGTGTACTCAACGTAGACCGGTTTCTCAATGCGTAATGGACACGGTTAGTGTTGTGTGTCGTCCGAGTGTGCAGATGGACATTTCTATTTCGGAAGAACAAGTGAGGGTAGTTACAAAAAATGCTGCCCCCGCTTCGCAGAGGCGGTAGCTCCAGTACTCCAGTCATCCCGTGACCACGACAGAGTGTAAACCTGTCGAAACGTCGGGAAAAATAGGTAAATAAACGCGATAAATACCCGTAAGTATTTATAATAATGTGTTCTGATCGCGTAAGTTTAAAAAACTTTATCTCATTGGCATCTTTGCCGATTTGGTTAATTATGGTTGTATGATTGTTTGTTCGATGATAACATACGAACAGTTGATCCGATGATCTGTATGAATTAAATAATTGAGTTAGTAACTTATTGAACCAGACTAAGATAAGGGTTCCAAAAAGTAGGAGAACATTATATTTGAAGTTTTTGGGATACAACATAAAACAAACCATTTTAATATGAGCTCCCATTCGCTAAAGTTTCTTTGACTTAATAGGAACTTTAAACGAGACTGATCAATTTCTTCTGATTTAATCACTTTCTCGTCTCTAACGATGAACACGAACTGCTAGCGAACTGCTAGTTTATTTAATTCAAATTACACAATTCGTCTGTATTTATCCAGACAGTTCGTAGTAGGGGTAACCGTCGAGAATGTATCGCCGCGAGTTGAGCACAATCGCGCTGATTACTCGAGTGAACGTGTGTCGATGTCGCGCTGAATAATCCAAGGCCGGAGTGGACAGACGCTCAGCTGAAACTTCAAGCTTTTGAGTGGAAATGGTACCGATGGGATCGGTATTCTCGTTCGGCGCAGTGCGTACATTTATGGCATTGGACAGCTGAAACAGATTGAAACCGAAAACACAAATACTGTTTGAGATTAAACGTTATAACGATTGTGTTCTCTAATTATCAAAGTGTGTGATAGCTACCTAGTATTTAAACCATATTTGGTGCAAAGCATACATTTCATATAATTATATTTATACATAGTACCTACGATATATACCTGGGATAAATACCTAGTTAAATAAATAATGCTCTACATTTCATATGGTATTCTCTATTCCCAAAGAAAGCGAAGCAAAGCTTATGTTATGGGAACCCAACGAGTATATTATATTCTATTTACTTACTACTTTTTTTTAACTACTTGACGACCTCAGTGGACTAAGGTCCGGTTGAGACGCAGATGGTTGTGGATTCGATTACCGCCGCGAGACAAATATTTCTATGACCTGCAAGTATTTATCTCGGGTATGTGTGTTTCTATGTATAATATGTATGTATTTACCAAAAAAAGTATGTAAGTAATGTATCAGTCATCTGGTACCCATAACACAAGCTCTGCTTACATTGGGACCAGAAGATGCTGTGTGAAATGTCCGGTATAATTTACTATTATTTTTTATAATTTATCCCTAAACATAGCATAGCTTGTATTATGGTAACTAAACGACTAATAGGAATCGTATATATTTTTTAATACATACTTATCATAATTTATAATAACCCATACTTAGAACAAACGTTTATATTCATCACACAAATATTTGTCCTGGGAAGGAATCAAAAGTCAAAGTCAAAAGATATTTTATTCAATACAATCACAAGGATCACTTTGAAACGTCTTACATACTAGGTGAATTTAGGTGCCAATTCCTCCTAACCTAAGCCCGAAAAAAACTGGCAAGAAACTTGTCCTGGTCTTAGCGCTTTTTTACATGATCCTTCTTCTAACTACCTTAACTACGAAAAACAAAAACAAGAGAGTTTATACATTTCAAATGTGTCGGTTAACTGTCTGAAGGCAGAGCGACATGAGGCCATGCATTCTTATCATTGATATTATAGTCATTTATATTATAATACGCTTTTTTCAAAAGACTACCCTTTATGAACCTTCAACCTACAGCGCAAAAGGCAGAACTATTACCAACTGAGCTGATAAACTAGTCAATTATATTCACGCTGTAGATCGTGAATATAATGAACCTACGCTCCTGCGCTATAAACAATAGCAAATGTAAACGGCTATTACCAAAAACGCGGAACACCGAAATAATCAGGTATTTTGATATTTATTACTAACAGACACAACCACAACTTTGTTCTGGCATTTTAGTTTTAATATAAAAATGTTTATCAATGTGATTCTAACATTCTATGATCAATGTTTGTAATATATTAATGTTTCAATTAAGGAAGGAATTTCAGGAACTTTCCGTTACAGACTTAAACTCATATTTTTGCCCCTATATCATTTTGAATAACCTTAACTTATTTGTCCGTTTATTTTGTATTGAAGGTATTAAAATTAAGATTTAATCAGATCGCATGTATTCAAAAATTCCAATACAAACTATAACCCTTTTTTTATATATATTTTGTATGTGCTGATACATACCGTCGGATGTATCTAAGAGAATAAGTTAGCATGAAATAAAAATCACATTCAATTTGTTTCTATAGTATTTACGCCAATAGTGAGCAGACAGACATACAGACATACTGACAGAAATTCTAAAAATTATAGAATCGGGTTCTGCTATTTTTCTTAGAAAACCACTTTTATTAAAGTACTAGGTGTCCCGTTAGCGAATTCGTCCGCGCATTTAAAAAAAAAAGAAAATCTAAACCATTTTCGAATCCACTTGAACACACAAAAAAATTCATCAAAATCGGTCCAGTCATTTAGGAGGAGTTTAATTACAAACACACCTACAGAAGATATACATCAAAGATTTATATTAAGATTATATATTATATTAAAGTTTTTTAATGTACAGACATTTTGACCTCTACACTATACAGGTTTTTTATGGTATACAATAAGCATCGACTGGAAAACACTGGTCTGGACTGAAAATACACGAAAGGAGCCTCTACGTTGGAGCTTAATCCTCGCACCACACTTGTTCGAAATAACTAGATAAGAAGAAGAAGAAGCATCGACGTCGTTTACATTGCGACTCATTGTGATTGAGTTACGATAGATATATGTACATAACGATGCTCATTGTAATGAAAACGCACTACTTAGAGTGTTAGAATTCAACCGCAAAAACTGTGCCTATTTACTTATGCCTGCTTGAACACTGCCAGCTGCCCAAAAACCAGCAAAAAGTGGCACGCGGAGGCCACCAAGTGATTTATTCACTCGCCGACTCCTACTTACCGTCAAGTGTTTGAGTTATTTATAAGCCCTCCTTGATGTTGTCGGGACTAGTGTTTCACGGTATCCGGAGAAAGTAAGGAAATGTCCGGGAAAAAAACTATCACGAGCTGCAGACGAATGACAAGTGTTCGCCCAAGGGGTTACAAAAAAAAATCTTATACAAATTCTAATACTAAATATTAAATAAATATTAATAAATAAATATTTCAAAATTAAATCCGAACGGTCTCGGATCGGTTTCGATTTTTCGATCATAAAAACTATCGAAAAATCGAAATATTGAGGACAATTGTGCCAGTATGTCGTTCGTCATTTGTTTTTTTTATATAAATTGATGACTGTATAAAATAATTAATTATGGTCAAATCACAACGAAACACTTCACTTATTTTCACTTTACTTCAATTATTCACACCCTAGTCAAAAACTAGCTTTATTTAAAAGAATACCCAAAATAACTTGAAAGAAATAAATAACAAAAGAGCGGTATGTTTGCATCGCAAGAAAACCAAACAATATTTATTTTTAGTTTTTGTCTTTTTCAATCGATGGCTGATAATGCGGACATAATATTTTTTTACTGGAGATTTACAGTGTTGCCTAAAACACCTGAGCAGAATCCGTGAGTTGTGATTATGTATTATAATTTTAAATTTATCTACAGTAGGTTGATATTTATTTGTCCGGAGATTTTCTGTCGACTAAAGCACCGGAGCTCCATCGCCTTCAGTAGAAAACACTAGCCGGACATAATTTGGGTGCAATTTCGCTCTAAAGGATTCCAGTTTCAGTCGTTTGAAGATAAAAATAAATTTATTGTCTGCGATAACTGTAAGCTTAATTAAGCAACGAAACAAAAAGCTTTGAGCCAACTAATGACTTGTGAATTGTAGCGCTAAAGTTGTTAGTAGTTTAAGCTTGGGCTTTATTACACCACCACGGCGTTATTAGAACACTGCCTTCTTGGTTATACGGTCTCTCATTTTGTAAGAAAACTTTTCAAACCCACATTTACATACAACAAATGAAGTTATAATAATTTTACTGCTCCACTGTAGCGCTTTATATCTATAGTAGAATGTCTATTAAAATTTGAAAAACTTCTGAAAACGAATGGTACTACAACTCACGAAAGTTTACTAATAAAAATTGTCAGTTACAATAATTGTCACCGTAGTGACGTCCCCCGAAATTTACGTAAGTTAAAAAGTTGGTGAGTGGCCCGAAGTGTAATTTAAATGTAAATTGACTGCGGCCATCCACCGCGGCCAAGACTTCCGCAACATTACAACTAACTTTAATAGTAACTCATCTTCAGAAATACTCCATATTTTCATCAGTTCTTAAGTCATAAAACTGGTGACCTGTTTAACCCAAACGACGGCAAAAGACATTTTTTAAAGCAAGTACCTAACCTAGCATTGTAACATTCTCATAAAATTTGTACTTAGTAAGAGGTTCAGACAATATATTATCATCATCATATCAACATTGTGTTGTATTCCGATTCTGGTTTCTAAATGTACTATGCGCCTGAAAAGCCTTAGCCCGTCATTGGTTTTTCAGCGTTGATAAAGATTTATGCTAAGTTTAGTGGCATTCCGTGAGCTGCATACAAGTTGGTGTTTAACCAAAGTAGTTTAGTTAAATATGTATAGGTTACTTTGTGACTTTGTGACTTGAAATGACGCGAGCATTACACAAAAAAAAAGGTAAAATTTACAAAAAATACACTTGAAAACTTGATATAAACTTGAATATATTCTGAAAATTGCTCTCTGAAAATCATGTTAGTACCAATAACAGTAAGAATTCTACAAACTATCATGTTTTCTGCGCTCGTACCGAAGCTGTCATGAAATACCAGTATGTTATTTGTATCAGCATAACATTGTATCTCCACGTAGGGAGCAAACTGCTCGCGATGTGAATCACAATATGGACCGATTTTGGGAAATCTGAATATCTAACACTATTTGAATATGTGAGCAATTGCCGTGACTCGTTAACGAAAGCCTTATTGCGTAGGGATACATACAGTTGAAGTAAATAGTTTGCGTTGAAGTTGTTAGCAAATATTTACTTTCGTGAAAGTTTTGGCTCGATTTTCCTAAAAAAATGTGTGTTTTAAATTAAAAATAATATTGGTTGAGTTGAGTTCAGTTTTATCGAAAGTTTTGTTATAAAGTAAACAAAATCATTATTTCAGTTTTGTTACATATTTTACTCCTATTGCTATAATAATTTTTACAAATTTATTAATTTATTAATCTAGACCGAAACTAAGCTTATCTTAAATGTATATACCATGAGAACTAAACCGCTGATAAAGAATTAAATACCTATAAATACATGTGCTAGAAATCATTCAATTATTAGGCTACTTACTTCCTACTTACTTTTATTTATAAATGTATGTCATTTACTCATTAATAATCATTATTATTTGAAGATTTGGTTTGATTAATTATTAAAATAATTATTAGTTTACACAAGCAACTTCCGAGCTAACTTCCTGCGTAATCACTCAATTATTGTGTTTCGGAATAGAATGCAGGTAGCTCGTCGTTGCAATGTTCCATTTATTGTTTCTATTTCTTATAATTTTAAGGTTCAATTTAGAAGTTAACTTATTAAAATAAATACAAATGTACTCGAACAACTTCGGGAGAGTCGCTCAATTTATGTTGTTCGTTCCGGTAAGAGAGCAAGTGGTTCGAAGTTGCTCGAGTACAAATCAGTCGTCGTGTTGAAGCTTGAGAAGCATGAAAGTGATGTATAAAGTAGCTAAAGGAAGAGTAAATTGGAAGTTAAAAGTAAAAGATTGCTAACACATGCTTTTTATACTGATTCGACTGTAACACTCAGACACAGAACAAACTTCAACGTTTATCACACAATTTGAATTTAAATTTGATTTGATCACTCTGGTTCTGGATGATGATTAAGCCAACAACCTACAGCGCAGAAGGCAGAATTACTACCTACCAACTGATCTGAGGCTAGTAATTTTATATTATTTACATATACAAAAACCTAAAGCAGTACTGAAATTGGGTATCATGTATTTGACTTGGGGTTTACAGGGTTCAGTTTGCAAATTGCGAACTGCGACGGGCGTGAAGTTGAAGGAAGTCAAGTGCAAACGGAGCTGAGTGCACTCGTTATCAGCCACGACACTCGCAAACTTGCGTCACTTCCAAAACTAGTTTTATTTATTTAATGGTATGGTTTATTATTGATTAACTGAATTAAAGCCCTTTACTAGCACTAGTATTTCGATACTAGATCAAAACTTCCCTACAGATTTTTTCAATGTAAGAAAAATACAGTCACAGTAAAACATGAATGCAAAGCTTTTGAAGCCGTTATGTCACAAATTTGAAAAAGTGAAACCTCATTTATGTGCCTACATAAGTTTTCCGAACTCTTAAAAGCGTACACTCTATTAAAGTTTGTTTTCTCTGTGAGGCTGGCTTTAGTGGGATTTGCATGCCAGGGAACTGCATATTTCAAACACATATCCACAGAAATTGAACAATGTTTTCGGAGAAAAAAATTCAAACCCTTAATGTGAACAGAGTTTTACCATTATTTTACCGCCCTTAACGTTTGACTGTAACAAAGGAAAAAATAATTAAAAATAGTTTTCTATTTCATCATCATCCACAGCCTGACTACACTCACTGCTGGGTATATGCCTCCCCAAATTTGTACCGTCCGCCGCGATCCTATAGTGATCTTGTACATGACCCCGACATTCACTTCACTTTCACTCATTCATGTCCCAACTCTGACTAATAATAATAATGATTGAATCATTTGTAATGTAGTTTGATAATGATTTAAAAGCCTCACGATTAGAACTACTTATATATTTTACAAAGATTTTGTAAAGGATGTACCTCCCTACATACTTAAACATAACTAAATTTGTATTACTCTACGTAACCTTGTCAGAACCAAAACCCAATTATTTCTAAATCCTAATCCAAATGTTAGTTCGCTGACGAATTGCAAATCAACGTGAAATCCAAGCAATATGCTCGGCAATGCAATTATAGCTCGCGTCGGCTTACTCGACTGACAGAATAGCGTGTGTTATGCTTAATGTATAGCTACCTAATATTTTACAACAAAATAGTGAACACCAATGTGTAGGTAATCTTGATGTACCTTGTAAAGTTATTGAAATTATAAATAAATTTAATAATCCCATTTGTTGTCGCATCGTGCAACTTTGTTCAATTGAATTTATTATTTAGAGCTGTTTGTAAAATCAAAAACGATTTATTCTTTACAAATAATCACAGTATATTATGATGTACCTACCTATTATACCAGACAGAAACATTACTGAAAAGCTTCAGTGAATAGACACTAAGTAGGTAAGTATTTTCAACGCCACAAAGACATGAAAGGCGAATTAATTTTAGGGGTGGGATTGATTTTATCGGGTAAGTTCTGTGTCATAATTTCTATTAACTCGCTAAAGTTTGTAAATGTTGGATATCGTGAATTCGAACCCCGCGCATATCAAAAATGTATAATATAATAAACCAAGTTGCATCATAAAAGTACAAAGCTTATTGAAGTGCAATGTGTACGGTTTATAATTAGCATTAAAAGTTCAAGATGCAGCCTTTCAAGTACCTAGGTAGAGGCACTTTGTAGAGATTGCATAATGTTCATTACTCTAAATCAAAAAATCCAGTGCCTTATATCTCATCGATACATGAGTAGCACATCACTATCCAATTCTTGCTACTATTTTCTGTCGAGATAACGAGCCATTGTTTAGACATTGTCCTTCGCAATATACTTCTATGAAAGAATCGCCCACGCTTGATGGGACGAAGGAGTGACCCATTTGATAGGACGAGGGAAAATTCAAGATTGATTCTGACTTTATGCGTGATAAAAATACAAGTCGGTCAAGGGCTTCATCGCATAGCATAGCAGCTAAGATTATACGTACATACAAACCCAATTTTTAAAAGGAGAATTTTAAGTGAGTTGTCATTATCACTCGAATGAAGCCCACCTTCATTCGGGTTTTTGAAACGGATTATGTGTTATGTTCTGTTCGGATCTCATACAATTTGTGCGTTGTTACTCCATAAATACGTGCCTAACAGTACAAATATTATTTAAGAATATGTATATAGCTTTAGATAGGTAGTAGTGTCAGGTCTGGCTGCAGGTAGAGTGCGGTGATGTGTAGTTCTACTCCGTAAAGGGAATGCGTCAGTGTACAAGTACGTTAGTAGCAGCAGAAACAGTATTGAAACGTGACAGGAAAGAAAATTATAGTTTCTAAAAATGGATAGTTTATAAAGAATGGTTCCGTTGAATAAAAAACAAAACAAGAAGAATGCTCACGTCTACATCCCCAGGCTTAGTTGATATTTCCACAGAATCTTTAGTTACTTAAATCTTTTTGAGGATTTCGAAGTTGGGTAATTGGGATTGGAATTGGAAGCACTCTTATTATTATATATATGTATAGTGTTGGAATATAATAAAATAAATTTGTCTTGTATTATCTAAAGAGGGCTGTCCAGAGGCTCGTCCAAATATTAGTTTTGCCACAATGCCCAGATTTCGTACAGAAGTTGATATCACGATTAAAAGATATTATATTGATGTGTAATATTTTTTTCTCGTTTTCCTGTAATCTGTGGGAGTTATTTAGTAAAAAAGGATGGAAGTGTGTAACACGAAGATGCGCCCGCTATTTGAGTTGACCAATGCGATTTTGAGTGCGCGATGGTAGAGTTGGCCGTCAGATGGTACAAACCCTTTTTCCGAGAGATTGCTACTGTGTTTGCGTGTGTGTGATGACAAAGAAAAAGGGAAATGGACATGGAGAACGCATCAGAGCGCTTAACCTACAGTGTTGTTTATAAAGCGTGGTGTATTAATTCAGGATATAATGTTAATGTTGCTTATTACCAATTCAAGAAGTCAAATGATACACATATGTTACATATATACACATATGTTACTACTGTAAGGCATGCTGGTTTTTTATCTAAGCCTTGCTTGTTTAGAAAAAGCCTCTATAACGACAATTGCCACTCTAGCTAACTGATAATACCTACGAACTCTGTATTCGATAAGTAGGTATAGCTACCTACTCAAAAAAGGGTTTAGGGGTTTAAGTGATTGATGATGAAAGAGTCTACTTGATAAGCAATATTCTTCACAAAACAAACATAAAAGGCTTAGTCACGAGGAAAATTCAGTAAATATTTTCAGTCACCGAAAGAAAACATATTGTTTTCTTTAGAAGGCTATCAGTGAGACGTTCAGTCGGGACAGATCGGGATTACGAGAATAAAACGGTGATCCGGGGTTTTGTGGACTCCGTTCTTAAGCACCGGTTGCTTCGTCTGTTAGTTGGATCGTGTATTTGGATAATCAGCCGAAGTCAATACAATGCATTTTGTATAATAAATACATCACAAGGGCCTCTTTGAATTGCCTAACACACTAGGTGAAACTTAGGCGCCGAGTCGTCAAGTCAAATCCTAGAAAAATCAAGCATGAAATTATTTTTTGTTCTGGCATATGCTTATTGTTTTATACGAGTTTTTTACAACATGAATGTCCTTTTAATGTCCAGCAGGAATCGACACCGCATTTGTAACGTTTCGCTAGGCTTAATTTTATTGTGATTGTCAATCATATTATTATAATGAAGCAAGAATATATTCTTTGGTACTGCTTTTTTTCATTATGCTTCCAGCTTAATTACAGGTATTTGTTCCTTGGTCTGTTTGTCGTTTGCGGCGACCTCGCTAACAATAAACTGGTGCTAAAACAGAGCACAATCTGAGCGCAATATATTGAGAAAATGATTTATACAGGGTTGTGGTTTGAGTTTATGTGGAGCTGGCACGGAATGTGGGTATAATGAAGTGGCGACCGCCATAATCAAACATTTTCGAGGCCCAGTTAAAGGTAGGGAAGACAGACGTGAGTTTCATAAGGTATTCATGTTGACGGGCTGTAAAAGTAGCCGTAGGTATTGAAATAAGTTCATCTGCTGGGGAGTCATGATGCCACAGTAAAACTAGATAAAAATATTTAGCTAAAGGACCTGCTGTCTGGCGGTTCGGGCCATGCCAATGAAGTTCTTTTGAGGTATAGGTATGACGGTCCAGATGAACCTAATGTTGTCAGGTCGAGACAACAGTGATATCACTGAGCTCCTGTGCGGTGCGACATACGCACCTAAGAGCACTCAAATAGACAGAACAGACAGACAGAATAGACAGACAGGAGTTATACCCTGTGGATACTGTGGATACCACCTAACGCCGCCTAGTAGTTAAAGCCGCATACCTTAGCAATTATTTTTGACCTGTCCAGCTTGGCTCTTGCTCGCAAGGCGGGCAGCTGCAATGGTCTACCGCAATGGGACGGTCCTCTATGTGTACTTACACGGAATCATCTGTTAGAAACATGCTCAAGATCCGTAGAATTGCGCCGGTCTCGTGGTTTTGTTTTGAAAATATTGTCACTAAGTCGATCGTCATTTGCCTATACTAAACAGTATTGAAAAACTAATATTTATTACTCAAGAAATGCAAATTAATTTAGAAGAACTTTTACTTCGTGATTTGTCAAACGAAGAATCTACACAAAAATTATATTTTGGCATCGAGATACATAACTAAAGGAGCAAACCTTCACGCGTTATAAAAGTATTACCAAATTTTAGTTTAAAAGTAGACGTAGCTCTGAAACTAAAGACATTTTGAAGTAAATATAAACTTATCTCATTTACTCTTATTAACTAGTTCGAAAGTGACATTGATTTTGATAGAGATAGTAATACAACTAATGTGAGCTTGGTGGTACCATCTCTTTCAAAAACTACCGCGAAGAATTATGAATCATAGAAAAAAACTGTGCAGTAAGTGTATGTGTAGCTAATTTAAAGCTGAAAATAACCCGAGTTCAAATGGCGGGAGGCAGAAGTGAGACACAAAATGCAGAACTTAGGAAGTCCTTAGCTTAAATCTTTTAAGGGTGTTTTCAATTTCAAAACCAATTCACTTAAATGAATTATTGTTGAGTGAGTAGGTAGATAAAACATATTATAATGATTAGAAAATAATATATCAGTTTCACCAAACTTTTATAGAAAATATTCATATGTAATATTAATATAATCGCAATATAATTTTTATGTAGCTTTTGATTTTAATCGTTTTTGAACTCCCTTAAATTATGTTAAACTGCAAACTTTTTCGTTAGCAACTCAACAAGACAATTTTAATTTAAATAAAAATCATTTTCTCAAAATTTAAGGAATAGCGAGCTTTAAATAAGTAAGGTTTCTTGTGATAATTACTTTTTAAAAACGAAACACTAAAAACTCTTTCAATTAAGTTGGTTTGACTTAATTAAACGAGATTTGAGCCCATAAAAATACCGTCAAAATACAAATAAAAATAATACCTTTTTCGAAGCCGGTTTAAAAAGTTTTATTTTACACTTTTTAGTACTTTCGTAATCCGTAATCACTACTGGAAAGTCACAAAAAAAAATTGCAATTGAAAAACAAAACTACGGAACCGATTTTGATGATTTTTTTATGGGACAGTAAGATATCCTTTCACATCATATTTTTTTCCAAATCAGTTCTTAAATGACAGAGTTACTTATGTGGTAAAAAACGTTAAAAAAAGTCGGTTCTTTTTTGAAGACGGTTAAAAAGTTATTCCGCTTCCTTTTTAATCTGTTTGAGTGCGCGAATTACACACATTTTAACACCACATTTAGACATTTTATTTAAACCGAATTTTAATGGCATGTGTCAAGTATGTATATTGCTCATAAACACGTATGTCACAAAGTCGTATATTGTCGTTCGTCATTTGTTATTTAATATATAAAGGTCCCTTTCATATAAAAAACTATGGATTATTTTTGCTCGAATCAGAAAGAAACACAAAGCTTTTATTCACATCCGAGTCAATTACTCTAGTTCTATTTAAATAAAAACACCAACATTACGAATTAAACCGGAAATAACTCGAGATATATAAAATTAGAGTGCAATGTTTGCTTTGCAAGATGACTAAATATAATCCATATATAAATATATGCATTCTATGTATATAAATTACGTATCATTGTCAAAGTGACAGTTATTTTTTAGCTGAGAATAGATGAAAATAACGATTCTTCGTTTATAATTTCATGAAGTAACATAGCTTTCTTGCATATTTTATTAAATGTACATACATAACTTAACTTACTTTAAATATTATCTAAAGTACCATTAATTAATGTAACTAGCATTAATATAATTTAACCTACATTTTGTTTTATTTTATTTATTTGCTTAACTTAATTTAATGTATATAACTGTACTACGGAAGAGCAAGACCCTCTAACACAGGTATACTTAAATACATATAATTACGTTTTAAAAACTAAAAAGAAACCGACTTCATTGAATGAAATTTGAGCCTATAATACATTTTTAATGGAAAGTAGATGTATTTTGTATATATATAATATGGGTAGGCCAAATAAACGCACCGCTCCAATGAGACAGCGAGGTATCGAAGTACATGAAAACATCATCGATGTACACAATTTTTAGATTTTCGTTGATTTTTTTTAGCTCGACCGATTTTAGATAAAACTTATATGGGACCACCTGTGAAGTATACCCTTTACCCTTTAAATAAATATACCCATTCACACAAAAAAACTAATTTTCCAAATCGGTTCAGCCGTTTTTGAGTAATCGGGGATATATAAAAAAAAAATCCGACGAATTGAGAACCTCTTCCTTTTTGATATGGTCGGTTAAAAAGAGGATTCTACACTCATGAAATGTATCATATATTAAGTTATAAGAAATAAATATTTTGTATTCAGTAATCTTAGCGGTTGCTCGCATTCTTCGTTTGTAATTTCATGAAGTAACATAGCACTTCTAAATTCATAATTTTTTTCTGGTTTTATTTCATTTCTTATTTAATACTCTTAGCAGAATATTAATGAATAAATTGTGACTACATAGGACAAGCATGGACAATTCAATTATAAGTTCAATAAGGTGCAATGTGATTTGAACGACAAGTAATCCTGAGACAATTCTAGACGGCCATTCCACGACGATGTTTACAATTGACAAATGACCATCGACTAAGACAATCAACAAACAAAATACTTGACATCAACAAGACAGATGCCATTATATGAAGAAAAGAAATAAGGACAAGATCAAACGACAAAATGTGTAGAGGCGTTCATCTTGCGTGCGCGAAACTGTGGATTATAAAAAACCTAGCCTTACAAATACAAATACAAATATACAAATGTATTTATTTGGAGCAAAAATAACAAGGTAACATTAAAACATATGAAAACGATACCGACCGCAAAAGTTTAAAACTGTGGCGCAGCCAGTAGCGCCCTCCCCTAATCAATTCCATATTAACAACATTTTTATAAGGTTTTAAGTAAGTAAGTTTAAAAGTTTACATTTAAAAAGTAAAATTAAGTAAGCAGAATACATTTCAATGTCATTAAATGTATCTAAATGTAATTTAATGTTTCGCTGGGATGTGTATAGGATCAGGTTATGTTCCAATGGCTTCGTGTTCTCCAGTCTGGTTATTACATTGGGAACCCGAGTGTGATAAGATAAGAGAGGAAAAATGAGTATTTGTGTATGTGTGTGTGTGTGTGTATGTGTGTGTGTGTGTGTGTGTGTGAGAGAGAGAGAGAGATTTAAAAATAGAGTAGGTTACACGTTTAAAAGCTGTTCAGTTTCCTCATAAGAGCTCTGAAGCCAGGTAGATATTTTATTCTTACATTTTTGTTTAGTTAAAGTATATATGTCAAGTATTTTATAAACCTTATTATAAAGCATAGAGCTAACATGACAGTTGTGTCTGCTAGATGTATTAGTCTTGCGTGCCACGACTACAGTATGTAGTAAATCTATTTCTCAATCACGCTCGTAGAAAACCTTTTACTGAGTAATCCAAACGGCAGCAGCACTTGTTTTCAATTCAAACTCGAAAGGAAGTGAGCAAATGTAATAGTCTAAACGATTAGACAAATGCCCGCGTACTACATTGTCACATTTATACGAAAGTTAGGTTAAAGTACAAAAAGTTTGTGACAGAAAAACACTTGCAGATGTAACAACAATTATTGACTGTTTTTTAAAAACGGTTGCTCTTGGAATCAGGACTGACATGGTTTTCTTAGCCCCGTTTTCAAATGACAAATTAGCCACGCTTTTTTGCTTGTTACTTTCCGTAATACTTACTGTATTACGGCGAAAGCATGATGCGTCGGTGACGTTTGTGTTTCCAAATTAGTACGATTATGCAACAATAGTCCACGGTGTCTCACGGCTCGTGACGGCTTGTCAATCATATCCTGCGAGCTTCAAAGGCAGTAACACGCCGTTTTAGAATTTGGGTGTATACAGAGCTATTACCACCCCCAGTAACATAAAAAGTAGTTATTTTTTTAACGTTATCACCCCATTTAAGTCAATTTGCAGTGGATGATATTGTTTTCAGAATGGATTCTAAATTAATCGAAAGACAAATATGGTTGATCAGAGTCAAAGAGAGGCCAAAAAACTTTTAGCCTGAACCTTGACATTTTTGATAACAGCGTGAAAAGAAACATGGTATATTTTTTCCACGATTAAGTTATAAAAAAAAACTAGTTGACGTGATTCAAGATTGTGCAGTTTTTATTTTCGAAACTAAAAAAATTACACACGCTAAAAAAATTTTATAACAGCCTCAAATAAATATCACTATCGAGCGTACGTATTTTCAAAATGATTTAGACGATGATAGACAAAATTTCCCGAGGCACCAACATTAAATAATAGTATTATACTGAACAATAGCATCTGCTGACGCCTAGTGGCGGCACC
This sequence comes from Lampropteryx suffumata, assembly GCA_948098915.1. NCBI lineage: Eukaryota > Metazoa > Arthropoda > Insecta > Lepidoptera > Geometridae > Lampropteryx > Lampropteryx suffumata. The sequence continues at coordinate 795,603 of OX402551.1, forward strand.
GCTGATAAACCGTCTAGTGGGATACAACGGCTAATAACAGAAAGACGTCCAAAGTTTGTTTTTATTAGACTTAAACCAGGTATAAATAGATAAATAATGCACTTGATTCTTTTAGTATCGCTAAACGCTCAGATGCGCGATGGGTGGGCGCTTGTCTAGAACCCTTGGCCGGTGAGTGTTCTCATTAAACGGAATGGCTTGCTGAATGGCTCGCTAGACTCGCAGGGAATTACTTTTCTAAGCTTTGTAAATGAGTGTGAGCTCGTACAGGTGAAGTGGACAGAATAAATAAGCTTCAATGTGTGTTGCACTAATAGTGTAGCTTCTGAACTACAAATCGTCGCATGCTTCAGCATCAGGCTTTATTGCACTGCATTATTTTGTTAAGATAGTTTAATGAAAAAAAGTCTTGTTTAATTACTGGTTATAAAACAGTGAAAAAAATCCTAATCCTGATATATAACTAGTTATGAAATCCTAGTTACGAACATGGACCAAACTTTGTAGACCCCAGCATAATTTTCACATGATAGATAACGTCTTATAAATCGATGAACGTCGGCTGCACGCACGAAGAAGCATACAACTCATTGTCACGTTCCGCCTGAGCCGAGCGTGCAAGCGAGAGCGCGGAACAAGCGATAGAGAGGCACGATCGGTTCATCAATGTTTTCTTATTACGTTATCAAGTAAAATTATCGTCCGTAAACCGACTATACAGAGAACCATTTTTATATTTGCCCTAGGCCTAAGTTCTTGTTCTTTTGGCCTTTTCATTGTTTGTCTTTCTGTTTAAGACCAACCTAAGAGTGTCATTGTCGTTAACAAAAAACAAGCATACCACTAATTAATAACCCTCTAGGTTAAAGTAGGAACTAGATATAGGTGGCTACAATGAGCGATTTTCGATTTCGATTGAGCGTAGAGCATTGAGGGTGATAGGTGAGCAGCTAAACGCTGAGACTAAGTTCCAGAGTCTCGAGCACCGCCGTAAAGTTGCTTGCCTTTCGATCTTTTATAGAATACATTTCGGAGAATGTGCCCACGAATTGCATGATCTCATTCCACCATCCCCTTTTCACAACAGGACCAGCAGACGCACCGCTCAATACCAACCATACCTTCTCAGTCTACCACCCTTACGAACAAAGCGCTTTGCTTCCACATTTATAATACATACAGCCAAGGATTGGAATGATTTGCCGTCGTCTGTCTTTCCTGAAAACTACAATTTGAGTCTCTTCAAGTCAAGAGTGAATTTAAAATTTAAAACTTACACTGTAGGTAGTCTTGTGACAGAGCGTATTATATTTTAAATGACTTTGTTGATAAGAATTCATGTCCTTATGTTGCTCTGCCCTCAGACAGTTAACTGACAGATTTACAATGTATAAACTACCTACTGTTATCTTGTATTAGTTTTTCGTAGTTAAGCTAGTTATAACTAGCTTATAAGAAGAACTTATAAGAAGAATCATACAAAAAAGCGCTAGGACCAGGACAGGGTGAGTTTCTTGTCAATTCTTCTCGAACTTGGCTTAGGAGATAATGGCACCTAAATTCACCTAGTATGTAAGACGTTCCAAAGTGATTCTTGTGTTTGTATTGAATAAAACATTTTAATTTGAATTTGTAGGTAGTTAGATACAAAGTTACATCGGGTAAGTAGCAAAAGCTCTTCGAAGACAGTAACAGTTTGACAAAGCACTTAAACGGTTTCAAAGGCTCGTAATCCGGGAATTACCTACCGGCACCGGGGAATCACCGGTAAAATGTTTATAATGCTGTAACATGAAACCTGCTGCGTGGAATTGTAAGGTAACGTGTAATTTTACCGTCACACACGCAGTTAGAGGGAAAATTACAACTGAATTTACATGGTTTTCCTTCCGTTATGCTATCTTCACGGTTCTATTACGGGGATATCATTTTACTAGTCGCATAGACTTAACAAAGAGGAATAAGCCAAATATCACAAATGAGGATGTCTATCAATTCGATCCAGTTTTTAATGTAGCCCTTACCCCTTAGCCTAAAGATCTTAATGGTAATATGCCAATGTGGGCTACATTGGCATATTACCATTAAGATCTTTGATATACCTATTAAACGATATGCTAGACGATGATGTAATAAAATAAAAAATAATATAAGTAAAATAATTATAATATGAATACATCTGGCCCCAAAGTATGCAGAGTTGATATTTGACTGATATTTGTGGCAATTCAGCTGATTTCTAAAATTAGGAATTGTCTAAATATATTCTATATTTTAATTAGTTATTAATATATATTTTAGTTAGTTATAGCATTTCTAAAATCTATTCGGTTGGTATTTGATATACATCTAACTAAATCAGGAACGCTTAATTAAGTTAGATAAAATTATATTATGATAAGTTGGTAACAGCAGAATACCAGAGCTTTATTTGACAGTTCAAAACCTAATTTTAGCTAAAATAAGTTGGCACGGTTGGTGCCAACAGAATTGACTCATATTTTTTTGTAAATACATACGTCTATACCTATAAAAGAGCTTAACCTGACTGACTGACTGACTGATTCATCATCGCCGAGCCGAAACCACTGAAGCTAGAAAGCTGAAACCTGGAAGGTAGCTTTTACAGTAAAACCACCCACTAAGGTGGGATTTTTTGAAATTCAACCCCTAAGAGGGTGAAAAGGAGTAAAACGAATGTATGAAACTTTTTAACGCGTGGTGTGATTTGCTTGAAACTTGATATGAATAAATAAAATGCAAAATATATGGACACATGTTTCAGGATTTTTCAAAATAACTCTCATAAAGGAGTAAAATGGGGTGTGAATGTTTGTGAATGGGTGGTGGGTGTGATTGGTTTGAAACTTAGCAATAAAATTTGGCAAGGAGATAAATTGCATCCTGGAGAAGGATTTAAAGATTTAAAGGATTTAAAGGAAGCTTACAATTCCTTTAAAAAAATGCGGACAAAGTCGCGAGCAATAGCTAGTATTATACATAGAAATATCAAACCCGAGACAAATACTTGCAGATCATACAACTATTTGTCGAATTTACCCACTATATAGGAGAAGCTCGCCCTTAAAAACTTAATTTTTATACCATTTAGTTCATAATTTTATGGGGGCCAAATTCATTCATTAGCCCAAAAACTCGTTAATACTATATTTTTAACTTTATCACCAGACAAACGAAGAAACAAACTTTTTTTTATAATGAAGGCAGCTAAGGATCATAATATAAACGCGCTAGAACAAAGACGAGTACCTATTGAGCTTGATTCTAAATCGGTACATGCCGATGTAACTGCTTTGTTGGTTTCTAAGTTAAACTATACATACTTACCTACAAACTTACCATACAACCTGATAGAAAACATAAAACATGTCCAAAACATGAACACCGAGGAAAATAGAGTGTAGGTACGTACCTACCGAACAATCTCGATTCCATTCCACCTGTGTAACCCTATTCAAGAGGCGCTCGTTGCAAACTCTGAATCCACTTCGAATTTCGGAGTCAATACGTAAGCCTACAAGCCATTAGCACAAGCAGTAAACCCGACGCCTCTTGCCGTCTACTACAAATGAATATTTATGTTTAGGCTACGGCTGTGAGCACTGTGTGGCGAGTTGCTGCCTGCTGAGCCTGGTGCATCCTCTGTAGGTGCAAAATATAGTATAATAGAGTAGAGTCAATTAAATCACACCAACGAAGCTCTTCCTATAAAGTCTATATTCCAGAAGTCTAGTCGCCGTGGTTGCAACCGGCGACGACATCATCGACATCATACTGGCAGGTAGGTACTCGTAACTATACCTATCTACTAATAAGGAATGGTGTCGATTCTGAGATTGTAAAGATATCTGCCTTCTATAGGTTGGGTTTTTAATTCCATCACAGGACAAACAATTTTATGTGATGGACATAGGTGTTTGTGCTATATCTGATCAATGTATCATTGACTTTTACGGCCTCTGTGGCGTCGTGGATCAAGGCCCGGCTGATACACAGAAAGTTGTAGATTTAATTACCGCTTTGGGACAAATTGTTAGTATGATCTGCAAGTATTTGTCTTAGGTCTAAATGTTTCTTTATATAATTTGTATGTATTTACAAAAAAATAATTATCTGAGTACCTAGGTATTAAATCAGTCATACCCATAATACAAGCTCTGCTTACTTTGGGGCCAAATTATTATGTGTGAAATTTGTGGCATTATAAGGTAAGTAGATAGGTACCAAGGTTTACCGATTTAGTGCTTCCGATACCTCTAGCACAAATAAGTCGCTCTCCGCCCCTCACCTTGCTCTTACTACGTACCTACCTACATTGTTATCTTCAGTTTAAGAAGTGTTTACGACAAGTCAACGGGCTCCCTGTGTTCCAAATTATACAGTGAAATATCAAGCACCCTATAAACTAGTTAACTGCTGAGCTGCTTAGTACCTATCTAGATAAACAATCATGGGTAGCTAATGCTACTGTAGGTACCTCTAGTCAGGTTAAATACCATTAATTACATTCATCACGTCTCTCGTAGACAATCGTAGAGCTTTATTTTCATCAGAAGCTTTGGCTACGAGATAGCTACGAGTTGGCTACGAAAAAATCGCTATTAAAATGAAATGAAATGAAATAAATTTATTTTGACACACACACACACACAGATACAAGTTACGATAATATAGCAGGTACACAGATACCGAACCAAACTAATTAACTAACTAATACTAAATCTACGTGTACCCACCTTGTGCCAAACTTAGTCTGCGTTTGTCAAAAAAGCAGTCTCAGCTTTATGCTATTTCACACAGTGCGAAATACCGCTGGTTTTCAGACTGCGCCAAACAAGGAGGGTGACATCATGCCGTGACAAAACGAACAATATTACAACTAAAATTAGTTGTAATATTGTTCGTACAGGTCTCCTTTGCCTAGCAAACGTTAAGAAAAGAGGTGAGAAACGAAAAGTGAAATACACATAATAATGTAAATTTTCCAAGTGTCAAGTGTTTATTTTTGTTTATAGTCAATTTGTTCATTAAAGTCTTAGTCGATGGTCAATTGTCAATTCTAGACGTCACGCGGAATGGCCATCTAAAATTTTCTTGGGATTCCTCGTCGTTCAAATCACATTGCACCATAATACACAGATAATTCAATTGTTCATACTTTTCCCATGTAGTCACAACTTATTCATTAAAATTCCGCTAATATTACTGAATAAAACATGCAATAAAACGAGTAATAGTAGGTACATTATGGTACTAGTGTGTAATAAAGTTTTTTAAACAAAAAGAGTCATCCCGTGACCACGACAGAGTGTAAACCTGTCGAAACGTCGGGAAAAATAGGTAAATAAACGCGATAAATACCCGTTAATATATTTATAACTAGTGTGTAATGTTGGTGATTACCGCTGAGGCGCCATTGAGACCCGAGCCGTTAGGTGAGGGTCTTAAGAGAGCCGAGGACGGTAATCATCAATACACACGTGTATCATACGACGTTTTTCAACACACTTGTGAATAAAATAACAATAAAAACTCTTCATTCTTCAACAGTGAAAACGAGTTATGAAAAATGATTCGCTATGGCGGGAAAAATTAATCAGTTTTCCTATGCGCGCGCATTGCGATCAGCCACAGACTAAAGGGATGAGGTTTTTTTTTTTATTTTCCGCGCATAGGGTTTGCGCCTATTCTGCCACGTACAAAATGGGGAATTTAAATTTTTTTTTATTACAAAGAAAACAAAATTTATATTTGAGTGAAAGTTTTATTTATTAAACACGTACGAGTTAAAATTATCTATTTAAATAAGAAGTTGCATGAAATGAGCAAGCAATAGGAACATTAATTTATTTGTTCTATTAAACACGATCATTTTTTGAATAAAAACTTTTTTAGGAACAAAGCACCTCAACCAATAAAATTGTAAAAAAAAACTATAACTCACTAGTGAGTTATAGCAATGAAAAAGTCACAGTTTGATTATGGGTGTCATTCTGTACCTAATTGCGGTGACCATAGAGCTACTTTATGAGCAAGTGTGTTGAAAAGATTATTAATTAAGTGCTATGTTACTTCATGAAATGACAAACGAAGAATCTTCACTGTTAAGGATATGTTATATCCTTCACAGTGAAGCAATACAACAAAAGATACATTCATGACCATAAAATATTTTCATTTCGTTAATGGCATGTGTCCTAGCAAAGTCAATTTGCCAATGTCAAGTGTTTAAATTGTTTATGGTATAATGTCACAAAATCGTATCTTGTCGTTCTTCATAATTTGTTATATATATCGGCGCTGTAGTTGAAAACTACATAACTTACACATATTGCCAAATCGACTTTATTGCATTTTCTTAAAGTCCAATTCAAGCTGCATCTTTCTTCTGTGTCACAAAATGTTTGATATCATCTTTCATTACAAAAATATACAAAAATGAACCTGTCAAGACGTCACAGATGGAAAAATAAATTTTGATGAAATGAGAAAAAAGTAACGAAGGAGAAATAGTTAACTTGGCAATAAAATTAGCTAAGTGCAATCATGCGTCACTTAGCGAGTGAATAAAATGCATAATGTTAATTATTCAGTTTGCTTCGACACATTTTATGCTCTGCAGGAACAATGCAATTAGAAATAATTAAATTAGAGCATTTATATAATTTTTCACATTTTATTCAAATTAAATATGTAGGTACCTTTATTAAATTTTTCACTCTCTACCTGTTTATAATTTTAGAACAAACAGTAGGTAGGTATAGTATGTACATAAACAGGTATAAACAGACTTTATAAATATTAGTGGACCAGCCACAACACAAAATTAAAAATTATTTAGTTTAAACAACGCGCATTGCCTAATACGAGCAATGAGGTTTTACTAATAGAGACGTTATACTCATTAAGAAGTAATAAAAACATGACGATATTTTACTATAGCTACCTACATAGGACCTATGGAACTTTATTTCTATCGCTGACTAGGGTAAAAGATCACAGAGATATATAGGACCCCGTTGTCAGAAAGAGATAAACATACTTTTCACACCTTACATGAGCGGGCAGCCGGCTGACGGCCAATGACAGCCAATGACGTCTACTAAATACAACGCTGTCCTTGTCTCGTTCGTGTATGTGGCAAAGCGGCAACGCCGCCGCGGCAATGATTTTTGAGTAAAATTAAATTAATGATTTTCCATTTTAAATAGTTTTTACAAATGAAAAGATACATCTATCTTGCTTTTTACAGCCGTCCCAGTATTAGTATTGCACTTTCGAAATACACAACATGGCATTTTTGTTTTTTTCTATCTCCAAAATCCAGCAAAGTAGTACGTGCGCGTCGCGGCCAGACGCAGGATGGACTGAGTTTACTCAAGCTAATTAGCTTGTGTTTGTCTTGCCGCGCAGATCTCGGTAGAACGTATCTACCTCAGTTTATATATAATATCATTGAATACGAGTACCTACATAAATTACTGTAAAAAGAGGATCTATAGAAATAGCAAGTAATCAATGCCTGGATAAAGCAAATCCCAGAAGAAGTGAGTCATGTAACATTTTATTCAGATACATGCTCTGGACAAAATCGTAATCAGTACATGTCTGCTTACTTGCTTCATCTTGTACAGACCATCCCAAAATTGTGTGTAGTCGAACAAAAATATCTCGAAAGTGGTCACAGTTTTATGGAGGTATTTTCTATGCATAGTGCAATCGAAAAAGAAAAACGATTTACAGAGTTTCCTACCTATACTATAATATTGACTGGAAATGTATAATTAATAGAGCGCGATCGACAAGGCACAACAATAATGTCAGCCCATATAATAATAATAATAATAATACATTTATTTATTTCTCTTTACAAAGTGTGATGCTGAAAATTTATTTGGACGTTATATTAATGTACCTGAACACATGTTCATAGGTACCCACATTGTAAGAAGCTGGTGCCTGTGATAGGTTCTGCAGAACCTGTAATACAAGTCACCAGGGCCTTCCGCAATAGATTGGGTGTTAAAAATATTCTTATTAAGGCAACACAATTGATTGAGATTTACACAGTATATCAAATATAGCAAAAGTTAAGGTGAAGGTTTTTTTTTATTATTATTTTTAATTTATATAAACAATAAAATATCAAATATAAAAAGCAGATCGTGCAGGTGTGTGCGTGTATGTGTGTATGTGTTGTTCACTACGGCGTGTGCGAGTAGATGAGTGGGTGTGTGAATTTGGGTAGTGAGCGTGAGTGTGTCTGAGCTAGTGGATTTAAAACGGGGGTATTCTTGAAAAGTCAAGGAGGAGTAAGTTAGTAGAAATAATACGATAATTACTAATAGGTATAGGCGCTTTGCTAGCATTCATTTTATTACGCTGAGTAGTAGTTCCCTTTCATCATAGTTGAGGGTTTTTAGGTAAATAGAAACGGAACGTTTACAGCAATATTTACTCAGCGGGTAGATGTTCAGGAGTTTGTTAAACTTGTTACACAAGAAGGATCTAAGAAAGCAGAAGAGAGAAGAGAGAGAGAGCGGCTCGTACGGAATGTTTGCGACTGGCAGACGTTGTTCCTGCGCTTGTTCTGATGTCCAACTTTGTCGTAAAAGAGCTCGGAGTGCTTTTTATTATACCCTTTATATTAGCTTCACTTGTATGTATGTTAGTATGTTTGTAACCGACTCCTTAGGACGCGATTTTGACTCACTTTAAACGGCCAGATTTCATTCAAATTTTGCACACCTGTCAAAGGCCGATGACAATGCAATAATTCGAAAAAAATAAAAAAAAATATCTGATTATCCTAAAACTAAAAAAACACGCTTTATATAGAAAACCAAACTAATAAAATTTAAAATAAATTTTAATAAATGTAGGTAAGAAAAAAAATGTTGTAAGAAAAAAAAAGCATCTCTTCATCTCTCATATCTATCAAAGAAATATTTATAACTATTGACACCATGCACCCCACGCTTTTTTTTAAATAAAACTTTTTTTCTTACCTACATTTATTAAATTTATTTTCAATTTTTTTAGTTTGGTTTTCTATATAAAGCGTGTTTTTTTAGTTTTTTTAATTGGTTAGACGATAGAAGATTGTTCGATTGTTCTAGAAAATTTACAAGCCTACAGTTCATAATGCGTTCCAGAATCTTAGAGAGAGTAGGAAGGATGGAGATGGGCCTGTAGTTATTAACACAGTCTCTAGCACCGCTCCTGTGAATGGGTATAATTACTGACTGCTTAAAGGCTTGTGGAAAGACCTCTGAGGATATGACTAAGTTACAGATATGTGTGATGGGTTTGGCTAATACATGTAGATAGCGTTTTATTAAATATATAAAAAAATTATAATATAATGTATTTAAGTAAGCTATAATAATTAAAATAATAATCATATAAATATACTTAATAAATATTTGTGGCTAATGCACACAATACTATCTAGCCCCAAACTAAGCATAGCTTGTATTAGGTATGGTGACCAAATGAATGATAGAATACTAAATATATTTTTAAATACATACTTATGATACTCCCAGACACTGTTTGTCACATAAATGTTTATAAACGACGACCTCTGTGACGCAGTGGGCCAAGGCCCAGCTGAGACGCAAAAGCTTGCGGGTTCGATTCCCGCCGCGGGATAAATGTTTGTATGATCTGCAAGTATTTGTCTCGGGTCTGGGTGTTTCTGTGTATAATATATGTATGTATTTACAAAAAAAAGTATATAAGTAGTATATCAGTCATGTGGTACCCATAATACAAGCTCTGCTTACAAACATTTGTCCCGCGGCGGGAATCGAACCCGCAACCTTCTGCGTCTCAGCCGGACCTTAGCCCACTGCGCCACAGAGGTCGTCAAAAAAAAGTATATAAGTAGTATATCAGTCATGTGTTACCCAAAACACAAGCTCTGCTTACTTTGGGGCCAGATGATGTTGTGTGAAATAACCGGCATTATTATTATTATTATACTGGGAGGAAATCGAACCCTCAACCTACAGCGCGGAAGGCAGAGCTACTACCAACTGAGCTGACAGGCCAGTCATAACATAATGACATGATAGATGTTAAATCACTGGCTGGCAAAATAATAATAAATCGAAACAGTTGTACAAACCGAAATGAAAAAAGTCAACTGGCTTAAAATCAAATGCTTGCAAATCAAATTTGAGAAACAGTTTCTAGGCATCATTCAATTTCGATTTGGTTATGATGGTCCATACATGTCGATGGACACGTCTTGCACTACTGGATGAATGACAAGGAGGACAACAATGCCTAGGGACATAGATATTGCCCAAGAAGTAATAAAAATGGCCAATACAAGCCGATAAAAATAAGAGCACCCTCTTCCTATTACGGAAGTTAAGAAAAGAACCTGCTCAACCTTTGCAGAAGGAACATTATACCTGCCGAATTACATGCATGGTATTATTTATGCAAGTTTTCCTTCATCTAACACAAGGATTAACGATTTGCAATCTGAAAATGATTCTGATTAGATTAATTTTAGCCCAGATTATGAGTAAACAAGGAGGTTGCTACCAAAGAAAAACCAAAGATACCAAACTACCAAAGATGGTGGTGACCTACCTTGGGTAGTTTGGTAGGTTTTGGTATCTTTGGTTGTGGTAGTTCGTTTGGGAATTAATTTAGTAATCCCGCAGGCCTAATTATTTCTACCCAATGGTAAGACTGAAAGTACTCTGACTGTTATAATTTTTGTTTTAATAGATAGTTTTTGTATATGGGTGGATGTAGGTTCCTTAAGTATATCTTTTTGATTCCGAAAAATAATGTGTTCCACCAATGGTTTTAGTTACCTATTTAAATTTTATAAGTAGTCGTTTTAAGTTTACCTCTATAAGCCTAACAGAAAAATGAAGGTGTTTCAGAGGTTTTTGATTTCATCATCAAAATAATAAAATAAAATAAATACTTTGTTGGTTTTATTAATAAAAATTACCCATGTAGTTTTATTAAAATCTTTACCCATTTATAGGATAAAAACGAAAATAGGAGTAAAGTAAGTGCTAAATAATAGGCTATTTTATTATTTAGCTAAAGTAGGAAAATTTAATAAATGCACTTAATGTTAGCTTTTTTTACTTGTATAGAGAACATTGACTTAGGAGAACTAAACAACTGTCTTTAAAAATAAATAAGTGTTTAAAAACATTAGTATGTTGTTGAGGGAAAAATAAAAATCTGTTTTTTATTGATTTTCTTACAAACAAATGAACCAACATTTAAGATCGTTAGAATGAAAAATAGGTTTAATAACAATCTATAACATAGCAAAATATGTAGGTAGGTATAGTAATAATATTACGAAACAAGAAGTTATAGCCATTTTACACGCAAAAAAATAGTAAATCGCTTTTTTCTCGCGATTTTAGTTTTGACAGTGACCTATTTAGTTTTCCAACTACAGAGACGATATTAATTGTTGTCTTTTATAAAAACACCAAAATAACTAAAAGAACTGGAAATAACCCGAGAAAAATAAATAATATATCTATTGAGCGGTACGTCTGCTTGTCCTGTTGGGGAAAGAAGATGGTGGAATGAGATCATGTAATTCCTGGGCACATTCTCCAAAATGTAACCTATAAAAGATCGAAAGGCAAGCAACTTTACGGCGGTGCTCGAGACTCTGGAACTTAGTCTCAGCGTTTAGCTGCTCACCTATCATCCTCAATGCTCTACGCTCGATCGAGTCTAAAGCAGCCAGCTGGTGTTTGGCTGAACCATCCCATACATGGCAGCAATACTCCATACCCGACCGGACTTGAGCTTTATATACAGTGGAAAGCTGTCCAGGTGTGAAGTATCGCCTCACCTTGTTGAGGATGCCAAGCTTCATGGCAGCAGTCTTGGCCCTGGACTCGATATAGGAGCCAAAATTGAGAGTCCGTGTAAGTGAAACTCCCAAGAGTTTCAGATGATCGTCTACATTTCGGTAAACGGGGACTTGTAGAAACTCACTTTTTTTCGCCGAAAAGAGACAAGAGCTTGCGTTTTGGATGCGTTGAACATAACTAGATTGGCATCGCTCCAATGGGACACGATCTGAACAGTCAAATTCAGACGCATAAGCATCTCGTCCCTGAGTTTCTGAATGTCAGTTTTACTGGCTCGTGGGTTTGCAAAGTATCTCTCCACAACTGTACTGTCGTCTGCATACCCAATGATTCCGGGCATGAGCAGATTGTTTATGTGCAGTAAAAATTGTTCAGCAGAGAGCACTGACCCTTTAGGTACCCCGGCATTAATTGCCAATCGATCAGACGAGCAGCCGTCAACAACTACTCGAATGGATCTTTTCCTCAAGAAGTCAGCAAGCCGTGAGCAGAAATGAACTGGCAATCTATAAGCCGGCAGCTTACCAATAAGGCTGGCGTGCCAAACCCTGTCAAAGGCCTTTGAGATGTCAAGTGAAACAGCTATAATGCTTCACCGTATTGCTCTTTGGTATGGCCTCACTCCAAATGTGCGTGACATACGCAAGAAGATCCCCAGAAGATCGCTTTCGGCGAAAACCGTATTGTCGATCACTGAGGAGGTCGTTGTCTTCAAGGTATGTAAGGAGCTTCGTATTCAGGACACGTTCCATACATTTGCATAGAAGGGAGGTGACCGAAATTGGGCGGTAATTTGATGGGTCAGCGCGACTGACTTTCTTGGGCACAGATTGCACATAAGCAAGCTTCCAGAATTTAGGGACTATTATGTTTTCACAGAAAGGCGAAAAAGTCTTGTGAGTTTGGGAGACAACTCAGGGGCACAAGTTTTCAACACTACAGCCGTAATGCCAATTTGCCAATTTTAAAAATAATTTATTGTCACTGTCACGTCTAATGTCGTAATTATGTCAATCCATGCCCCCTCTCCGTATCCATCTTCCCTCCCTCCCTCCCTCCCACCAACCAAGATTCGTCTTGCTCTTGTCTTGATATACAAACAATGTATGTTTACATTCCATAAATTGCGATAAATTAGATTTATTAAGATAAAAGCTGTAAGAATGACTAACACAAACGATTACAAATGTGTAAATTGCGGAGAACCAGCTGCCGCCCTCTTCAAAAGCTATGGTCCAACAGTTCTTAAGCTTACAAAATGTGTGAGTAAATATTCTATCATAAATATTATGTTAAACAAACTCAGGATACTTATTACTGTTTTTGATGAAAAACATCAAACAATAAATCCAACCTACAATATTCTGTTTATCAGTCGTCTGGTAACCAATAACACAAGCTCTGCTTACTTTGAGGCTAGATGATGCTTGAGCAATCAATTGCTTTAATTATTTATTAGTGATATCAATTACATTGATTTTCATTTTCCAGGAAAAATGCAAAGGCATAGTGGACAAGTATGTTGAATATGACCCGGTGATAGTCATGATAGACCTTGTACTAATGTCCAGAGAAGCCCAGAGGCATGTACTGTACAACACAGAGTTTAAGGTTAGTACAATCTGTGTTTGCTCTTTGAGCAAAAAGGCACTGAGCTATGCTCATGCTATGACCTTTTTCTATCTTAACCTGCAACACACACATAGGTTAATAAAACACCTAAAAATGTTTTGTTTTAAGTTTTCTTTGTATTATTTTTGTTAAATTCATTATTTTTCTTTTATTTTTATATACTTATGTGTGTAATTATAGCTACAAATAAATGACTATATATCTATCTATCTACTAACCTAAAGGTAACTAACTATAGCCCTAACAGCAAACAGAGTGCAACTGTCAACCTGCTGACTGAGCGAGGTTCTTGTTGAATATGAAGCATTCTGATTATCCAAAAGGTTAAAAAAGACCACAGTGAATCCCTGTAATGTAACCTAATATACAGATAGGTTCTTAAAGCTGTATTCCATACTTATACTGATTAGACAAGTATTGACAGTCCCTTGTAGTGTGTTATTAGATACAAACCTCCTTCAGCTCTTTCCATTTTCCCGCATTATGGCAGCCTTGACAGCGAGCCAGTTATTCTCTTTAGGTCTAGTGTCCTAGCAACAGTTGCAGATATCACTAGGCACTGAAACCTTATAGATAAACTTATATTTAGCTTAGTCTACTGTGTTTGTTTGAATGTTTGAGGTTTATATCTATATAATGTTAGTTTTATATAGATATTTAGTTAGTGGCTTAATCTTCCTATAACAGCCAATAGGATTTGGATGAAACTTGGTAAAGAGGTAGTCTGAGATCTGGAATAGCATATAGGCTATGTTTTTTGTAAGTACCAAGAGTACAAAGCCCCAGGCAGAAGCTAGTATTTATTTATTTAGGCACACAATACATGTTACAAACAAATAATAAATACTTACATATATACCTAACTAGAATTCCGTTTTGACCAAGTTTGGAACATAACTTTTGAGCGCACACCAAAACAATACAATGTGAGCGAACAAAATGCATACACAAAATATGGTTGAGGACCAATTTACACAAAGAAACAAAGCATTAAATTAAATTGATAATGTTTAACTTATAAATATTGAGACTATACTATACTAACATATGTTATTGGACTTTGGTGTTTAAGATGCTAATATTAGCGCCAGATGCCCCATTAAATAGTATAATAATAATTCTAAATGCTTATAACAGTTCTGAAAAATAAACCTGTGTTATTACTTGTGGGTACTAAATAGCCTTTAGTGATCTTCATTTACTCATTCCAGGCTTATTGGAAGCTACTGATAATTCTGATCATGCTGGAGACGTATGGAGTGTGGCGTTGTGAAAGCCTGTTCAACATCGCTATCAACACCATGTGCGGGATACAGAGCAACAGCACCCTCAATACCACACAGCTGTAAATAATTCAGAACTAGTTGCTTATTTAATGATGTCAGGTAAAAGTATTTTTTAAACTATCTCAAATTATAATTCAGGTATTTATTGCATATATTCTATTATTATCAGTTCACACTGTCCCACTGCTAGGCAAAGGTCTCCATTGGCCCCCATTCTCTTCATTCAACCCTCCCGTGCTATGATGGTCCTATTGGCACGGAATTTGGTGAGCTTGTCTCTCCACCTGGTTCGCGGTCTGTCATCAGGGCACCACTCCTTGGTCAGTTTGGCCACTGGTTTCCCGTCATGCGGCAGACATGACCAGCCCAGTCTATTCGAACTTGGCGGATTTTGTAGCTATATCGGCGATCTGTATCGCGTATTTCCTTTTAATAAGTCCCAACCTCGGTGGTTGCAACTCGCAGTGGACACATAGTCGCTGACTGCTACCAAAGTTGCAACACAGCTTAAACATCGAAAATCATGAAAAGGTAATCGAAAGTAACTCTGCCTAACTGTCTGTCTGTTTGTTACGTTTCACGTCTAAACCACTCAACCGATTTTGATGAATTTTGGAATAGACATAGAAGACCTTGGAGAAGGACATGTACAGGCTACTTTTTATGTAATAAATATCAGGATTATAATTGGGGAAGTTTAAAACATACTTTCACTTGACATCTTTAAATAAGCATAATATGCGATAGTATTTATCGCGATAACTATTATGATTATTTCCCGTTAACTAATCTAACAAATATTATAAATACGAAAGCACTCTGTTTGTCTCTGTCTGTTTGTTACGTTTTCAAATCTAAACCGCTGCACTGATTTTGATGAATTTTGGTATAGTGATACATGGACCTTGAAGATGGACATAGGCTACTTTTTATGCAGGTACCACGCGTGTGAAGCCGCGGGCAGCAGCTAGTAAAACAATATATCTGCTGAAGTCAGTGGTTTGTAACCTCACACACAGCTTTGTATTTAGCTCTAGCAACAGTTGATTGCTAGTCATCAGTTTTTGTTAGTTAAGTATTGGACAGGTCAATGTTAGTGCTGGCCTTTATCGTAGTGAACAAAAATTCATAATCAAAGTACCCGCACAAACCCAAACACACTATAAACCTGAATTTTATTGTGAGGTCCTACATTTTTTATTTCATAAAATCATTAGGACCACTTTGAATCGTCTTATTACATGGTAGTGAATGTAGGTGCCGGTTCCTCCTAACTTCAGTTCAAGAAGAATCCGGCAAGAACTCGTCTGGTCTTAAGAATTTTTTGTATGTGTCAATTTTGTTATGGAAGCCGAGTCGAGTTGGAGCAGATTCATCCCAAGCTTTTTTGTCATCTAAATAATCCGTTATTTAAAAAAAATAACAAAAACTATTCTTATTCTATTCTGTAAAATATTCTTTAAGTTTTTCTAGTATATTACGTTTTTAAATTTGCCTCGTCGCGTCGTTTGGTTCACAAGGTCTTGTTAAAGAAGCGTTCACATAAACCCTCTCAAATCATTATTAATTTAAACGTGCTTACCTGTGGGAACGGCGAGTTTATCTTTTATAGTATTAATACTATGATTATCACTATTTTTTTTTAATAGTAGTTGACTTTTTTTATACTTGCCTAATTATATACCTAAGTTCTACACAATAGCATTTAATCATTATGTTTATAATACCTACTTGTTTACTTGTTTTGTATCTCATTTGTAAAAATTGTAACATACCTTCATTTGGTACAATCAGAAATAAAAATTATTTTATACCTTACTTACACAATCTTTGACTAGCAGTAAGTCCTGGCAGCTTTTTATAATGCTTTCAGGAACATTCCATTCAACATAACAATTCCAGAGTCATGGCTGAACAACTGTGAGGTGTGGGCTCGTGAAGAGAAAGGGGATGAAGCGGACCTTTTCATATGGGAGAAGGATTTTTACGTCAAATTTACATCTATATTCGCTGGTATGTAGGCAGCTTTCATTGTTCATTGTAGTTTTTACGTAAAGATAGGAGGAGCGACAGCAATAGCAACGTCACGGCGTAAAATCAAATCTTAAAAAAATTAAGAAAAATAGCCGATGCGTATTACTCGCCTGTCGCCCTCTCAAAGGTGACAATACGTATATACCAAAGATTTGTTGATTGGGACAAAATGTTTGTATGATCTACAAATATTCGTCTCGGGTCTGGGTGTAGTTAAGTAGTATATCAGTTAAGTGGTTCCCATACACAAGCACTGCTTACTTTAGGGCTAGATGATGCTGTGTGGAATGTCCAACATGATTTATCATTATCTTAGCGCACCTACAAAGTGTATTTGACTACAATGAGCGCGTAATTCACGCCTATTGCAAGTAAATAAATAAAAAATCATTTATTGCCATATATGAACCAAAAACAAACAAATACATATAAGCAAACTTCATTATTTATACTTATGTAAACAAGTTCACAGAGCAAAGGGTATATATTCAACAAAAATAATGATATACCTACCTAGGTACAGCGCTGACAACAACTCTACAAGTGTATAAAGTTGTATTGTGATTTGAACGACGAAAAATCCCAAAAAGATTCTAGACTTCTTAACTAAATAATCACTTGACACTGGCAACATTAATAATAATAATTCCGGACATTTCACACAACATCATCTGGCCCCAAAGTAAGCAGAGCTTGTGTTATGGGTAGATATCACATGACTGATATAGTACTTATATACTTTTTTTTTGTAAATATATACATATTATACATAGAAACACCCAAACCCGAGATAAATACTTGCAGATCATACAAACATTGGTCCCGCGGCGGGAATTGAACCCGCAACTTTTGCGTCTCAGCCGAGCTTTGGTCCACTGCGTCAAAGAGGTCTTCAAATTGTCAACAAGACGAGATGCCATTATAGGATGAAAAGAAGAAGAAGAAAGTTCCTTTCACGTTTATCAATTATCACTTAAATTGGGTCTGACTGAACATGCCGATTTCTTCATCTATATCTAACTCATTGAGTATGATAGTACTGGCATAGCGGCGCCTAGTAACTATCTGTTAGCAACACGTCCGTAGGTACAATTCTAGAATTCAATATCAATTTGCTATGAAATAAATTACCTATTGGATTTCACTGCAGTTTAAATATATCTCAATATTTTATTTCTTTTCAGGTGTTGCTGCGTTCATACTGACAGTGCAAAGCTCCATGAAATTAATGATGCCACATAAAAATTGTGGTATGTGGAAACTATGTCTACTTCTTATAGTGACACTATTTCTTTCCAATCGTGTGCCTCAGAGGCAATACATGTGTCTTTCAACAAGTCAAAAAATACTTTATTCAATACAATCACAAGGATCACTTTGAAACTTGTTACATACTAGGTTAGTGTGCCGATTCCTACTAACCCAAGCCCGAGAAGAACTGGCAAGAAATTCGTCCTGGTGCTATTTTGCATGATCCATCTTATAACTACCTTAATTAGGAAAAACTAATACAAGAGAGTTTATATATTTCAAATATGTCGGTTATCTGTCTCGAGGGCAGAGCAACATGAAGACATGCATTCTTATCAACAACCGGTTTCCTCATAATGTTTTCCTTCATCATGAAGTACTGCTATAGCGCACATTCATTTTTCGAACTGAATAATCTATTGGTTGGCCGGAATTGAACCCACGCCCCGGCGGCCGGCGGCTGGATTGCCTCGACGTTTAAATGGTGGTGAAGCCTCTGAGTTTTAGCATATTTTTGGATGGTTTGATTGTGATGATCTCCCCGGTGGAGATCGTCATTTTTCATTTACCAGAGCATTCTTTATTTATCTTAGAACTTTTAGAATTTACAGAATAATACACAATAATATAAAATACATGTGAAACAAGCTATCTAAGGACAGTTTAAAACAATCCACTGTGCCGCTGTGGGCAAAGGCCTGGCTGATAGGCAGAAGGTTGCGGGTTGGACGGGACAAATGTTTGTATGATCTGCGTGTATTTGTCTCGGGTCCGGGTGTATGTATAATATGTAGATATGTATATACAAAAAAAGGTTTAAAAGTAGTACATCAGTCATGTGATACCCATAACAGAAGCTCTGCTTACTTTGGGGCCGGATGATGCTGCTTGAAATGTGCGGCATTATTTATTGAAGTGAAAACTTCCTTTAGCGCGGTACGCATATTTTTAGATGAGGTAAAACCTCTGGATTCGAGACACCGTTACCGAGATTACCGAGACGCAGCCGGCTGCCGCGCTCGCCCTATTTGATTATAAACCATAATTCACATGTTTACAGACTACTTTTGTATGGAGAAGTTTACTGAGTTAGGTTCTTTGATATAGACGCAGCCGGCTGCCGCGCTTGCCCCATTTGATTATAAACCTAAACTCACATGTTTACAGTCTACTTTTGTAAGGAGAAGTTTATTGAGTTAGGTTCTTTGATATATTATCTACATTCTGAACAAAAAATAATGCATCATCTGTGTTCGTTCAGAATTTGATTGGCTGTCGCCATAATTACTGATTTTGAAGTGATTTATTACTATATTCTAACGCGCCAAAATAAGTTTTCATTTCTGTAGGCACTCCCGGAGTGCAACCCGATTTTTTTTTAATTTTATTGATGATACCTCAACTGACCCAGGGCGTCTACTCTCCGAAACGATTTCGATATATTGAAACGATAATGTCGTAGAAATGTATGTCGATCGAACTTAAATTAATCGTTTGTTATGGAGGATTACGATACGACGTCAAAAGTAAATTCGATCGTTCCATCGCCCAAAACGAGTCGAAACGATGTAGGGTAGGGTTTTGCATGATATTGATCCGATATATCGTTAATCGGTTAACTGTCTGACGGCAGAGCGACATGAGGCCATGCATTCTTATCAATAATAAGTCATCTATATTATAATAAGCTTTCTTCAAAAGACTACCTTTAATGTATGCTTTAAATTTCTTAATAGGTAGTTTAGTAGCATTTTCAGGAAGCTTATTATAGAAGCGCACCGTGTTCCTCATAAATGACTTATTAACTTTTTCTAGTCGAAACCTAGGGATGAATAATTTATGTTTATTCCTATCAATATTCCTATTCCCATCAATATTAAGACCTAGGAAGATCGTGGAATTTACAAGATACATTGCCTCTCCATTTATTTCAATGTTGGACGGGCTATGAATAACATTTGGCAAAGTGAATTTGATACATTTAGTTTTTTTGGAATTAAGCAAAAGATTATTTACAGTGAACCAGTTAAGAACTAACGATAAGGATTGCTTTACGTTATCGCAAATACTGGTTTTACCTCCATCTTGTTTAAGTGTTATCTGTTTTGTTTTATCTCTATGTAGTTTGTGGAAATCGCTCATCTTATGCCTCTGGCCTCCCGCAATACAGGCTTGCCCTAGTGCGGGGACCATCAGTAAGTTTGTTAACACTGTATTTTTATTATCTTAGTAAATAAATGAATTTGTTTTTTTATATTTTGTATCAACTTTAAAAATTAAAGACGCAAATAAAAGTATATCACAAATAATTTTTACAAAAAAAGGTAAATCGATAACGTATACTAGGAATAAAAAAGGGCCTAGTATCGATCCCTGAGGTACACCTATATCAATAATTGATCCCAAAGACCTCTCACCCACGTCTACTTTCTGGACTCTATTGGATAGATAAGACTGTATGAGGTCAATCGCCCGGTTTTTAATGCCATAATATTTTAACTTTGTGATTAGGGTTGCATGACTCACACAGTCAAAGGCCTTAGATAGATCGCAGAATACCTGAACTGCATCCTGTGACTTCTCCCAGGCCGCAAATATATGCTTCAAGAGCGCTATACCTGCATCAGCTGTTGATCGACTTTTAGTAAATCCGTATTGATTACTATGTAGCAGGCCGTTAACGTTAAAGTGGTATAATAACTGACTAAGAATTATTATTTCAAAGATTTTACTTAAAGCAGGTAATATCGATATCGGTCTATAATTAGCGAGATCACTTTTACTTCCAGACTTAAACATAGGAATGAGTTTACTGTGTTTCATGAGATCGGGAAAAACTCCCTCGTCGATACATCTATTAAAAATATAAGCTAAACATGGTGCAATATCTAAGATAATGACACCCAGCACCTTTGTAGACATGCCCCAAATTATAATAATTAATAATAATAATTAAATCTTTATTTCAGACTACATTAGGTCCATAATATACATGAAATTATCATAAACATTAGAAATCATCTACATACATAATAATCAATTACAAAATAATAAGTACAACAGTCAAAACAAGAAAAAATACATTAAAAGACTTACACAAATTTATTTGGAATAATTATACTTTATGTTATTATTATTAGTGAAAACGCGCATCCTCGAGTAGTGATACATATAAATGCAGTCGAACCTATTTGCGAACACGCTCAGAATGCTATTGGAGCTGGCTTGGACCCTGCGCACCAGAGATGCTCCCCGCTTACGCATGGTGGTGTAGAAGCAGTCCACACGCGCCGAGGCGAACATCCCTGACGCGCTACAGAATCGAGGCAGCCCCATCAACACCCTGAACGCGTTATTGTGTTGAACACGTAAAGCGCTATACTGCTTTTGCGTATGATTCACCCACAGGCTGCATGTGTAAAAACTAGAACAGTAGGCTTTGAAAAGAGTTGTTTTTACTTCTCTAGAGCAGCGAGCGAACCTGCGGGCTATCATGTTCGCTCTTACAGACAGCGCCCTCCGTTCCCTCTCAATGTCAACATTATCCTTCAAGTCAGAGGTAAGGTAATGGCCCAGGTACTTAAACTCTCTTACTCTCTTTAAAGGAGCTCCATATAATTTGATGGGTGGTAAATTAGATACTGGACAACTTCCTCTAGCTTGAAAAATCATGCATTCACTTTTATTAACATTGTATCTTAATCCATGTTTCTCAGCGAACCTCTCGCAGATTTGTAACAGTTTACTTAGACCGCACGTGGATGCGCTCAACAGCACCATGTCGTCTGCGTAGCTAATGTTGTTGATGCAGACCCCGTCAATGTGACAACCGACACGCGTGCTGCTGAGCTCACCCATGAGCGCGTCCACATACAAGTTGAAGAGCTTTGGAGATGTCAGCCCCCCTTGCCTCACTCCACACTCCAACCTGTATGCCTCCGAGTAAACGCCTGACCATCTCACCACATTGACTTGGTTTTGATACCAGAACTTAAATATGTCATTAAGTTCTGGTGGCATTTCCAGTTCATTTAGCTTCTGCCACAGTAATTCATAGCTAACCAAGTCGAATGCTTTAGATAGGTCGAGGAAACATGCATGAATGGGAGTTTTGCGATCGGTATAGTACTTGACAGTCTGCTTCAAACTCAAAATAGCCAAAGATCTTCTGTATTTTTTATATTACTTAACTTGAATGCTTTTACAATACTAGCCTCGATAATGTAGCTAAAACTAAACTCATTCTTACATTTTGCAACACTAGATTCTAATAGAACGGAAGCTCTGGAGGCTGAAGAGTTTAACGATTTGGTCACTATTTTTGGTATATCTGAGAAAAAACTATCAAATGCATTCGCAACATCCTGTTCTTTAGTCAAAATTGTACCATTTATATTTAATTTGAACTGTATATTGCGAGCCCTTGATTTACCTGTTTCATTATTAATTAATTTCCAAGTTGCTTTTATTTTATTTGTTGAATTTTCTATTATTTTTCTCAAAAACAGTGACTTAGCCGCATGACAAACTTTTTTGAAGACTTTTGAGTAATTCCTAACATACAAGATAAAAACTGGATCATCTAACATTGTCTCTCTGGTAGCATATAATTCATACAATGTATTCCTACTTCTATAAATACCCGGTGTAGCCCAGTCGACAAATCTAGCACAATTTTTTGTTTTGCATGTTTTTACTGTAAATATATCAGCATGTTCTTTAATTATTAAATTAGACAATGTGGTGAAAAGATCATTTGGATCATCGATGCATGGTACAAGGGAAACTTTGTGATCAATTCTACTTTGAAATGTTTTGATGCGGCTCTCTGTAATAGGTCGGTGAGTAAAGTTTTGAGCTTCAACTCAAAACTTTACTCACCGACTTCAACGACCACAAGAAAAGGTGGCGCAGTGACCGTAATGGTCAGAACTAAAATGTTTTAGTACACACTTATGAACTGGTGTGCAACTGCAATAAATGTTATCTAGACAAGTGGCTGTTGTTAGTGTCACTCTTGTAGGTTCATCAAAAAGAGGACTTAAATTGAAACACTTAAATAAGTTTAAAAGTCTTTCAGATAATGGATCAATCGGAATATTTATATTAAAATCACCACAAACAATTATGAACTTATCA
Source organism: Lampropteryx suffumata (assembly GCA_948098915.1). NCBI lineage: Eukaryota > Metazoa > Arthropoda > Insecta > Lepidoptera > Geometridae > Lampropteryx > Lampropteryx suffumata. The sequence continues at coordinate 818,845 of OX402551.1, forward strand.
CAAGCTATTTTTTGCAATACTTCTTCCATAGTGCATTAATATAACCCAAAATCAGCATTGGGAGGACGGTAAACGCTCACGACGACATGCCGCTCTAGCTCGACACAAGACACCTCAATAATTCTTTTAATAGAAAGATTTCTAATATCCTTACGCTCCTTGCATTTTAAGTTATTTTTTACAATAATTAACGAGCCACCACGTATTCCGCTCTTGCGTTTATAGGTGCTGACAATATTGTAATTTTCGTAGAAAGGAAGTACCTCAGATTGTACCATCCAATGTTAAGTGATACACATAGGTAATATCTACACAGAAATTATTTAAAAATAATTCACATTCTAATACTTTGCTGGGCAGGCCTTGCATATTTTGGTGAACTACATGTAAACTGCCTGTTTTCCCATTGTCGACTTGGTCAGTTTAAATGCTGATCAGTTGGCCCTACTACATTTTTTCCCCCAGTACTATTACTAAATATGGGTTTGTCATTACACTGTGTTATAGTTCTAATAACAGAATCAGAAATATTAAATGCTAACAATTTAGCAATAATTAACTTACTACGTCTACTAAGGTATACATTACCTTTTGTCAAATAAAAATTACTAATAAAATTATTAGTGTCTAAATATAAAATGTCACTATTAAAAAGTTCCATAAATTTGTTTTGACCCTTTTTCACCCTCTTAGGGGTTGAATTTCAAAAAATCCTTAGTGGGTGGTTTTGCTATAAAAGGAAGCAACCTTCCAAATTTCAGCTTTCTAGCTTCAGCGGTTTTAGCTCGGTGATGATTAATCAGTCAGTACAGTCAGTAACAGTCAGTCGGGTTAAGCTCTTTTATAGGTATAGATTCGTTGGTTTAATAATGAATTGGTTTCCAGTGAGCACCTCGCGCCTGGTGAAGGCGTTCTCCTTGGCGCACGTCTCCGTGCTGTTCACGCTGCCAATGCTAGTGTGGGGCACGGACAGTGCGGCCCCCACCCGCGCGCTACATCTCTCGCTCGTCTTCCTCTATAGCTTTGCTGTCTTCACTAATGTCTTTAGCGGTTAGTACCTGCATTACATGTTTGTCTAACTGTGAACCTCAGTGCTGCGATTTTAATTATCACTGAGAACTCGCCGTCACGATTCGCGGAACAGCCAGGGCGTCTACTCGGCAAACCGATATTGGTAAAGTCAAAGTCTAAAAATATTGTTATTCAATACAATCACAAGGATCACTTTGAAACGTCGTACATACTAGGTGAATTTAGGTGCCGTTCCTCCTAACCCAAGTCCGAGAACAACTGGCAAGAAACTCGTTCTGAGTTTATATATTTCTAATCTGTCAGTTAACTAACTGTCTGAGGACGGAGCAACTACTCCAGTGTTATAAAGTATCATAAGTACCTAATCTATGTATGTCACCATTAACAAACTTAGTTTGGGGCTAGATGGTGTTGAGTGCATTGTCATTCAATATTGTTTCCATATTTTAAAATTATAGAAGCCCGGCATAGAGGTAAGCCTACTATACCTACTATACAACCATCTTAAAACACTGAAAAATGTGTATGGTAGTGGTACTACTATTTTTATAAGAGACAGTGCCCAACTTTGGTGACGTAGGTAGTCAATAGGCCAAAGGCCTCCGTCGTGCCCTAACAACTTTAGCAAAGGCGGAACCGACAGATTAACGTGCCCTTCGATGCACTGAAGTGCTTAGATGAAAATGCAACTGCGCTCTTATCCAACAGACCTCACCGAAGGTTTCGTAACTTCGTTGAAATGTTACAACCTTTTAATTAAAACTTAATAAGTCTGGCTATTTTTATTATATTTGCTAATTTAAGAACGTAATTAAGCAAAAACTATCTCTATAGCATATTTAGTTAAATGAAAAAAAAGCTTGAGACGAACCTTTTCCAACTCGACTCTGTAACAACATTAGCAAGGATTATACACAAAAGCGTTAGACCAGACGAGTTCTTACCGATTTCTTTTTTGAACTGAGGATAGGAATTTATAGTCCAGGATCCATGGTCCATTTTTGCTTTTGATTACTAATTCAATAATCAATCAAGCTAATTTTCCGTGAGTAGCTTCATTTTGATGAGACGCCCAACAATTTCCTGTACGAAACTCTCTATTGTGGTAGCTAACAGAGGAATCACGGATAAAATATGTAGATTTTATGATTATCAAATATTTATTACTAACAGATTTTCTTTTTGTTAAATCTCAAGATAATTATCTAAATTATTCGAAAAAATATTTGTCCTACAAAATCTATGGTTTGATCAGATTCCCCTCCTTCCAACATGTATCGATAACGAGGTCATCATAAATGATTACTAACAAACTGATTATTATTTTTTTACTTAGTTAATATTTATATAAATTTAACAGTCATAATGGTGGAAATTCGGTTGGTTCATTTCTAAAATTAGGAATTGTCTAAAATATATTTAGTTATTATAAATACTTACGGGTATTTATCGCGTTTATTTACACTCTGTCGTGGTCACGGGATGACTGTCATCCCGTGACCACGACAGAGTGTAAACCTGTCGAAACGTCGGGAAAAATAGGTAAATAAACGCGATAAATACCCGTAAGTATTTATAATAATGTGTTCTGATCGCGTAAGTTTAAAAAACTTTATATTTAGTTAGTCACAGCATTTGTAAAACCTATTCGGGTGGTACCATCTAACTAAATTAGGAACGCTTAATTAAGTAAGATAAAATTAAATTAGGATAAGTTGGTAGCAGCAGAATATCAAAGGTTAATTTGACAGTTCAAAACCTAATTTTAGCTAAAATTAGTTAGGTTGGTGTTAACAGAATTGAGGCCATTGTCCGTTTGTACGTTATCCCGGTTCTACGCTGAAAAGTAGTAGTACATATCCTTGATATCCAATTTCAGAGCGTAGGACCGGGATAACGTACCACGCAATTTGTATGACAATATGACTGTTAAATTATTGAAATATTAACTAAGTAAAAAAATAATAATCAGCTGGTTAGTAATCATTTATGATGACCTCGTTATCGATACATGTTGGAAGGAGGGGACTTTTTGATCAAACCATAGATTTTGTAGGACAAATATTTTTTCGAATAATTTAGATAAGTAATTATCTTGAGATTTAACAAAAAGACAATCTGTTAGTAATAATTATTTGATAATCATAAAATACATATTTTATCATTGATTCCTCTGTTAGCTACCACAATAGAGAGTTTCGTACATAAAATTGTTGGGCTTCTCATCAAAATGAAGCTACTCACGGAAAATTAGCTTGATAGTAATGAAAAGCAAAAATGGACCATGGATCCTGGACTATTAGATTCACCTAGTATTTATTTACTAGGTGAATCTAAGCCCTCTTACCTATAGTTCAAGAAGAACAACTAAATCATAAAGACCATTATGATGTGAATAGTCTTCATAAGAAAATCAGAAGGACCAAGACGTGACAACTTCGACAGTATATTGAATAATTATCTATCTGCATACTCTGCATCTATTGAACACTGTTTTTTTTTTTCCTTTCCAGTTATATATGGCTGTCCCCTTGCAGTAACTATACTAATCCTAACAGTAAGTAATATTGCTAAATTTGCAACCAGTTATAACATTACCCCGTATTTAAGGAGTTTTGTGACGTGAATAAAACAATTTTACAGTATCACAGAGTATTTATTTAAAAATATATTTTACCTTACATTCTTTTATATTGTTATCTATTGATTCCTGGTTATTTCAAACATGCATAATTAAGGTCAGATAAATATAATGTAATGCCATTTGTACATTAACAGCTAAACAAGCTTCCAACACATCAATGTGGGTGAGCATTGTTTTAAATATTAATTAGTACAAAAAAGTCTGCGCCCATAATTTAAATGGTAAGAATGGAAAATAATAAGTAAAAAATTGTGTCTTTTGACTGTAATAATAAAAATAACTTTATTTTTATTCTTACAAGTAATATAAAAAATAGAATAACTGATTGATACAAAACAGAAATAACATGCAAAGATAAAAAATACTTCTAAGCCGAGAGGAACCTTATTGTAATAGTAAAAAAGTAATTAAACTTTGTCTTTTATAACTTTCTTAAAATTACGAAATATATAGAAACACTTGTGCATTTAAAGAGAATATAATCATAATCACCACTCAGTCTTTGGCTGGATTGAGCAAAAGAAACAAAAAAAAGATGCTCATTGAGTGGAGGCATTTTACAATAAAAATGACATTTGTTTATGTGACATACTGTTTTAAGAACAATGACCCCTTTGTTCTACTCCCTGGGAACATAACAAACACTAACTTGTTGAATCACCAAACAACAGTCTGTTGTTGTCATGTTTCCTTCATTCTTGCAGTACACTCTTAGATACACATTAACCTTTTGCAATAAGTTCAACAACCAAGCATAGCTGATAATCATGCACTATTATAGCCAATACCAGTTCTTGCCACCACTGTCCTACAGCTTACTCCAGCTCCGTACATCTACTAGAATATACTTACTTTAATAGTTGAGAAGCAAAATATTCAATTAACATACACAATATTAACAAGCTAGAGTAGATACCTAATTATAATATTTGTTTACATAGCGATAAATACTTTTGTCATAAGCTATGCAGTACATTTTGGTAGAATGCCAAGCCCAACTCATTAGGTGAAACAATGATGTGAATGACTCTTAAATATATGTGAATCGGGAGTGACCAGCATATTCCCAAAGAAAAGAATTTAGAAATTAAACCAATAAATAGCAACAATTACAAACTTCACTATAACACAACTAAGGACTGAGTGGAGGATCATCATTTCCAATCATCACATCCTCATACATGACATCATTGTTCCTTCTTTGGTTGATCTTTTGCCGGACGTAATTTACCAAGTTATACTTCCTTATTACTAGCACAAGGCCGGAGACTAAGAGTACTAAGGCGAATATCGTGATGATAGGAACAGTGGCCGAACGGTGATGAGACTCAACAGCGGAGGGAGTCTCGCATTCATCATCAACCAAGACGAACCCATCCAAACAATCGCACTGAAGCGTCGTCCCGTTACAAATCTGATGGTCGCCTTTGCATGTGTCCAGCTCAGTTGGTTTACATGACAGGATGTAGTCTGTTAAAAAGAAACAACTTCAAGGGATGTCCCGGATGAATTGATTCAATTAAATAATTGCAGTCTACTTACCGCTGGATGCGAGTTGTATGAAGTTCAACGCCAACGCCACGAAGATATCGATGTATTTTAATCCCATTATGATCGCTAGTTTGCGGATATCACGTTTACATCACAAGAAACGAGGAAAATGCGTTAGTTTTCACGAATTTCGTTATTATTCGTGCGTTCGCTTTGTGCCGAGTCGCAGCAAAACAATTTTTATCTTGTCGAATCAATGTTTGTGTATAGGAGTGGGTGTGTGCTGTCAGCTGTCACACAAGACTGTCGGCAGTCTGTTACCGTCACTTTTGACACATGAATGTTATGGTGCGCTTAGTTCTTACTACAAGTTTATGAAAGATGAAGAATTAATAATATAAATAAGGATTAGTCCCATTACATAATATCATGTATTTATTATAATTGTTTATGCTAAGTACTTAATTTATATTTTCGACTTAATCTTACAGGGGACACTTGAAATGTAGTATCACCTATCAACAATAGATGGCGCTAAACGACAGATCTTAGAAAAATATCAGTCTACAATCAAAGTCATTCTCTTAAAATATTTTGATAGTCTAAAAATTGTATTCTTCTCCACTGCCGTAAGTGTACTTTTCGGGCAGCACATAGTCGTCGGGGTTGTGGCCGTTTGCCTCTACGCCTCCGTTGCCGTCACTGGAGCCTTCCCTGTTGAAGAATATCAGTATCAATTCGAAGCTAAGGTAGGTAAGTAGGCAGGTAGAAAGTTTCAATAACCTAAGTACCCACTATCTATTTACTTACACAGGTAGGTTAGTACTTGCTAAATAAGACATGGTGCTTAGCTACTTGTAGGTAGGTACTGGGTATAGGTACTCACTTCAACTCCTCGTGGTGATGGTCATGACGCCTTCCCTTATCTTTCTTGGCAGGGTTATTTGGTTGGTCTTCATCGATGTCTTCTGATTCGGGCTCTCGGTAACTTTCAGCTGAGAAAAACAGTAAGAATTGTTAAAAGTAATGAAGGCAGGAATAAGTAATATTTCATCGTTCGTTAGGTATAGGTAGTCATAATAATATTAGCTGTGCTATTATAATATTATGTAGGTAGGTACTAGCTACAAGCTTCTGTTTGCGGCTTTGCACGCGTGGTATGTGGATAAAATGTCCTTCCCCCAAAGATACAAACCAATCTTATATTACCTAAGTATCTACTTTTCCGGTTTTGTTCATAATATTTAATGGTACCTATTTTTTATTAAATAGAGTTATTGATTTGGGTGTGAAAAATTGGAATAAAAGCATTGTTTCTTTGTGATTCGAGCAAGAAGAATCCGTGCAATTATTTTATACCTACTAGTGGTCGCCCACTGGTCGAAATTCGACCATAATTAATTACTAATTAATGCATTTTTAGGCATAAATTAAAAAAAATAATAGCATGCTGCACTCCAAATAAAATAAATAAATAAATAATCCCGGACATTTCGCACCATCATCTGGCCCCAGAGTATGCAGAGCTTGTGTTATAGGTACCAACATGACTGATATACCTACTACTTATATACATACTTTTTTTTGTAAATACATACATATTATACATTAGAAACACCCAGAACCGAGAAAAATACTTGCAGATCATACAAACATTTGTCCCGCGGCAGGAATCGAACCCGCAACCTTCTGCGTCTATATAAACTATAAGTGTGCGAAATTTTATACACCATCCGCGCAATTTTCTTAAGGGGTAGGTACAAAGTTTTTGCTTCACGTATCACTACATAGTATAAAACAAAGTCGCTTCCCGTTGTCTGTCCCTATGTATGCTTAGATCTTCAAAACTAGGCAACGGATTTTGATGCGGTTATTTGAATAAATAGGGTGATTTAAGCGAAAGGTTTATATTATAATTTATGCATAATATAGCAGAGCAACACTGATAATTATAGAGGTTTCTAATGTTATGTCTTAAAATAAACAATTTTTTTGCGCTTATATTGCAAACGTAGGTATGCTGAACCATTCCGTAGTATATTTAGTATAAGGGGCGGGTCGGGGCGGGTCGCTAGTTATAATAAAAGACACAAATTCATATAAAATAACAAATGACGAACGACATGAAACGACTTACACAATATAAACACTTGACACTGGCAAAATTTACATTATTATGACACATTCCATTAACGAAGACGAAGTAGATATTACTTACTATCAGTATTAAATTATTTATAATTATTATGACTATCTATCTAGCACCTCTTGTATATACTATGTATGTAGGTATAGGTATATATAATCTGAATCTCGGAAATTTAGTATGCAGGGGGTTTAGGGGGGCGATAAATCGATCTAGCTAGGTTTCATTTTTAGAAAACGTCGTTTTATCGAGGGACTTTGATATTATAGACCGAGCGAAGCGAGTGTCTCCGTTTCAGCTTAAGCAAAAATGCTTTCGTCTGCCCGACCGGCGTCTGTCCGGATGTTCTCCTCTACAGGTCGCATTTCTCAACCGATTCTCGTGAAATTTTGTAAGCAGGTTCTTTATTTAAATATATTTTTTTGTCGATTTAGTTTTTGGAAATTTTTCAAAATGCCGGAGATACGGGGGTCGAAAACGTAAAAATCTAAAAATGTTCGCGAGGTCTACAGCTCACAGAGCCACTAGTATAAATAAGTAAGTATCTTTTTCTTTTTATACGTAAATAATAATATCTAGGTACGTATTGTCACCTAACCAACATGGCATGAAACTGACCTCTCCTCTCATGGTTGTGGCTGTAAGCTCCCGCATCATCATCGTAAGAGTCTCCCTCATTGTGATGCTCGTGGCTGTGTCCTCCTTTCTTTCCATTGTCATCTAAACCGTAAGAGTCCTGTAGAAATATAATATTGATAAGTGCTAAGTAGTATCTAATTACCTCGTCTACTTAGTGGATGGATGTCTTGGTAGTTTTTCATAGTGCTTCTTCTTCTTCTTCTTATCGTATCACTAGTTATTTGACCTCTGTGGTGCAGTGGGAAAAAGCCTGAGACGCAGGAGGTTGCGGGTTCGATTCCCGCGGCGGGACAAATGTTTTCAATAACTGCAAATATTTGACACCGTTTTTTCTTTGTAAAAGTTCTATGTAAAAAAAGTTTATAAGTAGTATATGGCACACATTTCGCAAGTTCTTCTTACTTTGGGGCCAGATGATGCTGTGTGAATTAATGTCGGTCAATATTATTTTTTTATTTCAAACCAGTGTGGTGAAAGGATAGAAGGGCGTTCGTACACTTGGCAGTGTCCGGTTTCGAACCCACTACTTTAGAAACAGAAGGCTATCACTACCACTAGACCACCAGTGCTCTCCATAGTGGTTAAGCGTTCTAAGGAAATTACGTACTTAGATCTTTCAGTTTCAGATTCTTGTCTTGACTCATTTATTTGCTTCAGCAGTAGGTAAGTATTCGGACCTACTGCTGAAGTAAATAAATGTCTCTCTATATATGTTTATTTATTTTTAACAGACTTGAAAAAAAGGAGGAGTAACTCAATTCGGATTTTTTTAAATATTTTTTCAGGTGAAATGATATACACGCCGGTTGGTCCCATCCCATAGAAATATCATGAAAATCGGTTTAGTACTTTTGTTTTTAAATCAAAATAGCTAGAAATAATGTCGTCCAACGAAATTTCGTAGTTAGCTTTACTGTGACCTTCCAGTGATGTTTACAAATTTCGAATGATGAAAAAATGATAAGTATTAAAAAGCGTAAAATAAAGACTTTTAACCGACTTTTAAACAGGATCAAATTGAATTCAATGAAGTCTGTTATCTCTTTAGTTTTTAAAACGTAATTATCTTGATCATAATACACACAAATGGACATCATAATCATAAGGATTTTATTTGATTTAGCAGTAGTCGAGCATGCAGTAATGTGGATGTGCTCCAAAAGCGTCTAACCTGCTTCTCGAATTCGTAGTTGTCTCCGGCCTTCTTGTGGAAGGAGTCAAAGTGCTGGTAGCCTTTCTTACCGCCACCATCTTTCTTGCGAGAGTAACCTATTTCTCCGTCCCCATCGCTGTGGTAGGACTTGTGGAAGTTCTCTGGCTGTGGGTTTCAGGAATTAGAATCAGGCTCACACGAAATATATAAGACATTAATTGAACTTCAACAACTTGATAAGTGAAGTGATTTCACCAGGTACTGCTCGATTCTCGGACTTGGCTAATCGGGACCTAATTTCACCCCATGTAAGACAATATAAAGTGATCCTTATGATTGTATCGAACAAAATTGATTTTAATTAAATTGATTATGCTCAGAAAACGTTCAAAAATACTGAATGATGATGAAGTCAGTCACATCTTGGACGAAACCAGGAGACAGCCAACGCTGAAGGCGCAATTTTCCTCGTGAAGTGACGTCAACACCCTTTTAATGGAATTTTCAAACGTTTTCGAGCGAGGATGCAATGCTCAACTTACTGGGGCAGCTCTTGCTTCGCGGACGTACGAACCCACAGTCATCATATCATCAGCCACCTCCAAATCCTCCAACGTGATTGCTGGGAAAGCTACTGCAACGTGCAGCGATGCGATTGCTATGATCACCAACCTTAATGTCATCTTTGGAAAATAATAATAATATGGGCACTTTAGACTTAAGTAACCAGAATCTGTCCCTACGAGTACGTGGTTACTTAAAAACAACGCCATAGCCAGCCATAGCATAGTGGCTAACTGTGGGCAACTTTTGAAAAGCCGGGAACGACAGCTTAATAAGCCAAAACACAAACTAACTAACTAACTAACTACACACGAGTGTGTAGCTTACATTTATTTTAAAAGTATTAAAAGTTGAGTGACATAATTACCTTGCGGTACACCAAAAAACGATAGTCAGCACTCGCTCTACAGACTAACTCTTGATAGTAAGTGCAAATCTTGGTTTTATATAACTTATATTGCGACCGAACAGTCTTTCACAATTTACCGACCCCTGACTTTGTTCGTCTGTTGTTGGGGATCACGCTCTGCGTGTTCAATAAAACAATATCTTAAGAATGCTGTTGGGGCTGCCTCGTTACTGCAGTGCTTTAGAAATGTTTGCGAATACGTTGACTGATAGCTTCGCGGCGATTATGCGGAAGCGAGTAGCATCAATAATAAGCAGAGAGAGAGGTAGCGGCAACAGCATTCTAAAAATAATATCAGTAAAGTACGATTGTTCATCACCACTGAGTGAAACTAATTATAATTTAGATTTACTACTCTTAATTTTGTACTATATTTTGTTTGTCTATTATTTTGTCTTTGGACCACAGTTGTCAGCCAATAAAAGTTATTGAATTGAATTGAATAACAATAATAACATACCACACAGCATCATCTAGCCCAAAGTTTTTTTGCGAATACATACATATAATACATAGTAAAACACCAAGACCCGAGAAAAATATTTGTAGATCATAAGAAACATTTGTCCCGCGGCAGGAATCGAAACCGCGATCTTCTGCATCTTAGACGGGCCTTCGCCCTCTGCCCCACAAAGGTCGTCACAACTTATGGAATTTTTAAATCAAATGTGTTTCAATGTTTAGTACCTATACTAAATCACCCGTGAAACCGCTCGTTCTATAGAAATGTCTAATTGCCTAATTATCTAAGTGATGACGTACCTACTAAGATCTTTTGTAATTTCTATGGCCTTCAGAACTTCAGTAGGTAATGATTTAGAAACCTATGATTACCAGAAAGTTAGTGTTGCTCAAATCAATAGTTAGCCATATAAATTCGACCTCAGAGTCAATATAGCATGAAATTATTTTAAGCAAACAATCACTTGAGAAAAGAAACTGTTTGATAATGATGGAATTTGTTGTAACAGTTAATGCTGATCAAATCAATGTGAAGTTTCACACTACCCATTATTACTGCTTTACTTATCTTATCACAAAAAGGCTATTTATTTTGATACCTCTAAAAGATTCTAAGTTTTCTTAAACGCCAAATTTTTCGTCTGCAAAGTTACTGGTACATAGAAAGAAAAGTTCTCGTAATTTTGCAAATGTTTTACTAGCTTCCGTCAAAGCGCCATTAAATCATTTTTTTCTTATGTTACTTTTAATTGCGTGATTCGTCTTTTGTGGAAGCAGTGTACACGGCTATGTAGTTCTTGTCTATCGGTGCCTTTAAACTGTCAGATTTATCTTTAGCGTCGCTTCTGGAGGGAGATTTCGAACTGAGTGATGAGTCTGGTTTGCGAAAAATGTCTGGCAATACGTCGTAGTTTAGCTGCCATTCCTTTTTGAGGTTTATACCTTCGAGTGACTTTGCTCTGAAAAGTAAGTGAGTGAGTGTCAAGATAAGTGATACCTATCGGTGGAGTTCCAACTGAATTGGGAGTTCAGGTGAAAACAAACCAAGTTACTAACATAGTATCGCTGGTTACATCGAATCTAACAAGTTCGAAGCCGACTTGCTTTCCTCTCTGTATTGCATTTTTTGCAAGGATATTTACTATTTCATTACTTTTTGTATTGTCTGGAGGTACGATTAGGACCACCTAAAAGAAAGATTATTTTTAAATCATACTTTTCAAGCTCCTACACATTGGGACAGCAGTCGCTATCTCCATCTGTTCACATACTCACTTGCAGTATGTTATGAACTTTGTACTTGTCGTGAAGAGCCGGTGCGCGTAGACAGTGCGCTGTGAAGTGCATGAGACGCCGAGAACGCACGCAACGCACGCATTGGGCCCATTTCTCCAGAGACGCTGCATCCCACGGACACACGGTCCCGCCGAGTGCTAGACCTCGAATTTGGGACCAGCCTCGTCGCGGTTCCTGCTGCTCCGCCAGCATAGAGTGACCTAATGAGGAGATAATTGGTGATCCTGGTGATCTGTTTTTGAGCGTAAACGTTGCCACACGTTTGCCTGCTTTATGTCTCCTAGATGCTTTGAGTCTCTGCAGGATTCAAGGAACGAATCCGTGAAAACGATTACTTAGGTACAGTAAAGTTCGATCTATTTTAGTTAAATTAACTCTATTAACGATTTGGTTATTAAAAGCCGGTTTTTAGAATGAAATTACTGGCAACACTCAAAAATTATATTAAGGCAACTCTGCAAGTTGGGCCATACATCTTGACATTGAGGTTTTGAGAAATTCATAATTGATCTGAAGAGATTTTGGGGAATTGGGTAACGAAAGCGGCCGGGTCGTAAGGGTGACCAGATCACCCCTAGATGTAATTATAAAGGGTAGTTAAAGAAAATGAAATAAAGTTTGTTAAAATTGATTCTGTATCAGTGTTGATTGGAGCATTATACACAATCACGGTGGTCTATAGGTACCTTGTGCTAAAGCTCTAGCTACGTAGTCGCACAGTATGACCTGCGGCTGTGCCGGCGACACGGCCAGGCCGGGCCAGGCGAGTCGCGCGTGCTGCCGCATGAAGCGGAGCACGCGCGGCACGTCGCCGGGACGAGCGCGTCGCACGCGCACCCGCTCCTCACTCTCGGCGCCCTGCACCTGACGAACAATTCAAATTGAAATACATTATGTATATCAACGCAATACAACTTGTAACATACATGAGTTTTAAGCGAAAGAGTTGCAAGCGCAGCCTGCATACGACCATTTTGCTTCAATACTTTGTTTGTGCGCTATGTCAGTTTTTTCAAACGGTTAAGGCAAAAAATCGTATCGAAACCGAACCTAAATAGTTCAGAGACACGTGCTAAGTGCAAGAATGAAGCCTCTATGACACGATAACAGGGATGGAACTTTTGATAGAATCAATGTCTATCAATTTCGATTAGCAATAGGCAATATTTCATGGATTGTATCAGTTACGTAAGTTTGGTTTCTATCTCAGTTTCTATTCATACGACAGCACGTCTTACAATCAACCAACCTTCCGCAATACCAATTCAATAGTAACAGTATCGCCCGGCTGATTCCGATATACCCGTAAACAAACATTATTATCTACTGCAGGCACTAGTGATACTTATATTTCAAGTTTGTCATGAGATATATATAATCGTTATTAAGGGGCATGATATATAGGTATATGTGGATAAACAACAACTAATCAAAGTATTATTTAAAATTGTTGACACTTTAGAAACAGACTTTTTTTAAATATTGGACCCTTATGCGATCTTAAAGGAAGATGTTTTATTGTAGGCTAGCTGATACTCGCAACTTCGTCCGCGTAAATATCAGTTATCGCGGTTGGATAAATAATATTACTATCCTTCCTTTAGGTTTAAGCTTACTCTATACAAAATTTTGTTAAAATCGATTCAGTAGTTTAGCCGTGAAAGCGTTACAGATAGACAGACAGGCAGAGTTACTTATTTTGTTGCATAGTTATTTTAAACATATGATATCTTCTAAGATGTGATGTCAAGGACAATTTTGTATACAATGAAATTCATAAGGTTATTAACATATTTATTTGGCTAAGGATTAATATTATGTTAATAAAACTTCTTTGTAGGTTATAGTGAGTCAATCTTAAAAGATATATGTATGCTGTCGCGGAACTTTGTGATTAGGGTTGCGTCACGGAACCCTGATCACGAAGTTAAATTATTATCTATGGCATTAAAAACCGGGCGATTGACCTCATACAGTCTTATCTATCCAATAGAGTTCAGAAAGTAGACGTGGGTGGTGAGAGGTCTTCAGGATCAATTATTGATATAGGGGTACCTAGTATCGGGGGTTCGATACTAGGCCCTTTTTTATTCCTAGTATACGTTTACGATACTAACGTTATAACGATTTAGGTACCTTTTTTGTAAAAAATATTTGTGATATAGTTTTATTTGCAGACGATACGTCTTTAATTTTTAAAGTTGATAAGAGTTAAAACCAGTATTTGCAATAACGCAAATGAATCATTATCGTTAGTTCTTAACTGGTTCACTGTAAATAAATCTTTGCTTAATTAAAAAAAAACGAAATGTATCAAGTTCACTTTGCCAAATGTTATTCAAAGCCAGACCAACATTGAAATAAATGGAGAGGCAATTAATCTTGTAGATTCCACGATCTTCCTAGGTCTTAATATTGATGCAAAACTACAGTGGGGACCACAAATTGAAACACTTGCTGGTAGGCTTAGTTCCGCTGCATATGCAGTTCGTGCGATACGGTGGCTTGCTGATGAAGCTACAGCTAGACTAGTTTATTTCAATCACTTCCATAGTGTTATGTCATACGGCATCATTATCTGCTGCTAAGTCTGCTGCTCCATTCTAAGCAGCTGATATTGGTAAATTATTTGTTATTAAAAAAAGGGCAATACGTGCGTACGTAATTTATAAAATGAAACCACGAGAATCTTTGGAGAGAAATATTCAAAGAAATTAATATTCTCACAATAGCTTCACAATATATAAATGAAAATTTGTTATACACACATAAAAATAGAGATGGGTTTCAGCAAAATAGTGACCTTCATAGAATCAATACTATGAATAGACACAAATTATCCCTAGGTTTCGACTAGAAAAAGTAAATAAGTCTTTTATCGGGAACACGGTGCGCTTCTATAATAAGCTTCCAGAAAATGCTACTAAACTACCTTTAAAGAAATTTTAAGCATACATAAAAGGTAGTCTTTTGAAGAAAGCTTATAATAATATAAATTACTATATTATTGATAAGAATGCATGGCCTCATGTCGTTCTGCCCTCAGACAGTTAACCGGCACACTTGAAATGTATAAACTCTCTTGTATTAGTATTTCGTAGTTAAGGTAGATCTATCATGTAAAAAAGCGCTAGGACCAAGACGAGTTTCGAGAGAGTTTCGACGAGATGAATTGGCACCTAAATTCACCTAGTATGTAAGACGTTTCAAAGTAATCCTTGTATTGAATAAAGTATCTTTTGACTTTGACTTGACTTGACTTTATTTAGAACTTTTAAGGAGTAACAATTCCATCATAAACGTCATATTTTTTGCGTAACCGCGTAAAGCAGCGTACTGTTATGAGAGTTGGGCTGTCTTTTTAAAAAAACTAAATTTTAAAATACACTTTTTATTTTACTTATTTAATTAAAATAGAAATAGAAATAATAATTGATTTTATTTTATTGAAATGGTAATTGAAAATAGAAATCGAATTTGGAAGACGAGTGGCTCATTTAAGAGCTTGATCCGAACTGATTAATATTCAAGCTAAAAGTGCCTACTGGGCGGTTTTAG
Organism: Lampropteryx suffumata; assembly: GCA_948098915.1. Lineage (NCBI taxonomy): Eukaryota > Metazoa > Arthropoda > Insecta > Lepidoptera > Geometridae > Lampropteryx > Lampropteryx suffumata. The sequence continues at coordinate 834,239 of OX402551.1, forward strand.
CTTGCTTATTTTACAATTTAGATAGTAAAGGGTTATAGTAGAGTATACAGTAGAGGGTTATAACAACCCCTCGTTTAAGTAAAAACGTATGGTACTAAAGTACTCAGATTTTTAATTAATTCTAATTCGAGGTGGAGAATTTGATTGGGAATCAAGATTCTCTGAATTATTTTCAAGTTGTGTTGGTCTGAACTTATCATAAAAAGTTAAACATTTCTTATTACAAAAATAATAGATAACAAACATTATGAACAAGATTACAAATATGTATGAAACTAGGGAATGTGGTGTTAATTGTGGAACAGACTCAATTTTCAATATATTTTTTTCAATTATATGTAACATGTTTTCAGCTTTATTATTTAATTCGTTTAAGTTATTGGTATTTAATTTAGATATTCGAATTGAAGTCTCAGTATAATTTAATCTTATAAATTTATTCAGATTGCAACATGTATCATCTAGCAAATTTAAATCGGAATGAACATGACTAAACTGATATTTAGGGTGAGTTTTTCCAATTAACTTCACATCCTTACAAAATCCAATACAGTTTGGTTTTAAAGATAAGATGCCAGTTCCTAAAATAGTGTGCTCTGAAATTTCATTATAACATTCAATATTTAATTTTGTTGGTTCTGATTGTGTAAACATCCATCTGTTATTTCCTAAGGATTGACAGATATTAATATGTCCGTATAGGAAATTCGTTTTACATTGTTCCGGAAGTGAGTTCAGGACTCTGGTCATTATTTCCGTTTCACAAATAGGATAATTTTGGACACTAAAGACATCTATTTGTTTGCACAGGTACACTTCGTTGTTGATAGTTTTACAATCGTCGACATTGTTTAATGTTACATATTTAGACTTATCTTCATTAAGTAGAGCTACATAAGATGTAGTAGGTATTATCAGCGCATAAGATTTATGCGTAGTTGCATTGTGAGGAACTGGTACTGGGATGTTTTGTATACAGATTAAAGCTACCTATAGATACCAAAGGAATCTTAAGAGTAAAAACTAACTTATTATCTAAAATATATGAAACTATTTCAGTAAGGCTAATTAATGTGTGAATATTTTCTAATTCTAATTTTCCAGGAAATTCCGCGTACTTGGGTAGGTAAATGTTTTACATTGTTTACTAAATCAAAATATAGATCTTTCGGTGTAAATAATGATGGGAAACAAATACAGTATGTATTTGTTTTAGCGAATAAGATAGAATTTATTAAATCTTCTAGTCTATATGATAAACTTAACATACAAGATTGGAGTACACTAAACATTTAATGTATTCCTGATTTAAATAACAATGAGTTCGTAACTATAGTCATATTATTAGCATAAGCTGATAAATTTTCAACCATCAAGTTTAATTGCTTTTCATTTTTGTTTATTTCTATTATGGAATCATTAAGTTTTAAAATAGCTGATTTTGAGATAAGGATGTTTTCTTTAATTAAATTTAAAGATATTTTATTGTCTTCTTTCAGTATTTGAATGGCATTACTATATTGAATGGCATCATCTTCGTTCCGAATATTTGTTTAAAAACTGTACCTAGTCCCGAAATCCATGCAGATCTCTTTGATTTATTAGATGATAGTAGGTGTGATATAGCATCAAAGTCTCTAGAGATATCGTTGTAAGTTGAAACCAAAGGTTGAATATAATTTTGACACTGTCATTTATAGCATCGCTTCTGGCGCAAATATATTGAGCCGAATGGAGTACGTTTTTAATATTGTCAATGTGTGGTTTTATGTATTCTATTTCTAATGATATTATAATATGTAAATAGTCATTAATTAATTTTACAGATCCTGAAGGGTTGAAATAGATGCTAGGGCTTTTCGTGATGGAATCGATAGCGATGAAGTCTTGGGTACGCGAAAGACCGTGACAGTATTCTGCCACGCTGTCAGAAAATAAACACTAAATTACTTTAAAAAACTAAATTTAACTATATTTCAACTGGTTTATTACTACCTATGTTCATTTATAACTATTTAGTAATAAAAGGTTACGAAGATTACTGGCTAGCTCTTAAGACCTAGGGACGTAGGGCTGATCTACGTCAGCTAATTTTACTTCATCGAAATGATGTTTGACGTGACGACGGTTAATCAACAGAGATAAAGTGTGATTACCGTGAATTTTAACGACTTTATAAGGTCCTTTCCATATTGGTGATAATGCTTTTCTTAATCTTACGTGATTTTTAAGATATACTATGTCACCAACTTTATACGTAACAGGTCGGGATCTTTGATCAAAATATGTTTTCGATGTTTCTTTTGATTTTGCAATATTTTCGAGGGCCTTATGACAGGAGAGCTTAAGGCGATGATTTAGCACTTTAATATAAAAGAGTAGTTCATAAGGAGTGAATTTAGTAGTGGTATGAACATTAGTATTATAGGCTAAAATAGCAGTATAAACATATTTATGCCAGTTAGTATGATTTTCATTAGTGTATGATTTCAGGTATTCTTTAAGAGTTGAATGACTCCTCTCTAAGGCACCTTGTGTTTGAGGGTGGTATGGTGTAGACCATAATTGTTTGATCTTTAGGAATTCACATGTCTTCTTGAATAAGTCAGCGGTGAAATTAGTACCTTGATCGGTAAGTATCATTCTAGGTATGCCGAATAAGGAAATGAAATGATTAGGACATTCGCAAGAATCTTCAGCCGTCACGTTACTGATGGGATAAGAAAAATAAAACTTTGTTAAATCGTCTTGAATCGTTAGTATGTATTTAAGATTGATTAGGCCAGCTTCGGGAAGCGGTCCTACGATGTCTAAACTAATTCGCTCGAATGGTGCAGTTGACGTAGATGTTATTTGCATAGGAGCTCGGTTAGTTTTACGTAACGCTTTGTTTGTTTGACACTGAGGGCATTTTTTGGCATAAGTTTCGATATCTGTTCTCATTTTTCTCCAGTGATACCTTTCTTTTAGACGATTATACATTCGAGATGAGCCAACGTGACCGGCTATGGGTAAGTCATGATTTTCTTTTAGAGTTCTAGGAATTTCGCTTGGTGTGGGGATATCATCGAGTTTTTGTAAACTTTTATGATGATATTGGTATCGTGAAATAGGAAAGCTAGAATATTATAAACTTTTGTATAAGATAATTTGACAAAAGGGTCATTCAAATCAGAAATGGCGATTTCTAGGTTTTGATCATTATTAATGAGTAGTTTACTTTTAAGTGATTTCAGGGACTGGAAGAGTTCGGGGTATTGTATAATATCAAAATGATTGATTTTAGTGAATAGAAAATGATATGTTTTATCTTTTGTTTTCAGGTCCAGCGAGGTACAATACAGAGTTTGTTCTTTCTCCAGGAACTCTGATGCGTTGTCAATATTAGCAAGGACTTCTTCGACGTAAGGATTGGCTTCATCGAGATCAATGGATGTTGGGATGACAACGATTTTGGAATCAGAGGACAATAATGGGTTAGTATACTCGTGAATTGTAGTGTTGTAAGTATACAAACGCCAGTTCGGCTACCAAATGAACATAGGAACTGTCGATGCGATTGAATTGCTAATAAATGAAGTGTTATGTAATCTAAATAAAAAAATGAAAGTTGCAGGTATATTTTTGGACCTATCTTCTGCATTCGATACAATTGATCATGACATCTTACTTGCTAAATTAGAGTTTTATGGATTGCGGGGTAATGTCCTGAGTATTGTTAAATCATATTTTAGCAGTAGATACCAGTTTGTTGAACTTCATAATATTGTTAAATGCCAAGAGGTAGCGACCAAATCCAAACTAACTAATATAACACGTGGAGTTCCACAGGGCTCTATACTAAGACCTATTTTCTTTATAATTTTTTTGAATGACCTTATAAATTTTATTTCTAATACTATACCTGACATTACATTAATTATTTATGCTGATGATACAAATGCAATAGTTCCAGCACGTAGTTTACAAGAACTTCAGCTCAAAATAAATAATGCGCTTGTGGCTTTTAATGAATGGTTTCATGTAAATAATTTAAAATTAAATATTAATAAAACGAATGCTATATTATTTAGAACGACCGCCCGCAGGCATGAAACTTTTGACATAATAAACAGGGGAGTTAAGATTAAACTCACTGATAGCGTAAAATTTCTAGGAGTCCATATTGATCAGTTCTTAAACTGGAAAAAAGAATTAGAGTCTATAGAGAACTCTGTAAGTTCTGCCTGCTATGCCATAAGAAGTCTGAGAGATGACGTAAATCTCAAACAACTCAAAACTGTATATTACGCCTTGGTTGAGTCAAAATTAAGGTATAGCATTAAATTCTGGGGACGCAGTTACGCCTATAACATGAATAGAGCTTTTGTTATCCAAAAACGAGCCATTCGCACCATGGTGCGGATTCCGCTATGGGAATCGTGTAAAAAGTATTTTAAGGAGCTAAACATTTTGACTCTTCCTAGCCTCTACATCTTAGTAACTGTCATGGATATTGTACGGCATCCCTCTAAATATGAATCGCCAGAACAAAGAGCACTAAGGTTAGAAACAAGAAGAAAAGATGTCCTCAATGTCCGAGGTTGGAAGTTGTTAAGCATGGGTGTCAATTTCAAGCGGTTAGATTATACAACTCTCTGCCTGTTGAATTTATTTGTACTTTTTGAACTATTGGTAGCCCAAATATATTTAAAAATAAGCTTAAAAAGCTCTTGCTAGAAGCGTGCTTTTATACCGTGGACGAACTCCAACTGTAGTTGTTATTGAAATTGAATTATATAACATTAATATTTATTTTTATTTTCTTTAATTTAATTGTACTTTATTGTTTGTTTTTTATTATCTATTGTTTTAATTATGTGTAATTTTAGGCCAATTTAATGTAAGACTATATTCAAATACAATGTATATTGTTAAATGAATAAATGAAATAAATATAGTCTTTATTAGTCATAGCTTTTAAGAAATCAGGGTACGAGTTTTCTTGGAGTTCGGTAAATTTACAGGTAAATTATTTTCATTAGATATAGTAGGATTCGGAGAATCGACGTAAGCATCTAATCGAGAGGTTGAAGGTAAGTCGTTAGGATTAGTTTCAACGTTGTTTTCAGGAATCAGGGGATTTGGAATTGGGTCTGGTAAGTTTAAAGGACTGAAATATCGAGATCAGCGAGATTCAAGGGTTCAATTTCGTCTTGTATAGGGTTGACAGGATATTGAGAAAGAGCGTCAGCTGCCGTGTTGAGTTTACCTTTTTGGTAACCTATTTGGTAATCGTATTCAGATAATTTCAGGCGCCACCTTTGTTGTTTGCTGCCAGGATCTTTGTGATTCATAAGCCACGTGAGAGGCCTATGATCAGTGATGATATAGAATTTGCGTCCATACAAATATGGGCGGAAGGTCCTACAACCAAAGAGGACAGCTAAGAGTTCTTTCTCTGTTGTATTATAATTGGACTCGCTTGTATTAAGTGTCCGTGAAGCGTAAGCTATAGGTATTTCTTGACTTTTTGACCCTTGAGAAAAGACTGCGTCTATAGCGTAATTAGAAGCGTCACATGTCAATGTAAAAGGAATAGAAAAGTCTGGGTATATAAGGACTGGAGCAGAGGTAAGTTTATTTTTTAAGTTATCAAAAGCTACTTGTTGTTGATTTTCCCATGAATATACTACATTATTTCAAGAGTTGAGTCAGTGGTTTAGCGAGTTTTGAGAAATCGGGAATAAATCGACGATAGTAAGAGACGAGACCTAGGAAGGATTTAATGTCTTTAGGACATTTTTTGGGAGTTGGAAATTGAGTTACCGCTTTTATCTTTTCAGGATTTGGTTTGACGCCTTTTTCGGTTATGACGTGGCTAAGATAGGCTACTTCACGCCGGAGAAACTCACACTTATCAGGCTGGAGTTTTAGATTGAAATCTCTAAGACGTCGGAAAACCATTTCTAAGTTTTGGATGTGGCTCGAAAGATCATGTGAATAAAATACGATGTCATCCAAGTACACAAAGCACCGGATGTCTTGAAGGCCGGCAAGGGCAGTATTCATTAGCCTTTGGAAGGTTGCAGGCGCGTTCTTTAGCCCGAAAGGCATGCGGATAAACTCGTAGTGACCTTGAGGTACGCTGAAGGCTGTCTTGGGTGCGTCTTCTTTGTTTATAAGAATTTGGTAAAATCCTGAAGCTAGGTCAAGAGTAGAGAAGTATTTACTTTGAGCAAGTTGATCTAGGATCTCGAGAGATTTGTGGGATAGGATAACTATCACCGACGGTGATGTCATTGAGATTACGGTAATCGATGACAACGCGCCATTTGCGTTGTCCGGAAACGTCTAATTTCTTGGGGACTACCCAGATAGGAGACGACCAGGGAGACTCTGAAGGCTTTATTATGCCTTGATCTAGCATTTGGTCGATTTGTTTTGACACTTTTTGTTTATGCACCTCGGGGAAGCGATAGGATTTGACATGGATGGGATTCTATGGTGTCGTTTTTATTTCGTGTTTTACTGCATTAGTATACGAGAGCTTATCCCCGGGGACATAGAATATGTCTGAATACTCGGAGCAGATGACGTGGAGAGCATTGGCTTCTTCAGAATTAAGATGATTTGTTCTAAGAAGGTTTAGAGTTTCTTGGGTTTGAAGGTAAGAGTCGGTGTTTTGATGTTGGTAGGCTTTAGTAGAGTTAACATGTTCATAGGTCATGTCATTTGAATTCAGAGGAACAAGTGTTATATTCAAATTGGATTTGAGAGTCGAGAGGGGTTTCGGAGGTGTTAATAACTGAGATATTTATCCTTTTGCTATCTTTTACCCTCACTAAGCAATTAGCAATCAGTAATTTTTTGTACTGATTTTGATCTAGGACAAGACCTTCTCTGATCTCAGGGTTAGAAATGGAACACTCAATCATTGTTTCCGATCTACCAGGTAGGGAATAGACTGGTTCATGGAACATAAATGGGATTTCTGTATTATCAAATTTGAGTTTGTTTGTGTTGTCGATACTATAGCCAAAAGAGTTGAGCATATCTGTTCCAATGATACCGTCAAAAGGGAGATGTATTTCGTTAATAACATGGAATTTGTGAGTAATAAATTTATGAGTGGAGTCCGTGAGGTACATTTTTAGAGGAAAATATCCAAGTGTTTTTGTTGAACTTTGGTCTCCGGGTTCAATTCCTTTTAAATGGATAGGTTCCTCGGTCAGTTTGGGAACTTTTTTGAAGCATGAAGATTTGAGAAGGCTCACTATTGAACCAGAGTCTACCAAAAGAGACAGAGGGAGATCTGAAATTGTTGAGATTATTTGGACAATAGGAAGTAGGATTTTGTTAGGGTTAGTAGTAATTTTAAAAACTTGATTTTGTTGTGTGGATTCAGTGGGCACAGTGGAAGCAGTGGGTTTTACAGGAACAGAGAATTTGGTGAGTTTGGATTCGGTGGAGACAGTGGATATAGCAGAAGCAGTGGGTTCAGTAGATTTGGCGTCAGCCGATACAGTGGAAACAGTGGATTTAGTAGGTTTGGCGTCAGCCGATACAGTGGAAACAGTGGATTTAGTAGGTTTAGCATTAGCCGATACAGTGGATTTTGTAAGTTTGGCCTTAGCCGATATATAGTGGATACGGTGTCAGATTTAGTAGGAAAGTGGCATGATTTCGCATGACACCTATACGAGCCACTTATTCGTTTTTTGAAACTTCGTTCTCACTAAGGTCGTCGTCGAACTCAGTTTCTTCTACAAGGTTCACCTTTTGCGGTGGCTTGTAGCCGGGTGTCGACGGGCGTTAATTTTTATCGCGATTATTGTATTCGCGTTTCCTACTGTTTTCGATTGAATGTCCCGGGTTCTTACAGTACCTACAGACTTCGTCGCTACGATTTTGGTTAGTACCGGGACTTTGATTTTTTTGGATATCGCGATTGAAGGTTTTCGGTTTGTTGACCGAATTATTATTTTTACCTTCCGGTCGTCTATACATAGCCTGTTGTATTTTCTCTTCCGAGATGGCCAAGTTTATGGCCTCGTTTAGGCTTTTAGGAGCTCTGCACCTAACAATTGTTGAAATGCGTGGGAATATTCCCATTGTAAAGTGATGGAGGGCTAGATCCTCCATTCCTCTCTTATGTCGACAATAGGTGCCAAACGGTCGTATTGAATGGATACTCATCTTTGTCCATGTATATTCCCTCAGGAGTTCCTCAGGGCTCCTTATTAGGTCCCCTGCTTTTTACGTTGTTCGTTAATGTTATCTCTTCCTGCTTTCATAACTCTAAAATACATCTATATGCTGATGACATGAAAATTCTATCTCAGATAAAGTCTGTTAGTGAAGCACACCGATTGCAGGCTGACCTCCTCAGATTTCAAACCTATTGTACACAAAATAAGTTGGACTTAAATGTCTCTAAGTGTTACATTTGCTCGTACACGCGTAAACAGACAATAATTAAATTTGATTATGCTCTGCATAGTACACTATTAACAAGACTCGATACCATCACAGATCTAGGCATAGTCTTTGACAGTAAGCTCATCTTCAAAGACCATATTGACAATATTGTATCTAAGGCGTCCCGTGCACTTGGTTTCGTTTTCCGAATGTCCTCTGAATTCAATAGTATAAAAACATTTAAAATCCTGTACTGCGCATACGATTGTAGTCACCTTGAATACGCTTCTCAGGTTCGGAACCCATGCTACGACATCAATATTACTAGGGTAGATGGTATTCATAAAAGATTTTTACGTTATTTACAGTTTCGCGCCAATACCTACCTTTCTGACTATAAGACAAGATGTCGCAAATTTCATTTCCTCCCCCTTTTTGAACGTAGATGTATCTCCGATTTGTCATACCTCATGGGCATAGCGAATGGTACAGTTGACTGTCCGGAGTTGCTAGAACTATTGGAACTGCGCACTGTGATTGGGTTAAGAAATCCTATAACTCTACACGTTCAGCATGCCAAAACTAATTATAGGCAAAATGCTTTCATAATTAGAGCATGCTCTTCGTTAACTCTTTGGCAAAGGCAAACATTGACATTGACATTTTCAACACTCCAATAAGTAAGTTAAAGCGCATACTCAATGATTAATTCTTCTTGGTAAATCAATCGTAGTTTACTCATTATATGTAATTGTTTTGTTTTATTAATTTTTTGTTCTTCAAAATTTCATGCATTCAATGATTTTCTAGAATCCGTCGTCTGCTACTGTATTTCTACTTACTTATATTCTTTTTTTTTTACTACAAGTGGAAACTTTTAATGGGCCCTCTGTAAAATATGTGCCTTGCATATATTATGTATTTCATAATTAACAATGTATCTACATAGCTGTAAGTTTTCCTAAACCGAATAAAATAAAAAATAAAAATTGCCACAGTGCGACCGGCTACTTCTTTCTCCTTATTATTTTGTAAGGAAATCTCGGTTAGTAACTGAGATAAGCATGTTTCGATTTTCAGAGCGAATTGGGACACAGTTTCCTGCGGGCCTTGCCTGCTCTCTTGAAGTTCCGTGAGCAAATGCGAATAATGTTTGCGCTCACAAAATTGATTTTTGAGAAAGTCTTTAAGTTGTGTCCAATTGTTAAAGTCTTTAATCGAGCAGGCATGCTCCGCTTTACCTCTTAACTGGCTTAGAATATATTTAAACAGGATGGGCTTTTGTACATCCGTTGCCATTTCATGAACATTATCTCCGTTCGTGACGAATGAGTTGAGAGTTTCTCTACTCCCGTCGTATGCGTTTACGATTTGAAGAGGGTGTTGAGGTCAACCTCAACCGATTTCGGTGTGGTGTCAGATTGTTTCGACATAGTTTTTGATTTAGGAGATGGTAATGGAGATTCCGGTAATGGTGAATTAATCAGTAATTGTAATGAGTCTTTTGTTTCTCTAGACTCTGTGGTCATAATAGAATTCGATTGTTTAGTCTGCCAGCGTTATCCGTTCGTACTGCAATTTGTTTACACTGCACTGATAACACTTGAATGAATTCACTCGCTCACTTGTTATAAAGTTTGAATGACTCACCGGGCTAGCAGGAACATTGCAAATATAGGACTCATCTGGAATCGGTGTACTAAGTACCGAGTAAGTAGGTAGGTACCCACTTCCTCTAGGTACTTAGCTGGTTACCTTGGAGCTCGGTGACGATTCGGCGGGGACCCGGTGTTCACCAGGTAAGTGAAGTGATCCAGTGGGCAGGACTCGGCGACACAGTGAGAGGGCACAGCGAGTGGACACGGCGAGAGGACATGGCGAGAGGACACGACGAGAGGACACGGCGATATTATGAGGTGAGTGGTACAGGACCACTGAGTAGTGCGCGGCACGGTGAAAAGATACGGCGAAACGACGAAGTCATACAGCGACACCCGTAAGTATTTTGTACACTGTGTTCACGCGTTTGCAGATAAACTTTTAGTTTTTTCACTTTGGTAGAACGAGGCGTTTCCGAGGATTTTCACTTTTAAATCCCACCGCTGCCACCAATGTTATATGAGATTTGGGCTGAGTCTTTTAAAAAAAACGAAATTTTAAAATACACTTTTTATGTTACTTATTTAATTAAAATAGAAATATAAATAATAATTGATTTGATTTTATTGAAATGGTAATTGAAAATAGAAATCGAATTTGGAAGACGAGTGGCTCATTTAAGAGCTTGATCCGAACTGATTAATATTCAAGCTAAAAGTGCCTACTGGGCGGTTTTAGCTTGCTTATTTTACAATTTAGATTACAGTAGAGGGTTATAACAGTACGCTACGGAAGCTCTCAAAAAGGAATATATTTTCCCGTTTTTGTTACATTTTCCATTAACGCTCCTATTAGTCGCAGCGTGATTTTATAAACCCTAAAGCCTTCCTCGATAAATGAACTATCCGATACAAAAATATTTTTTCAATTCAAACCAGTAGTTCCTGAGATTAGCGCGTTCAACCAAACAAACAAACAAACAAACTTTTCAGCTTTATACGTAATATTAGTATAGATATAAATTATTATAGCAATAGAGAAAGATATTTTTTTAAAGAAAGCACTATTTGTTTAAATACATATATTAAACTAGCTGTTGCTCGCGACTTCGTCTGCATTTTCGTTTCAAGCAAATCGCACCACGCGTTAAAATGTTTCATACATTCATTTTCACCCCTTTTCACCATCTTAGGGGTTTAATTTTAAAAAATCCCGCCTTAGTGGGTGGTTTTGCTATAAAAAAAGCTACCTTTCAAATTTCAGCTTTCTAGCTTCAACGGTTTCGGCTCGGCGATGATGAATCAGTCAGTCAGTCAGTCAAAAATATGGTTTTGATTATTTTTGTCAAATAAACAATATTATCTCATGAATATCTATAGGTACCTACAATTAGTATAGAATGAGTAGGTATTACTATTATTTACAAAAATAATTACATAAATGTACATAATAATATACAACAATATCAAATACATGTGAAACAGTTGATCGATCTAAGGACCGTTTAAAACTATCTATAGATAGCTCAACTGATCCAGATCACTGCCAGAGGGAAATAATATTAACTGGTTACAGTTAATATTATTTTGTCTCTAAATATGTTTCGCAGTGTATCGGAACCTACTTCTACATAATATTATATAATGTAAGAGCATTGATGAATTTACCATAACCTGCTTGGATGTAGCATCGGATTTTGGAGTGTCAGCAAATGCCCTCTTGTAGTTGCTGTTGATATTGAGGGCTCTTGTGACAGGCTGCCGCCTCGCCAAACACTTCACCCATTTGGCTAACATGGACATGATGGGGCATCCGAGAATGAGTGCACTTTAAGTTTTGATAGGTAGCTATTTTTTTTATTTCCGCCTGCTCATTATGTTTTCTTGTAATTTCACATTGAATTTGATGAATAACCGGTTATTAAAATGTTATGGCATATTGACGGTTGCAATATTTCTGTGACACTGCACTGACAATTAAACTTTGTAAAATATTTTAGTCTCTGACTTTCTTTTTCGGAATTTGAACGTGAGGGGTTTCTAATAAAAGAGGTTGGTTATTGTATGTCACAACAGCCCGCTGCGCTCCTGCTTCGCTTTGAACTCGCTCGTGAATCGCCAATGTGGTTGTGGCAATAGAATATCTTACTGATAATATAATAATACCGGACATTTCATTTCATTTCATATACTACTTATATACTTTTTTTTGTAAATACATACATATTATACATAGACAACACCCAGACCCAAAACAAATACTTGCAGATCATACAAATATTTGTCTCGCGGCGGGAATCGAACCCGCAACCTTTTGCGTCTCAGCCGGACCTAAGCCCACTGCGCCACAGAGGTCGTCAACTGATAATCATTGTGTAGCGTTTCCCGCTGATTATTTCATACCCGTATATTTAAATGAAGAAGATTAAAGTAAATTCCTTTGGTAAGTAACTTGAGGCGTTTATATCTTAACTATAACTAAGACTGCGTGCATCGACTATAACAACTATTCAGTAGGTAGGTAGGTAGGTACTATTTAAAAAGACAAAGAGTTCATGGTCAAACAAAACTCTACACCTCATTCTTCTGCCACGTCAACAAGTTTAACAAAAACTGTCATCAGTTGAACCTTTTAGAAATGTAACAATTTTATAACAAAATATAAAAAAAACTGAAAGTAAAATTACAGCAAAGTAATGCGGATTTTATCAACTACGCAATGAATTTCTCAAAAGCTTTAAAGATAGGCCTGCGGGTGAAACAGCTTCCTAATCAGCCAAGCATCAACTCGTCCTTCACGAGGTTCAGGAAACCATCTCCTTGTGACGTCTGCTTGTATCCCCCGGACAAGAGACCAGTAGGTTTATTTAGCGTTTAACTGCCCACATATTATTTGGAATAGTTAATATTGTATTTAAGTGTTCCTACATTTTAGGCTAATATGCGGTTATCTGACAATAAATAATAGATCTTGCAACATGAGCAACATTGCTGTTCTATATTACCTACTGGTTCTAATAATGGCAACTTCGTTGGTAAAGACCTAATTGTATTCTGACGCGATAACATATTGAACCATTCTTCAAACACGAGGTGCGTTTATTAAATAGCTTAGCTCATTCGAATCGTAATGCTACTCGATTTATAATAATTCTTGATAAATGCCATCTTGTATCAACACAGATAGGTACTCATACCTATTTGGTTTGACGATAAACCGCAGTTATTAAATTCCAAAGCTCTGAAATACACTATTATGCCTATTGTTTTCAGTGTTTCGATATGCGTAAAGTGATGATAGAACGCGGCAATCAATGCCACGCGAAGCTCATCAGATCGTTTCTGTACACCCACTACTGGCCTCGGGAACCCAGTATTTGTGGGTTATGGATGGGATACAACTGCCCTTACTTAGACGTGCTGACTGAGAAATACTCGCATCAAGGTGAGTTTCTCCTAGCGCAACAGGTAACGTGGCGATCCTTTCTTTGCTATCGGATTTTTTAAGTAAATATAAGTAATAATGCCGGACATTTCACACAGCATCATCTGACCCTAAAGTAAGCAGGCCTTATGTTATAGGACCACATCTATATCTATAAAAGGCGATGTGTGTATTGTATGTATGTATGTTACCTATAGACTCCGAAACGACTGGACCGATTTCGATTTTTTTTTAGCAAATCATCAGATTGCCCTAGTGGCTGATCCTGTGTAGTTTGGTAGCGATCGGATCAACAGAACTTTTTTTTTGCATCAAATTTGGTATGGTCATAGATTGTATCTTAGGAACGGACATGGCTACTTTTTATGTATGCATGCGAAGCCGCGGGCAGAAGCTAGTGACTTATATACTTGTTTTTAAAATACATCCATATTATACAAAGAAACACCTAGACCCTCCTTTGTCCACCTCGTTCGTTCACTGTTTAAAACTTTCTCCGTCCGTAATTATAAAAATAATCTTATACAGGTGACCGTTTCCTCGCCTTTGAACAAATGGACCGTACAAATGAGCGTAAACTGATTGGAGTGTGCGTAGCCAACAAAGTCTGGCCGTGGATGATAGACGAGCTGGAGGAGTGGGCGCATTATACTGCGTCGCCGCCCGAGCGGCAACATATGTATTTCACCGCTCATTGCCTGAAGCAACCAAATCTGTTCAAAAAGTACCACGTGGACTTTATCTATGACGTAAGTTTATCTGGTCTCGCAGCTCAGTTGGTAGTAACGCTGCCTTCTGAACTGTAAGTTGTATGTTCAAAATTCTTATGATTCACTTTGTTTTTAAACGACTTCGAAAAAAGGAGGAGATATCAATTGGTTGTATTTTTTTGTTTGTTACCTCATAACTCCGTCATTTACGAACCGATTTGAAAAATTATTTTGATGTGGAAGGTTAAACTTTACGATTGGTCCCGTAGAAATTTCATCATTTTGATGTCCAGTAATTTTTTATGATAATAACTGAAAAAAATATGTCATCCAATTAGGTAATCGAAATTTTAATACATATTTTGCTTTCCTGTGACTTTCCAGTGGTGTTTACGAACTTCGAAGAATTAAAGTACTAAAAAGCATAAAGTTAAAACTTTTTTTTAACCGACTTCAAAAAAAAAAAAGGAGGTTCACAATTCGTATTGTATTCGTATGTTTTTTTATGGGTTTAAATTTAATCCAACGAAGCCGGTTTTTCTTTTTAGTTTTTAAAACGTAATTATTTACACAAGTATTCTATCAGTCATCTAGTTCCAATACTTAGTACAAGCTATGCGTTGCATAGTTTGGTATTATTTGTATAACTCGCCAGTAGGGCTACCACGAGTTTAGCTAGCCTGTAGCTGACTCCTATTGTACTTGCGAGTTAATCTGAAGCTCTTTGAAATGACGTTGAAAGTGTTAACGAAACCTAGTCCTGTACCAAAGCTAGTCAGCTTTGTGAGTCACACCTTGGTCATACACAATACTTCATTACTTTTGGCTCCGCCTGAAAACCAGCGCTGCCCTAATCCTCCATTAGTGCGGTACAGCATTATGTTGAGACGGGGATTTTGCCTCTCACAACAATTTAAGTTAACATAGGTGCACTACATGACGACTTATACTTAATTTACTTGATGACTAATACTTATACTTAATCGATGGTTTCTTAACCATGGATGGAGTATATTTAAATCACCATCACCGATCTAAATTATTATAAATGTATTCAAAATTATAGTATGGATTAATGGCAGTGCCTAATATACGAGCTTGTTTGTGCCATTGTTCAAAACAACATATTTTCTTTGTTATTTCTTTATATACTATAGTAAATTTGAAAGACCATCTATCAAACCGCATTAGTTCTCCTTGGTGAATTGGAAGATGTTTCTCTCCATACCATCTAGTGATTCCCTCGTCCACATATTTATTTCAGATTGAGATCTTAGGCACAGCCGCTGAGGTGACCGGGCATGGCGTGGCTACGCAACTGCTGCGCACTGCACTTGCTCAGGCGCAGGACCTGAGATATCCGATTGCGCAACTCGTCTCTGTCAGTCAGTACACGTGAGTGTCTTCAACAACATGAATACCTACTGTTTTTATGTGCAGAAACAGGTGCACGAGGCGAGTGTGAATGGTGAAACCCGAAAGGAATCTCGACGTTACGTCACTTAGGCCAAATTGAGGATGTGTTAGAGAAAGGCCAGGTTAAGAGTATCCTAAGCCGACGGGCATGTATGAGGAATGTGAAGAGAGGTGCCAAAAAAAGGAAAAAAATGAAAAAAAGGAGCAAAAGAAGTTGTCAGGATCGTAGCAAGTGAAAATCCATAGTCTCTGCCTACCCCATTGCCATTAGTTACTTACCCCATTTTTATTCTCTCTACCTTGCAGGTTAACAGTTAGAAAATGCTACTAAGTCCACCTATTGCACAACAGTGTATATGTTTGTGCAATAAAAGATTAAATGAAATAAAAATAAATAGGAAATAGGCGTGGTTTTTTAAATGGTCGACCTGAGTACCTATAAAGTTACTTATCCTTCCAGCACAAAATGCTGTGATCGAACTGGCATGAAGGAGGAGTGGTCGATGAACTATACAGACTTCGTGGACGACGCGGGTCAGCGCGTTTTCTTCCCGCGCCGGCCGCATCACACCGTCAGGATCTACACGCGGCGCTACGACCCGCGCCGGGGCGGCGAGATGCCTTGCGAGGTTCAGTACCACCCGGGCGTTGAGATTTACAAGCCACCTTCGTAAAGTAAGTTTTTCACTTCTCCTGGAGCATCATAAATTGATATATACAGAAGTAAATCGTTGTGAAAGTGACATCTACGGTGGAATGGTATATGGTGCGCATCCGGAGACCTGCAGCTGTGAATATTCTTATTGTCCACAATAACATGTTCAGCGTTATTGATCATATATAAAATTTCAGGTTTCCTAGCAATATAAGATATAAATGGCCATATGGCAGATATAAATATAGTGTTTCGCACCGGATTTTATTACAGCGCTATCTTCTGATGTGATCATGTATTAGTGAATTCTGCAAGGGTATGAATCAAATAAATAAGTGTTTGCAGTAAACGAATCATTTTAAAACTAGGAAATAAGTAACAAATTGTGTTCAATAATGTATAGAAATAAAACTGCTTGAAAAAAAACTGAATATTTTAATTAAAATTGATACAAAACCTTAGTTTCTACTCTCTACATCTATTTACTAATAATAATAAATACTGGAACGTAGGTACTTTTATTTATACAAGATATTCCTTTTCTAATTAATACCTGCTAAAAGTTTAATAATAATAAACATCTCTTAAAACATAAACCCCTTATAAATTTACGATCAGCGTAGACCCAGACGGAAAACACATTTGTAATCCAATGAAAACATGCTAGACAGTTTTTAAAACGTTCTTACTGGCAATTTAAACTACGCATTCGCTACATGGCGTCTCCTCAAGCCACCGCAAAGTGGCTTTTGAATTCTGCGCAGTATAAGTTAGTTCTTCTTGGCATAACCCCAGTGGGATCCCCCCTCTTTGCCCCCCTTCTTCCCGTGCGAGGATTGGTGCCGATGATGTTCCTCGTGACCTTGCTTGCCGTCGTGGCCTTTGTGGTCTGCGTCCACGTGTCCTTTGTTGCTGAGGACAAAAAGGTATATTGTAATTTGTACATTCTTTAAAAGCACTTATCGTATAGCTTTGTCCTTCCCACAAAAGCATCTATGGCATACAAACAGATGATCTTGGAATGATTATGTTGCTGTGACCAATGGGCGACCAGTGGCATTATATTGCTTCGGAGATCAAGTGGTCCTGACCATAACCAATCGCAAGGCCATAATAAAGGTATTTTAACATACCTACCCTACCTACCTAGGCCTTATACCTGTAAGTGAACCTATCAAAGCTGGCCACTGTCTCATAACTACGATCTTACTGCAGATCTTATCACCATGTGGTTGATTACCGTTCTGGCTGCTTCTGTAAACATTGGTTTCCTAACAGGCTTAAGGTTACTTTACGGTACGGTACGATACTTTACGGTACTACTTTCCCTCGGGCTACCCTTAGTTCCCGGAGTCGATAGTTACCTGTATCCTTTCTTCCCTCTCTCAACAAAGTCGTGGCCGGCGTTGACGTGATGCGCCTTCTTTTTACCGCTCTCGTCGGACGCGTGCTTGGCGTTGAACTTTCCGTAGCGATGGTGCTCGCCGCTCTTGTGGTAGTCGTCGTAGAACTTGTGCTCTTTGTGGAACTCGTCCTTGTGGTATTTGTTGTGGTACCCTGAAATTAGAAGGGGCCTCTGATTATTTTACAATAAAGGCTTTATTAGTCCCCAATTTCTAAAATTCTAGACCATAGGTATGGCGAAGATAAACTATCAATTCCTTAAAAGCAATTTTTGCCTACTTTGCTCTGTCGTACTTTGCTGCAACCGTTAAGTTTTATTGTATCATTTTTAACATCCAGACAAAGTGCTGGTGAGTAGCATTTTTCTAATAAGTATCTAATCTTATTGCAACTAGCGTTACTTTAGATTGCGTCAAACCAAACAATAAAAACCTAATCAAGCAAATTAATTCTAACCAGAACGTGGTAATGGTAAATTGAAAATAGAAATACCCGTTGAGGTCATGTTCAATACTTTTATTACAATGAGCTTGCGTAATGATTCGCTTTCGCCGACCGCAACAGTTTACAAGCTAAGAGTATTTACAGTAAATAATATTGAGGATTTGTTATCTGACAATCGTTGCGCATTAGAATTGGCTGAGATTAGAGATGCAGGTTCGATTCGAACGGGCTGCTCAATACATTATGTTACTGCTTAACAAAATATATTTTAATTCCGGTTTCCTTGCCAAATTCTTATCATTGTTTTGAGCACTGTTTTGAAACTTCTGGAATAGAATATCAATTTTCTTGTAATACAACAGCTCTGTAAATAAACTACAAATATATCTATTAGCTCCGTTACCTTTAGTTTTGTGTCCTTTCTTGTGCCCCTTTTTCTCATCAAACTTAGCGCCTCTTTGGCCATGCGCCTCTTCTTCGTGACTGCCTTTGTGCCCTGCATGGTCGTGGTGCTTCTTTTTCTTGCCTAAGGCCTCTTCATATTCTTTCCTGTGGAGCTCGTCAGTTTTGTGTCCCTTGCCACCTTTGTCTACATGGTGGTCCTGGTTGAAACCTTTAGTGCTCTGAAAATGGTTGATTTTTGATAGGTTTGGCATATCGTACCTAAATATTTTATTGGAAAAGCTCATATAGTTTCGACCCTTTTATTATTGAGGTAGGTATTTATGTTTGATAACATGACTTGTCGAATACAATAATGTTGATTTAATAACAGCAGGTTTATTAAAAAAGTACTCGGATACCTATATAACACAATAAACTTAGTAAAAACACACTGATTGCTAAATAAGATCAGAAACGCATACTATCTGCTCACTCATCAAAGGCATTTATGAATACTAGTGGTCGCCCACTGGTCGAAATTTGACCATAATTAATTGGTAATTAATGTATTTTTTATGCATAATTGATATAAAATATAGGCATTCTGCACTCCTTCTTTATATAAACTATAAGTGTGCGAAATTTCATACTCCTCCGTCCTCTCAATTTTTGTAAAAAGGGATACAAAGTTTTTGTTTCACGTATTAATATATTATATAGATATGCCTATAGCAACTTACGTATTAAAACAGCTACATTGTTATGTAGATTGTTAATAGCCAGTTCACACAATATCCTATTGATACTGACTTGGGTACTGCAGATAACTGCCGCTTTATCAATTGATCACTTATTGCACAAAACGATCTCGACCCGGTTGTTACTTTGTGAGTGAATTGTCCCCCTTCAATCCTTAAGGAACGGATATGCACAATTCTCGGTGGTATATTACATAACTGTAACTACGATCTGATTTCATAAGATTTGCAAATATTAATAAAACTAGATCTAAACTCAATAAAACTTAACTAAACTCTTTGAGCTAAACTCAATATACCTACTCAAAAAAATCAAGTCTACCATTCATATTAGTATGTAGATCATCTTATAAAAGTACTTTGAAAGCAGAGACCTAACATCAAACACACATACCTTAGTACCCTGCTCCTTGTGATTCTTTGCGTGGTTTGCATGTCCACCGCCTTGCGAATGACCATGGCTATGCTTGGCGTGATGTTTCTGTTGATGACCAGCGGCCGCAACGGACTGATCGCCATCTAACTGCTGTAAAGGCACAAGGGGAACCGATGCTACAGCGAGCGGAACCTCGTGAGACACAGCGGACAACACAGGAGACACAGGGCTAAGCACATGAAATTGAGCCGGGGCTTGCAGCTTTGATAAAAATGGCGATGGCTGGCTTAATTGGCGGTGATTTTGTTGATGCAAGGTCAACACTGGACCATGATTGATAGGTTGGTTTGATCCGGACAGTACGTTAGTTTTTTGGTGAAATCGAGCATGGTCAAAAGGTTGATGGTTTGATGGAACAGGCAACACATTCTTAGAACTCACGTCTGGATTTAGGTATCTTGCAGATTTCGGCGCACCGGGCGCGGCGTAAACCCTGTTATAGTGATCAGCGCTGGCTGCCAACATCTCCTCATAGGGAGGAGAAGAAGGATCGTGTTCATCCGTGAACTCATGGACCTCGTATTGATGAACCTGTCTAGGGGTTCGAATGTAATCTGCCGATCGCCGGACGCGGTCTTCGCAGCATCGCTTCACTCGAATGTGTTCATCATACGGCTCGTGAAAAACTCTTTGCCTCACATCGTAATCATCCTCTTCCTCTTCATCGGGTAGACGAGTGTAGGGGTCGTCAGGATCTATCCCTTCTTCTATTTCCTCTAAAAGTTCTTTCTCGTACTCTGTTGCTGCGACTGCGGCAGCTAGGAGAAATAAAAGCACCACCGACCGCATTGCAACGTTACACTCCACTGCGCAGTTACTTTTTTCTTTTTATAATACCTTTCTAGGATGTGTCGCAAATGCGGCGGGATTGCGATTCCGTTTTTCTGTACACACTGTGGTTTTTTATACAATACCGTATCTGATAAAGTGATGTTTGAGAGAAGTGTTTGGTTAGGTGACGAGCGGGACCACGCGACGACTCGGAGACACTGCGCTCGACCGCTTCTGGTCTAGAAAGCGTTGATAACTGCTAGATGCAGAACGACGATCGCCGATTAACTTCACAAATTTTCGAAAACGGCCGTGAATATCGGATTTTACTAATTTGAAGTATGAGGCGTTGCGTAACGGCGTAGTGCGGGTTAAAGAGAAAAGTAATTCTTTGAACTTTGACTAGGTACCCGCTTTTCGTGATTTTATGAGGCATTTGAAATGAACGACATCGACTTGTTCGCTTTTCAATCTGCCTATAAACCGGTACATCGAAGCACTTACTGATATGTAATGTCACTATAAGTAGGTATTTAGTAAAAGTATTTTCCCTTCCTCAGTGAGCAGTCAAAATGTTTTATAAAGACAAATAAAAGTAACAAAGATGTAAATATTATACATATGTAAGCAAACAAAGCAGTACCTAATTAAAATGTAATGTAACATACCTACATAACTCAGTAACATTCCCATGAAATTCCTTTGAATTATAATGGTACTGGAACGTACCTAACTCAGTAATATTGATACTTAACATGAATTCACATGAACTACGCACTATTTACTAATTTATGAAGAACCTACCTCAGTACAGATGACCACGACAGAAAAGAAATTTGTATTGATGTCTAGGGCTCATAGATATAAGCACTATCTACAGAAGTTATTATTATCAAATGTTGAAGTGCTCGTAACATATTTTATAGCCATATTTAGTTATGTTTGTATGATTTGCAAGTATTTGTCTCGGGTCTGGGTGTTTCTATGTATAATATGTATGTATTTACAAAAAAAAAGTATATATGTAGTATATCAGTCATGTGGTACCCATAACACAAGCTCTGCTTACTTTGGGGCTAGATGATGTTGTGTGATGTCCGGGATTATTTATTATTATTATTATATTATTTTCAACGGGGTGAGTTCTTAGATGGGTGACCATCCAAGTGTCAATGGTGTTTACATCCTGAGAGCTTGCGTGCTTCGGAGAGCACATTAAGCTGCCGCTCCCTTTTATAAATGGTTAATTTAATATTCAATATCGGTGGGCAATGCACGCAACATGATGTAGCTGTAAACTAAGCGTGGCTTGTATTATGGTGACTAGATGACTGATAGAATATTTATTTATTTTTAAATACATACTTATGATACTTTATAACACCCATACACAGAACAAACGCCTATGTTCATCACACAAATGTTTGTCCTGGGAGGGAATCGAACCCTCAACCTACAGCGAAGAAGGCAGACCAACTATTCACTGAGTTGGTCAGTCGACAAGACAGTCCTGGCCGGTTGGCCGGAGGCCTTTGAACTCCGTCACCAGAGATTAGCCACTGGTTCAAACGTAGCGGTACAAATTGTTTTGATACGGTTTTGATAACTCTATATTCCTGTATTTGGTACTAAATACAGACATCCTGTGGCGAGCACGTAAGATGAGTAAGTATTTTGACTTAGATTATTTTGCACTAGTGTAGCCTCAGCTGAATAAATAATTATTTTCTTCGAGTTCACAAAATAAGAAACATATACTTACTTAGTTATTACCAATAAATGAATAACAAAAAATACTGTATGAACCTTCCGTGTAAGTAGGTATTTATTTCTATTTTCGAGGAAGGTCACGATTTTATGGTTACCTTTAACCGCTATTGCCATAAACGAACAATACGATTGTCATTCTTTGGCCAGAACTAAGCCGAGCCTTTGATGGATAAGTCAACGAGGTCAGAAATATCACGAATTAAGTAAATTTTTTTGCAATTATATTTTTCGATTCATCTAGTTCCTTGACCAATATCTGGATGGTGCAAGTGCTTTTTGTGCTCTCAATGAATGTCTCTAATATTTACGCAGGCTTATTCTGTAATCGCTGAAATATACCACTTTTTATTTCGAACCAGTGTAAAAAATAAATAATGCCGAACATTTGACACAGCATCATCTGGCCCCAAAGTAAGCAAAGCTTGTGTTATGGACATGGCTATTATAGATACTACTTATATATTTTTTTTAAATACGTACATATTATACATAGAATCACCCAGACCCGAGATAAACGCTTGTAGATTATACAAACATTTGTCCCGCGGCGGAAATCGAACCCGCATCCTTCTGCATCACAGATATTGTCTGATGAATTAATATGCACCTCAGAGGTTCCTTTTGTGCACTTGGCACATATTATCTTTGAACTTTTTTTACGTTCACAATGCCGGTTTCCCTATGAGGTTTGCTTCACCGTCTGAGAGTACCTAGTGCGCTACTCACATTACATTTTTCGAACAAAAAAACGGTCACTACAAACGAATATATGTATCGAAAAACTCTTTCAGAAGTCCTCTTTATTTTTAATATACCTATCTAACGTTATACCAAACGATAGTAAAATTATAAAAAAATCAACCCCACTTTACATGTAGGACAGGTGCCCTTAAAAACATTTAACACGATATTTCATCACGATTAAACTAATAATCTGCGATTAAGAGCTCTGATTAGTGCGAACAGACAGACAGACTGACCTAAAGAAACCATAAAGGTTCCTTGTAGACATCGGAATCCAAAAAACCGATCGCAGCATGGTATCTCATTCGATTCAGAATACTCCGCTCGTCACGCACGACCGCAGCCGAGGCAATTTTCAATCAATGCAAATGGAATGCATCGGCAGAGATGTCAATCAACAATACTGCCTGGATTTGTAATACTAAAACTAAATGGATTGCTACTTAGGAAACATTTCATCAAGTATTGAAATAGGTTTTGATTAGTGTTGTATTTCATAAGGACCTGATATAAAATATCGCAAATATGTTGTTATACTTAATTATCATCCAGCCAGAGCCTGATTTTGACCACTGCTGAATGTAAGTTTCCTTTTGTTAGTATTTACTCTCATATAATATAGGTACTACAGTAAATAAATTGGTAAATTCTATAGACCTGGATAAATTTTGATATATACTAAAAGTTGACCAAAGTTATTAAAATTATTTATTTTGTGTTTGTATGTAAACAAATTGATGCTTATCATCTAAAGCAGAACGTGCATTTTTGTTATTACTTTTTTAGGTAACCAATCAGTTATGTTTTTACGATTATTTACAAAATAAACACTGTGTTGAATGACTTACAATGTCAGCCATCTTGTTACAAATCTTGTCACGGTTTCTTAAAGATATTTATGAATACTTTAATTACAATTCCTTGAAAAATAATGCAACAACATTTATTGAATAATGTAGGTAAGTAGCTACTTACCTTATTGATATTTACTAAGCTTAAATATGGCACATTCCATTCATAAATAAAACAATTTGAATATATACAGTTTACAAAATAAGTCTTTTGCTTTACAAAAATGATTGTTTTATTTAAAATACAGCAAAATTTTCACCCAAAACGGGATATTTACCATATGTGAGTTTTTCTACTTCCCGGGCTTCCCGAACATCATGGCGCATACAACAGTGCCGAAATATCGGGAGGCAGAGAAACTCACTTATAATGAACAATATTCCGTTTTCAGCGAAAATTATGTTCGAAGCCATGATAGTTTCAAAAGTTATAAAATACAACAGATTTTAAATATTATATTAAAAATAATTAAGAATCGTTGTTTCAGTTATCAGCAGGTATAGTTCGATAGATATTTTCTTTTGACAAACAATAAATAAATATACATTTTTAAATATTATAACACACTCTTCAATTCCAAATATCAATAACATATTTATTTACATTAACCTAAATATTGCACGGTTTAAATCACAATTATTATCTAGTAAGTCTTTATTAAATGGTCTGCAAACGGCGGAAATGCCTCGGGCTCCTTTATTTTCTTCTTCTTATGTAAAGGACAACTCTTCTGCTTATGTCCGCTTTCAGATTTGTTATGCGTGTGCTTGTATTGAGCAGATATGGAAACACTTTTTTTATTATAGTTTTTTTGGCAACTAATTTTTTTCACTTTGTCCACGTGTGCGGGTTTTGCGCCACTGTGCGTTACTGTCCTAGTATCTGTGTTTGAGTTTTGTTTTAAACTGTTCATGTATGTCTCGGGCGAGACTTCTAGCTGGCTGTGGTGGAGACAAGTCGAGGTCATCTGCAATAAAATAAAAAATTACGGGTTGCACTCCGGGAGTGCCGACAGAAGTGAAAACTTATTTTGGCGCGTTAGACATTTTTTAGATGGGTACTAGGGTTATTGGGTTATGAATTGCATTTTATTTATGAATTGTATTTTATTAGTTATTAGAAACTTTAAAATACATATAATATTCTTTTATGTTTTTGTTCAGAATGTAGATAATATATCAAAGAACCTAACTCAGTAAACTTCTCCATACAAAAGTAGACTGTAAACATGTGAATTAAGGTTTATAATCAAATGGGGCGAGTACGGCAGCCCTGCGCCTCGGTAACGGTGTCGCGTGTCCAGAGGGTTTACCTCATCTAAAAATATGCGTACCGCGCTAAAAGAAGTTTTCACTTCAAAAAATTAACTAGAATGAACCTTATAGGATAACTAAATTACATTTAGGTAATAGTTAGGGTAATATCTAATAAACAATGATTTCATCGCTGCCGCGAGAATAGATAAGTATTACATTTTGCGAATACAAAATCATACCATGATTATGAGAGTTATTATTTTCTCGGAAGAATGTTTGGTTAGCGCCGTACTACGGCTGCAATTACAAATTGTATAATTTGTGTATTCAGTTAGTTAAGCCCTTGCATGATTATGATTACACACTGCTTTATCGTCATTTCTCATTATCCTGCAAATATTATATATTAGACTTGGCATAGATAAAGATGAACATATAGGCTATTCTTTATGTGCGTACCAGGCGAGCAGCAGCTAGCCTTTTCATAATTCCTGGTCTGTAATTCAACTCAAACATAGGCACAGAATGGCCCTACCTAATATTTTCTTAAACACGAACGATCTTTAAATTGCTTACACCAATGTTCAAATTAGCGTATTAAATAACGGTTTTAATATAAGCTAAAAACCACATATTGTTTCGTTATTGAATTTATATTATTAAGTATTATTATCATATTATAGTAAACGAACATTTGCAAAAAACTTAAAAGAGCCTCCTGGAGGCGCCTCGACATTGGACGGCTAATTTGAACTTTGGTGTAAACAAAATAAAGATCGATATTTCATTACGAAATTTTAGTTAGTCCAGCAAAACAGAATAAGAGTTAATGGTGGCATTTCGGTTGGTTCATTTCTAAACTAAGGAATTGTCTAAAATATATATTAGTTAGTCATAGCATTTGTAAAACCTATTCGGTTGGTACCATCTAACTAAATTAGGAACGCTTAATTAAATGATATAAAATTAAATTAGGATAAGTTGGTAACAGCAGAATACCAAAGTGACATTTGACAGTTCGAAACCTAATTTTAGCTAAAATTAGTAGCAGAATTGAGGCCATTGTCTGATTCGTATCTCTAGTTTAAAATCCAGTAAAGATTAGTCGTGCCTTACCGAAGGGTCTCTCGCAGGCCTGGTGTAGAGAGCAGCTCGCTCGGCCAGCTCCGAGCGCAGTCGCCAGGCCCTCGCGGCCAGCTCGCGTCTTAGCGCTGACTGGCCATCGTCACGGACCACGTGCCATCTGGACACAAATACCATTGTAATCAGAAGATCAGCGTTATAGCTTTGCTTAGGCAGTCTGGAAACCAGTGTTGCTTCCTTATAATATTAGGGAGTAAGTCTGATTTGTAAGCATCAAAAAAAGTCACGAAAGCTCTATACCAATTTGATCAATACTTGTAGGTACATATTATTGATGTTGATGGACGTTTCACACAACATGTATGGTATGGTATGGGCACCACACGAGGCCAAGTACAGTCAAATGGTGGAGCGCATTCAAAACAAATTTACCAGATTTCTATACTTGAAGATTTACGGTATCTATCCGTTCTTCCCGTTGATGTATCCAACCGTGTTTGTTATAGGCATGGTTGGATACAACAAACTGGAGGTGAGGAGAGATGCAGCGCTCGCTCTGTATTTGGTTAGGATACTTCGTGGGATGATCGCCAACCCAGGCATTTTAGAGGAATTGCGGCTAAATGTGCCGGATGAGTTTGTGCACCGACGGAGGCGGCCCGCCCTATTGGCTGTACCAAGAGGAAGGACCAACCTCCTGAATAAGGCACCTCTAACGCGTTCCATTCACACGCTCAATCTAGTAGCGGAGAGAGTCGATCTTTTTTACTGCTCCCTGAGCGAATGTCGCAGGACTCTGTTATTTATTCTGTGCTATTATAATAAGATTTGACATTGTGTAGTTATTTGACATGGTTTAGTGATTGACGAATTTTTGTATCTTATTTGGTTTGACTTTATGTAATTTGAATTTATTAATTGAAGAATTTTTATGTATATTGTGAAATTATTTGACATTGTATATTGATTAACAAGTGATTTATTTTATTTCTTTTATTTGACATTACAAAACGTAATGTCAAATTCTGTGCCATTGAGGCACGCAATCACGATTTTATTCTGCAAAGGGTAGAAAATGATCTCTTTGCGGTAACTTCGTTCACCAGGAGAGTGGCGGAGGAGAGTATTTGTAAGTAAATTAAAAAGTATAAAATACATTAACAATATTTAATATGCTGAAGAAACAATCATAGCCTGTCAGACAGTTGACTGACAATAACAAAACACTTTATAATGTAAACTTTTTCGATGTAAGTTATGTTTGTTACCTATTCTATACAGTACAAATACATACAATACAAACGATTAAATTCAGCGCTACGCCAGACGCCACGCCACGCCACGTTAACAAAATGGAAGACTGCTCGCAAGTTTTAGCGGCAATGTGTATGTGCATACAACACACGCCTACTTTTAATTTAGTAGATGTCTGCGCACCCAGCGAATAGTCATCTTTTTTATCCAATACAAGTATACATGTGCCAAAAAGAAACGGATAATATTTTGTCAAAAATGTGCATATCGTGTATGAGGGATGACTGAGTACTTCGCAGCCAGCGTTTCTAATCACGCACGAATCATTGCTTTATTTTATTTTAGGCATTGGATATAATACCATCAGCCTATCGACCTCAATAAACAGTGAAAGTGGGATTTTAGTCTATTAGGGCTGTGGTGATAAGCCCATCGTGCCCACAACGGTGGATCCACGCTTGGGTAGAGTTGGCCGTCAGAGGGAGAAACTCATTTTTCGAGAGGTCGGCACTGTAAGCTAACAGTGTGTGCGTGTGTGTGTCGAGTAGTATTTTTGACCTTTTGACATTTGGTTTGACATTATGTAATTTGAATTTATTAATTGAAGATTTTTTATGTATATTGTGAAATTATTTGACATTGTATATTGATTAACAAGTGTTTATTTTATTTCTTTTATTTGACATTACGTTTTTATTTTTGACATTTTGTCATTTAGTTTGACATTATGTAATTCAAAGTTATTAATTGAAGAATTTTATGTTAATGTGTACCTTTAAATTTTTAAGTTCATGTTTATTTATATTATCTAGGTCTAAATGCTATGATTATTTTAATTGATTTTAATTAATTTTTTTCTTTACACTATTGCATTAGGGGCCCCTGTAATAATTGTGTTACCTAGTACTTTTTATAAATAAATAAAAATAAATAAACACCATCGGGCCCCAAACTAAGCAAAGATGTACGAACTAAATGACTGATACAATATTTATATACTTTCAATACATACATAAGTTACTATATAAATAAATTATTAAATAACAAATGCTGGACCTTCTACACAATATCATCTAGCCTAAAAGTAAGTAGAGCTTGTGTTATGGGATATCTTTTTTTTGTAAATACAAGCATAATATCAAAGCATAACACCCAGACATCCGGTTATCACACCGAGACACAGAACACATATCTATACAAATGTTTATTCTAGATGGGGATCGAACCCACAACCTACAAGCGCAGAAGATAGGGTTCTTACAATCCATTATTTCATATGATGATCTAATTTATAAGTGGTTATAATTTTCAATCATAACGGAATATTTACCATGGTATGTGAGTTTTACTGCTTCCCGTAAAAGACTGAGGAAGAGGGTAGACCGTTTTGTCTACTAGTATTATCCACCCGCAAAGACTTAAGTGTATCTTGTGATCATGGCGCATGCAACTGTGCCGAAATGTAAAAACTGTATCGAAAAAAAAACTAAATCTCACTTATCATGGTAATATCTCGTTTTGAATAAAAATGATGTTCAAAACAATGATAATTTCAAAAGTTCATTATCCACGTACCTTGTAAGTAATTGTAGTATTCTAACATATTGTCCTACAGAACGTAGGGCGAGGGACGTTGCGCGCAGTGACACCATCTCGCCGCGAGTGGAGCCACTTGCGAACGCTAGTCTCATGCCTGTTGTGTAGTATTCCATTGCGATGGGTAACAAGCCTAAGCATAGAACACATTAACCACATAGAACCACAATGACTGAATACCTATACATGCTACATATTTTTAAAGTGTTTTTATAACGTTTTTTACATATAAAAACTCACAAACTCGAAACAATTACTTGCAAATCATACAAACAGTTGTCCCGTAGCGGGAATCGAACCCTGCGTTCTACGTTTCAGGCAGGCCTTCGTCAACTTCGCCACAGAGTTTGTCGTATAAGGTATAAGTTAACAGTAAAAAATGTACAATAAGAGGACACTACTGCTTAGAGGAAGCGTATCTTGCTCTGTGACGATAGGTACTTATTTCTTAATTATAATTATTAATAATGTTAATATCAAAATGTTTGACCAAACACTCAAATATTCTATAGTTTCAAAAGCTGAAAATAAAATTTAGCTGTAATTATACCTCTCTCCTTCATCCAGTGGCCATAAAGCACATAGTGCTCCCAGTTGCCAGGGTCAAGCTCGAGCAGCTTGTTTAGTATCCACCTGTGGTCTTCAGGCTTCAGTATCAGCAGTTCCAGGTACGCTTGCACGAAGCGTGGCTCCAGCGCTATGCAGCGCTCCAGCATTTTCAATGCTTCATGGATGCGGTTTTTCTTTCTAAAAGAAGATATTCTTTAACGGGTCTTAAAGATTGTTCCGAGTGCCTATCTATGAAGTTATAAATGTTAACTTTTCCACTTTACGCGCTCCCAGTTCTTGTGACTCAATTCTCATTTCTATAGTTCGATACAAACATTTGTGCGATGAACTTAAGTTTGTTCAGTGTCTGGGTGTTTTAAAGTATCATACGAATGTATTTATTTACGAGTGTTCCTACAAATCAGTATTATATAAGTCCCATAGTATAAGCTGTGCTTAATTTGGGATTAAATGATACTGAGTTTGGGATTAATTGTCCAATATTGACCACCAATGTACTGTCTTTTAAAAATTTTGTTGTATTAAAAAACATTCGTAAATCATCACGATCTTGCCAAGAAAATGAATGGTTTCTTAAGTCACGTATTATTTGCAGATGAAAAGCCATTGACCTCTGATATTTAACCACCTTGCAACGGTAACGCTATGTGACGAAAGATAACCTTATCATTAGCTTTGTCGTGAATAAATAATATTGAGGTAGTCTCTTACCATATTTGTAACCGAAAAGTAAATAGATAAACATTGTATCAGGACAGCAAACAAGAAATTATATTTACGTCAGGTATACAATTGTTGCAAGTGAGTAAACAATAACAAATAAGAGCTCTAAAGTAGGTATGTGAGACAACTGACTGCAGTTAGGTCTTTTAGTATGTATTTTTAAATTATCCAAAACATAGCAACACTAATAGCTTATCGGTTTTCAGAAGCAAATTTCAGTTGATATAAGTACAGCCTTAAATCAACAATCAACATTAATGTTTTCGGAACAGACCATGAATTCAAACGCCTTGCATGATTTTAAGGCTCTAATTTCACCCTAAAGCAACATTGTGCTTACCTGTACAGCTTCGCCAGATTATAATGGGCGTTGACGTGGTCCCGATTGTACTTCAATGCTAGGAGGAAGTGGTGCTCGGCTCGCCCTGACGCCAGCATCAGGGTTCCGAGGTTGTTGTGTGCGCTCGCGTAGCTTGGCCATAAGCTAAATGCAAGAACGGTAGTTTTTGTTATAGCTTGTTTCAGAGTTTACTGAGCAGTTAATCACATTCGTAAGATTCATCGTGTTTTATAAAAAAGTGTCGTATTTGACAGGAGTTTGCTAATAACCCGTATGATTGATCGTAACCATTGCAATCTCAAAGTATGAAAGTAAACTCCTAGAAGAGAATTTGCTTTAAGAAACTTGTCACGTGACTTTAATTGAGGCCAGGCTGATCTCCTCATGATTTTGAAGGCCTCTGTGGCGCAAAAGGTCCGGCTGAGACACAGAAGGTTGCGGGTTCGATTCCCGCTGCGAGACAAATGTTTGTATGATCTGCAAGTATGTATGTATGTATTTAATAAAAAAGTATTTAAGTAGTATATCAGTCATGTGTCATGTAAAACAAGCTCTGCTTACTTTGGGGCTAGATAATGCTGTGTGAAATGTCCGGCATTATTATTATTATTATTATGAATATTATTCGCCATCGTTCGTCTATACATGTATAGGTAAGGTAGTTGTCCGATCAGCCTGAAGTCAATCTTGATAGATGGTCAAAACACAATACAATTCATACCACAATTTTAAAAGTCCACACAAACTTACTTCAAGGCTTCCTTATAATGTTTGATGGCGTATTCCTGCTGGTCAACGTCTTTCAAGAAGTTCGCGAAGTTGTAGTGAAGTTTAGCGTTGTGAGGCAAAACCGTGAGGTCAGCTCTGAAATAGTTGAGGTTAAAGTTTTAACAATCGTTTTAAACTTTTAGTTTAAAATAGTGAGCCTTGCGGATCTGTCCCGTATACAATATTGTATATATCTAAGTATCATTTTAAGAAGTTCGTTTTAAATAAATCCCATAAAAATGAACCGCAAAATAGTTGAGGTTAAAGTTTTAACAATCGTTTTAAACTTTTAGTTTAAAATAGTGAGCCTTGCGGATCTGTCCCGTATACAATATTGTATATATCTAAGTATCATTTTAAGAAGTTCGTTTTAAATAAATCCCATAAAAATGAACCGCAAAATAGTTGAGGTTAAAGTTTTAACAATCGTTTTAAACTTTTAGTTTAAAATAGTGAGCCTTGCGGATCTGTCCCGTATACAATATTGTATATATCTAAGTATCATTTTAAGAAGTTCGTTTTAAATAAATCCCATAAAAATGAACCGCAGCTTGTCTGAGGTCACCGAGTCCCTTGGCCAAAGACTTTATCCATTCGGTGGGAAAATAAACCTCTATGTATCGTACCTAAGCAGCGTCTCCCTGGTACGCCAATCTCTGTTCCTAAGGTGAGTCTTGGCCGCCCCAGCTGCTACCACAACTGCTACCCCAATCACAGCCAGCCTTTTGCAACTACCGCGCCTCCAGAGCAGCTGGATACCATAAACTGTCAGTAGTACTGAGCCCACGCTGGAATAGTCAAGGTCAAAGTCAAAACGGCTTAATTCAACACAACCACACAATAGTATTATAAATTTGGTCATCTGAAGAAATGTTTAAAGTCTAATTCAATAAATTAATTCACATGACTGAAAATTAAATATAATATAAAATAAAATATCTGATTATTTAGATGACAAAAAAGCTTGGGATGCATCTGCTCCAACTCGACTCGGCATCCGTAACAAAATTGTCAAGGATCATACAAAAAAGTGTTAAGACCAGAAAAGTTTCTTGCCGGATTCTTCTTGAACTGGGGTTAGGAGGAACCGGCACCTAGATTCACTAGCATGTAAGAAGACGATTCAAAGTGGTCCTTGTGATTTTATTGAATAAAGTTATTGACTATATTTATGTTTATTCAACCATTGAAAAATACACTAATGAATAAAGAGATCTTTAGTGTTTGATGAATAATCTGTGTCTACTCCATCTAGAGGGTCAGACATTCTCTTGATACTATTTTTCTTCTTACACCTACTACAAAGTCGGTTATGGCTTTGTTATAATTGCCTGGTTTTACCTTGGAATGTATAGAACACGTTCAGCTACGACGAAGCCAACTGTGACGAGAAGGTTGGACGCCGGAAGGTATGGTATCACAAGAAGCATTAGCCCCACAACTGCGGGAGTATGCTTTTGTAGCTGCAATAATAATAGGGTATATATTATTATCATTATGTAAAATTTGTAGTAGTTTCAGTGGCTTAGCCTCTGTTTACACTCTCATACCTCCAAGTCCACTAAACAACGGTAGGACATCGCCAGGAGAGCCAACAGAGCAGCACAAGTGAGTATATTTCTGGGGTCCCAACCGCTGGTGACGAGAGGCACTGACCCCATCTGCCAGTCGTGGCTCAACGTCCACGGACAGAGCAGCAACCACCAGTTGAACGCCGCCAGGTAGCAAAATGTCATGATCCTGAATTAAATAAAAAAATAATGCATTAAGGTAATATTTATAGTCAAAAGTCAGAAATTAAGGTAACAAAAATGTTGAAAAGTTTAAAATTGCCATTGATAAATCTAACACTTTGCGATTTAAGTTGATGATATTGATTTATAAATGGGCACTTAAATTGCTATCTGCCAAATAAACCATACCGTAAACCAAATGTTTCAAAACATTTGTGCCCAGGAGTAACACAAAATGTATACAGCTTAAAATGAGACTCTGACTGACTGAGACTTAAGAGTGAACAAGTCGATTATCTTTCCTTACAAACGTCGAAGGATGATCACACCACCGTCTGATGATGAACAACCAAAACTAAAAGTGATATAAATTTGTCTTGTCATAATCTATGCTTGTATAAATACAGAATTGTGAAAATAATATGGGTTTGAAAGATACAAGACTCAAAAAATATCGTTTTTCATCACTGATTTTAGCGCAACTTTAGATGTGAATAAATTACAAATGGAGTACGCAAACTAAAAAATTGTTCCTATACAAGCATAGATTATTTATTCAAGAGCTCAAATAACCTTTTTTTTTTCAAAAAATACATTAACTAGTTTTTTCATGAGAACCCTTGAGCCAAAGGTTTATTCATTATTTTTACGCAATCGTTTTATTTAGAAATCATAGATTAATCTGATCATATGACTTGAAATTATAATCACGCTATCTCCTTACTGCTCATCTCTATCCTTGGTGCACATCTATCCTTTTCTCACACTGAGCTAGGCGAAATAGCATGCATTTTAACTGCGCCCACTAACGAGTTTGTGCAGCTGACTTGTGTATCCTTAAGAATCGAAATGCCTCTGATATAAAACTTAGCTGGTCACCACTTGGCTGTGAGTACCTAAGTCTATGTGTAAAGGGAACACTTTAAGCTACCTGACAATAATAGAAGGATGGAAAGCTGGTGGATTGTCCTGAGGAGAGAATGCAGGCAGCGATCCCTGCAGCAGCGCCAGCCTGACTCCAACCAAGAGCGCCAACGCGGCGAACGCTCGCACCACCCGCCCGATGAAGCTATCACATTTCCACCGCCACTTCACTGGTGATAATGGCCTGAAATATTGAAATTATATATATTAAAGCAGTCCCATAACGTTACGAATATAATGGTTAAAATTTGTCATTTAACCAAATCAGGACAACTACAGATATTTAGATACAAGTGAACATATTACAAGTACTATATTGACTGGCCTACCATATCAGTAAGTAGTAACTCTGCCTTCTTTTATTGGTTATGAGGTAGATGTTGGTTCTGTGTCCGGGTGTTACAAAGTATAAGTTTGTATTTACGAATATATAAGTACCTATTCCTTATCTGGTTCCCATAGCACATACCTACAAGCTATGGTTAGTTAGAGGCTTGATGATGTGTGTGTAATTGTTAAGCAATATTTAAGGGTCCATAGGAGGTAACTTTGCTATAAGGTACTGAAGTATCTACTTGAGTTATGAGGTTAACGTTATAAAATAAATAAAATTTATCATTTTTTCTATGGTTCCAAAAGAGTGAAAACACGATTTGATAGAAATATCTCGATAAAAAAAAAATATGAAAAATAGTCGATTTGTTAAAAAAATGGTATGGATCTCAAGAACCCTGAGGTATTTCAGGATGATTTTTGCATTGTTATGTAGGTAATAACTATTTTTTTGGTTCCTAAACACAGTTTTTTAATTGATAGAGTATTTATACTAGAAATAACAATTATTTGATTTGACGTTGTCGGCATTGTCAAATACTTTTGTCTTTCGCGGAGTCAAATCTCTCTGTCCCGTTCACTCGCCCCCGATATCCATTGGAAGCTATCTCTGTCAATGCGTTCATCAGTCTGCTGCGGCATTTAGTGGAGGACGGACCTGTGTCAGACTGCACTCTGAAATACCTGTTAGTGATTACGCATTGTCAGACTGGGAATAGTAAAAGTGAATGCGAATAATTATGGGCAAACCAAGAAAAATGAGTGCTAAAGGGTACACCAAATATTTGAAGGAGAAAGCTCGTATAATGAGAGAGAAAGTTATGAAGTAAGTACCTACCTATTACTTGTCTAATGTCTTATAAACGATAATATAGTATCTACCTAACAAATTATAATACATACACCAAAGTAAGCGGAGCATGTGTTATTATACCCACAAGACTGATATACTCTTTCCAAATACATATATATTATGCATACAAGAACACCTAGAATAGAGATAAATATTTGCAGATTATACAAACATTTGCCCCGCGGCAGAACCTATATAGGTATAAGAGTTGGTAGATACACCTTTGAGCGTCACCTACTGGCTATCCAAAGGGCTGATTATGAGTTTTTGACTATTTCTCAATAGAGGTGACTCGCTCAAAAATCATTCGCATACAAAAAACCAAAGTAACTTTGGTTTTTTTTTATGCGAATTTAAAATGCGTTAGCGATGATGTGTACCTACTGTAAGTAGGTAGATACATACTCAATTCATACATAATCATTTGTATCTACCTAAATATTGTGTACTACCTTCATAATATTTCTCATTTTCAGAAATAAGCAATTATTACTCGATACCGACTACAATAAAGAAATTGTACAGGACGTGGAGCCGTGCCCGTGAGCATCACCTAGCTAATTAGTTTACATACCTACCTAAATGTTTTCACAGATAGGGTAGGCACGGGTTCTTTGCTTCGTATTTCGGTTCGCACCTATTTATTTTGAGTCTAATTATTGTAATAGGTAAGTAAAGTAGATATAACTACCTGTTACGCAATCATATTTTACTCTACATACCTAGGTGCATACATTTTTCTTTTTCAGAAATATACAAATATTGCACACTGACAGCAATAAAGAAAATATACCGGACCTGGAGACGTGCCCGTGAGTATCACATAGCTAAGTAGATTAGTTAGGTACCTAAATGTTTTGACAAATAGGGTAAGCACGGGTTCTTTGGCTTTACCAACTAGAAATATATGTCTGTATGTCTTTGGTGAATGAAATCGCTACAATAAGCATTTTATTGCTCATCCTCTTGTCTTGATTTTATTCTTTATTCCTAAGCCACGTTGCTCTGTTAATGTGACTATTTTATAACATAACTAGTTGCTTCTCAAAAGGTACACATCTCTGTGTATGACACGATTTGAATAAAAAACTTCTATAACTTCAAATCGTTCTTAATTATATGACCACAACTGTATATTTAAATGGGCACTTTATTTCTTCGTGGTTTACATACATCTTCGTCATGTGTTGCATCCACGAAGTGTGAGTAACATAAGTCGCGTAAGTATTTATTATAAGTCTGGTTATTTCAGGTACGAAATAAGCTATTGTGATCGCGAAGCAGAGAGCATTTTTTCTGTGGATGGACGAAGAATCATCGATCTAGATCATTTTTTTAAATCCCTTCAAACAATATGTGATAACAATAAAGCGTTTGGGTGTGCATTAAGTAATGTCCACATTATTGGAGTAAAAAGAAAAGGACTACTTTCCAAATACACGTTGAAATGCAATATGTGCAATGCAAAATTTAATCTTGACTCAGAACAAAAATCAAAACTGGATATAAATAAAGCTGCAACATCTGGCATTATATCTCTGGAATTGGATTTTCACAATTCAACGAATTATTTGCATCTATGGATTGTCCATCTTTCACACCAAAACATTTTGATAAAGTTCAAAATCAAATATACGATGATTGGCGAAGCACAGCTGTGAGTGTGATAGAGGCGGCCGGAATTCGGGAACGTGATGCTGCAATTGCGGTAGGGGGTGAATACAAACGGCATTGCTTGCATAGACGTCATTGCCGATGGTGCCTGGAGTAAACGCTCTTACAACACAAACTATTCCGCCCTATCTGGAGCAGCAGCTATCATCGGGAAAAGGTTTGGTGACGTATTGTATATAGGAGTCATAAATAAATATAAATATTGTTGCATCTGTGCGAGAGCTAACAATAAAGACGTCATGCCAGGAGACCATGTTTGCTACAAAAATTATAGTGGTTCGTCTACACCCGTAGACGAACCGACGGATGAAGTTGGACTTATTGTTAGAAGGTTTCAAGCAGTCAATTTCAATGCACAATCTCATTTATGAACACGGCAGATGCCGATTCATGCACGTACAAAAAATTTTGGAAGGACGTCCTTATCTTGATTGCACGGTCGAAAAAGTAGAATGTAAAAATCATATTTCGAAACATGTGTAAAAAGTTAAGGGGTATAAGCACGGAAACAAAATATCCACCAAACCTTAGAAAAAAAAGAACAACTCAGAGAATACTTGCTATAAGAAAAGTTATTTGCTCTTCGATAACTGAACATACATCAAAAGACACAGGCTTCGATTCAAAAGTAAATTTGCTGTTTAAGGATATCACAAATTCATATAATCATGCATTCGGAAACCACGAGCATTGCCAACCATATTATTGTAATAGCCAAAAAAACAGTGAAGATTTGACTTTAACTTTGAAAATGTGTGCTATATGGCACAGAATATAGGTTATAGTTAACACTGTAGCGTCTTAAGCTCGAAGTCTCATGCACAACAGTGACAGTAATAAAGTTGAGTCGTTTAACAGCATTATTGCAAAATTTGTTGGGGGGAAAAGAATAAATTTTTCGCTGCGCCGTGGATATGAGTCAAGATGTAATGCTGCAGTGGTTGCATTTAACACAAAACGTCCTCTTTCAACATTGCACAGATCCATTTTGGGAAATAGTCCAAGGGCTGCCGTGAAAAAACTAGAAGAGAATCGTTTTAAACAACGAATGCGTATTTCTAAGAGCACGAGAAAAAGAAGAAAGTTATTTTTGAGCAGCCAAGAAAGATCGGCCGATAAAAAATATGGTGAAAATTGACAAAAACCAGACATGTCAGTTTCAGAGTACAACAGATGCAAAGAAGATTTTTTTAAAAGTTTTCAGTGCTCGGACGACGTAAGAAAACAAATAGAAAAAAAAAACAATTTTGCAAAGAGATTCTAGTGAATGGTTAGAACTTCGACGAAAACTTCTTACAGCATCAAATTTTGGAAAAATTGTAAATAGGCGGCCAATTACAAGCGTAAAGAATTTGGTAAAAAATCTTCTTTATCCAAAAAATCTGAGTCATGTGCCGTCCTTAAAACACGGAATTGAAAATGAGACTACTGCTCTAGAGCAGTTTAGAAACTCAACTAAAAATCAAAATTGAGCCTTGCGGTCTCTTTATTGATAAAGATTTGCCGTTTTTAGGTGCAACACCCGATGGAGTTATAAGTGAAGATACAATAGTTGAAATACAGTGATAGGATCACAGCATTTAGAACGTTATGGACGTTTTGATGTAATAGAAAAAAGAAAGGTAAATTTCTGGACAAAATCAAAAAACGGCCTTGTTATAAATCAAAAGCATGCCTGGTTTATACAAGTTCAAGGTCAACTACATGTCACTGGCAGGCGTACCTAAATGTATTTTAGGGTGTGGTCCGGACGTGATAGAAAGATAAAAACTGAAACAATTGAAAGGGATGATAATTTTTGGAAACAACATATGGAGAAGAAATTGAAGGATTTTTATACTCTATACTCGCAGAGCTCAGGCAGCATGTAGCTGCCTGAGCTCTGCGATGCCAGACATATTCGAAACATGCCTATAAGAGATATATATAATGTATTTTCTGCTAATAAAGTCTTTTACTTATTCTGTTTGTTACTTTTCTTCAATTGATTCATTTTGTTTCCATACTAGGTACTAGGTTGGTTGGTACTAGGTAGGTACTAGGTAGGTAGGTACTAAAAATACAATTCTGCTGTTTCACGGACTAACTAAAAAATGCTATTATACTTACGATCTTATTTTGTTCACCTCAAAGAACAAATTAGCGTAAACATGACAGTTCTTAATTTCGCTAAACTGATATGTTGTGATCGACGTGTTGTAGCTTATTTTAGAAAACATAATAATTAGTGTTGGCTGACTAAAATTACGAAAAATTGTGGAAAATCAATTTAATTTTCTTTTTAATTGTAAATATTAAAAAAAGCTGGAATTGTTTATTTTTTTTAATTAAATTGATTTTCCACAATTTTTCGTACGAAACGAAAATAATTTTAGTGCTAAGAATAAAAAGTGTACGAATGCTCACACTCTACCCTACGGTCAGCGCGTGACCTCTGACGTCACGCGTGATGAACTCGTGCGACTCGTGCGAGTGAGATAGTTGCGTATGCGCGGCGGGCAGCTACACCGGCCAGGCGGTGAAATTTGGATTCGAGCTGGCGTTGTATAGGCTCTTAATATACCCAATCGATAAATCGATATGTCAGTTGAAAACCCGTAACCCCACGCCATAGTGTAGCTGGAGTTAATAGCTTTGTAGTATTATTCAAAGAATTGAATCTTGAATACCTAGCTACTAAGCATACCTAGCTACGTGACTCCAACACCGGTACAGGTCGAAAGCTACGTTGAATAGCAGCACGGTTAGACCTGTCTCCTTCGCCAGCATGCTGAGCGCTGCCAGCACCACGCTGGACCACACTCTGTGCCGCCCTGATGACCTAGAATTGCAGGAAAAAACTTTTTTTATCATACAAGTCCATTACCATACAAAGATAGAATATCTTTATCGTACACCTTATGAAATACAATACAAAATAACAATTTAAACATAGTAGGAGTACTTAAGTGGTACAATGGGCGGCCATATCACTTGAGAGCGATTTCTTCTTGACAACATTTGGATGAAAAGGAATGTATAAATAAATAAATAATGCCGAACATTTCACACAGCATCATCTGGCCCCAAAGTAAGCAGAGCTTGTGTTATGTGTACCACATGACTGATACTATATACTACTTATATACTTTTTTTTTAATACATACATATTATACATAGAAACACCCAGACCCGAGACAAACAGTTGCAGATCATACAAACATTTGTCCCGTGGCGGTAATCGAACCCGCAACCTTCTGTGTCTTAGGCAGGCCTTTACCCACTGCGCCACAGAGGTCTTCGTATGAACTATACATTAAACAAATATTGGACGGCACGATACATTAAACAAATATTGTGATTAATTAACTAAATACAAACCTACACAAAGATACATAAACATAAATAAAATAAAATAAGTAATATTAAATTCAAATCATTTTATTTCAGCCACACTAAATTAAATGCTAGCCATATAATGTAGGTAAATACTTAAACATTAATACATAAATACTTACAAACTAAATACATATTATAATATATATGTATGAGAGTGATGAGACATAGTGATGGTATACCAAGTACTAACATGGTACTAAGTAGTCGCCTCAAGAGTGTAGCTATTTATATAATTTTATTCGTGAAGTGAGCCTTCTGTTCCTTTCTGTATTAGGTACTAACATTATATGAAACTGTAGAAAATCCTTTTTACTTTTAGTTACCTATTTAGGCATAACGAATGTATAGGCAAACTACTTATAACAACGCTTAAAACATAACGTTCCATAAACCCAGTACAAAAATATTGCAAAAAAATGTTTAGATAAAATTCTCGATTACAATTATTTACAAGATAAGCTGCGCGGTTTTTGTTCTTAATATCGATAATTAAGTCTCCATTATTCCTATCTCATTCAATTTTATTATCCTACAATGTTCAGGAAACACATAAATAACAGAAATGAACGCCCATATCTCACAGGGCTACTAATTGATTACACTTCAACAATGCGATCGATGCTTCTCCGCTTGATATCTCCTTGGTACACTCAGCCACCCATTCATTATTATCTATACAGTGAGACACAATAAAGAAGGTTACTTTATCCAACTAATGTGTAGTGAATGTACGAGTTCCTTAGCAATAAGGCGCGGGGTATTTTCAGCTACTGAAAATACGGGTAATTATGGACTGAAAGTTAATTGACTTAATTGTCCTACAAATCGTTTGTTTGCTAAATCCACTTTTAGGATAGACATTGTATTAAAATCTCACGTCACGATGTTCGCCTGGGATAGACTCCGTTTTATAAAATTTGGCTTACTGTGTGTAATTTGGTTAAACTTAAAAGATTGGATAGTTTTTCTCTCTACTATTGACCTCCATATTTTTTTATTGCTAATTCTATGTTGTCTTACAATAAGTTCCATATGTTTCTAACAGATGGCAGTGTTAGTTAACTTCAACATAATTTGCTATCTAGGTATATGAAATATTTATTTACAGAAATAATTATAGAAATGTACAGATTAATATGCAATAATATAAATACACGTGAAATAGTTGCGCTATCTATGGACCGTTTAAAACGTACTATAGATAGCTCAACTGATCCAAATCACTGCAATGCCGCCAGTATCTTGAGAACGCTGCCCGTTCTTAAGATACTGGCGGCATTGCCACGTTGAATGGCAATGCTAATACGCTGAGCCAGATAGGAGCCACCTCCTGGGTCACGCAATGGATCTTCAAGACACCGTAAAATAATTTTGAAAACGCGGTGGGCTCCTGTTCCTCACAGGCCCAGGGTCTTGACTCCAAAAGGACTTAAATATGTAGGCCTTATCAAAACCGGCATATTTGCGCCTTTTGAGGTCCTCGGCACATTCAGCCGTTGCACCAGCTCTAAGGGAAGTCCCCGACAGATGGGATGCGGCCAGGGTGTCTACGCAAATAGCATCCCACACTAATGGCCTACCCATCTCCCATGGGACAAGAATCATCCCATCGGGCCTCTTACCATCATCAAGTATCAGACCGTTGCGTTCGAGAACGTTCTAGGTTGGGTAAAAGTAATAAATGATTCAACATATTAGAACTACTGAGCCACAGCAACGCGTGGCTGGGTCAGCCATTAATGTCATTAATCGATATTATTAGCTTAGCTAGTAAGCTTCAGCTCCAATGTTTGGTGAATTTTTAATGTTTTAGTTTTGGAATGTTTGGTGTCTAATACCATTTATAGACATACTCAAAGAACTAAGTTACTACAGATCTATGGAGGTGTTTACCTAGTCTGAATCACAGTCGTAATCATGTTTGTATATTTTTGTTATGCTTCTGCCCTGGTTACCTCCGAGTTTCGTAACACTAGCCGTGCTCACCCAGCAATGCGTTCCCGTCATCATTACCGCCAGACATCGGTACAATCGATCCTCTCTTCGGGCCAATTTGTCATTATCCAGGTCAATAGCAACACGCGAAAACATGCGGTACTCACTCGTTGGGGGCCTCTGATAACGGACCACTTGTTTTGTATTGGGTTTATTGAAAGGACGATCAGGGTTCGGTGGTTTTACTAGGTCGACCAACCAGCTTCGTAAACTTGGATAGTCCTTTGATTGAAAAGTTGATTCGGAGATCACTCTGGTAGCAAACTTTTCTTATATTATTTTGTTTGATTGCAAAAGGTTTTTTAAGACATTTTTACATATTTCAGTGACAGTTTTGTGTACGTATTGTATTTTCTAGTAAATATATTGCTCATACTGCCATTTACACAAAAATGCGCTGTATATACAAACTAAAAAGTGTTTATAAGTATCACTTTAAAACTCTGCTGTCGGACAGAGTTATAAGGTTGAAAACTGACTGTCCGCTTTCTTAGCCTAACTGTACCTACCTACATATTGACCTTAATTTAGGTTAACGGAAAAGGACAGCTTGGTAAAACTTTTGTGTCACGTCATCTGCAATTTGAACAAGGTCCGAACTTGTCCCAAACCTCTCCAAGCCGCTTAACTATGCGGCATTGTTTTCAATACTATGCGGCAACTTGAGCCAACCACCAGTTTAGCCAAGACCACGGGGGTAGGAAATAAATGGAGGCGTAGTTTATTAACCTTGCTTTAGTAATGCTACTATGTGTCTAGGTACCTATGCTGTAGCCTAGAATGTATATGGTGCGTCCCACAATTAAGAAAAATATTACATCTTTAATGTTTATTTACTGCAAATCATGATTTATGTATAGATTCTTGCTAGAAGAGATAATTAAACAGTTATAGATAACATTTCTCCGGATGACTGTATAATGTAATATGCTTTATTTTGCCGCTGACCTTTCTGGCATTTCGTATATGGGACCAAGTGGCACGGGACAAAGCCAAAAGCCGTGAAACAGCTCCTCTTGACAACTCGCAAACTATGCGAAAGTCAACTGTTGCGGAACAGTTTGATGTGTTGATGTGTGTACGGAACTTTGGACATGTGGCGCGTGACCCTGGCGCAGCTATCTGTTTAGTCTCCTGTATGCTTTGTCTGAAGTCCTAGCCCCAATTGGCTATTGGCTGTGACAAAGGGACATACTGGCCTTTCAACAACTTGCAAACTATGTGACTCGCGAGTTGGTGTGGAACTATTTGATGTGTTTCAGTCAGGAATTAGGGTCGTGTTGGTGTGAAAGTTGGAAGGTAATCGTAGACGTACGGTAAGTTGTATTGTTGTTTAGTTATCTTCTTACGTTATGGACCAGGGAAGGTATTTAGAAGAGTCTCTTATATAAGTACCTTTATAATACTTAAATACCTGCAAGGAGATGTCTTCAGTCCAGTCGGAGTTAGCTCAACCGGTGTTTTATGATTACACATTTCACTATTCACTTCTCGTTTACACAAACATAATAATTTTGTTGGTATTAAAGTACAGTGTACTTAAACTCATAGCCTACGCATACACAAACACACTGTGTGTTTAGCTCACACAGTATTCTTATATTGACGACCTCTGTGTGGCCAAGGCCTGGCTAAGACGCAGAAGGTTGCGGGTTCGATTCCCACCACGGAACAAATGTTTGCATGATCTGCATGTATTTATTTCGGATCTGGGTGTTTCTATGTACAATATGTATGTATTTACAAACATTCAAAACCTATAAGGTATATAAGTAGTTTAACAGTCATGTACCCATAACACAAGCTCTGCTTATGCCAGATGATGCTGTGCGAAATGTTGGGCATTATTATTATAATTTTTATATTAATATTAAACTTTAGTTATATTTCTGTTATTGATTAGTTTAGTTTAGTTTAACAAACTTTGTCCTGGAACATTGCCTTCCCTTTTACTAGGGCGCTGACTCTGCTACACAGTTTCTAACTTTTGCAGTTGCCAACGTTCTCACTTGTTTTTTGTGTTACATGTGTTATGTGTTCCAAATAAGTATTTCTGTTTTTTTTTATTTTACTTACACAAGTTTTTTTCTACAGAAAATACCGTAAATAGAAAAGACGCCCGTGAAATATTTAAAAAAGTGCCTGCTGCTTTTACAATAAGTGAATAA
This sequence comes from Lampropteryx suffumata, assembly GCA_948098915.1. Classification (NCBI taxonomy): domain Eukaryota; kingdom Metazoa; phylum Arthropoda; class Insecta; order Lepidoptera; family Geometridae; genus Lampropteryx; species Lampropteryx suffumata. The sequence goes on from OX402551.1 coordinate 878,674, forward strand.
CGGAGAAAGCTGAATAATTGCTATCTTTTTCAATCAGGCGCATCATAATATACATAAACTCACCCATGATAGAGTAACACTGAAGAAAGGAAGAACACGCATGCCAGCACGTCTGCTCGTCCTACTACTCCTGCTACCTGGAAAATAGAAACATATTCTCAACTAAGTAGTAAATAGGTAAATGGACATCCAGAATTTTAATTGTTTAAACTGTACATGAACATCATTGAAATTTTATTTGGGGAACTTAAGAATATATATACTCTAATCAGTAAGAAATTTTAAGCAGAATCCAATTAGGTATAGATGTTATTAGGTATTCCTACAAAATAATTGAGAAATCTGGGAAAGAATGCAACAACTCCCACCCAGCGCGCTACCCGCCATGATGGTTGGCAATCGCGCGGGGGGAGAGCGGTTCGGGTCGGCCGCTTGAGAGGATATAGTTCCAGGTTACTATAAAATAAAATCATCCGCTTACGGCATACTTCAGTAGATTTTTTCTATGAAATTGAAAACTGAAATTCCCTATTCATTGAAATGTCATGTGACGAATGCCACTCACATATGGTTCGCATTGCATATTTTGTACGTAGAGTACGTAAACTCATTGTGAACAGAACTCAACCAACAATTCCGCCGCAACTTAAATTTATTGAGTTTGGTTTATTTGACCGGCATCGAGATGGATATACGACATTATCAGTCCCGGCCCGTATATGGTTGAGACTAGTCCAACCATCGAAGTGGATAGTACGAACAAAGAGAGGACTCAGCAGTAAAATCGGGCTGTGGATGATAAAATTAAAAAACTTTCTGTTGGAGACGTGTTTCTATTCTATTGACAAATGTATGACATAATATAGGACCAGACATCAAAAATTATCAAATATAATGACTATTAGTGTTATTATTATTTGTGGAGTGGAAAGCGATCGTCCAAGGAATGATTCGCGGAGATCACGACCCTTAGCAATGAGGAACACGACACAAGTATGAGGTAATGAAATGAAATGAATAAATGATAATGATGATAGTTTATTTAAGTAGGTAGATAATGATCTGTTTGATTTACTTATTAATGAAACACTGACAAATATTACGAGAAAAATGTTTTCAACAGCTTAAATTTATACAATTCCGTGACGGTAGATAATGATGGAGGATGCCGCGATCTCCGGAGAACGGTGATCGATTATGTAGACATTAGTCTTTGTCTGCAAGCTTAATTATGAAGCTGAGAATTATATCTCGTAATTCTTTGTTAGCCCTCGGGTATTATTTCGGGTCCACTCAAACTCAAACTCGTTATCCTTTGACTCAAATGAACCCCTGCCTCCCTAAAAACAGTTCTATCCTATTGCATCACATCGATATGGATGTTGGTCCAGATCTAATAAAACAAGTTAAATTTTAGATAATCCAAAAATAGGGTAATAGATATACTGATTATCGTGAGATAAATTCTGAATGCCAACCATTCAGAATTTATCTCACGATATGTAAGTATGTAGTGAATTCGATTTGAGTAGGTATTTAGACCGGAACTCGTATCGAATGTATCATTATTTAAAGCCAACGGTATTCCGGTAAAGAACGTGTGGGTGTGTTATCACTTAGCAATAATCAATATAACATAACGTTATTAGGTTACCATTGAGGGTTCGCTTAGACGTGTCACACCACATCCGCTAATATGTCCCCAAAGAACGTAAACTATGCCAATTTTACCAAACAAAAGTTTTCTTACAACACCATTTACGAATGTTTTTGCAAATGCAACTGAAAACAAACCTTAAAACAAACGTGTAAAGTCCAGGACCGATTGACACAAATGCAATCATTTTTCCCTGAGACAAAGTAGAGTCCCGAAGAGCTATTGGAAGACAATCATCTTGAACTTTTCCTATTAGCCGGCTGATTGCAGGCGTTGTCCCGGCCGAGGTTTTAATTTGAAAAGTTGCTCTACGCTATTTAATTTTATTGTCCACGACAACGTCAGAACTATAGTTCTGCTTAAGCACAGAATAAACCAATATAGTAGTAGTATAAGTATTTAAGGGTAATTAAAAAGTATCTATGCTTTGAATGGACTGTAGTCCTCGGCCATAGAAGAAAATCTAAAATCTCTTGCTACTCAAATTGTAGCCATGCTAAGTGTGCGTATAAAATGAGCGCTGCTTAAAGAAGGCGACTAAATTTAAAGGTGCAATAACACATTCTAAGACCTTTTGTATACTTATTTATACATATAAATATCTTGAATCTTGGATTTTTTTCAGAGATAACGACATCCAATTATTTTCAGTTATAGTACTTCGAAGAACAGCTTTTGCACACTATCTACTCAATTTTGTATCAAGTTTTCGTTTTTCCATTATTCCTTTGTCGGGCAACTAAGAACCCGTCTTCGGGCTTTGATGTTTACACGAGTATGTCTTTTAATATAATGCTAGCTTCGTAAACCTACAGCTGAAACTTTTGTTTGCTTCAAAGTCGTTATGGACTCATTAATAATGAAATGTTATCGAATGTCTGTAGTTTGTCTATCATTAAAATCGGCCTTGGGTTTAATGATATTGGGTAACAACTTCACTATCTATAGTTACGACTTAATTATGTAGAATAACGTACCTAATTGCAGACATGAAGCCAACCTTTTTAATTTTAACCTATTGCTATTTTTTTTTTTATCATCAATAAACAAAATAAAAGATCTCGCGATTTGAGACAATCCTTGGCTGTACGCATTATAAATGTGGAAGCAAAGCTTAAGCTATACCCACTGAACTATTTGTTCATACCTAATGTAACAAAACCGTTATGTTGACTTTATGTTTAAAATGGATCTGAATTAGTTGAGCTATCTATAGATCGTATGACACAGTCTTAAAACAACACAACTGTTTCACATGTATTTTATATTGTATGTTTTTATTACATTTCTATGATTAATTTCTGTAGATACATAAATAGAAAACATTTATTCAATCCACCACGTATAGAAAAAAAAAGAAAAAAAAATAGTGGCTCTGTGAGCTGTAGACCTCGCGAACATTTTTCAAAATGACTGCAATATAACTTTTTTCTACTCCCATATATATCTCCGCCATTTTGAAAAATTTCCGAAAACTGATTCGAAACTGAAAATTCTATATAGTTGAGAACCTGCTTACAAATTTTCACGAGAATCGGTTGAGAAATGCGACCTGTCGAGGAGAACATCCGGACAGATGCCGGTCCGACGCCGGCAGGACAGACAAACGAAAGCATTTTTGTCATCCAAAAATGTATACAAAAATTACCAGGTAAACTTTAAATTAATTTCTTAGTATCTTAGCATTTAAGTAACTGCGGTTGTTAAACGGTAGTCAGCTCAGCATAGTGCTGCGCTGATCTTCCGCTGAGGCCTGTGTTGTTTCCACGACCTTGACCCGAATCGGGTGTTAGCTCAGCAATAACAGGTACTTACACTAACTCTATATACAATTTATGAAAGGGACTTAAACTAAACAAAATATACAGCATCAAAAAGCACACAGCAGAGAGTAAACACAGTGGATACATAAAAATATAAACACGAGCCAGAAATTAAAATGAAAAATAACAGTAGCTAAATATTTGGTGGGTATTTACATTCCATACATTATGTATCTAACTAAACCAAAAAAAGAACCCCACAGATTTAAAACCTTATAAACTGTCTACGGACCAATGGAAAGGGGAGTAAGACATAAATATATTGTATAGAATAGAAATGAAAATACTTTATTGCACAATACAAATACATTGGACTATTTGTATTGACTGGCAGTCTTATCGCTAGATAGTGATCTCTGCCAGACAACCATGACATAAATAATTATTGGTAAATATGAGTGATTTATAATAAAAATATTATGTACATACACAGGATAACAAAAAGTGAAATACATCAATTGCTAATACACTCAAGAGCATAGAATAGTTTTTAAATAGTTATAATAATTTATGTTTAAATTGTGCTCAATAAATAAATATTATTATTATTATTATAGAAATCGCACACCCCCTACATTTTCATTTTGACCGCAAAAGTCCCACAAACCGAGCTACCTGAAGCGAGGGAATTTGTGTCATTCTATTGTTAAGTTGCCACTGTCATGATTTTGAAGGTCACGGCTAAACATTATGGGTTTTTAGAAAGCTAACAGTGTAACCTTTAATTTATAAAGTTGTAATCGCAAACAAAATAAAAAGATTTGCGGTCAAAATGAAAATGTAGGGGGTGTGCGATTTCTAGGCTCTCGAGTGTATTACAAAAATAAATAAATAATAATAAGTACAATATGATAAACAAAATAAACGAATACATACTTATATAAATATATACTTTAACGTAAAGAAACAAGCAATAGTTAACAACAGGATAAATAGTGTTCCCGGACCATAGCTTTAAAAAAATTATAAATATAGACATTTATTTAAGAGTAAGTGGGTATTTAATCCTCAAAATGACACAAGAGCCACGAAATTCTTTAAACCTTCATATAATCTAGCGCTCTCAAGTTTATTTTACTTAGCCGTAATCCTAAGTAGCACCTACCTCCCATGCTCCAGGGCGGGCGGCCGAAAGTAATCCGCCCACGATATTGGAAATTGGTTAGCAAAAAGATTTTCATAATCTAAGTATTTGTTCGCTGTTTACTTCAAAAGCTTTCATAGCTTATTAAAAGTTCAGAGCTGGTAAATAAATTGTTTTGTTACTCAATCGATCGAATTCTTTACATATTTTTCTGAGAAAAGGATAATTTCATGCGGATTTTGTTTGAGAATTGAGGCGTGGTTATTCAACTGTAATGTTCGGTATCAGAAACAAAGTGGGCTAGAATGTTTTAAAAACATTAAATGAACCGAGGTAAAAATTGAATAGTACATAAAAAGCTGGAGGTAATAATTCCGATGGCCGCTCCATGTTGTCAAAGCTGGAAATTGACAAACATATACAGTGATATATGTGAAAAAAATACATTTGCTATTACCATAATAGTGCCCGATCGGCGTTCGTTGCCGAATCAAAAATGATAGTCCTATCATGTCAGTCAGTTATTGTTTAAATGAACACTAGCATACTCAAAAAGTAAATAGACAAAGTCGTCTGTAACTTACTCATACACACCAGAAACTCAGTGAATGTAGCTATGTAGTCCATTTATCAGCGTCGAATTTCCACAAAAATGGACATGTTGTTGCGGCTCTCAAATGAAAATAAACTATTTATTCGGGCACCTCTTTTTATTGGGTTTCATGAACTATACAGTAGCATGTTCGCGTTTGTCATAAAAATTTGATGGCATCTACAAGATCGGCTACCTATCTTGTTCCTCTTATTATTCTGGAGGCTTCGAAGGGAATCGATACGGATTTATTGCCTTAGCCGGTGAAAGGTAAAAGCAAAGTTGTGTCACGTCGCCTCTAAAAATATCTAAGGACGTAACGAAGAGAGTATTCGATACTTTGTCATAGAAATCTGATTTACTTGATGTTAACTCTGCGAGGCGTGCTCGGCCTTCGGCTCTTTATTCCCAAAAAAATTAAGGAACAGAACAATATTGAGTTACTGAAAGGAAAGACGTTTACATTTCATAAATCAGGATTTAGACAGGAAAATGTTTTTGTAAACCAGCGACGGAGTTCTTCAGTTTGGATATTAAAGACACAATCTTTTTAAGTTTGCTTTGATAATTGATCTCTTTTCTATTCTTGAGTTGAGTAAGAGTTGAGTTGAGCGTTACCAACTTTGACGACTCAATGCGAACTTTCGAGAGGTCTAAGTCACCGGCTGTCACTTAGTAAAATGGTGAACTCTTCACTATCACAATATACTTAGTGCAAAGCAGTGGCATTGAAATTCATTGATAAACAAACAGACAGAAACTCACTTTACTCTGATTCTTGTCCCTAAACAGTGACGAATACCGGCTGAATTTCAAATTCAATCAAGTCAGAACGGCTGTACAATAAACGATGGGCTTTGGTTAATTACAGCAGCGGCTGAGTTTGGCCAACAATGGAGTCACTAATCCTGTTTACTACAATTTTGCTGGCGCGAAACTTCGCTCGATGCAAATCTGGAGCGGTGGTGCAATTGACTAGCGAAGAGCAGATGGAAAAAAATATTTTGTCGCGATGTTTCCGCTTATGATAATTAAGAATACCTAGATTACCAGATTACCAGTTTAGATTAATATTTTATAGATCCAAGCCAGAGGAATATTAGTTCTTACATTCTCGACCTCGACTAGTACTTGATACTTAGGTATGCGTGAAATAGTCATGAACATATTAAATACATACATATTATACATAAAAAAACACCCAGACCCGGGACAAGAACTTGCGGACCATACTAACATTTGTCCCGCTGCGGGTATCGCACCCGCAACCTTCTGCGTCGTATTATGATACTTATGATACTTTATAACACCCAAACCCAGAATTAAAATATATGTTCATTGCACTAATAATCGTCTAATATTTTGTAATATTTAATATTTGAAGAGAATAAAACCTTCGACCCTCGACACTGATAGGTGATAGAGGAAAATGGAAAAATAATGCGTGTTGCGCTGATCATACATATATTCATTTAAGTAGTAAAAAAGTATGAAATTATGTTAATCTTACCATACCTTACCTTACCCACGTAACAAAAAACTTTTTAATATCTTTTGGGTAACTGGATACCTAGATTGGTTGGTACCTTTAATAAGGACAAACAAATTATGAATGTGTAACAGTTATCGGGTTTTTAATATTCTAACATAAACTATAAATTACTCATACTTTGCTAAAAATAGTTTGTAAAGCAAATAACAAAATTTTAATAGAAAGGAATGAAAAAAAAATGTGTCTAGTACAGTTACGACGCACACTGACCTCCTCTACCGAACATGGCCAATTTAAAGCTAAATATTTATCAATCGAATATCTGTTTCGAAAAACTGTTTTAGGAAACCTCGTAGTATATTTAAAAGACCCACCCAACGATACACCACATATTGGCGTAGTAAAATAATAAAAATATTAACCCCACTTTTCACGTAGGGAAGGTATACCTAAAATCCTATTTTCCTATTTTCCCAGATATAGACTGCGAGCAAGAGCTCTGAGTAGTGGCGCACAGACAGACACAGACTCACGAATGTGGCGATAGTATTCTTGTAGACTTCAGAACCCTAAAAGTATGCTTTAAAAGTTTTATAATTGATAATTTCTAAAGAGGTTGATAAAGATGCTGAAGCATGACGTCAGTTTGACAAACTATTTAATTCAACGAAACCTCATACAAGTCTGCTAACAAGACAAACAAGCAGGCGCTATGTTCCGCCAACCGGTAAAGCTGTAACTCGCTCACCTAACATGACTAATATTTGTTTACAGACAAAGTTACAGGTACTTTCTCGAACTTTCTCGAGCTCTAGCAACTTGGGCCGGCCCAGTTCCAACTTAGTACGTATAGTGTCAATACGATTTCACCAAACTCTGTAACTATTTTATGCAGTGTAGCGCTGCAGATAAAATCTGTCGGGAACTCGCGGGAACTTTTTGCTGGAAGTAGATGCTGCGGAACTTGACGCTAGAGCAGTCATAAATTAGGCAAAGCTGTTCAATTTACTAGTACGCTGTTGTTTATGCAAAGCTTGCCAAAATCCTCTATATTTAATTATGTTTATTAAGATTTCCTTGACATTATCAAGCTGTTTAAATACTTATTTAGAAGGCTAGTGTGTTTGGAAACTGAAAGCTTTGACTCTCGCGCAATTTAAAATTAGAGTACCTTATGTCAAGCTGAAATGGACGTTCAGACGACTTATGAACTTCCTAACTAAGATTAGTCCCAAACGCTGCTTTGTATTCTTCTATACATGTAATAATATAGCAACAAAACCGGGTACAGATTGAATCTACTTTAATTCAAATCTAAAAAAATGGGGCTAGACACCATAGCATTCCATGGTTCTCCAACTTTTAACCTGAGTGTAATATTCCTGGCGCTTCTTATATTCCATAAATGGCGCCCATCAAATCTTTATGAAGGGCGAGCCGATACAAATCGTAAATGTTTTACTAGCTCTCTTATTTTAGGAGATATTATTGGTTTACTGGGCGTGGTGGTTTTAGTGCAAATAATAATAAGATATTTGGGATAGGCCGAAATAAACTTTTCGTGAAAAAATACAACGGGAACAATCATTTTTGTTGTTGCATAATAATGTTACAATAAGGAGGAGATTATATATACATATCTACTTATTATAACAATATTGTTACTTATTTATATTATTGACATTAACTCAAGGACACACATTGCATGGCGAGATGATGACTGAATGGTGGATTTTTATTTTCAAATTTTTATTATTTTATTTAATACTAGCTGGAGTCCGTGACTTCGTCTGCGCAGGATTAGTACTTCGTGTAATACTAACGTTTTATGCAGCGCACGCCAGAATAGCCCGCAGATGGCAGATTTTTTTCCCACTTACTTGACATTTATCGTTATATTTTGGACAATTCAAACAATATCTTTATAAATTATAAGTATCTTTATATATTATACTATGTGTTATTCTGCTGTATAAGCTATATTATTGTAAAGTTTCATTAAAATACATTTAATAGTTTTTGCGTGAAAGAGAAACAAACTTTCGCATTTATAATATGATTTATTATAAAGTAGGATTTATTACTTACAAATATAACATTATATGTAGAATAGATACTTAGGAAATTCTTATTTGCACACCATAAATACATTGGACTGATAAAATAAGAAACAATGGTTAGCTAGTCGATGGCAGTCATAATGCTATGTGCGAATGAGCGATCTCTGCCAGACAACCTTGGAATGGATAGAACTGAATAAAGCTGCAAAAGGGGTGATGGTTATAATAATAATTGAATTATGGTGAATTAAGAGTACATACATATTTCATGGATAAGAAAAAGAAAAAACATGATCGAACGCGTTATATTTATGAAAACGTAGCGTTATAAGCAAGTTTAGCTCTTTAATCATTTCTAGTGGTTCTTTATCGTCCTATCTCCACCCCATGAACCAATCGCAATAATGTCCTCGCAAAGCATTGTGGCAGTATTTCATAAAGTTATACACTCGATGCGATTAAATTACCGTCAGAACTTGCTTAGCAACTTTGATTCTCATTTTCGTAGCGCGTCATAATAATCGAATCGAATCGATGAATCGAAACAGTGTCGGTGCCTCCATCAACAAAATAATACGTGAGTAAAGCCGGTGTTTATCAAAATGACAACTCACGACAGTTTTGAAATCTTCACGTTTGAAGATTATTTATACGCGCTGCATGTTTATTGTGCACCTTTAACCTCGAACATTATAACATCGCTGGAAGACATCAGAAACGTAAATTTGAAAACAAAACCGGCATTATTCAGTAAAAGCTAATCTATAATTAATCCAATTTATTCATTGATTAAATTTGCCCGACTGGCTACTTATCTCAGGGTTCGGATAATTGATGAAAACATTCACAAACACTGCCGGTGTATAATGGAATACACAGGGTTTAATTATAGAGTTACATAGTAAAAGGCAATATTACACGTAAAACAATAATAGTCTTATAGTCTATATCTAATATATATTCAATAGTCAATAGTCAATAGTCTAACCGCATATGCTCACTACCGGGATCGTGTCACGTGTGTGAAGCAAGATGGCGCTTGTAGCACTCGTTGAACGAAGCGTATGTAGCGTCGCCCCGGCGGCGGCGTTGTTTGTTTATGCTTACATGTCCATTTATTTTGCATTTTATTTATTCATATCAAGTTTCAAGCAAACCGCATCACGCGTTAAAAACTTTCATACATTCGTTTTCACCCCTTTTCACCCTCTTAGGGGAATGAATTTCAAAAATTTCATACCGTCTTAGTGGGTGGTTTTGCTGTAAAAGGAAGCTACCTTCCAGATTTCAACATTTTGGCTTCAGCGGTTTCGGTTCGCGATGATGAATCAGTCAGTCAGTCATTCAGGTTAAGCTCTTTTATAGGTAGGTATAGATATACGGCTAACTGGCCTGTTAGCTGTAGGTTGAGGGCTAGACTACCTCCTACCTACCCTCTCTCCCTTTGTTCCGCGTCTGGATGTTATAAAGTATCATAAGTATGTATTTTTAAATATATAAGTATTCTATCAGTTATCTGGTCACCATAATGCAAGCTATGCTTGGTTTGGGGCTATGGTGTTGGGTTCAATGTCCTTCAATATACAAATACTTGCAGCTCGGTTGTTCAGCTACTATTGCAAACGTATGTAGGTAAGTAGTTAATTTGTCTAAAAGCTTCAACCCCGCTCGCCGACATAAAACGACCATTTATTAGTGTTTTAAAGCGTTTTAGAGTCCTAGGTCTTCCGGGTACAGTCATGCAGTGGACGTGGAGTACGAGTTCAATGATAAAGTTTTAGTTATAAGCCCGTATTTCTGAACAAAACTCGTATATCGAAAACTGGGTATGGATTATCTGACAAAAAAAAGTATATGCTCAGGTCTCGGCCGAAAGAAGTACCTAATCAATTAAAGTTTGGGTTTGCTCTGCAAAACTTTGTAAAACTCTTTGGGACTTTCTTAGTCTACTGTTTCAACGCATACACAGTTAGGTATTTTATCGAATCATTAGAAACCCTTAGATATACACATAATTTTTAGGTATTCGTATTAGAAGGTAGTACATAATTGACGAAATTTTTTGATTGCACTATGATTAAGGGTCTGCCTTTACCCACTATGGGTAAAGGTATGGGCCTTCTTATGTTTGTACCGTCCGCTGCGGTCCTGTGCTAATTTTGTCCATTCGCTGCCCACGATTTTGATTACGTCTGTGGCGCAGTTTGACGCACACGCAGAAGGTTGCGGGTTCGATTCTCGCCGAGGGAGTGTTTGTATGATTTGCAAGTATTTGTCACGGGTCTGGGTGTATGTATTTAAAAATGATAAAAAAGTATAAAAGTAGTAGGTATATCAGTCATGTAGACCATAACACAAGCTCTGTGAAATGTCAAGTAATAAATAATATTTATTTAACCTTTTCTATATAGTCTACCCTTCTTACGAAAGTTGCACTATACCTTAACATCATTTTAGTATGTAACTCACACTGAGATCTTTGCGAATAAACACTTTGCGGGTAGTTCCAGGTGTTTACAACGCCGACTGAAGCCGGAAGCTATCAATAACGTCTCAGATACTCAAGTTAGTCTAACTCAGCGTCTAACTTAGTAGATTCACGACTAAGTGGCGAAGTTACCATTCCAGGTAAGTTTATAGTGGGGGGTATTTAATTTATGTTTCAATTTCTATCAGGTGTTTAGTTGAAGGTTGACAAAACAAAGGACGTCCTTTCTTTTGTTTAAATGATTTGTTTATTTTTATGTAAAAAAGTACAAACATTTATAGCATAAACATTTGTTCTGGAAAACCGATAACAGCTTATTATAAAATAATAATACTAATATTTTTATTCAAGATTCTAATTGTACCTATAATAATATTACCGAACAAAATCTTTATTCGACAAATGTAGATGCGTACATGAGCCTGAACTATGTAGATAATCTGCTTTTTTTTCGACCAATGGTTAAAGCGTCATCAGAAAATTACAAAATTTGAGTACAATAGGTACTCAAATTTTGTTTGAAATAAAAAAAAATGTTTTTGAAATAAAAAAAGTAATATAGGAATTCGTTTATCGAGTTGTGTGTAAGTAAACGAAAAAAGAATGCGATACATTCTCAAAAACGTAAAACCAATCGGATGAAATACAATGTTCGATTGAGGAGGAAACGTGCTGTTTGTAAAATGAAAATGCTTTTAAAATTATTATTGCAAAATATTGTTGTTCAAAATCATCTGACATATTTTGTTAGTCCGACTGTATTGAAATCCAATACAGAATAGTTTATGTCGAATTGAAAGACACGGACATGTTAGACATCTATAAAATGCAAATATCTTTCTTTGTCCGTCCATAAACAACAAAACTGCAGCGCTAGTAGTAACAATAGTGACGGATAAAGTTACGTGTTGAGACTGAGGCCGAAAGAAATAATCGTATATTTTTTGATAATTTATAAAAACTATAAGACATTAAAGTCGTCGAGTGTCTCAGCCAGTTCACCGTACCAGCTTTGTGCCACAAACATCTGACATTGAGCAAATCTACTTTGCGGGTACTTGCTGCACTCAGGCTAAGGTTTTGACATGAAACTTCAAGAGTTACAAGAGTAAGTTCACACTCAATAGTTAAAAATGCTGCTACTTATGTGCTTCTATAGTGTCAAAATGTTCTAAATGTTGACAGGCGAAAGCTTAGTTTAGTATCCGACTAGTGTATAGGTAGGTATATAGTGGATGTTGGTTATGCACTACTCCACTGTCACAAGAGTTCAAAATCCTAGTAGCAGTAGCTAGATTAGAGTTAAGCTCAGGATATTAAATAAATTCTAGATGCGAAGAGAAATGAAGAATAATATTTAATTATGCAAAGACAGTATAATAGAAAGCAATAAAGAAATAAGCACTAATTAAATACAGTAGGTACAGCGTAAGGAATATAAAAATAAGCGCGCGCGTGTGTGTCAGTCGTGAGACCAGCGTAGTGTGTAGGTAGGCTCGCTCGTTGCGTTCGTCGCAGGCGCTGTCGGTGCGAGGCGCGCGGGCTAAGGTGCAAAACCGGAATTGTAAGGGGCTGGCCCAAGTTAATTTTTATAAATTATTTTTTCATAAAAATATTAAAATTTGAGTTGTGGCGTGTGAAGTCTCGCCACAGGTATATATATACAAGACGAGTTTCTTGCCAATTCTTCTCGAGCTTGGGTTAGGATGAATTGGCACCTAAATTCACCTAGTATGTAAGACGTTTCAAAGTGATCCTTGTGATTGTACTGAATAAATCATCTTTTGACTTTGACTTTGACTTGATATGGCCATAATAACAATCGATGACCTTTGCTGACGTCGAATACGAAATTCAATTATATCTGAAGCCGAAACTGAAGTTACATTCAAGCACTATCTCCAATACAATACTCTACAATGGCTGCAGTAGTTCACAATGGCACTTGTTGCTACGAGTTGTGTTTCGTATTTTTCATAGCTTTGTTTATTACTCAATGGTTTTGAGCATTTGGGACGCGCCACTTGGTTACACATTTGATCTTCTCTGCGCTGGTCTGGTCTCAAGTTGGTATTGGACAAGTTATTTGTATTTTACTTTCAAGTTGTTCTATACGTTTTAACTAACACGGGTTTCACGGGATTCATCTAAAGAAATTTCATCATGGTGAGCTTGATCCGCTCGTTGCCGCTCGCGTTCAATGTTTGCATTGATTGACTATGTCGGTGCCTCCATTGACAAAATAATACGTAAGTATTTTATTTTAATATTATCCCTATTATTAGATAAACATAATTGTTTTTTTGTGGTAGTACGCCGATGGAGGCTATTATAAAAATTTAAAAAATATATATAATTAGGTATCTTGAATCGTTATACAATAATATAATTGGGTAAGTAAACGTAATAAGAATATAATTACGTTTTAAAAACTAAAAAGAAACCGACTTTATTGAATGAAATTTGAGTCTATGATACATTTTTAGTGGAAAGTAGATGCATTTTGTATTTAGATAATATGGGTAGGCCAAATAAACGCACCACTCTAATAAGACAGCGAGGTATCGAAGTACATGAAAACATCATCGATGTATACAATTTTTAGATTTTCGTTGATTTTTCAGCTCGACCGATTTTGATAAAATTTATATGGGACCACCTGTGAAGTATACCTTTTCAAACAAAAAAAGAATTTTCCAAATCGGTTCAGCCGTTATAGGTGAACAAAACAAAAAAAAATTTAGAACTTCCTCCTCCTTTTTGATAAAGTCGGTTAAAAATAAGTAAGGTATGCAAGAAAATATTTCTAAACATCAGAGTTTCTATCAGAGAAAGGAGATAGAAAGGAGAATATTGAAAATATGCTTTTTATAGGTATATCCATTTAGAGCATGCATTGAGTTAAAAAATAGATAATAGGGTAATACGTCATATAGTCCATTAAAATGTTACATTTTTTAGGCCTTAGTGTGCATTTGTCAGAGGACGCAATTTTATTTTTTTAATGTGTAGGGGGGGTCAGTAGAAGCTTAAGTTCAAGTTTGTGGGGTCGGCACCCTTGTCCCCCGGCCGCCATCTTGGAAAAGGGGGTGCAAAGGGTTTTCGCGCTGTATCTCGTAAACTAGTTACCTTACAGAAAATTTAATCAAACATAAAATGTAGCAAATTAAATTTCCTACAATTTTATTTCTATTACTTTTTATCGTCAAGTGACCAACAAAAAAGTTATAAACAAAAATAAATGAAAATTTTGTTTGTTTGTTCTAGGTTTTACAGCGCTCCAAACTTAAACGGATTCTCGAATGCTCATAGGGATGCAATAAAAACTAAAAATTAGGCTTACTTTTCTATCTATATTTTTTTTATTCATACAATTTATTATGATCTTAACATTCCTATGCTATTATTGAACTATGTTTGACCCTTTTACCCACCACCTATGAGGTATAACATGGGCAAAGTCAAATTTATAAAAATTTTGCAGAAGCATCCAGAGTTAGCAAGTGGAACTAAATTATTTATGAGTGAGAAAGTCGAGTCATCGTTACTCAGTGTTGTTGGCGAACGTTTTTTCGTCTTTTTATATGGCGGAAATAAAGACGATACTCTAGACACTCTGCGATACAAACGATTTGCTAAGACAGTGACAAAAAATGCATTAAAAAATGCATTAAATTTTTATAAATTTGACTTTGCCCATGTTATACCTCATAGGTGGTGGGTAAAAGGGTCAAACATAGTTCAATAATAGCATAGGAATGTTAAGATCATAATAAATTGTATGAATAAAAAAAATATAGATAGAAAAGTAAGCCTAATTTTTAGTTTTTATTGCATCCCTATGAGCATTCGAGAATCCGTTTAAGTTTGGAGCGCTGTAAAACCTAGAACAAACAAACAAAATTTTCATTTATTTTTGTTTATAACTTTTTTGTTGGTCACTTGACGATAAAAAGTAATAGAAATAAAATTGTAGGAAATTTAATTTGCTACATTTTATGTTTGATTAAATTTTCTGTAAGGTAACTAGTTTACGAGATACAGCGCGAAAACCCTTTGCACCCCCTTTTCCAAGATGGCGGCCGGGGGACAAGGGTGCCGACCCCACAAACTTGAACTTAAGCTTCTACTGACCCCCCCTACACATTAAAAAAATAAAATTGCGTCCTCTGACAAATGCATACCCAAATGTAACTTTTCAATGGACTAATAATATAATAGGGTAATCGTATTTGTCAAAAAGTAACGCATTGTTACTTAGTAAACCGTTCGTTGGCTTCTGGCCACGTGGTTCGACCGCATGGTTCGATCAATCGGACTACGTGAACATTTTTTTCCAGCTGGTTCGATTTTAGAATGTTACCAGGCGAACTACTAAACCTTAAGACCACGTTGTTCGACTCCCTAGTCGAACCACAATGACCAGTCCACCTGGTTCGATTCATCGAAACATAAAGGAATCCCATGTTCTCATAGTCCGACTACCGACCTCAATGCAATGGATTATCAAATCTCCTTAGAAAGTCATAATTCAATGTCAATAATAGATGTCTAGTTAATCAGATATTTTCCTTTATCTTATGATACCTATTCAATGTGTACCTATTGAATATAAATATGTCTCAAGAAGAATTATTATACCACAATAAACAATATTAATATACCACATGTATATTATGTATTTGAACCTATAATAGACTGAAGAACAAACATTTTTTTCTGACTACTAATATTACTTCATGCGATATTATTTACGAATATACCTATGTACATATTTTTCTTTAACAGAATTCGCTGATTATAAATACAAACGACCACTCCTGTGTTCCTGACTTTACTAAAAATGATATCGACAAACAGATTTATTTGATGAAAAAGGCTGCATCGGACTGCTTAGCATCAATGAAAAGTATAGACGACGATAACGTAATACCTCTAAAGAACTCAGGCATAGACTTAATCACTAAAATACCGACATATAATTCAGTAAAAAGTAGTCTTTTCAATAACCGAAAAAAATCACACAATGTACCAAAGTTAATTTTTGAAGATCCTATGGAGGTAGAGGTTCCGCCGGAATTTGAAGAGTTTATGTTGGGGGACTATGGTCACGATGAAACGCGCATCATTGCATTTTGTTCCGAAGAAGCGAGAAAAAAGATATCCACAATTAAAGTTTTTTTTGGAGACGGAACATTTCACAGCTGCCCGCCGCCATTTCTGTTATATGTCATACATGGTGTTGTGGGTTCTTTCCTGAATAGCTTAAACGTAGTCCTATTGATTTACGTATTAATGTCTAACCAAAAAACTGAAAGCTATGTAGCATTATTAGAGATGATTTTATCACAGTTGCCTGGATTCAATCCCTTACGATTTATGACCGACTACGAGGCTGCCACAATGAAGGCTATAGAAACAGTTTTGCCACAGGCTGTAGTCAAAGGCTGCTTCTATCATTATGCGAAAGCTCTGTGGAGATATGCGCATAGGTGTAAAATTAGAAAAGCTCAAAGCCAGAAGCGAATTGTAGCTGTCGCCACAATGTTAGCATTATGGCCTTCTCATTTAATAAGAAATGGTTGGCAATATGTCACAGATGATATGTCAACTGACGACACAAACATGTTAAAATTTAAGAAATACATGGAACGACAGTGGCTAAGGAGTAGTGAATTTATCAAAAAGTGATCCGTATACGGCGAACTCCTCCGTACAAATTTCTGGAAGGATGGCATGGAAAAATAAACGACCTTGTTGGCAAAAAACCACCAAATTTGATTAAAATTTTGACAGTGTTGAAAATAGATTCCAATTTTAATGTATTAAGAATGAAAGGCGGACTTTTGGAAAAACGTCGTAGAGAATCCATCAAACGAGATGAATTAATACTGAAGACCAACATAATGCTTAGTAATAATAATATTGATGAAAGATTATTCTTAGAACGATTAGCTTAGAAGGGGTCACTTTTTGTAGGTAAATAGTTCTAGGTAATATAGCTCGATGTAAAGAAGACCTTTTTGTAAAACTACAAAAAGTTTTTAAACTTACGCGATCAGAACATATTATTATAAATACTTACGGGTATTTATCGCGTTTACTTACCTATTTTTCCCGACGTTTCGACAGGTTTATACTCTGTCGGTAAATAATAGGTAAATAAACGCGATAAATACCCGTAAATATTTATAATAACTACAAAAAGGTAAATAAATGTAGGTACCTACAAAAACATGGCGGCCGTAGGGGTCAAAAATAATAATATATTTTTTGTAAAATAAATCTTGAAAAATGCTTAGTAATTGTGTTGTTGTTTTTAGCTCAAGTAATTGTAAGTTTACAAGGTTCGACTAGGATCGATTAATCGAACCTACTGAAAAAAGTTCACATATTCCGATTGATTGAACTATCAGGAATCTCAAGAACACATAGTTAGATTAATCGAACCAGCTGGAAAAAAAAATTCACGTAGTCCGACTGATCGGACTATCAGGAGTCTCAAGAACACATGGTTCGATTAATCGAACCAGCTGAAAAAAAAAGTTCACGTAGTCCGACTGATCGGACTATCAGGAGTCTCAAGAACACATGGTTCGATTAATCGAACCAGCTGGAAAAAAAAGTTCACGTAGTCCGATTGATCGAACCATGCGGTCGAACCACGTGGCCAGAAGCGTTCGTTGTTGAAATATTTCAACTGTGTAGCAGTTTTTCAGGTAGCTGCTTAGAACATTATGAGTGAGCTGCTCAGCTACTCATGACTACGAAACTAACTTCTGTAAGCTAAGCAAGACAAAAGTAAAATCAAAATCAAAAGTAAGAAAAACTTTATTCTTTTGTTTTATAATAATACTAGCGACTCGCCCGGCTTCGCACGGGTGCAATGCTTATACTAAACATACTACAGAATGTCTAATGTGATTAGAAACTTCTAAAATTATCAGTGTTTATATACTATGTTATGCATCTATTATACACATAAACCTTCCTCTTGAATCACTCTATCTATTTATAAAACCGCATCAAAATCCGTTGCGTAGTTTTAAAGATCTACGCAACATAGGGACAGACAGCGGGAAGCGACTTTGTTTTATACTATGTAGTGATCAGCTATTTTTAACTATTTAAAACAATGCTTATGATACAAACAAAGCACAAGTTTCATAATAAGAATGATATCGGTGGCTATAAAATCAGTCCAAAATCCTTATAAATTTTCCGTTCGGAAAATTTCAAACATATTGAAACCGTCTGATATTCTGTAATAACTGAACCACGAAACAAAATCTGCAATGTGGACGGAACGTCACATCCGATCGGGTACCTACATACCTACAATCTTTTCCAATATCAATGTAAGCTTTGGTGGAAAACCACGAGTAAGTGAATGGATTATAGAAAATCCAACATAAGTTTAGATATATAAAGACTACAGTATCCGACTTAATACTTAAAGCACGTTACTTTATATTAGCAGTTATATGAATTGAATGCGTAGGAATTTCAATTACATTACCGAGATCTTCCCTCGTTATACAGTTATGCGGATGAAAGGGTCCATTCACGCACTGTAGGCTGGCAGAGGCTTGTGGCCACGACCTATCTATTGACCGCACAGGAGCGTTCCTACATGACTACTCATTCTCAACACCATTCTCAACATTCTCCCTACACCACACTTCTTTAAATTGTAATAGAATCGTAGTTATAGATTTGCAAGTAATAGGTATTGATTGATAACATTGTTTCGTTTTTGAGTTTCTTTTAGTATGTTTTATTTTTTGTTTTTGTTGATTATTTGCTCTGTATGTGTATCTACTTTTGTAATAGGTAGTGACTTTGCTTGACCGATCTCCCGTGATACAGGCCTCATCTAGTGCGGGGATCACCAGTAACCAGTGAATTTTGGTTTTGGTAAATAAATATTATCCTGTCTTATTTATCTACTAGATAGTTATTTGCTAGAACTAGAGGCTGTAAGGTTATGAAAGTGAAATGAATATCTCAGTCATCATCCCATCACGCCGAAATTCGTTTTCGAGATGATGACTTCGTATGAGATATTGTTCTCACTTTTTGAGCATGAACTCTCTGATAGTGAGATTTTTGTGTAAAATGTATAGTTTGATAAAAACGGGTTTTACACACGTATTATTTAGTCGATGGAGGCACCGACGCTGTTTCGATTCACCTAGAGAATCTTCATCATAGTGAGTTTGATCCGCGGTTCGCTTGCTTGCGCTCGCACTCGCAATTCGCACGGTACCTATATATTAAAGTTTTGAAAATGAAATTTATGTGTCAGTTTAGGTTTTGGCTAAAAGTAGCAGACCAAAAATTTCCGTGAAAATCCGTGAAAAAATTCGGTACAAAAAATTCCGTGAAAAATTTCCGTGAGTAGGAAAATGAGACAATCTGTAAGAATCGACTAGGTACGCGAAAGGACTTCACACCCAAGTGATAAACCCGAGGCTACACCATACAAAACTCCTTGTGTCGTGTCAACGGACAGTTAATGAAGTGGCGATTACTGTAAAGTACCCTCTTACCTACCTTTACCGGGCGGCCGACGGCCTGTCTTAAGTACCTCGTTACGTACAATAATGTTACGTAAGATTTAGTTTGATTGTTTCAGAAATCGTTATTAGATGATCCAATCTAACGCTGATATTCTAATCACTGCTTTTTAAACTAAGAAAAGCACTGCTTTGTGCTTCGAAATCTCCATGACTGACAGACGTCTTAAATACAAATTCCAGCAATTACATGGTCCGGTTAATCTGTAATCTGTTTTAAAAATTTATTGAAATAATCTAACGAGTATAATTTCCAGGCTTGCTAGATATCTGAAGATCTCTAAATACTTTGAGGATTTTTGAGGTTGTCCAAGAAGGAGAAGGAGACACGTCCAAATATTGATCCATTTAGTCTAAGCATAACATAACTTCAGCCTTACTTAGAAACTTTTATTAACTTCTGACAAAATGTTCACTCAAAACGGGATATTTACCATGATATATGAGTTTTTCTGCTTCTCGATATTTCGGCACAGTTGCATGCGCCATGATCACGAGATAAACTGAAGTCTCATATATCATGGTAAATATCCCGTTTTGAGTGAAAATTATGTGTAAAAACATGATAGTTTTAAAAGTTCTGACAAAAGTTTATCACTGTTTAAAATATTCCGCCATCCTTTTTTGTCAGATAGTGACAAATAGTGATAGGGTGAATCTTAAGCAGTATTCAGGCTGTTCAAGTTGACAAGCGTTTATAAGTAAGGCAGCTGTTCAATTATTGTGCCTTGAAATTATTATCGAGCCAAAACAGCCCGGTCTGGCCGTTCAGCTGTATACATTCATTTGTGTCGAAAAACCTGCGTTTTTTCAGCAGTTATTTAATATTTTCATTCATCATTTTTAGAAAAATATTTCGCCTTGTTTCGAACTCGTTCATTTTCCGATGGAATTGAATATTAATTCACATTACTGGGGAAAAGTAATTTCCCCTCAAATGCGAAATGTTCCCTAATATTTTGATAAAACCTGATTCCTGAAAAGTGAGGTTCGTTAATTGACGGTAGTTTTATTGCGGTGATGATTCCCAGGTAGTCTTAATTGTTGCCGAGTGTAACTGTTAAGCTCTGGTAGCTTTACCCCAGGCTAACATCCTGTAAGTAGACCAATATACGGTCGCAGAGTTTTAAGAACCCTGAACCCGGTTCCTATTACGCGGAAAATTTACGACGACATCATGTTATTAATTGATTTGTGAGAGTTTTCTCTACAATCCTCTGTTTAAATTATAATTGGGTGATAAATCACCTTAAGAACTGCCTACAAATTATAACTAGAAATACCCTTTTCATTGCTAAAGTTGGACACGAGGGCAACATCTACCTATGTCTACTAGACAAACAGTTTGACTGTTTGCCTCGAGTTAGCGTCCATGTTACTTTGCATAGAAAATTCACACTTATGGAGTACATCCTATCGAGCATTTTTTTGCCTTGAACCCTTAATATAAATGATTATATAAGGCAAATTAAGCACTGGTGTAGTGGTAGCACCCGATTATAAAGTTGTGGTTTCGACCTGGTCTTGCACCAATCAATAAATATAAATAAATAAATAATGCCGGACATTTCACACAGCATCATCTGGCCCCAAAGTAAGCAGAGCTCGTGTTATGGGTACCACATGACTGATATACTACTTATATACGTTTTTTTTGTAAATACATACATATTATACATAGAAACAACCAGACCCGAGACAAATACTTGCAGATCATACAAACATTTGTCCCGCGGCGGGATTCGAACCCGCAACCTCCTGCGCCTCAGGCAGGCTTTCGCCCACAGAGGTCGTCAATAGATTTTTCATTTCGAAAAATATATATGCGTAATGTCTGAATTTCAAACGATGCAGGATAACATTGTGTGGGAACCAGCATACCCTAGAATAAAAAAAAAATAAGGTTTGAAAGCGATGGGCTGCAACCTGTTATGTACGGAATACTATTTATTTGGCAAAGCGTGGGCATGTGCTAAATGTACGGACGTGCCTCTTATTACCCTTAGACATAATCAAAGAACTAACTAGAGATCTTAAGAGGTGTCTACAAAGCTCTGGGACAACAGTCGTGAGCATTTTTTTTTTAGTTTTTTGTTTAAACTAAAAATACTTTTTCTGCTGTCCTGCAATATTTACGTCATTTCAAAAAAGCTCCAGTTTTATTAGAAAAACTGGGGATGAAACCTATCTCGCCTATACAAAAGGTGCCGGTTCCAAGGCAATCGGAACGGGGCATTGAAGGGGCATACAACGACATCTATTTTTCAATCCGGCATTCAAAGCCAATAGTTTTCGTCGCCACTATTCGTTTTTGTACTTTTTTGATAAAGTTGCAAACGAATTTTGATGAGGTATTGGTGTTGTTCGGTGATCGAATAGAGGCTTGCTTTTATTTTGTTCAAAAGTTTTTAGCTTTATGATGAAAAAGTCATTGTTTTTATGATTTATAAAAGGTTAAAAGTAAAATACAGAATAACATTCAGGTATTTATAAATTATATAAGATTTCAGTACCCTACGACCTCGTACGATTACTCGTAGTAATACGCTTTATGTTTAATGCGATAGGTTTGAGCGTCAAATTTCCTTCAAGTAAAGCTGAGTTAGGTATAATTTCATGAAAATCGGCCTCACAACATCAGGGTTTTAGCAACAAAACATGGTTAGATATCAACTAAGGCTGCCATGTAGACCAGTTAACCTAGTATCGACATCGCTGTACGCACAATCTATCGATAGCTAGAGACTGGGAGCATAAATGGAGAAATAAATGGAGGCGATAACATTTTTCTTTGTTTTAACAAAGCCCATTTGGGTGGAGTTGAGGTTAGAATCATACTTTATAGAAATGTGTCTTTTTATTACAATACAAGAGTAAAGTAATTTTGATGAAGTTCGAAAAAAAATGCGTCAATGTCATTGAACACTCGGTTGGAACGAAGATCCTATCGTAGTATATTATTATTGATAAACGTATTATATTATCGATGAACAAATACAAATTTGTTGAATTTGTTTCATTACTAGCGTCTGAGAGTGATTAAACAATATTTATCATACGCTAAATAATATTACAATCTAGCCAAATAAGCTAATGAGTAATTTTGCTTTGACATAGTTTTATAAAATAAATTATACCTAAGAATGTGTCCAATAGCACTTTTCTTACAGTCTCTAGTTAAGGGGAAGACACTTTTTTCTTGTGTTTTTATATAGTTACTTATCACTTCACTATTGTTAAATTACACTAACTCAAATGGCTTTTTCCGTTTGAGCCTTCTTACAATGTCCGTGATATCGAGGAGCTGGATTGCCTCGACATTCACATGGCGATGAAGCCTCTGTTCATGAGCTTCTGCAAACTTTTGTATTACGTTATCGACGAACTCTATTCTGAGGTCTCTATGGAGATCGTCATTTCTTATGTATGTAGGGGGCATTCACTATTTCCCTTAGAACTTTATTTTGGAATCCTTGGAAAACCTTTGATCCTTGGAGTGATTAAATGCAGCGCAGAAAAAACGAATGAATAACTAAAAACAATAATATTTTCAGCGTAGAAATGGTCAATATCATAATTATTATTTTATATTTTGTCAGGGATTGTTTGTTAGAGATTTGTTGTCCAGTAACGTAGAATCGTGTCACCCTATAGATAACCGTCTACACTAAAAAAAGGGTCGTGGCGAAAATTCGTGACGGAAAAATCTTACACATTTTTCCGCCTAGTCCCCATCCGCCAAGTCCGTACCGTGCGATAAGGAATTACGTTACAAAAAAATAATTCCCGTTACTTCCGTGGAACTTACAATAATTACCACATTCAACGCTGTGTTCGCACTCCGTGTTTATCGATAGTTATCGGTAACGAGCCGGATCGTCCCAACACTAATTAGGAAACGTCAGACTAGTGCGGGATCTCGGCAAATACGGTTACGAGTAATGATTTATTGATTACGGAGTTTGTTATATTATCGATTGAAAAATGAATTACGACAAATCATTATTTTTATATCTATCAAGTAGATACTTTTGATCCGAAGCTCGTGGGTTCAAATCCCGTCGTGCACCAATGGATTTTTCTGTTCAAAAAATGCGCTATACCAAAACTCCAGAAGCATTCGTAACATTTCTCTGCACCAGTTTACAATTCCGCTGAGCTGCAGTTTGTTTATCATTTGTTTTGTGTTTATATTTTTATATTGTTTTCATTATTTCAAGTTTTTAGCTTAGTTTAGATTTTAAATACTATTCTAAACGTTTAATTGTAATATAAAATATCTTGCCCATACTTGCATGTGCTCAGACATGGTCTTCGAGATAGCCACATTAATCTGACCTAAAAGTAGGTCAGAGAGTTATTATGGAGCGCAGTGTTTTAGGGATCAAAAGAACGGATAGGGTCCGAAATACCTAAATCCGATCGAAAACGGGCATAGCGGATGTAGGTACGAGGACTGCACGTTTGAAATGGGTCTGGGCAGGTCATGTGACTCGAATGCATCCAGATTGGGTGGGTGCTTGGAAGTCGGAGACGACGTGGCAGACCCAGGAAAAGATGGCGAGACGATCTGGATGCCTTGGAGCGAAACTGGCAAACTACGGTCTTGGAGCGCAAAGAGTGGAAGATAAAGAGGGAGACATTTGTACAGCAGTGGGACACGAAAAAATATATGTGATTGTTTTAGAATCTATGTAAGTAAGCTCTTCTCTCCTGAAACATAGGTAATCACCTAGTTCAGGCTCGTGTTATGCACCTACTAAATACAAACTAAATATATATTTTGTTATTAGATATTATTATTAGGTAGTTGTAATTTTTTTATAAATATTTTGATTTATTTTGTTTCTTAAACGATGAAGGAAAACGTCCTGAAAAAATCGACATGTGGAAGCTAAATAATTCGAAGACGTGCCAAGTGCACGAAATAAGCCAATAAGTATTGACTGCCACTGTGTGCGCATGCACTGCGCATGCATCTTTGATAACATCTTTGTTTGTAATTGTAAATTAACTACCTGAACACTGAATACCTGAATAGTTACTGACGAATAAGATATTTTATTGTTTCCAAACTTTATTTAAGTTTAAAAACTCAACCAAAACTAATGTATCTTCATTCATCTTCAATCTTCAGCTCTCCTCCTCCAACCCCTGCTCGCTGCCTTACGAAAATCATCACACCACCTAGCTATAGGGCCTCCTACACTACGTTTGCCCCACACGCAACCTCTACTCAAGAACCAGTCTGCCCCGACGGCCATCGGCTCCGCGGCATATGTGACCTGCCCACTGCCACTTCAATTTGCTAATTCGTTGAGCTATGTCGTCGAGCTTAGCTCTCTGACGAATTACTTCGTTCTAGATTCGATCCCTAAGAGAAACTCCGAGCATAGCTCTCTCCATAGCTCGCTGAGTGAACTTGCTGGTGCCGCTCGGTAAAAGGCCACGTTTCGGCTCCATATGTCATCACTAGCAGGACGCACTAATTAAAAACATTATTTTTTGGACTTTGAGGTAAGGGGATGGGAGGTAACTTCACATTATTTAGTTAAAATAAAATTAACCAGTTATAAGAAGAAGAATAGAACACAAAAATGTATTACGTAAATTATAAATAATTCAATTTTCAATTTAAAACTGGAAAAAATAGTAATATGAACTCCCTAAAAACAAATCCTTTTTGAATAAAATAATCATTGGATTCACGAAGCGGCTCGGAGCCCACTGTTATTGTTATGGAACCGAACATTTGCTTTTATTGTATTTGAATTTCATTTGTGCCGAAATGAGAATAGCCCAATTAACCCGCACTCACCCTTCTGTCGTTTCAGATACAGCTTGTTGTTCAGCTATAATTAATTTATGAATAAATAAATAGCTCTGCTAAATTAAATTGGTAATTACCCTTAATATTTTAATTTTTTTAATCTAAATTGTTTACACGGTAACGTTTGGTTGTAAGATCTTGTGAGAATCTAAATCTGGTGTGATCTTCACTTAAAAAAACATTGAATAACCAACTATTTAAATATTTCCCTACAACATGATATGCCTGTAAATGGTTTTATTTCAACAAAGGTAAACGGCAACTTATTTTTAAGGTTTCGGTTACCAAAGGTCTAAAATGATACCCATGCCAAACCATAGAGCATCACTTTGATGTCTATTCGACAGTTACCTTTTATCCGAGGAACGATAGAAAGTATCATGTTTTGAAATTAATACCAAATGAATTAAATTTCCTTCAAAAGCTTGAGCCTCGCACCTCTTTAATGTTGAAGATAATATTTATTTTATTAGCCGTGTGAGGTAGATGCTAATTAAAATATAGCCACAAAATACAATAGTACAAAGTAATATTAACAATTAATAATGTACACACTGCAACTAGGTTTTATTACGAGTACATTATTCGTGGTAAAGTTGTACTTTCACAGCTCAAACCTGAATAATTTAAACCATTATTATCCTAAACACCGGTTCGCGATTACGAAAATTGGTTAATATAATTATGTATCCGCACAATCAGTAGACAAGTAACAATATGAATATTCAACTTGTACTTTGGGCGGTAATGAGAACGCTAACTTTACTTGCTGTTGACTTTTTAAACATCGCGCCGACAAAACATAAAATGAAAACCGAAATTTGTAAACTTTGCGCATGCTTTTTACTATCCACTTGTTTAATCATAAACAATTTAGACTGGAACCCTCGATCAGTATAGACTAGGGGCTAAGAGATTTTTTCAAACATAAAACCCAACCGGAAACCGGTTAGTGCCTGTCTTGATGTCCAAGTTATTTAGTGTACTCGTACGTATAAGTTTAAAATGTGTTTCTAGTTTTTTGCGAATGGGGGCGAAAAAAAGTGAAGATTTTTCCGTCATGACTCTTTCATTAGTGTAGACGGTTATCCATAAGGATAGACACGAATGATTGAATTAGATGAACACATGCACGAATGAATTAGATGAATTGGATGATGTACAATAAAATGTTTATTTTCACAACTCGAAAAATATATTGATTATAATATATTGCGTTTCATGTAATTGCTCTCAGACGCTGGTTATTCATTCATTTGTAATTGTTAATCAATAATATTTATCAATAATAATATACTGCGATAGAAACTTCGTTCCAACCGAGAGTTCCACGGCACTCACGCGTTTTTTACTCATGTACTAATTTGTGGATGAAAGCCCGATACTGAGTCTATTCATTTATCACTCATCATGGGGTTGATCCGCGGTCCGCTTGCTTCCGTTTGCGCTCGCGATTCACACTGCAGTTTATGTATCGCTCGGCACACGTCGCATGTTTCAATGATCTGAGCTAGTGCTGGTTCCTCTTCTTCTTTTCTTTATGTTTTTGAATTGTTATTATCAAGTACCTTTAATTATGAAGTACTTATAATTAATTAATGTAACTATGATTAACCGTGCTTATTATTAAATCAATCAATAAAATTCACCACGCGTACCCTCAACAGCATTCATCAAATTTGCAGATCTAACAGTATCTACACCAGACTCCACATCTTTAATACAGTAGGCTCGCGAATGTTTTGAAAGTGAAACAGATTACTCCGCACAAGAAAAGTTGCAGGCCTTGCACCAGTTACTTCAAGAAAGGAATTAATTTTAGATCCAGTAGCAATTCAAAGAGCCTTAACAAAATAAATCCTAATCCTTCTAAACATACAACAACGCGAAAAGAGATCAAAAACCTAAACCCAGTCTCTATAGACAATTAGACCCCCTCTCCCTATCAGAAGGAAACCATTAAATGGCTGAAGCCAACTCATTGTTTAACGCCTAGTTTGGAGTTCAGCTTTATACTCCGACCATTGTTGTCTCTCCCAATGCTCTTAATTTAGAATAAATCAAATTTTAGCCCCAACTTTTGCGGTCTATACAGTCAGCACAATATAAATAACTGCGGTAGAAGAATTATATTATAGCTTTTTAGAATGTAAGTCATGTTTATTTTCGTTTACATATTTTATTTGTATATTTTTAAGATACACGTATATTGGAGTCATCAAAAGCTTGCCGCGTGGTCTAATTTAATCAGAGAGAAAGAGAATGTATATTCACGTCAATTTCTGGCGTTTGGATACGACAATATTGATGTAAGAATGGGTGTGGTAATCTAACTATCGGCCTTTTGTTAAATGTTGAAAATGTGTGAAATGTTGTTGTGCCACTTCTAGTAACTAGAAAATCAAGTTAAGGGTATCTTACAATATTTCACAAGGATGAATTAATTTGGATTAGGTAAAGACATTTTGCAGATAGTTTTTCAATAGCCGAGAGGTTAGAACTTAGGCTGTTAGGGAATGCTTGACAAAACTTTGATCACTTGCCTAAATTAAAGTCCATTAAAAGTTTTATGGACTAAGATGAACGTAATTTCACTTCGGCGAACTCCAAGTGCCAAGATTTTTCATAAAGAAACTTTGACGTGGGAAAGTAAATATTCAAAAAATTCTAAAGTTTTCTTATACAATCTTTACGGCGATGATATTGCTAAAGAAAATATTCTAGTAAATACATACATCATTTTATCAAGAGTTAATAACACAATCCGGATCCTTTATGGTCACCAATTTACTCGTCATAATTTATCATGCTGATAATGCGTTGAGTATTATGGATATTGCGATATCGTGAAATCCCCTCCCTACTTCAAAGCGTGATATTCCTGCGGCAAAGACACGGTGTATTTCTCGACATTGTCACAAACGTTTCATTATTTTCCTCAGTTCAAACAATTCGCACCGCCTTTTATATGAAACTAGTGTTATTGTCTGAACTTGCCTGGGCGATACCAAATGTTTTAGTCACTTCATCACAGTGATGACGAATACTGTATGATGCCTCAGCCAACATAGGTTATAGAGAAACAATAAAAATAAACCGTGCTCCTCTATGTAAATACACGCACGCACACATATACACACAAAGCATGCTCCTTGTTCTTGGTACATGTAATGTAGTCGTCC
Organism: Lampropteryx suffumata; assembly: GCA_948098915.1. Classification (NCBI taxonomy): domain Eukaryota; kingdom Metazoa; phylum Arthropoda; class Insecta; order Lepidoptera; family Geometridae; genus Lampropteryx; species Lampropteryx suffumata. Next base: position 907,461 of record OX402551.1, read on the forward strand.
AGTAAACATTGTACAAAATAAACATTATACCATCCTGTGCGGTAAAAACGGATTAAATAAACTAAAATATACGTTGATATATAAAATATAAGTCTGTACTGATATTAAGTGATATATAGCACTTGTAATTAGGTGTGTAATAATAATTCACAAGTACAACATGCTCGTACAATACACATACAATATACAAGTAAGTTTACTAGTTTTGGTACAATATAATTATTGCTATGTTTATGAATCAACCAAAACAAAATCTTACTCAATCATAATCAATTATGGGGAAACATTTAATAAATAGCAACCTTTCGACATTCACACATACATAAAATGGTGGCTTCGCTATGGTTAATCACGCTCAGTATTTGTATTTATTTAGCCAGAGGTTTCTATTCAGCAAGTCTTACAATTAACATAAACCTTCCGCAATACCACTTTATCAATTGTAGCTGAAAGCTGTAGTCACCCAACTATAGATGGAAGATCACGGGTTGTAGATGAATGAGATAAATTCGAGACAGCAGCACTAAAAATACGTCACAATCAGTAAATCGTTTTGTGTAAGCCTGGGAGGTTTCACCAAACTTCTCCATTGTTTTTGTAGCTCTATGATTTTACAAACAATTTTAGTGTACAAAAGCGCCCGCATCTCTCGAGTTCTTCGATTATTGTGGGACTAAACTCAAGTATAACTTCTTTGTTTACAGTATCTAATTGTCTAACGCCTTTCAAAGTTTAAGCTGCTTTCGAGTATCTTCTAAGTTTCAGCGGTTTTGTTGCCAAACTTTCAAGTTTCGGAGAGGATTGTAATATTTTATTATAACGTATTTGAGATATTTCGTATGTATAATTTAAGCTTAATTTGATAATAACCATTGTCGAGGTATTGTGTGTTCATTAAATTTACAATAAAAAAGCATCTGGTAACCAGTTGGCAGAGGATTCCTCCGCAAAGGTCAATCATTATATCAATCATCTGGTACCCATAACACAAGCTCTACTTACTTTGGGGTCAGGTGATGCTGTGTGTAATATCCATTATTCTTATTATTATTATTATAGATACAACCTGTGCTAGATAATATTCTGTCAACCTCAAAGCAGTAGCGAAAAAAGATTCTATGTTCAAAGGAAACAAAGAAAATACCAATATGGTTTGTCCTAAACATAAACCTTTGCCTCGTTCGCCCAAGGGCTCGCAATCAATCTCCCTCTGCACACTACGAGTGGAGCCGCGGACGCGATAAGCGGAACAAGCGTACAATTGTGTCGAACAGTCCGATTGGTACGATTGCCATAGCGCTTATTAGCAGGGCGGACCGCCTAGCCTGATGAACTACCGCTAATTCAACAAGTATCAATAGGATATATATGTATATATAGTTTGTAATTGCAGTGGTTGTTTTAGACTCGCTGGTAAACCTCCACTTACCTGTTATGACTAGGATAACAACAATCTGTTCATTTTGAGAAACACGGGCTTTTACTCACGTATTAACGATAAAAAGGGCAATTCAATTCAATAAATCTTTATTCAATAAAATCACAAGGACCACTTTAAATCTATCCATATCTACGAAAGACGATGTTTGTATGTATGTATGTTCCCTATAGACTCCGAAACGGCTGGACTGATTTCGATGCAATTTTAAGAAAATCTTCAGACTGGCCTAGCGGGAGATCCTGTGAAGTTTGGTAACGATCGAATCAATAGAACTTTTTTTGTTTTGCATCAATACAATTTTTGCACAAACAGATTCTAATGGAAGATCAGTGCAGGTTGTTTACAACCTGCATAATGCTGAATTATAACCTTTTTGTAACAGTACGTATGTATTTGTTTTACATTTCAACTTAATCATAATTAATTACGTACGTTATTATTGTCATTATTTTTATTATTTTATTTTAAATTATTTATTTGTATCATGCTGTTGCAAATAAATACTATTCTATTAAATTTGGTATGGATATAGATTGTATCTTAGGAACGAACATAGGCTACTATTTACCGTTGTTCGGTGATTAGAATCTGGATTTGACAGACGCTACATTTTTATAAGGAGAACCTCATAGTCATGTATGGTGGCGCTTCTGCGGGCGCTGCCGCGGCACGCTCGCTTTGCTCGCTAGCCTTGCGCGTTGTTTTCTATACTCTTACATAACCTAACCAACAGGTTTCGATCTGATTCTCGTTATAAAAATGGAGCTGTCGAGTAGCGAATCTGCCGAATAATGAATCTGTCCAATCCAGAATATGTCTTACACCGAACAACGGCTTAATATTACCACATTAGTATCACAATATATATATGGAAATTTGTTATACACTCATAAAAATAACAAAATAGTGATTTTCATAGAATCAATACTAGGAACAGAAACAAAATTATATATTATTATATTATTAAATTATTATATACATCCCTAGATTTCGACTAGAAAAGTAAATAAGTCCTTTAATGAGCTTCCTTAACATACAACTAAATTACCTATTAAGAAATTTAAAGCTAACATAAAGGTTAGTCTTATGAAGAAGGCGTATTTTAATATAAATTACTAAATTGTTCATAGGAATGTAAAGCCTCATGTTGCTCTGCCCTCAGACAGTTTGCTGACAGATTTTAAATGATAAACAACTGTAATCTTAAATTAGTTTTATATAAATGATAGTTATAAGATGGATAATACAAAAAAGCGCTAAGACCAGGACGAGTTTCTTGTCAGTTCTTCTCGGACTTAAATTCACCTAGTATGCAAGACGTTTCTTCTTCTTTGTTAATGGCATGTGACATAATAATGTATATTTTGCAAGTGTATATGTTTCTTTATAGTCAATTTGTTTGTTAACAAAGCCTTAGTCGATGGTCAATTGTCAATTCTAAACGTCATCGCGGAATGTCCGTCTAGAATTTTCTTGGGATTCCTCGTCGTTCAAATCACATTGTACCATAATACACATATAATTTAATTGTCCGTAATTGTACTATGTAGTCACAATTTATTCATTAAAATTTTGCTAAGATTACTGAATAAAACATTTATTTATTTATTTATTTATTATTTATTAATTAGTACGAACATGTCAATAACACTAATTAAAAAAGAATAATACAAGAAACCTTAAATGAAAATACAAATAAAAATATTAACAGTCGGTGCTTTCTGATACTGCAATAGTTGTTGGGGACGTAGATCCTCGCCAAGTCATCATGGAGATCAGGAGCATCAATCTTACCACGGAGAACCTTACACATGGTAATCAATTGGTTGTTCGCCCTTCTAACTTCTCACGCCCTAAAACATGCAATAGAACAAGTAAAAATTTTTAATTAGCAGAGCTATGTTACTTCTACTATCATTTCAAAGTGATCCTTTCGATTTTATTGGATAAACATATTTTTGACTTTGTCTTGTGACTTATTATTTCGTGGATGGTGGGACCGACGAGAATAGTACAACACACGAATGTTTATAAAACCATAATCTGTTGCTGGAAATACCAGAGTATCACCAAAGCGTTGTCTATTTAATACACGGTGGTTCATGCTTTGGTTCCAAGGTCTTACTTGCACAGTATTCCTTTGATTTAGTGTCCTCAAAACATAAACACGGTAGTTAATTTGCACGCGTATCTACACTATCTGGTACCAAGACTTAATAAGTGTAAGCTTTACCTCTAATTACCAAGTTCGTATAAGCTTCCAAGCTACGAGCGCTTAGGTTCTTCGCACACGTTACTTCACAAACTTGAAGAACTAAGTAACGGAGATCTGAAGGGATGTCTACCAAGCTTGCTAACAATCGTGAGCATGTTTTCTATGAAGAGTATATATTATATTATTGTATTTAAAAAAAAAAGTATATATAAGTAGTATATGAGTCATGTGGTACATGACATTACTATACCCATTGCACAAGTTTTGCTTAGTTTGAGGCCGGATGATGTTGTGTGAAATGTCCGGCATTATTTATTTATTTATAGACCGATTTGAAAAAATATTTTATTATCAAAGGATTTATTTTCCGATTGGTTCCATAAAAATTTCATGAAAATCGGTTTAATAGTTTGGTTTTTAAATAAAACTGGAAAAAAATGTTATCCAAGTAAACGAAATTCCGAATGGTTTTTATTTTTAGTTCCACTATTTTTGTTTTTTATTTTTTCTGTCCATCCAAAGGTTGCCTGCTTTTAGCGATAAGGCCGCACATTGTACAACGTTATTGCTAATAGTTTCTCTTCTAGTGTTCTCTCAGTGTAGAATAAAGCGTTAATCTATCTATCTATCCAGTTTATTTCTCTATAAAAATCGAATCATACTGTTTCATTTTACATTCAATAACCAACTGACAGACGCTACGTACGGAGGATATATGCATAAAATACTAACAGGGCATAAATCCCAACACTCATAGAACCCTTTGTACAAAATGACTTCTCCCTCATCTATTCACCATTGAATTAATGACGTACTGTTTGACACGTCAACACCTCGCGGCATCCGACAACTATTACGTATTTCTCGTTAAACTTACAAATGTGGTCTACAATACCACGCTATTGTAGACCTTATCTCAAGGGAGCAGTGTCGAATCGGTTGTGTAAAGTTCAAGTGTTTGAATAATTTCGCATCGGAATGACATATTGCCATCTGTCGTGTCGTGGGTGTATTAAACTACGACTCGTCTCCGCTGTCTGTTTGCTGTGTTATATTAGTTTTATAAGTGTCTCATTGAATCTGATATGTCTCATGTAGTGAGCCATGTCAGCAGAGACAGGTTACATGTTCGCTCAGATAATTGGAATAATATTATATATGAAATAAAATTACTCATACATTTTGGGTTTTATTCACGTATTATTTTCATATGGAGACCCTGATTCTCTCGATGAATCGAAACAGCCTCGGTGCGTCCGTCGGCAAAATAATACGTAGGTAAAACCCGTGTTTATCAAAATGTACTCACCAAAGTTTAGAAGGTGCAAAATGTACACATATTGGTGTCAATTCGGTTGGTTCATTTCTAAAATTAGGAATTGTCTAAAATATATTTAGTTAGTCATAGCATTTGTAAAACCTATTCGGTTGGTACTATCTAACTAAATTAGGAACGCTTAATTAAATTAGATAAAATTAAATTAGGATAAGTTGGTGACAGCAGAATAACAAGTTTCATTTGACACTTCTAAACCTAATTTTGTTGGTGTTGGTTAATTATGTTGGTGCCAACAGAATTGAGGCCATTATTTGTGTAAAGTTTAAATGATTAGCACGTCGCTACAGCTAAACAATAAAGATTGATATTAACATTTTATTGTACAAAAAGGGAAAACAAAATACAAAATCTGTTAAAATCCGTGCTACGTAGTCAGCAAATGTGGAATTCACCTCAATCTATCTTATTTAAAATTGAAAACACAGCTCTCCGCTTTTTGCTCGCGTTTGCATAGCAATCTGTTTATTTCCATGAAACTGGAATTCCGGACTCGTAGGCTAAATAATAACTACATTTGAACGCAGAGTTGAGCAACAACTACAGTTTAAAGTTTAACCGGCCCGAATACCGCGCAGTTGTCGCTACTTCTTGAATAATGTGAACTGCGACTAAATTCACGTTCTCGCGACACCCGTTTTAGACTTGAAGTTTTAACTCACTTTATTTAAAGCGCAAAATTGCTTTCTATATCACGTGCTTTTACTCGCCCTACATACATTAAAGAGTACTGATATAAGCATGGCAACTTAGCAGTTCTACAAAAATTACAATGATTAGAAAATTTTACAGGAACGAATGAAATAAGTCTTATGCCCACCGTTCGAGATTTAATAATAATCGATTATTCAATAAGGACAAAGATCTCTTTTAATCAAAATTTGACCTACTAGAAAACTAAATATCTGATCCACAGGATTATTGCGTTAAAGCAGCAGCGATAGCAATATAAACGCCACATATCTGCAAAAACAGTTTCAAGTCGTAAAAAAACATTTATTACATAAGCTAGCCGCTGCCTAAAAATACACGTACAAAAATATGCTTCTATCAGATGTTTTGGGGTACAAAACGTATATTTGACAGTAGTGATCGCGCAATTAACGCCTATTAGGACAACCTCTGTGGCGCAATGGGCTAAGGTCTGGCTGAGACGCAATAGGTTGCGGATTCTAGGGTCTGGATGTTTACAAAAGAAAACAAGTATATAAGTAGCATCAGTCATGTGGTACCCATATCGTCATATTGTAGTAAAATTTTGCTAGATAGCATCATGCTACGAAGTGGCCCTACAAATTATGAAAATAAATTTTAAGGGGTAGGTACATACCTCTCCTCAGTGTTAAGTGGGATTGGTTTTTATTTTATTTTATTAAAACCTGAAATATTTTAAAAATAGTAACGTATGATGATAAGATACACCCTAAATTTTTTTAAAAAAACCTTCAAAAATTTTAATAACTCAAAAAATGAAAACTCTACAATATTTATTTTTTGCTATCCTGTGTTGAATTGATTTGGGATCTGGCCACTGGTCATTCGTAAGTTTGCTGACTTCGGAAGCCATCACTGTGCGTGATGGCTTTGGCATCACTGTGTGTCTCGGCCAATTTATTTGTGGAACAGTAAACTCCAATTTAGGTCACATTAGCTAAACACATTTAAAAAAAACCACCTTCATTCACAATAAAAGTAACAAGACGCTCTGTTCTAGGAGCCGTCAGGTTCAGAGCTTATCTAGTAAGCTGTCTACAAACTTCATACCGGTCTGAAGTTAGTGAACTGTGCCACTAGCGACCTGGCGAAGTGAGAAGTGGGAACAAGTTTCGATGTAACACGGTGAAAATTCGGATTTTGCCGCGGCTGTATCGAAGTTGGTGGTTTGACCTACTTTGACCTATTGAGTAGGAATGTCTTCATTTTAAGGGAGAGGTTATTTGATTCTATATTGAATATAATAAAAAATCGTTGCTTATAAAAAGGACAAGCCCGAAGACAAAGAATTGGTATCTTTGCTTCTAAGCTGTAGGTTTGAGGGTTCGATTCCCTACCAGGATAAACATAGTATCATAAGTGTATATTTAAAAATTTATAAGTAATTTATCAGACATAAAGGCACCATAATACAAGCTATGCTTCGTTTGGGGCTGGTTGGTGTGCATTGTCCACCAATAATGACGTATACTCGTATGTACGAGTATATTTAGTATTTACATATTTAAGTCTTAATTAAATGAAGGCACGAAAGGAGCCTCTGAGGCGCACTTTAATCCTTTCACCACACTGGTTATAAATAACTAAGGACACGATAAGAAGAAGATTAAATGAACTAAACGTGTTCATTAAACTTTGAGTCATTTACGTTATTGAGTAGAAAGCAAATAAAACGTGAATTACGTCCAGTAATACAACCCAACTAGCACCCCTAACGCTAACGGTCGGTCACATCCCCAGTTAATCGTCCCAAAGTGAATTAAACAGATAAAATCTGCGACGAAGACTTGATTTATTACTCCCAGATTAACCCCGAGGTAAACCTGATTTACGACTTTAAATGACACCCCTCTGAAATGTACATAAAATATGATAGAGAGTTATTTAGTGCAGTTCTGAAGTTGGCTGTAAAAACTCACTTTTCGGGTATTATTTTTATATATTTAAGCCGGAGGGAATGTAGTGAAAAGTGCTGAATAAATTCCAACATTTTGGTAATACCATTTTAAATTCAATGGAGATTTTATAGCAGGCTTTGCAGTAATATAGGTACTCAGCTTTCTAGTCAGCTGTCAGATTACAGTTTCTGAATGCCAAAGTGAAAGATAAGCTTAAGGATCATTAAGGGGTTGTTCTAATAAATCCTGTCTTGGTTAATATAGGTGCTGTATGTTGTTGTGGCGATTCAAGGAACGATGCTTAATTAATATCCTCCACACTTGTATTCGTAACTTTAAAAATAAAGTTAGTTAGTAAAGTATTTTGACGACCTTTGTGGGGCCGTGGGCCAAGGCCCGAATGAGATGTAAAAAAATGAATTAATGAGTTACGAGTTCGATTTCCGCCGCGGGACAAATGTTTGTATGATCTGCAAGTATTTCTCTTGGGTCTGGGTGTTCTATGTATTTATGTTTTTTGAAAAAACAAGTGCTAAGTAGTATGTATGTCTATCGTAACAATCGCTCTGCTTACTTTAAGGCCAGATGATGCTGCGTGAAATGTTTTTAACAAACTATTTATTATAATTAATCGTGTCACTAATTTTTGAACTAGCGTGGTATTAAAGGATTAAAGTGCACGCCTTAAAGGCTCCTTTCATGCACATGTTTTAATTTTATTAGGTATAACGACATGCTGTTTTTCTTCACCTCTTTGATAGTACTGGTATATCCCATTTCTCAAACATAAAAATCCATTACAGAAGGACCGGAATAGAACCCACGATTGAAAGGCGGGACCACTACCACTAAACCACCAGTTCACCATGAAGCAGTAAAGATACTGCCTGCGTACTGCCTCTTACAAAATCCTACAACTTTGCCCTACTCAAACAGGGTTAGCCATTTGAAGTGCCTTAAACGGAATAATTTGCCTAATCCATCGCGTCTTCACGGAGGCTCAGAATAAATAACAACGCAAGAGTAAACAAACCGAGGCGGATTTAGAGGCTATTCAAAAAGATACTCTATCTCTATTCAAATTACAACGAACTTGGTGCTAAACGGAAGTTTAACTTTGGTTTAACTGAACTGTCTTGAAAATAAGTGACATAGGGTCACTTATTGAACGAATTTATATAGAGCTAACGTTAAATCTCATGAAATGAAATGAATAATATTTATTTGATAAGACGCAACACAAAATAGACTTAAAGGTTAAAATGGTAAATGATACAAACATAAATAAAACTAAAAAAATAAAACTTGGTAGGTGACCGACCAGTACTACCTATTACCTAGTAACTTACTTGCAATCAGAATATCTATAAAAGGTAAGTGATATGCAAATTTCAGTGTTGTCAAAGAGCAGTAATACGAGTGAATTCAATATATAAATAATAGATTTGCTCTAGAATTTTAGCAGCAGATTTGACATACCCTCGGCCATTGGAGCAGCTGGTCGGTCCAATATCCATCCGCAGCTGTTCGGCCATAAATCTTGCGGTAATCTAGACCGATGCGGACGGAGCTTCAGCGCGTCTGATTGCTACTTGAGATGTCTTCCTATTTCATTACGGTCCAAATTGAAATTATAGTTTAGTATATAGCTTCAGCTCTATACTATTTGAGACAACTGATGATAACCTTATCAGATTGCTGGGAAATATTGTAACTAGAGGTCATTTTTAAAAATGGTATTGAAAAATTCTTAAACTTAATAATTATTTTTATAATAGTAATAGCTATTATAAAAATAAAAATTGATGAACGATCCAAAAAACGCTATAATATTCCCAATTTAAGCATACCTTATTATACGATTGAATATTTATATATTTTTTTAAATACATAATAATGATACTTTGATATACACAGACACAGAACAAACAACTATGTTCATCACACAAATGTTTGGCCAGGAAGGGATTGAAATACACAAGCTATCGCACAGAAAGCAGACCTACAACTGACTGAGTAGAGATACCAATTAAACTCATGACTAAAATACCATGGGATTTAAATAACGACCAGCTAGAACAGAAGCAAAATACAAAAATATAATAATTAAATAATGCAGGAAATTTCACGCAGCATCATCTAGTCCCAGTAAGCAGAGATTCAGTTATGGGTGATATAACTGATATACTACTTATGTACATGTTTTGTTTTGTAAATACAAACATATTTTGCATAGAAACACCCTGACTCGAGACAAACACTTTCAGATCATACAAACATTTTTCCCGCAGCAGGAATCGAACCCGCAACCTTCTGCGTCTCAGGCAGATCTTCGCCCACTGCGTCGCAGAGGTCGTCATGATAACGCAACGGACTAGTGAAATTTGAAGGTTAATGCTTCGACTCGACTAAATTATGCCATTATGACTACTATTACATCATCTTCAAAAGCGTTTTTGAGGTTACGATGTCTACAAGGAAGCCTTATACCATTAGTTTCGCTATATCTGCCTACCCGTCTGTGTGACCTTAATGAGAGCTCTTGCTCGCAGTCTAGACAAAGACTACAAAGACTTAATCGTGATGATATTACGTATACGTAGCTCGGTAATACGCGATATGATTTAAAGGGAACCTCTCCTACATATTTATTTTTATTTTACAACCCCTTCTTGTGTTTTTTACAACCATATCGTTACATAAGTTTATTTAAGATACTATGAGGTTTCTTTAACAGTTTTGCGATGCAGATATTTATTTATGATATTTATTTTTGTTAGAGGCCAGTGTCTCCCCTACCGGATAAATTGCTTTTTGGTGAAACCTGAAATGTTTTTAAAATTGTTGAATAGAGGAAATTACGAGAATAAATAGGCTAGTAAGGTTTTACTAGATTATACAAATCAGGATATTACTCAATCCCGATTTGTAAACCTTAAAAAAACTCAAAAACCCCAAACTATTTCTTTTGCTTTTCTGACTAGATAATTTTATAGATTTCAATTTAAATCTATAAAACAGGTATACATAGGTTTTTAATCCTTCTAATATTTAGTGTAGATAATTAGATGTATATAATGTGTAGCTCATTCACACAGCAACAGCTGGGCAGATTTAGATAAAATTCAATGAATTTTTCATTAGGTATATAATTTAGTTAGTATATGTGCTATTTATACGAAACTACTTTTAGCATGTTCGCTGTAAAGGGGCATTATAGATTGGTTAATACTTACATTCATAAAATATTCATGGATATGGCACTGAATATAGGGTACTTTTTATGTAGGTAGCACTCGTGTAAAGCTGCGGACAGAAGCTTGTAGAACCTATTTTACTATAATAATATAAATGCGAAAATAATTCTGTCTGTTTGTTACGTTTGCACACCTAAACCGCTGAACCAATTTTGACGAATTTTGGTATAGAGATATATGGGACTTTGGAGTAGGACATAGGCTACTTTTTATGTAGGTACTATGCGTGCAAAACCGCGGGCAGCAGCTATTTGAGTATAAAATTAAATAAATAAAAGTTCTAAGTTTCAATTCAGCATTCAGTAAACTGAAAGTGACCACTAAAGCAGCATAACCTCACCGCGCTCACGGCACTTGCAGAAAACGACTTTGCTCGCAATTTACGAGGAGCTGAGCACTTTTGTTTCGTTTATACGTACTTTTTTTAATAATTTTACGATGACGAAATAGACTAAGAGAACTGGTTGAAAACCAAGCATTGAGTTTTTTTTGGTGGCATTTTAACTGTACTTAGAAAAAATAATGTAGAAATGATTGTGGATTAAGATGACTAAAAAATCATAACACTACTAATTAATAGTGTCAATGTATTAACAGTAAGAAATTATTTGGAGACATTGATTTGATTTGGAGACAATCAAATCAAAAACAGATTTTCAGCTGTTTTAAGGGCTAGCATTAAAATAAGTAAATTTGAAACTTAATATAACGAAAACACTAAGAGCCAAATTAATTTAAGTACTATTAAAGTAAATTAACGTAAATTGAAAACTATTTTAGAATCAAATTTCTGAGCTGTATCTTCCTTTTTGGAGAAGTTACACTAATTACTCTGTCTGTACCTGATGGCTTTAATTTCCAAATTTGTGATTTAATATTAAATGAACTATTTAATTAGTTAATAAAGGAAGAAGTTTTTATTAATAACTTTCATTTCTGAAATTATTCATAATGAAAGTCTGAAATTATTCAATCAACTCAAAATACCGTTCACTTCTCTACATTTTATGGAAAGTTGTTTTAAGTGTAGGCTGTCCGCTTGTGGAAAGCGTTGCCTATACATATTAGAAAGGCCAAGACTGAATCCTCATGAGTTATGAAACATTTTTGTCGTGCTATTATACTTAGTTATATCTCTATAGTTGGTTTTTTAGACTGTTTATGTTTATTCGTTTATTTATTGTGTACAATGTATGTATATATTTATATCAGTATATATTTAGTTTATAGATATATGTAAGTATCTGATTATCATATATACACCACACTCATTTCTATCTGTTTGAGTCTGAAAATTTCAAGAGGTTTATTAACATTGAAAAAAGTAAGAAAAGTTTGTAATGTATAAGTAGCCGCTTCAACGTCGTAGACCTCTACAAAATGCAACACAAAATAGACTTCCTCAATACTTTTTGGGTAAAATGACGTCATCTTCTACAAATGCTTGGCAAGCACAGCGCAGATTGCACAGCAGTTCGTACGTGGGTAATTTGCATGCCGGCGCCGGCGTATAGACGGCACCAGATGCGCTGGAATTGGCCACGTCTCAACGCTTTAATTAAGAAGATTCTCGTGATATAAACGTCTTATTGCAGCGAAGATTGGGAAGAGCGACGGCCGGGTAACACTGAAAATAGTAACTGTTTTTTCTGGTGTAAACTGTATCAATAACGAAACGAATCACTTTTGCATTATTGATTATACAGCGCTGTTAGTTACAAGACGTAAGAGGAGCGTCTATTTGAGTGCACAGCGCAGTGAGTGGTCACAGAAGATAATAATAATTCCGGACATTTCACAGTATTATCTAACACCAAAGTAAGCAGAGCGTGTATAATGACTGATATACTATTTAAGTATTTGTTTTTTGTAAATACATACATTATACAGAGAAAAATACCTACACCTACTATCAGATAATACTAAAATTTATCTCGCGGCTGGAATCGAACATACAACCTTCTGCATCTCAGGCCTTCGTTCACTGCGCCACAGTGGTCGTTAAATTATGCATGTTTTGATTTCGTAAATAAATTTCCATCTCTCTCTCAGTGGTATGCCATAGAAGAGGCCTTTGTCTAGCAGTGGACCGAAACGGGCTGAGTATGGTGATGGTTTTTATACCTCGTAATTTAAATGGTGGTTTTGATCATATCCGTTTGTCATCATCTTGTGTAGTTACCCTGGCGCTTTTTTACATGATGCATCTTATAACTACCTTAACTACGAAATGTGTCGGTTAACTGTCTGAGGGCAGAGCAACATGAGGCCATGCATTCTTATCAATAATGTAGTCATTTATATTATAATAAGCTTTCTTCATAAGACTACCCTTTATGTATGTTCAAACTATGTATGGTCAAACTATGTTTGCACCATCCGCCGCGATCTTGTTCTTATCTTGTCCATGTGTAGTAGCGACGTTGACTTAATCGCCCTACCCATCTTGTCTACCCAACTACCGACGTACTTATAACCATTTCTTGGCCATAATTTAGTGAATTCCTTACTCCACCTGTCATAACCTCGCCTTATCATATGTCCTGCTCTGGTCCAATTGAGTTCCATTATCCATACCCGACGTCTTTGATCACGACGCACTGGGATTAAGCACTAAGATTTGCTTACATAGACCGACATGTTCACTCACTTGGTAGTAGCACTGCCTTCTGCATTGTAGGTTGTCGGTTCGATACCCAGGGTAAACTTTTGTATGATGAACGAATGTTTGTTCTGTGTCTGGGTGTTATAATGTATAAATACTTACAATAATTTATTATTATGTATATAAAATATTTTATTAGTCATCTGCTTCCAACTTTTACAACGAGTATGCTTAGTTTGGTGCTGGGTGATGTGTGAATTGTTTACCAATATTTATTTATTTTATTTACTTATCAGTATTATTTATGAGTGACTAAAACCAATAAAAACCTAAAAGTATATATAAAACCACCATTTTAAATTTCATTTAAAAATGATATACCAAAAAACTTTTCCATACCTTGACCAATATCTTATATAGTTTTGTTATAAGTAGTAATTACACTGTTAACACTAGACCCAAATCAAAGCTTGTACACGAGGATGTACCTACACGAATGAATGCATGACCTCATATCGCTCTGCCCTCAAACAGTTAACCAACACACTTTAAATGTATAAACTCTCTTATATTAGTTTTTCGTAATTAAGCTAGTTATAAGACTAGGACTAGGACGAGTTTCTTGCCAGTTCTTCTCGGGCTTGGGTTAAGATGAATTGGCACCTAATTTCACCTAGTATGTTAGACGTTTTTAAGTGATCCTTGTGATTGTATTGAATAAAGTATCTTTTGACTTTGACTTTTGAAAGGAGCCTCTGGAGCTCACTGTAAATTTTACCACACTGGATCAAAATAACTAGTGATACGATAAGAAGAACATAAACGGCTGTACCTTTTGATTGCGTTGGCTTAGAAGTTTGATTTTTTCACAGCTTTAAGGGACAGTAGTAGAGTATTTGATTTAAATTTCAGTTTGATACTTCTACGTGTTCCTGAGAAAAACGGTCTCAACAGACAGACGGACGGACGGACAACAAAGTGATCCTATAAGGGTTCCTTTTTTTCCTTTCGAGGTACGGAACCCTAAAAAGTGCTTTATGTACATTGTAATCTAATATTGTCTAAAAGCGAACATTATGAATATATGAATATACTATTCACCTATCATCCAAGCTCGTGTTATTATCTAAAGTGGGTTGATATTTACTGTATTGATAAATCTGTACCTACATTATTCCACGTTATTTGTTTTATCTATCGGACGCTGTGACATTTTCTCTTGGCAAGGTAAAATAAAATAATCTCTTATTCTTACTCATTTCCAATATCTGTTCATTCTATTACAGAAGCTGAACATCTCACAGTAACCTCCGTTCCTTTTCTCCTTTAACACATCCCAGCGAAAACAAAACGTATTCTCTTAAAGCGATGCGTTTTGTTCCGTGCTACGCGACGTTGGCATCCTGTTTTATTTCTTTGTTAACTGAGATTTTTCTTTTCAGCACTAGCTTGAACTAGTTGTTAACTAGATATATTTATGTCGTATATTATCGAGCTCGTGTTATTTTCATAGCACAGTCAGCAACAGAGGTTGATGACATATAAAATTGCGATGTATATAATAATATGTAATAATAATAAATAATTCTGAACACTGAAATACACAGTATCGTCTAGCCCCAAAGTAAGCAGCGCTATGTTATGGGAACCACATATATGATACACTACTTAAATACTTTTAATTTTTTCGGAGACATATATTTGCAGATCCTAAATACATTAGTCCCGCATTTATAGCAAGTTTATAATGTTGAGCTTAAAACTCTGTCATTATTTGGCGCATATCTTTCATCCGAAACTCCGATCTTGGTTTACTGACGCAATGCCCACTAGTCTTCCACTCCAGCATCGGTTCAGTAAAATCAGAAAGCTCTGCGCTCGTCTCCGCTCCAGTGGAATGTGGTTAAATAATTACCAATTAAAAGCGATCGGATCATAGACCAGAAGCAATCAATTAACCACTGAACCCTACCTGCTGCAATTCTGGCATCTGGCGCCGCCGACTCAAATATTAATAAGCCGACACCTGATCGTTGTATTTAATTAATTCAGGTAATTAGTTAGCTTTGTGGGAAATTTAATACCTACTTACGTAGTAAGAAAAATATATGAAATAAATAAATAATAATTCAGCTTCATCAAGCCTCAAACTCAGCAAAGCTTGTACTATTTGAGGGCTGCTTTCTACTTCTGAAACTTTATAATACCCAGACACAAATCGAACATCTATGTTCATCCTATAAAATGTTTGTCCTGGGGTAGGATTGAACCCACAACCTACAATGCAGAGCTACGACCAACAGAGTTGAGGAGTCAGTCAAACATGCAGTCAAACATGCAGAACGAAGTTCTTTATCGCACGTAACAGTCATTTGGACATCATTCAGACAGATGGCGCTATCGGCCATGTCAAGTTTGGCTCTGCATAAATTAATTCTTAAAAAATATAACAAGTGAAGTTAAGAGTTTTTTGAGGTGTTATATGTGTTAAGTGATTGACAATTCACGTCATACAACGTTTGCGGCTAATAATATACAGATTTCGGGGTAAAAATAAGCAAAAACCAGAAACAAGCTTATTTTCGGATAATAAAGGAAATAATGTAATGATACATGAACGGAGACATAAAATAATACTAATCCAGAAGACGTACAACAAAATCTACGGAAATAAAGGACTACAGTGAGTACATTTTTAAATTCCGTCACAATATCAGCCGTTAACATAACAAAACAAACCAAAACAAACAAACGGTCAAGATCGACCTCTGGACCCAAACTTGCACTATCATTTATTCTGTGCCTGAACGTGATATCGCCAGGTGACACCAGTTGCAAATTTTCGTCGCTCATATTCAAAGCCCGTTGGTCTGGCGGTTTTGGACGCTTTTTTTATGAAACTGCGGAAGCTAGTTCGAGTCTGATCTACCGAGTCCACTTTTTGCGTTTTTTTTAAAAGCAGACTTATAAGATCTAAATTGTTGAAAATGGACACCAACGGCATTACCATACGCAAAAAGAATCGAAACTTAAATATCTCGAATATCGAGTTATTCAATTTAGACAGCAATTCAAGAACCGACATTTTGGATTCTAGCTCAAGAAGTTTGCCTTCTTTCAATGCAGTACCTGAAGAAGAGGTGGAGTTAAAAAGGCAAATGATAAGCTTACAGAATGAATTAGATATAGCGCATAAAGAAATAGAAAATTTAAATATTACTAATGAAGAGTTGAAGTCTGAGTTACAAAGAGGGAACAATCAATTGAAATACTTTAAATCATTGTGTACTAACCTCCAAAGTAATCCATTAAGCAGACATACTCGCAGTGCAACCTCTACTCCGATCAGTAAAAAGCAATGCCATACTCCTACATACAGAAAGATCGCGACAGAATTGCATCAACAGCAACCTAATGTTTCTTCGTTAAGATTAATTGACACAACAATATCATTCCACACGCCGTCAAAAAACATCTACACAACGAAGGCCATGGAATGTAATACACCAAGTTCATCATCATCTGACAGAATGAATAGCACAACATCGCCTCCCAAATGTGCTTCCATTCAAAACAATAAGTCTGTTGAACAATATGACAAGGCTAGTTTAGTAATGACAGAAAAATCAAATAGATGTTCAGACATATTCCAGGAAATAGGAGACAAGCAAAACGACAATAACATTCTGGGCATCTTCTTCGATGGTGTGGTAAACCCACAACCTACAAACTCGTCTCTGCTCAATGAGGTAACGGAGTTGAGTGTGAAAGCGGAATTGCCCAAAAACCATGGAGCCTACGGTAAATCTGATAGCAAACACGCCAGCCGACGTGTTATAATTTTTGCAGATGAAAACGGCAAGGATATTGGAGCATCTCTTCAGAAACTACTAGGCGATGAGTTTAAAGTGTTTTCGCTAATCAAATCGAATGCGTCCACCAAATATGTACTCGAGACGTGTGCTAAGGACTGTAAAGACTACACCAAGCAAGATTTCATTATTGTATTAACTGGATCCAATGATACAACCCCACTAGAGCTACAATCTTTACTATACTGCAATTTATGTAAGTTAACACACACAAATGTCTTGTTAGGTACAATTTATAGAAATAAACATTTAAATGTACAAAATGTTAATAGAGTGTTACGTTCAGTAAGCTCTCTATTCAAGAACTCGAAAATGCTTGACCTAGACTTACATTCGAATAATAAAAGAAACGTGTACTTTAATGATAAATTATTTGTAAGTAGGTTTATATTAAAAGACATACTGCATATATGCTATAGAAATCAGCGCCTAGATTATTATTCAAAAAAGTCACAGCAAGCAGCCATAAAAATTATATCTAAGACTGTATCCACGCAAACCTTATTTCAAGATAGGGACAATTCAAAAAATGCGGGACAAATGATATGCGTTAGTACGCAAACAGAAAACATTTTATCCAACCAAGACGAAACATTTTTTCGTCAATAACGAAATAACACACGATAACGGCACGGTAAAAAAAAATAATAATAAAAATTCTGTATGCCATTTAAATTTATTTTTCCAGAACTTATGCGGTATATCGAATAAAAAGGATGATTTGAATATATACTTGGGTGATCTGGGTTTTGACATTAATTATATTTGTATCTGTGAGCATTTTCTTAACAAACATAGTATATCTGTTTTTAATTTTGACAATTATAATTTAGCCTCTTACAATACTAGAATAAAAAAAACTAGAGGTGGTTCTTTAATATTGTCACAATTAAATAGTATTACTGAAGAGTTAGGGATCTGTAAGAAATTGTACAAATTGAATAGTTTTGAAATTTGCGGAGTCAGGGATTGCAAATTCAACCTAAGTATTTGTTGCCTGTATAGAACTCCTGATAATAAAAATTTTGACGATTTTATGTGCCGACTTGAAATTTTACTAGAGCACTTTTTCAACAAGAGATGTATTATACTTGGAGACTTTAATGTTAATGTTCTAAAACAAACTAAATATCAAAGTGAGTTTTGTTCTCTTCTGAAAAGCTACAATTTTAAAAGTTTAGTAAATTCTTTTACCTTCATGCGAAACAATCAAGAATCTTGCATCGACAACATTCTGACTAATTTTCCCGAGGAAAATATAGGTTGTTTGAAAGTTGACCACAATGGTCTTGGAGATGGCCATGCGGGTATTTTCTGCAGTCTCACTCTAAAAAGTATTAATTCCAAAAATGAAAGTGAGTTTTATACAAGGAAACGTAGGATCTTCTCGGAACGAAATAGGTTATCCTTCAGGAAAACTTTAGAAGAGTGTAATTTATTAGATTATAATGTGAATGGGTTCCTCAACAAATTTAATGATATATTTAAATCATCCTTTAAAAAGAAAAATATAAAAGTTAATATGTGGTCTAAAAATAAATTTAACTGGATCTCAAAGGGAATCAGAACGTCTAGCAAAATGAAAAGATTCCTGAATACAATAAACAAGAATTCAGGGCATGAATCAATAGTTGCTTACCGAAAATCATACATAAAACTGTACAAAAAGATCATAGCTCAGTTAAAAAAAAAGGCAGTTAAAATAGAAGTCGATAAAGCAAAAAACAGGACAAAACACATATGGAAAATAGTTAACAGACATAGGAATAAGAGTAATATTAGGACTAATGATAATTATCTGCTTAAAGTTAATGACATGGTTATTAATAACACACAAGAAATAGCTGACATTTTTGCGAATAACTTTAACTTTAATACCTATGAAATGAATTCCAATGACAAAAAACAATTAGCAATGAATTTTTTAACAGAACACTGTAATAGAGTTGATACGGACATGGAATTAAGCTTTACAAACAGGAATGAAATCAAATTTATTGTGAGGAGGATGGAACCTAAAAACTCCTTTGGATATGATGGAATACCGGTCACAGTTATAAAAGATAACATTGACCTCCTTGCTGAACCACTATCAGGATTTTTTAACAATTGTATGTCTGAAGGTATCTTTCCCGATCAATTAAAAATCGGTAGAGTGATTCCTATATTCAAAAAAGGTATTAGGAACGACCCTAAGAATTATAGACCTATTTCGTTGCTGCCTATACTCTCTAAAATCTATGAAAAACTGTTAAAAGATAGGATAATAGCACACTTGAACTCAAACAAGATTTTAAACAAACGCCAGTTCGGCTACCAAATGAACATAGGAACTGTCGATGCGATTGAATTGCTAATAAATGAAGTGTTATGTAATCTAAATAAAAAAATGAAAGTTGCAGGTATATTTTTGGACCTATCTTCTGCATTCGATACAATTGATCATGACATCTTACTTGCTAAATTAGAGTTTTATGGATTGCGGGGTAATGTCCTGAGCATTGTTAAATCATATTTTAGCAGTAGATACCAGTTTGTTGAACTTCATAATATTGTTAAATGCCAAGAGGTAGCGACCAAATCCAAACTAACTAATATAACACGTGGAGTTCCACAGGGCTCTATACTAGGACCTATTTTCTTTATAATTTTTTTGAATGACCTTATAAATTTTATTTCTAATACTATACCTGACATTAAATTAATTATTTATGCTGATGATACAAATGCAATAGTTCCAGCATGTAGTTTACAAGAACTTCAGCTCAAAATAAATAATGCGCTTGTGGCTTTTAATGAATGGTTTCATGTAAATAATTTAAAATTAAATATTAATAAAACGAATGCTATATTATTTAGAACGACCGCCCGCAGGCATGAAACATTTGACATAATAAACAGGGGAGTTAAGATTAAACTCACTGATAGCGTAAAATTTCTAGGAGTCCATATTGATCAGTTCCTAAACTGGAAAAAAGAATTAGAGTCTATAGAGAACTCTGTAAGTTCTGCCTGCTATGCCTTAAGAAGTCTGAGAGATGAGGTAAATCTCAAACAACTCAAAACTGTATATTACGCCTTGGTTGAGTCAAAATTAAGGTATAGCATTAAATTCTGGGGACGCAGTTACGCCTATAACATGAATAGAGCTTTTGTTATCCAAAAACGAGCCATTCGCACCATGGTGCGGATTCCGCCATGGGAATCGTGTAAAAAGTATTTTAAGGAGCTAAACATTTTGACTCTTCCTAGCCTCTACATCTTAGTAACTGTCATGGATATTGTACGGCATCCCTCTAAATATGAATCGCCAGAACAAAGAGCACTAAGGTTAGAAACAAGAAGAAAAGATTTAGAGGACCCTCAATGTCCGAGGTTGGAAGTTGTTAAGCATGGGTGTCAATTTCAAGCGGTTAGATTATACAACTCTCTGCCTGTTGAATTGAAAACTATTGATAGCCCAAATATATTTAAAAATAAGCTTAAAAAGCTCTTGCTAGAAGGGTGCTTTTATACCGTGGACGAACTCCAACTGTAGTTGTTATTGAAATTCAATTATATAACATTAATATTTATTTTTATTTTCTTTAATTTAATTGTACTTTATTGTTTGTTTTTTAATATCTATTGTTTTAATTATGTGTAATTTTAGGCCAATTTAATGTAAGACTATATTCAAATACAATGTATATTGTTAAATGAATAAATGAAATGAAATGAAAATGAAATTTTACTGATGAGGGCTAGGCCAATATTAGTGTTAGATTTCGACCGGCACCCAATGCCAAATTTAAATTTGAGTTCCAATTTGGTATCGTTGGTACCTATCGTGTTCAGGGCGCCGCATTGGTTCTAGAACACGATACCGGCAGGATTGCTTGCCGCGCAAGTCTTAATGATGTCATTTGTCGGCCACTTGTCAGCGTACGAGCGTACGAGCTATTTTCGAGCCGAACGGTCTGATACGTGATGATGGTATGACTCTTGTCCCTTGGGAGAAGGGTACGCTATTGGTATAGTATGCTACTTGTGTAGTTATCCCGGCTGTATCCCATCTGTCAGGGACTTTCGTTAAAGCTGGCGCGGCGGATTAATGTGCCGAGGACCTCAAAAGACGCAAATATGCCGGTTGATAAGTCCTACATATTTGAGCCTTTAGGAGTCAAGATCCTATGCCCGTGGGAAACAAAGGCCCACTGCGTTTTTTAAATTATTGCACGGTGTCTGTCTGATCAGTTGTGCTATCTATAGATCGTTTTAAACGATCCTTAGATAGCTCAACTGTTTCACATGTATTTTATATTATTATTATGTAAGTACATTTCTGTAATTCCAAATCCAAAAGATAAACTATGGCGACTACAAACTTTTACCTAATTTTGAAAGTATATTAATGATTGCAAAATTAAGTAAAATTAGCTTTAGCTGAGTGATTGACAACACCGACTGTTATTCCTGAGCCCCGAGTTCGTACCTTTCATGCTACGTAAAAAAACGTTATTTTTATACCCAGGGTGTATGAATTACGAGTATAATAATTCCAGTCTACCATCTACTCGCCGTCGCGTCGAGTGTTCCAACATTTCACGTCGCGCCGAATAATCACCGGCACATACGCGCAAGTTACGCTAAATATTCGCGGAAAGTTCGTGAGAAATTTTAAAAATTTAAAGTATAGCCGGCTTGTTGAATTCAGGAATCTGATTTGCAGATAAAATATTATGTTTAGGTTGCGAAGAGATTTAGTATTAAACGTAAGCAGTAATAAAGAAGACGTATTTCGTAACAAACACAATAACAGAATTCTGATATTAAATGATGCGATGTCCGTCAGACTCTATCTCGGAATCACAGGACCCCAGTTGCAGCCTGGTCCTACTACGACTCCACAATGGGTACCACCATAGTACCTCTGACTACCGCATTATAACATCCTCAAAGATTGTAGTAACTGAAAATCAGATGAGTTTGGACCGGACCGGACTATGAGCTTATAGTCATGAGTATGTTTGTTTTTGATGTGTTACATCTTTTCTCTAGCTTTCCTGCAATCTGTGAAAGTGATTTCGTGAAAGGGGACACAAATATGTAACAGGAAGCCAGAGAAGAGCGCGCTATTTGATTTGATCAATGAGCGCGCGCGGTGGTAGAGTTGGCTGTCAGATGGTACTAACCCGTTTTCAGAGAGATTGATATTGACAGAAAGATTACGCATCAGCTGTGCGCTAATCGATAACCTTCAGTGTGCTGTTATATAAACTATTTCAGGTTATAATGTTATTGCTTATTACCAAGGTGGGATTACACATGATATACGACCATAGACGACCTCTGTGGCGCAGTGGGCTAAGGTCAGGCTGAGACGCAGAAGGCTGCGGGTTAAATTCCCGCCGTGGAACAAATGTTTGTATTATATGCAAGTATTTGTCTCGGGTCTCTGCTTACTTTAGGGCCAGATGATGCTCTGTGAATTGTCCGGGTTCATTTATTTTATTATTATTATTTATATATACGACTACTGTAAGGCTTGCTCGTTTTTTTTGTTTGAGTTCGAAGGGCACTGGAGCAAGTGAAACGGTTCATAGGCATACGACGCACTTTACGGTACCCACTTACCGTAAAGTGCGTCGTTTGCCAGTTTGCTCGATTGGATAAAAAAATACTACAATTAGTTGACTGAAATCATTTCATCGCGTACCAAATTAACATGACGTAGTAATCAGCAAATCAAATTAGGTGTTTACACAAAACAGCGAACAGCGAATTCTCGCTGGTTACTGAATCAATGATCTAATTTAACTACAAACGCTCAGCTTCAAAGGGCACTATGCAAACGATAACCTTTGCGAGCTCCAGTTCTCTGCTCAGACGCGGGAAGTGCGTGTTCAATTCCTGTAAAGGTTTTTATAGTTCGAATGGCGCTTCATTAATTAGTATGTAGGTAAACAAATGATTATTGAAAACTGGCTGATTGAACTATCATCGATTAATTTTGATCAAAGAACCAAAACCAAATAACCGGCTTCAATTATTGCAGCTGCAGTGACAAATTAAAATGAATAATGAATAAAAAAGTCGTTACGGAAACATCTGATTGGCGAAGTGCGGCGACACGCTAACCAATAAAATACCTTCATTTGCAATTCACCAATGAAATTCGTTGTTTGTGTAACGGTATTTTAATTATGTTTGAATTTGGAATGCACGATTTAATCAAGGTTTCCGGTTTGGCGATAAGTACTCAGCGTATGTACAAAATTAATGCATTTTGCTTGACATGTTCGGGGAGCGGTTTGCAGCGGAAATTGTTTTTGAATTGTTAATTTCGTAATTAATTGTCGAGTAAGAGGATTGTGCGTAGGTACGTCGTTTATAATTTATGACGTGCATGTGCGTATTATAACATAATATTTTGGCATACCAACCCTCCATTTAGAAGTCACAATTTTTTTTAAATTGGTTACTTACAACAGGCTCATTCATTTTTAACAAGACATAAGTAAACCTTACGTAAGCTAGAATCTACCATTGTCAACACTAATAATATAAATAGGAAAAGGTTTGTTTTTTTTATTTGTATGTTTGTGTACACAAACACAAAAAGTTTTTGACCGATTTTAAAAATTGTTTTACAGACAGAATGCTTAAAAAGCTGAGCATAACAGCAGGTAAAATAGACAGCATTTAAAAATTGCAATAATGTAACCCAAGGCATTAAACATTTGACTTCATAAGGTTTTCACTGTTACTCACTGTTTAAAATAGTGCCATTTCTTTTTGTAAGATAATGAAAGATAGTGATAGCGGGAATCTTAGACAGTGTATAGGCAAAGTTTAAGATTGGAAGCCTTTTTAAGCAATGTCGTTTCATCATCATTCATCTTCCTGCCCTTTTCCCACATTATGTGGGGTCGGCACTACATGTGTTCTTCTTCCATTCTCCTCTATCAGTCGCCATCTCAACACTCACTCCTTTCTATATAACGTCGTTTATGTATAACTATTCTAAATAGTTAAGTCACAGTAACCGCTTGTTGTTTAAATTAGTCAATAAATAATTACGTTTTAAAAACTACAAATAAAACCGACTTTATTTATATTAATAAATACGTAATTTTGTTTACTTACATGGTAACATATTTTTCCAGCTATTTTGATTTAATTTCTATGGGACCAATCGGAATATATACTTTCATATAAAACATTTTTTTTTAATCGGGTTATAAATGACGGAGTTATGAGGTAACAAATACAACCGTATTGAAACCATCTCCTTTTTGAAGTCAGTTTAAAAAAAACAGGTAGACTGAAAAATTATGACATTTGTAACATAGTATTAATCCTTACCCAAATAAATTGTTTCATAACCATGTTTAATTATATACATATAAATAAATAACTACTCAAAATAGCACCTTGCGATGACGGGGCGGGTCGTTAGAAGTTAATAAATAGGACGAAGCGATCGTTGCATAACTAGTTGTTCCTAATAGAGTAACTAAAGTTACGCAACGCCGTGCATGGTCAGTGCCTGATGGGCTGGGCGATCGCAGTGGCATTTCCACCTGAGCGCTTGCGTGCTTCGGAGAGCACGTTACTGTCGGTCACGGCCTTTCAAGTTACGGATAGAGATGAGTCATCAGTCATCATTCGGTCATCACGACCGAAGGCTTTGTGACGTATATAATAAATTCGTCGTCAGAGTTGGCTACTAACTCATAAATCAATATAAATTCAATACATTTATGTGCAGCTACAAAAATAAATAACAAAACAGTGAATTTTATTTATATTATAAATCTCTTAATGTGGTTACCTATCCCGAGATATAATTATATAGAAATTCCAAAACGCAGCGATAGCGCGTTCTTATTTATTTAATTTCTCGTTTACTTCTCTACCTTCTATGGAAAGTCGTGTACAGTGCAGGCTGCCCGCTTCAAAAACATGGTCATAAAACATTATTTATCGTGTTGTTATACTTAGTTGATTTTTAGACTGTTTATCTTTATTATTATCTTTTGAGTACATAATGTATGTATACAATCAGTATTTGTTTAGTTTATACATTATATGTAAGTATGTAATTATATAAATATACCACACCCACATGTCCCTTCTCTGTTTATTTATAACCTTTGGATGGACAAAAATTGCCTAGTAGAGATCACTATTAGCGATAAAGCCGCCCATTGTTTTGCCTTTGTTAGTAAAGTTATTGTTATTCTAATATTGTGTGTCAATAAAGAGATACTTATCTATCTATCTAGTAAGTACATAATACATTATATTTATAGTAATGTTTTAAGAACTAAAAAGAAAACCGACGTCATTGAATAAAAAAAAGTATCATCGATGTACTTATACAATTTTTCGATTTTTGTTGATTTTTTAAAAACCGCTCGACCGTTTTGATAGAATGTAAGGACAACCTGGGAAGAACCCTTTGAAACAAAAAAAGAATTAGCTAAATCGGTTCAGCGTTTTTGAGTAATCGGTGGACAAACAAAAAAAAATCTGGCGAAAAAATTCCGAAAAAACATTTAGATGACACACAAGTTGGCTTATTGTGTCGGTTAATAATCTGCACTGGTCTTTCGTAGCAGTTTATTGGGCATAAGTAGAAGTAGCTGACCGCAATCTGATTATGATGTAATATATATTTTCCCGGTTATTGCAGTAGTATTAACATGAATTTTCACCCCACATCCGGTCAACAATAGGTTTTATTATATATAATGCATTTAAAACGGTTTTAATCGAGTTCCGACAAATAAGTCTGTATTTAAGTGAAACCATAAAGGCTAGGCACATCTTGATAAAATAATTTCGTATAATTTTAATTGGACATTTAATTGAACTCGACATAATGATTGAATTGAAATTGAATAACTGAAATACATGATAATTGAATTCATGATATAAATGTACACTACGTAGAGCGTGTGTGTGTATGGGCATGTTTGGATATGCCTTTGATGATCATTCTTAGATAGCCTCAAAGATCTAAAGAGACATCTAGACACTGAGCCTGGGTACCACAGAAGTGAGCATATTATATTTTTATTTTGTTTACTAGTTGTTGTCCTTGGCTTGGCACGTTTTACTACATAACATTCTTGCCTATGATCCTCAAGGTACGAATTATCTCCGAAACAAATTTCATCAAGACCTATTAAGCTGAAAGCCGTGAATAGGTAACAAACAGACAGATACATTCAAATGAATTATTTTGGAATAGATTATTATTTCAGGATTCAAATGTTGATATTTTTATTAGCAGACATTTGTGCATATATCGTGTCACTGGTTATTACCAACCAGTGTGTTCAAAGAATTAAAATTCGCATCAAAATGTTTTGCGAAAGTTTTTAGGTTTTAAGATATGACGGTTTTCTCGCGATGTTACTCTCTACCTGTTAGTTATATATAATTACGTTTAAAAAACTCATTGAATATATAAGAATATTTACAACAGAATTGGGAACCTTCTAATTTTTTTAATCTATTTAAAAATGTTTTTATTTTACGCTTTTTAATACTTTATCATTCATTACCACTGGAAAGTCATAGGAAAATAAAATATTAAATTTTGTTTACTTGGGTGACATATTTATTCCAGCTATTTTGATTAAAAAACCAAACCGATTTTGATGAATTGGTGTATTGGACTAATCGGAAAATATATATTTAAGTTAAAAAAAAAATCTATTCGGTTTATGAATGAGGGAGTTTTTAAGGTAACAAACATGAAAAAAAATACAACCGAATAGGGAACGTCCTCCCTTTTTTAAGTCGGTTAAAATTCACTAATATAGAGTTCCCTCAGTGGGATACTGAGCACCTACCGAGAGTGATTACTAACTTTACCAAGATTTTTTCTGAATATACAAAAACAGATTGTCTATTTCTAACGTTATTCGCGAGCAAAAGTTGGACCATTCTGTATTAACTCGGTGACAAAAAGGTCGTCAGACAAAAACGGTTGAATTATAAGGACAGGTAATCGCATTAACGAGTTGCCCGGGTACTCGGGCCGGCAACATCCGGCCTCTTTATAACCGGTTTGGATACAGGGGGTGTTTGTTACTTCAGCGACATGTGACAGGGCCAAAGCTATGTATATTTGAGGCATGCTGCTCAACATGTTCACGTTGAAAATATCTGATGCTGTTTACGTTGCTGCTCAAGCGCCTCTAACGCGCACCTTGCACGCGCTGAACTTGGTGGCAGACGAGTTTTTACTAAAGTCTTCTGAATGAATTCGCAAAGGCTACTTCATATGTTTTATGTTATTTTGTTAAATTATAATATGTAATGAATAATAATTTGTAAGAATTTATAAAATGATGACTACGCTATTGTATTGGGTGAATCATGTAAAAATAGCTGTAAGAAGAAATAAATAAATAATTACTTTTAAAAACTAAAAAGACAAGCAACAAGCAAAAGAAAAATATCAAAATTTAGTTTCATCCAAGTGGATGAGATATTTTTTTCAGTTTTTTTGATTTAAAAACCTAACTTCTAACCCGAGTTTTATGTAATTCATATGGGACCAATGGGGAAGTATATCCTTTCACATGAAATTAGATTTTTTCAAATCTGTTCATAAATGACAGAGTTATGAGGTAAAAAACATAAAAAACAAAAATAAGTCGGTTTAAAAATGTTGACCGACGACGTGACCTTGTCTGTCCGTACAAGATCAGTCACCGACAACATGTTGCCTCAGGATCTAGTGTTGATCTCAGATGCGTTTTTCAAATAAATATCGAAAAAAATGGAAGACATTTTGGTGGGTTTTTTGACGTTTTAATAATCTTCTGAGAGAACCGCTAGAAGTGGTCCCCGCCTTTCGTTTCTGAGGTCGTAGGTTCGAAACTGATCATGCACCAATGGCTTTTTCTGTTCGAAAAACTTATATGCGGTTTATCAGTACGTACTCTAAAACATTGAAGTAAAATATCGTAACGAAACCGGTATGTTGTTGTACATGTGCCAAGTGCACGAAAGGAGCCACTGCAAACCATACAGCAAACTGGTTTGAAATAATTGAAATAATGAGGGACACGAAAATAAATAATCCCGATTAATTTGTGATCGGATGGTATGTATTTTACTATGCTTCCCTCCTTTGTAGGTATATCTAATGTTTTAGAGATAGAGTCCCAACCGTCATGCGTTGGGAAGTTTGACACTTCTCTATGTTAGCAATGTAGCACAGCTCTCGTGGAATAGAAGTCTTGGACTCTCAATTTACTCACAGCAACAATTCAAAACGATTTTTGTTATTTGAAACAAATACACATACTTGTATTTGTATTTGTGTATTGTATAATGCACTGGATGTGTAGTAATGTTAAATCTCTAGTTACTTATGTTATTTAGGATATCTAAGAGGAATAGTCACATGTACGTTAATGCAATCAACAAGTTATTGGACTTTCATAATACATAATTTCTTTAGAGTTATTTTATAAAAATTAAGTATTTTATAAAGCTGGTTGTATCTTTTTGAAACCCGCTGTATTCGTGATATTAGCTATGTTTTATTGGTAAGGAATTTAATACGCTTAAGAAATTCCCTTTGTGGTGATGTCAACGCAGGAAGTCTGGATAGAGGCTGGTCCATGACTGTGAATCGAGGCATAACATTTTATAGAGAATGTTAACGCCATGTAGTGTTGAACTTTTAACGATTGATTTGTCAAATCAAATATAATCTCGAGGGTCGCTCAATATTACTCGATGACTGTATATAACTTTATTACGAACATCCTGTAGATACGTTAAGCCCGGTTATAGGTTTATTTGGATAAATACAGCCGCTGATAAGCGAAGTGCCCACGGCTGCTTTGTCCGGATAAATCGTCGGAAAATTGAACCAAATCCTGTGGGAGAGAATTAAGCGAAGGTACATTTTGTTTTGTGAATGGATATAGGTGGGGGTGATTATTTCGGGGTTGATCTTATTGCGGCAGTGGCGTTATTATATATAATTCAAATTAATCCTCTGTTCTACGCAGACAATATAGGTAAGTAACTGTTAAAATATATGCGGTTATAATTAAACAAAATAATAATTAGTTAGGTATGTATTAAAACTGAACTATATTGTCTAGGCAGAACAGAAGATTAATTTAAATTATAATTAGGCTTAAGATGCGCGGTGGATGAGTGACTGAGATACTAATGCGAGTTCGGCCACGAATTAAGGTTGGGTAAGGTTCTCAAATACCCATTGAGTTAAGATATTTAGTTATTTTGGTAATGGGGTTAGAACTATTGTAAATATTATTTATCTCGTAACTGAATTAATTTCTAGGATTTGGTTAATCAAAAATAATTCCAGGTTGAAAATCATCATAGTAAGAGACTAAGCAAATTTAGCACTTTTTATAGAAAAATGAGCGATCTAAAGAAGAAAATACAATATAAAATTAAAAGCAAACTCTAATATTTCATTTTCAAAACTTTCGTGAGTTGTATTAAATATTTTACTGCCAGCTCAGTGTGTAGTAACTCTCCCTGCTGCCCTGTAAGATGGGCTTTTGATTTCCTCATAGGACTAACATTTGTGTGATTAACACAGGTGTTTGTTCTATGTCTGAGTGTTATATCTTAAGTATAAATTTAAATATATTTATGAATTCTATCAGTCATCTGGTCACCATAATACAAGCTATGCTTAGTTTATGGCTAGATGGTGTTGTGCGCATTGTCCACCAATAATATTTGAATTAAAATAATATTTCAATAAGTACGGGAGTATAACTCACACTGATAAAGAATATTTAGATGAATCGAAACAGTATCGGTGCTTTCATCGACAAAATTATACGTGAGTAAAACCCGTGTTTCACAAAATGTATTTTTAGGATGGAAGTGTGTAACAGGAACCCAGCTCGCTATTTGATTTGACCCATGAGCGCGCGCGGTGGTAGAGTTGGTCGTCAGATGGTACCATCTCATTAGCTGATAGGTTGGTACTGTCAGCTAACACTGCGTCTGTGTGTGTAGCGGGAAAGAGAATGGGAAATAGAGAAGGAGAACGCATCAGATGTGCGTTTAACCTACAGTGTTGTGTGTAAAGTGTGCTGTTGTATAAACTTATTATACATGACACGATGATTATAATTAAATTAAATTAAATATTTTTTAGTTTTTTATTAAACATTAGGTCAGTTCAATTATCCTTTATTCTGTACAACAACATCTATATTCTGTGGGTAGTAACAATGCAATGCAAGGTAGTTACTTTAGTGTTGACACACACACGCTCTGTTATATTTCCAACCTTCTAGCAAATATTGTTCGATTTGCCCTGAAAAGGAATAAAATGTTAGGAGAGCAAGACATAGGTCTGATCAATCATTCTAGATAAATCTTAAAAATTATATATTGAAAATATATGTTTAAATATATTTTTTATTTAGAATTAGAATACAGTTTTGGTCTGGTTGGGATCATAACTTTTGAGTGCACAGCAAAACAATACAATGTGATCGAATGTATACACAAAATATGTTTGAGGACCAAATTACACAAAAACGAACAGTAAGATGAAACAAATTAAATTGATAACATGTAACTTAAGAAATATTTAAACTATCTACCAAGTTACTAGACTTTAGGGTTTAAGACACCGCTATTAGAAAGAACAAGAGAGAAAGAAAAGATGCCCCGAGAAAATCGAGGATGTCTTTGATTGTTACATTTGTTTTTCATGTTGTTTAGATATGATTTATGCATGCTTATATTATGTATCATTATACATATTAGTGACCCCTAAAAGTAATTAAATGTTTTCAGAATAGTTGGATACATATATGTTTAAATTACAAGAAAACCATCATCTAGTAAGGCTTAGTAAGTAAGTTAGCAGATGTTGAGTAACAGTCAAATTTAACCTTAAAAAGATTCAAAAAGCTTTTTTGGTTGTTAAATTGGTTAGAAGCCTGGTCACTGGTCATTCCTATCCCTACTGACTTTGGAAGCCTTCGCTGTGCGTGGTCCGACACGCGCTTGGCCAACAGGAATTTAGTTTGATTTTATTTGCGCATATCATTACGGTCTTGTGGCCAGCTAGTGTTCTATTTTATACCCATTATTTTATTATTCTTATTATTTCATTCCACTCACTGAGCAGTGAGCACTCACTGTATCGAACAAATCGTGACAACACTCGAACCGGGATGGAAACTCTTCGCAAACCACTTACGAACACAAATACAGGAGCGGGATCGCTCGCCGGCGGCGGTAAGAAAACACTAATATTTTTTACTTCTTAAAGTGTAAACGTAAAAACTGTGTGTTAGCACTTATTTTTAAACTTATCAAAATCCAAAATTATATTAACGTTTTTCGTTAATAGCATATGTCATAATGATATATATTAGATATAGATATTTTGACCAGTGTGGTAAAAGTTTTATAGTAGGCTTCAGAGGCTCCTTTCGTGCACTTAGCACATGTCTTCGAACTATTTATGTGTCAAGTTTTTGGATTGCTTCGAAAACGTCACAAAGTCGTATGTTGTCGTTCGTCATTTGATTTTTCTAACATGGTGTCTTTTCATATAAAAACAAACGGATTATATATTGCCGAATCACAAAGAAACACAAAACTTTTATTGCAACTGTTCACACCCGAGTCAATAACTTTAACTTGATTTGAATAAATTCACTAAAATTATTAATAAAATATATGCGCAATGTTTGCTTAGCAAGGCAGCCAAAAATAATGAAGAATCAAAATTGTATTAAATGTTGAGATTTGTAGTCAAATAATAATAAAAAAATCTATCAAAATTTTACGATTGTAGCCACCATAGAAGTACCTTCACTTAGTATCTTTCCGTTCAATTAATCAAAACTTATGCTAGTGGAGCTAGGTGCCGGTTCCTCCTAAACCCAGGTCCCAGGTCCCAGGTCTTTTGGGACCACAAAAGTACCATAGAAGTGTACACATTGCCCTATAAAATATTTACTAATTTTAGCGAGCCAAACACCAAATTTATTTATTTTTTTAGTATTCATATTATCGCTATTTTTTCGGATTCCAAATCCAGATTATGATTGCGCTAGGAATTTTTTATAATTGATGTTTTATAATTACCTAAAACTTCAGTGCCAGTTGAACAACAATCATTTTTATCGCTATACAAATAAAGTGCGTATTAACATGCCTGGATCCGTGCGGTGTAGCGTGAGGTCCTTTAAACAACAATCTACCTCTATGTTGAATATCGC
Organism: Lampropteryx suffumata; assembly: GCA_948098915.1. Taxonomy (NCBI): domain Eukaryota; kingdom Metazoa; phylum Arthropoda; class Insecta; order Lepidoptera; family Geometridae; genus Lampropteryx; species Lampropteryx suffumata. The sequence goes on from OX402551.1 coordinate 940,053, forward strand.
CAAATCACATTAGCCTGTACAAAGGACCGGCAATTAGAGTCGAGAACTTGAAAGAAACGGTCTTAGAGACCGGTCTTATTGTTTAGGAGGATAATAGACCTTTGTCCGCTTTGAAGATAATTTGGGCTTTAAACTGAAAATAGGGTGAACGTTGGGCTCGATGCGTTGAAGAGTTTTTACTTAGTTTAGTTAGCTTTGGCGAATTACTTTTGTCTAAACTTTGGCATGAAAAAACAGATTTTGAGATGAAAAAGAAAAATAGGGTCAAATATCAACACACCAAACAAAGATGTGCAGGTGCGAAAAAGGGATTTGATTTCCTAAGAAAAAAGACATGCATTACATCTGTTGTTTTAAAAATAAGTACAATAACAAAATAATTCAAAATGATAATATTAATGGTTTAAATATAAAATTGCCGTTCTATTGCACTGACATTCTAAATTAATAATAATAATAAAAATTAGGAGTGTTTTTTTCACACGATAGTTATAATATAAATTAAAACAAGGTATACTTGATTCTTTGACTTTCAATTGTTTTTATATTTTAAAGGTAAAGTTGCGAATAGAGTAATTTTTAGGGTTCCGTAGCCAAATGACAAAAAACGGAACCCTTATAGATTCGTCATGTCTGCTTGTCTGTCTGTCTGTCTGTCCGTCCGTATGTCACAGCCACTTTTTTCCGAAACTATAAGAACTATACTGTAGAAATTTGGTAAGTAGATGTATTCTGTGAACCGCATTAAGATTTTCAAACAAAAATAGAAAAATAACAATAAATTTTTGGGGTTCCCCATACTTAGAACTGAAACTTATTTTTTTTTTTCATTAAACCCATACGTGTGGGGTATCGTTCTTCAAAAATGATATTGAGGTTTCTAATTTTTTTAATTTTTTCTAAACTAAATAGTTTGTGCGAGAGACACTCCCAAAGTGGTAAAATGTGTCCCCCCCCCCCTGTAACTTCTAAAATAAGAGAATGATAAAACTAAAAAAAAGTTACAACAACTACAAGAACTTTTATATTGTGTTACTTGCTGCTACGGAACCCTTCATGGGCGAGTCCAACTCGAACTTAGCCGCTTTTTAAAAATCAGTTTCGACATTAACGCAGCAAATTCAGCTCACAAGCAACCATCAATGCTGTATTTGTAGAAGACACGGCTAAGGAAAACGAACTGTGCGTTCTTCGTTGAATCGTTTATGTAGCGGAAGTTTTAACTTGAAGATTGAACAACGAGGAAGGCCAGCCACTAAGGTAAATAGCGATAAATTGAAAGTGACTAAAGCGTAAATTACCCATAGAAAGGTTATGGTAACTGTTTGGTAGCCCTTCATGGTGTAATTCACAGCAGCTTTCTCAGACTCACTTAGGCAATAACGGCATACATCTACTGTGAAGAACTGCGAACAATTATGTCGAAGCTCGAAGAGAAATAGCCCGGACTCGTCAACCGATCTTCTCCATTATTATTCCATGACAACGCAACCCCTCATACTACTCGAGAAACCGTTTTAACACTACAGGACCTGCAGTCAGAAACCATCCGTTATCCTTCGTACACGCCAGACTTGGCCCTAAACGACCACCATTTCTAGTTATTGGTAAAGTCATTAGAGAAAGCAGTACAGAATGCCTTTACACAGTTTGTTGAGTCCAGTAGTACGATTATGGAACTCTTGATACAATCAATGTCTATCAGTTTCGATTAGCAATTGGCATCAATGTCTATCATTTTCGATTAGCACTAGGCATTATTTCAAACGATCATATACGATGTATTTAATACATCGATGTATTTAATAAATGCTTAGTACACTAAACACGGTTCCTACCACAATCGTACTTTGTAAATTGGTCGAGTTATAGTTTGACACCAATTTCTCATTGTAATACCCATTCATCAATAGTAACTGAAAGCTATTAGTATCAATGTTTTGATAGTATCAAAGTTCCATAATCGCCCCACAGGTCCCTAGAGTTCTATCGCAAAATTTTAAATGAAAATATTTGTATTAAGAGTTAAACTATGAAATTAAATATTTGTAAAGTAAAATTCCTATGAGATGCCAGAAATGTAGGTAAATACTTTGATTAAATATATATTCAAAATTTTACAAAACCACTTGTCCATAGTTACTTAATTCCATAGTTTAAACCTTAATACAATTATTTACCAAACATTAGTAAAACAAATTTACATTTTTTTTAAAACATTCGTCAGTTACCATACTGATTGCATGTACATTTAAAGTAACACGGGTTCAACTATTAAACCTAAAAATCACACAAATACACAATTTTTGTTATTATCAATTAAATAAAATGAATTGAGCAAGCACATGTGACCACGACTACAACATTGAGCAGCTTCTGAACTCAGTAAGGGTGAGAATGACTAGTGGTCATGTTTCCAATTTCAATTCAAAAACATCTGTTGCAAAATGAAATATTCTTTAGGTTTACAAATTAGGCTGGTTCTCATAATCTAGTAAAGCCTAGATAATTTCAGCATACATGCTACAATCGCAAAAACTTTTCATGTACTCCCAAGAGTAAACTACTGTAGTTTAGCAAGCAGGTGGGAGGGGACATGGGACTCTGTATTGAACATGACGACCATAAAGCTTAAATTTTACACAACATTGTTTCAGAAACTTTATAATATCATTACAAGACCTATCCAACGATATGCCAAATTATAGGGTAATAAAATACAAAAAAACAACTTTACTTACATGTTGGAGTGGTAAACTTTTTCATAACTTTTATTAAATCTTTGTATTACTTTGTAAAACCCATTTATACCTATTACCGTGGATTTTCGTTACGGTAAAATCAATAGACTGCGAGCTAGTGCTATGAATAGAGACGGATAGACAGACAGACAGATATGTATACAGACGCACATTGCAATTATACGAGTTCTGGACTTCAGAGGCTTAAAATCACCAAAATGCTAATAATACCCATTCGTAGCTTCGTTCCTCCTCGTAAACTTCATTGGCACTCGTAACAGTTCCAAAACATATCAAGCAAAGCCATATTTTCAATTAGTTACTTCGTAGGATGTCCCTATATAACATAATCTGGATTAAACTTAATATCTTTCCTCTCGAATGAAACTTAGATTAAAGCCTATAGTAATTCAAGTTTAGTGTGGAATACAAAGCCATTATACGACGAACTTTAGCATAATCATTTTATATGAGCACCTTTCGCTAAATTTCAATGTTCTTGTTAAATTAAAGTTATAGTTTATAATACAGGATGTGAAATAATTCAGTGTTATTATTGACTGGCCTGCCAACTGTTGGTAGTAGCCCTGTCTTCTGCGCTGTAGGGTTCAATTCAATTCAATTAGTTCAATTCCCTCCCAGGTCGAACATTTGTGAGAAACATAGGTGTTTGTTCTGTGTCTGGGTGTTATAAAGTATCGTAAGTATGAATTTATAAATATTTATGAGTCATCTGGTCACCATAATATACACTATGCTTAGTTAGGGGCTAGATGGTGTTGTGTGCGTTGTGCACCAATATGTATTTATTTATATTTTTTTTATTTATTTTGAATCATTTGGTTGACTCGATTTTATCAGATTTCAAAATGTATTCCAAATGATTAGGTTCTTTCAACCAATGGCAAATAAATGCTATTTTCAGAACCACGGAAACGACATAAAAAGCCAGTCGCAAGATAAGAAAATGCATTTAAGATTCCGCTACACTACTTAGCAAAGAAATGTAAGATTCAAGACTCTCTTTGAAAAGAAAATTCAATTTGTGAGGATTAAAGGTACCAAGATGGACAAATCCTTAAGTGCTCCCGTGATATATTTATTTGTAGTTTGCTCTTAGCAGGCACTCTGCGCCGGAAGTGGGCGAGGCTTTATGTGCGGCCTGATGTCGGAATGTAGCTCTACATGCTTAACTGTATCCACACTACATCACGGTGCTTAGGTCCTGTTGCGTGAAATAGTTGAAGGCTAGCCTAAATAAAGTTTATAGTTCATTGTTGTTTATTCCATTGACGTATTACATTGTATATGAAAACATAAATTATAAAAATAAAATTATACTAAAAAAACAATCAGTACATTTCAATGTGATCAATCAAGGACATTAATAATCATAAGGAGCCATGGTCAATGATATTAATTATTATAAACTAATTAATAAAAGTACTACATATATTAGTACTTCGTCGCTTCATTCTTTATATATAATTAACAATGTATTATCCTATATTTTACTGGCAACGTTGACCAAGTTTAGAGGTTTTAATCGAGTTTAAACATCGAATCGTTATCAGTATGTCATGTCACTAGTTCGTCGGTATATCATCATTCAGAGATTTTGGAAACAAAGCCTTCCAGTTACTATATATTCGAATGAAGCGACTCGTATATTAATTATCGAACTTCACCGAAGTTTATTTGATCATAATATTAACCCCTACATAAAACTACTAGCGACCTGCTAGTAAGTACTTAGATTCATAAAAATTATCTTAATAATCAAATCAGGTTAATGACTGTACTGTAATAATACTTGAGGAATTAAAAAGTTTACTGATTCTTCAAGTCAATGGCAAAGCTATTGGTTCGGCTTTTCGAAAGTAATAGAGGAGACATTTTTTTCCGTTTATAAGTGGATATTTGTCTGGATTTATTAATTTCATTTACAACCTTTTTGCATTCCCAAGAAGAAATAAATTAGTCAGCACATGTGACGCACAGTGAAAGCTTCCGAAGTCAGTAAGGTTAAGGATTCAATTCCATCTTGTTAGACAAACAATAAAAAATATATGGGGACATTTTTGTTAAGTTCTACAAATCGGGTTATTACTCGACATCTAGTAAAGCCTGACAAACCGAGATAATGATTCTTGTAATTTCATCATTTACACTGACCTCTACCAAAATATACCTTTTTAAAGCTTAATATTTATCAACAAATATCGGTATCGAAAAACTGTTTAAGAAACCTCTTAATATCTCAAAAAGATCTACCTAATGATATGCCACACGATGGGGTTGTAAAATAAAACATAAAAAAACCACGTTACATTTTTTGTAAAGTGTAAACGTTACAAAAAATATTTCAAAGGGTTTATTTCGTAACTTTGTAAGGGCCGCATTGCCGTTCAAAAGTTCGTCACAAGAAAAAGCTTTGATTAGGGGCGGACAGACAGACAGACGAACATAGCGAAACTATAAAGGTTTTATAAACCATGTCGAATTCAGGACCCTAAAACCGGTTATTAAGTAAACCGTCTTTAAGTACCTGCGTAGGTACCTTTCACTATCATGGTTCTTTTACCATCAATTACTAGTCCAATTTCGGGCATTTATCTAAAAGATAAGTCAAATTGAAAGACAAGCTAAAAAGTATCGAAACAAAAATAATAGATGAATCGAAACAGTGACGTGAGTAAAGCCCGTGTATATCAAAATGTATAGCTAAAAAGTATTCTGGTACGTAGATATACGTCACGGTCATGTAAGTTTCTGACCACACAATTTATTTTTGATGTGTGTACCTAGAAAAAAGGGTATTAACATACATAAAGACAGACACATACAGACGGATAACCATATCATGTCTTAGAACATTACTATAATGGTTCTATTTTTTCTTTTTTAAGTTCCCAAGGGAACGGGAAGTTTAAACTTTAAAAGGGAGAGATCTCTATAAATAAATAACATTCGTAAAGTTCGTAAGTAATACTTACATTCTAAACCTCAACGGACTTTACAAGCACTTAGCATTATTGGCAACGGGTTTATCAAATAGTTTCAGAAAATGCGATAATGTTTCTATATTATGACAGCTTAGACCGCACCGTCCGACGTATGAATAATTCAAGGCTTTGCTGTGCTTTGCGACGCTATATAAATATTCCGAGTGCTACGAATGTCAACTTTCTGGATTTCTTTCTGAGAAATGCATTCTGTCATGTCTATTGTTTTTAAAGCTGATATGATCGCATAATCTTTTTCCACCGTCATAACCAACTTCAGAAATATATATTTACTAATGTATTTAATTTACGAGTAAACATTATTATGTCAAAGGTTGCCTGGAAGAGATTGATTTTAGCAATAAGGCCGCCCATACAACTGTAATTTTTTTTGTGGTATCTCTTTGTGTACAACAAAGTGTTTATCTATCTATCTATCAATCTATCGACATTCAATTTACTCAGTTTACTCAGTTCGTAGTAGTCCTGCCTTCTGCGCTGTCAGTTGAGAGAGGGTTTTATTTCCCTCCCAGGACAATCATTTGTGTAATTACATAGGTGTTTGTTCTGTGTCTGGGTGTTAGAAGTAGCATAAGTATGTATTTGAATATATCTAAGTAGTCTATCAGTCATTTGGTCACCATAATACAAGCTATGCTTAGTTTGGGGCTAGATGATGTGTGCATTGTCCACCAATTTTAATTTAATATTCGCCAATATTGCCATGTTAACTCGTATTGTGTATCTCTTGAGTTTAGTTTAAGGTGGTTTAAGATACAAACCGATTGGGAAATTCGCTGCCATATAGTTGGCTTTATAGTGTTAGGTATTGCATAAACTAGAACTACATTTCAACAACTTGTACAAAATATAGGATTCGCAGTCGGTGTTTGTCTCATTAATGAAATGAAAGATACCAAACATGTATAAATACAGCAGGTGTCTTTTACACCACGATGTGACTTGAATAGTACATACTAATATACCTCCGTAAGTTTGTGTGTCGTAAGCATGAGTTACCACCTTCTTCGATTCCTTTAGAAGTTAAAAAATATTTGTTTCCCAAAAACTATGTATGGTTCTTATCGATCTTTGAAACTCAATTCAAAAGTTTGAAGCTATGACTCTTTTTAATTATATATATATATATATATATATATATATATATATATATTTAATAAATAATCCCGGACATTTTACACAGCAATCAGCATCATTTGGCCCCAAAGTTACATAGAAACACTAGAGATAAATACTTGCAGATCATACAAACATTTGTTCCGCGGAATCGAACCCGCAACCTTCTGCGTCTCAGCCGGGCCTCGGCCTACTGTGCCACAGCGGTGGACACATATAATTATTGATATTAAGGCTAACCTTATACGGCCTTACTTATAAACGTCTTTCAATTTGAACACTTCCAAATCTTTGCTTATGATTCGTGCTTTCAAAAAGGGACAAAAAGCGATGGCAATATTTAAAGCAGTGATTTACTTTTGATAGAAGTTAAGAGACGTTTCTAAAACCCAATGATTATAACTTTATAACAAGAACCTTAAGCTAAATAAATTTATCAAAAACTCTAATTTTGACAAACGGAAGCGTAATTTCACGCTTAGCTTCATCTCTGAAGCTAAGCCAGTAACTAACTTTCAAATCTGACAAATTGTTGCAATTGCAAAACACAAGCAATTGTGTACTTTAAAACTCTTATAAATAACGTCTCAAATAAAATAAACTAATGCTAACAGAAATAATTCCTCTATGTATGTTTCTCCTCCTTCTCACCTGCAACGTCTCGCGAATGTTAATGGGCTTCTTTACGGGAATGCACCACACTGTTCCTGGAACGACAGTAGGGATTTCTACAACGTGTCTACGGATACACAAGACGTGAGACGTAACGTAATCTTTAAAGCATGGCAAGACGTTGCCTTAAACACGCACTCACTCTTACAAGCATAGAAGCATGTAACATGCTTAAACTAAATTAAGTAAGTAAGATAAGTAGAATTTCTATAAGCTTACGAAATTATATGTGCATGTGCCAAATATAATATTTAGTCGTGCCTCTGACTACCCCACATAGACTTTCACAAAGATCTAAGATATTATTTTTATTACAGCCGTGAGCACGTTTTTTTTTGAAGGCATAAGTAGACGTTTCATCTCATTACCTTAAAACTAACTGAATAACTGTATTTTACAAAATGCACAAGTGAACAAATAAAGCCAGTCGCACTTTCGATCGTAATTTGCGAGTAAGTTGGGATGTCACTCGGAGTCTGTCACATAAAGCCACTGTTGCAGACCGAGCTCGCATTTAAAGCCGTTATTTCACGTGGAAACAGAGTTGACTAGTAATAAGACAGTTGCTAGGCCGAGCAACTTGCATCGATTTCGTAATTTTACTAGGATACAAGATCCACTGAAAATCTGAAAATTCATATTTAGGCTTTTGGTAGGAAATAATAAAATATGTGTTCCAACGTTTTTGCAAAATCATCCCCGAAGGGGGTTAAATAAGGGATTAAACTTATGAGATGTTCTCTAGATGCACGGAATAAATTCCTTATAAGAATAAAAATAAAGGTTCTAAGCATACGCGTACGAAGTCGCGGGTAACAGCTAGTATATTTCTAATGTAACTAAAAAAACAGGCAAACTAGGTAATGTACCTACCATAATATTATTATAATACGGTGGTAACATCATATTATCTCAATAGAGTCTCTGAACTAACTCTTGCTGATCAAGGAAACCAAGTAGCATGACAAAAGAATCCACAAAATGATAGCAAAGTAATCAAATGACTGTATGCTATTTGTCTCAGTCATAACAGTGCACTGGCATTGGAGGTCGTCTCGTGTGAAGCCAGCGTAACTGAGCTCTCCAATATTGGAGTTTTTAGTGCTGGGACCGTTGGAGCGGAATCTATAAATGTGCTTTATTAGCGCGCCAGCTGACCGTGCCCGTGACACCGCGGTAATGACTCTTGTTTGAGTAGTGTTTCTTTGCGAAACTTATATTATATTCAAGTTTTATGCAAGTATTAACCAGACTTTTCTTATTTGGTTTTATCAAAAACTCATTTGGTAGTTCGTTATAAAGGTAATCTATATCTTCTTTTTCTTACCATATATATATCAAATACAACTAACTCATTAATCACGAAATTTAGAAACCACCGAACGGATTGGAATGAAATTTGGTATGCAGCTTCTTGCAACGGGCATGCAATCTTAGAAACAATATCGTCATTTACATGTATATTTGTACGTTTTTTTACAAGACTACCCTTTATGTGAGCTTTAAATTTCGTATTATGTAGTTAGTTTTGTTGCGTTTTCTGGAAGCTTATTATAGAAGCGTATCATAAAAGACTTATTTATTTTTACTAGTCAAAACTTAAGGATGTATAATTTGTTTAGTTTAGTATTGCTTTTATTTTGCTGAAACCCATCTCCATTTTTTTAAAACGCGAGTACGAAGTCACGAAGCGAACCAGCTAGAATTTGTATAAATAAATTGTGGAGTACCCTACTTCATCTCAGGTACGAGCTGGTTTATAGAACTTACAGCTGAAGCCGAACATTGATTTTCAGCCAGTTATTTAGTAATACCACATTTTTAATACCAACCTCCTTATTCATAACAACTGGTTATTTTAAAACACTCTTTATTTACAGCCTGTCCAACTATAACTAAACTGCAAATGAATAAAGATTTATATTCTATTTCAGCTCGATGAGGCTTGCAACTTTGTGAATAAAAAAGGATGGGTATTTATATAAATTGTTAAGACTGTGAAAAGCGCATATTTATGTAATGCAGCAGTATGCGACCAGCGGGCGTGTCACGCGACGTGAGTACGACTGACATTTGGACACTTGTAGGCGCGACCGGAAATCGCTCTTAGCTATATTTGGAACTGCTAGTTTGAAACAGCTCGTTTCGCAGAATCTTAAATTAACCTAATTGACTCGAATAACCAAATAAAGGTGCGTTTTCATTGAAATGGGGCGAAGCAGAACGTAACGCATAGATGACGTGTGATACATGACATGTGCCGCTTCGATTTAGTCGAAATTAACTTTGATTCCTCACAAACCCTAACATTTTTAAAAGTTGAATAGAAAACATATCTAAAAATCAAGCCCTGTTAGTTGTTCAACTTTATCAAAAAAAAAATATATAAACATTCATTAAAAAACCACTGCCTCAAATCTGTTACGTATTTTTAGGTAGGTACATAAAACATTTCTAGTTATTGAAAATAACTGTAATTCCAAAAACAAAACAAACCATTAAATATTTTTGTGTCGAAAATTTATTGCTACATTCATGGCCGAAATTCTAGCATTCTTAAATAATATTTATGATGGAAAATATTTTATCAAGCAATGGAGGCAGTTTCTGTTTGAAACACAAATGAATTATTACGTGATATAAAACAAACAATTATTACTTTATGATAATTTATGAGACTAAATGTCTAACCAAAGTGCCTGGAGCTAGACCTACTTTGTTTAGTTTTATGACTGAAACTGTCTCCTTTGTCCTGTGTCGGTCGTCGGAATTGACCTAGGTTATGTAATTAACTCATTTTCATTACAGAAATTTACATAATTATAATAAAAAATAATTTATTTCAATATAATCCAATTTTCGTGACCTTTTATCTAAAATTCTATTGAAAACTTTGCTTACAATTTTTATTCCCCAAAGAAAAGTTTTCTAATATTTCAATCACCACCCCTATTATAACCGAAATGAAAATGTCTTAGAAAGTTTTTTCTATGGTTCCACTGATAATAAGCGTAGTCTCAAAAATCTGCAACGTTGAAGACGTGGAACTTATTAGAACGTCTGCCGTTTCTCTACAGAACATTAAACAGATGGACAAATATTGAATGGATTTCCGCAAGGTCACGTCTGAATCAATTATATATTTCACAACAGGTTAAAAAAGATTTTTAATAAATAAATTATATGCCCACAACAAATCCCCAGGCATGATAGACACTTCCGTATCGCTAATCAATATAAGTTCTGTGTAAGTACACATAAGTAAAACATTATTTTTCTTTTTCTTTTCTTCCTATAATGGCATCTGTCTTGTCGACAATTTTGCCAGTGTCAAGTAGTTGTTTGATAACATAGTTTGTTGGTTTGGTAAGAAGACTTAGTTGATGGTCATATGTAAATAATTCTAAACGTTATCGAGGAATGGCCGTCTAGAACTTCCTCGGGGATTCTTAGTTTGTCATTTTATTAAGTAACATAACTTTGCTAATTTAATATTTTTTACTCGTTTTATACATTTTTTATTCGGTAATCTTAGCAGAATTTTTATAAATAAATTGTGACTACATAGGACGGGTATGGACAATTGAATTATATGACATGTGTATTGTAGTGAAATTTGATTTGAACCACGAGGAATCCCAAGAAAATTCTAGACGGCCATTCCGCGATGAAGTTTAGAATTGACAATTGACCATCGACTAAGGCTTTATTAACAAACAAATATAAACACTTGACACTGGCATAATTTACATTATTATGTCACATACCATAAACAAAGAAGAAGAAGAAGAACTTTCTCGGGATTCCTCGTGGTTCAAATCACATTGCATTTATAATTCAATTGTCACACTTGCGCTAAGATTACAGAATGAAACATGCAGTACATAGCACGAGAAATAAATAATTATTTTAGAAGTGCTATGTTACTTCATGAAATGACAAACGAAGAATCCACGTAAAACGTATATTTCAATTCATAAAACGTCTTTCGAAATGTCAGTGTCAGATGTCAATTCGGTGAAAGCCACATGTTCAAAGATTATTTTTCTTCCTAGATTGGCAAGCGCGATACAAATTTAATATCCGGCCAGTAATGTGAAGTTCGACAAGTTCAATTTGAAGTTATGTTTAGCTGTATTTGATGGATGTTTATGACTATTGTATATTAGACTAGCTGTTTGCCGCAGCTTCGCATGTATATTACGTACTTAAAAAATAGCCTACGTTCATTCCCAAGATACAATTTATCTCCTTACCAAGCTTTATTAAGATCCGTTCAGCCGCTTTGTCGTGAAAACGTAACACACACTTACATTTCACAATTGGACATTTTAGAATTTATAACATTGGAATGGATTGCAAGCTCAGCAGGTATTGTAGCGTACTCGTACTATTTTTCAAATTAAAACCTCTCGATCGCAGCCAAGCTATCCGTTCAGAAGCCAGTCCATAAATTGTGTCAGCCAATCGCGCAATTATGCGCCGCGTCATCCCGCGAGACACGCGACACCGGGACACTTCGGCGGCGTGTAATTCCGCCGTGATACATCGCATGTCGATGCATTGGGTATTCATGAAAAAATCTTTATCTCAAAGATTTATAAACTGGATTGTGCAAGAAAATTAAGTGAGTTGTAATAATTGTATTCTGGGATTTTCGATTGGTGGTTATTGAACACAAAGTTCGTTTTATTAAATATAAAAACAAATGCCCAAACCGAATTAAAAATCGAATTAATATTTCTATTCTGAAACATTTTCCTCGGGTATTCGTATCACACGGAATTCCAGAAAAATAATAAATAGGTTTAAAAAAATGTCGGATATCGGATGGCGAAAGTGTTTCAAAAATAATCAATAATTATAATTAATCTTACCGCCTCTGTATGCACAGGGTGCACAGCGAAAAGAAGCGCAGCGAGCGCGGCAAACGGGCGTTGCAGCCGCGCGACAACCGCGCCCGTGCGGGCGACGAGCGCGCAACACGCCGCGTGCAGCGCGACGTTACACGCGTGCCACCACCACGGAGAGAGGCCACATAGACGGTGGTTTAGTCTGAAACAACAATACATCATCAAAACATAAGAATTCACAAAACTCTTAGGCCAGACTAACGTTTTACGCGTATAAGCTCGTATCAGCTTACGCGCTTACACGCGTGCCACATTTTGCTATACAATAAAAAGAACGCACGTACACGAATTTACTCAAGCTTATTGGCTCAAACCAGTGGAGAAATATTGAAAAAAATTAAGAAAATTAATTTAAAATTTAAGATAAGAAAATTATAAGAAACTATAGCGCGTCAATGCTCGTATAAGTTGCGTGTGTGGCGTAAAAGCTTATACGCGTCTAAAAAACGCTAATTTGAAAATGCCTCATTACACAGGCATTACTCATTACTCATTGCCTAGATTTACACAGATTTATAATAGATTTCGACTGTGCCTAATTAGTCAAATGTTAGTGCGATTTGACGTATACGTTAGCCTAGTGAATGTTTTTGTCTAAGAATCTGTCAAATGAAACAGAAGGTGTACCTGGTGGAAGTTACATTAGCTCGTGTTTACTAGGTGACATAAGGTGCGGACGCAAACCTAATTAATGTACGACAGCAGATTTTAATTCGATAGTTTGTTTAGAATTTTATGCGTGTCTCTAAAAAATGTGACCATCTGTTAGTGCACGAAAAGAACTTGTGATACGCACTTTTGTTCTTTCACAACACTGGGTCAAAATAATAAGTGACACTATATGAAAAAGATGCATTTGTTAGTTGGTTTTTTATGAATAAAATATGAGCAAACGTTCCGTTCATGATTTTTTCAGTAATGACGATTGTAGTGCTTCACATTTGTTTATTAAGTAGTTAAGGTCATATTTAAATTTGACCTAAACATATATTATTATTAAGCTGATTAAGCTAATTGTTACAGTAAACGAACCTACTTAAAATATTTACTAACAGACAATTCACTGTTATTTACCGCCCACTCAACAAAACAAGCTAAATTGAGTGAACGCAGACATTAATTTTCCATTTAAACAAAGTGCCATTTCAGATTCAAAAACAAAACAATCTCTAAATTTAATTTTATTTGAATTACCCAAAATACCTTTGAGTATGAAAAGAGGTCAAGATTCAAGCACTCTCTTGGTAATGAAGCTTAAACATTTAAAGCTAACGGGCTGTGAAAAGTAATAGCCATTTCATTGTCTTTATAATAGTCGCCTTACGTGAACTAGAATAAAACAGCTTTTAAAATATAGCGATTTTTATTTCATAATATATGCCACGGGATATTTAGATACGTATTTACAATAAAAAATAAGCATTGAGTAGTATATATGTGACAGATTTTTAAGATTGTCCAATGTAGTCTAAAGCACGTATAAACAATATTTTGATTGTTTTGAGACGCAGAAAGTGGCAAGACAAATATTTCTATAAACTGCAAATACTTGTCTGTGTGTTTTTTTTATGTAAAATATTCTGTGACGTATTTACAAAAAAAGTATATAATTAGTATAACAGTCATTATGGTTCCTATAACACAAGCTCTGCTTACTTTGGGAATAAATGTTGATGTGTGTGTGTGTTTGTGTTGAAATGTCCAGCATTCATTATTTATTTGTATTGCCTGATGCATGCCTACACTTAGGCACAGTAATTAGTATTTAATAAATAAATCAAATATATCAAATAAATAAATTAAATAAATAATTTCTTACGTGACATACCGCCGATGCGAATGAATATTTGAACACACCTTCGAATATTCATTCGCATTGCACTAAATAAATTAATGAAACATTCAGTAAAAACGAAAATACCCATTTCCAAATCTCCCATTTAATATGAATTATTTAGCACAAAGAGACGTTTTAGGACATTGGCTTTAAACTCAGAGCTCAGTATTGACAGTTGGGATTGTCAACTACTCAGCTACCATTAAAAAATGTGATAAACTAGTCAACAATTTGTAGTCGTCGTCATAATTTAGTTCTTAGGGTTCCGAAGTACACAAAGAACCCTTTTAGTTTTTCACGGTAATACGTATTAGTGACTACTACAAAGATATAAAATAAAACATTAAAATAACAGTTTAGGGGACTACTCTAGGGGATATTCTAAATGTCAACAACATTTAGAATACGTACCGTTCACCGTGTGGCATATTGTTGAATAGGTTTTTCAATTATACTACTAGGTTTCTTAATCAGTTTTTAAATACAGATATTTATTTAATAAATATTAACTTCGAAGAGGCCATTTTTTTTCTATGCTAATAAGATAGTGTTAAATTGATTTAGGACCTGAGTATTAGTCATTCTTAACCTTACACGTATACTATACTTTAATAATATACATTATATTTTATTTATGTTTTATATTTTCATTTTCAAGATACCCTTAAATAACTAGGTGTCTTTATCGTGCGATATAGAAACTACGTTCTAAAAAGCAAAACTCGCGCATATAAAAATCATTTTACAAATATTTAGAGAGCCTTTACCATCTGCAATCCAACTGCAACTTGATTCGAGCCTTATGAATAGGTGCAGGGTAATCCACTGAGTGGCGCCGCTGAGCGGAAACAATTATGTCGGGACACGCGTTGCGGTGCGCGGCTCGCGCAGTCTCGCCTTGCGATTGTTTTAAAACTTTTATCCAGAATGAAACTGCTTTACGTGAATAAAATATTTACTTCTTGCCTCCATTTTAATGGCATACTTAGACATAATTATATTGCAGTTATGATAATAAACCTGCCCGCATTTTTAATGAGTGAGAAATTAATTTAGAGCATAATAATATTATCCTTACCACAGATAACATAATACTATATTATTACAGATACCTCATCCCGTACAACGAAACGCTACTTGGCTAACTCGGGATATTGTTCGGGCTATTTTTGTTTCGCCTACATAGGCGCTAGATGCCGTTTCGCGCGGTGGATATTTAGAGCCACCTAGCGTCTGGAAGTGGATTTATTACCTACTAGTAAAACGCGCAACCAATAGATGGCAATAATTATGCATCGAATAGCCAAGCGATCGATCTGTATATGAGTAGTATCTACCTACCGTTGCAGCTTTGACGCTGCGACGCGCGACGTTGTCAGCCTGCCGCGCTGCGGATCACGTGCGAGCATGATCGAATGAGGCGAAAGATTCCTATTGCGAATGTGCTCGATATCTACGCAAAATAGGTAGATTGTGTATGTGCAAGTACTTAGTAGGTAGGTATCTATTTGTTAAATGAGAACGTCTGTCATACATATGTAGGTAGACACGAAAGTACCTAGGTAAGTATATTGTTTAGTCGTGCGGCTACCTAGGTTTTTGTTTATTTACAAACCGTCTAGGTTTGTAAGTAAAGGAAAATGAAGAGAAATAAAACACATGATTCGATAACGTATGAAGTTAGGTACCTACTTATTATTAATAATCAATGTAATCACACACTCCTTGTCTTGTTAAGCAACAATTTGCCAAAAACAATCTGAAGCGTAGGTAGATCTGACCATCCAAAAACACCTAAGTTCCTACCTACATTATGACTTACCTATGGTACCTATGCCGTATTATTGAATCAAAATAATTTTGATAAAGTTGGTACTTACCTACCTACCTACTTACAGTCAGCAATGGAATTAGAATTAGAATTACAATTAAGTATTTATTTATTTCAGAACAACAGAAAACTTAAGTTCACAAGTTTTTCTCTTCATGTAGATACCTAAATGATAACTGTGTCTTTTAAATTGTTGAGTCAAGACAAAACTTTAAATACCTATTAGACAAAATTTTGGTCATGCAGCAATGGGTTCCTGAATTACTTATAATAAAATACTAGCTGTTAACTGCGACTTCGTGTGCGTATGCTTAAAACCTTTATTTTTATTTTTGTAAAACAATAACATACTTATTTTTGTTTTTTTTTTAAAACAAAAAGTAGTCTACGTTCTTCCCCCGAATGCAATACATCTTCTTACCAAATTTTATCAAGAGCCGTTCAGCCGTTTAGCCGAGAAAACGAACAGACAGACAGACAGACACTTTCGCATTTATAAGTACTAGTAATTAGTAGGTATTATAGATTTTATTTAAATCATCAAATGAATGTCAAACAAATTACGTTGCAGACTGTAAGTAGGTGCCTACCTAATCGTAATTTTCACTTAAAACGGGATATTTAACATGATAATGAGTTTTACTGCTTCCCAATATTCCGAGCACAGTTGCATGCGTGATCATCACGAGACAAACTGAAGTCTTTGCGGGGATGGATGTTGCTGGCATACAAAACGGTCTAACCTCCTCAGTCTTTCACTGCGATCATTACGATGTCGCTCATATCATGGTAGATATCCCGTTTTATATGAAAATCATGTTCAAAACCTTGATAGTTTCATAAATTATACATAAGTAAGTACCAAATCCAGCATAAGTTATCCTTAAACTTCTTTTTGGGGGGATAGCCAATGGTCAATCGCAACAAAAGCAGAGTCGGAGTCCGTTCACGTGCCACGATCTTTCGAGGGGTTATTCCCAAACTACTTCATTCTTTTGTTCTAAAAAGATAAGAATCCCATACATTAATTCTCAAACTACTCCAAAAATATATTATATATATCATATCTTATATTTTTTTTATATAAAAATATTGCATTTAAGTTACATCCTACTCCGCAGGTAGTTGAAATTATTCTCAAAGTACTCCAGTGATTGTTCATCAACAATTCCCAAACTACTCCATTGAAAACATCTAAATATTAATATTTTAGTTTCATTTTACTCCATGAAATGTTGAAGCGGTACAGAGGTACTATGTTTATAATTATAAGGATTGTAAAATAATATTCACTCAAGTTTCCTTTACACTGTATTAGTCGTTTACGTTTGTGGTATAAAAAGTAAAAATCATAATTTAAAAAAATAAGTGTGAGAGAGACAAAATGTATGCTTTTGTCGCGCTTATACAAGTATGACTTTTCACCAAGTTCTCAAAACCCAAGCATTTTTTATGATATACAAAGCAGCTCAGACCAATGATCACAATGGATAGAGCCATAAAACTATGCCGCTTTGCCAATAGGGTTTTGCCAATAAGTATTTGTTATATAAGTATGCAAAAAAGTGCAATTCAAATCCCCTTTTCGTAATGACATTAGTTGGTCAGATGACTTCACGGGAATAACAATAAAGTAAATAAAGTAAGCGATTAAAGTGAGTGAGTGTAAAAATAGGTTTAATGTCCTGACTACAGTGGAGACCCTAAATCTAGTACTGGAATCGAGTCCCGGAATTTCATTTTGTTGATTCACGAAGTGAGTACCTACTTTAGTATTTTTTATACCTACTGTCGATTGTGTAGGTATACATTTGTCGTTAAATAATTACTACTTACTAATACGCTTATTCTTCTACCTAATTTTTAACTTATTACTGAATTTAATTTGGCACATGTTTGAACGCCACAATCCTTTATAATAATTCCGTTACAATGATGTTGATTGATACATAATTATATTTATTTTCAGAAAGAAAAATTCTGGTTCGGGCCCGGGTAATATGATTGTGTGTAATAAGTTGTGTAGGTAATATGTTATTAATGTTCTTAGCTGAGACAGAGGGTTAGAAAAGTCGGATTTTTACTTTTTTTCATTAGATAAGGCCTTATAGGTATATGTTTTTTTTTTTAGCTATCATGTTCAATTTTATTAGTGCAAATTTTAAAGTTTATAGGTATATGTTATGCATGGATTCTATTAATATAAAAAAATACAAATATCAGTTACTGTGTTGTATTTGAAATTTAACTCATAGTTAAACATATTTAAAACTCGAATCTTTGCACCTCAGCTGATGATAGCTGACTGTACGTCAGCTATCTTTTGGAGTAAGATGCAACATAAAATTCATCAATAATATTCTCATGATAAATTCGTAGAGTTGTTAGAGAATGAATGTACGGCGTATTTAATTTCATGAAACCTGAACACTGGAGTATTTTTTACTCCAGTGAACGTTTTTATATTCGCTTGGAGTAAAATGAAAAAAATATTTTTTTATGTACTTTTTTGTCGTGGAGCAGCTTGGGAAATAATCTTGGAGTACTTGGGGAATAACCCCTTTCGAGCGAGGTAGGAAGCCTTTTCGACCTTTTCGCCAAAGTCCGACTTTTAGGGTAGGTATGCACGGTCACACACAGGTCACTATTATCACGAAAATAGCGTACCTACTACATACTGCGCAATCAACTCGGGATCCAAACGAAATCAAACGTAACGAATCAGTCACACAACAAAGTTGACACATACCATGCGTTTCGTTGTTCATTATTAACCTACATCATTATAACATACCTACTTAGTTTCCTAATGTGTGACATCTCTTGAGTTAGAATATTAAAAGATTAATACGTCAAACACAATGAGAAGAATTTTTTTTGAAGTGATAACATCTTTTAGGAAGCTAAACCGCTTCGTTACGTAACGCGTTATGACGCCAGTCTGTCTGGCTTCCCTTTCTCTCACGCATACGGCAGCGGTAGGCAGGCTCCTGTCTCACTCTAACCCACAGCTCTAGTTAGATTAGTTTAAGTTATCACTTCTGTCGAGCATCCCGAGACGCACACGTTTTTAGTTTTTTTTAATAGTTTGTAATTTGAATAAAAAAAATCTTACTATGGAAGGTTACCTTCGATTTCTCTGGGTTGCCGTCATCAGATCCACCCACCCTTGGGATATCACCTTTCCAACAAAAAAAGAATTCTAAAAATTGGTTCACAAACGACGCAGTTATCCGCGAACACACATAAAAAATATACATATATACGGTCGAATTGAGTAACCTCCTTTTTTTGAAGTCGGTTAAAAATGCAAAAACAAAATTCAACAATACAGTAAATGAAAATACCGCCACCTATTTAATAGTTAATAGGTACCTCCAACAATAAAACCGTGTCAACCTCAACGAAGTACAAATAATTGCCACCAAAGGAACGACGACATCATTTAATTTTGTAAAAATAAAATACATGTTTAAAAGCTTTTAATTGATTTTCCCGTCCTTATGCTATTTAATGAATTTGAAAAATGCTTTTATCAGGACCTAATTTAGATTTTTCATAAACTTGAATAACAAATCGATAACTGTAATGCCATCTACTGATATTTATTTGAACTATTTTTCCTTTCTTAGGGATGAGACCCCATGTCCTTACTAACCTATCCCAATATATAATTAACGCGAAAGATTGTGTCAAATATTATGACCTTAATTTGTTAGTATAAATGTTTGTATGTCTATCACGCTGCAACGGCTGGGATGACTTGGATTAAATTTGGTATAGATAATAATATTCAGTAACTGGGACTAACATAGACTTCTTTTATGTAGCAAAATCAAATCTGCGGGTAGAAATTAGTAACCAAAGGTGAAGTTTATTAATATATTTTGACGTTTGAATGTTACTCATTGCCGCAAAGTCTGAATTGATTTGGGTGAAACTTGGTATACTTCGATATAGATAATAAATAATACCAGGTAGCCAGGTAATAATGCCAGGTTAGATAAATAAATAATAAATAATGCCAGACATTTCATACAGCGTCATCTGGCCCCAAAGTAAGCAGAGCTTGCGTTATGATACCCATAACTGATATACTTCTTTTAAATATATTTTTTTAATTCATACAAATACTTAGAGATCATACAAACATTTCTCTCGCGGCGGGAATTTAACCCGCAACCATTTGCGTCTCAGCCAGATCTTGACCTATAGCGCTACAGAGGTCGTCTAGTTTTTATCTAGCTAGTAATAAATTAATTACCTTCAAAAAGTATGAAAAGTTATTATACAAAACCAGCAAAAAAACAAGTCTACGCCATTCTTGTAAAGTTTGGACTTGGAAGCTACGCTTCTCCGCTTATAGAAATGCATGTCGCACTCGAGGTAAAGTCGCAGCTCCGCCCTAAATACCGCAAAGCTGCTGTTTGAGCTAGACCGGCGTTATCTACCCTCTTCCCACACTCCGTCACGTAGACTCCTTCAAACGGGGTAGGTGCCCGGAATTTATTGTGCTACTTGCTAGTAAACTGGAAACTTAGGAGATTAATTGAGCTATTTGGTTAGGAAATTGGCTGTGACTTTTTACGAGCTATTATTATCTTGTGTGGGTACCAACTTGTGGTAGAGTTTCGTAGGACTATTACTAGGCTAGATTACTTGAAAGCAAATTCATTGAATATGAATACAGAACGTGAACAAAGGATCACCTGAATGGGCTTTCTGTTGATAATAACCCACTTGTATTACTAAGTACCTATTATCGATCACTGGCTATTCAACGGCTGCTAACCAATTCCTTCATAATCTGTCATGGATGTAGACTTAAACAATGTTGCTTTATTTGGCTGAATGCGAGCGGAACCCGTTTTCAGTCTCATCTGGCGCGGCGCGGCGTTTGTTCGGTCAGCTGGCATCGAATACCTTATCCAGATCATAATTACTGGACTTGGCACCGCTCCGTGATAGATACACGAGCTTATTTTATGTGTGTATTAAACAACTTTAATATAGGGAAAACAAACTCTGTCTACATATTCTAGTTGCTTTAAAAAAATCCAAAATTAGTGCTGCCATTTTAGTCATCCACAATACAAAATTATGAAGAGTATCTTCGTAACATAGATGTTTTCCATATTAGTTTGAGATTTAACATTCCCCGAGCGAGCATTGTGACAAGCTTTTAGAGCTAACACGAGGCCGAGATACGATCGTGGTACTTACATACTACATAGCTACCTACAACTGACAGCAGTCACAGGCGAAGAGCCCACGGGCGACACGATAACACAAAGCTCGACTCGCATGTCAGAGACGGGTCCGATCTGCACAGAACTTGATATTTTCGCAGCTTTGTGAGATTTTCTTTGTGGGATCAGCCAGATCTTGTAGATTTCACACACCACTGCGCTTGTGATCAAAGTGAGGTTTTGAGTCGTGCTTATTGAAAAGTGCTTGTTTTGGTGTACTGTTAGTAAAAACACCGAGACTTTAAGTCAATATATTATAATAATTTATAATATAAAAATAATATTAAGGACTATTCCCTAACAAACATTTAATTATTAACTTAACCTAATCACTATAGTTTATAAATGCACAGTGGGGCAATCGTGCTTATTGTCAATATAATTGCCATTGAACGGATTGATTTTGGCAAAGGTTTGGATATGGCTAATCTGAATGTCAAAATGGTACCGCGCGAATTTTCCTGAACGATTAAAGCGTTGATTTTACCAATCGAAGAAATGTATATATAGATCTATCAATTATTACTCTATGCACAGACTACTAGGATGTACTAAATAAAAACGTTCGTTCCCGCAACGTTTGATCAACGTTTAATCCAAATTAGAGCTAAATCGTTTCCATTATCCGCGGTAAGAAATATATCAAAAATAACGTTTTGACTAAATCAAAGCTAAACCAAGCTTTGGTTCAAATGTTCAATACTACCTCAATCGGCCCCCTGATCACTTTCAGCGGAAAAATACTCAAAGTCAATAATATATTTGATATAATCACAATATATTAATGTAATCAACTTTGAATTGTCTTACATGCTAATTGAATTTAGATGCCGATTCTAAGCCATTCTTCTAAGCCAGGTCGTAGAACAATCAAGACTGACTTATTGACTTATTTTCTATTTACTTCGTCCTCAGGGTTAGCCACTGACTTAAATACGAAAATAATAAGTACAGAGGCAATGGCAGCAATAAGTACCGACAGTCACTTCAGTGCGAGACACTGCGAGTGTCTTTGTCGTTTAGAACTGCGTTAAAAGCTGGTATTGTCGAGTCGCAAATGACTTGATGTCCCGATGCTAAACGTTTCTTAAACAAAAGAAATTGTCTGTGAAACTCTCAGTTCTGCTGTCTATGAAGTTACTTAAAAGTATGAAGATGAAGATGTCTTAACTAGTAGAACACTCGACGTTGTTTGTGAAGTATTCCTAACAAGCTTGTACCAAGTTTTTGCCAATAAAAGTCATTATTTAGCGTGCGCTGCAAGACTTTTGACGATACATAAAATAATTTACTATAATTATATTTATAGAATTCGACATAACCTACACAAAAGTCTGCGAGGCTTTATGTATATTATACTATCACGGATAGAATGGAACGATGATGACATTCGTATCATGATATTATTTCATATTTTTTATCAACCTATACTTTTCCACTGCTGGGCGAAGGTCTCCCCAATTCTTTCCATTTGTCTCTGTCCCTACCACTTCCCACCTGCCATTCTCAAAAGCATCGATATTGTTACTACAACGTTTCTTCAGCCTACCCCGGCTGCGACGCCCATCTGCAGGCAGCTATTGTGTAACAACCTCTGCCCACCTGTTTTCACTCATACAGTTGACGCCAACTCCATTTTAATTTGACGGACTTGTCTCAGACTTCTGTGATCCCGGTCTTTGCGCGCAAGGTTGTATTGCCGACTATGTCTGTCAATTAATCCATATCCAACTAAATTAATAATCAAGGTTGATTATGTACACATACATCTATATTACAACTTTACACAGCACCCGTGCAAAGCTGGGGCGGGTCGCTAGTTAAGTATTAAGTTGGTCTGAAGTCTGGCGCTCGTAATATTTTGGAGCTGATCTAGCGAAACAAACAATTTTCAATTCTAATAGAAAGCAGTTTTCTTTGGCAAACACATAAATTGCGTTGTTTATAATGCGCACCCAAAACTCCGGTATTATTTACTGTTTCTTTAACTTTTAAAGGCGGTGACACACGGTCCGGTACTACATCGCACTTACATAAAACAACTACAGTTTTTTTTTTGTGATTCAAAATGACTTGTACTTCTATAGATAAATTAACATCGTGTTGCTGACATTATTTGTAACTGCAGTATAAAAACAATATAAAATAACAGTATTATGGATTTCTTGATAGAATCAACGTGTCTCAGTAATCAATCAATGTGTATCAGTAATATAATAATAATGCCGGACATTTCACAAAACATCATCTGGCTCTAAAGTCAGCAGACGCTTATGGGTACCAACATGATATATTACTTATATACTTTTTGTTTTTGTAAATACATACATATTATACATAGAAACACCCACACCCGAGACTAGTACTTGCAGATCATACAAACATTTTTCCCGCGGCGGGAAACGAACCCGCAACCTTCTGCGTCTCAGACGAAACTTGGCCTACTGGGGCCACAGATGTCGTCAATAATATCAGTTTCGATTAACAATAGATATCATTTGAATCATTAGTTGATTGTCAGCTCAGTTGGTAGTAGCTCTGCCTTCTGCGCTGCAGATTGAGCGTTTGATTCCCTCCCAGGATAAACATTTGTGTGATGAACATAGGTGTTTGTTCTGGGTGTTATAAAGTATCTTATGTATGTATTTAAAAATATATACCTAAGATAGAATATTAGTCATCTGGTTCCCATAGTACAAGCTATGCTTAGTTTGGAGCTAGATGGTGTCGTGTGCATTGTCTACCAATATTAATTAATTTATTGTAACTGTCACAGACAACTTCATCCTTTCGTAATACCAATTCTTCAATAGTCACCGAAAACTGTTAGTATTAAAGGTTTGATAGTAAGAGTATCAAAATTCTATCAACGCCCGGCAGATATCAAGCACTTAGCTTTGCGTTGCTATTAGACTAACGATTCTAAGTTTTACTCAAATTAACTTTTTCAGGTTAAGAGACGTACTATGAATGGTCTATATCAATGGTAAAATGACTACATGGTTATTTTTCATTAAAGACGCACAAATTTTCTTGCCGGAATACATTCTCCTCAGTATCGTTTTGTGTGTTCTGGTCCGAAAAAATACAAAATCTTTAGACACAAAACCGTCGTGATGTTTTATGCACTAAACCGTAATCTTGTTAGTGTTGTTTATAGCCAACCTTGTCTAGCCTGAAGGTGAGAACCTAATAACGTTACTTAGACCTGAGGGTAGATAACCCCTGGAGTAAACCGCGAAATCCGCTGCTGATAACGTCGGAATCATTATCAAAGTCAAAGTCACAAGATACTTTATTCAATACAATCACATGGATCACTTTAAAACGTCTTAAATACTAGGTGAATTTAGGTGCCAATTCCTCCTAACCCAAGCCCGAGAAGATGCCATTTGATTTTGATTGCCATTTGACAGTCGAAAAGAAAATAATAGTGCAAGTGCAGTGACAGGGTAAAGGTAATAAAGAACTATGTATTATGTTATGTACTTTCATGCTCTACTTTGTAGAAGAATTAAAGTTGAAAAATAAAAAAACCTGCAATCCCCTCGGAAAAACATCCTCAGATTTTTAGTTACTTAGATCTTTTAGGATCTAAAAAGGGTAGGTAATCAGATGAACGACCATGCATTATACTTGGCACTTCCTTTGCATAATAGTTAGTTTAAGGTACGTAACTAGTTGCAATCTAATCGTCGCTTATAGGAATTAACCAATGACATCAACCATCGAGTTTTTTTAGGTTTTAGTATGTTTATTCACGATGTTTTCTATCACTGTTTAAGAACTGACATTGCGAGCATACCTTTTTCGAAGCACATTGGTGCATTCGAATCCACGACCTTATGATCGGAAGGCAAGGGTGTTACAGCACCACTACAGCACAACTACAGAACCAGTGCATTCCAGTAAGTTAAAATATATTTGCGTGATATACAAGATTTTGTCATTCGCTCCAAAAGATTTTATATAAATACGCGTGTTTGAGCAAGATTAGGATTGAAAAGGGTCTTTGTTGCTTAAATCTTTTAGGTCTGAGTCTTTTAGAGCTATGTAAATACCGCGGCTGTCACCTATTCAAACGCATATCGCGCTGACTGATGTATAACTTAAATAAGACATTACTAGGTTATAACGAAAATAACACGTGATCTTACATTAATCTTGTAAGAAGAAGCCAAGCTCCATTGACTCATAAAACACCGCATGAATCTTCTTAACCTAACGAGAAAACATCGCCATTTTTCACCCGCTATTATTAATGTCCTCTATCCCAGCGAGTAATTACATGCAATCTTAGACCTTATGGGTATTAATTTTCTAATTTTCCAGGAGCATTTTCTCTTGCAGCTGTAACTTTACATTACGGTTGAGGGGAATTTATCTGAGGACAGGCAGAGCCATTAGTTCCTATTACTATCTAGCAAGGACTTTGCCTGGCTCTGTTTAAAGCCTAGTCTGGCTTGCTTAAAAAGTGGTGACCGTCGTGACGGCTAGGATACACTGCTTCTATATATGATGGCAGGAAACATGACGGTCGCTGCTTTTAAGAAACATGCTAAGGATTGCGTCAAGACTTATTACTGGTATTTTCAACAGGTCATTTAATAAACAGTTTGACTAAGTTTTGAATGGCCTCAGTTGCCAGTTGGCCTCAGGCCTCAGTTGGTAGTAGCTCAAAAAAAAATTTGTGATAAACATCGAACGTCTGAGTATTATCAAAGTATCGCATGTATTTAAAAATATATAAGTATTATATCATTCATCTGGTTCCCATAACTCCAGTTATGTTAAGTTTGAGGTTAGATAGAGTTATGTGGATTTAAAAAATAAAATATTATTTGTATTTGTCATTATGTTCTGAAATGTCACCAAGAAACTATCAGGTGTAAGAGAATACTGTTTCGTAGTACATAGATTGATTGCGTCCGTGCGTATATAAATTAGTAAGCATGGACAAGTAACTTCACTCACCAGATTCGCTTCCTCCCGCGTTCGACTATGCCGCCCTGGAGCAGTGTCAGACAAATTGTTTGCAGGCTTACCGCTTATTGCGTAAATGTCTAAGACGTTTCACAGTTTCATAAACAACGTTTCTTTTGTAGATCGTAATCATATTATTTTCCGTACGAAGCCAAACGAGCTCGCGTCTTGCCCTCCGCTCTTTGTAAGGATAACCGCAAGCCTGCCCCGAGCCTGAGGCTACTCTTCAACAAACATACAGGCGCTAAGATGTGAATTACATCTTTTTCTATTCATATGGCATTTGTCTTCAGTATGTTAACTGTTGTGTCAGTCTGAAGTTAATCGTTTGTTAAAGTAACGTCATTCTAAACATCACGGTGGATCCTGCTACTTAAAATACTCTTAAATATCTTTTGCAAATGAAAAGGAACAACACTTTTATTTACTTGTCTATTATTCTTGTCTATTGTCTATTGTCTACTTGTCTATTATATTCTTGTACAATTCATGCTTTAAAGGTTAAAATTCCGACCCAGATTACATAACAAAACTTAAAACAACACGAAATTAAAATAAAAAAACTATGTCGCTGAAATGAACGAAAATAATCTATGAAATACTTTTAAAATGACGGTGCCAATTAAATTGACAAAAAAAAGTTTTGTTCTCGTTGATTACAGTTTTGTTTTGAAAAACGGTTCTATGATACTGCGATCCACGTGATACTAGAAGTATCTAATAATTCTACTAAATAAGTAGCCTAACACCTGTTCTTAAAAATATAGGAGTTTCGCTTCTATTCAGAAACACTTGTTATTGTTTATTTTAAGCCGGAGGCAAGCATAACAAATTCATGCGAAAGGAAATACCAGCGCGAGAAGTACTTTACTACAATGCGAACACGAATTCCGGCCATAAAAATTTATTTGTGAGCACTACGGGGCGTATTCTAAAAGCATTCGTTAACTTAACGTTTTGTGACGTGATGCCCGGCCTATGCCACTCTTAAATAACCCTTGAAATTATAGAGGCTTTTCTTCTCTTCGTCTCTATAATTAATTTTCTTAAATTTTTATGACAATTTACCAATGTGAAGTTGGTGCTGTTTTATGCCTATAAAGGTACCATAAAAATTAAATGACATCGTGACTTATTTCGTATACTTTGACATTTTACCATACAATTTCAAACGAATAATGGAACATTTTTCGGATAAATAGTATACAGGCCATATCCATACTAATTTTTATAAATTGAAAAGTAATTCTGTTTCTATGTATGTTATGTACATAGAGACAGAATTACTTTGTCACGACAAAACAGTGAAAACAATTATTTATAAAATTTGGTTAGGAGATAGATAGATATATAGATATACATATTTTATTTTAGAGACTCATACGATAGTTATTAAGGTACTAAAGCCGCGAACATCAGCAATCTAGTCTTATCGAAACCGAATCGAAACAGATCGGAATAAGTTACAACGTAATTATATGTAAACATTTGCATTTATACTTAGTGTAATGTATTAGTGTAATGATACTGATGCTGATAGCTGATTTTTGTTACGTTGCGTTTACGAGTTGAAGTGAAAGCTTCAGTAGAAGACTTGTTACTTAGTCTGTAGTGACTCAATGGTAGAGTGTAAAGCTGGCACGGACTCAATTTGAATTTGAGGAAGACCTATAAAGAAGCGTTTTTATTACAATTTTAGGAAGCCTGTGGAATTACCCAGAGAACAAATGACGAAGTAAATTGTAAACAAAAGTATTTAGTAATGTACCTCACCTCACGATCGCCGTTTATTGTGTCTTAGTATAAGTACTTATATACATATAATGTTATTTTTTGTGGTTTCTTAAAATAAAGTCGAAATGGAAGTCCATCAAAGATAAAAGATCAAAACATCAAGAAAATCGCTCTATTAGTATTTGTTTTATTTGTAAGACTAGGTTAAATAGAGTTTGTTTACTAGGCTTAGATTCAGATATTAAACTAAGCATGAACTAAGCGAAAAATTTGGAGCTTTGTTGTATTAACAACCTATGTGGCGCAGTGGGCTACGGTCCGGCTGAGACACAGAAGGTTGCGGGTTCGATTCCCGCTGCGAGACAAATGTTTGTATGATCTGCAAGTATTTGTCTCAGGTCTGGGTGTTTCTATGTATAATATGTATGTATTTACAAAAAAAAAGTATATAAGTAGTATATCAGTCATATGGTACCCAGTAAGCAGAGCTTGTGTTATACAAGCTCTGCTTACTTTGGGGCCAAATGACGCTGTGTTAAATGTCCGGCATTATTTATTATTTATTATTAAAATTCACGCGGTCCGCTTATACGGACAATTATAGCTAAATATTTCAATAAGGACCGATTTAATTTACAAAATTGTTCCAATTCGCGAGGTGTTGTGTGAAGGTTATTATTGCTACATTTTAGTATTGTCGTAAGTTGCTTGATGTTACCGTGACGTCATAGCTGGCAACGTTTTGTCTAAAATTAAGCATTTTATTATAACCGTGTAAGCGTACCTGAGATGAATGCTGGACTGACATTAGCGGCCTTACTTATAAACATTTCTGAACTTGAACATTGCCTAAACATTGCTTAAGATTCGCCCTGTCACTGTCTGTTACTATCTTACAAAAAGGGATGGTGTTATTTTAAACAGTGATTAACTTTTGACAGTAGTTGAGTGACGTTTATAAGTAAGGCTGTATGTCAGTAACTGATAATTGAAAAAAATAAATAAAAAATATCATAATTAGGGCCAGGTGCCATTCAACGAAGAGGAAAATCAAAGATAAATGACATAAAAATGATCATAATGAAGATAGATGCCTCTTTCTTTGTTTGTCATTACATAAAGTAACAACAATTTTAAATTAATGTTTTTTTTCTCGTGGTTTTGCATGTTTTATAAAGTAATTTGAGCAGAGTTTGAATTAATAAATTGTGACTTTTTAGCACATGTGTAGATAATTATTATTATATTTCACTTTCAAAGCTTTAGTGAAACTGAAGATTCTCTAGATGAATTTAAAAGTGTCAGTGTCTCCGTCGACAAAATAATAAGTGAATAAAAGCCCGTATTTCTCAAAATGTGATTGTATTATAAGTGAATTATGCAATGTGCAATGTGATTTGAGCAAATTAAACAATTGACGATCGACTGCGACTTTGTGACTAATTTATAAAACAATTATTTGACATTGGCAAAATTAAATAAATAATCCCGGACAATTCACACACACACAGCATCATCTGGTCCCAAAATAAGCTGAACTTGTGTTATGGATACCACTTGACTGATATACTACTTATATACTTTTTTTTTTAATACGTACATTTTATACATAGAAACACCCAGACCCGAAACAAATACTTGCAATACATTGTCAACAAGACAGATATCAGTCATTATAGAAAGAAAAGAAGAAAGAATAAAACAAATGCCACATAATGCCACATAAAACGAAGACAGATGACCTGTGTGGCGCAGTAAGCGAGACGCATATGATTGCGAAGGATCGATTCCCGCAGCGAGACAAATGTTTGTATAATCTGCAAATATTTGTCTCGGGTCTGGGTGTTTTCTATGTATAATATGTGTGTATTTGAATAAAAAAGTTTGTATGTATATCAGTCATGTGTTCCCATAACACAATCTCTACTTACTTTAGGGCTAGGTGTTGTGTGAAATGTCCAGCATTATTTATTAACGAAGATTTAAACATATTTACGACTCCTCTCATACTGAACTATTTAATATTAGTTGAATCATTCTAGAAACTTTTGATTTGTGTGTATTTTAATTTGACCCTTACACACTTGTACTTAAAGCAGCTGAATCCAACAGAATACATAGCTAACGATCCCAAACGGCATTGTATCTTTCGAAAAGCCATAATGGCCTTCGGGGGCCGTTTGGCCCATCCTCCGGATACGTGCAGCCCGTTGTGGTCTATCGGAGCCTCGTATATTGCTTAAACTATGTTTAAACTGGACTTAAACAACTTAACTGAACCATAATGAGGCCAAGTAACGGTTTTCTCTCCTATCTTGACCATATCGACTCCCAAATCTAAGTCATCATCATTCGTCTGATTTCACAGCTCAGTAACTCTTCTGCGCTGAAAGTTGTGGGTTTGATGCCTCAGGACAAATATTTGTGTGATGATCATAAATGATTTGTTTTGTGTCTGGATGTAATGTTGTGTACGAATAGGCTTCCATTTTATAACAATTTATATTCTCTTTCTGTCTCCTAGCAAGACCCAGTGGTTTCTAACTACGCTTATCATCAGGCGAATGGTCTTTTGGTTGAAAAGCATCATTCATTATCACCTTCGTCCAAACTTATTTATTACATTTATTAGAACTGTGTATCATCGTTCTTTTGTGGGCTATGTCCACGCATGATCATATAAATGGCATCTAATCACTTACTCATTTATTGATTCATTCAATTACTCTGTACTGTATGTACAAATACTTTGCGAAATTAATTATTCGCAAAGAAAAACATCTGAAAGGAACTAACTGAATGGCATAGAAAATATCTGTTTTATATGAAATTCTCCAAGAAAATTTGAATACCTCTAAAGCTTCTCTAACATATTAATTCAAAGCTTAATTTGTCCAGGTACCTACTGTGTTCATTGGTCTGTGTTCTCATCATACTGGAGGCCTTACAAATGGATGGGAAAATTTCCTAAAAAATAATATATCAGGTGAAAGTAAATCTTGTAAAGCACACTATCCATAGAAGCCTCACCAACTCAAACTTTACGCTATAGTTAGTTGACATCACGAAACCTCGTCCGGTAACAAAATATTTGCAGGAGACACGAACTTTTATTGAATTAAATAAAATCAATTACAATATAAATAAATTACTAAATAACTGGACTAGAATGATTATAGGTTCTTAATCAATCTGCTGAATTGAACCGTTTTTATGGTTTTTGATATGAGTTACATTCATACTAACGTTATAAATTTAAAAATGTTTTAATCTATCTGTCTATCTCTTTATTTGTCTTTGTCTGAAATTTGGAAAGAAGTTAAATTGTATCTTAGGAAAGGAAAAAGCTTCTGTTTATTAAAAACGCGGGCGAAGCCCCGGGCAGAAGCTGGTATTATTATATACTACAGCGAGTCCATAGTTTAGCATTTTTTAAATTCAAATCGAAAGTCGAAAATAACCCCTGATCGGAGCCATGTCCAAGCGCCATCAAAAGTCACGCTTGCGTTTCCACAAATAAAAACAAACCAGGTATTTCCCACATTATGTGGGGTCGGCACAACGTGTGTTCTTCTTCCATTCTCCTTTATCAACCGTCATCTCAACACTCACTCTTTTCTTACTCATGTCATCCTTCACACAATCCATCCATCTTTTCTTTGGCCTACCTCTACTCGTAAATCCATCAACATTCATACCAAGCACTCTCCTAGTTACATGCCATTCTTCCCTTTTTATTACATGCCCATACCATGCTAGCCTGTTGCTCCTCATTTTTTCATTCACTGGCGCCACTTTCACACTTCTTCTTATGTACTCATTCCTTATTATGTCCATTCGCGTCACTCCACACATCCACCTCAGCATTCGCATCTCAGCCACGTTAGTTAACTTAGTCAGTCTTACCAATATTACAAAACAAAATACGCGGAGCTAAAATTATTGCTAGCTTAAAATAATATCTCCACTTACAAACATGACAGAATCAAATAACTAAAATTTATAAATCGCCTTATGGTAACGTTAACCAGATATAATGAAACAACCTAATCATAGACAATACGTTCAAAAATAATCGTTGCGACTGAGGTGCTCCAACACAATCTATCGCACATCTACTCGTGCTCGTGTGCCCTCTCTGTCCAAATACTTGCATAAGGGTAGACATAATGGCGGCCACAGTAAGTGCGATTGAGATCGCCATCTACCATCACTCTAAAACCATATCACGACTGAAGCATCGACACGAAAAGAATAACTTATAATATTATGTCAAGCTAGTTAAGTGTACGCAACAGTTTAGTGGACTTAGCGCCTCAGCTAGCTAACGCTTCGCTATCATATTTTAAGGTACTTATTATATCGAGATTCAGTTCCATCGGGAAGGCAATGGAGGTAAAATGCGTCGTTGATTTAACGAGAAATTCAAAAGTTTCATTTTCGATTGAATGGCCATTCAGTTTGATATAGACGGACTTTATGTTCCTTAATCATTGAATACTGGAATTTGTTCCTTAAGAAAAAATATTTTTTGCATTTTGGAATAAAAAAACATCTGCCGTTACATTATGAAAGATTTATATTGATTGTTTGCCTGTCAGAGCTGCTGTCATAATAATAGAAACCTCAGACAAAATAAATATAAAGGAGCTATAAAGGACTCTATTAGATAAATAAGA
Source organism: Lampropteryx suffumata (assembly GCA_948098915.1). Lineage (NCBI taxonomy): Eukaryota > Metazoa > Arthropoda > Insecta > Lepidoptera > Geometridae > Lampropteryx > Lampropteryx suffumata. Next base: position 972,834 of record OX402551.1, read on the forward strand.
CCATATGAGGTCAATTGCCCGGTTTTTAACAATTTATAAATAAAACTTTAACTTTGAGATGCATGATATATCACACAATATATCATGCATCATGCTTTGATATATCACACAATATCTAAAGCTTTAACAAAGAGCGCAATACTGGCATCAGCTGTTGATCGACTTTTAGTAAATCCGTATTGAATACTTTGTAGCAGGCCGTTAACTGATTCAGAATGTTTTTCTCAAAGATTGTATTAACGCAGGTAATATCGATGTCGTCTGTCTGTCTGTCCGCCCTTAATCTAGCGATTGCTTGCAGACTTATTATCATGATTACAAGATTAACTACAAAGTTACGAAATTAAAACAAAAAAAAGGCTTTTATAGGATACCTTCTGAACCTATTATTTTAGTGGAGTAGTTCTTTTTAATATTTTACTACCCCATCGTGTGCTATATCGTTAGATAGGTCTTTTGAAGATATTAAGAGTTTTTAATACAGATATTCATTTCATATACAATATTAATACGTGAAGCAAAAACTTTGTACTTACCCCTTTTTACGAAAATTGCGGAGGAGTATGAAATTTCGCACATATTTACTTTCGCACATAGTTTATATATAGAAGAGTGCAGAATGCTAATATTTTTTTAAATTATTCATATAAAATACATTAATTATTAATTAATTATGGTATTCGGTCTGAAATTTAGACCAGTGGTCGCCCCACTAGTATACATTAAGCTTTGAAGTATCGGCTTTTGATAGAAGTCAGTGTCTCCCTTCTCATACCAGCTAAACTGCTGTTTGGATAAACCCGAAATATTTTGCAAATTTGTTGAATATAAAATGAAATTGCAAGGATAATTATCACGGTTAGGCTTCACTAGATATTGAGTAACAGCCTGATTTGTTACCTTAAAAAAAATTATATGGCTCATTTTTTTTTCTCATGCTAAATACATGACAAATTCTTAACCTTATTGATTCCGGAAGCCTTCACTGTTCGTGGTCACATGAGCTTGGCTAATTTAATATCAGCTTAATATGCTTCTTTATCTTCACAGCGCAATTAATGTTAGGCCGTGGTACTCGTTGGAAACTCACTAATATTTGGACAAAATGACAAATTGACAAATTCTTAACCTTATTGATTCCGGAAGCCTTCACTGTTTGTGGTCACATGAGCTTGGCTAATTTAATATCAGCTTAATATGCTTTTTTATCTTCACAGCGCAATTAATGTTAGGCCGTGGTACTCGTTGGAAACTCACTAATATTTGGACAAAATTTTAAGGGAAATTGTATAACTTGGACGTAATTTGGTTGGTCAAAAATGATTGTGTATACTTTGATAATTAATTTTGTAATGGAAATGGTTTCAAGTTAAACACTTACGTAGGTATGTAATTTATGCGTCGGTCATTACATTAATTATTTAAGTTGGGAGTAAATTATGGGGTATTTGTATACTTCGGCTGGGTTGTTGGTTCGGTATAATAATATACCAATATTACTACGAACCAATCTCCTTTTTAATTATTACATACTTATTGCATCTGAAATGAGCTGAGAGCCGATGTTCAGAAAATAAGATTCATATCTCACGCAGTTGAGTTGAGTAAGTTGATGACATAATTATGTATGGACTGGCTCAGTTGGTAGTAGCTCCACCTTCTGGGCTATAGGTTGCGGGTTCAATTCCCTTGTAAGACATACATTTGTGCGTCGAATATATATGTTTGTGTTGTATCTAAATGTTGTAAAGCATCAGTAAGTATTTTTGAAGTGAAAACTTCTTTTAGCACGGTACGCATATTTTTAGATGAGGTAAAACCTCTGGATTCGCGACACCGTTACCGACGCAGCCAGCTGCCGCTCTCGCCCTTTTTGATCATAAACCTTAATTCACATGTTTACTGTCTACTTTTGTATGGAGAAGTTTACTGAGTTAGGTTCTTTGATATAGACGCAGCCGGCTGCCGCGCTCGCCCCATTTGATTATAAATCTTAATTCATATGTTTACAGTCTACTTTTGTATTAGAAGTTTACTGAGTTAGGTTCTTTGATATATTATCTACATTCTGAACAAAAAATATTGCATCATCTGTGTTCGTTCAGTATTTGATTGGCAGTCGCCATAATTACTGATTTTGAAGAGATTTATTACTAAACTCTAACGCGCCATAATAAGTTTTCACTTCTGTCGGCACTCCCGGAGTGCAACCCGATTTTTTTTTTATATAATATACTATTCTCTCAGTCCTACAGTACAAGGTATGCATAGTTTGTAGCTAGATGGTATTGTTTGATTTGTCCATCAATATTTATTTATGACATCATCATGTTATCTGAAAACAGTACATTACGGCTGATGACGTCATCTGAGTGAGATATTAATCTCACTTCCTGATTGTAAGCTCATTGAGCATATGTTTACTTGTCTGACATCATCTCTACCAATGACATATTCTTGTCGTGTCACTAGTTATTTTGTACCAGTGTAGTGAAAGGTTTAAAGTGCGGGTCACGGGCTCCTTTAGTGCACTTGGCACATGTCTTTGAACGTTTTGGGTTCTACGACATTCCGATTTCCTCACGATGTTTCCCTTTATCGTAAAAAGTACCTACTGGTAATAGTGCAACTAATTTCCATTGGTGCACGACTGGGTTCGAACCCACGACCCTAGGAACAGAATGTGGGCCCACTACCACTAGACTATCTGTGACATTATTTTGTCTCATGTGTGTGAGCTTAAGGGTGAGTATCTATCAAAGCACAGATGTGAAATCCAGAACTAACAGAATTACCTACATTCAGAGTCTGGAAACTATACAGAGTAAACTCTGGAAACTAGTTATCGTCTAAAGTGTTGCGCTTTTGTGTTTCGACCATTAGAACTAGGCACACTAACCTGTTTCCTGTCTTGCCTACGCGCACTAACTACACCGAAAACTCACTTGTTAGTCGACTACATAGAAACTACAACAATTTAAACAAATTGATATTTTTTAATGTAGCAAGCAGGTGTTCAAACGTGAAATTCTCAGAATTCTTTGTGAAAATGTATAAAATTGTATTAGTTATATTTGTAACTGTCTTATTATGCATACCGTATAATCTCACACACACACACACACACACACTTTTAGACATCCCTCATACACTCGCATACTATAAAAATACTAATTAGTAGCATTTTTCTATTACCTAATAACATGTTTGGTTAGTACATTATTGGTTTTTAAATTAATTGTTTATTAAATAAATAAGAATCAAGTATGACACATGCTCTCTCCGCTCCTCTCATCACGGCGGTTAAGGAACTCTTGATACAATCAATGTATATCAGTTTCAATTAGCGATAGGCATTAGTTTTATACGTCAAAATATTTTATTTAATACAATCACAAGGATCACTTTGAAACGTCTTACATACTAAGTGAATTTAGGTGCCAATTCCTCTTAAACTAAGTCCAAGAACTAGCAAGAAACTCGTCCTGGTCCTAGCGCTTTTTTGTATGATCCATCTTATAACTAGTCTCAACCACTACCTATAAAACTAAACATGTAAGTTAATTGTCTGAGGGCAGAGCAACATGAGGCAACGCATTCTTATCAATAATATAGTCATTTATATTATAGTACGCTTTCTTCAAAAGACTACCCTTGATGTAAGCTTTAAATGTCTTAATAATAATAATAAATAACCCCGGATATTGCACACAGCATTATCTGGCCCCAAGTAAGCAGAGCTTGTGTTATGGGTACCACATGACTGATATACTACTTATATACTTTTTTTTTAGTGAATACATACATATTATACATCATAGAAATACCCAGACCCGAAATAAATACTTGCAGATCATACAAACATTTGTCCCACGGCGGGAATCGAACCCGAAACCTTCTGCGTCTCGGCCGGAACTTAGCCCACTGCGCCACAGAGTTCGTCTAGGTCGTAATAGGTAGTTTAGTAGCATTTTCAGGATGCTTATTAAAGAAGCGCACCGTGTTCCCCATAAAGGACTTATTTACTTTTTTTAGTCAAAACCTAGGGATGTATAATTTGCTTTTGTATTAGTAGTAGTAATAGTAACGTCAACCTACCGTGATACCAATTCATCGATAGTAACTGAAAGCTGTAAGCATCGATATTTTGTATTAGAATTCGATAATCGCCCGGGGCTGGTGTATAATAGCCTATAGTCATTTCAACTTGGTCTGTACATAATTTACATGCTTCAGTTGCGAAACGAAAATCTTTTTCAAAAAGTTTTACTATTTCTCTGTCGTGAAACTAAAGTCGTGGCTCATTTTAGTTAAGTTATAGTGGTTATTCTAACTTTGCCGGTTGCTTTGAGCCAACATGAAAGTTTTTTAGGTTTTAAGTTCATTTACTTTACAGTACTTCAGTACTGTACGAGTTACATACACATTATAACTGAAAATGTTGTTCTTTTAAGTTTTTTTTATATCTACCTGAGTTTAAGCACTTTGCACAATTTTAAGCCATATGTTTAAAACAAGTTTCCGACCGTCACTTCACCCGTGTAGAAGCTTTGACACCTCTGGGCACCCTATTGATTATACAGTCAAAATTGTCTAAACGCGTGCAACCTCACAGTGAAAGCTGCGGCTGTCAGTAGGGTTAAATAAATAAATATATAATGCTGGACACTTTACATAGCATCATCTGGCCCTAAAGTAAGTAGAGCTTATGGCTACAAACATATGGCTGAGACGCAGAAGGTTGCGGGTTCGATTCCCGCCGCGGGACAAATGTTTGTATGATTTGCAAGTATTTTTCTCGGGTCTGGGGGTTTCTATGTATAATATGTATGTATTTATAAAAAAATAAGTATATAAGTAGTATATCAGTCATGTGGTACCCATAACACAAGCTCTGCTTACTTTGGGGCCAGATGATGTTGTGTGAAATGTCCGGGATTATTATTATTATACATCGAAAAACAGACACGATACAAACATTTGCAGATCATACAAACATTTAACCAGCGGCGGGAATCAATCTCGCAACCTTCTGCGTCTTAGGCGGGCCTTTGCCGACTGCGCTACAGAGGTCGGGCTCCAAACCAATTCAACACCTAGATGGTGTTGAATTAGTAAAATAAAAGAACTTGGAATTTAGCTTTTATGAATATTTTTAAAGTTTATAAATTCGGTTGTTACTCATTACCTAGTAAAGCCGTACTTGGCTGTAATAATTTTCCTTAAAATTTCTGAATACATGCAACATTTTTTTTCAGGTTTTGGTTTCTTGGTTTTTTGGTAGGAGGACACAGAATTCTAATATCAAACGAATATTTGTTACGAAATATTGTTCATCAAAAAACCTGTTTATATCTTTAAAAGACCATCTATATGCCACACAATGAGGAAAAACATTAAATCATGCGAGTGTAAAAATATATTATCATGTACATTTTCATTACGATAAGACTGCGAACTAGATCTTTTATAAGAGCGGATAGACAGAGACAGGTATGGCGAACGTAACGCTAAAAAGTAGCGTACCTGTATGTATGTGTTATATAATGCTATATAATAATGGTGGCAATTCGGTTGGTTCATTTCTAAAATTAGGAATTGTCTAAAATATATTTTAGTTAGTCATAGCATTTGTAAAACCTATTCGGTTGGTACCATCTAACTAAATTAGGAACACTTAATTAAATTAGATAAAATAGAGATAATAAAAATAGATAACTTTGCGGAAATCCATTACAAAACAATAAATAGATGGACCAATATTTAGTACTATTCCGCCAATCTATTCCCAAAGAGTTAGACACGATGCAGACGCATGTACCTCCCTCCCGCAATTGAAAAGCCATGCAAAGCGTTAGTAAAAGGCAAGCACACTCAATCCACACAAGCAACCTCCCAAAGAAATTCGACACGTGTTTCACCTCTCCACGAGGCATCCTCAGGAACACTTGACTCACTCCGCACCCCGACCAAAAAACGTTTAGTACTAAATATTTATCCATCTATTTTTTTTTGTTAAATCAGTTAAAATTAAATTAGGATAAGTTGGTAACAGCAGAATACCAAAGGTTGATATGACAGTTCAAAACCTAATTTTAGCTAAAATGACTTAGGTTGGTGCCAACAGAATTGAGGCCAATGTCATCCCCGTTATCGAGTTGCAATCTATAATCCCAATGCGTTTATAGTTACAACATGAAAGAGTGCAATACTCATAAACTTTTCATATATATATGTATAACAAAGTCGTGTTAGTTACGTGTTAGTTATTAGTTAAAAAGTGCGGGTGAAGTCGCGAACGGGACAGCCTGTTTATAATAAAAGTAAGATAGTAAAATGTCAGTTTGATACCAAAGGGGATTTGTATCCACGACGCAAAACGAAATGTTAAAAAATGTGAAGCCTTTGTTTGTCTGTGTGGGGCGTTGATGCTCTCAAACGAAAGGACCACTTCCAATACGAGTTTTTATTTATGATTTTTACGAATATGTTGTAAGTTTCATAGAAATAGCCCAGGATAAATATGGGGCTCAAATAGCAAATAATGATTTCACCAGTTTCAGGTAGAAGTTTAAAGCATACCTTACAATAAATTACCTTACGTTAAATAAATAAAATAAAAAAATCCTTAATTGCCACATATGAACCAAAAAAAACAAAAAAAAAATATACATACTTATATAAACACTAGTTCACAGGGCAAAGGAGACAAAATGAGCAAAAATAATGCTGCACCTAAGTACAGCGCTGATTTTTAATGTACCCCATCGGATAGTTGCTTAGTTTAATAAGTTTTTATACGCAGATTTTGCAATGATCGCAACGATAATATCCCCGAAATTTAGATTTTTCCCTATAATTTTACACAATATTAACAAAAAATGAAGCATTCCTTTACAATGAATTGGTAAATTTATTTTGTATCAATTTTTGCCATTCGTTAATATTGTATGTGAGCTAGTAATTTTATTATTATTTTGTATAGCAGTACATATCCACTTCTTTTCCTTTATATGTATATACTAACTGTGGGAACTTCTTTTTTTTTATCAACGATAAACCTACGTTTGACCACGATCTTACATGATGTTAAGCGACGATGTGGCCGACAATGGGGCACGTAGGTCTAGAAGACACCTGTTTACTCGAGACTTGAAGAGACCTAGATTGTAGTTTTCAGGAAAGACAGACGACGGCAAAGCATTCCAATCCTTGGCTGTTCGCATTATAAATGTGGAAGCAAAGTGCTTTGTTCGTAAGGGTGGTAGGTTCACTGGACTATGTATTATAATATTTTTTTATACATAAGTAGAAATATAAGTATATTTTTGCTATACCTACAATACTGTCTTTTCCCAAATAAAAAAAAAGGTAAAACGTGATAAAATAGCCCTTAACTACTAAACCAATAAGAATCACCACTTGTATAAGTATATCGTGTCCGTATTCAATATTAATCTCTTCAACATTAAGTAAATTGTACAGTCAGCATCGTAAAATGTTTATTTATTTCTTCACAAAAGTCATTAATCCCTCGCCCTCGCAATCCGTACAAAACCCGAACACAAAATGAATAAATAAGCAAGTTCTAAACCCTCCCAACTAATTGCTGTGAAAATAATCATTTCTCAGGTTATAGGCGTAAACGACTATTTGTACTGGGCCCGCATTAATTTTCATGAGCCGTGTGGTACCTACCTGCGTGTAAGATGTCCGTGTTGATTAAATTAGACCCCCGGGTATGGATGTGTCGGCGGTATTTGCGAACAAGGAGTCTAAAACTATCGGAGCAGCTATTTTTAGGGTTCTGAAGTTATAGAACCCTTATAGTTTCGCTATGTCTGTTTGTCTGACCGCCCTTAATCTTGATCTTGCTCACAGATTTTTAGATAGATTAAAAAGATCTTTCAAAGATAATACGAGGTTTCTTTAACAGATTAATGATAAAAATATTTGTTTGATAAATATTAGGCTTTGAAATGGCCATTTTGGACAGTGCGTCTGCGGAAGCCTTCACTGTGTGTGGTCACATGCGCTTGGCCATTTTATTGACGTGAAAACGTCTTATAAATCGATGAACGCCGGCTGCACGCACGAAAAAGCATGACTCATTGTCACGTTCCGCCTGAGCCGACCGTGCAAGCGAGAGCGCGGAACAAGCGATAGAGAGGCACCATCGGTTTATCAATGTTTTCAAAAAAAAAGGTGATCAAAATCCTAAACTATGTTATTATAATAAAAAAATATTATCTCTTTCTTTCTTGCATGCTTACGACCCTAATATCCTGGCTTGATATTATTATCTCTCTCTTTCATTCTTACATGCTCACGACCATATTACGGCTTGGTTAGTTTTAGTATAGGTAATTCATTGTTATTCGTACATGGGTTAGCAAATGTGTTGCTTAAAGTATTAATTATGTGTACCGCCGCATAACTGCGACACGCAAACCCTCTCTATTGTCACTTATTTTATTTGAATGTAGTTCGTCTTAGCAGCGGTAGGGGTATGCCAAGGAAATGTTATATTGCCGGTTACGTAACTCAGGGACGGTTGTACGCGTAGATGGAATAACTTATTGCATATCTTAGATAATTTGATAAGATAGATACAACGTTGCGTGAAATAAATGATTCTTTGTAGACACCCTTTACGTAAATACTCTTTCGTAACTTACGAAAGATTATTTATGTAAAGGTTGGTTGGTGGTTTGAATCCTGCTGCGGGACAAAAGTTTGTATAATCTGCAAATATTTGTATCGGATCTGGGTGTTTTTCTATGCATAATATGTATTAACATTGCCAATGAATGTGGCAAGACTCTGGTCTTGAAACGCTGCCCTCTGGCAGTGATCTGGATCAGTTGAGCTATCTTTAGATATTTTATATCGGTCCTTTGATAGCTCAACTGTTTCACATGTATTTTATATTATTCTGTACATTTCTGTTATATTTTATTCAAAAAGAATATACATACATTTTAATAAATTGTTTATTGTTCTTACGTAGATTAATATTTTTTAATTTGAAACAAAAGTTGCCGCTATTAAATTATTATTTCTTAGCTCATATTATTTTAAATATATTACATGGATTTAGTTATTTTGTGCTTGTAACGCATAGAATAAACATGGAAAAGTTGAAAACTTTCAATATGTCCCCAGTCTCGAAACTTTTAGAAAAAAACATTACATCGAGAGTGCTTCTATAAATAAAATGTACAGAAGAGTATATTACTTATGTATGTATTGGCTTATATTGTTTACTAGCTGCTTTACTAATTATATTAAGACATTATAGCCTCTTGGGCTTTTTAATTCGTAATGATGTTTTTTATATAACAAATAACTTTTCTAAAATGGTATCACATTTTTAATTAAATTTTTATTTAACAAGCTTACAAATAGCTACACACAATTAATAAACTTGCCTACTTATCCTATACTAATTTATTTAAAACTATGAACTCTATTTTCTACTAGCCGTAATAAAAAAAAACAAAGTTTAGTTCACTGACTGCAGGTCTCCCAAAAGGCTGGCAACGTTACCTCGTTGAATAGCCATACTAATTCTATGTCCGAGGTGAGCACCAGGCCTTGACCATTGCTCTCGTGTACCAGTATTTTGGATAAAAAAAATATTTCGTATATAGGTATTTTTTTTTTTTTTTTATAATAAAAGTAGCATAAGCTACTCCAAATATCAGCTTTCTACCAGTGAAAGTCCCTCATATTCATTCTAACTGTTTCGAGGAGTAAAACCGACAGACAGATAATTTTTTATACCATTTTCTTCTTCTTCGTTAATGGCATGTGTCATTATTATGTCAATTTTGCCAATGTCAAGTGATTGCTTGATTATAAAGTCTTAATCGAATGTCGATCGTCATATGTCTATTCTAAACGTCATCGCGGAATAGCTGTCTAGAACTTTCTGGGGATTCCTCGTCGTTCAAATCACATGGCACCATAATCGACGACATACACAAATCGACATAATTCGACGACCTCTGTAGCGCAGTGGGCTTAGGTCCGGCTGAGACACAGAAGGTTGCGGGTTCGATTCCCGCGGGACAAATGAATGTATGATCTGCAAGTATTTGTCTTGGGTCTGGGTGTTTCTATGTATAATAAGTATGTGTTTACAAAAAAAAAACGTATATAAGTAGTATATCAGTCATGTGGTACCCATAACACAAGCTCTGCTTACTTTGGGGCCAGATGATGTTGTGTGAAATGTCCGGGATTTTATTTTTATTTTTATTTTTATTTTTTAATACACTTATAATAAAATTGTTCATTATTGTGCTGTAAAGTTACAATTTTAGAATTCCTCTAAGTTTACTGAATAAAACATGTAATAGGGTCTGGGTGTTTCTATGCATAATATGTACATTATGTATTTACAAAATATATATATCAGTATATCAGTAATGTGGTACCTATAACACAAGCTCTTCTTACTTTGGGGCCAGATGATGCTGTGTGAAATGTGAAATGCATTATTTACTCAAGTCAAGTCAAGTCAAAAGATGATTTATTCAACACAATCACAAGGATCACTTTGAAACGTCTTACATACTAGGTGAATTTAGGTGCCAATTCATCCTAACCCAAGCTCGAGAAGAATTGGCAAGAAACTTGTCTTGGTCCTAGCGCTTTTTTATATGATCCATCTTATAACTACCTTAACTACGAAATACTAATACAAGAGAGTTTATACATTTCAAGTGTGTCGGTTAACTGTCTGAGGGCAGAGCGACATGAGGCCATGCATTCTTATCAATAATATAGTCATCTATATTATAATAAGCTTTCTTCAAAAGACTACCTTTAATGTATGCTTTAAATTTCTTAATAGGTAGTTTAGTAGCATTTTCAGGAAGCTTATTATAGCCACAGGCAGAAGCACCTTTTGCAATAAATTAATCGGAATCTGAATATGTAATAAACAAAAGTTGTATTTACCTCAAAGAGTTACTTTTCGATTCAGTGAAACGCGCAAAGAATCATAGTTTTTTAATACCTTATTTAAAAGAGTAAGTTGTTGACTAGCTGGAGTTGTTGCGCAAAAAATTAAGCACATTTTCCACCAAAGCATCACGGCATTATTATCAATATCATCACGCGATATAAAATCTGCCTCAATACGTCTCGTTGAACCTATCCTGAGGAACGCGTACCTGATTTCAGACAAACGGATAATAACGAATCTACACTAACATTACCTCACCTAGTTTTATTATGTATATATTATAAAGTTTCGTGTCCGTTTTCGAACCTCTAAATAACTCAGATTAACTTAAGTAGCAAGATTAATAATGATAATAATAAATAATATCAGATAATAAATACAACACCATCTAGCCTCAAACTAAACAAGGCATAGCTAAGATGCGGATGACACGTAATTCAGGTGCATTAGTCGACAGTGGGCCGTGATAAAATGTTGACTAGTGAGAACTCTTGTAAAAAGAATAAAACTTAAGTTCATAAAAGTTGATCAAGATGTAATTACTCGCTCTTCGCGTTCTACGGAACTCGTCTAACTGCAAGTTTAAATGACCTGGGTACAGTCAGCGACATAAAGAGAAAGAATGAAACTATTGTAACAGATTCTAGGTAAAAACTAGGTGTAGAAACCAACTGGTTGTACCTATGACACGTCTTGCAAAAGTTTCAAAAAGTTGTTTTTGTACTACAATCAAGTTATACAATAACATACAATAATACGACGAAAGCTTGGCGCCTCGGCGACTTGTGTTTCCGAATTAGTACGATTAAGCTACCAATGTCCAGCTGTCTAACGGGTCGTGATGGCTCGTCAGTCACTTGCGAGCTTCAAAGGTGGCACGTACGTTTCTAATTTGGATGCATATAGAGCTATTAACACCCCCATTTGTTATTCATAGCAGTAAGTATTTTTTGACTTTTGTCATCCCATATTTTGAGTCAATTTGAATTGATTGTTTTGTATTGTACAGATTGGATTCTGAAAATCTAAAAAGTTAAATGCTTATTATGTAATTACTCTGTGAAATAATATGTAACGCATATGTTTGTTCTAAATTAAGGATAATGCTTTTAAAAACTTTAAAATTGATATTTCAATTGAGTATGTTAAGGTCACTGGCATATCTAGTTTGACTGACGATTATTGACAATTACTGGAAAGATTATTGAAGGAGACAGACAAAAACTGTATGCGTTTTAAGTCACCGAAAAAAGGAAGGCCAAAACAGACTTTCAGACCGATACTTGAGTCGTCTGGTTTCAAAACAGGCAATCTGACTTTTTCAAACATGTTGGTAAATTAAAAAAAACGTCCTATTTTCTTTGCATTATCCTTGCCATTACAAAACTAATCCAATTACCATCTTAGATAAGTAACAGAACTAGTAAAAGCCCTATTTTAGCATTATTCATTCTGCACGAGTCACAAATTCAGTTTGAATTTTACAGATTGCCAACATTGAAACCTAATTTTGCAGAATGTCGCTTTTGTAACTGAACACGGCGCAGATAACCGTTTTTGATCCCAAACACCTGATCCTAGAATAAGGGTTATCACAAATTATACTTAAGTACCTATACTAATTAATTACCTGTAGGTATGTACCCATTGATGATACGTGATAAAATCTGTTCATGATCTATGTTTCGTTACGCCAAATTAAAAAAAAACTGCCATATTGGGACTTTTATCTTTTTTCTTATTTTTTCTGACACAGCTTACTTAATAGTGGTTTGTTTTATTCCTTAAAACCCTGCTCTTCGCTTCACTGGTTCAATGGAACAGTATTTTAAATTCATTGAATCTTATCTTGTTTGTTTTTATGTCGATTCTATCTTTCTTTCAACCGCCACAGCAACAAGTGACACCCCTACGGTCATAAGTACTTCATTTTCTTGGCTGGTTTCTAATTCAAATTTCAGTGTCTTTTTTGCGTTTCCGTGAAAAGCTTTTGGTCACAGGGCTTCGGTGATCTTCCATGATACTTTTATATATGTTTTTTATTAGTTTTAGTGACAAAAACCCTTATAATGCAATAAAAAACATAGGACACCATTAGCACAGAATGTTCCGTTAGCCATGCATGACGCTAAAGAACTCTCGCTTCTGATTGGTTGGCGGCTGAAGATAGCCGGGTTTGAATTTAAGGTCTTACAGATCGCCGGATTTGATTCCAACCTATGATTTCATTGAGCATTTTGAAGGACAGGTTGACGCATTTGATACTTAAAGTCAAACTGAGATGGTTTTATTCAAAATTATCTTTATTGCCATATTTATAACTCATTTCGGACCAAAAGCACAGATTGCTGCATTTGAAACTAGACGACTCACTTGACAGTTTTGATTACAACGTGATAAGAAATATGGTAAATAATTTTTACTTGAGAATTATGGTTTTCACTTCCAACGATAATCATTAAAAATTAAAATAGTTGACGCGATTGGATTATGCAGCTTTTATTTTATTAACTACACCTTTTAATAATACCTAAAAATATACATAATATACATAAATTATGTCTAACAGCTCTAGATAAATATCACTATCAGGCGTTCGTATTAACAATATAAGCTTTAATCATTATTTTGTATCAGGAGAAATATAGAACATGACAACCGCCCACTTAAAAAATATATGTAATAAATCATTATTTTTGGCCGTTTTGCGAAGTAAACATTGTGTTCTTATTTTATTTATTTTTCCCCGGGTTTTATTTGTAATTTTGTTTATATGTAGTTCAAATAAAGCTAGAGTTATTGTCTCGGATGTGAATAATTGGAATGAAAGTTATGAGATTCTTTGTAGTTCGAGCAAAAATAATCCGTATTATCCCTAAATATATAAAAATCTTGTGTCACAGTTTTCATGTTTTTACTCCTCCGAAACGGCTTGACCGATTTTGTTGAAATTTTATATGTATATTCAGTAGGTCTGAGAATAGGTTTATAACTAACTTTTATACCCCTAAGTGTTAAGGGTGGCTCACCCCAAAAATTTTTTTTATGTACAATAAGGCAAAACAACGTTAGTCATTGAATAAAGGGACACCAATTTTTATAAAAAACGACGAACGACAACATACGACTTTGTGACGTCTTACTATAAACAATCTAAACACTTGACATTGAGATAATTGTCATCATATGACACATGCCAGCAACGTAGACGAAGAAAAATTATTATTACGTTAGGACGTTAATGCGGTTTTGTTGCGCTCGAATTTAGGTATTTGAGCCGCGACTCTACGGCATAGTGCCCACGAACGCATTGAATCCGCTTTACACAAAGCGGCTTTAATATGTGCGTAGGTAAAAAAATCTTGGTACATCTTGGAATACGCCTCTGTAGTATGAAACCCTCAATTAGTCAATACAATGTTTATATAGACCAAATAAAAAACAACAAAGAGATTTAAAAAAAAATGTTTACAGGTCGTCACTACAAAGTTTAACTCTAATATCATTAACTTCACTAAAGAATTGAAGTGTTGAAAGTGATCAAGTGTTATTGTATAAAATTGTTAATGGCCACTTTGACAGCTCTTATTTATTATTTAAATTATGCTTTCGATGTCCCAGACTTAATTCTAGAAAGAACCACACATTCCAACCTAGTATAATTCATACAAATTACGCCTCAAACACTGGTATTAACCGTTCCATGAACTTTACTAGTGATTTGTGTTCTATGTTTGATATTTTTGAGGTCTTCTTTTCCAAATTTAAACACGTCAGCGAACATCTGCTATCTATAAGTAACTTGTCTAATATTCAAAAGTGTTTTTTGAAGTGAAAACTTCTTTATCATCGTTGTGATTTGAAAGTCGATGAAACGAAAAAGCGACAGTAAAATGAGACAGACATAAATTCATAAGATTTAACGTGGGAGAAAATGAGATAGGAAGCATTATACACTGTTTCTTATATTCATATTCGTCTCATTATTTTGAAGCCAACATTTTTGAAGGTTTCACTTCTACCATGTGTGAATTGCACACATATTTTTATTTTGTTTAAAAAATCACTATTTCCTTTTGAGAATGTCCACTTTATGTTTGTATGTTTTAAGTTTTACTTAGAAGCGAAAATTTTACTGGATTATGTAATATTTTAGATATAGGAAATTAAATAAATAAATAAAGGTTACCTAAATAAAGTGACAAAATTTTACAATTATTTGGTGTTACATATGTAGAGTAATGTCCTGACTGTCTGACTGACTGACTGATTCAAATACAGATAACGCACAGCTGATACCGCTTGATATAGATACTTGAAATTTGAAGGGTACATCTTTTTTGATGCATAGATGACTAAGATATATAAGAATGACTAAGAATGTATTTTTCATAAGCAATTATGGCAGGTTACAAACCGTAGAGCACAAGCTTGCGCACGGTTGCTTAAAAAGAACATGATAAGATTCCATTGTTATTATTGAATATTAGTATTGGATATTAAATTAAATTAAAATTAAATTTTATGTCAGGCAACAAAATTAAGTGTATGAAATACAATAACAAGGGCCCATAGAAAATAAATACCTTATAGACTAACATATATATACATATAAACTTATGAACTACACAAAAAGTCAGGGCACTTTCTTCGTAAGCGGTGCTTCCCTATACCGTCGGTAGACAGCTGTTCTGCTGTTCTGCTGACCAGAAGTCGGGTGCGCGAGAAATACGTCCTTGTACTTGGCAGCTACCCGGAGCACATACGACTTGAAGTTGGTCTCTCTATTTGATTCTAACCGCTTCAAGCCATGCACAAGTACAGCGGGCGGCTCCCTGATCCGGCATCAGCCTCTCTCGTCCACGTACCGGAGAATACTCTCCCCCGTAGTGGTCGGGTCTAACCGAGATACATAAATCGACACGGTAGGCTCCACCGTCTGCAGAGTGAGCCCAGCAGATAGCGGAGCGGTACCTCGCTGCTTTCAGGACGATTCCGGTCGACGTTTCTTCTCCACGATAGTGAAGCCTTCATCGTCGACCTTATGCGAGCCACCGCTACGCTTCTTCGGCCGTGCCTGACTCATTCGGTGCGTCTCGGCGCTGGGCGCCGGGCACGATATACTTTTTAACATTTTCATTTATTAACCAAAAACAACAGTGTTTATATTTTTAAACATTACTAGTGATCCCTGCGCTAAGACATTAATTAATTATTTTTCAAAACTATGTGATTTGTAAAGTTGTCTTTGATTTTTTAGATTACATTAGATTTCAGTTCGAAACAAAATACTAGTTGACGATAAAATTATGTTAGCTTTTGAACCTTTTTAGGGTTCTGTACATCAATAAGAAAAATGAAGCCCTTATCACTTCGTCCCTCTGTCTGCCTGTCTGTCGAGTAAGACCCTGTTTCTCAATAACTTTCACACTCTGAGCATTAATATTCCCATCTGCTGGTGGAGTCTGCTTTACGGGTATTTTTCTTCCACTTCGCTTAATCTAGCTCCTGGGAAACATTTAGTTCAATTTGGTCTTTTTGGATCTCGTCTGTCCATTTATTTTTGATCATTTTCTGCGTTATGCGGTCTTCAATATGGATGTATCCAAACTAGGGGTACCTACTGCGTGCCATACAAACTTTGACACCTATAATAGATGCTGCTATAACAGAAGCTACCTTCCAAATTTCAGCTTCAGCGGTTTCAGCTAGGCGATGATGAATCAGTCAGGTTAAGCTTTTATAAGTATATGACTGGCCTGTCAGCTCCGTTGGTAGTAACTCTACTATCTGCGATGTAAGTTGAGGGCTCGATTCCCTCCTAGAACAAATATTTTGTGTGATGTATATAGGAGTTTGTTCTGTGTCTGGGTATTATAAAGTATGATTTAACATACTAAAGTATTCTAATAATAATACAATACAATAATAATAGTAATACAAGCTATGCTTAGTTTGTGACTAGATGATGTGTGAATTGTCAATTATATTTATTATTATTATTTATATAGATAAATTGTAAGACCTACCTAAGAATATGTATTTTGTCTAAAGATAAACAAATGTATTGAATTGTACTGAAACTTTGTCATACAAATGATTTATCCTTTCAACAGTAATCCCCAGGCTCATCTTAGATCTATGGTTGTTTAGATCATTGATCATGGTTTTTTTTAGTTTTACAAAAAAGGTACACATAATCTTGTAAAGCGTAAAGCCGTGATCATTTTCCTAACAAATATATTATTATTAATAATATATTATTATTAATTGTTTTAATATATTATATATATATACTGCAATTTGAAAAACTTTTACTCCAGTATCGAGACACTGGACTCTAACATTATAGGGACCACTAATACGTGTTATTGTGCGGCGGGCAGACAGACAGTCAGACGAACTGACTTCGGAACCCTTAAAAATAGGCACTGGCTTTAACTAAGAATAACTACTTCAAACTATAATAAATATCCAACGAATGCCTGTATCAAAAACTGTTTTAGAATCCTCGTCATATCCTTGAAAGCCATATGGCTACAAAAGAGTTTGTAGAATAAATAAAACTTATAATCTTCAAGCAAGATCTCTAATAAGCGGAGCACGGACAGGACCTACTCGTATATCAAATCTATAAGGGTCCCTTGTGGACATCGAAACCCTGAAAAGGCCCGATGCACCGATGACATTTTGATTAACGAGAAGAAGATGAATGGAGAAGGTGCAAAAGCGTTTATAGAAGCACTACGTAGCGTAATCCAATTTAGTAAAGTTTCTAGTGAAATCTTATATTATATAATGAAATCTTATATTTCTATGCTATTTTTGTAAATCGTAATTCCATTCATAAAACTCTTTTGTTCTTTTAAATAAAAATATATCTGTCTTATTCAATATGAACTCAAAGCCATTACTTTGATAAAAAATATGTCGGCTACATAAACATCATGTTGACTTTTTTGTAGCTGACTGTAAATGCGTCCGTCCATTCTCTATAAATAAATATTCTTGGAATTTGTTTATCTGATTGTGATGGGTTTGGAAACAGAGATTTCATTTCGATGTATTTTTATATTACAGATCAGGAATAATACTCTGTAATCATGGATTTTATTTTATGCTCGAGTTACCATTACCATTCATTTAGTATCCATTATTGAAACCTTCATCCACACCAGTTCCACGGTAATAAATGAAAATACTAATCGATGCATAAACAATCAAAAGCTTCTTACACTGCGCAATAAGCGCAATAACAAGCCAAGCTGATTCAATAAAGTTTGACTTATTTCAAATGGATTTAAGAGGCGGACGGTCAGAACTTCTATAATAGGATTTCCTTTGACACGGAGAAAGGAGGGCCCGCGGGGGGAAGGACGCGAGAGGAATGGATCATATTCATAACTCGAATTGAGGGACGCTAAAACGAAAGTTATTCTCAACTCCAAAACTTCGCTTTAATTGAGAGTAGGTGTTTGGAGCACAAACGAGTGAATTGCTCCCGTGTGATTCTACACTTTAACACCTTGCGATAAGAACGGAAATCTTGAATCATTACTTTGAAACAAATCCTTGAAATGCTGAAATTAATTTGAAATATCTGACTGTAAAAGGGAATAATTAAAAATAAAATCGTGGAAAACCGGTCGGCGATTTAAAGTTGACAGCGATCACGAACATTGTTAAATGAGAGAAAGAGATTCGGGTCAGGTTTAATAATCTTTTAGTATTTTCAGGGATTGTTCCGGAGGTCAAAACGACCCCTTGTTATTATTACGCGCTGAAAACCCCTTCAAGCGTATTGGTGTATACAATCCTGGATCCTGCAGATAACGTAATACCTACCTACAATACATACCTATCCTAGAGTTTATTACCCTTTCCATAATTCTGACCCTTTTGAAAATACGAGCCTACATCCAGTCTTACGGGTCCATCTGTTGGTGGTTATCGTAACCTATAGGCGCATGCAAAACCAGTGGTAACAAACACTAGTTGCTGACCATAAGGGCCCAAACAGTTCTCCGACGGTGATCGCGTAGCATAAATGCTGAACGAAAGTGTATCGTACGCGCTTATAAATTCACCAGCACTGCAATGTAGTCGTTTGTACGAGTTTGTTTTTTAACCGACTTCAATAAAGGAGGAAGTTCTCAATACGTCGTTTTTTTTTTAAATTTATGTTCATCGATATTGTATAAATGAAGTCGGTTTTCTTTTTAATTTTTAAAACGTAATTATATTAACTAGTGATCTGGTCGAAATTCTACCATAATTAATTGATAATGAATGTATTTTTTATGCATAATTAAAAAAAAATATAAGCATTCTGTACTTCCACTTTATATAAACTGCGAAATGCGAAATTTCATACCCTTCCGTCCGCGCAATTTTCATAAAAAGGTGTACAACGTTTTTGCTTCAATTATTAATATATAGATAGATATAACTACGCTAGGCACGTCAACGGTCACTGTCAGTAGACCCTTTAACACAGTTGTTTTGTCTATTCATCCGGTGGTGTAACTCTAGTTTAGTTTAGTTAGTGTAGTTTAGGGTTTTTTGCCTTGTTTAAGCTTATTTGGGTCATGAGACCGAGGGATTAGCGTACAAGCGTTATAAATAAATAAAGAACGCCGGATAAAGAACATTTCACACAGCGTCATTAAAGTAAGCAGAGGTTGTGTTATGGGTTTTTTTATTGTTATAGAATGACCTACGGTTAACCACGAAATCACCTGATTTTAACCGACGATGTGGCCGACGACGGGGCACGCAGGTCTAAAAGATACCTATTCACTCTTAACGTGAAGAGACCCAAATTGTAGCTTTCAGGAAAACAGACGACGCCAAAGAATTCCAATCCTTGGCTGTACGCATTATAAATGTGGAAGCAAATCGCTTTGTTCGTAAGGGTAGTAGACTGACAAGGTATGGATGGTATTGTGCGGTACGTCTGCTTATCCTGTTGTGACAACGCCTGTTGTCATATTATACCTGTCGTGTATAATATGACTGAATTTTTTAAAAACAGAAACGAGACAAATACTTGCAGATCACATAAATATTAATCGCGAAGCGGGAACTTTCTGCGTGTCATACATTTTGATAAACACGGGCTTTACTCACGTATTATTCAAGAGAATCTTCATGAGGGTGAGTTTGATCCGCGGTCCACTCATTGTCGCTCGAGTTCACGGTTTGCACTACGGGTGAGGTATGACTCTTTTGAAGAATTTATCATATTCTCGAATGCATTTTATAGGTTTGATCCGCATGAACTTCGGTGTTACTCCAGCTTTACGACACTTTTTCACAAACATTAAGCCAAATTCAAGTTTGATACGTTTTGTTCTCAAATAATTGTACCAGTTTCTGCGTGTCAGTCAGGCCTTTGTTTACTACGCCACAGAGGTTTTCTGCGTCATAAGGTTGTAACTTTTTAAGAAGCTGTAGCTACTTAAATACTACTTACAAAACATTTTGAAATAAGTAGGTAATTATTGTTTTATCAAAAAAACTTGTACGGTTAGCAAATTATAATGGCTTCTTCGGTTCAAGAATTGCGCCAAAATAAGCAAGTTTTATCCCAATTTCATTGTAAAATTTAATATTAGTTAATTTAAGAACTAATTGTTATAAATTAACATAAAGCAATATTTCTCATTAAAATACTTCAAAGGCACAGATTCAATATAAAATGATAAACCCCGCCAGAGATCAAGCTTAAATTAATAGGATTAATCAGAGCTTTTAACTGTAACCTTCCTATGAAATATACTTGTCTATGGCGAATATGGTGATGCAGGCAAGTTTATTTTCAAAGCACAGGATTTTATTATCAAACGCATTAAGACGTACTTACACTATCTGATTATTTAAACAAAGTAAACAGATTACCACTTTTAAACAATGAACGTCGGTCGTGTCCGCTGGCTATATGATCGACGTAAAAGTCAAAGGCTCTGAAAAAACGTAGACACTTTCTGTTGCCGACACGGCACACTATCATAGGGAGCCGTAGATGCTGTGTCCTGAAGCGGTGATCGGAAACAGTCGCCCGTTGCTACTACTGGCCACTGGTACAATTCATTGATTGTACAATAGCAATACAATTCGTTTGCGCAGCTGAGTACAATTGTAAGGAAATTTGTTGAAAGAAATGTTGCTTGTGTCTTCAACTGACGACTTTTAGTTTTCAGTTACCGACACCGAACACTTTTTGATCGCCAATGAGTATGTGTTAAGTGGGAGCAACTGGACACAAAAAATGTTTACGTATGCACAGGCAGTGGATGATTTCATACTGGTTCTATAGATATCAAATGATGAATATTTGATTACCTTGTATATGACAAAAGACACATAAGTGTCCACGTTTGCTCCCTGCCAAAGAGTCTATTCTAGAATTACACATTAATATAAGATCGTTTAAATCACTTGCCATCTTTATTTATTGACATAAGAATGACGAGGAGAGAGCACACCACGGTAGCTAATTATAATATAGAGGGATTTCGGGTAACGGATTGACAAGATTAGCACGTGAAGACGAGCAGTACCCAGCAGTAGATGAAGTCAAGCTGTGGATGATAAAACAGATGAAGATCGTTGAACGGCGATATAGTACACATCGCGGGTAAACCTAGCTGAGGCTGGCACAGAACCAGAAATAATGGCACATAGAAAGGCTTCACCATTCAGGCTATGACTTGACTTCACTCATTTCTGGGTAGAAGTCAAACTGTGGATGATGATGATAAAGAAACAGATAATATAATATATCAAGATACACCAATGTTTTTCCTTGTAACACAATTACATGTACGCAGAACATATAGCTGAGTTAACTACATGCGTACCTACGCATAGACCAATAGTATCAACAAACTAATAAAATAAAAACCACATTGGGAAGAACCACAGCTAATTTCTGCTACAGCTACATCACTTTGTGCCAATTGAATTGAATATTAAACCTTTTGTATCATTTTAAGATGAGATATCTTAAATAAAAAAGTTTTCTATATTCAGTTCTACTCGTATCATTGAAAATAAAATTTAAATTTTTATAGTCTAATCTCTAAAACCAAATTTAGCACTGAGATATTTACATCATGCGTAATATAAGTTTATAACAATTATTTTGTGATACATGTTAGAGCAGCCATAATTAGCGTGGTCCGCATGCAATATTTTATTATACATTATTATTTAAATTAAGTAGGTAGGTGAAAACATGCTTTCTATTATATTGAATTACCGTAAGTCATGGTTAGCAATGTTTTAAAATAATAATTGTAAATGTCAATATTTTTATCATTGAAGAACCATGGGTAGTAAAATAGTACTTACTAATAATATTTGTTTGAAGGGTGTTTTAAAGGAAGGTAGACGATTGTAGACACGAATAGCCATTCGGCCGTAATAACCAACACGCTGAACGGCTGAACGGATTTTGATAAAATTTAATAAGGAGATGAATTGTATTTTGAAAATGGACAAAAAGTCCTTTTTATGTAGGCACCACGCGTTCAAAGCCGCAGATAGGAGATTATATTCCTTTAAAGTAAACTTCGGGTATTGTGCAATAGTAGATTTAATAAAGCAAGCACCACACCGCTACAACATTGAAGGTCCACAACAGTGTTAAGCACTGCCTTTTCAAGCTATTAATTAGCAAGGATCATACAAAATGCAGGCCAGGAATGGTAGAGAAGAGACATGAAGGCCAGGCGAGAACTTTACCTAGCCTGCACTACCTAAACAAAACTATTGTATAAGAAACCTGGATATTATATTAAATAAAATTACACGGTTCAAGGATATATGCAGTTCAAAATTCAACAACACTTAACAGCTATACCCAAACACAGAACGCCACGGTTTATTGGCTGTTTCAACTACCGTTCTTCTAATCTGCTTGGTTTCATTTAATCAAACACTAAAAAAGGTCTTGCTATTGAGACAAACAGTCTAGAAACAGCCTTTAAACACTGCACTAAATAAGCTAACAATAAAATGTACCTTCATAGCATAGGTCATCGGTCTGATTACAAATCACAACAATCTACTCTTTAAAACTTGTAACCCCGTTTGTTCTTAAGCTCTCGGTAAAGAACTATCGGACAGGGGCAAATTGAATAACAGCGTAGTGCAGTTATTTATCTACTATGTACTATGTACCTACCTAAATACAGCAGATGCTGCATATGATCCCATGGCCCTTAGTAAGCCTAGCGACCGACATAGGATATTAATGAAATAAATAAATAAAAAACAATCAATAAATCAATATTGCTGGACAATGCACACACATTTTCCCAAACTAAGCATAGCTTGTATTATGGTGACTAGATGACTGATAGAATCTATACTAATATTAATATTATAAATGCGAAAGTGTCTGTCTTTCTGTTTGTTACGTTTTCACAGCTAAATGGCTGAACGGATCTTGATGAAATTTGATAAGAAGAAGTATTAAATTTGAGGAAAGAACATGGGCTACTTTTTGTAGTAAAAAAGAACCTTGTTTCAACAAGGTTTTTGCAAAATAATCACCGAAGGGCGTAAAATAGGGGATTAAATTGCGGGTTTGTGTGCGGTTAGTAAGAAGGTGCATAATTTACCTACTTCTACTACCCATTTTACGTTAAAAGTGAAGTTTACGTTATTTTTTACGCAATTTTCTTTGAATGTTTTGTATTTAGTACATGTCACTAAGGCAATATACAATTATACCATTCTAAATAAAGGTTCTAAGCATACGCGTACGAAGTCGCGGGTACGAACAGCTAGTACTTATATATTTTTAAATACATACTTATGATACCTTAAAACACCCAGGCACAGAACAAACATCTATGTTCTTCACACAAATGTTTATCCTGGGAGGGAATCGAACCCTCAACCTACAGCGCAGAAGCCAGAGCTACTATCAAACGAGGTGATAGGCCAGTCAACTTAAGATATCTACTAAAGCAAGAAACTATTAGCAGACGAGTTTCATGCCTGATTCTTTTTGAATTGGGGATAGGAGGAACTGGCACCTAGACTCACTTAGCATGTTGTTAAATGCTAATTATAAAAGACGATAAAAAAATTGACCGTTAGACTTTGTTGAATAAGGAATATTTGATTTTTTTATCAATCTAAATCGATGAACGCCGGCTGCACGCACGAAAAAGCATGACTCATTGTCACGTACCGCCTGAGTCGAGCGTGCAAACAAGAGCACGGAACAAGCGGTAGAGAGGCACGATCGGCCCAAGCGTTCGGCTTGTGACGCCGGTTTTCTTATGACGTTATCACGTAAAATTATCGTCCGTAAACCGACTTTACAGACAACCATTTTCTTAATGACGGTCATGTTAAGTATGTATTACTATTTTAATTAGACGCCTCGGCAACTTTCGTACATCCGAATAAGTACGATTATGCGAAGGTAGCAGATGCGTCTAATTAAAATCGTAGTACCGTATATAGACCGAGCGAACCATTCTATTTCGGCTGTACAAAAACGCAGAGTCATGTGATTGACGAGAGCTTACTTCTATGAGGGCCCGCGGGGACTGACCGGGGGTAGGACGGAAGGGGGAGGGGGGGGATTGATTAATTCGTTTAATTAAAACCGGGGGTGGGGGCCGTATGTTCGTATTAAGAATAAAAATCATTTCTCTGGTAATTTCCACGGCTCGTTCGCTCGTAGATGTAATTAATGGTAGACGCCGATAATTTGGAGTATGGTATTGATGTGTTTGTATGTGAGGTTGAATTGTGTAATTGGTAAATATTGTTATAGGAAATGTCCATAATCACGTTTCATTAGAGATATTTCGAATTTCGTTTCGTTTTACCCACTGCTGAGTATATAGACCTCCCTGTTGCTTATGCTGTTCTAATCGATCGATCGGTTTAGTTCCAAACCCTGAAATTCAAAGACAATTCTAAGATCAAAGAAAAAAGAGCTCAAATAGAGCCGGGCAGGACACATAATGAGGCATGTATATGTAAATATTTTAAAAACTGAACTGTATTAAATAGAACACTTCAAAGGTTAATAAGGAATATCTGCATCGAAAACCCAAGAAAGAAACCTTCTAAAACCGTTAAAAGATTTATCCTACGATACACACACGCGATTGAGTAATAATATAAAACAAAACAACCCCACTGGACATGTAGGTACCACTTAAAACATTTTTGTTATGTTATGATTTCACATATTTTATTTCATTACAATAAATTACCGTAAAACAATCATCTTGGTAAAAAAAATGAAAATCTTTTGTGTAGTTTATTCATGAATATACTTTTATTATATTCGATGGGTTAAGAACGATTTTTGAAGTATGTTTCCAATATTCAAACACATTTGTCTGATCAGTTGAATCTAATCACTGCAAATTGACCGACGTATTCTAATCTAAACTAGTAAAACGCTTCGTGACTTTGACGACCCATTTCATTTCTATTAAGTAGTTTTTAACCGACTTTATCAAAAAGGAGGAGGTTCTCAATTCGTCGGAATCTGTTTTTTTTTTATGTATGTTCACCGATTACTCGAAAACGGCTGAACCGATTTAGAAAATTATTTTTTTGTTTGAAAGGGTATACTTCACAGGTGGTCTTAATAAATTTTATCAAAATAGGTCGAGCTGAAAAATAAACGATAATCTAAAAATTGTATACATCGATAATGTTTTCATTTACTTTCATACCTCGCTGTCTCATTGGAGCGTTGCGTTTATTTGGCCTACCCATATTATATATATACAAAATACATCTAATTTCCACTAAAAATGTATTATAGGCTCAAATTTCATTCAATGAAGTCGGTTTCTTTTTACTTTCCATTAAAAATGTATTATAAGTATGCTTTGTCTTAATCCAAGATATATATTATTTAATTACGTTAATAGTTTCTGGCCGCGGCAAATGATACCTACATAAAATGTTTATATTAGCTTATATTCAGATTTCGGGTCACAGATTACATAAATAGCAATTTTTGTACATATATGTTTACGCGTTCCGGCAGGGCGAAGCCTCAAACAAACATATTTAAAAACTAAACCCTTCCACACAAACATTCTTATTTCTAATATTAGTAGGACTTCATTAAAACCGGTTTAGCTGTAACGATAATATTTTTGAGTAGCTAACATCAAAACATTCGCATTCGTTTTTTAAGTGTGATGTATGACTCCACTTTGGAGAGTAGTAACTAATCGTCTTGCTCGTAGGTTTGACGACTTCCAGCCTCCCGAACAAGCCGGGTTCCGGAAAGGCTTTAACACCATAGACCACATCCATGCGCTCCGGCAGGATATACAGAAGACCGAAGAGTATAACCAGCCACTTTGTTTAGCGTTTGTGGACTATGAGAAACCCTTTGATTCTGTCGAAACCTGGGCAGTGTTGCGGTCACTCCAGCGGTGCCAAATCGACTATAGGTATATCGAAGTGTTGAAATATCTGTATAGGAACGCCACCATCCAGGACCAGAGCACGAATCCAATCCCATTGCATAAAGGGGTGAGACAGGGAGATGTTATTTCTCCAAAACTGTTCACCTCTGCGTTGGAGGATATTTTCAAGCTCTTGTACTGGCATAGACATGGTATCAACATCAACGGCGAACTCATCACTCACCTTCGATTTGCCGACGATATAGTCCTCATGGCAGTCACCATTCACCAGACAGCCATCACTTGAAGAAATTGGCACAATGTTCAGCGACCTTAATATCGTCTCCCAACAGGTGGGTCTTAAAATGAACATGAGCAAGACAAAAATCATGTCAAATGCTCATGTTGCACCCGTACCGGTACATATTGGAAGCGATATAATCGAAGTTGTAGACCATTATGTCTATTTGGGTCAGACGATTCAACTAAGCAAGTCCAACTTCGACAAAGAGGTCAGCCGACGAATCCAACTCGGATGGGCAGCGTTCGGGAAACTACGGCACATCTTCTCGTCACAGATACCGCAGAGCCTCAAGACGAAAGTCTATAATCAGTGCGTGTTGCCAATGATGACATATGGAACTGAGACTTGGTTGCTAACTATTGGCTTCATACATAAGCTCAGAGTCGAGCAACGTGCTATGGAGAGAGCTACGCTACCGCTACGAGAAAATCCGTAGAAGAACCAAAGTCAGCGACATAGCACTCAAAATTTGCATGTTGAAGTCGCAATGGGCAGGCCATATAGCTCGTAGAACTGATAACCGTTGGGGAGTAAAAGTTCTCGAATGGCGACCCAGGACAGGAAAACGAAGCGTAGGACTACCCCCCACCCGATGGACTCAAAATCGTTCTTTCTGGAAATCTATTAGGGAGGCCTATGTTCAGCAGTGGACCTTATAAAGGCTGTTATGATGATGATGATTATATTTATGTGCAAAACCATGATAGTTTTAAAAGTTATATTATATATATAAGTTTTATATCAGTCATCTGATCCCACAGTACCAGCTTTGCATATACCTTGATTGAGACCAGATGGTGTGCTGTTTTTTTTTTATTAAATCTTTTTCGTCCCACTGCTGAGCAAAGGTCTCCCCCAAATCCATCTTACTAGCTCTAATCTTCAAGATCGCCCACAATCCTCTCTCAAAGGTGTCAAGATTGTCGAATTTATATATTATTTATTACTTATAATAAATAGGTATTTATGAATCGTGATTAGTGAAACACTCGTACATATTATTAGGTACAAAGTGAAAATAAAATAAAACTATAAATAGAATGTTCTCGAGAAGACGGCACTTACGTCTCAGAATTTAAACTCCATATTTTATACGTTTCCACGTAACGTTCCATAAGTGCTCTTGAATTCCAGAAGCATGTAACCGTAGCTTTAACAGCGCACTCGTAACAGTATCTGTGGTATAAATCTAATGTATCATGTCAAATGGGCTTTTAAAGTGAACATTAAATGCTGTTATAAAGCTCATTTATCATGCACTTACGAGGAGACAGTTTTCAATTTCATTTGGAAGATGTACAAGAGTATTTACAGCGGGGTAATACGGTTACTGTTCTAATTAGCCCGTTGTACCGAATTACAGAGCAAAAGGCTTCTTCAGTTTGCAGCACCACTAAAAATCTTTTAAGTGTTAATATGGATAACGACAGCCAATTTCGCTGTCATACCTTGTTTGTACGTACTTGCTTTCTAGAGACTCCACATCTGCTTATTAATATCAAATTGGCAAAGAATGTGTTAGACCACGCATATTAAAAGTTTCCGAAGTCAGTAATTATAAGAATGACTAGAGACCTGTTCCAAACGAATCCAACAGCATCTGGTTAGCAAACAATAAAAATTTAATATAAATAATAAATATTGCTGGCCAATGCACACAACACCATCGAGTCCCAAACTAAGCATAACTTGTATATTATGGTGACTAGATCACTGATAGAATACTTATATATGTTTAAATACATACTTATGATACTTTATAACACCCAGACACAAAACAAAAAACCTAAGTTCTTCACACAAATATTTATCCTGGGAGGGAATCGTACCCTCAATCTACAGTGCAAAAGGCAGAGCTACTACCAACTGAGTTGACAGGCCAGTCATATGGAGTCATATGGAGCTTTCAGCAATATTTCACTGACCAGGTCGGATTTCGTCCAATGAATTTATTTGAGGATTGCAAATCACGCTGGATCTCATAACTAAATCATCATATATGCTACTATTTTAAAAAATTTCAGGTATCCTCAAACAGTGAAAAAAGTAAGGCTAGCTTTTTTATTTGGCTGACGTCGCTTTGCATCGGTCACTCACGTACTGCGTCAGTCGCGTGCCTAAACTGACCGAGCTATGTGTAGGAATAAGATACGTACAGTACAGTGTGCTTTGAAACATGTTGCGTTGGCCATACCCTGAGCTAATCTACAGAATGTGGGCTATATGCTGACGTAGATGATAGGTAAGATTAGAAAAATCATACAAAAAAGCGCTAGGACCAAGTCGAGTTTCTTTCGCGATTCTTCTCGAATTTGACCAAAGACGAATCGGCATTAAAGTTCACTTAGCATGTAAGACGACTCCAAGTAATTCTATTATTCGGGGTTCGGAATTGTTCACGAACTCATACGAAGTAGTAGTAAACCAATCGAATCCGTATCTTAATAAACACATTATTAGACACTCACTTCTCACATAATTTAGTCAAATCAAACGGCAATCTTAACCGCTCAATCCGTACACAACGTCTCATTCCCGTCATTCCTGTCATTCCCGTGTCACGGCAGGGCGCGTGACAAACGACGCGTGCTGTCACTGACGTGATGTGACGTGCTATTATTAGTGACGCGAGTATCTTGCGAAGGCTTAACCGGAACATTCTGTTTGACATCTTATAAAGTTTTATTTTAATTGATTTTCTTGTGCTTATTCATTTTTTACAAGTTTCTGCCCGTGGCTAAACACATATGGTATCTACAAGACAAGTAGTATATATGCTATTTCAGGTCACAGACTATATATGTTCTAAGTTTCATGCAAATCTGTTTAGTCGTTACGGCATGTTTAAGCCACAAAAAAACATAATAAATATACAAACCTACACCCGTTTCATCGCACGCCCGGTGCTTAAAAAACGCACCTACTGTCGCATTTATAATGATAATAATATATAAATTTTTTGATGCTTAATGATGCTGGGAAAAATGCCCAGCATGCATTTTTCCCAGAATCATCTAGTAAGCAGAATATAAAAGAATAGAATATACATTTATTGGGTACGCACACAAAGAAAAGAAAGTAAAGATATGTAAGAAAGACAGTGAAAAATAAAATAAACACGAAATAATATAGGTATAGGCACTCACCCAGGCAGATGGGTACCTAAACATTTTACCTACCTACTAATACACACACCCACGATCGACAATCCTTCCCTGTGTGTATAGGTCCAAATAGGTCCAGTCTCAGTTTTATGCCACTCCTAAGCTATGAAGGCCGCGCTAGTTTTCAGACTGAACCTCGGGGCTGGTGGCATCACGGTCAACATACAAATAAAAACTTAAATAAACATTTAAACAAAAATAATGGTTTTACACATACACATTAAATATATCTCAACATAATTTGATAAAATAAAATTGAAATATTAAATATTACTTAAAATCAAATATATAGCATAATACTTAAAAAAAAGACGAAGTGTAATAATATTTTAGTAGACTAATACAAATAATCATAAACAAAAGATCGACAAGATGTATTTATTTACAGAAATAATTACAGAAATGTACAAAATAATATACAAAAATATAAAATACACGTGAAACAGTTGAGCTATCTAAGGACCGTTTAAAACGATCTATAGATAGCTCAACTGATCCAGATCATTGCCAGACGGCAGCGTTTCCAAGATACTGGCGGCATTACCACGTTGAATGGCAATGCTAATACGCTCAGCCAGATAGGAGCCAGCTCTTGGGTCATGCAACGTGTCTACCAGACGCCGTGAAATAATTTTGAAAACGCATTGGGCTCCTGTTCCCCAAGGGCTCAGGGTCTCGACTCCAAAAGGCTCAAATATGTAGGCCTTAAGATCGACTTATTGCCTTTTTATGTTTCCGAACAAATAAGCTAGATATCATAGCATAGACAAACAAAACAAAATAGAGTCTTTGTATTGCGTTACGTTGCGTCGTTATTTAAAATTCAACATATTTAGGGCCTTACCACTGAAGCATAGTGTGAATGAGTGTGTGAGCTTGAGTTACAAGTATGGGTACTGCATTGCTGATATACTACATAAATACTTTTTTTTGTTTTAAAATCATACATGTTATATATGGAAAATCACACAGATCCAAGACAAATACTTACAAATCGTAGAAACGTTTGTCTCGCAGCGAGAATCGAAAAGTGATACTGAGGATGCCTCGTGGAGAGGCGAAACACGTGTTGAATTTCTGTCTAACTTATTAGTAATAATTGGCGCAATTGTATTAAATATTTGTCTATCTCGTTAATGTTTTTAAAGACAATTCAAAAAAATGTTCATTTGTTTTAAAAAAACAGCGATATTCACTGGTATTAATAACCAGAAATAAAGATAAACTCGCTGTTCCCAAAGTAAGGCTTGCTTTGTTGTGTGGATTGTGTCTATGGCTTGTTAATAAATATTTTATGAGGCAAAGAGTACGCTTTTATAACAAGGTTTGGGACCTTGTTGTGATGCGATATGTTAGATTTATAGATTGGCAAATTTAAAACCGTAATAAAGCAGAAACTGTATCTTAAAGCATATTATAAAATAACAGATTATTTAGGTGACATAAAAGCTTGGGATTAATCTAATCCAACTCGACTCGGCATCCGTAACAAAATTGGCAAAGATCATACAAAAATGTGTTAAACCAGACGAGTTTTATGTCAAATTATTCTTAAACTGGGGTTAGCAGGAACTGGCACCTAGATTCATTAGCACGTAAGGAGACGATTTAAAGTGGTCCTTGTGATTTTATTTAATAAAAAATGTTTTGAGTTTTAAGTTTAACTTTGGTAAACATATAGATTCGACTAGAAATAACAGGTACGCTACATTTTATCTACAAGGTGGGCAAAACCGCGGGCAGTAGCTACAAATAAACCTAAGAACTAATTATACCATCACACAATTATTTTATATTTTCGTAGCACTTACGTAGAGCATCGTAGCACCTTGTAGCCGCGTAGTGAGTCCTACGCTCTATACAGGGCTTACGACAAAAGATGAGCCGGGGTGCGGGTTGGTAGATAAAGAAGCTCATTTAACGTAATTACACCCTCTGAAATAAGATATAGCCTTATATTTCACGGAGCACACATTAAAAAGGCTGTATGTTTCATCATATGGCGTACCTGTGTCACTTGATTTATTTAACTGCGACATTAAAGCTGAGTCAGCTGTGTTTTATTTGGTTTTTAGTGTAGAAGCACATGCTTGTAGCCAGCACAGTAGCATGCTTGAAGCATGTGTACTAGCTTTTGCCGGTGGATTCATACGCGTGGTTAAAATATAGCATTGTGCTTTTAGTTTAGTTTAGTTTATTTATTTAACCATTTCGTTACATTAACATAACATTGGCATGTCAAATTATACAATACATTGAATTATTACTATTTCACTTTTATTCTAAATTAGTTTTATTGCTACTCACGTTTGCGAATCGGAGAACGAACAACTCCTGTACTCATTTGTATGGTAGAATGGGTGGCATTCAAAGAATGACTTTAATTTTTGTTTGAACTCATTTAGCGGGAGCCTTGAGATTTCTAAGGGTAGCTTATTGTACATGTCGAGCTTCATGCAGAAACCTTGTTTATAAGTCTTGACAAGTCTGGTTCTCTTTTCTTTATTACGAGTATTGTAATTTTGTGAATTTTGTTGATTTCTTAAAATATGCTCTCACTGAAGTTATATAATCCGTATATAATTCTAATTGATCTTTTCTGGCAAATAAGTACCTCTTCAATTTGGCTAGCATTTCCCCATACTGTTATAGCGTAGTTGATAATAGAATGGCAAAAAGCATAATATACCGAAAAATGAGTTTTACTATTTATTATGGGTTTTAACTTAAATGAAGCGTAGTTTGCACTCGCTAACCTTTTACACACTTGGTTTATATGGCCTTCATAACACAAAGTCGAATCCAAAATACATCCCAAAAATCTGACCTCTTTAATAATATCATTTTTTGTTTTCCTTTTAAATGTATAGCTTAAAACAGAGCTTTTGTCAGCATTTAATATGATCCCATTTGTTTCAAACCAATCTGTTAACTTTTTTAAAACTATATTTTTCTGTTCTTCCATTACTTTTATATTTCTGTTTTTTATTCCTACGTGAGTATCATCTGCGAATAAAGTGATCAATGCCCAGTCTGGTAAGCAGTTTTCTAAATCATTGACATAGATCAAAAATAGTAATGGCCCCAGTATGGAACCCTGCGGCACGCCTATGTTATTATGTTCCGCATCTGACCTGATATTATTAACGTTAACCACTTGAATTCTGTCACTAAGATATGATTTTAAAATACTGAGTTTGGTACCTTCAAAACCGTAAAAACCAAGCTTATGGATTAAAATGTCGTGTCGAGTCGAATGCTTTAGACAAGTCGCAGAAAATACTAGAGACCTTCTGCGAGTCATCCATAGACTCAAGTATAAAATAAATTGTCTTTCTGATAGCCATTTCTGTTGATTTCTTTTTACGGAAACCAAATTGACAACATGTAAATAAATTATTTGATTCGAAATATGTAACCATTCTAGTTTTAATTGCACTTTCCAAGAATTTAGATAAAACAGGTAATATGCATACCGGTCTATAATTCCCAATATCAGCTATATCTCCCTTTTTGTGTATTGGTACAATTTTTCCTATTATTAAACTATCCGGGAAAATACCCTGAGAAATACAAATATTGAAAATTTTTAGAGTAATGTCAAACAGATTATCATTACATAAAATTAATTCTTTAATGGTTTTAGTATTCATGTCATAAATGTCTTTTGATGGTTTACTTTTAGTATTTCTTATTATTGTTCTGAATTCTGAATTTTTCATTTTAGAGAACCAAACTTTACTTATTGTCGATTTTCCTAAATATCTATCACAATCCTCTACTCGGATATTAAAGGTTTTTGTTAGTTTACTTGCAATTTGATTAAATAAATAATTAAAACTATTAGCTATATGTTTACAGTCTGTTATAAAATGTCCATTTTTATCGCGAATTTTATATATGTTATGGGGTTTAAATATTTTATTCTGCTGTTCATTTATAATTTTCCATGTCATTTTTATTTTATTTGTAGATTTCTGAATTCTTATTGCATTATTAAGTTTTCTTGCGGTTGCCAGAACTTTTTTAAATGTTTTCTTACATATTTTGAGTTTTATTTTCCTGGCTTGGCAAGGATAGTGGTTTTGTAATATTTCTAGTTTTTTAATATTATTTCTTGATATTTCAATGCCTTTAGTGGAAAATATATTATTATTATTGATATTTGGAATCGTCTTGGTTTTTAAAGGAAAAGCAGTGTACTAGCAATACTTAATGTGATTCATTAAGATGTTCATTTTCCCATTTGCATCGCGAGTAGCATCTTTATTTTCCAGGTTAGAGACTACATCCATACCAAATTTCATCCTAATTGATTTAGCTGCTACGGTTTAATTAAGCCACAAACAAACTTATCAACATCTTTATAATTAATGACCTCTGTGGCGCAGTGGGCCAAGATTCGGCGGAGACGCAGACGGTTGCGGGTTTGATTCCCGCCGCCGGACCAATGTTTGTATGATCTGTTAGTATTTGTCTAGGGTCTGGTGTTTCTATGTATAATATGTATGAAGGTATATATCAAAAACAATCCTATACGGTATATAAAGAAGCAGAGCTTGTGTTATGGGTACCACATGACTGATATACTACTTATATACTTTTTTTTTAAATACATACATATTATACATAGAAACACCCAGACCCGAGACAAATAGTTGCAGATCATAAAAACATTTCCCGCGGGAATCGAACCCACAACCTTATGTGTCTCAGGCAGACCTTTACCCACTGCGCCACGGAGGTCGTCTAAAGAAAAGTTTATCTGTAAAAGGCACGTGTCCAAATTACAGTGACTAAAAAAATATTTCTCATTTTAATCTTGTCATAATTATGAGCTAAAATATTTAACGACACATTTGGTGGCAATTCGGTTCATTCTAAAATTAGGTATTGTCTAAAATATATTTAAGTTAGTCATAGCATTTGTAAAACCTTTTCGGTTGGTACCATCTAACTAAATTAGGAACGCTTAATTAAATTAGGATAAGTAAGT
This sequence comes from Lampropteryx suffumata, assembly GCA_948098915.1. Lineage (NCBI taxonomy): Eukaryota > Metazoa > Arthropoda > Insecta > Lepidoptera > Geometridae > Lampropteryx > Lampropteryx suffumata. The sequence continues at coordinate 1,007,683 of OX402551.1, forward strand.
AACAGCAGAATACCAAAGTTTCATTTGACAGTTCTAAACCTAATTTTAGCTAAAATTAGTTAGGTTGGTGCCAACATAATTGAAGCCATTAGCTATTATGCGATATTGAGATACAACCTTAAAAATACAACCATAAGAAACACTAATTATTAAATTAATTAATAAAAATTGTTAGAATTGTCTATTGTATTGACACAGAGCACATCCACCTAGCCCCAAACTAACAGCTAATAATAGCTAATAGCTAAACTAATAGCATATCTTGTATAATGGTGACCAGATGACTGATAGAATGCATAATATCTATATATTAATAAGTGAAGCAAAAAATTTGTACCCTTTTTTACAAAAATTACGCGGACGGAGGAGTGAAATTTCGCACACTTATAGTATAAATAGAGAAGGAGTGCAGAATGCTAATATTTATTTTCAACTAAGCATAGAAAATACATTCTTTTTATTAATTATGATCGAATTTTGGACCACTACTATTTTGAAATACTCGTACTTACATACTTATGAGACTTTACAAACACCAGACTCAGAAGTAACATCAAATATATGTTTGTCTTGGGAGGGAATCGAACCCAAAACCAACAAAGCAGAAGGCGAATTATAAACGAGTTTAAAACGACTACATGATAATAAACGCTGACACCCATCCAAACATTGACCGCGCTGAACTGCGTATCTTATCTTTCAACGCTTAAGCAAGTTACGTTACGTTACGTCCTCCAATCAGCCTAACTCATGAGTTAAGCGAGTGAATCGCGGGCTTTTAACCATATAAAAGCGGGCAAATATCTAACGAGACCATAAAACGACCATTAACGGACCTATTTCGAAATTTACGTTTTTCCCGCGATAAATAACCATTTCCGTAAGCAATATTTCGCTTTTAACGATGATTTTAAATATTGATAAGCTAATGGAAACAGCTTTATAAACATTAGTTAATAATATCTGCTCTGGGCTGCTGCTCCGCTAATGCCAGGATATTGCTTTTACGTTTATTTTATAAAAGTTTCCTTGTGAAAACATCAAAAGAAAACGTACCGTGAATATAACGTATCTTGTTGCGTATAATTCAAGTATTAGACTGATAATATTTTTTCTCCCTTTAAAAATAATCATGCACAATCATCTCTTCAGGTCTTTAGTTACTTAGGTCTTTTAAGAATTCAGAGGCACGAGTAAACATTATTATTTATTTTTTCAAAGTGGTTAGTTTTCTGTATGTGAGTTCCAATTACCGCCGCCGCTTATAGGAGTAATGTCTGATGACACATTCATTAATATAGTTTAAATAATAAAACAGGAAATATCATAACAAATTCAAATATAAAAGCTTTCCTATCTAAACAAAACTTCTTGGTATATTTTTATATCAACTAGCAACAAATCTCAAAGGTCAAATTGGGAGGGTTAAATAAATAAACTTCGCGTTAAGAGGGTGTGCGGAACTTTCGCTAGTTTCCAAGTTATTTCAGGGCGCGGTGCAAACTTATGCGGTCTAGGTTTGTGAAGTATTCATTTAATTTAATTCTACTAATCACATAACTACTAAGTACTATATTTACAGAAATAAACAAAATATTTTGTTTATATTACCAAACCTTTAAGCACATATCCCTCCTGATTGTAAGTTGTGCCTGTGAACGCTTGCAATACCATGGTTATCACACGAGCGGTAATCACTCTAACATTACTAGTTTCTTACATCTTCAGACTCAAACTGGAATAACATAATATGTATTACTTTTTACCTACGTTACACGCGAGTACTGCCGTGCGCAGAGGCTCATATTATTATAAAACACGTTTGAAACAGTTAAGCTGTCTAAGAACTGTATAAAACAATATATTGATATACATAAGTACTCAGACACACGTCTGTGAACGTGCCTCAAGATAAAAATAATGAGATTATTTTATTATATCATATGGTAAAGCTAGACTAGGTAAACTAGGATTTATGTACAACAGAATAAGAGCCACATTCTTCAGCCTTTTAATGTTAAACCAGTACTAATGGCTCTGTTTGGCGGCAGAAATAGGCAGGGCCTTTCATCTCATCCAATCACGTGAAGCTTTTAGTTTAATAAGAAGCAGCGGCCGTCATATAACGTATAGAGTGAGGTTATTTAATAAGACCAGTAAATAAGACCGTCTCACAACTCAACTGCGCTGTACATCTGCTAAAACATAAAATCTATATTATTCACAAACATCGGTTTGTTTTGTGTTCGGGTGATATAATATTAATAATATTATAAATAAATAAATAAATAATCCCGGATTTCACACATCATCTGGCCCCAAAGTAAGCAGAGCTTGTGTTATGGGTACCACATGACTGATATACTACTTATATACTTTTTTTTTGTAAATACATACATATTATACATAGAAACACCCAGTCCGAGACAAATACTTGCAGATCGTACAAACATTTGTCCCGATGCGGGAATCGAACCCGCAACCTTTTGCGTCTCAGCCGGGTCTTAGCCAACTGCGCCACAGAGGTCGTCAATTATAATATCAAACATAATGTCTGTGTTTCAGAAAACAAGGACAAATATAAACATAGTGAGTGTGCCACGAATTGTCTCTAGTCATTCATGGACACGGGGTTCTAGCCTAAAGTCAAAAGATACTTTATTCAATACAATCACAAGGATCACTTTGAAACGTCTTACATACTAGGTGAATTTAGGTGCCTATTCATCCTTACCCAAGCCCGAAAAGAACTGGCAAGAAACTCGTCAAGGTCCTAGCAATTTCTTACATGATCCATTTTATAACTACCCTACGAAATACTAATACAAGAGAGTTTATAAATTTCAAGTGTGTCTGTTAACTGTCTGATGGCAGAGCGACATGAGGCCATGCATTTTTATCAAAAATATAGTAATTAATTTAATAAGCTTTCTTCAAAAGACTGCCATTTATGTTTGTAGTTTAGTACCATTTTTAGGAACCTTATTATAGAAGCGCACCAACGAATCCCTGACACAAGACTAACCCGTGCTAACGTCATCAGTGATCTCGTAGTAATAAGTTTTATATTTTGTAAGTCTTTAAGGTCTAATTTATCTATAGGTTAATATGTTTGATACCTATAAGTACAATTATTTGTTGCCTGATAATGTTTTCTTGTTATTATTATATTATAAAAGTATCAACGTATGTAGTATTTATAAGTCAGTTGGTTATCAGTCAAGGGTTGAGTCTTAAACTAGATTGTACTGTGTGACATCATTTTACAAAATTTATTTATGATTACTATTACGATTACGATTAGCCTACTTTGTACCACTGTGAACTTTGAACTGTGAACTTTGAACTTTGAACAAAGTGAGGCAAAGGCCTCACTTTGTTCTGTAAAGTCATCTTGTTTTAGATCCAGTTGGATCCAATCTCTGTTAAAAGTGATATCCAGGTATTTATTATTATGTACGTTAAATACCGTTGCCAGTATCTTAAACCCAATGCCCTTGCCTTGGCAGCAAAGGAAGTGGCGCGCGCCCTCTCATTACCTCCGATATCCGCTGTGAATAAATTTGAATTGCCCCACAATCTGTTTCCGAACGAATTTCACGCCGTTTTTGAGCAGGATATTCAATATTGCTACTTATCTATCGAAGACAATGTTCTTTTCAAAGTCGCTTACTTAATAATATCAAAATAAGAAATTGCGCCATTGTTTTTGATTTATTTTCATAAGACTAAGACTAAAATACACTCATGTGTACTTTTAAAGAGACAGTAGTCTCTATCATGTAAAGGACACAGACGCTTTTCAATGTCTTCAGTTTTATCAAGATAAGTAAAAGTATGTGTAGAATTTTCTGCAACTTGGTCAGTATTAGAACATGAATAATCAGGAATCTGCTCCAGCTGTAATAAATATTATCAATCAATAAATAAAAAATATGATTGTATTGAAATATTGTTTTTTGGTGCTTTCTACTATTCAGGTAATTTTGACAACCAAACATTTCCAAAACGAAATGAGCCTCAAATAAAAAGAATGCTGTGTGTTTCCCACGATTATTCCCCGTAAAATATGATCCAAGGCCTCCAGAGCGGAACAATTTTTCACTTTCCCCTTTCGCATTTCTTTTGTTAATAAACAGTACGTCACAGGGCCACGGGAAAAATTACACAGTAAAAACCCTGTCTCATTTTTTTGCAATTTATTTTAATGTGCTTAATTTTTTTGACTTTATTCCTAAGGGCTTCTGATTATGCTCTGGCGACAACTACCTTCAGCTTATTTACTTATTTGAGTCATTAACATCGTATAAACAAATTCACATTAAAAATTGAATCAATTTTAAACATGCAAAGTGTTACGATGGTTACTTGAGACTTCGAACTAGTGCACGAAAGGAGGCCCTAGGGCGTACTTTAATCCTTTGGCTACACGGTTGGAAATAACTTGGTACACGATAAGGACTTAAAAATAATAAAAAATATTGTACCTATGCATTTTGTTTGTTAGTATTCTGTGACAGTCTTTCACGCATCGAATAACGTGTAAAGTATGTTAGCCGCAAAATTACAAATACAAATACAAATTCATTTATTTACCAAAAAAATATTAATACAGTGTTAACAAATATATGTAGTAGTTTTAATTGTAGATGGATACTAATTTTTCCACTAACCAATGCGCAAATACCAGGCAAATAATTTAGGATAATTTTTAATATTTTATTGGAAATAATACCATTACAAATTTCTCGTCATAAATAATGCATCAGTACTTTTGGGAACTATATCATCGAGCGTCTTTTCTCTTGATACAGATATCCAGTCTACTAATTTTCTACCTTATTTGATCTGGATCAACTAATAAAAAATACATCTTGGCAGTCCCATAACCCTGAAGTGGAGAGGAGATTTCCAATTTTCGAAGTAGTTTGGGCATTAACCTATTTTAACCACTTAAGCTATTTTTTTAAAAGAAAACGTCAACATCCATCATCTTCAAGTTCACTGTTAATCGATATTCCGTAAGGTTTTATTTTTCATTCCATAAAAATCCATACATCCATAAAAATACAGAATCAGGCTTCGACTCAATCAATTTCAGAAATTATATTTTTCCACGAGACTTGCGATCCATCATTGCGTTTAATTTACATAGGAGATTTTTCATACTCATTGTACAGTCGTTCATCATGCCCTGAGCTTTGTCTTGAGTCGGCCAGAGAACAGAGGCTTTTACCCAGCATAAGCGCATTGGTAGAGGTGGTAGACTATCATGTGAAAGTGTAACGAACTGAAATTGAGCTTTGTGGACAACCTTTCAAACTTTTTACTTTCGCACACGTCTCATGTTGGTTTCTCTGGAGTTTAGAAATAAAGTTAATTTATTTTGTGTCTCAATGCTTGAAAGTACTTATTAAACAAGTAAATCAAACTCAGCACAGGCTATACAAGCGTTACGCTGGTTTTCCGTTACGCCGTGTTATAGGAGAGATTGAAACGCTATGCACTTAGAGGTTGTGGTAACAGGATGGAGGGCGGCAGACTGGGAACGCGCGTTTAAGCTGCAGAAAAAGGCTGTACGAGTAATTGTTAGAGAACCATAAGAGCAAGGTCAACACAACCTCTCATTATCTCCTTTAAAATTACGTCAGTCCTTTGTCTAGTGATCGACTAAGCAGCTGTGTACGCCAGAGGACACATCGATGAATTAGCAAAGCCATCTCACCATACATACAATTTATACCGTTTATATGATTTTCAATCCTTATTAATCTTTAATACTAGTAACAAATATTTTTCTAACCATTTCGTTGCTCTTGTATGAAGTCCGATAAAATACACTACTACCTAGAGTCACCTTTGCTTGTAGGACAAAAATGCATAACTGCTGTGTTCGGTGTAAACCGAACAGCCCACAACCGGTCAAAGACTACCAAGCCACTAGCTGCTAGTCACTAGCAAGCTGACTACTCAAAACCCATGTTGTTTAAATATGAATGATGTTTCATGTGAATACATTACCAGCGGAATACGATAATTTTTTTTAAATTCAGAATAATTCGCGTAGAAAATTACGTATTTTTACGTGTTATTTTAGCGAGGTGTCTCTAGACAGCAATGAGGACATTTCCTTTAAATTCTCTGCGGGTGTGACCTACATCTGGCGCGAAAGCCTCCCGGATGTCAGCGCGTTTGATGTAAGTTTTGCGGGTAATTTTTGGGGAGTGTATTAGGAGAAGTAGGAGTTTATAGCACGTGAGGGCTGGATTCACTCACACACTTTACCTGAGACATTCATTAATTTAATTTGAAGTTGTGTAGGAATTGGTTATTGTTTTCGGTGAGTATGTGGTTCATATAAAATGTTGAACTTTACAGTCATATGATTCCGTATTTATTACGATGCTTGTTGACACAGTTTTTGAATTAAATTTGATAAATAATTCTCATAGAGCACGGAACCTTTTAAAAAAGGTAAAACAGCTACTTTTAAGCTTTTATATTTAGAACGAGCATACTTTTGTCCCGCAAGTAATGAACGAAACCTTTGTACAATTAACTTGCAGCTCGCGTGACCTGTTCCGACATACCAAACTATAAACCAAAGCAATAAACATTCGCCTATAAACCCAACAACCCAATTAACAACCAAAATATTGGTACACCCGAACATATTGGTACGTACACGAAACGAATTCCACTGAAATAAACGCACCCCTATCATTACCACGAAGACAGAATCGATTCGGCTCCATTAAACCACAATACGGGGCCCGTACAATAATAACAGTAATCCTACAAATCTACATATCACACGTTTCATTTCCCCCTTTCATCCACACAAGAACTTACACAATCATATCTTACACGCGACCAAAACGACTGCCGACCTTAACCCGTACACTTTAAATCGACTTTTCTTCGGTATAAACTTTGCAGGCCGCAGAATTACTGTGGCAAATAAATATGCCTTCACTAGATAGAAGACATGGCAGTAAAAAAGGGACTAGAATGGTGACAGTAAAATGGAGGCAGAAGCAAAAAATCGCACGGTCCTTGTGATATCATGTCAAACCCTTCGTAAATGGTTTTAAATAAAGATAAAGTGTCAATACTCTAGTTCTACAAGGGGTTCATTGTCCAAGTATAGATATTGGAATAAATCTGGATTGATTACTGATGATCAAACGGTTCGGAAGTTTTTAGACAATGGCCTTAATTCTGTTGGCACCACCTAACTAATTTTAGCTATAATTACGTTTTAAAAACTAAAAGGAAACCGACTTCATTGAATTAAATTTGAACCTATAATACATTTTTAGTGGAAAGTAGATGTATTTTGTATATATATAATATGGGTAGGCCAAATAAACGCACCGCTCCAATGAGACAGCGAGGTATCGAAGTACATGAAAACATCAACGATGATTTTTTTTAGATTTTCGTTGATTTTTCAACTCGACCGTTTTTGATAAAATTTATATGGGACCCCTTTCAAACAAAAAAATATTTTTTTAAATCGGTTCAGCCGTTTTTGAGTAATCGGTGAACAAACATAAAAAAAGAGATTCTGACGAATTGAGAACCTCCTTGTTTTTGATAAAGTCGGTTAAAAATTAGGTTTAGAAGTGTCAAATGAAACTTGGTGTTATGCTGTTACAAACTTATCCTAATTTAATTTTATCTAATTAAATTAAGCGTTCCAAATTTAGTTAGATGGTACCAATCAAATAGGTTTTACTAATGCTATGACTAACTAAAATATATTTTAGACAATTCCTAATTTTAGAAATGAACCAACCGAATTGCCACCTGTAATTTGATAACTTTATCATTTTAAAATGAAAAATGTCAAAAGTATATCAAACAAATAGATGAGATAATCTATTTGTTTGATATACTTTTGACGAACTCGCTTATCACGCGGGCTCGTAAGTATAATGATTTATGAACGGTGTAAACAAGCCATGATTTTATTTTATTTATTATAATCTTATTGACTTTGGACAGACTATTAATTGCGTCATCACAGTTAACTACTAACTTATAGACAGTTGTAGTAATACTAATGATATATTAGGGAAAAAAATTGTAGGTATTTCTAGAATTACCTGATTTTCGTTTTACAAAAATAAAAACGTTGACAGAACAGAGCTACGTCCACGAGTGGATCACATTCCGTAATCACCCGTATCAACCGATTTCCATATCAAACGTCGCAGAGCGTCGCAGTGCAGTGATGACAGTGACAGGTCGCGTGTCTGTCTGTCATTACCAGCTCTGTGACAGGACCCGCAAATTCAAAATTAATGACGTAACGGTGGCATGGATGAAGGTTGGGGTACTATTTTAGACGACTGACAAGGAATTTATTTTTATTATGATATTTTTTGGGAACGCAAATGTAATGTAACGTAGGTATATAATTTCACCAATAAAGTAAATCTTTGCAAAATTTAGGCTTATAGTCTACTCAATACGAATAGAGTCGTGAATCATTGCGTTTTCTAGCTTGTTTAGTTCATAAATGTCACTCCATCATACTCACATTTAAGCAAACCTATCTTAGATATCTGGCTCAGTTGGTAGCAGCTCTGCTTTCTGCGCTGAAGGTTGAGGGTTCGATTCCATCAAAGGACAAACATTTATGCGATGAACTGTATCTGTATGTGTATTCTGTGTCTGGGTGTTATAAAGTATCAAGTCAAGTCAAGTCAAAAGACACGAGGCCATGCATTGCATGGCCTCGTGTCTTTTGCATGCATGGCATTATCAATAATATAGTCATTTATATTATAATAAGCTTTCATTAAAAGACTACCTTTTATGTATGCTTTAAATTTCTTAATAGGTAGTTTAGTAGCATTTTCATTTTCAGTAGCATTGCATTTTAGCATTTCCGTGTTCCCAATGTTCCCATGTACCGTGTTCCCGTATCCAAAGTATATTTAAACCTACACCTCTTCTAATTGTGTCTGTTTCTTCGAAACAGTGTGGTAATTATGATGTATATTCAGTTCTCGCTTCAATTCAATTTTATTCAATTCAAACTGTTCCTTTACATATTTATTTTATCCGCAAAAAAACAAGCGAATCAATTCTCCTTTTAATACCCAACCTTTCTGTCAAAGGCAAGTAGGTATCTTCTTCACCAAATATTATGTACCTTACCTAAGTAGGTATGGTACATATATAAGGTCCTTACCTACTGGCATTGCTAAAACCCGCCGAGGGTTATTTCCGTAGTTATTTTACCTGAGTGAAACGTAGCCTATTGTGCCACGTATTTATCCAAAGAATACCGATACGTATGATTTACAAGGGTCACTCGTGTAGGGTCATTTACCTCAAGGGCCCTTTATGCAAATTGGTAGGCGAAGTGAAAATAAAAACATTGATAAGCCGCTTTGTTGAAGTGATCGAATGTTATGTCGATGGGTTTGGGATCCTTTTCTTCCATATTTTGCCTGCAATTTTAATACTTGAATAATTTATGGGTTTGGATTTGTGGTTTTGAATCTTGAGATTTAGGCTGATTCACTGCATAGTGATTAATAATAGGCATAAGAGTTATTTGTTGATAATATCGTTGTAAGTCAAAGGTAAACATAGGTACGTTTACGAATGTAGATAAACGGGCACTAATCACAAAACAATTAAATATTAAAGTGTAAAAATGTGAAATGAATCAAATTATGTAGTTAATATTTTATGTAAATCATAATATTAAAACTCGCCATATCTGCAATATGTTTGCTCGACAAGCAAGCGTTTCAGCCTATTTAAAATGACCGTGCTTAGACCCATGACATGCATCAAATTCGATGACTTCGTAATATCTTCCGCTGTAGCGATCCGAGTTTGTGTTGAATCCGGGTGTGGTGCACGTGCGAGTGCCCACACTTCAGATAGGAGTCCAGGTAACTTCTCACTTAACTTGCTATTTAACAGATGACTATGCAGGGCAACGTGAGAATACCCTAATAGGCTCCTGAAATGTGGCCTCGCAGAAATGTCACTCCGTATTCGCACAATAGCGCTTATGGCCCTTTTCTGCATCATGGTTGCGCGCTGGGATCACGACCCGTATCAGCCGGCTCAGCGCGTAGCACGCACTTTCATGTTTTCCACATAACTTGTACTGTGTCTCGCCCATTGAAAGAGCCTATCAATTCGGAGCCCAAATAAAATTTTGTGCGCTATCTACACCATCTAAATCTACATTTTCGATTCACAGTCGAAAAATAAATGTATTATTTTTAACTAAAACATTATATTTCTTTCTTTCTATTTCTATATAAATTAAATGATAAGTACGTACCAAATGTTTGTTAGTTTATATATTTGTAAGTGATTTTAAATTTTCATATATATGGATATACCCACATAAGTATACTAAAATCTAAACTGTCGACCCACAAAACAAAAAACGACAAAACAATTGACGTTCAACAAGGATGTAAAACGTGATAATGAGTTGCGTGTTGATGTTTAAATTTATACAATAATACATTTTTATTCAAGCAGTATTTTCAGATTTGGCGAAGCGTATCTATTTGATATTTGGAGTAAAAACACTGTCTGCGGCGGGCGGTTCGCACTCCGTACGGTGATAGATGATTCCCTGCAGTGGGGAATGAAACTGCAGAATGGAAGCACAAAATATTCCATTGAAATACTTATCAGAGGCGAATATTATTTGCTCATAGAATTATTATTATGAATTACTAAACAGTTTTTACTTAAATAATTGTATAGACTCTTTGCTACCACAGCAAAAATGTGGTCCTATCGTTGGGGGGAAATATACCCCTGTGCATCTGTGTTTAGACCCCGCCAACGCTCTAAACTATGTATGATATAGATCCAGCAGCAACTTTTTGATTTCTACAGACGATTTCATATATTTATCATAAGTTATTACAGATAGCTACAGTATCACTTACCTAAACGAAAGCGTAGTCAGCGGCCGGTACGACTTGTGGCTGCTCGGGTCCGACATCGGCGTCCCCCAGAAGTCATTCTTAAACACTTTGTACACGCTATTTCCACCGTTCACGTCACTGTTTGACACTATAGCCGGGATATCGTCATGCACGAACTCGCCATTTAAACTATTTGCATACGTCAGTGCACCAACTGACGCCACCAGTGTGTAAACCACCCAATCACTCTCGCATAACACTTTCCATGGTTTTTGGGTCACTTCTTCGCGTACCGGTGGTAATGGGCGGCGTTTCATTTTGTCACGCTTTTGAGCACTTTAAAAGTCAATATCTATTGCACAAACTTTAATGGTCGACATTTTTTTGGCACGTACTTTTAGTTACCATTATTTTTATTCGGCTGTATATTTTTGTCTATAATAAGCACATTTTAACTAAACATTGCATAGAACAAACATTTAGATTAATTATTATACAATTAAAGTCACAAGCACTTTGAATAATAAATAATTAAATAATAAATCAATATTGATGGTCAATTGGTCCCTCTTTTGTGTAATAAGGATGACTGGTAAATATATATATTGGTGGACAATCCACACATCACCATCTTGCTCCAAACGAAGTGATTAGCTTGTAAATATCGTATGACGTTTAATATATGTGGAGATGACTGGCATAATACTTTTAAAAATATACCTAAAATACTTTTTAACACCCAGATACATGTTCATCACAAATGTCACCCCTATTGTAGCACAAATTATTCTCAGTATATAAGTTAGTATGATGTGGACATAAACACAGACTACTCAGAAAAGGCCGATTATTCAAAACCTGAATACTACAAAATGGAACAAAGCAATTTTCCCAGAAAGCAAACAGATCTCATCGATTTGATATATCGCCACTCTGAGCTTCATGCATACGCAATTGGCAAACAACTGGCTGTGCACGGAAGGCTGTTTCTAACCTGTCCCGAGCAACTGCCTTTAGGCGGGGTACAGACAAACAACTCAACCATTTTTGGTATCTATCAAGCCGAAAGATGCAGGCTCAACAATCAGCGGCTTCATAAACTTCATGAAAATCAGTTATAAATCTTTAAATCACATAAATAGTTACATTTATTAACAGAAATGTACAGAATAATATAAGATAATAAAAAATACATTTGTAACAGTTCAGCTATATATATTAAGCAGAAAAAATATGTAGTTAAATTACATAGTTTTTCTAATTTCGTGATTAGTTTTTGTGATCAGTTTTGATCATAAACTCGTATTGACGAACAGCAATGAAAAAATATTAATATCGTTTAATATTATTATTGTATTTATATATGTTATCTCGATGAATACTAATAAAGGATCTTTTGCATAGTTAATCCTGCTTCTTAAAAATTTGAATCGTTAAGCAAAGTTAATGGTAGATAAAAATACTATGAGAAGTTACTTGTCAATACAACAGTACCGCAATAATATTAGTACAATTTTTATCGTGTAGTTTGCAGGTTAAGCAGTTATTGTCTTGTATATCCCCAGCCTAAACTGAACTAAACTCATACACGTTTGATGGATCGCCGTCGCCGAATACATCAGCATCGAGGGTCAGCGCCGACCGCTGATGTCATATTCATGAGAGCCTGCTCCGGCTGGGTAAACGATCTAGCCGGGTCTTAGTTCTTTTTTACCCAGTCCGACCCTTTTCATTTTCGTTGTCTATGGTTCCGTTCGAAAAACTTTACAAGCTACGATGAGAACGCTATGTAGTAGAATTAACTGGGCTCTTAACTCAGTAGTAACTCTTCCTTCAGCAGTAGGTTGTGTATTCGATAATATTTGTGTGATGAACATGAACTTAATAAAATTACAAAATATTTATTAGACTCACCACTCATTCAAAATACAGAAGAAAATGGACTTGAGGAACAAATGTGAGTTCTGTCTGGGTGTATACAGTATCCTATGTGTGTTTTATAAGTATATGAGTACTCGTATTATATCAGTCACCGGGCTACCAATAATATAAGCTTTGATTACTTAGAGGCTTAATAGTGCTGTGTAAATTATCCACCAATATTTATTATTATTTTTATTTAATAATGATTCTGCAATACGTATTCGGATTTTAGGTTCAATACACGGTGGTGTACATTTATATTTAGTTATAATAGTTATAAGTAAACGGTATAAAGTAACCGGACTAATAAAGTTTTTTTTAATGAAGTTAAGCCTACCAATGTATACAGAACCACAAGTTACGAACTCACTCACACTTGTCCACCTTTTTATAATTCTTGGTGGATGCCTCACGACTTTTTTAAAAGCTTGATTTATGACCGCTGGTGACTCTGAAACAAAGAACAGAAATGATTTATAAACATTGTATTGTCGTTTTCTTATTACGTGCGGTTTTATTGTACAGGGCACGCACAATACCATTCAGAGACTTTACCCGGGAGATAAATGTTTCGTGATGTATTTAAAGTCTGTAGAGACATGCGACAACCACACCACAATGACTAAATGTTTCGCTTAACAATTCTGATACAAGTACAATGAGTGCAAAAGCTTCTATTGCTGCTTGATAACGGTATAAGCAAGTGTTTGCTGTTTGCTTCAGAGTATTAGAGTACTTATAAGGTAAGTAATAGACAACCCTGTCGGCTCTGTTGGTAGTTCTGCTTTCTCCGCTGTGGGTTGGGAGTTCGATTCTCTCCCAGAACAAACATTTATGTGACGAAAATTGGTGTTTGTTCTGTGTCTGGGTGTTATGGAGTACCTTTAGTATATATTTGAAAATATATAAATACTCTATCAGTCATGTGGTCACCATAATACAAGCTATGCTTAGTTTGAGGTTAGATGGTGTTGTGTGCGTTGCCTACTAATATTTATTAATATTAATATTTAACCAATAAAATACTTATGTCCGAATTCATCGTTTTTATTAAAGTAGTATAACTCTTAGGTATTCAATTGATATTTTATTTTATATTAAGTTTTATTTTATACATGTTAATTATAGCAGAAATTAAATCAATAAATTGTCTTCTTAAAACAAATACAATTGAATTATAAGTAAATGTTATGTACGTTAAAATCATAGACAATTCTAGACGGCCATTCCGCGATGAAGTTTAGAATAGAAAAATGACAATCGACTGCGATTTTTTTATTTTTAAATTTTCAATGTAATATATAGGCAAAGAAGAAGAAACCTAAATCAAACTTGGCAAAAATGATGTCATGCTATTTATATTTTTTTTCCTAAAAAGCCATGAGCTAAAGTTGAAAATATCAATCAAAACTTCAATTCCACATGCAATACCCAAGCAAGATGAGATGAGTGACAAGCACTCTCAGATTGCGAGCGTCGTACATACATCTAGCGACTAGATCTCCAGATTGAGTTACTCCCACCTCGTTACAGTTCCGGCACGCTACGCATTCACTTCTGACAACTACATGCCACACCAACTTTAGGTCAAGAGTTAATTTTACATATTGGATGGAAGATGGGAAAATAAGACAATAAAGTAGGAACTAATATCCTTATTATTTATGCGAGTTTGATTATGTGAATGTTTGTTATTCCTTCACGCCATAAACAATGTTGGGATGAATGGTAAGTATATAGTAAATAGTTGCAAATAACATTAGGCTACCTCTTATCTCGTACAACTGCCGCCATAGTACTAGGTAAGATACAACGCGGACGAAGCCGCGGGTTTTATTATTACTTATTTATTTATTTTATTGGAAAATTAACAGCTATCATAACATAAATAGATTAAAGTAATAATAACAGAAAGCTAATGACACATTTTCACGTGTAGTAACAATATAACTAACAACAATGTGAACATAAGTAAACATAACAAAAACTCAAGACAATGACGTGGAGTAATAGAGATACACTATGAATTTAAAATTAATGTAGGTAAACCTAAGTACCTACGTCAGCATTAAAGTAACCTCTGGTCAGTCGCTGTCTGACTGAGTTAACGCTCGTACAGAATAGATCTAGATCTAATTCAAGATGCCTGCAAAACTTATTGAATAGCACTTGTTGGCCATAAAAAATATATTTTATGCAAAAGTTGTACTTATAAATGGTGAACAAATAATAAAGATAAAAACAATTTCTTAGTAGTTTCTGATCTGTATTCAAATTTTTAAGATTACGGCTGCAGAGTAACATAATTTGTGTTACTAGTTCTCAATCAACGAACATTGCGCTGCCTGTTCTGTTTCTTAAATACTATTAGGTATATCCTAATAATCCTTACTTAATATATAATTTTATAAGGCCAATAATATAGCTTACATATAAGAATAACACATAGGCTGTAATTTATAAAGATATTTTATGAATTGTCCAAAATATAACTAAAAAAATCTGCCATCTGTGAGCTATTCTGGCGTGCGCTGCATAAGCCGTTATAATTACACGAAGTACTAATCTTGCGCAGACGAAGTCGCGGGCACCAGCTAGTAATATGTTAAATGTGAATGTAAGTTTGTTTGTTACGCTTTTACGCGAAAACTACTAAACCGATCATCATGAAACTGTGTACACATATTCTTGGAGGTATTAGAAGTAACATAGGAAAAAAAATATATTTAAGATATTTATATGGCAAAACAACGTTTGCCGGGTCAGCTAGTAACTAATATGTATTATAAATCCGAAAGTACCTCTGTCTATCTGTTTGTTACGTTTTCACGCCTAAGCCGCTGAACCAATTTTGTTGAATTTTGGTATAGAGATAGATGGAACCTTGGAGAAGGATATAAGCAACTTTTTATGTAGGTACCGCGCGTACGAAGCCACGGGCAGCAGCTAGTGTACTATGTATTCTCACGTGATTTTTTTGGCACTAATGAACTAAAACAGTTAATAAATAAAGCACAGTTGCCAAAACAGACGTAGCGTGCCGGCGCGGAATTTGAAATGCTAATGCTGTGTTTCCGCAATTCCTTCCCATACTGCGAATTAAAATCTCGATGGCTTTATGCCATTATCCTTTGTTTGCGAGACGTTGAGAAACTCACTGACATTTCATTTCCTACTTGCGCAATTTATCTGCGAGTTTGGGCTAAAGTTTGAGCGTCCTCAAATGCGATGGCCGTCATTACGACCGTAGAATGCAAGACTGCTTTTCTGATTAGATACTTGTAGCGAAGTTTGCACTACATACAAGTACTGATTTTACTTAAGTAGGTAGGTAGGTAGGTGGTTCGTTACATTAGTTTTAGAACCTAGTAATTAATTTTAAATAAAAAGAGTATTATTTTTTGCATTTTTTTGTTAAAAGTTTTTATTTTTATATATTTTTTTTGTTATAATCTACTAATACTAATACTAATTTTTGATAACTTTTAATATTTTAATGCGTGCATTAGAACATTACATTAGAATCAGTGAGTGAACAATCAATCATGCCCTGTTTTTCTACTCTTAAGCCTATTTTTTTTTTCCAAATTTATATGAGACTAATTTCGGGGTATATATACCCTTTCTAATAGAAAAAATACTTATCAACATCGGACTAAAAAAAGGCGTGGTCATACAAATATATATATAATATAAAAATATATACACGTCGACTTGAGAACCGCCCTTCGTATATTAATCGGTTAAAAATTAAAAACACTCAATATAAAATAAAAGTTTGGAATATAATTAACAGTGTCTATGGAAATTATATAATTCATAATAATGTAATTAACTCAAACATGAACAATACAATCACTAAGCAAGATGTCGCAAAGGCATTTGAAACTTTTTTACTGACATTCCAGTCTCCACTACAAAGTCCTTAAACTCTTCTCATGTAATAGCAGAATCATTGTTAAAAAAAGTTTACTGAATGTGACATACAATTTCACTTTGAATATGTAGACAATAACGATATTATTAAGGCATTCTAACTGATTAATGTAAAAAAGACAACTGATCCCTGGGGTATTTCTGTCAGCGTTATAAAACCATTCATTGACATTATTTTACCAAAAGCTTTCATATTTAATCCATGTCTCCTTGGTGTATTTGATGATTTAATTAAACGTAGACTAATAAACCGTTGATTGGCCTGTCATCACAGTTGGTAGTGCTCTGCCTTCTGTGCTGTAGGTTGGGAGTTTGATACCCTCTTAGTATAAACATTTGTGTGATGAACATAGTTGTTTGTTTTGTATCTTGGTGTTATAAAGTATCAGTACCTGAATGACCGAGTTTTGCTCGGTATTTATAGGAATAAATAGATTTCTAAAAAAAAACCTAGCTAGATCGATTTATCGCCTCCAAAACCCCCTGCATACTAAATTACATGAAAATCGTTGGAGCCGTTTCCGAAATTCAGATTATATATAAAAGAGTTGTTCATTAAAAGGTATTAGATAAGTATGTATTTAAAAATATACAAGAATTATATCAATCATCTGGTCACCATAATACAAGTTAAGCTTAGTTTGGGGTTAGATGGTATTGTGGGCATTTCCTACCAATGTATATTTATTTATTTGTAAAATATATTAATTGCCGCTGCAATTTTTGCAATAGAAAGTGAAATGATATAGTTTATCAAAATTCGGACGTTGTATATCACTGCATTCTGTGCGTTATATCATTGAGATATATATCACCCACTCTAGCATTCTCGAACACGCTCTAAATGTATTAAAAAACTCACATATCATATAATAATGGCGTTATAGCGGTTTAACACCGTAATGAGCATGTCGCCGCTTTTAGGAGAATCCGGTTAAATGTGTCCTCTGGAATCTTGTCGAATCTACTTGAGAGTTATAGAATGAGATTCCTGACTTTTAAGTAAATTGATTTCAGAAAGGTTTTACTGATTTCTGAAACTTGCCAAGTTTCAGTAGTGTAGGATCTTTTATCTACCATAGTATACCTACAAAATTAGTGCAAATAACCATTAGTAGGTACCTACATACGTGTTCTAATAGAATAGAGATAAAGCGATTGATTCCTACAAGCAAACCAATTACAGTGTTTGCTGCCTACATCTAACCAATCGCAGTAATTACCATCCAAACCCAAAAACGACTCATCGTGCTTGCTCATCACGGACATTGCAAAACACGTAAATGTAACCAACATGACCGTTAATACACCATACCACAAATGAATAAACAAAAAATTTAAGGATAATGCACACAACATTTAACCCCAAACTAAGCATAGCTTGTATTATGGTGACCTGATGACTGATATAATACTTATATATATTTATATACATACTTATATAACACCCAGACACAGAACAAACACCTATGTTCATCACACAAACGTTTATTCTGGGAGGGAATACCACCTGAGCTGTCAGGCCAGTTATATACATGTTTATAATACCATATAACACCTAGACCCAGAACAAACACTTTTTTTTGCGTAGCCCAAAGTCCGGCTGAGACGCAGAAGGTTACGGGTTTAATTCCCGCCGCGGGACAAATCTGTTTTTATGATCTGCAAGTATTTGTCTCGGGTCTGGGTGCTTCTATGTTTAGTATGTATATATTGGTATAGTTACATAATATGTAGTATATGTTGTGTGAAATGTCCGGCATTATTTATTTATTATAGATGGATAGATAGTATCTATCACTCCATATACTTTTACCACCTATATACTTTTTTTTAGATATATATATAGAAACACATAAATTTTCTTCTGTTATTTTATGTATGTTTGTGATTGTAGCTTCAAATAAATGTCTTTATCGATAGATACATAGGTGTCCCATTAATCCATGTGTGTGTTGCAGCCAGACAAAACAGTCATAGCTCAGCGCGTAGTTTTGCTCAAAGAGCATACACTGATTTTCTTTTTTTTTCATCCTTCGAAGTGACAAGTTTAGATAAAACAAAAAAAGTTCTATGTTTTGAAGTTTTGAAAGTGATGATAAGATTGGCGGAATTGTAATACTCAATATTTGTCCACTTTCTTAATGTTTTCAAACTATACCGTCATAAAGTATGAAAGCACATAACTTTGTTTAAGTTTGTAATCACAAAAAACATTTTACAGTATTTGGATTTTGCCTTTTATTTGTGCTTGTATGTGTCCTTGTTTCTAGCCAAATTTATAATTCTAGATCAACGGGAAAAAGCCCATAGGTTGATTTTACTAACGAGTTCGAAATATGCGACATAAATATCCGTATTCAAGCCATATTTTTTGATTGGATTGACGTGATTTTTTTACACCTTCAAGGGATGGAAGACCTTGGTGTTTGATATTTATTTCAGCTTGATACTTATACGCGTTCCTAAGAAAAAGGGTCTTGAACTACCGACATACAATGTGTAATTCTACACATACTTTAAATCAATAAGAAGATTAAATCGATTTTAACCTACTTATCGATTTGATACGTTGCACGATTATGTAATTTGGATGACAATATAATAAATTGGTACCATTGAGTTGATCTGATGAGTTGATCTGATTGAGTTGATCTGATGAAGATGTACCTAATGTGGATAGTAGAGCTCTTTAATGTGAACAATGAAAACATTTTAAGTTTGGACTCATTTGGCTTGTTTTAACGTTTTAATCACATACCTAATTACATACAGGACATTTCACGCATCATTTAGTCCATTGAAAAGTTACATTTGGGTATGCATTTGTCAGAGGACGCAATTTTATTTTTTTAATGTGTAGGGGGGGTCAGTAGAAGCTTAAGTTCAAGTTTGTGGGGTCGGCACCCTTGTCCCCCGGCCGCCATCTTGGAAAAGGGGGTGCAAAGGGTTTTCGCGCTGTATCTCGTAAACTAGTTACCTTACAGAAAATTTAATCAAACATAAAATGTAGCAAATTAAATTTCCTACAATTTTATTTCTATTACTTTTTATCGTCAAGTGACCAACAAAAAAGTTATAAACAAAAATAAATGAAAATTTTGTAACAAATTTCCTTTTGGAGGTTATAACTTTTTTTCAGTTCATTTTACAATAAAATGACATCACAGCAATTTTGTAGAGGGTTTTTCAACGAACAAAGAAGAAGAATGCGTTCTATAATATAAATTACCATATTATTAATTTACACATGATGCTAAATGCTACGTCAAATTATAACATTTTATTTCTTTCTTTCTTTCATACATAAATACATGGCCTCATTTTGTTCTGCCCTCAACAGTTAACAGTTAACTGACAGATTTGAAATGTATAAACTACTTTAATGTATTAGTTTTTCGTAGTTAAGGTAGTTATAAGATGGATCATACAAATAAAACGCTAGGACCAGGACGAGTTTCTTGCCAGTTCCTCTCATACTTGGGTTAGGAGGAATTGGCACCTAAATTCACCTAGTCTTTTTCTTATCGTGTCACAAGATATCTCTTATCAGTGTGATGAAAGAATTAAAGTGCGCCTCAGAGGCTCCTTTCGTGCACTTAGGTAAGCCTTAATATAAGCTTTCGACCTTGCTGACAGGACCCGCAGGAAAGACGAATCAGTACATGCGATGTCGGTTCGATTGCAGCATAACGGATGGCACCGAGCCGGGCTTGTTTTAAGTTTTTCTTCTCATTTGCTAGCTCTTCTGTTAGTCAGCAGGGGGACTAAAACTATTGCAGTTGTCTCCATCATCAGTCGCCAGCACTTATCTGGGATCAGTTCCACGTAGAAATCCTCACTCGAAGTGTTATATAATTCAGCGAAAATTACCAACCCCGATTTTACAGTCAGTTACGGGTGCGGGTGCCATTTTTGATGATCCTCAGCTGATTGTTATGGAGTACAGCTGATGTTAAAAGTAAAACAATTATAAAATAAAAATTATTTTTGTAAAAAAATCATCTGAAGGGATGACAGGTGTCATGTCATTCACCTAGTATGTAATACGTTTCAAAGTGATCCATATGATTGTATTTAATAAATATATTTTTAACGTTGTCTTTGAGTAGAAATTAATTTTATTCTATGTCTTTATACAATGATTTATTCTGTACACAAGTGAACTAACATTATATAAAGTACCTTTATTATGTATCCATTTACTAACTTAATTATTTATTATATATGATAAATAAGTAATGTATGTGTTTTGATCGGTATTCGTAACGTCACACATCACGTTAGGCTCCTTCCGCAAATCAGCGCTGCTCCGATCCTCCATTCATTGGTTCGATACAGCATCATGCTAGGACGGTGACCTATTTGCCCCTCACAACAATCTAGGTAGTTAGTTTTTAAGTTATTATTATTTTTTGAAAACTATGTAAGTGTCCTGAATGCTAGGTCAAATAAAAAAATATTTCCCTCTTGCATACTACATTAACTCCTAATAAAACTCTGATGATGAACTCAAAAGCGGAACTTTTCACTGCATCAATGATTAGATGTACCTACGCAGTACATAGGTAGTTACAGAACATCTATTAATATTTGACTAGTGCAAAAAACATTGCTACTGACACTCGACATGACGTAAGCACTACGCCAAAAAATGCTGGAATATTTACACAGTAGTAGTGAAACAGAAACGCAGAAAAGTGTCCGTGTGGATGCTTTATTGGACAGTATGCTCAATCGATGGATAGAAATAGAAGATTACCAACCATGATTGACGACCGTTGGAAGACCGTCGCATGTAGGAGTAATCCTGGATTAGTGACGTTCATAATATTTGAAAGAGGTTTACGGTAGCTTATGATCATCTTTGTTACCAATGTTAGCATTAGTGTAAGTTTGTCGGTGTCGATTGAACTTCGTTAAAGTGACAAGGTTTATGGTCTTATTTCAATATTGTAAATGCGAAAGATTGTGAACATGTTTTTATATTTGTTTGTTGTTTAACTGACACTGCAACAGCTAGGCAGATTTCAATGACGCTTAGATATAGTCAGTAACCTGGAATTATTGGATGAATTTTTATTATGTAGGATATAATTAGTGTTTTTATACGTATAGACGTTGAGCCTTTCCATTTAGTATGTATATACGATACTAAATAAATGCCCTGACAGCTCAGTTGGTCTGCCTTCTGCGCTGTAGGATGTGGTTTCAATTCCCTCTCATGACAAACATTTGTGTGGTGAATGTATGTCTTTCTTCTGTATCATAAGGTATGTAGGATGTACCAAACTGGGACTGATGAGGGGCGCAGCACCGCGCACCCAACCACAGACAAAAATTATAATTCGAAATGTTTTAGGATCTATTAAAGTGCAAATTTTTAATATTGTAGTACTTGTTATTAATATCCTACCATTTCTAAACGGCTAAAAGACGCTTCTTTGGAGCTTCTAGCCTCATTTAGATATGAAATTTTATGAGCAATGCCAGAACTAGCCGGAAAAGACTGAATTAGATTTTTGTAATCAAATTACTAGTGCTTTAGGCGGAAGACAAGAACACTGGTGTCACTTCAAAGACATGTAGATCAGGGTTGGGATCTCCTGTCTCCTGTAACCTGTGTTATTAGGGTAATTTCTGTGGTCAGTTAGAAACATTCGAATAGACTTATAGTATTTCACATCTTTAAAAACCATAACTATACTGTGCTTAGTAAATAGATGTTAACCATGAAGAAACTAGGGACAGAAACAAAGAAGGATAAATTAACAGTATATAACGGTATGTCCGCAATGTAGAGACTTGATCCCAAACTGCAAGTATAAATCTGATACCGTCGACGCACTTTGTTTCAACTTACTCAATTTATTATTCCCGAAGTTGTTCCTATATTCTGTTTAAGTACTGGTTCCCTCAAAAGTGGTAACGGTCTTAGGACGGTGTATTGTAGCGGACATAATTTAACATGATAATAGCAACAAATATTTGCAGATCATACCAATAGGTTATTAGACAGTCAGACGCTTTTGGGTACTAATAATACAGAATTTGCCTTATTTCCAGTATAATTAATGGGACAAATGAGACCAAAAAATTTTTTGTTTTCATTTGACCTTACCTTACAATCTTTGACCTATGACCTAACTACTTTTTGACCTTTATTGGCGATCTCTGTGGCTCAGTAAACCGTGGCCCGGCTGAGACGCAGAAGGTTGCGGGTTCGATCCCCGCCACGGGACATATATTTGTATGATCTGCAAATATTTGTCTCGGGTCTGGGTTTTTCTATGTATAATAATGTATGTATTTACAAAAAATATAGTATATGAGTAGTATATCAGTCATGTGGTACTTATAACACAAGCTCTGCTTACTTTGGGGCCAGATGATGCTGTGAGAAATGACCGGCATTATTTATACTACTAAGACAAAAAATGGCATAATTTTCAATCAAAACGGGATATTTACCATGTTTATGTGAGTTTCAATACCTTGATGGTTTCAAAAGTTATAAAAAGACTTATTTGATTACTAACTTAAGTGCTGTTACTACTTTGGGGTTTAAAAGGAAGGTCTTTAAAATATTGAAGTTACTGTAAAAGTTGGACTGACTATAACGTCGTTACATGACAGCTGCCGTTTTTAAGAGAAGCAGACGTTATTTCTCGCAAATTGTTTAAAAATATCGCTTATCAAGATAAGGCTCGTGCAAAGTTTCGTGCTGGATGGAAAAAGTTTCGTCCCGGCGGGCCTCCTCGGCTCGGATTACGTTTGTTGTGGTTGTCTGGTAAAGGCTTTATAAATGTTTAGTAGGAGAATAATGTTTCATTAATAGTTTGTTTTGGTTTTTGTGATAATTTTTTCAATAATAACCCCGGCACAGTTGTCTGTAACCACTATTTAAAATCCTCATAAAGCATACATTAAGAATAGTCTTTTGAAGAAAGCGTATTATGCTATAAATGAATATATTATTGATAAGAATGTATGGCCTCATGTCGCTCTGCCCTCAGACAGTTAACCGACATACTTGAAATTTATAAAATCTCTTGTATTAGTTTTTCGTAGTTAAGGTAGTTAAGATGGATCAGGCAAAAAAGCGCTAGGGCCAATACAATACAATACAATAAATCTTTATTCAATAGAATAACAATGACCACTTTGAATCGTCTTCTTACATGCTAGTGAATCTAGGTGCCGGTTCCTCCTAACCCCAGTTCAAGAAGAATTTCGTTTGTCTTTTATAGGGCAACGTGTACGCTTCTATAACAAGGTCCCAAGCAACGTATTAGATTTGTCGACTGGCAAATTTAAAAACGTAATTAAACAGAAACTGTCTGTTATAGCATATTATAAAATATTTGATTATTTAGATGACAAAAAGGCTTGAAATGAATCTGCCCCAACTCGACTCTGCATCCGTAACAAAATTGGCAAGGATCATACAAAAAAGTGTTAAGACCAGACTAGTTTCTTGCCGGATTCTTCTTGAACTGGGGTTAGGAGGAACCGGCACCTAGATTCACTAGTATGTAAGAAGACGATCCAAAGTGGTCCTTGTGATTTTATTGAATAAAGAAAGATTTGTATTGTATTTGTATTTGACCGTATTCAGTTGTAGTAAGAACTGATTTGAGACTTTGAACGGTTTAATCTCTTATGATGCTCAAGTCTCGTTTCCCTTAAACTCCTTGGGTTTGCTTTATTTCAAAAGTATTATATCCACCTCAAGATCTAAAAGTAGGAGTCACCACCAGTTTTACACAGGTATACTTTTGAGAAATACAGGATTTCTACTCTGTTGACAAGGCTTTACTCACGTATTATTTTGTTGATAGAGGCACCGACACAGTTTCGATTGATCTAGAGAATCTTCATCATTATTTGTTAAATAAATAATGCCGGACATTTCACACAGCATCATCTGACCCCAAAGTAAGCAGTGCATGTATTATGGGTACTACATGACTGATATACCATTTATATACTTTTTTTACCTACATACATATTATGCATAAAAACACCCAAACCCGAGACAAATGCTTGCACAAACAAACATTTGTCTCGTGGCGGGAACAGAGAATCTAAGTGTATCTAGTTTTACGTGATTTTCAGGGTTTTTATCAGGTTGTACGTTTACTTCCAGTTTAATTACACGTTGATTGTAAACGAGTTTACCGTCCGTAAAGCCACAAGCGGCTAATCTTCCGCTTGTTCCTAATTCGATTAAACTTGCGAGTCTTGGCAGGAGTTGGCAACTCTTGCCAGACTCTTAATTATGTTTTCGGTTCCCGCGGGGTTGGTACCTCACGCAATCCGATTGGAGGGATCGATTCGCTGTAACTTTAGTTACCAACCGAGACTACCTTCATAATGGCTAGTCGGCTGTAGGTAGGTAATAAGGCTATTTTATAGTCGCCATACAACCTAAAACTAGCGTGGTGCTAGGAAATTGCCTTATCTTGTCATTCTAAAGTCATTGAATATAGCTCAACTGCAGTGGGATTGTTTTTGGCCATCGCGCGAAGCAAATATTGTGCTCCTATATTATTTGTTTATTTTACTTATTTCAGGTTTTATTCGTTATTTTGGTAATTTAATTCAATGTGTTGAGTTCGATCTATTCTCACTACGGGACAAATGTATGTATAATCCGCAAGTATGTGTCCCGGGTCTGTGTGGATATGTATTTAGAAAAAAAAAATATTAGTAATATTTCAGTAAGAAGAGCTTGTGTTATGGGTACCACATGACTGATACACTACTTACATATATTTTTATGTAATTACATACATATTATACATAGAAACATCTAATTCCGAGCAATATGCTTGCAGATCATATAAACATTTGTCCTGCAGCGGGAATCGAACCCGCAACCATCTGCGTCTCAGTCGGGCTTTGGCCCACTGTCGCACAGAGGTCTTCTAACCTATAACAGATCATCCAGATACAGAACCAACACCTATCTTCATCATGGAAATGTTTCTCCTGGGAGGAATGGAACCCCTACCTACAGCGCAGAAGACAAAGCCACAAAGCTGAAAAACTAATCGTTTTTTTTTAATTGATATACGTATCAAATAGCTGTTGTATAGAGACAATTCCTTCTGCCCAATGTCCAGTGTGTTCCTTGTGTGACGCCCGTCTATAATCCTAATACTACCCTATCCCTTACAATCCAAGCAAAAAACGTTCTCATTCGTAATTGCTGTCTATTTTGAAATCTCATCAGTGGAAAAATGTCAGAATCTCGCGCGAACGCCCACTTGTCTCTCCCATAATTTTGCTAAAAGCATTCAAATGGAAATATTTGTCTCGGGCGCAAATGATTTTAGGCGAGTTAACCTTTGGTACATTCCAGCTTTGTGCTGTCAAAACAATATTCATTAACTTTGTTCTAGTTTCTAAATTCTTGGAATACCGGGAGTGGATGAAAATAAATTCGCAATTCCAAAATATTTTTCTTATTGTGTCACTGGTATTTAGAACCAGAGTGGGAAAGTCCGCCTTCAAGTTTCCTTTTGGAATTTTTAGGTTCTAGAAGATGCCGGTTTTCTTACATTGTTTTCCTACACCGTTTAACCCTTTCACCACACTGACTCAAAATAACTAGTGATGAGCAGAAGAAGCGAATATACATTATTCGAACAGAAAATCTATAGGTGCGTAATTTTTAGGAATGTATAGTTATGGTATAGTTATATATAGTATAGTTTTACATGTGTACTTAGTTTAATTTCCAATTCAATTGAATTTCAAGCTCGTCTACGTACGGGTATAGGACACGATAAATCCCGACTGGTCTCACTCCTCGTTCGATGTAACTATCTCTTCTGCGGTGTAGATTGTGGGTTCGATACCATATTCAGTTATATATAGTATTAAACGTTGCTTATAGTTAAACATAGTGATTGCTGTTTGATCTGTGTTTAACATACATACAAAAAAGTTTGTTAAATAAATATTTTACTACCTTATCTCTATTTTATGATCACATATTTAAGTACGCTCTCTCCTTGTCATTCTTAAGTAAATAAATAAAGATAGCAACACATTTAAACAACTCATTAATTAAAGCGTGTCTATAAGACATAGTTCTGGGAGTAATTTAGCAATTGGAGTAGACTCAGCACTATATCTGTACAAACATGGTTTACGCAGGGCTGGTTTTCAGTCTACCCCTTAGCTCGAACTTAGGTGACAGTCGAGAGTAGGTGTCTAGTGTTTAGGTGTTTTCGAGTAGCAGGAGCGAAGCAAACATTATGCTCTTATAATATTTATTATATTTTTAGTTTTATTAGTAATTCTAGTGTTTTTATTTAAATAAAGTTATTGACTCGAGTGAGAATAATTGGATTAAAAGCTTTATGTTCCTTTGTGATTCGAGTAAAAACAATTCAAACAAATGACGAACGACAAGATACGACTTTGTGACATAGGTACTATAAACACTTGAAAAAGAAGAAAAAGAGTACGTTAGAGTAGAGAGAGTATTATGCCTAAGTATTTACAGGCATATAAGTATAATATAATAAATAAAAAAATAATAAATAATCCCGGACATTTCACACAGCATCATCTGGCCCCAAAGTAAGCAGAGCTTGTGTTATGGGTACCACATGACTGATACACTACTTATATAGTTTTGTAATTACATATATACATATTTCTATGTACATACATATTATACAACAATATTTATTTTACTTAAACCGAAGTAGTGAACATGACTACGCATATATAATTTTCACTCAAAACAGGATATTTACCATGATATAGGAGTTTTTCTGCACAGTTCCGATATTTCGGCACAGTTGCATGCGCCATGATCACGAGATGAACAGTTTATCTAGTGTTCATGGCGCATGCAAAGTGCCGAAATATCGGGAAGCAGAAAAACTCCTATATTATCATGGTAAATATCCTCTTTTGAGTAAAAATATAAACCATGATAGTTTTAAAAGCTATAACGCATTATGGCTTTTAATTAAATTACGAGCTCGTCTAGCTCGTATATGACACGATTATCCGTTCAATCCAACTCAATTCTCGAACCATCACAAATCCATGTAGGTAGTCAAAAACCATTTCCGTAAACTGAAAAGAGGTTGTAACCTTAATAAGTAATAATACAGTACAAAAATTTCTTATGAAAGTACTAGAGTGAATTGAAACAGCGTCTCCCTGCGGCTTTCTCCAAAGACAATCTCCTTTACAAGGTGAAACACAAAGCAGCGGTGTTCCGATTTCAAACAACGCATGTTTTATGGAAATCGGAGCAAAGACGATATTCAAATCTAATTTTCCGTACGTCTGAATGTTCGGTGAATTTGTCTGTTCTAGACGTTTATGGCCCACTGTATAGCTAGGTACCTACCTACCAAAGTATTACTGTGGTATTACAAAGGCGCGGTTACGCTATTTCTAAGGTACTCAGGCCACCGATACAATAACATTATTTCGGCTAGGTTTAGACTACAGTAGAGCAGTGTTATGAATCAAAAGTGGATTAGTATGGGGAAAAAAATTTGACAATGTATGTGGCGCAGCGGGTGAAAGCCCGCCTGAGACACAGAAGTTTGCGGGTTTAATTCTCGCCGTGCAGTAAATGTTTGTATTATCTGCAAATATACGTCTGAGTGTTTTCTATGTATAATATATATGTACATATATTTAAAAACACAATCTGTGCTTACTTTGGGGCTATAATATCCTGTGTGAGAAGTCTAGCATTTTTTTTTTTAATATTAAATCCATCAATGGCCCAAGTCATTGAATCAATGAATTTGCCCAAGTTTCTGTAGGTTTTATTGTTAGTCGTATAGATTTTAGAACAATCTCATTTTTACAATAGTATCGTAAAGGCTCCGTATTGATTCTATGGCGCTTTAATTGACAGTAGGCCTTAGTGTTGAGTCTTACGCAAAATGCGAAATGACTTGTCTGTCTGAATAAGTTTACTGAGAAAGGCATAGGAAATGAAGCAGACGCTATTATGCAAAGTATGTACAGGATAGTCTTGTTGAGAATTCTACTTGTTCTCATTTCATTCTGTCAACTTTATTGCGTATCGCATTTATATCTGGATTTTATTAAATGGCACTTTTTTTTGTTATTTTGGCGACCAGTCGCTCGTCGTGGTTTATGGACAAACTGTATTTTGTAGATGTTGTTTGGGCTTAAAATATAAATAACCCCGGACATTTCACACAGCATCATGTGGCCCCAAAGTAAGCAGAGCTTGTGTTATGGGTACCACATGACACTATTTATATACTTTTTTTTTGTAAGTTCATAACCCAGGCCCGAGACAAATACTTACAGATCATACAAACATGTGTCCTGCGGTGGAACTCGAGCCCGCAACCTTCTTATAAAGGATGAAATAGTTTATAGGAAAAATGGTAAGAGTGGAACTCTACGCAATGTTATTTTTGAAACTTTCGTGATCAGAAATCATATTGTTCTAATAGGTAAAGGAAATTTATCGCGTATTTCCATTTCATTTACTCCCGACGTTTCGGTTATGTTGCAATAACAATGTTACATAATATTAGTGCATGGATACTGTTAGTTCGGTGTGTCGTGACGCGGGAGTTTCTGATTCTGAAAGCCATGTGAGGGTAGTTTCATTTCGAAAAACTTTCATTGCGACTCGGCGGCCACTCCCGAACCATCCATTCAGTCCGCGACTTCAGTTATTGCAACATTAACGGAACGGCAGGAATTAAAAGGTAATACGTGATAAATACACGTAAAGAAATAAAAAATAAAAAATTATAATCTACGTTTTACAATATCCATTCGTGCCATTGTTTAGATATTAGCTGCCTTAGTTATAAACCTATCTCAACTTGAACGTTGTCTAAACACTACTTAAGATTCGCCCTGTCACTATTTGTTAGTACAAAGTGATAGCACTATTTTAAACAGTGATTAACTTGATTGAAGTTGAGTTTTTTCAAAGTAGAGGAGGTCTTAAACTGATGTGTTGTTTAAACCTGTTGTCATCTCTATTTATTGACTTTAGAATGTCAAGGACCAATCTTACTTCAACGTAGCTCTATCTAATTATGTTATTACTAGATGTCCACACGCAGCTTCGCCTGCGTTGAAGATTTTTCCCGGGACAAACCAATTTTCCCGGGATAAAAAGTAGCCTATGTCACCCGGCGATAGTGTAGTTATCAGTAAAATATTTTTTCAAAATTTAAATTGTGGCTTTACGACAGTACTTTTTATACTGTTAATGAATTTCTTGGAAACTAATACAACAAAATATAATTGATTAATGCTAAAATAGAATACACCCATATATATTATTTTAATGTAAGGTTATTTAGTTTAATTTCATGTTTTGACAACAACATAAAAATTTGCATGCCAATGTTCTTTGGTGAAACATGTGAACTTACAGTGTTACCTCAATACCTGTTACCTACCATATTTCTTGCAAGTAAATTATTTCTATTTCTATTTCAAATCGGTCCAGTAGTTTCAGAGCTTATTCAATTAGATAGATAGATAGATAAACACTTTATTGTACACAAGAGAACATACAAAAAAATAATGATTAGCAATACAGTTGTACAATGGGCGGCCTTATCGCTAAAAGCGATCTCTTCCAGGCAACCTTTGGATGGACAGGATAGACAAAAAACCAAAAAGTCGGCGGTGTACAAAAAAAAAAAGTTACCTATACTTAATCTAATACATAAAAATACAAAATATAACAATAACTATAAAAATGCCTATAATTCATATTTATAAAAATGACAAAAATTACACAAAGAAAGATGACATACATACCCACCATCAAACAACTTTCTATAGTGATAGAAGCTAACAACCAGTTAGCAGTTTCCAGATAAAGACAGATAAAGGTTACGGACTTTGATTTTAAATATATGAATAGATTTAGATAAGCGAATAGATAAAGGTAAGGAGTTCCATAAGTGTACAGCTTGAACAGTGAAGGATTCACCATACATAGCTGAACTATGAACAGGAGTAAGGAGTTGGAGAGTGTCAGACGAACGCAGATCACGATCGTTTGACTGGTGCAGAAAAATAAAACGTTCCTTTAAATAGTGGGGAGATGAAGACAGATAAAGGATGTTGTATAACAGCGTCAGGATATGAGCATTCCGGCGAAAACGAATAGGGAGCCACTTGAGCTTCATGCGAAATTCTGAAACATGGTCATATTTGCGCAAGCCAAATATAAACCGAATGCAGAGGTTTTGAAGACGCTCAAGTTTGTTAAGATGGACTTCGGATAGATCAAGATAGCTGGCGTCTGCATAATCTAATATTGGATGGAGCAGGGATTGTGCAAGCATAACTTTGGTAGCGGTTGGCAGAAAATTACGAAGTCTTCGTAAAGACGCAGATGATGCGAACATTTTTCGACTAATTTCATTAATCCACGGCTGCCATGTCAACTTAGTGTCCATTATAATACCTAAATTTTTAACTGACTGACTGATCGGAATATGTGTACCATTAAATAATATAGGTGAGAGAAGATTATGGTTAAGTTTAGCGATTTGCCTAGAACTACCAATTATGATGGCCTGAGTTTTGCTTGGATTGACAGTAAGTCCGTAAGACTTACTCCATTCACAAACTCTGCCTAGATCAGAGTTCATCAGACTAATGGCTCCATTGACATTATCTACAGTAGTATGACAGTATATTTGAAGATCATCTGCATACAGGTGGTAGGAAGATGAAAGATTTAACGTTATGGAATTAATAAAAATAGTAAAGAGAAGAGGAGAGAGGACGCCGCCTTGGGGGACGCCAGCAGTGAGGTTACACCATGTAGAGAATGTGTCCTCAACACGAATGCGTTGCTGCCGATCGAATAAGTAGCTACGGAACCAGTCAACTGCCGGCGGAGATATATTAAGAGAGCTAAGCACACCCAAAAGAAGGTCAAAATCAACATTACAAAAAGCACTGCTGAAGTCGAGGAGTGTAAATATAGTGACCTTTCCACTGTCCATTCCGAAACGAATGTCATCGGTAATTTTTACTAAAGCCGTAACGGTACTGTGGCCTGGACGGAACCCAGATTGGTAAGAGTTCAGAAAGGAGTTCTTAGAAACAAAAATACTTAGTTGTTGGTGGATAAGACGTTCAAGAACTTTTGAAAGGAAAGAGAGGATAGATATAGGTCGATATTCAGAGAAAGATGAAGGATTCGATTTTTTAGGTAAGGGAATAATCTGAGCTTCTTTCCAGGCCAATGGAAAGGTGCTTGATGTTATGGAGGCATTAAAAATAAACGTAATGACGTGCAGATATTTCGACGATCGTGGTATTTAGCTATATTTTCATCAGTGGGCTTGCACCTCATGCGTACCTTAGCAAGATCTCTCTTATGCATAGCCGAGCGGATTTTATCAGTGAGCCATGGAGCTGGCAAATGTTTGATCTTAATGGCGCGCATGGGGGCATGCGCGTCATAAAGTTTTGTGAGTTGATAGTTAAAATACTTCACCATGTCATCAACACTACCACTATCGAATAGCTCAGCCCAGTCGATCTGTTGAGCATCCTTGCGAAGGCTCTCGAGGTTCATTCTACCAAAGTTACGCTGCAGGATAATTTTGGGCTTGGCTTTTGGAGGGCGAACTTTGTAGGATAGGAAGACCAAATCGTGATAGGAAAAAGAGGGAGCTGCAGTTTGACCGTGCTTAGCGACATTATTTGGAGAGGACACGAGGATGAGGTCTAGAAGAGATGGGATACAATGTGGAAAAAAGTGAGTAGCTGTTAGAGGAAGTAAGGTCAGATTGCTGGCTTTAGTGACATTTTCAAATTGAATGGAGCGGTAGTCCTGCTTGAGAAGGCAGGTATTAAAGTCACCCATAATAATGGTGTGACTATAAGCGGGTGTAATGTCTTCCAAGAGTCTTTCGAAGGATGAAAAAAAGTTATTGTTAGAGTTGTTGCTATAATATACTCCAAGTAAAACCTTCGTGCGGCACATCATAATTTCAATAAAGATGTGTTCGCCCATTCCAGATGATGGAGGTTGAGGAGACATGCTAACTAAAGAGAAAGGAATATGAGCTCGCAAATAGATCGCAACTCCTCCAGCGCGTCCATCATTGCGGTCGTTCCTAATGAGTACGAAACCGGGAAGTGAGTAGGAAGTAGTGGGTAGACATGGTTTTAACCATGACTCGGAGACTAAAACAGCGTGGATATTAATATGAACAAGAGACGCCAGCATATCAGGATAATGAGCCGGAATACTCTGCGCATTAATGTGTATGACATTAAAATTCTTTGCAACTTCGGAAAACTGGGTCTCAAGAGTTTGGGACAGGGAAGGAATACTGCAGAAACTCTGGTCACCGCTACTGTCGTCGTCACTGGTTGAAAAAGATAGAAAGTGTTCGCTATCATCACCACTTGATGACATGTAGGAACCTATAAGTAACTAAATCTAAAAGCAAATAGTAGGTAATATACCTATGGACCTACTCACTAAAATAAATACTAACTATAAATAAGTAACCTATAATGCAATATCTTAATTTGATATTGTTTTATATCAGCGCACCTGCCAACCGTGTTGGAAGAGAATCAATGAATACTATGTATACTACTATAAGTATAAATTACACAGTTAAACAAAAAGAAAACAAAAGTAATACCTACATAAAATAAAAAAAAAAAAAAAACAAATCAAAAGAAACAGAAAACAATTGCATAATTAAAATAGGCAAATAAGTTAAAGCTAAAGATAGACAAAACCTGAACGCGGAACATAACAGTCAGAACATATCTGTCAGAACAATTTCTGACACTGACAGCCAAGTAGCACGACATATAAATAACAAAACAAAATATTTTTCAATACGAAATAAAAAAAAAGACAAAAGTGAGTTTACGACGGTAGAAAAATTTAGTAATAAAGTGATAAAATCTGTAAGAGGAAAGTGGGTGTTTTGAAAATGTGTGTGGGACATAGAACAGATCACTTCCTGGACGTCACAGCACGCTTGGACTTGGTTGCCGCAGTTAGCTTTGCAGTTACTGTAGCTGACGTCGACGCAGTCACTGCCGCCGGCGCCGCCGGTGCCACCGCCTGCGAGCTTGATAAATTATCAAGGTCGGCGATACATCTAACGCGATGCCTGGCGTCATCTAGTCCAACCACGTAAACGTTGCCCTCCCGAGTCCAGCATTTGGAAATTCCAAAACGATGTCTAGCCTGCATGAACACTTCATGGCGAGCCCTAGTTAGAAACTCCGAAATAGTTAGA
The DNA here is from genome assembly GCA_948098915.1 of Lampropteryx suffumata. Classification (NCBI taxonomy): domain Eukaryota; kingdom Metazoa; phylum Arthropoda; class Insecta; order Lepidoptera; family Geometridae; genus Lampropteryx; species Lampropteryx suffumata. The sequence goes on from OX402551.1 coordinate 1,041,758, forward strand.
CCGGAATTCTTTAGTTGTGTCTTGGCAAACCATATCTTGTCACGAACAGACACATCTCGCAGCCTCACAAGAACCGGTCTAGAACGGTCAGATGTCATGCGGCCCATCCTATGGCATCGATTTATGTCAGCAGCCACAAAACCAGCCAACTTCAGCCGACCTACTACAAGTTTAACGACAGTGGCAGTTGTGTCTTCATTCTGCTCTTCGGGTAGTCCATGCAGAAGCAGATGCTTGCGACGGCTCAGCATCTCAAGTTGATCAACGGCTTGGGCAGTAGCCTGTATTTGGTCCTGCAGTGCTCTAAGAGCCGTCAAGACAAAAGTCTTGAAGCCTGAGAACTCGCTGGCCAGAGCGGCCACAGAATCTGAAGCCGGAGACTGCTTTTTCAGCTTACCTTCATAAGCAGCCATCTGTTCCGAGAAAAGGGCCTGCATTTGAGCCATAGTGCCTTGAATTTCCTTTATATCCTCCATTTGAGTGACAGGAACAATGTGTTTTATTTAGAGGTTTTCTTGTGATAAAGTTAAGTGCTGAAGGAGATAACACTTTATGGCAGGTACTGTACTTTAAGCCTTAGACTTGTACATAAATAACTATTTTAAATAAACAAATACTGTATTTTAAAATCAATTAAACAAATAATACATCAAATCTTTCCTAAGTCAGTACTTACGTTAGTACCGTATTACTAGATTAGTTACTAATCAGTAAATCTATCACGTGATTAACATGGCCTCGCCATGTCTCAGGCTTTGTTGAAGTTTTGAAGGCACATTATCTAAACTGTATTTATGTTTAAAATCGGCACCACTTTATTTTATTTTCCTTATATCAAAGTTCTCAAAGAAAGCACTCGGAGAAGCGCTTCTTAATTAAATTGACAAGTTTGAGGCAAGTTACGCGTAACTGAATTACGTAAAACTTACTTAAGATAGTTAGGGCTATGTGCTCGAGGAACTCATAATTAGTTTTCGAAGGATATAATGCCGCCAGATATCGGACAAGCACGTACTGGCGCAGTGCCGCATAACGCAGAGGTTGCATCTTATAATTTTAGGCTCACTGACAATCGAGCCTAAGAGACAAATTTTCTGCGTTCTGCGTTCTGCGCTGTTGGTTGAGGGTCCGATTATATCCTAGGATAAACATTTATGTGATAAACATAGAGATTTGCACGGGTGTTATACAGTATTATAACTAAGTATGCTTGATTTATGGTGTGTGGTGGTTGTGTGCTTACTTAATGGTGTTGTGTGCATTATCCACCAATATTTATTTATATATTTACTAGCTGTCCCGCTCGCGACACCGTCCTCACGTTTTAAGAAGAAAAATATATATATATTTTTAATATAATATATATAATATAATATATATATAATAAAATAATATAATATTATATAACATAATATAATATTTTTTTTTTAGAATCGGTTTAGTAGTTCCAAAAGTAGCCCTCTACATAATAATACTTGCAGAAACCACAAACAAACTTTACGAACTTTACTTTATAAAATGTAATATAGACTTATCGTTTGACCACTACTCTTTAGTAACATATGTACATTTGTGCTTAAACTGTCTGAAAATGAAGTATTGTTTGTACAGGGTTATATTTCCCGCAACCCCGTTGCTTATTTGGTATAGTTAATAGCGATCTGGACTCCCGAGATGCAATGATTTCTACACCTTAGCAAAGTGCTTTGACACAAGATGTGTTTAAAAAGTTAGTATTTTGCCGTTGTCACTTCTCTTATTATACATAAGTAGTTTATAATGTTCCAGACATAAAAATTAAAATAATAGTAAAAGTCAAAAGATACTTTATTCAATACAATCACAAGGATCACTTGTGATTGTATTGAAGTAATGAGTTCCGCTGCTTAGTGGAGTGCTTATCCCTTATCTGAAAATAAAGTATTTTTCCTAATATCTTTGATGTTTTTCGTTGTCGTGGGCCGCATGCGCCGTAGCTCCAACAGCCTGCTGACCACCGTGGTGCAGGACCTCCGCTCCAGTATTGTGGGCCGCTGGATGATGACGCTGAAACCGGTATCATCGCTGGTGGCTCAATAGTCTGTCAAAGACAGACCTGTAATAGTTTTTTTTTTTTTGTAATTATATTTTATCGTAAAAATTGTATTGTGTTCTATGAACTATGTGGGTCCGAAATAAATGATTTATTATTATTATTATGTTACGCTTGAAATGCATAAGTAGTTATAATGTCACTACATATATTATAAAACAAAGTTGCTTATCGCTGTCTGTCTGTCCCCATGTATGCTTAGATCTTTAAAACTACGCAACGGATTTTGATGTGTTTTTTAAATAGATAGAGTTATTCAAGAGGAAGGTTTATATATATAATACATGCATAATATAGTAGAGAAATACTGATAATTTTAGAGGTTTCTAATGTGATGTCGTAAATAAGCACATTTTTTTGCGCTTATATTACAAACGCTGGCTGAACCATTCAGTAGTATATTTAATATTAGCATTGTACCCGTGCGAAGCCGAGGCGGGTCCCTAGTTTTAGTATAAAATGATAATGATCGGTAAAAATAGACACCAGCAATCAGTTCCACCAGTGGAGTGCTTATTCCGTAAGTTCTGAAAAGTAAGTATTTTCACGCCCTAAAATGTTGTCCCTATACGCTTCTAAATCCCCATTGCAACCCAGTGTATTTTATTTATTTAGGCACACAATACACGTTACAACCTAATGAAAAATACATATAACTAGAATACAGGTTTGATCTAGTTTGAACGCACTTCAAAACAATACAATGTGAGCGAACAAAATGCATACACAAAATATGTTTGAAGACCAAATTACACAAAAACAAAGTAAAAGACGTAAAAAATTAAATTGATAACATATAACTTAAAATATTTAAACCATCTACATAGTTAATGGAATAAAGGGTTCGAGACGCTATCATTAGCGCCAAATGCAACGTTAAAATGGAGGATGTCTTTGATTGTTAAAATAAATTGATGTAATTTCGAGTTAGAATATCCAGCTTGGAACTAGTCTGATAACTCACTAAGCTGTCGACACATTCTAGTTAGAGGATTAAAAATATTGTTTTATACACGAGTAGGCTAAAAATATTGGTTTGGTTAGATCTACTGGCACTAAATTTTCTAAATGTTTATTAAATGTAAGTAACATATTATCTCCAAAGTTAGCGATGCTTTAATAAAATCCCCAGCTTTCTATAAAGAGGTGCAGCTGTGTTTGTATGTAGTTATCTCTTTGTACGTGCGGAAGCTGCTAGTTTACGTTGGCTCTTAGTGGCGTGGCACTGTAAGAACGTGCTGTGTACGCCGTGCAATGGTTGCGGCTAATTGATCGAGCTGTGTGCTTATGGTCCATACTATGGTAGTGTGTAGATCAATCTTTACTAGTTTCCGTAGTCTAGTGTAGATCAATCTTTAGTGTCCACACGTTCGCTGGCTTATTGTAGCTTTAAAACTTTGGTTTTAATTTTAATGAAAAATCACTTATGGGATGTTTATATTGATATGGGATCAATAGGGATGCTTTTATGCAATTGATAATCATCAAAAACACTATAAAGAAGTACATATTGTGGCCAATGCACTTATTATGGTCTTCTTCTTCTATCGTGTTATTTCAAACCAGTGGGTAGATGCAGATATGATTTGTGTAAGTGCGGAATGCTAGACAAGTCACGTGTACAGTGCGACTGTGGTGCTCCCTTCCAAACTATGTCTCATCTATTTGATTGCCCTACTTGCGAGGGGCAAGTACCACAAGCACAAGAGCTGACCTCAACACCGCCTCGGACGCCGCTATAACGGCAGCAACATTTCGGTGGAAGCAAATTTTTATGAGAGAAAATTTACACGAAAGACGAAGATGTGTGGTGATGGGATTAAAGTGCACCTTAAGGCTCCTTTCGTGCATTATAGTGTGGTATTATGGTAACCAGATGACTGATATGAGGTAGTGATGTAGAACATTTCAATTATGTTAAAAATCTGTTTAGCATCAACCATCGGTTTTTGTGGATTGACTGACACATTATTGCCCATCAACTTTCTTTATGGTATTGATAAATTTGAGCACTACCTTGATCTAAACACAATAGACTATCAATTCTTAGAACTTCACGTCTCTAGAGTTATCATTCAGCTTATCCAAGCTTACATTACTATGACTCGTTCAAACGCGGCGAGAATGCGTTTAAATTTACCAATAACTGTGTTAAATCTTTTTACATTGAGTAAAATCAAGCCTAAACACAAATCTCCATCTCAACGAGTCATAAAGAAGCCAATGTAAAATAGGCTTAATATAACATAGGTTGACAAAGACATCACGTGTGACATTATAATTAGTCAATTTAAATGCAAAGCTGCTAACACTTGGATAATCAAAGGTGTCTTCTAAATACGTCTAATAATACGTGTTTGAGATGGAGGCGTAGCAATAACATACCTATTAGCAGCAGTTCAAACGATATTCAATTGAGAGACTGTAACAAATGAGGTTGGCATGATGTGGGGTGAACCTCTAATTGATCGTGTTTCTTATAATGAAAATAGTTATTCACACTTACAAGAAAAACTTGTGTTCAGAAACATGAGCTTTTACTAACGTATTATATACTTTAACCACCTCGTGACGTCAAACCTATAAGATGACTCAGATGTGGAATGTCAACGAAGAGCGTTGTGCGTCGTTGGCAATATGATCGACAGGAGATTCCACAAGTCACCACTTGATGTGAAACTGACACTGTTTAGGTCTTTCTACCAGACATTCAACACGTGTCCACTCTAACCTAACCTAACCTAAAAGACGCACGATAAGATACGGGTTGCACCTTTAGGCACCTGATCGGCTTGAGGAGCTTCTGCAGCGCTTCAGAAATGTACGTAGATGCACGTGGATCGACTCTTTCAATGCTATCCAGCGTAAGAGGATAGCGTCATTCATGTTAAGAGTCTGGCAGAAAGGCTTATACTGACGAAAATGTATAAACGATGGAAAGATATTGCCACCTAACATAATTATGTAGATATAATTAATATTAAATCAAACTTTCTGTGTGTATTGTGTTGGTTTTTTTAAGTACGTATGTATAATATGTGACATGTTCCTGAAATAAAGATTATTATTATTGTTTATCTATGGGGGCACCGGTTGATATCAGCAGCCACGACTGTAATCCCAAGGTTTGCTAGATAACTCCTCAGATTTGAAGATACATAGATATTATTGAGGATATATACGACAACACTAACACTTATTATAATATAAATGACTGAATATTGTTGATTATATGGCCTCATGTTGATCTGCCCACAGACAGTTAACTGACAGATGTAAAAACTATCAAATGTAACTAAAGACAGCAATGTAAAAACTACTATTACATTGTATTCGTTTTTCGTAGTTAATTAAGATTATGAGTTATAAGATCAAGGATCATACAAAAAAGCGCAAGGACGTGGACGAGTTTCTTAACAATTCTTCTCGGACTTGGATTAGAAGAAATTGGCACCTAAACTCACATATTACACATAAGACGTTTTAAAGTGATCCTTGTGATTGTATTTAATAAACACATTAAAATTTGGTTAGAACCGCTTATATCAGTTTTTGAGAGATGTTTTATTATCTGATTGCCAAGCATGGGTGTACGTGTTTCGCGCGAACAGATAATAAATAACAAAATAAATAATTTTGATGTATCTAAAGAATCTTCATCAGGGAGAGTTTGATCCGCGGTTAGCTTGATCACGCTCGCGCTCGCAATTCGTTCTCTCTGCGATTCTCCAGATCGAAACAGTGTCAGTGCTTCCATAGAAAAATAGGAAAGTTTCTGAACCGCAGGCATATACTCGCATATTGAATTTTGTGATCTCGATAAAGTTATGTACCCCCAGAAATTCCTCACCTGATTGCTACAGCTTTTAAAATAGGTAGCTCATCCTGTCGCGCGATACAATACAAGTAGCTATTAGCATTCGCAAAGTCAGTACGTGCCCACCGCTCCAAACCGGTCACGTTTTGAATTAGAACTGCTTGATTCGAAACTGGACGCGCATCTGCGTTCTGTTCCAGCCTGCGTGCGTAAGCTCTTGGAGAACAGTGAACATTAGGAGTAAACAAGCCGATTATATTTCCATACGTTGAAGGATGATCACTGATGTTAAACAACCTAAACTAAAAGTGATATAAATTTGTCTATGGGTTTGAAATTTACAAGTCTCACAAAATTTTATTCTAACATGAATTTTAGCGCAACTTTAGGCTTGATTAAATAACATATGAAGTACGAAAACTCCAAAAGCTCTAATAGCTTTATTAAGAATGGATACATAGAGTAGTTTTTCATGAAACTTTTCAGCCTATAGTCTGTTCAAGTTTTTTACGCGGTCGAACTTGTATAATCTAACTATATGATTCTATATGATCATAAACATAATATCCTAACTGCTCATCACTATCCTTTGTGCACGTCTATCCTTTTCTCATACTATGCTTGGTGAAATAGCATGTATTTTGGCTGCGCCCACTAACGAGTTTGTGCCGCTGACTAGTGACTAGACTAGTACTCTTAAGGCTCAAAATGCTAAGATTCACGACTGTACTTATATTGCTGATCGTGTTGAGACATTATGTCGTATTACGATACTGATATCATCTTTGTCGGAGTAAAAATTTCGGAGCTCCTACGAAAGAGGGGTTGAGTATTTTGTCATGTCTCTATGAAATTTCATAGCCAGGTCCTAGCTGCGATGCTGACTTTAATTAGACTATAATTAAGTATGCTAAACACAAAATATTGATGAAAACTTGAAACAGTTGCTTTCTCCATCAGGACTTGCTTTTAGGTCGACGCGGACCTATACCTATACCTCACAGAACTGGAATTTTCTTCATGGATCTATAAAATAGTTAAAAACAATATGTGTATAATGTACCAAAATTAATTAGTTTGAACCGTAATTGACTCGCTAGTTTGTACACAATCGTTTTTCAGCGGTATTTTCCGAGATACATGTGGAAGTTTGTAGCTCAGTAACGTTGTAATAGTTGAGCTTATTTAGCTTAGACAAAGTTACTTGCTAAAGCTAGTTTAACTAGAGTTTGTTCATTCATTTTATTAGTTCTACCTACTCCTGCATTCTCAGTTTAGTAAGCAATTATAATTAGCACAGAAATACTATTCAAACTAAACTAACACTCAACAATGAAACCACTATCAAAGCGTTGGGTTCCGCAGTAAATTACGAATTACCACACAGGTTGTAGTACAAACGGTGGGTTCCGCATTATTTATTCACAATTCTGCCTAAATGTTCTGACTATCCAGCATGTACCATAATAAATTCATTGCTTTACGCCGGAATCCAAGCGTGAATAGATAGAACTATTCGAACTACCGCGGCTCCGCACCAGTTACTTTTCTTACAAACCAAACTCTAGATAAAAATATATGGATCCAAGTGCACCAACAGTCTACCACACACGGTTAAGCTGTGCGCTGATTGTCACTTACTCATTAACTTAAAAATTCAATTTATTATTTAGATAGCAACTCTTTATGCGGATACGGATACAGTTGAACTGCGGACAGAACCTAGTTAAATAAATAAAAAGTGTTGCTTTTCCGTTTGAAAATGAAACGTACGAAGCAGTATGGGAAACTCTACACTCTGCGGACCGAAGACGTCAGGAATGTTAAATAAATAAATAATCCTGGACATTTCATACAGCATCATCTGGCCCCAAAGTAAGCAGAGCTTGTGTTATGGGTACCACATGACTGATATACTACTTATATGCTTTTTTTGTAGATACATACATATTATACATAGAAACACCCAGACCCGAAACAAATACTTACAGATCATACAAACATTTGTCCCGCGGGAATCGAACCCGCAACCTTCTGCGTCTCGGCCTGATCTGCATCCACTGCGCCACAGAGGTCGTCAAATAATGGATGTTGCATAATGCGTGTGACTGCTCCTGAACGTACACCGTTACACTTCTAGGCGTAAGAAACATTCGATTTCTAAGCTGATATTATATCATTTAGTTTTTAAGCCCTCGTAATTTTAAACATATACAGAACCCCACATTATTTTCTTATACATTAGACTGATAGAAAAAAAGTTTTTTTAAATTTAATTTATGCCATAGGACAATTTTGAATCAGTCTTCGTTTACACTAGGTGAATCTAGGTCAAAGTCAAAGTCAAAAGATACTTTATTTAATACAATCACAAGGATCACTTTGAAACGTCTTACATACTAGGTGAATTTGAAAGAACTGGCAAGAAACTCGTCTTGGTCCTAGCGCTTTTTTACATGATCCATCTTTTAACTACCTTAACTACGAAATAGTAATACAAGAGAGTTTAAACATTTCAAGTGTGTCGGTTAACTGTCTGAGGGCAGAGGTGCCAGTTCTTCCTAAACTAGTCAGGAAACTAGTCTAGTCTTAACTATGTTATGTTATACGGATGCTGAGTCATGTTGGCGCAGATTCGTCTCCAGCTTTTTAGTCATTTATATAATCAGATATTTTATTAACTGCTTTATGAGACAGTTATTGTTTAGTAACGTTGTTCTTAAATTTGGCAATCGACAGACCTAACTCGTCTATTGGGACCTTGTTATAGAAGCAAAGATATTAAGAGTACGTGTGCCAACTCAGTCTTCGGTTGTCATAAAGGCACAACCTCAAGGCTACTTTTCACAGTGCGAAATAGCGCTCGTTTTTAGACTGTGCTGCACGCATGTATGTCTAAAGAAAGGCCTTTATTCAACAGTGAAATCGGACTATCAATTTCAATGATTCACGTGTCTTCTTCAAAAAAATTTACTATATGTCCTGGTATACTAACCTTTCTTTTTAAATGCTAAGAGTTATTCCATAATTCTCGCATGTTTTTCGGTCAGCAGTTTTTCTCATCTAATCCTTCTTCGGTCGCCCACCACCCACGTAATTCATATCACATCACTCATAATCATTATCAGCTTTATACCAAGGTGTTGGAGTTGTATTTAGGTCGACAAAGTATCCAGTATCCCTTGAGACAAACATCCGGTGATCGATGGCGGGAGAAATCGCCTTGACACTTGTAATATCCGAAGTGTGTCGATATTTGTTTTAGTTTTATTGCTCCGATATTACGTTATGTTCGACTGCTGGTTGCTCTTTTTGATCATAGCACCAAAATGTAACATTTTTATACTGTGGTTTCTGATAGGAGAAACCGGAAAAAGTCTGCTTTTTGTTGATCGGTTATACACGTAACCTTAACGAAATTTGTGCGAAGCTAAAAGTTCACTAAATGAGCCCAATGGGCCATTACCGAATGCGGTAACTATACTATTTGCTTTTGCAAATACAGTAGTTACCACGATCTGTAGGCATGGTATAAATTGATGCAATTCAAATTCGAAATCGAATCATTTTTAAGTAATACAATCACACGGTTCATTTTGAATCGTTAAATTACAAGCTATTTAGGGACCGATTCCGTATATTCCAAGTCCATGAAAAATTTACAAGAAACTCCTCTAGTTCCTAGTGCTTTCTTGTATGTTATTTAAATCTTTTTATCTACTTTTTATATCTTTATATCTACCTACCTTATGTACGAAAACTGAAACTCTTGAACTTTTACAAGGTACCAATATCGTGTCAAAAACTGTCAAAAACGATAGTCGGAGTTTGTGGTATAAAACGCTTTCACGTTTAAGAATCATTCTTCTTGATTTCCTGCCTATTTTCGTAAATTGTCACGTTATTGCATACATGCATATTTAGGCCAAACCCTGGCACATGCATCGCTAATTGCTATATTATTTTATAACTCGTGTGTTACCCCAATGGTCTGTAATGTCAGAAAAATTTAGAGCTATTTTTGGCTTTTTCCCCAACAAATTCAATTATATTCCAAACAAAACCGAACAGGAAGTTGCAATGGCTGCAACAATAGTTAGCAAATGCCCACTGGTCCAAAAGGAGCGGCCGATAGCTACGAATAGCGAATAAAATGGCGGTTCCGAGTGAAGTGTAGTTTTGCAATTCAAACTTCACCTTATATCGGTTTACGGATGGATGCTTTGGCTACTGACGCGGTGTGAGGTGCAAGTTATAAGAGTATTGTTTTATCAATAATATTACTTGAATAATTACCATTTATGTTAGCTCAGTTTTTTTTCGGAATTCAGTTTTTTCCAAATAAACATGAAGACACCTAATAGTTACACAATCATCACATGAGTTAGCGTTGTGATCTGATGCATAGGACATATAATTTCAACTTATTTTTATGATTTGACTGGCCTGTCAGCTCAGTTCGTAGTAGCTCTGCCTTCTGCATTGTAGGTTAGTGGTTTGATTTCTTCCTGGGATAAACATGATTGTGAGCTAAATGATGTAGTGTGCATTGTCCATAAATATTTATTTACCTATATAGTACATAGATAAAATGATGTTTCATCGTAGTTTAATGCGACCTAATTTCCATCACAAACTTGAGATAGTCGCATAATCGCGTTCAATTAATGACATCTTTTAAAACACTTGGACCAGCCCCTACGTATGACTTTCTGATACAGTGGGTACGGCGAATATTTGTGTTCGTTGTAAAACACGTCCGCTGACCACCCAGCGGATGCGGCGCTGTTCAGCGCTTTCTTCGCTATTATCTGTTATGCCATGGCATTGCAGTGCACTCGAACAAGCGATTTAAAGCGCTGTTCTATTGTTACGCTTGAAAGCCTGGCTTTCTGTTAACCCAGTATATTTTATCACTGAATAATAATGGTTTTCACAACGTTTATACACTTACTAATCGAGAAGCGTTCAAATGGTGCACTATCCGAATACTGAAATGCCACTTAAATTTGAAGGCTACCGTCATGCTAACCTCATACATTTTTGATAACGAATTGGTTTAAGTAAAACATAAAAAAAAGTTCTTAGCTTAAACTCAAAAACTCAAGCTCAATTTTTTTGATTCAATATAATCACAAGGATCACTTTGAAACGTCTTATATACCTGGTGATTTAGGTGCCGGATCCTCTTAACCCAAGTCCAGAACTGGCAAGAAACTTGTCCATATAAATAACAATTAAAACTAGTTTTTTGTATTATTTCACGTTTTATTGGGAAATCAAAGCGTGACTTTTTGCCTAAGTGTAGACAGTTGAATTATAGGTATTACGTTGCATTGTGATAAATCTCGATGGGCATTCCGCAATGACGTTTAAAATAGACAAATGACGATCAAATACGACCTTGTTATATCATTACATAGTATAAAACAAAGTCGCCTCCCGATTTCTGTCTGTCCCGATGTATGATATCTTTAAAACTATGCAACGGATTTTAATGCGGTTTTTTTAATAGATAGAGTAATTCTAGAGAAAGGTTTATATGTATAAAACATATATAATATAGAAGAGAAACACTTATAGTTTTAGAGGTTTCTTATGTGGTGTCGTAAATAAACTCATTTTTTTGCGCTTACATTGCAAACGCTGGCTGAACCCTACGAGATAGATCAAAATAATGTACTACAGTATTGTACACCTTAAAAAGATCTACACCAAAGTCCGCAATGGTATATGTCTCTTAGTCTATGTTATTATCTTAGATAACGTTGTATATAAATACATTCCGTGGTATATTTAGTATCAGCGTTGCACCCGTGCGAAGCCGGGGCGGGTCGCTAGTTTTAAATATTTTAACAAACAAATTCACTTGACATTGGCAAAATTGTTATCAAGATAGATGCTTTAATAGGATGAACAGAAGAAGAAAGATTCTTCATTTTTGCCTTTTTACGAGATATCAAAGTTAATGTTCTTAGAATCAAGAATTCGTTTTTCTCGTGTAATTTATGTTTATTAGGTAATCTAATCTGGATTTTTGCAAATAAGTTCTGACTTCATAGCAACAAGGTAAAGACAATTAAATTGTAATTGGTATTTTTCTTTGTGATTTGTACTACGAGAAATCCAAGAAAATTGTAAACGGCAAACGCGGTGTCGTCTAGAATAGACCAATGACGTTCAACTGCGACTTTATGACGATATTTTAACAAAACAATTACTTAAAATTTACTAAATTGTCATCAAGGCAGATGTCATTATAGGAAAAGCAGAAGGAGTCAAACGTTTGAATTGGTCTCAAAGCTTTCAGCGTTCGTAATAATCGTAATAATCAACTAATTCCATAGAAATTACAACTTAGAACCTTCATAGATTAAGGCCTATTGACGAACTGAGCTTAATAGGGATCCCGGAATTGATTCAGATTAGTACGATTAATCTAACCCAATTCAAATAATCATAACTAAAATCCCCTCAAATTTCTCAAACTAATTTGCTATCGTTATTTAATCGAGTCATCCAGTTAATAAGCTGTGGAAAGCGCTGATTGATCTGCAAGGGCGGACGCACGGGGCGGGGACATTCTGTAAAGTATCGTAATTTTATTCTCATTAATATTAATTATACGAACTGATCTATGATAATGGAGACGATTGCGATAGTCTTCAAATTATTGAGGGTTAGTCCCCCTGCTGAGTAACAGAAGAGCTAGCAGCTGGGAAGGAAAACTTGAAGCAAAACCGGCTCGGTGCCAGCCGATATGCACCTGCAACCGAACCGACACCGCATGTGCTGACTCGTCTTTTCTGCGGGTCCTGTTGGCAAGGTCAAGAGGTCTTCCCAGTTACCCATACTAGGGTACCTGAGAAGGCCTGCGCTATCAAAAAGAATCTCAGGCAGAGTGACGTCAGTGGAGAGGAAAGCTTGCTGGAGTGAATCGTTGAACGAAAGTTTTCAATTACAAATAACTGCTCTATAACTTGACTGAGGCACCTAAATCAACTTCAACAGATGAACTAAGGCAATTATGAACTGATCTAAGACAATTACAGACATGTACAGAATAATATACGATAATATTAAATACATGTGAAACAGTTAAGAAATTTAGAGACCTATAGATACCTATAGATAGCTTAACTGATCCAGATCACTACCAGAGGACAGCGTCCACAGAACACTGTCGGCATTGCTACTTAAAATAAAAATGCTCATACTCTGCCACATAGAAACCAGTTATTGGGTCACACAATGTTTCTACCAGGCACCGTGAAATAATTTTGAAAACGCGATAGGCTCTTGTTACCCCCGGGCCCAGGGTCTTGACTTCAATAAGCACAAATATGTGAGCCCTATATGTGGCATTTACGCCTTTTAAGGTCCTCGGCTTATTCAGCTGCCGCACGAGCTTTGACGAAAATCCCCGATAGAAGGAATGCGGCCAAGGTGTCTACACAAGTAGTATCCCATATTGATTATAAGATAAAGTTTTAAAACTAGTACTTAAACCTAGCCTATTAACATAAATACCCAAATAGTGAACCCAGGGAATTTCATAGAACTTCCACAAGTAGTTTCAGGGCACAGGGAATTCAAATATGGAGTGAGGGTTATTTTGATACATTTTATTTATGTAACTGTTTGGTACTTCTGGCAAAAGCGACAGCTTGTGAACAACACGGCTTTGTTTTAAATAATTTATAGCGTGATTACTTCGAGACTCAGGCGTACTATTAATTTATTCCTGGACGAAGCAATAATGAGACGACAGCTCAGAGACTAAAACCATTTTACAAACAATCTTTGGGAGATGGGAACTTTTAGCAAATTCTGGTTAAATTTGTTTTAAGGCTTATAATTTTAAAGAAGTATGTATTTAGTTTTGAATAAAAATATGTTAAACCTTTGATATATCAGCACGCAAATTTCGTCGAGGCATTATATTTTTTTTATTATGTCTGTAATCTTGGCATGTAACCATTTTTGATTATGTTTCTTATAGTAAAATCTATATTGAACATTTGAAATAGTTATCGTGTCGAGGTATAGAGATAATAAAATTAAAATGTATGTCTTTTTAGAAAAACTAGAACATTATTATTATAACAGCTAGCACCTTAGGCGGTTTCACAAAATGTTTTGATGAAAATCCAGCAAAGTTCAGCTAAGAAATAATTTCAAGAAATTTGCGGAAATCATAAAAAGTTAATACGAATCCGTTGGCAGACCTGTCGCACTCCCAAGCGGCTCAATCTAAAACATACTTTATTACACTAACATAGGATTTATTATGACAATCAGATGAATAATGATCAGAGAATACAAAGAGAGATTCAAGAGGTCATGTTATTTAATTTATTGACAAATATTTTAGGCTTGATTTTTATTTTTTTTTCCTTTTCATTGGCTTGAATATATTAGATAGAATAGATTATTATAGGGTTGAAGAATAGAGTTTTTGGGGAACAGAAAAAAAATGCGATCACATCGCGAGTGAAGCTTCTTAGCGATCATACTTTGTAAGTCATCTGTGCTCGTGGGAAGCGAAACTCATTTTACTTACCGTACGGTCCATTTAGGATTTCCTCCGCACATCATTCTAATCCCGGGGGGAAATTGTTTTGTAAATGCTGAATTAATTTCGGAAAGTTTCTCCTTTCTCGGAAACATCAATCATTTTTCGTAATGCTTCTCCCGAGAGTGGGCCTGAGGTGAATTGATTGATGACATGGTTTAAATGATTTGACGCTCATTACCCTCCTACTCAATCAAAAGTATTAGATATTGACTTTTTCTGACGGAAGCCTCATACTGCTGGTTTCAAGTACCTTTATGAAAATGTGGAAAATTATCTGTTTGGATATACTGTGTGTTGTTTATAAGTCATAACAAGGGTATCTTTGTGTCGTCGAACGGTTTGTTCGCTTTTATAGTGGCATGTAGTGGCTCTAAATTGGCACCAAATTGGCGTCAGATTAGTTTTTAGGGTTTCGAAGTTCACAAAGAACCTTTATAGATGAGTTAAGTTCGTCTATCTGACTAAACCGTTGGCTAAACCACTGTTCCATGTAAACTGAAAAGTTTTCAAAATACAAATAGAACGATAATTAAGTTAAGAGGAAAATTATTATAATCACAGCAAGTAGGGCTTTACTTTATTACTAAATACAAAATTATTATATTTTCCTAACTAGATGGTTTTATAATTGGTTTGGAACCTAACTATTGATCAATCTTAACTTTACAGACTTCGAAAGCCTTCGCTGTGGATGGCCCGACACGCTCTTATTCAATTTATTTACGAGTATCTACATACCAAAGACACGTGTTTTTTTGTTTCAGAAAAAAACAGAAAACTAACGTTTAAATATACCAGAATGCTGCGCTAATTGCTCTTATTCTGAAGGTAGTAAAATTATATTTTCTTTTTACTTCAAAGGCATCTTAATTAACTCATTACTGGAGCACTCATCTTTTAATCTACAAAATTCATTAAATACCGCGATAAAATCTGCTACAAAATTTTTCTTACATTTGCTTTTGTATAATATTTTACGTTAAAAATTATATTCAATGAAAACCTTTGTAAAATGTGGGTTTTTTTAATTCTTAAAAGGTTGTCCCTTTTTAAGGTAAAAATCACATTATGACGGCTTTGTATCTTTATTTTGGTCTTTAGGTACTTGTTATTCAGGAGTGGTACAAAAAAGTTTAACTATGAGTTCGGAGTGCCATATTTCAAATTACACTTATATACAGAAATAATGGAATAATCAATACTAAAACCATAAACTGGAAAGTGTTTCTGTCTGTCTGTTTGTCTTTTTGTTACCATATCACGGATATGACCGGATTTTGATGAAATTTGGCATGGAGATAGATTGTATCACGGGACGAACATATGCTACTTATTTGCGGGTACCACGCGTGGGAAACCGCGGGCAGCAGCTAGTAATATATAAAATACATAAGCTATAAACTGGTATTGATATATCTACGCACCGTTTAAGACGATCTATAGATATCTCAACTAATCCAGATCAGTGTTTCCGAGATACAGACGGGAATTCAATTAATATTTATTTGATTCTGCAACATACTAAATGTGCAACACGACAAGTGCTACGTCCACAGTAACACTCTTCTCAAGCGTCATGTTTTCATCTAACATCATTTAACCTGATTGCATAACTATTTCTACTTTCGCATAAGTCAATGGTCAACTCTCTGTGTTTTATAAACCGTTCAAAGGCCTCTGGCGTGATCTAAAGCCTTGCCTTTTTGAAAAGGCGGGATTGACAGCTTTACTTGCCCTCCTAACACAGAAGAACTCGGATGAAAATGTCACTGCGATTACCCATCCAAGGATTGACCTCGCAGAGCGTTGCTTAACTTCGTAGATCTGTTAAAAACGGCTTGGTTAGCTATGACACGCTTCGTATCGCATAACATAGCAACGTGCTTACGCTACAAGTTTCTTCGCAAACCCATTTAAATACATAATTAAAAGCTTCAACAAACGTTTAATTGCTCAAACAAATATTCTACATTTTATTGCTACAATGTTTTACGTGTTCGCTGTTCTGAGCGAACAGGCGCTAGGCGGCTTGGATCGGCAAGCAAGGTCAGAGATAGGCACACTCGAGAGCTGATTTGAAATGCTAATTCGGGAACTCCATTGAGATTACGACGCTCAGTTAATAGTAGTCTCCCCTTCTACTGGTAACTGCCAATGGGATAAAGAGATAAAGTTATTTGGGGAAAGGGTGAAGTGAATAAGCCAAGGGCATAAACTTGTGTAACCGACACTTTGTGCCGCAACTCATCTCCCTTTTTCTTTTGTTATCACTCAAGCTCGTTTCGGAATAAAACTCGAATTTAGATCTAGGCTAAGTATAGATTTTCCATCAGTTCTGAATGAAACTGTAAAAGCAGTACATAGCTGTATTCGATCTAGGTTTTAGTTTTGGTTTATAAAAAACGGGCATGATTGATTTTTGGTAGAGCTGGCTATAGAAAAAAATATTCAATTTAATTAAATTCGTCTGTTTCAGACATATAGTTTGTTAGTAAGTAATACAGATAATTGATTTAGGCGTGACTTTGTGGAAATCCATTACAAAACACTGAACAGACGGACAAATATCTAGTACTATTCCGCCAATTTATTCCCAATTGGTTACCTCAAAAATAAATTCGAAACGTGTTTCGCCCCTCCACGAGGCATCCTGACGAAAAACTACTCTGCTCTGCAGACATGTTGAGACTGTCAGTCTTGCTTCGACAAACGTCAGGCTGAGACTGACAGTCTCAATAGAGGAGGTAAACAGAATGCATTTTTTTTTTATTTAAATAATTTAATGTCGAATTTCGACTCTAGTAACAATAATGGCTACTTAATGTGAAGCTGAACCTGCTGCCACATGATGGGACAATCCACTCGGCCCGCTACAACGCGCAGGATACCGTTAGTGCTGCCGCGGACACGGCTTAGCATTGAAGCGGCTCTTTTTCTGAGTATGGCATAAAAGCCATCGATCTGTGCGTCAGCAACATCGGTCTGAGCGTTTGCGCGTGCAGTATAACAACGTTGTTAAACTAAACGCGCAAAGCGTTGGCGTCGTTTGCGTATAGTTAACCCATAGGGTGCACGTATAAAAAGACTGGCAAAAGGCTTTAAAAAGCACAACCTTAACTGCTCCCATACACCGTGCAAATCTTCGAGCCAGCATCTTGCTTCGGACAGCCAATGCTCGGCGTTCCCTCTAAAAATTCATATTATCTTTCAGGTCTTCGGTGACCCAGTGACCCAGGTATTTAAAACGCGCCAATCTGGGTAGGGCTACGCCATCTAGAAAGACGGGGGGTACATTAGTAACCGTATGATACCGTTGTTGGAACACTAGGAGTAGGAGTTCACTCTTCTTCACATTATACCTGAGCCCAGACCTGAAGCTAAACTAAGCATCATTCAACTGCAGAAGTCTGCATAAGGCGCGATCGTGCGAACTGTCCAGCACTTTCGACACAATGGTAGCTAGCGAGATGGGCCTACAAATGCTTTTGTCCTATATGTCACCCGTTTTATTTTTGCAAAACAACCGTCTTCATACCATCGTCTGGCATGTATCAGAGTCTTATTCAAAATATATAAAATCCTACATTTAGCGTGGGCACACACCAAGCTGGTTCTTCTTATTTCAATATGAAAGATCACATTTTGCCGCATAAGTTTATAAAAAATAAGTAGATACCTATTTATTCAAGTAGAATAATAAATATATAAATAAAACAGTCGGTCAGTAAGCAAATAAGTATCGGAACGAATTAATTTATTTTGATAATTTATTAGATCGGACCTTATTTACGATCCTGCAAAGTAACCCTAATTACACAAGTTTCGCCAAAACAATATCGATTGAACAAGAAACTTAACCCGTTAGGTGTATATCTGACCCCTACACGACAGCGACTGGGCGCATGACAAATTGACACCCCCGGATACAAACAAACTGATAGGACATTAAGGGGTTTATTGGAACAAGAAAATCGTATTTCTACTCATTGCTTCAACGACTTGCAAACTAATCTAATCGGTTCTACACAGGTACAAGAGCGACACAGATATAAAATAATCGTGTGATAGCTCAATTTGGTTTGCAAAAAAAAAAACCCGAAAAGAATGCAATTGCCTGAAGTTTTTACGATTCAAAATTATTATATCCACACTATTTTATATCTTAATACGCCGCATGAAAACTCATTTTACATAAAACTTTGAAGTTTACACACGCCTTTAGGTGAAAAGCAGGTTGACAAAATCCCACTTCCTATTTCGCTCACGCAACTTGTAAATTAGCGAAAAGTACGTCCGCCTAAAAGCTTCGACGGAAAGATCGATAATGGCATCTGTACCTACCCAGTATACTAAAAAAGGATCAGATACACGAAGCAAGTCACTGTGGCGAGCCCATTCTATATTTGATATTGGCATAGGTACTTATTCACCGAACGCATCCAATGCGCATTGGCAGATATCCTATAGAGACGTTATTATCACTCGTGGACAAGCCATTTTAAATATTTATATTGGCCTAAAAAACCTTTAGGAATAAATCCCTATATAAAAAATTTACAAATATCTAAAAAAAAAAAAATTGTCTGCACATTTTTGTAATTATTTATGTGTATAATTTAAAATACATGAGAAACAGTTGAGCTATCTAAGGATCGTTTAAAACGATCTTTAGATAGCTCACCAAATATGAAATTTAATCGCATCGCTTGGGAGCAATCCTTTCTCCTCGTGGATTTTAAATAATATTACATTATGAATATTATTATAAAAGTAATAATGATACAAAGCAGGCTTACTTATAATCTAGAAAAGTGTTATTTTTATCCGCCTTTAATTATTATCCGTCATAATTTCCTTTTAATTTCATCAGAATTAAATGCTATTTTTGAAAACATAGCATAAAAGTTCCTTGTGAACTTCAGAACCATAAAGACATTGGCTTGCCTATTACCCGGATTTCAAATAACACCTTTGAGAAGAAGACGCGTGTTGCTGCTGGTCTCCGAGCAACTACCGTTACGGCTCTCTTTAGTTAAATATTATTTTAACACCATGCATCAAGCGAGTTCACTCGCTTCGTGTGACAGCGCCCTAAAGGCACTTCAAATATTTTACAGGTGACACGTGAAATCCCATCACATTAACCGGTGCTGAATAACGGGGAATACTGGTGAAATACCGGTCCGGGTCAAATACCGGCCACGGCCACTGCTGAAGTATCCCAACACTTCCGGTATTTTACGGTATGGAAAAGTGTGTCATCTAGTATACGATGATAGTAAGTTTTACATAAATAAGCTTTTCATTTAGGTTAGGTCTAGACATTCAAAACAAACAAAATATAACATGCTCATGATTAAGCTTACTCCCCAGGCTTGTTAGAAAGGTTACTTGAATCTAATATAAATATTTTACAAAACAAATTTTTAAAAACTTTTAAAATCGTGTCTTTACAGGCTGGTAAATCACTGCAGAGCTACTTTCTTGAAGGGCATCTTTCCACTCTAAAAAAAATAAATTCCTTAAAATGAATTCGTAAAATTAAACTAATCAAGTGATAACGAGGCTGAAATAACTCAAAAAATTCAACATTATTAATGTTTCACGGAACCAATATTTTGCAACACGACAATCAATGGCTGCTATTAATTAGGTTAAAATAATTTTCCACCGGCGCGTAAAGCGAAGTGTACAAATTGGTTGGAACATAAATTAATTTTGCGAGCAAACTTATGGCATAACCTTTGCTGCGTACACACGGGCCCAGTGCTTATGGATCGATGCTATTTACATTACTGTGATTAAACGTGCTTTTATAATAAACTGTTATTTTTTTACGACAAAATGTCAATATTTCGTTTGAGATCCTACTACCTAGTAATTTTTTATGTTTCATTTAATGTTTTAAACGGAATTCCTATCATGCGAACCCTTTGTGGATTTAAACAGCTTATTTCATTTGAATTTTCATTGACATGCCTGTTCCACGCATAAATCTATTGTTCAGTAGTAATTCGTGAATTTCGAGTATACAAATGCAGAAAAGTAGGTAATTCCACTGCATCACCAAAGCTATCATTATCCCATGTCACATGTCTATGAGCTAGAATGAACATCTTCTGCTTAAGTTTTTTGTAATAGCTTCACATATACCATATTTAATAAAAAAATCTATTGTGGGCGATCCACAACACATCATCTTGCCCCTAATGAACTATAACTTAACCATGGGAACAAATTGACTACTAGAACATTTCTTTTCATTACTAGATACTTTATAACGTCCAGAAAACCAACTACATTAATCACAGTATTGATTTTTCTAAGAAGAAATCTAAGCCACAATCCACAACGCAGAATATGGTTAAAAAATACAGAATTGTCAGAAATGTATATCATAATAATGACAATAATATAAACAGATAAAATACATGTGTTAGAAACAGTTGAACTCAACAGATCCAGATCTAAATAAATAATAATATTAAAAAGAAACCAAAAAACAAGCTTTACATTATCCATATGAACGTGTTTAATTCTCGCCACATCACAAAGGCTCTGATAGCTAAGTACCCAACACCCACACCCACGGCAGGGCAGTGAGCCACAGCCTCACACGGTTTGACAAATCACATCAACCAAGGCTGTATCCACTCCTTATGTGAACGTATTATCTACACACTGAATGTTTGGAATAAAAAAAATTGAACATGTTTTCATTCGCAAATTTAAGGCGAGGGTAAACCTAATTGTTCGTTTAATCATTGAAACAGTTACGAAAATCATATGAACGAGAATTCATAAATATAGTGCAAATAAGAACATATATTTTAAAATAATTTCGGCAATGTACAGAATAATATACATGTGAATCAGTTGAGCTGTCTTAGGACCGTTTAAAACGATATATTGATAGCTCAACTGATCCAGATCACTACCAGAGGGCAGCGTCCCCAATACACTGGTGGCATTCACACGGCATTGCAATGACAATGCTAATACGCTGGGCCAGATAGGAGCCAGCTCTTGGGTCACGTGATGTTTCTACCAGACGCAGAGAAATAATTTTGAAATAGTGTACATAAGTATTTATCGATATTTTCATCTTGACTGTTATTCTTTAGCTGTGAGGATCTTTGTCAAAACCAAAATCACAAACAGATTTATTAAAAATATTCAGGTCTCAACTAGACAATCGTTCACGACACCTCTTTAAGGTTCTAAAAATAATGATACCCATTATTTCCTGTGCACCTACGTCTGGTGGTAAGCACAGTCTGGTCGAGCATGATCTCACCTGAACGTACCTAGTTTGCCTGTTTCCAGCAAATTCGTACAAATAGAATTTGAAATCAGATACAACCAAAGAGAAACGATATATTTTCGATTGACTAGATTTAGCAATTACCTTCCAAACGCTCCACAACGCTACCTGAAGTTATTCGCTAAAGTGGGATGTTATCCATCTGATTTAATTTGTTTCTCCCTATTTAAACAAAATCCCAGTCCCAAAAAAGGTTTTCTTTCATACCTGTTTCAGCAGTCTTGTCCCAAAATAGGTCTGCAAACTTCAAACACTTTTGCACTGAAACTAGGTATATAATTTGGGGCAATTTCGGGAACCGCTTTTGTAAATGTGCTTTTGTTAAAAGCATTTTAATGGAACAAAAAACATGCGGGAACCGTTTTTTAGGTTAAGCGTTCCACGTTTGCTTCTAAATTGCCCTTCAAGCTTATACATTAGCGGTTGTAAAAAACCTTTGTAGTTTTTACAAATTGCGGTTTCCCAAATGAATTAACTGGTTTCGGATTAGCAGGGTTGGCCTGTTCAATAGCATGTTACCCTTCTAAGCGTACCTATTATACGTATCCAATAAGATCCCTCCCTCGCCACATTTTCCCAAACAATAACCAGATTTGCGGCTCGAGGACAATAAATATCCCGGCACGCATACCGCTGCACAATGGTGGACTCGCTTAATTTCTAAGCCGTATTTATGTTAGACCTTCGGGTCCTTGGGCTTAATAACTCCCCTTGAGGGACACCCGCATGAATGATGTGCCTCGGGGACGGAATCTTGGGATTTTGGAAATTAAAACGGTCTCAATTAAGGGGTTTAAAAGCCATAGACAGGTGGAATAGAAAATTATAGAAGCATTTTTGTCGTATTTACCTAAACGACAAAACATATTAAATCTTTTACGAAAGAATAACAAAACCATATCTACTCGGGGCTCTGTATGTTGGAGCCTGCGAAACATTATGTCCCAGAGCAAAATAAAAATGAAAAAATGTTTGTTATACTTTTTCAATCATTTCAGATGTAATAAGCCTCAGGTTAGCGACGAAGTCAATCAAAAAATTCACAAAAATACGCGAGTTTTCTAAAGCTTCTGGCAAAATGGGGAAGTAAACCGTAGATTATTAATAAACTAGTTTATTACTGCGGCTTTGCCTGCGTTGTATATAACAAACAAAACATCTAAGTTCTTAGTTGAAAATGAATTTAATTACCTACAAGTGATTTAGAACATCAGGAGTGCTATCTAGGCCAAAGTAAGTACTAGTTCGAAATAATTTAATTAGTATTTAAACTGAAACAACAGTCCATAAACCTAAATAATTCTGATTGTACTAATACCATAATAAACATGATTTAAGCTTGTGCTATGTTGGTTATTGGTGGAATCTCGTCTTGCTCCTTCATGTATAAAGGGGCAAGACGAGATTCTTCTCGGACTTGGGTCTGGATAAATCAGTCAATTCTCAATTGGATAAAACCTAAATTAACTTAGCATGTATAAAGATTCAGTGATCTATGTGATAATATTGAATAAAATAATTTTGATTTTAAATTTGCATTTGTTCTTTCACACCACATTTATGCACTGGACTTGATTTATTTAGATGTCATCCTTTATCCTGTAACCACGCAAACCTGCAGACGTTACCTAGTTTTTTATAAACAAGGCAACCCAACCACCAATGGAGGCAATTAATTTTTATCCGGCCGAGATGGGTTACACATTACACGATGTCGTAAACCGGGTCCCGTAACCGGTAGCCGGATCAATGCGATATTAACCGAGTAATGCCCTGCGGCTCTGTGGTCTCGGTCAAAGCATTTTCTTTTTGGTTTTGTATCCTATGGTAAACTTAATCAATCACTGTCTAAAAATGCTCCGAAATAAGATTTAGCTGTTAAAATAAAATAATTCATATCTTGTCTCAATAGGCACCAAGTGGACGCAAAATAGCTTAACTATAGTTACTAGTACTAGTATGTGGAATATGAACAACAGCTACGAGTAATTGACTTGTGAAGGGCCTTATCCCACTACGCAGATAGTCAAATATTTTCAATTTACCGATTTTTCAACCTTCACATATATAATAAGATACAAAATGGATACATAACCTGTGCCAACCTCTGTTTTCATTTCCGATCAAGCTTTTCAAGCCTTGACCTCGTGCTTCGTAAAAGCTCAGATAAAAATGATTTTCTAGTCTCCTTATCTCGTACTATCAAACTTGGGCCATCCCCCAAGCTCGGGTAACTGAGCATAATGTCCGGATGCCAGCTCGGAGATAAAGAAAACCTATTGAAAAGGGCCAGGTACGCACTTAATGGCCCACAGGCCAGACGCGATTATTCAGAATTAAATTACTTCGCCTGTTGGCTAACAATGTCCTATTTATTGCTGAGGGTCCTAAGGAATTTTGGAATCTGACGTATTTATTGGAGATTTTCAGAGTGTCGAATCAAAGGCAGCAAATTTTGGTGTTTTTGGGTTCTGCAAAACAAAAATAATAGAGCAAAACACCTGAATTGCTTTGCTGTCCTTTATACAACAGTATACAAACAGTGTACCAAATACCACGACTTTGTTAGTATGCTTTAACCCAAGTCGGTGCAATGACTTTGAGGTTCAATTGAAGGCAGATTCCCATCTGCTACCATAAAAAAAACCATGTTAACCATGTTACCATAAAAAATAGCTTTTTATGATGAGGAGAAAATTTTGGAAAATTTTGCTTAATAAATAAATATTAACAAGTTTTGTATTTTAATAAGTTTTGTAATGAATATTAAGTCGAGTCGATTTTCGAGCTATCGTTGTTTTGACTAATATTATAAGCACTACGTGATGAATTAGCATTAATATATTCCACAAATTCTCTTAATAAACTAATTCAACCGTAGATTGTTTTAAAGGATTATTAGATATTTCACTTTCAAAACATTATTAAGTTGTACTACACATTTTGAAAAACACAGGCTTTTACTCACGCATTATATTATAGAAGGAGACACCGACACTGTTTTGATTCATCTATAGAATCTTCATCAGAGTGAGTTTGATCCGCGGTTAGCTTGGTCACGCGGTCGCGATTTAAACTCCACGATTGAGTGATGAAGATTCTATAAATTAATCTCAACAGAGTCGGTGCCTCCATTGTGAAAAACAATACGGTACTAGAAGCCTGTGTTTCTGAAAATTGATTTTTAGATAGCTTAACTAATTTACATGTATTTGGTTTTGTAAGGAGGTTTTCAATTGGGTTATTTTTTTTTTTTTTCCTTTAACTCCGTCATTTATGAACGTCATATGTATATGAAATATTTTTTCTTTATGTTAAAGAATATGCTATCCGATTGGTCCCATAGAAATTTCATCAAAATCGGCTCAGTAGTTGAGTTTTTAAATGAAGATAGTTGGAAAAAAAATGTCATCCAAGTAAACCAAATTTGTATTTAGCTTTCCTGTGGCAGTGGTGCTTACGAATTTCGAAAAATTATTTATAAAAAATTATAAGGTACTAAAAAGCGTATAATAAAAACTGACTTCAAAAAAGGAGGAGGATGCTCTCAATTTGGTTGTATTTTTATATGCTCAAATTTCATTCAATAATGTCGGTTTTCTTTTATGTTTTTAAATGTAAGTATTCTGTACATTTTTGATATAAATATTCTGTAAATACATAATTTACCCCAATACAAAATAACACACTTGTTCTGTAAACGGACTTATATTTTTTCATGTTAACCAGATTGAAATATTCTCTCCCATTTCGATTCCCCCATTAGGACACAATACATCGTTCGGGATTCAGCAAAAGTTCCTTCGTAACCGCGGCAAATGACGCGTGAACGCAACCACCCGATAGCCCACTAAACGATGACGTGCCACTACTTCCCCCGACGTGACTCCTCGGTACCAGGGGAAACTTGGAGATTTTCTATTGAAAACCCTAGTAGATTTTCTGCAGCGAAATCAAAATATGGAAAAAGTTTTGAAGAGGGTATTACATCCTTTTGACGATTTTTTTGTCTGTCGAGGGCTTATGCTATAGTGGAAATATAATTGTTGCATTTATTTATACTAAGTTACTGATACTTTTAAAGGTAAAAAAAATAACTTTCTCAAAAACCTGGTATTTTTAAACACATGTTATTTTCAACACTGGGAATTCGGTCCTTGCTATTCTAATGATATACTACATTGAGAAATTCCCACATCCGAGACAAATATTTGTAGATCTATAAACATTTCTGTATAATATATATATGCATGTACAAAAATAAATAAACAGTATATACTCGTATATCAGTCATGTATATCAGTCATGTGGTTCCTATAACACAAGGTAAGCAGAGCTTGTACAATTACTTGTATTGTTTATGAGCATAACGCCGGACATTATCTAGATGTTGCGTGTGTGAAATGTCCGGCATTATGATTATCATTATTATCCCGCCACAATAATCAAACCTGCAACCTTCTGCGTCTCAGGCATGCCTTCGCCTACTGCCCCACAAAGGTCGTCATTTAATAATGAATGATTTCGAATATAATTTTAAATTCAGTGCAAAACCATTAATTTTATTCCACAATCAAAAAGTAAACAATTGCAAACACCATGTACAGCCTGATTATCTATCTACTTTTGCCTAATTATCACAATGCCGCCGTCAAATATTATTATATCAAACACATTATTGTCAGAATTATTATCATAATCATTAAGCGAGCGTTGTGGTGCTAGATATAATACATGAAATACCTCATTAAAGTTACGTTTCATGTAACACACACAATACAGTAATTATTTGGTACAAACAAGCGGGTTTACTTACAACAGATTGATAATGATCAATCTTGTATACACATAGAGAGTAGGAGTTGAGTGTATTCAAAACTTTGCTATAACCACAGAATACTTATTAGAACGAGTAAAACTAAACTATACAAAAAGCGTAGCTTTGCTTTGAATAAAAATAGAAAGGTATGTAGTTCTACGAGCGTAGCTTCAGTGCTACGCGCGTAGCCGCAGAGTGCTACGGTGATATTTATGTTAATAATATTTTCTGGTTTTGTAATTTTGTTGATTTATGTACCTTTTTATTAATAATTTGTGTTTATTAATTGTAATGAATTCATAGTGAACATTCAAATACGATTTGTTCGACGAATTTTGTTACTGAATAAATTAAATTAAATGATTCCAAATTCAATAATTATCGACTCTATGTACTCTTATTGAGCAGATTAATTGTTTAGAACTCGTGTGGAAATAAGCTCTTAACAACTAACTTTACTGCTACTAGATATATATTATATTGTTTTATTATAGATTTATAAGGTCTACATTCTAAAGCTTTAAGCTTACCAGTTATATGATATTGTTGCCCTTATCTGTTCACAAGTACTCTTTAGCACGGTCCATGACTTCTCATTTCCACGTTTCAAGTGTCAAGATATTACGAAATAAAGGTAAGTTCCAATAACTCTGTGAATAGGCTTCTTGAGCAACAATGTTCGTAAAGATATTGGCATCTTGAAATAAATAAATACTGGTTTACTATTTCAAACACGGGTTTTACTCACGTATTATTTTTCCAATGGAGGCACCGGTACCGGTTTTTAGACCGATAAGACAGATAAGATTCTCTGGATGAATCAAAACAGTGTCGGTGCCGCAATCAGCATAATAACACGTGATTTAACTGATTGAACTAGAATGGAATGATACATCAACGACTATATAACACGTTTCAATAATAAAAAGAAATCCTAATCGTCATGAGATTTGATTATTTGTAACAGGTAAATTATATTATATCTGACGACCATGGCGTAGTGGTTGAAGGCCCATCAGAGACGCAGAAGGTTGTGGGTTTAATTCCCACTGCAGGACAAATGTTTGTATGATCTTTGAAAAGCCAGTATTTGTCACGGTTCCGGGTGTTTTCTATACTATGTATGTATTTAGAAATAAATGTATAAAGTTGTAATCAGTCATATGGCTCCTATAACACATGCTCTGCATACTTTGGGGCTAGATAATAATCTTTATTAATAATAATAATAATAATCTTTATTAGGAACACATAACAAGTTGTATAAAAAATGGTATGAAAACGATGACATCTACTGAAGTATAAAACTGTGTTACAGACATCAACGCCCTCCTCCGAACATAAATTATATACATAGTTCCAACTTAAGGTAGTTAGTAAATACAGAATATATGATACAACAATAAATGAATGAGGGTGTATGAATAAGAGATTGTGTTTGTGTAAGAGTGTGTGTGTGATGATTCTGTGCGAAATGTCCAGCATTATTAATTATTATTTTATTTTACCACACTGGTTAGAAATAACTAGTGACACGATAATAATAAGATGTCCACAATATTGCTATTATAATGTGCCAGTGAAAAACCTAAAACCACAATTCGTTTCTTTATTAAAACAGGCTACTTATATAGGAATAGTGGTTGAATAATATGAAAACTATTTCTACATTTTATCAAACAAATGGTACGCATGTTCCGTTCAATATCCCTGCTGAATACAAAAGACTTTTATTCTTATTCGAGCGTCCATTAACGTCGCGGCCGGTCATCGAAAACCCAATTTAATATCGAAAGGCAAACACGATTTGATCATTCTGTACAAAATGAAAGAATGATAAAAATTCCATGAATATCAGAACCGGCCTGCGCTCCCCAGCCAATGAAACCCAATTTAGAGTCAAAGTATGAAGTACCTTTTGGGACCTCTCGGCTCAGACAGACATTCGTAACAGCCTATTATTTATTCAACTTGTTGTGTGGAAGGATGAATCTTACGGCTGTTCGGATACCTTTTGGAATAACTTGGAGGAACAAAGAGATTTCGTTATAATATGCCCCATTTAGGGCAAAGCTGGAATGAAAAGGATTCCCTGAAAGAGATTATACGCTCTGATAGTGCATGTAAATGACATGAATTCATTTAGCGTTTAATTTTATGCCATTAGGACTTAAACGGTTGTGCTCTGGGAGTCTGTGTTTAAACATCCCATTTAGAGAGCGAGAGGAATACGATCTTATCCATTTAGACAAACATTACCATCGGTTTTTTGGGGACTTGGAATCAACAAAAGTTTTGCAAAAAAATACGAAATTGGATTGAAGTTTTCTTTAGAATCCTTTATTGCACGATAGTCACTTGTCGAGACCAAATTCCAAATATAGAAACAAAACCATGACGACAACAAGCTGTTGTTAACGTTTGATGATCACGGTAGCTGAGTGGTTGACAACGCTGACTGTCAATACTGAGCCTCGAGAACCTTACGTCCTGGAACGACTTTTTGTGCTCAATTATGTATTTCGAGCCAAGCGTTGACGTCAACCGTTTTTTATGATTTTCAACTTCTTTTCTAACCTCTTGTCTTTTTACTTAAATTTCCCTAGTTATTTATAAATAAACTAGCTGTTGCCCACGACTTCGTATGCATTTTTTTGTAATAGTAGCATAAATCCTTTCCCCAGATGCAATCTATCTCCTTGCCAAATTGTATTGAAAAGTTTCAAACCAATCACACCCACCACCAACCGTTAAAAAGTTCCCATACAAACTTTGACACCCCATTTTACCCCTTTATAAGGGTTATTTTAAAAAATCCGATCTATTTATTTTGCATTTTAATTATTCAATTAAGTTTCAAGCAAATCGCACCACGCGTTTAAAAGTTTCATACATTCGTTTTCATCCCTTTTTACCCTCTTAGGTATAAATTTCAAAAACCCTGCCTTAGTGGGTGGTTTTACTATAAAAAGCTACCTTCCAAATTTCAGCTTTCTAGCCTCAGCGGTTTCGGCTCGGCGATGATGAATCAGCCAGTCAGTCAGGTTAAGCTCTTATAGGTATAGATAAAAGTAACAAACACGTTAGATACAGTTGATACATACAGCTTACAGTTTTGTCTAGCAGGTATATCGAAAACTGTTTTTAAATAGAATGTTACGTTGCATAATACCATGCCAGGATATTATCAGCGCATGAACATAGATGTTCCATTACACGCGCCGTCTAACGCAAATGATTTTGCATTATACCAGACGTGGCTTGCAAACACCCAAGTCATACAAGGTTGTATCTCACCCCGTGACATTATGCATTTCAAAAATGAACTGTTCAAGAATCTTCGTAATATATTTAAAAAGCCTATTCAACGAAATTCAACGATAATGACACGATGGAATAGAAAAATGTAAAGGAGGTAAACTTCGGAACCCCAAAAAGATTAAATCTTCGAAGCTTATATGATAAAATATTTCACGAAAAGCACTAATTTAAATAGCACTGTTAAAAATAACAACCGCCCAGACAACAGCAAAAACCTGTTCAATATGAATAGAGTCGTGTATCATTGCAATTTGTATCTTGTGTCATTGACAAATGTCACCCAAGCTCTTTTCTCTTTGAAAACAGACAAAACGAGTATTTCAATATTATCACTAATTCAATTCAGCAATCAAAACAGTCCTGTGACTATGTCGCTGTCTGTACTCCATGTCGCTGTCTTATTTAAAACAGTATTTGTGTGAAGTTGCAAATCTCCTTAATGATTCAGCTTATGCTTTTATAGAAAATAATTATACTAAATTAATTATTTTCTAATAATGATAATGATGATTATTACTATTAATTTTATAAGGAATTTACTTGTATTTTAGCGCTGAGTTTGCTGAGACTATGCGCGGTTTGTATGCGACCTGCAATATGCAGTTTGCTGTTGAATAAGATTGGTTATACTGTGAGCGATTTGTTTTGATCGACCCATTGGTCGATTACAGAAGCGAAATAGTAAGATGATAAAAGGCCGAGACTCGAAGTGAACGAGTACGAGTAAGTGTTTATTTACTCGACCGAGCATTTGTCAAAGTATTCAAACCACCGAGTATGAAGGCACTGTCTAGCCACTTCTTTTTATGGTGTCACTGGTTATTTTGAACCAATGTGGTGAAAGGATTATGGTGTCCTAAAGGATTATTTCATTTGAGTAAGCTCCTGTAGTTGAACAATAATATGTGCGGCTTAACGAGTAGTGGCGAGACAGTAAAATGATACAAGTCCGAGAGAGTGAGGTGAGCGAGTAGGTGTTTACGTGTATTTTGCTTGGGTGGCGTGCTTTTTTCTATTTGATATGTGGAATAGATTGCCAAAAAAGGTGGATTAATAAATACATAATTTAATAAATACAATCAATAAATTTCATAGTTTTATCAAAATCCCTCATAATATTATTCGGCATTTTGAAAATATCAAAGTACGTACACCTACGACTCGATCGGCGGATGCACGATTGCCGAGTGAAGTGCGTGTTTATGCGTGCTGAGCGGGATAGCTCGTCACTGTGGGTCGGGGAACAGAGAAGCGGGGATGAGGGCTATCAAGCGCACTCAGCATAATAAAAAATCATGATTTTAGTGACTCCCTCGCCTCTTTACTCAGACGAGCACTCGTCAATGTTCTTAGGACCGACCACTCGGCCAAGGGTACTGTCTCGCTGCTGTACGTGTACTCGTACTAGTTTAATGTAATCGACCTTTAAGTAACTGATATCAACCCTAGAAAAAACCATACCATTATATAAACTTGTAACCAATTTATAAATAGTATTATTTAGTCTGTGACCTGTTAACAAAGAATAACGTCCCTATTGTAACAAGTAACTGCTTGTATCATCATTATCCTGTTACTTAATTTATTTTACTGAAATTATCTAGCTTTAATCAAAACAAGATGTACAACTGAAGAGCAAGATAGGACCAGCGAACACATACCTGTGTTAGAAGATTTTGAATCGTTTCCTTACTTGAAACTCACAGCCACTATATCAAGTACTCTATATTTTTGTATCTGTAGTGGCATCTGTCCAACTCCACGTTGTAACTAGTTATTAGTAGTTCCCCTTTTAAATCTTAGCATATTTACTGTTAAGTTGAATATTGTTTGACAGAGTGTATGACATTAGTGTTAAACGAAAGTTAAACGGCTTATTGCTATCATTTAAGCACAGTCTACCAGCATGAAATGAATACGTGCATGTGTCAATAACACGTTCTAAGTGCTTAAAGAAATAAATTCTCAGAGATGCAGCTTTAACTGAATATTAAAAATAAAATATATGGTTCTCTGTCTCTTTGAGCTTCTGTGATAGTATTTTCTAAGGGCTGATAACTAATTACACGCAAGGCTTGCAACATGTATTTTATAAAACACGCGAAACAAAACGTTCTCTTCTGGTCTTCCCGTAATCAATTAC
Source organism: Lampropteryx suffumata (assembly GCA_948098915.1). NCBI lineage: Eukaryota > Metazoa > Arthropoda > Insecta > Lepidoptera > Geometridae > Lampropteryx > Lampropteryx suffumata. The sequence continues at coordinate 1,073,852 of OX402551.1, forward strand.
GTCCCGTAATTGTTTCGCGTGTTGAGTTCACTCGATGTGCTTCGAATATATACTTATTACTAATTTAATACTTTTGAATATCTGTATTTTTTGTCCTTATCAGAACTAAACTGTTGAACGGATCTTGGTGAAATCGGAAAACGGATGAAAACTGATCTTTGTAAGGAGATAGATTGTGTCTTGAGGTCGGATATAGGCTACTAATTAATTAGCACGCGCACGAAGCCGCGGTCAGCAGTTAGTATTAATATAATAATAAAAACATTACAGTTACATCGTTACATAATAATACGTTTGTGCTCAAATAAATCAATTTCTGGGTGATTAATTTTATTACATTTCCAAGCGGTCAGTTCAATAAACCTGCAGTTAACCCCAAAACGACTCAAACACATCTCAAATCGCTAAGTAACCGCCGTTTAAATTGAATCCTCGGCATAACTGCTCTATAACTGATCCAGAATGTTCCATAACTGATCCAAAACTGCTCATAACGTCGGTGGAGGTTGAACCGAACACTTTGAACCACACGACACGACGTTATATAAAATTATATGGCCTAGACCGTATGAATTTTAGAACGTGTTGCTTTTATTATATTGCAGAGTAAAATGGTCGCAACCATAAACGTGAAGCTTGGACTATTTTACTTAAAAATATTAATAAGGATCTTAGGGCTTAGAAACACGTGAGTTTTACAGTTGTGTTTTTAGAGTTCCGTAACTCATACAGAGAAACAGATAGGCGGATATTTTGTTATTTTTATATTTATTTTCTTCCTCTAATGTTTTTAATATTGTTTATGACTATTTTATAGTATTATTGAATCTTACATGACATTTATGATAATCTAAATTTTTTTTTTAAGTGAAAACTTTTTGCGCGGTACGCATATTTTTAGATGAGGTAAAACCTCTGGATTCGTGACACCGTTACCATCTGGGGTGAGACGCAGCCGGCTGCCACGCTCGCCTCATTTGATTATAAACCTTAATTCACATGTTTAAAGTCTACTTTTGTATGGAGAAGTTTACTGAGTTAGGTTCTTTGATATAGACGCAGCCGGCTGCCGCGCTCGCTCCATTTGATTATAAACCTTAATTCACATGTTTACAGTCTACTTTTGTGTGGAGAAGTTTACTGAGTTAGGTTCCCTGATATATTATCTACATTCTGAACAAAAAATATTGCATCATCTGTGTTCGTTCAGTATTTGATTGGCAGTCGCCATAATTATTGATTTTGAAGTGATTTATTACTAAAGCCTAACGCGCCAAAATAAGTTTTCACTTCTGTCGGCACTCCCGGAGTGCAACCCGATTTTTTTAACTTTGACATCTTTTAAACTTGTATTAACTTGTATTATCATTTAAGGCTTTATTATTGTTATTTTATTTTAATTAGTATTATTGATATGTTTGTATTGGTTAATAAATAAATTTGATAAACACGGGTTTTACTCACGTACTCATTCATGTTATGTATTGTTTCACATGTTCACAGTTAGGTGAACGAGAGCTACAACGAGCGGTCTGCCGGTCAAACTCAACCTGATGAAGATTCTCTAGAATGAATGAAACAGTTTCCGTGCCTCCATCGACAAAATAATACGCGAATAAAAGCGGTATTTATCAAAAAGTACAATACAGATAGTTTTAAATGTGCAATAGATAGACCGACAACGAAATAGCCACTTAGTTGTCCGTGTGTCTGTCTATCAGTCTGTAGGTATGTCTGTAAAACTCAGGAACGCATAGAGTTGAAATTAATATCAAATCCATGGTATCTTAGAACTGTTAAACATCAAGATTCTAAGCAAGTTCTAAGCAACTCTATCAAAAACGACGGCTTAAATACAGCATTTATTCATATTTCACAGTAAATTAAACCTTTAGGGTAATTCCCGATGACCTAGAATCGTGAAATTTGACAAAAAACATGCAGAACAACTTAAGGTAAAAATCACTAATTAATCGTTAATTTGTAATTAACAAAACATTGTTTAATGATGACTTACTTACATGTTTGTTTACTTCATTTGTTTTTTCTTGTGTATCAGGTCCGTGCGTCAACCACGGTCTGTGTTGAAAACCAGCGTTGCAGTTTACTGCAGCATTAAGCTGAACACAGAACCTTTTTTGACTTGCTGTACACAGTCAGTGCTATTTATGTATTCAAACTTGTTTATGTAATATTTTAATCTGTGTATAGTTTGTCGAAATAAACTTCTACTTACTTTACTTACTTACATGATGATGTATATCGATGAATCGGCACATTTTTTCAATTACAAAGTTAAGTTTGTCTTTCAAGCCGACTAAACCATTGTTATTATTTTGGTACAGTTCAGATAGTAGGTACTCTTAATAGAAGTAGTTTGGCTTTAAATAACCAAACTGCTAAAGCTTCATCTATTTAACCGATTCTGGTTTTTAATTATTAACATAGCAACATATCGAAGGAAATTCAAAAGCTGTAGATCGTGGCAACCTTTGAAAGCTGATCCTCAATTACCTGCATGCTATAATTGAATGGAGCATAATAGATTGCCTGTTTTGTGTAACAAAACGCCGCGCTCCGTTATTGAGGGCGGTAATGGATGGCGTACACCGTTCGACGCCGGTGAGCTATTGCTGCCTTCCTGAGATGGTCGTTGCGAGATGCTAAAAGGCTATACGACTCTTACTGCCTGATTGTTGAAAATAGAAAATAGTTAGATATTTGATTTAGGCGTGACTTTGCGGAAATCCATTACAAAACATTAAATAGATGGACAAATACTTAGTATTATTCCGCCAATCTATCATCAGTCATCATTAGTCGAAATTGGCGGAATAGTACTAAATATTTGTCCAATTATTTAATGTTTTGTAATGGATTTCCGCAAAATCACGCCTGAATCAATTACCTAACTATTTTTATTTAGTGTTATAAGTGCAATGTAAAGCAAAATGCACCCTAACACCCTAACTTTAGTGATCATTTTTTTTAAACTACAAGCAAGTTTCATGTTTCGCTGACCACAGACTTATCAGTTGAACATGTTTTCTACGGTTTACGTCCCTCAGCAAAAGCTTTTACTATGTACATTTACTCGTAAAACATAAAGTCAAAGTCAAAGTCTTTTGACTATGACTAACGTGTAAACTATTCTATTTTTAAATCTCTCTCTCTCACACACACACAAACACACTCACACACACGCACTCACACACATTTTTCATCTCTTACCCATCACACTCGGGTTCTCAATGTAATAACCAGACTGGAGGAACACGAAGCCCTTGGAACATAATATACCTGATCCTATACACATCCCAGCGAATCATTAAATTATATTTTAGATACATTTAATGACTACATTAAAATGTATTCTGCATACTTAATTTTACTTTTTATATGTAAACTTTTAACCTTTTTATACTTTTGCTGTCAGTATCGTTTTCATATGTTTTAAAGTTACCTTTTTATTTTTGCTTCAAATAAATATAATTGTATTTATAAATATATTTGTATATATATAAATTATATGATACTTTGTTATAGCCCGACACAGACAGAACAATCATCTATGTTAAACACACAAATGTTTGTTCTGTGTTCCTACGAAATATCGAACCCACAACCAACAGCGCAGAAGGCTAAGCTGTTAACCGAGTTGTCTGGCCGGAAAAACAAACATATTTTTGCCCCTATTTAGTAGCTATCTGCTGGGTAATTAAAGGTTTAAAAGTATTCACTGTATATGACTATATAGTATGACTGGCCTGTCAGCTCTGTTGGTAGTAGCTCTGCCTTCTGCACTGTAGGTTGAGGGTTCGATTCCTTCCCAGTATAAACATTTGTGTGAAGAACATAAATGTTTGCTCTGTGTCTATAAAGTATCATAAGTATGTATTTAAAAATATATAATTATTCTAGTCACCATAATACAAGTTATGCTTAGTTTGGGACTAGACGGTGTTGTGTGCGTTGTCCAGCAATATTTATCAATATGTATTAATTATTCAAATATATGTTTTGCCGTTAATTTCGAACTTTTTAATGTTATTTTTAATTCTGTACTGTAATTGTCTCGCCAGTGTCCAGTGATCTAGATCAGTTGAGCTATCTATTGATTATTTTAATCGGTATTTAGATAGCTGTTTCACGTGTATTTTATATTATTGTATATTATTCTGTAAATTATTGTAATTATTTATTAAGAATATAATTTATTCTTTATTGTAATTTCAATATGAAATTAGGTCTAAAATATTCAATAATCACCGTCTCTTCCTAAAGTTGAAGTCTTATAACTTGCAACTTATACCGACTGAAGAAACATATTGCCCGTTCAATTTGCAAATATGCTAGTCTTGATAGGATATACATATTTGAGCCTCTTGGATTCAAGACCATGGACCCGCGGGGAACAGGAGCCTTTCGCCTTTTTAAAATTATTTCACGGCGTCTACACGGTAATGAATTCAGTGTCTTTGGAAAGCTGCCCTCTGGTCTGGAAGCTATCTATAAATAATATAATAAATAATAATATAATAAATCGTTTAAACGGACCTTAGATAGCTCAATTGTTTCAAGTTCAAGCTCAAATCATTTCGTAAATTTCTGTAATTATTTTAAAATAAAAAATATTTGCTTCTAAATATTTTGTTTATTATTTTTTACAATAAAACCATACGTTTTGATCTCCGTGAAAACGTCATTTGCTCATGGAGCGGCCCATACTTTATAGAATTAAAAATGGCAGGATTACTCCATAAATAAATAATAAATAAATAAATAATGCCGGACGTTTTTAACACAGCATCATCTGGCCCCAAAGTAAGCAGAGCTTGTGTCAAGAAGCTTTTTTTTTATAAATACATACATATTATACATGTTAACACCCAGACCCATGACAAATACTTTCAGATCATACAAACATTTGTCCCGTGGCGAGAATCGAACCCGCAACCTTCTGCGTCGCAACCGGACCTTAGCCATCTGCGCCACAGCGGTCGACTGGACTCTGTGGCGGAATATTATTGAACAATTAATTAACAAATTTAACTGAAAAAAAGTAATCTATAATGGTCACATTATTGAAAAACAGTTCTGCAGACTATTCTAGGAGATCATTCCAAGCAAAGTCACGTCGGTCAATAGTGCTTAGTATTCAAGAAGATTGTGAAACAACTATGAAGTAGGAAAATCCTTGAGTCGGTCCGTTGAATTAAGAATTCAAAGCAGACCTTTGAACTTCTGTCCATTCAAGTACTCGAGAGGAAGTAGCATTCTAGTTTTTATACAAAAATGTTGGATAATGATAAGTTACTTACAATAGGAAGGTAACTTTTAGTTTAAAATGTGAACTAAATATATAATCTAGCCAGCAAACAAGCCTACGGCCCACCTGACGGTAAGTCCCTATGACTACCTCTGTGACACAGTGGGCGAGGGCTCGCTTGGGATGTAGAAGGTTGGTTGTGCGATTCCAACTGCGGGTCAAATATTTGTATGATCTGCAAATATTTGTCTCATATCTGGGTGTTTTTCAGAGAGTAATATATTTATAAAAAATATATAAGTAGTATATCAGTCATGTGGTTCCCATAACTCAAGCACGGCTTTCCTTGGGGCTAGAGGTACTCTGTGCAATGTGCAGTTTTTTTTATGACGCTTGCAATACCAGAAGGTATCATACACATGTTGCTGACCTTTTGTCTATTCACTTGCTCAAGCGCCCTTCAAATGTAAATTTAAGATTCTGTTTGAAGCACAACTTACTTATTTTCATATAGAAAATAAAAACGCCGGACATTTCACACAGCATCATCTGACCCCAAAGTAAGCAGAGCTTTTATTATAGGTACCACATGTCTGTTATACTACTTACATACATTTTTTTGTAAGTACATACATATTATACATAGAAACACCCAGACCCGAGACAAATACTTGCAGATCATACAAACATTTGTATTATTACAAATTGAACTCGCAACCTTCTGCGTCCTGCCGGACCTTGGCCCACTACGCCACAGAGGTCATCATAGTCATCCTGTTACTATAATAAGTGAAATGTAAATTACTTTTTTGAGAACATTATTTTTAGATCCTATTTATGCTCTTCTCACCTGAAACACAGGATCACCTAGTTCAGACTCGAGTTACCTTTGTCTAATTAAGATTTTGTTTTGATATATAATTGTACTATTGGAATTTTGAATAAATATTTAGCTGGTGCCCGCGACTTCGTCTGCATAGGATTAGTACTTCGTGTAATTTTAACGGTTTTTCAGCGCGCGCCAGAATAGCTTGCAGGTGGCACATTTTTTCCTACTTGCTTGACACTTATCATAATATTTTGGACAATTCACACAACATCTTTAAAAATTATAGACTATGTGTTATTCTGATGTGTAAGCTATATATTATATATTATTGTAAAGTTTCCATAAAATCCATGCAGTAGTTTTTGCGTGAAAAAGTTACAAACATACATACAAACTTTCGCATAATATTTGTAAGGATTATTATTATTACTATCTCTAATCATTAAACAGAATATCTGGCACTGCGCTGGTACCTATTAAGATAGTCTTGCTGTAGAGTCCCACCATCAATTATTTGATTAATCAGAATTATTGTAAACCTTCATAATCCCTAGCAGGTTGTCCCACCAGTAGGGATAATGTAACAAATCAAAAAGCATTTTATCTATATCCCAACTACGTGATCATTGCTATATCAGTAGGGATGCCAGTGTTTTCAATCAGTGAAGGGTTTTGTGTTGAAACTCGCACGTTCTAGAATAAAAATCCATACTAATATAATTTCTTGTTTTAGGACAAATGTTTGTATGATCTGGAAGTATTTGTTACGGGTCTGGGTGTTTCTATGTATAATAAGTCAAAGTCAAAAGTCAATGTTGTGTTATTTGTCCGGCATTATTATTATATGTTGTATTTCTAATGTATGTCTTGTTTGTTTGTTACGTTTTCACGGACGGATCTTGATAAAATTTGGTAAGGAAATAGATTGTTTTTTGAAAAAGATTTAAATTTATTTGCAAGTGCTACGCAAAAATAAATAAATAAAAAAATAAGCCGTGGCCAGCAACTAGTTTTAAAATAAATTAAAAATGATATGTGGCAGGAGCAAAATTCTTACGATTTACCAATGTAAATTCTGTAATCTAAATCGAGTTCGCAGCTGGCACAGAAACCTATCACGTGAGACGGAGCAATCCCACATCAATGTCACTATGTACTACATATCGGTAGGTATTACATACGTTTAGGATACGGGTATTTGGGATCAAATCACACACACATTTAGGTGCCTGCTATTCTAGCAAGACGTGAAAGATAATTCTACGAATATCGGCTACGTTTGAAAGTAATACATCTCTCGGTATCAGGAACCTATCGGTGTAGAACACTGGTGGTGAAGTGGAGCACCCTTGTCTTCCTGATCATAAGGATCTGAGTTCGAATCTGGTCGTACGCAAATGGATTTTTCATTTCAATAAAAGTAAGTGCACTGCTCTCAAACTATGAAGAACAACATCATTAAGAAACATGCTAGAGCAAAAAAAAAGTGTTATATATCAGTATTATCGTCCTATAAGGAACGATATGCTTGCAACCTGTTATGTACGGAACAATAAATACTGTGCAAAACGTGGGTAAAGGTAAATACATATCTTTATACCTACCTACATACTACATATTTAACAAACAACTATGTTCACACAAAATATGTTGGTTCTTGGGAGAATTAAAACCTCTGACGTACAAGGCAGAGCTACCACCAACTGACCTGTGAAGCCAATCTCTAGTATTTCTGGTAAAGTAGTCAATTTAATTCAAGTCAATTCATTGGTCACTTTGTAAACCTTATTATTGAATAATCAATTATAAAATCCATTGTCTACTGGCTTAATGTGATGTGATTGTTTCTGATCCATGATTTCTGAAAAACCAATTTTCTTTAGTATAGAAAATCTCGCCGTTGCTTTATTTAACAGTGATGTTTATTTTGTGGTATGTAAAAAAATTGCGCTCTACAAAACTTTTATAAAATTATAAACTATAAATATACATACATGTATATAGTGCTTAAATAACATATACAAACTGTAGTGTAGGTAGGTAGGATAGAATATTGTGGCGGGTAGAACTAGTCAATCAGTCGGAATAGAGCGACACTTGTATCACACTTAATTGTCGTATTATTTATATCCTGATATACAAACAACATTCATTTGAGTAGTAATATGTGGTGTATTGTAATATAATATTACAACACACAATTCGAATCTGAATACCAAGGGATTTCCCAAAACTGTTCTTACTTCTCGGCGCTAATAACTCCCTGTGCTTAAGTCAGCCCACGATCACAACACAGACAAAACGTAGAATATAATAAAAAGATGATATATAATAATTACCCTTAAACTACTTAAACAAATATGAGATCTGATTGTGCGAGCTTAAAAATACTAGAAACATACCAGTAAGATGAAAAATTAAAAATGAAACTGCAGCATTCAGCTAATCCCCACACAAATCAGGAATGAACAGCTCCATATTTTATTCATAGCGGCACTCGCGGCAACCCGCAGAAGCCGTTAAAAGATTCAATAATCAAAGATTTAAGGGAACTCAACGGTTTCTAGTTACTGGACTTTTTGTTTTTAGATGATCTTTTTATGATAAGTACCTACAGTAAGTACCTGTTATACTTTCTTACATGTGGAAGTTAATTTAATTTTACAATCGAAAACTGATTTCAATAATTTTATGGGTTGTATTTAGAATTCTGTAAGAACATTTTTGTGAGCTTAACTCTTACCCAGAACCATTTACGTTTTGGATAAAAATTACATTCAACCCTGAACATGACATACAATTAACAGTCTATATGTTATTAATAACACTATGATGCACAATATATTAGTTAGTCTAGTCAAGAACAGTATTGAATTAACCTAATATAAATAATAACTCAATATATTTCACCTCGCTTTATTCGTGTAAAATACAATTTCTGCCGAACTTTATTATTAACTTTGGAACAATTGTTTCAAATGAGATTGGAAAGAATAGGAAACTATCATAGACCAATACAATTACGATCTAGCAGATGGCGTTCCCAGCTATGAGACCGCTTTCCTAGTACCTCTTTTGACCTCATTGACCGCAGAAACCTACAACTGACCCAACAAAGGTCACCGCACAATAGGCACAAAGTAGGCTTTGTCGTTGACATTTGGACAAATAAAAAAATGATAGATCACTGGATATCATATTTTCAGGCGATTTTCGGATACTATAAACGAATAACATTGTTCGAAATTCAGGAATTTTATTTATCTATCAAGTATTTTGAAATTTTGGGAAAGATGGACAATAAATGTAAGTATTAAATCTAACCGTAATTTTTTCGTTAGTAATACAATGTTTATGAAAAGAACATTGGGATTGTTTTGATAGGTATATCTTTTTCGGCAGTCATGTTTTGGTGATGTTATGGTAATTTTGCCGTGTTGTTGATAAATTCGAAATAAGTCAGAGCAAACATTTATTTGCAAAAAAATAACTATTCAGCAACCTTGTTGATTCAATGAAAGCCGCAGCAATATGTTTTCCTTAAACTAACTGTATTTATTATGGTACAGTGTGTCCTACTGTTTTAGGCCTCGTGAATTATTTATCACCGGTCGTTTAGGATAATGCTCTACTGTTATTGTTTGACTGCCACTTACAAATCGCAGGGTCCGGTTATGAATTATGCAGAATTGCTTTATTTGATTTTCTATGGCTGCTTTTGAGATTTTCTTTTTTTTTTTAATCGTAATTAAATACAAAACAGTGAAGTTTGCCACATACGGGGTCAAGGGCCTCTTAAGACAGCCACAACCTACTTTTTTTAATGGTGACTACAAATAGTGTTCTTTCTCGCTATTCTAAAACTTTATTAAATTATATTATATTAAGTGGCTTAGTTGATATTAGCTCTGCATTCTCCGTCGCAGATATTGGGTTCGATTCCCTCAGGACATTCGTGATGAACGTAGATGTTTGTTCTGTAACTACTCCCTAATTATCTTAGGTATTTACACGTGTTTATGTACAATATCGGCCATCTGATTCGTCTTATAGTAAAAGCTATGCTTAGTTAGGGACTAAATGTTACTGTAAACATCGTTCACCAATAAATAATTAATTCTGAACATTTTACACAGCATCATCCAGCCCTAATGTAAGCAAAGCTTTTGTTATGGGAACCACATAACTGATATATTACTTATTCACTTTGTTTTATATGTAACATTTCTCGCTTTCCTACAATCTGTGGAAGTGATATCGTGAAATGGGACGGAAGTGAATAACAGGAAGCCGGGGATGAGCGCGCTATTTGATTTGACTAAAGGGAGCACGCGGTCGTCAATAAATTCGTAATTTATCTTTATTTAGTTTAAGATATAACTTCATTAAAAATCTAAAGTCTAAGAAGACTTGCAAGTGTCCCGTATGCGGTGAACATTAACTATTTACTTGACTAGGCTTGCTTGGGCTAATGGATCAAAGTTTGCTGCGACCATTGTAAATGATTGTCGAGGGTTGTTTACAGATGTCCGCCATCTATTCACTTATGATTTACAGCGGGGCTCGGATAAATGTGTTTGTTTAATGTTGCCAAATACAGGGTGAATAATTACACTCGCTATACTAGTACAAATGAATGCCCATGTTGGGGTCTATCTATTAGAAACTAGGTTATATCTTTCAATTTCCTTTTTGACGACCTCCGTGGCGCAGTGGGCTTAGGTCCGGCTGAGACGCAAAAGGTTGCGGGTTCGATTCCCGCCGCGGGTCAAATGTTTGTATGATCTGCAAGTATTTGTCTCGGGTCTGGGTGTTTCTATGTATAATATGTATGTATTTAAAAAAAAGTATGTATGTTATATATCAGTCATGTGGTGCCCATAACACAAGCTCTGCTTACTTTGGGGCCAGATGATGTTGTGTGAAATGTCCGTTATTATTATTATTATTATTATTAATATAAGGCAGTTCAGAGAACAAAACTAAGCGCAAGTTCAAGCTCTCGAGTTGGTATCTGTAAGAACCTCTGGACCTCAAAACTTTACAATAGCGCGACAGATATTGCCTCTAGAAGTACTCAGGCAGTTGAAATAGCTTTATCCTGTCAAATATGATGCACTAGATAGCACCACCGAAAAAAATAAAACACGCTAGTTGGGTTTAGGATTTTCTACAAATATTTTGCGATAACCTGATTACTCTTAATAAATTTATAATTTTTGGAAAATTGACAAAATCAACCCGGTCTAGACCAATTCTAAAAAACTAGTTATCCAAGATTAAATAGTATTACTTGTCGAGAAATTGTTATCCAAATCATCCGTAAACGTATCATGATGCAAATATGAAAATTATGTTCCAGTCAATAGATTTTATTTTCAAAAAATTATATGTTATACCAGTACACTCAAACTGTTAATATCAATAAATAATAACATCAAATAACATCGTGCCCCACCAGCATGTCGTAAAACCTAAACAAAATTATTTACACAAATTTCATAGTTCCACAATATTAAGGCTCTGCGGCGCACTTTCTTTCACCACACTAGTTTGAAATAACTAATGACACGATAACAAGAAGAAGACCATAGAGTTTTATCAAAGCCAAAAACAAACTATGACTTTGGGCCACAATAAACACTTCTCCAGAGCGAGGACGCTCGCCACCCGTAGATACAGGAACTAAAGTGTAAGAAGTAGGTCACCCTAATTCTAAAAGCAAACTACGACCGAGAAACTGCAAATAAACGAGGTATTTTATTAGTAAGATACATCGTGGACCGCGGCGGATCGCAAACTTGTAAACCTTAGCATCTGAGGACGTTATTTAATTATGAAACTAACTGTTTATGAACTTGACTATGAATTGAGATAAGCTGGGTGACTCGTAAAATAACGTTTAAGAGAGACTACCATATATTTGCATATAAATTATAACACTTCATCTCTGCTTGATGTTATTTTAATACTTTTAAGCCAGGAAAGGCTCAATTTAGAAAATTTAATCAATTTAAATCAATTGAGAATTGATTTCAACAATAGCTTTTCCTATGCTTGGTCAATTCGATAAGACTGCCAATTGGACATACTTTTATACCTATTACATAATTGTCAAGGGCCTATTTCGCAAACACAGACTGGATTAGTGCAGATTAGGTCAGTAATAATCAATTCAATACATTGTGATTTTTAATTCATAGTGTCCATTCAAAAACGATTTGTAAAAATAATTGTGACTGAATAAATGGAATGAATGAATATACTCATAATCTTTACGACCTTTAATAGATTTAAGTCAGTTTTCTGTTTGTTGTGTACTAACTTGTGGATGAACATCAACGCATTTGACTAGATTTGTGCTATAAGGAAGATTCGGTTCAAAAAAGGTTACGGTTGAGTCATCGTCATTCAAAGTCGAAGTCATAACATGTGCTTTGAAACTTCGAATGTACTAGGTAAGTTTAAGTGCCAACTTTCACCTAACCTAAGTCTGAAAAGAGTTATCAAGAAACAAGTCATGATCCTTGTCGTTTTTCGTATCATGAGTTTTATAACTAAACGCATACATGACTTTCTTAAACAATATCTGCATCAAAAACTATTGAATAAGCCTCCTAATATTTTTAAAGACCTATCCAACGTAATGCCACACAAAGGGATATTAACATTTTGAAAAAATCAATACCACTTGTAGGGGCCACTGATACGTATTACGTAAATTTCTCAATAGGACATCGAGCAATAATTTTGATTAGCGGCAGATAGATAAGGGTTGTTTATCTTCTGAAATCTAAAAACGAATACGAAGGCTATATAAAAAAGTTATGTAGTGCAAATCTGTCGATTAACTGTCAGAGTGCAAAGCAACATGAGGCCATGCGTTTTTATTAACAGCTAGCTGTCCCGTTCGCGCGCGTTTTAAAATGAAAAACATATGAGAATAAACATTTGGCTTGAATTTCCTTTTTATTGATAGTTATTCTGCTATTTGGAGCTGAGACAAATCCTACATCAAAAATCATAAAAATCGATCCAGCCATTCTCGAGTTATAAATGGTGTAACTAACACGACTTTATTTTATATATATTGATAGTAATTTATATTATAATGCGCTTTTTCACTATCCTTTATAAAAGCTCTAACATTGCACATACACCTATTTTTTAACTTGGACCTACAGTAGGTTTTATTTTAAAATCAACGTAGGTTTAGGTTTATGTTTCATAGAAGGCTTTAATAATAGGAATTAGTTATCCAGATTAGTTTTAGTAGAAAAGTGGCCTTCAGTTTGATAAACATAGTTTTTCATATTTAGTTATTGGTTTTGACCGGATAAGCTTGCCAAGCACGCAGGCAAATTGTAAAGTTTCAGCTCAATAAAAACTGGAGGGTTTGCCAAATCGATTTGAAAAGTTCGTTGACCGTTTTGAAATATTCCTCATACTGCGTAACTTTGTAAGCATCCTTTTATATTTTTACAACCGCTGCAAACTAAAGCCGCGTATACACGACGTGATTTATTTATTTATTTATTATACTTTAATTAACACGGATAAACCAATTACATTATTAAAGTCACAACCAATTATTAGAAATATAAATAGACTATAAATACTTATTTACAATGTCAAAGAAATAGTCAGTATAATCAGGTTAATAAAAATACCTAGCCATAAATGTCGAGCCGAAACACAAATAGTATATAAAAATAGTATGAAACACGCAATCATACATCACGCTCACAGAAACTCAAACAATCCGATAAAATTTTAACCCACCCATCCGCAAATAAATCGCACTCAGGACTACGATTCAGGAGCGCGTTTAGCGCGGCGAGGATGCGCGGAATAGGTGTCGAAGATCTAACACTAATATTTGTTAGTTTATCTTTTCACCGCTAAACGGCTTGACGGACCTTGATGAAATTCGGTATAGAGTTAGATTATATTTTGGGTACGAGTATATGCTGCTTTTTATGTAGGTACCATGCGTGCAAAGCCGGGGAAAAATAGCTAGTTTATTAGTAAAGTTTCAAACTGTTAAGTCTTAAACTACCCAATAACCCTCATGGTCTTAAAACGTAGTGATATGTGCGTGTTGTATGATATCGTGCTCACATCCATACTATCCATAATAATACTCATCCACACCAGTATTACATATTGCCGTTACCTTTAACGGCTAAATGAATCTTGCTGAAATTCGTATATATTAACATTATACAACAATATTAGTGACATAATTACGTTTTAAACACTAATAATTACGTTTTAAAAACTAAAAAGAAACCGACTTCATTGAGTAAAATTTGAGCCTATAATACATTTTTAGTGGAAAGTAGATGTATTTTGTATATTATAATATGGGTAGGCCAAATAAACGCAACGCTCCAATGAGACAGCGAGGTATGAAAATACATGAAAACATCATCGATGTACACAAGTTTTATATTTTCGTTTATTTTTCAGATCGACCGATTTTGATAAAATTTATATGCGACCACCTGTGAAGTATACCTTTTCAAACAAAAAAAGAGTTTTCCAAATCAGTTCAGGCGTTTTCGAGTAATCGGTGAACATTAATAAAAAAATACGATTCCGACGAATTGAGAACCTCCTCCTTTTTGATGAAGTCGGTTAAAAAGGATACACTTTTGATATGCATGACAATTTTACGGAGTGCCAACATTCACCATAATGGACTCAATTAGAAGCAGATACGAATACTAATCCTGAGGTATTTAAAGGTACGCAGAGTGTCGCCGAAAATATCTAAGTCAGGGTTTCTTGTATTATTGTCATTATAATCATTACACATTCGCGTGGTACATGTAGGCCTATATTCGTTCTTGATTAAGGTGTGTTAAATATTTTGTAGATTAGTTCCCGGGGAAAATTAAAAGGTACACAAAGAGGAAACCGCTCTAACAGCTCATTGAAATGTAGTTTTTCGTTATTATGTATAGTCAAGATACGATATTATGTATCTTGGATTTTCTCAAGATACAATTTAACACCGTACTAATGCGCCTATTACAATACGAAAGTAATGTATCGTTACGCGTGGTACCTATATTAAAAGTAGCGTAGACCAGCGTAGACCACGCGTGCATAACTGCAGGCATCGGCTAGTACTATTATAAATTTAAAAGTGCCTCTGTCCGTCTGTTTGTTAGTTTATCTTTTCACGACTAAACGGCTTAACGGACCTTGATGAAATTCGGTATAGAGTTAGATTATATGTTGAGAACGAGTATATGCTACTTTTTATGTTGGTACCATGCGTGCAAAGCCGAGGAAAAATAGCTAGTTTATTTGTAAAGTTTCAAACTGTTATGTCTTAAATAACCTTTCAATAAGTTCAATATTTTTAAACTACCCAATAATCCTCATAGTCTTAAAACTTATTGAAATATATTATAAAACAAAAAAAATAATCATTTCCGTATCAAGTTGGTGTGATATGAAAATAATTAAAGTCCATTTGTCGATTGCGTTTTATTATAATTTACACCCCTCAGAATAATGAACAACTTCCGAATAATAACACGCCATTTAATCATCGCCCACCTCCATTACCCAGGATCTACAAGGCTGCTATTGGCGAACGTAAAAAAACGGTGATGACGCTAAATAATCTGACTCCTCTCATTTGATTGAGCTCGCACCATACGAATTTGACGAATATTATATTATTAGTAGTGTTATAATTTAAGGATGATATTATTGTGCTTGAATTTAATTTGACATAATTTTTGCATGTTTCTTTGTTATTTTTTATTTAATTCCTTCATTTAATTTATTAATTATGTTGAGAAATTGTACTGTACAAAGAATGACTTGTAATCCTGTTTACCAATAAATAACTATGAACTATGATTGACCTGTCAGCTTAGTTGGTAGTTTTTCTGCTTTCTGCGCTGTAGGTTTAGGGTTCGATTCCCTCTAAGGCCAAATGTTTGTGTGATGAACATAGTTGTTGGTTCTGTGTCTGTGTTATTACAGAATATCTCAAATATGTATTTAAAATAATATAGGTATTCTATTAGTCTTTTTGACACCATAATACAAGCTATGTTTAGTTTGGGGTTTGGAGCTAGATGGTGTTGTGTGCATTGTCCACCGATACTTATTTATTTAAATAAATAAAATTATCACCAAACGTACACAATTCTCAACACAAGGTTGTTTCACCGGACTAAATAAATTTGAGCAAAAACTAACAATCTTTTTTATTTGTTTGTCTAAACTGTAAAATACAGTGACATTTTATGATAGTTTTAAAATAAGTTCCTTTATTGAATTGATTTTCCTAGGAGTTTTATTCAACAGCAACTGGACGCAAAACAGCAACATGGCGACTAAAATTCGTTAAAACACGTAAATCACACCGCAACTTAACGAGTTTAAGAAGTGTCATTTAATGTACAGACTTCGGTGCAAAAATAATATTAAATAATATTAAAAAATAAATGTTTTGTCGGTCCGGCGAACATTAGGACCAATAGCCATAAATACGAGTATAAACAAGGACAATAGAAACTGTTTATAGCCCCAGTGGTCCTACCAATTGTACTGGAAATGGGATAATTGGGAATTATCTCAACTACTATCTACCCTACATTACTCACAAATTTCTCAAATTTAACATACTAGGTATTATACCCGATTTCTTCATCTCTCAAGACCTAAATACTTTAAGAACCAGATTTGAAGTCAGATTAACACAATTATACACAAAAAGAACACAGAATAAACAATAGAAATAAAATTGTACAATGGGCGGCCTTATCCCTAAAAGCGATCTACTCCAGGCTGCCTTTGGATAGACAGGATAAACAAAAAAAACCGGCCAAGTGCAAGTCAGACTCGCGCACCGAGGGTTCCGTACAAACCTGTCGGTATATAAGTAAAAGTTCACCCATCACAACAATCGAGTCATAGTTATGGTATTTGTATTGCAAAATGAAATTCACAACATGACAATATTTATTAAAAATATTTTTATTATAAATGACGTAACTAAAAATTTACGGTTTTCGCAATTTTCCTTTATCTGTGCTATAAGATGGACAACAAAGTGATCCTGTAAGAGTTTAGTTTTTTCCTTTCTAGTTACGGAACCCTAGAAACAGAACGGCGGTGGTGTTACTTAATAAGTTCGTACCGTGTCACTTGTTTTTTAACCAGTTTGTTGAATGAATTAACGTGCGCCTCAGAGACTCGGCGCCTTGGCACATGTCTTCAAACGTTTTAGATCCTACGACATGTCGTTTTTCTCACCATGTTTTCATTAATCATTTGAGAGTGCTGGTATATCACACATACATTTTTCAAACAGAAAAATCCATGGTGCACCACCGGATTTGAACCACCACCTTAGGAAGAGAAATCAAGTCCACTACCATAAAACCACCAGTAATATATTATAATACGAGTAACAAGAGGGTTAATATAAAAATATACCAAACTTTAAAACCAGTGAAAAATACTCGAGCAAACGATCCGAGAAAAATATGCCTAACAGTATTTACAACCAACTTAATTACTTCATAAATTTTATCAACAAGATCACCGTCATAAAACGGACCCTGTTTACTTGAAACTCCGGATACGATCAGACCCCCCGGGGACAGAACCTTTGATTCCAAACATTAGAGAGCAGCGTGTAAAAATAGAACATCTTTGTTGAAGAAACAATCGTTTAACAATTTATTATAGAGAGACGGAAATGGAAATAATGCTGAGAAGTTAAACGTTATTCGTTTCACGTCTCCATGGAAACGTATTTTACCTTAAAAGTTACTAACTGAAACACCCGTGACTGCGTCCGTGAGTTTTTAATTAAGTCTGTACTTAGCTGCAATAGTTTGACATAGAGCCAGCGGACATTTTTGTGGGTAATAATGAGTACTACAAACTGTAGCTCAGTATTTTATCTATCATTAATAGACTTCGCAAAATAATGTCTTTTATAGACAAAACATTTTTTGGTAAGGATTGCAATCTCAATGTTTTGTCAACGCCCATGTTACTTGCAGATAATGTAGCTTTCTATAAATGAAATTAGTTTAAGAACCGGTTATTGGTTTTAAGTTTATCCATTACAAACAAACATACAAGCTAGCAAAAAGTATTTTATTTTATTAATTTAAAAATAAATAAAAGCTTACTAATATTTAAACATTTATTTTATAATAAAAGCTTGGTCCTGATACATATGCTGCATAAGCTTACTGAAAACGCTACTAAACTACCTATTAAGAAATTTAAAGCATACATAAAGGGTAGTCTTTTGAAGAAAGCGTATTATAATATATACTAGTGGTCGCCCGTTGGTCGAAATTCGACCATAATGAATTAATGTGTTTTTTATGCATAATTAAAAAAATATATTAGCATTCTGCACTCCTTCTCTATATAAACTTTAAGTGTGCAAAATTACATACTCCTCCGTCCGTGCAATTTTCGTAAAAAGGGGTACAAAGGTATTGCTTCTCGTATTAATATATAGATTACTATATTATTGATAAGAATGCATGGCCTCATGTTGCTCTGCCCTCAGACAGTTAAACGACACATTTAATATGTATAAACTCTCTTGTATTCGTTCTTCGTAGTTAAGGTACTATAAGATGCATTTTGATAAACACAGGCTTTACTCACGTATTATTTTATCGATGGAGGCACCGACACTGTTTCAATTCATCTAGAGAATCTTCATCAGGTCGAGTTTGATCGGTCCGCGGTCTGCGGATCAAACTCACCAAAATGTATAGATAAACTCACTATCAAAATGTATAGTACAACTCACGAAAGTTTTGAAAGTGAAATACTATAAGATGGGTCATGCAAAAAAGCGCTAGGAGCAGGACGAGTTTCTTGCCAGTTCTTCTCGGGCTTGAGTAAGAAGGAATTGGCACCTAAATTCACCTAGTATGTATGACGTTTCAAAGTGATCCTTGTGATTGTATTGAATAAAGTATCTTTTGACTTTGAATTCAACTATGCGTATTTCCTATTAGTGGGATTTCCTACTGGTAAGAGTCCAGCTTGGTGGGTACCACCACAATATATTCAACCTCCAAGCAATAGTGTACAAACATTACTGTGTTTAGGTTTGAAGAGAACTGGAGCAAGTGACATTACTGAACGAATGGACAAGAACTAATGGCTTATAAAATAATTGTAAGTCATCTGTTAGTAAATTATACAAGCTGCAAGGCTTGGAATCTGTCACGTACGATATACTAACTTCTCTGCAAAACGTTTTGTTTGAACCAGTCGTTGAGTAACCCTCAAGCTAGGGTTGCTCAAAGATAGCTGTTAGATCAAAGTAGCTGCTTAGATCTTTTTAAGTTTGTATAAGAACATACTTAAAAAGAGCTAAACAGCTACCTCTAGGTATATTTAGCTTTATAAAGGTTCTAAATCAATTTGCATATAAAAGAATGATGTAGCAAGCTCTACGGCCTAGCATACGGCGTAGCAAACGGCGTAGCTTACGTCGTAGCTGCTACGACACAGTGCTTACGATAATTATGACGTCAAAGGATTCTAACCACCCGACATAATCACGGTTGTGTTTGGTGGTTTTGGTTAATTACGCTTTATAAACAAATTAAAATGTCTGTATTTACTAGAACCTGTTCAAAATAGTATAGTCGTGAATCATGTAGTATTGTATTAAGGAAGTTTATATTATCTATTTTAATATTGTTTGACTGTCTGTCTGTCTGTTTGTTTGTTACCTATTCACAGGTAAACTGTGAAACAGATTATTACGAAATTTGGTAAGAAAATAGATTGTATCATGGGAAATAGGCTATTTTTTTTTGTATAATAGAATCGCTATACTAGCGAAACCGCATGCAGCAGCTGGTACTCTATCCTTTAAAATAGACATCTTCACCTTTACCGAAATATGGTCCAGAGATAGATTGTATCTTAGGAAAGGACATAGGCTGCTTCTTAGACAAAGCCGCGGGCAGAAGCAAGTATAAAATAAATGCAACCCCAACACTATTTTATAGTGAATAGATTCTATTTCCTGTTGAAAACTGAAAAAATCGGTAACTTTTTACGATATTAATTATAAATACAGTACAGTCATTTATAAAAACATTTTAGTAATATTACCATTTAATATACTTTTCTTTCACTACGTAGTAATGTTATTATTAATCACTACAAAACCGATCACAAAGGACGTATTTTTTGCTTAGAACCAAAACAGTGCAGTAATGTTATATGAAATCTCATTATTGCACTGTTTTTCATTATTGCACTGTTATTTACTTTTTCTTTTATATATAAATTTACCACAGAGGTTTAATATCTCCCATTAAGTTTAATATAAAATGTTTGTATTCGATCAAAAAGATATAAGCTGATAATAAAAATCGGCTGAATAAAACCGACTTTGTGAAAAAAAAAACAAATGGCGCGCATTTTGTACCATCGCAAAACTATGTTTCTTCATAATTTTAGTTTGAGTAGGTATATTTTATCACAGTAGGTAGATTGGTACGTGAAAGAAAAGTTAATTACGCACCGACCAACAGTTTTCTCATCAGTTTATCTCGTGATCATGGCGCATGCAACTGTGCCGAAATATCGAGAAGCAGAAAAACTCATATTTCATGGTAAATATACCGTTTTCAGTGAAAATTATGTCCAAAACTATGATAGTTTTAAAAGTTATATCATACTGTATACTACAACCATATTATATCAGAAATCTTTTCCAATGTGCAAGTTAAGTTTAGTTTAGGACTAGATAGTGTAGTGTTGTGTAAATGTCCAGAAATATTATTTATATCTATCAATACTTTATACAAATACTAGTTGCCGCCCGCGGCTTCACACGCATGGTACCTACATAAAAAGTAAACTATGTTCTTCTGCAAGGTCCCATTTATCTCCATGCCAAAATTCATCAAAATCGGTTCAGCGGTTTAAACGTAAAAACATAAAAGACAGACAGACAGAGTTACTTTCATATTTATAATATTAGTAGGGATCAACAACCTAAAATTGAATGCTTCTAGTTCTGAAAATGACAATACTTTCATACATTCTTTCATTCCCCTCTTCAACCCTTTACAACACGTTTTTCCAATTAAAAGCCTATGTCTTTTCTCAGGCTTTAGACTATCTGTGTACCAAATTTCATTTAAATCGGTTTAGTAGTTTTGGCGTGAAATCAAGACAGATAGACAGACAAATAGAGTTACTTTCGCATTTATAATATTAGTAAGGATTATAAATTCGAAAGACCCTCTGACTGACTGTCTGTTTGTTTATTCTTTGCGGTTAAATGGCTGAACGGATTTTTATGAAAATTTGTACAAATAAATAAATAAATAATCCCGGACATTTCACACAACATCATTTTGCCCCAAAGTAAGCAGAGCTTGTGTTATGGGTACCACATGACTGATATACTACTTATATACTTTTTTTTGTAAATACATACATATTATACATAGAAACACCCAGACCCGAGACAAATACTTGCAGATCATACAAACATTTGTCCCGCGGCGGGAATCGAACCCGCAACTTTCTGCGTCTCAGCCAGACCTTAGCCCATTGCACCACAGAGGTTGTCAATGATTTGAATTTAGGGACGCACAAAGGCTAGTTCTTATGTAGGTACCATGCCGTGGGCAGCTACTAGTGCGATATAAATACGTCTAGTAAAATAAAAGATCGCAAAAATAACTTTTCCGACCCCGCAGTCAGCATAAAAATAATGATCTCAATGTAGCACAGACGCTCCTAATTGAGGGTCAGGACCTAGCTCATAATCTTTTAGCAGAAATCTTTCGCTGAAATACTTTTTTCGTTAAGGGTTTCGTGTCGTGTTTACAACTGAACAAGCGGAAAAACTACTGTGTATCTAACTAGCAAAAATTCTGCCATTTTTAATGATTTTTTACAAGCTTTCATCTACAGATTTTGACGAAAGTAATTTTGAATATTACATTTTCATATTACCAAATGTTACTATCCCAACCATTTTCATTTCAGAGTTGAAAAAAACAGCATCAATAAAAGGGATTTTTCAGATATACAGCAGAATTACTTGGTGTTGTATTTTGAGAATATTTAGGTGTGACTCTATTAGACGACTTGGTTGTGCGTCTCTTCGGAAAGAGTCCGTCTTGGTAGGTACCTCCACAGGTACCTCCACCTCCAGATACCCTGCCTTTAAGCAGTAGTATGCAAGCATTACTGTGTTTACGTTCGAAAGGCTTTAGATTTGGAGCAAGTGAAATTACTGGGCAGACTGACAAAATAACTATATCTAATACTGACGACGTGTGTGTGATAGCTTGTATTGCAAACGTCATAGGTTTCATAAACACTTACATCTGATGGGCCGTATTCCTTATGCTAGATCAGTAGGATAAAAAAAAGAAACGCACTTTTCTTTCTAGGATTGTTTAAATAGTTTAGATGGACAAAACAGATTTTCGTATTATAATTCTGCTCTCTCAAAGAGCCTCTGTTTGCGGCTTGGCTTTTGTGATCTTTGAACTTTTGAACAAAAACCTTTTATTATTCCAGGTTCAAATTTGATCAAATCTAATCAAAGCAATTTATTGCATAATATGGGTTTGTAAAAGTTATTTAGTGATACATTATAGATCAGCCATAATGAGCGTGTTCCGGAAGCAATATTTAATTATACATTTTTACTTAAAGGTGCTTTTAATTAAATTAAATTAATGAAAGTCATAGCTAGGAAGTTTTATTTAGGTATACCAAGTTTTATCTATATCGTTTGAGTATTTATTGTGTGATTGATTAACAATCAAACATCAACACAAACGTATCATTTGATCTGAATTTGGTTCACGAATTCTTGAAGATTTTTATTCAGATAGAACCATCGAGATATGTCTATGGTAAGGACAGTATCCCTAGCTATATATGATATAACGACATTAGAAATAGAAACGTTATTTTATAAACAGCATATTAGGTATTATATTATAGAAGTAACCTGTGTTTTTTGCGAAAAAAAACGCAAGTGTAGATTATTTTTAATTATTTACCAGCCTACTATCCTTATCAGGACAAAATTCGGTCCTAAATTAACACGTCATTAAGCCGCGCCGGGATAAGTGGCCATTCAGCGACCTCGGAGGGCGAGTTACTTCATTCTGCTGAGCAGCCTCAATTATACAGTAAGGGAGGCTGAACAAACATCGTGAGCGCTGTTATTTTTCCCGTTTAAAGAACCCCGTTACCGTGCTTATTAATGGTAACGATAGATCAAGTAGATAAAGCACATCGCAGGTTTCATTAATGACTGATAGTAGCATAATCTGAGCGTTTTTATGTTCAGGACGACTCGTTGAGTCGTCGTGAGTCGTGATTGAATAACAATTTAATTCTGTTTACACGCTAGTGGATTTTAATAGGCACTTTTGTGTTGAAGAGGTAATCCTGGCTGTAAATTTCTTAAGCTATGACGAAGGTTTTAAAAAAGAAACAAAAACAAAATTACAATTGTTATACTTTTTTATGTTTGTTAAGCTAACAACCGCAGCTTATCAAAGCGGTACAAAGTAAAATGAAGCCGTTACCACATATCAACATTTAACGGAATTAACTAAACACTTACCTATTATTTTTTAAAACCACCAGCAACTTCACTAAAAATTAACTAAGTTAAACCACTAAAGCACTAGATTATACTTACTAAAGAACTAATTTATTTACACGCGATTTTCATTCAAGAATTTATATTTTAAATATACGTAGTCCATTCGGGCGCGCGGCGGCGTGAATCGCCCACCCCTTCTGCGAGCCGAGAGCCTACTGCAGAAGATGTAGAAGCTTCTTCCATCCCGCATCAGCGAGGTGGATCTGCGCATGCGTGGAACAGGAAACTCACGATGGATGTAACCTGTGACACTCTAAATTTGTTATCACTGTAAAATTAACTTTATGGCGCTCATCTAAGATTTATTGTAAGTCGACTGACTTCGTTTTGGATGCCAATTAACTGATATTACAAAGAACGACGGCTGGTATACAGCTGCTTGGCAAAGATGCAAACATAGTGATTTAAGTGTTTGTAAACAGTCTAAGGGTTTTTTTATAAAATGTGTATTTTATTTTATTTTTTGTAAAAACTAAAATGTATACAAAACTGTATATCAAACATGTTCCCATAACACAAGCTCTGCTTATTTCAGAGCTAAATGATGCTGTGAAGTGAAATGTTCAGTATTATTTACTTATTTATTAATTAATATGTTGCTGCATTTTTCAACAAAACAAGTATTTAATATAATGAAATCATTTGATTTAACTGATCTATGATGTCGGTGGTATATTACTGAAGCGTGGCTAATATAGGTCAACGTAACTAAGGTGACGTGTTGAAGTACTGATCCATACTAAATTCCGAAAAACTAAAACACAGCTCAATTAGTAGGAACATTACCTTCTACACTGTAGATTGTGATTTTGATTTCCACCCAGGACCATCATTTGTATAATTAAAAAAAAAACTATGTTTAATGTTATAAATGGGTGTTATAATTGTATGTATTTTAAAGTAAAAACAATACACTGTAAGTCATCTAGCTTACATAGTACAAGCTATAAGTTATGCTTAGTTTGGGGCTAGATGGTGCTGTGTAAAATATCTACCAATACTTTTTACTTATAATTCGAGAGTTCGTATCCGGAGGGCCGTATGGAGATGAATTTTTTGAGCTTAATTTTATTCATGGCTTCTACGGCAGTGAAATGCATAAACTTTACACTACATCCTTTCAGCATGCAAAGCGGATTACTCGTTATTAATATGCGGTGGTCCACCTCTAGAAATTACACTCTCAAAACTTAAAATTTAAATTTTGATTATAATTTTGTATGCTCAGTATAAAATTACAAAGTAGAATATTGAGAACCATTGTTAAGAGGTAACTGTGATTATTTAAATACAAAGGTTTTAGGTAGGTATGTACGAAAATTTCCAACCAGTTTGAATAGATTATTTCGGTCTTCGAGGTTCTCATTTACAACTTTGTACATCTTTGTAAGACTGTCCAAATACAAAAAGATATACTTAAAATAATTACACAATTTAATTGTACATATATTTTCAAAAACATATTCATTGGCATTTATTCGTGGTAAAAGCAACACCCTGCGTGGCCAGTACCTGGAGGGTTGACCGGAGTGGCATTTAATTTGCTTCTATGCTTTGGCGCATGTTAATCCGACGGTCCGGTCAGCTTTTTAACTATGACGGAGGCTTTAATCGACTGACCACACAGCTCAGTCAGTAGTAACACTGATTTCCAAGCCGTAAGTTTTGGGTTAGATTCCTCCCTCCAAGGACAAACATTTGTATGATGAAAATAGATATTTATTCTGTGGGATGTTATAAAATATCAAAAGAATGTATTTACGAATTTAGTCATCATCCCATTGTACAAGCTTTAGCCTTAATTTGGGGGTGTGTACACGATTTGTTTTTTAATTATTACTGATTAAGAATACTTAAATGAAATAAGTTTGAGTTAGTGAAAGTGTTAACAACTATAATTTATATAAAAAATGGCCCAAGCGCATGTGACAACATTGTAGGCTACTAAAGTCGGTATCTATAGATAAGAATGACAAGTGGTCAGGTTCCAAGCTGGTACAATACCAAATAGTAAGAAAAAAAAGTTTTGCATTTTGTATTTTTTTGTTTTTTTTTAAGGTTGTCTAGTTAGGGCTATTACTTTAGTAAAATCTTACTACATAATTATCTATTTTAAAATATTACAGGTTAAAAAAGACTTCGGTTTAGCCGGTAGGGGGGCAACTACGACACTGTACCAAAAATGACCAAAGCTTAATATTTATCTAAATTATTTAGCTTAATATTTATATTAACGAACATCTGTACCGAAAAACGGTTTCATAATTATAATATCTATCAAATGCTATATGATAGGGTAATAAAATAAAAAAATATCGCAACTTTACATGTAACTTTTATTTCCTAATTTAGTAAGGATCACTAAAACGTATTACCGTTTAAAACTTCATCACGATTAAATTTATAGCCAGCAGCAAGATGTCTAATTAGACAGACGGACATACCGAAACTAAAAGGGTTCCGACATGTGGACTTCGGATCCCTAAAAACACAAGAACAACGTGACCCCAAACTAGAGACAGTAAAAATAGCTGTTGGACATATTCACACATCTTGGACATTGTTTAGGTACTAAAATTTAGCCATAGTTAAGTTATTCATTGGCCTACCTGATAATATTGAAATATTATTAGAGTATAATTAATAACTAATGCCGGACATTGCACACAGCATCGTCTGATTCCAAAGTAAGCAGAGCTTGTGTTATGGGTACCACATGACTGATATACTACTAAAATACTTTTTTTTGTAAATACGCACGTATTAAACATAGACACCCAGAACACCCAGACCCGAGACAAATAATGCAGATCATACAAACAGTTGTCCATAGACGGAAATCGAACCTGCAACCTTCTGCGTCTCAGCCAGGCCTTGGTTCACTGCGCCACAGAGGTCTGCCAAAAATAAATAGTGCCGGACATTTCACACCGCATCATCTGGCTTCAAAGTAAGCAGAGCTTGTGTTATGGGTACCACATGACTGATATACTGCTTATATATTTTTTTTTTGTAAATACATACATTATAAATAGAAATACCCAGACCCGAGATAAATACTTAGCAGATCATACAAACATTTGTTCCTTGGCGGAACTCTGCGCCCCAGAATTATTCAAATAAATAAATAGACAATAGTAAAAAAGCAAAAGATTTAGAATGTTCTAACTCACGTAAGTCCTCCAGCTGCTAAATACTCTGATTGAAAGCGAGTCGAGTGAATCTGAACGCTCTAATTACAGAGCAAGAAGGGCCACTCGTAAAACTAACTGCACCGGTGAGGCAGGCTTCTGGGCTTTAAGAAACAAGATCACTCGGGCAATCTCGTGCTTTCACAGTTAACATTG
Organism: Lampropteryx suffumata; assembly: GCA_948098915.1. Taxonomy (NCBI): domain Eukaryota; kingdom Metazoa; phylum Arthropoda; class Insecta; order Lepidoptera; family Geometridae; genus Lampropteryx; species Lampropteryx suffumata. The sequence goes on from OX402551.1 coordinate 1,100,980, forward strand.
CATAATGATGAAGGCCGTACACTAGTTAGTTCATAGCTAGTGGCTAAGTGAAGGAGTTTGTAGGCTTTTGACTTATGGCTGAGATTGCACCTGTTTCATTATGGAATCAAAACGAAACGGTTTTAATCATGTGTGTTCAATCACTCGCACAGTATTAACAGTAGTATTGTGGGAGTGAGAGAACATAATTCGATTCGTTTCTTTATTAAAACATTGTATACTTTTTGTATCTATATAATATATAAGAAAGTTTAATCACTGACTCACTCACTCATCATGAATTCTCCAAAACAACAAGGGTTACAGATTTGAAATTTAGCACGGGCATTGTTTAAAGGGTGTAGGCGCTCCCTAATATAAGATTTTCCAAAATTCAGCTCCTAGGAGGGGTTTAACCTAAAAATGAATTCTTTGAACTTGCGATCTTTATGTGATTTGCTTGAAGTTTATAAACTTAAAATGCAAAATAAATAGGTACCTACGTACTCCAGGGTTTTCCAAAACAACCCTTAAAAAGGGGTGCAATGCGGGTTTAAAAACTTTTTAACAAAACTATTTGCCTTGTGCACTTGTTGAAAGGTTTATCAAAACTGATTTGTGATTTTTAACCCGTGACGAGACGAGACGAGACCAAACTTGAGTCAACTTTTTTATAGAAAATAAAGATAAGTACACGTATTTTAGGATTTTTTTAATCTACCTCTGGAATGAGGTGTAACCTCATAACATATCCTTCGAGATTTAGATTTTAAAAATGACCCAAAACATATGGTTTCGTATGTTTTATAACATACACAAATATAATCAGATCATGAATTTTTATTGAAGACTGGATAATTAATAATTATCCAGTCTTCAAAAAAAATCATGATCTTGTGCTACTTGTGCTTAACTAGCAAAGGGACAGCAGGTATCAAAGTCTATGGGCTAATTCTTACTTTTCAGACACGGTATAAGCACTCTAAGAAGAGAACTGATTGCTCGTGTCTGTTTTTACCGATCGTTATAATTTTAACGTCTGGAACATTATGAACTACTTATGCGTGCAACGGGACCACGTGATCCATTGCCGAACATCAATGTATACAGGGAAAATACTTCTTTTTATACACAAGGTAAACACGTAAGGAGTGGAACTTATTGCCGGCTTCAGATTTAATAGTAATTATAATCTCAGAGTCTTGATCATTATTGTTGCGCCCTCATAGCTCCATATTTTGTTGGTGGGTGGACGCAATAAAATAATCAGCACAGCACCATCTAGTATCGAGTAGATACACTACATAGTACGCGTATCTAATGAATAAGAGCGAACGATATGGATATATCTCTCTCTTACAAGCGAATATATTAGCGCGTTCCGGTTCGTTCTCAAACGTTCGAGATGCGCCTAGGTTTTATGCGACGTACTCGCCGCGCATATAAAAGCGACGGTAATGTGTGGATACAGTCAATCTATTATCGGCTTAACAAGTGATACAAGTGCGATCGTTTTGAAGTGCTATCAGTTGTGTTGTAGTATTGTGATTTTTATTGTGTTCTTTTAGGAAGTATAGAGTCTGAGAATTAAGTTCTGTGTTTTATAACTTTGAAATTAAAATTATAATTTGGTAAAATCAAGCGGTTTTATTAATTTATCCCATACCCGGCTCGTAACATTATTAACTATATATTAACCATAACAAACAAGACTAGATTGCGAGAAATCACCCCTGTACAAAAAATACTTACTATTCCGAGACAATCTAAGCACACTTACTCAGGAGTGGTGGTCAAACAATTAGTCTATATTACATTTCATAGCACTACAATGTGTAGGTTTTTTGATTTTCCGAGCATTAGATCTAAAGCGTTATCTATGGAATTTACTAAATCGATTCAATTTTTTTTTAATGTGATATATTATTATTTTTTACGACATTCGTGCGACAGTGGGCGACGACCCATCTGACACACAGAAGGTTGCGGGTTTGATTCCCGCCGCGGTACAAATGTTATTGGTTATTGTAATGGTGTGATGTTATTTGTACTTCATACAAATGTTTCTGTGTTTTCTCGGTTATTTTATAACATGTATTTTCAAAAAAATACGTAATATATGAGTTATGTGGTTGTCATAAGACAAGCTCTGCTTTCTTTGGGGCTAGATGATGTTGTGTGAAATGACCAGCATTATTTGTTATTTATTTTAATTATCTTCAAAATACGGAAATCCTCAAACGTACAAAGCGACACATTAGTACATAATGATGTTCAAAAACGTTCCTGGCATAGCTAACTTAGTCAGACCTAAGAGATCAATAGATTTATGCAACGCTCTGCGAGATCAGTACATTAATAAGTGACTGCAGTGACATTTTCCCCTAAGCACTGAGTTCTTTGATGACCTCTGTAACGCAGTGGGCGAAGGCCTGCCAGAGACGCAAATAGCTGCGTGACAAATGTTTGTATGATCTGTAACTATTTGTCTCGGGTCTGGAGGTTTTTCTGTATAATAAAATATCAATTTACAAAAAAAAACATAAATGTAGTATATCAGTCATATGGCAACCCATTACACAAGGCTCTGATTACTTTGGGGCCAGATAATGTCGGGTGAAATATTCGGTGTTATTACTTTGATTATTCAATTTTAGATTTCGGCAATTTCACTTTGGGTTCTCGGGTTATTATATAAACAACTTTTGCAAAATATAAATTAAACGGTTTTGTCGGAAATATGTCGTTTAGGATTAGTTAGAAATAGTTGCTCTAATTTTTAATTATGCATTGTCATTTTATAAATATTATTTAGAATGAATTTAGCTTTTTAAAATATTTCAACGTAAATAAAATAAGACCTCAATTGATTGGTCGCTACCCAATTGTTACCTATTTAAAAATTGTTAAGTATTTAACTAATAGGTATGTGCTAAATTCAACACTATTTATGTAAAACTATGTGTAATTTAGTAAAGTTTAGCCGAGAACTGACTTTATTATACTTAATTCAATCATAAATTAAAGCAGTCAGTTGATGTTGATATTGCAGATAATTAAATTCTTCGAAAGTGAATGAAGTAAGAATAGAGAGTTAGTTGTCGTGGAACCATGAGGCAGAAAGGTTAAAGGTTGAGTCAAAGGTTATAGTTTAATGTGTGTTATTAAAGTGATTATTGTTGAAGCAAGTGCTTTTTCTATATAGAGTAATTCTACAAACAAAAGATCATCGCTTTATTGCTTTAACAGATCGAATTCTTAGTTGGACTACAATTTGCGATAGTTAAGTGTAGATGATCAATGCCGGGAGATACACATTTCAGTAATACCAAATATGTATATATACCTACTCATTGTGTTGATTTAGATACGTTTTTTTAAATCAGTATATATGTGTTTTCCTGTGTGTATCTCATATCTGCCATGGTAATTATGTATTTTTGATAACTGTCTACTGTAGCAAATAAATTTTTTTGCTTTATTTCTTTCTTCGAAGGGCACGCTTAAAGTAATATATATAAATAAATAAATATTGGAGGAAAATATAGGAATATAAATATGCAAAACCATTATATCCCCAAACTAAGCACAGCTTGTATTATGGTGACCAGATAACATACTTAAATGCATACTTATTATACGTTATAACACAGAATAAACACCTAAGTCCTTCACACAAATGTTTGTTCTGGGAGAGAATCGAACCCCCAACCTACCCCAATTGCAATAACCGAGAGATTTAAAAACTTTATACACCGATGTGGTCGGTTTGAACTATTAAAGCGAACCATAAAGCCATGATATTTACAGTTATTCCATAACCCCGGCTTACGATAGTGATTAGCTGAACTCATAAACTTCGCAATAAAAATCAAAGATTCCCTTACGTTAAAAATAATAACAATAAAAAGCATCCACTATAAAGGCTTACGGCCACTAAAAGCGAGCGAACAGAGTGCTAATGAAAACGCTAACGATATTAAAGCCGGGAGACATTAAGGCTAGGTGGTAGTTGACATTGGGCTTAATGAAAAATTTCATAACGAGCTTCGAGCAAATGGACGTGGACACTGGCTCCCAACCACACTATACAGCCCGGGGACTTTTATGGTCACCCTGTATAATCATCATTTTTGTAGAGAAAATCTCACTGTTGGACAAACCAAGGATTGCGACTAGGTATGATAAGGTAGCATAATAATTTTATGTATGACGCTGAAATAACCAGTGTGGTGAATGGTGTTGTGACTACTTCACACTGACATATTATCGTGTCACTCATTATTTAGAAACTGGTGAAAAACTAAATTGCATATTAAAGGCAGCTTTCGTGCACTTGGGACATGTTTTCAAACATTGTAGGTTCTAGGATAAGCTCGTTTCCTCTTAATATTCAGCTTTACCATTTGAAAGTACTGGTATATATACTGCACCTTGATAAAGCAACGGACACAAGTGCACACTGTGCACTTTTGCACACAATAATGCTCTCGTCTTAAACCCTATCAAAAAGTTTAGTACTAAGGACAAGAAATCAAATTAATAAATTCGCAAATTGTACTGGTTAGAGCATAGAGCCGGTCAACGAAGCAAGAAATCTCGGCATATTATTTGAAACTATTTGGGTTGAGGGCCGCATATTAAATTTAGATAGGACATTCATTTACAGAGTATAACTGCCCTACAAAATTTGAAAATTTCTTAACGAGGTGTTTTGCATAAAAGTCTGTGTAACCTTTATAATATCTAAGCTCAATTACGGAAATTTCATTTTCACTTAAAATTTTCAAACTGTTTGTTTGAAAACCCTAAAACTTATGTTTGTTTATTTTGTATTTAAGGTATGTAAACCAAGTTTCAAGCATCATGCGTTAAAAAGTCCCTTTACAAATTTTAAACCCCCATAGCACTCCTTAAGGGTTGTCTGCAAATAAAATATATTAAACCTTGATATCAAAGAATATAAGAGCAAAGTAACAGAGTTGTGAGTTCGAGGAATACGATTAAACATACAAACGTGTTTACCCTTTTTCACCCTCTTAGGGGATGGATTTTGGAAAATCCTTAGCGAGCGCCTATACCCTTCAAAGAATGCTCTTGGTAAATTTCAAATCTATGACCCTTGTAGTTTTGGAGATTTCGTGATGAGGGAATGAATAAGAGTGAAATGAAATGAAATGAAAAAATATTTTATTACAGCAAAAACAGAGTAAATCCTTATGACTATAGCAGTACCTAGTCTAATGGTACGACAATGGAAACACTCCATGATTTGCAGCGAACTTATTCTACATAGTGAAATATATGTTGGCTTCCTCACTAGGCAAAGCCTGTATCGAGGAAACCTGTATCCCGGTTATACATATCTTAGCATTATAACAGTCAGACATATTAAGTACATTTATGATTTTAATAACAATGAGGGAAGGTACCACTAAAATATTTAAAATATATATATATATTCTTACACTACACGTACATATATATAAATATATATATGCATATGCATGTATATATATATATATATATACATATATACATGCACATACACCTAAACATACATATAATTCAAAAATATAACAGCAGCAATAAGAGACACAAATGACTGGATAATGTCTTCTAAATAACGACACTTATTACAGATTCAGTGCTATCATATGACAACGTAGAAAGCCAATTTAATATGATACTTTTTGCTTCAATTTCTGATCTGTTCTTGATATCGCAAAATTTAACTACTGTGTTTTAGTTGTGTATTCTATTAAAAATACCGAGTCGGTGGGCAAAGCTTGTATTGACTAATGGGGTAACTAATCTATATACTCTACGACTTGCCACAAACTCGTATTCAGCAGAATTAATTATTGATCTGTGGACTGAGAGAGTGGTTTTGAGGATGAAAAGCTGACGAACACTAAGGACCCCAGCATCCGCGTAAAGGTTAGTGGTTGAATACCTGTAAGGCTTTCGGAGCATAACTTTTAAGACCGATCGTTGCGCCCTCTCAGCCTGTATGATGTGAGATTTAGCAGCGCTACCCCAGCAAGTTATGCAATACACTATGAGAGATTGGCAGAGCGCATAGTATACAGATTTGAGGGTCTCAAAGCAAGCAGAGTATCTGAGGTTTCGCATTACGCTTATTATTTTCCTAACTCGAGCTGAGAGGGTGTTTATATGGAACTTGAACGTGAGGTTTTCATCAAGACACACTCCCAGATACTTTAGTGACATCTCCTTTTATATATAGATTCTCACAGGTTCTTGTGGCAGCTATGGTCTCGGCAGAATAACAGCGTCTTCACGATATTGTGGAAACAGTAGTCTTCATGCTGAATCGAGGCTAGTTTGCTGCAGACAAACATACCTATACACATACACATACCTAAGCATAATTTTATTTTTAGTAGCATGTGCCTTGATCTTTTCCTGTATTTTGTGTATTATGTTCTAAGAAGCAAATAAATGTCTATCTATGTCTATGTCCATTTTTGATAAAGGTCCATGATGAAATTACAAGGAAAATTATCACGGCTAGTCAGGCTGTACTAGATTTTGAGTAACAGCCTGAATAAAATACAAAAAACCATACAGTTACAGTCAGTACGGGTTCCCTTTTTCTCACGCATACGGCAGCGGTAAGCAGGCTCCTCCTTTCTCACTCGAACCCACAGCGCTAGTTAGATAAGTTTAAGTTATCACTTCTGTCGGGCGTCTCGAGACGCACACGTTTTTTTTTACTATGCTCAACTGATGGTGTGGATTTCTTATCCATTCAGATTTCGGAAGCATTCACTGTGCATGATCTCATGCGCTTTGCCAATTTATTATGTACAGAGCACGCTAAACCGCGGACAGAAGCTACTATTGAATAAAACCTTTTGAATTTAGTCAGACCAGTTATGAAAATCCCGCATTGACAAAACGAATCGGCACAAAAGCTTACACAAGCTTAAAAGCTAAGCGAAACACGATTGAATAAAAACGGAACTAAAAACCCAGTCCACTCAGACCTAATGGCACAATGGGACGTCGAATTTTGCATTGCCCATCGGCCTCCTTTGTTGTTCTTGTCTTGTAATTCGTTTATTTCTTTCGGCCATTCCGTAGATTGGCTGTCCGTGTTTCGAGATCGGTTGCACAGTGGTAGCACAGTATAATGTGCATTAAGCGGTAATGTAAGATACTGTAATCATTATTATGGCAATATTTCAACTAATTTCCACATGGTAATTTTATAAATTGGAGACTTGGACTATAATATTCGAATTATTAATTCATTATTAAGTATATAATAATTAATAAATAATGCAGGACTTTTCACATGTGCTATTTTGTTGAACATGGAATCATACGCAGGGGCACGCACTAGCGGGAAAAGCCACGATGATAATAAAATACTTCATAATAGACTTCAGAGTACCGCGGTGTATATTTTGCGGATTAATTATATAGTGCGTGCTCGTGCTGACACTAACCCGCCAAGTCTGTATCTGCGGTGGGTTTGCAGCTTTGGTGTGTAGACTCTATTATGTAAACAAACAAAATACCCTTAGAACATAAAATTCGAGGCTGTGTGTCATTGAGTATTTCTATAAGCAATGACGGTCTTTGAAACTGTAACGTACTGTAATACTTCTTTTTAGACATGCTTCAGACTAACCTCCTTATACATTCACATACATATTTAAGTATCTAAAAATCTGCTATGAGTGTTTTTTTTATACGCTTAATATTAGCTTCACTTGTATGTATGTTTGTATGTAACTGACTCCTTAGGACGCGATTTTGACCCACTTTAAACGGCCAGATTTCATTCAAATTTTGCACACCTGTCCAAGACCGATGACAATGCAATAATTCGAAAAAAAAAAAAATAATAGTTTAAAACCTAAAAAACACGCTTTATATAGAAAACCACTATAAAATAGAAAATAAATTTTAGAAAAAAATGTATTATTTAAAAAAAAGCGTGGGGTGCTTTTTAAGATATTATCGAATTGATAATCGTTCCACCATGCACCCCACGCTTTTTTTTAAATAAAACATTTTTTTTCTTACTTACATTTATTAAAATTTATTTTCAATTTTTTAGTTTGGTTTTCTATATAAAGCGTGTTTTTTAGTTTTTTAAACTATTATTTATTTTCTACTTTTTTGTCATAACTCATACAACGTCATATTTTGCGTAAAATCTGTTTCAGATTCTGAGCTATGTGACATTAAGAGATGTATAAGAAATAAGGCAGAAGAGGTTTATTAATTTGCCATAGGTGTATTCGGTAGCTACCGCTAATATTTGCCAGTACTAGTAAGTCAAGTGAGAAAAATTGTCTTTGATTCGAGTGTTTCTACTGCTTGTGTGTCATTACCATGTAATCTTGCATCTAGTGCCAAATTCAACGGATTGCATTCGGGTGTCTTTAAACAGCCAGAGGTCGGATTAAAAGGCTCTAGAGACTCTACACAATTGAAATTGTGTTTTTATTTCATTCCGAAGCTTACAATAGCGAGTTCTATAAAATATTGTGATTAAATTTTTGCTACTTTTTGTGCAAATTCTTTTGTAAGTAGTTTTTTACTTGAGTATTCATGGATTTTGTAGATTTTCTTTCGAGAAACGTAAAGTTTTTATCTTGCGTTTGCGAGAAAAGTATTATAGCATTCGTGTTCGCCCAAAATACTATGTTTTAAGGGTTATTTTAGCCATTTTAAGGGTACCTTAAAAAGTTTTTAAAAACTCTAAACGAGTTTTTTAAACACTGGTTTACTGGTATTTATGCCGTATATTTCGACACATCAGGTAAATCAAAACCTATGGGGTATTTCCCGTTAACCTAGAATCATGAAATTTGGCAAGAAGCAAGATCTCAAAACACAAGTAAAGGAGTATAATCGTTTTCGAGCGATCTCTCGTTGAACAAAATTTATATAAATAAGTTGATTTGTTATTTTGTTAATTTATTGTGCGATGTTATAGAACTTTCGTTGATACAATTTTAGGTTAAGTACTATGGAAAGATACGAGTAGGCTTAAAAAGGTGCGTTTTGTAAGAAAAGTGTGCAAAGAACACAATGCAGTTTTTAAAAAGAATCGGCCCGTCATAAAGCCGCATGACGTGATGTAACGGTATCGCCATTGGCTGCACAAATATGGATATTTTTGCAGCATTTATCATTTTACTGCATTCCGAGTAAAGACTGTGCAGAAATCCGAATATCGTTAATTCGTAAATATTAAAATTTAAAAAAAAATACTATGTTGATTATCATGTTTTTTTTTCAATTGGACTTGTAAATGTATGTAATTAAGATGGTAAAAGAAAACACGATGGTGAAAAAAGGAGATACGTAGGTTCGGTACCATTAGACGCGATTTTCGGACCTGGTAGAAAAGGTAAAGTCAACCTTTTGTGTAGGCTACACTTTCTCTACTAGAATATTCTAATACGGAACACAAGGCGCATGCATGTCACAACTAGCTCTAACAAGGCACTCGTGCCTAGTGTGTGCACCTCCTTAGGCAGTGTGAAGTGGCCCTTACGCGTTCAAATCGCCAACTAACCGCGCCTTCTATAGAAATAATGAGCCTTAACCTGAGGATACACTCTCGGGCGAGACTTAAGCGCGCGACTCACTAAACTTTATACAGACGTTTACTTAAAAAAACTTAACATTTCATAGAAACGGATGCTTAGTTTTGATCAGCTGTAAAGTATAGAATCGATAAAATCAGGCGAAATACTAATTGTAAATCTATCGTAGGTAGATTTCATAGGTTCACGTTCATCGAGCTTGTTAGAAGACAAAATGGCCTCTGCGATGTTATTGAATAAAAAATATTTAGATTTTGATAACTGTGTACACACGCGTACTGCGCAATCAAGTGTACGCGTAATCTAGATATGATGAACACGCGTACAGATGTATACGCGTATACATCTGTATACAGACTTGGACGAGTCTGAACGCGAGGCGAATGGCTCCATTCCAAGTCGCTCTTCGCTAGTAAATAATGTTAATATTAGTAAAAATAATATTAATATAATATTAATAATATGAATATTAATAATATTATTAGTAGTTTTTTTATTCTTATTTCCCATCGTGCGAAATATTTGCTTTGTGCTTTCTCGAGGTTTCTTGAACAGTGTTGATACAAATATTCGTTTGTAGTGGTATTACGCTTTGAAGTGGCAAAGCTTGATTGTAAACCTAAAAAAAAAAGCTCTATACATTCAGATGGTGTTATGTTTGTTAGAGACCGGACCTCTGGAGCCAATTTTTTTAAGCTTCAGTATTTTCATATATTTTGTTATTGTTTTGTGTGTTTATAATTTAAAAGGCGGCTAAAAGTCGCGGCCGGTACTCGTGCCCATATATTTTTCAATTGCTAGTTCTTCAAGAGCTACGTCTCATTAGCGAAACTAAAACGGTTCATAATGGTATTTAGAAAAAGTTGGTTATTATGTAGGTAATATTTTTTTATTTCTTTTTATAAATCTACTCTGGTAATAATCAAGTTACTTATTTTAGAAATAGATAAGTTTACAAAACCAGATTGGAAGTTATTTATTTTTCTTATCCATACTAATAGTCGAATGACGGATTATCTGTCTGTTTGTTTGTTATCTTTGTACGGCTTAACTGTGTGCAGCAAGCTAGTATCTGAAAAATTTAAAAAACTGTTTCAGCATACATATAATAGCATATACAATGTTCAATTGCACTTTGATGCTGCTGAATTTTTAATAGGTAGACCTTTCAGCGGTTTTCACACTAGGCAAGCCTGTATCGTGAAGACCAGAGAGACGATTTACTAAAATAAATCGACGGAAACCTCAATACCTCAAGCAGTAAAAGTTAAATATTAGCAAATTACAGGAAATTGTCTATGACATAGTTTCTTAGGCACAATAGACAAATATGAATGCAAAAGTCAATACATACATAGTAAAGTTAAATTTAAGAAAGCCACACAAACCATTTATGATACCATTAATTAAGAACACATAGAAGATACAAAAGACAAAATATGGATGCAAAAGACAATAATAAAAAAATATATATACACAACAAAATAACAAAACAAATGTGAAAACAAAAAGAAAAATCCTTATGATAAACATTCTCAATGCAAATGCATCTCTATGCATACAGCTGTAAATACAGATTTGCTCGGGGTAGTTTTCAAATATTATATCTAAAATAAAATGCAGACATTATAATCTTTGCAAAAGATCAGGAATAAACTCGTAGAAAGAAATTCATATTTCATCAAATCGAAATACGAATATTGTTCAGCTCGATAGTGGAACTCCTGAGTTATGGCCTCTTACTGGTATCTCGGCCCAACCTGCGACGGCAGCTCTCACATACGAGCATTGTGGTACTTACGTGGGATGTAAAATTGAAAACTCTTAACCCTCTTTACTGAGTCAATTTAAATTCAATTCAGTGATATTCTATACAACGACAAGGACCATTTTAAATCGTCTTCGGAAGTCATGTCTGAATCGATACGTAAATTCACCTTGGTATGACCTTGTAAACTTTGACTTATATATCCAAATTAAATTGTAATAATATAGTTGTAGCAGGGGACTTTAATATAAATATGTTAATAAGCAATAATGTGACTAGAGATTTTGAATACTTATTATTAAACTTTAACTTAAAATTAGCAATAAAGCAACCGACACGTTTAACAAGTAAAACATGTATTGATAACTTTGCTCATGACTATAAAAGGAAGTGTAAGACGGAAGTGTTCGAATTAGGCCTATCAGACCACACAGCTCAGATTATAAGAATACCAGTGAAAAAAAATTTTAAATTCAAATTTTGGCATAAGTATATCAGAAATTATAGTCCAGAAAATATTCAAAAATTTAAAATGTGTTTAAAAGAATTATCCTTTTCTGAAATATACACCACTGACGACTCTTCTATGGCATATTCGCATTTTATCGAGCAATTTAAACTGTTTTATAACCTCTGTTTCCCAAAAGAGAAAACTACTATAAAAATAATAAGAAAACCAAAATGGATATCGCGCGGCATAAGTTTATGTAGCAAACGAAAAAGACATTTGCTTTGGAATTACAGAACAAAGTCTAATAATGAAAATAAATTAAAATATAATTTATACAATAAACGGCTTAAGAAAATAATTTCCCTTACAAAACGATCTCAAAATATATATAAAATAAAAACCTCTATCAATAAATCTAAAACAACTTGGGAAGTAATCAATAAAACTAAATATAACACTCCTAAAGAGCCTATACTCAAAATTAAAAATGACGATAATGAATATATAACAGATCCCACAGATATTGCAAATTTATTTAATAACTATTTTATTGACAAGGTTAAACCATTACCCAGCGCTGGAAATAAAGTAACGGCAAATATACTTCATCGTGAGAAATCAATGTTTATGTCACCATGTTTACCACACCATGTTATTAAAATTATAAATAGCCTTAAAAACACAAATAGTACAGGATCTGATGGAGTAACAACAAAAATAATAAAAGATGTTAAAGAATACATATGCACTCATATCAGTTACTTGATTAATCTCACCATACAAACAGGTGTCTTTCCTCAAGGTCTAAAGATGACTATAGTGAAACCACTTTTTAAAAAGGAAAACAAAGAACGTATGGAATTCTACAGGCCTATTGCTCTCATATCAATTTTTTCAAAAATATTCGAGAAGTATTTTAATGGTGAAATTAATGACTATTTGGAAAAAAAAAATATCTTATGTATTGAGCAAAAAGGTTTTCGCAGAAATAAAACCATTAATATGGCAATATACGATTTTTATAAGAACGTTGTTTGTCAAGTTGACAACCGAAATCCCGTTTGCACCATATTCTGTGATATGACTCAAGCATTTGATTATGTAGACCACAGTATTCTATGCAGTAAACTAGAAGCATATGGGATAAGAGGCAATGTTTTAGATTTAATGTGGTCATACCTATCGAATCGGAAACAAGTGACAAAAATCACAAGATTAAACTATAAAACAAAGTATGAGGTTACTTATAAATCCACTGCACGAGATATTTATTATGGTGTTCCTCAAGGAAGCGTACTTGGGCCACTTCTATTTATCATATATATAAACGACCTACCAAATAAACTTAATCACCCAATGACATTGTTTGCCGATGACAGTTCTGTGACTATAAAATGCAATGACATAAATAATTATAAATCTAATATAAATCAATCATTCACATCGATAATGACATGGCTTGATAATAATAATTTAAAAATAAACCTAAAAAAAACCCTTATAATGCATTTTAATCAAAGAAATAATAATCCATCTGACATTGATCTAATATTTCGAAATAATAAAATACAACAAGCAGATTCTGCACGATTCCTAGGCCTACAAATTGACCGAAAACTTAATTGGAAAAGCCATGTTGCGTATATAAGTAAGAAAATAAGCAGCTCGGCATATGCCTTATTTCGACTATCAATAACTGTAAATATAGAAACACTAATAATAGCGTATTACGGCCTAGTAGAATCAGTACTCAGGTACGGAATTATTTTCTGGGGGAATTCGACAGATAAAGAAACTGTTTTTAAAACGCAAAAACGTTGTCTACGAGCTATGTTTAAAATACGTGTGAAAGATAGTTGCAGACCATTCTTCTTGAAACACAAAATTCTTACGCTTCCGTCCTTGTATATACTTGAGGTAGCATTGTTTGTGAGAAATAATCCCCACCTGTTTCCACTAATGTCCAACAATGTAAAACGAAACAGACGTGAGGATAATCTTTGTTTATTTGGATCCAAAACTGCATTGTTACATAAAAGTATAGTCTGTATGGCACCAATAATTTATAATAAAATACCAAAAAGCTACCAGAAACTTTGTGGTAATGAGTTTAAAAATAAATTAAAAAAATTACTAATTGAAAAATGCTATTATAATACTAACGAATTTATAAATGACAAATTTTAATTTCCTATGTAATTGTATTGTTTAATTTTATTGCTTGACATTATACTAATATTTCATATATTATTTGATTCACTGTTTACACTAGAGCATGCCATTCTCTCGGTTTGCACACCGAAATCGGTAAAACATGTTGTGACATACTATTAATTTATCATCCTATCTACACATGTTTATGCAAATAAATAATCTTTATCTTTATCTTTATCTTTATGGAAGGTGTCATCTTTCTTTCTCTCTCTTATCGTCCAATGTGATGAAAAGATACACGTCGTACGTCTCAGTCTGCTTTCGTGTACTTGGTAACATGACTTCGAACTTTTAAGGTTCTAGGACAAGCCGATTTCTTCACGATGTTTTCTTTCATGGCTTGAGAGTATAGCATTTTATTTTTCGAAAAATACATTGGGTCACGATTGGATTCGAACCCACGTTCTTAGGATCGGATTGTAAGGCGACTACCACTAGACCACCAGTGTTCTCATGAATTATGATGATAATGATACGGATGTAAATGATCTCATGGCGTTTGCTAATCCTGATGAAACTCAGCCTGATGAAGATTCTCTAGATTAATCTAAACAGTGTCTATGCCCCTCCATCACAAATAATTATACAAAAATACAAAATAATTATTTCTTAAAACTTAATATTTGATACATTTCATGGGTGTGGGATCCTCTTTTAAGTATATTATATACCTGTGTTAGAGGGTCTCGCTCTTCCGTAGTACAGTTATATACATTAAATTAAGTTAAGCAAATAAATAAGATAAAACAAAATGTAGGTTAAATTAAATTAATGTTAGTTACATTAATTAGTAGTACTTTAGATGATATATAAAGTAAGTTAAGTTAAGTTATGTATGTACATTTACATTGATTGTGTGTACATACATATATGTGTGTAGTGTTTAGGCGCTCCTGAGCACCGGTCTGCCACGAGCATGGGTAATTCCGGAGAGCCCAGGTGAGTATGTATGTGTGAGTGTGGATGTGTGTGTGTGTGTGTGTGTGTGTGTGTGTGTGAATATGTGTGTGATAATGTGTGTGGGAGTGTGTATATGTTTGTGTGTGTGTGTTGATTTTACGAAACAAATTCTAGGAGTTTTTCAGTTTCCTCGTAGTTTAGTGTTAGTAGCCATTTACTTAGGAAAGCATTTATTTGCATTTATAATTATTAATAGGGTAATTTTTTTTTTTTATTAATAGTATTGTAGAGGTAGGCAGATTGCGTGGCATATTGTCGCGACGCAAATTGAGACCGAGCCGTGACTTGAATAGCTACTCTACCTTTCCTCCGCTTATTCAGTACTCTGGGGTTGTATTCAAGAGTTCTGTGTAACTTCAGAACTGCGTTTAGAATGTAGAGTTTCCTGACTGATAGAAGACTAGCATCTTGATAGAGCATATCTGTAGGGTATCGGTAGGGCTTAAAATATATAACTTTTATTAGAGACCTCTGTGCTCTTTCTAGTTTCAAAAACTTTGTCTTAGTAGCTCCTCCCCAGACTGGTATACAATAACATTGAATCGATTCTGCTAGAGATCTGTAGATTTGGTTTATTAGGTTTCTTGATGCTACATGACGTAAAATTTTAAAAATCCAGATTCATTTACGTACTCTATTCATCAGCAGTTCAATGTGAGCATGCCAGGACAAACGTTGATCAATCATGATCAACGTTTGTAATTCGAGAGTAAAATCTGTGTTTATCTATATGTATAGCACCATCCAGACCCAAAGCAAGCATAGCTTGTACTAAAGAAACCAGATGACTTATAGAATATCTACTTATATACCTGTAAATGCATATTTCTGTTATAAAAGTACCTAGCAGACACAAAATAAACACCTATGATCAAATAGTTGTCCTAGGCGGGAATCAAACGCACAACTGACAGCGCAGAAGACAGATTACTTGAAACTGAGCTCTGAAGCCAGTCAATGTTTTTGTGTATTTCATTTATCTTAGGCAATTTTTAAATAAGAGATTTCTAGAACTTTAAAAATTATGGAACCAGCAATGTGCAAAGCCTCAGACTATAAAATACGCTAACTATTTACCAAATAGTAAACCAAATAAAGGTTGGTCGTCTCAACAATACAAAATAAAATATTTATATATAACTAGCTGGTGCCCGCGACTTCGTCTGCAAAGGATTAGTACTTTTAATTCTAACGGTTTTTGCAGCTTCTGCCAGAATACATTGCAGATGGCATATTTTATTCCTACTTACTTAACACTTATCGTTATATTTCTGACAATTCACACAATATCTTCATTCAATTATATTCAGTAGTTTTTGCGTGAAAGAGTAACAAACATACATACAAACTTTCGCATTTATAATATTATATATATAAAATAAAATATAAAATATAGTTACGAAGTAAGGATAGTAAGGATTATATAAAACCATCCCAGCATTAGACAAAAAAACACCTGACATCTCACCTTGGTAATAAGCAACATTAACGTTATATCCAGAACTAGTTTATATAGCACACTTTATACACAACACTGTAGGTTAAGCGCACACTTGATGCATTCTCCTACTCTATTTCCCTTTCTCTTTCTCATCATAACAGTTTGCTGTTGGCTGACAGTACCAACCTCTCAGAAAATGGTTTGGTACCATCTGACGGCCAACTCTACTACCGCACGCGCTTATTGGTCAAATCAAATAGCGTGCCCTTCTCAGCTTTCTGTTACACACTTCCGTCCTTTTTCACGTAATCACTCCTACAGATCGCAGGAAAGTGAGCGGAAAGATGTAATACACCACAAGAATAACATCTATACAAAGAGCGACTTATGGAAACCATTAATGACTGAGTATGTAGGATATGGAAATGAGAGGCAGTAAAGTTAGTGCGCTTGAGGATTCTAAGCATACTCCTGAAGTAACTTAGCTCAAGGCATTACATAAATCACATCCTAACGCCTATCTACCTCAGACGCAGTTGGTGTTGGCAGATCCTCCCAAACTACCTAACCAAGTTTACACACCGTCTAGTACGTAACTTAGTATGTACTTAGCTACAGACTGTCAGTAATTCATCCTATCACAGTAATCATAGTATGTTTGCATCTAGTTCTGTTAACTAACTGCTTCAAAATAAATAAATAAATAATACCCGACATTTCACACAGCATTGTACAGCCTTAAAGTAAGTAGAGCTTTATTATTAAGCTTTTTGTTATTAAGATTGTGTAAATACAAACTTACTATACATTTAAAAAGAGTATGCGATGCAGATCGTGATTCCATTCGTATGTAAGCGAAACAAGACAAGTTTGTTTCGTTATAAATAATATTTGTTTAGATTTGTCTACTATACATAGAAAAACACCCATACTTAAATACAATTTAAATTTAACTTAAATAACAAATACTTGCAGATCACACAAACTTTTTCCCGGTAATAGTACACGCAGCTTCTTGCGTCGAGCCTTCGCCCACTGTGCCACAGAGGTCGTGAAATATAATAAATTTTGTTATACATTTCACACCATTACATGACCTTTCAATTACACTGGAAATATACCAAATATTAAGTCATGTAGGAGAGTAACTACAATGTGTATGTGCGCTGACACGGGCAATTAAATTGTTCAATCCTGTGCAATACTTAGCAATTATGACGTCACGATAACATTAGCAATGGCAACATGTATCAATTGTATAGAGATACCGCGACACTATGGAGTAATTATCCTTATCTAGTTACTTTATAATTTATTAGGAGATTTCAAACCCTGTTATTTATTATGTTACTGAAATAGACATAATATTTTTGTTATATTATTTTTATGTATTAACAATTAATATATTAACAATATAACAATTATTGGTCAAAAAATCGTCTGTGTAAATGTACTTCAAAACATGACTACGATTTGTAAGCGATTACTTAAGTACAATAACTTAAATTACAATTTCTTCGTATGAGCAGTGACCAACGCATAATAAGCTACATCTCAAAGTTTTAGGCTGATAGTAGTGATTTGCTGTTGCATTTAATACATTAAAAAAAACCGATGAACCGATTTAGGTTTTTTGTGTTTTAAAAGGTATACTTCCCAGGTGGTCCCATTAAAATTTTATCGAAATCAATCAAACGGATTTAAAAAAATCAACAAATATATACAAAAAATATTCATACATCGATGATATTTCGTTTACTCCGAAACCTAGCTATCTCATTAGAACAGTGCGATTAGTTGGCCTACCCATATTATATATAAACAAAATACATCTACTACAAAAAACAATATATTCAATGAAGTCGGTTTTCTTTTAAGTTTTTAAACGTATCTAATAATTTAAACGAAATTAGACTATTGCAGTCTCTTTACAAGAAAACAATAAAAAGACGGAAAAGTTCAGATATTTTCCGTTAAACAACAAAGCCGGTTCATCTGATAGTAAGTGATTACTGCAACCGCTTAAAACGCGCTTGCAAACGTGGGTTGCTGACCCTAACTAAGGGCTTAGCCAGACTGGCAGCGCGGGGCGGGCAGCGGCGCGGATGAGGCAACGCGCGCGTTTGTGCCTGTCCGCAGTGGTGCGCGGCTTCGTTCGGCGTGCTGTCATGTCCAGTGTTTGTCAAAATATAATATGGATGAAAAAGACTTATTTATAACCGACTTCAAAAAAAGAGGAGGTTCTATATTCAACTACATTATTTTTTACTAGAAACTTCTTACATTAAATGGCATTTTTTAAATTATTTGAAAAATTGCGAGAGCAACCTCCAAAGTTTCTTGATTTTATTACATTTCACAATCTAAAATTAAATTTAATGTTTTTGTATTGACGTTGTTTCGACATCCACAGTGCAGGTCGTGCTTGAATGGCACTTATTAATTCTTCTACATTAATTTGTGAAGACGCCATCTCAAGAATGCGCGCGGTTAGCTCGAAACAGTTTGAGAACCCCGCTCCCGCGCGGTTTGCCGCTTGCCGCCCCGCGCTCTCACTGCGGCCACTTATATGAACGAGGTATGGCGTGAGTTGCCCGCGCGCTTCCTGCGCCAAATGGCCCGCGCCGCTTTCCGCGTCCGCCTCGCACCAGCGTGTCCACTAAAGACACTCAAATGAAGTTCATATGTTTGAGTTTGCCGCGCCGCGCCCGTCCCCGCGCCCGCGTTTGCAGTCTGGCCAAGAACTAATAAGTGCTTGTTCACGTCGAAACGCGAGGGCGCGGCAGCGGTCGCGGTCACGGTGACGTAGCGACCTCGTGTTCACATTGGCCGCCAGGCGTTGTCGCTAGCGACAAGTTCAAACTGGTTGAAATTACCTGACGTCGCGAGTGAATCGCGCGTTCCGCCGCTAGTTCGTAAACACACACAAATATTTTCACGCGTTGATATTGCCGCGAGCGCGCTGCGCGCGTCTGACGCTAGCTTGCCCGCTGCTTAGACCGCACGTGCGTTTCGTAAACACTTGGATATTATTATTACGCCATATGTTTACGTGACCGCGCCCGCGAGTCAGCGTAGGCAAGCACTAAGTCGGGTAATTTTACTTATTCCAGTGCCTTTGAAACGTAAACGCAGTAATGCTTGCACACTAACTGCTTGGCGGTCGAATATCTGGCACTGTAGTGGTACCTATCGACGACCTCTGTGGCGCAATGGGCTAAGGTCCGACTGAGACGCAGAAGGTTGCGGGTTCGATTCCCGCTGCGGGACAAATGTTTGTATGATCAGCAAGTATTTGTCTCGGGTCTGGGTGTTTCTATGTATAATATGTATGTATTTACAAAAAAAAAAAGTATATAAGTAGTATATCGGTCATGTGGTACCCATAACACAAGCTCTGCTTACTTTGGGGCCAGATGATACTATGTGAAATGTCCGGGATTATTTATTTATTTATTTATTTATCAAGACGTACTCTTGTTGAAGAGTCCTACCATCAGGTAAGTTTTAGTTTAAATATCCGACAGCAAATCCACTGTTTGATTTTATATCCCAGGATTTTGGTTAATAATGGCGGATGGCTGTATTCTAGCTAGGCAGTAAGGCCTCGTTTGCATAACAAGATGAAACTCACGAGTCTGGGAGTTTGGGATACTAAACTAGTTAGAACTCGTTTGCTTCCGTCATGTTCAAGATGTTTATCTGACGAGTAAGTTTTATAAACCCTTGAATATGTGCTTATGTTTATTATTGAATAACTAGCTAAATATACTTATCCTATCTTCTATTGACGACATCTGTGGCGCAGTGGGCTAAGGTCCGGCTGAGACGCAAAAGGTTGCGGGTTCGATTCCCGCCGCGGGACAAATGTTTGTATGATCTGCAAGTATTTGTCTCAGCTCTGGGGGTTTCTATGAATAATATGTATGTATTTACATTAAAATAACGTATTTAAGTAGTATATCAGTCATGTGGTACCCATAACACAAGCTCTGCTTACTTTGGGGCCAGATGATGCTGTGAGAAATGCCCGGTATTATTATTATTATTATGTATCTGTGTATATGTGTGCTTGTGTATGTGTGTATCTGTCTTTAGCATCGTAGCCACCGTAGCATCGTAGTCAGTTTTATTTTGTTAAGTGACTTCAAAAAAGGAGGAGGTTTTCAATTCAACTATATTTTTTTTATTCTTCATAACTCCGTGATTTATAAACCGATTTGAAATCTAATTTCATGTGAAAGGATATATATACTTCCCGAAGGTCCCACATACATTTCATAAAAATCGGTTCAGTAGTTAGGTTTTTATATCAAAAAAACTGAAAAAAATTACCTTAGCCCATTGCGCCACAGAGGTCGTCAAATACACAGATACATGTTTAGCATAAAACAACCCTCTATATGTTTCGGGGGTTAAAAATATGGTTATTTAGTAGACAAGTATCACCTCCTCATCTAAACTCGATAAATTACTTATTTTCTTTATGTTTTTAAACTTTTTATTAAAAAATATGAATGTTCGAGCTATTCTCAAACACTTTTCAATAAATAGGGAACCTATCTTGTGCTCCTAACAAAGGCCGGTGAAGGGTAGCGAGACAAAGCCAAGACAAGTGCCATCGAACGTCGGTTGCAGGCGGCACTACAGTCCGCCTGCAGTCTACAGTGGTTGCCTTATAATAGGCTCCATACATTAACAATCCAGGCTGTAAGCTTAACTACATTTGAGTAGATGACCGGGTATCAAGCAGCGTCATTTACAAATAAGTTAAATTGTCAATCGGCTTTGATTCAGTTGTTTCGACGAACTAACTAGAAATGTATAAAGCACTTGCAATCCTATTTTGTTTTAACGAAAGTCTAAATTGCAGTAACATTTTTAAACTTTTTAAATATACTGAATTGACGTGTGATTATCTTGTCAAGGTGTAAAGAGGTGTTGATTTAAACTGCGGAAAACCCTATGAAAATCAATTCACTATATTTTCTTTTGACTTTATTTTAATTATGAATTTTAAACTGACATTTTAAATTTTATGTATTAATTAAATAAATTGCACGCCATACATGGTACAATACATTGTAACTTGACATTGTAACGTGCACAATACCACCATGTACCACATGGAATTCATGCAATAAAATATACCTTATCTACTTTGCTTTACTTTTATCTTATTTTAAAAAGTTGTTTACATATTTGGGACAAAATAAGATTGTTCGTATTATAAGAAATTCTGTGCAGAACCACCATTGCATGATGTAACTCATGTCAATAACATACACAATTATTAAATAAGTAATAAATAAATAATGCAGGATATTTCATACAGCATCATCCAGCCCGAAAGTAAGCTTGTTTAATGGGAACCGATATTCTTATTTATTTATTTATTTATTCGCTGTACAAAATCCACAGCTCGTAAAATAATATACACAAAACTTAAGTTTACAAACGACAGAAAATAACTGATTTACATTATAACTAACAAAAAAACCGACAGTAATTAGGGTGTGATGCTTGTATGTAATTATGTGAACGTATGTATGTGTGTGTGTGTGTGCTTGTGTATCTACCTGTGTTTTTTTTGGTTTGTGTTAAAAAGTAGAATTAAATACTCTATCATTACACTTAATTAAACATGACACGGGTTATCTGGTATCATCTCTCAGCACCCTACCCATCTCACCCTAACAATACTCTTACTGCTGTGAAAAATATCGACAGAGGTTTTTCACAGAGAGATTTTGTTATAGGTTCTATGCATTCTTCTTACAAGTGAATTTTGAGCGTACTTACATTCTTTTGATTTGTAGATACCTACATAGAAAAACACCCAGACCCGAGACACATATTTGCAGATCATACAAACAATTATCCTGCGGCAAGAGTCAAACCCATAACCGTCGGCGTCTCAGACGAGCCTTCGCAAGCAGACTCTAATGGCCAATCCTGTTGCCAGAGGTCGTACGCGACCTGAAGGCCCCCGTGACCTACAATTCACTAAAGCACTTGAACTTACAATTACAAATCATCATACTTCATAAATATTCACTAAAAATTTATGAAGTGATCTAGCTTAATCCGTTTAAGTGGAAATTCATGTCCATTAATATTTCAATATTCATGTCCACGGCAACATTCAGTGGATGAACAAAATTGTGAAGAGCTTCATTTTATTGCCGTTTTTCAATTAATTGAACAAAGACCTGTTTGTTCAATGTTCACTTGAATTGGAACGAAATTGGAATATAATTTTCCACAAACGATTTTCATATTCAAATTTAGATTAAATGTAAGCACTTATCTACAAATTTAAAAATACTTATTTTACCTATTGTGCACGAATACAACGATGGAAGTTTCTTGACATATTATGGGTAAATCCAGTTAAGCATGTTATAGTTTTAGAGCCCTGGTATTATTTGATGCTTTCTATGTAACCATTAAACTGAAGGTTAAAGCAATCCCGATGTAAGTACTTCAATTGTATATTCTTCTCTAAGTGTTAACCAATCAACTGTATAAAAATAATTGTATTCATAAAAGTAACACAAAAACAGTGCTCTAAATTGTGAAATTCTATTGCATCTTGGCACCACACTTGTTCTTGCACCATCGGTCACAACCGCACCCGATTATCAAGTTTCCATTATTATACTGAAGAGCATGCCACGCATCGCTGGGACATACCGAGAGTTGTCGAACACGAGTGTGAAAGACAGACTCGCTTCTCTCACGTTCTTGTCCATATTGTAGAGTTCAAGCGAGAGCTATTGCTGAAGTGTTTGAGTGTATGGACACAAAATACCTATAGTTATTTAGTCAGCAGTGATTCCAGTCCAGGATACGAGTGATTTAAGATAATATTCATATTAAGATAAGATAATGATAAGACAATGTTTATTTACCAAATAATTTTTACATACATATTACAGTTACTAGTGATCTCCGCACTAGGCCAGGCCTGTATCGCGGGAGATCGGCCAAGCAAAAAGTGATAACCTTACACAAAAGTACACTTTAAAGGGCAGATAAACAATAAAACAATAGTAAAGTAAACTCAAGAAAACTATTATAAAAATATTTAAATTATTAATAAATAAAATTAAACTAAGTAATCATTACTACGTGCAAACACCAAAACTACGATAACATTTCAAAGATATTATATTAAACTGACTATTTAGAGAACAAAATAAGACTAACAAAAAACAATTTTTTTTTATTTGTTATATTTATATTGTAGCTGGTGTATTTTGTTTTTAAATTGTAATCTCACTAGCACCTTGACAAATGCTTGACAATTGTTACTTTCGACAAAGTCTGAGCCTGAGACCTGTGGGTCGAAACCTTGGTTGATACGCGCGTAATGCTCAATGAAAATTATACATATTTAAATTGATAAGAGAGTAATTTCTGAGAACCATCGTCTACACTAGGTAACAATTGTCTAACGCTAGATAATGGCCTCGATTCAGTTGTTTCGCTAGAGTAACTAAAATTTCCTAAAAAAAAACGATCTTATTTTGTTTGCATTAATGTATGAATTAGAATAACATTTTTCAGTGACACTTCCTAAATTAACGTATAACTGACGTGTTTTAGCTCAATTTAGTCATCATGTAAGGTGTTGATTAAAACTGCGGTTGTTTTCCGCAGTTTTTATCAACACCTCTATACATTATTTTCAATAAAGAAATTAACTGGAATAAAAATGATAGCAATAAAATAAAAAATAATTTTAACTTATTTTAAAACTGTGATTTAAAATGGGTAATCTAATTTGAACTTTATTAGTAGCAAAATAAGGTAGTAAATACTTTAGAAAATTTTAGCTAGTCCGGCGAAACAACAGAATTGCCAGCAATATACTACTTAATTTATATAAATCTGTGACCCCCTATACAGACGTTTTAGTCCTATTGTGAGAACCTGAGTTACTTAGCGGTATTACCATGATATTTATAGGAAAACTATGATGTTTTACTTAGGACTTTAGTATACCAGCTCTCTGTTAACAAAATAAACAATTATTATTATTATTTTGAAAGCTACGAGAACGTTTTCGTCACATTCCTAATAAAATTTTGAAAGATATCGGGGTTTCAAACGTTTGAGTCTAGGTGCTAGTTAAATTACAATTTAAACACAGACTTCAAATGCGGATAATAAACAAAGTTTGCCAACAACAAACAATTTTAAACAAAGCAAAAAAGACCGGCTTTTAAAGTTTATTATTAACGCTATCTTGGCTGTTATGGTTTGGGTTGGTAAGAAGTAGTGAACGTTATAACACAGTCGTTCATTCCGTTTGTATCAGTGACCACGCGACGTGAGCAATATCGTTCGGGGTTATTAGTTAGTGAATTTGTTTTTATAACTAGGCCCTGCGTACTTTGCACTTTAGGTATGAAAGTACAATTACATTGGCGTACCCAACCAGTTGGGCAAACTCGTAGAGAAGTGCCGAGCTGAACGAAATAGAAAGAGAAGCACTATGTAGGTATATATAATGTTAGGCGCTATACCCTTTTGCAAGCTGAATTGAACTTTGTTGCGTCGCACCAAGAGTCGCTGTTTATATGTTTTTGAGGAGTTCACCTTCTGTAGGTACTTGTACTAATAAGTATTCTGTGGTATAACACAGTGGCTAATATTCAGTTTGAACAACAGTGACTGCGCCAGTACGACCATACGACCAAGCGCTACTAAACACATGCGACTGCAACACACGATCGCATAGATAAAGTTTGGTATGGATAATATCGATAAGGCTCATTATTGTGCTTATACGGCCGTTATTAGACGGTCTTCATTTCTAAAGAAACCAAAGCTTAGTTCCCAACTTTGCGTTTACAACAACTTGTAGTAAGTTAGAGATTTCTGCGGCTTCGGTTAAAAGTAAACATTGAAAGGAGCTTTTAGACGTTGGTTTATTATGAGTTTAAAACTTTTGAATATTTTTTAGTCATTATTAAAACTAGAAAAGAGTTTTTTTATGGTTCCGTACCTCACATGAATAATAGGAACTATTTTAGGATCATTTCCATCACGACTATATTTGTCAGGAAAGCGTGGAGGTAATAATGATTAATCATGATTTGTATAAGGTACTAAGGTCTACAGTCTCTTTGAACTGTTAAAAATCAAGCTTCTACGTCAACGCAATACAAACTTATCATTATCAACGCCATCAAATAATTAAAATTCAAGGAACCTTGATTAGAGCATTAACTAGGTATGCCATTTGAGTGACACTACTTTCTATAAGACTTCAGACCATGACATCAAATCCTGTCCTGTCTAAGGTATGGTGAGTCTTGGTGAGTCTGAGTCTGTGTTTACTATAATTCTAACAAAACAGTTTCAAGAGCACACTGTCGTAGCTTAAATTATATTACCGCTGGAATATTCGCAATTACAGCACAATATGGGACTGAAGACCACTCGTCTACTGTTCGGGTTGCGGAGCGAGCGACCAGAAGCGCGCGTTTTCACTATCCGCTCTATGACGTCGTATCCGGCCTGTGGATGAAACATGCTTATTAATTACGTTTTAAAATGAGGAACAGCTGTTGTCGAATAAAAGTTACCTAGACCTCGAACTAGGCAATATGTTATCGAGCAACCATGAAGATACTTCTAGTGGTACATAAAAATAATAATTGTAAACATATAATTATCCCTCTTCAAATTGATAGACAACTACAAGACTGGATGCTAAAGCACGAACGTTAGGACGAGCTTTAAACTAGAAACAATTGTTTGGCACAGTTTTAGGACGCTTCCTACTTAGGAAGCGTAAATGGTGGAAGAAGTTAGACCTAGCACGCACTGGTGAATTAATCCGTGTGGTATAAAACACGCTACTCTGAAGTATGACTTTTCAACGCAATTTTTTCGATAGTGTGATTTCATGTTCCACAAAATAATGCAAAAATCCGATTTGATCGGATTGATTCATTTGCAATGTCGTACACTAGCCCGTGCATCCTAGTTGACATACAGCACGGACGCAAACTCAATCAATGTGTTTTATTTTATAGAGCTTTATATAGCACTGCACCCATACCCTTCAGGCAAATACCTCAAAGTTTTTAGTAGATCAGTTGACGATTGACTTCATTTATAAAATTTAACGGACAGCTTTCAGTCCGGTTCATTCGTATCGTATGCAAGGATGGACTCGCGCAGTAACTAGGTCAAGAGTGGTATTGGACACAGTCTGCATGCATTGTAACGCGACGCTTGCAGCTGACGGCCAATTTGGGACTATTTTAAGGCTAGATGTGTGTTATTGGCTATATTGCTAACATGCATTTTACTGTTATAGCACCTATTTAAGGTGAACGCGCACATGCCAATACAAAATATCCGTCGGAATTTGGCAGTAAAATTCCGGCGGCAGGTTTTATTTTGGCAAAATTCTTTCGGGCGCAGTCGGCTCTGGCATTTGTGCATTCTATTTTACTACACATAACACAACTATTTCCATACTCTTAAAGTAATTTTGCGTTTTACAAACAGGTAGGATAAGCATATTTAGGTACGTAAAAGATGTTCTCATACGTGGATAAAAAGCAGTGTCTACTCGTTTAGTATTGGTGAACAGATGCCTATGCTAGTTGATGAGTCGCTGACGTACATCCATTACGGACTCCTGTTGCGATGGCTGAGAGGCTCTTCAGTCTTCACTGCTGGAAGTACTCTCCAATAGTGTTGTCTATCTGAAACTGAAATTAGACTTTCGGATACGGAAGCGTTCCAAAAGGCCGTAAAATCCGCAGACATAAATCTGTCTATCAGTGAAGACCTGTCCTTTGGCATTCTACTTACAACTCAACTTTCAGCTGTTGGTTTTCCAAGCAAATAAATAACTAGCCCAGTCTGAACTATTTAAAAATTATTATCTTTTTTGTGGAAATTTTACAGTAGCTAACTATCTATGCTGACTTTTGTGCAGCGAAGAAATAGTACTTTTTTTTCAATTTGTTTCAATGCAGTTTTACTTCGAATACCTCTGTCGTTATAGTCTAGGCAAAATAAAATCTGTGGCTTTGATTCTTGTTAAAAAGGTAGTTCACTTTTTAACACGCTTTTAATAGCTTGTAATGAATGTATCTATGGAACGGAATCTTCTGAACGTGATTTTCCCCCCCTGCAAAACGTGGGATTGATTTAAAACTTTGTACACTTATCAAGGACAGATGACAATGACAATAATTTAAATAGTTCGTCTCATTATCCTGATCAGTACTTCAGAATTAGCGGTTTTTATACGCTTTACTTGTATGCATGTTTGTATGTTTGTAACCGACTCCTTAGGACGCGATTTTGACCCACTTTAAACGGCCAGACTTCATTAAAATCACGCTTTTTTTTTAATAAACTATTTTTTTCTTACTTATATTTTTAACATTTATTTTCCATTTTTTAGTTTGGTTTTCTGTATAAAGCGTGTTTTTTAGTTTTTTTGAAACTATTATTTATTCAAACTCGATACCCGGAATTTCGTTGTGTCAAGTACGCGTTTAAACAAAACTAATAGTTAAAAAACTAAAAAACAAGCATTTCTAGATAACACCAAACAAAAATATAAAAAAATAAATAACAGTTTAAAAAACACACGCTTTAATAGAAAATCAAACTAAAAAGTAGAAAATAATTTTCAATATATTTTATTTAAGAATAGTGTGATTAACAAAATATTTCATTGTTCTTTCACGCTTTTCTACAATGAAATATTTATTTTTTTGTTAATCACACTATTCTTCATTTTAATTTATTGAAAATTATTTTCTACTTCTTATTAGCGCATTTTTAAGTTTGTTTTAACTATTATTTGTTTTAACTCTGCCATTGCCGGTCCCAAGCCCGGATGAAAAAAGAGGAGGGTTGGATGGAAGTCGTCTACCCAGCCGTAAAAAGACAAAGCCGATCATCGGGCGGCGGTAAAGTAACTCGACCAACTTTATGCCTCAGTAGCCTCGAGGGACTAAATCACCTCGGAAAGACTGCCGTGGAAGGACTTGGGAACCCACCACGAGATACCTCCCATGAAAACCTCTATGAATCGTACACTTTTGAAAGCTGATACGTTGGACGACCCGACTAACCATCGGCGCCAGTCAGTACCCGGGCTGACTGGTGTGAAATATGTTACCGAAGCACCTGACGGGGTACCGCGCCGGGCCTTGACAGGAGGAAATGCTACTGGCGCCGTTAGAAATTTTTCCATACAAGATGAACATCGCATTGGCACGTGGAATGTACGTGGTCTCTTGCAAGCAGGAAAGCTTACTATTGTAGAGAAGGAGTTTGAGAGACATCGCATCTCAATTTTAGGGCTAAGCGAGACTCACATTTCAGGTCAGGGACATTTCACAACAGCTCAGGGCAACACTCTCTACTTCTCTGGATGTGAAGATAAAAGCACGAGGGGTGTAGCAGTACTGGTACCATCCCACCTAAATAAACATATCCTTGGATACAATCCGGTCTCGGACAGGATCATCACTCTAAAACTGGACACCCGACCAACCACCCTACATATAGTGCAAGTGTATGCCCCGACCGGAAATGCCACCGATGAGACTATTGACAGCTTTTACGCAAAACTGAGCGAGGTCCTTGATGAAATACCTAGCCGCAACACCACTATTATCCTTGGTGATTGGAACGCCAAAGTCGGATCCACCTCCTCGGACAATCGTATTGGGACTACCGTCGGCAAATATGGTTTGGGCGCTAGAAATGACCGAGGCCAAAGACTCCATGAATTCTGCATAGAAAGGAATCTAAGCATCATGAACACCTTCTTTCAGCACCATCCCAGACGCTTATACACATAGACATCTCCAGGAGCGTGTTAGATTTAACAGGTTCTACTGATTCTAAAAGTTATGAAAGCCAGAAATATACCCTAATTTGAACTACCTAGGTATCTATTTTCATTAAAAAGTTACTAGAAATCCTAATAGGGTAGGTAGCTATTGTAGAGAGTAAAGAAAAGAAACACAGCTCAACAAAGGAATACTTCTAGTATATTCTACACAACCTGGTTTATATTATTATAACACATGTTATGAACAAATAGAAACACATTAAACTTGTAAGGTTAATATTACACAACATTTAATTTAAGTATGAACAGTAAATAGGTTAGTACTTAGCTTTTAGTTCTGTCTGGTTCGGCTGCTGATCAAAAAGAGGCTGTTCCCTAGCTTTACAATCTTATTTATAAGCTACGAAAACATAAAATCTACTTCTACCGTCTCGTCCGGCTCAAAACACTTTTAGCGCGAACGTTTGAAACAAAAATGTATTTGGCTTCTTATATTCTAAAATATGTTTTCAAGACAAAACAATCATAAATTATTAACAATTGTAAAAGTAATGTAATAACATAATATATGTGTTACAAAAATAATTATTTAGGTAACAATAAATAATTATCGAAGCTTAGAGTAAATTATATTATAGGTATGCTAATGATTTTATTACATATGTGAAAAATAATAACGAAATAGGTATCTTTATTCAGAAACCTATTTTAAGACATAGTTTTCACTTGCGTTTTCCCACGATTTTTCATATTAATCTATTAAGCGCGTTACCGTAACCAGATCGACTACATCATCATAAATAAGCGCTGGCGATCCTCCATACACAACACAAAGACTTATCCAGGTGCGGAGTGTGGGTCGGACCACAACCTGCTGGTCTCTAAATTTAATCTTCGCTTAAAGGCTCCGAGGAAAAATCTAGCTATCAGACCAAGAACCTTGAACCATATTGAGCAAGCTCATCTTCGTGACACGGTTGAAACAAAGCTATCAGTTGATCCCCCTACTGGAGACAATGCTAGCACTGCGTGGAACCAGCTTAAATCCACAATATGCAACACTCTCGACATTATTTCCAAGGAGAGAAAAGCCGGAGTAGAACGGAAGAAAAGAATGTGGATAACCGATTCTACCTGGGAACTTATCGAACAGAGGAAGGCGATCAAGGTTAAGGGTCTGCAAAACGATGAAGTGCGGAAAGACTACTCTACACTAAGCAATGCAATAAAGAAGCATTGTCGCCGTGACAAAAATAGTTTCATAGCGAACATATGTAGAGATATCGAGGAGCACTGCATCAAATACCACACGCATGACTTTTTTAAAAAGGTTCGCATCATCTGTGGTGAATTCAAACTGGTGGTGAAGACAAGGAAGGCAAACTCATACACGAGTTGGAGTCTGTGTAGAGAGATGGCGCGAATACTGTGAAGTTCTTTATCAGGATACCACCACCTCCCCAGATGACACTATCAATTGGGATAGCCTTGGTATCGAACCGGAAATTCTACTCTCTGAGGTAGTAGCAGCCATCAATCTTTTGAAGAACAGAAAGGCTCCTAGCCCTGACCAAATAACGGCGGAAGTTCTAAAAGCCTTGGGCGAAAAGGGGATCCCCACTTTGCATAAGATCTGCAAATACGTATGGACACACGGTGAATGGCCGACGGACTGGACCGAGTCGATTGTATTGCCACTTCATAAAAAGGGGTCTACCAGGGTATGCGACAATTACCGAACTCTAGCCCTAATATCTCACGGAAGCAAAGTCCTCCTGCACATCCTAAATAACAGGATCCGCCATTATTTGGATTGGCAAATTTCACCGGAACAAGCTGGTTTCGTGAAGGGAAAGGGCACTAGAGAACAAATTTTAAACATCAGACAACTTATTGAGAAGTCTTACGAATATAATACCCCCTTGGTTCTGTGCTTTGTCGATTACAGCAAGGCTTTCGACTGTGTTAATTGGAACAGTTTGTGGACCGTGCTCAACGAGCTTGGCGTACCCCAGCACTTAATCTTGCTCCTCCGGTCTTTATATA
Source organism: Lampropteryx suffumata (assembly GCA_948098915.1). Lineage (NCBI taxonomy): Eukaryota > Metazoa > Arthropoda > Insecta > Lepidoptera > Geometridae > Lampropteryx > Lampropteryx suffumata. Next base: position 1,132,285 of record OX402551.1, read on the forward strand.
TAAACAACCATGGAGTCGTAAGAGTGGATCAAATCCTCTCGAAACCTTTTAAATTTGGTAGTGAGACAAGGATGCATTCTGTCTCCTATTCTTTTCAACGCATACGGGGAATACATCATGCGACGTGCTCTCGAAGATTGGGGAGGCGGTGTCTCTATTGGAGGCGTCAGAATCACTAACTTGCGCTACGCTGATGACATTACACTGGTCGCGACCGACGAATTGGAGATGGGAGCGCTACTGGAGCGTATGGAACGTGTGAGCGGCGAACTTGGGCTTTTGATAAACAAAGCCAAGACCAAAATCATGGTGGTAGATCGCACGAAGCAGCTGGAGCTTAGTGAGACACTCAACCTTCAATATGTGGACAACTTCATATACCTGGGCTCTACCATATGTAACGATGGCTCATGCGAACCGGACGTGCGGAGGCGGATCGGGATGGCAAAGAGCGCGATGACCCGTCTTAGTAGGATCTGGGCGGATAGAGCAATCTCTCTGAAGACCAAGATAAGCCTGGTGAGGACCCTAGTATTTGCAATTTTTCTCTATGGCGCTGAAACGTGGACCCTCAAAAAGGCTGATCGTACACGCATCGACGCGTTCGAAATGTGGTGCTGGAGGAGAATGCTGAGAGTACCCTGGACAGCGCACCGCACAAATGTGTCTATTCTGCGCGAATGTGATTCCCACCACCGTAAGGCTATCAACCATCTGCCTCCGAAGGATCTTCGACTTCTTCGGGCACATGGCCAGAAGGAAGAACGACAGCCTTGAAAAGCTCCTGGTGACAGGAAAGATACAGGGAAGGCGACCAAGGGGAAGGAGTCCGATGCGGTGGACAGACCAGATCCGGGACACCACCAACAAGAACGTCCACGAAAGCCTACACACTGCCGAAGACCGAAGCAAGTGGAAAGCGATCGTCCAAAAAATGATTCGTGGAGGTCACGACCCTCAGCAATGAGGAACACGACACAAGGAGGGGGAGGAACTATTATTTATTGAGAATAATCATGAGGCATGTAATTATTATGTGGATGATACGCATCAGAGTCCGTAAGTCAAGAATCTCTAAAATCTGCTGCATTATTGTATTACATCACTAGACACTCCACTCCTCCGAACTCCTATTTCTATGTAAATGCCGACGCCCGCTTATTCATGGACGATAGTTTGTATCTGTATGTGGAATTTCAATGCGAAGAGGTGTGTTGTGATAAGAAGTAGTTTTGAAACACTGATTTTCTCATCTGAGGCCGTCATTTTAAACTTGAATGATAAGTGTAAGCCGTTACAGCTCGTTTGTCATTGATTATTTAACACAGACCGCAACGGCAGAAGTCTCAGCCTTTCTTCCCATATATAGCACTAATTGACAGAGCGGCCGCGAAGGGCGAGCGAATGTCTCCGTTTCAGCTTAGGCGAAAATGCTTTCGTATGTCTGGCCGGCGTATGTCCGGATGTTCTCCTCTACAGGTCGCATTTCTCAACCGATTCTCGTGAAATTTTGAGACCAGGTTCTATAACTATAAAGATATTTTTGTCGATTCAGTTTTTGGAAATTTTTCAAAATAGCGGAGATATGGGGTTTGAAAAGGTAAAAAAAATATTTCAGTCATTTCGAAATATGTACGCAAGGCTCACAAAGCCATTAGTAGTTAAACTTTACAACCTCGTAAGTTGACTTTGATCTTTCTTTCTCGCGAGTTATATGAAAACCTGGTTTAAAAAACCATAACTCTGTAACATGTAACCGCTAACTTAATTTTGATCAAGCCAATCCTGAAAGTCCAACTTTTCTAAATCAAAGCTCAAAGGCTGGCGTTTATTTGGTAGCAAGGTTGGAACACCAAAAAATAAAGTTTATGTTTTACGTGTCAGAAGATACGCAGCCAAAATTGAGTATACAAACACAATATTTGGGACGCGACGTGAGGTGTTAGGCAACACACGCTTGTCTTAAATTACCTACATTTATAACGTAGGTCAAAGGAAAATATATTTTTGTTTTAAAAACCTGAAATGGTTTAACGTCAACATTACATCTTGATATATATATAAATCTTCTGTGCATGAGTATGTAATTATACTCTTCCTAAACAGCTGGACCGATTTTGATGTAATTTTTTATATAATTTTTTTTTTACAAAACGCGCGGACGATGACATGGTACAGCTAGTCTTTATTATATGTATATGAATCTTCTGTAAGTGTTTGTAAATAAATATACTTTATAGTTTGATGTTTGATGTACAGGTCCAGCTGTTTAGGAGGTGTTGTGCTCAAGTGGATTCGAGAATGCTTCAAATTTACATTTTTGAAGTGATAACATCTTATAAATCGATGAACGCTGGCTGCACGCACGAAAAAATGTCTCGTTCCGCCTGAGCCGAGAGTGCAAGCAAGAGCGTGGAACAAGCGATAGAGAGGCACGATCGGTTCATCAATGTTTTCTTATGACGTTACCACGTAAAATTCTCGTCCGTTAACCGACTTTACAGACAACCATTGTTTTTTTCTTTTTAAAACTCGCGGACGAATTCGCGAACGGGACAGCTAGTGTTCTATAATAATTACGTTTTAAAAACTAAAAAGAAACCGACTTCATTGAATGAAATTTGAGCCTATAATACATTTTTAGTGGAAAGTAGATTTATTTTGTATATTATAATATGGGTAGGCCAAATAAACGCCACGCTCCAATGAGACAGCGAGGTATGAAAGTACATCAAAAGTCAAAACATCATCGATGTAGGTATACAATTTTTAGATTTTCGTTTATTTTTCAGCTCGGCCGATTTTGATAAAATTTATATGGAACTACCTTTGAAATATACCCTTTCAAACAAAGAATGAATTTTTCAAATCGGTTCAGCCGTTTTCGAGTAATCGGTGAACATACATATAAAAAAAAAAAAAAAAAAAAAAAAAAGATTCCGACGGATTGAGAACCTCCTCCTTTTTGATAAAGTCGGTTAAAAATATGGATAAAAAACCATAAGAGCACAAAATGCATAGAAGTCATATCCAGAGTCCTTCATAGTAGGTCATAAAAACAAAATGCTCACTACTCAGGCTTGGCTTGTACTCAGGCTTGGCTTGGCACCTCCTAAGATTTCTAGTTAGAGAGGATAGTCAGTACAATATCGTCAGTTCTTCCTATGTGATATAACACGATTATGTACGGTTATCTACATATGTAATATCCTGCTCAACATCTTATAAATAATTCAATTGCGCATTCAATATTCCATTTCCTCTCCTCACATTAATCAACCACAGCCTACTTTAAGTATGTCTGAGGGTAGAAGGTATTCACTCCTTCAACCGTGTGTGAGGTGTCTAAAAACATTGATTAATTCGCGGCGTACGTGCCTTGCTTGGCGTTTTTGTACACCAACCCAGTGCCCACGTGTCCAATGTAAACTTACACTTATGTTTCAAAAGCCTGAGAATTTGAAGCTGGAACCGAGAACATAACGAGTAACGTGTTACGCATAGGCATAATGACGACCTCTGTGGCGCAGTGGGCTAAGGTCTGGCTGAGACGCAGAAGGTTGCGACTTCGATTCCCGCCACGGGACAAATGTTTGTATGATCTTCAAGTATTTGTCTCGGGTCTGGGTGTTTCTATGTATATATTTACAAAAAAAAACAAAAAAGTATATAAGTATAATATATAATATCAGTCATGTTGATACCCATAACACAAGCTCTGCATATTTTGGGGCCAGATGATGGTGTGTGAAATGTCCGGGATTATTATTATTAATTCTAACAGAGACCCTTTTAAATTTAGCCGCAGTTGGTCTGATACAAACGGCTATTCAAAGTCAAATTTGAAACCGTTTTATTAAATATTGGGACCACTTTAAATCGTCTAACATGCTAAGTGAATGTACATAGTCTACTGATCCCTCCTAAGCTTCCTAACTCCGCGAAGAATGCATGCATTTAGTACACATTGAATAATAAAAATAAAGTATGCATTGTATTAGCAATTTTTTTGGAGTTGGAAGAAATTTTAAGTTTCCATTGAATATGAATTTATTCGTAACATTACGGTTTTCATTCCGAATGTTCGAGGTAATCCGAACACATCAGCGTTATGCATTTGTGCAACGCTAGGCATACCGCGCACAAGTTTCACCAAAATCTAGCGATTTCGTCAGTACGCGAACTCGGACCATTTGAGACACCCGCGTGCTCAACTACCATAACCAACCATTTATACCATTGCAGCAACCATTAAACCATTAAGATAATTTTACTAGTTTTACCATTAATTAATTATTATTATAATTCTATCACGAAACCAAGTGACTTTCCTTCCAATATAAACCACTTAAATTCTACTTACCAATACCAAACTGCTAAGAGGTGATAGGGATCCACCATAGACATTCCTACCCTTTTACATGGTCCTTCGAGCCGGATTTTTCGGACTGTTGACCAGTTAAAGGAGCATAAGCTATGGTGGCAAGGACCGTCATGGCTGCGATCATATAAAAACCATGATAAAGACCAAACTTCTTACAAAACAGATTTAGAAGTAAAAACATCTGTCGAAAGACTGACTAGCGCAGTCGTCCTTAAAAAGGATGAACCCACCATTACCAATATAGTAAATACATTGCTTAAATTATTTAAATTCAGCTCGATATCGAAAATAATTCGCATACTTGCATGGATATTACGATTACCTACTTATAATAAACGAGTTCACCGACCGTACTTAGAATTACACGAGCTGCACCGCGCGAATTTGCTGATTATTAAAAACATTCAACTCTTGGAATTCGCTGATGACCTCGATCACTTACGCAAGCATGAAAAGGTTCACGCGAAAAGTAAAATTTTAAATTTGACCCCAATTGTAGATGACCAAGGGTTGTTGAGCGTGGGTGGGAGGTTGAGAAATGCGCAAGTCAACCCAGAGTTGAAACATCCTATAATACTACCACATAATCATCGGCTTACCAGTTTATTGATAAACCAATCTCACGAGTTGACCTTTCATGGCGGAGTACGACTAACGCTAGCGAATCTCCGACAAAAGTATTTGATCATTAGCGGGTATATGGCAACCAAAAAATTTATCAGACAATGCGTCACATGCAAGAGACATGATCCCATAGAGCATTACCAGATATGGGCGATTTACCAGCGTCAAGGGTCAAACCCCGTCAAACCCCGAAAATGCATTTTACCACTGCGGCGTAGACTATACAGGTTTCGTTGACGTGAGGGCAAACAAAGGCCGCGGAGTTAAAACAACAAAGGGCTATATATCGATATTTATATGTATGGTCACAAAGGCTGTTCACATTGAATTTGTCAGATTTAACAAGCTCAGCTTTCTTGGCGGCCCTCCAAAGGATGGCGGCTCGACGAGGGGACCCACGCCATATGTACAGCGACAATGGAACCAATTTCGTGGGGGCCAATAGACTGTTGAAAGAAACTCACCAGCTACAACAAGTAATCAGTGAAGGATTCCTCACCGAGATAACTGATATAGGAAAAGAACGGCATTTCAACATACCAAGCTGGCTGAACGCTGGGGGATTGTGGGAGCGAGCGGGACGCAGTCTCAAACACCATCTCAAAAGAGTAATCGGGAATCAGAAATTAACCTTCGAGGAGTACACTACATTGCTTAGTAAACTGGAGGCATGTCTGAACACCCGTCCACTATGTGCCTTATCAGAGGATCCTGATGATCTTAATTTCCACACACCGGCTTATTTTCTATCAGGAAGACCAGGTCTAACAGTAATTGAAACGGAGCAAAATGCTAGAACCAGGTGGCATTTGACGTCAAAACTCTTTCAAGACCTGTGGAAAAGATGGAAATACGAATACTTGACCCTACTTTCCGCAAGAAACAAGTGGACAGAATCACGAACTAATATAGAAATCGGCGATCTAGCCACGATTCAAGACGAAAACTTGCCGGCTGAAAGGTGGGGACTCAGACGTGCGATCGACACGCACCCAGGGGATGACGGTTTGGTCCGTGCCGTAACCCTAAAAACCAAAAATGGGGAATTAAAAAGGCCAGTCGTCAAGCTATCAGTACTTCCTATTCACAAAGAAAAACCAACCGGCAATCAGCAACCAAAGAAGAAAAACCAATCACCAACAAACCATGGACCACAAGAAAACCAAGACTCTAAAATACCAAATGAAAAAATGAGAAAGTCTAGGTGCAAACGCATGTCAATAGCGGCAGTTTTGTTTTGTTTTATGATAACAATGCTCGTATCGCCTGCGTACGGGTCGCATGAGATAAGAGAGCTACCAACGAACCAATCTCTTTACTTCGATCCCATATCAAAATTGCAACTTATTAGGGATAAGTGGACCCTAATAGTATACTATGACATGAAACCATATTGGACTGGAATTGAGACATACATTAAAACATCCAGCTATTTAGATAAATTATGTAGCAACATTGAAAAACAATCACATTGTAATATGATATTACAACAAGCTCGGCACAACTACAATGAACTGGAATACTACAATGAACTTTTATTAACTCAGCATTTCGACACATACGCTAGACGCCGTAGGCGCCGAGGTCTTATCGACGGTGTCGGGTATCTAGCAAACGACCTCTTCGAAGTATTAGACTCTCGTTTTGCAGAACAGTACGTCAAGGACGTTGAAACCATACAACATAACGAGAAACACCTTTCGAGTCTATGGAAAAACCAGACTTCCGTGATTTAAGCAGAGTTTAACCTAATGAAGAGAATGGAAAGCACCGTGGAGAGACAACACAAATTAGTAAATAAGAAGTTGAACGATTTACAGGAAAACTCCAGCATCCTTCAACGAAACATTCAAAACATTTCTTATTTACAAGATTTGACTTTAACTGCAATGGCACCAGTTTGCTACAGGGCTTGACGAGGCTGCAGGATACACTGCTCGATACGATCACAGACGTCTACCATGGTCAAATAAGCATACACCTACTGACACCAACACAACTCAAAACAGAGCTTTAAACCATTTACGGCCAGATGCCTAGTGATCACACCCTACCAATACGTAACATCGAGCCAGATCTACAGTTTATTTATAAATTAGTAAAAGTAAGAGCTAGAGCTACACGGAGTTACATCATAATTGAAGTCACCTTTCCACTCATAGCCAGAGATAGTTTCCAAGTTTATAAATTAATACCAGTTCCACACCAAATTAAAGCAAACATGGTCAGTATATCACCTGTCTCCGAATATGTTGCCGTGAGTCTAAAAAAGGATGCTTAATTCGGCTTGACAGCCAATGATCTAACAGCATGTTTATACCATGGAGAAGCTTACATGTGTCAGTCACTTAACCCTAGAAGCCTAATCTACTATGGACGCACAAAGCCTTAACATACGTATCAGAGGCGTACATTATATAAATTACCATCTGTATGCGAAATAGCCCTATTTTAGAATTATTATTTAGCGGAAATTTAAATTTGGAATATAAACTAAAAAATTAAAATGACACCGATAAGAATTATAACTATAATCACAGTTATTTATTATAACAAAAAAACAATACGCATAAATTGGAACAAAAAAAGTAACTTCTTCAAAATCAACTAAAAATATATATATTAAAAAAAATCTTCTTTTTTTTAACGCTAATTAGTTATTCTTAGAGCAAACATTCACACTAATCAGAATTTAAAGGACTAGCTGAACTTGTGCTCGCCACACACAGATTTTTTACATTTATAGCACACTAATTTTGACATTCTCCTTTTTTTTAGGAGCAAAAGGCGCAGTATTTACGTTTCTTTGGCTCGGGTTCTTCTTTTTGATTTGTATTATTTGAATCATGTTTTACGAGAATTTGGCTTTGAACGTCGTCGATAATCTCGTCATCCTCAACTTCGGAATCTGAATCTTCCAACGAAAGATTATCTTCCTCGTTAAGGATTCCTGAAATATCGTCTTCGTCTAATTTTTTGAACTGTGACATATTTATACCTGAAACAATGCCAAAAATAGACATAAAATATACGAAAAGCAAACAAAAGTAAAATCACATAAACCTAGATAAAAGTTACACAAAGCCTAAACATACGTCTCGCGAACGTGCGTTACATCGATAAATCAAAAATGGCGAGACTTACCTCAACGACACGTGCACCGTCCGCTAGCTCCCGTAGTTCACTGAGCTAGCAAAAGAGCACGCCGCGCTAGCTTTAACCGTTAGAAAAAAACAAACGATATTAGGTTGCGTGTACGTCGCGTAAGCGTAGATTAGGCTTCTAGGGTTCCAATACTAAACATAAAAAATGACGCAGACTTTTGTGACGTCAACACCGAGAATAATAAGTTAATAAGTCAACATGCCACAATAAATGGGTAGCGTTGCACATGACGTCACAGTACCTATACTTCTGTTGTAACAATAACACCGTAAAAATCATTTGCGACGATCAAATTACTGACCAAAGCCTGAGTCGAGCGGGGGTTATCGGTGTGAATCAAAAGTGTGTCATAAAGGACAAGGACTTTACATTGTTGCACTTACGCCATGAATCAAACCAAATACATATATATCACCAAATGTTTACATACCAATATTTGACCAAATAAACCATTTGATACAAATAAAAATACCCGATGTGGCCACAGCAGATGACATAAGTTTGAACGGAAACGCCGTGAAGGCGTTAAAACAAAGTAGTGCTGAAGTCGTTGACATATTATCAACCCATGACATACACCATTACTTTATCCGCTACTTGCTTGCAGCAGCAGCGCTATGTGGAACAGCAGTTTGGATGTGGAGGAGCGGAAGGTGCCGTCTGTGTTGCAGATCCACACCAAGCAGCAGCGGCGCGCGTCGCCGCCGGTAGGAGTCTGCGGTGACACCGCCGCCTCCGCGACCATCTCGGCGCCAGCAGCGAGATTCCGTGGAGACTCCGTCACCGTCAAAAATAACAACTGTCCCAGTGCATTGTGAAGTGTTAAGTGTTACTGATTTAAGCAAAGAAAGCAATAATGACGTTACATATAGCCAACGCCAAGCGTTGGCCTAGCGCGCGATACGCGACTATTAATAAACGGGACAGAAATGTAGGGGATAGTAAGGTTTAACATTAATGCGTTTTTAAATAATTTTATCATTGTGTTTCTATCTTTAGGACCTACCATTTATAAGTAAAATAATACTATTAATAAGTATGTTCTGTACTAAGTTTTCATCTCATCCACCTCATCTCACCTTCTTGTGTTCGGGAGTATGTTCGAAGTAATCCGAACACATCAGCGTTATGCATTTGTGCAACGCTAGGCATACCGCGCACAAGTTTCAACAAAATCTAGCGATTTCGTCAGTACGCGAACTCGGATCATTTGAGACACCCGCGTGCTCATCTACCATAACCAACCATTTATACCATTGCAGCAACCATTAAACCATTAAGATAATTTTACTAGTTTTACCATTAATTAATTATTATTATAATTCTATCACGAAACCAAGTGACTTTCCTTCCATTATAAACCACTTAAATTCTACTTACCAATACCGCTGCTAAGAGGTGATAGGGATCCATAGACATTCCTATCCTTTTACAACGAAGACAGTCATGTAATATTTATTTATTTATTTCAGAAATAGTTATAACACCATAACAGGTTTTCCAAAGTGATGTTATACTTACACATAAAAAATAACAAAATGAATATAACAGTATAGACTAATACAAATTAAAAATAAAATATATAAATATATTGGTTATATATTTAATAATAAAAAATAAAAAAAAATCTTAACATTTAGTTTCTAAATCTATCTGTGTCATAATCAACATCAACCTTCCGTAACACTAATTCATCGATAGTCACTGAAAGTTGTTAGTAAATAAATAAATCAGTATTGGTTCACAATTCACACACAATCTAGCACCAAAGATGGTATCAGAATTTCATGCCAATTATGTAACTTTTGATACAATTAATGTCTATTGGTATTGTTATTGTGGTATTACGTACTTTCGGTTTCTATTTTTACGATAGCATGTGTTATCAATATCAATTCATCAATAGTATTTGAAAGCGGTTAGTATCAATGGTTCGATAGTATCAGAATTCCATAATACCCGGCTGGACTAAACGACTAATGAACGTTGGTAGTGGACATAGTGCGCAAGACCCCTTACAGTAACAAAGTAACATTGTACCTCTGTGTCCACTTGAATGACGTCCGAAATAGGCTCACTTACCCTAAACCGGGGTAGTGTTATTCCAGTGGGCTTATTAGCTAAACGCTTTACTCCAAACCCTGGTTTACTAAAATACTGCGGCCGTTGTTATGGACATCATAATACTACTTCTGTAAACCTCGGACAGGTAAAGCGCACTTCTCTGTTACGATAAAGTTTAACCAGATCAGGGAGCCGATCGCGATAATTTGAACGTCGATGCCTAAGCTACACTATCACCTAAATCGTTACGTTTAACACAATTCGTATCACAGTTTTTTTGGCAGCGCTGTCAAACGAACGATTTTAATTTGTCAAAACCGCAGACAAAACGTTTCCGTTTCAACGGTAAATACGTTGTCAAATAGCGCGATTGCCCTACAGATCTTCACGATACAGACTTGCCTAGTGTGAAGACCGCTGGGTAGTGCATTAGTAACATAACTCAGCATATATTTTGATAAGCACGGGTTTTACTAACTTATTATTTTGTTGTTGCCGCTCGCGTTCACGGTTCGCGCTGACAACTGATCAAACCCTGATCAAGATTCTCTTGATGAATCAAAACAGCGTCGGTGCCACCATCGGCAAAATAATACTTGAGTAAAACCCGTGTTTATCAAAATGTACAACTCACGAATGTTTTGAAAGTGAAATAACTTACAATCGTGCTATTATAATATAACTGTAAACTAAACCATATTCAATACCATTAACTGAGCAATAAGGCCAGTCGAGTAACTAACACTATGTGTGGAAAAGAGACCACACACAGGGAAAGAGTATGTACATTAAATTGAAAATGAAATAAGTACATAGGCTTCATGTTTTTCTGATAATCAGTGTTGTTTTTTCCAAACGGCTAGATGGGATTTCGACATTTAACGTATCGTTATATTCGTCTTAAAAACCCAATGTCCTTAGATAGGTGTTTGTAAAAAAATATATATATTGGCGGATTTTTGACGTTAATAAAAAAAATCACAAACCTATCGATAAATTCCTTGATTTTCCTTTACAATAAAGAGGATAATAACATTTGTTAGATGTTTAAATTTAATTTGGAATAATAAAGTATTTTTGCAGTCGTGTTTTACAGAACTATTAATGTGTTACTACCGCGGCAATATGTTAAACAGATACACAGACAGAGACACATTAGAATTTATAATATTAGTATAATAAATAAATAAATAACCCCTGACATTTCACACAGCATCATCTGGCCCCAAAGTAAGCAGAGCTTATGTTATAGGTACCACATGACTGATATACTACTTATATACTTCAGTTCAGTCGTAGACGACGATCAGTGCGGACGCTACTTAGACCGGTTTCACTCGTACCTCGCACATCAGTAATTGTCAACATTTTTTCTTCCGGGTCGTTTTTTTTTTTACCAACTAAGCAATGTTTAAATGCACTAGCTGTTCGGAGGAGTTTAGAGATGGTGCACAGTGTTCAGTATGCTTGGGTAGATTTGACTTCGCTTGCGCCGGCGTCACTGAGACCGGGTATCGGCGTCTGGGTGAAAATCGCAAATCTACGTGGAAATGTTCTCAGTGTAAGAGTTCTAGGTCCGCGAGCCCTTTACCACCTCCGGCTATCCCGTCAGCCTCAAAGTCGCCAGTACCAGCGGATATGGACGCCGTGCTCGCTGAGTTGAAGCGCCTCTCGCTTCAAGTCGCACTTCTACCTGGGCTAGATGTTGCTGTCCAAAACATTAAGGCAGAAATTACCTCACTAAAAACGATTAAACCAGAATTAATGGAAATAAAATCTTCTATAGAATTCGTTGATCATAAAATCGGTACGTTATCTGATAGGATCTTGGATATGGAGAAAGAAATCAAAACCCTGCAGAAAACCAAGAATGATGTTGAGCATCTGCAAAAGCGCCTAGATAAACTGGAGGTCTTAAACCAAGAGAATGAGCAGAAATCGCGCCTCAATAATCTCGAAATTAAAGGAGTTCCTGCATCAAGTTCCGAAAATCTCTTCGACTCTGTCATTGCCAAGATTGGAACGCATATTAAGTACACCATCCCCAAGGAGCAGATCAATTATATCGCTAGAATACCAATGCGCAATAGCAAAGAAAATAAAAATATAGTTATTGCTGTACATAGCAGATATATAAAAGATGAATTTATTGCAGCTGCGAAAAAATCCACCATCACTGCGGCTAATCTGGGGATGACAAATAGTAGCAGAATATATGTTAATGATCATCTGACAGTTGAAAATAAAGTGCTGCTCAATAAAGTAAAAGCACTTGCAAAAGAACGGGGGTTTGCATTTACTTGGGTCAGGGGATGCAAAATCTTTATTCGAAAAAACCCGAACTCGCCAAAGTTTGTCATCAAAACGGAGGAGGATCTCAAAAAGTTGTAGTGTATCTAGTATGCTTACTTTTACTATTTTTTTTACCTTTGTATGTTCTTGTTCAAATCAAAAACCATTATATAAATGTTTGCAGCCAACGGTTGACGAGCGCTGTCTCATCAACTCCGCTTAGTTCATCCACTATGCGTAAACAAAACGTCCGCTTATCGCTACCCGCAACGGTAGGTCAGCTGACCATTTGCTACTGCCTTTTTTATTGCCTTACTATTTTGTTGAATTTTTTATTTTTTTTTGTCCTTTACTCTTTTAATGCTATCTCATGTGCCCACCATAAAACCTCGCTTTCGATTATTATGCGCTTTTCTATACCTATTCCGAGTATAAATAACCTTTTTATTAAAAATGGTTCCGATTAATGTGTATTACCAAAATGTACGCGGTTTACGTACAAACACGGCACTATTTCATAGAAACGTCTGTTTAAGTTCATATGATGTTATTTGCATTACAGAGTCGTGGTTACTGGACGGTATCAAAAATAGTGAGTTGTTTGACGATCGGTACTTAATATATAGACGTGATCGTAACTATAAATTAACAAAGCAGGATAAGGGAGGTGGGGTAATGATTGCAGTTCGCCGTGAAATAGCGGTGGAATGTCGAAGCGAGTGGTCTTCGGCTGCTGAGGATTTGTGGATAACTTTGACAATCCGCAATAGTAACCCAAAATCCACTTATAAAATGCATATATGCGTAGTGTATATTTGTGATGAGAATTTAGGTCACTCAATGGAGTTACAATTGTCGAACTTTGCAGATAAGTTAACCAGTATTATACTAAATAATCCATTGGACAAATTCATTGTATTTGGTGACTTCAATATGCCCCTTGTCTCGTGGACCCTAAGTGGTGACGAAATCTCTTTGTCGCCAAGTAATTTGCAAGGCCCGCATCAAATCAATTTTATTGATACGATTACTACATGTAATCTACTGCAATACAATTCTATTTTTAATACTAGTCATGGCCGCTTACTTGATTTAATATTCTCAAATAACGAGGTATCGGTTCGCGCGTGTGATTCTCCCTTAGTACCTTTGGATGCCCACCATCCGTCTATAGTGGCATCCGCAGACTTTGTTCAGCTTCATACAATTAAGCCACTGCCATATACTAAGTTTTATTATGAAAGTGGTGATTATGACTCAATTTGCGCTGATCTTGATACCATTAATTGGGTCGTAGAACTAAATGATAAAACGATTGAGGAAGCCGCAACCTTTATGTATAACACTATTTATAAGTTGCGCGATACTTTTATTAACTCAAAAATCGTTACACCCTCTCGTAAATATCCCTTATGGTACAAACAGCCTCTCATAAAATTGCTCAGGGAAAAAGCGAAATTTCACAAAAAATTTAAAATATATGGCAACGCATATGATCGTGACTCATTTGTTATCTTACGAGACAGAGCCCGCGCTATGGAATCAGATATGTACAATACCTACATCGATAAAGTCGAAACATTTATAAAAAAAAACCCTCGTGCATTCTGGGCTTATGTGAAGAGTAAGAATCAATCTAATGCTTATCCGTCTGTAATGAAACTTGGTACGGTCTCGTCGGACCAAGGTGATGTGATATGTAACATGTTTGCAGAATATTTTCACTCAACCTTTCTTGATAGTTCACAAAACCAAACTCAATCTAACGCAGATGTTTCTCCTCATTACGTATCTTGCGGAGACATTTGCAATGTTGAGGTACTTGAGGCGGAAGTTTTTCGTTTGTTTAAATCCCTTAGCCTCAATAAATCGGCGGGTCCAGACAATGTTCCTGCGCTTTTTATTGTTAAGTGTGCTAAAAGTCTTGTTTTCCCACTCTCCATACTGTTTCGTCGATCTTTAACTGAAGGTGTGGTGCCTGTTATCTGGAAATCGGCTTACGTTACCCCCATCCACAAAAAAGGCCCTAAGAACGTTGTGGAAAACTATAGACCAATTTCTAAACTATGTATATTTGCCAAGGTTTTAGAAAAAATTGTTTACTCTCAACTCTATCCCGCAATGAAACAGAACCTCATGCCACAGCAGCACGGTTTCCTCAGAGGCCGATCTACCATATCGAATCTTCTGCTCTGTTCCGAGTACCTAACCAGCATCATGTCTGAACCATCACAAGTTGACATCATATACACCGACTATAGTAAGTGTTTTGATCGTATTGACCACCTCATCTTATTAAAAAAGCTCCAAGAAATGGGAATTCAAGGCAACCTCTTCAGATGGTTCACTTCTTATGTCGACAATAGGTGCCAAACGGTCGTATTGAATGGATACTCATCTTCGTCCATGTATATTCCCTCAGGAGTTCCTCAGGGCTCCTTATTAGGTCCCCTGCTTTTTACGTTGTTCGTAAATGATATCTCTTCCTGCTTTCATCACTCTAAAATACTTCTATATGCTGATGACATGAAAATTCTATCTCAGATAAAGTCTGTTAGTGAAGCACACCTTTTGCAGGCTGACCTCCTCAGATTTCAAACCTATTGTACACAAAATAAGTTGGACTTAAATGTCTCTAAGTGTTACATTTGCTCGTACACGCGTAAACAGACAATAATAAAATTTGATTATGCTCTGCATAGTACACTATTGACAAGACTCGATACCATCACAGATCTAGGCATAGTCTTTGACAGTAAGCTCATCTTCAAAGACCATATTGACAATATTGTATCTAAGGCGTCCCGTGCACTTGGTTTCGTTTTCCGAATGTCCTCTGAATTCAATAGTATAAAAACATTTAAAATCCTGTACTGCGCATACGTTCGTAGTCACCTTGAATACGCTTCTCAGGTTTGGAACCCATGCTACGACATCTATATTACTAGGTTAGAGGGTATTCAAAAAAGATTTTTACGTTATTTACAGTTTCGCGCCAATACCTACCTTCCTGACTATAAGACAAGATGTCGCAAATTTCATTTCCTCCCCCTTTTTGAACGTAGATGTATCTCCGATTTGTCATACCTCATGGGCATAGCGAATGGTACAGTTGACTGTCCGGAGTTGCTAGAACTATTGGAACTGCGCACTGTGATTGGGTTAAGAAATCCTATAACTCTACACGTTCAGCATGCCAAAACGAATTATAGGCAAAATGCTTTCATAATTAGAGCATGCTCTTCGTTCAACTCTTTGGCAAAGGCAAACATTGACATTGACATTTTCAACACTCCAATAAGTAAGTTAAAGCGCATACTCAATGATAAATTCTTCTTGGTAAATCAATCGTAGTTTACTCATTATGTAATTGTTTGGTTTTATTTATTTTTTTGTTTTTCAAAATCTCTTGCATTCAATGATTTTCTAGAATCCGTCGTCTGCTACTGTATTTCTACTTACTTATATTCTTTTTTTTTAACTACAAGTGGAAACTTTTAATTGGCTCTCTGTAAAATATATGCCTTGCATATATTATGTATTTCATAATTAACAATGTATCTACATAGCTGTAAGTTTTCCTAAAACGAATAAAATAAAAAAAAAAAAAAATATATACTTTTTTGTATATACATTCATGTTATACATAGAAACACCCAGACCCGAAACAAATACTTGCAGATCATGCAAACACTTGTCGCGGCGGGAATCGAACCCGCAACCTGCGTCTCAGCCGGACCATACTAGTATGGAGTATGGATATGGATTTGATCACTATTATCACAAGCAGGTACAGCTGATAAAAAGCGTTGACCGATATCGAACTTACGTTGTAACGGCGGCCGCTTCATAAGAATCAAAAGCTCTACCTCATAAAAAGGTTGGTCACAAAGATCTGAACCTTTTTTAAAGTGTCCTCTAAACGGTGGGCTACAAAATGTGCTAGAATGCCTGTCATTACTCCTGGGAGGCTGTTAAACGTTGCGTAGAATAAATAAAATAGTTACTATGGGTACTAAAGATTTTGAAAATGTAAACATACGAAAAAACAAACTTGCTCACGACTGTTTTTCCCAGGCTCAGAAGACATCTCCTCAGATATTTTGTTGCTTTTAGGTATTTGAAGCTGTCTGAGGGGAGTCAGAGGCAATTTAAAGGTTACATAACGGGGTAGTCTTTTGAAAAAAGCGTATAAGAATATTATATTATTGATAAGAATGCATGGCCTCATGTTGCTCTGCCCTCAGACAGTTAACCGACACATTTGAAATGTAAAACTAATACAAGATGTATTAGTTTATCGTAGTTAAGGTAGTTATTAGATGATCATGTAAAAAAGCGCTGCGACCAGGACGAGTTTCTTGCCAGTTCTTCTCGGGCTTGGGTTAGGATGAATTGGCACCTAAATTCACCTAGTATGTAAGACGTTTCAAAGTGATCCTTGTGATTGTATTGAATATAATTACGTTTTAAAAACTAAAAAGTAAACCGACTTCATTGCATGAAATTTGATCCTATACTACATTTTTAGTGGATAGTAGATGTATTTTGTATATATATAATATGGGTAGGCCAAATAAACGCAACGCTCCAATAAGACAGCGAGTTATTGAAGGACACGAAAACATCATCGATGTAATACAATTTTTAGATTTTCGTTGATATTTCAGCTCGACCGATTTTGATAAAATTTAAATGGGGCCATCTGTGAAGTATACCCTTTCAAACAAATAAAGAATTTTCCAAATCGGTTCAGCCGTTTTCGAGTAATCGAAGAACAAATAAAAAAAAAAAAAAAAAAAAAAAAAAAAAGATTCCGACGAATTGAGAACCTCCTCCTTTTTGATGAATTCGGTTAAAAATAGATAAAATATAGAATAAATAGATAGGTACCTAAATAAATAAAGGATAAAAAAAAGTTAATAAAACCAAACGCAATAGCCGATACAAGTTCGGTGTCTGTCATGCTTGGGTGTACGTAGCACACTGACGCATTCACAAGCATGTAAACGACTTCCAAATGCAAAGCGAGATTTGTGGACACTTGCGGCTTGTGGACGTTTGCCGACGCTTGGCAAGCATGGAAATGTAGCATTACAATCGATTATCCAAAACTACTTATAATGAGCAGAATAAACAGTTTTTGTAATAATAAACACCCCTTACTATCGATAAATCCATTAAATCCACTATCAAATCACAATCGAATCACAATCAAAGTTCACTGAACTCACACGGACCAGCGCGACTCACATAAAATACTGAACAAACACAGATGATGCAATATTTTTTGTTCAGAATGTAGATAATATATCAAAGAACGTAACTCAGTAAACTTCTCCATACATAATTACGTTTTAAAAACTAAAAAGAAACCGACTTCATTGAATGAAATTTGAGCCTATAATACATTTTTAGTGGAAAGTAGATGTATTTTGTATAAATATAATATGGGTAGGCCAAATAAACGCACCGCTCCAATGAGACAGCGAGGTATCGAAGTACATGAAAACATCATCGATGTATACAATTTTTAGATTTTCGTTGATTTTTCAGCTCGATTGATTTTGATAAAATGTATATGGGACCACCTGTACCCTTTCAAACAAAAAATGAATTTTTCAAATCGGTTCAGCCGTTTTCGAGTAATCGGTGAACTTACATAAAAAAAAAAAGATTCCGACGAATTGAGAACCTCCTCCTTTTTGATAAAGTCGGTTAAAAATATCTTCACTTGACTTGTGATTTTGCGCAGTATTGCACATGAGCGAGCCCATTACCGCTTGTAGAAATACTATACACTTGTAAACGACCTATGTGGTGCAGTAGGTCAAGGCCCGGCTGAGACGCAGAAGGTTGCTGGTTCGTTTCCCGCTGATGACAAATGATTGTATGATCTGCAAGTATTTGTCTGGTATTTGTAAGGGTCTAGGTGTTTCTATGTATAATACCTATGTATGTACATATTTACAAAATAAAAGTATATCATTCATGTGGTTTCCATAGCACGAGCTCTGCTAACTTTGGAGCCAGATAATGCAGTGTAATATTTCCGGTATTATTTATTTACTATTCGCTAGCATATCTTTAAATTTTTAGTTCTTGGATGTGCCCGTTTCCGTACGGTGTTTTCATTCGCTGTTTAAAAGCACTAACAAAAGTACCAAAAATACCGGAAATATTAAACAGCATCATCTAGTCTCAATCTGCTGCAGTAGTCCTGCTTAATGTAGATTGTGTTATAGGAACCGAATGACTGATATACATGGTGTCATGTAGTACAGGTACTTCAGCTATTTCAGGCACCAGTCTCTTCTAAAACAGGTTAGCTACACTACCAGCTAGCATTGTGTACACTAATTGGTACCATTTCTACCATTTCAAATTTATTCCTGTTTTTGTTTGTATTTTCTACTCTACTAAAGTTTCTTAGAATGTTAGTTAGTTTTAACCTGTTTGTTTAATGAGACGAATAAATAAAAAATAAATAAGACAAAATGTTTTATTCAAAGTTTTTGTTCTGGTACAATATAACTTATGGACTAGACTAAAATATCCAGTTACACTTCTGCTGCAGTCGTATTAACAGGCCAGGGTAGACCTGTTCCCCACACTAGGACTGAAGAGCCTATTGTGGGGACACAAGGACTCCCATGGTCTTATTGCTATTGCTCATTCCTTGAATTATTGAAGATTTAAATGATGCAGAAATTATGTACCTTAAGTAGCTCTGTGCCCCACACTAGGGCTAAAGCCTGTTTAAAGTGGGGTCACAGAAATAGTTCAGTAATATATACATAGAAAAAAAAATGTTTAAGTGGTATGTGCAGGTAAACATGCAAGGGAGAAAAACAAAAAAAACAGTGGTTGCCAAAGAAGATAGTTTATGTGTGTGTGTTTGTTTATGTGTTCGTGTTTGTGTTTGTGTTTGTTATTTTGGCTAAGAAGGGGAATGTGTGTGTAGGAAGTGTGTGTGTTTTTAGAAATAATGTTAACTATTCGACAATTTTTAACAAGTTCTCTGTATCCTTATATTTTAGATGAAGCAGGTAATCTATGATGAGTGTTTTTAGCTGGTTAGTAGTAAGTGTCGCAATTGTTATGTCTTTGCTGATTCGATCGTATAGCCTGGGTCCTATGATATTAATCGATTTTCGCCCAAACTTGGTTCGAGTGTTTGCAATTTGGAAAATTATGTCCTGTCTACGCTGTATTTTAAGTTTTTCAAGGACTTCTTTATTTACTAATGAATGCTGTCTCAAGACTATTGCCTTGACAAATAACCGTCTAACGTTGAGAACTGTGCACTCTTTATAGAGCAGTTCTGTAGAATACCGTCTCGGTTTGAAGGTGATTACTTTTAAAAGTGCACGTTGAGCTCTTTCGAGCTTAATTAAATGTGTTTCGGCAGCTACACCCCACGCCTTGTTGCAATAAGAAAGGATCGATTGTGCTAGACTTTCGTAAACACTCATTACCAGTTTTGAGTTAAGCACATGTCGGAGTTGCTTGAAAACATATATAAGTTTTCTTGTACGTCCAGATAGATGTTTTATTTGCTCCTTCCACGTCAAATTATCATCCACGTACGTTCACCGTGAGTAAATTATTTCTCAGCCATACAGATATAGTATTGAGCCCGTCATTTGCTATACTCTCAACTTCGTTCCACGTTTTAGCTTGAAACAAAATCACCGTGTCGTCGGCATATGTGACGATTTTAGCATTAAATAAATTAATTTCACAAAGGTCATTTATTTACTAGAAATAAGGTCGGGCCTAGGATGCTGCCCTGAGGTACTCCATAGTTGACGTCAGCTTCGTCACTTAGATGGTTTCCTATCCTAACTTTTTGCGTTCTGTTCGTCAGGTAGCTCTCAAACCATTTGAGTGGGGATCCCCGAATACCAAAAGATTCTAGCTTTGCCAGGAGGATGGGTATTGACACGGTGTCGAATGCTTTAGACAGGTCTAAAAATACTCCTGTTAATTTACAACCAGATTCAAGTGATTTGGTTATATGTTCTGTAACGTAGCACTGCGTCTTCAGTACATCGCCCTGATCTAAAACCGTATTGATTTTTAGATAAAAGTTGCCTATTCTCCAAGTAGTGTTTAATCCTCCTGCTCATTAGTTTTTCTAATATTTTTGAGATGACAATCAGTAGTGAAATGGGTCTATAATTCGTTATCTCGCCAGCGTCGCCACCTTTAAGTATAGGGGAAATAACGGATTGCTCTAAAACAGTTGGAAAAATCCCAGTATCAAAACTTGTTTGGCAGATTTTTGTAAGAGGGTCCAATAGATACGGTAAAGCCATTTTTAGCAGTTTTATTGTGATTTTATCCTCACCCGGTGAAGAGTCATTTTTGAGGGATTGTACTAGCGCGTAGATTTCCGTTTCATCAGTTGGTAGTAATCCAAAGGATGACAGTTCATGTTTAAGCTTCAATTTAGACGCTAGACTATTCTAAGATTCGTTTAAACTATTCAGAGTATCCTGGGCAAGGGTTAAACCAACACTTTTAAAAAAGTCATTTATATGGTTAATGGTTTCAGCAGGTTTCGAGTTTTGTAACAAAGTTTCTACTGGGTTAGTTTTTATTGGGAAGTTAAATCAAATCAACTCTGTTTTGGATCAACTAGATTACAATAAAAGGTTTTTAATGCGCACGAGCGGAGCCGTCTCTAGGTTTGCAAAACAAGCAAAGAGCGCAAAGAGTGACTTTCGTGTTCAAAATAGAAATAAATTTAATCTGACTAATGACTTGGCTTCAGACACCATAGTATCAGACAATAAGGAAAAACCCCTTAAAAAAACGTTTTTTCGTAACATCTGAAAAACTCGTATTTAGAATACTTCATCAAAATGTGAATAGTTTTACTAGTAAGCGTGATATGCTGGAGATAAAACTGACCGATCTCTTAAACAGAAACGAGGAACCCGATGTAATTTGCTTGACCGAAACAAAAGTAGAGCAGGGCATGGAATATGTAATTAGGCTACACGGTTATTACCTTGCTTCTTTCTTTTGTAGAAATTTGAATCAAAAATATGGAGGTGTGTGCATACTCATTAAAAGAAACTTACTATACAAAGATATGGAAATAGGCAAAAAAGTCTCAATTGACAAGCATTTTGAATGTTGCTGTATCAATTTGACATCCCAAAATATAATTATAATATGCTTGTATCGAACCGCCGACTCGGATATTAACATTTTTATGGAAAAACTGGACGGTTTGTTACAGTTCATCACATTAAACTACAAAAAAAACATAGTTATAGCTGGTGATCTAAATATTAATACACTTACAGAGAATAAAAACTCTAAGTGGCTCAAGGAGTTAGCAGATAATTTTAACTTAAGTTTACACATAAATGCACCTACAAGAAACGAAAATTGTATCGACCATATTCTTAGCTCTATAAGCTCTGCAAGAGGTGAACTTCTACACTGGGGAATATCAGACCACAATACCGCACAGCTTCTTATCATTCCAACACATTTGAAACATCCCCTACAAACACACTTTAAATACAGAAGGGACTACAGTTTACAAAATATTGCTAAATTTAGGTCATACCTTTCTTCCTTGACATTCTCAGAAGTTCTCAATGAAAAACTAGACGCAGCCTTTACTAACTTCCATGAACTCTTTTGTTTGCTCTACAATATCTCATTTCCTAAAATGAGAATTAAAATATCGAACAAAATCAGTAAAAATAAATGGATTAGTAAAGGACTAAAGATCAGCTGCAAAACAAAAAGGACCCTACGGTACTTATATTATTCTAAGAAAAGTGAATCCAGTCGTAATCATTATAAAAAATATTCAAGGATACTCCGTAACTGTATAGACCAATCAATAAAGATACATAATTATAAAGTCATAAATGATGCTAAGAACATTTGTAAAGCCACATGGAAATTGATCAAAACTGAAACCAGTGACACAAAACCAATTGAGCACATAAATTCTATAAATCATAATAATAATTTAATAAAGATTCCTAAAGAAATAGCCGAAACTATTAATAATTACTGGACTAATATATCAGATAACATTAGTCAAAATAAACATAAAGGTAACACTGCATGTAAGATCTCAGTTTGTAGTAGCTTATTCTTGAGACCCTACGACTGCGATGATATTCACAGAATTATAATGTCTCTTCGAAACACAGAGGCGGAAGGGTATGATGAAATATCCACAAAAATTTTGAAAGCTTGTTCAATGGAGATAACCCCAGTATTAACGTACCTGATAAACTTATCTTTTGAAGAGGGTTCCTTTCCCATGCTTTTGAAAAAATCAATTGTTAGACCCCTATACAAGAAAGGTGATAAGTCAAAATTAGACAATTATAGACCCATAACATTAATACCTGTAATATCTAAGGTCTTCGAGGTAGCCATGCAAAGACGCATACAAGCGTTCATTAATAAAAATAATATATTGAAACAGGAACAATACGGGTTCCAGCAAGGTAAATCCACAACGTTAGCTTGTTTTAATCTCGTTAAAAAAGTAATAGACGGCATCGATAACAAAGAATTAGTTACAGTTATTTTTTTCGATATGTCAAAGGCGTTCGACTATGTCTCTCACGATATTTTGTTGACTAAGCTAGAAATGTATGGTATCCGTGGACCTGCCCTTAGTTGGTTAAAAATGTACTTGGACAATCGACTACAATGTGTCGAAATAACCAATCTGAATAACGATAATGAATTAGCATCTGTTCGCTCTACCTACAGACCTAACAAAGTTGGAGTGCCTCAGGAAAGTGTCTTGGGACCTCTTCTTTTTCTTCTATATATTAACGATCTTCCTGACATCACTTCTAAGCCCTGTATATTATTTGCTGATGACATTTCTTTAATATTTACATCTAATCGCAACACTGACATTAATAATTACATAATTGACATAAATAATACTATAGAATGCATAATTAAATGGCTTGACATTAATAACTTGAATGTAAACTTGACAAAGACAAATTATATACAGTTTGGAACCTATGCACGTATAAACCAGCCTCTGAAAAACATTTCATATGGAAATATCAACATTTCAGAGGTTGATAGGACAACGTTTCTAGGAATAGTCTTAGATAAACATTTAAATTTTAAAATGCAGGTCGATAAAGTATGCTCCAAAGTAAACAGATTTGTTTATGCTCTGCGGAGATTGAGAAAAACGTCGTCCTTAGCCACAGAACTTCAAGCATATCATGGTTATGTAGCATCGGTACTCACATACGGTTTAATTCTTTGGGGAAACTCAACAGACTTAAAAAGAGCATTTATCGCACAAAAAAAATGTGTAAGGGCCATTGGCGGGATACCGCCCTGGGAATCATGCAAACCACTCTTTAAACAATTAAATATTCTCACACTACCTTGTATGTATATCCTGGAGTCTGCTTTGTTTGTTAGAAAGCACAATCAACTGTTTGTTAAAGCTAGTGAGGTATATCATAGAAGCACAAGAAACCAAGACAGAATTGTATTGCCTAAAGTTCCAAAGACGAGTATGTATATAAATAGTAGCTATGCATTATGCGGAAATGTATATAATTCCATACCTGACTATATAAAAAAATTACCATTAAATAAATTTATTAAAGAACTCAAGACCTGGTTACAAGCTAAATGTTTTTATAACGTATCTGAATTAATAAAATGACATAAATTTAATTATGTAATATTCCTAAGTGACGTTTATATTGAATTATTATTATGTTACCTAGTTATTTTTTTATAAATGTCTCACATTGTTAGAAAATATTGTACACCATTTATCAAATGGTAGCATAGCGAACTTACCAAATAATAAAACCTGTATTATACCTATGTTCCACAATAAATGAATTATGAATTATGAATAAATGAATTATGAATTACCAATCCTCTTAATGGTATTCCATGTTTTTTTGCTGTCGCGGAGATGTTTGTTCAGTTCTTGTCTCTCGTAGGTTCGTTTGACGTTTTTTAGTATTCTGGTGCAAGTATTTCTGTAATTTATGTAAGTATTTAGATCTTCCAGGATTTTTATGTTTTATGTTTATTATGTTTTATGTGCAATTTGTCCCTCCTTTTGATGCATTTTATGAGTCCCAAAGTTATCCAAGGCTTTATACTTGTTCTTTTCTTAGGAACCGTTTTAGTATAAGTGGGTTTATCCAGTGTGTTTTTGATAACATTAATGAAGGACTCCGTTCCTTTTTCTAAATTTGTAAAGTCTAGAAAACTGTTCCACTCTATTTTTGATAGGTCCTCGCATGGCTTTATAATTTATTTGTGAGATCTTTCTATTTTGTATCTTATTATGTTTCACTTTAGTGAACATCTGCACTATAAACGTCGAATGATCGGTTATAGTTGAAGGTAGTACTAATGTCGTCGCCTTGTTTTTGCTTTTTATTATGCAGTGGTCGAGACAGGACTTTTCTTTTGTGGCAAAAGAGTGTCCTGGGAGAAGGCCATGGTCAAAGTCAAAAGTCAAAAGATGATTTATTCAATACAATCACAAGGATCACTTTGAAACGTCTTACATACTAGGTGAATTTAGGTGCCAATTCATCCTAACCCAAGCTCGAGAAGAATTGGCAAGAAACTCGTCTTGGTCCTAGCGCTTTTTTATATGATCCATCTTATAACTACCTTAACTACGAAATACAAATACAGGAGAGTTTATACATTTCAAGTGTGTCGGTTAACTGTCTGACGGCAGAGCGACATGAGGCCATGCATTCTTATCAATAATATAGTCATCTATATTATAATAAGCTTTCTTCAAAAGACTACCTTTAATGTATGCTTTAAATTTCTTAATAGGTAGTTTAGTAGCATTTTCAGGAAGCTTATTATAGAAGCGCACCGTGTTCCCCATAAATGACTTATTAACTTTTTCTAGTCGAAACCTAGGGATGTATAATTTATGTTTATTCCTAGTGTTCATTTTATGAAGGTCACTATTTTGCTGAATCCCATCTCTATTTTTATGTGTATATAACAAATTTTCATATATATATTGTGAAGCTATTGTGAGAATATTAATTTCTTTGAATATTTCTTTCAAAGATTCTCGTGGTTTCATTTTATAAATGGCACGTATTGCCCTTTTTTGAATTACAAATATTTTACCAATATCAGCTGCTTTCCCCCAGAGAATGATGCCGTATGACATAACACTATGGAAGTAACTGAAATAAACTAGTCTAGCTGTAGCTTCATCAGTAAGCCACCGTATCGCACGAACTGCATATGCAGCGGAACTAAGCCTACCAGCAAGCGTTTCAATTTGTGGTCCCCACTGTAGTTTTGAATCAATATTAAGACCTAGGAAGATCGTGGAATTTACAAGATTAATTGCCTCTCCATTTATTTCAATGTTGGACGGGCTATGAATAACATTTGGCAAAGTGAATTTGATACATTTAGTTTTTTTGGAATTAAGCAAAAGATTATTTACAGTGAACCAGTTAAGAACTAACGATAAGGATTCATTTACGTTATCGCATATACTGGTTTTACCTCTATCAACTTTAAAAATTAAAGACGTATCGTCTGCAAATAAAACTATATCACAAATATTTTTTACAAAAAAAGGTAAATCATTAACGTATACTAGGAATAAAAAAGGGCCTAGTATCGATCCCTGAGGTACCCCTATATCAATAATTGATCCCAAAGACCTCTCACCACCCACGTCTACTTTCTGGACTCTATTGGATAGATAAGACTGTATGAGGTCAATCGCCCGGTTTTTAATGCCATAATATTTTAACTTTGTGATTAGGGTTGCATGACTCACACAGTCAAAGGCCTTAGATAGATCGCAGAATACCCCAACTGCATCCTGTGACTTCTCCCAGGCCTCAAATATATGCTTTAAGAGCGCTATACCTGCATCAGCTGTTGATCGACCTTTAGTAAATCCGTATTGATTACTATGTAGCTTGATAATGGCTTGATAATAATGTGAGATAGTCATCAGAGTGTTTGTCTGCGTTGTCTTCACAAATGTTTATGTTCATGTCACCAATAGTTATAATATTTGGGTAGGATTTCAGATCAAATAAGATGTCATCAAGTGAGCTGATAAAATTGTTTATGTTCCCAAATCATGGCGAGCGATAGATGGAGATGACACATAGCTCTTTTCCAATCTCTATTATAAGACAGGTACCGTCATTAAATTGAGGCTCGTATACCTTGATGTGGGTTAGGTTTTTTTGAACGTGCACTACCAACCCATCATTTTGATTTATGTGAGTCTTAGTGTAGAAAACTTTATAGTTATTTATTATAGTAGGCCTGAAGTTGTCGTTTAATCTACACTTGGTCAATATTAGCAAATCTATTTCAACACTTATGCGATCTAATAAAACTAAGAAATTGTCCAGATTTTTGTTAATACTGTGTATGTTCATTGTGATTATCGAAATGTTATTTTTATGGAAACTTAGGTGCTTTTTACAGTCTTCTGGTTCACTGAGCAGAAAAGATCGAGAAAAATTGACTTTGTCAACGTCCGTTATTAAATCTTGTTAATCTATCATCATTAAATAAAAGTTTTACAGTAACGCAGTACAATCTGCGTGATTTCTATACTACTGCTCATTTTTTTGCTGCACGAATCCTTTGACTGAAGTAAGCATCTATTTTTATATTTCAATATTACCCGAACAAGTTGTGTGAAATTGATGTGTGTGTGTTGATAGTGACCATTGTGTGTGTGGTTTAATGGTGTGTGATTAATGTGGCAGTTACTCTTTGGCATTTGAACTGAGTTATTTCTATGATGGATTTTAATATAAGTACAAATATAAATTAGAAGATTAAATATAAAATAGAAGATTAACAATAAGGAAATTATGAAGAGGTTGGTCTAGTCAATCTTGAGAAACTATTGAGTGCTCCAGAGACTTTATTTGGTCTTCATTTTTCACTTCAATAGCCGGTTGATCTTCATTTTTCTTGATATAGATATTCCCTCTCATTGAGAAAGAATCATTGATAGAATTAGTATACACTAGTGGTCGCCCGCCCACTGGTCGAAATTCGACCATAATGTTAAAAGTAGGTTTTCGCTTTGATTGTCTTTCACATAATCATTTATATTGTAACTTTGTTTAATTAATTTTATTCAGAATTTATGATTATTTACCTAAAGTTAATATTGTTAGTCCTTTTCAGGCTGAGACACAGGTTCTCCTAGTTCAGGCATATTGTAAGCAGTTACCTAATATAGTTACATAATAAGTATTATAGTATAATAATAAATAATATTTTAAGTATTGTAACACTTAGCTCTAAGATAATGAATAAAAATGTATTATTATTATATTTTTTTTTTTAAATATACTAGCATTCTGCACTCCTTCTCCTTCTATATAAACTTTAAGTGTGCGAAATTTCATACTCCTCTGTCCGGGCAATCTTCGTAAAAAGGGGTACAAAGTTTTTGCTTTACGTATTAATATATAGATGATATATAGTATAATATTATATAGTAGTATATACAGTAGTTTATATAAGTAAGTATATATACTTTGTTTGTAAATACATAGGTATATATTATTTATAGACAAACACCCAGACCTGAGACCAAACATTTGTGATATGCAGATCATACAAACATTTGTTCCGCAGCGGGAATCGAACTTGCAATCTTTGGCGTCTCAGGCTTCTTCATCCACTGAGCCACTGAGGTCGTCGAGATGACATACGCACATAAATTTTACGAAAGGAAAAATTATTTAGTGCACGACCTCGAACCTGCAACCTGTGAACGCTAGTCCAAGGTGTTTATACTACACCTTCAGTGCTCTCAACAAAATAAAATAACACGTCTATAAAGTCACATGTCTAAAATATTTACCCCAAAATAACGTAGGTATATTATACTGAGACAGAGATTGTTATCAGTTTTTTCGCCATACGAAAGAGGTCATCCTAACCCCTGGGGGTTGACCTGACCCACCGGTAAAAACCTCTAATAAAAATATGCAAATTGAACCCCCTTGTTTTCAAAGCCAGACAACTACATATCATCGTGTGCTTCAGCACCGCATAAAAAGAGATATAGAAAGTTTATTCGAAATTAGATAATGACATTGAGAAAATAAGATATTGACAAATACCTACCTCCTATATTTTAATTTACTTTGTCTTTTCAATCAACAGGAAACAGGAAACATTCAACAGTTTTGTGAAATATTAAATAGATGGACAATATTTAGTACTATTCCGCCAATCTATTCCCAAAGAGTTAGACACGATGCAGACGCATGCACCTCCTTCCCGCAATTGAAAAGCCATGCAAAGCGTTAGTAAAAGGCAAGCCCACACAATCCACACATGCAATTATTTTTAAATTTTACATACCTGCGAAAAAGGTTTTAGAATGTCTGTACTAGAAACTTTAGAAATAACAAGACATAATTCAGTAGAGTTTACACTGTTGAACGAATTAAATACAAGTTTTCCGATATGACCTTATTTATATAGTTTTGTGAAATGTTTTAAATGAAATCTCTCTTAGACATCTATTTTCAAGTGTTTGCGATGTAATGATGAACATCGCGAGTTCAGTCTATGTAAATACGTTTCGACAGCATGCATGTTGCAGCATTTGACTTGCCTCTTAGTTCATCTAAATTCACCGTGTATTAAGACGTTTCATAGTGATCCTTGTGATTATAATAATACAAATACAAATATAATGTATTTATATCTCTAAAACTTAATATATTATACATTTCATGGGCGTGGGATCCTGTTTTAAGTATGGATATACCTGTGTTAGAGTGTCTCGCTCTTTCGTAGTACAGTTGTTTACATTAAAATTAGAATATTTAAGTTAAGCAAAATAAGATAAACAATATGTAAGTTAAATTAAATTAATGTTAGTTACATTAATGAATGTTATTTAAATATTGAATAAAAATATTTCAGTATATAATCTAAAGTTAATTAATGTATGTAACATAAAAATATAATATAATATTAATATATATATAATATAATATTGTATATATACAATATAAAAATATAAAATATTGTATAAATATGTTATATGTGCTTTTATACCGTGGACGAACTCCAACTGTAGTTGTTATTGAAATTGAATTATATAACATTAATATTTACTTTTATTTTCTTTAATTTAATTGTATTTTATTGTTTGTTTTTTAATATCTATGTTTTAACTATGTGTAATTTTAGGCCAATTTAATGTAAGACTATATTCAAATACAATGTATATTGTTAAATGAATAAATGAAATGAAAATGAAATATAATATAATGTATATAATATGTATTTATAATAAAAAATATAAAAATATTATATTTAAAATATAATAACATTAATATTAGTATTAATAATATAATATAATATATATATATATATATACTTTTTTATATATATTTTTATAATAATTTATATTATATATATTATATTATATATAAAATTTATTTATATATATATATATATATATATATATATATCTATAATATTTTTATATTTGAGTTTGAGTTTAGTTAGAACCTAATATTTCTGCCTTCTGTAATGTAGGCTGTCAGATGGAACCCTATCCAGGTATTGATATACAAGTATTTAAAATTAATCCGTTATGTTCTCTTAGTATTAGCTTTGCTTAGTTTTGTGCTAGATGGTGCTGTTTTAAATGTTCACCAACATATTAAGCAGTCTATATTATTATATGCCAGGTCATAGACTACTAAATAAAGTCATCTATATAAAGTTCATCCAAATCAATTCCACCGTTACAGCGCGTATGAGCCACAAACAAATATACAAAAAATTACATATACTTATATAATATTATATAGTACTAGCTAGTGCCCGCGACTTCGTCTGCGCAGGATTACTTAGGTACTTCGAGTAGCTTATTACTACTTAAGATAAATATTTCTATTATCTACACTATAATATTATAAAGTGGAAAGATTTGTATTTTTGTATGTAACGAATAAACTTAAAAACTACTGGACCGATTTGAAAAATTGTTTTACCGTTGGAAAGCTACACTATCCCCGGGTGACATAGGCTAGTTTTTATCTCGAAAAAATTGGTTAGTCTCGGGAAAAATCTTCAACGCGGGCGAAGCTGCGCGCGTATAGCTAGTGTAATTCTAACGGTTTTTGTAGCATACGCGGTTTTTGTATAATAGCTCGCAGATTGCAGAATTGTTTCCTACTTACTTGACCCTTATCGTTATATTTTGGACAATTCACACAATATCTTTATAAATTATAGCCTATGTGTTATTCTGATGTATAAGCTATATTATTGTAAAGTTTCATTCAAATCCATTCTGTAGTTTTTCCGGGAAAGAGTAACAAACATACATACAAACTTTCACGTTATAATATTATATATAATAATTATATGTAAATAGTATATATAGTAAGTAAGTAAGATCAGTAGGATTGTAGGATCTATGAAAAAGTCGCATTGCTCGAGCGTATTACAGAACGAATCACAATTAATGTCACAAATAATCTATATATTAATAAGTGAAGCAAAAACTAAAAAAAAATTGCGCGGACGGAGGAGTATGAAATTTTGCACACTTATAGTTTATATAAAGGAGAGCAGAATGCTAATATTTTTATTTAATTATGCAAAATATATATAATTAAATCTAATTATAGTCGAATTTCGACCAATGGGCGACCACAAGTTTACTTAGATGTGTATAAAAGCTACATAATGCTTTTTTGATTCATTTAATTCTTGTATTATTACATAATTAAGTTTTTCTCTTCTCGTACTCATAGCGTGTGTGTATTTTTCTAATAATAATATTTTTTATCTTGTATAATGTTCATATCGAACGCATTCGGTTATATTACCAATAATGTTTTATATTGGTAATAAACTGAATTTGAATTTGAACACAGTGTTATAACTAATAGTTCTATTCTATTTTTTGATCTAGATTCGTAATCAAACTGTGAATGTGACCAAATTACAGTGTTGCACGCTGAAAAATTATAATATCTACCCTAAACTATGAATCAACTATAGAAATTATACATTTAGCATCGTTTAAGATTTCGCACCGCACCGCTGAAACCTACTGATTCAGTTATTAAAGACAGGTTATGAGAAGTAGACCAGCTATGAGAGCTCGTTTATGAAGCTAGCGTATATTATTATGTAGTCCAACCCTAAATAAACAAGTGGGGAAAAGGTAAATGGTTTTGATTAATTAACTAAATCAGGGCCAGTTCTGCCCGATCTAAATAAAAACTTAAACTTCCCTTTGGTTCCTATAATTCCAGTAAAAGTTTGGAGATTGCATTAACCTAACTTGAGAAAGCTTGTCGCTATCTCCGCTACATCACGTACGTTATTACAGACCCCACTTCTAAAAGTGGTTCGCAAATTATTTCCTCTTATAACCCTTTTGAGGTAAAGTATTAGTTCTACGAGCATCTATGATAATATTAAGTTGTCCTTGAAAGGGTTCCATTGGTACGCAATTACTGTAGTTTTGAAGTTTCTCTCTTATAATAACTTTATATTTCTAACTTAACTTTGAATCAAGTTGGTTGCTATAAAGTAAAGGCCTTATCCTTTACTTTACAGCAACCATCATCTTGATTCAAAGTGATTCTTGTGATACGAACACCAAAGAGACCTTTGCAATTAAAGAACAAGAAAACAATTAAATTCAACGAAATAACTTACTTAATACTTGTAATGTAAAGTATCCAATTTCTTAAATAACTAACTGGATAAATTATGAAATATTACAAATTATTGATAAAAATGTCATACATAAGTCGGTCGATCCCGGTCGTCCCCAGATGGATGCGTGCCCAGAACACTGGCAGCATTGCCACGTTGCAAAACTAATTCGCTGATCGAAATAGAAGCCAACATTTTGCTCATCGTGGTATCCGTCTTTTCGATAGGTCCTTTATATTATATTATATTAATAGGTCCTATATATGTTCCCCTGATCCACATGAACTTTAATATGTAAGCAAGATTAAAATGTACATATTTGCGCCGTTCGAGGAACTCTTCTGATGTTGCAGCGGAGCCAGCTCGCATTGTTGTACCTGCAAGATGTGACAGTGCAAGGTATCTACACAGATTTCACCCCATACTAATGGCGGTCCCATCTGCCAGAGGATGTATGTATGTCATGCTATCGGGCTCTTGCCATCATCGCGCATCAAATAATTCGGTTCTACTCGTAGTATAGTTGTGATACTATCGATGACATAAACCCGACGCATTATATTATTTACTAGATAGCACCACAGGAAACATTAGAACTCTATATCGTTGAGTTTTGGATTTTTTATATATATCTCGCGATACATAATACCTGATTAAGAAATTTATAAAATTAGTAGAGTTGAGTTATTATATTAGATAAAGCAACCTGACACAGTGCTATAGTCTCAACAAAGTAACGCTGTTCCGCGACTTTGACTGTATAAATGAATGTCGTCAATGAAACACATAACCAATGTGTGTATTATGGTTCCAGAATCCACATTACGGAGCCCTATTTCGATCGAGTGAAGCGAACCCTAATTCTGTTTACGAGTTGCCAGCTCAACTTTTTCTATCAAAAGTTGCGCGACCGGCCCGTTATAAAAGTATTTAATTTCCCGCCAAAAGTGACATCGCACCCAATTTCAAATTCACTTTAATTTTCGTTACGGGCAAGTGCCGGTGCCGGTGCCGTCGGGATTTTTCGGTTTTAAAACTTTTTAATACAATCAAGATAATGCCGGAGTTGTATTGTAAAGTTGGTTCTACCGATGCTGATTACCCTTTTCAAAGTTTTCATTTTCTTTTTTGACATGCTCTAATTTTAATAGATTAGTGTACACATAGAGTGTACCTAGTGAATTAATGTGCTAAAACTAGCTAAAACTTCGTAAGCAACAATATCAACAATTCTAATGAATATATACACATAATTTTGCTTACACTGTAGCTGTATACCCCAGCTTCAATACTTACGATTACCATTAACATACGCATTATACCTCATCACTAATGGTGATGGAATGGTGACATCACTAAAGGTTGTCTGGAAGAATTCGCTCCCTTAGCGATAAGACCACCCATTAAACATATATTGTTAGGTATTCTAAGTTGTCAAATTGTTTGTGTGCTAGTTATAAGGTGTACGATAAAGTGTTTTCTTTCATTCATTCGCTACCACCTCCAGTTACCAAGATAATATCACCAGGATTACCATGAAAAAGTAAACGCATCATTCAAGTCGCAAGCATAAAGTCATCAAGGATCCAATTAACAGTATACTTCAACAACAAAGCTTAAATTAGCGTAATTTTTACAGTATTAAAAAATCTTTAAAAACGATCATGGTTTTGAAAATAGTTTTCTCTCAAAACAGAATATTTACCATGTGTGTTTTTCAGCTTCCCGATATTTCGTTACAGTTGCATGCGCCATGATCACGAGATAAACTCGTAAAATATCGGGAAGCTGATATAATATAATATATACATAAAAACACAAATGGACTTACAGAAAAAAACCAAGTCGTCCAAATGTTATAAAAAGTTAAAAATGTTATAAATACTATGGTAAATATCCCGTTTTGAGTGAAAAGTATTTAAATGAGATAAAATCGACATTTTGTTCTTTTACTTCTTCTAATAGAACCAATATATAAAAACTCCTTTTATCCTAGTTGTGTTGTAAGCCTCGTACAGCTACGTAATAATCAGTCGCAATCTTCATTAATTTGACGATCTCTCTGGCGCAGTGGGCTTAGGTCCAGCTGAGACGCAGAAGGTTGATCCCGTCGTGGGTCAAACGTTTGTATGATCTGCAAGTATTTGTCTCGGGTGTGGGTATTTCTATGTATAATATGTATGTATTTACAAAAAAAAAATGTATCAGTCATGTGGTACCCATAACATAAGCTCTGCTTACTTTAGGGCCAGATGACGCTGTGTGAAATGTCCGGCATTACTTTTTTTTTATTTTTTTTATTTTTTAATAACTTTTAGTTTGTATGGCATGGTCAATAAGTAAACCTATCGATCGTTTTAACATTGCAAGTTATTATGAGATAACCTGTTTAGTGAGATATTATATTATACAAAAAACTGAAAGGTATTTATTACGTTTCAGTTTTTCCATTAAGCGTCCGCGGATATAATCCCGCTACTGCATTGAGGTTCAAATTGACGGCAAATTGCACGCACTGTCCGTGAAACATTTCAATTTGCGTGTATTAAGGCGCAGGTATCCGTTGGTGTAACAACAAACATTAACGTCACAAAAAATTGGTTATCTGTAAAGTCGGTTTACGGACGATAGTGTAACGTGACAATGTCATAACAAAACAGATAGATGCGGCTTGTGGCTCTCGCTCCGATCGTATCGTTACAATGAGCGTAACGGGACAATGAGTCGTCCTTTTTCGTGTGTGCAGCCGGCGTTCATCGATTTATTAGACGTTGTCACGTCAAAAATTATTCAGAAATAATGAAACGGTGAATAATTTATAGTTTGATAAAGCTCGTAGTGACGAAATGTTGAGATATAAAAGATTTTATGTAGGTTGGAAATATACATAATCTGGTCAAAGAAAATGTTTACATTAACTTCTAAGGACCTAAAGGCCTAAATAAGGACTTTGAATTAATTACATCAACCAATTATAGTTTATTATTTTGGAAATCAAGTTCTATTTAACAGATGTTTATTTATTTATATCATATTAAATAGATAAGAAATTTCAGTAATACATAAATATTGGAGGACATTGCACATAACACTACCTAGCCCCAAACTAAGCAATACTTATATATTTTGAAATACATACTTATGAGATTTAAGCAATTACTTATTAAATATTATACGTAATAAATTAATATCCTTTATTTCTGACAAAAGTATTTTTGACCCGTAGACAGTCAACCAATAGAATAATATATTATACTATATTATATTATACCCGGCAAACTTCGTACCGCGTCAATAAAAATCAATAATTAAAAAAATAAACATATTTACTCACCTTTTAAACCTTCCCTGGCCTACGACAAACATTTCAACACCAAAATCAGCTAAATCAGTCCAGCCGTTCTCGATTTTTAGTCAGACTAACGAACAGCAATTGATTTTTATTCTATATATATATATACCAACCAGAATATTAATTAATTGATTAATATTTACTTTGTTCCATGCTTTTCCAGCATTAGTCAACAAGAACCTTTAACAAAATTAAAAAAAATAGCCCTAAAAGGTTGGCCCAATTACGTTTAAGAACCTACCATAACTTAGGTAAGTACACCCTCGTAATTATAATAAATCAGATTACTGCACATCAAAAACATCAAATAACAAAACAGGATGAGAGTAATTAGGCATTTTTGTTGTCCTTTTTGTAATTATCTCGAGATTTTCCGCCTCTTTTCACGAAGAACTTTGTCTTGTAGTTAATTATATTATAACGACACTTGAAACGCGCTTATATTGTACATTTTTATTAGTGGTCAATTGAGTTGGTTCTTCTTCTTATCGTGTCACTAGTTACTTCTAACCAGTGGGGTGAAAGGATTAAAGTCGGGCTCAGAGGCTCCTCTCATGCACTTAGGTAAGCCTTAATGTAAGCTCTCGACCTTGCCGACAGGACTCGCAGAAAGACGAATCAGTACATGCGGTGTCGGTTCAATTGCTGGTGCATAACGGCTGGCACCGAGCCGGGCTTGTTTCAAGTTTTCCTTCTCTTCTGTTAGTCAGCAGTCAATTGAGTTGGTGATAGCTAAGCTATTCAAAGACTTCCGTTATGGCTTATTTATTAAATAAATAATCATTTTAATAAAAAAATCAGGTTGCACTCCGGGAGTGCCGACAGAAGTGAAAACTTATTGTGGCGCGTTAGAGTTTAGTAATAAATCACTTCAAAATCAGTAATTATGGCGACTGCCAATCAAATACTGAACGAACACAGATGATGCAATATTTTTTGTTCAGAATGTAGATAATATATCCAAAGAACCTAACTCAGTAAACTTCTCCATACAAAAGTAGACTGTAAACATGTGAATTAAGGTTTATAATCAAATGGAGCGAGCGCGGCAGCCGGCTGCGTCTTACCCCAGACGGTAACGGTGTCGCGAATCCAGAGGTTTTACCTCATCTAAAAATATGCGTACCGCGGTAAAATAAGTTTTCTCTTTAATAAATAAAAGTGCTGAACATTACACACTCATTACACACATCATCTAGCCCCAAAGTAAGTAGAGCTAGTGTTATGGGCCATGACTAATATATTTGGTACTTACTTATAAACTTTTTTTTTGTAAATACATACATTTTATACATAGAAAAACACCCGGATCTGAGTTTAATATTTGCAGATCGTACATACATTTATCGCGCGGCGGCGAGTTTCGAACCCGAAACTTTCTGCGTTTCAGGTGGTCCTTTGCCCAACTGCACCGGAGAGGTCGTCAAAAGATTAATACAAGTAAACTCATAAATCCTAGATATTTGGCATGAAATTACGAATGAGCTTATTATAGGATATTTGATTATATAGATGAAAATGATGATGATTTTTTCTGCTTGAACTCGACTCGGCATCCATAACATAATAGGAAAAACTAAAAAGAGGAAGAAAACATTAAAAAATAAGCAAAAGTGTTAAGACAGAACGAGTTTCTTGCCGGACTCTTCTTGAACTGGGGTTAGGAACCGGCACCTAGATTCACCTAGTATTTAAAACGATTCAAAATAGTCCATGATTGTATTGAACAAAAAATGTCTTTCTTACTTTCTATTATCTTTTGAGACATCTAATTTATCAATTCTTTCGTTCCTTAGATAGCTCAATTGTTACAAATGTATTTTATATTATTCTGTACATTTATGTTCTTATGTATAATATAACATTTTAATTCGTATTATCATCTTACTGCTATATTTAATTACAAAGGTATACGTTAAGCCCTTGACAGTGGATACCACTCTGACACGTAGATAAACGACTAGCCCTTATTTATACGGGTCCTACTTACGGACCCCTAATAAAAAAACTGGAGAGGAGTCACAGTGACTACACAGAAGCAGTAGATACAATTACACCACTGCTGGTATTTTCCTAACGCTGTGTCTATTGGTAATGGTCATACCCAAAGTTCTGATCAGCTTATTAAACATTTAGACTCGTATTTCGGAATTCAGAGATGCGATCAAACATGGACAAGCCAAATATGAATTTAGTAGAAATATTTTAAAGACGCTCATCAGGGTCATCAGGTCCGCTCGTTGCCGCTCATCAGGCTCATCAGGTCCGCTGTCTCTAGAATAGGTGGCTATTCCGTGTCCGTGAAGTCAACATTGGCCTCAGCGGAAGACCAGCGCTGCAGCTTGGCAACATGCAGTAGCATTATGTTGAGCTGTGGCCCATTTTACCACCACTCAGTCCTCACTCATTTGTTTTTCTTCTTTGTTTTAGTATTAGAAATGAGAGTTTAAAAATAGAATTTTTTTGTTTGTATTTATATAATGGTGTTTTGTTTTTTTTTTCTTTTCTTTCTTTTCTATTAATGAGTACACGTAAGTTTTTTACATCCTCACTAGTTTTTGTTGACTATGAATAACTTAAGTACATGGGCCAGAGTTAGAAACAGTAACATTACTGCTTGCACACAGTCAGACATATGCTGTGCCGAAACATAGAGTACGTAACAGTCCGCAAGGGTCCTTTCAAAGCATCCATGGTCCAGGCGCTGAGGAGTGATGGGGGAGGGAATTAAAAATTCCTCCGTCCTATGCCTTTTTGGATCACATATTGGAAGAAATAGTTCTATTGTCATTGGTAAGTATTGTTTTCAAGATAGCGGCGTCTGAAGCAAGACAAGCAACGGTAGTTTATGTCATAAGATTTCTCATTATATAAACAAATACATAACAGTTTTATGCAAACATTATCTTTCGTTTTATTTCGAGTACGAGGAACGCAAAATTTTAACCAAAAGGTCGCCTAAAGTTTAGATTCACTAAATTCAATTCATCACATGGATCACTTTCAACTACGATAGTGCTACAAAAAGTTTTTCTACAATTTGTGCGGTTAGTTATAAGTCATTTGCAGCATTTCCATATTTTTTTTTACTAACCCATACTTTCCCAATGCTGGGCAAAGGTCTCACCCAATTCCTTCCATATATCCCTGTCCCCCGCCACTTTCCACCAGCATTTCTCGAAAACATCGAGATTGTCACGCCAACGTTTCTTCGGCCTCCTATTTCCATATTACGGATGTTAAATTGCCAACCGATTCACAGGAAACCAAATGTTTTAATGTCCTATTTACACTCAATAATGAAGATTTGGATAAAACTTCGAATTGTTTATTGACAATGACTATTTTCTTATTTTTTATTTTGTTGATGAAGACATCGACACACCTAACATGCGAATAGCAAGAGAGAACAGGGTTGCGAATCAAAGGCCCTGATGAAGATTCTCTAGAAGTCTAAATGAGATGTCTCTGTCTCTCTGAATTGTGTTGTTAGGCAATTCTAAGTGAGAAGTGATAACACAACATAATAATACGTGACTAAACCAGTGTTTCTCAAAACCTATAAAAACCGGTTACAATCAAAAAAGCAACACACAAAAGACAATCACATCTAATTTTAAGCGATCATAGGTGATCATTGTTCAACAATCGATTTTTATTAATAAATCTCTGTCAGCTGTCAGGGGTGTTATCGTGAAACACCCCTAGGCCGGTCCAGCAACGCAAACAGGCGGCGGGCGTCGGCGGTTACTGTAATTATCGGCACCACTGTTGTATTAACCGAGGGTCTGCTCAGCACCAGTTGGAACACTTTGAAACTGTTTGCAAGTTTGCCCCACAAACATTTTAAAGCCAACACTTTGATAATGTTTAGCCAATACCTTGATATTGGCTAAAACTGCAAGTCATAACAGTTCAATATCAATTTCAAATTCATTCAGACGTGTTCTGTAAATGCGATGTCCACCTGAGCGGAGCAGAGAAGATATCTATGAAATCCTACATTCCTAAGTCTGTTCTAACTTGTCCTGTGCCGACAACTGGGTTTTGTATGTTTATAATGCTTCTATATGGCTTAATCACACCGAATCTAAGCAGTTGTGTTGTCCACCCTACATATAAATGTATTATACTTAATAGATAGATGACAAAGGTGTGAGGCGTTAATGCATTATGCAATTTGTAAAAATATAGAAAAAGCAGAGGATTTCCACGAATTGTAATAATATATTTGTCTTTGTTATGTCTGTGTTATTGTTCGATAACCTAAAACTAACTACTGTGCCAAGGGTGGATATGTTTTAGATGTAATGTTAGGACGTGCATCTAACTATAGTTCTTTGACACCCTCAAAGATGTGACCTGATATCGAGATATCTGAGATATCTGAGAAGATTTCTACAGAGTCTGGGCAGTTGTGAGTCGTGAGCATGTTTTTGTTCAACATGTTTGAGTCTGCTTAAAACAGATGGTCGTTTGACTCGCCAGCAATTCAACCCGCAGATAATGATGCTAGCCCTCTCGATCCTGCGACCCGTGACAGGGGACGTGGCCAACACCAGACACGTTAATCTCGCGACATTTTTAACACGACACGGCCGGGTTTACCCAATATTCCCGGTTTATCGACGGGTGGAGCCTCAAAAATGTGAGGGCTTAAAACGTTTTGTTGTATATATCAAACCCTATGATATAAAATAACCAATACAATACCTTATCTCATTACACTACATGATATTTTTGTAATTGATGTACACGTCGATTTACCCTACGGTGTACTCAAAGCCAACTACGATCAACTGGCAAGTTCCTAATTAGCAATTGCCTATGATCACCAATTAAATTCCTTAATTTAAGTTTGAACATCTCCAAAAGTACTAAAAAACCTCGAATAATTAGATAACTAATAAAACCCGAAATAATTCTAGAAACATATATAATGCGAAATTAATTTACATATTAGAAAGTTAATGTCAATTAATCAAATCTATTCCCGTCAATCTGAAATTCCTAAAAAGCGGCACGCGACGTTTCAAACAATGAATATCAGTCGTAATCTCCTGTAATTGGTGATTACGTCGGCGACACGTGACGTGACGTGCACGACACGACACGGCGCACCACGCGAATTGGCGGGGATTAACACAGCCTGGCAGTACGTACCCTGTTCAATACTCTTTTGTACCCAACTAACAAATAACCGAAACGGCTTCAAATTTAGTATTTGTAGTAGCCTATTTTAGTATAGCTTTGTCTGTTATTATTGATAAATTTCTGATAGTTATTATGCAAGTTGCCCTTAGTAACTTTTTGAGAGAGCTCTGTCCTAGATAAATTAAGTGAAATAAATAATTACGTTTTAAAAACTAAAAAGAAACCGACTTCATTGAATGAAATTTGAGCCTATAATACATTTTTAGTGGAAAGTAAATGTATTTTGTATATATATAATATGGGTAGTCCAAATAAAAGCACCGCTCCAATGAGACAGCGAGGTATCGAAGTACATGAAAACATCATCGATGTATACAATTTTTAGATTTTCGTTGATTTTTCAGCTCGACCAATTTTGATTAAATTTATATGAGACTACCTGTGAAGTATACCCTTTCAAACAAAAAAAGAATTTTCTAAATCAGTCCAGCCGTTTTCGAGTAATCACACCAATTACTCGAAAACGGCTGGACATTATATAAAAAAAAATAGATTCCGACGAATTGAGAACCTCTTCCTTTTTGATAAAGATGGTTAATAAGTAACAAAAAGAAGTATTTTTTTGTCAGCCTACATTTTTCCACTGCTGGACCCATTCACATGTTACTATGAATATTTGTTTTTTTATTTTTTTACGGTGTGTGTGGATGAACACCTCGCCGATGACGAGCGGTGCGATGATAAAAAGAAGCTGTGTGCATCATGTTAAGCAATTCCTCGGAACACAACCCGTTATATAAGAGGTAGAACACACATAAAGAGGCCAAGTCTCTCCTCAGACTTAATGGCTCGATACCGCATGCGAATTTGGGATCGTCAACTACTCTCACAGCTCGTTTTTGAACCGAGTCAAAGGCCCAAGCTGGTATCTTGGTGCTCCCGTCCAAAGATGACAGCAGTACTCCATATGGGGCCGCACTTGCGATTTATATAACAGCAGTTTTTGCCCCGGAGTGAAGTACCGCTTCGCTCTATTCAGCACACCTAGCTTTTTGGATGCCAACTTGACTTTATCATCTAAGTGGCTTCGGAATTGCACGTCACTGGAGATGTTGACGGTGAGGATCCCAATACTCTTAGAGATGGTGAGGGTTGTGTTTTGGAATTGTGGGGACACAGTAAATGGGGTTATCTTATCGAGAAATTACCTTTGTGTTTTATTTAATATGAGTAATTGTTTGTCGCGCAACGACCTATGAAGAGAGCTAATTTGGGTGATAAAATCCACAACGAGGAAATCCGTAGAAGAACCAAAATTTAACATAGCATAACATAGCACTCAAAATTTGCAAGTTGAAGTGGTAATGAGCAGGCCATATAGCTCGAACTGATAACCGTTGGGGAGTAAAAGTTCTCGAATGGCGACCAAGGACAGGAAAACGAAGCGTAGGACGACCCCCCACCCGATGGACTGACGACATTGTAAAGATCGCAGGAAGTCGGTGGATGGAGAGAGCTCAAAATCGTTCTTCCTGGAAATCAATTGGGGAGGCCTATGTCCAGCAGTGGACTTCTTAAAGGCTGATATGATGAATTATTTGTTCTAATTATTAATAATTACGTTATAAAAACTAAAAAGAAACCGACTTCATTGAATGAAATTTGAGCCCATAATACATTTTTAGTGGAAAGTAGATGTATTTTGTATATATATAATATGGGTAGGCCAAATAAACGCAACGCTCTAACAAGACAGCGAGGTATGAAAGTACATGAAAACATCATCGATGTACTTATACAATTTTTAGATTTTCGTTTATATTTCAGCTC
Source organism: Lampropteryx suffumata (assembly GCA_948098915.1). Classification (NCBI taxonomy): domain Eukaryota; kingdom Metazoa; phylum Arthropoda; class Insecta; order Lepidoptera; family Geometridae; genus Lampropteryx; species Lampropteryx suffumata. Next base: position 1,174,890 of record OX402551.1, read on the forward strand.
GACCGATTTTGATAAAATTTATATGGGACCACCTGTAACGTATACTCTTCAAACAAAAAAAGAATTTTTCAAATCGGTTCAGCCGTTTTCGAGTAATCGGTGAACATAGATAAAAAAAAAAAAAGATTCCTACGAATTGAGAACCTCCTCCGTTTTGATAAAGTCGGTTAAAAAGTCGGTTAAAAATAAAGAAACACATACTTGTAATTCAATATAACACAGTCACAAAAAAACATGTCTTATTATACAAATGTTTGTCCTGGGAGTCGAACCCACCACCTACAGCGCATAAGGCCACAACCCACAACCTACAGAGCTAACTGAGCTGAGAGGCCAGTCATCAAAATTGTAGGCAAGGGTTTTATTCATCTTACTTCTTGTAACTATACACATCCATATCAATATCCATACGTCCATACTAATATCATAGTAAAATTCTAAAGTGTTTGTGCGTTTATTTTCTACGTCTTACGGCTCAATGGATCTTAATCATATATGTAAAGGAGATATATTATAACTTGGGAAAGGGCATAATGCTTCTTGTAATGTTGGAACCACGCGTACAAAGCCGCGGGCAAAAGCTAGTAAATATATAATGCGTAATTCTACAACATTTCCCCCATTTGATCCGGTGTGCTTTAGTCAAAGCGAATTTTAAAGTGGTTATTACTCCGGATCATAACCAATAAGCTGGCTTCATCCGACGAATAATCTAAACGAGAACCAATCAAAACACTGCAATAACCAACATTTGTTTGCAATAATTACACAGCGCTACTCAGAGTAGAAATACTACAGAGCCTAGTATAAGCGGGCGTGAACTGTGGGTATATTTAGAAATAAATTTAAGGAACTGAATATCATGACTGTGCCTTATCAGTATATACATATATGAAAATCTGATCTAATCTAAAATCGAATGTACTCGTATGTTACATTAGATTTTCACAAAAATGTTCAATTGTTTAAATAAAATAGCGATAATCATAATAATGACAAATAGAGACAAACTGTGGAAACAGCCCATAGTTAGGCTAAAATAATATATAGGGTAATGTGTGTACGCTACTATAACAAGGTCCCAAGCGACGTGTTAGATTTCTTCGATTGGCAAATTGAAAAACGTAATTAAGATAAGATAAAGGTATAAAGATATTTTTTTTATTTAATGTTCTAATACAATATAACTTATAGACTAAACTAAATTATAATCTGTGTATATACAGAAACTAGCATATTATAAAATAAGAAATGATTAAGATGACAAAAAAGCTTGGGATGAATCTGCACTAACTCGACTCGGCATAACAAAATTGGCAAAGATCATACGAAAAAGTATTAAGACCAGACGAGTTTCTTGCCGTATTATTCTTGAACTGGAAGCCGGCACCTATACGCACGGTAAGAAAACGATTCAAAGTCGTTCTGGTAATTTTATTGTATAAATAATGTTTTGATTTAATTTGATTTGATTTGATTCCACAAGTGTTCAAAATAAACCAACTGTATTGAGTTTACATTCTGAATAAATCCTCAACAATAGCTTTGAATATAAGGTGTCTTATATCTTAACAGATCAGAATCAATTATTTACAGTTAAACTGCCGCACCGCTATCTACCGGGTCCGAGTAATATAAAAGCTTGTGATGTTGAAAAACGCTACTCTACGAAACTCCATTAAGACCTTCATGAACGGAGCTCAAACATCGATTTATTGTATAAACACAAGCAGATTTCCGGCACTGGCGGACGCTGAGGCGGCCCAACAGAGAGTTACGAGATAATCTTGTTTACATTTAAATATGGCATTCATTGAAATTTGTACGTTCTTACAAATCTCTCATAAATTCGAGGGTTCTTTATTTAATGTTCGTTATTTCAAGAATAATTATAAAAAAATAAGTACTTAAATTAACTGCTTACCTATTTTTGAAAACATACCTATTCATTAAATAACTATCTGAATAATTTATGAAAAAATATATAAATAATCCAGTCGGTCCTTGTGGTCCCCAGATGGATGCATGCCCAGAACACTGGCAGCATTGCCATATAACATGGCAATGCTGCCAGTGTGCTAGTGCCAGTTAATAAAAATTAATATCAAAAACACTGGCTGATATTAATTTGTTGACTGAAATAAAAGTCAGCATTGCGATCGGACATTATCCTTGTTTTAGGTCCTAGATAGGTTTGATAGGTAGATTAGGTCCTTGTTTAATTTATGTGCTCCTGATATCCATATATCTAAAGTCTCCACCTCAAAGGGCTCAAATATAAATTAATACCCCGATCGAGATGTAAGTAAACAAATTATTAAATAAGTTTTAGATTTTATTAAGCACTATTATCCTGGAGTGTCCAACTTAATTTGTTGATCGGGGTGCAGTCTGAAATCAGAACGGAACGAATCGAGAAATCATAGAAATGAAACAAAACAATCCTCTTGATTGGACCGCCTGGCGCCCCGCGCTAAGGACGAGATCACGCGGCACGGTGCGGTACGATGCGGTTCCTACAGTACCTCCAATACGGACATTAGCTCGCATCGCTTGTGCAGCGCTTCTGGAATGTTCGTGGAAGCCCGCACGGACGGCTACCATTCGATAATTTGCTAGAAAGACTCTTTCTTACTCCAGCGTCATTCGGATCTTCAAGCATGCTACAAGGATTGCTGCGCTCACGGACTGTGCTAGTACAACTGGATGTAGATTATTTATTTATTTATTTATTTATTTACATTATAGGAAAACTTACAGCTAGGTCTTAAGAATAGTTATTTTGCTAAATCAGTGGAGGAGGGGGCACTGGTGACCTGTAACACAGGTTTTTTTTTAACCTTCCACAGGCACCAGTTCTCTCACATACTAGAATGCAATAATTATAATGAAAAATTACCTTACCATTAAGTATAGGTACTATGTAACCACCTATTTGTGAGAGAAATATAAAAAAAGAAATTAAATTAAATTAAATTAAATTTATATAAAAAATTCCGGTAAAAACCAGCGCATGTGTGCTGAGGGCCAATTAAAAGTTTCCGCAGATTATTTATATTAAGTTTCTCGTGACCAATGTCAATCATTAGGTAAGGTAATAGGTAATTTATTAAATTTTTAATTTTATTAATGTTTTTATGGAGTTTTATCTAAAATAAAAGTTATAATAAGGCAAAAAATGTTTTAGTGGACTTGTCTTCCTTATCTCCTTTGGGAGAGACTGCAAGTGCCTTTGGCTCTCTTGCACAGCGAAGACGAAGTAACATATATTTTCAGTAATTTAAAAGTGATTTTTGTTTCAGAGATTAAAACAAAAATGTCAATTGTCAATGTCTAAACTATTAAAGCATAATTTTTATGAATAGGAACACATAACAGAAAAGGGGTCACCTAGTGCAAAAAAATTCAATCTTTTAGAACTAGGTGACCCCTTTTTTAAAACCTAAATGGTTTTAAAGTTTATGTAAACACATGGTATCGTGTACGTCGGTACTCTCGAAGCAATGCTACGCAACGTTCCGTGTGTACGAACCTTATCCAATAGCAAGCTGGTAAACTGGCAAAGCGTCGGAAAATGTTCCGCAAATGATTGGAAACTTTAGTCTTAAGATAATGTTTACACAAAAGATTTATCCTCCACCTGCTGATCGAGGCCAAATGTGTAAATCAAATAAAGGAATCATGTTGAATGTTTGCTATCGGTATGAACATAGTTACATGGTGCTTATAACAGGGTGGAAAGGTGAGGTAGGGCAGTAAGTTAAGAGACTAAGAATAAGACTTACTAATTAATATATGAAGTTACTGGTACTTTAATTGAAAGAACTGACCGTTTTTAGAAAACATTTCGTTCACGCTGTTATTTTAGTGAAGGTTATTTTACCATAGGGTGTAAATAAAGTGAATTTCATTTCATTTCAAGACATCAAGTGATAAGAAACAGTAGACAACTATGATAGTCTCCACGAGCCAATCCAGAATCAGGATGCGAATGGGGATTAAAAACGTGAGCATTTAGTTTAAATTTAATCTTGTACTATTTAAGTTTTAAATCTAAATTCTTAGTCGCAAAATCCAGAGTTTCCAGACTTTTCAGTTTAAACTCGTGGAGGAGTGCAATCTTATTTACATGCATTACGTACGCAGATGAGCTCCCAACTTGCACAGAACTCAAAGAAAAACTTCCGCCGCCCTGAGGTACCTCATTCGAAAGTTGCTCGACAACCTAATGAACGATTCCATCTACCCTACTACAGCTTAACTGTAATAAAAGCAGTTTTCTTTGAAAAAAACATTCTCCGTCTGTTCTCTGTTGAATCCATAGTAATATTACAAATTGATAAGTCTGTGTCTGTCTGCTTGTTTGTAACCTTTTCACGGTTAAACAGCTGAACGGATCTTGATGAAATTTCGTACGGTAATAAATTGTATCATGGGGACAGACATAGACTACTTTTTTGTAGGTACCTTGATGTGACATCGGAGTGACAGTGTGGCAGCATCCTCTGCGACAATTCAGTTTTATTTAAAGAAGCACTGCTTTCCTCTTTGAGTAGTGCCTCTAAAGAGGCATAAATCTAGAAAAGGTATCCCAAACATTTTAAGGGGTTGTGACCACAGCTGCCACACACAGCACACTGCACACTGTCAGCTCAGTTGGTTGTAGGTTGAGGGTTCGATTCCCTCCCAGGATAAACATGTGCGTGATGAACACAGCTGTTTGTTCTGTATATGGGTGTTGTAAAATATCATATGTAAATAATTAAATATATATATTATTATTAATTTTTCAGGAAAACCAACAGCTATACACGTTTAACTTAAATAATTACATAAAAACAGCAAGCCAATAACAGGTTTCCGCCGATAGAAATAAATATATAAGTATTCTATTAGTAATTTTCTCTATAATACAATGCTTATTTTGGGGGCTAGATAGTGTGATGTGCAATGTCCTCCAATATTTATGTATTTATTTCTTTTATCACTTTACGTAAGAACAAGTTTCTAATCAAAAACTAAAACCATCCAACGACAAAGCACAGTCAAATATTGGTTTAAACGATAATTATTGGTGCGTGTAACGTTCGCATTCTCTGACGGACCCGACAGCCTTTGCCCAGAACGTAAAATTGCCATTGTATCTTGTAAACTCGGACGCTATGATGTCGATATAGCAGCCTCTCATCTAGCTGATGAGGGAGAGCTCGTCACAAATGTTCGTGGTTATACATTATTTTGGAAAGGGACACTAGCTTCTGAACGTAGAAGACCAAGAGTAGACTTTCTTTGCTATAAAAACACGATACCCTTTAAGTGGGTAGACATCCTGTTGGCATATCAGACCGTGTCATGTCCTTGCATCATCTTGAAAATGATAAATTCCAAAATGTTATCCACACATATACTTGATAACTTCAAGGACAAATTTGATGAAAAATGATCACACGACCCTGTGATAAAGTTCTTGGTGATTTTAGTGTCCGTGTCGTACGTGATTTTGTCCTCATGTGCTAAGGCATCATTGTACCGGTAACATAAACAGTAATGGGCAATTATTGTTAAAATCTATCTATTACCAATATCCTATTAAGACAAAAGAAAATAAAGCCACTTGGATGCACCAAAGGTTTGATGACAATGGCATCTGATAATTAATTTGTGAGATAAGGAAAGTAGTAGGAAACACTCATCGAGTAAATGTGCTTCTAAGATCAGAAAGTGGTACTTTCCTAGTGAGCAAAGGAGAAGTTCGTAATTTATGTTGATCGTTTAGCTGATCTAGAACATTTAAGATCTCTACCAGTACTTCCACAATCCAAAGTATTGGATTACTCTCCTTCCCATGAAGAAGTTGTTAATGCTCTAAAGACCCAGAAAAATAAAGAGACCTTGTGGGTACCTAGCTAACATACCTGGATACCTACTTAAATATGGAGTAGATGAGCTGCATCATAAAGTCTGGCAGCTCTTTTAGCGAATATAGGAGTCTGACAAAATTTACTCATGACTTTGAGGTTTCGGTTGATCCGCAAGTCATCGGTAGACTTGGTTCTGGTATGGCCGTTTTTGGCAAACTTCAAACTAGGGTGTTCCGTTTCCATAGCATCAGCAGCATCAGCAGCGTCCAGCATCTTATACACATTAGAGACATGGTGCCTGTATAGCGAACGCATACGCACCCTAGACAGATTCTATCTGAAATGCCTCTGCGACATTATTAATATCAAATGGTCGAATCGGGTTCGCACCACTGATGTTCTACGACCAGCTAATGGCATTTGTGCGGGCACCTAATCTGAATGTCAAATGATAGAAAGGCGAAGCGTGTATTATTTTCTGAAATATAACGAGGTAAGCGAAAACGTCGTGGCCAGTTCCTAAAGTTTAAAGATGTTCAGAAAAGACATTAGGTTTAATCTTCAGTTGTTAGAATTGAGTCTACCTGTATAGCACTTAAAGCCCTAATAACCTCGTGGTCTTACCACTTATTCCTATAAAAATAACTAATTACTAACTTAGATAAGGGAACTAAATAATAGGGCTGAGATAAAACAAAACGCTACTTACCAAAAACATGTAAAACCCAGTGTAGAACCCTCTTAAATCCACGTACATAATAAACCTTGTTTCAAGGCATAAAGTGTGAAAACTCCAAACTCTTTCACTGATAAGGAGATTAACGTAACGAGCGGTTTATTCCTGCAATACCTACCTACCTACTGGGCTTATCTGCTAAACGGCGGATCAGACGTTGCCCAAGATAACGCGTCTCGCAAACTCTTGCAAGGGATTTTTGCGGCTCATACTTAATATTCTTGCTTTTAGAAGGAATTAAACCACAGGTTAATATCTCGACAGGGTATTTTGTTCATGCAGCAAGCTGTCCCGCTTTTACCTATTTATAATTTTGCCCACCCTATGTAAGAGTCCATGTTTTGATATAGGAATAATGCCAGGTAGCCTTGGGGTGGATACAACTGTATAACTGTCAGGCACTTTCACGTTTGTTAGCGATGTCCACGGTACGACAAGCTGGCTCGATCATGTTGTAGTAACGGAGTCTGCGTGGCCATCTGTCATAGATGTGAGGGTGCACTACGACTGTACCTGGTCAGATCATTTGCCTATAGAATTAATTTGTAATGTATCAGCTTTAAGGTCCCAACGTGTGCACAAAAATAATGTAGAAAGTAGAATTTTGTGGGCGGACCGAGATGGTGATAAAATTAAATTATATGAAAAATTGTGTAATGATAACTTAAGGTTAGTTGATTTCCCCTGCGAGCTTTCTGATTGTTGTGATAGCTTATGCCGTAACTTAGAACATAGAAAAATAATCGATCAGACGTACAAAACAATTGTAGATGTAATGTGTGAGGCTGCGGTGGCAAGTTCAGGGTGTAATGTTAACATTGCTAAGAAGAGGAGTGTGGTAGTGGGTTGGAATAAACATGTTCGCTTTGCGCATGAGGAGGCACGAATGAACTTTAAAATCTAGTTGCTTCATGGGAGACCTCCTAAGGGACCGATCTATGAGGGTATGTCAGAGTCTAGGCGTGTTTTCAAATCAAAACTAAAATGGTGCCAGACCAATGCCGAGCAAATAAGAATGGATATTCTAGCGTCACACCACACCAATAAAAAATTTAAAAACTTTTAGAAGCACACAAAGAAGCTCAATCCCGGACCAAGTACGCCTCTCTATGTTGATGGCATGTCTGAGCCGTACGAGATTACCAATATGTTTAAATCTCATTTCCAAGTAGAACCCCTATGCATAACCTGTCCGTCATCACCGCTGCTGCTCAATACTAGTACTAATCAGTCCTCATTCTCACCTACCAGGTTCACTGCAAAAGAGGTATTCACTGTCATCAAGCACATGACTAGGGGCAAGTCCCCGGGACATGATGGTCTTAGTATTGAGCACTTGCAGCACGCAGGTGTTCACTTACCGAGGGTCTTGGCCATGTTTTATACATTTTGTATAAGACACTCATACTTGCCAGACGATAGTATGAAGACGGTTGTTGTGCCAATAATCAAAAATAAAACGGGTGACACATCGGACAAAAGCAATTATATATATATATAATTAGAAAAAGAGCCGCTTCGATGCTAAGTCGTGTCCGTGGCAGCACTAACAGCATCCTGTGCATCATTTGCGCGTTGTAGCGGCCCGAGTGGATTGTCCCCTTATGTGGCAGCTGATACAGCTTCATATTAAGTAGTCATTATTAGTGTTGTTTTTATATTATTATTGTTATGACGTTTGATTTTGTTTATTTGTAATTTTTTTGTAATTTATTGACATTATATTAGGTATGTACTAATCTTATTTTTAATTATAACGTATTCCTACTAACAAATTATATGGACATTGTCTGAAATAAACTAATTGAATTGAATTGAATTGAATAAACATATCATAAATAATTACGCATTAAGAAGAAAACCGAATTCATTTATATAAAAATATCCGAAATTTCCATTACTTGGATGACATATATTTTTAAGCTATTTTGTTTTAAAAAATAAACTTACCGATTTTGACCTGTTTTTGATGAAATTTCAATGGGAGCAAACGGAAAGAATATCCTTTCGAATGAAAAAATAATCGTAAAAGACGGAGTTATGAGGTAAGTAACAAACATAAAAAACAACCAAATTGAGAACCTTCTCCATTTTTGAAGCCGGTTAAAAAACTACAATAGAATAGAAATGGAATAAAAAATATTTTTTGTTGCACACCGCGAAAGCATTGACTGTTTACCTACACGGTAGTACAATGGGCGGTCTTATCGCTGGATAGCGATATCTGCCAGGCTACCTTGGGATGGATAATAATAATAATAAGAAGTGATTTATGATGAAAATAACGTGCCTATACAAATTTACAGGGTAATAAGGTAATACTAATATAAAAATATGTATAATACATCCATTATATAATCTTAACTTTATTATAGAAATTGAATGAACCATACATAATTAAAAATTCTTAAACCTAAAACTACCTATAGAATCAAGCATCAGTTAACGACAGGACAAAACATGTTTCCTGGCCAAAGCTTTAAAAATTTCATGTTATTTAGCGCGTCCTTATCTACTGGTAGCATTAATTTCGCAATTGAGCAACATTCTTGCCGTGAGAATTGAACTTGCACGGCTTAGGTGCACTTGGCCTTACAATGAAATCTGCACTAAATTAATTCAATACGTTCAAGAAGAGAACTCTTCGAAATGGCAGATGAAATTAGAAGAGCGGATGCCGATCGTCCGTAAACAGACACAAATTGGCCGATTACCGTAAAAAACAACGGTTAAAGCCGAATTAACGGATAATACCAAGTAATGCTGAGAATAAGCGAGTGAAGAAACGAGACTGCCGTAAGGTGAACTTTGGATGAGTGCGACTGCGAGACGAGCTTAAACACGTACGTTATAAGGTGACGAATGACATCCTTGCCATCTCGCTTACAATGCTGGCAATTCTATTGTTTCGCCGGACTAGCTAAAATTTTCTAACATATAGATGACCTTATTTTGCTACCAATAACGTTCAAATTAGAGTACCCATATTAAAACACAGTTCTAAAATAAGTAAAAATTATTTTTTGTTTTATTGCTATAATTTTTATTTCAATTGATTCCTTTATTAAAAATAATGTATAGACACCTCCTTACAAAATGATTAAATTGAGCTAAAACACGTCAGTAATACGTTAGTTTAGGAAGTGTCAGTAAAAAATGTTATTCTAATTCAGACTTAAATGCAAATTGTTTTATAAAATTTTAGTTACTCTAGCGAAACAACTGAATTGAGGCCAATATGACTCTAATTTCGAGGAGGAGGATTCAAAAGTGAGCGATTAGCTTCACAATTACTTAGCTATCGGGTATCAAATTAGAAATAATTAAATACGCGAATAGCTAGCTAGTTTATATTATTTTACTTAGCTCGAATAAAAAGCTATAGCTAAAAAAATTCAAAAAACAATCTTTATAGAAAATATCTTTTGCTCCTTACGAGTAATGCTGCTTGCGGTGTTGGCGTTTCTTCATTCCAGTGCGGAGAGAATAAATTGTTCCTGAGGATGTCTGGAGGAGAGGCGAAATACATTTAGATTATTTAATGATATTGCATGTGTGGATGGTGTGCGCTAACTTAGTATTGACGCTTTGCATGACTTTTCAATAGCTATGGGAGGGAGGTGTACGCGTCTGCGTTATATCTAATTAATACATTTTAAAAAATGCCGGACATTTCACATAGCGTCATCTAGCCTTAAAGTAACTTATTTAGTTTTTTTTATAAATACATACATACTATACATAGAAAACATAGAATTAGGAATAAATTGGCTGAACAGAAGTAAATATAAGTTTACCTATTGAAATGTTTCCAATTTCCGCAAAATCGCATCTGTATCAATTAATTATTCATATTTTAGTGTTTGATAAAAAAATGTTTGTCATCCGTCAACATACAACGCACTTAATATCGCAACGTAGTTGCCACCTACACCCTCTCAAGCACAAGGGTTGATCGAGATCTAATAGCTGCTACCTTTTTGCACGTTAGGGCAACACGTCCCCTAAGCCACCCTTCGCACTCAGGTCCACAAGTGGCCATGGATCCCATTGGGATGACATAATCCCAGCACCTTGTATTAACTGTTACCTTGTGTGTTATTGAAAGATCTTTATGGTATTCTCATGCATAGATTTCGATTTAGTGGTAGTAGTCTCGCGTTTTGAGCCTATGGTCGCAGGTAAGAATCCACCAATGGATTTTTCTGTTTGAAAAATATATGCGCTAATCTCATAAGAGAAACTTATGGCAGACACAGTCAAAAGCCTTTGATAGATTACAAAACAGGCCGTATGTGCTCTTACTTCTGTCCAAATTCCACAAAACTCTCTCTACTAGAGAAGTTATAGCTTGATTCGTGTTTTTTTTCCTTTGAAACCCAAATGACCTGTTGTTGATGATTTTGTTGGTTTCTATGAAATAATATAGCTCATTTGCAATATATATTTCAAAAATCTTACTAAATACAGGCAAAAGTGAAATGGGCCTATAGTTACTCGCATCGCAATGAGAGCCCTTCTTATACAGTGGAATCACTTTTTCTAGTTTAAGGTCATCTGGAAAACTACCACTGAGTATACAATTATTAATTACTGTTGCCAATGGTAATGCTATTTCATTTTTAATTGTCTTGATTATTAATATAGATACGTCCCAAAGATCATTTGAAATTCTGCATTTTAATTGATTAATCATTTTCATAACACCAGTTGGTGTTATATCTTTAAGTATAAATGATTTCGAACTCGATGGTGTAAACTTATTAATAAATTTAATAGATTCACTTTCAGATTTTTTAAGATCTTGGGTCAAGGTAGGAGCAATGTGAACGAATAAGTCATTAAAATGGTTGGCTATTTCTATAGGTGATTTGAGAGTTTCATTTTTAAAACCAGTTATATTATCAATTGTATTATTATTTCTGAAACTCTTTCTGGTTTCTTTTTTTATGATGGTCCAAGTAGATTTAATTACATTTTTAGAGTTAAGAACTTTATCTCGTATGTCAATACGTTTTGCCATCAAGCAACATTTCTTAAAAATTGTACTGTAGTGACTCAAATACTTTCTTAGACTCTCATCGTTTGTAAGTGACAATAAGTAGTATAGATTCTTCATATTATTTTGTGATACTCTTAAACCTAATGTCGCCCAATCGTTGAATGATTTACTAGCCTTTTTACGTATGGTTTTTATAGGCATAATCACATTTAAAACCCTTAAAAATGACACAAAAAAATCCTTGAAACTAATCAGCCAGCTGTTACAAAATTCATTATAAATACCTAATTTCAAAAGTTCAATTGAGTTATCACAATTTTATTTTTTTTAACAAAGTAGAAGTCACAATTACTATTTGTATGGTCATATAAATAATTTATTTTTATGAACTGTGCAAAGTGGTCAGACTTTACACCAGGCATAACCCATGATTTTAATACGTCTATGTTTGTAAAAATATTATCAATACATGAATGATAATATATATTTATAATACCAGGACATCAGTTTGGATTTAGAGGAAAACACTCAACTATTGACCAGGTGCACAGAATCTCAACAATAATCGAGAAAACATTAGAAGATAACAAAGTCTGCTCTACCATATTCTTAGATGTTGCGCAGGCTTTTGATAAAGTTTGGCACAGAGGCCTTTTACTGAAACTCAAAAAAAATGCTACCTCAACCCTATACAGACATCTTAGAATCCTACATAACGGATAGACCTTTCAGAATTAGACAGGAAAATGCCTCTTCTGATATCAAAGAAATAAAAGCAGGGGTACCACAAGGAAGTGTATTCGGACCAGTCCTGTACCTTTATACACCAGTGACATACCCCATTTAGATGATAACACAATCGCAAACTTTGCTGACGACATAGCCATAATGGCTATTGGAAGCACTATTGGAGAAGCAGCAGAAAAGGTTCAAATGGCTGTTAACCAAATCCATGATTGGACCCAAAAATGGAGAATAAAGCTTAATGAATCAAAATCCATTCATATAAACATTACGAACAAAAAGCAGCAGTACCACCCAGTATATATCAACAATAAGCGCATACCATGTGAAAATACAGACAAGTATCTGGGAATGACGCTTGACGCAAAGCTACGCTGGAAGACTCACGTCAAGAAGAAAAAAGATGAATTAGAGCTCCGCTATAAACAGATGTACTGGTTGCTTGGAAAACAAGCAGCCTTGTCGGTACATAACAAAATAACAATCTACAAACAAGTCTTCAAGCCAGTATGGACTTATGGTATTCAGCTGTGGGGCTGCACAAAAGTAACATCCAAATAATACAACGGTTTCAAAACAAAGTTATAAGGAACATCGTGAATGCACCCTGGTACGTAAGAAACGAAGACCTCCATCGGGACCTTGGCATAGACTTCGTCGACACAGTTATAACAAAGTACGCAGAAGCTCATGAGGAAAGACTTCATCATCATGTGAACGTCGAGGCAATCCAGCTCCTCGACAACACGGACATAGTGAGAAGACTCAAACGAACCAAGCCGGTTGAGTTAGTGCAGTGTAACAGTGATAGAAAGTGAAAATGACAATACAATATATTCATAAAGAACACATTAACAAAGTGTCTCCCCTTAACTAGAGACAATAAGAAAAGTGCTATTGGACACATTCTTAGGCATAGTTCACGTTATAAAAATAAGTCATAGTTAAATTACTCATTGGCCTACTTGGCTAGATTGTAATAATATTAGAGTATAATTTTTATAAATCGTACACTAGATAAAAAAAAAATTGATGAAGGAAAACATTATGAGAAAACCGGCATGTAGTAGAACCTAAAAAGTTAGGCGCCATGTGCCAAGTGCAAGAAAGTAGCCTCTGAGACGCACTTTAATCTTTTCACCACAATCAAATGGTTTGTAATAGCTACTGAAACAATAAAAAGAAGACCAATAACTATAGGTAAACTGATGTACATGACGTGTACTCTAATATAATAACACGGAAAGCTCCAACCCACAAGTATAATAATTACGTAATAATAAAAAACCGACCTCTTTAAAAATACAAAATATCATCGCTATTTTAAATTTCTAGATTTTTTTAGATTTTTAAAAACGGCTCGATCGATTTCCAAAAAATCAATGGGAATGGGAATCAATATATACTTTGAAACAAAAAAAAAATTTTCAAATTGGTTCAGTCGTCTTTGAGTTATCAATTAACATACATATAAAAAAAAAGATTCTGATGAATTAAAAACTCCTCCTTTTTTGAAGTCGGTTAAAAAAATCTGCTCACGACTGTAATGCCTATCGCTGCTGACAACTTTTTTTACATGATGTTATCCTTCATCGTTTGATGGTCATGGTGCAGATACATTTTCAGAAGAAAATGGTGCATGAACGAATTCGAACCCATGATCATGATTGGAAGGCAGAGGTTCTTGCAGTACACCAGTGCTCGAGTGCACCAGATAAAAAAATGGACGCGTAACCATTAAAAAACTCAGTGACATCGATTTTCTAAAACTAACCATATTGATTATTGTGGTCCCGTTCTTTTTAGTGTAATAAGAAAAGGACAGCATCAGTTTAAGTAAATCCAACAGCTAAATTTCAGGTTTTTAAACCAGTCTTGAAACAAATGTCTTCAGTGAAGAAACGCCTCCTTAAGTCTAGTCTTTGCCAAGCGACTTATTTGATTGTAATCTTTTCAATCTCGTTTCCCTCTGAGGAGAGTGTCCTAATTAGGCCGGAAATAATGCGAGCTATTACCGACTAACATTCAAATAGCACTTAAATGGATTTGAAATCTTCGTCTTTTATGATAATGCGCTAAGAAATTAAACTTTAATAGGCAGGTCTTTAGACATATAAACCCGCTAACCTTTCGTTTTGTTAACAAGTAACAATCTAATACCTGAGCCGGCAAAACATGAAAAGCTTTAAAAATAAAATACGGTAAAAATTAACAAAATAAAAAAAAAAAATATAACCCAATAGAGTCGGAAGAGCAGTTATTAGAGTTCCAAAGTTCACAAGGAACCCTTATACTTTCACTATCTGTCTGTTTGTCTGTCTGCCCCTAATCAGAGCTTTTGCTCACAGACTAAAAATTTTATCGTTATAAAATATATTTTGAGTTATATAATTATGTATTATAATGGTATTACGTGGCTCTTACACGCCCGTAGCACACCTCCGAGCTCCGCTGTCAAACCATAACAGCGGAACCGCAGTAATTTCACTTTTTTTTGTTGGTATGTATGAGAAGCGGAACACTAGCGAAACTGCCTGTTCTAACGCATAGATTTGACTATAACTCTATCTCTTTCCCCGCGCGGTTTCGTCGAGCTGCTCCAAATGCCAGTTACTTTTTCGCCCAGTTCCGCAACTTAATCTACACTTGATCGCAGAAATTCATCCAGAGAGGTTTCACTACTCGTATTTCGCAACGGAGGTGTGCTACGGGCGACAAGGTTATAAATCAAAATATTCTAAAAAACGTTTTGTAGGGATATCCCTCACCTGTAAAGTAAGGTTAATATATGTTTTATCCATCGTGTGACATATCGTTAGAAAATACTAGGAGATTTTTAAACAGTTTTTTGATGCAGATATTCGTATGATAATTTGAAGTGGCCATTTTTGGTAGAGGCCAGTGTCCCCCCCAACCAGCTTTAGATTTAGGTCTCAGTAGAGAGCACCTTCAGTTTGTGGGTCTTCATATACATAGGATACTTGCCATGCTTTTTAATCTGAGCTTTGGATATTCATATCTGCCTGTAGATCTTATGCAGACTGTAGTTGTGCCGGTTATTAAAAACAGGACGGGGGACGCCTCGGACAGGTCCAATTATAGACCGATTTCTCTGGCGATTATTATTGCTAAGGTACTGGACGGATTGCTTGATAAACACCTTAGAACACACTTGCATTTGAATGACGCGCAGTTCGGTTTCCAACCTGGGCTGTGGACAGAATCACCTATACTATGTCTCAAGCAAACCGTCCAATACTACACTAGCAAATATACGCCTGTCTATGCATGTTTTTTGGACTTGTCAACGGCGTTTGACCTAGTTTCATATAACACCCTATAGGAAAAAATATTTTGTGACACTACCCTCCCAAATGATTTAATGCTTGTTTTTAAATACTGGTATGAGAACCAAAGAAATGTAGTTCGCTAGGCGGGCTCGTTTTCTGAGGAGTATACACTCAGGTGTGGGTAAGACAGGGTGGGATAACATCGCCCAAGCTGTTTAACCTCTACATAAATGGTTTAATTGAGGAGCTCAACAGAGCTAATGTCGGATGTTCAATTAACGGTACTATAGTTAACAATCTAAGTTATGCAGACGACATGGTCCTGTTAAGTCCCTCAATAAGTGCTTTCAGACAGCTAGTAAATAAATGTGATGAATATGCAGAGGCTCATGAGCTCAAGTACAACGGTAAAAAGAGTGAGGCAGTTTAAAGCTGGGACTAAAACATATGCAGTTACTCCGGTCCTGCTTGCTGGAACTCCCCTACTATGGGTAAAGAAGTTTAAGTACTTGGGCCACTGGGTCACTGATGACCTGAATGACGGCCCTGATATTGAGAGGGAACGTAGGGCTCTGTCGGTCAGATGCAATATGTTGGCCCGTAGGTTTGCACGGTGTTCTGCCTCAGTCAGGCTGACTCTGTTTAAGGCGTTTTGTCAAAACTTATATACGTGCAGCCTATGGATACGATATATGCAGAAGGCATACAGTGCACTAAGGGTCCAGTATAATAACGGGTTTAGGATGCTGATGGGTCTGCCGCGGTTCTGTAGCGCATCAGGAATGTTTGCAGATGCACATGTCGATGACATGAACTCAATTGTTCGCAAGATGATCGCATCCCTGATGCGCCGCACCTGCGCCAGCCCCCACAGCTTACTTGCAATTGTGACATCATGAGCCACTGGGTTGTAAGCCAACATCGGCCGCTCGCCCCACTAGTAACCCAATAATTGTTGACATTTTAAAATCTAAATTTGCTCATTTTATTTAAAATCCATATGACATCATAATTGAAATAATTATTGTTATATATTGATTGATTGATTTTTTTGTTTGCTTTGTAATTCTACTAACCACTCTCAATTTTATATACGTGTTACTAACAAAATGGATGTACTATGTCTGAATAAATGAATTTTCAATTTCAATTTAAACTGATAGGGAAAACCTGAAATATTTTTTTAATAATTGGATATAAATTACAAGGATAATTATCATTACTAGTAAGGCTTTGCTAGATTACAGATACATAAATAGTCCGAAAAAAAACCCTGTTTCTTCACTAAATGTTAATGAATCAGCTTGGAATCTGACCTAGTCATTCTTCTCTACTTTCGTACTGGCTTCGGAAGGCTTCCTGTGCGTGCTCACATTCGCTTGGTAAATTTATATTCATTGACATTAAGCAACCATACTTTAATTATGTAATAATGAGACAGGCGTTTTATAAAGTAATCAGTAGAATTCAGCTAATCACAATAGTTTGAATAGCGGTCCAACATCACGAGGAAGCTACAAAATAATTTTATATAATCCGCAACCATTAATTCGGCTCAAATTTTGATAGTAATACGAATTATTGTAAACGCTGGTGTATAATTTAACCCCGCGGCGGGTAATATATTTTGACTTGTGCTTCTTGATACTTTAAACATAAATTAAGCTGAATTTTTAGTAAAAAGTTCGCGATTTTACAGAGATGCATATATTATGCTCTGGTTACCTATTAAATTGAGCTAAATATATATTCATATTAATCTGTAGTGTTTTTGTGTTGCTTAATACCAATAGGTATCTACAATTCTATGTAAAATGAGATCAATATCTCTAATTAGCTAAACATTACGGCAAGTATCAAGATAGCTTTATCATAATACACTAAGGGGCATTATACACTAGCATACTACGTCCGGACGGTAACCGGCCGGTCGCGGTCAGGTGCATATTCATGAGATTACCGCCGGCAGCCAGACGGACCGACGCGCTGAAATAATATTGTCATTTTTGTGCCTCTTATTCCATTAGCAAATTCGGGAGAGCTTTGTCGGGGAGTATAATAACCAAGATTAGGTGCCTGAAACTGTCCTAACGAGTAATTATTGTTATTGTCATACTGTTCCGGTTGTATCAGACTTCAAGAGTCTAACACACCGTATTAATGTCGGTTCATCCCTTTAGGAGCTGCGATGCTATAGACAAATAAACAAACAAACAAAGACTCAGGCTCTTTGACGACCTCTGTGACGCAGTGGGTGAGAATGGGTGATGGGTGAGGGTGGCCCGGCTGAGAAGCAGAAGGTTGCGGATGCGATTCCCGCCGCGGGACTAATGTTTGTATGATCTGCAAGTCAAACTCAAAAGATACTTTATTCTATACAATCACAAGGATAACTTTGAAACATCTTACACACTAAGTGAATTTAGGTGCCAATTCTGGGACTGGGTGTTTCTATGTATAATATGTAAGTATTTACAAAAAGAAGTATATAATATAGTGTTTCAGTCTTGTGGGGTACCTTACTGAAACCCTATATTATATAGGTATTCTGCTTACTTTACGGCTAGATGATGCTGAAATGTCCGATTTTATTTATCTATTTATTAACCAACTATGGCTGGTCACAAAATATAGCAACTAAAAACAAAACCACCTTTACGGCTTCACGGTGCATAGTAACATAAAAAATTACATAAACATGATATAAATAGCATTCTTTCATTGTAGTCTGTTAAAAACCATTCCCTATTTCTTAGTGAGTAACGTTCTACGGGCACTTATCGCTCGCGGAAAGCAGGCCGCATGTCTGGACTAAATAAATTCCGGACAGAGTACATTGCGTCCGGTTACCACAACCGGATCAGATACTGGGTAAATAGATAGATAACTTATATTTACTGTCGAGTTAGAAAAATACATCGTATCATGTTAGTACGCTAGAACACGGTACCCTAATTAACTGATTATCAGATATTAGGTTGTATATAAGCTTGTAATGTAAGTGAGTATTATTGAACGAGATATTTATTTGCAGAAATGAACAGAATAATATATGTACGTAGTTCAAATAAAATACGTTTATTTCAGGCATTGACACATCACAAAAATTAAACATAACCTCACAACACAAAAATAAATGGTATAGAATAAAATGTTACATAACACTCGCTTATAATAATGGATTGTTGTAATTTTAAGGGTTACGAAGCTCACAAGGAACCCTTATTTGACCACTGTGACCCAGTGGGCTAAGGACCAGAAGGTTGCGGGTACGATTCCCGCCGCGGGACAAATGTTTGTATGATCAGCAAATATTTGTTTCTGGTCCAGACCAGACATATTCTACACAAAAACACCCAGGTGTTTTATGTAGAATATGTAAGTATTTACAAACAAAAGTATATAAATATATTACCCATGACACAAGCTCTACTTACTTTTGGGCTAGATAAAGCTGTGTGAAATGTCTGGGATTATTAATTATTATTATTTATTTATTATAGTTTCGCTATATGCTCTTGTTCACATACTATTATTCATATCATAATGAAATGAAAATTGGCACTTGAATACATATTAGTAGCTCCTAAAAAGTAATAAAAGAAAAATGTATACATGTTCATAAATAAAATAAAATAAAACATATTTTACTACCCAATCGTGCGACTTATCGTTAGATAGATCTTTTAAAGATACTACGAAGAATTTTTTAGTTTGTCGATTCTGATATTCGTTTGATAAATATGTATTAAGCTTTGAAATGGTCATATAGAAGCCTGATAGAGTCCAGTGCCTCCTAATCGGCCCAAAAGCGTCCGTCGTGGCCAACAACTTTTTATAAGCCGGGACTGACTGCTTAATTGAGATAATTCGAATGCCCTGCCTGATGGTAGTCTTTGCCAAATTACAACGAAGATACATGCATGATACGGGTTGATAAGCATGATCTACAATTATTATATTCATTGTGACTCTACCTTAAGCCTTGGTAAGGCCTGCAACTATTCAGAGTGCAAAGTTTCCAGACAAAATACCATAGTTTTCAGACATATATACTTATTAACCGACTTCAAAAAGAGGTTTCTCTTTCTCAATTCGTAGGAATCTTTTTTTTTATAACTGATTTTCAAAGAGTATGCTTCCCAGGTGGTCCTATTTAAATTTAATCGAAATCGGCCAAGCTGAAAAATAAACAAGAATCTAAAAATTGTATACATCGACGATATTTTCGTTTAGATAGAAGATAGATTGATAGAAAATACTTCAGCACACCACAAATACATTAGACTGTTATAATAAACAATGTTTAGCTACACGGTAGTAGTTTACTCCGATACCTCGCTGTCTCATTGGAGCAGTGCGTTTATTTGGCTTATCCATATTATATATATATTCAAAATACATCAATATACAAAACACTTGCCACTAAAAATCTATAATAGGCTCAAATTTCATTCATTGAAGTCGGTTTTTTTTTTGGTTTTTAAAACGTAATTATTTTTATATACAATTTTTTACAACATTATGATGCAGTGTGACCGAATATTATTGACCAAGCGAGCGCGAAGCGCGAGCGAGTGTCTCCGTTTCAGCTTAGGCGAAAATGCTTTCGTATGTCTGTCTGCCCGACCGGCGCGGCGTCTGTCCGGATGTTCTCCTCTACAGGTCGCATTTCTCAACCGATTCTCGTGAAATTTTGTGAGCAGGTTGTATAACCATATAGAATTTTTTTTGTCGATTCAATTTTAGGAAATTTTTCAAAATGGCGGAGACATGGGGTTGAAAACGTAAATAATGTTATGTATCAGTAATTTCGAAAAATGTTCGCGAGATTTGCAGCTCACAGAGCCACTAGTTAAATATTTCTTTAAGTTATTAACCGAGTCCACAAGGGTCAGTTACTTATTAGTTAAAAGCCTAAAACCTATTCAATAACAAAAACTCTTACAAACATTTTCAATCGTTTCCTTTACACTCGCTTTAAAATTCTTTATTGCCGTGTAAATATTTTACAGGAATAAGAATAAACTTTTCCATAGTCTGAAGCAGGATGGGACTCAGGGCAGAAACCCACATTCATAGCGTCTACTGTAGAAACTAAAGCTGATGATTATATCGAAATGGTTTTGTTCTTGAAATGTACGTCGAATTTAGTCGGACCGTTATTTCGTTGTCTATTTCAAATATTGTCTTTTGTGGAAGATTACAATAATATTGTCAAAAGTAATGTCACTTCAATATAAATCGAAATGTTACACGATTATTGTCTTGATATATCGATTATCGATATTAAGAGTAGGTGCCTAGGGCTGTTGACAGCTCGTATGGATTAGATGTCGATGACAACTTGGTTCTATAGAACCAGTGTATGGTAGACTTGGCATAGAGTTTTAAATAAATTTATGATTTAATAACTTTATCTTTATTTATTTATTGACTATATCTCAATAAAACTAAGTACTCAATCTTAAATTTTTACCTATTTTATTTATCTATCTAAACTATTAATAGTGATATCGTTAAGAAAAATATTAGTTTTCTTTTAATGTTTGTTTATAATAGAAAAATATAAATTTAATATCTACGAAAATTTCAATAAAATTTATTAAAAATTTGGCTATAGAAGTCATGATTTTCATTCAAAATGGGATATTTAGACATGATATGAGTTTTTCTGCTTTCCGATATTTTGGCACAGTTGCATGCGCCATGATGACAAGATAAAGTAAAAATAATGTTCAAAACTACAGGAAAAACATAAAATATTATACTATATGTTAATAGTTATCATTACCCACAAAAAAGTCCGCAATATTGTCAAAACTATAATAATGATAGTAAGTACAGACTTAAATCCATACGCGCGGATTAAGTCACGTGTACATTGGTACATTACATCCCTGGCACCTCTTCCGCGAGGTTATCGTTTAATCAGGATTCGATTTGAGTGCGATCGTAAATGTTTACGAGCCCTGCATGACTGTTTAGCTGTACTAAGGCTATATTACAGTTGTACAGCGGCTGTATTACAGCTGTTTGATGCTCAATCGAGGCCGCTATTTGTTCGGAGATAATGAAAATCGGAGATTATAGTCATCAACCATTTTAAAGGGTACTTTTATTGGACATCGAGCGCTGACGGCTGTACAGAAATACGTGAAGTTATGTGAATGATCCGCTTTAGATTTATTTTCGGAATTTAAGGGCAGATGTTACTTGGATTTTTTAGATTGAATCTTGATAGATTTTGACGACCTCTGTAGTGTAGTGGTCGAAGGCCCCTCTAAGACGCAGAAGGTTGCAGGTTGAATTCCCGCCGCGGGAAAAATGTTCGTATGATCTGCAGATTTATCTTGGGTCTGGATGTTCTTTTATGTATAATATGTATGCATTTACAAAAAAAAAGTATGTAAGTTGTATATCAGACATGTGGTTCCCAATTTAAAGCATACATAAAAGGTAGTCTTTTGAAGAAAGCTTATTATAATATAAATGACTATATTATTGATAAGAATGCATGGCTTCATGTCGCTCTGCCGTCAGACAGTTAACCGACACACTTGAAATGTATAAACTTTCTTGTATTAGTATTTCGTAGTTAAGGTAGTTATAAGATGGATCATATAAAAAAGCGCTAGGACCAAGACGAGTTTCTTGCCAATTCTTCTCGGGCTTGGGTTAGGATGAATTGGCACCTAAATTCACCTAGTATGCAAGACGTTTCAAAGTGATCCTTGTGATTGTATTAAATAAAGTATCTTTTGACTTTGACTTTTGACTTGACATAACACAAGCTCTGCTTACTTTGGGGTTGAATGATGCTGTGTAAAGTGTCCAGCATTATTTATTTCAAAAATGGAAATACGAAAGGGCTATTCAATTAGAATTGAACAGCGGCTGGAAGATAGCTTTTGTCGCTCTATCGTATTTTGTTAATAGACATCAAATCACATACTCTACATTTACGAAATCGGCGCCGATCAGTCGTACCATTTTATTTTTGTTTGACCATATATTAGAACAGGGGGCCATCTTGAAATCGATAAACAATATATAGGAGTGACGTCACGGACGCGAGACAACGCAAACTTCTTCCGTAACATTTTAATATTTTTTTATAGTAAACACAGTCATTTTGGTTCGTGAGTGTGTATTATAGATCGGTCATACTCTGATACGCGTGTGTGAATGTTTGTGTGAGTGCGGAGGCTGTTGGACACCTTTTATTAGGTAAATTAAAGACTGGATCTGTCTTACTATTTATTTATTGGAGGGTAGTCTCTTAGCCTTGAGAAATAAAACTTTAACATTCAGTACTGACTGACTGTAACGTGGTGCCATCTACCGTGGTAAAGCTCATCTGTCGATATAATACATCGATTTGCGTTAGCGCCATCTAGCGACAAATTAAGGTACTTCTACCGCTGCCGTCTGTCTAACTATTAAACTAATACCAACTATGGCAAAATCATGCAGCGCCTGCGGGAAGTATTTGTCACCGACAGGGGCCGCTACCTGTAGCATGTGTCCAGCTTTTTATCATAAAGCCTGTGTATTGCTTTCGGAGGCAACTGCTGTCAGCAAGAGTTGGGTTTGCCCTGGTTGCAGTAGTCGGTCGCGCACGGGTGACAACACCCCCGTAAGAGCGCAGAGCACGCAGTCAACACCGCCGCAGAGCCGCCGCGTTAAGAGCTGCTAGCGACTCAGAGAAGATATGCAGGACATTCACCGAGAATTCGCTGAGTGGATGTTGGAGATGCGAGAATTCCGTCGTGAGATGGCTGAGTTCAGGGCTTCTGTCAGAGGCCTATCTGAGCGGGTTGACGTCATCGAGGAACGGCTAGTGACGGTCGAGCGGGAACGGAACGAGGAGTCCCCGTCGGCGGTTGCCGAGCTGCGGTGTAAGGTGTCACTGCTGCAGCAGGAGTTGAAAGACCGGGACCAGGATGCTTTGTTGTCGGACCTCGAAATCGGGCAACTTCCTGAGGAGAAAGGGGAGTCCGCGGTGCATACCGTCACCGTACTTGCCGCGAAGCTGGGCGTCACGCTGGACGAGCGCGATATTGTGTTCGCAGAGCGTGTCGGAGTGGCGCAGTTGGCGGGCGCGGCAGGTGCTCCGCTGAGCCCGCGTCGCCTCGTTGTACGCCTGGCGCGGCGCCAGTTGCGAGACCAGATGCTGCAGGGTGCACGTACCAGACGCACTTTAACCGCTACGGATGCTGGCAGATCTGCTCCCGGCGCGGCGGGCCCTCGTATTTTCATCAACGAGCGGCTGTCGCGTGCCAACCGCCAACTCTTCTACCGAGCGCGCGAGGAGTCTCGGCGACTCCAGTGGAGATTCGTCTGGACCAAAAGAGGCCGCGTGTACGTTAGGGAGGGCGATGGAAAACAGGCATTTCCAATACGTTCTGAGGAGGACTTGGCCATGGTCTTCGGATCAGGATCACCCCGACTTCCTTTTCAGGAAAAATCTAAATTTTCCGGATCTAGGAGCACATGCAATGCTATTGGTGGAATTACGTATAAAAAAAGATAAACACTGCCCTCAGCTTGTTACCTATAGACCGTTAAGAAACATCCTAATGGAATTGTTTGCCAAGGATTTGGATAAAGTGAATTGGGCCCATCTCGCGAGTATCCCTGATGTGAATGATAAAACTTTTCTAGTATAATTATAAATCTTTTTGAACTTCATGCACCTCTTAGGACCCAAAGGTTTAAAAACCCTCCTCACCCATGGATCACTGATACAGTGAAAACCATGATGCAAACTAGAAATCATTATCATGACAAGTATAAATTAACCAAAAGTAGTGATCATAAAAGTGACTATAAAAATATGAAATTGTTAGTCGTTAGGGCAATCCAATGTGAGAAAACTGCCTATTTTACCCAACATATAAATAGACATATAAAAAATTCGAAGAAATTATGGAAAAATCTGAAAAGCAGCATTTTACCCAGTACAAAGCAGACATATGAACTTCCCCCGCACTTTATGGATCCAGACATAATAAACACCCACATTTTAGATGTCCCTGGTGCGTATTTCGTCAGCATTTCACTCCTAACTCGCTTTGAACACCTCAGACACGGGTCAGAAACTTTCACTTTGAACAATGTCAGTGAATATACTGTGTTGAAAATTATACAAGGCCTTAAATCTAATGCTCAGGGCATAACTCTCGATATGGTTTTTATGACTTTGCCACATTCTCTTTCGACCATAACTTCTATAATTAACGAATCCATTGCTAGTGGTACCTTCCCTGATTACTGGAAGTCGGCGATCATAAAACCATTACCCAAAAATAGCAATCCAGTATTGGTTAATGATCTTAGGCCTATCAGTCTTCTTCCTTGTCTATCTAAAATACTGGAGAAGGTGGTAAGTCTGCAATTGGTCAAGTTTCTTGAAGATTCCTGTATTCTGCCACAGTTTCAGTCAGGTTTTCGTAGGAGTCATAGTACGTCAACTGCCCTCATAGATGTGGTCGACAACCTTTTACTAGCTCAAGATCAGGGGATGTGTAGCATTCTGGTGTTGCTGGATTTCTCGCGGGCGTTCGACAGCATAAATATTTCACTGCTTCTCTCAAAGCTTGCCTTTTATGGATTCACCCCAAACACAATTAAATGGTTTGACAGCTACCTCAGTCACCGAAGGCAGTGTGTGGAACTAAGATTACCAGATGGTTCCTCTCTCCGATCTGCCTTTCAGTCTGTTCCTCGTGGGGTTCCCCAGGGTTCGATTCTTGGCCCAATCCTCTTCATCCTCTACAGTGCAGACATCATCAAGGACATTACTCATTGTCAATTCCATCTTTACGCTGATGATCTGCAGCTGTACCATTCTTTCTTGCCCAGCGACAGTATCAGAGCTGTTAATGATATCAACAATGATTTAAGCAAGGTTTTTCAGTGGTCTCTCAACAACTGCCTAGTCCTTAATCCAAAAAAGTCGAAATTCATGATAACTGGTTCCAGAGCAAGTTTGAGTAAAATTAGTCTTGAGACAATTAATATCATGGTTGGTGGTGGATCCGTGGAATTTGTGAGTGAGGCTAGAAATTTAGGCATAATATTTGATTCTCAGCTCAAGTTTGAAAGTCATATATCGGAATGCGTTCGTAGTTGCTTTTACAAACTCAAAATGTTGTATAAAATCCGCCCACACCTGAGCGAGGAGGTTCGAATAGCCTTGTGCGAGTCAATTGTTCTATCAAAACTCAATTATTGTGACGTAGTTTTTGGGCCTTGTTTACTGGGCAGGACAGAGAAGCTCATCCAGCGCGTTCAAAATGCCTGTGCAAGATTCTGCTTTTGCATTCCTCCTCGGTCACATGTGACACCCTATTTGAATGCCTCTAACTTGCTAAAGATGAAGTTGCGTAGGAAATTACATTTGGCAAGCTTACTATTTGGCGTTATTCATAGTAAAACTTCCCCTTACCTTTATCACAAGTTAGAATTTGCTCAGGTGAATCCTCGTTACCCCCGTAGGGCTTGCTCCTTTATATTTGTGACGAAGAAGCATAGAACAGTCGCTTTTAGAGGTTCGTTTCGTTTTGCAGCCTCTCGCTGCTGGAATGATCTGCCGCCGCCATTGAGAGACCTAAAAACGTCTTATACCTTTAAATCTAGGTTGAAACTTCATCTTCTGTTGACTCAAAAAAGCTCATAAGCGGAGATAGATGAGAAATGGGTCATACTTACGTGCTGTCTGTAGTACAGGGGAGTTTGGCCTTGGTTAGGCAGCTGTATCTTTGGATTCTTGGGTTACTTTGGTCTCTTGCCCACTCCTCTGCGCCACTCACTTCATTGCGCAATAGCGCTATGGTATTGGATGGTAAATGGTAGCTTATTTGGATTGTTGCTGGGCAGTACTGGATAATCTTACAAGTTATGCCACGTCACGTACCCACGTAATGCCACATGGTGCCACGTCTGCCACTATTTGTTTTTATTTTGCAATAAAATAACCTTACTTTTTTTTTATATACCTTTACACAAATCGCGATGAACACAAATTGAATCTATCTCATATACTTTTTAACCTAATACTATTTATTTAAAATTTTATATGTACCTACATTAATTATTAACGTTATGTTTCGCGCCCGTGAAGTCACGGCGCCGGTTAAGGTCTAGTCTGAAAACCAGCGCTACTTTTTTAGGAGAGTAGCATCAACGCTGAGACTGGACCTGTTTGGACATACCACACACAGGGAAAGTACATAATGTTTTCGAACCACAGTTAGTATAGGTACCTACTATTGGTGTAGGTACAATTGTACCTTATTTTTTATTGAATTTTTGTACTCTGTATTTCCTTTTATTTTCTGGTATTTTTTTTTTTTTGTTTTTTTGTTTTGTTTATTTTTTAGTTACCTTCTTACCTCATTGTTCATAGATACTTTCCTAACTGCCTGTTTCTATTGTATTTTCAATTTCCGTGTGTGTATATGTACCAAATAAATATTTATTCTATTCTATTCTATTCTATTCTATATTGGGTCAATAATAATGCACAACTCGACTCTTAGCTACATCGTTTGTACTCGTTTTGAGCTATGAAACGATCGATATTACTTCTGACACTCGATGTCGTAATCCTCCACCGAATTTAACAATGAAACAACTCGACTGAATACGAAATACATTTTAACGACTTTCTATATATCGAAATCGATTCGCAGAGTCGTCGCCTAGGTTTTTGGGTAATTATCTAAATGAAATCGGAGCCAATGCGTATTGGAATAGAGCAATGACCAATTATATTAATATTATAAACGCGAAAGTTTGTATGTTTGTAAGCTAATGTCCATACCAATATTATATATACAAAAGTGTATCTGTTTGTTTATTTGTTATCTATTCGCGGCTGAACGTATCTTGATGAAATTTGGAACAGAGATAGATTGTATATTTGAGATGGACATAGGCTACTCTGTATGTATGTTATAAAGGTATAAAGGAATAGGCCCCAAGTTCCGGAGTTTTCATCCACCTGGAATGTGGAAGACGAAGCCAGAGCTAGTCTTATACCGCTGCGACAGCGATAATTTGAACTTTTTGACAGAACGGTCAAGCGAACGATTTTGATTTGTCAGAACCAAAGACAAAACGTTTCCGTTTCATAATAATTCATAATTCATTTATTTCCTCTTTTCACATGTTGCATATACTTAGATTATGTCATAACAATATTTGGGATCTTATACAGAAAGTGTTTCACAGAATATAAATTTATCGGCCAAAGCCTCGTCAATCTTATAGTAACTCTTAGCCTATTTATAATATTGAAAAATTCAGGGTCAGATTTAGATTTAATCTCAGTAGGAATTTTGTTATATAATTTAATGGACACACATAAAACTCTTTAATGTTTTTGTCAGTCTAATCTTAGGAGTCAGAACATTTCTTTTATTCCTCGTGTTATACTTATGTGTAACAAACTTGATGTTGGTGATATTTTCTCTAATATAAATAGTATTTTGATAAATAAATTCACATTCAATTTCAATTATTGTTATACGTTAACAAATACCTAGTGCAATTATTATTGTCCTGTAGATATTGTTCAACCTACTCAGTTCTATTGTTATCATCATAAATGTTTAATTTAAACGGTGCGTCTACGAAAATTACCAATAAGTATTTACACAAATAATCAAAGAAATGTACATAAAAAAAATACAATAATATAAAATTTATGTGGATCAGTCAAGCATGACCCAAGACTTGGCCCATATATGGCTCAGCGTGTTAGCATGGCCATTCAATTCAATTTCAATTCAATTTCATTTATTTCAGCCTTCATAAGTATATGTACAAATTTGAGCCATATTTATCATAATAATAATTTAAAACATAGAGAACATAAATAAAATAAAAAATTAAAATAATGACTGCATGCACCACATCATTACACATCATTACATCACCGGTGCGAATGGTGCACCTCTGTGCAGTGCTTCATGAAGATGCAGTCAGTATCCAGCCTTCCTGCTATAAGTTGCAGGTATCTGTTGGTGCTGTCCCTCACGTGACGCATCAGGGACGACGTTCTCTTGCGGATGATTTTTGACACAATTTAAGTTTAGTTTTAAAAATAGTGCGCGATCTTCGCATTTTATCGTATACAAAACTGCACGACGGCCTGCCGTAAAGAACCCACTCCTGAAACCAAAGCCGTGCCTCTCCATGAGCCTCTCTAATATATTTATTCCATCCAATTACATATGGTTTTCTTTTTCGTTGCTTATGACTAGGAATATTACAATTCTACTATACATTGTGTCAATAATTTTTCGATGATACATGTCACCGCAGGTATTATCTGCACATGTTCTAAAAGCTAACGGAAAGTCAACATCTCTAAGCATACTTGAGCATAGCTGTGTATACTGCTTTATCTGAGAGATATCTCTCTCACCCCATACAACAGAACTGTGAGATGACTTTGGTACATTAACCTTTGGCGTTATCACATTTAAATTGTAAGTAAATTCCACTGGAAAATGATCAGACCACGTAACACTATAGTTTATCCTAAAGTCCATTATCGTTTCTCTTGCTGCTTCCGTAGTAACTATATGGTCCAGCCACGAACAAGTACCGTGAGCATCACTAACAAAAGTATATGTATCTGACGCTATACCAAATGAATCAATATCTGCACACACCCATTTATGTTCCATACAGAAATGTATAAGTTCCTTACCAAAGAGCTTTTTAGGGTCGGCATTAAAATCCCCCAAAATGATCACAGATTCATTTCATGATCACAGATCCTCTCGGAAGTAAATGATTTCTATAGCCAGCTCTACGCCTCACACGAACCTCGTCCAGAAACTGTCAGAGAAGATCCAAGAGCCACCCTTATACGCCACTTCACGGAGGACTTGCCCGAGATTAGCTTAGATGAGATCGAGTTGGCCCTAAAAGAGTTTAAAAATGGAAAAGCCCCAGGTGAGGATGGTGTTACGACTGAGCTTCTGAAAGCGGGAGGAACCCCCATACTTAAGGAGCTTCAGGAGTTATATAATGCTGTCCTCTTCACTGGGAGAACTCCGCATGCATGGAACAGTGGCGTAGTCATTCTGTTTTTTAAAAAGGGTGACAAAACTCTTCTAAAAAACTATCGACCCATATCGCTGCTGAGCCATGTATACAAGCTGTTTTCAAGGATCATCTCGAACCGCCTTGCGCGAAGACTCGACGATTTTCAACCGCCGGAACAGGCCGGGTTTCGAAGTGGCTACGGGACTATAGACCATTGGCCATGACCATATAGGCCTTTGTGGACTACGAAAAGGCCTTTGACACTGTCGAAACCTGGTCTGTTTTGGACTCCCTGCAACGGTGCCAAGTCGATTGGCGATATATCGAGGTGATGAGAAGCCTTTATGAAGCCGCAACGATGACCGTCCAAGTACAGAACCAGCAGACTGAACATATTCACTTGCGCCGCGGAGTGCGACAGGGTGATGTCATATCACCGAAACTGTTCACCAACACTCTGGAGGATATGTTCAAGACGCTGGACTGGAGAGGTCGCGGCATCAATATAAATGGCGCACACATCTCTCACCTGCGGTTCGCAGACGACATCGTCATCATGGCTGAAACGTTGCAGGATTTACAACAGATGCTAAACAGCCTTGCGGATTCGTCTCAGCGAATCG
Source organism: Lampropteryx suffumata (assembly GCA_948098915.1). Taxonomy (NCBI): domain Eukaryota; kingdom Metazoa; phylum Arthropoda; class Insecta; order Lepidoptera; family Geometridae; genus Lampropteryx; species Lampropteryx suffumata. The sequence continues at coordinate 1,205,213 of OX402551.1, forward strand.
GTCTCCGGATGAACATGGATAAAACCAAAGTTATGATCAACGAGCACGTTGACCTGGGACCGGTCACCGTAAACGGAATCTTCCTCGAAGTTGTATCCGAATATGTCTACCTAGGGCAGTTGCTCCAACTAGGTAGAAACAACTTCGACAAGGAAGTTAAGAGGCGAATACAACTGGGCTGGGCAGCGTTTGGTAAACTTCGTCGAGTCTTCTCATCGCCCATACCTCAAAATCTAAAAACGAACGTTTTTAATCAGTGCGTCCTACCAGTAATGACATACGGAGCCGAAACGTGGCCACTCACCGTGCGACTTGTCCACCAGTTCAAGGTCGCTCAGCGAGCTATGGAGAGAGCTATGCTCGGAGTTTCTCTTAGGGATCGAATCCGAAACGAAAATATTCGTCAGAGAACGAAGGTCACCGACATAGCTCACCGAATTAGCAAGCTGAAGTGGCAGTGGGCAGGTCACATATGCCGCAGAACCGATGGCCGTTGGGGCAGACTGGTTCTTGAGTGCAGGCCGCGTGTCGGCAAACGTAGTGTAGGGCGCCCTGTAGGTACGTACGTAGGTAACGTAGGTGGGGCGATGATATTCGTAAGGCGGGCAAGGATTGGAGGAGAAGAGCTGAAGATCGAGCTAAATGGCGTGCCATGGGAGAGGCCTATGTCCAGCAGTGGACTGACGGGCTGATGATGATGATCACAGATTCTACACCACAACCATCTATTACCGCACTGATCTCACTCATACAGTTCGTAAAATCATCTAGGTTATAAACGTCATTCGTTGGCATATAGACCGTTATCACAAGTAGCTGACTGTCGGCTAGCACTATTTTTATAGCAGCAATTCTATTACTTGCGCACTCTACAACCGACACTGTCTGGAACACGCTTTTCCTCCACAGTATTGCGACTCCTCCGTACCCACTACCTCTCCGCATCCCTGTAGAAGTATCAACCGCCGATTTTTCAGTATATGCAAACGCCTGATCGATTGTTCCGAGCAATACATGTCGTGTGGAAATAGCCAGGTTTCTTGCAGGGCGAGAATGTCGGCAGATTGGCACAGCTCTCGTACCGTATCTATACATCTTATCACCCTGCGACAGTTATAACTAATAAATTTTAAGTTCATAATATTTCCGTTATTATAGTTATCCATTTTGGGTTGTTTTGAACTCAACAAAATTCAATGTAGCAATGCCGTCAGTGTCTTGTGAACGCTGCCTACTGGCATTGATTAGGATCAGTTGAGCGTTTCAAACGGTCCTTAGATAGCACAACTGTTTCACACGTATTTATTATGTCTTTATAATCCCTTATATATAAAATTATATTTAAGGAATTATAATGACATAAAGTGTACCAAAACACTTTTTTTTATTAACTTGAAACATGATCGTGAAATCGTAATTAGAATCTATTTAATTGAAAAAACATTAAGAAACATAGTATTGTATGACTAATTTGATTTAAAATCTTGTGTTAAATTAGCTTGATGATATTAAAAACTACTTTGAATAGACGTAAAATTACATTAAGCAACAGATTTTTATCTCATTCCTTTACAAAGTGTTCACAATTCACGCCATTGTGTTTATAAATTAATTATATCCGTGACGATGGCTATCGCACCGCTTTGTCGCGGCTGTAACTAGTTAACGAGCAGATCGCGTGCCAGCGCCTACTGGCTCATTACATCCAATCTAGTGTTGACATTGCATTTGACACGTGGTTACTGTACCTTTCGACTACAGTGGTTACAGTGGTTTGACTACTGCGACTTAGCTCCGCGCGTATTTGGTTATTCCCAGTTGCGGCCAAATGTCCTGTGTTTTCCTGTGTGCAAGCCGACTGGCGCTTTAAGGCGCGTGTAGCATTGTGTTACCCGCCTTACTGTTATGGCCCGCCGTTATTAGTTCAAAGCTAACTCAATATGTCAGCGTCGTGTGTCTGCCCACAACAATTACAGCGACAATCTTGTAAAGCCTCGGCTTTCTTAGAAGCGGGGCTGCAGACTCTAAATGGAAAACAGTTATTTATGTACATAGATTTTGAAATGTTTGATTACATTACATTGCTTCGAAAAATAAGATTTTTGTGTTTACGTTTGGTTTATTAATAACGGGATACCCCGTAAACTTCGCACTACGTAAACCATCCCAGTATTGAGACGAATAAAAACAAAAAAAATATTTAAATCGGTCGAGCTATTTTCGAGTTTTGGCGAGATTAAGATAAGATAAGATAAGATAAGATAAGATAAGATAAGATCAGATAAGATAAGATAAGATAAGATAAGATAATATTTATTTACCAAATAAATTTCACATAGGTACATTTTACTGGTGATCCCCGCACAAGGCCAGGCCTGTATCGCGGGAGATCGGTCAAGCAAAATGTAATTACCTATCACAAAAGTACACATTACAGGGCAGATAAACAATAAAGAAATTAACGCATAGCAATTAGAAGGGTTCAATTCGAGAAGGAGTTAACTGCATTTTTTTCAAAAATGAGTTATTTGTATCGTTGGAATCAGAAAGAATTTATCTATCCAATGGCATTTACCAAATAACAAAATTCGGTTTAGTTCTTGAGATATTCAGTCTAAAAAGGGTTTAACTGACACAGAAGTCGTGATTACTAATATAAAAAGATTTTATGTTCATTAAACCTACATAAAATATAACAATTCTTAAACGTTCGAATACAAAACTGGGTTATAACGCCAAATTTTTTTTATATTCACAAGCGCCTTGAATGAACCCGACAAATTCTCTTTAAATATAGGTTTAACCTAATTTAAACCTAATCCTTTTTGCATCACCATTCCCACTAGATAGACATTTTTGCTCATGTTAAATGACAATAAACCCTTTTTGCACTAAACAGACAACGCTACCTGACCTAGCGCGCCAAAGCAAAATCACCCGCGTAATCTTGACAACTGCGTAAGATAGATAAATGCTCACTTTTTATAGAATAAAAGAGCATAATATGTGTCGCCATTTCATCAGTCAATCAGTAAACAAACACTTGTCGTTTGCGTGCGTATGTTTCCCGGTCTTTTATAGAAAAATATCTTTAAAAAGTTGATAAAAGTGTATGATGTCAAACAATTTTGTATTTTGTACTGAGTACAACTTATCTTTTGGCCAACCAAGAAGCGACGTTTGATCCAAATGCGAGAATGAGAATGGTGAATTGGATAAACGAACCCACAAGGAAAGTGCGAAAGAAGCGTAGGTATGACCTAATTAAACATGATAGAGACCTACCTGCGAAAATGAAGAGGGAAAATTATACTGTATTGTTGACATTAAACAAACTATGCCTTTACCAAAGATGCCTGATGGAGGATCTTTTTATTTACGACTAATTTGATTCTACAACTTGGGTATGGATGTACATATAGCAAGAAAAACCCAAAACCATGCCATTATGTGTACATGGACTGAGGATGTAGCAACAAAAGGGAGTTTCGAAGTATCATGCGCATTGCATTACTTAGCTATGTACTTTAAAAGTAGAAACGAAATTAATAAAATCAAACACCTCATCGTTTGGTCCGTTTCATGTTCAGGGCAGGACAAAAATTTTAATCTGATTTGTCAATACCAGTACATGATTCTTAAAGGATTTTTCAATATCATAGAACATAAATTTCCAGTGGTTGGTCATACCTACATGTTTTCTGACAGAGATTTTCGGCGAATAGAAAAAAACCTTCGAAAACACGAAAAAATATACACACCTGAAGAATACCGAAATATTATTCTCAAAAGCTCAAAAAAATCGATCGTAGTAGATGTGAAAGAACATTTATATGACGTAGAAGATGTTCAGAGAGATTTAAAACTGATTAATAGATCGAAAAATACATTGGGGGCAAAAAGTTTAATTCAGGGATGAAGTGAAATGGCTCCAAATAGATACTTTTGGCAGTTATAAGTATAAAAAAATTTACGATCTGTAACGTAGTAATTCCATATACCGTTAAATGGCGTGGTTTGTACATCGACCTTTTGTCTTGACTATATCCGTCGAGTGACGTTGACAGTTAAGTTATGGACAGGAGACGTTGACCTATCTGTTTTGAGTGAGATTATCCGCCCAGAAAGAGGGTGGGGGATTTTTCGAGACGCCATTTGCGAGCGTGGTTTATTTCGGTCTTTTTTACTCACCGGTTGGAAGGAATCTTCCAGAATTCCTAAGTTTTTGTGTGAAGTCGTGACAAAGTGTGCCCAGGCGTGGTGATCCCATCCCGCGGCGGCGGTGCAAGCCTAATACCTTTCTGGATGGAGCCTTCGTTGTACTAAGATTGTGCGTAGTACACATGCATTATGCATACCACGCGACGGATGCACACGAGTCTATAACCTTGCTGGACGGTGTTTCTACTATGGCTGTTTAATTCAAACCCCTTGCAGTCGTACAAGGTATGTTTTCTACTGTTTTTTGGTACTAGTAGAACCCCTGAATCTAAAACATGTAACCATGTGGCATCATACATTCATCTTGTGCCTGCTAGGAACCTGTTGAAGTTAATGTTAGGCCTATCTAGTAGTTTTCCTTGAAGCTAAGGAATAGTTTACAGTGTAGAAGTAGGTAATCTTTCTCAACTGTATTTTGCAACTTTGTAATTGAGATGCTTCTCAATTACAGGGGTTTTTTTGTACGGGCCTGCCCTTCATCGCGTGCTGGCAGTACCTCGCCAGTTCAACGCACCTTCTAGAGGGTGGAACCCATTCAACGGAGTGCGGCTGTTCTATGTGGCCTCGGCCAGCCCAGGGGACTCTTCGGCACGGTTCAGTATACCCTATTCCCGGTATAGCAGCCGGTTACACTGCTATTGGCGCTCAACTTATAATCTATCATATTACTGGTGCGTTTTGCAAATTATTATAACTAATATCAGTGCGGAGAGTATTAGAACAACCGAACCATGCTTACTTTCAACTTTACCTACCTTATGGAACGGCGTTAACTAAATTAAATCTAATCTAATTTAATCTAATCTACCTTTACCTACTACCGTTTGTTACTGTATTACCTATTACTAGTTAAGTAAGCACATTGCAATCATCTCAAGGGTCCCACCATTGCTCACCATTGTGTTTAGCCGAGGCACATTTACCTCTTAGTCTTATACTTGAAATTATAATGATAACCTACCTTTTGTTGAAACACAACTGTATGTATGCTCCTGTATAATAAATGCATCATCCGACCTCAAACCGAGCGAATCTTTTTTATTTAATACCCTTTCGATTCAGTACCCCTTTCGGGCCATAATAGGGAGGAGGCCTTATTCAATTGTAACAGTGGCGCCCAACGTGGGGCTTTTCTTGAGATGATTGTCATGTCAGTTAGCTGTGACAAAATTGCATGTGTGTTACTTATTATGTAAGCTAAAAAAAAAAAAAAACTATTGTCTACTTTTTAATTTATATATTATAGTAATTACCTCATCATAATATTAAGTCATATTTCTTTAATCTTAAGTCATATTGTGAACTTGAGGTGATTGCAATATCGTACCTACTTTTAAAAAAAAAAAACTTACCTTAACTTTTTACTTTTGTACTTTTTCCTTGAGTACTTTTTAAAACATGGAAGAACGCCCCATTATTGACGTTCCGGCTGTGCCTGCCTTGGCTCCCAGCGGCAAGCATCAGTCTGTCTCTTTACTAAATCTAAAATTTGACGGGACGTCTTGCGTTCGTGCGTTTTTGCAACGTCTAGAAGAGTTGTGCGGCTCGCGCGGAATATCCGAGCTTCAGTTATTTGCTTCAGCGCCAGAATTATTCGAGGGAGATGTTTTATGCTGGTTTAGAAGTGTTAAGCCTGAAGTAAAGAACTGGTCCGAACTCAGGAAGTGTTTGGTCGATGAATATTTACCCTACGATTTTGATCGCCGGCTTATGCAGGAATTCCGCGCACGTACTCAGGGTCCCAGCGAAAATATCGTAACATTTGTGGCTGTGATGCATAACTATTTTAGTCGTTTGTCTTACCCCGTTTCAGAGAAGGATAGGTTTGATATTGTTTTTCAAAATATTCGCCCCGAGTATTCAGTCCCTTTATGTACGACTGAAATTACTTCACTTAAGAGACTGAAAGAGTTGTGCAGAATGTTAGAGTGCGGCAAATACCGTGAACAGACTTTTGTCGAGCCAGCTAAACCGTCTAGTGGTTCCATGGCACCCGATTTGGCTTGTAAAAACTTCAAAGCTCGGTCGGCTACGGTTGCAGTTGTCTCCACAGAGAAAAAGTTCTGTGCACGTTGTCGGGTTGAAACTCACTCTTTGTCTGAGTGTAAGTCTACTGCTGTTGTGTGTTTTCGTTGTGGTAAGAGTGGGTTCGCATTCCCAAAGTGTCCTAATTGTCATTCTTCCCCAGTGAGCAAAGACTCAGCTAAGGTTTCAAAAAACTAGGTTCTACGAACTCTCGAGACAACTCCGAAAAATTTGATGACGCAGATTGGAAGCGTTACCTAAAACAATTAACCTTTTTCTTTTCTACTTACAAAAAAGTCTCGACAGTTCGTAATAGTTACTTATATAATGATAATCGTCCGTATGTTTCGGTTGAAATTTCTGACTACCCCTTTCGTGGTTTGTTAGATTCCGGTTCCACTATTTCTATTTTGGGATCTACTTATTCTGAGTTTTTTTTGAAGGCCGGAGTCACTCTACACGGTTGTGATGATATTACCCACATCTCCACCGCTACTGACTCCCGTGCCGTAGTTCGCGGTTACTTTTTATTGCCAGTCAAATTTGATAATTTAATCAGAACTATTAAACTTTTCGTTGTTCCGGAGGTGTCTACTCCCCTGGTTTTGGGCGTTGACTTTTGGAAGAGTTTTGATTTAGCCCCAAAAATTTTTGGAAACAATTTGTTCTTTTCCCCTTCGAATGTTTCCGAGATTCGATTTTTAAGGCCGTTAGACCAGTTGTCTACCGACCAACAGCGCGTTGTGTCTTCGTTGATGGAAAAATTTGAATCCATTTCCTTCGACAAAAAAGGCCTAGGACGTACTACCCTCCTTGCTCACACTATCGACACTGGAGACTCGCCTCCGATTAAACAACGGTACTATCCAATGTCACCTGAAAGAATAAAGGAGCTGAGCCGTCAGTTGGACGAAATGTTGGACCAAGACGTCGTCGAGTCCAGCTGTAGCGCGTGGAATAATCCTACGCTCTTTACCCCTAAAGCTAACGGCGAGTTACGCTTTTGCATCGATAGTCGTAGGCTAAATTCTGTGAGCAAGCATGATGCGTATCCTTTACCTTACATATCTAGAATTCTTGATCAACTACGAGATGCAAGGTTCTTAAGCTCCATAGATCTTAAAAGTTCCTTTTGGCAGATTCCTCTGGATAGTGCTTCACGTGAAAAGACCGCATTTACCGTACCCGGGCGTGGTCTTTTCCATTTTAAGGTCATGTGCTTCGGCCTAACTTCAGCCCCTGCTACCCAGCAAAGACTCATGGATAAGCTATTCGGTCCTGAGTTCAACGATAGGGTGTTCGTTTACTTAGACGATATAATTATAGTGAGTCGTGACTTTGAGGAGCACATTTCGTTGCTTTCCAGAGTATTACATCGCTTGACTTCCGCTAATCTTACCATTAACCTATCTAAGTGCCAATTTTTCCGCAAGGAGCTAAAATATCTCGGTTATGTAGTCGATGATCGTGGTCTACATACTGATCCTGCTAAAATACAGTCTATTGTGGAATACCCCACACCTTCGAACCGCAAAGAAGTTAAGATGTTCTTAGGAACAGCGTCGTATTACCGACGTTTTATCAAAAATTTCAGTTCCATAGCAGCACCACTTAACGCTCTTACATCAACCGGCAAGAACGCCCCGCCTTTTGATTGGACTGAAGTTGCAGAACAGTCTTTTCAAGAATTGAAGTCAGCATTAGTGTCGGCCCCAATCTTAGCTTGCCCAGATTTTTCTAGGCCCTTTTCCGTTCATTGTGACGCATCTAGTTACGGAATCGCGGGTACCCTAACTCAAATTCTGGAGGATGGTCTTGAACACCCGATTGCGTTTGCTAGTCGTTCCCTGAATAGGGCTGAACGTAATTATTCTGCAACTGAGAGAGAGGCCTTGGCAGTGGTGTTTTCCGTGGAACACTTCCGTCCGTACTTAGAAGGTGGTCCTCAATTTAAAATTATTACTGATCATTCCAGTCTTAAGTGGTTCTTTAATTTGTCTAACCCCACAGGCCGTCTCGCCCGTTGGGGATGTCGTCTTTCACCCTACGACTTCGTTATCGAACACCGCAAGGGTAAAGATAACGTAGTTCCAGACGCATTATCGCGAGCTGTTCCTGTTCTCGCTATAGATCCCGACTACCCTTCCGCTGAGGACCCGTGGTTTGATCACTTACTTAATAAATGTACCAAATATCCTAAATCTTGTCCTAATTATTCTGTTATCGATGGTAGGTTATGTAGGTACTCTAAAAATAAGTTCGGATTTTCGAGTGAATTCGACTGGAAGGAAGTCGTTCACTCTTCTAAACGCTCTGAAGTTTTAGAATTTATTCATAGTCGTGATAATTACCCTCATTTTGGTATTTTTAAAACCTTTAAGCAATTGTCTTTGCGCTATTTTTGGCCCAAAATGTATCAGGATGTGGTACATTTTGTAAACGCGTGTGAGGTTTGCTCCGCTTACAAGCATTCGCAAGAGCCACCCAAAGGTCTCATGGGCGATCCCAAAGTTTGCTCCCGTCCTTTTGAAACCATAAGTATCGACTTGGTTGGTCCCCTTCCGCGTTCTAGGGCTGGTTTTACTTTTTTACTAGTTGTTGTTTGTTGCTTTTCTAAATATTGCTTATTATTTCCTCTAAGAAGAGCGGTTGGCAAGTCTATTGCACAGTATCTGGAGAATGGGGTTTTCTTGACGCATGGCGTCCCACGCACAGTGATTGCTGATAATGGTACGCAATTCACTGGAAGTGAACTAAAAGCCCTGTTCCAGAAATATGACATTCCTCAGATACATTACACTCCTCGTTATTGTCCACAAGTCAACACTGTGGAAAGATACAATAAAACTATCGTGGTTGCTGTCTCGATTCTGGTAAAGGATGACCACCGTTCGTGGGATACTACCTTGTCCAAAGTCCAATTTGCATTAAATTCGGCGGTTAACGAGACGACTCGTTTTACACCTTTCTCCCTGGTGCATGGTCGCGAAGCTGTTCCTAGTGGTAAATTTTATGGTCCCGCCAGTTGTCCCTTGTCGGATCTTACTTGTGCTTCACGCGATGAATACATTTCTAAGCTTGGGGGTTTACAGGACATCTTCCACAAAGTCGAGGAAGCTATCGCAAAAGCTCACTTAAAAAGCGCCGTTTATTATGATAAAGGACGTCGTTCTTGCGAATACAGTATAGGTGATCTGGTTTGGAAAAAAACCTTTCCTCAAAGTGATGCTAGTAAATTTTTCATGGCTAAATTGGCCCCTAAATACGAAAGGTGTCGTGTAATTGGTAAGCGTTCACCTCTGGTCTACGAGCTAGAGAGCTGTAGTACTGGTAAGCACTTGGGTGCTTGGCATATCCAATATCTAAAGAGTGATAGTTCTGATTGAATTTGTTCTTTGTTAGATTGTACAGCCCGGACAGAAAGGAATATTTTGGTTTGATAACATCGGTTCTGGCAGTTGGTATTTTTTGGTCACGGTTACTTTTTGAAAAGAATATTTTATATTTATATATAGTAGTAGTGTAGTTATTATTCTTGTCTAATTGTATCCATATTGTATTTGTTTAACATTTAATTAAGGGGCGGTTTGTTGGAAACCCCTACCAAATAAAAAGCCTATTCCATACCGTAGTTGTAGCTGTAATTAGAGTCTCAGGACTAAGTTGCCTGGGCCTCGTTGCGCGGGTATTGATCGTTTTTCGTTGAACAGTATTTCAACCTACTGTTGAATAAGTTCTATTTTTATTTCTTAGTTATAACACTTCGCATGATTTATCTCTATTTGGTCGGTTTGATGCTACCTGTGTTAGTCTATTCGTTTTTTTTGCTTGAAGCAACGTTGTTCTCGTTCCAACTTCGTTTGTATACCCATTTTGCTGTGTAGGTTAGAACTCTAATCCTAGCGGCAACTCTTGTCATTTAATTTTCCTATTTGATGTTTCAGGTTCCTATGCTTATAAGCTGGGGGTCCAGCTTGAATTTTGCTTTTACTATTGCAAAATTCTTCCGATTGGGGGGGTCATTGTAACGTAGTAATTCCATATACCGTTAAATGGCGTGGTTTGTACATCGACCTTTTGTCTTGACTATATCCGTCGAGTGACGTTGACAGTTAAGTTATGGACAGGAGACGTTGACCTATCTGTTTTGAGTGAGATTATCCGCCCAGAAAGAGGGTGGGGGATTTTTCGAGACGCCATTTGCGAGCGTGGTTTATTTCGGTCTTTTTTACTCACCGGTTGGAAGGAATCTTCCAGAATTCCTAAGTTTTTGTGTGAAGTCGTGACAAAGTGTGCCCAGGCGTGGTGATCCCATCCCGCGGCGGCGGTGCAAGCCTAATACCTTTCTGGATGGAGCCTTCGTTGTACTAAGATTGTGCGTAGTACACATGCATTATGCATACCACGCGACGGATGCACACGAGTCTATAACCTTGCTGGACGGTGTTTCTACTATGGCTGTTTAATTCAAACCCCTTGCAGTCGTACAAGGTATGTTTTCTACTGTTTTTTGGTACTAGTAGAACCCCTGAATCTAAAACATGTAACCATGTGGCATCATACATTCATCTTGTGCCTGCTAGGAACCTGTTGAAGTTAATGTTAGGCCTATCTAGTAGTTTTCCTTGAAGCTAAGGAATAGTTTACAGTGTAGAAGTAGGTAATCTTTCTCAACTGTATTTTGCAACTTTGTAATTGAGATGCTTCTCAATTACAGGGGTTTTTTTGTACGGGCCTGCCCTTCATCGCGTGCTGGCAGTACCTCGCCAGTTCAACGCACCTTCTAGAGGGTGGAACCCATTCAACGGAGTGCGGCTGTTCTATGTGGCCTCGGCCAGCCCAGGGGACTCTTCGGCACGGTTCAGTATACCCTATTCCCGGTATAGCAGCCGGTTACACTGCTATTGGCGCTCAACTTATAATCTATCATATTACTGGTGCGTTTTGCAAATTATTATAACTAATATCAGTGCGGAGAGTATTAGAACAACCGAACCATGCTTACTTTCAACTTTACCTACCTTATGGAACGGCGTTAACTAAATTAAATCTAATCTAATTTAATCTAATCTACCTTTACCTACTACCGTTTGTTACTGTATTACCTATTACTAGTTAAGTAAGCACATTGCAATCATCTCAAGGGTCCCACCATTGCTCACCATTGTGTTTAGCCGAGGCACATTTACCTCTTAGTCTTATACTTGAAATTATAATGATAACCTACCTTTTGTTGAAACACAACTGTATGTATGCTCCTGTATAATAAATGCATCATCCGACCTCAAACCGAGCGAATCTTTTTTATTTAATACCCTTTCGATTCAGTACCCCTTTCGGGCCATAATAGGGAGGAGGCCTTATTCAATTGTAACAGATCCTAATACTACAATAAAGACTCAATTTTTGTTAGTTGATGTAGCAAGTAAAGGCACTGTTATAAGGCCAGATAACATAGAAATGAGAAGAATACAATATTTACGACGTGAAATATCTGAAGAAAAAAAAAATATTAGAAGCAAATTGCATACCTTTTGAAAATCGATTTTTCTATAAAAGAATAATTAATAACTAATAATAAATAACAAGTGTAAATATTGAGTGTATAAGTACATAGTGAATTTCTTTAATTAATTAATATTTAAAAAAAAATCTGTTTTTTGTTGATAACGTACAGTACCGAGGGACAAACTAATGGATAATAACTTGAATATAGTAAAATTCCTTACAGAGTATACTATTTAAAGCTCCATAAACCAAACGAAAGATAACAAATTGGTTTACTTATTAATAGAATGAGGATATTTTGAACAATAAATCGTTATTGCACTAAGCTGATGTATTAATATTAGGATAAAAATCGGGTTAAGTGAAAAATTGTAATTTTTATATAGTAATTGTAATATAAGCGCTATTTCTTTCATACCATTATATAGAAAAAAAAATTTTTGTATACCTACAAGTTAATTTATAGTTTTTACTGCTATTTTTATTTGTAGAATTGAAAATAAAACTGTCAATATTTAAAGTCAATATTTGTCAATATTTGCGTCAAATTACTAATATGTCAGTTAACTCCTTCTCGAATTGAACCCTTTAATTGGTATTAGAAGAAGATAGAAGAAGACAAACAGATAGATGGGTATCTAATTGTTCATCGTTTAATACGTTTTAACTTATCGAATAATTGTAGCGCTTCACACTAGCTTCTGCCCGCGGCTTTACCTGAGTGGTAGTTAGATAAAAAGTAGCCCTTGTTGTTCCAGTCCAGACCCACACCATGTTTTATTTATCGTTCAGTCATTATAGCGTGACCGGTACCGGGATAAATAATCAAGTCGGTCCCAATCGTCACCAGATGCCCAGAACACTGGCGGCATTGCCATGTTGTATGGCAATTCTAATTTGGTGACCGAAATAGAAGTCATTCCAGTCACATGTGGTTTAATTGATTTGTTCAATTGATTACCAAATATTATCAAAAAGATATCTAATTACTTATTTAAATAAGGAGTTTTGGAGTAAATAAAGTGGCTCGCTTTGCTCGCTCCGTGCTAAGTTTACTATTCAAACCATACCAGCCACTACGCTCCTCGCAACCTATTTGCTGTTTGTCTAACTGAATAGTATTCAGGAAACGAAATTGTTTGTTTGAAATGAAATGTTTCTAACTGACACACCAGTGTTCCAGTGTACGGTGTGGAAGTAGGGATACTCATACCTAGAAGACATACAAATGTCGTCGAGTAGAATAAATTGAGTAAAAACTACACGCGAATTCCTTTTTATGATTTATAACAAAAGTAAAAAGCAGTTTACCAGAGTTGTATCTAAGTCGGTACGTTACGGACATTTTAGATGAACATCGCCGCTAGTAATAAACCAGGGCTTAAGTCCTCGATGATTTAGTGATGTCCTTTGTCGTGTGTTACAATTAAAAGAAGCTTAGCGTTTAAACAACGAAATATTGGTGTATTCACCCAGGACCATATACAGCACAACAGCATAATACTTGTACTGTGGCAACCAGATGATTGATGAACTACTTATATTTCCTCTTGTGGTAACATACTGACTTGATGGTTTGTGAAGAGCAGCAATCTGACTCATACTCCCCTGTGGTAATGCTAAAGGCAACAAGGTAGTTATGGATACCCCTCACCTCTCTGCCCTTAATTTAAGTCTAGGATATTTTTTTGCATGCATTAGCATTCTTTCGCTTGTAAGAATAAATGTGTTGTTCGCATAAGTGCCAATTCAGCGGTCTCGATGCAATACGACTGCATCTGGCGATGTAGTGCCATTATTAAATCACTTTCAAATCGATGTGGACATAATCATTTAGTTTTGTTTTTAAATTTACTTAATTAACCATTAATTTTTAGTTTTAAACCCGTTCCCACGTTCTCAAAACAAGAGTAGGTCCTACGCAAAGCAAAAAGCAAAACCGCGGTAAGAGCTAGAAGTCATTATTACCTATTTTGTTCCTTGCTCGTCTCATTGCTAGATTAATGCCTCTTTCGTTGCAGTCTAGCGTTAGTTCGAAGCGTAAAGCTTATGCCTTAACCACAAAGGTGGTCGGACACCACTTATTGGATACGCGTTCGGTTATTACGCTATTAGCAGCCTTCACTCTGTGTAATCACTTTCTGGGCTCATAGCCTGCGATGACAAAGTGGACCCATAGCCTGCACTTGGCACTGTGGAAACGCGTTATTGAATAAGGAATATTGAAAGGTGTCTTCGGGCACTGAAGTTGTTTTATGGTCAAAGAACTTATAATTCAACTGGAATTGGAATACTACTGAATAGAGGACTCTTTAAATCTTAGTAATATAACAAATACCTGTAGAACAGTATATAAAGTTTCGTTATCAGAAAACGATATTAAATTTCTATTTATTTTATACTAGTTACTATTTCTACGGGAGCTTATCACGTTACAATGTAATAGTCAACAAAACCAAGGCTTTCGATTCGAGAGCTCCTGAATCTGTTATTGACAGGCGAGACAGAGGAAAAACATACGTACTTTTATTTACCCAAAAAACTAACATAAAAATACAGTGTTGCCTTGAAAGTGTGTCGTGTTATTGAATTCTATCTCTCCAGCGTCGAAGAAAGCAGACAAATTGGTCACCCGGGGAGGCTCCGTTTTTATTTCCATAGCCTATTCGCTGCTTGTCGCTCGGGCTACCTTCACACAGACAGCCGTCTAACCAAGTAACCTAATGCCATATCATACACCATATCAATAACGATAAACGTTTATCAAAGAGCTTTCAATTCTAGAGAATCTTGTACCTGTAGATCAGGTACAAAATTATATGTTGTCATCGAAACATCATTGATCATATTCTCGACTTCCCATCCTCTTTATCATCGATTTTCTTCACAATAGCGGGAAGTACATGAGAGCTGAAATGAATTTCACGAACCATAGGTTAAATACTTGTATTATACTTGTAAATAGGTACTTACATAGAACCATGAACTAATTTAATTGTTCATTTTCCAAAACACAGCCTAACTAAAAGTTGGTTGAACCGACTTTACGTGTTTATTTAGGGATATTGAGGGTTATTTCGAATTCCACGCCTGTTTTCTATACAAACTCTGGCAATCTTCTCTGAAATATTGAAAGCATATCACTCCCGACGCGAGATTGTCTTTGTATGTAAACAATCTTGATGGTATATCTCACCGTCTCCTTTTATTTGCCAAACGGCTACAAAAAATAATGTTCTTTTCAACCTATTTGAAATTATTATAATGAATTCTATCAGCTTAAAATATAGCTATCTGTAATTAATGTCATAATCATAAGTGTAACAAGGTAATTAGTTATTTTTTGACATAACTATTAGAAAAAAAACATTTATTTGCTTAGAAGTGTACAGAAAAATAAAAAACTGGCGGCATTGCTACGTTGAATGCAAATGCTAATACGCTTGTACAGGTATGAGCCAGTTCTTGGGTCATGATGTGTTTCCACCAGACGCCCAAAATTAAAAAAAACTAAAATAAATAACTAAAATAAATAAAATAAATAATAATAATAATAAATAACCCTTTTCCCCACGGGTGCAGGGTTTCGACTCCAAAAGGCTCAAATATTACCTTGCGCAAATGTGCCGGTCTTGGCCTTACCAAGTCCGGCACATTTGCGGCTTTCGAGTTCCTCGGCACAATCAGCCGCCGCATCAGCTCTAACGGAAGTCCCCGACAAATGGGATGCAGCAAGGGTTTCGACGCAAGTAGCGTCCCACACTAGCGTCCCACACTAGCGTCCCCATATTTGAAGAGAACAATGTTTCAAATAAATACATTTTATTTAGAACCGTAACAAAGCATGCCTTCTACTATCTAGAAAGATCACAGTGGTTTATGGTTCACGTGGGAAACGAAATAGAGAAATACGTGTGTAGGGGCATCGTCGCCTCTTCCATAAATATTAGATTCGATGGGAAGCACCGAACACGACCGAAACACGGAAATCACACGGAGTATTTACATGCAGTAATACAACTTTGAGGTTGGAGCTCAGTGACAAAACGTTAATTGAATAAAAGGTTATTGTTAAGGTCTAGATTGAATTTCGTTACATGAAGGGTTAAGTCTATACATAACTACAATAGTTACCAAGATATCGCGAATTTTTTGTGGGTACCTAATAATAAGTAATATAAAAATGTAGTATATTATTTTATGTATTATAAACAGTTCTTGCAGCGATAAATATATACTTTTAGAGACAATTTGTTGATACACTTTTGGAAGGGTCCTACAATTTTTTTGAAAAATACATGCCTTATTATCCGCTGATACTGTGACTTTCTATAAGTGAAAGTGTTTTAAAATCGATTAAGTCGTTTTTAAGTTTATCCATTACTCACGATATTAGTTTAGAAAGCGAGGGCACGTGCCTCAGCCTACCTCTCATAGATCTTCAAGTAACTGAAGAAATGACGCCCACCTAACCTTGGGAATACTGTCGTAAAGATTTTATTTATATTTCATTAGGTAGGCAAGCAAGGCACAGATAAATTGTCTTGATTAAAATTTCAATAATAAAATAAAAACGAGCGAGCCTTACAGTCGCATACGATGTGTAACATCTGACATCTCACCTTTGTAATAAGAAACATTGTTTTAAATGCTCCTTAGATAGCTAAACTCACGTATTTTATATTATTGTATATTATTCTGCACATCAAAGCAACATTAACATTATATCCTGAATTAGTATATACATATAATTTAACACTTTATACACAACACTATATGTTAAGCGCACAACTTATGCGTTCTCCTTCTCTATTTCCCTTTCTCTTTCACGTCACACACGTATACTGTTGACTAACAGATCCAAACTTTTGGAATATCTGATGGAAAACTCTACCACAGCGCGCACTCATTGGTCAAATTAATAGCGCTTCACCGGCTTCCTGTTACACACTTCCGTACCTCTTCACGAAATCAATCCCACAGATTGCAGGAAAACGAGAGGAAAGATAATAAATATCAATAAATCAAATATTACCAACAAAGTGACCAAAAATATAAACGCTACAAACATCGCTACGAACGGCGCTACTCAATGAGTGTTTAATCTTCATTTCTCGAGTATCTCTACTGCTTTTATCTATTGTGGTCAAGACCTATAAGAGACTCATGGCTCCTTTTACAAGCGCTTATGAAAATGTATGTTCGTATAAAGACAGTAAGTAATATTTGTGAGGGACGACGCTTCCGATAATTTCCATTTACACTGTGTCGTTTGGAGTGCTTTCAAAGTAATTCAACTGTCTCAAATTGGAATTAATAAGATGAATTTGAAATTTCCTGACTCACTTATAAGTAGGCTAGCTTATTATGTAGACTCCTAATAGGTCATCAGGTGGTTTGATATGTTAATTAACTCTGAGAAATCTTTTTAGAAATTGAAGGTTTAATTCCATTTGTACTTCAAATATTAACCAAGTAATTATATTAATTTTTAAGGTTCTGAAGTTCACAAGGAACCTATAGTTTCGCTGTTCGTCTGTCTGTCTATCCACCCCTAATCTTGCTCTTGCTCGCAGACTGTTTTATCGTGATCAAATTTTACAAGATAATAGGTATGTATTATGAAATAAATACATAAAAATAACAGTTTTTAGGGATGTAAAGTGGGGTTGATTTTTCTAATATATTACTACTTCATCGTGTGGCGTTTTGAGTAACAGCCTGATTTGTAAACCTTTATCACATCTCATCACATCACATCGTCGCTTAACATCAGGCGAGTTCGTGGTCAAACGTAGGTCTATCTATGATAAAAAAAAACCTTAAAAAAAACAAAAAGGCCGATACATTTTTTTTTTGCTACTTATTAGATGGTGTTGAATTGGTTTAGGAGCTGACCACTAGTCATTCTTAACTTTACTGACTTCGGAAGCCTTCACTGTGAGTTGTCACCTGCACTTGCCCAATCTATTTTGGTTTGATTTACGCGTCGGTAGGTACATACGAGTACAGTAGCGAGTTAAGTTACGTCAAGTAAAAAAACTCACACAGCAAAAGATTATCGACCGACCGTAAGGTCTGGCATGTTGTTTAAAAACAATGACTTCTGTGACGCAGTAGGCCAAGGTCCGGTTGAGCCGCAGAAGTTTGCGGATACGATTCCCGCCGCGGGACTGTTTGTACCTGCAATTATCTGTAAGTATTTGTCTCGGATCTGGGTGAAACGTATAATATTTTTAAGTATTTACAAAAAAAAGTATATATATCAGTCATGCGGTACCCAGAACACAAGCTTTGCTTATTATAAGGCCAGATGTAAAATGACCGGCATTATTTATTATTTATTTAATATTGCACAATTTTGAAAACATTGTGTTGACAAAACGGCCTGTACAACTCTGGTATCCTAAGTTAAAACAGTCGCGGGTAGACCACAAATAAGCAGTTGGCTCTGTCTTTCTAGTGAGCTTCCTAAAATAAAAATCATAAATAAATATTGGTGGACACCACACAACATTATGTAGCCCCAAACTAAGCATAGCTTGTATTATGGTGACCAGATGATTAATAAAATACTTATATATATGTAAATACATACTTATGATACTTTATAACACCCAGAAAAAGAACAAACACCTATGGTCATCACACAAATGTTTATCCTTGGAAGGAATCAAACCCTCGACTTACAGCGCGGAAGGCAGAGCTAATACCAACTGAGCTGACAGGCCAATCAAAGTAAAAATATAGATAAATTCGCTAAAACCCACCACGAGTTACTGGCGATCGCTTCCACATAAAGCACAAAGCTCTAGTGCCCGGGTTATATTTAGGTATAATAGTTCTGGCCTAAAACGGTAAGCGTTACACGCTATTTGCGAGTGCAGTTAGCAATTTCCTACAAATGCCCATACTCAATGGAAATATAAATATTCTGCACTAAAAGCATCCAGGACAGAGGACGCTAGAATATTCTATCCCCTTTGCCTACCAAATTTTAGTTTATTACAACGGCCAGGGATGGAGCACATTTGGATTTGGCACCAGATTGTTGAATATTTGAGAAATGAGAGGTTTTTATAACATTCTTAACTGGGGAACAACAGACGTTTACCATAAATAAATAATGCCGGACATTTCACACAGCATCATCTGGCCCCAAAGTAAGCAGAGCTTGTGTTATGGGTACCACATGACTGATTATAATACTTATACACTTTTTTTTTGTAAATAAATACATATTATACAATGATCTTTTCTGTTCTGTTGTACCGTTTTTTAAGTAAAAAAGAATAGATTTCTTCGTTGTCTGTATGTCAAGACTTTTTTTGTCAAGAACGCATAATATAATAAATGGAAATTAATATCAAATAGTCTACGGATACTGTATAATAATGGAGCTATAAAAAATCAAGTTACTATGTCAACGCAATAAAAAAATACGATTGAAATACTGTCATTTTCGCTGTATATTTTGACACTACAGTGTAAATCAAAACCTATCGTGTATTTTCCTTTGACCTAGAATCATGAAATTTGGCAAGAAGCAAAGTTTCACAACACAAGTAAAGGAAAAAATAGATAACTGTTAATTTGTAGTAATAAAAAAACCTTTTATGCGATGCAAATATAACGACCATGATATATTGCAACATTTTTTCAATTGAAAATGAATTGACAATACAGTTTAAGAAACTTTATTCTCACAAAAGAATTTACAATTTACTTAAATATGAGAACTTAAAAAAATAACTAAATAAGTACTTTGATTAGTAATTGTAGTATGTAACCGATGACAAAATAACCATTATGATGAAAAGTAAGTACCTTTTTATGCGCGACTGTGTAGACTTAACTCTTAATTTCTATTACAGAATAGCTATGGTATACATTATCTCTTCAAGAAATAGGAAAATGTTCACGATACCTGACACCTACTCGGCTGCATTCATTTCGTCCATTCTAGGTAATTTGTTCTAAAATGTTTGACAAGTGTCAAACATTTTAGAAGCACACTGTAGTCGGTTATTTTTAAACATGTCTGTAAATTATCAAGTATCCATGTGTAATCAACCTTTAGAAACGATCTAAAAACTAATATATTCTGGGTTCGTGGCTGTTGAATTTTAGGTCAAAATAATTGCTTATCATCGAGGTTTTGTTGTTCTATTTGAAGTTTGAAACCCTAATAGAAACGGAAAATTCGTAAAGCGGTAAATTAGGACCGACACTATCGCATTGTCACAATGATTGATTCAAGCTCGGCCATTAATATAATTTACATTCGAACACAATACATTCTATTGAATTGCACTCTAGCGGAAAGTCGTTGAAATAGCATAAAAGTTTAATTAAAACCTTTTTACAAATAAAGCGGATGCAATATTAATTTGTTGTAATGAATTTTAATTATTTACTACGAGAGACCCAGTTCCATGGAGGAAGGCGACTCGCTGTGAAACACTTTAGGTGAGAAGTAACTGAATTCTTTGAGATGGATAAAAGAAAAATAATTTTACTGAACAAAGACACATTATTTTGTTAACTCATCTTCTGAAATTAATTATTTAGGTTGACTTTAGAAAATGTTTCCGAATTGTGATACTTTATGATGTACCTAAGTATTATAAAACGATAAACTAATTGTAATTTTAAACAATATACTAGCTAGGGTAATTCGAAGTACACGCTCCGAAAAAGGTGTTAAATAGAGAGCTAGCGAGCAATGGCACGGGATGATAGAGCTAATTCAATTATATACAAAAGCGCATACGTTTGGCAAAATATCCAAAGTCAAGTCAAAACATTTTCCATTCAATAAAATCACAAGGACCACTTTGAATCGTCTTCTTACATGCTAGTGAATCTAGGTGCTGGTTCTTCCCAACCCCAGTTCAAGAAGAATCCGGCAAAAAAACTCGTCTGGTCTTAACACTTTTTTGTATTAAAAACTCAAGCATATCGCAACAATGGCTAGAATTTGTGCCCAGCGTCTTATTTTAAAACTATATATATTTTAAATGAACGTTCAAACTGTTCTATTTCACTAGGAGGTGGTGGGGCCTGGCATTGCTTTTGCTCTTCGGCACATCGGTAGCTGTGATCACTGAGATGGTGCAGCGGTTTGAGTCAAACCCCACCTTTATGGTGCAAGAAGAAACCGTGCAAACAACCAGGGAGTTTCCTTCTGTTCTCGTCTGCCCCGAAGTTCTGTTCCTAAACTGGAAGGTTAACAAGTTCTTGCAAAACATGTGAGATTTTAATCATTATATTTTGTAAAACCGCTGTAATTAATTACTTAGGTATATGAGCATGAACGGTAGAGGTAAATTTAGGCAAACATAATCCAAATTAGTATTAGGTGTTTATTTTCCCCAGACTAGTAAGCTTAGCTGTGTTTAAGTACATTAGTAATATTATTGTTTTTTTTTTAGGTTCTGGATAGCCTGACACGCATTTTATACATTTTCAGCAAAATTCCACCCAACCTAAATATAAGCTACATAAAAAAAACGATTAACCAGCTTGCAGCATTTTTCTCCCCCGATGTGCTGTACAAGACCATTGACTTGGAGAATCTTGAACTGCTTCTGGAGTACAATGATATGGACCTGCACACGGCTGGGCAGCTCCTCACCACAAGTTGTGAAGATGCTTTGATCAGGTTACTAGTTTTAACGTCGCGTACCTGGACATAGGCATAGATGTATAGGCTTTTTATTTCCATATATTTCATCAACTTCAAATTATTGGTACCTAGTTATATGTTAACAATGGTGGTTAACTCTCAGCATTTCATGTGTTTCTAACCTAGGCAATATGCATTATTTATTTATTTTTATTTTTTTAAGCTAGACTCGCTCTTGATTAATTTGCAGATGTCGCTGGAACGGAATGTTGGTAAATTGCTCTGAGTTATTCTTCATGGAACTTACTGGTGACGGGTATTGTTGTGTCTTCAATGGACGATCTCTGAAACGGTACGCTATAAGTCCAAACTTCAATGTTGACGCGTATTTTATAAGTAATAATTACATGATCTATGAACATGTAATCATTAGCTTTCTAGCTAAAACATACATGAGTATGAGACACTTAATGAAAATAATTTACGGACTAATAGTAGCAAGAAAAATCTCCCATTTTCTTTGGTGCTGAGTATCGCCTTTGTCCTAATAAACCAGACTCTTGGTTGATCACTCCAAAAATCTGGGATCCTCGTACTAAGCGACACTGTGGCCAAACTCAGCTGTTGCTCCGTATCTGGTGCAGTCATCGTTCCAGGTACGGTATTGCTGGCAGTGGGTATGCTATGAGTCGGTGCGGTAGCCATTGGTTTCTCTTATTTCTTTTCACTCCAATAAAATCCAAGAAAAAATCACAATAGTCACAAATAAACTGTTCACTTTATTGTCCGGGGTCACCAATGTAAATGTCTTTATATTATGAATATTAATGTCTCTTTCTATATATATATTTACTTTACTTCACTGTAATTTTTGCAGGAAATTTAAATTACAACACAATGTCCAGACACGAAATAGAATCGTTTTTATTGAATGATATTACATTCGTCACGTTGGCTAATCAACGGTCATCGCACACGACTGACTGCTCTCCCCGAGGGGCGCGAGGAGGACAGCGTCTTACATTCCGTATCGTATTACAATATGTGTCTCTACAATGGAATCAAGCAGTAGATTTTTTTGACAAACTGCCTCTAGAACTAAAATGTGTTATTCACCAAAGAACAAAACTAAAGATTGAAGTCTTTTCTTCTGGAGAAACGTCTCTATTCGCTAGACGAAGTTTGAGCCGTTTTATGATAATAGATTTTCTTGATTGATTACATTGAAATGTGATCTGATTGTTAATTGTTAAATTATTAAGTTGGGAATTAACATTATAATATATTGCATGTTTACCATAATTTATTGATATATAATTTATGTTTTATAATTTATATTTCCGCATACAATGTAATTTGTCAATGGAATAAATAAACTATGAACTCTTATTTTGAACCAATGAATATGAACTAGAAACTTTCCAACAAGCACAAGTGCTTTGATACTTCACTAGCAAATGTAGAAAAAAACAGAAGTTTGAGATTCTTATAATGTGGTATTCCCTAACTTTTAAGACAATTTGAACATCGAGCAATTGAGGAAACATACACAACCAGGTACGCCGGCTTCAACAGTGGTCTAATGCTAGCCGTTAACCAGTCACAGAGACCCGTCAATGTAGACCTGTCATACAAATGGGTGAGTTATTAACAAAAAAAACTTTGCTATCTTACATTCATACTTTTCTTCCTTTTCCATAGTTTTTAGTGTACCCTGCGTTGTCGACTCAAAAGTACGGTTTTCATGATTACAGCTGGCTCTTCAAAGCGGTCAGCATTTCGTGGAATCGACCATCAACGGCACCCCCCTCAACCCTGGTTCAGAACAGTGGGCAGCGTTCACAATCAGCAACTTCCAGATTGAGGAGGACGCCAGCACCCTCAGTGAAGACCTCAAGAAGTGCCGCATGCGATCAGAGCGTACAGAATATTACCCTTTTTACTACCGGTATGTCTTTGATACTGGTTAAAGCTTTGGTGTGCAGGAAGACACGCTAGTACAAACCATACTCAATTACTTGTAACATGTGTAGACTACTTGTAACATGTCTTTCCACTCCTGTAGCCACCAGCAATGCATTGTCTCAGAACAGATTTGATTTGATTTAAACCACTTTAAATAAACGGTAAAGTCTATGATGTATTTTACACGTAACACTTCTTTGGTTAAAGAAGTACTACATGTAACCCTTAACTGACACTACCACGCACACTAGAATTACAAGACAATGATCGATTTATGATCGGGCCATTCACAAGGATCGATCACTTTAAGCGATCTGATTGCAGGAGGTACTGCATAGTGGAATGCGAGATGCACCGGGTCCTGCAAAGATGTAACTGTGTCATGAACATCCATCCCCTCCCGAGAGGAGTCAGTTATTGTAAAGCTCGTCACCTTCTTTGTGCTCAACACGCCAAAGGTAAATCGTTCTATAGCCCGCATCTCATTATCCATCTTAAATCTTAAATCACAAGGACCACATTGAATCGTACTCTTACGTGCTAGTAAGAGTACGATTCAATGTGCCTTGCCAATTTTATTACGGATGCCGAGCCGAGTTGGAGCAGATTCATCCCAAGCTTGTTTGTCATCTAAATAATCAGATATTTTATAATATGCTTAAATAGACAGTTTCTGTTTCATTACGATTTTTAAATTTGCCAATCGACAAATCTAACTCATCACTTGTCACTTGGGACCTTGTTATAGAAGAAGACTTCGAGAATCGTTTTCTCGTAGAAATGTTTTCTCTATTTCTTTGACTGCAGTATCGTACTGGCTTGTATATGATTCTCGGATTATAAACTAAACATAATGTTTGTTTGTTGTATAATTTATTCATTACATGGGTAATCAAACTGTTTTGTAATTTTTCAGTACCTTATGATAGCAACGAATGCAACTGTCCTCCGGCATGTGACGTAGCGACTGATTACGTCACAACAATTTCATTTCCACTGATACCTGGCACCCTCCCTGTTGATACCTTTTAGTAAGTAACCCTTGAGTATACAATAGAAGTAGAGCTCGTTCCAAAAAAACTACTTAAAATATTTCTGACGTCAAGCAGTAAAGCTTGTCAAGCTTGTTAAGAAATGTGTAGGTAAAAATAATATGAAAAGAATAATCTGCTGTTCTGTTATGGTACTAAGAATTCGGTTGATTTTGATTAACATGACATTAACGTTAGGTAATAGTTAAGTTTAAACATAACGTTGGTTTCAGTGAGGGGCTTGATTTTCGAAGGGTGACCATAGTTCGTGCATTCCTCAAAAGCCGCGTTGAACGCACCAACTCGCGCTTGTCCTACTTCAGCAGAATCGACTTGTTCTGTGAGTATCAAATCCTAAGTAATCAAATATGCACTCTGACTGAAATAAACTGATTAAATTGAATTAAATCCGACTTAGGTTTAATTCTATTTTTCTTTTTTTTCCGAATATTCCCTAAAGACTGAAAAAAAATAACTATTTTGTTTTTTCAGACACTCTTTAATTTGTATTTCATTGCGATTTCTAGGTATTGCATAGAGTTCAAGCAGATAAATAACTAATAATATGCTAATAAGATCTTCACCCTTAGTATTTTGTAGTGCCACACGTATCTTGGATGTCACCATTATCTCTTCAGTAAGTCCACTATTTTTTTCAGCTCAATTAGGAGGAGTCTTTAGTTTATTCTTCGGATGCAGTATTTTAACGCTTCTTGAACTAATTATCCTCGGAATAAATTGGCTGAAAAATTACATGCCTAAAACTACCATCAAGACAGAGAATTTAGAAAACTCTTTAAACCCGAAGAAGATGACGAAACGAGAAAATAAAAAACCTAACTTAGAATGAAGAGTGGAGTTTAGTAAAGCTACATCGTAGTTAATAGGACGATTTCTTAACCACCAAAAACCTTTATTGTGGCCTTACGACTGTTACAGCCGAGGATTCTGCATTGGAGGATATTTTCAAGCTCTTGTACTGGCATAGACATGGTATCAACATCAATGGTAATGTCTGTGTATGTCTGTGCTGAACATCAAGCCAACAGGAGATTATCGAGTTTAAGAACTCGTCATTATGCTGTTAGATGTTTTTTTATATAAAGCACTAAAACAATAGTGACTTCTGTAGATATTGTACCTTTGAACCTGAGGTAGGTAGGAAGGCACTCACATTCGTCGTAGTTTTTAAATAACTTAATCTTAATATCCACAGCTGATGCTTTAGAAAATGCACGACAAAAGGCCCCAAACTGACATATCGAAATAAAATTCTTCTTCTCAAAAATTATGTAATTTCGTAATTTCGATAGTGTTTTTAATCTCTATTGTTACGTTTAATGACATGAAAATATACATTGCCACACTTTGCGTGATAAGTTATTTATCATTCGATCATTCAGTTCATCAGTCATCGATGTATCATTCATTAATGTAAAGCAGCGTTTCTACCATCCTAGTAGTTTGTAGTTCTTGCTAGTAATTTGGGGTTGGCTGAAAGATCATGATACACCGAATTTAACTAAAATTTTTGTCTCGATTTATTGTTTTTTGATACGATAAAGACAACCTGTTGTGTAGATCATCGCTTGTATTACTTATCTAATACCTTTAAACGAGCAATTCTTGTATATATGTAATTTATATACATATATAAATATATACATAATCTGAATCTTGGAAACGGCTTCAACGATTTTCATGAAATTTAGTATACAGGGGGTTTCGGGGGCGATAAATCGATCTAGGTTTCATTTTTAGAAAACGTCGTTTTATCCGCGTTTTAGCTCGGTCATCCAGGTACTTTCTTATATGTAGGTATGTATGAACGAGTATAGTATAATTAACCGAGCTAATATGGTTTACTGTAAAACTTAATATATTTTACATCGGTAGGTATCTAAGTAAATATAACTGTGAGTGAAATATGTCGATAATGATGATAATGAACTGCCTAGGTATATAAAGTTTCATAATCTAAGATCATTTTGATAAATCGGTCGACTTTACAGACCCCGGGGTGGACAAACCCAAAAGGCTTTTCGAACAACCAACCTATAAATTATTCAATAAATTAGTACACCAGAACCAATAGCCTTTTGTACAGCTATGCTAATTCCGTAACGAGCTCGAACGGTTCAAAGTTTAAAATTCTCAACTGGCAACATTAAAATTCTATGCCTTTGTTCTCAACTCAAAAGGGAACACTAGACTGTATAAATATGTGATACGTACTTCAGTATCATAGATTCGTGTGAGGAATCTATGATACTGAAACACTACAAAAATTTTGAGAGAGATAGATGGCAAATTTTCCGCAAGAGCTCGTCTTAGTGAATATTCAGGTTTTATATGTAATTATCTGCTTCTTTATAACGGAACATCATTGTCATTTTATGTAAAAAGTTATTTGGAGTAGATATATTTTACATACTCTTTTGGTTATTTTTGGTCGTCTTGCAAAACAAACATTGTGATCTAACATTATTTATTTTCTCGAGTTGTTCCCGGTTTTATTAGTAATTTTGGTGATTTTATTCAAATAAAGATTATTGACTCGGGTGTGAATAATTGGAATAAAAGTTTTCTGTTTCTTTGAAATTCGAGCAAAAATAATCCGTATAATCCTACTAATATTATAGATGTGAATGTAAGTTTGTTTGTTAAGCTTTCACGTGAAAACTACTTCACCGATCATCAAGAACCTTTGTACACATATATTTGGAGGTTAGTAAAATAGGATACTTTTCATGAAAAAAATTTACGAAAGGTATTTATATGGCAAAACAACGTTTGCCAGGTCAGCTAGTTATTTTATAAAAAAGAGACTTCTTCTTCTTTGTTTATGGCATGTGACATAATAATGCCAATTTTGCCAGTGTCAAGTTTTTATGTTTGTTCATGGTCAATTTGTTTAATAAAGTCTTAGTCGATGGTCAATTGTCAATTTTAGACGTCACGCGGAATGGCGTCTAAAATTTTCTTGGGATTCCTCGTCGTTCACATCACATTGCATCACAACACACATTTAATTCAATTCTCCATACCCGTCCTGTAGTCACAATTTATTCATTAAAATTCCGCCATTATTACTGAATAAAACATGCAATAAAACGAATAAAACAATATTAAATTAAAAGAGCCATGCTACTTCATGAAATGACAAACGAAGAATCTAAAAAAGAGATCTTTTTTTTATAAAATAACAAATTACGAACGACAACACTTCGCATTGGCATAATTGTCATCATTATGACACATGCCCTTGACGAAGAAGAAGAAGAACTTGAAGATAACGCTACCAAAGACATGGAGTTAGTATTAAGGCCCAAATCCGTTAGAAAGCCTAACACATTGTATTGGACCTTAGGCACCACAACTTGAGTTAAACCCCTTTGATCGATTTAGGGAGAAGAGGTTGGCGGTGACTGCCAAATTGTCGACTAATGAATAAAGTTAATGATGATACCGCCGCAAATATACAGCCTCCGTTTAATTAAAATAGTATCGGCAACTTTCCGCCACTCACTGCTCTCCAGCTCATGTCGAATAAATGGTTCTCTTATTTAGAAAAAGGTTAGGTTTATTTAAGTTAGACATTATTATGCGGTACATAAACATTTACTTTTAACCACCCACAATAGCCAGAGAAATCTGTAGATTAAGCAAGCCAGCCTTTAGATTCTAGTGACCAAAATAGTTAACAATAGAGTAATACCAAAAAATACACATTACAGGTATCACTAAAAGAAGTTAAGACAAGTAATTGACGCCATCCATGATATTGGATGGCTTCAATTACTTGTCTTAACTTCTACAACTTGAAAGTAATAATTACATAAAAAACGGCAAGTTGCCTTCTTCTCCCTTCTTTTTTCTTAGATGTGGAATATCCTCATGGATTCCCACACCAGCGGGGCCTGTGGAGGATATGTCAGACACTAACTCACTAAAAACCTCACTGGGGTTCCCTCGCACACGTTTTGCCAGGGTTACGGGGATTGTTATCACTTCCACGACGTCAGCAAGAAGCTAAAACTCCTTAAGCCAGCATTATCAAAGTTGGACTAATTAGAAGGCTTTAGATGTCACAAAAAATAAATATATCTACCGAGTGTCGAGCTGGAATACTCGCGATGTATGAAGTGGGCCAGCTTTACTCACGCAGCTGTATTGAACTCTAATCGATAGTCGGTGAGATTAGTTCAACTAATGGCTGCGTGGTGAACCACCGCCATTATCTATTCATGTTTGTGTAAACTATTTGGGTTATTTATGTTATTCATATACAAAACCCTAGTGGAAGCGTGGTTTAGCATGCTGGCTGATCGTTTCTAACAAATGAATAAGGGTATGTAATATTTAGAGCGGTCACCCTCTGGATGAGTGCCTGCAAGTGTATTCTCGTGGAGACGCAACACGTTGAACCGTCTCGCGTCTTGCACGAAGTCTCGTGGCATTGGGGTATATCTCCTAAATTTTGGTCTCCTCAAAATCCCCAAAATCCCCAAATATCTCCTAAATTTTGGTCTCCCCAAAAAGCTCCGGCCGCATAGTCAGAAAGTGGACCGAAATACAGCAGTTAGTTTTTAAGTGCTCAATCACTTTCAGTTCAATAAACAATGGGAGGAAGCTAGGAACTTCCCAAGCCTGAGGTACCTTCCACAAGTCCACTGGAAGTTTCTGATCCGCGTGAAACATAAATAACAAGTAACTTGAGTAACAAGACGAAAACGATACGATTTTAAAAGTCGTTATGAATAAATTCTCCAAGTCTGGATTCCGGCAGATCCCTATATTTATGACCAAACTATACGGCGAGGCATTTTTGCCCAAGTTCTGGCAAGTCGCGGGAACCTCCGAGCTCCGTGAGGCAGGTCCGGATTTGTTCCGACTCTCCTGACTCCATTCGGGGATTTTCCCCGAGTCCGCGTTATTATTCACGTCGGGACTGAGACGTTGATATTGCAACTTTCGCAATATTTTATACAGAAGCCTGGGCTTCTGTTCTACGCGTTTAGACCCAACTTTCAGATACAAATTACGCTTCAATCTCTTGCGAAGAAAGTTTGCGGTAAATTGGACTGCCTTTATTAGAATGTGAGTTCCTGGCCTGTTTGAATATTGTTGGAAAGTAGCGATTTTTGGGATTTGAGCGAGAAGCTTCCGATCTCGAGCAGTTAGATAAGTAGTTTCTCAAGTCGGTAACTTGGAAAAACATAGTATTGGCTTATTATAAGTATTTGTCTCGGGTCTGGGTGTTTCTATGTATTAGAATTTATTCTATGTATTATAAATATTAGTAGGTATGTATGAAGTAGTATATCAGTCATATGGTATCTACCCTTAACACAGGCTTTGCTTACTTTGGGGCCAAATGATGTTGTGTGAAATGTTCGGCATTATCATTACATAGTATAAAACAAAGTCGCTTCCCTCTGTCTGTCTGTCCCTATATATGCTTAGATCTTCAAAGTTACGCAACGGATTTTGATGCGGTTTTTTTAATAGATAGAGTGTTTCAAGCGGAAGGTTTATATGTATAATACATACATAATATGGTAGAGAAACACTGATAATTTTAGAGGTTAGCGTATATGGGTTCAACGTATTAGAACTACTGAGCTACAGCAACGCGTGGCCGGGTCAGCTAGTGTATAATATATTGATAGGGAATTGTATATGCCAAACGCCAATAAGTACTTATACTTACTACATTAAAAGCTATGGGAGAGTCATTAATTTATCCAAGCGAAGTTTGTTCGAAAGATCCAAAAATCCACATTTTAAAACATATTGACTGGCCGGTCAGCTCAGTTGGTAGTAGCTCCGCCTTCTGCGCTGTAGGTTGAGGGTTCGATTCTCTCCCAAGATAAACATATATGTGTGATGAACACAGGTGTTTGTTCTGGGTCTGGGTGTTATAAAATATCATAAATGTATTTTAATATATATATATGTATTATATCAGTCATCTAGTCACAATAATACAAACATTGCTTATTTTGGGACTAGATGGTGTTGTGTGCATTATCCAGAAATATTTATTATTTATTATTTATTTAAATATTTAGATCTGTGTAGGAAGGTAAATTCCAAAAAAGTAACAAGCAGTAGGTAACGTAATTGTTAAAAATGTTGTAGCAGCTAAATACGTTAGCCAACAAACGCAAAAAAAACACCGTTTTAAACGGACAATTTGTTTCCTTTGTCCGGCCGAAGGCACGTGTTGCGAAAGGCGGAAGAGGCGAAATAAAAAATTGTCCAAGGCGTGTCAACTCATGCTATGTTGGGGTCCCGCCTGAAGTCAAAAGTTTATCAAACTTTAACATTACTGTCCTCCGTTTTTAGACACGCGTGAAGAATCTTTCCGTCCCGACTTTTCAAAAGTGACGGAGACCTTTCTGCGTCCTGTTATCTCCATCACCAGAGTGGCTACTGACTTCTACGAAGGATTATTTTTGACCATCTTGCGAAGTGAACATTGCGCTCTTATATTATTTATTTATCTCGAGTTATTTCCGGTTTTATTAGTAATGTTGGTGTTTTTATTTAAATAGAGCTAGAGTTATTGACCCGGGTGTAAATAATTGGAATAAAATAGTTATGTTTCTTTGTCATTCGAGCAAAAATTATCAGTATAATTATTTTATATAAAGACACCAACATAACAAATTACGAACGACAATTTACGACTTTGTGACATATAAACAATACAAACACTTGCCACTGGTAATTATTATGACACATGTCATTAACGAAGCAGAAGAAGAAGAAGACTCATACGAAACTAGTAGTAGTAATACGATACTCTTGATATTCACAAAATACAAACTCCCAGAGGCCACGGTTGTCTCGTGCGTGGTCACGTCAAAGTCAGTTATCCGATTTCGCTATTTCCTACCAGAACTCTAAAAACGCGCAAATATTTTACGGCAATAGAGAAAGCATTCGCGGCGAGGTGCAAAACAATAAGGCTTCAAAGGGCCGCGTCCCTACGCTCCCTTTCCGGGGATTTATGTCGTAGTGTGTCCGCCAGCGCCGGTCCGGGATCCGGTGATCATTTATTTACGTCAACATACGAAAGCAGCCGGAGCACTAACCGCAAAGAACATGCGCAGTTAGTACGGTGAGTCTGGTGACTGAAATCATAAGTCACTAAAAATATATCACTAATATCTGCACCTTGTTTTATATCTTCCTCTGTTCTGTCTACAGAGCAAGAAATAAAAATACACATACAATAAATAATACGTGCTCCTGCGTATTCAGCATATATGCTTACTCAATTGTAGAATTCCCTACTTGCAACGTATTACGTGATTTTCCTACGAAAACGTGGAAAAGTTATCACTGTCTCCTGCAATATGTAATGCATTGCTTCTACCCAGCAGTGGCTGTGCAGAGCACGTATATACGTTCTAATATTTTGTAAGGATCACCGCAGCGTGCTTGACGTGAGAAAACAACCGCCTGATCCTACACTTTCCCGTATTTCTTGCATGAACCCGGCGGGCGCGGAGCACGCACGGCCGCTCTGCAACCTTTATGCCTAACAGGATTTGTGTAATTTCGTCGCGAAATCATCCTGCGTTGTTTTGTATTATGTATCACATCTGTATTAACTGGACGCACAGGTTCTCACGAATACATACTTAGAATTTTTAATTGAAATAAGCTCTAAACTGGTGCTAATGCGATAATCCAAGTTTCCAAGCATTAATGTTTAATGATCGAGCGAGCGAAGCGATCTAACTATGGCGATTTGGTTTCGTAGGTTTGTTTGTTTGACGACAACTATCAAACCGTTGATTCGATCTGAATGAAATTTTGTAGGTCGATAGTTTGGTATTAAGAAAATAACTGGTAATTTGTTGAAGCAAATTGGACAATGGGGTTGTTAACCGGGATTCAAACGCGGTGTTATATGAAAGTACTATTTCAGACCTATTAATACATACAAAAACTAGATTTTTATGGCTTGCTTCTCTGCTGGTTGGTGTGATGAACGACCTTCGCCTATGCCCATTCGGTCAATACTCACAATGGACTCTATGAAAAATTCTGAACCTAATAATAATAATAATAATAATAAATCGTGAGTGTCGTGGAACACTCGGTTGGAACGAAGTTCCTATCGTAGTATATTATTTTTGATAAACGTATCATATTATTGATAAACAAATTCAATTTGATGAATTACTAGCGTCTGAGAGCAATTAAATGAAATGCAGAAATAACTAATGAATTGAAGTAATGGTAGGAAATTCATATATTTTTTCGAGTTTGAAATAAACATTTTATTCATCATTCAATACATCTAATTCATTCATTCATTCGTTCATCTAATTAATCCATTCATAGACCCTATGGATAACCGTCAACACTAAAGAAAGGGTCGTGACGGAAATTCGTGATGAAAAAATCTTACACTTTTTTCACTTTTCACATACGCCATAAGGAAATTCGTTCCAAAATATACAAAATGCTGAAACGAAGTCCAGCACAGCATTAAGAGCGCTATCACAAAAATATGCGCAGTTGCAAGGTTTTCGTCGTTTAAATATGATACATTGCCTTAAAGTCTATACGTAACTATTACATATCCTTTATTTCATCTTCTTAAATAATAACAAAGCATATTTATTTAGTAATCATCATTCTCCTGGTGCTCGTTTCGGCAAAAACACACGAAGACCCGATTTGAGAGCTCTAATTAGCAAATTCTGTTGACTATAAACCACAAAAAAAAATGTATGGCACTAAAAACATCCTGTTCTTTCATAATAACAGAATATATTTTTATTGTTAACCATGTAAACAATGAAAAAAAATGATCTTCAATTTGATTTTCGATCAAAAAGGCTTTGAAAAAAGTCTGAATATCTTCGGAGTTAAACACCACATCGACAAAAAAAAATTATGCCAATATAAAATTGAACATTTACTTAAACCACTACTGTATTTTTTTATTTTAAATCAATGCTAATATGTTTTATTTACTAAATAAAACTAGACGCACCGATACCGCAAACTCAGTACCGCGCGAGCGCTGGCGCGCTGCTGTTGTGTGCGTGCTATGCTTAGTTGTAAACTAGGACCGCAGGATTTTGATCGTTGTGAGTATCCGTTCATACAGTCTCAATGTTTCTTATGTTTATATAAATTGTTTACTTATTTCAATGATACCCAATACCTAATAAACGTTATTTTGATTTTAGTTGTGTGTGACAAAACGAGACGAGACAAAATGGGAAAAAATATATATATAAGTACCATGACACATTGGTACTTATATACATTTTTTCCCATTTTGTCTACGTAAACGTAAAAGACGTAACACTGAATCTCTGATGAGCAAGAGAAATCGGGTATTATTTTCGTTTTGATAGACTTATTTGATAAAAGGATGAATCATGCTGGACCGTGCATGAAAACTACACGAACATTTTATATGATGCAGTGTGGCCTGTTTATTGATTCAAATCACTGTTACTTGGAGGCTTTACCTGATTGCTTATATAGTGAAGGTCTTATGGAAGTGAAATGTCCGATTTCTTTTTTTAAAATGGATTTTGAAGAAGACGTGCGCACAAAAAAAGTAAAAGTAATTATATGCTACATGCATGTTACATGTGCAACAATAAATCTGTATTTTTTTTTTTTTTGTATTTTTGTATTTTAAAAATACAAAGCCAGCTTTATATAACATATAAAAATATTTGTATACTTGACATACCTATGGACTGGCCCAGATCACCCTGTAAAAGTTATGAAGATACGAGTGTATATAGAGAAAAAAAAATTGGCAAGAAAGATGCTACCGGAGTTTCAGGCGTTTTACAAAAGATGTGTGCTCCCTGAAATTATTGTCTCGAGGAAAGCTTGGTCAATGCCATTGCGTGAAATATATTTCTAATTAGCTGTTTCATCCAAACGCTGCTAGTGATCCAATAATTGTAAGCGAAAATGTGTTATCCATTCCACCCCTATATCGCAAAAGAGAATGGTTGTAATGTATAAATGTAAATAAAATATTTTTGTTTTCAAAGAAATCTATTATTCCTGTACTTACACCTGATCGATACAATACATCTTTAGTAAAAACGTTGATAAGAACATGATAGTATTACCACAGAATAACTAATAGGTATTAACCTTCTTATTTAAATAATGAGTTCTAATTTTATTATCCACAAACATTGCTTGGGGTAAACATTGATAGGGTAGCAGAAATCTCTTTTTTACCGAAGTCGTAAAACACGTAACCATAAACTTTACGCACACAATTGCGCATGTATAAAGACGACGTTTGTATTTCGTCTATAGTATCTTCGCAGTAGTAAGAACTCGGCCTTTATTTGGAAAAGTGGTCTAGTGTCCGGGGCGTGCTAAGGATCAAGACCGTTTAGCCGACTCGTTTTGCAGCGCAGTACCTGCCTCACCTACACAGAATAGAATAATAGTAGTTGGCAGCCAGAAATACCAAACTTTGCGCGACGTCAAAATGTGATAGCGTTCTTAAGTAGAGCTTGTGAAAAAAGAAAATTTAATAATATATCGGTTATTTGGTTCCCATAAAACCAGATAACTGATATATAACTAAATATATTTTTTCGTTAATCTATACACCTTATTCATTTAAAAACGCATAGACCTTAGAAAAATATTTGCAGATCATACGGAAATTCATCCCGCGGCGGGTGTCGAAACCGCAACCTTCGTCTCAAGCCCACATGGCCCACTGCGCCACAGATATACACATCTAAGGATGCAAAATAAAGGTAAGTTTGTAGTAAATTAGACTAGTTTTCTCCCGAAATATCAGATGCCAATAATTAATTTCCTTAGCCACACCCGTTCAGTACCGGTGCCATGCGCCCACGATACAATGCATCGAAGGACGTGAGTTGCTAAACATAATTCGATTTGTACGTGCCGAACTATTTTCGTGGTGACTTTACAAAATCTATGTCTACAGTTTGCGATGTGGCTAGAGCCACATCGCATACCAAACCTTGTTTTTCATGTAAGAGTTTTTTTTTGTTGTAATGTCCTCTTTTAAGTTTTGTGTCCATTTTAGGGTTCCGAAGTCGACAAGCATCCCTTATATTTTCTCCATGTTCATCTGCCAGTTGAGCTTGCGGACTTATTAATCTTTTTGTTTTAAAAATTTGCAGGGTAATACGTATTTTTATCCCCTACAAAGTGATCAAATAAAATCTTATGATTTTTTGCATTCAATGTAGTATTTATAAACACATATGTAAATGAAATGCAAAAAATAAAAAACGACTTTAAAACAATGCTCATCTAAAGTTGCCCTCAATAAAAACGGTATTAGGCATTTTTTAACCACTATACGCCATATCACTGGCCGGCACCTGTACTACTGTTCTTGAGAATAATGGAACATGACGATGTAGTTTAATGGATCAATAAAGATTTGAAGACCTATGTTCCAGAATATACGTTAAGTCCTACCTGTTGATACATGGAACTTTAGTTTACACCTTTTGTTTTTCTTCCTGTAATGTTATCTGTCTTGTCGATGTTATCTATCTGTCAGTGTCAAGTGATTGTTCAGTAATAAAGTCTTAGTCGATAGTCATTTTTCTATTCTAAACGTCATCGCGGAATGGCCGTCAAGAACTTTCTCGGGATTTCTTGCCGTTTAAATCACATTGCAACATAATAACCTTATAATTGAATTGTCCGTACTTGTGCTATGAAGTCACAAAACTCCGCTAAGATTACTGAATAAAACATGCTAAGATGTTACTTTATGAAATGACAAACGAAGAATATATTCATAATTACTGTAATTTTAAAACGCTCTGCCACGAATTACGTGAGCCACAACCGATGGTTTTAAAAAAATCCAAAAGACTTTTAAAAGAATTTATTTTAAAGAGTTACAAAATTACGTAAAATATTCTAAGTCTAAAATCTAATGTACGAAGCTACGTTCGGTCGATGCAAGTACACTCGGTGTGTAGAATGACGACACCTGCCATTGTTTCCGAGGCTCCGCAATTCTAGGTAAAGATGGTAATGCTGAATCGGCGTGCGTACTGTACCGGTCGAACAATATACTTAATGCAACGCTGCAGTGCCAGTCGGCAGATTAGGTACATAGTTAGTATGTAACACACGTCAACCTTTGTTATATTTATATTTATGATTATACAGGGTGTCCCACGGCTATGCCACATGGTGGGAAAGTATCCTATTGTATATATATATATATATATATATACCTATTGTAGATATAAAAGTTTATGTAAAAATACTTTTGATATTAAAAACAATTCAAACTGCATTCAAAGGTTTTTGAATAATCGCTTGTCTGAACCGGGAATTAAACCCGCCAAATTGTAAAAAAACACCCTTCATTTTACGACACCGATCAAAAGGCTCAATCGTAAGGATTGGTTTTTCAAATAACATAGCATCTTAAATGAAAGGAAGACCTTGAAATTTTACATTTAATTAAAATAACTAATGCTTACAATTAATTTAATTTAACAAATACTCACACATACCAACCACATACCACACATCGACTATATTATCGAACTATGAGGCTCGGCAGCAAAAACTTACCTTAAAATATTACAAACATCACAAAATAAATTAATTAAAACTCTATTTCACTACGACTACTTAACGCCTACTTTAAAACTGTAACAAGACGAGTTTCTTGCCAATTCTTCTCGAGCTTGGGTTAGGATGAATTGACACCTAAATTCACCTAGTATGTAAGACGTTTCAAAGTGATCCTTGTGATTGTATTGAATAAATCATCTTTTGACTTTGACTTTGACTTTGTACAACGAAACAAAAATAATCATAAGTATGTATTTTAAAAATATATAAGTATTCTATCAGTCATCTAGTCACCATAATACAAGCTATGTTTAGTTTGGGACTAGATGGTGTTTTGTGCATTGTCCAGCAATATTTATTTATTATTATTACTATTTATTATACATGCATCCTTATAGGTAACATTATTTAAAAAGAAATGCAGACACACAAATATAACCTTTAAACTAAACATGAGGATAATCAGCTACGACGACTAAGGAATGCAGGCAATGTTATACTTCGCAAACCTAGAACTAACTATGGCAAAAATAATATTACTTTTGAAAGTATTTATGATAAACCCGCGGCTTCGCTCGCTTTCTACCTACATAAAAAGTAGCCTATGTCATTCTCGCATTTATCTCTATACCTAAATTCATCAAAATCGGTTCAGCGGTTAAGACGTGAAAACGTAGCAGATAGACTTTCACATTTATAATATTAGTAGGAATCAACAGCCTAAAATTTAATGCTTGTAGTTCTGAAAATGACAATACTTTCATACAATCTTTCATCCCCCGTTTCAACTCTTTTCAACACTTTTTTCCAAAAAAAAGTAGCTTATGTCCATTTTCAGGTTTTAGACTATCTGTGTACCAAATTCATTTAAATCGGTTCAGTAGTTTTGGCGTGAAAGCGAGACAGACTGACAGACAGACAGAGTTACTTTCACATTTATAAAATTAAGAATATAAGTAGGAATCAACAGCCTAAAAATTAATGCTAGTAGTTCTGAAAATGACAATATTTTCATACAATCTTTCATCCCCCGTTTCAACCCTTTACAACACTTTTGCCAATAAAAAAGTAGCTTATGTCCATTCTCAAGCTTTAGACTATCTGTGTAGCAAATTTCATTTAAATCGGTTCAGTAGTTTTGGCGTGAAAGCGAGACAGACAGACAGAGTAACTTTCACATTTATAATATTATATATATATATATATATATATATATATATATTATATTATATTATATATATGTATATATTATATTATATTTATATATATATATATATATATATATATAAATTATGATTATAATATTAGTATGGATAGTAAGGATTACCGAATAACATAAAACAAGATAAAACATTACAAAAATTCAAAAACATAATAAAAATTTATTTAGCAGAAAAAATTAGTAGTACTCTTGATTAAAGCTTTGAGACATCTAGTTGTTGCTGTTCCGTGTATCTCTAAACTCGCTAAGTGCTGCACTTGCACAGAAATATTTCGGGTAGGTCGCGGATATCGAAGCGGTGGTAGTGACTTTGTTACGGAATGAAGTAAAACTACCTTTATTTATTGAGTTTTATAATTATTTATGTTAAACTGTATGTATGCATCTTAAGGTGTTTATATTATATGTAATTAGTTTTTAGAGTTCTGATATTAAGGTGAATTGTAAATTATTTTATGAGAATAAAGTTTCTTAAACTGTAATACTCAAAATGTGTCCCATTCTGTACTTTTTTTCAGTATTTTTTTATTTACAATATTTAAGATACTTTCCCTTCATGTGACTTAACTGTGGGACGCCCTGTAGATGGCAACACCGTCATAGTAACAGATGTTAACGCAGAAATGTGACAAATCAAGTTTTCTTCTTCTTCTTCATTAATGTGTTAAGATTGTTTATAGTAAGACGTCACAAAGTCGTATCTTGTAGTTCGTCATCTGTTATCTATATCTATAACAGAGCTTAACCTGGCTGACTGACTGATTCATTATCGCCGAGCCTAAACACCAATAGCAGCATTTACAGCATTAACACCAATACCAATACACCAACACCCAATATTTTTGAAAATCAACCCCTAAGAGGGTGAAAAGGGGTGAAAAGGGGTGAAAACGAATTTATTAAACTTTTTAACGCGTGGTGTGATTTGCTTGAAACTTGATATGAATAAATAAAATGCAAAATAAATGGACACGTGTTTCAGGATTTTTCAAAAATAGTTTAACAAAGCGGTAAAATAGGGTGTCAAAGTTTGTATGGGAACTTTTTATTTCTTAGAAACTTGGTTTGGATACTTAAAATACAAAATAAAATTCAAAAATTCAAAATTCAAAATAACTTTATTCATTACAATCACAAGGACCACTTTGAATCGTCTTCTTACATGCTAGTGAATCTAGGTGCCGGTTC
This sequence comes from Lampropteryx suffumata, assembly GCA_948098915.1. Classification (NCBI taxonomy): domain Eukaryota; kingdom Metazoa; phylum Arthropoda; class Insecta; order Lepidoptera; family Geometridae; genus Lampropteryx; species Lampropteryx suffumata. The sequence continues at coordinate 1,244,610 of OX402551.1, forward strand.
CTCCTAACCTCAGTTCAAGAAGAATCCGGCAAGAAACTTGTCTGGTCTTAACACTTTTTTGTATGATCCTTGACAATTTTGTTACGGATGCCGAGTCGAGTTGGAGCAGATTCATCCCAAGCTTTTTTGTCTTCTAAATAATCAGATATTTTATAATATGATTTAATAGACAGTTTATGTTTAATTACGTTTTTAAATTTGCCGATCGACAAATCTAACACGTCGCTTGGGACCTTGTTATAGAAGCGTACACATTGCCCTATAAAAGACTTATTAACTTTAGCGAGCCTAACAGTGGGAACAGCGAGTTTATCTTTATTTCTAGTGTTAATACTATGATTATCGCAATTTTTTTTGAATAAATGAACATTTTTGTGCACATACATTAAATTTTCGTATATATACTGACAAGGCGCTGTCATAATATTAATTTCTTTAAACTTATCTCTAAGTGATTCTCTGGGGCCCATGTTATAAATTGCACGAACAGCCCTCTTCTGCAACACAAATATGGTGTTAATATCAGCAGCACTCCCCCACAACAAAATGCCATAAGACATAATGCTATGAAAGTAGCTGAAGTAAACGAGTCTAGCGGTATCTACGTCGGTAAAATGACGGATCTTTTTGACAGCGTATGCGGCAGAGCTGAGTCTCTTCGACAATTTATCTATGTGCGGGCCCCATTGCAGCTTATTATCTAAAGTAATGCCTAGGAACACTGTGGTGTCGACGAGATCTATCTTTTCGTTATTAATTTTTACATTAGCTTTCACCTGTTTAACGTTGGGCAGTATAAAACGAATGCATTTCGTTTTTTTCTCGTTAAGTAATAAGTTGTTTACATTAAACCATGTTACAACTTTAGAGATTGCATTGTTTACATCGTCAAAATTAGTAAGTCGTCGCTTTAATTTAAATAAAAGCGACGTGTCATCAGCAAACAGTACAATCTCGTGATCATCCTTTACAAGTTTAGGTAGATCATTTATATAAATTAAAAACAAGAATGGCCCGAGTATTGATCCTTGTGGTACACCCATTTTTACCATTGACCCCGGAGAACGCTTTCCATTTACATCTACTCGTTGTGTTCGGTCAGTTAAGTAGGATGTGAGAAGCTTAAGTGAAACTCCCTTAACACCATAGTGGTGTAGTTTGCTGATTAGAGTTTCATGGTGAACGCAATCAAAAGCTTTCGACAGATCACAAAAAATACCTAAGGCATCGCGTGATTCCTCCCAGATATCAAAAATATGTGATATTAACTCAACACCGGCATCAGTCGTTGAGCGTCCCTTTGTAAAACCGAATTGTTTACTGTCTAGTAAATTGTTGGTATTAAAATGCCGTTGTAATTGGTTTAGTATAAGTTTTTCAAATATTTTACTAAATGTAGGAAGTACTGATATAGGCCTAAAGTTACTAGGATCGGAATGACTACCTGATTTGAATAGAGGTATGATCTTGCTATGTTTCATCAAATCAGGAAATACTCCACTGTCAATACATTGATTAAAAATGAAAGCTAGATCTGGTGCAATAATGTCAATTAGTGGTTTTATAACACTGACAGAAATGCCCCAGAGATCAGTGGTCTTTTTTACATTAATCATTTTGAATGCCTTGATAATATCGTTTTTGTCCACATGTTCAAAGTAAAATTGTGTGACACATTCAGGTAAACTATCTTTTAACAATGATACTGCTATTACATGAGAAGAGTTTAAAGACTTTGTAGTGGAGACTGGAATATCAGTAAAAAAAGTTTCAAATGCCTTTGCTACATCTATATCTTGCTTAATTATATTATTGTTAATATTTAAATTTATTACACTATTATGAGTTTTGGATTTTCCGGTCTCACTATTAGTTATTTTCCAAGCTGCTTTTATTTTATCTTGACTGTTTCTAATTTTTGAGCTTAAATACTGAGATTTAGCAAAGCGACGAACATTCTTAAAGATTCTTGAGTATTTTTTTACTTTTTCTTTAAACTCTTCACTAAAGTTATACCGTTTTTCACTGTACAATTCATACAAGGTACGCCTACTCTTATGAATACCTGCTGTTGCCCACTCACAAAATGTTGAACTGCCAGAGACCACAATAGTTTTGGATGTGAAAATGGAACTGAATACTTTATTAAATTCAGTGAAAAATGTATTGTATAAATCATTTGGATTATCATCATTATACAATAAAAAAGGCAAGTGGTATCCAGGTTCAATCTCCCTTTCTCTAAACGATCAGTGGTAACTGGTATATAAGTAATTTTTTTTTTGTACATCTTTATTGTTCATTTTAGTTTCTATTTGAACTAGTTGACCGAGATGGTCAGAGTGAATATTACTAATTATATTTTTACTTATTATGTTTATATTGGTAAAGATATTATCTATGCATTTGGCCGAAGTGGCAGTTATTCTAGTTGGCTCCATAAATATAGGTTCAAGACCAAATGAATTAAATAAACTAGTTATTCTGGTACTCAATGAATATTTCTCAAGCAAATTTATATTAAAATCACCGCATACAACAATTTCTTTATTTGATTTTGTAATAGACTTATGCAAAATGTCCTCCATAATTTTCTCAAAAATATCAAATGAGGCGGTTGGTGGGCTATAAGTGCTTATAACAAGGAACCGCTCCAACTCTATGCAAGCTATCTCAATGTGTCTTTCTACAGAGTGGGCGACAATGTCTTTACGTTCTTTGAATTTTATTTGTTTATTTATTAATATTAATGACCCGCCTCTTATAGAATTTACTCTGCAGAAAGAACTACCAACTTGGTGATTCTTGAAGTTGAACATGAGCTCATGACTTTTCAGCCAATGTTCTGTTAAGCAGATTATGTCAATATTGTTTGAGTTCATGTACAAGTCTAGTTCTAATTCTTTGTTACAAATTCCTTGAATATTTTGATGCACCAAGTTAGTAAACTTAAACTTATTTACAGTATTTATTTTACAGTTTTTAGTGTTTTTGTTTGATTGATTATTTTTATAAAATATATTATTTGAATTGTCAGTGCTAGAGACATCCTCTATTGTCTTTTTATCTAATTTAAATTAATAGGAAAAAATTCCAGAGTCTGATTTGAAATGTCATGATTATGCTCAATAGAAGCATTGTGTGTAGCCAAATTTTTGGCTGTAATACTAAAATAATAAGATAGCAAAACAGCTACCTGTCGTTTGTAATAATTAGGAAGGTAGTATCTACCTTTTGTCAAATAATATTTTTTACTAACAATGTTGATAGTGTCAATCATATGGATTACATTATTATTATTGCATGACATTGTATGCAAAACCTGATTTAATTTATATCTATGGTCATTTTCTGCTTGTGGCAAGCTGTCGCTGTAAATGGACACATGTTTCAGGATTTTACAAAATAACATTCACAAAGGCGTAAAATGGGGTTTGAATGTTTGTATGGAAACTTTTTAATGGGTGGTGGGTGTGATTAGTTTGAAACTTATCAATCAAATTTGTCAAGGAGATGAAAAGCATCCTGGGGAAGAATTTAAGCTACAATTTCTTTAAAAAAAAATGCGGCCGAAGTCTAGTTTTATATAAAATTATGTTTTTGATGTATAATAATTATACGGATTACTTTTGCTCGAATCACAAAAAAGCACAAAACTTTTATTTAAATTATTCACACCCGAGTGAATAACTCTAGCTTTATTTGAATAAAATCACGAAAATTACTAATAAAACCCAAAATAACTCGAGAAAACTGAATAATATAAGATGGTTTGGCAATGTTTGCTTCGCAAGACGGCTAAAAATAATCACAAGTCTAGTCGCAGACACCATAAAGAAGTGAACTGAAGATGTTACCGCCATTTTAGCTTTATAAGGATTTCTACACCGTCTATACCTATAAAAGAGCTTAACCTGACTGACTGACTGATTCATCATCGCCGAGCCGAAACCGCTGAAGCTATAAAGCTGAATTTGGAAGGTAGCTTCCTTTTACAGAAAAACCATCCACTAAGGCTGGATTTTTTGAAATTCAACCCCTAAGAGGGTGAAAAAGGGTGAAAACGAATGAAACTTTTTAACGCGACGTGCGATTTGCTTGAAACTTGATATGAATAAATAAAATGCAAAATAAATAGATACGTGTTTCAGGATTTTTTAAAATAACCCTAATAAGGGGTAAAATGGGGTGTAAAAGTTTTTATGGGAACTTTTTAACGGGGGTGGTGTGATTTCTTAGAAACTTGGTTTGGATTCCTAAAATGTAAAATAAATGGACACTATTTCAGGATTTTTCAGAATAACCCTCATAAAATAATAAAATGAGGTGTGAATGTTTGTATTGAAACTTTTCAGGTGATTTGAAACTTATCAATAAAATTTGGCAAGGAGATAAATTGCATCCTGGGGAAGGATTTAAGATACAATTTCTTTAAAAAAACGCGGACGAAGACGCGAGCAACAGTTTGTTATGAATAAAGAGGTTCGACTCTAGGTAATCAAAATTTTCCTGCAGAATTATAAAGCCGGAGATTTTTGTGTAGCTGTTTTGGATGTTTTGATGACCTCTGTGGTGCAGCGGGCCAAGGCCCGACTGAGACTCAGAAGATTGCTGGTTCGATTCCCGCCGGAAAATAAAAGAAAAAATATTGCTGGTCAATTCACACAGCACAATCTAGCCCAATCTAGCTCAATACTATGGGAACCAGGTAATTGATTAATTATGTTATATACTTACCTGTAAATACATTCTTACGATACATAATACCCTCCAGACACAGAATGAACATCTATGTTCATCACACTCATGTTTGTCCTGAAACGGACTTGAACCCTCAACCTCGCAAAAGGAAAAGTCGAATCTAGTCAAAAGATACTTTATTCAATACAATCACAAGGATCACTTTGCATCGTCTTACATACTAGGTGAATTTAGGTGGCAATTCCTCCTAACCCAAGCCCGAGAAGAACCGGCAAGAAACTCAATTGAAATACAATGATCGACATATTTGACTTGGGAAAACCGGGTCAGTTTTAAACCGTCTTCAAAAAAGGAGGTATTCGACTGTTTTTTTTTATGTTTGTTACCTCATAACTTCGTTATTTATGAACCGATTTAAAAAAAACTGATTTCATGTGAAAGGATTGGTCCCGTTTGGTCCCATATAAATTTCATAAAAATCGGTTTAGAAGTTAGGTTTTTGTATCAAAAAAAAATATATGTCATCCACTTGGATGAAACGAAATGTTGATATTTTGTTTTTTTATACATGAAGTCGGTTGTCATTTTAGATTATAAAACGTAATTATTGGTTGGATATTTATTGGGTAGAGAAATTGTGGGCCGAACGTGCAAGCACTCATATTCCAGTCAAAGATTATTAATCAGTCCTCATGTAGTGTTGCAATATTAAGGTCCTCCACATCAGACAATGCTACTGCCATGCATCGCGACATGACGCGAGAACGTGTTGTAGAATATTCGATGGACAACGCATTAGGCGCATAAGTAACGAAATCTGCTAATTGGCGGCTACAATATTTACTAATGAGTGCTACCACTTAACCCTATGAGAATTTCATATCTACTCTAGCGGGACTGGCCGATATGAATGTCGAATGAATACATTGATTGAATGAATACAAATTTAACTCTATACATAAAGACCGATTAGCAATACATGTACATAAAACTGAATTGTTTAGTCGCAATTGTTATACCATGGATATTTAAATTAACAACAAATTGCGAAGTCTTGTAAAAGAGCTTAGGGTACCCTTATTTAATAGAAAGCTATTTAATTTATTAACTGATTGTTTCTATTCTGTATTCGGTTCACACTCAGTGCGCACTTCATTGAAGAAGATTCTCTAGATATATCGAAACAGTTTCGGTTGCTCCATCGACAAAATAATATGTAAGTAAAACCCGTGTTTATCAAAATATATCATTGTTAATATATGTTTATTATATGTATAATAATGTATTAAAGTAAACCAGTCACGTGGCACAATATACAAGCTCACAGCACAAGCTCTGCTTACTTTGTGGTCAGATGATGCTGTATGAAATGTCCGGCAACTATTCAGTTTTAAGTTCAGTCCAGTTCATATAATTTTCTCAACGCAAGACCCTATGAAGGAAGACTTTGGTATATCACTAATTGAACAACTTACCGACCTTATACATTCGTAGTTAAACAATCAGTACTTGCAAAATCTTTCTACAAGTATATTTTTGGGTCTGGGTGTTCCTATGTATAATATGTATGTATTTACAAAAAAATCTGTATATAAGTAGTATATCAGTCATCTGGTGCCCATAACACAGGCTCTGCTTACTTTGTGGTCAGATGATGCTGTATGAAATGTCCGGCAACTATTCAGTTTTAAGTTCAGTCCAGTTCATATAATTTTCTCAACGCAAGACCCTATGAAGGAAGACTTTGGTATATCACTAATTGAACAACTTACCGACCTTATACATTCGTAGTTAAACAATCAGTACTTGCAAAATCTTTCTACAAGTATATTTTTGGGTCTGGGTGTTCCTATGTATAATATGTATGTATTTACAAAAAAATCTGTATATAAGTAGTATATCAGTCATCTGGTGCCCATAACACAGGCTCTGCTTACTTTGGGGCCAGATGATGCTGAGTGAAATGTCCGGAACTATTTATTTATTATTCCCTTCTAAGAAACTTTACCCTGAAGCTCTCACTACGATTTTCTCTATTAAGTAACTAAACCCATCAGTAAAAAGCTGGCACTAACTAATACTTGGAGTGGTATCTTGAACAACAGACAAAGTTTAGGTGCCCCCATTCTACCGCGGGGTGACCATGCATTCTCAAAAGATACTTCAATCATCTTCAAAAATCAATAAATAGTTTTGCATTGCATTATGCTGTATAATGCATTCTGTCTATCTTTTTTCTTCCTCTGGTTTTAGTCGTGTGCCAAGTCCTGTTAAATGTATTAGTAAAAGACATTTACGTCAAGGTATTTTAAAATAAAAAAATAAATGTACTAAATTATTATGTTTTCCATAACGGTCTAGGTTTGGAATGATGGAACACTTATATCAATGATCTCACTCTCCCTGAACTGTACAGTCAGTTAATGGTGTAGAAGCAGTATGAAGTAACCTTATAAAGTAAGTATTTATAGCTAAAGTGTTTTATGGTGGACCTTTCAGTTGCTAATAGTATATACTTTTTTTTATTTTTAATGGTTTAGTGTTATAATTATGCATTCTAATATAAACATGAATTTCGTTTGGCACAATCAACATAGCTTTTTCTTTCAATAATTTATTATGGTACATTTTGTTATCTACCGTATTAAAGTTGTAAGTGTTTTTGTATTATTTAATTCTTGATTACATAGGTAAGTATAAATAATGCCGGACATTGTACACAGCATCATCTGGCCCCAATGTAAGCAGAGCTTGTGTCATGGGTACCACATGACTGATATACTACGTTTATACTATGTTTGTAAATACATATATACACCCAGACCCAAGACCAATACTTGCAAAAAATTTGTCCGGCGCCGGGAATCGAACCCGCAACCATCCTCATTATAGCCGAACTTTGGCCCACTGCGCCACAAAGGTCGTCTACAAAGTGTATACGCCACAAAATGTATTGCTGTACGTACCATTTTATTTTATTTTATCTGTTTTTATTTATTTTAGCTCTCATTAATACCATATTATAGTACTTTTATTCATACTCATTATTATAAGATCTACACAATACTCTACATAAATATCTCACAGGATCTTTTGGCTGATGGTTTCGACAGAATACCAGCGCCTAGCTACCTCCAAGTGGCGAGGCGTATTATGCTGAGTCGAGACTTTTTGTAACTTTTGTAACTTTTGATACATGCCATACTCTCTATATTCTATGTTTTTATTTATTCTGCTATATATATTTCCGTTTGTACTGATTTTGTGTGCTTGAGTAACACATAAATGAGTGTCTATTACTATGTCTCGGCTAGGCTATTGCATGTTTATAGGAATATAAGATGGTCGCCCTCGCGTCCGCAAGTATTCTAGTCACGCGCGCCCGCACTGAAAGGTGCCCAAGATTGAATAAAGATGGCCGCCCAACCCCAGGTTATCATCGACCCCGAATAAACAGACTCTTTAGAAAACTGATTTCATTGCCACCCTCCTCCATACATTTTCGTTATGAATTATTTCAAGGTCTGTATTTACCAATAGATAGGAATATCGTATTCGTTATAACATAAATTATTATTCCTTAATTTACAAGTATAGGGTATCTCAGAAATAACCAACACGAGTTTAACTTGGAACTTATAATTTTACTCTCCAATACAACATATCCATCGAACCATGGCACCTAAATTCACCTAGTATGTGATCATGTTTCAAAGTGATCCTTGTGATTGTATTGAATAAATAATCTTTTGACTTGACTTGACTTGACCATTCTCTTATGCTAGTCTATTTTAAACTATCCACCTTCGTACCCCCGCACACCCACTTTGTTTGTGCCCGCTTCCGCCGCTACCCCCATAATTGCTCCTTTTTTTCATCGCAACCAGTGTGGCCCGTGCTAGAAACCAAGTTTGCCTTATATTTTTAATATAAAATAATGTAAGCCTTACACTCGACCATCCTGGCAGCGTGTATGTCCTCATACACGGACCTGGTGGAACCTTACACTTGGCAGATTGGGCATCTGATTTATAAAAAGAAAATAACTCAATAAAATGTTCACAAATTACAAATCTACACTTCTTATAACAATCGTCATTATCATAAACTATAATTTAATATTTACAATAATCTACATTATTACACACATATATTATGGCGCAAAAATAATGACAAAGTAAGAAGTTAACATAAATTTACTACAATTTTGATTAAACCAGATATATGAATTAACCAGATAACTACTGAGCCAACTATTAACAATGTGATTAAGAAATTCTATTAATATCTATTCATTTAACAAACTAATATTCATCCGATTAACCAACCAATATCCATCCGATTAACCAACTGATATTCATCCGATTAACCAACCAATATCCATCCGATTAACCAACTGATATTCATCCGATTAACCAACTGATATCCATCCGATTAACCAACCAATATCCATCCGATTAACCAACTGATATCCATCCGATTAACCAACCAATATCCATCCTATTAACCAACTGATATCCATCCGATTAATCAACCAATATCCATCCGATTAACCAACCAATATCTATCCGTAATCAGCTCGTCTCAGGTCAAGTCGCGGACCTCGTGTGTTTCTTGCACTTGACCTGAAACAACACAAAAGGAATACATGAGGGTACTAATGTTAACAAATGCAATAAATTTACCAAGTAACAGTTAATTAACAATAACAAATCACATAGTCAAAAGCAAAATAGTAAGAATTGACATAATTATCAGTCTTTACAGTGCACAAAATAATGTTATTATTCAGACATTATTACGTCTTCATCGTTCACATCATTCCCAGTATCAGCGTCAGTATCATCATCGATTTCTAAAGAGGCTACATGAATCCATGGTTGCATCCGATCGGAGGCAACAGTCGTCTTTCGCTTGTTTTTCATACCTTCAAACCCTGCAATTGGAGCCAGTTTGGATCGATCGTTGCCTAAGATCTTTACAACTCTGAAGGGTCCTTCATACGAAGGCAAAAGCTTTGTACTCTTACCATTATTTTGAAAAGTGACATTAGTTATTTTAATCAGATCACCGATATTATAGATACGTGCAGGTTGTCTTCCCCTATCATAATAGCGTTTTTGGGCAGCTTGAGCGTTATCTATTCTGCTCTTAACTTCACAGCGAATAGATAGTAGCGAAGAAACCTCTTCGCTAGCGTGTTTCTTCGGTTATCTCATTCAGCGCTGGGTTAAACTCGCTTAACATAACTTCGGCTGGTGACCTACCTATCGTCTTTTGCACAGTATTATTTAATCCCCATTGTATTATTTTCATCTTCTCTTAGGTTTTGCGCGGTCAAAGAGTCAAGAATAGTCCTGTTGTACCTCTCAACTTGGCCGTTGGACCTTGGGCTCGCGACCGCATTTAAAATATGTTTTATACCACGATCAAGGCAAAATCTTTTAAAAGTGTGTGAAGTAAAACAAGAACCACGATCACTCACCAATTGGTCCGGAGCTCTAAATGTGTCGAAAATATCTTGTAAAACTTTTATCATGTTTTGTGTGTTCGTATTCCTGACCGATATGATGAACAAAAACTTGGTAAATGAGTCTACCACCGATAATAAGTGAGTATGTCCCCGCTCTGACTTAACAAAAGGCCCAAGGTGGTTGATGTGCAAAGTATGAAAGGGCTTGTTGACCTTCTCTATAAGGATGTAATAAACCTTCGCGCTTGTTCGTAGTACTTTTGGCGTATGCGCAGTCAATGCAAGCCCCCACATACTTTTTTACAAATCGTTTAATATTTTTAATACGTTTAATACGCTCAAGGGTTTTTTCAAAACCAACATGTCCAATGTTGTCATGGTTCATCTTGCACAACTGCCACTTGCACCCTTTGGTACTACCCATCTTACGCATTCCTTATCAGCCCCCATGCATCTGAATAACTTATTATCTTTCAGAATGTAATTATCCTTGATGTACTGTATCCTTTTAGGGTCAAAATCACTACTTACAATGTCGCAGATTCTGCGAAACTCTGGACCCCCAACTGAAGGGTAAGTAACCAATCCTCGTCATTTATGGCCATCACTGAAAGATATTGTTCAGGATTCATAGTCTCCGCGTCATTAACTGCGTTTCTGGACAAGACATCAACATGGCTCATCTTAGTGCCGGCCCTGTATTCAACGGTGCAGTCATATTCCTGTATCGCCAACCACCACCGGGCAATCCTAGGTATAAGGTCACGCTTTTCAAAAGTGGAACGCAGTGCACTACAGTCAGTGACTATTTTAAATGTTTTCCCTAGAAGGTATACCCTCAACTTCTTCAGAGCGCAAATTACGGCCAACGTCTTCAATTCGTAGGAATGAAAGTTCTTCTCCTCAGGTGACGTTTGACGACTGTAATACGCCACCGGATGAAGAGAACACTCACTTCCACGAGAACGCTGTAACAGAATACCGCCCACACCCATTCTGCTGGCGTCCGTGTGGAGTTCTGTTTTCGCCGTAGGATCATATATAGCTAGTACGGGTCTATCAACTAATTTGGCTTTCAAAATTTTAAACGAGTCTTCTTGATCATCAGTCCACTTCCATACCGCATTCTTCTTCAGTAATTTGGTGATGGGTTGGGCTAGCTGTGCAAACCCATATATGAATTTTCTAAAATAACTCACAAGACCTAAGAATTGGCGTGCAGTGTGTATGTCTTTCGGCCGAGGAAAATTAACTACACTCTGGATTTTGGTCTCCTCTGGTTTTGGTATACCTTCTGAGCTGATCTCGTAACCCAAGTAGTTTATTTTATTTTGAAGGAAGCTACATTTTGAAAGGTTTAACTTTAGATTGGCCTTTTTTAAAAGATCTAGAACTTCCTCCAAACGATCAATACATTCAGTCGGATTCCTACCAAAGATAAGTAAGTCATCAATGTACACAGTAGCTTTGTCGAACCTGGCTTGCCCTAAGACATGGTTCATCATTCGTTGGAACACTGCGGGAGCGTTTGCCAGGCCGAACGGCATACGATTGTACTCGTACTGGCCGTCCGGCGTTACAAACGCCGTCAAATGTTTGCTTTCTTCAGAAATTGATACTTGATAATACCCCGACATTAAATCCAACGTGATAAACCATGCTTCGTCATAGCTATTTTGTCCTCTATTACGGGTATTGGGTACCTCTCCTTTACAGTTATCAAGTTGAGTAGTCTGTAGTCTATACACAAACGAATACCGCCGTCCTTTTTGCGAACCAGAATAATTGGGCTGGCGTAGTTCGATGTAGATTCTATGATGATACCTGCCTGTAGCATTTCATCTACCATTGTTCGGACCTTTTCACGTTCATGATGCGACAAGCGGTAGGGCCTGTAAACTACTGTACGCTCACTATTTAACTCAGTTTTCATCTCAGTAGCGTTTGTACAGCCTAAACCTACTAAATTATAAGCAAAGCACTGCTCATGACGTCGGAGAAGCTCTATGAGTTTCGTCTTGTCACTATCTGATACCGCAACACCTAAACATATCTTACTTTCATCCAACTGCGTGACTGAAGAAGTGTCAGTTTGCTGGTCTAAGCCAAAAGAATCTTCTGCGCTTACAAGACGGTAAACAGTCTGCACCCTTTTGGCTCGAGCAAATATTAAGTTTTCTTGTAGAGAACACGGTACCAAACACGGTGTAATTGTTACAAAAAGTGAGCCAATTTTAACCTTATAAGCGCCTCCGCATACCAAATACTGTTCAGCCGGTTTCCCTACAATTTCAGAATCTAAGAAAACGTTTCCTGTGAATATAGTTTCTGTTGCAGCCTTAATATTTGCAGCACCATGAATTTTATTAGCAGCTACAACCCTAATCCTTTCTAGATGTTCTTCACTCTCAAGGAGGTTAGGTAATTCAGTACCTATGTGTACGAATTGGAGTTTGTTCACGTCTTTATAAACTACAATATGTGGCTGTTCAGAATAAGTCTAACCAACCAAGATGTGCCTATCTAATAAGCAATCGTCTACGACTCTACATGGAACGATGGCAACTACACCATCAATTTCCAATTTTAAATTTACTGAGCCCATGGAATGTACTATGTTGTTGCCAAACCCCTTCATCGTAGACGGGGTGTGATCGTGATCGATTCCAAGACTATAAAAGCTAGATTGCCTTATTAGTGTCACTTCGCTACCGAGGTCAACAAAGGCCTCCTGGGGCACGTCATTAAAGTTCACTTCTTTTATAAATTTGTCGTTAAGATTATAGCTTGAGATGCGCATGGTTTTTGCCACCGTGTCTGCCTTCATTGAACCCGCATCATGTTTGAATTTACAAACGTTCGGTTTGTGACCCACTTTATTGCAGAGGCTACACTTTATTAATGGTTTGGGGCACCTGGCAAATGGGTGACCTTTCTCCTTGCAATTATAGCAACATAGGTTTGGATTACCCTTGACACTGATTCTATTATGCTGCTTATCATCTATTGTGTTAACATTTCTGTCTCTAGTTAGTGTTTGTTCTGTGATTTCCTTATTGTTGCTTAACAGAAATTTTAATAACGTTCCTCACAACGCAGTGCACGCACGCAGTGCAGTGCAGTAAAGCACTTGATCTCATAGTCCTATCGCTGATACCGTGAATGATGCAGTCAACAGCCCGCCTACCCGCAATTTCGCACTGATTTATTAATGCAATTTTTTCATAATATTAAATCTCAATTAGTTCGTTTGGCCTACTCTTTCGCTTCAACATGTCCTCCAGCATTTGACCGTAATTTTGTTCGAAGGGGAAAGCGTTCGTCAATTTTACCTTCCACTCGTCCCAGGTATACAATATTGAACTAAGGCTTTCATACCAGGTTTTAGATAGTCCTACAAGTTTTTGCATCGCGAAATGCACTATAGACTTATCATCCCAGCCGTAAACTTTCGCACATTCGTTAACCTTTTTGATCCAAACGTCTATACGCTGGTTCTTTTCTGAAGGATTAAACTCAGGTATCATATTTTTATGATCTAAGCCTTTATTGACTGGCACAGTGCTCTGGTTTGATGACTGCGATGGTAAGACTTCTTTGATGGAGCGTATTATTTGAACAATATCGTTAGAAGTAAAAGTAGGGCTACATGACCTTTTAGTGTGGTGTTCTCTCGTGGCGTCAGGGTCCTTGTTGGTGCGCCCACCAGACAGCCTGCTGTGGCTGCGATGCTCGTAGCTGGGCCCTGCATCAGGCAGCCTGCTGTACCTGTGACGATCGACGCGCTCCCCTGCACCAGACAGCCCATTGTGGCTGCGACAGTCGCGGCGCCTCTCTGTAGCAGGCAGCCTGCTAGGGCTGCGACCCTCGCGGCACCTTCCTGCACCAGGCAGCCTGTTGCGGCTGCGACCCTGGCGGTGCCGCATTGCACCAGACCTGCTGCAGCAATCTCGGTGGGGCCCACCGTCAGGCCGCCTGCGTTGCAGCATCCGGCAGTCCGGTTCAGCCATAGCTGCGGCTGCGGCCGCGACTGTGGCCGAGACCATGGCCGAGACGATGGCTGCCGTCAGCCACACGTGTGTTGCACTTGCTACGCCTAGAAGTTGAACGACTCCGCCTAGGAGTTGCCAATCTTCGATGGGTTTCACCTTTTTCCATTATAGAATTATTGTAATCCCACTTCTGAGATCATTCTGAGATCTCAGAAATAACCAACACGAGTTTAACATGGAACTTATAATTTTAGTCTCCAATACAACATATCCATCGATCCATTCTCTTATGCTAGTCTATTTTTTAACTATCCACCTTCGTACCCCCGCATACCCACTTTGTGCCCGCTTCCGCCGTTACCCCCATAATTCCTCCTTTTTTTCATCGCAACCAGTGTGGCCCGTGCAAGAAACCAAGTTTGCCTTTTATTTTTAATAAAAAATAATGTAAACCTTACACAAGTACTTGTTTATTTAATAAAGAATAGAACTTTATATGGTGGGTTTTTTCAAGTCTTCTCACTCACATAACACTATCATACTACAATCTTCCTATCCTTACTCGGTTTCGTATGCCTTCACTTATTCGAATGAATCAGAACAAAACGTAATACAATTTTTAAATTCATAGTTCACCTACAATACTTATTTTAGTATTAGATAACAACAAGTCAAGTGAAGAAAAGTTCAGAACTGCAGCGCACTGCGCATAAAACGCAATTGGGTCCTTATAAAATGGCGTCCTGTATTTTGTAGGTGTGAACAATAGACGAGTTTTGAAGTTTCATAATTGATGAGAATTTCCGCGGTAGGAAATTCATAGATGTTTAGAACTGCGAGTACCTACTTCCCATGATCTCATTAAAAGTTTCAAAGTTCCACCAAAAAGCACACAACTTCATGAAGTTTACCAACAAATTTAGAAACTAGACATATGTAGATATCTCTACGGAAATTAGGGAATAATTTCGTTGGCTTGTTGAGTCTATAGGTTTGACAACCTCTGTGGCGCAGTTGGATAAGGTCTGGTTGAGACGCAGAAGGTTGCGGGTTCGATTCCCGCCGTGGGACAAATGTTTGTATGATCTGCAAGTATTTGTCTCGGGTCTGGGTGTTTCTATGTAACAATATGTATGTATTTACAAAAAAAATGAACATATATAAGTAGTACATAGTATCAGTCATGTGGTACTCATAACACAAGCTATGCTTAATTTGGGGCCAGATGATTCTGTGTGAAAATGTCCGGGCTTATTTATTTATTATTTATTTATAATGTTGGGTGTTTTATAGTACTATGATGGTTCAGGCACTCTGTGTCCATTTCTTAACACGTCCTCGTTTTCTTTATGCGACTTCTACAATTGTCTTTTTCTGCGAACATTCTTAATGATATACTGGCCTTTCAGGACAGTTGCTAGTAGCTCTGCGTTCTGTGCTGTAAGTTTGATTCCCTACAAGGACAAACATTTGCGTTATGAACTTAGATGTTTGTTCTGTATCTAGATGTTATAAAGTATATTTTGTGTTTTTAAAAATATACGTGTATTCAATCAGTTCTATGATTTTTACTATACAAGCTATCCCTAGCTTGCTAATTACTGATTATTTATTGTAGGTACCTACATACCTACTTGTTTACAATTAAATTGATTTTTTTTTTACGTTAGACACAGTGATGTTTTCCGTATATGTATCATTCATGTTCAAGACGTCTAGTAATTCAAAGGCTAGCTGCGACATCATTGTGCCCATACCGGTTGTGATACCACCATGAAGTTTGAGACAGGTGAAACATTATAACATTTTGAGGATAGGTTGTTTATTTATCTTGCATGTTACAAGACTATTGAAAATGGGCCTTGTGGTTTATTTAAGTAAAACATTCGATTGAATATAATTTTTAATTTTAATTTTTCTTTTATAACAGTTTGTCTGTTTTTGCTGCTGCTAGCTTTTAATGTAATTAATATTTACGAAGTTATTGGTGCACAATACATACAACACCAAACTAAGCATAGCTTTGATTATATGACTGATAGAATACTTACATATTTTTAAATACAAACATATGATACTTTATAACACCCAGACACAGAACAAACACCTATGTTCACCACACAAATTATTATCCTGGGAGGGAACCGAACCCTCAATTTACAGCGCAGAAGGCAGAGCTAGTACCAACGGAGCTGCCAGGCCAGTCTGGTACTATTCATGTACCAAACATGTAACAAACACAAAATCTACAGGTTTGTGAAATAAGTATGTAGGTACTTACATTCTAACGTTTATCTCTTTTTTAACCGACTTTATCAAAAAGGAGGAAGTTTTCAATTCGTCGGAATCTTTTTTTTTATGTACCTATGTTCACCGATTGAAAACGACAACCGATTTAGAAAATTTTTGTTTGAAAGGCTATACTTCACAGGTGGTCCCATATAAATTTTATCAAAATCGGTCGAGCTGAAAAATAAACGAAAATCTAAAAATTTTATACATCGATGATGTTTTCATGTACTTTCATACCTCGCGGTCTCGTTGGAGCGTTGCGTTTATTTGGCCTACCCATATTATATATATACAAAATACATCTACTTTCCACTAAAAATGTATTATAGGCTCAAATTTCATTCAATGAAGTCTGTTTCTTTTTAGTTCTTAAAACGTGATTATTATTGGAATATTGTCACGTCTATCGGGTTTAGTGATACTAGCTACTTACACGCTGTGCATGGCGTGAGCGAACGGTGCAGCAGCAGTTGTTGCCGTCTCCTCTAACAGCTTTGGAAGATCTGTCTGCGGTCCTGTGACTTAAACTACGATCAAGTCTGCGGCACTAATGGTATCACCTACTCGAATGAGAGCAGCCTTCAATGCGTCAGCATGGAAACATCAACAACGGCCGTCCCCTGGCCGAAATGTCCTGTAAGAGAGAGTACTACTGCGTTTGTCCTAAGATTCATGAGCAAGTAAGCAACACCAACAACCAGATCTAGATCCAGACCCTCAAGTGCGAAAATGATGTAAGGGTCGAGAAAAATCTCCAACCATTTGGTATCAGGCACTTTGCAGGCTGGCGGAAATCGACTTGCTGTTGTCCTGATCACTGTATCCCGGTATGTGGAACAGACAACAAAACCTACATAAACGTATGCGTACTGAGTGAGCAAAAAAACACCTGTATCTATCCGCCCGTGCAGCAAAAGATCTGCGACAACAATACCTAAATGATCGAATGCGTGCTCGTATGCCAGAACAAGAGACAATACACTTCTTCTTATCGTGTCACTAGTTATTTCTAACCAGTGTGGTGAAAGGATTACAGTGCGCCTCAGAGGCTCCTTTCGTGCACTTAGGTAAGCCTTAATTTAAGCTCTCGACCTTGCCGACAGGACCCGCAGGAAAGACGAATCAGTACATGCGGTGTCGGTTCGGTTGCAGGTGTATAACGGCTGGAACCGAGCCGGGCTTGTTTCAAGTTTTCCTTCTCTGCAAATCACTGAAAAATCACTGCATCAAGTACATAGGCAAATACAACCACTGCAGGTGCTCTGACAGGCACTACCCGGTCTGTGCTAAAAATGACGTCCCCAATCTGGAAAACCTGCAGCAGAGAATGCAAAACCTAGGTTCTAATTCAACATGTTTTGTTAACGCAAATTCAGCAACTCAATTTCGGCACAAAGGTTGAATAAAATCATGCAAATCATTTCAGACAATTTCTATTCATTTTCCTCCGTCGTATTTATCCGGAGCTTTTGTGGCAAAATTAGTCCTATTTCCGGAATAAGTCCCGACCATTTTTTGTTTGTCGGAACGAGTAGAGTCCATTTCTCAGAACCTTTAAGTATTATCGGGGCTGCGCAGTTTTTTCCTCCCTTCCTCCCTCCTTCCCGATAATCACCGGAAACCGTAATGATCACGGACATCTTCATTTTTTACGTCCATTCTCGAGGAAACCAATATTCGCCCTCGTAAAATACATCCGTAAACCGATACAAGAAAAAATAACAACCGTAATAAAGTTTTGAGGGAAAACGGAAAATAAAATCGAGCCTAATGAGTTTTGGAAGGGAGGAAATTAGTAACCTACCGATATACGTAGTTAATCATGGTCATAGAGACCCGTATTGAGCAGTAATTTTGTTAACATGACAGTTATTCGAATCTAAACGTTAATTTTGTCTCGTCGGAATCTCTACATTAATCAACGAACATTGCAGAAGCTCCACTTAATATTAGATACATACGTTCCCAGAGTATTCTAATGGCTAGAGGCAGGCACTTTGCAGACACTTAGCACCGACCGGCGCGGCTGGCGCAACGGGCAAAGGTGCCTCGCGGTGACAAAGGACACATTATATTTTGCTTAGTGAGAAGAAAATTGCATTAGAAGCAGTGTGACTGTGGACTTCCGAGCACTTCCTGTTCGGAGCCAGGTTGGCTTGATATTACTTAATAATTTTATACCTAACTAGTAACATGCCCCGGCTTTACACGAGTGAATTATAATGTTTAGGTGTATAATTCACTTCCTCATTAATCAGTCCGCCCATTGGTGTAAAATGTACATACGTTTTATAGTTTTTGAATTAATTGCGTTCAGACAGATATACGCCGCGGGGGGGCTTGTTTTATAAAATAAATAGTCGTAAGTCCTAATCGTTAGTATACAAAAATAATATTTAACCAATACCTTTTAAACAAAAACGACGTAGGTATATAAAAAATGGTACTAATATATTATACATACAAATACAAACTTATGATACTTTATAACATCCAGACACAGAACAAACACACAAACACCAATGTTTATCCTGGGAGAGAATTGAACCCTCACCTTATAGCGCAGAAGCTAGATCCACTACCAACTGAGCTGATAAGTTAGTAAACATAGGTTTTATAAGCCATACTACGTAGTTAGTAATCCTTTGGTATTATTTACCTTCTCATAAAGAGCTTTTTGTGCCGCCGGCGCCATGGGTTCAAAAAACATATTTGCCACCTTTCTTCTTTCAACTATGACCGCTGTGGCGCAGTGGGCAAAGGCTAAGGCGCAGAAGGTTGCGGGTTCGATTCCCGCCGTGTATGTATAATATGTATACAAAAAATGTATATAAGTAGTAATATCTGTCATGTGATTCCCATAACACAAGCTCTGCTTACTTTGGGGATGAATGATTCTGTGTGAAATTATAAGATTAAAACAAAAACTGGGTACCTACCTCAATGATATATTTTTACAACTTATCAGTAATAAAATATAGTAGATATGTATTCATCATGTGGTTCCCATTGTAAAAGTTTTGCATAGTTTGATAAGATCTTGTGTGAATCGTCCACTAACTCTAATTTATTTTTATATATTAGGATCTCCTTATTCTTGACTGGCCAGTCAACCTAACTCTGCCTTCTGCACTGTAGGTTGTTTTTTCGATTCCCTCCCAGGACAAATATTTGTATTGCACTACTTGCATATTGCATGCATATGGTTTTTGTTCTGTGTCTGGGTGTTATATGGTATTAAAAGTATGTATTTAAAATTATATAAGTATTTTATCAGTCATCTGGTCACCATAGTACAAGGTATGCTTAGTTTGGGGCTAGATGGTGTTGTGTGCATTGTTGTCCACAAATAACCATTTTATTTATAAATCGTGTCACTAGTTATTTCAAACCAGTGTGCTGACAGGATTAAAGTGCGCCTCAGAGGCTCTATTCGTGCATTTGATACATGTCTTCGAAGATTTTAGTTTCTACGACGATGTTTACCTTCACCGGGAGATTTTTTTCTATAAGAAAAATCATTTTATGCACATTCGGTTCGAACTTATGACCTTAGGATTGAAAGGCGGGGCCACTAGACAACCAGTGGTATCTTTATTAGGTTATTTGATTCACTCAGTACCACATAAAAACATCTGACTCTAAGATGAATATTATTTTCCTTATTCTCCGTAGGTACGTCTTACCGAAGCATTTCTACAAGGTTCGCATTAAAATTTAACCACTAGTGGATGGGTTTCGGCCTATAACTCGACCCCGGCTGATTGAGTCAAGGGTGAGGACTTGAGGATCAGGGTGAAGGACTGAGTAATTGGATAACAACAACCACTCACAAGCAACAAGTTTTGGTCTGATAATTCAATATTCTGATAAAATAATAGGCAAGTAAGTTCTTTAGGGGCTGACCATTAGCTCGGTAAGTAGATAAGTATGTGTAACGTAAATATTAATGTGTATGGTTGACCAGCTGAGGCGCGAGAGGTGAGGATGGTTTCCGCGGGTTTGATGCGTTTGTGTGATAAAAAAACGTAGATAAAGCAAAGTAGTCTGATAGATATAATTATTTTAAAAACTTAAAAGACAACAGACTTATGTATTCAAAAAATATCATCTATGTTTACAATATTTTGATTTAGTTAAAAATTAAATGGGACCTGGGAAGTATAACCTTTGAAACCAAAAAAAAGAATTTTCGAATTCGGTTCAGGCGTCTTTAAGTAATCGATGAACATAAATTTAAAAAAAACCGGTGAATTGAGAACCTCCTCCTTGTTTTGAAGTCGGTTAAAAAGAAACACACATTTAGGTACTAGGACGAAGGACTTTGAGGCTCCAATATGTCCAAGGCTGGATGTGGATGTGTGTGTGTGTGAGTGACTTTATAATGCTCTACCCACTGATATGAAGGATATTAAAAGTCCTATCATATTTAAACGTAAACTAAAACGTGAGATAAAAAACATTCTTTTAAAGCAGTGTTTTTACTTTGTGACGAATTTATGCCACAATTAGGGGCATCATAAATTATTAAATATTCTGACTTTATTATTATTATATGTTATTGTTTAATTTTGTTGGTTTACATTTTTACCTTTTTAAATATTTTGTCTTTATCAATTGTAATTATTTCATACTGTACAATCAAATACGATTTCTAAAATAATTGTTTTATGCTGAATAAATTAAATGAATAATAGAGATATGGAAAGACATGACGTGGTACCACAACACTAGATTTGCTAAATTGTAGCGAAACTCTTTAAAGTCTTCTTTTTATTACAAACCTCTGTCCGTGTAAATGCTGCTTTATTTCAGTGCAGTAATAAAAACAATAGGTTTGGAAAAGAAAAGCTCTTTACATTTCAACGAGCTCCAAGTGACTTTGAACCTACTTAGCTGCTCGCTAACAAATTCTCGGCGACCCTATTCCCGCAATCTTGGAAGTGTTGTCATGACCCATTTAGCTTCAAACAGTTCTTGTTTCTCCTATCTACTGACTGTTCCACTGTGAATATTCAATTTAATTGCTATAATCCTAGAGACTACCGTCTACACCAACTAGATGACATGGCTTCTCCATAAAACTATGCTTGAGGACAAAGGCGAACCCACGAATTAAATAACCATGAAAAAATGTACTTCTACCCATTCTTAGTATGAAAGATTGGTAAACAGGGTGGTGTAGGTACATAGTAAACCCATGGATTTTAATAACGATAAACCTAGTCAAATCAGTCTGTGCGTAGTCTATAGTTATTATAGATTTTATATCTACCATTTAGAGTAAAAGGGCATTGTCTATTGTTTCCACTGAAGTGTAATCCCGGATAATAAAATGGTTATTATCACGGAAAACTGTTAGCGCCTGGCGCGAGCACAATAGCGGTGGGTTCCACTGTCGCCCGCGTTCACAAACTCCGCAGGCCTCCGCAGGCGTATTGTTTCAAAATTACACTGCACTTCACAAAGTTTTCTTTCTATTTCACGGTCATTTGCGTTCAAATAATTAAGTTTCTACGCTTTAGGTTTTAGTAATTATAATAAAACGCGCATGCTCTGAGAACGTCATACGGTAAAGTACGACTTTATTTTGCAGACTGGGTCATGTGTTTCACAATAAAGTATATAACGCTGAAGCCATTGTTGAAAACTAACCGAAATCTAAATGGTTTTGAATAGATTAGGGCCGTTATTTTTATATTTTACGGTTGAAGCCTCCAAAACGTAAAAATGTTGAAAATCTTTGTGATGAGTTTACTTATCCATATACATTGCGAGGAGACCACTATCGGCAGCGAAATAGACTATTCTGTGATAGCAGGGGAAGCAGAAATGAACAAACATGACATTCTTAACTTTCTAAACCAATCAAAAGTGAAAGAAAAATACAAGAACCTGTATCAGCGTTTACTTGAACAGTTGTTGAGTGAGTGTTTGTTAGAAGGGATGATGTGTTGTATCTGTATTAAAATAACCCTCAAAATAACCCTCGATTTAATTTCAGACGACGACGATGTCAAAGATGTAACAAGAAGAGGTAAGAAGGGTCAC
Source organism: Lampropteryx suffumata (assembly GCA_948098915.1). Taxonomy (NCBI): domain Eukaryota; kingdom Metazoa; phylum Arthropoda; class Insecta; order Lepidoptera; family Geometridae; genus Lampropteryx; species Lampropteryx suffumata. The sequence goes on from OX402551.1 coordinate 1,267,119, forward strand.
GGCTACGTTCTCCGTTAATCATAATTTTGAATGGCTTATTTATTATTCTATCAGTCTGGTTCTCATAATACATACAAGCTTTGATTAATTCCAGGCTACACGTTACTGTGTAAAACGTGAAAACGCGGAACCGTCTGCCAATATTTATTTATTTACTAAATGACCCAGTGAACTTCGTACAGCTAAAATTGAATAGATATAAACCCAGTGTTGTAGCCCAGAGGCAAAAAAAACAAAAAAGATCAGTTGAGCCATTATAGAATTTTTGCAAGACTAACTCATGTAATTGGAATAAAATGTCACCCTGAACTCTCTTAGTAAACGTATTATAACGGATTTTATTTTAATTATTAATTTCCTCAGATTCAACTCGACGTATCGTGTCAGGACACAACACCTCTATAGCAGCCGTGCCGTGGCAAATCTCTCTTAGGGAGAAGACCTACCCCATCTGCGGGGGATCCGTCATCACGGAGCTGTGGTGCTTGACTGCTGCTCATTGCTTACTGCGGTAAGTATCTACAACTCAAATTTAGTATTCAGATTTTAGATGCATTTATAGAGAAAGTCAGTTTTAGCTTGTTCATCAGCATCTGTTTTGCACACTTCTGTTGATTAACGGTTTTCATGATGTCGTCAGTTCAATTAATAAAAACAATATAAATTGTGTTTGAATATTACATACAATTAACTTATAATTACATATAATTAAAAACAATAGATAATAGAAATAGCACACATAAATAAGAATGAAAAAACATAATTAAATGTTTAGTCTATTGACATAAGCATTTAATTATGTTTTTTTTTATTTTAGTCGTAGTAATTCTTAAGTTTTTCAACGCGATGAAAGCACCCATCCAACAAGATCTATTTAAGCTTATTTATTGGGTTCGATGATGCTGTGTATATTGTCCACCAATATTTATTATTTACTAGCTGGTGCCCGCGACTTCGACTGCGCAGGATTAGTACTCGAGTACTCGAGTAGCTTATTTTCTTTTCCAAGGTCCTATCTTTATAAATTATAGCCTATGTGTTTTTCTGATGTATAAATACTATTGTAAAGTTGCATTATAATCCATTCAGTAGTTTTTGCGTGAAAGAGTAACAAACATACATACAAACTTTCGCGTTTATAATATTAGTGAGGATTTATTTTCGATTGGACCTAATCGATCTAGAAACATGTTAAACATGTTTCTAGATCGATTAAAAATCCATTAAAAATCTTAAGTTTTTTAAACTAATCTTCAAGGCAACTAAGTGATAATAAGTGATATTCCTACTCATAGCTGTGTCATTTGTTACGTTGAAAGGTTTCGTGTCAATAACTAAACACAAATAGCGTTATCCAGAGCCTCCTGAAGCAACATATCTCTCTTACATCCTACTCTATCTTCGACAGAGCGTTCTAAGTATACGTGGGTATATCACTACGTTGCTCAGACTTACGAGAAATAGATGTGCGCGTTAGAGGTGTGTCTACATGATCAACTCGGTCTTGATCCCGATTGGTCTGACCGGTGTGCTTTCTATTTAAATTGTAATGAAAATAACACGATTATTTAGGTACTTAATGATGCCGAAAACGTAGCCCTTAGTAACGTATGCTTGTAAGACAGAGGGACACTGTATATCGTTTTTTTCAAGAATGGCTGTTAAATCATACATACCCAGAGACTCAAAAGCAGCAGGAACCGAAACCGCAGCTATGGATCTCTGCTAGTCCAGCCCGCCAATTAAAAAAGTTCTAATCCCTTAAAAGAGCTCTATGATGTTGGACCAGTACTGATCGTATCTCTTTTAGTATTGCTCTGTGGATTGGTGCGAGAAAACAACGAAAGCACAAAGTATCGCCAAGTGGGCATCGATAAATTTCTCGGGGGCATCGTAACTCCCCATAGACCTTGCCTCACTCTAGCTTTGGTTCTGTGAAAAACGGCTACCGGCTTCTGACGGCTCTAAAATGCCCGCAGTTTTTTACCCAACTGTAGGCGACACACGCCTTTAAGATTTTATTGTGTAATTTTTCTAACTACTTTCTAGGAATATTTCTTAATTTGGTACGCGTAACGCGTAACGCGTAATCTGTCAGCAGATTTTATGTGTTTCTGTTATCTAAAAGTGTCAATTTTATTAGAATTATTGTTTTTAATTCAGAAGTGTACAAAATATAAATGTCAAGTCCGGACGGGTATGGACTATTGCTGCCACCTATGGGATGGTACAGCCAAACGCCAGCTGGGTGCCTTGGACCCAATTTAGCGTAGTATATTGATTCCGATAGGTGAGCAGCTAAACGCTGAGACTAAGTTCCAGAGTCTCGAGCACCGCCGTAAGTTGCTTGCCTTTCGATCTTTTATAGAATACATTTCGGAGAATATCCCAGGAATGGCATTATCTAATTCCACCATCTCCTTTTCCCAACAGGACAAGCAGACATACCGCTCAGTACCATCCATGCCCTGTCAGTCTACCACCCTTACAAACAAAGCGCTTTGCTTCCACATTTATAATGCGTACAGTCAAGGATTGGAATTCTTTGCCGTCGCTTGTCTTTCCTGAAACCTACAATCTGGGTCTCTTCAAGGCAAGAGTAAAGAGATGTTTTCTAGACCTTCGTACACCATCGTCATCTGTATCGTCGTTTACCATGAGGCGAGATCGTGGACAAACGTAGGTCTATGATAAAAATATATAAAAAAATTACAATAAACTGTCTATCTATCAATGGATTGCTCAACTGAAACTCAAAGTTGTGTAGTATGTTATGAGCAAGGTGCTATCAAAAATAATAAGCATCTGATTTTGGTGTTGGCAATTGCAGTGTTGATGTCATAAGGTCATCATGAGGCGGTCTCCGCTTTGTATAAACCAGCACAACTTAACGAATACCAGTGTTTTGTCGGCGCGAGTGTGAGCCCCGAGGCACTGTTTTGCATTCGAAAAAATATAAGCACACGATAAATTGAAATCGTCGAAAAGAACGCAATCCGCAAGGGGCGGTAAAGGAGAAGGTAGGACGGTTACAATTTATGTGGTCGACTGTACTTCTCTAGACTGCGTAGTGGATAAGCCGGAACAGTTTTGCGTGAAGTTCACAACATTTCTAATGATGTTAGAGGCTTTTAGAGGGTTTTAATAGGTAAAACTGCTTTTGTGTTTTGTAGAAGCTTGATTATAAAGGCCAATGCCCATTATCCCCCTTCGGATCCAGTGGCACCTTCCTAGATTTCAAAATGTGAATCAGTGCATTTTGGACATTACATCAATAACATAAATGCCACCGGAGCACTTTTGTATTATAATAATAATATTATTTATTCAGACACAAGATCAATATCAAGATAACCTACCTAAGTATAAAAAAAAACACGTAATATAAGACACAGTCAAAAATAGAATATAAATTAGGTATCTACTGTACGGATCAGGGTGTGATTTGCACCCATCGTCTACACATATTGGTCTAGTAGACTTTTAGCTAAACTCGCAATAATAGAGTTCTTACACCTGTCCACCCTGGAAATGAATTTGGCCACCCGGCACCTCTGGATGGCGTCAAACGAATCTATTGGCGCCTGCAATTACAAACCCGACCGAGGCGCTACAAAAGCGACCTAATCCCATAAGCTGCCAATAGATATTGTTATTTTAGTGTACTGTGTCCAGAGTTGACAGGTATAAAAAGTCGACAGAACGATCTAAATAAGTTCAACTTCAAATAAGTAAATAAGGTAAACTTACGAATTATCATGTTACCGACCAGGACCACACAACAGGCTCTTCGTTGCTGATCTTTGTCTTTGTCATCTCTCCCATTCGCAATTACAATGTGGCCTAGATATTTGGTGGATTCGTCCATTTTGACAGGTTTTTCATTCAGAAAAAGACATGGCACATAGTCGGGTTCCTTGCCAGATCTAAATATTACCATCTCAGTACTTGTTGTTGAACAGACACCAACTAGAACTGCCAGTGATCTGCTGATGGTGATAAGGAACCAATTATTATGACAGTATGGTTATGACGTACGGGCGGTGCCAAACGACCAAGTGGGGTCGATGACCTTTACGGAAATTTGATATTAATCGCCGTGTAGTTTTACATATATGACATACGAGTAAAGGTATCCTCTAGGCAACAATACAATGCACACGTATTTTTAGTACCTACGTGCCACGTACATGGAAAACTAGCAACTGATCTTCTACAATAAGCGCCTGCTGTTTGACGCCAGGTAGTAAAGTTACAGCTTAGCCACAGGGCTTGAGCTACCAGTAAAATGTTGATATTATTCCAATATCTAACTGAGGTAACGGTAGGTAAGCGTGGTACCGTTAAATGGTTTAACGGTAATTAAATGACGTGTTACCGGTACCCATACCGATACTTTAAAGGTAAAGGATAATGGGCATTAGCCTTTATAATCAAGCTTCTACAAAACACAAAAGCAGTTTTAACCATATGTTATTCTTCGTTTTTCAAATATATTCTAAGCAAAGGTTTAATAAAAGAATTAAGTACTTACGTCTCTTTAACAACCAAGTTGGAAATTAAAATAAATATTGATTAAAGAACAATTTCATAAAAAAATATGTACATAAAAAATAATCTCCAAGAAACGTTGCAATCCTCCAATAACTCTACACCTAGAAAATGCAGCAGCCCTTTGTGGGAAGCTATCGTAACTTTTTACCGGTACCGGTTGCAGTATAATTTTTAGATAAATTAATGTATCTTTTAACAGATAACGCTATTTTATAGTTACAGTAACCAGGCATCGATAATCCTTATAACCGGTAAGTGGATATCCAAATGAAAGTACCGGTACTTACTAAAATGCCGGTGGAAAAAAACTCAGTAGCAGACACCACAGACCAATGAAACAAACTTTCTTCGGATATTAAAATCACACGTGACCCGTGACGCGTGTACATCGCTGTTACAGTTGCGAGCAAGGTGGGATTTGCTGTTACGGAACAACGCTGTACCGCCAGTATTCACGATTAACAGTCTAAGTTTATCATATGCACAGTTAATGAGTTTCCGATGACTTTAGCCGTATTTAAAACGATGAATCCGTTGCGTTTTCAATTCAATGATGTCACAAACGAATGACTTTCTGTGTTGGGCTGGCTGTCGTTCCCGATGCTACTATCTTGAGGATAGTTTTATTTCAAAAGTAACATACGTAACATCAGAGAATGAAGTGTTTCTCCATCCTAAACGAAAAATACCCTAGGATCAGTACATAACAACCACATTAGGCGTAAGTATAATGATAATAACCTAACAAGGTTTTTAAGGCGTATAAAATAAACTATGTATTTACTTTCAAATAAAATAATAAAAATATGTGCGAATGGAACAGTGGTTGTGGCTGTTTGTTGAGGTTCATAATTGCAATAGCTTAACGCTGTTGTTGATTGGAAATTAATCGTGCACAGGTCTTGAATGAAGGTCAGGCAGGTGTTTTTGCAATTGTTTTCTTTTGTTTAATTTGTTTTATTTACAGTGCTGATACGACTGATGAAGTCGGATAGTTAACTAGGTAGGTACATTAAAAGCTAATAATTTCTGAACTAAGTAGCTAACTAATAACAGTCGCGTATTTGTGACATTCACTGCCATTGCGCCACAGAGGTCGTCATCGTCAACTGAAGTGGGAATTGGTTTTACGAATTTTCCGGTATAAACTTCTATGTTGGGTCGAACTGTAATAGATGTTTCATCACTAACTCATATGAAAGTCAGAGTAGTAATAGAGGCTGACCCAATGAATGAAACTTTTTATAGATAGATTTTCCGTTGAACACATTTAACATTTTACCAAAGTGACACGAGGCAAAGCCGCGGCCAAAAGCTACAAAGTAATGCCTTGGCAAGTAAAACTGAATGCTTATGGCAGGAATAATCTTTTCTTTAAGGGCTAGAGCGAATGAGCTGAGTGTTCGTCTCGGATCCTCTTGGAAGACTTATGGAGGAGAGATGTATGATGTCAAGGAGTGTTTCGTCCACCCACGTTACGCCAGTAAAAGTAAAGTATGTTAATAAATATTGATTAGATAGACAAATTTAGTTCTGCCACGTTTAACTGACACTGAAGTAAGAGACACTTCTTTTCTTATAGTGTCACTAGTTATTTCTAACCAGTGTGGTGAAAGTGCACTTAGGTAAGCCTTAATGTAAGCTCTCGACCTTGCCGACAGGACCCGCAGGAAAGACGAATCAGTTCATGCGGTGTCGGTTTCGCTGCTGGTACGGGTGGCTCCGAGCCGGGCTTGTTTCAAAAAGACACTAAAAACCTTTGATATATTTTTCTTTTTATATATAGATTAACGACGTGGGTCTAGTCCGCATGTACACTCCGCTGCGCTTCTCTGCGCGTGTGCTGCCGATCAGGATGGCATCGAGGGCATCGAGGCTGCCGGCGCACGAATCCGCCATTGTGTCTGGTTGGGGGAAACTGAAGGTATCCTCCAATGTTGTATCATAACGGCTTATAAACGACTTCTATAATCTATTTTCAATCGGAATAACTCCACTTCCCTCCACCGTGTAGATAAGACCTATCGAAAACTCACTCACACTCGAGTCTGCCCAGGCATCAATATTGTAGAGTGAACGCTCGCTCGCACTGTGCCCAGTGACGAAATTGATTGCCAACAAGTTTCTAGCTCTCCACATTCCTCGTTAATCCAGAGTGGAAAAAGTACCAATTAATTTTAGTTGAACTTCTTTGGCCATTTTAATATCTTGTAACTTGGTAGGTACTTACTTTCAGGAAGGTGGTCCCAGCGCCACATACCTGCAGTCTTCAACAATAAAGACGATACCGATGAAGTTGTGCAAGCGATCTGGACTGGATCGCAAGGCCATCGACCCTCCATCAATGTTTTGTGCAGGGTCTTTCCAGGAATCTTCGCCTGATGCTTGTCAGGTAACTAATAAATCTAATGCATCTTGTATTTATTAAGAAACTGCTAAGATTGGTACAACATTGCTACGATATAAAACTTTCGTGGTCTAAAACCCAAAGTGCTTGAGAAAAGACCAGTGCCCTGGCAGTGAAAACATTAGAAAGCCTTCTAACTAGCCAATCATGATAAATCTGGGCATGAGCACTAAGATAGGATAAGTATGAAGTAACAAGTATATTGGCATACCTACCCTAAATTCGTAGAAAAGTGCCGCGCCAGAAGAGATAGAGCTAGGCGGTAGAAAGAGAGGCACTATGTAGGTAAATATAATGTTAGGCACTAAGCGCTTGTGCGAGCTGAATTACACTTTGTTGCGTCGTAGCAAGAGTCGCTATTTATTTAAATACTAGCTGCTGCCCGCGGCTTTGCACCATAAAAAGGTCCCAGCTATCTCTATTCCAAAATTCAACAAAATCGGCTCAGCGGTTTAGGCGTGAAAACGTAACTGACTTTCGCATATGAATCCCTAAATATGAATTTTCAGATCCCTAGCTTAAGGAAATATGAGTTGCCCAAACAAACTTTCATCCCCTGTTTTACCCCTTCAAGGTTGTTTTTTGAGACAAAATGTTCCTATGTTTTTCCCCCAAATGCAATACATCTTCTTACAAAATTTCATCAAAATCCGTCAAGCCGTTTAGCCGTGAAAACGTAACAAACAGACAGACAGAGACACTTTCGCATTTATAATATCAGTATGGATTTTCGCGGAGTCTACCTTCTGTACTTATAAGTATTCTGTGACTAAGATCAAGATTGATATAATGTGCTTTCTCTATATGAAATGATGACCGATGGATTCCCAGGGGGACAGTGGTGGACCCATCGTGTTCGACGGCGTTCTGATCGGGGCGGTGTCCTGGGGGCTCGGCTGCGCGCGAGGTAACTTCCCAGGAGTGTACACGCGGCTCTCGAACCCCGTCGTATGGGACTGGGTCGACGGACATATCTCGAGACGAATTGACTATAACATCACCAACGTACGACAAGGGCCTGAAGACTATTTTAAGTAAACTGGCGATGTCAGGCGAAACCCGTTCTAAAATGTTCTAGCCCTCAGGTAAAATAAAATAACCTGTAAATTTGTATATGTACTCAAGTCTTTGTATTTGTGTCTAAACAATAATAAAATGATTTTACATATAATTGTTGACAATATTTGTTAGATCATTCAGTGCAGACTTCATTATGTATTAACATTTTTCCTAATACATATACAATTTATGTGCAAACCAGGCATGTTGTAGGTACATGTAGGTATCTATTTATTCCTACATGTTCTTTAGGCATCAAATAATTTAATATAGGTAATGTAGGTTTAATATAGGTAATGTATAAGTATAATAAATTGTTACTGTGATTTATTTTACATTTTTAAGACTACTTACTATGTGCCAGCCTACAACCTGCGTGCTACACATCACATTCACATTCAGGTTGATAGTTTCCAACCATTTTAATTCAGTTTTATTTAAAGTGTCGTCACCTGACCTGAGGCACAAGTCTGAGTTTAACACCCTGTATTAAGAAATAATGAAAATACGCACATTCCCGTGTGCGAACGCGTGTAACTAAAACTCAAACTAAGATCCTCTAAGGTTAAGGTTGTTGTGGATGCGGTGACAAGTCTTTAAACCTTTAAAAACATGGTTCAACATGGTTTTTCATGAATTACATAAATCGCCGCTTAAGGTCCCTGGTGCCCTATTCTACTAATCGTTCGCTTCAAAAGTTCTAAATCGCAGCGGATTTTTAAAGGCACCAAAAAATTGAGTTGAGTAACAACCATCGTAAAAGCATGACATGGGACATGCTTTTACTTTCGTCATTTGAAGTAATTGGTTTGCAGAATTGTTGGCCAGATTTAATGTTTTTTTTTACTTTCTTATACTAAAGTAAGTATATCGTGGTTGGGACATTGTTACTAATAATTAAAATACTTATATTTAGGTACATAAACCTAATTACTTACAACAATATATCACTAATTACAGATCAAATAAATTCACATCCAATACATCAATCACTCGTTCTCTAGTCTTTGGATCACTAATTCGAAAGTTTATCCACAACTGTCAGAGCATAGGCACCAACGCGGAAAGAATTATAAGGCCGGCAACACACATTGCACGGCCTTGCGAGGCCTAGGTCTTCTTCTGAGAAGGCCTCCGCAATAAATGCAGCGGGTCTTTTCGATAGCGCGCGAAGAGTTCGCGTTTGAAAGTTTCGAAGTGCTTTCGGTTCTTTTCGTTCTGCTTTTCTCTCCATAGGGGGCGATTGCGTCGTGCTTGGAGCCCCCAGTGGATTGTGAAGATTGGGGATAGCACTCGGAATTGGTAGCCGATCAAGAACATTTCGTATACCTGTAAAGGAATAGGATGTCAGAGACGATAGCTGATAAAGCACTAAAAACTGTTGATTGCCTGAATAAAAAGGGAGGAATGCTTATAAAACGAACTTGGGAAGTACACTTTTAAATAGATTTGTCGTTTTTATTAAAGTTTGTAACTTTGAGATTCATTAAAAGCCTACGGAGCTAGCGACTAGTTACATATTTTCTATAAGTTTTTTATTTGATAAAATTTTATAGTTTTGATAGATTTAGAGTAAGTAGGTTAACTACATCAAATATAATTACATTTTAAAAACTAAAAAGAAAACCGACTTCATTGCATGAAATTTGAGTCTACAATAAATTTTTAGTGGAAAGTAAATGTATTTTGTATATATATAATATGGGTAGGCCAAATAAACGCACTGTTCCAATGAGACAGCGAGGTATCGAAGTACACGAAAATATCATCGATGTATATAATTTTTAGATTTTCGTTGATATTTCAGCTCGACCGATTTTGATAAAATTTAAACCTGTGAAGTATAGTATACCCTTTCAAACAAAAAAGAATTTTCCAAATCGATTCAGGCGTTTTCGAGTAATCGGTAAACATACATAATTGAATTGTATGTTTTTAAAATTGAAAGACGAATTGAGAACCTCCTCCTTTTTGATAAAGTCGGTTAAAAAGAACTATTTACCGACTATAAATAGAAACAGAGTCTTGAAGTATTTGCACTGATCATACATAAGCTTACCATAAAGACTTTTTAGTAGTTACATCAACATCTGAATACTAACAAATAACGACCTCGTCTTAACCTATTCATTACGCAATAGTCAAATAATGTAAGGCACCATTACGACCATTCCAAGAATTCAAAGAAAACAGATTTATTACGGAAACTTTATTTAAAAACGATACAAAAATAAATTAACTAAACCAACGCAACAGTCTAATTATAAACCTCGTCAGTCAACGAATTTTAATCTCTGTCTACACTGTAGTAAAGTTAATTCTCCTATGTTGATATAGATCCCGTCATTTACTGTATCAGAAGAATGTATTTTTACAGTACGCTGTGCAGATAAATCTGTGAGTTGAGTATATCTGTATTGAGTTCAAACTCCAGTGTTGTTGGTGACCCAGTCTCGCAAAGAAGCTATGTTGGTGAAGACGGTGGGGGAAAGGGGGAGGGCACATCCTCTTGCAAATGACACTACACCAAACGCTGTGCCTCGGAACACAGCTGGACCACCTGAGTCACCCTGAAACAAACACATCTTAGAGAATAGCAAGTAGGTACACGAACATCGGGCTCAGTGATTTGTGGAAGAGGCCATAGGTAGGTATATTGTTAATAGACGCAGTGGACTATGTAGGTTAATGAGAATTATGTTTAAATAGTTAATTTAACAGTTTCGACCAGCACTGGAAGGTATTCAGAGTAGAATTATAAAAATACAGCAACTAATTATATTTAATTATATGTAATTATAGTATTTATATGCAACGCTGACTTTTTTTTTATCTTAAGAGTGTAATTTTATCAAATGCTACATTAAGGAAAAAAATATCAATAACTACAATATAGGAGCTATAATTAGTCAAAATAGAGTGACAGTCGAGTAGTTCTCGTTCTATACTCTGTAACAAGTCTGTGCTCCCATTACCTGACAAGAAGACACTCCTCCGATAAGAAAATGCCCGCCACAGAACATGTTTCCCGTGAGTGCGTCACCGTACGATAGTCGACACAGCCAGTGCGGCACAACGGGCACTTGGGCTTCCATCATTATCCGAGGGATGCGCCGACCGCGAGGCTACAAGTAGATATCATCGACATTCATTTTTGCTTTGTATTCAGTTCTTAGACCGCTCTGTTACTCACGATGTTTACATTTGCCATTTGATCAGCTGTTAAGGTTATGGAGAACCTAATCAAAATCGTCAATTTCAGCATTCGTAATTGCAATTTCAGCAAGACACTTACAACAGTAAGCCCCCAGCCAGTCACAGTGAGCCTGACCAGTGGAACTGGCTGTCTCAATCGGGGCAGCCTGATGGCTCGTATTCTTTCAGTGAAGGTCAACGGTCGAGCCAGACGCAATGCTGCTATATCGTTATCGAACATCGGCTGCCCATACTGGGCGTGTGCGGTCACGTTAGCAACACGGACAATACGCCCACCGGAATCGCGCCTCGTGCTGCCGACGCGGAGACGGATGGCATTTGGAGATACGCTGAAAAATACAAACTATTGATAACTAGTGACCTAGACCCAGTAGTGCCCAGTTGATTTTGAATCAAAAAAACGGAATGAAAACAATATAAATCAACGCCGATTGGTTTCATGCTTTTTTGGGCTTTTCAAACATATGCAAAAGCAAATAAATCTTTCAATAACATTAAGCTAGTTTGATAAAATCACGCATGCTTAAAAAACTAAACGCCACAGCTAAACGCTACAAGTCTGCGAATGAGTTCTATGAAACCCTAGTAACATAATGCGCTCTGGGCGCCTCATAAAATATTCAGTGTCAGAAAAATAAGCCATTCAAACGGGTCAGGCTATTATCCACAGGCTTAAGTCTAGAGAAGAGCTGTGTTCACAAGGGTCTGGCAGACTGTTTACAAAACCTATTATTTAAATCGACACCAATTTAGAGGACGCACAATAAATTAGGGTAACATACGAGATTAGAATAAGCCTGTCTCTACTCTGACTCGAGCGAAAACATACTTAATATTCAGATCCTTCTGGTACTTGGGTTGCAAGATTAATGACAAGAAATGTAAAGATATTTCAGAGCACTGTTTTTTAAAAGCTGCCTCCACCCTTCTACCACAATACCTATGTTTTTCAATAAACAAATCGTTAAAACTCTCCACTCGGATTCCAGGAATTCAGCCCAACTCTGGGTCAACAAAAATAGCTTATATACAAACCTACCAAATAACACCTTCAAACACATAATTTCTCTGGTTAAAATTTGTTTATTTACCCTCAACGCAGCAGTGATCTTACGCTTACTGAAAATTAACATCGAAATCAAAACGATAGATATAAATATATATAAGATTTTACTCAGTTTAGTTAACACGTAGGAGATATCCGGTGTCAAAACAACAGAACAGTACCAGTGAAACGAACTTACATTTCTCCCTGAATATCCTAAACCGTCATGTCCTTTGTGATGCGAACACAACAATACGACCACAGCGACGTATCACGCTGATGTATTCGGTATCGGAGAACAAACCTGGTCTGAACAAATAATTGGACAAAGCTCCCGAAATATGAATGTATAAGTCTGCTTTCGTACACAGTCTACCTCCAATAATGATAAGACAAAAGAAAATAAGATGTAATAAAAAAATATGATAATTACTAGTTGTACTATTTATTTGTAAGCATTTGCAGGTTAGTGTATATATTGGTCCCTCAGCGAAAATCGAACCTGCACTTGAACTATCCCAGCCGGGTAACCATGCTAATCAGTATGCAAGATGTTCATTACCCAAGGCTATCCGAATAATTAAGGCTCCCGAAATATCCAGAACAGTCCAGTTCACGGCATACCAGCTGTTCGTACGCTCTGATTATTTTATAGTGCAATTATTGCGTAAATAACTTTTTATTAGACAACTGGCATCAACTCTTATTCAAAAACAGGAATCATTGGTTTAAGTTTGGCTATCTTTATGAATGAGAGAAGGAGAAAGCCTGCTAAACCAAAATCAAGTATAAACTGAAATATGTAGTTGATGTATAAATTCTCATTAGGTACTCGATTAGCTCAATATTCCATCCCTGTTAGAATAACGCTTTTCAAAGCCGCTTACGAAAATTCTATAGGTAAAGTAGGTTTACACAGATATCTGTGAGCGCCTTACGAGTGCAATATAACAACATCTCCAGAATGCTGTAGGGTCTACCTCGTTACTGCACGGCCTCTGCAATGTTTGCGGACGCAAGTACTGATGGCTTCGCAGCGATCATTCGGAAGAGGACTGCGAAGCAGACTGAGCAGAGTGAGAAGGGATTATTCCCATCTGTCCCACTGCTTTGTCCCCTCAGGGGGACAGATGGGCCAAAAAAGTTCGATCTGTCCCCCTCTTTGCAACGGGGGGACAGATCGAACTTTTATTCATTGAAAAAGTTCTACCTGTCCCCCCGTCAATTAGAAAAGGGACAGACAGAACTATTTATTCTTGCCTGTCCTGTAAAGCTGTATTCACATTCCAGTCTGTTTATGTTATACAATGGCAAAATTCTATATAGTAATGTCAAGCCACCAGTTACCGTCACTACTAGAGCTAATTCAGCTTTCGCGGAGTCCACCTTCTGTAAAGCTGTATTCACACTCCAGTCTGTTTAGAAGTAGTCACAACTGCATTCTGAATGTCCTAGCCGATAAATAAATTGGATAGTCATTATATTTCTTTGGGTTAAAACTGATAAACGAATTTCAATGTTTTTATGTGTCGCGGGTTGTGCTCGTGTTTTATTGTTATATTTTCTTGTTTTTTATATACTTTATTGTATTGTGTAGGTAGCTGTTGTATGGGTAATTTTTGTCTTCAATACATAAAAATGTGTAATTAATGTATTGAGCTAGGGTAGTGGCACCAAAAGTTGACTGACCCCCAAAAGTTGACTGACAATATAAAATTACAAAAAAAAATATCTCGCTATTTACATGTGTGCAATATTTTTTTCCGCATATGGAAATATTTTGTCCGTCATTTTCAATCAAAACATCAAAAGTTTTACTACTGACGCGCTCGTGGCGAGTCGTTGTACGAGTGGTTCCCGCCAAAAACCTGATTTACTAGGAAACCTACTTAAGGTAAGTGCCTTCCCAATTTAAGCATTTTGTTAGATTAAAGCAAGAAGTAATGATCGATTTGAGTGGTTTTTATACGAAATAAGAACTTGATAAATCAAGCTTTGATTATATTTATACAATTTCTCATTTTTAAGATTTTTGAAAAAGAAATTGACTGTTCATGTATTGGGTACAATTTTATTTGCTTGACCCAAAAAATGACCGGTCCATTGACCCATTCAACTAATGGAGAAATAGCATAATTTTACAGACCTTATAACTTAGAATCTATCGCTTTAAGATAAAAATAAAATATCTCAAATTAGTTTTAGTTAATATATGAAGCTAATTACCAAAAGCTGAACATATATTTTTTGTGTTTTTGATTATTTTGTTTTTTATTCAGTATGAAATCTTAATCTGTTCAACTATAGCAATCATGTTCAAAACTTGAACTTATTAATATATTTACATTTTATTCGTTCAACTTTAAGGTGTTGTTCCTTAAAATGAACAGATTTCCCTAAGCAAGGCTTCAATTTAATATCCCAAAGGGTACACACAAAGGGTAGAAAAGGGCAAAAAAAACTGTTACTTATCAAATGATGAAGAAGATAAATTGCTACTTGCATTTTAAATTTGGCCAAAGTAGGCTTTCCTGTAAACGCAAATGATGAAATTAAAGGTTCGAACCTGAAACCAGGCAAAAAATGGTTGGAGCTGTTTTTGCAAAGGCATCACATCATAACATCACGAAAAGGCATGCAGAAATCATTTCTAATTTATAAAAATCTAAATTTATAAAACTGAATTCCTTTTATAATGTTAGTTCAATTATTGGAGGCAAATCGTTCATAATGAGGGGTCGGCGTTCATCTATAGGGGAAAAATCCAAAGTCTTCGACAAATAGTAATTTTGCAAAAAAACTAGTAGACATAGTAACTTTCTTTTTCAGCAGTCAAATCTAGAGTATGTAAGTAATTATTAAAAAATACTGGCAAGCGATAATATCATAAAGTAAAGGAGGAAAAGCTACTCAAAGTTGTCAAAAACGCTTAATCCTTCATCTTTTGGTGCCACTACCTTAGTTGTCTGAAATAAGGATATTATTATTATAACAAACACTGGGTTGGAACTATGTCATCGTAACCACTGAAAGTTATTTTATTTCTTGCGCACAGTAGGAACTTTTTCAATTCGGTTTTCCGAAGAAAACAGACCCAATTTTTACAAAGCCCTTACCATAACTATACGGAAGACATAAAACTTACATAAAATGTTACTTGTGTAGGGTTTTACCGCTGCTATGGTCGTAAACTTAGAGGAATGATGCTGCTTGAACGCGTATTGCCCACTTCTGTCGTTCTAGAATGGACGATGTAAGTACATACCTACTTATACTGTAAAATCAGCCAGGTATCTTTCTTTACATACCTGAAAATAAGCTTCAACACCTAACTGTACAATTTACTTTTAACTTTAAAACGGTTCGTACCTACACATATAGTACTAGCTCCCAGTAAAGTTTATATCTCTTCTGAAGTCGTAAAGTCAAGAAGCGGTACGATTTCGTCATTGGGTTAAGATTGAGATGACCCTGAAAAACTATAAGACCATAGGATCTCAAGCTATACTCAAGCGTCTGTAATAAAAACCAATACTTCGTGTTTTCTCATAAAACGCTATCTTTATAAGGTTAAGAAAGAGATGATACCCAATTTTATTGGTGCTCAGCGTTTTTTATAACTTTACCTATCTTCCTATCTTACCTGAACGATATAACGGTATCAACTGATAATGTATGAGTAAAATAAATGTGCAAATAGAACAGATCAACCAAGACACAGACATACATGTGAACGCGATGTATCGCATAATGCACGTCCTAGACTCTGTCTGGCCATAGAATACGCAGTATTGTAGTTTATCGCAGATCCATAACATAAAATCTAATTAATACAAAACGCATTAGTACACCTTTCGTAGAAACCAGTGGCAAGCTCTGGTGACGGAGTTAATAAATAAATAAATAAAGGTAATAAAAATAACAGCGTCTCCTGCGAAAACAGTAAATTTTCTAAAGCATATTACCATGTGCCTTATTCTTTTCCTGGATTGTGAGTGTTGTGCGCTAAGAAGCAAATAAATGTCTGGCTATGTCTAATAACAATCTATTACTTACTTCTGTACGCAATGCGCAGCGGTCAGCACATAATCCCTGCTGATAATAAACCCTCCACAAAAAGAATTTCCATTCAGCACCATAGACACTTGGTATGGATGCCTATTCACCGAGCTAGCCCGTCCACCGATGATCTGCCCATTCAGTTCCGGGCAGGCTTGGAGGTCTATGTCTTGATCAGAGTTTTGGATGTCCGTCAATGGTTGCACTTCGGGTAAGACTTCATCGGGTATTACCTCGTTGGATAGCCCTTCGTCGGAAAGAGATTCTTCAGAATCTGTTTCTTGAAGATCTAAAAAATTATCATAAGAGTACAAAATGGTTTCAATAGAATTACATATTAAAAATATAATTATATAGTAAGTTTGTAGCATGCGAAATCATGTAAACGTCTATATAAACAATTCAGTAAATTATCATCAAAAAATATGACTCACCTCCAAAGGCCAGACAGCACAACAGCAGTATCACAGTCCGATGGACGGCCATCGTCACCACAGGTATCTTCACCACCAGCCAGACGAATACTAGCCAATACTTCAATGTCCTAGTTTGAGGCATTGCCTAACTCGACCGCGACGATTTTGCACGGTCTCAGGGTCACGACCTTAAGGTTCTTTGACACGGTGACAGTTCAACTCATTGCCCTGATAACAAATTAAGGTTCGCGCACTCGAATCTAAATACCGGGTTGATAAAGATAACTGAACGTACCGGATGACGAGTATTTAATTTCTAATATTATTTTTTCAACACAATCACAAGGACAGCTTTGAAACACCTTACATGCTAGTTGAATTTAGGAACCGATTTCTTTTAAGGCTAGTCTGGGAAGAATCTGATAAGAAACGTATCTTGAACTATTTATACATGGCATGATGTTAGTGCAATCAAAGATAATTTATTACAATGTACTAAAACAAATTAAGCCTTTTGTAATTTTTTATAATGTAAAATGTAAAGTGTGAGTCAAGGCATGTAAAAACAATTTTTTTTACTGTGCAATAACAGTCTGGGATAGTAATCGATTGTGCTATGATTAGATAGAGCAAAGACCTATCCTTTAGCATTAGTTTGTCGTTATCAAATCGTATAAGATTTCAAGCCGGTTTCGTAAGTGATTAGTTAAAATCAAACTAATGCTAGAGGTACGGAGCATTCGCGTTCTATTTCTCGATCCGTTTCATCATAGGACAAAACATCAACCCGATTAGAATTGGGTCTTCTATTTTTATTATCTGTTTCTCTGCTTTCATCTACAAGTTGAGTCTATCCGAGTCTCAATTACTTTATTTTATCATTGAGTTATGATCTTTAAAGCGCTCATGATTATGCCTATTAAGCTTAATGTGACAAAGAAGAAGGTTAAGACGACACAGAATCAGCTGTGTACAAAATTTTACTTTAAAACTAAGGGTAACTATACCAGTAGTAAAGGTACTAATAAAATTACTTCAACTGTTGAGACTATAAAATATTGATAAAAATTCCGGTCATTTCACACAGCATCATCTGGCCCCAAAAAAAGCAGAGCTTGTGTTATGGGTACTACATGACTGATATACTTATATACTTTTTTTGTAAATACATAGAAACACCCAGATCTAAATATTAAAACATTATATTTCCGCGGCTGCAATATATTTGGATCAATGGAAATTATTTCAAAAATCTCCTCGCGTGTAATAAAATTCATTTTTAACATTCATATTTTTATTTTGTTCGTAACTTTCGGCAGAGGTGAAACGATAGAAATAGTTTAGTGTGAGATTGTGGGTAGATACAAAATGTATTTTAAGTTAAGTAAATCAGCGTCAGAGAATAATTGAATATGTAAGGTCCATTATTTTCAAAAATAGGTTTTTGATGAGCGTCTACAACCCTCAAAGAATGACTGTACCAAATTTGAGCTCTTAGCCCTTGTAGTTTTGGAGATTTCATGATGTAATTTAAGCAGCATCAAAACTCTCATTTGAAAAAGATTCTGAAGATTGTTGAGCCTTGCCAGGTTTAAAAAAAAAAATACTTTTATCACTTTTTTCGAGTTCGAGCAGTAATTAATACCAACAGATCTTCTTCACCAACAACAACATTTATATTTGCTAGATTAAAATGATTGATTGCAGTTTTAACAATAAGTACATCAGCGTCATTGACAGCTTGCTTAACTAAAATATTCTCACTAGTAAATGTATCTTTTAGCATTATAATGAGCCGAGACTTATCGATAAAAATTGTTGTTGGCTAGTTGGAACACATATGCATATTACTTATATTACGCGTTCAATTATGTTTAGAGACCGTAGTCATGCATATGGAGAATACAGCTCCAGCTAATTTTCGAATAGCTTTTTTTTCAGAAATGGTAAATCTTAGAGAAAAAAGTATGGGATAATTTTAGTAGATAATTACTTGATCTACAATTTTAGTCTGAGCTATTTTTATCGTAAAACTACCCGTTTGACCAAAAAATCCGAAAAACCCATTGTTGCGACCTTTGACCTTGAATAACAATTTTTTGCACACACGGGATCTATGGGGATTTTTCAAGATTTCATTAGAGTAGTATCCCTTACGTGCCAGTAAATTTTCAGTTTGTTGTGAATTAATGCAAGGGTCAATTTCTATTTTGACCGGGCTAATGAGTGAGTGAGTCATTAAGTCAGTAGATATGTGGATTTGTCTTTTATAAGTTAAATTTGTATAGGTAAATAGCTTGATTGAACTGTACCTACTTTAGGTAAATAAATAAATATTGGATGACAATGCACACAACACCATCTAGCCCCAAACTAAGCATAGCTTGTATTATGGTGACCCAGATCACTGATAGAATGTACTTATATATTTTTATAAACATACTTTAGGATACTATAAAACACCCAGACATAAAAGAAACGCCTTTGTTAATCACACAACTGTTTGTCCATCGAACCTCTGACCTACAGAGCAGAAGGCATAGGCTACAGGCCAGTCAGATATATTTGTTTCAGTGTTCAAATAATTTCAGAAATGTAACTCATACAGGATGCAGTGAAGAAAGATGTTGCGACGGATTTTACGAAGCAATGGCTGTCACTGGTAAATAAAAAGTGACGTTATTTCACGCCATCAATTTGGGTTCAAGCTATTAGCAAATCGAACATAGGTATGTAGGAATCAGTGAGAATTTATCAGCTGCCGCATTGATTCTGTTGTATTGATTGAGTACTTAGACACAGGTTGTCAATGACCTTCACGTTTGGTTAAATATATTAAACAAAGTATTGGCACGCCTGGACTGTTTTTAAACAAATATGTGTATACCTAAGTACGTTTCTTCTAGAATAAGTAGTTATCGAGTATCATTAGCACGCTACGTGCAATGCGACGTGTTGGCACTGTCGTCGTATTCTGCTATATTTAGCGGCGGGCATCCTGTTACACGCTAAAAATAACGCAATTCTAAGCGCTTACAACATTTTATTTTTATTAGAAATAAAAACATGGGTATAAAATATAAAGACAAAGCAAACTAAACTAACATGCTCCCGAGTGTAATCCCCAGGGTTGGGGATACCATTTATGGATGGGGATTTTATACCTTAGACACCTCAAATCTCTTACTTACGTATTTAAGGAAGTCTAATTGACTAAGAAGCTAGTAAGAGGCTTGTTCAAATATTCTGTTTTGTACATGTTAATTTTTAACCGACTTCAAAAGAGGAGGAAGTTCTCAATTCTTCGGAATCTCTTTTTTTTATTTTATTTATGTTCACCGATTACTCAGACGCCTGAACCGATTTGGAAAATTCTTTTTTGTTTCAAAGGTTTATTTAAATTTTATTTATCCTATTCAAATTGTATCGCAACCAGTCGAGCGGTTTTTAAAAATCAATAAAAATCTAAAAATTGTATATGTACATCGATTATATTTTCGTTTACTCCGAAACCTCGCTGTCTCATTGGAGCAGTGCGTTTAGTTGGCCAATCCATTCTATATATAAATAAAATACATCTACATTCCACTTAAAATATATACTTATATTCAATGAAGTCTGTTTTCTTCTTAGTTTTTTAAACTTAATTATTTTGCTAATAGTTGTAGTAGTTGTTAGTTATTTAATAGTAATAAACACATGGGAACTTTATTCACATTGTTTCAATGAATGCCATACCTAATCACATCGTTAAGAACAGCTGGCCAAATGCCTGAGCTCGACTATGCGTCACTGTGGTTGCGTAGTAAATTCCGTGGCAGTAAGTATTGTTTATTTTCACTTCTTCTTTTTCTTCTTCTCCTTCTTTTCGTGTCACTAGCTATTACAAACCATTGTGGTGAAAGGATTAAGATTTGCTCAGAGGCTCCTTTCTTGAACTAAGTACATGTTTTAGAACGGCGTTTTTTAAAAGGTTAAAAGTATGCAATTTCATTAATGTTTTCTTATGACGTTATCACGTGAAATTATCGTCCGTAAACCGACTTTACAGACAACCATTTTTATTGTTGGATATCGATAGTAAATAATTATTTATTATCATTATCAATAGTGAAACACGTGAAAAAAAAACAGAAATATAACTGAGTACTTAGTAGATATATATGTTTCCCTAATTATAGGATATCACAGCTTTCAAAATATCGATAAGCTCGATAAATGTTTAACAACACAAACATGATTTTCGATAAATAACCTAACATAACCAATGGTATCAATGATTTCGTGCACTAATGATTTAGTAACAAAAAACTTAATTATCAGTCACGAAAAATCATGACCGCGTTTTTTAAGCGCTACAAATTACAATAAATAGTTACTGTAAGCGAGCAACCGCGCTGGTGCATTGTCTGTGGTCTATTATTTAGCGGCCTTCAATCTCAGACGCTGACCTGTGGGGCGATTATGGAACTTTGATACTATCAAAACATTGATACTAATAGCTTTCAGTTACTATTGATGATTTGGTATTAAGGATCGCTGCTATTTCTATCGGCTTCTATCGCTAGTTACAATGTGAAGTTAGTGTCAAACTATAACTCGACCAATTTACAAAGTACGATTGTGGTAGGAACCGTGTTTAGCGTACTAAGCATTTAAATACATCGTATATGATTGATTGAAATAATGCCTATTGCTAATCGACATTAATATACATTGATGCCGATTGCTAATCGAAACTGAAAGACATTGATTGTATCAAGAGTTCCATAATCGCCCTACAGCTACAGCTTGCAGACACGTATTCAGATTAACACGGCGCAGAGTTTACCAATATCAACAGATTGCTCAGCTAAACCCTTTTCTTTTTGTTTGTATGTTATACAAGCTGTTGTATTGTCGTAGCAAAATAAATGCATTTAATTTTTATTATCATTCTATGATGGTGTTCGTTTTAGAATCCGTTTGTATTGGTCGTATAATAATAATAATAATAAAAATATTGCCGGACATCTTACACAGCATCATCTGGCCCCAAAGTAAGCAGAGTTTGTGTTATAGATACGTGACTGATATACTACTTAAATACTAAATAATTAAATAATGACAACCTCTGTGGTGCAGTGGGCTAAGGTCAGGCTGAAACGCAAAAGGTTGCGGGTTCGATTCCCGCCGCGAGACAAATGTTTGTATGATCTGCAAGTATTTGTCTCGGGTTGGGTGTTTCTATGTATATATTTACAAAAAAAAAAAGTATGTAAGTAGTATATCAGTCACATGTTAACCATAACACAAGCTCTGCTTACTTTGGGGCCAGATGATGCTGTGTGAAATGTCCGGCATTATTTATTTATTATTATTTATTTATACTTTTTTTGTAAATACATACATGTTATACATAGATCCGAGATAAATACTTGTAAATCATAGAAACATTTATCCCGCGGCGGGAATCGAACCCGCAACTGCGTTTCAGCCGGATTGTAGCCCACTGCGCCACACAGGCCGTATAAATAGACTCTGTATGAAATTTTCAGTTTTGTTGGACAAAGTAATATTCAGCAACAAGTCTGCCTGTAGCTATGTACATACTAAGTGAATTTATAAGTTTTATAACATGGTGTCTATCTAAAATGTGAAGGGTATAAATGAGAAACTAGGCTTAAACATAATAATGTTAAGCCAAGACAGACTTCACGCCTTCCGACGAGGAAATCTCATCGCTATAGGAGCTAAAGTAACCGCAAATCCTTTTAATTATTCTGTTTTATATAAGCTTAGCCGTTTCCTTTTGCAGTGCTCGGAACAGTTGTTTCGTAAATGTTGTGGTTCTCAGTAAACTAATGATAAGGTAAAAGATAAGTCACAGAGATCAGAGAATTTTTCATAAAAGTTTTTTGATTTTTAGATTCCGAAGACCACAAGGAATCCTAAAAACAAAAGTAATTGAAGCCTGTGTGACATGCGCTTGTCTAATAATTGTCATAGATTTAAGTAGCGGGATCCTAATGGTGTCCGTTAGCATTCCACGCAAATCGGTCTCCTTGAATAGCATCTGGCTCAAAAATGCATGATTGAAAAATAAAATGAGTGTTTTTAAAACACTTTTAGTGTTCTTTTGATGTGAAATAAAAATGCAATCTTGCACAGCAATCACCCGCGAGCGGAGTGCGACGCAGGGCTCGCCAGCTCCCACTCCTAGCCACCCAATTTCGCCTTTTCAGTGTTCACTGCGCTTTTTCGGTGCCGGGAATGTGATTGTAATAAATAATCTGGTTTTTTGCCCGGATCGGACAGTGCCGTAATTGCCAGCGGTGAAATTTATAGATGCAACCGATGGCGTTATTGAAACAACGTCGAATTAATGAGTTTGATCCCGCCGCTGGATATATTCTCGTAGGTACATACAGCTTCTGTGAAACTGCAAAAAATAACGCGAACGTATGATGAAATATATGAATATGAAATGTGGTCAACCGCTCATAAAGTTGCAACGTGCCGGCTTTGAGATATGAATACTGGTTACGGTTTTAATAATAATCAGACGCGCTGACAGATTTTAATCATTTAATAAGTTTCGATGCTATGGAGAAGATGGTTATAGTGTGACATAGTTACCTTGAGCAACGATCAAAAGTCTTTGTTTCTGCTGGGATAGCTCGCACATGAGATCCACTTGTGATGATTCTTTAAACCGCGGCAACATCTTGCCGGTTCATGGAGCCGTGCCAAAGCACACAATTTGGCAGACGCCCGCCGAATCTATCAGCGAAATGGCGACCGTGAGGCTCACGTACAACCCTTCGATTGTTACCACAATCGATGGTGAACGTCGGAATCATATCTTCATATACCCTTAGTCTAGAAAGTGATAGTTCTATAGGTACCATTCTGGTAAATTTTAACTAAACTTTAAAAAAGTAATAAACTGCATTCTTTATTATTTGAAGAAAGATGCTGACTATAAATTTATATTCTAAATATGTTTTGGCACGTAGACTTGGATAGGAAAATATATATTATATTGACTGTGACTTTGAAAATGTTTACAAGATCTGGGAACAGTACAGAGCTAGACACAACTACTGGCACTCGACATTGAAACATTGATTTACGGGCTTATGTACTGCCAATGCATTAAACGTGCACTTTTTAATACTTATGGTGGATCGTCATGAGCTAGCGTAAAATTAAAAAGAAAAAGCTGTTCTAAATATTTGTTAATTAGGTTGTTTATTCAAAGTTTAACCATAACACAGAGCCGATATATTAATATAATATCATATCAAAGATATTTTATGCAGAGTCGTATAATATGGTTCATATTATAAAATATCAGATTATTTAGATGACAAAATAGCTTGGGACGAATCAGCTCAACTTGACTCGGCACCCGTGACAAAACTAACATGGATCATACAAAAAAAGCGTTAAGACCAAACAAGTTACTTGCCAGATTCTTCTTGAACTGGATCTAAGGAACCGGCACCTGGATTCACATCTAGTATATTAAGAAGAAGATTAAAAATGATCCTTGTGATATTATTGTTTTATCTTTCATTACTGTTCCAAAACTATATTTTAGGTATTATATTACTGGGGAACGCAAAATTTAGCGCCACCCCGTGACGAACCATAACGATTTATCGAATCGCAAAGCCAAAGCCTACGGCGAGAGATAGCTAGTTACATGTTTAAACCCAGAACATAAAATCCGTAGAACCAAGATTATTGTAAAAGCTAAACAATATTCGCTGGTTATTGAATACAAGAATCTGTAGTTGGCATGTTTACAGAACCGATCGCGCTGGGACATAAAGGCGCATAGTTTTTAAATTAACTATGTAGGTATAGAAACAACATTAAATTTTAGTACAGCCACATAAAACACTGACGTAATAATGCAGTGATGACGTCAGACCTCGGATAAAATAGCCACTGTCAGACGCACTGAGATTTTCGTATTATGTTGTTTACTTTATGTGCTTACTTACTTATACAAGATTTTCCGATGTAATATGCAATTCAATTCAATTCAATTCAATAAATCTTTATAATAAAATCACAAGGACCACTTTGAATCGTCTTCTTACATGCTAGTGAATCTAGGTGCCGGTTCCTCCTAATCCCAGTTCAAGATGAATCCAGCAAGAAACTCGTCTGGTATTAGCACTTTTTTGTATGATCCTTGCCAATTTTGTTGCGGATGCCGAGTCGAGTTGGAGCAGATTCATCCCAAGCTTTTTTGTCATCTAAATAATCAGATATTTTATAATATGCTTTAATAGACAGTTTCTGTTTAATTACGTTTTTAAATTTGCCAATCGCCAAATCTAACTCGTCGCTTGGGACCTTGTTATAGAAGCGTACACTTTGCCCTATAAAAGATTTATTAACTTTAGCGAGCCTAACAGTGGGAACAACGAGTTTATCTTTATTTCTAGTGTTAATACTATGATTATCGCATTTTTTTTAAATGAATGAACATTTTTGTGCACATACATTTAAGTCGTCGCTTTAATTTAAATAAAAGTGACGTGTCATCAGCAAACAGTACAATCTCGTGATCATCCTTTACAAGTTTGTAGATCATTTATATAAATTAAAAACAAGAATGACCCGAGTATTGATCCTTGTTGTACACCCATTTTTATCATTGACCCCGGAGAACGCTTTCCATTTACATCTACTCGTTGTATTCGGTCACTTATGTGGATGTGAGAAGCTTAAGTGAAACTCCCTTAACACCATAGTGATGTAGTTTGCTGATTAGAGTTTCATGGTGAACGCAATCATAAGCTTTCGACAGATTACAAAAAATACCTAAGGCATCGCGTCATTCCTCAACACCAGCATCTGATCAGGGATGCTGGTTTTAAATGGAAAGCGTTCTCCGGGGTCAATGATAAAAATGGGTGTACAACAAGGATCAATACTCGGGTAACACCTTAACACCATAGTGATGTAGTTTGCTGATTAGAGTTTCATGGTGAACGCAATCATAAGCTTTCGACAGATTACAAAAAATACCTAAGGCATCGCGTCATTCCTCAACACCAGCATCAGTCGTTGAGCGCCCCTTTGTAAATCCGAATTGTTTACTGTCTAGTAAATTGTTGGTATTAAAATGCCGTTGTAATTGGTTTGGTACAAGTTTTTCAAATATTTTATTAGATGTAGGAAGTACACGACTATTTTAACGACTCACGTAAAAATAGTCGTGTACTTACTTTTGCTCACGACTATTTTTACTGTACTATTGTATATTGTTTATCTGCCCTGTAATGTGTATTTTTGTGATATTATTTATGTGACTATTATAATATGCATGTGAAATGTATTTGGTAAATAAACATTATCTTATCTCATCTTATCTTAAAGTTATGATGAAATTGAAAATAAAATATTTTATCATAAATGCATTTAATATTATGCACATGACATCTACAGTTTTTATAAAAAGACAGTACCATGTTATTAATGTACCTACCTAAAAGTAAATTTCATAGGTTTTTATACTAAGTTAACATGAAAGCTGGGTAAACCCACGAAGTGACCTGGTGACCTCCATTACAGATTCTATCGAATCTATCTCAGGCATTTATTAAGAAATTTAAAGCTTATATAAAAGGTAGTATCTTGAAGAAAGCGTATTATAATATAAATTACAGATACAGATTTGCAATGTATAAACCACTAACATTGTATTAGTTTTACGTAGTTAAGCTAGTTAGATGGATCTTACAAAAAAGCGCTAGGACCAGGACGAGTTGCTTGAGAATTCTTCTCAGGCTTGGGTTAGGAGGAATTGGCACCTAAACTCGCCTAGTATGTAAGACGTTTCAAAGTGATCCTTGTGATTGTATTGTATAAAAATATTTCAGTTTGAGTTTATATGTAGAAAGGTGTTTGTTGGTTTGTTTTTATTGTTTTTTTTTATTTTGTAAGTTTTGCATTATTAAAATTATAATACATATATTTTATATTTTTCTTTGTTATATCAAATTTCAAAGTTCAAATTTGTTTATTTCAGTAGCCTAACATACAATTTATAACAATGGTGGGAACCTTCTTTTAAGTACGAACTTTTTAATATCAGGGTATGTTATGTAACTTTTTGTTCACTGCTGCAAGTTTATTGCAATTTTTATTGTTCTCTTTGTGAACAATAAATCGTTTATTTATCTTTTTACCTACCGAGGCAGTCTAGGGCCAACGGCAGCTACCGAGGCCCCTGACCTATATATACTCACTAGCTGTTGCTCGCGACTTCGTCAGCATTTTTTTTAAGGGATCGTAGCTTAAATTCTTCCCCAGGATGCAATTTATCTCCTTGTCATATTTTATTGACGACCTCTGTGGCGCAGAAGGTTGCGGGTTCGATTCCCGCCGCGGGACAAATGTTTGTATGATCTGCAAGTATTTGTCTCGGGTCTGAGTGTGTCTATGTATAATATATATGTATTTACAAAAAAAAAGTATATAAGCAGTATATCAGTCATGTAGTACCCATAACACAAGCTCTGCTTACTTTGGGGCCTGATGATGCTGTGTGAAATGTCTGATATTATTTATTTATTTATTGATAAGTTTCAAACTAATTAAACCCACCACCCATTAAAAAGTTACCATACAAACTTACACCCTATTTGACCCCTTTGTTAGGGTTATTTTGAAAAATCCTAAAACACGTGTCTATTTATTTTGCATTTTATCTATTTATATCTAGTTTCAAGCAAATCGCACCACGCGTTAAATAGTTTCATACATTACATTTACATTACATTACATTACATTACATTACATTTTTGAACGAGGACTTTTGGCCTAAAGGGGTCAAATTTCGACTTTACCGTGAGTACACGGTGAAAGGAAGAAAGAATAATTAAGACTCTAGTATGCATAGTACATCATCAAGTATATCTATAGTCTCGTTCAACTGTAAGAACGTCAAGAGAGCCGTGCAGAGCATTCGCGACCTGTCCAGGACTACGGATATTATTGTGCTGCAGGAGACTTGGCTTCAACCTCATGACCTTAATTTTATGCACCAAATTAACAGTGAATTTGGATGTGTTGCAAAGTCTTCGATAGACACGTCGGTTGAGATACTTAGAGGGCGACCGTATGGTGGTTTGGCTATATTATGGAATAAGGCCAAGTTCCCTAACGTGACGCCAGTGGAATGTGCCTGTGACCGTATTATGGCAGTAAAAATATCAGTAGGAACTGGCTCATTCTTGGTGGTGAACGTTTACATGCCGGTTAATGACGAGAAAAATATTGCCGAATTTACCGAGTGTCTGGCTCTAGCTAGTGCTATAGTTGAAGAGAGTGATGTACAAGTGGCCTATGTGATAGGCGACTACAACGCACATCCAACCAAAATCTTTGGACGGGAGCTGAAGAGGTTCTGTGAAGATCTTTTGTGGGAGTGTGCTGACATTAACGTTCTCGGTATTGACTCTGATACATACACATTTATCAGCGAATCTCATGGGAGTCGAAGTTGGTTGGACCACTGTTTAACAACTAAAGCCGCATGGAACACTGTGATATCAGTGAACGTTATATATGACGTCACGTGGTCTGATCATTTCCCGCTACGTATAGTGTGTGACATAACAGGCGTAGCAGTCGGTACAACGAGCTTCGACAAACAGGATGCTTTGAGAAATATTCGGTGGGGGGAAAGGGACCCCAATCAGATAAAGATGTATGGTAAATATTGTTATGAAAACCTAAATACTTGTGATAGTTTTAAGTATACTTGTAACTGTGATATTCCTATGACATGCCCACATTTAAATGATTATTTTACATATATTAATTGTTATTATGACCGTATTGTTAAAGCATTACAAAATGCAGCCGTGAAAAGCTCTCGTTTGACGCAATGTAAAAAGCGTCAAAAGGTAATCGGGTGGAACCACCATGTCAGGGACAGCCATCAGGCAGCAAGGTTGTACTTCAGATGTTGGGTGATGGCTGGCAAACCGTCGGGAGGTGAAATATACAATAGAATGCGTAGTAGTCGATCTGAATTTAAAAACAAAGTTAAATGGTGTCAGAAGAATGAAGAAATGATTAAAATAAATTTATTAGCAACACACAGATGTAATAAACATTTTTCAAAATTTTGGAACGCAACTAAAAAACTGAGCTATAAACAAAACTTGCCAGTATCTGTGGACGGTTTGCAGGAGCCGTCACTCATTGCTGAAATGTTTGCTAGGAGATTTGAAGTTAGTCCACAGCCGGTGAAGGATGTGCCCTATGCTAAGACAGTTTCTAATGAATATCCAGAAATAACTCTTAAATCTTTAAGAACGGCAGTCAAAGGAATGAAGCGTGGCAAGTCACCTGGTCACGACGGTCTTAGTATAGAGCACATTCTATGGGCTAGCGACAACTTGTATATGCATTTATGTGCCTTTTACAATTTATGTATAAGATATAGCTACCTTCCTGATGATCTTATGAGGACATCAGTCGTACCTATCGTTAAAAATAAAACTGGCGATTTAAGCTCACCTTCTAACTATCGCCCTATATCGCTAGGTACAGTTATGGGTAAAGTGTTGGAGCGAATTATCTATCCCGATTTAATAAATAACATTAAAATTGATGATGCACAATTTGGATTCTGTGCCGGTCTCTCAACGGACTCTGCTATTATGAGTTTAAAAAGCACCGTGCATTACTACACTTCACAGCACACATCAGTGTATGCTTGTTTCCTCGACTTGAGCCGTGCATTTGATCTAGTGAATTATGAAATTCTCTGGTCCAAAATGTTCGATGCTCAAGTACCAAAACATGTGGTGGATCTGTTGAGATACTGGTATGGGCATCAAATTAATAATGTGAGATGGGGTGATACGACTTCTAGTGATTACAGATTAGAGTGCGGTGTTCGTCAAGGCGGATTGACCTCTCCTGACCTGTTTAACCTGTACATCAATGACCTGATCGGAGAGCTGAGGAGGGCCAGAGTAGGTTGTTATATAGGCAATGTCAGTGTAAACAACTTAAGTTACGCTGACGATATGGTGCTTCTCAGCCCCTCAATCAAAGGTTTAAAAAAGTTACTTCTGATCTGTGAGCAATATGCCATTGCTCACGGGTTGAAGTATAACGTAGCGAAAACCGAGATGATGGTATTCAGGTCGGGAAGAGGCCCAGAGATTGTGCCAGAGGTACAGTTGAGCGGCGTGACCATTAAAATAGTCAAGCAGTTTAAATACCTAGGGCATTTACTGACGGAGTCATTGAAAGACGACAGTGATATAGAGAGGGAGAGAAGGGCTATTGCAGTAAGGGGGAACATGCTCGCACGCCGCTTTGCTAGCTGCAACTCAGATGTGAAGAACACGCTATTTAAGGCATATTGTCTAGGTATGTACGCCTGCCAACTTTGGTCTAACTTCACGAGAAAATCTATCAGCACCATAAGAGTACAGTACAATAATGCGTACCGAGCTCTTATGAGGCTGCCGAGGTATTGCAGCGCGTCGAGTATGTTCTCTGATGCGGGGGTTCCGGATTTCTTCGCTATCATAAGAACGCGTATAGCGGCTTTTTGGAATAGACTAAGTCGCTCCAACAATACCATCCTAAAGGCTGTTTTTGACTACCTAGCGAATCCAATCTACAGGCACTGGATTTCTGTCCACCTGGACGGTAATAAAAAATGACACCATACCTATATGGTAAAAGGGGTACTATGGATTTTTATTCATATACTTTATATTAAGGTATTCTGTATGTATGTTTTATTCTTTTGTATAGTTTAGTATTTTTGTGATATGGGTGTCAATGCCTGAAATAAACAAATTTTATTTATTTATTTTTTTATTTATTACTTTTCACCCCTTTTCACCCTCTTAGGGGTTGAATTTCAAAAAATCCGGCCTTAGTGGATAGTTTTGCTGTAAAAGGAAGCTACCTTCAAAATTTCAGCTTTCTAGCTTCAGGGGTTTCGGCTCGGCGTTGATAAATCAGTCAGTCAGTCAGGTTAAGCTCTTTAATAGGTATAGATTATATATTAATGTGACGTCGCTCAAGAGGAGTCTGGAATGAAAAGGGCTGGCCTTTGTGGCCGTGGGATGAACGGGCTAATAATAATACCACAAGCGGGAATTTTACTTTTTATTAGACTTTACCGGTCTACGATCAGACACAACTGCACCTACGACTCTAGGCGTGAAAGCTGGCTGCTTGCCAGCCCCAACACACTCATACAATACCGCTGATTAGCCTACATACCTAACAGAAAAGCTTCAACACAATGTCTCGGTCTATATAATCGTGATTTTTATAAACTTATGAATTAATCTCGACACACTTTAAAGTGGTTCATAACATTAGTAGCACTGCCTTCTGCGTGTAGGTTGGGGTTCGATTTCGTCCCAGGACAAATATTTTTGTGATGAACTTCGGTGTTTGTTCTGTCTGGACTGGATGGTAGAAGGTTAGTGTCGGGTAAATGATATAAGTATTATTTCAGTCATTTGGCCACCATCATCCAAGTTATGCTTAGTTTGGAACTAGATGGTGTTGTATGCATTGTTCACCGATATTTATGTTTTTAGACATAAAATAAATATATTTTTTATCTATTTGAAACATATGATTGCCTAACCTTGAATAACGCAGATAACACACAACAACGAATAAAAACATTATACATTTTGATAAACACTGGTTTACTCACGAATCATTTATCGATGGAGGCACCGACACTGTTTCGATTCATCTAGCTAGAGAATCTACATTAGGGTGAGTTTGATCCGCGGTCGGTTTAAAGTTTTGAAGGTGAAAAAACTTTTCAAATTCTTTTTTATTTGCGATTGTATAATAGATGTTATTTTTTTGTTATAAATAGGAATGTGGTAAGTGCTTAAGTACGTATTAACAATGGTCGGACGCTTTAAATATGTACTTACATGAAGATAGACGCCCGCGGGAATGTTTGGATGCAGTTAGCAAAGAAAGCCAAGGAACATTATCATACTGCTTACTGCTATCATACTGCTTATATCTGCTTACTTTGGGGCCAGGTGATGTTGTGTGAAATGTTCGGCGTTATTATTAATATTATTGTTATTATTATACTCGTACTCGATGAACTAATAAAACTTAGTTCAAAACGCGGGGATCCGAAACACTTACACACTTACCAGAAAACTACAATTAAACTAAAACAATTAGCTTTGTAGTTCTTTTCGAAAGCTTTGAAATAGTTTGAACCGATAAGGACAAGGTTAAGTAGAGGTCAGGGTTCATTAATGAGAAACGTCGGGCGCACGCCAGCTGGCCAGCCGGTCTGTCAATTATAAATTTAATAAAATACAAGTATTTTCAAGCTGTTCTCCCTTGTAGACTATAATATCGCCTGCCCTTTTATTATCGTTTTGATCTCGAGGTCAAATGGGTAAACTAGAATGAATATAGCTTAATTGCCACCATGGTTAATAAGTGCCTCACAGCTCCGTTGGTAATAGCTCAAGCGTCTGCGCTTGATGGGATCTTTTCCCACCAAAACAAACATTTGTGCTATGAATATAGATGATTGTCATGTATCTGGGTGTTATAGAGTATTTAGTATATAACATGGTATTCTTTCAGTAATTTTTGTTCCTTTGAAAACTTTGATTCGTTTAGGGCTTGATAATGCTGCGTGAAATTGACCACCAAGATTTATTTATCTAATTACATCAGTTGGAAATCCCTCGTCCCCTGAGCAATCCTGCCCTGGTAACGGTTATTTTAAGTTAAGGTTAAGGTTAGATGAAAATGTAACCCAAATTGGATATTCTCTCTTATAGTTAATAACATTACCTGCGTATTCCTAGTGAAGCCGTAGCCCAAGAAGCGCTCGTCGTGAGGTGGGACGGTATCGGGAGCCACGTAGAACGGCTCGTACAGCAACTCGAAGTTAGTAACGTTGTGGCTCACATGGCTCTCAGAGCTCTCGTTGCCGCGGCTCTCTTCCCATCTGTTGGCAAAATCCTTACCTATTGAATACAGGCCTAACTTTATTTGACAAATATCTGACAGAGGGTTGCAACGGTACTAAGTGTCTGACAATGGACGACGTGGTTTGTAATATTATTTCTAATAAAATATATTTGAAAACGAAGCTTTGTACTATAACTACCTGTTAACTTCCAAAGCCATCGTGACCCAAAAACTTCACAGTCGGGGTCGTTCTAACATGTCATGTTTGGGGACATACACAGAGAAACTTTCAGCTTTAAAAAATAACGAAGGTCTGATGCTCGCGGGCTCGTGATGATAGCCAAGCAATTTTTCTATGAGAAATGTGCAATTTCATTTTCGTAGACCTATCTGTTAATGGATGCTATTAATGAATGTTTTTTTTAGAAAGCTCAAGGAGGAGGAATTCTCAAGGAGTTGAAATAGCGGAAGTACTGTCATTAATCATATTGAACCTCGTGTACATGCATTAAGTAAAGTAAGCGCCCTCAGGTGCGTTGGTGCGTTGTTCGCGTGATGGGTACGCGGTGTTGGCAAACAGAGGATGTCAACTTCTGCCACAACGCACGTAGTTGTCGGGAGCATAACGTGGCATCATGTGTTTTCAAAACCCAGGAATTTCAATCGAGAAGACGGTTTTCAATTGTCTGGAGCCTGGAACCCTGTGGTGAGGATGTGTGGAAATCGTAAAAGTGAGGTACCGGTTATGCGTCCAGATACCGTGAGTGTTGTGTGTCGTAATCGTGATCGAGTTGTTAGTGACAGTGAAACCGGTAGTAGGGGTAATGTTCGCAGTAAAAGACTGAGAAAGAGGGTAGACCGTTTTGTCTGCCAATAACATCCACCCGCAAAGACTTCAGTTTATCTCGTGATCATGGCGCATGCAACTGTGCCGAAATATCGAGAAGCAGAAAAACTCATATATCATGGTAAATATCCCGTTTTGAGTGAACATTATGCTCAATATTGTCGGATTATTGACTTTGCCACGGAGAATCAGACAGTAGTGATAAGCTATTTGTAACTTACGCCTTATTAAAAGTGAGTCCATGCCGACCCTACCAGAAAAAAAGTAAACAAGGAAAAGGTACGGATAGTATCGGTACTGTCTTTTTTATACATACCTAGCGAATTTACGTTGGAGCCTTTCAATCAATATCGTGTATTTGTTATCACGTGGATCCCACCCTATGGATCCAAATTTTATGGAGCTTGCTTCAAACAAAGACATTGTAAAGCATTGCCACTCTTACAGCCTTGAACTCAGAAGCAGTCCTCATTATGAATCCTAGGTTACAGTTTGCCGTTTTGCACATAGAAATAATTGTGATCGCGGAAGTCTAGACGAGTGTCCTCATGAAGAAGTTACGAATTACGAATACCACTAACTATCCTGATGTAGGCACTTGCAATCTGGTAAAAGTGAATGATTTACCCTTTGAACTGTCAATTGCAAGTCTATTCAACTTTTAAAGCATCTTCAAATATTCGACATCGGGCAGTGGTTAAGATTCTAGGGAGGTTATTATATCCAAAAAAAGAGTTGGTTCAAGTGTGCTGCCCTGACTGACACCTGACCTAGTATAAGACTTGATGGATCTATAACTTTTAAGTTGCATGTACTTCCTACATTCAAATAATTTGCAAAAAAAAATAATACTTGGTATAGTATTTTTTTGCTAATTGTTTGAATTATTGAAACTCATTCACATTATTCACATTATTGAAAAATATTATACTAAGTGGTTTAGTGGTTTCATTTGAAGTGAAAAAAATTGCGAATCAAGACGAGACTGTTCATTTCTTTTTACAGTTAAGCAATTCTTGGCAGGTATACATCGGAATATGTGACGAATGTCGTTGCCTTTACTCACTTAGAAAAGTTGCTCGCGTACTGATTGTAGATAAAAACCTTCCGATGAAATGGAATGGCCAGCTTGTTCTTCGCCAGTCTAACCAGCTCCGACTTGTTCGTGGGAAAGTTGGCCACTCTCCGGTCCAGCTCGTAAGTTGGAACCACGTACGCACAGAGCGGACATTTTACGGTCGTTGACAGGAACTGGAAAAAAGTCTAATTTTAATGTATGTTTTCTGGTGTTGTTTAGCAGTTATAAGGTAAGTAGGTATAATTACATTTTAAAAATTAAAAAAAAAACCGACCTTATTAAATGATATTTGAGCACATAATACATTTTTTTTTATGGAAAGTAGTTAGATGTATTTTGTTTATATACATAACTAGCGACCCGCCAATGCGGTGCAATGCTGAATGCTGATACTAAATATACTACAGAATGTCTTTAAACACAACGTTCTGTAAGAGAATAAAATAGACTAAGTGATAGACATATACCATTGCGGACTTTTGTGTAGACCTTTTTAAGGTGTACAATACTGTAGTACATTATTTTAATCTATGTCGTAGGGTTCAGCCAGCGTTTGCAATGTAAGCGCAAAAAAATGAGTTTATTTAAGACACCATATTAGATAACCTCTAAAATGATCAGTGTTTCTCTACTATATATTGATCCTTTGACCACGACAGAGTGTAAACCTGTCGAAACGTCGGGAAAAATAGGTAAATAAACGCGATAAATACCCGTAAATATTTATAATAATATTATGCATGTTTATACATAAAAACCTTCCTCTTGAATTACTCTATCTATTAAAAAAACCGCATCAAAATTCGTTGCATAGTTTTAAAGATCTAAGCATAAATCGGGACAGACAGACAGCGGGAGGCGACTTTGTTTTATATTATGTAATGATGGGTAGGCCAACTAAACGCACTGCTCCAATGAGACAGCGAGGTTTTGGAGTAAACGAAAATATAATCGATGGATGTAATTTTTAGATTTTTTTAAAACCGCTCGACTGATTTCGATACTATTGAAATAGGACCACTTGGGACCCCTTTGAAACAAAAAAACTATTTTTATACCACACAAAGTACCTACACATTTCAGGCCTACTAAAATGCGGGACGGAAAAGTCAATGGAATTTCATTTCTAACGCGTTTAGCGGGAGAGTAAAGTGTATGGAAATCCAGCTATGGTTATTTTCACTATATAGGTCAAACGACAAAAAGTTTTTACTCCAAGTCCGCCAAATGATTTATTCCTCTTCCAATTTCCGAATATTTTGTTAAAAAGAACCCAAGTAATAAAGGCATGCGCGGGAACTACTTTGAAATTTGAATTTGGGTTTGGTAATTTTATTTCAATTAAAAAAAATTATCCTTTTTATTTTCCTCGTAGGTGTAGTATAAATCACTATGCACACTCGGGAGAAAGTGCTATTCCCGGCTGCTCAAATCACACACTCGGTAGGATTTGGGCACTTTCTCACCTAGGTGTACAAATCCGCGTCTTTGAGTAATCGGTGAACATACATAAAAATTAAAAGTTCGACGCATTGACGCATTCCGACCTCCTCCTTTTTTGAAGTCGGATAAAAAGTTCTAAAAAAAGTAATTAGCTGTAGTACATACATACATAAGTACATATTGACTGGCCTCTCAGCTCAGTGGGTAGCACTGCCTTCTGCATTGTATAGGTAGTGGGCTAGATTCCTTCAGGACAAACGTGTGTAATGCGTGTGTATTTTTAGTAGCAAATGACGTTCGACTACAACTTTATCATGACTATATTATGACCAAATAAAACCACTTGACATTGGCAATATTGACATTAAGATAGATCCCATGTGTGTGATGAACATAGAGGTTTGTTCTGGTATTATTTCGTTATCATAGTTATGTAGTTAGTTTAGAGTTGTTTCTGTTTGTTTCCAGATGATATAGATTTCTAGTCACAAAATTTCACCGATCACTAGTCTTCAAATACTGGCCTCCATCGTGCAAAGGGCAAGCATAAAACGTGACATTGGCAAAATTGTGGCCCCCCTTCCACAAAGGCCATTAACCAAGAACTGAACTGAACTGAGGTTTGTTCTGTGCCGGGGTGTTTTAAAGTATCGTAGGTATGGATTTAAAAATATTATAAATATTCTACCAATCATCTGGCTCCATAGTACGATCCGGATGCTTTATTTGGAGTTGTGTGGATTTTCGATAAATCATTATTTATTTACTAGCTGTTTTCCGGGACTTTGCCCGCGTAACAGATATAAAATAGCAAGATAATAATTGAACGAATGAATGTTTCGGAAAAATGTTATGGAAAAATTACAAAGCATAATCGCGGGTTTTTGCGGTTTGACCATGATCCCGAGTGAATTTTGTGAAAGCCTTTCTTAGCGAGCACGGCCCTAGAGGAAACTGCATACCAAATTTCATTCCAATCCGTTCGGTGGTGGTGGAGATTTCGTGATGAAAGAGTGAATGGTATTTGACAAAAATATAGTAGATTTATACCTTATCCAGTGATTCGGCCATGCCTCGCGACGGCACAATATCCACATCCACCAAAAACACATGAGAAGTGTGACAGTTCTTCCTAGCCAAGTTCCGCAAGTGGTTCTGAGGGTACGGATGCCGCGCCCTCCACGCTACAGTGTCAGGTTTCATCTCTTTTGGAGGCAAGGGCTTTGCATTGCAATCTCTCGCCCAACTTGGCATACTCCCGAATACAGCTGGTCTATCAGAAGGCGTGGCCACATGGACTGCTATTCTAGAGTACACTTCCGGGTCACATGTGAATAACCAAGTCACGAACGCCCGCAGCTGTCTTATCTCG
This sequence comes from Lampropteryx suffumata, assembly GCA_948098915.1. Classification (NCBI taxonomy): domain Eukaryota; kingdom Metazoa; phylum Arthropoda; class Insecta; order Lepidoptera; family Geometridae; genus Lampropteryx; species Lampropteryx suffumata. The sequence goes on from OX402551.1 coordinate 1,304,578, forward strand.
TCACCAGCGACGAACACCGCCACCGATATCGGACCGGACCAGTGAGCTGCTATTCGTAACAGCTCGTGAAGCCGCTCTATGGAACTCTGCGTAGCGAGACAGACGTAGCGATCGCTAGAAATGTCAGCGTACATCTCTCCAACTGCAGCGTTGTCGAACAACTTGAATGACCTGGAGAAGTCCCATCTTCCCAATCTTAAGTCCATTCTCGCTATTGGGTCGTCGTCGACGGTGTTCGATACTGTGTCGATGCAAGGTTCGCAAGAGGATGGCTCGGGGGGTTGGGGGCTGCTAGTGATTAAGACGGGGCAGGAAGTCGAGGGTCGGAGCAGCCACAAGTTAGCAGCAGCGTTGTAGATCACCAGGGCTATGGCGGTGATCGTAATGATGCTCCATTGACAACGCCAGCTCCACTGGAAACAATCGTAGAATTGGTTCACAGTTCACAGAATTCGGAGAGTTGATCAAAAGAAACTTACCAGTTTGTCTTTCCTTATCATGTATTTCTGAACGTTGCGGTGTACCATGATTGTGATGGCTCCTCGACTCTTGCCCCCTTTACGTAGACTTCGTGAACATAATTCTAAATTTCAATATATACCGCCGTTCTGAAAATGTGCACAATAACTAAATATTAATTGCTATATAAAGGGTGAAGTACTAACATATACTGAGCTTATCGCTGTCGGTTCAGTCATTAATTAGTTAATAAAATAATGGCCATAAGTGAGTGTTAATAATTTCAGTAGAAAGAGGTGCTTTAATTACAAATACAGCACTGCGCTAAACTTTCGTAATGCACAAAATAGAGTCTGTCGATGATTGTATGTTTGTTGGACTTTATTACTGGGTTATGCTGTGGTATTATTTATGTACAAAAGCAAAATCTCTCTGACAAATCTCCGGAACCCTAAAAATCATACGTAAAACATTGAACTTATGTTAGGTACCTACTTACCTAGGATTTAATTTCAATAAACAGTCACACATCCATTGTGAGGTTATTTTGATATTTTATCACGGAAATCCAATAACATTTTATTTGTAAGCGAAATAACATTTTCCACGTTCAACTATGCGTCAATTTTACTGTTATCAGGTATTTCTAAATAATAATAACAACCGATATCTTGACAGGAGAGGCCTGGGGTTTCTTCTGCGCATGTCCGGGGCTCAGTCATGCGCAGTCATCTCCCAGGAATATCACCAGGGAGGGTGTATTCGGCAGCCCATGGATTCATTGAAGGCCCACTTCAATTTGAAGCATTCGATGACTTAGATGACGCCACTGTTTTTTTCTTCATTATGTACCTATAGATAGGTAGGTATATTTGAAGGATAACGGAGTCTCAAACATTTGACTTGGTCTGAAATGTTTAAATAGCCATCGAAAACGGTATACCTAGATGTTGCAAAATACCTGGAACGCAAGCTTCAACACCAAAATTCATAAAATAACAATATTTAAGTTGCATCATTAACACGAAGAAGAAGAAAAACCTACTTACCTAGTTATTACGGATCCTACCACATCGCTAAAGAGTGACGAATCAAGGGCATGAGTGCCATGATCAAGGTAAACATACAAAACCTAGCATTAGGTTTTAAAATTATCAAAATTATCCTAAATTATGTCTAGGTATTACAATTACCTATTGTACCAATATTATCTATTGGTAGATAAAATTTAGGTAGGTAGGTACATACTTATCTAGGAATATTAAACCCCAAATTATTTTACAACTAAAACTACACATCTAGCTCACTCACAACCTAATAAGTTTATGGTAGCATAGCATGGTAGAACCTACGTAGGTCTATGTACTACATAGATTCATAATACTATCCACTGCTCACGGCTTCGCATGCGTACATAAAAAGTACCCTATGTCAGTCTCCAAGCCAAGGTACTTCTATCTCCTTACCAAATGTTATCAAGGTCCGTTCCGCTGTTTAATCGTGTGTGATGTCACAAAAAAAAAAAAGATGGACAGACATACAAAACGATACAGACAGGCACTTTTAAATTTGTAATATTAGGTAGTTTATTAGTCTCGGTCTTGGTGTTGTTCTATGTAGGTTTATTAAGAATTTTAAAAAAGTAAAGTAGGTACCTAGGTATTATAATTATTATATGTATATATCCCAGGTATAAAGTGCTATATATGCTATCACATCGGTTACCCATTATTGACACTATGCAAATAATTGGTTTTCTGTGTGCCAATAATGTGTCAATATATGCCAATAAATGGTGTTGGTATGGCAATATATGCCATAATGTGAGTATAAATATCCCGACTTTTAGAAGTTAAAGAACATACTCTAATAATATTTTAAAAGTCTGAACGTATTTTTAGACTCGTGGTGAGTCTATCTTTAATAGATTTTCATTTTCACATTATTTTTGTTTCACACAGCGCTTAAAGTGCCAATATGAGTGGTTTACCCTACATACCTACTTACAAGATATAAAGTACAAAAGCTTAGAATAAGATTAAGAGCCAAAACCAAGCGTTGAGTCTACGCTTCCGCTTGTCAAAATTCAGTGCTTTTATTATCAGTTACTGTATTCTAACATACAGAAAGGTATATTATTTTGACAGAATTTAATTCAAAAGCTGCCAGGACATTTATACTTGTCTTTGGTTCTAAAATTGACTAAAGAAAGTATACCTACCTACTAAAATACAGGGTGTCCCGGAACTAGTATTTTAAGCCTGAACGAGGTGATTCTGACCATGTAAATAAACAGATATGGGGGTGTTTTTTTTTTAAATTCCTATTTACAAATTTACATACATAAACTTTTAAGTTTATTTCAATTATTAATATTGACAACCCTCGTTAGTTTACAGTGTTTCCAAGCACGTTACCTATCTAAATAAGGTTGTGCAAGTACAATTTTATTGGTATACTAAGAAAGGTAGGCATGGATACATACTTCTACCAATTTTAAAGCAAACTTTGCTGCACATTTCTTCAAGGAAAATTATTGAATTCATAAAATTTGTAGAACATTCGTTGTTCTCCCAAGTGTCGAGAAATATCCCCCCTCCGGATAACATACTAGTTCCGGAACACCCTGTATATCAGTCATGTGGGAACCACACTTACTTACCTATATAACTTACTTTTTTTTTATTTCTTTATATCACAAGCTCTACTTACTTAGCTACCTTAGATTAGGTACCTAGTTAATTAAGAGCTTAAATTATAACTATTAAACTATTTAGTTGGAATACAAATTAATATCATGATACAAGTGACATCACTTTTTCATTCTACCCGTTTTGATATGAATGTATTGACTAATTTGAATAAAAAACAATTTATTTTGACTTAGGTAGGTACCTACTTACTTGTGACATAGGTACTTCAGTTCAGTTCTTGGATAATGGCCTTTGTGGAAGGGGGACCACAATTTTGCCAATGTCACGTTTTATGTTTTTCCTTTGCACGATGGAGGCCAGTATTTGAAGACTTGTGATCGGTGATATTTTGTGACTACAAATTTAGATCATCTGGAAACAAACAGAAATAACTCTAAACTAACTATTTAACTATGATAACGAAATAATAGGTACATAATAATACAATATATTAATAGATATATATAGGAAAATAAAGTGAATTTAAGATTACAGTTTTATTTTATACCTATCTATATATTTACATAAAATATTTACAAAAGGGGTAAAAACTAAAGAGAGTAAACATTTAAAAGAGAAAGGACGAGGAATAACTGAATCTGAAGGAATAATATCATATAATGACAAACGAGAACAGTTAAAAAATATGTGATCAACAGTTCCTTCTTCAAGTTCAAGCCCACATTCACATAGAGAGTGATCCCTTACCCGGATTTTAGCTAGAAACACAGGCGTACAAGCATGACCAAGTCGCAGGCGACATATAGTTGAAGTGGAAGTTTTTTAGCAGAGCGGTGTTTAAAAACCAAGGATTGTTGGGGATATATGGTTGAATATCACCAAATAATTACCTTTAAATTTTTTTGACATATCCCAGGCTTTATTCCATGAACAGTTGAAGTGAGATTTAGCAGGGACCAGATCATGACAAAAAAAATTGTGGTGCTCCAAGGACCCAGTTCGGGAGGCATGTTTTGCATAGGCATACGCATTTTCATTGCCTGGAATGCCCGAGTGGCCAGGTATCCAGGCTAGAACAATTCTAATTCCGAGACTATCAGATTGAAACAGAGGTTCCCTTATTTTTAAAATGATTGAGAATCGGGATTTTTCTCTAAACGGGTTAGCGAGAATAACTTGAAGGCAGCTTTTTGAATCAGAGAATATAATTGATTTATCTAAATTATGAGATTTTATATACTCAATAGCTTCCAAAATAGCTACAGATTCTCCGGTAAAAACAGAAGTACCTAACTGAAGGACATTTAAAGCTAAGAATAATTTTGAATTTTGGAATCCAAACAGCTGCACCTACAGGGCAACTGCCAGTTATTTTTGGAGCGTCAGTGAAGACAGTAAGCCAATCACCAAATTCGGAGTTTACTTTTTCTAAAAAGATTTTACTAGCTTGTATTGAATTCTTATCAATGCCAAAATCTGTAATAATGTTGAGCTATAAACACAAGAGCATTATACGGGAATATAATGCTCTTGTGTATAAGCGTTAAGGGACTCTTTGATCAAACCATAGATTTTGTATGTAGGACAAATATTTTTTCGAATAATTTAGATAATTATCTTGAGATTTACCAAAAAAAAATCAGTTAGCATTAAATATTTGATAATCATAAAATCGACATATTTCATCCTTGCTTCTTCTGTTAGCTACCACATAGAGAGTTTCGTACAAGAAAATGTTGGGCGTCTCATCAAAATGAAGCTACCTACTCACGGAAGATTTGCTTGATAGTAATCAAAAGCAAAAATGGACCATGGATCCTGGGCTAGTAAGCTTACAACCACGATGCTCTTGGTTTATTTACCTTTACCTACTAACGCAATTGTGATGTTATTATAGAATCTACCTACTATGTTTGTTACTGTAGTTTCAAACGAATTCGTGTTATTTGAATATTTCATAACCGTTAGTTTTACTTGGCCTACGTACATCACATTTGACTTAATATTATGATATATTAAAATAAGTAGGTATAAAGTATATTAAGCCTACCTACCTATCTGAGGCGTTGATAAATATGTACTTATTGTGAGGCTAGGCCTAGTAGGTAGATGCCTAAGTGGATAAGTGGATGTCGATCGCTCATAGAATTAGATATAGGTATAGAGTTAGGTGAATTATAAAGAATTGATAGAATTAAATGTTTTGACTACCACATTCGATCCTTCGGCATTGATATGGGCATTACTTGGATGAAATAGATAATAGGTACTTAATTCAACAAATTCAATTCAATCCAATTCTGGGTTAGTGGCATTCGAGGAAAGAACCACAATTTCGGCAATGCGACTTTTTATGTGTACCTATCCACATGTAGTACCTATTACTCTACGTGTTTATCCTTTGCACGAAATATCAAATTCACATCAATACCTACATTTCATTTTATGGCAGGATGGATGCGTATGCGTTAGCATCCTATAATTTGTGATGGCAGGTCATCTGTTAAATTTTATAATTTTATACAGTTTTTTGTCAAATTATTTTGATTTACTTTGAGGTTTACTATTTAAATTTTATAATTGCGTATTCTGAAAAATCAAAACGCATTGACGGACTCGATCTTATTTGATTCATCCCAAGAAATTTAAAAACATCAATGTCAATGTCAAAGACATGCTCAAATTACAATTACATATTACTAACAAAATATAACCTAAAAAATCGCAAACAAAAAGACATTGGAAAGCTGTAAAAATAAAACCTACTTTCCAGAGTAAATGGATTGACAATGGTATTTGCAATACCTGATTGGGAAGACGGAAACGTTAGGAAAGACACAGCTTTTAGTGAAAAGACAAATGTAAGTTCCTGTATCTACCTAAAGTCTTTTGTTTTCCTCAGTTAAATTATTCGTTATGACCTATGGCTTCATCTTATTATGAAACTGGTCTTACTTACTATATGTAGGAGTAGGCAGCAATCAACGTTATCTACAGGCAGCTAGCTGTCGGAGCCTGAGCCTATGCCCACCATAAAGTCACAACACCATCTCGCCCCAAACTGAGTAAAGTTATGGGAACCAGATGACTGACAAAAAACTTAAATAGGCACCTATGATACTTCATATTAACCAGACACTGTTCATCTCACAAATGTTTGTCCTAGGAGGGAAGGGAACCCCCTTCCCTCCCATGAATCCCTCCCATGACATGAATTGGGTTAAGTGTATAATCAACTCTATCAGAACTAAGCATTTATAGCAGGCACTTCTAAGTTAGTGTAGAATGTTATAACTGAACACTTTCATATTTTAGAGAAAGCAAAAAAATGGATCTCCACAAAAGAAACCTCATAATAAGAAAAGTCCAAATACAACAAAAGTTAAAGGTGTTTCAGAAAAGTCTAAAGTGATAAATAAAGAAAATAAGAAGAAGCTTCGAATACAAAAACAGAAAGGAGTAAATGAAAACAATAGTAACAGCCAGTCTAAACCTAATACTGGGAAACATAACAATGGTATAACCACTTTAAACTCTAAGAAACGGGTGATAGGCAAAGTAAACACTAAAATATCTAAGAAACTGAACAAAGAAAAGTCTAGAAACAGAAATGTCAAAAAAGACATCAGTGACAGCTTAAAAGCAGAGAACCTTGATACTGACAAGCTTGATGAGGTGCTGCTAAATGCAAAGAAAAAGAAATTCAATGAAGCTTTAGCGAAAGATGATGTAGAAGACCTCTTATTCAAAGAAGATAAAAGTCCAGAAGCTAAAAACAAAAAGCAACAGCCCAAACAGAAAAATAAACAACTGCTCCAAAACAATTCATCTGTAAAAGGAAATGGTGGAAATGATCCCAAAGAAAATATTAACAAGTCAAGTATCCTAACACGTCAAGATAAAAAAAAGAATAAACTGAAACTAATACTTAAGACGGAGAGTAATAGGAATCCTATTAACTTCAATAGGAATAAATTGAGAGAAAGAATGCTTGATAGATTAAAATGTGAGTATTTGGGTAATTAAATAAACAAACAGAGCTATTCACTTTATGCACCAGATTGTCGAACAATATAGTTAGGGTTGTTAGGAACCACTGGATGAGACTTGCTAGGAACCGGAAACAGAAGCATAATAAAGAGGAGGCCTATTCCCAGCAGTGGGTGCAATCGGACTGAATGATGATAATGTTGGTGATGATTCATTTTGATTCAGATTTTTTAATCATTTTGATGATTAAAAAATAATATGCATTACAAAGCTATGAAATAATAATAGAAGTACCTCCCCAATAATTAAAGTGGGGCTGGTATTTTAATTTTACTACATCATATCATATCCTTGGATAGCTATTTCAAATATTATAATGAGGTTTCATAAACAGTTTCGATACAGATTTTCGTTTGATATATATTCTGAAATAGAGTCCAGTGTATCTCCAAACTGCTGTTTGAGGATACAGTGGACTCTGTCGACACTGGAAAAGTTTTTAAGTTGTAGTTTAAATGCTAAAATTTTAAATAAAATTACCACGGATAGTAATGCTTCATTAAATTAGTAACAACCGTACATAGGTAATAATTTTTTTTGCTTTTAGTTATTGTTATCCTTACAGACTTCGGAAGCCTTCACTATGCTTGCTCACATGCGCTTGGCCGTACTTCCTTCTCATGTTATCTGTGATTGGGTTAAGCTGGGATTTCTCCCATAGGTGCAATACCACCAAATGAAACCATACAAAACCCAATAAATTAACTAAATGACTAGAGATCTGAGGAGTCTACCAAGCCCAGGCATTACAGTCCCGAGCATGTTTGTTTATTTTGTATAAAAAATAATCTTAGTATCAGAAATTTTTGTTACAGCTGCTCAGTTCAGGTTCCTAAATGAGAAGCTGTACACCTCATCAGGTAGCGAGGCAAGCCAGCTGTTCCAGAATGACCCGGCTGCATTCCAAAATTACCATGAAGGTTATCAGCAGCAGATTAAAAAGTGGCCGGTGAATCCTCTCGATGTTATTGTCAAGAGGATACAGAAAATGTTAGTATTCTTTCCTTTACAATGTTTTATGCACTTTTGCTGGACAACCTTTTACTTGCTATTGGGGGATGTCTTATTCTAATTAATATGTTTTCCAGTAACCGCTGACTAATAGCTGATGTTGTAATTCGTAGAGAGAACAATGAAGCTGACATTGTCGGAGTTATCTCTCAACCTTTCTCTGCAAATCTCTTCGCTAGGTTAGGTGCTATGACGTTTTAGACTGTCCTATTATTATGAATGCGAAAAATTGTGGATTTGTGGAACAAACATCTACGTTCAACCCACAAATGTTTATCCTGGGAAAATCAAACCCACACAGCGCAGAAAGCAAGCTCTGCTTTCTGCAACTACCAACCGAGCTGCAAGGTCCAGAGTGTTGACATAGATTAACATATTTTATATGCTCCTTATTCTTCATTTTGACGACCTTCGTGGCGCAGTGACCCAAGTCCCGGTTGAGATGCAAAAGGTTGCGGGTTCGATCTCGCCGCGGGACAAATGTACGATCTGCAAGGATCCGTCTCAGGGGGTCAACCATGAAGCGACATTCCGAAATTACGGACCGTAATTTCTGCCAATTCCTAATATAAAATACATTAATTCCGCTTTTGTTCCCGAAAACGGCACGTGACAATCCGTCATTCATAATTCTTACCATGAAGCGTCCGTACCAACGAAGTGACGGCAGTTTGACGTCACTTCTTTCGTGATTTTAACCTCCAATTTCACGAAAGCTCAAGAGCTAACTTTTTAGTTTCGTAAGTATCAATTTTAATGTTTAAAGTACTCTAATGGACCGAAAAATTGTTTAATTAGGATTGTGTTGAAATTTTAGACGTGTTTTAAATGAACTATTTGATGTTATTATCATTTATACAATTTCTAAAACAAGCCTACCTGCTTACGTACGAGTCAGTCCTTGTTTGATATCTATTCTAGTCTAGTTAGTGACAATGGCGAGATTGGCATTCATTTTTAAAGCATTAGACTATGAACGGCATAAATACAAGATGTATATGGACATGGTATAAATGCTCCTAACCTCTCACCAGAAGACATCTACAATGAACTCTTCCGGCAACCTTTGCTAATGCCTTTGCTCGAGACAATTCAACTAGCAAGGGATGCTTTGATTCAATTACTTAGGTCTAGAGCATCATAATAATGAAACTAAATTTTAATAAATCATATATTTTTATTAGTATGTACTTATTTTTAAAAACTATTAAGATAATAAAAAGTTCTCTGTGCAATGTTTTTATTTTTCTCATAATGTTTTGGGTGCTGGCCTGCACTCCTCTACACAGCTCCTGAGTAGTATCCCGGATGAAGGACTCATTGCCCTCTGTAACTCATTGCTCCTTAATAGCAAAGAGATGCGTGCACAAGATTGATCCGTCATTTACCGGGCCTACACTTCTCCATGGCAATGAATGCGGAGCTGGGCTGAAAAAATATACAGATATGACAATGAAATACACAATCCATATTAATATTATAAATTCAAAAGTGTCTTTGTCTTTTGTTACCTCTTCATAGCTAAAGGGCAGAACGGATTTTGATGAAATTTGGTAAGGAGATGGAGATACCTAGTATCTTAGAGACCGGCATGGTTTATTTTTTTATATAATTACTACGCATGTGAAGTTGCGGTCAGCAGCTAGTACACAATAAAAAGGTATTATGTGATGTAATGAAATTAATAAGTTCATTATACCCTGTTTAAAACAATAAACACAACCTACTCATGTCATTGTGCAAGACTATTGTATGCAGAAAATGCAAGTGACCCAGGGGGCGGGAGCTTTATTCTCAGTATTATGTTCTTGTGGACGGAAGTAAATTTATTGCATTATTAAACTTACCTAGACCACCAACTACATTTGTATCAGGTTCACCAAAAACCCTCCTGCGCCAAGAGCGTTACGAGCGTGTAGTAGATAGTCCACAGCTTTTATTGGCAAATATTGTTTGTGGGGGCAATCCTGAAATAGTTTTCGATTAATTATCAGAGACAAATACTAGGTACGTTATAGGTGGTTACAAAACTAGGGGAATACTTACAAGATGTTTACCTTCTGCCATTGTTTAACATTCTTATTGCACACGCCCAGAGCATTTAACTCATCAGTCAACCAAGCCCACAAATCTCTGGAGTGGTTGTGACTTTCTGCATTCTTCAAGTAACCGCGGGCTAACACTTGTTGCTCTTCCGGTAATGACAGCAAGGCATCTATTTGTGTTACAGTAGGACTGTTTATCTATCATTTGAAACACTATGTGAGTTACACTTTACGTAAATGCATACAAAACATTTAAGTAATTTACATCATCATTACATATTATTGAAGGTGTTCCAACATATCACAAAAATACTATGAAACTTTCAGTGTTCTTGGTAGTGAAAGAGACCACAATTTTGCCAATGTTGCGATTTAAATGCTTTTATAAAGTAATAATTTTTATAAAGTAAATAAAGGTCCTATAAAATTATCACATCTCGCGTGGCGTTTTTGCGTGAAATGACAAATGACATAGGTAACGATTTATTCGATATTTTAAACGACTTATTCCAAGTGTTCATGAATAACCATATGTCTAATACAAACGACTGGACTTCATATGGTCGGTTCATACTAGTTAATTTTTAACACGGTGTATTGTGTAGGTACGTTAAAGAACTTCTCATATTTCATTCAATCACGAAAAGACCCCGAACGAAAGAAATAAATCCGTTGTTACCTCATGGTAGGTATAGCCTTCCTATTTCGTGCGTGTATCGTACGGTTCCGTAATTTCGGATCGTCATCTTCACGGTTGACCTGCACGTCTGGGTGTTTCGATGCATGTATATTCATGACTAAAAAGTTTTTAAATAGGATATCAGTCATACGTTACCCATAACACAAGCTTTGCTTACTTTGGGCTAGATGATGCTGCGGATAATGTCCGGCATTATTTATCTATTCTTATGATCATTACCAACAGGCCGAAATCCCACCTCATAGCGGACATGGGATGCGGCTCGGCGGCGCTAGCGCAGCGCATCCCCCACGCCGTGCGCTCCTTCGACCTGCTGGCCGCCGCGCCCGGGGTGGAGGCCTGCGACATGGCGCACACGCCGCTGCTGACGGGCTCCATGGACGCAGTGGTGTACTGCCTGGCGCTCATGGGGACCGAACTAACCATGTATTTGCTCGAGGCTAATCGCGTTTTGAAAATTGGGTAAGGGCGATAACCGGGGCGTCTGCTTGCGATCCGACTTCGATATATCGAAACTATAAACTCGTCGAATTACAGTCGAATGGACAGTTATTTCGTTGTCAAATTCGAGTTATCGAATCGACGGTTGTGGAGGATTACGACAACGATTGTCAAAAGTGATGTATGTCGTTTATTGCGCAAAACGAGTCGAAACGATGCAGCTAAGAGTAGGGTTTTTCACGATTATTGACCCGATATATCGTTAATCGATTGCAAGAGCATGCCCCCAGTCTTTTGACCTTTATCGTCAAGAACCAGGATGTGCTCCTCGGGCTCCTTTTGTGCACGTGGCATGTGTATTCGAACTTTTAGGTTCTACGAGACGCCGGGTGCCTTCCTATGTTTTCCTTAACCGTACTGTCGCATACACTGGTTATAGCGCACATGCTGGAACTGAAAAATCCATGAATGCACGATCAGATTCGAACCCACGACCTTCAAATTTGAAGGCGGGGTCAGGACCACTAGACCAGCAGTGCTCTGAAACCCGGAGCTACATTATAGGGATTATGAAAATAATCATTATCAATCTCTTTCTATTGAGTGACAATACATAGCTACTTATATACCTACCTAAGTCATGCAACGTGTACAGTTCCGCAACACTCGATAGTAAAACGGCGAATATTTTCTACCTGTAACAAAATGTATTTTCGTATGGTACCATATAACAAATTCTCGTTCGAGCAAAATTTTTTTGTATGCGATCTTGTTCCTAGCAACTTCTATCTTTCAGTATTTGTGTCAAGTTTGTAAATTAAACTAAAATTCCACTTCACAGCGGACATCTCTTGATAGCGGAAGTGGAATCTCGTTTCACGGACGTTAACGCCTTTACAAAGGAGGTATCACGTCTCGGCTTCAAACTTCAGAAGATAAACAACGAGCACGAGGTATTCTTCTTCATGGAGTTTGTCAAGAATCAGGACCCGCCAGTTAAGAAGTCTAAACTACCTGTGCTGACCCTCAAACCCTGTATTTATAAAAGGCGGTGATGAATCACCCAGAAATGAGAATCAGTTGAAACTGTGGTAACTTTAATGATTATATTGAAGAAACATCATAATTTTCTTCAACCTATTGCAGCCACTGAAGCCGATCTTCGGCTATATATTGCACAAGTGGTCACTCCATCTGGCATGATTGACGAAACCATAATTTTATATTGATAATAAGTTGTTTTTCTAATAGTAAGTACATACAAATTGTAACACATTGTATTGTATTGATTAAAAAGTTCCAGTAGATAATAAGCGATACAAATTAATGATCCATGGTTATCAGAATAGTTTAATTAAAAATACTTTTAAGTGAAAATATATTTTTATTTTTAACTAATCAGACTTTACAGATTGCATTATAACTAAAAAGCTAATGATGGTAAATTTATCTCACTGGGAATAATGTCTTTGAAATACTGATTTTAAATTCATATGTTATACTTTGAGCTGTTCCATAACGTCTTCGGCTTCTGCTCGTAAGTTTTCCACCTTTTCTATTAGCATCATCTGCAAGAAAAACAAAATTATAACAAAGGGACTCTGGTAAACATTAACAATGGTCATCCTCATAATCTCCCTGACCTAATTCCACAATTGCGGCTTGCGGTATGCGTCGCGTCAACACTGCGTCTGATTACTAAATCCTGCGCGTCCATTATATAACGGTATACACGGGAGGGCCGCTAGTCGACCAGTAGGGCGATTATGGAACTCTAATTACAATCAATGTCTATCAGAAATCTATGAAAATAGAAATTGATTGTAATTAGAGTTCCATAATCGCCTACAGCAGTCGTATCAGAGGTAGTTGTTTACCCTCGCCGCGTTAATGAGATGATCAGCTCCGGTCCGTGACAAGTGCGAGACGGCATTCATCAGAGAATCGGCGGAGGCCTTCGCGAGGTCCTCGATCCTCTTGTATCCGGCGCGAACTAGCTGCAGGGCTCGCGTCTGCAAAAATATAGAATATATTTACAGATTTGACACTAATGACTACCGCGTTTCGGACCTCTAAGGGAAACAGGGAACCCATATATAATAATAATAATAATGCCGGACATTTCACACAGCATCATCTGGCCCCAACAAAGTAAGCAGAGCTCGCGTAACGGGTACCACATGACCGATATACTACTTAAATACGTTTTTTTTGTAAATACATACATATTATACATAGAAACATCCTGACCCGAGATAAATACTTGCAGATCATACAAACATTTGTCCCGCGGCGTAATCGAACCCGCAACCTTCTGCGTCTCAGCTAGACCTTAGCCCACTGCGCCACAGACGTCAAATATACCCATTAACCCGGACGTTTTTATCGGGAACGCGTGGAAGTATGAAATCAAAATAAGAGATGTAGAAATACATTCACATCGCTTGCACGTACTTACAAGGCTGAGCGTAGGGTGCAGGCGCTCCCGGCGACGCCGAGGTGCGTTGCTCGTTAATATAATGTAAGGTAGGTGACCTTTTTAACATTGGGCAGTTCCATAAGAGTGCGGGCGTGCGGCGCCGCGCAGTACTGGAGCCGCGGGGCCAGCGGGGCCAGCGCGCCGGCCCACGCCCACAGGCCAGGCACCTCCGCACACAGCGCGGCGCCCGACGACGCACGCGCGCACGATGACGTCAGCACGCCTTGTACCGTGCCGCGGGGGATTATGTACCTGCATTACATTTTGTGCCCCCTCTTACGATCACTAAGTTCTCGGTTAAATAATTACAATTTATTAAACATTTTGATAACCGCGGGCTTTCCTCACGCGTTATGTTGTCCGGTCGTTGCCGCTCGAGTTCACGGTTCGGTGCGTCCCGTGAACGCGAGCGGCAACGACCGGACCGCGGATCGAACTCACCCTGATGAAGATTCTCATCGACAAAATAATACGTGAGTAAAACGAGTGTTTATCAAATGTACCCAGGCGCGGATCCAGACCTCTAAAAAGGTTGTGGGCACAGCCATCCAAAAATCGGCCAAATGTCAGTCGGAGTATATCCCTCATGATTGATATTATACTCTGTCAAGAAAGTACCGGGAAACGATCAATAATACACAACATTTTAATTAGTCATCCAAATTTATTTTATCGCCTTTAAAGTATGCTCCTTTAGAAACGATACACCTACCCCAACGAATAATCCAATCATGAAAACATTTTTTGAACGATTTTTCCGGAATCGAGTTCAGTTCTCGCTGTGAATTCTCCTTTATGTCTTCTACCGAATGAAAACGGGTACCATGAAGTGGTAATTTGAGTTTAGGAAAAAGAAAGGAATCGGCTAGAGCCTTTTGATCGACATTGGCTTGGTTTTTTGGTTTCGGTTCAGTTGGAAGGCGCCACTCCGAAGCTTGTTGACTAGTTTACAAGTCAAACTCGTAAACCCACGTCTCGTCACCAGTATCAATGCGTTTCATGAATGTTGGGTAAGAATTGACTCATTCTAGCATGTCCTCAGCGACTCTTATGAGATTGAGTTTTTGGAGAAAATTCAAGTCTTTTCGGACTAACTGAGCTGCAACATGTTATACCTACCTAAGTGATTATTTTAAATGGTACGGTAATGGTAATGGTACTCGTAAGACAGAAAATTCAGCGGCTATCTAACTTAAACTTAAATGAGGATTTTCAGTCACTATTTTCTTCACTCTTGCGATGTTAACTTCAGTTGAAGATGTTGAGGGCCTATCTGAGCGAGGCAAATCTTCCATCTCATTTTGACCGTTTTTGAACGCTTTGTACGACTCGATACCGCTCGATTTTGATAAAGTCGTTCTATTGTAAGCCTTCTGTAACATTTTTAGGGACTCCGAAATTCTATTGGCAATGCAAAATTTAAGACAGTTCAATGTTTTTGTCCATTACTAAATTCACAATACACACTAGATATGATCTAACTAAAAACAGCACTGTATTTAATCTAAATAACAGTTGCAACTCAAACTCCGCGCCAAAATGTCAAACAGTTGTGCTTATCTAAGAACAAAAAACCGGCCAAGTGCGAGTCGGACTCGCGCACCGAGGATTCCGTACAAACCTGTAGGTATATAAGTGAAAGTTCACCAATCACAACAATCGAGTCATAGTTAGATGATGTAACTAAAAATTTACGGTTTTTGCAATTTTTCCTTTATCTGTGCTATAAGACGTTGCTTCGTACCAAATTTCAAGATTCTGAGTTCACGGGAAGTACCCTGTAGGTTTTGATTCCCTTGCGAGTGTCGAAAATTTGCGGCATAAATGGCTGTATCTTTTGATTGCGTTAGAATTGGCTTAGAAGTTTGATTTTTTCACAGCTTTAAGGGACAGTAGATCTAAGTATTTGATATAAATTTTGATCAGCCCCCACGCGTTCCTGAGAAAACGGGTCTTGACAGACAGACAGACGGACGGACGGACGGACAACAAAGTGATCCTATAAGGGTTTTTTCCTTTTGAGGTACGGAACCCTAAAAATGAAAACAAAAAAAAATATTTAGAACCATGAACAAATCATGTATTCCCGAATTTTTTTGACAAAATGTAGTGCATTCCCACAAAGGAAATGTTTACGAAATAGGTACATATAATTATGACGCCCTGACCAAGATTTTGTACAGTATCTACAGTAAATGTGTGTTTGTTCGCACATCACTGTGTCTCATAAATAGACTCTGAAACAACTTTGGAGAATTTCTTACAACTTCAAAGAATATCAAATTTAATTAAACGCTAGTATACGTTTTACATTCAATAATTTGATTAAGTACTTAAATTACAAATTCAAGCACGAAAACGTTGATAATATTATCGATATTCAGATTCACATCTTTGTGTGGGTATATTTAGGAGAGCTAGCCAGGATATACTTTCCTATGCCATTGAGGTATGCAACCAATATTTTACTCTGCGAAGAGTAGAAGAGGAGAGTTGACAGTATTTGTAAGAAAATGTAGTAAAAATATTTAAATATTTTTTTTTTGCTGCGTTACGAATCACGCACGATTCATTGTTTTTTTTATTAAGGCATTAGATATAATATCATCAAAAAAGTGTGAAGTCACAAGTCTATTAGGGTTGTGGGCATGCCCATCGTGCCCACAACGGTGGACTAATGTACCTTTAGTACAACTCGCGAAAGTTTTGAAACTGAAATATTCGGCTCTTAAAATTAAAACTAACCAACGTTCTACGAAACTTAAGTAGATAGGTACTAAAGTAGATAGGTACGTAGGTATTACTAACGATAGAAAATAAAAACTACGAGTAAGACCGAAACAAATTTGAATTAGTAGAAATGGTACCAATAGTGTACACAATGCTAGCTGGTAGAGTAGGTAGCTAACCTGTTTTGGAAGAGACTGGTGCCTGAAATAGCTGAAGTACCTGTACTACAGGACACCAGTACCCAACCTCTGCAGATTTACTAAAAGCCTACCGTTTAGGTAGCAATGGTTCGAGTTGTAAATAAGCTATCGGTAAAAAAAGACCTTAACCCGTTGACTCTTTACTGGTCCAATTGACTTGAATTGAGTAGATTACGTAAATTAAGAAAGTAAGTTGTGTGTAGTGTGAAAGTGTGATGTTTTAGTGATGGTGAGTTGTGTGTTGTGATTAGGAAAAGAAATTACTATTTGTCGCGAGTTACGTAATAAGAGGCACTTGCCTCTTGCCCGATTGTAACAATGAATGGGGAGGTTTATCCCGATAGGTGTCGCATCATCGACAATACCTTACTTTATCATTTTAACTGTCAAATTGCATGTGTTTGTAGATTTGTTAAATCGTCATCATCAGCCCTTAAAAGTCCACAGCTGAAGATAGGCCTCCCCAACTTTGTACTTCTTTGAACTTTTATTCCCCAACTCTTATCAGTTCTGCGAGATATATGACCTGCCCATTGCCACTTCAACTTGCAAATTTTGAATGCATTTCAACACTTCGACTTTCGGAACACTGACTTCCGAAAGAGGTTTTTTTAACAACTCGCGACTGATTTCTCAGATATTGCTGTTGCGTTGCTATAGCTGTCGCTACTGTAATAATCTTGATTGTCTAATAGATAAGTACTTACTTTTCGGCTACAACTGAAATCGGCACTTGCTTACATAGATCGTGAAGCATCAGGGCGAGGTAGAAACGGCATAAAACTCTTACAGGAACATTCTAGAACATAAGGTTCAACAAATTATACATACTTAAATGTATGTGCCACGGAAATCTATAGTTTTATTAATAAGCTTACAAGAACACGTACAGTTATAGGTTTTCCGGTGACCATTCGGATGGCGTTCATTTCTGTGATGCCCAATATTTTCGCCGTTTGAATTCCTTCGTCATCTAAATTGCAATACTGAAACAGAATAAGTGGAACTATGTTCAAAATAAACAAAACAATTTTGAAATGTTACTCGATTTTGTGTTTATGGTGATCAAAACAAGACTAAAATACCGTTCGTATTTTAGTCAGTCCGGGAGGAGACAACCGAACTTCCAATTGTTCTAACACATAATCCATAGTAATATTCTAAAGTGAATCCGTCTGTGTGTCTGTTTGTTTGTTTGTTTGACCCGTCTTCACTGCTAAATGGCCTGAACGAACCTTGATGAAGTAGGCTATTTTTTATGTAAATAAAAATAATAATCAATAATGATGTCACAAAAACATTATAGTGAGACAACAATAGATGCAAAGACTATACTTATGTAGATTCTAATGAAAATACCAACGCTCTAACCACCATCGGTTCTAGGGCATATGTGACCTGCCCCACTGGCACTTCAGCTTGTGCTAATTCGCTGAGCTATGTCGCAGACCTTGGTTCTCTGATGAGCAACTTCGTTCCGGATTCGATCCCTAAGATAATCTCCGAGTTCTCTTCATAGCTCGCTGAGCGACCCTGAACCGGTAGATAAGTCGCACGGTGAGCGGCCACGTTCTTGAGTGGAGGCCGCGTGTCGGTGAACGTACTGTAGGCGCCCTGTAGCACCCTGTAGCGCCCTGTAGCGCCCTGTAGCGCCCTGTAGCGCCCTGTAGCTAGGTGGGCGATCATATTCGTAAGGCAGCGGGCAGGGATTGGAGGAGAGCTGAAAATCGAGCTCAGTGGCGTGCCATGGGAGAGGCCTATGTCCAGCAGTGCTGACACGGGCTGATGATGTGGAAGCGAAATGTGAGCTAACCAGCGAGTAATAGTGCCTATAATCGGGCCTGATGCCCGCCGCGTCCTGCGGAGTGACCAGATACAGCAGATGCAGGCTGCCCATCAGCACGAGCGCGCGAGACGCCGTCTCCAAGTCTTGCAGGAATTCTTTAGCGGTCGATAGATCCATACAACCTGCAATCAACTTATTATTGTGTTACTGAGATCGTTATTAGCGATAGCCTCCCATTGCGTTGCTTTTAAAAACATGTTTTATGTTTTTAATTTTACGGGGGTTACCAACACAAACAGAGGGTCTATCTTATGAACACCCTAGTTCTTCTTCTTCTCCGTTAATGGCATGTGTCATAATTATGTAAAGTTTGCCAGTGTAAAGTGTTTATATTGTTTATAATATGTCACAAAGTCGTATCTTGTCGTTCGTCATTTGTTATTTTATAAAAAAATTGTGTCTGTTTATAAAATAATTATACGGATTATTTTTTCTTGAATTCACACCTTTGTCACACCATTTAATTTAATTTGACTGGCCTGTCAGCTCTGTTGGTAGCAACACTGCCTTTTGCGCTGTAGGTTGAGGGTTCGATTCCCTCCGATGTCAAACATTTGTGTGATGAACGTAGGTATTTGGTAAGTGTCTGGGTGTTACAAAGTATCATAAGTATGTATTTAATAAGTATTATTTCAGTCATCTGGGCACTATAATACAAGCTATGCTTAATTTGAGTTTGGATGGTGTTTGTGGTGTGGTGTTGTTGCATTGTTCAATATTTAATATTTATTTAAAGTTACCCCTCACAATACCCCAGATAAAATTTAATAAAAGAGGTTGAGCAGTCAAGCAATTAACCTACGTTAAACAACATTCGGCGCCACCATCACATAATGATGATCACCAGAGACATTCACAGCTGCTTCCGTCGGAGTGCACGTTACAAAGAGTCGTCGGGTTATGGTGAAATGAGTTACTGGCTTATTCGATCTTCTACTTACTTTTTATAGCAGCCCGAGCGAGATTGCTGACAGTAAGTTCAGTGTTGTCATCGAGTCCTGCAATTTTAGAAGGGTCGTTTGCGGCGTCCGTTTTAATAACCACTTCCAAAGCGCCGATCTTTAGCAGCGAGTGCAGTGAACTGTCACATACCGCTTTTATATCTACTGACGAGCTGGAAATTATTAGTAGGTATTTTGAAGTCTCGCGTTCGTTAAACAGGTGGACCGATCTCAATTCGGGTGTTTTTATCTGCGATGCACCGATGGTGCTCGCAAGATGTCATGCGAAATCGATGCAGCCATTTCTAGGAACCGGGAGCAACTCTGATCTTTTTCGGTATTTAAATAACGACTAACGGCTGGGAAATCGTAATGGGCCGTCATTTTGTGGGCCGCCATTTTGAAGAAAAAACAAAATGGCGGATCGTCGATCAGCAAAATGATTAAAACTCTTTGTTGGTGTTCAGTTACCTATCGTCATCATCATGAGGCACAGCGAGCAGCGTGCACTGCATCAGGCGGTGTAGCTGTGCGGGCGTGCGGGCCAGGCGGAGTGCCACCCCACTCAGCAGTAGGGCTGCCGTGTCGTCCTGCAGCACGCTGCGCGCCGGGCACACGCCAGCGGAGAATGTAGCGCGCAGCCGCGGCCAATCGCGACTACTGCAGATTATTATACTCTCACCTGTGTTGGTAAACGAGGGATATTTCTGATGATAATATCGGTGGCCGGTCCGCAGGAATTAAGCTTAACTTGTCCGATGGGAACCGGATGATACTTTACACCTAACACCCGGACACCGACCGAGCATCTGTGTTCACCGCACGAATGTTTATCTTGGCAAGAAATCGAGCTTGATTGTCGCGATTCACCTAATTAATACATTTTTTGAAATTAACTTAACCACCCTAGCGCAACGAGCGATGGAACGCGCCACGCCCGGAATATCACTTGTCCGAATGTCGAAATTCGATGTCGCACCGAAGTCATATGAGATGTCAATAATTATGCTAATCGTTAGATTTGTGTTGTTAGATGAAGTGTAAACGGACAGGACCCTAGGCAGGAATAGATAACGAGAGATGAACAAATGCGGTAACGAAGCGGTGAGAGATGCTCAAGAGCCAAGAGGGATCCCACAGTGAACCACTGGAAGAGAGACTTGTTAGGGACCAAAAAGAATGGCGTCATAAAAAGACCTACAATGGGTGCAATCGGGCTAAATGATAATGATGTTGTTTGGTTGTAGCTCAAACACGCTGTAAGGGTTATGCCGATTTAGATGATACTTGGTATACATATAATCGGTGACCTGAGAACAAGATCCACTATCTGATAGCGTTCACGCCTGCGGAACGATCAAATAGTATGGATGCGACATGATGCTAGCTTCTGATAAATCACGTAGTATAAGCGCGATCGGTGCTGTCCTTGGCGTGAGGCAAGACAGATTTATCTACAGACAGATCTAGATTTCCTGAAATAGCATAAAGATACTTTTTGATGTGTTTACTTTTGACTTTTTTCCTCTCGCTTACTTGCAATCTATGGGGGTGATTTTGTGAAAAGGGACGAAAGTGCCACCGTAACATAAAGCCGGGAAAGTGCGCGTTATTTGATTTGACCAATGAGCGCGTGTGGTGGTAGAGTAGGCAGTCAGATGATTTTCCGAGAGGTTGATACTGTCAGCCAACAGTGCGTGTGTGTGTGTGTGTGTGTGACGAGAAAGACAAAAAGAACCTAACCTAGTGTTGTGTATAAAGTGTGCTATATAAACTTATTCAGGATATAACGATAATGTTGCTTATTACCAAGGTGAGATGTCAGATGTTACACATCATACGTGACGCTACTACTGTAAGGCTCGCTCGTTTTTTGGATGTACGAGTAAGTACCGTACGTAAGAATTGGCGGCAGAAGCTAATAATAAAAGAGGTTGTACCAGTTTCGCAGATCCCGGCGCGCCCCGCCCGGCCGGCCATCTGTCGGTAGGCGGCCAGCGACATCGGCTCGCGGCCCACGCGAGGGGCCCGCACCACCACGCGCGCCGCCGGCAGGTTCACTCCGGCCGCTAACGTGGACGTGCAACACACTACGCACACCACTCCCTGCCTGCGCACACAACCATGTGCTTACTCGTACTACTCGCGAGATAGCGGAGATACAGTTTCTGCTCTGCACTTTTGAACGATTAAATGCAAAGAAGTTCTATTCCTAGATGATGTAACTCGCGACTAGTACCAAAAGGCGAAAATTGATTCAATGGCACTTCTCCCTACTAATACTAACTGCAAAGAAATTTAACTCGTAATTCTCAACCACAAGGTTAAATATGCTGTTGTTGGCTGGGATAATATTCTGTCATAAATTCAAAATTATATCTTCGATCTTTGTCTCGAAACAAAAGTGTAAAAAAAAAAATTCATACAAAAATGGAAACAAATTGTTTTATTCAATACAATCACAAGGAAACGTCTGTAACATTGAAACGTCTTACATACTAGGTGAATTTATGAGCCAATTCCTCCTAATTGACGGAAAAGTACAAAATATTTGTCCATGTGTTTAATTATTATAAATATTTACGGGTATTTATCGCGTTTATTTACCTATTTTTCCCGACGTTTCGACAGGTTTACACTCTGTCGTGGTCACGGGATGACGACAGAGTGTAAACCTGTCGAAACGTCGGGAAAAATAGGTAAATAAACGCGATAAATACCCGTAAGTATTTATAATAATGTGTTCTGATCGCGTAAGTTTAAAAAACATGTGTTTAATGTTAGGGTAAAAAGAGTTAACGAGTTAGATATTGCTGTCATGTCGCTGTTAGTATTTTTAAGTAATAACCCTGCCTGCTTTATAAATTACTCGAAGGCTTCTACCGATGTGTATTGATCAGCGTCGATGACAAAGTCAGCGTGACTGTAATCACCATTAGCAGCATTCTAAACGTCGTAGAACCTATAAAGTTAGAAGATATGTGCCAAGTGCACGAAATGAGCCTTTCGAGACGCACTTTAATCCTTTAACCGCGATAACAAAAAGCGGTCTACAGATTGAACGCCGCTTACCTGAAAGCGTGTTCAATCGCGGCCCGCTCGTCCGGGCCGAGCCCCGCGTGATGGAAGGCGACCCCGCACTTGACGCCGCTTACCTGAAAGCGTGTTCAATCGCGGCCCGCTCGTCCGGGCCGAGCCCCGCGTGGTGGAAGGCGACCCCGCACTTGACGCCGCTTACCTGAAAGCGTGTTCAATCGCGGCCCGCTCGTCCGGGCCGAGCCCCGCGTGGTGGAAGGCGACCCCGCACTTGACGCCGCTTACCTGAAAGCGTGTTCAATCGCGGCCCGCTCGTCCGGGCCGAGCCCCGCGTGGTGGAAGGCGACCCCGCACTTGACGCCGCTTACCTGAAAGCGTGTTCAATCGCGGCCCGCTCGTCCGGGCCGAGCCCCGCGTGGTGGAAGGCGACCCCGCACTTGACGCCGCTTACCTGAAAGCGTGTTCAATCGCGGCCCGCTCGTCCGGGCCGAGCCCCGCGTGGTGGAAGGCGACCCCGCACTTGACGCCGCTTACCTGAAAGCGTGTTCAATCGCGGCCCGCTCGTCCGGGCCGAGCCCCGCGTGGTGGAAGGCGACCCCGCACTTGACGCCGCTTACCTGAAAGCGTGTTCAATCGCGGCCCGCTCGTCCGGGCCGAGCCCCGCGTGGTGGAAGGCGACCCCGCACTTGACGCCGCTTACCTGAAAGCGTGTTCAATCGCGGCCCGCTCGTCCGGGCCGAGCCCCGCGTGGTGGAAGGCGACCCCGCACTTGACGCCGCTTACCTGAAAGCGTGTTCAATCGCGGCCCGCTCGTCCGGGCCGAGCCCCGCGTGGTGGAAGGCGACCCCGCACTTGACGCCACGCCACAGTTCCGGGGCTGCGCCTTCACTGCGCAACGCACGCTCCAAATCTAATCGCTCTCGTACACACTGATTGGCCAGCTCGCTGTACAACAAAAAATCTATTGACAATGCCAAAAAATAATTGCTAACTAAAAGACGACAACGACGATAAACTTAAAGACGATACTTTATTTCTGCTTAATGTTTTTCAAACTATAGCTCCTCGTATTATGGTATTATGCTTCCAACTGTAATCCTCGGACTCAATAGACTAGACACCTCCTCAGATATTGATTTTAGATGTTAAGATGTGACCTTTGCGGAAGTTAAGGGATAATCAGAGGCGCAACCCGGTATGAGACAGGCTGCAAGCCCATCACCGCATATAGGAATACTAAACTATGACACACACCTTCCCCAGGCCTGCGCCGGGGTCAGTAAGCTGCTGGCTTTTCTGGATCACATCGGGTGGCTGGAATAGCACCCATCATGCAAAAAGAGCCCATAAGCGGCCAAATTGGAAACACACTGGAAACACGATCGCACTCCAGTTTGAAGGTTCTGAATATGCAGGTTTCCTCTTGATGTTTTTTGAGATAGTATCAGTGTACAAAATTAATATACTCGTGGGTACCTTGGTTGCAATTTGCAGAGAAGGGAAGCGACATTTTCGCAGTTTTTTTTGGTGGGACAGAAGACTAAGCAAGGCGAAGGTACCTTGCCTCTCCACACGAGCGCAGCCAAGCCATCGGGGTCTAAGCGCTTTGCACTTTCTGAATACTAAAAAAATACAATTGTCATTTTAATAAAGCCACTAGGTATTAGGTAGTACCTATAGTCAGATAATAATATGACGTCACTAGGTCGAAGTGCTGGCAGATATGACGTCACTACCGACTTAGTGACGTCAGATCTGACAACATTGCTACAGAGTCAGATAAATGACGCCACTAGGTTTTATTCCAGGCTATTTAATTTACTACATACAGGCCAAACTTAATTCTGCAGTGGATGGATGAAGTTCGGCATGTATGTATATTAAATCCATTCAGTCTTAACGTCACGTCGGCATCGATCGTAGTGTTGTCAGATAATATATCTTCACTAAATTTTAGTACTTATATGAAGTCAATCGGTCGTTGTATTATCAGATAATAATGACACCATTACGTCGTAGTGTTCTCAGATATAAAGTCACTAGGTTGTAGTGTGACGTCGAGTGGTTTCTTACGTCACAGGTGAGTTGCACATCCGGCACTATCTCCACGGTCTCTCCCCACCGGATGCGATGCAGCATGTCGTCCAGCTTCACCCGCTCTATCAGCTCCACGGGCCGGAAGTGACGCGTGTATATCGTGGCTCGTAGGAACCGAGCCAGTTCAGGAAGGTTGCCGATTGTTGCGCTCATACCTACTATTTGAATGTTTTCTGTAATAAATTATTTAAATTAAGTGATATTCGAAATGACAATCATTCATCATCATTCTACTTCTTCTTCTACCTATAGTGGCTTCTGTTTTGATGGCAAGTTTGTCAATGTCAAGTGATTTTGTTCTATTATCATAATAGTCAGTCGCAGTCTATCGTCATTCTAAACTTCATTGTGGAATGACAGTCTACAATTTTCTTAGATTTCTCGTCATACATCACAAAACAGTGGACTTCCTAAAGGCTGATATGATTATGATGATGATGCTATTTCACAATTTATTGATTAAAATTCG
Organism: Lampropteryx suffumata; assembly: GCA_948098915.1. Taxonomy (NCBI): domain Eukaryota; kingdom Metazoa; phylum Arthropoda; class Insecta; order Lepidoptera; family Geometridae; genus Lampropteryx; species Lampropteryx suffumata. The sequence continues at coordinate 1,329,736 of OX402551.1, forward strand.
ACTAAGATTATTAAAAAAAACTAATGAATTTATACAAGCTATGATACTTAATAAAATTTCGTACAAAAAATTATTTTCTACTTCTTAAAAGATCGAATGTAGGTACGGTCAAATTGTTCTTGTTATTCTAATGTCAAGATATGCTGATTTGTCAAGATTGCTACGGATTTAAACACCGGTTTACCTATATGAGCCCTATTGTATAAGACACGTACAAAAGGGTTAGAGCCTGAGCCTACTAGGGCAGGAAGGTGATAATATAAGTATGCTATGTACTTATAGGTAAGTAGTAAGTACTTCGAGCATTAATTGAATGACTAGACAAACCCATTAGCAGAATCTGGTGCAGAAACTTACGATTGGCAAATAAAACAGTCGTCAATAAGGTTTCCAAAGCGCCACCGCGGCCTTTTTCGCCGATTAAATGCAATTCGTCTACCTGAAAACAATTCACATTCTAAATATTTCGCAACCTAGAATCAGTACTAAAATAGACTCTACAATGAGAATTGAACATTACCACAATCAGTCCAATTTCGTCAAGGCGGTTTAATTCAATGAGACTTCTAATAAGGGCTAGTCCTTTCTCGATAGTAGCTATGTAGATGCTGTTCTTTTTCCGTCGCTTCATTGGTGGGAGGTGGCCTTTACCAGCTGCATATTCTTCAACAAGGAAGTCAAGCTTGACAGCAAATGGCGATAGTGCCCATATCTACAATCAAAATATTAAACGATTTATAAAAATAAGCATAGGTAAGCTTTTACAAAAAGATGCTATCTTATACTTGCTACAAAATTGTACTTAATTATATCTTATACTATGACTTATACTCACTGTCATTGTATTTACTTTTTCTATAGATTAGATATAGCGTCACTTAATATGACAACTGCATTTACCAGTGATGCAATGTCCGACTTACTTTCTCCTGAACAATAGCCACAAAAGGCAATATAAACAGAGCATTCTTCTTCCTCACAAGGACTTCCCGAAGCATCAGAATTTCAGCCACCAGAGTCTTGCCTCCACTGGTGGGCAGGGAGTAAATCAAGTTCTGTCGGTTCCTGATAGAATCCAAGCTGAGGCATTCTTCTTGCCAGTCTGCAAACAAACTCTTTTCAGCCCAAGTATTTAACCAAATTTTAAGAATATGTAATGTTGTGTCTCTGCTCAAAGTTGTGTTGTGATTACTGTGTTTATAGACATATTGTATTTTAAGTTCAGACAGATGACAGACACAGACAGTGACAAGAAGAATTTCTCGTGTGCTGAACCCACTTACTATGTGCTTATGTAGGAAGATGATAGTCTATAGCAAATATAGGTAAATATTGCTGGACAATTCACACACTTACTTCTAGTCCCCAACTAAGCAAAGCTTGTACTATGGAAACAAGATTAGTGATAAAATGCTTGGGGATTGAACCCACAACCTACAGAGCCGGAAGAAGAGCTATTATCAACTAAGCTGTGAGTCTAATGAATTGATTACATGAAGGAAAAATTACAGCATTTAGCTCACCATAAAACTTTTCAATGTTTCTAAAATTCTTGAATAGAGCCTTTGTGGCCATAGGCAGGCCGTAGAATCCTTCCTGTTCTACATATTTTGGTTTGGCATAGGTGCTGACTAGTTTGGATTCTTCTATCACAATTGCACTTTCTTTGATATCAAGTAGGAATGAGTCTTTGGTTTCAAATAATGAACTCTTATCACATTTTTTTTTGTCTGTTAGTTGGCAAAATGACTGATTGATCATATCAAAACTTTGTTCTATGTCTTCTTTGAAGGTTTTTTCGAATTGAGATGATATACTGACATGATTTGTGCAATTTGATTGCTCTAACTTTGAGTTGAACATTTCTTCAGATATTTCATCAAATTCTTCTATGGTGTCCATTTTAGACACTTCTTGATCACACAGATTTTTTAATCTATTTGAACTTACGACTAAGGAATCCCACTTTTTGAAGTCTTTGATCTCTGCGCACCCTATGATACCAGGGGAACACGGTATTTCAAAAGAAGTGCTAAGGTTGCTATCACAAATATACTCTGCTTGATTACATGGTAAATGCGGTGACTCGCTCCTTCTCGAATATATCTCACTACTACAGGGTGTATTACTATTTATTGGACTACAATATGAAGGAAAACTATCATTTAAAGGGCTACCACCTTGATTTTTCGGTCGTAGTATCCTGCCCGTCCCAAGTCGTCGGCGTTTAGGTGTTGAAGTAGTATCATGGCAGTTCTCAATTGTTCGACGATTGGAATTCATTATTTCAGTATTTTTTTTCCCTACCTACTAGACAGATCTTTTCATTATATTCAAATAAACATTTCATTTCACGACGCAGGCCGCGGTCGGACGGAAAACCAAAACAAACAAATATTATATTACAAACTAAATGAAATGACATACAGGTACCTACCTACATAGTTTCATTTGTTTGGCAGATGGCATTGACATGACATACCAAATATAATTTCGAGAAAAAACAATAGTCAACGAGTTGAAACGAAACGCAATCAACATAATTACAGTCCAAAAACGACGAATCATTTTATCGTCAATATCGCAGTGCTATAGCACTTATCTTGTGGTGTAGCATCATTGCCTACCAATCATAAAGTCGTGGGATCGAACCTGGCATTCCTTTCTGTATTCGGTGAAGGCACCAATTGATTTTTCGTTTCGAAAAATATTTGAACGTAGTGCTAGTGTTCTTAAACGATGAAGGAAAATATCGTGAGGAAACCAGCACATTCTAGAACTTATAGAATTCAAAGGTGTATGTTATTGGTTAGTATTCATACAAGCGGCGGCAGCGGCGGCCTAGTGACAAAAATAGTGATAGTGTTTAGGCAGTGGTCAAGTTGAGGGACGTTTATAAGTACCTAAGGCCGATAATGTTTAGTCGTGCCTCTGTCAAAAAAGTCAAAGTCAAGAGATACTTTATTCAATACAGTCACTAGGATCACTTTGAAACGTCTTATGGTGCCAATTTCTCCTAACCCAAGCTCGAGAAGAACCGGCAAGATCCATCTTATAACTATACTCCAGCCATAATCGAGCCATAATGTTTAATAACAAAGCGTTGCTAGGCAACCATGTGACGGCATGGGTCAAAAAAATTTTTTATCAATGCTCATTTTTGTAAATGCTAGCTAAAGTGTATGATAGTAGGTAATACGCATGTGGTTCAAATTTACTTGACTTTTCCCCGTTTTTCGTTCTGATTTTGTATATAAACCATTATTTTCTGTTTTAGTTTGTTTATAATTGCATAAGATATTAAAATGTAAAAATAAGCGTGTGAAATTAAAGATTGCGAATAGCGGCGTTTAAGCACACTACATTTAAGCGATGTTTTAAATATTTGTAACTGAATTCAAAATAAAAAAAAATACATGCATATTCCCTATTGATAATGATTATGAGTAAATAATTGAGTTTTAACCAATAACACTGTACGTAATAAAAAAAACGGTAGCTGATTCATTTACATTTACTATATTTTTATTTCATTTTTTACTTCGCATTCACCAGTGCTCACAACTAAATGACATAAAAATGCAAAAATGTTCACGATTTCTTCCAAAGAAGCAAGAAAGCATTAGGGATGGCACTATTATCAACCATCACAGCCAATCCTAAATAAAAAAGAAAAATACTTCCACTTACATGTGTTTTGAAATGGTTATTAATCAATTTTTATCTTTTACATGACTTTACAAATCGTATTATGAATAGTTTGTTCGATTTTTAAGGTAAAACGATTGAAAGAGTGAAATTGTGAAATATTCTGATATGTTAACCCTAAAATCTGCTGTTGTGGTTTGTTTACAAATATGTATTATGTATCGAATATGGCTGGTGTATACCTTGACTACGAAAAACTAATACAAGAGAGTTTATACATTTCAAATGTGTCGGTTAACTGAGCGACATAAGGCCATGCATTCCTATCAATAATATAGTCATTTATATTATAATACGCTTTCATCAAAAGACTACCCTTTAGGTGAGTCGTTCGTCAACTCGCACCGAAAAACTCGTACCACGTGGTACCAGTTGACGAATTCAAAAAATAATATTATTTTCGTTGTGCAACTGGTACCATTTTATTTAGTACAGTCAGAGACAAATATGGTAAAGTAAATGTATAAAACGCCAGATATTGTTCTCGAACATGTTTATTTGTTTATAGACGATCACATAAGGTCAATAAGTGATACTGAAAACCAAGTATTAAAACTTTGTATATAAAATAATCAACTGAGCATAAATATACATAATTAAAACACAAATAGTATACATTAATTAAATCCTAAAAAAGTAATAACTTTTCTATCTACCTATTAAGTAATCACAAAAATCAGACTTAACTTTACTACTTAAACTATCAATATCATAACATAATATATTAGTATGACATGCAATTATGGATCTAACCTAACAAGGTAATATGCATAATTGCATGTTAGATATGCAAATAAAAATAAAATCAGTCTTAACTTCACAACTTTTTTATAATTGCAATGTAAATAACAACAAAATTTATCTTATCTCACTAAAAACGTTGGTATACATAAAATACATGAATCGTCTTAAACTATCAACGATTCCACGCATAAGTCAACAGAAATTACTCTATTTGTAAAATCTGAGAGTACACCTTCTTTATACTCATCAGTTTCTATTGTTTCTTTTTTTTCTGATAAATATTAGAGCCCTAACCAATGTTTCGTAATAATTTATTTCTTTTTGCAGTACCGTTAAAAAATGTGCAATGCTTTCTGATTTTTTTATTTTTTTTATTTATTGTAGAGTGCCAGTTTTCCACCATGTTTGTGGTTCGGTGAAGCCAATTGTAGCAACTCCATTTGTCGTAGAAAAATGTTGACTCAGCAAACCACGTGTTCACAAAATAATCGTTGAATTTAATTACATTTGCTTCCTTTGGAGAACGGTACATAATGTAAAGCCAACTGTCTCCGGTTGCATTTTGGGGTAAATTCGCTAAAACAGAACAACGTCGAATATGTTTTTTAATAAGTTTTGATTTTGTGATTTTTAATTCTTTGCTTTCCTCCATAAGCATCTAGTAAAGTGAATAACAACCATTTAAAGGAGTTCTTGTCATTATAGCTTGCATAGCGGCTTTTTCAAAATCCAATATAAAAGACTTTGGAAATGAAATGAAATGATTTATTTGCGTGAAATGGATTCCATTCTGGAACTTGGGATTTAATTAACCCCAACATTATTTCGTAAGTTAGTCTTTTTTTGTTTGGTAGAAGTGCAAATAAAATGGGCACTATATTATTATGTGTTAAAGTACTACCTAAATCAACATAGAATATAGTATATAACTACATATAGTATATAACTGATAGAAAGGCTTGACGCAAAATTTGAAAAAAAATGTGTTTCACAGTAATGTTTTTAAACTTTTGTTTGCAAAAATTATGATTCTGTTAACGTTCATATTATCAGCGAGCAAAATGTTTTTGAACGCAGGTGGTATGATTACTTCTATAACGTTTCTGAAACAGAGTTTGTGAGTTTCTAGGGACTTGTTTCTTTTCCGATACAATTTATTTTTTACATTTTTAAAAATTGGCATTTTTCGAACAAGATCTAGTCCGGCATCTTTTATACTACCAATCATTATCTCGAAATACACTTGTGATCGGTAGTGTTAAATCAGACACAATTTTTTGTTACACTTTTCTATACACTTTTCGTATTCATTTTGCGTAAAATTTGGCTGGCATTTATGTTTGTCTTCTTTTTTGATGGTATTAAGGTAAGTTAACACCAAAATTGCATTGCAAATGTTTCTTTTGGCGCACCCCCAAACCGTTGAACCATCCTTATTTTTTTTAAATGTTATATTTATGTCCCGCACCAAGTAGTTGCGATTTCCCTCTTTGAGATGAAATAATATCAAATTCCACTTTGTCTCGCGATGACGATGGTTGCCCTGACATTGTTGTCGGTACCTAACATATATACAAATACAATGTTTTAATTAAAATTATTTAAAAAATGATTAAATTGGTTTTATAATAAAAATTTTGCACAGGCAGGTGTATTTTGTAGTTTGTGTAGAAATTTTGTAAACAGACCTATTTATAAGGTCTTATACTGACTTCGATTAATATCTTATGCAAAGAAACGAAATGCACTCACCAAATCAGTTCAATATTCGTAAACCGCATCCATATCCAATGTATACTGGAACACGCAGGAACGCAGGAGATTTAAAAACACGAGGCACAAAATTAGCGAAAGTGTTGAAGAGCACCTTACTAGACACAAGTGTCACAAGTAAAGCAAAGTATTTTTTTTAGAAAATCATTTTAGGTATTGATATTGCTGACACTTGTCACACAAAAAAGGTCTTAACATGGTTTAAAACAAAAGAAAAGGCGGTAATCCATTGAAGTTATCTAGCATTGTTCTAAAAACTGTTTTGTTGACGAAACTTTGGTGCCACTGCCAATGTTTATGTGTTCAACCAAAGAGATAATCTTATCTGTTAAACCGAAAGATTATAAATCTTACGTTTAACATGTGGTAAGTTTTTATTTCCAGCATTCTAGTCAACATCAAAACGTACCGACTCAATAAAGTCGGTTCGTTTTGATGATAACGAATAGTAACCTCTTCTATTCTATTAGAAGTTGCAAACAATGTTTTTGGGTTTGACAATAAAAACTCACATTGAGAGTAGAATGATGGTTCACCTTCTCAGCTGAGTGTCCCTTGACGAATAAACTCAATACAAAAAAAAAGTGGTACCAGTTGCACAACGAAAATAATATTATTTTTCAACTGGTACCAAGTGGTACGAGTTTTTCGGTGCCAGTTGACGAACGACTCCTTTAGGTACCTATGCCTTAAATTTCTTAATTTAGTTGAATTTTCAGGAAGCTTAGGTACTATACATAGAAGCGCACCGTGTTCCCCATAAAGGACTTATTTACTTTTTCTAGTCGAAACATAAGGATGTATAATTTGTTTCTATTCCTTGTATTGATTCTATGAAGGTCACTATTTTGCTGAGACCCATCTCTTTTTTTATGAGTGTATCACAAGTTTTCATATACTTACCTACCTTATTGTGAAGCTATTGTGAAAATATTTATTTCTTTGAATATTTCTCTCAAAGACTCGTGGTTTCATTTTATAAATGGCACGTACATATTGATTACCCTTTTTTGAATTACAAATATTTTTTTCATTATCAGTTGCTTTCCCCCAGAGAATGATGCCATAAGACATAACACTATGGTAGTAGGAAGATCGTGGAATCTACAAGAATCATTGCCTCCATTAATTTCAAAGTTGGTCGGGCTATGAATAACAAAGTGAATTTGATATATTTAGTTTTTTAGAATTAAGTAAAAGATTATTTACAGTGAACCAGTTAAGAACTAACAAGGATTCATTTATATAATCGCAAATACTTGTTTTACCCCTATCAACTTTAAAAATTAAAGACGTATCGTCTCCTCTTTGGACATCCTCAAAATAGGTACCTACCTAATAATATAACGATAATAATGATGATCTAAGGAGGTGTCTACCGGAGCTTAGGATCACAATCGTAATTTTTTTTCGTTTTTAATCGTAGTGCCATCTACCCACTGCTGCCCACGAACCACTCTTGCTGGTGGGTAGGTTCGCATCTCATTCTTGCACCTTTAGAAATACTAGGTATGTACGTATACCTATGTATACCTACGTGGTATCTGGAAGTAAGACACAGTTTACGAGAAAACCGGCTTTACGGCAAAAGTTATGTTGCCTTTTGTCATCTAGTTTTAATGGAAGTCAACCCTCTGCTACTTTTGCAAGATCACAAAATCTATTTCTGTGTGGACCTTCACCACGATGTAATGTAGTCAACTGTAGTTGTAGTTGTAACTTGACAGTTCAAATTAGGTATTATGCTTGTTGTATAATACCTTCATTACCTATCAATAATGCATAAATAGCTAGGTACCTACCTGCCATCAATATTTTGGCAGAACGAAATACCTACGTACTGGTTGCAAATTCGATTCCCAGCAGTTTTAATCTATAATCCATCCATCCATCCATTTTTAGGTAGGTATATTTATACCTAAAAATGGCAAGCAACTTGTGTAATATTTAAATAGGTGCGGTAAGGTAGATTGCTCTGCTATCTTTTTTTTAAGGTACCTAGGTGATAGCTGACCTATCATCATTACCATCACCCACAGCCAGACATTGCCCATTGCTGGCCATCGGCCTCCTTGCTCACTACGGTTCTGCGCTGGTCTCATTCATGTTTCTACTGCCCGCAACCTATTTGCTAGTGACCCATTTTCATACAGTTATTACCCTCGTCTTCTGGGCTTGTAGCTAGACAGGGCCGGCTTTAGGCTTAGTCAAACCGAAAATGGTAGATGAATCTAGGCGGAAATGATAACGCAGCATTCCAACAAGATTTCGCGTAACAGTCCCCCGCTAATTGGGTTAGGGGAGCGGTTCTACCGCGGGTTGTTGCACCTGCAGTGTGACGCGCCAGGGCAGCGGTTGGGACAGAAACCGGAGCTGGCTCGCTATCGCCAGCTCAAAAATGACCGGTGCTAAATATAACTGCGCGGTGAGGCGCGGGGGTGCTGTAACCGGGGGGGTGGGGGAGGTGGGGGGGAGTGCGCGGCGGCCGCCGGGAGCTCCGCCGGCGCCAGAGCCGCCCCGGTCGCCGCGGACTCCACATTCCAACGTCGCTGTGCTGCCGGTCCACGAACCAGTGACTGAGTGACCGTCTTCTTCCCGTGCGACGTAAGTGCCGTGCCGCGCGAGTGATCCGAGGCTCCTAGTGTGTAGCTCAAGTGCTGTGAAGTTACAACTTACCAGGTTCTATAAATACCCGCGCGAGCCAAAAGCGGCGCGGTCGCGGACTGCGTCGCCTTGTATGTGCCGGATTACGTTACACGCGCCGCCCGCGCCGCTGCCGCCCACTGCGGACGCGAATGCAATTCGCCAGTTCGCGAAGCGCTTTTCTAAGTACCCACACTCACACTACACACTATCAGCCAAGTGATTTAGATTTTTAGACTACAGTGATTTTTAGACAAAAACTCGCTGTGAAACTCGTACGTTCTTGCTTGAGCTCCGTAAGTACAACTTACAGAAAATTTGTTAGCCAATGAAAATGTTTTTTGGAAGTAATTTTTGTACCTACCTAATTGTTAAAATTAAAATTTCAGAGTATCTACAAATACTATCTACACAATACATGCCACACACACACGAAACACGAAAATATATCTGAAACCATCAGAAAATCAAAAAATAGTTTGTGTAGTTATAAAATAGAGACAAAAGCTCTAAATAGGTACTTAATTTCTTCAACCCACCTAGAAAAGTGTCCACTGTGTGAAGTGTTCCATAATATAAATCATAGTTCGACATTCAACTGTAAACAATTTAAGACAGGTCTAATTTTAGATCAATAACGATAAATCTTTCAAACCCAAGTCTTTGAAGTTCAAATACGTTCCTCAACGACCTTCAAACAAAATACGACCTACTAGTTGCGTGCTAAAACATAGCCTCAAGCACTAATAAAATATCGATGCACCTGACTACCAATAATCTATAGTCAATCAGAGATAGGCTTTCATCGCACGGAAGGGCAACCACCTGTCGCCACCTCGGCCTTATTTACAAGTACCTACCTAAACAACTTAACAATTTTAAAGTACTTAAACTATTTTGGATTACAATCTTGACCTGATTCAATTCGAAACTGGAGACTTGAAGATTGATAGATACCGTAAATGCGTTTTAGAATTGTAGAATATATAGACATAGACAGAGACCGCAGTCGTTGTTGATTTAATTGTTAATACAATTTGAAACACCTTCACCAATAAAACAAATTTCGATAGTAATATATCAGTCATAGAGAAAGATTATGAAGAAAAAGATTGAATTTTGAATACACTCCAGTTATAGAATAAAAACAAATTGATCGAATATAGTCAATGAAACATGGTTAGATAAAAAGGGCAAAACAACTTCAGTAAGTAGGTACTTCAACATCGAGATTTTGGGACTTAGCAGTTTTAGAGCTAAGTATGTCGAGCTTAACTGTGTCAGAACTATTAAAGACTTTAAAAATTTTTCGCGATTATATTACAATACAAGTACAAAATAGTTGCTTAGCGAAATCCGAATCCTGCCGAACAACGTCGGATACAGAATCCATTTTTACACTCTCGTTGGTTCTGTGCCAGCTGCCCGGCCGTAGGTGTGCCTAATGGCGCGAAAGATAAAACCGCTAAAAATAAAATCTTCATAAACAATAAGCACGTTTCTCTGTTACACGATTTGACGCCCACGATACTTTTCCCGAAGTCGTGCGCAACTGTGATGTCACATGGCACGCGATTGATTTTATAGCCTGGTAAAATTAGTTTTCTTGAATGAAACAATTTGCTAACGGGTTAATTAATTATTCTCCGATATTATAATGCGAACATCTTTTATACATTTATTTAAAATACCAATCAATACTTAATTAAAGATAATACGTAGGTAAATGTTAATAGAACATTTACTATATTTATTAAACGCAAGCGGTTGATAAAAAAATTATAACAAACTGTAGGATCAACTTTGATCGTAGAAATCAACTGTCGGTTTGTCCTTGGAAACACTTCCAATATATTTAAAATACGACATGGATTTATTGCTTATAATAACAACAATTAACATAGCAGTAAATCTGAAAAGACGGAAGACTCATGAAAATAATAAAGCCGTCGTTGAAGACTGTAATCAGCAATTTGTATTTAGTTGACACAGTGCCAGTATTTTAAACGTGGTCAAACATTCCATGCAGGTGAAACAGCCGGCTGTTGTGAACAGAGATAATGATAGAACGGATTTGATAATACAGAGACAACAACGCAGTAAAACAATAACAATAGCCAAGTCCATCAAAGAAGTACCTAAAGCAAAACAACTGGTGATGAATATGATGAAAGAGACAAAACAAGTGCAACTTTATCTGGTGGTAGGACTCCACAGCGAGAGCTAGATATTCTTCCTACAAGCAGTTAGTGTGCTAGCATAGCTAGTGTGTTTAGGAGGTTTGAAGGGCACTGGAGCATGTTAAATTAACTGACAAAAGAACTTTTCTTATCTCTGATATTGCAAGCATCATAGGTTAGGTTAAGTTAGGTTATAGGTCAGGTCACAATAACTACTTAGGTACTATGTTACTATCAGGTGAGCCGTATACTAGTTTGCTGGCTCAAAAGTAGGTATATAAAAAGCTTATTGAAAAATCTAATAGAGTTACGGTTTGATAACGAGATGTTATGATTTTCAGATTACATAAACCAACATGTCTGACGAAGAGGAATACTCGTAAGTATACATGAGTAATGATTATTGGATCCCAATGATAAAGGTATCTTGTGAATAAGTATGTGAAAATGTTTTAGAGATAGGTAACAATTCGTTATTTTTCCCCATACTCAATGTTTGTAAATAAACCCTTTTAGAAGTAGCATTACATGTTACATTCAGTTGTTGCAAGAATATCCTTTTGTTATCCTCTGTTTATTTTCAAGAATATGACAACTTGCCCCTTATGTGTTGTTAATAAGAACTCATTTTCCATAGTGGCTCTGAGGAGGAGGAAGTAGAAGAAGAAGTCCCAGAGACGTAAGTACCCTCACCGTTGTCTCGTCTATCTTCTTGCAAATAGACCCTTTAGAGAATGTTTGACTTTGATTACTTCAGCTTATACGGGCCTGGTTCTTACTTTGCCTTGGCGGATCTATCATTTTCAACTACACTTCAATGAGTACAAAGAAGATCATCCGTTTTTAGTTTGTGGTCAATGCGGACAGGCATGGCTGTATGGAACCCAGTTCTTTGATACCCCAGATCTTGGGCTTTGCACTCCCTCACCAAACCCCATTCTCTTTTGTTGCAGGAAGTAAGTGGCGTGCCATTTTGGTTGATCCGGCACTCACACTCGCTTCATTCGTTAGGCTAAGTTTAGTTTGCAAATCTAACGCTTCTAGTGCTTATGTTTCGGCTTCGTTGCTTTCAGAGACTTACAGAACGCTAGAGGCTGCGCCGCAAAATGCTTTCTAACTCCAAATCTTTCATATAACGCATTAAACATAACATCGGATCGCCCGATCTTGACGAAAGACCGGTCATGAGTGAGTAGTACTGATCTTTCCTGGAACAGAATGGAAACATTTCATTTGTGATTATTTGATCATTGTCTTAAAACGTTTGCATTGTAATAATATCTGGTCCGCTTCCTGTGATGTTGTATGTTAATGTTCCGATGGCGTTGGATATATTTTAATGGATGTGTTTTTCTTTTTCACGCCGCTGCTGTTGTACCTTAATGAAGGCCCGCCCCGAAACAAGAGTGAGTACCTTACGATTACAAACAGTCCTGACATAATGCTTCGCTTGGTAGCAAACGGAAATTGGTTTTTCGATGATTGGCAATGAATTAACGTCTTCTGTCGGTACTAGCATACTCCTCGCTTAGGCATTACAATGTTATGCTGAGTACTCATCAATCACAAAATTCTAAAATTTTACAACAGCTTTTAATGCAGTGTTTGTTTCGTGTATGCGCGAAATAATCGTCACCGCTTGGATTATTGAGATTGAGATCTACATGCGATAGTAGAGTTGTGAAGAGAGATGTAGAGGCTGATTGATGTTTTCTGTTTCTAGGAGTAGACCATCGATCAGTGCAGCGTAAGTTGCACCGCTCTCTGTGGTGTCACTAACTATGCTCCCATTATTAACACGAGGCACGGGCGCATTATGTTTTACTAATGTTTACCTTTCAATTTTTATATTTTTTTGCCAAACCGGATAGTCGTTTGGTTTACGAATGCCCGCGGATCGCGGGCTGATTCTATTTATATCGGTTGTTATGAGTTCTATTTTGGAAACGTATACTGTGCTGCGCCCGCGCTGTTTTGTTGAGTAACAAGATGTCGGTCAGCGGGCAACTGGCCGTGTTGCTCGCTAAATCGATTCCTGGTTTTATTGCATGGCCTCAAAGCATGAACCTATTTATTCAAAATGTGTCTAAGTCCGTCTAAGCCATACCATGGTAATTTACTGTTGTCATTTGTGACGTGTAAACCCCACAACAATAATAATTAAGCCATACAAAAACCAAATAAATGTTAAGTGATCAATAATACCCATAGCTTTAATTTTGTTTAATGTGCGATTTTAATTATAATATTCAACAGAATAATAAATCGCATAACAGAATATTAAATGTTAACAGTTGCCATGTCCTTATTACACGAAAGCTTAAACTTTAACACAATGTACAGAACAACACTATGTACCTGCTAAGGCGCTACTACGAAAGCATTTTAGCAGAAAACTTAAAAATCTAACGAGTTTATAATAAACAATTCGTAAAGTTTTCACCGTAACAGACGTGATTGTACATGTCAGCTGTCCACGACGGCCTAACATTAACAGATGCTTCATACAAAAATAGACAACTCATTTGTTTTATTGACATTTCAGGGGTGAGGGAGACCCAGAATTCATCAAGGTACTTATTTCATACAATATTTCTTCCGCTGATGTAATAAAATGAATAGTGTACTAACGATCGATCTTTTGTGCAGCGTCAAGACCAGAAGCGGTCGGACTTGGACGAACAATTGAAGGAATACATTAACGAATGGCGTAAACAAAGGTCTAAGGAGGAAGATGAGCTCAAACGCCTCAAAGAAAAGCAGGCTAAGCGCAAGGTAAGATTACACTACATAATATTTCTATGTAGATGGCATATTAAAAGATGCAACGAGTCCTATTCCCAGCTAGGTTCCTTTTCTAACGAACATTCGACTATAAACATCGAAACTACTTTTCAAGCAGGAATCAGTGATGTATTTATTAATAAGTTGATGTTATCAAATCCATATTTTCTTTAAGAAATCAAATCAAATCGGGATTTTCTCTGACTTTCTTTATAAATTACAGGTATCTCGCGCTGAGGAAGAGAAGCGCCTCGCCCAGAGGAAGAAGGAAGATGAAGAAAGGAGAGTGCGCGAGATTGAGGAGAAGAAACAGCGCGACATTGAGGAGAAGAGGCAGCGGCTTGAGGAGGCCGAGAAGAAGCGACAGGTTATGCTCCAGGCGATGAAGGAATCCAACAAAACCGGACCTAACTTCACCATTCAGAAGAAGAGCGATAACGTAAGTGACAGCGTCAACTAAGAATTTTGAATAACTGCCTATATTTTGAATCATTGTATATAACAGACAATATTACGTTCCCATAGTTCGGTCTCAGCAGCGCTCAGCTAGAACGCAACAAGACCAAGGAGCAGCTCGAAGAGGAGAAGAAGATCTCCCTGTCCATCCGCATCAAGCCCCTCAGTATCGACAACCTGTCCGTCGACAAACTGCGCGTGAAGGCCCAGGAGCTCTGGGAGTGCATCGTCAAACTCGAGACCGAGAAATACGATCTTGAGGAGAGGCAAAAGAGGCAAGACTACGACGTAAGTTGATTGTACATTATCTCCCTAGAGTTCATTGACAACTCAGCATTTTTCATTGAAGGCGAAAATATGGTTGTACCATTGTATATTTAAAGAAACGTTAATTTGTCCACAGTTAAAAGAGCTCAAAGAAAGACAGAAGCAACAGTTGAGGCACAAGGCCCTCAAGAAGGGTCTCGACCCTGAGGCACTAACAGGCAAGCACCCGGTAAGCAAACAATAGACACGAACCGAATGCAACCTTATACAATATCACAAAACGTATTATAAAACAAATGTTTTTTTTCAGCCTAAAATCCAAGTAGCGTCCAAGTACGAAAGACGTGTCGACACACGGTCCTATGACGACAAAAAGAAATTGTTCGAAGGTGTAAGTATAATATCTGAACATAAAAGTCAGTTTATAAAGTTGAAATCATAATTTGATGACGTCTAAATTCATTTATCTTTCAAATCGCTTTCCAAGATCAAAACTTTTGATGAAGTAAAATTTATGATGTGGCAAAAACATCGTAAGACTTCCATCTGATTTGCAGTGTAAGTTCTTTATTATTTATGAACTTTTAACCCTTATATAAACGGACGAACGGAACGGACGAAGGGCAAACGTTTCGGAGACATCAGTTTTGATCTGCCGACTATGTAACCTCTGTCTGAAGACACTTTTTCATTGAAACCTGATAATTTTATACCATGTCTAGCAAAATAAGTATTAGTGTTTAAAATAGAAAAGAGTAAAACAAACAAACTCTGCATACCTAATGAATGTGAGCGCATGTAAATGTCACAAATGATATTAAACTTAATTATACAGGGTTACGATACGTTTTACGCTGACTTTTTGGATAAAACGTGGAATGACAGAATGGCTGACTTCATGAACCGAACCAAAAGTAAGGCTGGACGCAGACATGTGTGAAACTCCACTGTGTACCTAGCATGTCCTCGAGGCATGACCATTTTATCAGAAAGCAGTCCTGACATTGTCATAACGATTTTTGTAGTCCTTTCGATTGTAATCGTACTGTCAACCTGATTCTTGGTTATCGAATTACGAGCCTCGCACTTCATCATTCTATAACAATCGGTTATTAATTAATTTATTAAAAACATTACATCTACCATTACAGGTTAGACCTAATACAATAGAGTAGATTACGAAAACCCTTCAAAAACTATGCAGATGTTGATGACGAGGGAGATTTAATTGTTAAACAACAGCAACACTTGTATATTTTGAAACTAAATTTAGTAATTAAATATTGAAGTTGGGTTATTATTATTACACTTCAACTTTACCTAATTAAAGTTGTGGTTTATTAATTTCGAAAGATTTCGCCAATCGATAATCAAGTTGACAGTACGCAACCCCGGACACGTGACTACCGACATTGAATGTTATTGACCCTCGTGTTAACCATTCCTTTAGGACCTAGAGAAACTGAACAAGGACTTCCTTGAGAAGGTGTGGCAAGAGAGAGCCGGCCAGTTCGGAGGCAGGCAAAAGGGTGAGTATACCCCATCCTTCCCTAGACTTGTATAATGCACCAAATAACACTGCGGGCGATATCCTCTATAAATATATCCTTTAGTAAATTGCCCTGACTGATCCTTCAATAGGACCTATGCCATGGGCTTTAGTATTGCCTCCGCAATGGTATTCGGCATTTTTATGCGATTCGAAATTGTCGTATTTGTTTCACCTTTGTAAATGTTTCAATTATTCGTCTCAGGTATGGTTTTTGATTGAGATTTAGCTATCATTTGTAATAGCGATTTGTAATTAGCATCATATTCACAAAAGACTTGACAATGTCCGTCCTCATCGCTGCTGTGATAAATGGATCTAATTGCTGGATGTAAGTTAAAATCCCCAAACACATACACAACTTTTTACACAATCATTTTTCGTTCAACGAACCTACTACCACAAAGGAACACTGATTCGAACAAGTTATTAAGTTCCGTGCCGCTTCCTCAAAGTCACAATAACATTTTTAAATCTCTTTTAGGGGCTCTTTTTTAACTAATATTTTAATGTAACAGCGAGATTGCCCAAATGGTTCGGCGAAAGGCCCGGCAAGAAGAAGGGCGACACCGACTCTCCCGAGGGTGAGGAGGACAAGGCCGCGGAAGTCGAGGACGACGAGCCTTTGTACGAACCCGAGCCCGAGGAGGAAGAGGAGGAGGTGGTCGAGGAGGAGGAAGAGGAGGAAGAAGAAGAGGAAGAAGAAGAAGAGGAGGAGGAAGAAGAAGAAGAGGAATAAGTAAGTAATAAATACAAGTAGAAAAATAAAAAACTTCGATACTAAAAAAAACATCAATGTCAATGAATAGGTTATTCATTGACACCATCCCAATGACAGGTGATGTGCAGCAACAGGTCAAGTTTTCCACCACCTTCTTATTGTTTTATTTAAATAACAGGATACCACAATCCGAATCGATGAGACCTGTGGAAGTTGCTCACATTCCTTCATCAACTATAACTAATGATGTTCAAATGGCCGAACAGATTTTCTTGAATCATCGACTCGAAGTCACTTTTATAACAAAAAACTAAACAAAATTGTTCATCATATCTCTTTGGGAGCTGCGTTAAATTTATAACACCCATCTTTTTGCGTCGGGGTACATAGAGTAATGATACGCACTGGTATAATGTTTTTTAACAAACGGACATAAAACGAAACCCTTATTATTACGGTCCGAACTGTGTGGTACAATACTTGTAGCACAGAATACTTATTACTACAAGTACAGAAGGCGGTCACGAAAACATTTATATAAATAGCGACTTGATACGACGCAATAAAGTGATATTCAAATCTTACAACCCTAAAATTATATACATCTACATAGTGCCTCTCTATCGCATATCTATCTCGCCTGGCGCCACACTACTCTACGAATTTGGCAAGTTGGTTGAGTGACGAAGTTACATGCGCATTGGGCGCATGTAACGTCGTATCTAAATGGCAGAGTACGCCACGCCAGCTTGTAGTTTCAAATAGCCACGTCGCAAATATTAGTAATGTGGACTCAGAAATAATATGTACCTATGTGACGGTTTAATTCTTTATTTAAATAAACACTGATAGAATATCGTTTGTTTCAGATATAAGTTCACACTCGAGCAGGGAAGCTAGACCGCCGACAGCCGTCGGTTCGCACTGTTTTGTAACCAATCCATTAACTTATTACTATTATAAATTATTTTTACTATTTATACAGTTGAGTCAATCGTTACGGAACATGAATTCATTTACGCAATCGCGTCGCGGATATCTGACGTGGCAATAAACTAATTTATTTCATAAGTAGCATGCTTTATTTTTTATACCTTCTCCTTTGATGTTAGACTTTTGATCTTCAAGTTCATTTGTTTATTTATTACTATATCTTGACTGTGCTTTTTAGATAAAAGGGAAAAGTCTCACTGACATTAGACAACGTCCAGTCTATACTACTGGTCGTTGAGAATTGAAGTTGATAGGTTGTGTGCAGACGCACACTGAGAAAGTAATGCCCGAACCTCTAATGGAGGGTATAATTTTGTGAAAATCACATGAACATTCCACACGTAGTATAGTGTAGTTGAAATATTAGTTTGTCAAAAAAAACCTTCATAATTTTCAAATAATTCGCATATATTCCAATACTCTAGAAATTAATATAAACTTGAAGCATATCGATGCTCTATATTAGAAATACATAATTCTATGATAACAATATAAATAAGGTAAAGCCACTGTTTGGCCGGATAGTGTAGCCGCAGTAGGGTAACGTACACTATGCCGCGGCTATTCTGGGGGTGGCTGGCACTTGCTTCTTCTGTGGAACCTTCTGCATCAGATTGATTTTATCGCCCAGACTGAGAGCCATGCCCTGGAAAGTATAAAAACTTATATTAGATCATACTAATAATTTTCAATCAAAACGATGATAGTTTGAATCGCTTTTTGACGCTACTTGTTCTCCATCACGTGTACTATGTTATAGTTCATACACTTTACCATGACTCCTCCGTCGATCTTCTTTTCCAGTCCTTGGTCGCCATTCGAGAACTTTTATTTCCCAATAGTTATCAGTTATGCGAGCTATATGGCCTGCCCATTGCCAGTTCAACTAGCAAATTTTGAGTGTTATGTAGGTGACTCTGGTTCTTCTACGGATTTCCTCGTTGCGGATTTTATCACGTAGTGAACGCGACTCAGAGCTTGTGTATGAGGCCAATAGTTAGCGACCAAGTCTCAGTTCCGTATGTCATCACTGGCAACATGCACTGATTATAGCATTTCGTATCTGTGACGAGAAGATGTGCCGTAATTTCCGGAACGCTGTCCATCTGAGTTGGATTCGTCGGCTAACCTAAGTAGACATAATGGTCTACAACTTCGATTATGTCGCTCCCAACATGTACCAGTACGGGTGCAACATGAGCATTTGACATGATTTTTGTCTTGCTCATGTTCATTTAAAGACCCACCTGTTGGGAGACGATTTTGAGGTCGCTGAGCATTGTGCCTAGGTCTTCCAGCGATTCTGCCGTGAGGACTATATCGTCGGCAAATCAAAGGTGAGTGACGCGTTCACCGTTGACGTTGATACCATGTCTATGCCTGTACAAGAGCTTGAAAACATCCTCCAATGCAGAGGTGAATAGTTGCGGAGAAATAACATATTCCCTTTATTCAATGGGATTGGATTCTTGCTCTGATCCTGGAGTCGGATATACATGGTGGCGTTACTGTACAGATATTTCAACACTAAAATATACCGATAGTCGATTTGGCACCGCCGGGGTGACCGCAACTCTGCCCAGGTTTCGACAGAATTAAAGGCTTTCTCATAGTCCACAAACGCTGTATAACCTGCCGGAGCATATGGATGTGGTCTATGGTGTTAAAGCCATTTCGGAACCCGGCTTGCTCAGGAGGCTGGAAGTCGTCAAACCTACGAGCGAGACGATTAGTAACTGCTCTCGAAAACAGCTTATAAATATCGCTCAACAGCGAGATGGGCCTGTAATTCTTTGAGAGTGTGTTATCTCCTTTCTTAAAGAACAGTACCACCACGTTCCTGTTCTACGCCTCTGGCGTAGTTCCCTCGAGGATGATTGAGTTGAACAGCTTCTGGAGGACCTTAAGTACCGGTGTTCCACCTTCCCCCGGTGCCTTGTTGTTCTTAAGCTGCTTGAGAGCCGTTCGGATCTCGTATAGGCTGGCGTCCAGAATGTCTTCAGTGTATTTATTTAGGTAAAAAGGTATAGATACCGTAATCGTAATATTATACGAAAAACCAAGCTATCCAGGTTTACAATCATTTCCCGTCTCCCCGAGAAGAACCTTTCGATCGGCGCAGACAATATCTAATACAAAAATAAGCGAGCGTTACGGTAGTCGCATATATGATGTGAAACATCTGACATCTCGTCTTGGTAAAAAGCAACCACGCTCGCTCATAGGTCAAATCGAATAGCGCCCGCTTCTACCCCAGCTTCCCGTTTCACACTTCCTGCCCATTTCAAGATATCACTCCCACAGATTGCAAAAAAGCTAATGGAAAGATGTTACACATCAAAAATTTCGTCCCTACATGCAAATATAAAGACCTATATTTTACATGGGGGCTGTCGTGTGAATGTACAAAATAGCGTTCGCAGCACTGCGTTACATAAACCATGAGTCTCCGCGAGCCGTCAAAGCAAGTGTCGCAGGTAATGTATACATGTGAGGTAATGTAGTCAAAGTCAAAGTCAAAAGATGATTTATTCAATACAATCACAAGGATCACTTTGAAACGTCTTACATACTAGGTGAATTTAGGTGCCAATTCATCCTAACCCAAGCTCGAGAAGAATTGGCAAGAAACTCGTCTTGGTCCTAGCGCTTTTTTATATGATCCATCTTATAACTACCTTAACTATGAAATACTAATACAAGAGAGTTTATACATTTCAAGTGTGTCGGTTAACTTTCTGACGGCAGAGCGACATGAGGCCATGCATTCTTATCAATAATATAGTCATCTATATTATAATAAGCTTTCTTCAAAAGACTACCTTTAATGTATGCTTTAAATTTCTTAATAGGTAGTTTAGTAGGTATACATGTGAAGTAATGTACACATGTGAGGTAATGTATACATGTGAGGTAATGTATACATGTGAGGTAGGTACCTGTGTCTTGGCGCGGATGCGAACGTGACCGACGACGGGCGCCTGGGGGCGATGCGCCGGCAGCTCTATGTAATGTATACATGTGAGGTAGGTACCTGTGTCTTGGCGCGGATGCGCACGTGACCGACGACGGGCGCCTGGGGGCGATGCGCCGGCAGCTCTATGTAATGTGTACATGTGAGGTAGGTACCTGTGTCTTGGCGCGGATGCGCACGTGACCGACGACGGGCGCCTGGGGGCGATGCGCCGGCAGCTCTATGTAATGTGTACATGTGAGGTAGGTACCTGTGTCTTGGCGCGGATGCGAACGTGTCCGACGACGGGCGCCTGGGGGCGATGCGCCGGCAGCTCTATGTAATGTATACATGTGAGGTAGGTACCTGTGTCTTGGCGCGGATGCGAACGTGTCCGACGACGGGCGCCTGGGGGCGATGCGCCGGCAGCTCTATGTAATGTATACATGTGAGGTAGGTACCTGTGTCTTGGCGCGGATGCGAACGTGTCCGACGACGGGCGCCTGGGGGCGATGCGCCGGCAGCTCTATGTAATGTATACATGTGAGGTAGGTACCTGTGTCTTGGCGCGGATGCGAACGTGTCCGACGACGGGCGCCTGGGGGCGATGCGCCGGCAGCTCTATGTAATGTGTACATGTGAGGTAGGTACCTGTGTCTTGGCGCGGATGCGAACGTGTCCGACGACGGGCGCCTGGGGGCGATGCGCCGGCAGCTCTATGTAATGTATACATGTGAGGTAGGTACCTGTGTCTTGGCGCGGATGCGAACGTGTCCGACGACGGGCGCCTGGGGGCGATGCGCCGGCAGCTCTATGTAATGTATACATGTGAGGTAGGTACCTGTGTCTTGGCGCGGATGCGAACGTGTCCGACGACGGGCGCCTGGGGGCGATGCGCCGGCAGCTCTATGTAATGTATACATGTGAGGTAGGTACCTGTGTCTTGGCGCGGATGCGAACGTGTCCGACGACGGGCGCCTGGGGGCGATGCGCCGGCAGCTCTATGTAATGTATACATGTGAGGTAGGTACCTGTGTCTTGGCGCGGATGCGAACGTGTCCGACGACGGGCGCCTGGGGGCGATGCGCCGGCAGCTCTATGCTGAGGTTGGCGAGAGCGTCCTCGCCGAATATGGACTTAGCGTACAGGTTCGCTGCCATGAACCCGCATTGACCCGACAACGCCTGTAACATTAGTCTCCATTAGTTTCATCGTTCTTTTAGTAGTAGATAAGCACGAGTAATCATACAAAAAAAGCGCTACGACAAAGACGTGTTTTTTGTCAATTCTCTCAGCTTAGGAGAAATAGGCTCCTAAATTTACAAAAATTCACAGATTCAAATCAAAGTGAACCTTGTGATTATACAATTTAATCTATTACCTATTCATAGAGATGATTACGATGAGCCCAAACCTCTGCTGTTATGTTAATGAGGAATTAAGTATAGTGCAGATTCTAGGTTATGCTGCAGCATCAGGTCAAAGTTACCATGTTATTTGTAACAGGATATCAAGTTTTGAATCGTTGAGACCTGTGGAAGTTGCTCACATCCCTTCATCACCTAGAAAATAGCTGATGGCTGATGGCTGAAGGCTAAACATATTTTCTTGAACGTTAACTACACTCTCGACCAAGTCACCTTTCAAACCAAAAACTAAATCAAAATTGGTTTATCCGTTTATATGTGTTAGATAAATAAATAAACATAAATATGATTAACATTCTTATTTTAATAAAATAAAATATTTAGAATAAATTTTAATTGTTTTAGATTATACGCGAGTAGACTCAGAAACCCTCTCGAGTAAAGGCCTCCTCCAGTTCTTTCAATCTGTTGCGATCTATTGCCGTTTCAGACCAGTCTGTAGCAGCCCATCTTTCCTTGTTCATTCTGGCTACGTGTTCCGCCTATTGCCACTTCATTTTTAGCACGTGCTGTAGAACGTCAATGAATTTGATTTTCGTTCTTACTTAAATCAAATTTCGTTCTTATTTAATTATGGCAGATTTTATCGATATGTCTTATTTTCAATACGTTTCTTTCTATGGCTCTTTACCATTTTGCTAATTTATTTTTAGCTACTGTTGTATATGACCATGTCTGGCTGCCGTACGTGAGTGTGAGGAGTAAGCAAGAGACAACTATTCATTTCTTAAATCGTATAGGCAAGGTACCTTTAAGAACTTCTTTCATGCTCCACAATTTTATCCAAGATTTGCAATCCTCCTTTCTATTTCTTCAATATTGTTTAGTGGGTTTAAATGATATCTGCTTTCCTAAATATATGTACTCTTGCACGTATTCGAGTTTTGTGTCGGTCGTCTATAAGTTAAGTCTTAAAGCTTGAGTTCTTCGTAAATGCATTTCCAGTCCTCTTTCCTTGCTAGCATTATGTAGCGTAGTTATCTTATATTCAGTTTTAGTTCATCTTTCGCGAATAAAATAATGTCGTCTGCAAAGGCCAGGTATTTGAGGTTTTTCTCATTTATGAAAATTCCTTAGCTTTCCAGGAGAACTCTTTTTCTTATTTTTCTTCTTTTATAAGCCGTGAGCTAGATGTAGGTTACAAAAGTCATTAATGTAAATTAAAAAAGAGTACTTCCCAATATACTTCCTTGTTGAACGCCAAAGGAAGTATTTTCCAAATCTGAGCTCACAACACTGTCTATTTTTACGCATTGGCTTCGACCGCTCAAATAGCTTGTAAACAGATTGAGCTGGTTGCCTCGTATTCCCATCCTTTCTAACTTGTTGAGTAAGATAGGGATAGAGACAGTGTCGAATGCTTTTGCGAGGTCTAGAAATATACCTATTGTCTTATTGCCTCTGTCAAGTTCCCTCACGATATAATCAGTAACCTGGTGAACAGCATCAGCAGTAGACAGTTAAGACCTAAACCCAAATTGATTATCAGACAAAAGAGCCTTACTTTCTAAATAATGAACCAATCTATTGTTTATTATTTTTTCTAATATTTTTGAAATGGAGGGGAGTATGGATATCGGTCCAAAACCAGTATTTGCGATAACGTAAATGAATCTTTATCGTTAGTTCTTAACTGGTTCACTGTAAATAATCTTTTGCTTAATTAAAAAAAAAAACTAAATGTATCAAATTCACTTTGCCAAATGTTATTCATAGCCGACAACATTGAAATAAATGGAGAGGCAATGAATCTTGTAAATTCCACGATCTTCCTAGGTCTTAATATTGATGCAAAACTACAGTGGGGACCACAAATTGAAACACTTGCTGGTAGGCTTAGTTCCACTGCATATGCAGTTCGTGCGATACGGTGGCTTACTGATGAAGCTACAGCTAGAGTAGTTTATTTCAGTTACTTCCATAGTGTTATGTCATACGGCATCATTCTCTGGGGGAAAGCAGCTGATATTGGTAAAATATTTGTAATTCAAAAAAGGGCAATACCGTGCCATTTATAAAATGAAACCACGAGAATCTTTGAGATAAATATTCAAAGAAATTAATATTCTCACAATAGCTTCACAATATATATATGAAAATTTGTTATATACACATAAAAATAGAGATGGGATTCAGCAAAATAGTGACCTTCATAAAATCAACACTAGGAATAAACATAAATTATACATCCCTAGGTTTCGACTAGAAAAAGTTAATAAGTCATTTATGGGGAACACGGTGCGCTTCTATAATAAGCTTCCTGAAAATGCTACTAAACTACCTATTAAGAAATTTAAAGCATACATTAAAGGTAGTCTTTTGAAGAAAGCTTATTATAATATAGATGACTATATTATTGATAAGAATGCATGGCCTCATGTCGCTCTGCCGTCAGACAGTTAACCGACACACTTGAAATGTATAAACTCGCTTGTATTAATATTTCGTAGTTAAGGTAGTTATAAGATGGATCATTATAAAAAAGCGCTAGGACCAAGACGAGTTTCTTGCCAATTCTTCTCGAGCTTGGGTTAGGATGAATTGGCACCTAAGTTCACCTATGTAAGACGTTTCAAAGTGATCCTTGTGATTGTATTGAATAAATCATCTTTTGACTTTGACTTTGACTTTTGGTCTCTAGTTTGATATGTCTGTCTTGCTACCTGATTTATAAACGGGAACCATAACAGCTTTTTTTAAACATTTGGGAAATATTCCCTCTTGCAGGCATTTTTGGAAGGCAAAAGTGAGTGGTGGGGCTAAGATGTGTTTATACTGCTTTAGTAGAAATTTTAGTAGAAATATTATCCCAGCCTGTGGCACATTCATCTTTTAACCCCATTAAAATTCGTTCAACTTCCTGAATGTTACAATCTTTGAGGATCAGGATTGAGGACACAAAGGACTTTGAGTAAGTCTTAATACTAGCTGTTTGGGAAGCCGATGGTTTGGTTTGAATTAGCTCTGCAAGTCGTTTACCCACATTAACAAAGAAATCGTTAGCATGATTGGCTGCCGAAAGCGGGGAGGGATGTGAACTTCACTCATTACTGAGTGGAGTACTCAATCATAAAAGAAGAATCATTTCGATGCACATGTATTTTTCCATGCTTTATCCACACAAAGTTGTAATTTTTGCTAATGGCAGTGGTCTTCGGCGAGGCAAGCAGCTTTTTATGGTCCATACTCAAATAGTCATTGACGTAAACTCAGTCAATTTCTTGTCAGCACGGGCAGCCGCGAAAAAATCTTCTTTTATATATTTGTTTATCAACTATTATCAGTTTATCTTTGGAGTGATGCATAGGAACCCTGGATATGTAATTAATCTCGGTATTAGGCACTGCGTAATTGACCTTGCGTCTGATTTGCTCGACGATTGAGAAAAGGTTCTCGTCTTTCTTGATGCGTACACATTTTATCTTTACACTGTTCAGCCTCGATCTCTGTTCCTGAGCAGATAACTCCATTTTAGATTTCACCGATTATTCTGCAGACCAATGACAGTATCCTGAAGCTTCTCAAGACTAACAACCCTGGCATCCACTTGGTTGAGTCTACCACCAAAATCATCCAACTTCTCATTCGTATAGAAGGAAGTGCTTTTCAGTTCCGTTAGCTTTTGTTTGATTGAAGACATATCCTCTCTCATTCCTGATATGCTGGACAGCTGACGTTTCATATATCTCTGAGTTCTTTTATGATGGATTCAATAGACGCAGGTTCCACTGGAGCCAGTGGAACCTGCTGGTGATGGTGCCCGACACGACGGACATTACCACTCTTTTTATCTACTCCATATCTCCAACAGGTGGTGTCAGATATATGAGCACAGCTGAAGTCGAAATGACCTTTACAACTAGAGCACTGAACTCCATCGATGAAGTCTTCATTGCAGCTGTTAATCGAGTTAATTACGCGATTAAAGTTCTCGAGCATATTAATAAATAAATAATGGAGAACAATGCACACAACACCATCTAGCCCCGAACTAAGCATAGCTTGTGTTATGGTGACCAGATGATTGACACTTCATTTCTATAAAAATAGTTGGACGTAAAAGCAGAGCCAAAAGTTGGCGATGTATTTATACCGACAAAGCTGTGGACGGACCACGGAGGCGCGTAAGCGAAACGAGTCCACACAAAACTGACATACACACGATAAACTTATCTCCCTTTGCTTCGGAGGTTAAAAATGATATTAATTTGAACTAACGCGAGATTGAAGTTTTGGTTCAGAGACGAAACAAGGCGTGGACGCATCCGTTTGTCAAAATTCATTGCCATTTGAAAAACTGTGGTACAGGTAGCGGCACGGTTTAATAGCGCTAACCTTGAATGCGCAGAAGTCGATTTTTAGATATATTTGGCGTGAAGAATGAGTGAGGTGCGACGGGAGGGTTGTATTGTCGATCTGTTGCCTTCTAACACGCGTCGCAAGTCGACTAGGTACAGTCACGCATATCATTGTGCATTTACAATCGATAATCACTTTTTATGTAGCGAGGTAAAAAAAGTGTTAACTAGGCAAACTAGAAGAATGGTTTACGACGTGAATAGCTTTATTAAAAATGAGACAAATGACATCGTTGGTAATTTACGATTATTACATTGTAGAAAAACATAACATTGAACATAATATTTTTTGTTAGAATTTCAACCGACACTTAAGAACAACACTTAAAATTTTTCTATGTGCGATTATACACTTCCGCAAAGGACTTTGGTCGAGCGCTATTAATCCGTTAAAACCATTACACCGGGTGGTAGAGCTCCCGTCTATGCGTCACACAAGAACAAGAAGAATAGAACACACAAGAATAGACAGATTTTTCGTTGTTAAATTTAAAATATTGTATCGTCTGTTGTTGACGATTGCGATATCGATTGTCAAATGTAATATCGGTCGTTTCTTTTTATCGTTCAAAAAGAGTTGAGATGTTATAACTAACACTAGGTTTATGCAAGATTATTAATAATAAAAACATATAATACGGCCCATCTGTTGTTACACGGTCACCGCAACTTTAAGAGGCTTGTAATACCAGAGGTATCAAAACTGTATAGAACATCTATACAATATTTGTGTTAAATTAATTACTATTTACCTTATCCGGCGTGAGACACTTCATGTTGGTGGAAGCGAGCAGATGGTCGAGGTATTCACGTAAGTCTGTCACATTCGTGTTCACAGACACCTGAAATATAATTAATTTATATAAATTGGTGAACCATCCACAGCACCCCAAACTAAGCATAGCATGTAATATGGAAACCAGATGACTGACATCATACTTATGAAACTTTGTAACCTTCAGACTAAGAACAAATATTTATATTTAACACACATGCGTTTGTCTTGGGACAATCGCACCTACAACCTACAGCGCAAAAGGCAGAGCTACTACCGACTGAGCTGAGAGACTAGTCATTGTTACCGCTCCTTAAGTAACGGCTTGCGTCGTCACCTTAACGTTATCCAGTGTGAAGTGTCTAAGAAGGGTGGATTGTGCAACAGCCAACTTCATCTCGATGATGACAACACAACTTCGTATACCCTCGACTAATTAGGTTCATTGTACTAATAAATTGTAATGTAATTACGAATACAAAATTATACGTTTAATACTGAAGATAAATAACAAATATTCATTGAAGGGTCCGAGGAAACCCATTTCGCAAATAGGAGAACCGGCTAAAGGCGCAGGCTGAACAGTCATATTGATGGACGAAACACACAGCTTAAAATTAGGCATAGTTTGTACTATGGAAACAACTAAACTGAAAGAAAACTTCTTAGCTAAGCTAAGTTAAGACTTACAAGACTTAGACACAGAAAAAACACCTATTTCCATTAAACAAATGTTTGCAGGGAATCGAATTCTCAACCTACAGAATAAATAGTAGTAATAGTAGGATACCTTATTCTCCCACTCGAACTCTGCCCACATCTGTCGGAAGTCTGCGTCGCTACAGGCGGCCGGTTGGATGTAGTCCACGATGTCGATGTGGATATAATAGAGTAGGATACCTTATTCTCCCACTCGAACTCTGCCCACATCTGTCGGAAGTCTGCGTCGCTACAGGCGGCCGGTTGGATGTAGTCCACGATGTCGATGTGGATATAATAGAGTAGGATACCTTATTCTCCCACTCGAACTCTGCCCACATCTGTCGGAAGTCTGCGTCGCTACAGGCGGCCGGTTGGATGTAGTCCACGATGTCGATGTGGATATAATAGAGTAGGATACCTTATTCTCCCACTCGAACTCTGCCCACATCTGTCGGAAGTCTGCGTCGCTACAGGCGGCCGGTTGGATGTAGTCCACGATGTCGATGTGGATATAATAGAGTAGGATACCTTATTCTCCCACTCGAACTCTGCCCACATCTGTCGGAAGTCTGCGTCGCTACAGGCGGCCGGTTGGATGTAGTCCACGATGTCGATGTGGATATAATAGAGTAGGATACCTTATTCTCCCACTCGAACTCTGCCCACATCTGTCGGAAGTCTGCGTCGCTACAGGCGGCCGGTTGGATGTAGTCCACGATGTCGATGTGGATATAATAGAGTAGGATACCTTATTCTCCCACTCGAACTCTGCCCACATCTGTCGGAAGTCTGCGTCGCTACAGGCGGCCGGTTGGATGTAGTCCACGATGTCGATGTGGATATAATAGAGTAGGATACCTTATTCTCCCACTCGAACTCTGCCCACATCTGTCGGAAGTCTGCGTCGCTACAGGCGGCCGGTTGGATGTAGTCCACGATGTCGATGTGGATATAATAGAGTAGGATACCTTATTCTCCCACTCGAACTCTGCCCACATCTGTCGGAAGTCTGCGTCGCTACAGGCGGCCGGTTGGATGTAGTCCACGATGTCGATGTGGATATAATAGAGTAGGATACCTTATTCTCCCACTCGAACTCTGCCCACATCTGTCGGAAGTCTGCGTCGCTACAGGCGGCCGGTTGGATGTAGTCCACGATGTCGATGTGGATATAATAGAGTAGGATACCTTATTCTCCCACTCGAACTCTGCCCACATCTGTCGGAAGTCTGCGTCGCTACAGGCGGCCGGTTGGATGTAGTCCACGATGTCGATGTGGATATAATAGAGTAGGATACCTTATTCTCCCACTCGAACTCTGCCCACATCTGTCGGAAGTCTGCGTCGCTACAGGCGGCCGGTTGGATGTAGTCCACGATGTCGATGTGGATGTCGTTGAGTACGACGACCCCGCGGTCCTGCGTCGCGCCCGACACCTCGTACACTGCGGGGGGGGGGGGGGAGATCCTATATTTTATACTTTTAACCTATTAAGATGCGTCAAAAGCCGAACGCTTGGACCGATCGTGCCTCTCTATCGCTTGCTCTGCGCTCTCGCTTGCACGCTCGGGTCAGGCGGAAAGTGAATATTTTTCGTGCCGGATTTCATCGATTTATAAGACGTTATCACGTCAAAAATTGCCCGTGCAAGAGCACCTTTAGACATCCTTTGAGACTTGAGTAATTAAAGATCTAAAATGTCTAAAGCCAAAGAATTAATTATTACAAATTGTAGAGTTAGGAGTATGAGACTAAACGCTAATATACTCGTACATGAAAATCGAGTCCGTTTTCCGATGGGGTAGGAGAAGCGAATTTCAACTCGCTGGGTACTTTTCGTATTATGAATACATCCATCTTTGGCTTTATTTACTCTCATCACATTCCAGTAAATTGTGATGGATGTGCGTTTTACCGGTACTCTCAAACAGGGAGGGAAAACATCGTAAGGCAACCGGGATGTCGTAGCACATCAAAAGTTAGAAGACGTGCCCGGGGCACAGAGGAGCTCGCTAGGCGTATTTTAATCGTTTCGAAATCGAAATAACCATAATGATAATAATGCTGGACATTTCACACAGCATCATCTGACCCCAAAGGAAGCAGAGCTTGCGGGATCGAAACCACATCAATGATACACTACTTACGTGCTCTTTTAATATTAAAAAAAGTTAGTTATAGTTTTGTTTAACCGGGACGTAGGTCCGCATTTAGCTAGTGGAGGATCGTTAATAGGTACCGATGTTCCCGAAGATGATGCCGTTCTCGGTGGAGTGCACCTTCACATGCGCCTTGATGGTGGCGAAGTCCCGCGGCGCCAGCACGGCGGCAGCCGGCCGCTCCACCAGCCGGAGCTCGCCCAGCGTCGCCAGCTCCACCGTGCAGTTCTGTAGCGTGTCGTCTGCAACCACACCCGTCCAAACTTTATTATGTCGGCCCTTGACCCACTGCGCCCCACAAATCTTGAATCCAACTATCCTTCATTACATATCCTTTGATCGACGAGGAGACAAAGTTCTTAAATCAGATGATGCTACAAAATTAGGACCTAACCTACCGTGTTCTTGCAATATCATCGTTGTGAATGGATCCCAACTTTATTTTTATTTTATTTAATTTTCATTCCTGTCATTCATTTATTTTATAAATGACGTGAATGCATCGATCGGACCCATGGAAGTTGCTTACCCGCGTTCATCGACTCGAAAGAAAATTAATGATTTTCAAATGGCTGAGGAACTACCTTCATATCTGAAGCAAAATCGGTTTATCCGTTTGATGTTAATTAATTAAATCACCGGAGACTATGGACGCTTGAAATATCAGAAGAAACAAACGCACGTTGCCGACCCTAAGACGTAGTTTTTTAAGGTTGTCTATTCGCTCAGCAATGTGACTGGGACCGTGGGTAGTCGGAGCGAGTGGTCGCGGCTATCCGTCCGGGCTCGGGGAAGGCGGCAGTCAGCACCGGGCGGCACCCCTTGGCGGGGGTGGCTACTCCTGGAATGGCACATTGCAAAAGGGCACCGGTGCGTTCCTATGGAGATCCCGCAGCCCCTTGACGTGCAATGAGGCTGGTTATCGGGGAGTTTTAGTGAGTGTTCTGTCGGCACGGCATCCCTCAGTTCATTGCATATCTAGTAACAGATTTCTTCTCGTCAAAAAAAAAAGGTTAGTAACCAAGGCGTATGAAACTGACCGGTCTGGTTGACGACGAGCACGTCGAGCACGATGTCGTACTGGTTGACGGTGATGATGGCCTCGGCGTACACGGGGTCCGAGAAGCCCGTCAGCTGCGTCACCTTCGACAGCTTGCTGCGCTCCTCGCTGCCGGTCGGACGACCTGCAATCGTTCACTTGTCAGATTTGCCGGAACTACCTATCGGGCTAATGCTACTTTTGTGTGTCGCGTTGCAGCTCGCCAGTCGTTTCTGGTTAGGTTACCCCAGTATAATTTTTTTTTTTTTTTTTTTTTTTATTCAATTAATTTTAAGGACTTTTAAACAACATGTTTATGACAGTCCTATAAGTCAACATAACAATTAAACTCTAACCGTATATAACAAAACTTAAAACTTATAATAATTACGCATCCACCTACTCGCACCAGGATGAACAGCGATAAGCGAATGCGCATACCTACACAGTCAGCGTAGGCATAGTGCACGCACCTCGCTCTTCACCCATACGTTCAACAAGCAGGTGTACGCAATGTACTTGTAGGTAGATTACAATAACGAGGTAGGTAGGTATTATCTAGGTATATGAACTAATTTATAAATAAGTTTAGCTTCATCTGAGTTAGGACAAGATAAAATGTTGTGAAAAATTCCTAAATTTTGGATATGAATACCTAGATCAATGAGAACCCTCTGCCTTTCGACTTGGTTCCGGGCACATTCCATCAGTACATGATACACATCTTCTGGTTTATCGCATACTTCACAATTAGGTGATGGCACTTTCCCCATCAAATACGCGAATTTCTTGAGTGGCATGTGTCCGGAACGAAGTCGGTGTGCAGTTACAACCTGTTTCCTGCTTATATCTTCGATGAACCAAGGCAGACGAGGAGGTTGACTCTGAATTATTTTATACCATATACCTTTTGTTTTTGACCTTTCATCAAAATACTCTCTCCAGTAAATATAACAAATATTTTTATACATATACAATAATTCGGTATAGGAAGGTAAAACAAATATTTCCGATCCGTCTTTAATTGCTGATTTTGCTAAGCGGTCCGCCTCCTCGTTGCCAGACAAGCCTATGTGCGACGGAATCCATTGCAGGATTACTTTAGTATTGTGAAGGTTACATTCTTTTATTTTTCTTAGTATACTATAGGCAACAGACATTCCTCGCTGTCCAGATGTACAACGAGAGATGTGTTGTAATGCACTTTTACTATCACTAAATATAACTATATTCAAATTGGTATCAATTATATATTTTATGTATGTCAAAGCTTGTGATATAGCGAATAGTTCTATAGTCATAATAGAAACGTCGGATGTGTTTTTAAAACGTTCTCCTCGTTTATTGATCGAGTCGTAAAATGCTGCACCAGATAAGCTAGTGTTCTTTGACCCATCTGTATATATACTATACCAGTTTGAGTATTTTTCCTTTAACTCACATAATATCTCACTTTTTAACAGGTTTTGGTCGTAATTTCTTTTAGCATTTTGCACACAATTCAAACTATCTTTAATTACACTTTTAATATTAATTTTAGAAGGCCATACGTCAAGTAAATACATTTCAAGCTGATTTGATGAGGATATTTTATCACCTTTTATAATATTAAATGTAGTCATTAACAAAGGTTTTTTCTTATTGGCCCAATAAAAATTATCCGAAAACTCACTCATCTTTTCTAATCCCCTTATAGTCATCCCGTTTGTCCATGACTTTGCCCTGAGACAAAATTTAAATGCTAGGTATTGCCTTCTTATAGATAGTGGAGGTATACAAACCTCGCTTTCCATCACATGTATTGGTGTCGTTTTAATAAACCCACCTATAATTCTAAGCGCCTGATTCTGAATTTTATCTACCTTATAAGTATGTGAGTTAGCACTATTATGATATAGATAGCTACCAAAATCAATACGACTTCTTATTAAATTAATATAAAGTTTTCTCAAATGTTTAGGGTGGACTCCCCAACCAGAACCTGCTAAAACTTTTAGAATGTTAAGAAATTTTTGCGTCTTATCACTAATTTCATTAATATGCCTACTCCAACGAAGTGATCGGTCTAGCCAGATCCCTAAATATCTGATGCTGGCTTCGCAAAATAACGGTGAGTTGTTAACTTTTAAATTTATTTGATTTCGCCTATAACCCCTACTAAATAAACAACATTTTGATTTGCTTGCTGAGATGTCTAAACCTATTGTACTTAAAATACTAAGCATTATATCTAAAGAAGTCTGAATGTTGTAAACGCAATTTTCAATTTTCTTGTCAGTGTTAAAAATAACAAAGTCATCAGCAAATTGTGCAATTTCAACAGTAACACTTTTGCAAATTTCATATGTTACAATATTAAAAAGTAACGGTGAAATCGGATCACCTTGGGCCAAGCCCTTAGAAGTCCATCTGATTATATCTGTCGTACCTAAAATATCGTCTGTTACTTTAAGATGTCGTTCACTCAGAAATTCCCACAAATAACTACTGATCTTGATACCTACATTTAACTGATCTAAAGTAAGTGTAAGTTTATCGATGAGAACATTATTATATGCATTTTCAATGTCTAAAAAACACGCTAATGTAGGCATGTTTTTGGTAAAACCAATTTGAATGGACGAAACTAACCTGGCCACTGAATCTAAACAAGATTGCGCCTTTCTGAAGCCGGTTGTACTCGGCGATAAAAGGTTATTATTTTCAATAAACCATTCTAATCTCTTTGTGAGCATTGAGTGAAATATTTTACAAATGCAAGATATTAAAGATATTGGTCTCAATCTAACTTCAGCGGGGTCGTTCCCACTGCCTATCTTGGGTATCGGCACAATCTTTATATCTCTCCATTGATGTGGGATGTACCCAGTGTTAAATATTTGATTATATAAGTTTAACAATAGTTTCATTCCGTTTGCCGGTAGGTTAAAAATCATTGAATACGTTATATCATCATCACCGGGAGCTGAATCTTTTTTTTTTAAACATACTTCTAGTTCATTCATATTAAATTCTAAATCTAATAAACTATTAGAGGAAACAAAGGTAGGTTTAGATATTGCTACGTAATCGGGAGCTAAATTACATAATAATTCATGTTTTTTATTTTCGGGCACTTGGAACTGGTTTTTACGGTACCCCTTAATCCATCTCATGCGACGCCACATTTCAGACAAAGATGTTGATTCATTTGTGGAATTACAAAACTCTCGCCAGTTAGCCGATTTCGCGCGTGATAATTCTGTTTTAACAATTAAATTCCTATTTTCTAAGATTGTATAGTTATCAGGAATTGGATTGCGACGAAATGTTCTTAGCGCTAGCCGCCGCTGAGCTACAACTTTTGATAATTCAGCATTCCAGTAAGGTTTAGGTATAAATTTACGATGAGGATCAGTATTTATTTTTATGAATGGAATGTTATTGTCAGCTGACTGGTAAATGATACCTATCAGTGTGTCGTACCTACTTTGTATGTTATCTTCTGCGTTTATAGATACGGGTATATTATTTATAAGTTTTTCTATTGATTCCGAGTAAGACTTCCAGTCAGCTTTTTTAAAGTTGCGTCTTTTAATGTAATGTGGTATATCTTGGAACCTAGTACAGATCTTTATCAGATAATGATCGCTACCTAAATTTTCATTCATTACAGACCAGGTAAAATGAATAACTATATCTGAAGACGCAAATGTAACATCAGGCGTCGATTCTTGTAATCTATTGTTCACAAATTTAGTTCGAGTTACACTACCAGTATTCATACTAATGTAGCCATAATCTAAAGAAGAATCCAACAGTTGTATACCTCTACTATCATTTTTATAAGACCAACTACTATGGTGCCCATTAAAGTCTCCAGCTATTATTGTTTTACAATTAAAATGAGAGAACAGCTGATCCCAGTCTGACTGATTAGTTTGTACTGATGACGGACAATAAACAGATACTATATAATTTATAAATTTACAATTTAAAGTCTTGATTACAAGAATTTCAATACCAGAATTATTTAAGTTAAATGGACATACCTCCACTTTTATAGATTTATGCGTGAGTATACCCACTCCTCCGTATGAGTCAGCACGATCCTTTCTATACCAATTATAACCACTTATATTTATGTTAATGTCTTCATTTAACCATGTTTCACTTATTATAGCTATATGCACTTTTTGTTGGAATAATATACACTCAAATTCTGTCTGTTTCGGTTTGATGCTTCGAGAGTTCCACTGGACTATATTAATAAAACGTTGAGAAGTACAACTGTTATCCATTTTGGAAAATGGACAGGATTTTATTAAGATAATCCCCTATCTTGAACATCTCAGCTACATACTCGTAACACTCTTCGAACACGGCTCTTAAACAGTTAATTAATTTCTCATCCAGTAATTTCTCTGAAGCAATAATATTCTTTATTTTATTGTAAAGTCTCAAAAAGTTTATAGATTTTTTCTTTTCCCTTAGTTTTTCTTCCTCAGAAAATGACATATCCTCGCTTCCTAAGTCCTCTCTACTTTCTGATTCTCGCTCGGTGTTCTGCTTTTCTGTATTTTTCTTATTCTTTTTTTTCTGTTTTTTAGTGACTTCTTGCCAGTCATTTTTTGTGTCTTTTCCCAATAAATTATTTGTTTTCTCGTCGTGTTTAGGTACAGGTATTTTCTTTGTCAATAGCGCCTCTCTGTAGTCTCCAGTATTTGTAGTAAGCTTTCGATTTCCATCCTTAGTTATATTTATTGGATCTACTGTAACTGTAGGTATAGGTTCCTCTACACGTGTTATGTTTTCTATTTCTTGGAACATCTCAAAGGCATTTTTGTAGGTGCAATTTTCATCGCGCATGATGGCTCTTATTTCTTTTTCCTTTTGAAATGCAGGACATTTCGATTTTTCTACTGACATGTGAGAACCTTTGCAGTTAATGCACTTAAACTCCAGCGTCTCGCAATTAGCATGGTTTGCTCCGCACTTAGGACAGAATAACTTCTTTATTGGACAAAACTTAACTCTGTGTCCATACCTCCAGCAACCAGAACATTGTGAGACAGGGAATATGTACGGTTCCACTATGAACCTGCAACCATATGCTACGACATATGGAGGTACAGTGTTACCTTTAAAACACAAGCGAACTGTTTCGCATTCAACCCACGTCCCTTCGGTTGTTTGTCTCTTTAAACGCCACACTGAAATAATCTCAATCTCGCTTGTAAATATCTTTTGTAATTCTTCCACCGTAAATTCTAGATCAACTTTCTTTACAATACCATAGCGGGTGTTTAATTCATTCGTTTTTTGGCATTTGAAGCCCCTATTTTGTAGTTCTTGGCATTGCAATAACAAATCAGCCTTCAACGTACTTTCAAACGTAAATATCACTTTGTAGCTACTTTTATACTTAATTTTAATGATGTCTTTTATATCAAGACTTTTTAATAATTTTGCTAATGCCATTTGTTTTGGTAGTGGCTCTGATGAGGTCATACTTATTTCGCATAACTCAGATGTTTCGTTCAAATAAGACCTCTGCCCTCCATTCTTATTATATTGCCGCTTAGACCTCCGTTCAACAGGTATAAAGCCGTCTTCTGCGTCAGCATCATTATCGCTCCATTGATTGTTTCTAAGTCTTTTCAATCTGTGTAATGAATTATCCGAGAGGATACCACCATCTGGTGAAAATATAAGGTCACGCCCACCGGTCCCCGACTCATCACCCATCTTCACGCACTAAATCACCCACCGGACTGGTAAGAATATTCTAACCTGTAGCGTGCACTCTCTGCACCGTTCGGCGCGCGACTGCCCAGTATAATTGAAGCGGAAGTATAGCCCGTTTAGTAAATTTATGAAATTGAGTTTAAAACTATTAATATATAAATAATGCTTGACATTTCACGCAGCATCATCTAGCCTCAAGGTAAGCAAGTATGTTTAGGTATGGAAACCGCACGACTGATATTCTACTTTGCATACTTTTTTGTGAATACATACGTATTATACTTAGAAAAGCAACCAGACCTGAGACAAGGATTTGTATATCATCCAAGCATTCGTGCCGCGGCGGAAATCCGGAATCCGCAACCTTCTACGTCTAAATCGGGCCTTTGCCCACTGTGCCACAGATGTCAAATATTTATGAATACTAGCAAACCGACCCGGGTTCGAATGGATGATTTATTCACATAAACATTTCTAATATACGGTGAAAACTTTATAAAAATCCGCTCGGTAGTTTTTGAGTTTATCAAGTTAGAAAAGACAGAAGCGACGGGTAAACTTTGTTTCATTATGTCCTGGCGTAGTAGGTTAAGGTACCTAAACTCATTACGAGGATTGTAGATAAGCGTAAGCGTACCTTGCACGGCCTTGTTGAGTGCCGTCTCGAACATGTCGTGGTGTTGCGTCGCCACGCCCAGCCCGCACAGTGCGCCGAACGAGATGCCGGACTCCACCTCCGTCTCCGGCTTCTCTTCGCTCTGTTCACATTATATACCAAACATTATTATCTATTATTTAACGATAAGGGCAGACAGATGATGATGAGTCGTGATGGGAACGCGGATATTTCGGAATCCGAAGACCGAGCGAGGGTAGTTTCGAAAAACTGCATACGCAACTCCCTGGGCGGTCAGTCCGCGACAAAGGTTATTGCAACATAACCGAACGTCGGAAATAAAAGGTAAAACGCGGTAATTACTCGTTAGCAACAAAACGAGCGAGCCTTCCAGTACGTTATGATGTCACCTTGGTAAGAAGCAACATTAACATTATATCTTGAATTTGTTTATAAAACAGCTCTTTATACACAACGCTGGTGGATAAGCAAACGGCTGATGCGTTCTCCATCTCCAATTATCTTTCTTGTTACACACCCTTGCATCCTGTTGGCTGACAGTACCAACCTTTCAGAAAATGGCTCGATACCATCTGACGGCCAACTCTACCACCGCGCGCACTTTTTTGGTCAAATCGAATACCGGGTGCTTCTCCCAGCTTGTTACAACACACTTCCGTCCCTTTTCACGAAATCACAGCCACAGATTGCAGGAAAGCGAGAGGAAAGATGTTACACATCAAAATGACTAGATGAGGTTGAGTTAGTTTGTCTCGTTAGTTACCGTTGTTATAGCTTCAGTGCCCGGCGCGAGCCGGTCGGGCAGCGCCAGCAAGGCGGCGAGCGCGTGCTTGGTGCCGGTCAGCAGAGCCTCCGTCACCACGGCCGGCCGGGCCGACGCCGTCTGGATCCACATCGCCGCGTGCTCCAGGTCGTCCGATGTCAGACCGGTCGCGGTGGACGACGATCCTGTAACAACACCTACATTAAACAACCTTGTAGGAACACATCTATCTCTTACCTATTCTTTAATGGCCATCAGCACGATAGTTATGCTCTATATCGGTGAGGAGTTGGCCATCCTGCAGATTCTAGATGGTGCAGCATCTCAAGATTGGAGTATTCTAGCAATACAGTATTGTGCTACAATAGTTAGCACAATACTTCCGAAAAGAGTGTGACACTGACCGGCGGCTGTCAGCTTGTGGTAGGTAAGTATGGAGGTTGCGGGAGGGTGACACTGACCGGCGGCTGCCAGCTTGTGGAAGGTGAGTAAGGAGGCCGCCAGCTGCATGGCGCTGGCGGCGTGCTGCGGCTCGTCCAGCTGCAGCGCCAGCTTGCCCAGCGCGCTGCAGGCGCACGCCGCCGTGTAGCCCTCGCCCTCCTGCAGCGCCAGCGTCAGGCCCGCCGCAGACGTCTCGTTCGACTCGCTAAGGAACAACCGGCCACGTTAAAGAGAATCGCTCGCCTTCCGGGTCGGGCTGCGAGCCGGGGCCGGGGCCGGGCCGGGCCGCTCCGATACTTACGTGGGCAGGTTGAAAGCGGACTGCGTGGCGTAGGTTCCGTCGCTGGTGACGAGCTGACGCGGCGCCGACGATTCGGCTTGCTTATCCTCGGTCTCCGTCTTTTCCTGGAATGCACGATTAAAGGTTACGGTTGTCCCGGGAAGACCGGACGGGAGAGTCGGGAGCCGCAGTTGGACGGACCTCCTCCAGCTGCGGCACGAGCGGCCGCAGGGCGTGCAAGGCGGCCCGCGCGCGCGCCGGCGTGTCGGCGAACTGCGCCACGAGCCACAGCGCCGCGCGCGCCACGCGCCCCGCTCTGATCATCGGCAACGCTTCCAGAAGCTTCTGCAACAATCGCATCCGAACATCACTCGACTGTGTAGGTTCCGCCGACATAAACAGGAGGCACCCTGATGCATGCATGCATTGCATATTGTTAATATCGGAAAAAATACCCTACACGTCCACACAAAGAAAACAAGAAATGGCAAGAGAAATGTCGGATTAAAAATCAGCAAGTCGGAAAAGGTGTGCAGTGCTGCCCGTAGGAACAGCATGACGTCATGTGCCGCCGCCTAGCTGCCGTCGCACTAGTTAGTAACAAGTGGGTACCTGGTAGATGTTAGAGCTGAGGTCGGGGAAGGTGTGCAGTGCTGCCCGTAGGAACAGCATGACGTCATGTGCCGCCGCCTCGCTGCCGTCGCCCACCAGCTCTAACAGCGCCGGCGCCACCAGCCCGCCCACTTCCGGGAACTGGACAACACAATACGTGCATTACGGCTTTATTGTACACAGAGGGAACGGGCGCAAACGTGGACACATTTGTATCTTGTTGCAGATACAAGCTACCGATGAATATTTGATTTATATAGAACCAGTATAAAAATTATCCACTCTCTGCGCATACGTAAACATTTTGTGTGTCCAGTTGCTCCCACTTAACACTTACTGATTGACGATCGAAAAGTCGGTTCGGTGTCGGTAACTGAAAACTAAAAGTCGTCAGTTGAAGACACAAGCAACATTAACAAATTTCCTTACAATTGTACTAAGTTTCTTCATCGACGTCCATCGTGAGACTGACCGAAAACAAGCAATGAATTGTACCAGTGGCCAACGGACGACTGTGTCCGATCACCGCCACAGGACACAGCAACTACGGTTCCCTGATGGTGTGCCGAGTCGGCAACAAAAAGTGTCTACGTTTGCGCATCGCCTTACAATAGTTGCATATGACGTGTAACATCTGACATCTCATTAACATTAACGTCATACCCTGAATTAGTTTATACAGGGTGTACCTTGGCAGATTTATGATTTGTAAATGAAACAAACACATGTTAGATGTGATAAAATATTATGTATTGCATAATTGCAAAATCGACTGCAACATCGACATTACAATTGCGGATTTTACTTTTTAAAGATTATGCCGTCTAAATGTTTTCCATCGCGGCGTACGCATTCACGGAATCTCTCGACACAGTTCCGACCGACGCGATGCAATAGTGATTGGTGAATAGCGTTCACTTCTCGAACGATTATCGCAAATACTGGTTTTACCTCTATCAACTTTAAAAATTAAAGACGTATCGTCTGCAAATAAAACTATATCACAAATATTTTTTACAAAAAAGGTATACAAAAACGTATACTAGGAATACGTTAACGATTTACCTTTTATGTTTAAAAAAGGGCTTAGTATCGATCCCTGAGGTACCCTTATATCAATAATTGATCCCGAAGACCTCTCACCACCCACGTCTACTTTCTGGACTCTATTGAATAGATAAGACTGTATGAGGTCAATCGCCCGGTTTTTAATGCCATAATATTTTAACTTTGTGATTAGGGTTGCATGACTCACACAGTCAAAGGCCTTAGATAGATCGCAGAATACCCCAACTGCATCCTGTGACTTCTCCCAGGCCTCAAATATATGCTTTAAGAGCGCTATACCTGCATCAGCTGCTGCTGATCGACCTTTAGTAAATCCGTATTGATTACTATGTAGCAGGCCGTTAACGTTAAAGTGGTATAATAACTGATTAAGAATTATTTTTTTCAAAGATTTTACATAAAGCAGGTAATATCGATATCGGTCTATAATTAGCGAGATCACTTTCACTTCCAGACTTAAAC
Organism: Lampropteryx suffumata; assembly: GCA_948098915.1. Lineage (NCBI taxonomy): Eukaryota > Metazoa > Arthropoda > Insecta > Lepidoptera > Geometridae > Lampropteryx > Lampropteryx suffumata. The sequence goes on from OX402551.1 coordinate 1,370,957, forward strand.
ATAGGAATGAGTTTACTGTGTTTCATGAGATCGGGAAAAACTCCCTCGTCGATACATCTATTAAAAATATAAGCTAAACATGGTGCAATATCTAAGATTATGACACCCAGCACCTTTGTAGACATTCATCTTCTGTATTTTTTATATTAATTAACTTGAATGCTTTTACAATACATCGTTAATGTAGCTAAAACTAAACTCATTCTTACATTTTGCAACACTAGATTCTAATAGAACGGAAGCTCTGGAGGCTGAAGAGTTTAACGATTTGGTCACTATTTTTGGTATATCTGAGAAAAAATCGGTTTAGCATGTTTTCACAGAACTGCTTACGCATTATAAAGTCACTTGTTTTAAGAGCCTGCACCAAATGGACCTTGAATGGGTGAAGTTTCATATCCTTACATAAAATTCACTGCTCGGTCGTTTTTGGCAGTGCCAAAGACGATGGTCTCTTGCGCACGGACTGATGCAGATTTTGCAGTACGCTGTTTTGAACTCGTTGAATGTTTTGTTAGGTTCTTATCTTTCGGCTAGGGCCTGGCCGTGGGTTGTTTACGGTTGACCCTGTTGCTCGGAACTTCTGCACCCATGTTCTTATTAAATTTACACTGGGTCCGTCACTTAAACGCGCACTAAACTGTCGACGAGCCATGGTGCACGAATCGTTGTTCTTAAAGTACGCTTCCATTGCAAACGCGCGGTGCTCACTGGTCCACTGAGACATCGTGAGTTAACAATCCGCACGAATGCCGCGTCGAACGCCACCCCTCCCTCGACCCCTCGTGTACCGGTTTAAAAAATATTTAAGTTTTAAGTTGTAAAACTGCCACGGTCCACCCTGTATAACAGTACACTTTATACCCAACTTTGTAGGTTTAGTGCACAGCTGATGCGTTTTCCTTCTCTATTTCCCTTTTTCATTTTCGTCCCACACACGCACACACTGTTGGCTGAAAGTACCAACATCGCGGAAAATGGGTTGGTACCATCTAACGGCCAACTCTACCACAAACGTGTTCATTGATCAAATAAAGTAGCGCGCATTTCTCCGGCTTCCTGTTACATACTTTGGTCCCTTTTTACAAAATCACTAGCAAAGATTGTAGGCAAGCGAAAGGAAAGATGGTACAATACAAAAAAGTATTAGCAATAAAGTTACACGATAGGCAGCCTTATGAATCGAAAGCAATCTCTTCCAGGCAACTTTTCTATGAACACGTATTTTTGTTATTTTTTTTAATGTAGATTAAAACAATAATTACACAAAGAAAGAAAACATACATATGTATGTACCAACAAACCATTTTCTAAGGTGATAAAAGCTACCAACAAGTTTGCAGTTTACAGCAATTATTACTTATTTTACACGGATCGGTGATCTTCGTACTACCTACAATTGATTTGGTTGGAAGCCATTCCAGTACTGAGGCGAAAAAACACAAAAAAACTAGTCCGCGAAATACAAAGCGGGCGCAGAACATTGGCTATTTGAACTTTATTTATAAGGAGATCGAGCTGAATATCAGCATTCGATTCATCGGTCACTGTGCTCGGACTGACGCGGGATGGCGGGATGGCGGGATGGCGGTACCTTGACAGCGGCGCGATGCATGGCGCGGACGAGCAGCTGGCGGTACTTGGGCGCGTCCTCGTGCTCGGCGTCGTGCGCGCGCGCCGCCTCCTTGCGCAGCACGCCCACCAGCTCCTCCGCGTGCCGCGTCGTCACCAACTCCAGAGCTGAACCGAATAAACGTTAACACATTCTACTTCCTCTTCAACAATTATATTATATTCTATTCAATTCAATTCGATATAACTTTATTCAATAAAATCACAAGGACCACTTTGAATCGTCTTCTTACATGCTAGTGAATCTAGGTGCCGGTTCCTCCTAACCCCAGTTCAAGAAGAATCCGGCAAGAAACTTGTCTGGTCTTAACACCTTTCTTGTATGATCCTTGACAATTTTGTTACGGATCCCGAGTCGAGTTGGAGCAGATTCATCCCAAACTTTTTTGTCATCTAAATAATCAGATATTTTATAATATGCTTTAATATACAGTTTCTGTTCCATTACGTTTTTAAATTTACCAATCGACAAATCTAACACGTCGCTTGGGACCGTTACCGTTAGAGACGTACACATTGCCCTATAAAAGATTTATTAACTTTAGCGAGCCTAACAGTGGGAACAGCGAGTTTATCTTTATTTCTAGTGTTAATACTATGATTATCGCATTTTTTTTTTAAATAAATGAACATTTCTTTAACATTGGGTAGTATAAAACGAATGCATTTCGTTTTTTTCTCTTTAAGTAATAAGTTATTTACATTAAGCCATGTTACAACTTTAGAGATTGCATTGTTTACATCGTCAAGATTAGTAAGTCGTCGCTTTAATTTAAATAAAAGTGACGTGTGTAACGCCGTATTTACGCGCTACATGGTTTTCGTGAAAATAACCTTGAAATCGGTTTGTTTACCATTGAAATTGCGTCTTCTTCTTCTTTCGCACAAGAGTTAAGTCCTTCTGACAACTAGACAGGTATTACTCGATTGCTGTCATTTAAATGAAATCGATTTTGACGTTACATTAAGTTTTGTGTGAGTCGATTTTTAGTTTATAGTGGATTAGTTTCATACTCTTGTGTAAACGACTCCTCGTGTAATTGTTCCTAATTCTCTCTGGTAAAATCCATGACTGATAGACCGAGCCTTTTTATTGGTTTATGGGCTGTCACATTTTTTTTATTGTTCCGTTCGATAGGATTTTAATTGGCTAATGAGCTGTCACAGTTAAATTTTTTTGGTTAGATAGCTTCTGAGGAATGAAAATGTCACTTCTCTTCCTGTTGTCGTCATGAGCTGATACTCAACAAATTACGAGATCGATTTTTTTCTTAACGATTTCATATTATTTGGCCATTAAAATGGAAGATAAACTTCCACCAGGCCTCGGGGTTTTTCCCAAAACTGTTATTTTGGTGAGTTTCTAATTAAATGGAGTGATTTTGCTTTCTTCGTATTGACGACACGAGATTGATATTTGTTTCAAAATGGTTGTTCAGGCAGATATTTTCCAATCTACCACCCATTAGATGGCTTTGCAACAAGGCAAGCCGATTATTACAGGAAAACGGTAAGTTTTCATGACATATTTTTGGGTCTTTTTTTTTGTTTATTCCTAGGATTTCCTAATTGTAATTTACTTGTTTCAGCTACGCAAATGATAGCGTTTTCCTATTCCCCTAGTTTTCATATTACTAGTCTTTCTTTTATTGGAAGAATCGTGTTTTGAAGACCCTTACATCTCCCCCACGTTTCATCAACATGTTATTGGACTTTAGACAAACATTAAATAGAAACCAGGCCACACCAATAGGACCTGTGTACCAGGACACTCCCCAACAGTGCGACCTCAACGCCACGTGGAGCCAATCTAGGATGTTCCCTCGTTGAGGGCCTCGGTATTCTAAAATTAATTATTAACCGGACCATAAAGGTATTTAAATTCCACATTTATTTCTTTACAACGATGCAATGGTAACGTAGGTAACGTAGGTAATATTATTAAGTAATTTCTGAACGGTTCTGTAAAGCCTTCATGATGTATTAGGAATTCAAGCCCTCAGCATGAATTTCCCACTTCTAAATTAACAATAAATTTAATTAAGAACTAAGTTTATAAAAATAAGCATACAAACAACTTCGAGCAATCCAAATTAAATCCTAACATCAGTAATCCATCTAGAGATTTTATTTGCTCTCCACCCTAAGATTAAAATTTCCAGTGCTGCTGTTATCCGAGGTGAGTTTTGTTTCATTAGTTTGGAGATCTAGTAACTTTTTTTATATTTGACAGAGATCTACTACCCAATTTATTACAACATATTTTTATTTTTATTACAACTTAGCTTCCACAGGGAGTTTAAAATTAATTATTACAATTGGCTTCCTCAAAGGGACCTTTTAAAAGTTTTTATTACACGTGTCATCAGCAAACAGTATAATCTCGGTCGGTGTCGGTCACTTAAGTAGGATGTGAGAAGCTTAAGTGAAACTCCCTCAACACCATATTGATGTAGTATGCTGATTAGAGTTTCATGGTAAACGCAATCAAAAGCTTTCGACAGATCACAAAAAATACCTAAGGCATCGCGTGATTCCTCCACGATGATATACCACGATGCTCACACTCCAGAGCTTATTAGCTCTTAATACTTCCTCAATGAGGATTTAGAAGTACTCTTCGACCCCAACTCGAATATAATGATAAACATCCGCTCAAAATGTATTTATTTGGGTGTATGAGTGTTGTATGCGAAGCGTAAGAGTGTTGTATATGTGATAACTCTTATCACATATACAACTCATGACTGTTTTTGTTATTTTGTTGAGTGGTTTCATTTTTCTTTTACTCCTAATTTTAGTTTTGCTCTAGTTTTACGTTGTGAATGTACAATTTGTTTATATTACTTTTTTGTTATTAGCGCACGCTGTGGTGTCCTGTAATTAGTAGTACGCGTAGTCACTGAGACCCTTTTTATCCAAATGTATGTATTTACCAAATGTATTAATTAATTCATGCTCCATGCCTTGTGCGATGCTGCACCACCTAACTGATTAACTGACGAGCCTCAGCTAGACAAGATACACTTTATGTTGGCGTTCACTCCTTCGGAAGATCAATTTGTAGGTACAAAACACTAATCACGAGATCAGTCACGTGACTGAGCGTAACTGCTGCTGTCATTTCCATATAATTTTCCGCAACGGAGCGTCAATTTGTCTAGACTTTCTGACCTCTACGTCGTGCTGACTACTTCCAGTACCAGTACGTACTTTTCAGCGATCGTATCGAACGCCATATTCAACACTTGGAAAGAACGCTAGACTTCCTGAAGAGCAGAGGATCCTGGTGGGGGGTGATATCAACGCTCACTCCCCGGTATAACAGTCTACCGAGACATAAGGTTGGAAAGGGACATACCGTTAATAACAGCCCAGATGGAGGACTACATCCATAGTCTCGGCCAAGTCATACACAACATCAGTGAGAAACCGGTCACTTTCAGCGCCAAACGGTGAGTCGAATAACGTGACTCTCAACACGTGGCCAGAAGGAAGGACTCCCACTAGCAGCTACACGTTATATAGTTACCGAGGTGTAGCGTGTGCTTCCTGACGTCGAGGTCGGAGGAGGCGAGTACCCGCAGGACGTCCATGGCGACGTCTGGCAGCGCGCGTGTCCGCCGCACGTTATATAGTTACCGAGGTGTAGCGTGTGCTTCCTGACGTCGAGGTCGGAGGAGGCGAGTACCCGCAGGACGTCCATGGCGACGTCTGGCAGCGCGCGTGTCCGCCGCACGTTATATAGTTACCGAGGTGTAGCGTGTGCTTCCTGACGTCGAGGTCGGAGGAGGCGAGTACCCGCAGGACGTCCATGGCGACGTCTGGCAGCGCGCGTCGCGCCGCGTCTCCGCCGCACGACCGCAGTGCGTTCAGCCGTCCCACCACTATCAACTTCACGTTGTTGTCGCTCTCCTTCACTATCAGCTCGATGTAGCACTGCGCTGCGGCCTAACATAAAACATTACTTCACAAAGATGCACACAACCCCATCTAGCCCCAAACTAAGCATAGCTTGTATTATGATGATCGGATGACTGATAGAGTACATATATATACCTACGTTTACATACTTACGTTATACCGGGAGGGAATTGAACCCTCAACCTACAGCGCCGAAGGCAGAGCTGCTACCAATTGAGCTGACAGGCCAGTCAACGAGTATAACGAGCCGTCGCTGCCTGTGGTGGGGTCGGTGCACAAAATTCGGGATCCACACGAAGTATAAGAGAAAGAAGGAACTTACTAATTTACGTGATTACGAAACTCGCGTCTAGCAATAGACTGGGGTAACAGGCGAGCCATAGACAGCGACCGGCATCCGTGATACAAGTTTATTACGACTTGTCACTTAATGCTGTCGCTCGAGAGTAGGTAGTCTCAAAAGTAATCAAATTAAAAGATGAAGATTTATACTTCTACTATGAATGTAAGAATGAATATTATATGATTACACCCTACAAATGAGTTAGACAGCAAAACAATAACATCAATATAAGTTGAAAGACAATGGTGTCTCATCGCTCAATGTAAGTAAGTACCTTGATAGCAGCGGGTGCCGTGGACAGCGTGACCAGTGTGCCGGCGGCCTCGTACCGCACGGCGGCGGACGGCGCGTTCAGCAGCCCGTACACGGTGCGGATGAAACGGGACCGCTCCGACGGATTCGCGTGACACACCTGCCAAGTGACAACACACGCACATTATTCTCATTATTATAAATACTTACGGGTATTTATCGCGTTTATTTACCTATTTTTCCCGACGTTTCGACAGGTTTACACTCTGTCGTGGTCACGGGATGACGTCATCCCGTGACCACGACAGAGTGTAATGTGTTCTGATCGCGTAAGTTTAAAAAACTTTATTACTCTCATTACTTATGCAACGGATAGTGCTTCGGCGGAGGTTACAGATATGTCGGCTTTGATGGTATTTCTACACATAATTAAACAACAATTAAAGAACATGTAATAAAACTGAACTGAACTGAATAATTATAATACCCTAATACGTTAATACCCATTTTCACTAAAATGCTTGAGAGTGCTATAGGTACAGACAGAAGCATTAATTGGTATTATCTCAATAGCTAAAGTTTACATTGCACGTTACTGCAAGATTTATAAATCTTCTACTCAAATTCTAAAGCAAAAATCGTATCACCAAGACGGGAATCGAACCAGGCATCCACATCGAGTAACAACTGCACCAACCAATTAAACCAATGAACTACTTATCAAAGCCTTGAAATTTTATGTTATCAGTGTTCGGCAGCAGATTTTGTTTACGGTATCTCCTTACGATAAATAAAAAAAAATAAGTGTTTGAGAATAGATCTGAATATAATTTTAGTGAACAAAGAAAAGGTTACTGGCCATTCTCGATTCGAGTCTTGGTGGTTCTAATTTATCAAAGAATTGAAGAAATTTATGCATATCAGTAATTTTGTGAGAACCAAGATCGCTATTCTTTTCGAACAGCAAATGAGTATTAAGGATATTGCTCGTCAACTTGGAATTACGGTAAGATGTTATGTGTCATAATAACATAACGAAGCAAATACCTACCTATATTTTTAGTAAAACCTTGTTATCTTTAACTTCATAATATATAATCAAATACCTTTATTTACTGATTTGTTTTCTTACAGATTAAAACCGTGCGCTTATGGGTGCGTAGATTTCTATCCGAAGGGGATGTGAATGCAAGAAGACTAGGCAGAAAAACAACATAAGTGTAGCCGCCACAATGCTATTGTCGACATTCACACTAGTTCGGCATTTGCATTTAACTGCTCATTTAACTGCTCAACAATATGTGATATCAACATTAACAGTTAGAAGGCACTTGCATGCTGCTGATATACACAATTATCGAGCAGCAAAAAAATAGAACTGTCTGAACTACACCGCAGGGCAAGAGTGCGCTTTGCTGAAGAGTTTCTAGATTTTGACTGGCACAATAATATAGTTATTTTCACCGATGAAAAAACTTTTAGATCAGATACCGACGGTCGAAAGATGTTGTGGTGAAAACCTAATGAACGCCATAATCCACAAAATATCTTACCTGTAAGGGCAAATAGCAAAATAACGTTAGGTAAGTTATATTATAATTCTCAACGAATCCAATTACCTTTATTAATGGTTATTTCATCACAATCTGATTTTTTTGACAAGTTGTATTCAAACAATGCAAAGAGATGATTTTGTATTTTATTCCACACACCAACTAAATAAACACTACATATACTAATTGATTAAATTGTTCTTTTTAGGTTATTGGGGATGTATGTATGTATGATTATATGATCCATCTTATAACTACCCTAACTACGAAATACTAATACAAGAGAGTTTATACATTTCAAGTGTGTCGGTTAACTGTCTGACGGCAGAGCGACATGATTCATTTCATGCATTCTTATCAATAATATAGTCATTTATATTATAATAAGCTTTCTTCAAAAGACTACCTTTTATGTATACTTTAAATTTCTTAATAGTTAGTTTAGTAGCATTTTCAGGAAGCTTATTATAGAAGCGCACGATGTTCCCCATAAAGGACTTATTTACTTTTTCTAGTCGAAACCTAGGGATGTATAATTTATGTCTATTCCTAGAGTTGATTTTATGAAGGTCTCTATTTTGCTGAATCCCACCTCTATTTTTATGTGTGTATAACAAATTTTCATATATATATTGTGAAGCTATTGTGAGAATATTAATTTCTTTGAATATGTCTCTCAAAGATTCTCGTGGTTTCATTCTATAAATGGCACGTATTGCCCTTATTTGAATAACAAATAATTTACCAATTTCAGCTGCTTTCCCTCAGAGAATGATGCCGTATGACATAACACTATGGTCTAGCTGTAGCTTCATCAGTAAGCCACCGTATCGCACGAACTGCATATGCAGCGGAAATAAGCCTACCAGCAAGTGTTTCAATTTGTGGTCCCCACTGTAGTTTTGCATCAATAATAAGACCTAGGAAGATCGTGGAATCTACAAGATTCATTGCCTCTCCATTCATTTCAATGTTGGTCGGGCTATGAATAACATTTGGGAAAGTGAATTTGACACATTTTTTTTTATGTAAGCAAAAGATTTTTACAGTGAACCAGTTAAGAACTAACGACAAGGATTCATTTACGTTATCGCAAATACTGGTTTTACCTCTATCTACTTTAAAAATTAAAGACGTATCGTCTGCAAATAAAACTATATCACAAATATTTTTTACAAATAAAGGTAAATCGTTAACGTATACTAGGAATAAAAAAGGGCCTAGTATCGAACCTTGAGGTACCCCTATATCAATAATTGATCCCGAAGACCTCTCACCACCCACGTCTACTTTCTGGACTCTATTGGATAGATAAGACTGTTTGAGGTCAATCGCCCGGTTTTTAATGCCATAATATTTTAACTTTGTGATTAGGGTTGCATGACTCACACAGTCAAAGGCCTTAGATAGATCGCAGAATACCCCAACTGCATCCTGTGACTTCTCCCAGGCCTCAAATATATGCTTTAAGAGCGCTATATCAACCAATATCAACCACCCCTAATTCAGATATATATACAATAACATCACTATTCACATGAATACATTACATTACTAAAATAAAAATAGAAATTGGCTGTAATTAAAGAGATAAATAAACAAAAGGACATCCATCGTTAGGAATCGATGACAGGTCTATCAGTGTGCAGCGAGAGAAACTCGGCTACACTGACCACTACACCATAGTTACATGTGACATAATGTTGAAATTTTAATATCTTTACTCGTGATAATACAGATGTTTATGAATATGAATTTCAAAAAAACATTATTTTGTTATTAAAACAATTGAATAAACTTTTTTAATTAAAAAAAACACGTTATAGTTTCCAATGATAAATGTAAACTAAAATCAATATTTTTATGTTCAAAGCTAGAAGGGTTTGAACCTGCGTGCTACTGGATGGCACTATTACAATACTGTGAGGGGGATACCATTTAATGCTTCTGTCTGTACATATACCTACATAGTCGTATGGTCAATAAGGAGGAGCAAAATCGATTTCAGAAAGCAAAACACTGGCTGTGTTCACATCAATAAACAAAAGCATGTACATGCAACATGCTTTAAATATTTTCCGATATAAGTATGACTTTTGACTTTGTTGATCAAAACCTTACTTTTTCAGAGTAAGAAGTATGGAATTAGAGGCCCTGCCCGGAATTGCTTAGCAAGCCATCTTGCTGGCCCACAGCAATATGTTGAAATAAAGAACATAAGAACATAGAAGTCTCAGAAATCTTAACAATTATGACGTATCACAGGGCAGCATTTTAGAAACACTCCTTTACCTGCTATATATTAATGATTGCTTGTTAGCTAAGAAACGTCAATGTATACTTTTTAGCTACTTTTCTTGTCAATCCTGTCCATCCAAAGGTTGCCCGGAAGAGATCGCTTTTAGCGATAATGCCGCCCATTGTACAACTGTATTGCTAATCATTATTTTGCGTGTTCTTTTTAAAGTGTTTATCTATCTATCTATATACTTTTTGCAAATATATTTATTTAAGGAGGGTTTGCTCACAGTGAGCATGCCACCCTCGAGCGAAATCCTTAAAATTACTTATCTACAATCTATGACTTATATAGGTAATTTTAACCATATCAAATAGCATTTTAGCAAATTTAACATTTGGATTTACTAATACCTATGTAATTACATAAGCCTACTTCGTTTAGACATATATCATTTAATAAACAAAAGTAATTTCTCTCTGGCTCGTTTCGGACAAATTCCACTAATATAATGGTACACATCTTCCATGACATCACATTCTGTGCAATTTGGCGATTTCGTTTTCTTCATAAGGTATGCAAAACTATTAAGTGGAATGTGTCCAGAACGAAGTCTTAGAGCCCATAGTTGTGATTGACAATGAGAAAAATGAAAAATATAATGGTTTCTTAAAATCAGAAGTAGGATCAACTTTAACATGGCAAGATGACAATAATTATAATAATGATAATGATAAATATAGCCGGACATTTCACACAGCGCCTAGTGTTATGGGCGTATTACTGATATATTCATTCTATTTCCAGACTTTTTTGACGGATATTAATTATCCAAATTATCTGCATCAGAGCAGTATGTGATTAAACCACTAGAATCGTGTAAATAGCTCTTTAAAAACGAAATCTCTTTTAAAGCTTTTGACAAGCTATTCATCAAGTTAGTTGTTTTGTTAGAGACAACAAAAGGATTATTGACAAATGTATAGCTAAAGTGAATTCTAAACTCCTACTAAACTCATAATGGCATTCTGTAAGACTGCACTGGCGCATAGAAACAGTAATATCATGGTTATTACAACTTTCAATCGAACCAAAAGCGGTTAGATTGGAGAGTTGCAGTGCAGACAATCCAATTTAAGAAAAACCTGTGTTTATTCTTGTATTATTTAGTTGATGGAGGCACCATCGCTGTTTCGATTCATCTAGAGAATCTTCATCAGGGTGAGTATGATCCGCGGTCTGCTCGATACCGCTGGCGTTCTCGGTTCGCACGCCACAAAGTGTACATCCACCGACATAATAATACGTGAGTAAAACCAGTGTTTATCAAAATGTATTTTTATGATATCCAATTTGATTCTAAACGGGTGGCTCACGCACCTCTTGAGTATTTTTATTGTAGACTGACCTTATAGATGAGTTCCACGATAACCAGCTGCAGTATATCTCCGAAGCCGTGCACATTGTCCAGTCTCTGCGCCAGGTAGGACAGCGCCCGTTCCTGGTCAGCGTGCAGCAACATCAGGAACGCGTTCCGCTTGCAAGACATGTCCTGCTCGCTCTCCAGGAAGTTAGCGATTAGTTCTGGAGCGTCGGGGATAAGGAATTCGAAATTCCTGAAATAAAACACAGAAAATCAACTCCTGTTCCGGTAGGTACCCGGGTTAGTTAGTAGTAACTATTGATCCAATAGATATTATATAATATACACAAGCAATAAGTTGGCTTCAGTGTGGAGATTTTTTTATGACTTGCCACTGATTTAGAAGATATTGCTGATGCCCTACTTTACAAACTACTCACGCAATAAAAGTAGCTAGTACTTTTATTTAGTCAGATAACTTCGGGTTTTAATATCAAGATAACTTCGGGTAAACTTTGGGTTCGAATATCAAGCAGGATCAAGTGTGATTGTGTGAATCAAATTGATATATTTTATTCGGCACAACTTGGATTTGTCACACACAACACGTTTATTGTTACGTAAATTCGATTACTATATTAAGCATCCTGATCCGGATGATTAATAAATTGAATGAAGGTTTTTCGCTCCCAGCCGAATACAAGATCCTGATAGGTCATGCTCCAAATTTGTAACCGAATATCAGTTGCAACTCTAGTAGAAACCTGATAATAATTATTAACTTCATTAGAGACTAGTAGGTCTTTCTGCTGATGTATCTATCACTTGGTAAACTGATTATAGGCATGATTCTATAGACATATACCATTTGTTTTAACCAAAGCTTAATTTTTTTTACTTTTGTTTTTCAATATCTTTACACGTTGCACATTGTGTGCAACTTTACTAAAGCCAAAAGATACTGTAAGGCTATGTAGCGCAAATAATATTAACCTGTAGATGGTAAAGATAGCCAGCACCGCATTCCTCCTGACATAGGAGTGGCGGTGCTCGAGGCAGGCCCGGATGGCAGGCATCAGGGGCTCCAGCAGCTCAGGCTCCTTCAGTTTGCACAGGAACCTTAGGGTTGACCCTCGGAGGTACTCATTGGGGTGTTGAAGATCCTGTGCAAGCAAGTTATTACTCTCAGCTCACATCATCAATAATTGGAATAGCTGAATTTTAGAATTAAGTGAACTAATTCAGTTGGTCATCAGTTAACTATTCATTTTAGTTACACTGCTATTATATTAGCTTAAAAACAGATAGCGCACTAATTTAAACCATATTATGTTGAAGTATGAACATTGTAGACTATTATTTACCTTCCTGTAGGCATCACAGACAAGGATCATCTCCTGCAGTAATTTTCCATCAGGTGTGGTCTTCGGGACAATTTCCCAAAATATAAGCAGCAGCTTTTTGATGGTGTGGTCCTGAAGCGGCAGCACAAACCTAATGATGATCATCAGGATGCCCGGGATCTTGTCACCGGAGAGGATGATGCTGATAACCTTCTTTAGGGCTTCAATCTTCTTCTTTGTATCACCTTTTTCTGTAGAATGCAAGTATTTGATGGAAACCTTCTTCTTTCATATGACCAGGACCAGGTTGATTCAGGTGTGACTTTGCGGAAATCCATTACAAAACATTAAATAGATGGACAAACATTTAGTACTATTCTGCCAATCTATTCCTAAAGAGTTACCTCCAAAAGAAATTCGACACGTGTTTCGCCCTTCCACAAGGCATCTTCAGGAGCACTTGACTCACTCCGCACCCGACGAAAAAACACTGCTCTGCAGAGCAGTGATAGATTGGCGGAATAGTACTAAATGTTTGTCCATCTATTTTATGTTTTTCAGTGGTCAAATCTAATGACAGAGATAATATGCAACGTAATGGTTGATAAAGGTTGCCTGGAAGAAATTGCTCTTAGCGATAAGGCCGCCCATTGTACAATTTAATTTCTATTATTTTTTCTGTGTTTTTTTGTGTACAATAAAGTGTTAATCTATCTATCTATCTATCTTATGGCATCTGTGATATGCTATACAATGCCCACAAAATTAAGTGTAATATTGACATTCAGTGTGGCAACAGCCCACATTGATGACGAACATCAAACTAGGTTAGACCTTACTTAGTCTGTGATTAGCCTATACATCATAAACATCATTATAATCAAATATTATCCAATATCACAATCTGTTGCCATCTCTATTCATTAACATTTTAATGACAAGATAAGTACTATACTTTAACACCACATTAGCTAGTTATCTAGTTAGTAGTTAGCTAGTTATGTGATTATAAGATGGACGTTAAGCTTTTATTCCCGAAGAACTTGACGAGCAGAACTGCAGCAGTGTTGATTAATGAAATAATTATGTCTTCAAAACATATATTGAAATATTTTATAAATATCTTACCCAGGTCAAGCTTGAGTTGCATCTCATTGTAAGGATCCGAGTCCGTTGGGAAGTTGATCAGAGTGTAGCACGGTTGTTCCACACCCGCCATCCTAGAGGTGAACAAACAGTTTTAGATATCAGCACCATGTAAATATAACAGGTGTTGTGTTGTTTTCATCCGTAGTTAAGTTGTTAGAAAACATGGTTATTAAAACTTAATGAAAAATACCCTTTACTTATTATTAGATTATTATACATAATAAATACTAAGAAAAAATATATATTTCTAAACAACTCGGGTTCCGGTGTAGTTGGGATGGGAATCAGTTTACTTGCCTGTACGATGGGTTTTTGAAGACTTTTTCGTAATTATTGAAGAAGTAAGTTTAACTAAGCACGCACATTAGCAAATAATGTATGGATATGGCAAAAATTGCTTGAAATTTTAAATTAATATCAATATACGTGAAATCGAAGGGAAATACGTGTCCACATCCAGCAATACAATACCAAACTTATTTGACGTTTGTTTTTTTTTATAGTATGTCAATTTGGCGTTGACATAAGTAACATGTAAAACCAAAGCCATATAAGTTTAGACTTTAGAGTATATTCTTCGTTTGTCATTTCATGAAGTAACATAGCTCTGCTAATTTAATATTTTATATTCGTTTTATTGTATGTTCTATTTAGTAATCTTAGCGGAATTTTAATGAATAAATCGTGACTACAGGACGGGCATGTATAAACTATCAGGTAGAAAGTTCAAGGAAATGATAACTTTTAATGATATTTACTATTTATTCATTTTTCTTTTTACAATCCTTTCATCTCGGGCGTTAAGTCCCGACTGTCATCTACCCTCACGAATATTTTCCAGCTTATTTTCATCTATATTAGTATCATCGTAGTCGTCATAACCGGGTTTGTTGGCAAAACCAAACCATATTGTATCCTGTTTAAAATGTACCATTCAAATTAAATGAGATAAGATCAAATAAATCAGTGATCAATAACATAAGGTAAAATAACCATAAGAATGTATGATAAATTGATATGATCGTTTCTATCTTATTAATTAAATAATTCTAACACATGGACAATTGAATTGTATGAGCATTGTGGTGCAATGTGATTTGAACGACTTAGAATCCCAAGAAAATTTTAGACGGCCATTCCGCGTGACGTCTAGAATTGACAATTGACCATCGACTAAGACTTAAAAAACTAAAAAACTAATTGACTGTAAACAACATAAACAAAACAACAACAAAATAAACACTTGACACTGGCAAAATTTACATTATTATGTCACATACCAAATGAAAAAGAAGAAGAAGTTCGCATTATGCATTTCGCGTTCAAACTTGGACAATAGAGGAAGAAGACGTCCAAATCAACCTTTTGAACTTATCATAATTTAATCTTTTGAAAATATAAATATTTCAAAAGAGACGTCGCGTCGGTTATTGCCGGGGCGGCGGCGGATGCCCGCTTTCCAAACCGTCAGTGAATTGCACATGTGGCAGGTGCTAAACAGTAAACAGTCATAGTCAGTTCAGTTCACGTTCAGTTTCATCAGTTCAGTCAGTCAGTCTGGTTCAGTCAGATATTTTTATTGTTTTTCTTTTCATAGAGGCTCCTTGTTTGTCCTTCGAGTCCTTCCTTGATTCTTCGTCTGTCATTTCATGGAGTAACATAGCTCTGCTAATTTAATATTTTTACCCGTTTTATTGCATGTTTTATTCAGTAATCTTGGCGGAATTTTAATGAATAAATTTTGACTACAGGACGGGTATGGATAATTTGAATCATATGTGTATTGTGGTGCAATGTGATTTGAACGACGAGGAATCCCAAGAGAATTCTAGACGCCATTCCGCGTGACGTCTAGAATTGGCAATTGACCATCGACTAAGACTCTAATAACAAACAAACCATCTATAAACCATAATAACCTCATAATAACCATAACGTTAACGGCCTGCTACATAGTAATCAATACGGATTTACTAAAGGTCGATCAACAGCTGATGCAGGTATAGCGCTCTTAAAGCATATATTTGAAGCCTGGGAGAAGTCACAGGATGCAGTTGGGGTATTCTGCGATCTATCTAAGGCCTTTGACTGTGTGAGTCATGCAACCCTAATCACAAAGTTAAAATATTATGGCATTAAAAACCGGGCGATTGACCTCATACAGTCTTATCTATCCAATAGAGTTCAGAAAGTAGACGTGGGTGGTGAGAGGTCTTTGGGATCAATTATTTATATAGGGGTACCTCAGGGATCGATACTAGGCCCTTTTTTATTCCTAGTATACGTTAATGATTTACCTTTTTTTGTAAAAAATATTTGTGATATAGTTTTATTAGCAGACGATACGTCTTTAATTTTTAAAGTTGATAGAGGTAAAACCAGTATATGCGATAACGTAAATGAATCCTTATCGTTAGTTCTTAACTGGTTCACTGTAAATAATATTTTGCTTAATTCCAAAAAAACTAAATGTATCAAATTCACTTTGCCAAATGTTATTCATAGCCCGTCCAACATTGAAATAAATGGAGAGGCAATGAATCTTGTAAATTCCACGATCTTCCTAGGTCTTAATATTGATTCAAAACTACAGTGGGGACCACAAATTGAAACGCTTGCTGGTAGGCTTGTTTCCGCTGCATATGCAGTTCGTGCGATACGGTGGCTTACTGATGAAGCTACAGCTAGACTAGTTTATTTCAGTTACTTCCATAGTGTTATGTCATACGGCATCATTCTCTGGGGGAAAGCAGCTGATATTGGTAAAATATTTGTAATTCAAAAAAGGGCAATACGTGCCATTTATAAAATGAAACCACGAGAATCTTTGAGAGAAATATTCAAAGAAATTAATATTCTCACAATAGCTTCACAATATATATATGAAAATTTGTTATATACACATAAAAATAGAGATGGGATTCAGCAAAATAGTGACCTTCATAAAATCAACACTAGGAATAAACATAAATTATACATCCCTAGGTTTCGACTAGAAAAAGTTAATAAGTCATTTATGGGGAACACGGTGCGCTTCTATAATAAGCTTCCTGAAAATGCTACTAAACTACCTATTAAGAAATTTAAAGCATACATTAAAGGTAGTCTTTTGAAGAAAGCTTATTATAATATAGATGACTATATTATATTATATTATATTAGATTATTATAAGAATGCATGGCCTCATGTCGCTCTGCCGTCAGACAGTTAACCGACACACTTGAAATGTATAAACTCTCTTGTATTTGTATTTCGTAGTTAAGGTAGTTATAAGATGCATCATATAAAAAAGCGCTAGGACCAAGACGAGTTTCTTGCCAATTCTTCTCGAGCTTGGGTTAGGATGAATTGGCACCTAAATTCACCTAGTATGTAAGACGTTTCAAAGTGATCCTTGTGATTGTATTGAATAAATCATCTTTTGACTTTTGACTTTGACTTAATCACTTGACACTGGCAAAATTGACATTAGATTAGTATGTCACAGGACATTAACAAAGAAGAAGAGAAGAAGAGAGAAAAGTCCTTCCTTTGTAAATAAATAGAACTAAATTCTAATCATGAATTCATAAATAATCGTTATGATACATTATCTTATTGAAATGGATATCATCATAACGTTGTTTTACTGCTTGTTCACGGCATGCTTGATTTACCCGCCGACAGAGTTCGTGACCGCTGGATTCACAATTCCTCAATTATTTGATAGCCTATTAGGTTCAGAGAATGTAAATTTCGTGCGTTACCATATGAGAAGGACCTCCATCACCATGTTTATTCATTCATTTTTACCGATGGGGTACTGGTGCGCACTGTTTATCGGAGGCTGGCGGTCGGAGTGGTTAATGTTTACCGGTGTCTCTTGCTGCATGATTGTTTTTATAATATCTTACAAAATGGTACGCTGGTGGGAGTTTGAAAAACATGGACATCCTGTGGTGAAGACCCTCCTTCCGTATGTGCATCAGGGAAGTGATTGGAGGGCAGTTGCAGCAGACCTCAATACTGAATTCAAAAAGTAAGTTGTTTCTACTAACTTTGGTACTTGGTATTGTGTATATGTACTTACAACTATTGTTAATTCTGTGCAAAATAAAGTGTAGTGAACTAAGCATTATAATCTTGACAGTTGACTTATTGCAATGTGTGGGTAATAAAGAAACTACAAATACTGTTTTATTACACAAGCATGACAACTTGCTTGTTATAGAATGTAGATTTACACAATGTCTGCATTCCATATAACTTGCACTTGTACACACTTACCTCAGAATTTCTTGTAAGGGTGACTGATAATGTTTTAACCGAACATCATGCTTGTGGCATAGCTAAGTTGTCTGATCAACGGAGTTGAGCAACCACCTGTGATATCAGTTGTTTGATGGGTTACTGCAGTGGCATTATCATCTGAACTTGATTTGGGGGCATTTTATACATGTTAAAGCATGTTATATGTGCAACATGACTAAACAACTTGCAATCTATAAACTACTATTACCCTGTATTAGTTTTTCGTAGTTAAGCTAGTTATGAGAAGCATCATACAAAAAGCGCTAGGACCAGGACAGTTTCTTGTCAATTCTTCTCTCACTTAGGTTAGTAGAAATTGGAACCATGATGTAAGATGTTTTGAAGTGTTGAATAAAAACATATTTGAGTTTGTTATGTTGGAAATGCAAGCAGTACAAAAGTTGTTGGATCATGACAGTGACAGAAAGAAGGTCAGCCTCTGAACTCCGGCACTAGAGTAGTTCACTTTCCTGTACATATAATTGTAACCAAATGTCTGTATTCACAGCGTTGACAAGGTATCTATACAACTGAGGACAACAAGCAAGTTTATAGCAACTCCAACATGGCTTATCAAAGTATCCCAGTACCAAGTGGATGTTATCAGACAGGCAGAATGCACACTTGTGGCTACTGCAGTAAGTCAGCTATTCAATTGCTTTGGTTTATTCAACTCCCTCTATAACAGGATATTATTTTTTAAACATAACAAACTCAATAGAATGAGTATACTCTTACTAAAGTTAGTATTAGTTTAATATGCACTATAAACATGTTAACTAGCTGCCGAGAATGAACAAGTTAATAATTGTAATATTTATGACTGTGTTATTGAAAGCAATTAAAAACCTAAGTAAAAAACTTGTTCAAAACCAGACAGACAGCCACAATATCTCAGAAGCTGGTGAAGATGAGGTACAGTATTTAAACATTGAAGCCATCCCCACCAGAGATGATGTGAAACCCTTCTCATTCCGCATCACCACTGCGGCGTTGAGAGATCTGCAGCCCAGATTATTCCACCCTGTCAGGGTGCCAGAGCATCTGTCCCTCCTGCCTACCCTGATAGAGAGATTTGTGATGGTCTTTAAAGAATATGTGATGCAGAATCCAGAGTATATTATACCAGAGAATGAGGTTCGTAGCCCAGACAATCCATATTTCTATTCATATATATATTAATAAGTACTAATAAAACTCGATATTGTCTATATATCGTTTTAACAGCTAAATGGCTGAATGGATCTTGATGTAATTTGGTAAGGAGATAGATTGCATCATTGAGAATAGTGCAGAGGACAGAAGCTAGTGCAATATATTTAATACAAAAACTTGGAACTTCCGAGAACAGCTTTGCCTGCATTGGAAGCTATAAATAGTACCCCACATGTCACTAAACCCAGGCTATACTACATGGTTGTCAAATTCCTAATTATGTACAGTGGTAACAGTTTTAGGGTCTATGAGATAAAGCTTTTCATTTTCAATTGGATTTTTGTTTTTAATGTAATAATAATGAACTATTTGTTTGATAGGATGTTGAGCAATGCATCGGATGCATGCAGGAACAAGCTGACGTAAAGATAGAACGTCGCTGTCTTCCGCCGCCGCCTCATCTAGTTGGGGGCCCGCCCGAGTGCCAATCGTGCCAATGCAGGTAAATACTTTACTCGCTCAGTCTACGGACACTCTTTTGCATTTTATTTTACTACATAAATTCTCTGGCGAAAGGTGTAGTTGTAGTATTCTTCCTTCCGTCCCGGAGGTTTAGAGCTTGAGTGCAACGCATCAATGAACTTAATTGCGTAATGCCGCCAGTGGAAGAGTAATCTAGCCTCTAACTAAGCATAGCTTGCACTATAGGAACTAAACGATTATAAGAATAATTAAAATGTTTAAATACATACTCATGATACTTATATCTATCTATCTATCTATGATGCTTTATAACACGCCGAACAAACATTATGTTCCCTCAACCTACTGTGCAGAAGCAGAGCTGTCCGGTCCTACGCTCAAAAGTAGTGGTACAGATTATCAAACATTTATTACTAGATTTTTTTTAGTTAAATCTCAATATAATTATCTAAATTATTCGAAAAAATATTTATATTATATCTATGGTTTGATCAAAGAGTCCCCTCCTTCCAACATGTATCGATAACGAGGTCATCATAAATTATTACTAACCAGCTGATTATTTTATTTTTACTTTGACTCTTTGATCAAACCATAGATTTTGTAGGACAAATATTTTTTCGAATAATTTAGGTAATTATCTTGAGATTTAACCAAAAAAAAATCAGTTAGTAATAAATGTTTGAAAATCATAAAATCGACATATTTTATCCTTGCTTCCTCTGTTAGCTACCACGATAGTGTTTCGTACAGGAAATTGTTGGGCGTCTCATCAAAATGAAGCTACTCACGGAAAATTAGCTTGATAGTAATCAAAAGCAAAAATGGACCATGGATCCTGGACTATACTAGCAACTGCCCACGGTCACATGCATGGTAACTACATTAAAGTAGTTTATGTCCATCTCCAAGGTTATAAGGGGCCGTTTTTAAATTTGCGAAATGTGGGAGGAAAATTATTGATTCTTTAGTACGTGTCTTTATATGCCCTATACGCAATAGGTACATAGATAGGTGTCTTTATAGCTGGAAAATATCGATCTGCTTAGGGTGCTAGCTAGGTAGGATGCGATAATGAAATAAACAACTGATCACTTTAATTATTGTATTAGTAATAACTGGTTAAAAGTACAAATTACAATTATAAATTCAGCGGTGAATGTACCTATCGCGTATGCCTATGCATGTGTTACCGGGGATGGGACTGGAGCGTGACTGGTGACTGAAATAATATTATTTAAAATGCAGAATCGTCAAACGTGATTTACAAGCTATAGCTTACATAAACTGTGTCACCACAGTTCCTTTTCCTCCTGCAGACAAAATAAATTTTCGAATATCTCAGAAGTTGATTGTAGTAAACAATGTTTTGATTGTAGTTTCCCTAAAAAATGTTGAGGACCTTAAAAACACTCGTCTCTACACTGACAGGAAAACACCGGTATACGCCTGCTTCCTAGATCTGTCCAAGACCTTTGATATTGTGTTCTTTAATATGTTTTGGGACAGGTTGTAGGTGCGGGTGGTGTACTGGGAGAAGTAGTTTCTAAGTTGAGGTACTGGCATCATCAAGAACAGTGATACCAAGTAATATGGGCGAGGGACTTTATCTGATGCATTTGGCGTGTAGTGTGGTGTGCGGCAAGATGGAATAACGTCTCCTATGTTTTTCAACCTATACAAGTATGTTAACAATCCCATCAGCAGAACTCAGCAGTACCTATACACTATCAATTATGCGGATATGGTGCTGCTGAGACTGTTCGTATATTAGTCACGATTTGTAAAGCTTATGTGGTGGGGCATGATAGATAGATAGATAGATAGAAAACTCTTTATGTGGTAGTCAACCACACGGAATGTACAATAACAAAAAACTAAACTTATTTAAGGCAATATAATGGGCGGCCTTATCGCTAATAGCGATCTCTACCAGGCAACCGTTGGATAGACTGGACTATAAATAAAAAGAAAGGGCATGTAGGTGTAGTGTATTTATATAATTACATACTTACATAAATGTATAAACTAAACAAATACTGATATAAATATATACATACTTACATAAATGTATAAACTAAACAAATACTGATATAAATATATACATACATATTTACTCAATAGATAAAATAATAAAGATAAACTGTATATAAAATTAACAATACAGAAATGACTACGTATAACAGCACGACAAATAATGTTTCATGACCATGTTTTTGAAGATGGGAAGAGTCTTGGCCTTTCTGATATCTACAGGCAACTCGTTCTACAAGCGGACAGCCTGCACTGTAAATGACTTTTCATAGAAGGTAGAGGAGTGAACGGGAATTTTGAGTTGATTGGTATCTGAGGAGACATGGTCGTAGTCAAAATAGTTATCACTGTTTATCCTGGAAGACAATCGACTCCACAACCCACAGTGCTGAAGTCAGAGCTACCGTTAACTACTATTACGAGCGATCATGTTTCTCCGGACGACTAGCGCTCCGCGGGCCCATTCTATGTTCGCGTAATGTTTGAGGAGTTCAGTCGCAACGCATCCCAGATATAAAAAACTACTTACAACCTGCAGAACCGCTCCATCGAGCATAACATAACAGATGTGACATAGACCGGTGCAACTTTTCCGCCCTTTTTTAGAGTTATACCTCAATCCATGGCACAACACGGTTCTTCCATCTCCCTTTATGAGTCGTCATCTCAGTACTTGCGTCTTTCTAATGAAATCGCGAGATGTTCTAATGACAGGGTGGGTGTGTGTCAGGGTGGTGTGGTGCGCGTCGTGCCTGGCGCGCTGGTGGGCGGCCCGCGCGGGCTCGGCGCACGCGGCCCGCTGGCTGGCCGGCCGCTGCACCTGTCCCGTCTGCCGCGCCACCTTCTGTATGCTGGACGTCAGACCCGCGCGCAAGGCCAGCTCTACCCCACTCTAACGAGTGCCGAGTACTAGATGCTTCAACTGATCTACCTTCACACGTTCATCGGATCGATAAGCTCCTAAATAATGACTACTATATTACTTTGCTCTGATAAGAAGCTACCTCGGCGCCGGTTTTTTAGGATCTCACTTAAGATACGCACGAATCCAAATCCCACGTTATAGCGTTGGCTTTTAAGAGAACACTCTGATTTTAACGGTGTCGTAGGCTTCCGTTAAGTCTCCGACCGCAACGCTAGTCACTTTCTTGTCTCAAACCCGTGTACAATATACCGACTTAGTTTGGTTTATGCTCTACTTTCCTGGTCTAAAGCCTGGTCCGGGAATAAGGTCTGGGTCAATAATGGGTACATGTTACCAACACGTGACATAGAAAGAATATGGGCCGATAACTCTTGGGATCTTTGGGGCATTTGCCGGGTTTAAACAAAGCAACCACTTTAGCTCCCCTTCAGAGTTTCGTACAGTTGTACAGTCTTAAAAGAGCCGAGTTCGTTAAGCTTTTCGATTTTGGGTAGACGATGAGATGATTTGCCATACTGTAATAATTGATGAGCCATCTGGTTGGCAGTAACTTGACCAGGATTAATAGGTTCTGAAGGCTGTGATTTATCATCTGTGAGTTTTTAAGTATGTGACATGCCTTCTTGTTATTGCGAGTCATGTATATTCCAGTGACTAGCGACAACCATGTTTCCTTTCGACTATCTCCTAGTTCACCAGTTCCAAGAGTTTCCACTGAGAATGTGTCTATCTCATATTGTGCTTGGTATTTGGCAAGGGGCGTCTGTGGTGTCTTCGAAGAGACCTGGGACGTACGTGTGCTGTTTCGAGACGATGAAGCCGTCAATAATAAGAGGAGCGGAAAGGAGGTGTGTAAATTCGAACGATAAAATGTAGCGTGACGTCAGCATCGCGCAATTTTAACACTACTTTAGGCAGATGACAGAGGACTAGCAGAAAACTATGATCCAAAATTTACATTATAATAAAGACAGATGCCATGAAACCTATAAAACTAGCAGCTGAAATAAAACTTATAATGGTACCTTCCACAAAGGTCACTTAACAAGAATTAAATTGGATTGGGTGAGCTGAAGTAATGATAATGATGATAGGCCCACCCTAAATCGGGATTTCCGCATTAGTAAGTAGTCTAAGCTAAGCTAAGATAACTGGATACATGTACCAGAGGTGAACAACATGATAATTATGGATGTATCCTCTGGTTTTGATAACAATAATATATATTTTCATTTGATTTGATTTGGTGGTTGTAAATTTTAGAAGTGTCATGTTGAGAATATCAGTTATCAGTTATCAGTTACCAGTGACCAGCAGTGAACGTGTTTAAGGTACATAAGATAGGCGCTGTTGAATGAGCGTCTTCCATTCCTTCCCTTGTCTCCAAATCTATACTAATATTATAAACGCGAAAGTGTCTTTTGTCTGTCTGTCTGTTCGTTACGTTTTCACGGCTAAACTGCTGAACGAATCTTGATGAAATTTGGTAAGATGACGTATTCGCGGGAAGAACATACAATTTTTTGTATCAAAAAACCACCTTGAAGGGGTAAAATAGGGGATGAAAGTTTGTTGGGGCAAATATTTAGGCTTTGGGTAAGAAATAAAGAAATATGTGTCTCAACGTTTTTGCAAAATAATCCCCGAAGGGGGTAAAATAGGGGATTAAACTTATGAGATGTTCTATATGTACACGGAATGCATTCCTTCCAAAAATAAATATGTAAAAGGTTCTAAGCATACGCGTACGAAGTCGCGGTTAACAGCTAGTTAGCATATATATTTAAAATAATAAGTAATAGGTATCTAAAAGATACTTGTATTTTGACAAAGGCATAATTGCCTGCATAACACATGCTTATTTCTAGTCACGCGTCAACCAGTGAACACTAGAGAGTACCTACCCCAATAATAGCGCAATTTTGGCATTGCAAAAAAGATAAGTAAGTCTTTATTGATCACACAACTTAAATAGAGTTGTTTTTTTTATTAATGAAACTCTATAAACGCAAAAGTGTATAAACGACACAGTAAACCTAACTTCCAAAAATCAGAAAGCATTGCTTTCCTTTTAGAGACAAATAAGAGGATAAATATTCTGGTAGATATCGATGTAATGTTAGGTATGTAAGTACTGTATAGGTGTAAATCTGTTTGGTTGTCATTAGACCCACACAATAGAGTGCAAATAATAAGTACATGTATCTAAATGTTTGTAGTTTTAGAAATTAAATAAACAATTATGTTCAATACAATAAACAATTATGTTATTTATATCTAATTATTATTATAACACGTAACCTAGCCATAGGTAATTATGTTTATTATCTTGGTACAATGATGTAATCTCACTTTATAATTGTATCATCAAATTTACTAGTTTTATAATGTTACACCAGCAAATAAATTGTGTAATAAAGGTGTAGGTATATATTTTTTTATCATACCTAATAAACTTGTCCAAAAATGTCCAAATGCTGTAGGTAGTTTATTAAATATTCACTTGTTGCAATCATTTTGTATTTCAAAGCTGTTGTGGCTTTGACAAATATTTTGGTAATGTAAGCTGTGTTACGACGTGTTAATTATTTTACATGAATATTGTTATAATCATGTATTTTTAGAAATGTATTTAGACATGTTGGTTTTTGTACTACATATTTACTTAACAAATAAAATATGATGTAGAAACAATCAAATGTTTTTTCTTTGATATTATTGAGCTAGTGAGAGCACTGGTGGGTTATTGGCAGTGGCCCCGCCTTCTAACCCTAAAGTCGTGGGTTCTAATCCAGACGTGCATCAATACTCTCAAATTCCGAAGGAAAACATAGTAAGGTAACCGGCATGTCGTTATACGTATAACATAAAAGATTCAAAAACGTGCCAAGAGCACGAAAGAAGCCTCTGAGGTGCCTTTAAACCTTTCAGCACCCTGGTTCCAAATAACTAGTAACACGATAAGAAGAGGAACTTCTCTTCCTCTTCTTCTCTTCTTCTTCCAACAGTCCAGCAGTAGGTAGTAAAAATCTAGTTGTTTGATACGTACATCTTAAGGTCGAAAGGCAGTAGTGCTAACAAAAACCACAATTGCTATAGAATCCAGTCTATGGCCTAGATTTTAATAATTTATATATTAATACGTAAAGCAAAAACTTTGTACCCCTTTTTACGAAAATTGCGCGGACGGAGGAGTATGAAATTTCGCACAATTATCACTACATAGTATAAAACAAAGTCGCTTCCCGCTGTCTGTCTGTCCCTATGTATGCTTAGATCCTTAAAACTACGCAACGGATATTTATGCGGTTTTTTTTTTAAAGATATAGTCATTCAAGAGGAAGGTTTATATGTATAATACATGCATAATATACAGTATATAATGTAGTAGAGAAACACTGATAATTTTAGAGGTATCAAATAAAATTAAACATTCTGTAGTATATTTAGTATCAGCATTGCACCCGTGCGAAGCCGGGGCGGTTCGCTAGTAGTTTATATAAAGAAGGAGTGCAGAATGCTAATATTATTTTAAACTAGCTAGGCAAAAAAAATACATTGATTATTAATTAATTATGGTCGAATTTCGACCAGTGGGCTACCACTAGTCCACTACAATAGATCGGTGAAAATCTGCACATCAATGGTAGGAAGAGCTATTAACTACGTTCAATAATTATGATATGATAGATGGTCTAGGTTAGATAGGTGTAAAATGACATGTCACAAAGGCCAGGGTCAACTGATCGATTATAAATTCTATACTATTAAATGATAACCATCGCTACTTAATTGCTACCCTGTCAATTTCATAGCGCCAGTTTTCTGAACAAATAGGTATATCACCTATTATGTTTTAATTGGCTCAGTATTGTACCGTAGTTCACAGTAAAAAGCTGGGTTTGGGTGCTTAAGGTACCTACTAAAGTTAGTAAAATTACTTTTCAAAATGGTTAAACATGAAACCAGCAGAACGCAAGCAATTCGCCAATTCTTCAGCACAACAACTTTGCATGGATTCAAGTATTTATTCTCTAACTTTTACATAGATCGGTAAGTTTTAAAATGTTGCTTAATTGGAATAGGTTTCTCTAATATATTATTCAGTCTAGGTATTAAATTTAATACTATTATTATTCAGAGAGTAAGTTAGATGCCTTCCTTATATAAATATATTAAATATATGCTTATATAAATTTAGAAGAATTCAATTCAAATGAGTAGGGAGAGTAGGTAGGTACCTACCAGGGTAGGGCAGGGCATGCAGTTGGGTATAATGCTCAGTACAGTACCGGGAATTTTCAGCAGATACTGTCACAGAACCGGAATTTGCAGGTACTTTCGACACAGATAAAAACAAACTACTTAAAGAAAAACTTTTTAATATTTTTGAAATTGTTTATTTTCTAAAATCGAGAAAAGTGCTAAGTGCGACGTATTTTTTTTTCGGAAATTCACCGGTTTTCTAGGATCGGATGGCTAATCTGCTGTTGTACAAGTACGTGCTGCGCTGCATTGCTTTGCACGGTGCTATGGGAACGTTTCCTAGATGTGCCGGCTGTGCTGGAGCTACGGGACTTACAATCTGAAGAGACGGCCTCCAAGTATATGCCACTTGTAGCAGTGTGTCCCCACGCTGGCGCCAGTGCTTCTTTGCTCATTGATGAGTTGTGAGTTTCATGCCAAAAACATTTATAGTATAATAGTAACAGCTTAGACTACAACTCAATAACTAGTTTATTATTTTTTAAGTTCCCTTCTTTAAAAGTTTAATATTTGAGAAAAATGTTTCTAACCTTATGTATGGGACACTCATATCTACCGGCTGAAATTATGAAAACTGTGGTGGTACCTATCGTGAAGAATACGACCGGTAACATTAGTGAAAAGAACAACTAATGACCGATCTCGTTAGCCACTATCGTAGCAAAGGTGCTGGACAGTCTGCTTGATGCTCAACTTGGTCGTTATCTGAAACTTAATGATAAGCAATTTGGTTTCAGACCAGGTTTGTCCACAGATACGGCTATTTTAAGTTTGAAGCAGACTGTCAAGTAGGTACTATACCGATCACAAAACTCCAATTCACGCATGTTTCCTCGACCTATCTAAACTCACTCGACCTGGATACCTATGAATTAGCTAAATTAACTGGAAATGCCACCAGAACTTAATGACATATTTAAGTTCTGGTATCTAAACCAAGTCAATGTGGTGCGATGGTCAGGCGATTTACTGCGATTTACTCGGAGGCATACAGGTTGGAGTGTGGAGTAAGTCAAGAGAGGCTGACATCTCCAAAGCTCTTAAACTTGTATGTGGACGCGCTCATGGGTGAGCTCAGCAGCACCCGTGTCGGTTGTCACATTTGACGGTGTCTGCATCAACAACATTAGCTACGCAGACGACATGGTGCTGTTGAGCGCATCCACGTGTGGTCTAGGTAAACTGTTACAAATCTGCGAGAGGTACGCTGACAAACATGGATTAAGATACAATGTGAATAAAAGTGAATGCATGATTTTTCAAGCCAGAGGAAGTTGTCCAGTATCTAATTTACATAAAATGATATGGAGCTGCAGGCAGGAGCAGGTACTTAAACTTGAGTTTAAGTACCTGGGTCATTAATTTACCTATGACTTGAAGGATAATGTTAACATTGATAGGGAACGGAGGGCTGTCTGTAAGAGCGAACATGACAGCCCGCAGGTTTGCTCGCTGCTCTAGAGAAGTAAAAACAACTCTTTTCAAAGCCATCTGTTCTAGTTTTTACACATGCAGCCTGTGGGTGAGTTATACGCAAAAGCAGTACAGCGCTTTACGTGTACAATACAATAACGCGTTCAGGGTGTTGATGGGGCTGCCACGATTCTGTAGCGCGTAAGGGATGTTCGCCAAGGCACGTGTGGACTGCTTCTACACCACCATGCGTAAGAGGGGAGCATCTCTGGTGCGCAGGGTCCGAGCCAGCTCCAACACCATTCTCAGCGTGTTCGCAAATAGCTTCGACTGCATTTATATGTATCACTACTCAAGGATGCACGTTTTCACTAATAATAATTACATAAAGTATAATTATTCTAAATCAATTTGTGTAGGTATGTCTTTTAATGTATATACTTCTTTGTTTTGACCATTGTATTATTTTGTAATATATTTTTATGTATGTAAATTAAAATGTCTGAAGATAATATATGAAATTATCATAAAAATTTCAAATCATAATTACATTATGTAGTCTGAAATAAAGATTTCATTTAATTATTAACTCTGATACTAGAGTTGGCCACTGACTTAAAGTAGTATACTAGTAGATTAAGGAAAATGATCTGGAATCTTTTATTACCGAAAAACGTGGCTCGGTTTTGTAAAATATTATTAATATAATATTTTGGATTAATATAATTGGATATTATTACAAAATATTTAAGGACGTCCAACGCAACCGTAGCGGAGCAAGCAAGAAAATCACTGGCTCAAATTATATCTGCGAAGCCCACAGCACTGTACCAGCTTCAACAACTTGAAGAGGTGTTTGCTTTAATTGATTGACTGTTTTTTTGTATTATCTTAACTAGTCTAGGTATAACATAAAACTAATTTCCCATTATTTCAGCTTCTATTGGCAAATAATATTTCACTCAGCAAATTGGTCTTCGATCATTTACCTTCCTGTGAACAGATTATGTTGAAATGTCGGTGGCAGGATAATGTTATGATGCCGTGTACTGCATTATTCATGAAGGAGTTAACTCCATGGGGAATTTGCTGTGTCATGCGGCCTATACAGTGAGTTGGACCGAGGCTTACAATCCCATTCTTGCTATGTAACTACTTGCAAAAAAGAATGGCTCATAGGGACCGTCATTCTAGTTATTTACTACCTACCTAATTGTATGCCTACTAAAAAAGTTAATTATTTTTGTTGCCAGAGTCCTGAATGCCATCGTTCAGCCCAAAATTGCTCGTTTCTTATCTACCAAAAAGCTTGACCTTGTATTGCAATGTTCATATAAAACTAAGCAAGGTTGTGGAGTAAGTAAATGCATGAATTATCTACTGATTTAAAGATTTTGTTAGGTTTGTACTGTTAATACCGCTAAAGCTGTACCTGAATTTCTAACTTTACAGTTTTTCTCAACTTTCGAAGTTGAAGAAACCGTAGAACCTATGGTGGTCATTCCGGGATATAGTTATTTCACCCGGGTACAGTTCAGTTCTGTCCCTCAGAACTCTGAAGAAGAACTCGTTCAAGTAGACTGTAATCCGAATAAAAACTACAACAAAGCCCATTGTCTGGTAAACTACAAAATTTTAAAGCATGATTAAATTAAGTTATCGGAGTTGTAAAATCATCTAATGAAGTATTTTTCCAGGCTAAATGTGCAGAAAGAGCTTGTGGATGCAGCAATCCCTTGCGTCCCTTGCGTTCCTTGCGTAAAAGCTTCGATGAAAATAGATCACCTGCGTGCACTGTGACTCAACTGGAGTGCCTTAGAGTGAATCAAAGTACCTACATACCTACATATGTATATAATATAAAACGCTGATAGATTCTTACTACCTATTTATACATTTTTGTATCACACCACATTAGCATGATAGCCAATTCAGGCTATTTGCAGTAACAGATTAGCTATAGATATTAGAAAACGATTATTGATGCCTTTGTTACAGATAACTCAAAATGCAATTGTTTGCCTTCCTGCAATAAGATCACCACTGACGTATCGCTAGAATTAGGCCGCATGGACGCTTTGGAATCTGTTCTTGATCCTTTGTAGTAAGTGCATAAAATAAATAAGGAAATTAATATTGACCTTGAATTTTTAGTGTATGCTATCTTGAAAGATCTGAGAAGACAAAAATAATAATATTGTTTCAGCTATAATCTAAGCTCTACATCTACAGTACTACATGTAAGGGTGTACATCAGTCTCTCAAGATTATTTACAATGAACCCGACCGAAACATGGCTTAGTTTGCTATGTAAGTACCTACTTACATAATCTAACTTGTAAATTGCACTTGTAACCCATGTATATTAAGTAAGTTGTTATAATTTTGTAACTGATAAATGGTTACATTCTTTCTTGATTTTGCAGCTTCATTGGGCGGGGTCTTCAACATGTTTCTGGGAGTAGGCTTGTTCAGTGCATTGGAAATATCATTTCTGTTGTTTGTGAAGTTACCCGTAGCCTTTAAAAAATCATCGATAATATCTAACCCACCACCTTCTAGATATTAACTGTAGTGTTTTGTATAATGAGGGTATCATATTATGTTTACCTACACGATATTACTCCCTATTAATGCCGTGTGCCCACCTACAATAAATCAGTTTGCGATAGTCCAAACCTTCATGAAACTTTATTTAATTACTATACCTATCTATTTTTATGTACGTTGTTTTTAAATATAAATCAAATTAAAAAAGGTGCACCCTGTCGCTTTTTTTATCTGACCATAAATTAGGTGTATATTAACTGTATTCAGTGAGCTTGATGATACATTTAGCGTACCTACATATTATAGTTTGGCAAATATCTATGAGACGTTTATAAACAATGGAATGTGTGTTTCAAGCGTTCTAACCAACACTGAGGAGATCCATAGTATTCGTTCATGGGTAGTAGTATAGCAGTAGTATACCTTTATGGGAGTCCCCGACCCGTGCATTATAAATATATACTTAAAATAAGTTGATACATAGTTATATTTTAGCCTTTGATTATTTGCTTATTCATGTTACCGAAATTGAAGATTTGATTATTATTATAATTATCATAATTTTCATTGTCAAATAAGTCAGCTTTTATTGATTTATAATTGCTAATACAATAATGTCTACGCCATCAGCCGACCAAGTAAATGGCGATATTCAAAAATATCACCGATTTTTGAGGTTGAATGGAGCATCACTAGTGACCAAAACTGTCCAGTAACCATTTTGAATAATTAGTTTGACGTCAAATCCATTGACAGCGTCAAGCTGTCAACTTGACTCGTGACAGTATATTTGTTTTTGACATTTATATTTTTATATTTACCATTACCTCATGCGTGCGTGCGCAGCCCACGGTCAGCATAAGCTTATTTACTTCTTTATTATTACCTTTATTATGTTATTTTACAGAGTACTTCTAAATTAATTATTTCAATTCTTGTTCCTAATGATTGTTTTCATCAAATACTTGCCAAATAAATAAGGGTCAGACCGTGTCTTGTATATACTTATCCGCCCTCTGCCAATTGTTTCTTATCTGTTTTTATGTACTTTTAGTTTGCTGGTGCATGCTTAATTTAATTCCCGCTCATTTCGTGATGTTAGTCAGCTCTCGGCTTTGATCAATTCATTCTATCCACTGAACGGAAATGTCTTCCTGGAAAAAAGCCGCAAAGGCTAACCAAAAAACTCACAGAGAAAGGCACCAGCCAGAATCCCGGAAACATTTTGGACTTCTCGAGAAGAAGAAAGACTACAAAAAGCGCGCAGACGACTACCATGAGAAAGGTGCAACGCTGAAGGTTCTGCGCAAACGTGCGCTGGACAAGAATCCTGATGAATTCTACTTTCACATGATCAATTCAAAAGTTCAAAATGGGGTTAGTATATCAATCTAAAAAAATAATTGTATATAATCTCATGAATCACTGTTCTATTTTCATTTATAGGAGCACCATGAGTTAGAAAAGGAAGACGTGCATACAACAGAGCAAGTGAAGTTGATGCAAACGCAGGATGTAAAGTACATAAATATGAAACGAGTTATGGAGAACAGGAGAATTGAAAGGTTACAGGTTGGTGATGACTTTCATTTAGTCACAATATATAATGTTGTTATCAATGTATTCATCATCTTCATTGAACCTAATTGCACCCACTGCTGGGTATAGGCCTCCTCTTTATATCCACACTCCATTGTCCGTTGTGCTACTCTTTTCTTATGCAAGTATTCTTTTGTGAGTGCCCATGTCTCAGATCCATAAGTTAGTAAAGGCATGCCTTGTTGAATATGTATGTAGTCTGAGAGACTATGCATACGGACTTGCAGAGTGGCATTCTTGTATAATTGCCAAATTCATATAATTTTTTATATAATTCCAATATATTCATAAAAACATAATATTTTTTATATTTCAGCCATAATAATTGATCTATAAAATCTTACCAGTGTTACTATAGTTGTATTTAATCATGTAAAATTCACATTATTTGTGTTTGTAACAGGCTCAACTCCACATGACTGATGTAGCAGACTCAACTCCAAATACCCACACATTCTTTGTTGATGAAGATGAGGTGAAAGACTTTGACTTAGCGAAGAGACTGGATACTCACCCCAAACTCATTAACAGGAAGTCTAACCGGCCGAGGATGGCTGATCTTGCCAAAATGAAATTGCCTAATATTAACAAGGAGGTGTGTTTGAATAACTATTGAATCATTTCAACGTTTGAAATACTTTGCAAAACATTTGCATTCTTAGTATAAATATATTTCATATTCAAATTCTCAAATACATGTTTTAGGAAAATCATGCAGAATCTATTTCTTAATAGCAAATGATATACAACCTACTTGTGCAAATCAATATGCATCCACAAAAATATAGACCTAGTTTTCACATGCTTATCCATCTCTGTTTTATAGACCTTAGATTCACATAAGAAGACGAAGGAAAAAATTTACAAAGAAATATCTAAAAGAATAGACAGAGAAAAGGAACTAACTCTGATTCAGCAAAAGATGGAACTGAAACGCCATCTACAGGACCCCTCACTCAAGGTTCTGAAGCCGAAAAGAGTGAAACCCGGAACAGCTGTGTCAGCTCCCATCTACGAGTTCCAATATAGTCGGAAGAAATAAAACAGTTGGTAATGTTTTAAGAGTTTTTAATTTTATTGTTTTATTTATTTGACACAATTTAAGAATAAACAATAAAATACTTAGATTAATTAGAAAAATAGTAAAATAATTATGAGCAAAAAAATTCAATTCAGTAAATACATTTTTATTATAGTTTCTTTATTTGCAAGGATCTCATCACAATAATATATTTACTTTACTTACCAAGGTAACTAAAGTCTGGCTGTGCTATGGCTGTGCTAATTCTGCAGAAGTCAAATAATTTTGATGTATTATAACCATTTGAGAAACACTAAACACCTTTGTTGAACTAATCAGAACCATTGGGCCCTGAACTTTTAAGTGCCTCGTGTAAAATGATACCATACGAAAATTTATTTAAAGCTGCCCATTTATTCCATAGCAGGATATCATTGCCAGACGATCTAATAAATACAAAGTTGTCATTTTGTCTCCTAAAAGTAATTCTATTTCATTTCTTATAAATAATTTGTCTACTGAGTCAATTCAAATGCAGTCTCTATTTTCAAATCTTATTTAACCCAATTAAGTACATAGTTCTAAAGACTTGTTCATTATTAAACTAAGGCGGTAACTTTTCGGTAACCCTAGTATTGTCTTTGGTTATCTTATAATTAAATCACATTTGCTTGTGTCACCAGTCCTCTCACCACAGCACACACTTATGGTCTGGGTTCATGGGCGTGCCCAGGGGACATTGCCACGCATCAGAAAACTCTTTGGAGTTGCTGAGTGTTCCGATGACTCTGATTTTGTTGGGGCTGTGGACGCCTTCCACCATCTTGGATTTCAATGCGCCTATAGTTGAGTTGCCGCACCATATCTATGGGAAAAATGTTTTAGTCAGCGTAAAATATAGGACCGAATGTGAACTTAGATTGCCTGATCTTATTGAATGAATCTACTAGTTAGCACTTTCGTACGAGCCAAGTGGCCAACTGTTGTAACGGTGCTGACTCCGAGTATAACAGATACAGGAGCAATCATAGAAGATCGATACTACATTCGTTTGAGGTAGTGGCCAACTGGATCGATACATAGGCTGATTTTTTTTTGCTTCTTAGGACACCGTACAGATAATACAGGAAAAGAATAAAGAGAATAACAATAATATTATGCTTAGGTATCGTTGCTAGCAGCAAATCAACTCTGCGCAAAACCCACTGTTTTGGCAGTTACTCTGCCGGGATCATAACAGTCACAAGAGCCTGTAAGAGTATATAGGTACCTGTGCGAATCCCAGGAAAAAGAGTTGGTCGGGTTTGTAGTGCGGCAAGCCGGGCAGCGTCTCGCGTCGGGCTCCGCCCCCGGGGCTTCGGCTCGTCAGCAGGCGGTAGGCCTTCAGAGCCGCACGCAGGCCTCCGTTGTCGGCTATGTTCTCACCTTGCGTGTTGAACCCGTGCACCTACACAAAATCATTAATTCTCAATCCCCGAGCGGTCGGATACTACTAATACTAATACTAATACTACTACCTACTTCACTAGGTCTGGTACAGGTAGCTAAATAAATAAATAAATATTGGCGGACAATGCACACAACACCATCTAGCCCCAAACTAAGCATAGCTTGTATTATGGTGACCGGATGACTGATATAATACTTAAATATTTTAAAATAAATATGTATGTTAAATGTTGTTTCATAACACCCAAGTAGAACAAACGCCTACGTTCATCACACAAATAAATAAATAAATAATGCCGGACAGTGCACACAGCATCATCTAGCCCTAAAGTAAGCAAAGCTTAGCTTGTGTTATAGGTACCACACGACTGGTATACTAAATTAATACTTTTTTATTTTGTAAATACATACCTACATTTTATACATAGAAAATCACTTAGACCCGAGACAAATGCTTGCAGATCATACAAACACTTGTGCTATGGCGGGAATCGAAGCCGCAACCTTCTGCGTCTCAGGCAGACCTTGACTCACTGCGTCACAGAGGTCGTCCTAGAAAAGAATCGAAGCCTGAACTCATAATGTGTAGTTTTAGTTAGTTTATTATATATGTTGTGATTGTGTACCATTATGTTACGTACTTTTATCTGTGTGTGTGTGTATTCATTTTATTACTTCTTATCGTGTCACTAGTTATTTAAAACCAGCGTGGTGAAAGGATTCTATTGCCTCAGAGGCACCTTTACGTAACATCATAATATAAAATAATCTAATGACTTGTCATTTGGCAAAATTGTTATCAAGACGCATGACATTCATAAAGAAGAAGATGATTAAATTGAATAGAGGGTAGGTGTATAGTAATGTAAAATGTATTTGTTAGTTACCGTGTAGTTGTATAATGTATGGGTTAGTTACCGTGTAGTTGTATAATGTATGGGTTAGTTACCGTGTAGTTGTATAATGTATGGGTTAGTTACCGTGTAGTTGTATAATGTATGGGTTAGTTACCGTGTAGTTGTATAATGTATGGGTTAGTTACCGTGTAGTTGTATAATGTATGGGTTAGTTACCGTGTAGTTGTATAATGTATTGGTTAGTTACCGTGTAGTTGTATAATGTATTGGTTAGTTACCGTGTAGTTAGGCAGCTGTGGCATGTGGTACTTGGTGTACTGGTCTATGATGCACTGAACCTTCCCGTGGTAGTGCTCTAACGTCGCCGCTGACCACCATTGCTTCAGGTTGCCTTCCTCGTCGTACCGGCGGCCTGGAACCGACCTCCTTTATTTGTCTAAAGCTACGTCTTCAAATGGAATAAAGCAGTAGTGTTTCGGTTTTTAACGGCACTGGGGAAAGTGAAATGACTGGCCAAACAGACAAAAAAACTTATGTCTAGGGTCGGCAACCTCCTGGTATTGCAAGAGCTACGGTTACGATAGGTACCAACTTACCATCTGATAGGCCGTGTGATAGTTTGCTTTATTTTTAATAATTTTACTTAGAAAGTTTGAGGACTATCGATACGGGTGTAATATAAGTTTTATATATCACCTTGGTCATCAAATCCATGTGTTACTTCATGCCCCATTATAGCGCCGATAGATCCGTAGTTTATTGCTCTGTAAGAGATAACATTTTTAAAATCATACTTCACTTAGACCACACATCAGTACAAATGAAGGTTACATACTCTATTCCATTTCCGTAAAACGGTGGTTGGAGAATTCCAGCAGGGAACGCTGAAAATAAAACCAGTCATTATACATTACAAGATTACAACTTTGCAAGATGATGGGAAGGAGTCCGATGTTACTACCTATATCTATCTCATATCAAGATAACACAAGTTGATTGGAAAAAGTAAGATGTTACAAGATTATAGAGGCAAAATTTCGAGGCTTCGCGCGCGTGGTACCTACATTAAAAGTAGCCTATGTCCTTTTCCAAGGTCCCATCTATCTCTATACCAAAATTCATCAAAATCGGTTTTGCGGTTTAGGCGTGAAAACGTGACAACGAGACAGACAGAGTTACTTTCCTATTTATAATCATGATCATAAATCATAACAGCCTTTAATATGTCCACTGCTGTACATAGGCCTCGCCAATAGATTTCCAGGAAGAACGATTTTGAGCACTCTCCATCCACCGACTTCCTGCGATCTTTACAATGTCGTCAGTCCATCGGGTGGGGGATCGTCCTACGCTTCGTTTTCTTGTCCTTGGTCGCCATTCGAGAACTTTTATTCCCCAACGGTTATCAGTTCTACGAGCTATATGGCCTGCCCATTGCCACTTCAACTTGCAAATATTGAGTACTATGTCGGTGACTTTGGTACTTCTACGGATTTTATCACGTAGTGAAACACCCAACATAGCACGTTGCGCGACTGAGCTTGTGTATGAGGCCAATAGTTAGTGACCAAGTCTCAGTTCCATATGTCATCACTGGCAACACGCACTGATTATAGACTTTCGTCTTGAGGCTCTGAGGTATCTGTGACGAGAAGATGTACCGTAATTTCCCGAACGCTGCCCATCCGAGTTGGATTCGTCGGCTGACCTCTTTGTCGAAGTTGGACTTGCCTAGTCGAATCGTCTGACCAAAATAGACATAATGGTCTACAACTTCGATTATATCGCTTCCAATATGTACCGGTGAGGGTGCAACATGAGCATTTAACATGATTTTTGTCTTGCTCATGTTCATTTTAAGATCCACCTGTTGGGAGATGATATTGAGCGTATTGGAGACGTCGCTGAGCATTGTGCCTAGGTCTTCCAGCGATTCTGCCATGATGACTATATCGTCGGCAAATCGAAGGTGAGTGACGCGTTCGCCATTGATGTTGATACCATGTCTATGCCAGTACAAGAGCTTGAAAACATCCTCTAATGCAGAAGTGAACAGTTTCGGAGAAATAACATCTCCTGTCTCTCAGATCATGAGATGACATGACGAGTTGCTAACATAAAAATACTGATAAAGTACTTACTGACTGAATTGAGTGTGGCCGAGTAGAATGCATTCACTGTAGTTGCTGTGGCCACCCATCTGTAAAGTTCACATTATTTAGATTACACATTAACCTATTGAGTTGTTTAAATGTGTTGCCATCTTCATTTATTAATACTAGAATGACAGGGACAGGGAGTGTATTTAAACCTAGCTAGTTAATTATGTCATAATATAGGATAGAGGGTTAACTTCTAAACAACAACCTTCTCACACTTAACGTTACAAAAACTAATTACATCGCATTTTCTAAAACCTCTGTTGCAAGAGCTCCCAGAGACCTGATACTCAAACTACATACTTGCTCATATGATCCATTCAGTTCAAATCAAAACTGTTCTTGCAATACAATTGATCGTACACCAACTCTCAAATACCTTGGCATAACATTGGACGAAAATTTGAATTATAAAAAACATCTCTCGGATTTAGCTGGACGAGTTAGAAGGCTCATATTTATTAAGAAAAAGCTTAAAAACTGCTCGCCAGCTGACATCTAAAAGCTAGTTTATACCGCTCTCTGTCAGTCTATAATCCAGTACTGCATCTCTGTTTGGGGTAGCGCGGGAAAAAGCTTTCTCATACAGGTAGAGAGAGCTCAGAGGGCGCTGATTAAAGTCATGCTTAATAAACCGACACCCTCTACCAGGAGTTTAACGTTTTGCGAGTCCGCCACCTCTTTGTCCTTAGCGCAACGATTTAAACTCACAAAAGTATAAGGGATCGTATAGATTACCAAGACATATGTGAAAGACGTTCTTACATAATTCCAATCCCAAGAACTCATTCTGAAATGGCAAGACGAAGTCAGAGTTTTTCACTTCTGAACACCTATAACAATGTTTGTAAAAAGTGTGACAATAGGGATTGCACTGTTTATATTTGCAAAAGGACTATTCAGCAATGGCTTCTTAGTCTTTCGTATGATGAGGTGGAAGCTTTAATATAGTTCGTTCTCCGGGCAATAAAAAAAAAAAACTAATCTCAAACACACTCACTTTCATACTCTCACCTGCACACATACATACACACATGCATACACACATCCACATACACACACACACACAATACATGCATGCAATCTAAAACTGCCGATTTTAACATTTGTAATATGTACACTAAAGCCAAACATCGCCAAAAATGTATTAATTAGATAACTCGAGCTCATGAGACCCAAGATACAGGATTCTACGCCTAGTTTGGGCCTCGCTGATACTGTAAATTAGTGTAATTCTTTTTTGGCAATAAATATTCTTATTCTTATTCTTCGTGATCCGCGGATACCTTAAGACGAATAAGACGGTGCTTTCAGCAAAATAACTTTTGTATTGAAAAATGAATCTTTTTTACCGTTATTTAGTGGATATCTGCTCGTTAATTAGATGAATTATAGGTATAAAAGATATATTGGTATGTATTTTCAATATTTTGCCTCCTACTCGTTTGAAATTGTTATTAAAGTGATTGATAGTTTTATTTGGCGGTCTTGTCTCTGCGATCCCGGTCTTTGCGCGCAAGGATGTATTGCTGACCTCTGTCTGTCCTCTTCACCCCTAGCACACTACGCACCATAGCTCGTTGGCAGATCTTGAGTTTGGACTTCTGAGATTTGGTTAAAGACCATGTTTGTGCACCATAGGTAAGAACGGGCAATATCGTTTGACTTCTTTTCTTGCCTATTTTGGAAGGAGACTATCTGGCCCAGATAGACTCATCGACGTTGTGTAATTCCTGCCCATCTACCTTGATCTTCTGTTGATTGCTATTGGTAATTATTTGTGTCTTTAACTGATTCATCATTAGGCCAAGCTCTAGGCTTGCTCTGCTTAGATCTTCAAGCATATCTTGGAGTTCTGATCCAGTTGCAAATGGAGAAAAGGAGTTGGGCACGTCAGCCGTATGAGTGAAGACAGATGGTCAGAGCTCGTCACACAATGGAGGGCTGAAGAAACGTTGGCGTGACGATATCGATGCTTTCTAGAAAGGCTGGTGGGAAGTGGTAGGGGACAGGGAGAAATGGAAGGAATTGGCGGAGACCTTTGCCCAGCAGTGGAAAAGTATAGGTTACTAGCTGTGCCCCGCGGTGTTACCCGCGGTAACAAACAAAAAAAAGGTTTTTTTCCCGCAGTAAAACGTAGCCTATGTGTTAATCCAGGGTGTCAGCTAACACCAAACCAAAATTTATTAAAATCGCTCCAGCAGTTTAGACGTGAAGAAGTAACAAACATACACACTCACACACTCACAAACTTTCGCCTTTATAATATTAGTGTGATTAAAAAATATATAAGTAGTTGCATAATTTAATTATGACAAAGTCTAAAATATTAAATAATCATTATCTTCATTAGACCTAGGTATCCTAATGTAATATCGGAGTGTTGGGCAACCAAAGCGACAGCTGTTGTGCGGACTCAACGTAACGTGGTAACGTGGTATAAGGGAAAGAAGAATGGCATCTGCTTCGATGAAAGATTTGCCAATGTCGAGTGATTGTTCTGTTATAATATTGTAACATAATGGTAAGTAGTCGATCGCCATTAGTCTATTCTAAACATTATCGCGGAAAGACTGTCAAAATTTTTTTTGGACCGCTCACTCCCACAGATTGTAGGAAAGAGAGAAAAGATCACATTAAAATTGAAATCAATATTGATAGACAATGCACACAACACCATCTAGCTCCAAATCAAGCATAGCTTTTACGATGGAAACCGCATAGAGAACTGATAGAATATATATTTTTTATAATATCCAACCACAGAACAAACATCTATATTCATCACACAAATGTTTTTTCTGGAAGGGAATCGAACCCTCAACCTACAGCGCAGAAAGCAGAGCTACTGCGAACTGAAGTGACAGGTCGGTCATTGGCCAGATTTTATTTGAGCTTGCATTTTCACGCCCTTGCTTAAAAACGACTCTCAACTTCTGTCTCAAAGTTAATCACTATTCTAATCAAATAGTGTCATATTTTTTTAAGATAGGGATAACTTCAGCAGTATTCAGGCGGTGTTCAAGTTGAAAGTTGAAATTTATAAGTAAGGCCGTCAGTGTATTATAGAAAAAATGGTTGTCTGTAAAGTCGGTTTACGGACTATAATTTTACGTGATAACGTCATATGAAAACATTGATGAAAAATTGCATACTCTTAAGGCATTAAGATGCGTTACAAGCTCACAAGCCGAACGCTTGGCCGATGGTGCCTCTCCATCGCTTGTTCCACTCTCTCGCTTGCACGCTCGGCTCAGGCGGATCGTGTAAATTTTTCGTGCGTGCAGCCGACCTTCATCGATTTATAAGACGTTATCACGTCAAAAAAGCCAGTAGTCCTACCTATTCCTGTCAGGTTTCTCTCGGAGCGTCTCCAAAGACTTCTTGACGGCTGCCCAGGTCAGCTTCAGGTAAGACTCGAACAGACTTCCTTCCACCACTTCCGCCTGAAACAACAGTTTTGTAGGAAAGATCAGCAAAGGAGGAACAATAATGGGGAAAGAGCAAAGCCTTGTGAGATCCTTTCCTTGTATATTTTCTGATCTGATCTCCACACTAGGCGCTTGTATCATGGAGTTCTGATTACGATTATACTAAAATTATGAGAAGAATTAATCGTCGATTCGATTACCATAATGGGTACTAAAAAGTTTGAATAGAAAAGAAAACAATAATAGTTGTCTATCTAGGTACCATCTGTTTGTTTTTTTTTTATTTATAATTTTATACACAAGGTATACTATTTCTCAGATTGGATGTTTGCAATAATAATAATAATTTGTAGATAAACGCGTGAGCGATCTGTAGGAGACCCTACAGACTACCTACAACATGGAAAGTCCGTTGCCGATGACACTACGACACTGATAATAAGATTCATAACTAAAAACCGGACTTCGTGAAAACTAACTACGATAGAGTAGAGGTGATTCTTCGTTTGTCATTTCATGAAGTTAACATAGCACTTCTAAATTAATTATTTTTGAAGTTATAGCTTCTTATGGGGAGGGTAAACCGCTTCGTTACGTAACGCATTACGGCGTCAGTCGGTCTGGCTTCCTTTTCTCTCACCCATACGGCAGCGGTAGGCAGGCTCCTCTCTCACTCTAACCCACAGCGCTAGTTAGATTAGTTTAAGTTATCTCTTCTATCAGGCGTCCTGAATCCCGATACGCACACGTTTTTTTTTGTGTTATTGCATGGTTTTTAGTAATCTTAGCGGAATTTTAATCAATAAATTGTGACATAGCACAAATATGGACAATTGAATTATAAGTGTAAGTATTATGTTGCAATGCAATGTGATTTGAACGATGAGGAATCCCGAGAAAGTTCTTTAGACTTCTAAAGACTTTATAACCAAACAATCACTTGACACTGGCAAAGCTACAATAGATAACATACTTAAAGTGTTAAAAATTGTTTAATTCAAGTTACTACTGTTATATAGCTATCGCTGTAAGGCTGTAAGTTTAAGTTTATAAAGCAAAGTCTACTAAAAGATATACTATATAAAAGAAAACCGTGTTAGTTACACCACTTATAACTCGAGAACCGTTTGACCGATTTAGATAAAACTTAAAATGAATATAGTTAGTAACTTGGATTAGGATATAGACTATTTTTCATCCCGGAAAAACAACGGGAACGGGTCGGGCGAAGTCACGGGTGGCCGCTAGTTTAAAATAAATGCAGTGATTGAAATGTTTGGTGTTTTCCTGTAGGGCGATTATGGAACTCTAATTACAATCAATGTCTATCAGTAATGATTGAAATTACACCGAAAACTGATAGACATTGTAATTAGAGTTCCATAATCGCCCCGCTGATCGAAGTAACAACAGGCAGTACTCACGTGCTTGTAATGTTTGTCGAGTTGTTCGCTGCTCAGCAGCCAGGCCGGGAAGCCCACGAAGTTGCGGATTGCCTTAAGCTTGTTGAGGGTTTTGAGTCGCGTCGCCGAGTCCATCCACTCCAGCTGCTCCACGGCCGCGGCGAACGCGGCGCGGACGTCTTCTATCATCTCTATCGCCTGGGAGATACAACATGTATTCTATCATCTCTATCGCCTGGGAGATACAACATGTATTTGGTCACGTATGGAATGCTTAAAGGTACACTGCTCACACATCTTCATCCCTCTGAAGTTAGGTGCCACAAACGATCGGATAAATGTTGGCTACAGATGTTTGAGGCCCGATTCAAGTCACAAACGATATGTTTCACAAATGTATCGAGCCTGAGCTAAATCCTACCTACCTACTTTTGATATAAACTAACCCAAAATATTATATTCGATTTTATTATATTCTGATTTTATTAAGTCAATAAACGCGAAACTTAATATTATTACAAAAAAATTATAGCAACGTTAAAATATCAAACAAAAACTCAACGCTTAAAATGAATAACAATTTGGTACTTACAACAAAAACATTAACCAGGCTCGATTTACAATTTCCGTAGGTATTGTTATTGAGTGTACTGCTTGGAATAAGCAAGATAAGACGATGCGACAAACATAAGCGAGGGAGCGAGGCAGTTATACAACGCTGTCTTCATCTTTTATTTATATTTATTTATTTTATTTATTGTACAAATAGATCGCGAAGTAGCTCCTCCGGCATCTACTGAATAACAGCGCTGGGCACTCCAATGTGCATGCAGCACAAGTCGGTTGAGAAATGCAACCTGTAGAGGAGAATATCCGGACAGCCGCCGTTCGGACAGACATACGAAGGCATTTTCGCCTAAGCTACAACGGAGATAATTCTATATGTTTCAATTATACATAGAAACACCCAGACCTGAGACAAATACTCGCAGATCGGACAAACATTCGTCGAACGCTCCTTCTGCGTCTCAGCCTAGCCAATCACGCCACAGAGGTCATCATACCTTTTTCCTGGAG
Source organism: Lampropteryx suffumata (assembly GCA_948098915.1). Classification (NCBI taxonomy): domain Eukaryota; kingdom Metazoa; phylum Arthropoda; class Insecta; order Lepidoptera; family Geometridae; genus Lampropteryx; species Lampropteryx suffumata. Next base: position 1,414,868 of record OX402551.1, read on the forward strand.
GTTTGATCGAAATGTCGTTTAACGTAGAGATAGCTGAGTGCGACGCCGAAGTTGGCGTTGACGTTGGCCGTGCAGGACTTCCACCGCGGCGTGCGCGCCTGCAGCCCGAACACGGCGCGCGAGAACTCGAACCCCAGCGCGCGGAACGAACGCAGCGTCATCGGAGCCACCGTCGAGAACACGCTCCACCATAGGAACCGTTCTGAAACCGTACTCTTATTATCTAACTGCACAAACTAACATAAACAAACTATAGTACTGTGCCTACATCCAGGCACTATTGCAATGAACATCTAATAAATCTACCTTTCATTTATAAACACGCACAACAATACTCAGTAGAGAACATGCCATATACGGCACAATACATTGTACACCTAGGCGAGAAAGTGCCCAATTCTTATCGAGTGTGTCAGCCGAGGGCCTTAAAACACACGAGGTAGGAATCGCACTTTTTCCCGAGTGATACATAGTGCTTTATATCACACCTACGAGGAATAAAATCTACACTATCACTCGACGACATTCTATAGAATTAATAATAATTACCAAACCCAAATTCATAATTCGAAGAAGTTCCCGCGCATGCCTTTATTACTTGGGTTCTTTTTTCAAAATATTGTTCGGAAATCGGAATAGGAATAAATCATTTGGCGGACTTGGAGTAAAAACTTTTTGACGTGATCAAAACGAAAAAAACCATAGCTACCGGCTGATTTATGAAGAAATTAAAAAAAAAAAACGGGTTGCACTCCGGGAGTGCCAACAGAAGTGAAAACTTATTTTGGCGCGTTAGAGTTTAGTAATAAATCACATCAAAATCAGTAATTATGACGACTGCCAATCAAATACTGAACGAACACAGATGATACAATATTTTTTGTTCAGAATGTAGAAAAAATATCTAAAAAATATAATTAATGTAGGAACTTATACCTACATTACAAGTAGCCTATGTCCTTCACCAAGGTCCCATTTATCTCTATACCAAAATTCATCAAAATAAGTTACGTAAAAACGTAACAAACAGACAGAGACGATTTTCGATTTGACGATTTTGACGACAGAGGTCGTCAAAATTAATAAGTGTTTATGTCTGTCTATATCTAAAAGTAGTCCTCCGTAGCATAATCTGTCAGTCAGTATACTTGCAGCGGTCACCTGTCTAAGTGCTCACGTGTCCCCGCAGAGCCAGACTGTATAATGCCTGCACGCACTGCTTTCACTTACATATGCTTTACTGCGTTTAATATAACATGTGTTACAACTAGCTGTTGTTACGTAGTGCGTAGATCAAAAGCAGCTTATAATATCAAAGTCAAAGTAAAAATATTCATTACAATCACAAGGATCACTTCGAAATGTTTTACATACTAGGTGAATTTAGGTGCCAAAAAGGTGAACGGCCGGTCAGCTCCGTTGGTAGTAGCTCTGCCTTCTGCGCTGTAGTTTAAGGGTTCCATTCCCTCATCCCTCATCCCCATTCCCAAGATAAACATTTGAGTGAAGAACATAGGTGTTTGTGCTGTGTCTGGGTGTTATAAAGTATAATAAGTATGTATTTAAAAATACTTATATAAATATTCTATCAGTCATCTGGTCGCCATAATACAAGCTTTGCTTAGTTTGGGACTAGATGGTGTTGTGTGCATTGGCCAGGAATATTTATTTATATTTCCTCCCAATCCAAGCCCGAGAAGAACTGGCAAGAAACTCGTCCTGGTCCTAGCGGTTTTTTACACGATCCATCTTATAACTACCTTAACTACGAAAAACTAATACAAGAGAGTTAATACATTTCAAATGTGTCAGTTAACTGTCTGAGGGCAGAGCAACATGAGGCCATGCGTTCTTATCAATATTATAGTCATTTATATTATACAAAGATCTGTGCTCAAGGTCATGTTCCAGTAACCCTTCCGTTATTCCACTGTATCCTTACGCATTTCCTCAAACACTTAGTGTCCGGCAGCTCTACTTGCAGCGGGTTGCATTGGCGTTCCACAGGTCTTTCCGTTCTGATTTTCATGCTCTCTCCTCCACGGAAAACCGGCGGGTGAAAGTCAAAGTGCCAGTGGTCATAACCTCTTTTGCAAGACGTTTCAAATATTATGCTTTCCCATTTTATACCGCTGCGTTTGTAAACATTGTGACCTAAACTGCTCTCCTTGGTGTAAAGGAAAAGAAAATGGTTTCTCACGCTACACTACGACGGAACGGAAAACATGCTGGAAGTTCTGATCTGAGCTCTCTCGTAGTGTTAAAGAACACATTAAATAAGGAACACCACAGCTGGTCGTTTTTAGTACCTATTATGTAGATTTTTGTTTTTTTTTTGTTTGCTTTTCTCCTGGATTGTTCTACTTGTGTCTTGCCTTGTTTATGTGTTATCTGATTTGTTTTATCTTTAAAGTATGTAGAAATCGCTTATCTTATGCCTCTGGTCTCCCGCAATACAGGCTTGCCCTAGTGCGGGGACTACCAGTAAGTTTGAAAATACTGTATTTTTTAATTGTTTTCATGGAAAATAAATGAATTTGTATTTGTAATACGCTTTCTTCAAAAAACTTCTTCTTTCTTCTATACCATGTTTTATTCAATACAGTTTAGCCATTAGGTATTGTGTGGTTAAATAACACACAAAAAGTCAAACGTCTATACAAATTATCATATCATATCATATTTTTAGGGTTTCGAAGTCCACAAGGAACCCTCATAGTATTGCTATGTCTCGCAGACTAATAGTTTTATCGTGATAAAAAAAAAACTTATTAGACCTTATTAGTGACCCCTATAAAGTTAATAAATCTTTTATGGGGCAAAGTGTACGCTTCTATAGCAATGTCTCAAGCGAGGTGTTAGATTTGTCGATTGGCAAATTTAAAAACGAAATAAAACAGAAACTGGTGGCAATTCGTAGTTCATTTCTAAAATTTGGAATTGTCTAAAATATATTTAGTTTGTCATAAGATTTGTAAAACCTATTTGGTTGGTACCATCTAACTAAATTAGGAACGCTTAATTAAGTTAGATAAAATTAATTTAGGATAAGTTGGTAACAGCAGAATACCAAAGGTTAATTTGACAGTTCAAAACCTAATTTTTGCTAAAATTAGTTCGGTTGGTTCAACAGAATTGAGGCCACTGTCTATTAAAGAGATTATAAAATATCAGATTACTTAGATGATAAAAAAGCTTGGGATGAATCTGCTCCAACTCGACTCGGCATCCGTAACAAAATTGACAAGGATCATACAAAAAGAGTTAAGACCAGACAAGTTTCTTGCCGGATTCTTCTTGAACTGGGGTTAGGAGGAACCGGCACCTAGATTCACTAGCATGTAAGACCTTTGGCTTTGACTTGACTGTAAAAAAATATAGGGATACTTGCCCATTCATGTAAAGTGAGATTGTTTTTTTAATATTTTACTAACCCATCGTATGGCATATCATTGAATAGATATTTTAAAGATACTACGAGTTTTCTTACATATAATATAGACATTCAAAATTGCAATGCTAACGCGTTCTATTTTTTTCCAGTGGCGCCATCTAGTTTGTAATATATAAAAAAACTCTTACCAATAATAACAGGTTTGGTGTCGTTGAGCAACACGGCTAGCTTCTGCAGATACGGTAAGTCCATAACAATGACTCTGTCTTGTAATGGATGTAAGGTGACGCTCGTGTTGGCGAATACCAGCTTTATGTACCCATCCCAGTCATGCTGAAATAGGTTTTAGTTGCATTACAATAAAGGTGGTTAACGTGTATTAAAAACCATTAGCAAAACTGTTTGTTGCTTCACTATAACTTATGTGCAAAAAAAGGCATGCGACAAATATAAATAATAAATAAATAATGCTGGACATTCCACACAGCGTCAAATCCCCAATGTAAACAGAGCTTGTGTTTTGGGAACCAAATGACTAATAAACTACTTATATAATAATATTTTTGTCGTTACATACATATTATAGATATAAACACTCAGACCTGAGACAAATACCTAAGATCATACAAACATTTGTCCCGCGGCCGGAATCGAACCCGCAACCTTCTGCATCTCGTCCGGGTCTTGACCCGTTGCGCCACAAATGTCGTCCATATAAGGTTTGGATAGGATTCTAAGGAGGTTATGACTCTAATCTACGCTAAAAAGGAGGTCCATAAGGATCTATGGAAGTGTCTGCGAAACCTGAGGGTTATGGCATATTTCTTTCATAGGGTCCTACATAATACTTGACGTATGTTTATGATATAATTTAAGATGAGCCATTGCCCAATTCTGATCTAAGAGTAGGACACCTCCCCCGTTGTTCGTTTCAAAACCTTCAAAGCATATTAACGGCAGAAGTTAAAATGTGGTCTAATTATATGGGTATAAGATGGTGACTCACGTCTTTCCACTGCGCCGGCTTTCCAGTTCCTGAGAGGAAGTGCTGAACGCTCACTTCATGGAACAAATGTGTGCCACTCCGCCGCACTTCCACTGGAGTCATTATCTGGAACATTCAGCAGTTATGCCAATTCTAATAAAACACTCTAAATAGGACTCCTTAACTAAGACATGACTAGAAAACGTATATAGATCCTTAATAGGGAACATGGTGCGCTTCTACAATAATCACAATAATAATCTTCCTGAAAATGTAATGTAAGAATGCGTATTTTATTATAAATGACCACCTACTATTGATATGAATGCATGCCCTGATGTTGCTCTGCCTTTTCGACACTTAACAGATTCGCAATGTGTATACATGCGAATTAGGAAGATAACATTTTTATTTGATAAACCAGCACACACGTACAATCAAAAGACAACAAGATATTTGACAACCTCTGTGGCGCAGTGGGCTAAGGTCTGGCTGAGACGCAGAACGTTGCGGGTTCCATTACCGCCGCGGGACAAATGTTTGTATGATTTGCAAGTATTTGTCTCGGGTCTGGGTGTTTTTTATGTATAATATGTAGGTATTTGCAAATGGTACCCATAACACAAGCTCTGCTTACTTTGGGGCCAGATGATGTTTTGTGAAATGTCCGGGATTATTATTTAAAAAAAAAATGGGTAGCTCAGCGATAATATTGCAACACAGATTTTCAGCTATTAAACCAAGTGATATTAATATATTAATATATTATATTATATTAGATATTAATAGTGATATTAAGTGATTACCCTAGAGATGACGAGAAATCGAGTGGAATACAACATTGAGTGTACTTACATATTATGATTGAGCATCTTGTTTAAGTTTTATATCAAAATTTTCGTCATCAGAAGGAAGGTCATACAAGACACTCGTCTTTGTTCTAAGACAAAGACGAGTTTCTTGCCAATTCTTCTCGGACTTAGGATTGAGGAATTGGCACCTATATTCACTGCATATAAGACGGTTCAAAATTATCGTTTTGATTTCATTGAATAAAACTGATTTGAAATTGAGGATCATCGTCATAATCGACCAGCAATAACTTAATGCTAGACGTGAGTATCTCCCAAGGTGCGTCACTGATTCCCATATTATTCTCTTCTCATCCACGTGCTGCCAGACATTGTACAAATCATCACTCTATCTTGCCGGAGAGCGTCCTATAGGTACAACGTTTGCCTCGAACGCGTTCTTAACGCTAGACTACACGTTCTTCTAACGATCGATTCTTCGGCATACATAACCGGTCAACTACCTATTCAGTCTGCTAAAGTGGCTAAAGTGGTTACAAGGGTGGGTTAAATAAAAACTACCATAGATGCAAGGATCTTAGAGATAGACAGACAGATCTGTTTAGCACACAACACACAAAATACAGGAAAAGAACAAAACGTATGTTAATAACAGTGAAAAATATGTGTGTGTGTGTGTATGCCACAGAAGCAAACTAGACTCGACTCAGCAGAATGAATTCGCCTTTTTGAGACTATAACTATCACAAGACCCTGTGAGAATACTTCTTAAAACAGCTGAGAGGTTAATAAATAAGGTTCCATTCAATAATAGATATTCTTCCCCCTTTGCTTCCAGGTCAGCATTTGTTTAGTTTGATTTATAACGTGACACGAGAAGAAAACTGACCGATATAATTAAATAAAAATATTGGAGGACAACATCATTGAGCCCCAAACTAAACAGCTTGTATTATGGTGACCAGATGACTAATAGAATATTTATATATTTTTTTAATACATACATAGGTATGATACTTTATAACACCCAGACACAGAACAAACACCTATGTTCATCACTCGAATATTTGTCCTGGGAGGGAGTCGAACCCTCAACCAATAACGCAAAAGGCAGAGCTGCTACCAATTGAGTTAGCAGGCCGATGATGATGAAGTAATCTATATAAGGAGCTGAACTTGACATGGGACTTTCTATTTTAGAAATCAGAGAGTCAATAGTACAGGAAACCCAAATAACCGTAGGTTTGAATTGGGGTACAATGTTAGGCCTGATACTATTAAACACATACCGCAGCCAAAGCCTTGCTGAAATCCACGATATCGTCGGCGAACTTGTCGGCGTCGGTAGAGGGGTCGGCGATGGCGATCATAGCGCGGATGTACTTGCGGTACTCTCCTAACTCGTGCGCAAACTGCTCGGGTTGGAGCAGATAGCGTTCGCTGAATCCCGGAGATACTTGCTCGATCTGAATTTAAAATTGTATTTTTTCATATTAAGCCACCAAGCATACGGTTCAGTTGGATGGATGGTACCTTAACTTATGGGCGCTTGAAATACAAGAGGCATCACATGCGTTGCTGACTCTGAGACATATTTTGTACCGATCAGTGATGACACTTCCTCAAATGCCATTCAAAGTTGAACACTGTACTATGTAACAAAAATAAAAATATTTTAGATTTTGATTTTTTTGAGAACTTGTAGGTACACTGCTGCTTGGAGGCATATCTAATTAATATCGAATTACCCTAGATATAAAATATTTACACTGATATGACCCAAGAGCTGGCTCCTATCTGGCTCAGCGTATTAGCATTGCCATTCAACGTGGTAATGCCGCCAGTTTCTTGGGAACGCTGCCCTCTGGCAGTGATCTGGATCAGTTGAGCTACCTATAGATCGTTTTAAACGGTCCTTAGATAACTGAACTGTTTCACGTGTATTTTATATTATTGTATATTAATTTGTACATTTCTGTAATTATTTCTGTATTTTACACTGGCAACATTATAAACAATAATTCCAAGGCAACTATTTAGTAAGTACCTAACCTAAAGGTCGAATTGGAGCAACTCATTTTTCTGAATTGCTCCATATCGCGAGGAACCGGGTAGCGGTATCGCTATACAATATTACAGTGAATTGCTTGATGTTGTCGTGACGTAATATGCATGTACTAAGCAATTTCAATTGCCTGTTAAGCGTATCGTTAAGGTCACTACAGCCTTCAATGACACTAAAGCTCAAAAAGTACAGTACAAAATATTCAGCTTGAAGGCAAAATAGAAAACACTACAATGGTAGACTAGACACTAGAAAGATCCTTACCGTAAAGCCCTATCAGATTTATCGTATAACTTACCACAACTCTGTTTCTGCTGGTATTCCTCACATCCTCAGTGACCTGTACACTCAGCAGCACATTCAGCCCTAACAGTCTCCGACTTCGTCCAGATGTCAGTTCCCATGAGAAGTTGCTGCTGGCTTCAGCGGGCGGTAGAGGTGGGAGGTTCAGTTTCGCGAGAATGTTCTGGATGGGTTTGATGCCTCCTTCTTCTAGTGCATCTAGAAACAACAGTCACGGTGTATTGATGATGCGCGGTTTTCTATCTGTAAGATTGTCTGTCAGTAACGAGGCCACTTTATGTGCAAATTTTAAGATTGCTGAGATTCCATAATTATTCGTCAATTCGCCTTACCTATGTATATGCAAATCTTGTACTATGGGACCCAGATGATTGATAGAATACTTATGTACTTTTAAATACATACATATTATACTTATATACCACCCACAGACAGAACAATCAACAAAGTTCATTACAAAAATTGTTTTCTTGGGTGGGAATCGAACCCTCAACCAACATCGTAGAAGGTCATGCTTACAAGGCCTACTACCAACTGAGCCGAGAGGCCAGTCAAAAATACATTTACATTCATCCACATTACAGATTCTGGCAGTTATTATTATAAAACATAGCAAATGTGATAGTTAAATAGGCAACAAATCAGCATGTGCAACAGGAACAGACCTGCAGCGCTGAATTTCAAGGCACCAAAGAAAATAATTGTGTTGTAGTCATAAAATAGGTTCTATTATAAACAGTAACTCACCTGTATCAACACAAGTTTTGTACAAAACTTTAGCTTTCCTCACGCTGGTAGGCAGATCCTCTGCATCATCAGCCTCCAGCAGCTCGCGCAGGTCTGTGACGAGCTGCTCGCGGAGCCGGGCCAGCTGGTCCCAGGAGGTCGCCCACTCCGGGACCGGGTTCTTCTTGATCCAACCTCCACATGCGAACTCGTAGAAGTCTGTGCATGGGTCTACGTCTCTGTTCAGCGCTGATAGAACCCTTGAAGCTGTGGAGATAAAGTTTTTTCTTGCTTATCAATGGGAAAAATCGTTGAATCGGACGGAAAGATTTTTGAATACCAGTGGATATTAATTTATTGCGGAACCGGTAGTAATAAAAAATGTGGGTTATTCGCGAGCCGTCCCATAAAACGTTGGACAAGATAGCATAATACACAAAAAAACGAGTTTAATAATAAATTTAAAAGCTAAAGTGAAAAACAGTCAATAGTTCTCACCAGTTTCATAAATACTGGAGTCGGAAGATCGTGCGAAAACGGAAACCAGTAAACTTTGGAAACAAAACGTAAATAATAATAAATTCATCTTATTTTCAGATAAATTGTTCTAACAAATAATCTGTTGGACGTGCTTTTCCTAAGAAGGTGTTGATCTAATAATCGAATATTAAAGCCATCATAAAGGATGAATCAATGCAATTGCGTGTCATATCTGTAGCAATAATTGTATGTTATTTCGCTGTTGATTAGGTATACCACGAGTCCTCTCAATTACACAAAATGCGCACTTGAAGTGAAATATTGCGAAGTAGATCACGCAGTAGTTATAAATTAGAGGGAAAATGGCGCAGTAGGTAAACATAATCACGTTTTACTTACCAACCTACATGTTTATTTTATTTCTAGTATGCATTAGTTATTGAACATTCATAAGATTGTATTTGACGCTCGTTAACAAGTGCGTGCGGTTCACGAATCATGCAAAATTTGCGACAGCAGCGCCTGTCTTATGTTTTGCAAACAACATTATTCAACTAATTAGAAGTAGGTATTTACGTTCTAATAGTTATAAAAACACATAATAAATACTCACTACAGATTTACATATGTATTACTATTATGCCACAGTTAATCATTTCAGAGTAAACGATTTGTTTGATCACATTTCATTATAATTGCGACTGGCGTAGTTAATAGAGTTTAACAACATACCTACCTTGTATCTATGTTTGAATATTATTAAGTCTACTGTCCATTAAACCATTAGATACGCATGCGCCTATCCGTATTTTCCTAGCTGGTTCAAATACGTTGTCGAGTTTCGATATCGTCACAAACTTGACGACCACTGTGGCGCAGTGGGCGATGGCCCGCACTTGACGCAGAGGATTGCAGTTTCGATTTCCGCCACGGTACAAATGTTTGTATAACCTATACTATAATATCCTAATCATTACATAGTATAAAACAAAGTCGCTTCCCACTGTCTGTCTGTCCCTATGTATGCTTAGATCTTCAAAACTACGCAACGGATTTTGGTGCGGTTTTTTTAATAGATAGAGTGATTCAAGAGGAAGGTTTATATGTATAATACATGCATAATATAGTAGAGAAACACTGATAATTTTAGAGGTTAGCGTATATGGGTTCAACGTATTAACTACTGAGCAGCAACGCGTGGGCGGGTCAGCTAGTAATATTATAAATGTGAATGTAAGTTTGTTTGTTACGCTTTCACGCGAAAACTACTTAACCAATCATCATGAAACTTTGTACAAATATTCTTGAAGGTATTAGAAGTACCTAACATAGGATACTTAAAAAAAAAAAATTTTTACGAAAGATTTTTATATGGCAAAGCAATGTTTGCCGGGTCAGCTAATAACTATATAAATATAAGTAGTATATCAGTCATGTGGTTCCCATAGCACAAGCTCTGCTTACTTTGGGGTTAGATGATGCTTTGTAAAATGTTTTTTTTTTGTCATTATACGTATACCTACTGCGAGTACTTACGAGAGGGGTTAGACAAGACACTCTTTCTCTTGACGTTAACGCTTCCGGAAAGGTATGGATTGTATGGATATGACTCTAACTTGTGATAAGTTACGTGACTGAAGCGTAACTGCTGCTGTCATTTCCATACAATTTGATCGTTCCGCAATGTCGTTTAGCGTAAAAGATAATTACGTTTATAAACTTAAAAGAAAACCGACTTAATTTATATAAATATACGAAATTTCATTTACTTGGATGACATATTTTTCCCACATATTTTAACGACCTCTGTGGCGCAGTGGGCTAAGGTTCGGCTGAGACGTAGATGGTTGCGGGTTCGATTCCCGCCGCGGGACAAATGTTTGTATGATCTGCAAGTATTTGTCTCGGGTCTGGGTGTGTCTATGTATAATATGTATGTATTTACAAAAAAAAAGTATATAAGTAGTATATCAGTCATGTGGTACCCATAACACAAGCTCTGCTTATTTTAGGGCCAGATGATGCTGTGTGAAATGTCTGAGATTATTTATTATTTATTTAAAAACCAAATGACTAAACAGATTTTGGTAAAATTTATATGGGACCAATCAGAAAGCACTTTCACACAAAAAAATATTTTTTTCAAATCGGGTGATAAAATAACTAGTACTTAGTTAACAAGACAAAAAACAATTTTGAACCTCCTCTTTTTTTAAGTCGGTTAAAAACTAAGCGTGATCAGTCTCGACCCCGGTCGGTAATTAAGGTACCTTCCTACCTGGCCAGTACGCAGATAATGGATGGACGACAGCTTAAAGCTATTAGTGCATTTAACATAATCGCTATGGAATCTAAACCATTTGAAGATGTCATGTAGTAATTATAGTTTTGCAATAATTAGGTACATTATGTATGCATGTATTTTGCATTCATTAGCCTATTTGCATATATTGAAGAAGTCACTCGATATAATTTACTAAACTGCGTTTGTCATCGAGACACGTGCCTGTTATGTTGTTAGGTAATAAATAAGTGGGTAGGCAGCTTGGCACGTACTTAGGTTGCTTTTATGGTGTGAAAAACACCAGGAAAGCAGAAATGCGGTAGGTAATGCTAATGAATGACTGTACAAAGCAATTTGTGTCGTGACTATGTTTACATTTTAGAGGTAGATAGGTAATCTTTAATTTAATTTACGATTGTCAGTTACTTTCGCATAATTTATAATTTTGAATTATGAAACCTTTAGCCAAAACTTTATTTATTTAAGGGGTAAAGGCTTAATCGTGTTAGGTAGTTAGATACCTACCAACTTGTAATACTGATACAACATTTCAATCTTTAGTTTGATTGTAACTGGAACAAGTCTTGACAAGGTAGATTAGTATTACGTGCCTTCGGTTTCTATCTCAGATCAAACAAATATAAAGACCGAGTGCCACGAACAACCAATGTTAAGCCTCAAAACCATGCTCTTCTTTATATACACGTTCCATATAAATACATTCCCTGACACGCTTCATGTCACGGATTCACCACAAAACAGAAGGAAAGCATTTTTATTTTTTTTACGATATTTACTAGACGACAACAGGACATGCACTACAGAAAAAATATTAATACAAATATGAATGCATGTACTACGAGCAAGGAGCATAATTTGATTGTATGTGGCTGGGTATACGCTGGGTACCCTATGTATATATCCGCACGGATCCACATCCTCAAAACCATGCTCCTTTGTGTAAATAAGTATAAGTTACACAGAGGAGCACGGTTTTGAGGATTCACTTTCGTTGAACGTCGCGCTCCATCTTTATACATAATTGATTGGTCTGAGGTTTCTATTCATATGACAGCATCTCTAACAATCAACATCAACCTTCCGTAATACCAATTCATCAATAGTAACTGAAAGCTATTAGTATCAATGTTTTGATAGTATCAGAATTCCATAATCGCCCGGCTGGTGATCTAGACGAAATGTCAAATGAAAATTACTGCAGTAGTCACGTGACTTATCATAACCGTATGTCAATTCGATACAATTTGAATTCCTCAGGGATGAACGTCAAAAGAAAGTGAATCTGGCCCTCTGATCGCTGCCAGTAATATTGTAATAGTTACCGGCACGTTCTGGTGATGGAATTGAATTGAATTGACAAAAACTTGCCACGATTATGAGCACCTCCATGATTTTGAGGTGAGATAGTACTCGTCAATGCCACTACTGGTGTGCACTATACCCTGAATGTGCACGAAAAGAGCTTCTGAGAAGAGCTAGTTTCAAATAACTATTGACACGATGATAAGAATCTTGAATGTTATAAGTGCAGAGTTGTTATCTTCAGTCGTTCACTGTAACTTACCTGTAGCTACACAATCCTCGCTAACACAAGGCCGTGGAGCGCGATACTCGGTCAGAACCAGTACTATTGTGTAGATGGCGAGTGCTACGAGCGACAGGCCCAAAGCAGCGATCAGTACAGACGAGCAGCGAACTGTGCGTTCTCTGAAACAAAGGGAAACGTACAGTTTGTATGTGAAACAAGAAAGTCACTGAGATCATTGAGCCTCAATAAACTACACAACACGGAATTGGCAATACTAATTTGTTAGCAAGTTTTATGTAGAGGTATAATTTGTCTCAGGTCTGGGTGTGTTTCTATGTATACAAAGATATAAGTAGTAGGTATATCAGCCATGTGGTACCCATAACACAAGTTCTGCTTACTTTGGTGCCAGATGATGCTGTGTGAAATGTCCGGCATTATTAAGAACTCCATTATTGCAAGTTTAGCTGATAGGGTCTTCTTGACCAATATGTATAGACGATGGGTGCAAATCGCATCCTGATAGCTAGTAGATACCTAATTAGTATTATTTTTTATTCTAATTTTTGACTTTATCTTATATTATGTGTTTTTATTTATACTAAGATAGGTTACTTTAATATGGATCTTGTGTCTGAATAAAGAATATTATTATTATTATTTGTTTATTTATTCTATCACGTAATGCTAATACGTAAGTAGACTGTCCTGGATAATCTCATGTCAATTAACAAAAGAGTACTAGATTTTAACGCCAAATTAGCTAAATGTGATAATGAGTTAGAACATTAGACATTGACTTGGCTGGTTGAACGAAGTCTTATGCAAAAGATTCACATGTAGGAAAATTTCTCTACTTATGTGAATCTTTTGCGAAAGACCAGACACTATATTAGGTATGATGAGTGATCACAGGCAGGTAAATGATTCCAATGACAATGTATCCTTTTTTGGTCCTTTTTCGATTCATCTTTTTCCTCAAACTTTGCTTCATAGGGTCCTACTATATAGGTTGTTTTAAGTGGTCTAACCACTAAAGCTAAAGGAAAGCTTTGGAAAGCTTTGGAAAAGCTTTGGAAGTTCCCGGTAATCTGCTGATTCGTGAATTCTTGACAGAGATTAGTTGATAGTTGATTAGTCCAATATTGTTGATAAAAGTGACATAATTCATCAGTAATCAGAGATACGAGTCGGTTGCGACATGACAGGTACCAGTACCGTTATGGAGTGCAATTTGGCGTTAACTGAGTGGAACACTGGTCGCATTTTGTGTCGTCAGTACCCTAGTGGTGATCTTTATCAAGACGATTTGCACTTTCGCTTCTTTCATACGAGTTATTTGTATACCTATGCTATAAGTATTGTACTTATGTAACTCTAGTTAACGTGCAGAAATGTGCTTCTCACAGTGATGCATCATTATCATAACCAAGAGAGAAGACCATTCTCTGAGAGAGGTTTATAGAACTGATATCCTGTGTAAGTGTAAGTAGTGTGTGTAGGTGTAAGTTTGCTGTTTGTGTAGGTATTCAAAAAATGTAAACAGGAGCTTGTTTCACAAAAGGCAGGAAGGGTTATATCACATTTTACAACTCTCAACGCCTAAGCTTTGTTCGCAAAAGCTTGTCATAAGAACTCGTGGTTTGGGATTTCCCTCTCATTACCATACTACAACATTATTCTCCGAAGGTCCATCAACAATGACTATGTCTCACAAGTCTTCCTCAGAATGGGCTATAGACCGCAAACTTTCCGTCTGTTTTGGCGCGCCACGTGTCCCATCAATCATCAGGCCATCAATCTCAGCCAAGAGTCAGTGGCTTCACAAGGAAACATTAACAGCTTGTGGTACATACTTGATAGTTTATTATGTAGTCGGCACGTGCGTAGAATGTATTATAGTTTCGGAACTTTGGAACGAGTATCAGTCACAGTTAGGCGAAACGTGATTTTAACGTGATAATTCGTTGGATGATGACTTGAATTCAATCGAATCTAGGGTATATTTTATGAGGCACTTACAAATATACCTACTCATAGACTATAACACTCTATAAGCTCAGCGGAAGCGAGTTTCGCTTAAATAGGTATTTTCTACATATAGCTAGGTTCTACAAATACATTTTGCGAACGTTTATAACAGGATTATTTATATCGATGTATCTATGTAACAATGGGCCCGGAGCTACAACACAACGCAACCATGAATATCATCTCAACTCAGCTATTATTCAATCGGAAAGTGAAACTGTTCCGTCGATATTGTGCTGTTCCGCGACTCAGCTTCTAGGAAGTGCAGATTCTGAATACGAAGTGTACCTACCTATACTTACGTGGTTATTTATGCCGAGGCAAATCATAGCTTTTGATTCAGTGAGAAAGCTTTAGTACTGAAGCTGCTTTCATTGTTTAGAGTTACGTAAGACAATTCATATTACTGGGACTTGAAAACTGGGTAGCATTAACTTTGGCAAAACTGTGGATACTACAAATAAACGCCCTCAACCAAAAGAAGAAGAAGATCATGGATGCCGTCTTAAGGTCAAAAGCAGTCAACTAAAACAATAACGAAAAGGCGAAATAGGTAGCCTTTTGTCTCCTGAGAGATTATTGTTGCCTAAGAACTTTATCTTTCTCGTATCCATAACGCCTTACGTAGGAAGTGAAACTAACGAGTTTAATTGATACTTCGTCACAATTGCGTTTGTTTATAGCTATTACACGTAACAAATTACGTGGAACCACTACGTGCACTTTTAATAGTTTTCATGCTCAAGTGCGACCAACGAATTGTCAATTAGGTAAGTACCATGTATGTAGCATTACCTACGTGCCGGCGAGTAGGACCATAAAGCTATCTAGCTATACTAAAACAACAGTTGTACACTTAAAAACAAAAGCCTAATGTGAAATCTAGGCTTCGAAAAGCATGACCGATAAACACATATGCTCGTATTTGCATAACTGTGTCGAACAACAAAACAAGAATATTAGTTGGTAAACAATACACGAAACAAAGCGCTTTTATCTGTGACGATACACTTTCTACCGAATCACACGTTTGCTGTGGAGCTTGGCTATAGTGACTATTGTGATGTACTTGCACGGAAAGCAGAGGAAATGTAGAATGTGAAAACGAAAGTCTAGATTCTTAAGGAGATCTATGAGTCATTTAGCCGTGTTTTGGTTATAATAGCATTCCTATAATAAGTTACATAAGGCACCTTACCTTATGCTAATTGTACACTAAATTGCTAACTCGACAGAGGGTTGGAATAACTCATGTCAATGTTACTGTCATAAGTCCATAAGCATACTATTTTCAGATCTAGCGTCTTCAAACTAGACGTTGCCTCGTAGACTTTATCCACATCACACCTTCTAATCATACAATCAATTAGGTATACACTTCTTTTCCGACACGCACTCGCCTATCATTAGCCTCTGATTGGTTTGGCAGTAGTAATCAGTTCACGGTTGGGTTCATAGGCCGTAGCTTCCTATCATTAGAAGTAGTAGTCGCATAGTAGTTACTGTCTAGTCTGTGATATTGCTGACGCAGTATAGTGTTAATAAAGGGTTCTGTCCACAAAGGCAACCGCAATCAAATTACTTCTTACCAGTCTAATTATTTGTGACATGTCAGCGTATTAAGTATCGAAGAATCTCTCATAATGAAGCTTACACCTATCTTGCTATGGAAATAGTTACGTACTACTAAAGATGACCAATCGTCTTCGCTCTTTCGACCATCATCATCATCTACAGCATGTTTCACCTACTGATTCTGAATAATAATTTCCAAAAACTCGCCTCGGCTTCGCACAGGTGAATTGTGTGTTGATAATAATAATGATGATGTTGTGCGAATTGTCAATGAATATTTATTTAATTATACACCTAAACCTTTAGGTAATTTTTAAATTTATTATTCAGTATCGTTCATTAGTTTTCTATGTCGTTGGCAATAGAATAATAGTCAGTCAGCGTATATCGTCACGTACCTACTTAATTCCACATATTCAACGTCGTCGCTTCAGTGGACAGTGGTCCTGCATTAGTGGAAACAGTTAGTGCAGCTGTAGCTCGGATCAGGTGTCGATAATCAGGTTCATTGCCACAAAACGGTGGTCGAGTCGCAAATCTGTTATTAACGCGGGGCACGTCCGCAGTCGCCAATAGCTTTCAAACGGTCTGTACCTACACTACAGCATAAGTTGTAGGTACTTTTATCAGGAAGTGGCAGCGGTGTATCAATTTCATAGCGACATCCTAAAGTATGGGGAAGACATAGACGAACGCATTGACTATATTATTTGCATACATTTTAGAGGCTTAATGCGTATATGATTGCCTACCCGAGCGCATGGTCGAATATTCAGTAACAAATTAAAATGATATATTTGATGCTATTGAACGTCCATGTTGTTATACAAAGCGTGTATGTCAAGGCAGTTTATAGGCAAAGGTTATCTCACAGTTAGTACGGAACTAGACACTATAACACAGGTTATCAGATCACGCGCTTCCCGTGGACTACATGCACTAATAGCCCTTTGTCACCAAAACCACATCTGACTCATGGCTTTGGGTAATAGATTGATACCGCCACGTTAGCAGGCATGTACCTGCCAACCTACTGCATTCAAGGATCAGTTTATTGAGCTAACGTTTAAGGAAAGCTTTATGGAAACAGAGGAACTCCCGCAGCTTCATTCGCAAACGAAGACCCCGATCGTTGTGTGTTTGGAGATCAAGTGCAGATATGGCCATGGCGTTTCTATGGCATTGCCCAGGTTAAATATGAACAGACTATTCTTCCGACAACAATGGAAGAAATATAAAGTCGACTGGACAATCTCTCAGATTTTTTAATTAAACTCGGCAGAGCATGCAGGTAAATTAAGTCTCTAAGTGGTTTCTCGTAGCCTCTGAACTTGAAGCCGTTGTATTTCATCGCAATCGCGGAAATGTTCATTCACAAAGGAATAAAAACAAAGAACGAAATGAATGCTGATTAATATTTATGATAGACTAGCGACCCGCCCCGGCTTCGCACGAGTGCAATGCTGATACTAAATATACTACAGAATGTCTTTATATACAACGTTATCTAAGAGAATAACATAGACTAAGAAATAGACATATACCATTGCGGACTTTTGTGTCGACCTTTTTAAGGTGTACAATACTGTAGTAGGTACATTATTTTGATCTATCTCGTAGGGTTCAGCAAGCGTTTGCAATGTAAGCGCAAAAAAAAAGGTTATTTACGACAGAACATTAGAAACCTCTAAAATTATCAGTGTTACTCTACTATATTATGCATGTTTTATACATATAAAGCTTCCTCTTGAATTACTCTATCTATTAAAAAAACCGCATCAAAATCCGTTGCATAGTTTTAAAGATCTAAGCATACATCGGGACAGACAGACAGCGGGAGGCGACTTTGTTTTATACTATATAATAATGATGCGAGAATTGCACTGTCTGCGCCCCGCGGCTTTCTCTGTGACTTGCTGAAATATTGCATAAAATGAAAGATAGATTTTAAAATAATTACAAAAATGTACAGAATAATAGATCCATAGACATAATGTTTATGTCTATGGGTTTATTTAAAATTGACTCCAAGAAATGGAAGAGTTTACTTTTTTTCTCAATTCGTTTTTTGTTTTTTTTTGTTACGTCTCATAACTCCGTCATTTATGAACAGATAAGAAATGTTATTTTTTCATGTGAAAGGATAGACTTCCAAATTTCATCAAAACCGGTTCAGTAGTATGGTTTATGCGAGTAAACCAAAATTGTTGTCAAGTCAAGTCAAATTCAAAAGATATTTTATTCAATACAAGGATCACTTTGAAACGTTTTACATACTAGGTGAATTTACGTGCCAATTCCTACTAACCCAAGCCCGAGAAGAACTGGCAATAAACTTGTCCTGGTCCTAGCGCTTTTTTTGCATGATCCATCTTAACTACAAACAACGAATACAAGATAGTTTATACATATCAAATGTGTCAGCAGAGCGACATGAGGCCATGCATTCTTATCAATAATATAGTCATTTATATTATACGCTTTTATCAAAATACTACATTTTATGTAAACTTTAAATTTCTTAATAGGTAGATAAGTTGCATTTTCAGGAAGCTTATTATAGAAGCGCACCGTGTTCCCCATAAAGGACTTATTTACTTGTTCTGGTCGAAACCTACGAATGTATAATTTGTTTCTAGATTTAGATGAAACCCATCTCTATTTTATGAGTGTATAGCAATGTTTGATATAATATATTGTGAAGCCATTGTGAGCATATTAATTTCTTTAAATATTTATCTAAAAAACTCTAGCTGTTTTATTCCATAAATTGCACGTATTGCCCTTTTTTGAATTACAATTATTTTTTCAATATCAGCTGCTTTTCCCCAGTGATTGATGCCATATGACATAACACTATGGAAGTAGCTGAAATAAAGTCTAGCTGTAGCTTCATCAGTAAGCCAACGCATCACACGAACTGCATTTGCAGCGGAACTAAACCTACCAGCAAGAATTTCAATTTGTGGTCCCCACTGTAGTTTTGCATCAATATTAAGACTTATTATTATTCTTGTAGAATCTACAAGATTCATTGCCTCCCCATTAATTTCAATGTTGGTCTAGCTATGAATAACATTTGGCAAAGTGAATTTGATACATTTGGTTTTTTTAGCATTTAGTAAAAGATTATTTACAGTGAATCAGTTAAGAACTAACGATAAGGATTCATTTACGTTATCGCAAATACTGGTTTTACCTCTATCAACTTTAAAAATTAAAAAAGTATCATCAGCAAATAAAACTATATCTCGAATATTTTTTTACAAAAAAAGTTAATTCGTTAACGTTTACCCTTTGTTTTAAAAACATTAACTAGGAACAAAAAAGGGCCTAGTATCGAATCCTGTGGTACCTCTAAAATAAAATAATATATGGCAATTATAATGTCATCCAAGTAAACGAAATTTTGATATATTGCTTTCCTGTGAAGCGGCGTTAACGAATTTCGAAAAATGATAATTTACTCAAAATCGTAAAATACTTTTAACTGCAAATAAGAGGTTCTCAAATAGGTTGTGTTTTTTTCGTTTTAGTTGTCTTTGTAGTTATGTGTAAATTTATGATATACTCGTACCTTTTGTCATGCCCAATCTACAATAATTGAATAACTACATCGCACCTTGATTAGCATAATGAGGAAATAAAAATGGATGTGTCATGCAACGGGTTTGCCAGCATTGTATCGGTAAAATTAATCACGAGAAATTATCGATGACATCCATCAGCTAATTTAAATTTAAGGTCCTTTGTAAGAGCCACTTCCTTAAGTGAAAATCCTATCAATTTACATGTCATAAATAACTGTGATGAACGTTTAATAAAGAACCAATTATATAGATAACTACTTCGCTATTTTAAACAAGTGGTCGCAGTCGGTACCGAATTATACGATGTTTTGAGTCATTGTTGGTGTTAACAACATTTTATAGGAACGTAGGTATTTATCCACTTTTAAAAACGAGACAGAACAAAGACAGATTTTACAACCTTCCTGGCAAGGTTGAAGGCTTTTTACTGATGAGCCTTCAGCGCTAACCACCAAGTGTAGTGTGGCGTGACTTAGGTACTGCATTATTTCGAAGAACCTCAGATGATGTGACCTCAGATACAAAGTGTATGATTATTTCTAGATTTCAAACATATACAATAGTGTACTTAGGTAGTATATTTAGTGCTAACAACACAGCACGTCATATAGTTAAATGGAACGGGGTCAGTATAATGCGGTCCTATCCTACTAATTATATTATATGCAAAAATTTAAAGTAGATGTTTGGATATTAACACGCTTTTATTAGCTTGGTATGTATGTATCTATGTATCGGAATCTTTGGAGTAACAAGGTCCCAAGTGACGTGTTAGATTTGTCGATTGGCAAATTTAAAAACGTAATTAATCAGAAACTTTCTAATAAAGCATATTATAAAATATCGAATTATTTAGATGACAAAAAAGCTTGGGATCTGCTCCAACTCGACTCGGCATCCGTAACAAAATTGGCAAGGATCATACAAAAAAGTGTTAAGACCAGACGAGTTTCTTGCCGGATTCTTCTTGAACTGGGGTTAGAAGGAACCGACACCTAGATTCACTGTATGTAAGAAGACGATTCAAAGTGGTCCTTGTGATTTTATTGAATAAATATTTATTGAATTGAATTGAATTTTGAACGTGATTTTTACCCCCTTCAAAACGTCGGATAGATTTGAAATTTTGGACACTTATCACGGACCGATTACAATGCAATAATTAAAATAGTTTGTCCCATTATCCTGAATGAATAAATAAATTATATAACTACTAACATTTAGTCAAAGCATTTTAGTAATATTATATGGTGTAGGTAATGTAAAAACCGAAATAAATGAAATTGAATTGAATTGAATTGAATTAAATGTGATTGTCAGAACAAAAAAACACGCTTTTCTAATAACACCGAACTAAAAAGTAGAAAATGAATAATAATTAAAAAAACTAGCTTTAATAGGAAAGAAAACTAAAAATTAGAAAATAATTTTCAATAAATTTATATTAAGAATAGTGTGATTAACAAATTAACTTACATTGTAGAAAAGCGTGGTGTTCTTGAAGTCAATTGTTATAATATTTTTATGTCAGATTATTAGATTTATTAATATTTTAAATACTTATATACTAAAAAGCGTAAAATAAAAACAATTATCAGTAAACGCGTTAAAAATTGAGGTTCTCGATTCAGTTGTATTTTTTATGTTTGTTACCTCATTTATATTCAATGAACTCGGGCTTTCTTTATGTAGGTATAATCATACTTGCAAAATACGTATAACTTTCTTGCTAAAATGCAGAAGCGATGCAGTTTTGGTGAAGTACCGTTGGTTTGTGCATGTCCATGTAATGCGCTAAGTTCAACAGACTTTTATAACTACGTGCTCTGTATAAGATACAGAACATCTAAATATATCTTATCTACCTACGTTTTCCGTAGATGTATGTATGTTTTCAGAAGGAGACGCG
This sequence comes from Lampropteryx suffumata, assembly GCA_948098915.1. Classification (NCBI taxonomy): domain Eukaryota; kingdom Metazoa; phylum Arthropoda; class Insecta; order Lepidoptera; family Geometridae; genus Lampropteryx; species Lampropteryx suffumata. The sequence continues at coordinate 1,436,571 of OX402551.1, forward strand.
TGACCGGAGACGCGCGAGCGCGTTGAAGTCTTTTATAGATACAACATTTCTGTACAAGATTTATCATGTCTGCAAGTATACAAAATGAAACAGTAGTTTGTTGTAAAATAAAATATTTCTAAGCAAGTAAGCATTTTACTTGCTTAGAAATGATCACTATAATACAAGGTATGCTTAGTTCAGAGCTAAGAGTATTGCGGGCATTGGTCCACCAATATATATTTATGATCACTTCCAAAACTACCCAATTAGTTTGTCATTTGCAAGGTGTGCGAGTTATTTTGGGCCGGGTGGCCGGGTGCCCGAACAGTATTCCGAACTGGTATTTTCATCGGGTTCAGGTTTTTAACATGGGCCAAAGGGTCAATAACATTTTAGTCCCAAAATTCACATGTTTATAAAAACTAGTTTCCCGTGCATTGTTTTGCAACTATGCATCGTATCGGGATTGAATCTAAGATTGATAGTCTTAGGTGCTGAAAAACATTAGATAGGTACTAGATATAGAGCAACAAACACCAAGCGTTACCTGATAATATTAGTATAGGTAGATATTAGATTCCTGTGGTACAAAATAAACCAAACCTAACCCAAAGCATTTCTCTATAAATAATGCCGGACATTTAACACAGCATCATCTAGCCCCCAAGTAAGCCGAGCTCGTGTTATAGAAACCACGTGACTGATATACTAAAAACACGCTAACCCAAGACAAATATTAAATTTTGCAGATCATACATACATTTGTGCCGCGGCGAGATCGAACCCGCAACCTTCTGCGTCTGAGGCGGGCCTTTGACCACTGCGCCACACAGGTCATCAATAATAGCCAGAAGATTTAACTGCCTAGTTACGTCATTAGTATTTAATTAATAATAATAATAATAATAATAATAATTTATTTCAAGTAAGATGTATATATTATACAAATACACATGATCTATTACTAGGAGGTACAAAGATATGTAGTAGAACTACCAGCGAAAACCAAACTAAGCGAGGAGCTTGTATCTTGGCCTTCTAGAGTGCATGTTACCATAATATGAGTACCCGACACTTGTGTTTGAGGGAAATGTGTGTTTATGAACAGACATATCTTACTGACTTATCGACTGGCCTCTCAGCTCAGTTGGTAGTAGCTCTGTCTTCTGCGATGTAGGTGGGTTCGATTCCCTACCGGGACAAACATTTGTGTGATGAGCATAGATGTTTGTAAATTAAATCTATATTTTAAATCTCTAGTCTATGGCAGAGCGGATAATTTTCGTTTAATATTCAAATCGCATTATAATAGTTATATATTATTATTATTATAGTAGATACAAATTTACATTCTAGTAGTCACTACTTACCTCTTTGTATTTTGCTAATCCTAATGATCCTTGTACACTTTAACATTTGAGACATACGAAAAACTTTGCTGTTAAAAACATTTATTATATATTATACGAATATTTTACAAAGGGATCTTAAAATAAATCTATCTAAAATATCTTAAAATAATAACAGATATGAACAGAATAATATAAAATACATGTGTTACAGTTGAGCAATCTAAGGACCGTTTAAAACGATCTATAGATAGCTCAACTGATCCAGATCACTGCCAGTGGGCAGCGTTCCCAAGAAACTGGCGGCATTGCCACGTTGAATGGCAATGCGTATTAGCTAAGCTAGACAGAAGCCAGCTCTTGGGTCCCGCAATGTATCTATCAGACGCCGTAAAATAATTTTGAATACGCGTTAGGCTCCTGTCTTGTCTCCGAAATTATTAACTCGATACAGGGCCACGTAGATTTTCATACTTTATAGCGATCAATCAACAATCATTGCCGAATTGCCCACCTAAAGCGTGAAAGGACCATTATGTATTAGATGGGGTTAAGATGTTATCTTAATAATGGCATAGGTTTACACAACAGCATCGCTTTAGTACTTAGCATAAATATATGGATGTGCTCATTTTATTTATAATACTAATAATAGCCAGAAGCTTTAACCACGTAGTCACGTCATGTCATAAAAGCACGACACAATTGTATATGTATTAAATGATGAATAGGCATATCTTACTGAGTTGTTGACTGGCTTCTCAGCTCATTAGGTAGCTCTGCTTTCTGCGATGTAGTTTATGGGTTCGATTCCCTCGCGGGACACACATTTGTGTAATGAACATAGATGTATGTGTGTCTGGGTATCATAAATAATGCCGGACATTTCACAAAGGATCATCGGGCCTCAAAGTAAGCAGAGCTTGTGTTATGGGTACCACATATACTACTGATATACTTTTTTTGTTAATACATATCATACACAGAAACACCAAGACCCGAAACAAATACTTGTGAACTTATAAACATTTGTCCCGCGGCGGGAATCGTACCTGCAACCTTGTGCATCTTAGCCGGGCCTTTCCGCTGCGCCACGTAGGTCGTCATAAATACCTACAATATATTTGTATTTAAAGATATATAGGTAAGTATTCTATAAGCCATCTAGTTTCTATAGTAGGTACAGGCTAGAATTTGAGCTAGATTGTGTTGTGTGAATTGTCCGTCCATTCTTATAATTATTTATCTAAACCTATCTTCATCATAATGGAAGGCAACATGGAAATCAGTTTTAGTCAATACAATTACAATGAGGTCCTAGTCTTGTGGCTGTGTCAACGTTTTACCAGCGACTTTTTCCTAGACGTAAATCCCGTAACACTAATGAACGAACCGAATTCGGTCTACGCTTAGTACGGGTTTTGATAGTTTACGGAAACTATTTATATAATTTCCGTATCGTTTGCTCCCATATATAAGTATACATTTACGTGCAGCAACTCTAGCGGTAAATTTGAAGAACTGAAATCAGCAGTAGGTACTTATCTGTCAAAGTTCCCCAACGGCAATCGCTGCTCCTAGCCATGTAGCCCTAACGAATCCGTTTTAAGTTACCGTAATACTAGCAACTTGATAACTTGCGTCTGACCGACGCCGAATCTTAAAGGTTAAACATCATCTCCATTATCAATAAAAGATCCAACACAAGTTTCCAATAGAAGTATTTCACTAGACAAACAAAAATACTTCCTGCTAACTATTGCGCTGAGCATGAGCAAGGTGCTTTGAACGTAAACTGCTTGAAGATCTAGATCTCAGCCACACGGAAGGCTGCTATTGGACATGCATGCTTGCACGATTGTTTGTCAAAAGCACCGGCTATCGCGTGTGGCTGGATGCTGAAACTACATGATATAATGCTATGCTGCTGGCCACTGACCATACGGTCAACACAGATCATCAAATGGCTTCCTAGTAGCAAATACTTAATCCTATTGGGCGTCTTAGAGGCGTCTTAAAAGAAATAAACACCTGCATTTACGTAATAAAACAGAAACTGTCTATTCAAGCATATTATAAAATATCAACTTATTTAGATGACAAAAAAGCTTGGGATGAATCTGCTCCAAATTGCTGCTCCGATCTGATTCGACCGTAACAAAATTAGCAAGGATCATACAGAAATGTGTTAAGACCAGACGAGTTACTTGCCGGATTCTTCTTGAACTGGGGTTAGGAGGAACCGGCACTTAGATTCACTAGCATGTAAGAAGACGATTCAAAGTGGTCCTTGTGATTTTATTAAATAGAGAATGTTTGGTTTGATTTGATTTGACATCCATGCAAGTATTCTCCTACTCCTAGCATGATAGTGGAATTTTTTTTTTAGTTCGATCACGCTGCAATTTGTATAGTTACTTACTAAAATTGTTGCTGGGATTGCGAAGTCCATGTTACATTACATACAACTCTCAATCGAATGCAGCTGCACTGCAAGCGAGTGTCACACTTACCTAGCTATCGGAACAGGTTTTTACCATCCCATTGTTTGCGTAATGACAGTTTATTTCTCCCATGACTTGATTGAGTTCGCGAGTTAGTAGGCATGTAGGTACCTATTTGGAATTTCCCAACTGATTGATATATAAATGCTGGTGCGAATCAGCGTTGGCCTACACAATTTCGTTAAAAGCTCAATAAGCTTCAACTAGCATCAAAGCATTGACTCTTTTTTTGGAAGTATCGGAATATGACGTCTCTTACCAGGAAGACAAAATGTTAAAGTGTCGATGCAAGGCGATATAGCGTCAGCGAGGGACACTTGACTCTTCCGTTACCTCACCTTCCGTTATTGAGAGATGTCTTCCGTAATTATTTAGGCAACTATAAAATGGAATATAATGCAAAAGTTTCCTCTAAGTCTAATATAATATACTAGCTGTTTGGCGCGCCTTTGTGCGCGTTAGATTAATTTTAAATCTGTATCTTACTTAGTGCAGTAGGTAAATGGTTTAATGGTTAGTCAGTCAACAAACTTAGACACCAAATTTTACCCCTTTGTGAGGGTTATTTTGAAAAACCCTGAAACACGTGTCCAATTATTTTGTATTTAAAATTTCCAGACGAAGTTTAAAACAAATCGCACAACACGTTTATTTCCAAACGTTTTCATCCTTTTTCACCCATTTATGGGTCGATTTCGCAAAACTTCACCTTGGTGGGTGTGGTGTTGCTATGAAACAAACCTTCCAAATTTCAGTTTTCTAGCTTCATTGGTTTTGACTCGGCGATGATTAATCAATGAGGTTAAGCTTTTAAAAAAGAGTCATCATAATGACCGTTGGTTCTGAATTTCATTTTGAATTTCAAAAATCTGCAATGACTGGCTCAATACAAATTTTTGGAGGTGATTAAAGTATGGTAGGTTATTATTTGCCATATTTGTAAATCTACCTACGACAGTCGAAACATTTAAATTTTGTTTGTTTTACTTATTTTTGGCTCTGCCGCCAGACACATCGAATTACGTAAATTAATATTGCACTTATGCAATTACTATCGCAACAGGTGTCGAAATCCAGAGCACAGAGTGACTTTACACCTTCTCTTCTCAATACCAGCCAGAGCAGAGCATTCTAATGTAAATATTGTAACGCGATTAGGTACCTACTTAGTAACAAGAATCTAGTGACAGGCAGATAACCATCCAAGCGCATGGGAACCTCGAGCGAGTTTCACTTTCGCACAACTAACTGTAGGACCTTTTGCTATAACTTTGTACAATCTGTAAAGGAATACGTTTTATTAAAGAGCTCATCCTTTCTCGTGATAATTCTAGGATAGGTTCTACTAGTTAATTAAATTGGACTTACAGTTTTTCCTCCAAACTAGATGCGTCCACCGGCTTGCCCCGCTGGCTCTCGGCGTCTGCGTCCTTGACCTGGCGACAAAGAGATTCGTTCGTCATGCTATGGTTTCACTCTTTGCAATTTTTTTTCTATTATATTTTTCAGAAACTGTTGCATATTGGGTCCGCTTGGGATTTAAATCGAATATATGATCATATTAGGTACGAGTACATAGTATTTTCAAAACTTTCGCGATCAGAATTTATATTGTTTTAGTCGCGTCGAGTTTTTCAAATTAGTGCGTGGATAGTGTTAGTGTGGTGTGTGGTAATGTAAACGCAGACCTTTTGAAACCTGAGGACCAGAAGAGTGTACTAATTGAGGGTAGTTTCAAATAACTGCTCTGGCTACTCGGCAGCAACACCTAAGCATTCAATCAGCCCGTGACCACGGTTTTTGCAACATAACAGAAACATCGGAAGTAAATTAAAAGGTACACGATAAAAGAATAAATAAATACCCGTTAAATAATAAATATATAAAAAGCCTGTTTATTCCTTAACTTATAAGTAGGTAAGTACGTTGTTACATTATCAATTTTAACATTAATTCGTATTAGTTGGTAGGTGGGTAGATACTTAATTATGTTGGGACTATTTATGGTATTACATTACATTATGTTTGTATCATTAGTTATTTTCTATTACTCTTATATATTGTATTATTGGATTCACCCGTTAAATACTAAAACAATATTCATATTACATATCAAAACGTTTATAGGAAGAACAGATTTATACTGAAGTTGTGCATCTAAACATCAAGTTTGAAACAAATAGCTAGCAAATGTCTTGTGTTAAGAGTAAACTAGTCGATTATCTTTACATTCCATACAAACGTTGAATAAAGGATGATCACTCCACCGTCTGAACAACCAAAACTAAGAGTGATATGATTACCAATTATTTAGGTTAATTAGATGACAACAAAGCTTGGGATGAATCTGCTCCAACTCGATTCGGCATCCGTAACAAAATTAGCAAGGATCATACAAAAAAGTGTTAAGACCAGACGACTTTCTTGCCGGATTCTTCTTGAACTGGGGTTAGGGGGAACCGGGGCACCTAGATTCACTAGCATGTGTAAGAAGACGATTCAAAGTAGTCCTTGTAATTTTATTAAATAAAGAAAGTTTTGTATTTGTAATTGTAATTTGTCCTTTCATAATCTATGCTTGTATCGTAACAGAATCGTAAAAAAAAGATACAACATACAATAGATACAACCCTGAAAAATTCGTATTTTGACACAGATTTTAACGCAACTGCGTAAAAAAACAATAATACGAAGTACGCAAGCTCCAAAATGATGTACCTATTTATAAGCTTAAACAACTTTAGTTTGAATAGACACATTTAGTAGTTTTTTCATAAACCTTGAATTAAAAGTCTGCATGATTTTTACGCGGTCGCTTAATGCAGAAATCATATTCTAATCTAATCATATGATTAAAAATCATCATTATACTTTCCTTTTACAGCTCGTTTCTATCTTTGGTGCAGATCTATTCATTTCTCACACTATGGTGAAATAGCATGCATTTTAGCTGCGCCAACTGACGAGTTTGTGCCGCTGGCTAGTGTGTCCTTAAAGAAGATTACAGTGGTTTCTCATCCATATGCATAACCTATACAAACGCCCTAGATAGTAATCCTAACGTAGGTACCTCACACCGGTACCTATGATGAAAAGAACGAGAGAGTTTACGATAGCAGTAACAATTATACAATCGGCTTTGTTGCACTAAAACAATAAACACCAATTGCTGAGATAAATCACGTAATACTGTGTCACACTCGTTGCGTGTCGTCACACTTTTCTTGATTTGGCTGATTGATATCTTTTGACCTAAAAGTACCTCCTTTCAGAGATAAGGAATTATTTGGCGTAGGTCCCTTATAATAAGTATGTATCTACTTTAGGTATGTTCATGATGATGATAATGATAATGGTATGTAGGTATAGCTATTGAAATGAGCACCTTGTACCACATAGGCGGTACAAGGTGCCATTACTGAAATCCATGTCTGAAATAGAATAACAAGTGATAGGGAAGGTAAGGACCAATACACTATTCTTTACATTACGATATGTGTTCCCTACAATCCCTACCCTGCCTGGGTACCACAGAATAATGATTAGTACAAGTATAGAAGGCTAACTGCACGAAAACGTTTAATTAAATAGACATTCTTGATACGACGCAATAAAGTGAAATTCAGCTTGCACAAGCGCTTAGCTCCTCATTATCATTACATAGTATAAAACAAAGTCGCCTCCCGCTATCTGTCTGTCCCGATGTATGCTTAGATCTTTAAAACTATGCAACGGATTTTGATGCAGTTTTTTTAAAAGATAGAGTAATTCAAGAGGAAGGTTTATATGTACAAAAGATGCATAATATACTAGAGAAACACTGATAATTTTAGCGGTTTCTAATGTGGTGTCGCAAATAAACACATTTTTTGCGTTTACATTGCAAACGCTGGCTGAACCCTACGAGATAGATCTAAATAATGTACTACAGTATTGTACACCTTAAAAAGGTCTACACAAAAGTCCGCAATGGTATATGTCTATCTCTTAGTCTATGTTATTCTCTTAGATAACGTTGTATATAAAGACATTCTGTTGTATATTTAGTATCAGCATTGCACCCGTGCGAAGCCGGGGCGGGTCGCTAGTAACATTATATATACCTACATTGTGTCTCTATCTATCGCGTAACTCTATCTCTACTGTCAAGGCACTTCTCTACGAATTTGACCACTAAGGTGGGTCTGCCGACGTAATTTTAGCTTCGTACATAAACTGCGGATTTGCGTGGTCTGGCAATACCTAGAACCTACCTATCGGTAGAGATATAGAAACACAACCTTCTGACCTTTGTTTTCAGGAAGCGGTAGCGGCCTCAGTTCAGGTTATCAAGATTTATACCTACACCGAATTCGAACCGACTAGTCACTTCCATCTAAGCCGAGCAATCTATCGTACGAGTAGTGCGTTATAAATTTAACATGCTTTTATTAAAATAAACATACTAGCTTTTCCCCGTAGCTTCGTACGCGTGGTATCAACATAAAAAGTAGCATATTGACCTTCCCCAAGATACAATCTCCTTACCAAATTCTATTAACATCCGTTCCGCCCTTTAGTTCTGAAAAGGTTTCAAGCAAACAGACATACAGAGACACTTTCAAAGTTATAATAGCAAAGCAACCCATCCCGGCTTCGCACAGGTTAACTATACACCTAAACCTTCCTCATCAAACACACCGTTGGTGAAAATCATATGGTAGTTTTTGAGTTTATCGCGCTCACACAGATAGACGTACGCGGCTGATAGATATTATTATAGACGTATAGATTAAGTAAGCCTACCCGTAATGTTATTGAAACTAATGTTGTGAAAATGATCAATTTACAATCGCTGGGTTCAATTTGAAATTATAAGTAGGATAGTGAAATCTGCTTGAAACTGAAGGTTGAATTTGAGCACTAACACCACGATGGGATGCGGTTCGGGGACACAATGCAATAGTGCAAGTAAATAATATCCACCATAGTTATAGTAGGTATAGTGCCCTTGGCATGGCACATTGTAACTGGGTCGTAGTATTATGTAGCGAATGCAGTTTGGACCGGCAAATGCATGTGCTAAATTTAAACCAACAATGTTTATTTTAATTTGTTTTCTACCTACCTTTGTAAAGCTGAAAAATAAATGAAGACACCTAAAGGTGGTATCTTGATGACAGGTATCTTGATGATCTTTTCCATCCGAGAGGTACAAAAGTAACTTGACTGTAATAACCTGAACGAATGGAATAGAATAAACTTTACTGTTTCACTTATTTTATAATTTGGTATTTTTAAAATGGAGATATCATCATCAAACATTAAAACCCATCTTGGGCATACAAAATACATGAGATATAAAATAATATTATGATACCTTTTCGTTATGTCGTTATGTGCTACTCATCAAAGTATTCTTTTAAATTGTAAAACAAACTAACCATTTTATTAATCGTTTTGAATGGATTCCATACATCGTGCTAAGTAAATTAGAAATTCAAAGGCTCATGTTTGTCTGTTTCTTTGTTTGTTACGTTTTCACGGCAAGAGGGTTATAACATATTCTTAATGAACATTGGTAAGAATTATATCCAAGAGATTAGTGGACGAGACTAATGATCAAAGAGTTGGTGCTTTACCTCGGACAACGGATGTATGGATATAATATTCAACGAGGTAACGTTGCTAGCCTTTTGGGCACTTTACCAGTGGCCAGTGCACTGAACTCTGTTTTGTATCTATAAGTAAATATCTAAGAATATATATTGTATTTTGTGGAAGGACAGATGCTACCTTTTAAGTAGGTAGGTATCAATCACGCGTGCAAAGCCGAAACTAGCTGACTATAAATAAAACTTATTGATAAGTATTTGTATGATGCCCAAATAACAAAACCATCTTTAAAACCAATCACAATGCAAAATAACCTTGCACTTTTAACACAGAAGTAGCAAGATTTTAGTCACGTTTTCCACAGTTTATTTCCAAATCGTCTTGATTGCTGTCAAAACAAGTGCTCCTGCCTGTCTAACATTTCAGACCGAGGTCAAATCTTGCTAACACCATGTGCATTGAAGCATCCTAAGTTCCGTGTTTCAACAGAGTAGGTAATTTCCCTTTAGATAAAGCTGTTGTAATCCTCATTAGCAATAGGTCCAAAATCCTACATCCTAAAATTGCGAAACTAAGAAAATACCAATGAAGTTTATCTGAAATTTTGCAGTCTGAGAATATTTTATGTTCTTTTGCCATACCTACCTAATCACTACGATAATTTTGCCCTCAAAACTTGCGCCACTTTGTATTTTGCCACCATGATTACGAAACTATAGTTTTGCCTATTTTTACTTGCGACTCAATATCTCCAAATTACAAACGCCTGTTCGAGGCGAAAACCGCAACTTCACCATCGACAACGTAATATGATTTCCAAAAGAAATCTCAAGTTCATGAGAAGCATAGTCGAACTGTCTACGGTATTTGATAGGGTTACAAATTGGAAAAGGACTCATATTGTATGGCCACGTTTATAAAAACCATTACGCAAACGTCTTGTGAAGTAAAACTAATTTTCAAGCTTGCCCTCGATGGATATGACGGCTTAACCCGGACACTATTCATCCATGTTGAATAATTTTGCGCAACAGGTGCCTTTTAGAGCAAGCACAAGCAGACGTAACGAAGACGTGCGTAGAGGTAGGTGTAGGTTCCTATAGTCAGACAGACCTACCACAGACGTTATCTTTGGAGGGAAAGTGCACGCATGCCCATTGTTGAGTGAGAGAGAGGAGCCACGCCTACGAGCTGCATTTTGTCCTTTCATGTCCAAACTGTTTTTTAAACAACTAAGGTTTCAAGATCATGAAGAATGTATGTAGTTTTGGAATAAGGGCAGTGATAGAATTGACATTAGTCTCCCATTAAAATACCCTGTTTACTAATAGGTTCAGCTATTATCCAGAATGCACGGTGGTCTAGTGGTAGTGGCCTCGTCTTCCGATCCTAAGGACGAGGGTTCTAATAAATTAAATAAATAAATTTAAAGACATAAATATGATCACAGAGCCTTGTTCTTGTGCCTTGTGCCTTATACATATGAAAATGTTCACAAAAACGTTCATATGTTTAAAAAAATGATTATCATAGTATTAATACTAGAAATAAAGATAAACTCATGTTCCCGCAGATAGGCTCGCTAAAGTTAATAAATCTTTTATGGGGCAAAGTGTACGCTTCTATAACAAGGTCCCAAGCGACGTGTTAGATTTGTCGATTGGCAAATTTAAAAACGAAATAAAATAGAAACTGTCGCGAATTATAAAATAACAAATTATTTAGATAACAAAAAAGTTTGGGATAAGACGATTCAAAGTGGTCCTTGTGATTTTATTGAATAAAAAATGTTTTGATTTGACTTTGACTTTGAATCCGGGCCAATGGACTTTTCTGTTGGAAAACTGTGAAGGTGAAGGGAAACATCGTGATGAGATTGGCATCTTGTACCGAAAAGTTAAAAGTCATATGCCAAGATAAAAAGAAGAAGAAGATATTATCCAAACAACCAAAAACCATATGATCAGGACAGGATAATATCATAATATCCTCACTTATTCTACTCCTAATAATATTATACAAATGAAAGTTTGTGAGGGTGTTCGGGTATATAATTTGGACTTGAATATAGGCTACTTTTAATTGACCGAGCGAAGCAAGTGTCTCCGTTTCAGCGTATACTTTCGTATGTCCGCCGTCTGTCCGGATGTTCTCCTCTACAGATTATATTTCTAAACCGATTCTGATGTGAGAAATTGTGAGCAGGTTCTATAACCATATAGATTTTTTTTGTCGATTTAGTTTTTGGAAATAATTCAAAATGGCGTAGATTATGGGGGTTGAAAACGTAAAAAATGATATATTCCAGTCATTTTGAAAAATGTTCGCGAGGTCTACAGCTCACAGAGCCACTAGTCTATGTATATGTATATCTATGTGGCTAAGCCGCGTGAAGCAACTCGTACCTAAGGTTTTATTTTCGAACTGACCTTTAGATTATATATTGGATCACCACTTGTTTACAACTACTTTAATCATTTTCCTCACACAAATTAATAAGACTACGTGCCACGAGATTATTCGTCTTTCCGTGTAATCGGTGCAATTAAATGACCAACAATGAACACATGGCGGCACGACGACGACATCGCGGTTGTCGGCGCATGTTTTATTCAACGCAGCATCTTCAGATAGGCCTTAGGAATTAGACCCTTTAGAATCAACACGGCATAATTATTTACATTACTTGTATATTATTTTCTTGCTTATCATTTGCTTCTGTTGCTGAGCTAGCTAGACAGGGGGCCTGCTCTTGAAATTGATAAACTATATATCGAGTCAATAATCGATATATCGACCCCACTCTTAAATACATCGTTATGTATGTCTAATTTTGATGAAATTACCGACATTACTTTTGACAATCGAAGTCGTACGTAATTCTTATTAACAGACGATACGATAATTAGAATTTGACACCTGTCAATTCAACGGAATTCGACGTACATTTCAATGACTTTATTGTTTCGATGTATTGAAATCGGTTCGCAGTGTAGATGCGCACTCATTACTCGATGTAGGTACGAGAAGATACCCAACAATTTTAAGGTTACCTATATCGAAGTTGCGAGTGGTTGCATCGAAACAGTCTCCCAGTGAGGTAGATACCAGTAGGTATAGCAGCTAGGTGCACCCGGGTACAAACTAATGACATGATGGTTGGTTTATCAAGCAGCAATCGCCTTTACAGTGGACACCGGGCCTATTGTTCATTAACACTGTGGGAAATGATCGTACAACGTGCGATAACTATAACGTGATTATTGTGAGCCTCTACATATTTATGAAGTTTTATGGGTTGGCAGACATGAATCGAAAAGATGTAGGAAGAGCTTTTGCGTCTTGAGCTCAGTGACTCTTATACTGATGACACATTAGGATAATGTTAGTTCTTTCTTTGTTATAAAACCAAAGAGTGGGATTATCTCTAACCTATATCTATTCACTTTTAGTTTAGTGAAGTTATAGGGTTGAATGAGCAATATTTGAATAAGTTTGTTACAACCCATTTAGTTTAAGGTACAAGTTAAAACAACTCTAGGAGGAAATGATGATTTGTTCAACTTTAGGAGAAAATTATCATTATTAAGTATTTTAGACCTTATACATTCGAGTAATTAAAAAAAAACGTGTTCGTCTAGGGACACCCGACCGAAGTGATAACTTAAACTAATCTAATTAGCGCTGTGGGTTAGAGTGAGAGAGGAGAAACCTGACTACCGCTGCGCCGTAGTTGGCAGGCGCGATTACGTAACGCGGTTTATCCTCCCATATCACTTCAACAACAGAATACACTTTAAAAGCAATTTTAAACGAGGAAACTGCAGGCAAAATGTTGAAAATTCATACCATATTTTTTGTTTAATTACTATTCCAGCAATTAACAAGACAGGCAGATACTGCAGATAGCCACTAAATAGTGACAAAAAAGACGCAAAATTTGTATACAAAAGGTTATTAAGGATGCACCGAGTACCGTCTTATGGTCGGCAACGCACGTTTCATACCTTTGGTAATGCATTCGCCTATTTGTTACAGTAACCACTTGCCATCAGGTGGGCCGTACGCCCTGTTTGTCGGTCGTATAAAAAAGGCGTGGGTGTAGGCATATAACATTGAATTACTACAACATCCATACATACCGACCTTTAAAAGTAGTATAAACAACGTTTTTAATATGATTATAAGAGTCATTGTTACTACCTATTACCTACCTACGTAAGATACCCTTCTATCGTCAACAAGAGTTGACCACTGAAAACGACGTAGCAGATTAGTACCGTAACTGTGTTTCGTACTTTGCTACACCGACGACCGTATGACTCTTACTTGAATATTGATTTAGGTAAGTACAAGTACCGTAAGTACCTACGTACGTACATAAAAGTAAATATGTACGTACTTTACTTACTAACCTAGACGGTACCTATCTTCTCACATGGCCAGTTGTGCGATTATGGAACTTTGATACTATCAAAACTTTGATACTAATAGCTTTCAGTTACTATTGATGAATTGGTTTTACGGATCGTTGAGATTTCTATCGGCTTCTATCGCTAGTTACAATGTGAAGTTGGTGTCAAACTATAACTCGACCAATTTACAAAGTACGATTGTGGTAGGAACCGTAATTAGCGTACTAAGCATTTAAATACATCGTATATGATTGATTGAAATAATGCCTATTGCTCATCGAAATTGATAGACATTGATGCCGATTGCTAATCGAAACTGATAGACATTAATTGTATCAAGAGTTCCATAATCGCTCTACTGGTCTATCAGCTCAGTTGGTAGTAGCCAGAATGCAGGGCTACTACTGCTGCTACTGCAGCGCTGTAGGTTGAGGGTTCGATTGCATCCCAGGATAAATATTTGTGTTATAACTTCTAAAACTATCATGGTTTTGAACATAATTTTCACTCGAAACGGGATATTGACCATGATAGATAGATATATGAGTTTTTCTGCTTCCCGATATTTCGGCACTTTGCATGCGCCATCATGGCGCGAGTTTAACTGTGTCGAGATATCGGGAAGCAGAAAAACTCATGGTAAATATCCCGTTTCGAGTGAAAAAATATTTGTGTTATATACATAGTTATTTTGATCTGTGTCTGGGTATTATAAACTATCGCAACTTTAAAATTATTTAAAATAATATTTAAGTATTTTAAATATTTAAAATTATATACCTAAGTATTCTAGAAGTCATTTCATTCACCATAATACATGCTCTGTTTAGTTTGGGGCTAGGTAGTGTTGTGTACCAATATATATTATTATTGTTATTGTAGTTAGGTTAGGTGCATAGTACATAGTTCGTGATGTACCAACCTATGTTCAAGTCTAAGTATGCATATAAGAACCGTATATAGGTTCCATACAAAAACATCTCGATGCACAAGCGCACATCCGTTTTGCAAGGACGAGCTTTTGAGCCTAGCCTACTGTTACACAATCTGCTATCAGCGATTTACTAATATAATTGCCTTCTAGGGCTTAGGACTTACGAAACCAGGAATATAATACCTACGAACTTAATTCCTTTAAATTGAGAATACTGAGATACTTACTTAGCTACATAAGACAGTACACACACTAAATAGCCTTTTCAACCGGCTTCAAAAAAAGAAGAGGTTCTCAATTCTACTGTATTTTTATTACTTCATAACTCCGTCATTTATGAACCGATTTAAAAAAATCTGATTTCATGTAAAGGGATATACTTCCCGAGTGGTCCCTTAAAAGTTTCGTAAAAATAGGTTTTGTAGTTTTCGTAAACACCACTGGAAATTCACAGGGAAGCAAAATACGAAATTTAGTTTAAGTACTTGGATGACATATTTTTTTGAGCCATTATGATGTAAAAACCAAACAACCGAATTGATTTTGATGAAATTTCTATAGGACCAATTGGAAAGTATTTACTTTCACATAAAAAAATATTTTTTTGAAATCGGTTCATAAATGACGGAGTACATATAACAAACTAGACGGAGCTAACAAATTTAAAAAAAACTGAATTGAGAACCTCCTCCTTTTTAAGGTCAGTTAAAAATGCTACAATGGACATTCCTCCTAACGGAACTTGGGAGAAGATTGCTTAGGAACAACAAAATCAGCTATTTACCTAAAATAACATCGACAATAAGATCTAATCATACAGTTATTATTATAACCGGTGAGGTCGATGATCGGATTCGGTGATGATTCGGAAGGAACAATGACATTGTATGGAGATCAAGTAACGGGTACTTATTGAGGTGGGCGATGATGGTGTCCTTTTGTAACGGAACTTATTTATCGAGAGCAGAAATTGATTACGAGTTTCTGACAGTTTCTCGATCGAGGTGACTCGCTCAAAATTAACTGTGCTTTTGACAACGCCCATTGATCAATACTCAGGCCCCAAGTTCGAAACCTACGTCCTGCGTCATTTTGCCCTAAATTTCTATTATGCATGATATATTATTCCAGCTTATTTACGTCCACTATTATTATGATTTTCAACTTAATTCCTACCGTGTATCCGACGACACATCTCGTCTGTTTCGTATAAAAATTCGAACTATGGGCGTTTATTGCATTTTCATACAAATAATTATGTTTGAAAAATTAATAAGAAAACCGACTTCATTCAATATAAAAAAATACAAACGAAACCCTTCTCCTATTTTTGAAGTCGGTTAAAAAGGTTATTTTACGCTTTTTTGTACTTTATCATTTTTCAAAATTCGGAAAGCAAAATACGAAATTTAATTTACTTGGATGACATATTTTTTCTAGCTAGGTATTTTGATTTAAAAAGCAAGCTACTGAAAATCGGTTCAGAAGTTTGGTGATGAAATTTTTATGGGACCAATCGGGAAGTATTATATCCTTTCACATAAAAATGTTTTTTTTTAAATCGGTTTATAAAAACGACGCAGTAGTAAGATAATAAACATTTTAAAAAAATCAACTGAACTGACCTCCTTTAAAGTCTGTTAAAAACAAAAGCCCAGTTGATTTTGAGCGAGTGATGCGACTGATCGAAGTGACTCGCCTCGTTCAAGTTCACCTCGTTCACCCATCTGCCTACGGTGGTATACTTATATTATTTCTTTTTATTTTATTTTTAGTCTTTAGGTACTTTCTTTTCTTGGTGTGTGTACCAAATAAATTTCTATTCTATTCTATTCAACATTAATTCTATTCTATAAAACTGTCAAAAACAAGTAAAAACCCTACGATAAGTAGGTAGGTAGTAACCTACATAATTTGAAAAGTACGATATTGTAATAAAGAAGTACTGTGTAGATATGGTACCAAAGAAATCAACTAATGGTTGTTACATCATCTCATTTTACAATAGGAATCAGATTTAGAGCAATGAAATGATACCTACCTCATGTTACTATGCACCTACAGAACAAAATATATTTCATTTGTATACTAGGTAAGTATGTATTTCTATCAGCAGTGCAATGAATAAACTGGGATATAAATTATATATAAGTTCTATATTACATATATGTTTAATTTTATGAAATAAGTGACTAATTTATTATTATAGTGTCAGTATTTTTATTGTAATCTTGACTTTGACTTTGTTCCTTTTTTTGTATAGTTTTAATGAGTGTTAATGGTTTATGTACCGTTCTAGTTCTATAACTAAATAAGTAAAGGGCCAATCTCAATTGACGCTCGAACTCTGTGGCGCAGTGGACCAATGTCCGGCTGAGACGCAGAAGGTTGCCAGTTCGATTCCCGCCGCGGGACAAATGTTTGTATGATCTGCAGGTAATGTCTCGGGTCTTGGGTGTTTTTATGTAAGCATAATAAGATTTAATTTAAAAAAAAAGGTAAATAATTAGTATATGAATCATGAACATAGTACCCAACCCATAACTCAAGCTCTGCTTACTTTGGGGCCAGGTGATAATGTGTGAAATGTCCAGCATTATTATTTATAAAAAAAACGTTTGCGTCTCGGGACGCCTGACAGAAGTGATAACTTAAACTAATCTATCTAGCGCTGTGGGTTAGAGTAACAGAGGAGGAGCCTGCGTACCGCTGCCGTATGCGTGACAGAAAGGGAAGCCAGACAGACTGGCGCCGTAACGCGTTACGTTACGAAGCGGTTTAGTTTGGCGGCGAAGTTTTCGAAGTGATAACTTCTTATGGGAGGGCCATAAGAAGTTATCACTTCGAAAACTTCGTTTTCGAAGATTTTCTTAAGTTAGTTTTGATAAAAGTTATAGGCCCTGAGTACCAGAAAATATATATGTTTGAGTTGAGCTCATCATTACCAAATGTGTAAGCATGAGATCAAAGAAAAGTGTCATGTTATGTACCTACCCACAGAATGTTTTTGTACGCGTACTTAAGTCATTGTCATGCGAATGGGCGCACCATTGTTAATTCGATGTTATTCGTAACCGTGATTTATTTATTTAATGTGGACTTATAACAATACCTTAATAACGAACAGATGTAGGATAGATGCATCTTTATGCGTCACGCCATAACTAAGTCCAAGGAACTTGTCTAGGTAGATACACATTAAGTTATTTTACTACTCGCTAGCTTGTTTTAAAAAGAACAACAGTCTCAAACGCTCGGGATAATTTAGTAAGAAAAAAAAATTATCGGTTCAATAGTTCGAGAGATTACCTACAGACGAACTAGCAGAATTAAAAAAAAACCGTCTAAACCATATTTTTTTTAACCGACTTCAAAAAAGGATATACTTTCCGATTGGTCCATAGAAATCAAAATACCTGGTCAAAATATGTCATCCATGTAAACAAAATTTCGTATTTTGCTTTCCTGTGACATTCGTGGTTTTTACGAATTTCGAAAAATGATAATGTATTTACTAAATAACGTAAAAATAAAAACATTCTTTATATGGCCTCGAATTTTATATCGGCTTAAATATTTATTCGATGAAGTCGGTTTTATTTTTAGTTTTTAAAATGTAATTACATTTAACTAGCGACCCGCCCCGGCTTAGCACGGGTGCAATGTATAATAAATATACTACTAAATATACTACAGAATGTCTAATGTGATTAGAAACCTCTAAAATTATCAGTGTTTCTCTACTATATTATGTATGTATTATACATATAAACCTTCCTCTTTAATCACTCTATCTATTAAAAAAACTGCATCAAAATCCGCTGCGTAGTTTTAAAGATCTAAGCATACATAGGGACAGACAGACAGCGGGAAGCGACTTTGTTTTATACTATGTAGTGATGTAGGTTTTCTAAGTTTCTAAGTTTGAAGTTGATCGCAGTCACATAAGTTGATACGTAGATCAAAATATTTTGATTAATTTCTATAAACGTTGTCATCCCGTTATACTACTCTGTTTTAGGGATACCTAAGTTCGTAATATACATATACCTATACATACCAAATTCCATACAAACTTAAACACCCCGTTACACCTCTTAAAGGAGTAGGTACATTTTTATATATCTGAAGTACATATTTCTTTATTTTTTATTAGATCGATTTCAAACCCTAGTTTAAAATCGATCGCGTTACGCGTTACGCGTTCAAATTCACAACAAATCTGAAACTTTGAACCTTTTATTTCCATTTTAAGGGTTGTTTTAAAAAACCGTAGCTATTTGTTATATATCTAACGTATCCTAATCAATTTTCAAGCAAATCGCATTACGCGCTAAAAAGTGACCATACAAATTGTAACGCGCCCGTGTAAAAGTGTAAATTGCACCTTCTTTTTTAAAATGGTTCGGGAAAAAATATGCCATCAAAAACATAACTTGTACAAAAAAATACAAGTCTCGCAACTTAGTTTTTCTACCGTAAAAAGTTGTGAGATCCATGTATATTTCTTAAAAATAACGTGTTGAGTGCAGCTGTAGGTAAGCAGGTATAGGTAGAAAAAAAAGTTAGTCTATTTCACTAAGTCTGGTGAATTATTGTATTTTGAATCTTAAGTATATCAATGTAATAAAATGTATTCGCTAAGGAATACATCATACATAGATACATAGATGAACTCCTACATATTAAATACTAAAATGGACATCTTGACGCTCATTACGCAATTTACCAAAAAAGTACCTACCCACTAATAAGAAGTATGTATCAATGTTTTTGGAACGAAGTTCCTTATAACGCGTTACGAAAAACCGTAAGAGAAAGAGAGAATGAAGAAGACCGATAACTACGAGTAAGTACATCTATGTCTTCCACAAACCTCCCCCATATACCTAATATATATAATAATTTCAATGATTGAATGTTCTGATGAAAATTAATAATTATCATTATTATACGTCTAAAATATGTTACCTCATTACGTTTCATTGTTATGTTAATAAACGTTTGTACCAATGTAACTATTACATTTCATTTCATTTCAACTATGAATACTTACTATTACTTACCTACCAACTATATAATATTGTAATATATATAATATTGTACGAAATCAAAATATCTAATACAAACTTTCTTTTATGATTAACACAATCTTTTAAAAACAAATAAATAAATATGTTTTGCAAATAAATTTATATATATAGTAAATATATAAAATAAATAATTTATATATATATAAATAATATATATATATATATATATTATTATTTATTTCATCAATAATCAAAATTAAAGAGAGGGCTGGGTATATAGAATGAGAGCCTGGCACGTTAATGATTATTTATGAAAACCCTGCATACGAAAGGGACTTCGTTTTATACGAGTGTCCTGCGACACGTTAATTTTTTTTCATATTTAGGGATAAATACAAAAATAGTAAGACTACGCATAGGTACACTACGCAGGTATCAACATACCCACATGTTGATACCTGCGTAGTGTATATACCAATTTACAGCATATTTTTTTTAGATAAACATTGCTGAATGTTTAGTAATTATGTTTATACTTAAAATACTGCTAATCAGGTGCTTAATTATTTATATCGGTTCTTCAGGATGTGGGTTGACACTCGGGAGATTTCATTTAAGGATCCTAAAAGCACTTATATTTCATAACGCATATTATTTAAAAATATTTTTTCATCTGCAATGTAAAACGATTTCTAAACTAGGTACTTATATGTTATTTTTTGTGATTAAATATAAAACGATAGGTAGGACTGTACAGGAAAGTCTTAGCAAACAAAAAAACGTTAAAATCATACCTCGAGGGTAGGCTAACACTAAGCCCTAAAAGATAATACACTTACAGCTAAAAAGCTTGAAAACTTACCTTATATTTCATTATACTTCAATGCCTTTCTCCAGATGTTATATTTATAAATTTCACAGCACAAAAACAGCAAAAATAATGTTATTAAAATAATAAAAAGAACTCGTGAAAAGTTAACGCGCGGTTTTTGCGAGTCCGCGCATGCGTGCTGCGGTCGTGCGACAATGGCTGT
This sequence comes from Lampropteryx suffumata, assembly GCA_948098915.1. NCBI lineage: Eukaryota > Metazoa > Arthropoda > Insecta > Lepidoptera > Geometridae > Lampropteryx > Lampropteryx suffumata. The sequence goes on from OX402551.1 coordinate 1,457,417, forward strand.
GCTTCAGCCGACGCGCCGGTTTTGCTTCCCCGCCATCGTGGTGCAACGACCCAATAATCAGTCACTCAAAGCACTGCAACTAACAACAAACTCTCCCTGTAGCTAAAACCGGCAGCAGGTACCGATACCGTGAAGGTGAAGGTAAATTGTGAAATGTGACCAAAAATAACGGTTGCCAAAATCAGAATTCAATAATTGTTCCTTGCATAATAATCTAAACTCGTCGCGCCGGCCGCGTTATTAGTAAATAGGTACCTACCGACCATTCTTTTAAAAAAATGAATAAAAATCTTTGCCTGCTCCCTACCAATTTACTGATTATTCATTTACGAATCGATCCCCGCACGGTAAAGCTACGTCGTAGGAATTCAACAGGGTAGTTTTATATTTAAAATCCTATCCTATCCTACTAGTTGTTCTACTCGGATATATAATGCAAAAGTTTATGAAGTTTGTATGTTTATATTGATTACTATTACTAGCGACCCGCCCCGGCTTCGCACGGGTGTAATGATGATACTAATTATACTACATAATGTTTATCCCTAAGAGATAGACATATACCATCGCGGACTTTTATGTAGATCTTTTGAGGGTGTACTTTACCTACTGTAGTACATTAATTTGATCAGTCTCGTAGAGTTCAAACAGCGTTTGCAATGTAAGCGCTAAAAATAAATATGAGTTTATTTAAGACACCACATAGGAAACCTCTAAAATTATCAGTGTTTATCTACTATATTATGCATGTATTATACATATAACCCTTCCTCTGGAATTACTCTATCTATTAAAAAACCGATCTAAGCATACATAGGGACAGACAGACAGCGGAACGCGTTTTTGTTTTATACTATGTACCTAGTGACTACAGAATCGCCTCTGCTACGGGTGCAATTTTAGAGTTTGAATTTTATCGTGAAACATAGTTCAAGGGTTTATCTTATAAACACACACTAGCTTATTAATTAGGTAAATATTTTGCTAAATCAGCTAGGTATGCAGTTTTTGAGTTTATCAACTACTTACAACGTGAAAAAAATACAAAAAATATCTCTTCAAAAATATAATCATTTCTCTATGAAATAGGTACCTATTAGTTTAGATGTTTGTTTTGTGACTCAATCACGACAAAAGGGCTTACCGGATTTGGATGAAAATTGGAGTTTGTGGCCTGGAAGAGAATAAGATTTTACGTACTTTTTATAAGTTATTACCGACGCGTATTACACGAAGCCGCGGGCAGAAGCTATCCAGATAATTACAGATAAATATAAATAACTAGCTATTGCTCGCGACTTCGTCCGCGTGAATATCACTTATCGCGGCGCGGTTGGATAAATATTATTACAAGGATGTCTATCCTTGAGGTTCAAGCTTACGCTATACTATATTTCGTCAAAGTCGATTCAGTAGTTTAGCCGTGAAGTCGTTGCAAATAAATAGACGGCAGAGTTACTGCACGCGTGAACCCGAACATACCTATTTTGTTGCGGAGTTATTTTATAATTATGATATCTCCTAAGATGTTGATTGAAATCAAGTCATGTCAAGGACAATTTTGTTCACAATGGAGAACACAAAAGGGTAAAAATGTTACACTAAAATATAGTAAGGAATTATTTATAACCCAGGAATTTCAAATATCAAGGATTTTCTCGAAATATACTCAGGACAGTTGATACAAAGGAGGCGAGCTATTGTCTTCGGAGACTTCAACCTAGACCTTCTCAAAACGGAACGTAACGTTAAACTATACGTTAAACTATACAAAGATATGCTCAAAGAGTCAGGATACTATTATATAAATAAAATTGAAGAACGCTTCTGCACCCGATAGACGGCATCTACAAAGACAATAATTGATCATGTTTGTACGAACATACAGATAACATTCCATATGGCAATCCTCGATTCACCAATGTCTGACCATAAACAGATCTACTTGAATATGAAAAAACGAATGCCACCTCAAAAACGTCGAATTCAATATGATGCTATCAACTATGACGAGCTATACAATATTATAAAAAATCACACTTACAACCCAGTACAGCACACCTATGAATATTTAGAAAAGCACATACAACATGGCGTCAATAACAGTAAAACGAAGAAATTTAAAATAATGAACCCCCCTAGACAAGATTGGATAAATAGAGATATTACAAACAAGATAAGAACTAGAAATGAAATTTAGAAAAGACTTAAAGAAAAACCGAAGGATGAAAACCTAAAGACACTTTTTAAAGAAGAAAGAAAGGAAACTGCTGATAAAATTCGAAATGCAAAGAACAATTATTACAATGAAGCTTTCATAAAACATAAAAGAGAACCAAAAAAGATGTGGAGACTGATAAATAACTTAGCTAAAAACAAAATAAAATCAAACAATACTCGCCCAAAACTTATAATTAATAACGTAGCTATCACAAACGGTGACAAAATTTTCGAGATCTTTAACACGTTCTTCTCTACAATTGGTTCGACGCTTGCTGAAAAAATTCCAACAACACAACTTACTACATTAACAAACATTAACAACATGAAGAATGAACATTAACAAACTTCTATCAATACTGTATTTAATAACTTCAAACCATCTACGATAAATGAAATTTCCAAAATAATTCGAGATCTTGACCCGAATTGCAGTGTAGGTGTAGATGGTATAACTACAAAATCGTTAAAATGTATCACTAGGCTAATCCTAAAAAACCTCACTGAATGTATCGACTTTCACTTAGATGAAGGTACTTTTCCCGATTCCTTAAAAATCGCTAAAGTGACCCCGATTTATAAAAATGGTACTCATTCAAACCCAAGTAATTACAGACCAATTTCAGTATTACCTGTTGTTTCAAAAATTCTAGAAAAAATAATATACAAACGATTAAATAAATATCTTAATTCCATAAATTTTCTATCTGATAAACAGTACGGCTTTCTATCACAATCAAACACACTCTCGGCAACCGCAGACCTAATTACCAAAATTCAAACCAACATAGACCAAAAAAATATAGCTCTAGGAATCTTCATAGACCTTAAAAAAGCTTTCGATACTGTCAGCCACACTATATTACTACGGAATCTCAAAGATTTAGGAATATTTGGAGTAGCACTGTCTATGTTTGAGTCTTACCTTAGTATTCGACTCAGATTGTCAAAATTGGAGATTACTCGAGCAAACCACATAGCATATCATTTGGTATCCCTCAAGGTTCAATACTTGGACCTCTATTGTTCCTTATCTACATTAATTCAATTAACGAACTCACGCTCAACGGTCACATATCACTGTATGCCGACGATACATGTCTCTTTTACTTTGGAAATTGCATTCATCAGATTATAAATCAGGCACAAGAGGACTTAAACAGACTATTTGTATGGTTCCAAAGCAAACTTTTTACAGTAAACACGGATAAAACATGCTATGTCATTTTTAAATCCAGAAACAAAATAATTCCAGATCATAGGCCGCTAACAATTGAAGGACAGACTTTGCAGCAAAAACAACACGAAAAATACTTAGGTCTAAGACTTGACACCCACCTTAACTGGCACACACAAATTGACCATATTAGGTCTAAACTCACGTCATTACAAGGATCGCTACGAAATGTAGTCCGCTGTCTTCCCCTTCACATTCGACATACAATTTACAATTCTTTGGTAAAACCGCATGTCCTGTATCTAATCGAAGTTTGGGGTAGTGCCCCTAAAACAATCCTAAAAACCTTACAAGTCTCTCAAAACAAAATTATTAAAATGTTATTTCATTTAGACTACTTAACACCCACAATCAATGTTTATCAACAAACCAAACTTATGAATATAAAACAACTCTATACTTACAGTATTTTCACACTCATTAGGAAAATTTTAAACAAATCAATACATACTAATATCACGTTTATAAAAGTCCATCAGATACATACACGAAACACCCGTAAAAAAAACCACATACTTATTCCAAGCGTGCGAACTGAATTCGGGAAACGAGCGCTAAATTTTGAGGGAGTAAAAATTTATAATAGTCTTCCCAAAGAGGTCAAGAATGCGGAATCGTACAGTAACATCAAACTTAAACTTAAAAAACATATTCTTAATGACATATCCTTACTCAATTAACAAATTGCCTAACTGTTTTTGTTTTTACTGTGACATGACTGTGACTCCGCATTGACCATTTCAATGGGAGTTAATAAATGTGCAGGATTTTGCGGGTAGTAGTGTTAAAAAACCTTTTGATATCTTACCAATTCTATAAATTCTTCCTGTTATTTGTTTTGTTAGGTTCTTAAAATGGTAGAACTTTGTGTAACGTTACAGACTTTTGTTAACTAAAAATTTAAACTACTTAAGCATGTAGGTACCAAAAAATAGTTCGACTGCTCGAAGTTTTATTTAATATACTTAACTTTAAGATGTTTTCTCAGATAAGTGAAATGTATTTCTGTTTGAGAAAATAAAATAGGTATTCTTTAAACCTAAGTTTTATGGTTATTTTAGAATGTCTAAAGAATGCTTTACTTTTTTACTTGAAAAGGTAAAACCAGACCTAACCAAAAAAATTACAAGATTTCAAAAGCCTATCTATATCTCCCATCGAACGATTAGCAGTCTAATAATTTTTCATCGTCCATTTTGCTGTTGAGCTGCTCAACTCACTAAGATTTGACGTTGACTGCTCTGCGGGCGCCCGGGCGCATATGTTCATGTTACAACGTGTCTGGGCCGGACCGTGCCGGAGCCGGGAATCAATACCCACCGACATTTCAACGCCCGCCGTGCCCCGGCCGAGTCCCGGTGGCGCACGGCCGGGGCACGGCCGAGTCACGGTCAGGCATGAACCACTACATACAAAAAGAATACCATAATGTTTGACCGTGCCCCGGCCGGGGCACTGCCCGGTCGCGACACGGCGACCGTAGCGTGAATCATCCTTTAATCCGATTTGTAGGATAATAATAATAATAACCCTAGAAATCGTAATAAAAAATCTGGATCAGAGAGTAGACTCAATGGCATTGATCCGATTTTTGGAAAAATGGTCCGAAAGATCGAATGAACCGAAAAGGAGAAAGTAATTTACGTTGACGGATAATATATAATTAAACTTACCGCTTTAATACAAATATATCTAAGTAATATACTACATATATATTTTTTTAAAACACAAGCTCTACTTTACTTTTGGGGCTAGATGATACTGTGCAACATGTCCAACCTTATATATTATTAATTTATTTGATTATTATGGGTAGGTACAATTGATTAGTATACATAGAACAGACTTTTTTAACAAGCTAGTAACTTTTTTATGCTAATATTAGTTCACGCCTATTTCGATTTTTTGCGCGATAAGATTATGAATGACCTTAATGAACAAATTCAATCTGTTCTGTATAGGTTCGATTGGAAGGATTGGTTATTGGTTAATCGGTTGACGATCGGATCAAATTCAATATCGCGACGCTAGCGTATCCCTAGCTAGCGTCGTGCGTGCGTGAACGTGAACGTGAATTCGTGACATGAGAAGAAGAAGAATATTGTGCGGTACGCGTTGCATTTTTTTTACTGGATCGGATGAAGTACAAAAATCAATTGCGTGAAAAAAATACATACATGGCTTATTTTATTGATGCCTGCTCTAAATCTTAAGAAATAACGAGTGCTTCTAAAAAATATGTCTCACGATCCCAGAAAAAGCTTCTATGACCGGGATCGTGATCGCCATGGAAGTGATCGCCGCTCATGGATTCGTCCTGAAATCTACAGAGACGGTCGGGATCCTCGCCTCGATCCTCGAGATAGAGGTGAGCGTTCAAGGAAACGAAGCAGGAGCATCAGTCGAAGCGACATCGAAAAGCGTAGGCAATCTCCGAGGAAAACTGATAAAGACATGATCGACGATAACATCCTAAGTGAAATTTCGAAGTTACCGGAGCCGAGTGAATTGTGGGATAATCCCAACTCTCAGTTCCAAGAAAGTGCATTCTCGGGACAGCCACAGCCGCCTCCGCCTCCGGGCTTCCAGAACGAGGTAATTCTACGAAACCCGGCCATTGTTATTTGTATTTGTTTTACAAATTACAAGGTTTTTGTGAACTATTGAAATGTTTGATCGTAATGATGATCATATTTTACTTTCCCGCTTGAAATTGGTTAGGTATTACCTTACTTATCTGTTTTAGGTAGGTAGCTACCACATGGCAACAGTTTTTAGGTACCACTTGGCTACAGGGTTTTAGACTTCAGAACTTGTAACTATTTTGTAACAGTTCATTAGTGTGTGATTTTATTAAGTTGTTGGTTAGTGTTAGTTTTATTCATAATTTCGTTTACAAAGCCACCAAACCCAAGCTACACGGCAAACTACCAACCTTCATACTCTGGAATCTACGATGACTTCCCACCAACTGCATCGGGTCCGCCTTCCCTCATGCCAGACATTGCATCATGGAACCAGATGTCGTTGCCTCCTCCACCCGGCCCTCACACCTCTTACCAGAATGCTGAAGACCAGATGAAAAAAGAGGGTATGTTTTAAATGTTCTATCCATATCAACTTATTTTTTTTATGTAAAATTTTTTAGGTAACTTTGTGATTTGTTTTTGAACTTAGTGAATTGCTTTTACTGTACTGCTATTATGTGGTAAATTTTTTCCTGTTGTTTTATGTAGCTGCTAATTTATCTGTTAGTAAATCTTTGTCTTATAACAAGGTTTGTGGCTGGTCTAGATGCATCCTTAATTATATTATAAAGGAACTGAGCCAATATTTCTTGCTTAGCTATCAAATACTAACTCATGGAGGCTTTTATCCTTCCTATTTCAGCTACATTATTAAAATATGGAACCAAAATCATTTTGCACACGCAATAAATGCGCTTGTTTTACGGGACGAGACTGTTAAACAAATATTACTTAGTAAAAACTTTGGTAGAATTTTTTGCCAGTTCAGAATTTTCTGAGAACCAAAGCTTGAGTCTCAATTCAAACTGATATAAATAACAAACAAGTACTTAATTATGCTTTGTTTTTTTTTTTATACAACCAAGCTTACAAACTAACCTACAACCCACCCACATTATACAATTCAACTGCTGCTATATTAACGTGATTTAAAATTACATACCTAAAATATACACACAGAGTTGCTAGAAGTTTTTATTTGCATACTTGTCAGCAATGTTATGTAACTTAGGATGCAATTTTAGGACTAGATAAAAAATAATAAGTGTTTATGTATGAAATTGCTGTTTTTATGTACTTACTTTGAATGAAAATAATCCTCATTCTTCATGGCTTTGAGTGGAGTTTCTCGTTAAGTGGAACTTTTTTTCCACCAAATGTTTTATATTCTAAATTAAAAAAATAGAATAGACATTGAAACCAATTAAAAAATATTTTCAATTGGTTTTACATTCCGCTATAAAAGTAAATACATACATTGAAAAGTATAGGTAAAGATACATCAACTTTAAATGTGGAACTAACACAACAGATTCATTCATTCACCATTCATCCATGCTGTGTTTGGAGAGGACAAGGCTAATAAATGTATGTGTGTTTTAGATTGAATCGCTTTTATAGTAGAAACTTAGACTTAAAAAAATTACTATAAGGAAGGCCAGGAAATTAATAGTGGAAGCCGATCCACTGCTATAAACTACCAAGAAATTAGAGGCATGGTTTGACTTTACCTTACCAACAACATTGATACATTTGCACCAAATCAGTAAAATAAAAAACTTTAATGCCTCATGATTTTACTAATCTGCAGAGGCCGCGTCAAAGCTTGCCTTACCTTGTTAAATCGGTACAAATGAAGGGATTTTAGACCGGATTGTGACGTGCGACGAAAAGTAGATGCTTTACAATAATTGTAAGCGAACAACGCAATTAGGTCAACCGCTCCTAGGTCAATTTCCGCAACAATGCCCTACAGCGAAGCTTACCTTTAGAAAGGTTGCGGTAACTGTAATAGCTATAGCTTTTTTCTAGTACTAGTACAACTTGCTAAATTCGGTGAAGCTATAACACCAGACATCCACTGTGCAGAACTTCGAAGAATGGTGACGAAGCTCGCAGAGAAACAGCCCTGACTCATTAATCGATCTTTACTCCACGTAAGACCTGGTACTGCTCGAGAGACGGTTGCAACACCTGCAGTTTGAAACTATCTGTCATCCTCCACACGCGTCGGACTTGATCCCAACCACCTACCATTTCATCCATAATTAAAATTTTTGCACGGTAAAATATTTTCTACCCAAGAAGCAGTATAGAATGCCTTCGCACAGAGTCCAGGTCCCCAAAGTTCTATCGCGAAGGTTAATCTCATAAAACGAATGCTTTCATTTTCCAGTACAAAATGGCAATTTTATACTTTAACCCCTTATTATAAACTATATATATATATATGTATAGGTACTACTCCAGAAATATGATAAGGTATTTACAAATAAACTAACAAATATGTCTTTATTTATTACCTAAACATATTTTGCAGCTCCTATTTCATGTTAGGAAAGTGAATGAACAGAATATTCAGTGACCAGAGCAGCGTGATTTTAAGAAAAGAACCTACAGTTTCCAATTTCGGTTTACTCATGGTTTGGTTCTACAATACATGTGCCGGTATCATGAGTATATAACAGAATTATACAAGAACAGCTAAGCTATTACATAATATGTCTAACTGTTCTCAAGTGTAGCATCTTCTAACATTTGCATCCTTAGTTATGTACGGACTAAACTAAAATACTCACGCATATCTTTTCAGCGAGTCTTGAAACAGAAAGACATCTCCAAAAGTCCGCACTGTCTAAGCAACGAGAAGATTATATAAAGAAAGCTAGTATTCTCAAAAAGGAGATGGACACACTGAAAGACCAACGCAACGAACTCCGCGGCGATCCGAAGCGCTCACCCAGCCCTGACACTAAAAGGTTCTTGAAGGAAAACACCAAGCTACAGGTTTGAAGATGCATTACAAAAATGAACTTAATGTTATGAGTTGACACAAATCTCGTTATTGGTTGTGTAGTTTGCTTGAATACTGCGCTTGTTAGTCCTGTATATGAATGTTATGAATAAATTACTGAAGTTTCCGTGATAAATATAATTGTTAGGGAAACTATTGTTCCTAGTTGGAGATCCAGAACAAGTTGAAGACCATCACTAACGTCGTCGACATGCTGAACGGAATCATCGGCGAAGAGGCGGCCGAGCTCCACGATTCTGAAGACTCTCCGGACCGCAAGCGCAAGTCCAGGTTAGCTCGCCTACGGTTTTATGAATTGATTCCTATTTATAAGAAGCATAAAGTTCACTATCCCTTCCACTTGCGACTTCTCTGTGAGATCTTGGTACCTTGCTATTGTAAAATGGACTTTATGTTTCCCTATGATATTATACAATCACGAAGTGATGTAGCATTATATTAAGTCTAGATTTACTTTTTTCTCCCAAACCACAGGATCGCAACGCTTATTTATTTCGTCGTTTCGCAAAAAAGCTGTTCGCTTTTCCTGCAATCTTAAAAGTGCTTCGACATAACGGATGACGCCCGACCAATAGAAGAAACGCTTTATTTTTATTTGACTGCTTGTTATGCACAATGTTCAATTAATTAAATGTAATTATTGTGTGATTTTTTAATGAACCTGTTAATGTTTTTAGTTGTAAATTAATAGTGATTACAAAATATCACTTAATGCTTTTTTCTTGAACCGCTATTCATAGTGCAGTACATAAATAAATTGTGTGATGTTATATAGGTTTGTTCTAGTCAATAACTGTGTTCTATTTGTATAATCTGATATATTTATAAATAAAAGAGTAATGTAATTTGTTTTTTATAATAAAGTAATTTGCAGACTCGCACAACCTCATCGAATTAAAATAAATATAACTTCTAATCTTGGTGTTTTATTATCCTGGCTTTGAACTTTATTGCTTTAATAAGTTGTTTATATTTTTATTCTGATGTATATAGTGCAAGAAAGGAGCAATGGGTAGTGTGCAGTGTTTCGGGATTACAGTTTCAGCAACCAAACCCACAGCACAATTAGCGTAGCTGGAAATCTACACATCAATTCAATTGAATGGGTAATATTTTAGCGGATCTTTGATTATGGTCCATAGCACTTTTCACAGGAGTCTATTGTTTGGATTTGTTACATAATTATAACTTTATAATGTACTTTAAAAAGAAAGAAGAGGAGGATAAGGTATGAAATGTGCAACGATTCTAGTATACCGATTGGTATTAAACACTTACCGCGCTTTTAAACTATACCGAAGTTCCGAAGTTTTGTTTCCACTTGCTGTTCAACCCAATAAAGTGATGTAAATATGCTTCAACATATATTGTAACATACCAAAATAAAACAAGTAATATTTGAACAGGTCTCCGTCAAACAAGAAGTTCAACTATGTGTACTACGATCCGGAGATGCATTGGTGCCGCGTATGCAACGAGTTCCCGCCCACCGCTAAGGATTACTTGAACCATTTGCACTCTGCCGCTCATCACAAGTTAGTATTATCTATATAATTATTATAAATGTGAAAGTAACTGTCTGTCTGTTACGTTTTCACGCCTAAACCGCTAAACCTATTTTGATGAATTTTCAATTTAATTGAAATTAAATTTCATCAAAATCGGTGAAGCCGTTTCGGAGGAGTATAAACACCAAAACTGACAAAAGATTTTTATATATATAGGGATAATAATACCCGGCCATGCGTTGCTGTGGCTCAAGAGTTCTGTTTAGTTAACTTACACTGCCATCTGTCAGAAAGTTATGGAACTTATTGTAGGAAAATATTTAATTCGCTATACTATAATATCTTTAATAACTATCATATTTAAGTTGCCCAAATAACAAGCAAATTTTAGTTAGTCGTTTCGGAATTTATCTCTGACAATATTATAACATCACTGAATTTGGTCATGAAGAGATTAAAATCTATAAATGTACTTATAAAGTAATACCAATACAATGATATGCATCTAAAAATCTATAATATTTTGGATCCTTTCGCCTGCTCTGTTATTTGTGCTGAAGAATGATTGTTGGCAGGATGGCAGCCGCACACATGGAGGCTCCTTGGCACACCGTGACCGGGATGAACGAAGGCTATCCCAACTTCCCGGCTGCGCCAACCAAACGTACTCCTATCAGAGGTTATAGCCACATCATTTATTTTATTTATTTATTTAATCCTTTATTACAGAACGAAAGTGCTATAGAAGATTATTTATATAAGCTTTTATAGCATTTTCATTTTGCCAACCAACGTAAAGAAAATAAAAAGTAGACGTGCTAACATAATCTGAAAGTAGGAAATAGATAACATACTTAACAATAAACTCCTAAAATACAAATACAATTATAATAAAAATATATACATAGATATTATGTACATAGTAACTTTTTAATACATACAATAACATTAATAACAAAAAAAAACACCGGTGCCACTGAAAACCAGCGATACAGCAGCCTTCACACTTCTGTATCATATGCTGAGTGGTAGCCTTTTTTTCGTCACTGTACATAGACTAGTTTATACTATATTCACACTGTATTTGATATGTGACGTTTAATAAATATTTTCTATTCTATTCTAATAGTAAGTAGTTATGGAAGAGATATTGTAGATAGTACAAGTGAATTCAATAGTACATCGAGTATCGAAGAGGCACTTGCATAAGAAGCATTACATGAGATAAAAAATATTTACTTATAAAAACACTCAAACAATAACCAAATTATTAGTGTTACAGAACACTATACGCTACGCTACGCTACGCTATAGCCATCATTATTATGACTACCCTGTTATGTAAGGCAGTATCCTGCCGAACAATTCACACAATACAATCTAGTTTTAAACTAGGCAAAGATTGGACTATGGAGTACAAATGACAGATGAACAGATGATTCACAACAGGACAAGCAGGCGCAACGGCCAGTACCATTCATACCTTGTCAGTCTACTACCCTTACGAACAAAGCACTTTGCTTCCACATTTATAATGCGTACAGCCTAGGATTGGAATACTTTGCCGTTGTGTATCTTTCCTGAAAACTACAATCTGGGTCTCTTCATGTATAGACTAAATTGCTGTCTTCTAGACCCTCGTGCGTCATCGTCGCTTACTACCAATCGAGATCGTAGTCAAACTCAGGTCTATCTATGTAAAAAAACGTGTGCGTCTCGGGTCGCCCGACAGAAGTGATAACTTAAACTAATCTAACTAGCGCTGTGGGTTAGAGTGAGAGAGGAGGAGCCCGGCGCGTTTTCGTAACGCGTTACGTAACGTAGCGGTTTTCCCTCCCATAAGAAGTTATCACAAAAAAGTTATGATACTTTGTAACACTTAGACAGAACAAAATAATATGTTTATCACAGAGATGTTGGTCCTGGATGAGGATCAAACCCACAAACCTGCGCAGAAAACACAAGTTACTACCAACTGAGCTGTGAGACCAGCCATATAAAACACAAACCTTTCATTTGACTTCGATTAGATAAAAGCGTTTGATGTAAGCCAATCTAAACCTTGTGTGTCTAATTTTTAGGTCTGCAATTTTTCGTGCCGTCTACCGCTTGGTACTGCAAGCTGTGCGACCAGTTTATTGGAGACCTGCATTGCGCATCGGCGCACTTGAAATCTATCACGCATTCCAAAAACTATATTGTGAGTGTACATTACTTTTCTATGTTTCTATACCACTAATGCTACTAATACATAAATAATGCCGGACATTTCACACATCATCTATACCCAAAGTAAGCAGAGCATGTGATATTTTCTTCTTATCGTATCACTAGTTATTTTTAACTAGTGTGGTGAAAGAATTAAAGTTCGTCCCAGAGGCTCCTTTCGTGCACACATCAAACTTTTTAGTTTCTACGATGTTTTCCATCACCGTTTGAGAGTATAGACACTAGTATAGCGCACATACATTTTCAATCAGAAAAACCCATTGGTGCACCACTAGATTCGAACCCACGGCCTTAAGATCGGAAGGCGGGGTCTGCCACTAGACCACCAGTGACCACTCAAAAGTCTCAAAAAATCTGTATAAAAAATAGCAAATTCCAAAACGTATCGACAGCGTGTTCTAACTTGTCTTGTGGCGCCATCTAGATTGTGTGTATATTTCTTTGTGGTTCAATCACGCAGTAACGGCTAAGTGGATTTGGATGAAACTTGTAGTCTTTAGAAACCTGGAATAGCATATATTTATAGGCTTTTTATGTTAGTATCTCGCATGCGAAGCAGCTGGCAGAAGCTATTTTGGTAAAAACAATATGTAATACATGGTTTTGATTGAACTAGAAATGATCTTACGACTGCATCATGGGTGTGTCTTCTAATACAAGCATTTGACAGCTTGGAAACTAGAGTGTGATCTATGAACAACAGTTGTTTAAAAAGTTGTTAGGTTAGCTTTTCGGCGACTTAGTAACTCCATCACCTATATGAAATAGTACTTTTAATTTATTTATTTAACGCACAAAACACATTACAATCACTAAAAAACTGAAATGTTACAATATTACAGGTTTTGAACTTGATTGAAACGTAAACACATGCGCGTACGACCAAATTATGTAACAACAAGTAGGTAGGCATATATAATTAAACATGATGTAAATGATGTTAAACAAGGACTAAACAAAAATGAGCAAAAAAGGCAATAAGTATTGAATAAGAAGTGACATAAAAGCATATTAATGAAAATAAAAATACAATAAAACAAAAAACATGAGAAATATTAATATAAACTGCACCAAACTATGTTATATGCAATTAGTGAGTGAGTGATAAGATAGGTAGGCACGCAATTAGGTGTTCAACCCAATTGCTTACCCACCACCGGAGGATATCTTTCAAACTACTTATGAATTGGCTCATTTTAGGCACAAATATACCATTTGAAAAACTTTTGACTTTCCTATCAATAGAAAATGATCGTCAGGAAAATCATTCAATAAAAATTTATGGTAGTGAGTATAAAATTCTTCGATTTTATCGGACCCTATATCAGGAGGTAAGTAACATACACATAAACTAGAAGAGTCACGAACTTCAGGGATTATAGTTAACCAGATATCCTCAATGTCTGACGGATAATTTTATATTTTTTAGAACAGCTAACAAAACGCCACCTCCCTCAAGCTTTTGAGAGGCGGCACCTATGCGATCCCTTCTGAAAAAAATATAACGGACATGTACAACTTAAGCATCAAAAACACTATTATTCAGATTTGTTTCTGTCAGGCACACAATGTCATAGTTATAATAAGAGATTCAAATAATATTGTGCGAATTTACTACGAATACGATTAACGTTTTGGTAATAAACTATAACCATTAGTATGAAAACTACACAAAATAATACAAGTTAATGAAAAAAAAACAGAAATACGAATAGAAATAGAAATAAGATAAAAAAAAAGGATCTATTACTCGCGACTTAACTTATTAAATGTTTCTTGATTTTTAATTAAAATGGCAGAACTCTTTTCGTCTCTACTTATATAAATTTGACCAAAACGCACCCATACAAATTTGTAATTTTTATCTTTACAAAACTTTCTTGCTAAACTAGCTCTTTAGCTTCTGGAGACAAATGCTCAGACAGGTATATTCTTGAGGTAGCACCACTAATTCCAATGTGAGTGAGACATAGCTTATCGCCTGAGTGAGCATTGTTAAAACGAGTTGTCGCAGAAAGGAGTACATCACGCAGACGCTGCGAAGAAAGGGTGACAAGAATATTCCGGGGACTCTTTGAATCACCTTGACGTCACCTTCGGAGACGACAACCTCACACAGTTTCTTAAACAATACGGTGAGGTCCTCATTCTTGCTTTCTGGGACCTCGTGTATCTCTATGTTCAGATCACGTGAGAGCTTCTCCACTGTAGTTAGGCGGTTTTGAAGCTTGGAAATGACGTCTTGAGTTTTAGAAACCTCTGACTCAAGCTCCTTGATCAGTTTATCCTTATCAGCTATTTCCGACTTCATCTCTTTATGTTCAGCAGTGATAAAGTCTGTAGTACTTGTTAAATCGAGCATAACCTTCTCATTGATACGGCCCACCTCCACGGTTACCATTTCTTCCATATCCTTTTTGAGTGCAGAGCGCAAATTGGTCATGAAGATGGAGTCTGGTGAAAGCTTCAAGTCAAATAATCTGCTAATGCTACCCATTGTTACCGGCTCATCATTCATGCCAATGCCTATAGAAGCGTTTATAGCTGTCTGCGAGTCAGTTGAGACTTGACCAAACGACATGTTCATAGTTTCATTCAGTGAGTGACTTTGAGTGACTTCTTCAATGGAGTGTTGTCATTTATTTTGCGTCTAGTAACGTTTTGGCAAAAAGGACAGCTCAGTGAAGCTAATTGTTCAGCTTTTAATCGCTTAGTATCTGCACTGATGTTCAGGCATAGATAGCAGTATACTGAAGCGCAAGTATTGCATTTTAGAAACTCCTTTTTGCTTATTACACCCTGACAGCCGTGACAATTCATTTTATTATCTTTATGTTTGGCAAATGTCAAAAATCCTCAATCGTGCATGGCAGTCGCGACAAATCAAATCGCAGAGCACAACAACAAAATATGCACCCAATATAATAGACACAGTTAGGCACACTTGTAAAGTTCCCTGAGTGGAACACTGTAATCCTCGCGAGAATAAGGTCGCAAGCGCCGTGTAGACGATGTCGCTTACGCGTTTTACTGACACTCGGTAACTGGCCGGTTTAATAACTTGTGGGTGGTTAATAATCACAATGATTTTAGTTTACTAATTTAGATTGATGTAAAATCACAATATAAGCACTTCTTTTAGCCAAGTACATAACCGCACAGCATAGCTTATTACCAACTCTATTCGTGTCCACAACAAGACACTTCTCTCCACTGTTTAACACCGTTTGATTAAATATAATGATAAGCAAAGTTCTCCGCGTTGTTATTCGTATAATTCCGAATTCCGAATGATGATAATGATGATGAAATGAAAATAAAATGAAATGATGTTAATAAAACAGCTTGTCTCCTTTGTAAAATCTTTTACGTCAACTACGCTTTTTTATCACAAAACCTTATTGCTCGACAGCTTAAGAAGAACTGCCTACCGCTCGACAACATGCCTTGTTACATTCCTTTCCCACCCACAATGCCGGGCAAAATAAATTGAGATACTTTTGAGATAAAATGGAAAAAGAAACGAAGTTATAAAAATAAACCCTGTGCAAAAATAATCAAAAATTAATTATAACAGTAGCAAACAATTTAGTCTTATTCTAAATGATTATTATTTTCTAGAACTTTGTGGAACAGAACCCTCACTGGGAGACTGACTGGATGTCGGATCGGCAGAAAGCATTCGAAAAGGCCCGCGCGACTCTCAAGAACAAACCGCCCGAAGAAAAGCCTCAGTACACTCCGCAGACTATCACATTCAGCAAGGTACCATCTCAACCATTGGTTAGTAATAGTAATCGTTCTTAAAAATAGGCGAAAATTATTTTTATTTAATTCGTTCCAACAGTACATTCTGTCAAAAAAGTATCGGGAATGGATGATTTGTTTATGGTTCCAATTTTTTTTTTGTTTTTTTTTTTTGCTAGATTTGCAGAACTGTTTTTCATTTTGGCGCTGAGTTTAAGATGCATCTGTTAGTAAGATAGTGCAGTTTTTAGTTAGATCATATCTAGAGTGTATTCCGAATTGCATAATGGATAAAAACGTCGAACAAAGAGTATGTCTTATATTTTGCATCGCCGATTCGTTTTCAGAGTCCCTGAAAATGTTACAGAAGGCTTACGGTGAATCGATTTTTATCATAAACACGTGCTTATGAGTAGTACAAAGCAGTCGAGATGTGGTGAAATATTTGCCTCGCTCTGATAGACCTTCGACTTCTTAAACTGAAGTTAACATCGCAAAAGTGAAGGAAATAGTCATTGATAATCCTCATTCTAGTTTAAGTGAGATAGACGCTGAACTTGCTGTCTCACGAGTCGATCCGTAAAATTTTAAATAATCACTTGGGCATGATGAAACATGTTGCCGCTCGGTTAGTCCCAAAAGACCTGAATTTTCTCCACAAACTCAATCTCATAAGAATCGCTGAGGATATTCTAGAACAAGTCAATACCGATCCAACATTTATGAAACACTTTGACATGCAAACTAGTCAACAAGCTTCGGAGTGGCGCCTTCCAACTAAACCGAAACCGAAAACACGCCAAAGTCGATCAAAATTCAAAGTCATGTTGACTGTTTTCTTTGACTATCGGTGTTGTGCACTTGGAATTCTTGCCGGAAGATCAAACGGTAAATAAAGAATATTATTTGAGCGTTATGGGCGGCGAGAACTGAACTCAATTCCGAAAAAAACGATTAAAAAAATTGTGGACAGTATTTTTTCTTTTGATGTATCATTTCTGAAGGAGCATACTTTGAAGGCCATAAAATAAATTTGGATGTATAACTAACATTTTGTTTATTATTGATCGTTTCCCGATACTTTCTTGACAGAGTAGTACATACTCCTTCCCTGCAAGTAGTAGTAGCGATATGGGCGAAATCAGTCGCTAGTCGTTAAAAAGCTCATATTACAAAGCAACTCGTTTGTCAAACACTAGGTGGTCTGTCGCCCACCTACAGTGTTTGACAGTAGTTAGCGCGCAATTCACGCCTTCTGCTAGTTATCGCGTACTACATAGAGACCATAGAGGTCGACATAATATTCCTTGCAAAATTGGACATTGTAAATATGTTAAATAAACAAAAATTACTCAGCTGCTAATGTTTACAAGAGTCATCGATTTTTATTCATCAGTGACTTCCTTATAGGTGCGAGACGCCGCATTCATATTTCAGCAGATTTTGTATAGTAGTAGTAATAGTGTATAGTATATTTTATCATTAATTTTATATTCTAGTTTTGAACAATTACTTATTTCAGGACGGCTTCCACACAAAGCGTAAGAAGAGCCCCACGCCGCTGCTAGAGGAGAAGAAAAAGAGAAAAGAGAAGAAGAAGAACAAAAAGAAGAAGCGAGAAAGCAGCAGCAGCTCGTCCAGTGATTCCAGCAGTTCCGAGAGTGACTCAGCTAAAAAGATCAAGAAAAGTGGGCCCATTAACCGTAAGATATTCACATATTGTACCTCAGCTTAGTTGCCTAAGGAGTTACTATTTCATATAAGTCAATGGCCAACTAGTGACCAAGTTAATAGAAAGGCAGAAAGGCATCTAACCTAACAAGTTTTGAAATGTAGGCATTGACAGGATAACATGCCTTTCCAAGCACTCTGATAAAAATGTCTTTATGGTACTAACCGTGCACGATGCTTAACGCATCTGTTAGGAATAACTAAGTATGCTATGCCACAAGATAAACAACCAAATACATAAATAACAGCTTTTCCCACAGATAAACCCTTTATCTTATAACCTCACTAGGTGCTGCCCACGGCTTCGGATTCGTACCTACATAAAAAGTAGCCCATGTCCATACCCAATATGTACTCTATCACCTTTCCAATTTTATCAAGATCTGATCAGCCAGATAGAGACATTTTAGAATTTGTAGTAAATAAATAAATAAATATTGATGGACAATGCACACAACACCAACTAGTCCCAAACTAAGCCTAGCTTGTATTATGGTGACTAGATGACAGATAGAATACTTTTATTTTTATATTGACGACCTCTGTGGCGCAGTGGGCTAAGTTCCGGCCGAGACGCAGAAGGTTGTGGGTTCGATTCCCGCCGCGGGACAAATGTTTGTATGATCTGCAAGTATTTGTTTCGGGTCTGGGTGTTTCTATGTATAATATGTATGTACATATTTACAAAAAAGTATATAAGTAGTATATCAGTCATGTGGTACCCATAACACAAGCTCTGCTTAATTTGGGGCCAGATGATGCTGTGTGAAATGTCCGGGATTATTTATTTATTTATTTATTTATATTTTTAAATACATACTTCTGATACTTTATAACACCCAGACACAGAACAAACACCGCTAGCGATGTTTATAGGTAGCTCGTTTAAGATGGTATGTCCTTATCATTCTGGTCAATGAAGCAGGATGACAACAGATATAAACAGCACATTAAATAGTGTGGTTTCAATATAGTAGACCATATCAGCATTACTTATACAATGTCTCTCAACTTCTGTCAAAATATCACTGTTTAAAATAGCCATCCTTAGTGTGATTTCAATATAGTAATGGTAATGGTGAAACTTAAGCAGTGTTCAAGTTGAGAGGCGTTTATAAGTAAGGCCGCAAATCTATACCGCAGTTCTAACAACTTAGTAGTTGTACCACAAAGAAACAAACTTTCAACATCTTTTAACTTTCACATGTTTTATTAATAGAATATTATTATTATTACCATCAGCCTACAGTGTCCCACTGCTGGGCAAAGGCCTCTCTCCATGCTCTCCATTTGTCCCTCTGCTGCGCTAAGACTGTCTAGCCGGCGCGGAATTTGGCGAGCTTGTCCCTCCACCTGGATGTTGGCCTGCCGCGCCGACGTCCTACCGTCTCAGGCTCCACTCCGTGCTCAGTCCGGCCCACTGCTCTCTCGACATGCGGCAGACATGACCAGCCCAGTCCCATTTGAGCTTGGTGGCTTTTATCGCTATATCGGCGAACTGTGTTCTCGAGCGCAGCTCGGTGTTGCGAATCCTATCTATTCGTTTTACTCCGAGGATGCTGCGCTCCATCGCACCTTGGCAAACTTTGAGCTTATACTTTTGGATTTTGGTCAAAGACCAGGTTTGCGTATCATATGTGAGAACGGGGAGGATGTATACGTCCAGCAATTTGCGCTTAAGAGTTAGTTAGTTATATCAGATCGTTGCAGATCGTACAAACATTTGTCCCGCGGTGGGAATGGAACCTGCAACCTTCTGCGCAGTGAGCGAAAGCCTACCTAAGACCACAGAGGTCGATAGTGTCGGATGACCGCAGTGTCTGCAGCGTTTGGAAGCCAAGTTTAGCTACCGATCTCACCTTTTCAGATTTTCAATTTGTTATTTGTATGATTAAGAGTGAACTAGTCGATTATCTTTCCATACAAACGCCGAAGGGTGATCACACCACCGTTTGATTATGAACAACCAAAACTAAAAGTGATATAAATTTGTCTCATAATCTATGACAAAATATATGGGTTTGAAAGATATAAAAATAATAGGCTATGAAAATAATGGGAAATATAATATGGGTTTGAAAGGTATAAGACTCAAAAAAATCACAACTTTAGGTGTGAATAAATAACAAACGGAGTACGCAATGTAAAAAAATATTCCGATACAAGCATAGATTATTTATTCAAGAGCTCAAATAACTTTTTTTTTATTAAATAAATTCAGTTGTTTTTTTATGAGAACTCTTGAGCCAAATTCATTATTTTTACGCAATCGTTTTATTTAGAAATCATAGTCTAATCTGACCACTGACTCATAATCACGCTATCTCCTTACTGCTCATCTATATCCTCGGTGCACGTGTATCCTTTTCTCACACTAAGCTAGGTGAAATAGCATGCATTTTAGCTGCGCCCACTAAAGAGTTTGTGCCGCTGACTCGTGTATCCTTAAGGCTTACAGACGGCCTGTTTACTTCGTCATCAGAATTGGCCACTGACTCGAAAGTTGTGTAGTTATTTGATATTTCAACAAATTGTGTTGCATAGAAATACGCCTAATAGAAAACATTATATTATTTTACTAATGCGAACGTACTTACTTATGCATAAGTATGTTGCTGCATCATTCCTAATTCCAACTAAAAGAAGCGAATCCAGCGTGAGGTCATCGTGAGGCAACCGGCATGTTACAGTACCGTGATAACTTTTTACACAACATTTTTAACGCATTATATTTAAGTAATGCGGATCAAACTCACCCTGATATAGATTCTTTAGATGAATCGAAAGTGTCGGTGCCTGCATCGACATAATAATACGTGGGTAAAACACGTGTTTATAAAAAAACTTTAAATATCATTACATAGTATAAAACAAAGTCGCTTCCCGCTGTCTGTCTGTCCCTATGTACTTAGATCTTCAAAACTACGCAACGGATTTTGATGCGGTTTTTTTTATAGATAGTGATTCAAGAGGAAGGTTTATATGTATAATATATACATAGTAGAGAAACACTAATAATTTTAGAGGTTAGCGTATATGGGTTCAACGTATTAGAACTACTGAGCTACAGCAACGCGTGGCCGGGTTAGCTAGTAATGTTATAAATAAGTTCTGATAAAACTGAACTGAATTGAACTATAAGTTCTTGACACTGTGCCTTTTGCTTGTATTATAACAGGGTTACTGTTATGTCAGTGTAAAGCGGGAGCAGTAGAAAACTAGTATGATGATGATAGTTAATATTTTAGAGGTAGGCAGAGCGTTCAAGTGGTTTTTTGTCCGCAGGCAAGAAGCTAAAGAACATAGATGTAACGGATGACAAAGCGCTGGAAGAATGGATGTCGACCATCAAAACTGAGAAGCTGGCCGAGAGCGACAGGAAGTTACTTGATAACCTCAAAAGCAGGTTAGTGTAAAGCTATCGTAGCACCGACGCCGTAATGCTCAAGACATACCAGTGAATGTCAATGCCTCGCTGACGCCTCATTTATCATTAGAGACTAATGATAAATGAGGCGTCAGTGAGGCGAACCAACAATTTTCTTCACGAATAGAATTATCATGTTTCTAAATTTTAAACGATGAGGAAAACCATCACAATTAAATTAGAATGTACACAAATTAAAAAGTCGTTAAAAAAACGAGTGAGCCTTACAGAATTCGAATAATATATGATGTGTAACATCTGACATCTCACCTTGGTAATAAGCAACATTAACATTATATCCTGAATCAGTTCATATAACAGCACACTTTATACAAAACACTGTTGGTTAAGCGTACAGCTGATGCGGTCTCCCTTTCTTTTTTCCTTTCTCTTTCTCGTTGGTTGACAGTACCAACCTCTCAGAAAATGGCTTGGTATCATCTCACGGCCAACTCTATTACTACGCGCGCTCATTGGTCAAATCAAATAGTTCGCGTTTCCTTGGCTTCCCATTACACACTTTCGTCCCTTTTCACGAAATCACTCCTGCATGAAAGCGAGAGGAAAGATGTTTTACATCAAAAATCAATTCACTCAATTTCACTGCTCTGGTTGCACTTTTAATATCTAAACTAGACTTTCCCAGCAGCTCTTTGGATTATACCTGTCACGGACTTTTGTAGAAATTGCCAGTTACATCCTTCTAACAAGTAATTTATTATGTTTTTGCTTTCAGGATCAAAAAAGAGAGAGATGACAAGAGAAGGTCGACGTCTCGCGACACTCAAAGAGTGGCCGAAATGCAGCGGAAAATCAGGTTAGTTATAATTAGGAGGACCGATCGAATACCCAATTAGAGCGGACGTGTTGCGTGCTTTGTCTCAAACAATTAATCTAAAGGTGTGCAAAAAGTGATCAAACGGGCTTGAAATTTATACAAATCTATGTAAATTCATCCGAAGTGATTTGTCCAGAAAGTGCAAAACATTGTTTTCTATAAATAAAATGTTATTTAGAAGAAACGGCTAGAAAGGTGCAGCTCGTTTCAAGACTTTGACCTTCAAAACTGTGAGTTTTAACCTTGAATAGCAGTGCATGTCCAAGTACATCTAAAAATTGCATTAGTGCATTAGTAAAAAAATGATTATAACTATCCTAGATGACATAGTCCACGTCATTGCATATCTTCTTAACTTTTCCATTGACTCTGGAACCTTTCCTGGTCTGTGGAAAGAGGCTCAAGTAACTCCCCTTCCTAAAAAATCAAATCCATCTTCCTTCTCTGATTACCGCCCTATTTCCATTCTATCGTTTCTTTCCAAAGTCCTTGAGCGCTTAGTTCACCAGCAACTCAGCCTTTTCCTTAACACAAATGTCCTTCTTAATCCCTATCAGTCCGGTTTTCGCTCAGGTCATAGCACTGTCTCTGCTCTCATCAAAATTACTGATGATATCAGACTTGGCATGGAAAACGGTCTATTAACTGTTTTGTCCCTTCTGGACTTTAGTAATGCCTTCAATAATGTGGACTATGATATTCTGTTAGCTATTCTCCGCTCTTATAACATATCTCCAACAGTAATTGACTGGTTTCGTAGTTACCTGTATGGTCGCCGGCAACAAATTCGCATTGATGACACTTATTCATCCTGGTGTGAAGTGAATGCTGGTGTTCCTCAGGGCGGCGTTTTATCTCCTCTTCTTTTTGCTATATTCATAAACTCTATATCGAAACGTCTCTCTTCTTCCTACCACCTCTATGCAGATGATTTACAAATTTATACACAAGCTCCTGTCGAGTGGTTAGCTGAAGCCATCGCAAGTACTAACACTGACTTTGCGAGTATTTTAGAGTGGAGCAAAGTATACGGTCTCAGGGTAAATCCATCTAAAACTCAAGTAATTATTATAGGAAGCTCAAGACTGTTGTCTCGGATCGACTGGCTTAGCCTCCCGCGAGTTATGTTCGATAACACTATCATACAAATTAGTGAAGTGGTTAAAAACTTAGGTGTACTCATGGATAGGCACCTATCCTGGGCACCTCAGTTAACAGCGGTAAGCCAAAAGACCTTTGCTGCCTTTTCCTCTCTGAAACGGTTGCGAAACTTTCTACCTACGTCCACTAAAATTGCGCTAGCACAATCATTGTTGCTCCCTATCATAGATTATGCCGACGTCAGCTACATTGATTTAACTGAAGACCAACTCAATAAACTTGAGCGTCTTCAAAATGTTTCCATTAGATTCATATTTGGCTTGCGTAAGTACGACCACATCTCTGAATTCCGATATAAACTTAAGTGGCTACCGATTCGTCTTCGCCGGAATACTCACATCCTCTCTATTCTTTACTCCATTATGTTTCTTCCTTCCACTCCAGTTTATCTTAAGGAACGCTTTGAGTTCCTCCATCTTTCCAATTCTCGATCCTTACGTTCTTCTGAAACCCTGCAGCTTAAAACTCCTTCTCATACATCTTGTTACTATGGGAGCTCTTTTACCCTGCAGGCTGTGAAGCTTTGGAATGAACTCCCTGTCTCCATCCGGTATGCTAAATCCTTACCTATCTTCAAAAACTTGGTATACCATCATTATCTCACATCAGTCTCATAGATATCACTTTAGATTGTAAGTTTTTATGTATTTATTTGTATGTATTTATTTTTATTTATGTGTATGTATGTAGTATTTAGTTAAATATTTATTTTATTTATTTATATATTATAATTAGCTTAATGTACGCCGCGCCGTCCACTTAACTTAATACGATCCTTTCCATCCAAAGTTTGTCAGGAAGAGATCGCTCTCAAGCGATATGGCCGCCCATTGTACCACTTAAATACTTTTAGTTTAATTAAATTCTAATATTGTGTTTTATTATATAAGGTGTACAATAAAGATATATTCTATTCTATTCTATTCTATTCTACATCAACTTACTGAGACAGTGGTTACTCAGAGCTGTAGTGCATTTTAAGCGTGCTCCTTATGGCGCGCTGGACTAGCGGTAGTGAGGTTTAGTTTTACTGTGTCGGGCGCGGAGTGTTGAGGTTCAAGTCTCAGCGGGGGATATTTCACTTTTTGTGATTAACATTCTAACAAAAGCCATTTAGCTATTCACGTCGACAGCTTCCTTGCTATAACATTGATCAAACACAAAATAAAATGGCAAAGTGCTCGGCTTGCGGTAAATTCCTCTCAGCAACAGGTGTCGTTAGTTGCGCAACCTGTAGATCGATGTACCACAAGGGATGTGTTGGAATCGTAGAGACAGCTACAATAAGTGAGACATTTGTTTGTCGGAGTGTAAGAAGAAATCAAGAAGAGGCGGTGATAACAGTAATACTCCTGTAAAAGGCATTTGTGGGACTCTTGGGCAGGAATCCTTACACGCTTCAATGCCTAGTACTTTGACACCGCGAGCCGACGTTCTGACAGATGGCACTAGAGGCGTAATCGTTGAAGCAGACATGCAGGGACTGCGCCGCGAGCTAGCGGAGTGCATGGTCGTGATGCGCGAGTTTCGATTTGAAATGTCAGTACTCCGGGCCTCCGTCGCGGGTATTACCACGCGTCTGGATGTATTCGAGCAGCGACTCGAGGTGGTCGAAAAAAGTCGTGCACAGCCCGCAAATGTTGCTGAACTAGAACGCACCGTGACTCAGCTTAAGTTAGAGCTCAATGATCGTGATCAAGAGGCCCTCTTGAGATAGAGTCTTATAGAGATTGGGCACCTACCCGAGGAAAAGGGAAAGAGTATTCTGCATACGATTACCGTACTAGCATCCAAATTGGGTGTGGCGCTGGAAAAGCGCGATATTGTATTTGCTGAGCGCGTTGGTGCACCCGCGCACAAGGCGCGGTTGCTGCGGACGTCGCGTCGTGGTGCGAATAGCTAGGCGCCATCTCCGAGATGAAATCCTGCAGGTCACACCGCTTCTGACGCCATCGTATCACCATCGCCACCAACACACGGGCGCATCTTTATCAACGAACGGCTGACTCGCGAGAATCGGCTGCTTTTTTACCGTGTCTGTGAGGAGTGCCGCAAGTTACAGTGGCGCTTTTCGTGGACAAAGCGAGGTCGCATTTATGCACGATAAGCCGACGGGAAGTCTGCTCAGTACATCAGATCAGAAGCTGATTTCTAGCGGGTTTTTGCATCAGCTGTAGTTTGATCTTGCTTTTTTGTTTATCCATCTCTGTTAAATGTGATTTACGCCGCTTTATG
Source organism: Lampropteryx suffumata (assembly GCA_948098915.1). Lineage (NCBI taxonomy): Eukaryota > Metazoa > Arthropoda > Insecta > Lepidoptera > Geometridae > Lampropteryx > Lampropteryx suffumata. The sequence continues at coordinate 1,483,312 of OX402551.1, forward strand.
AATGTTATGGCTTTTATATAGGCTATTATGAATATGTACATGATTTCAGTACAAATATTGCACTGTATCTATGCGCTTCTTTGCATTGCTTCTGGTTGACTTATTTCAGTTACAATAATGATTAACAAACTTTTTAAAATTGGTTTATTCAACCCAGGTTCCCTTGGTACTAACCATGATAACATTATAGCGTCAGTAGAGCGGCATGGTATGGACCTTTTAGCGATTAATGAGACTTGACTCAAAAATGGATAAGAGGGTCGAGCCCCTGCTATACTAGAGTATCGGTCACGACACACACCGCGGCCGCGATGCGATAGAAAGCGCGGAGGCGGAGTTGGTTTCTACATAAAGCGCGGACTAAACCCGCGCACCTGGTCTCACCCCGTGGACCCGCTACAAGTGCTGGTAGAGCAAATGTGGCTTACCATGACTGTCAACGGGAAAAAGCTGGCAATCGGAACGGCATACCGACCTGATTGGATAGACGTTGACCTATTCTTTGATGCACTTACTGACTCAATAAACTCACTCCCAACTCATGATCATTTAATTTTACTAGGTGATTTCAACGAAATTAAAGTAAAGTCTAAGTTTGACTCATTTCTTACATGTCTAAGTCTTTCGCAGCTAGTTACAACATCGACCCATTTCACTAAAACTTCGGAGTCACTTATTGATGTAGTATGCACTGACCTTTGTGCAAAGAGTATCAGTGTAGAACACGTAGGCTCACTTTATGGCCATTGTCTGATAGTTTGCGAGTTCAACATTAAGCGTGATAAACCAAAACCTACAACTATATCCTATAGACCACTGACAAATATGTCCATTGGCAGTTTTGATAATGACTTACAAATTGTAAAATGGGATCTTATACAACAACTCGGATATGTTAATCAGATGATTGATTTCTTTAACCACAACGTCATCCTCCTTTGACATACACACTCCTAAAACAACATTTCTTCTCAAAGCTCACTCTTATCCATGGGTTACTGACACGATTAAATTAATGATGAAATTACGTGATACAGCCGCGGCAGATTATCATAATACAAAGTCTGATAACAAGAAACACTATTACAAAAGTTTAAAATCTACTGTGAACCAAGCTTTATACCAAGAAAAGAAGGCATATATTAAATTTAACATCAACAATAAGATCCATAACCCCAAACAACTCTGGAAAAATATAAAAATTACCCTTTTGCCTAGTAAAAGTATTGAACTTCCCTCCCACTTGCAGGATCCCAACGTTATCAATAACCATTTTATAAACATACTCGAAGCTGAGGATGTGAATATATCGCACTTAACCTACTTTGAATTCCATAAATTTGGAGAAGCAGTCTTTTCTCTTGAGACGGTTAGTATGAGGAGTTGTAAAAATTATTCGTAGTTTAAAGTCAAATGCAGAAGGATGTGATGAAATTAGCCTAGACATGCTTATAATGACGCTACCAAACACACTGGAAACAATAACTGCTATAATAAATACGTCAATAAGCACGTCTGCCTTCCCCGATATCTGGAAGTTATCAGTGGTACGTCCTGTGCCCAAAGTAACGAACCCAGTCGAACTAAAAGATCTTAGGCCTATTAGTATTTTGCCATGTCTATCCAAAATCTTAGAGAGAGCTGTCTGTGCCCAGGTAACTGAGATTCTTTGAAAAAATGGTATATTGCCTGAGCTTCAGTCAGGCTTTAGAAAGGGGCGGAGCACGGTAACAGCTTTACTTGATGTTACTGATAACATTCTCTATGCACTGGACAAAGGTATGTGCACACTGCTAGTTTTTCTTGATTTTTCTAGAGCATTTGACTCCATAAATCTAGATCTCCTCTCTAAACTTAAATATTATGGTTTCGATCGCAGTGCCTTGTTATGGTTTAACAGCTATCTCAGCAACCGACAACAACACGTTAAGCTCACACACCATAGCAGTGGATCCGTCGTATTCTCTGACAAAAGGTTTGTTAACAGAGGAGTACCACAAGGATCTATCTTGGGGCCGATTATTTTCATCCTATATGCGTCAGATCTCAAGTTTCATATAAAATGCAGTAATTTACATATTTATGCTGACGACATACAGGTGTACATCTCGTGTAAACCTTCCGACATAACTTCTGACTGCTGTCAGTAAACTCAACGCTGATCTCACGAGCATAGCAACATGGTCTAAGAATAATAACCTGTTACTCAACCCTACCAAAACCAAATACCTGGTTTTCGGCAATAGGCATCAACTAGCAAGCCTCAATCTACCAGCTAGTGTTATGCTTATGGGTGAACCAATTGAGCGTGTTTACAAGGCCCGTAACCTCGGCTTGCAGATGGATTGCGATCTGCGCTTCAAAGAGCATATCGCTGAATCTGTAGCCAATTGATTCTATAGGTTAAAAGTGCTGTACAGAATGAGGCCCTATATTGCGGAGGAACTGCGTGTCCAACTCGCCGAATTACTAGTTCTGTCAAAATTAAATTATACGGACGTGGTATATGGCCCACGACTCTTGGCTAAAACGCAAAAATTAATTCAACGTGTCCAAAACGCGTGTGCCCGTTATTGCTTCGATATACCGTTTCGGGATCACGTGACACCTCACTTGAACGCACATTCCATCCTTAAGATGAGACATCAACGTAAGCTCCATCTTGCCTGTCTTCTTTTCGGTGTCTTAAAACATGCTGCACATGCTTATATCATGGAAAAGTTAAAAAGCGCATCAAGTGTGAGGTCCTGTGAACCACAGCAATGTTCGACTCAGCTATCGACGCAGCCTTTAGAGGTAGCTTTCGATACGCTGCGTCGAAATGCTGGAATAATATTCCACCACCAATAAGGAATATGAGAAAGATACATAGTTTTAAAATAAAGTTAAAAACATATTTAATCGATTGGCAAAACAAGCAGGAACGTATACTCGATACAAGTGCAATATAATTATAGAAAACGTATGTGCGCAAGATCTGAGAGGTTCCGTTTTGTTTGTTTTTTTTTATTATTTTTTGTAACAATATTATCATTATTTTTCCTATTTCTAATTAATATTATTATTATATCATAGCTGAAACGATCAGTATTGTATACTTTATTCTTCATCTTTTATTTTATTTTATATTTTTATCACCTATTTAAAATTTTTGTTTGTTTGTCACTTTTTCAAAAACACTTTTATATTTAGTTAAGTCCGCAATTTTAATTTTATTTTACTATACTACTGCGAACTGGTCGCAAACAGGTTCTAACGGAAGACCAGCGCAGGTTGTTTACAACCTCCATATGCTGAGTTAGAGCCTTTTTGTAACAGTGGGTTAAGTAGGTTTTACATTTTAATTACGATTATTGTTATTATTTTACTGTAACTTACTTATTTGTGTAATGCTGTTGCAAATAAATACTATTCTATTCCATTCTATAATTAGTTATAGTTAGTTAGTGACATAAATATTAGGTACTTACATATGAAATTGGCGTTTTGTATGGGAGGACTATAATGTCGTTGTTTTTTTGTAAAACATATTTAATTATTCAAAGTATGCACAATTGTTATCTATGCACTTTTGCCTTCTCATTAGTAGTTAATTGATCCCTTTACTAAAAAAACCACGGGGGCGAGAATCAATAAACTCTCTGAAGGCGGTTTGGACTGCCACATCGGAGATGATTTTTTATCCTTGTAAGAAGTTATCCAAATTCCGGAAAAAGGGTAATCTGTTGGAGCAAGGTCCCGGACCTTTTACGGTGGATGTCGCAGACATTCCAATTTCAGCTCCTCTAGTTTAGCAGCCGTCTGTTGTGCAGTGTGTGGTCTAGCGTTGTCCTGAAGCAGCAGTGGCCTAGAGCGATTGATCAGCCTCGGTTGTTTAGCAGCTATTTCTTTCATCATGGTTTGCAGTTGACAATAGATAACTGCCGTAATCGTTTGACCAGGTTTCAGAATCTGTAGTGAACGACACCGGCACTAGTCCACCAAACACTCACAAGTAACTTTTTCTGAGTAAGTTTTCGCTTGGGGCATAATTTGGCTGGTTCTCCAGGGTTCTCCAGCGCTTCGGATTATGGTACAGGATCCACTTTTGATCACAGGTAATGACCCGATTTAAAATCCCTTCATTATCGTGCCGGTTGAGCAATGTAACGCAGCAGTCGACACGTGTTTGCTGGTTTGTTGCTCAATTCATGAGGTCGAAACTAAATATACCGGCTAAATGGATTTATAAATTTGAATAGGGAATTCTTAAACAAAGAGGATGGATATACATATTTCGGATCATAGTAGCCAGTTTTTTTTTTCATCGATAAACTTGGTTTTGACCACGATCTCGCCTGATGTTAAGCGACGATGTGGCCGACGATGGGGCACGCAGGTCTAGAAGACACTTATTTACTCGTGACTTGAAGAGACCTAGATTGTAGTTTTCAGGAAAGACAGACGACGGCAAAGCATTCCAATCCTTGGCTGTACGCATTATAAATGTGGAAGCAAAGTGCTTTTTTCGTAAGGGTGGTAGACTGACAAGGTATGGATGGTATTGAGCGGTACGTCTGCTTTTCCTGTTGTGAAAAGGAGATGGTGGAATTAGATCATGTAATTCTTGGGCGCATTCTCCAAAATGTATCCTATAAACGATCGAAAGGCAAGTAACTTTACGCCGGTGCTCGAGACTCTGGAACTTAGTCTCAGCGTTTAGCTGCTCACCTATCATCCTCAATGCTCTACGCTCGCCAGTACGACAAAACGCCAATTTCATATGTAAGAACGTAATATGTCTCAGCGTCCTAAAAGTAAGTAAAGCTCCACCTGACGCTGTATAAAATTAATTAAACATTTTATAAGTATATGGGTTTTTTCTCATACCATCATCATCGAGAAGTTTGTATTCTTCCGCGAGTCTTCTTCAGGGTGAGTGAATGCTACTCACACCATTCCGCATCCTATTGCGTACGCCAGAAAATTCATTTTGAATTACGACACAACGATAGAGAAAATATGAGTATAATCATTTAATAAATGATTTACAAGTACTACGATTTTAATTAGCCGCCTCGGCACCGTTCGTATTTCAGAATTAGTACAATAAATGTCAGGCTCGAGCTTGCCGTCTTCGGTTTCATAATCGTACTAATTCCGAAACAAGAACATTGCATCTGGCAATGGCATCTGATTAAAATAGTAGTGCTCTGAGTAATAAAGCCTTGTTGAATACAGAGAGAGCGAGGCCCGCGGTTCTACGAAGCGGTCCGACTCTCGTTGGCGAGACGAACGACGTGAGGAACGACGCAGCGAACGCCGCAGCGAACGTAGAGACGAGCGCAGAACCAAGTCACCGGACAAGGAGACCAAGAAACCAGAAATCAAGAAGATGCCGTTTATCGGTGAGTTCATATATTATACTATGCTTATGAGGAAAAATATACTATGCTTCTATTGAGACTGCTGATAAAATTATTCGCATAACGATAACGATGATAATGACCGTAGTTGTATTGTAATCGCTTGGTTGCCGTTGATTTTATATCCTTGTAATCTGCTTAGTCGCCATTGATAATCTTTGAATTTTCTTCTCTGGCTTGCATCTTCTGTTTTTGACGCTAAATGCAGAAATTATAATGGTTTGTTTATATATTTATCTATGATACAGATTAACATTAGCAACCTTATTTATTTAACCCATGTAGCTCGTTCCACGCCAATAAGAACAATCATTTAATCATTTAATTTAAAAATTTAAATTTATAATGGAACAATTATAGCTTATGTAGACGCTTCTAGTCCTTATGTAATGGAGCTGTTAGTGACAGTGTATTATATTTTTCCTCTTATAATTGACTGACTGCTGATAAAAATCTGCAACTTTTATTACAATTAGGTACAATACCTCATTTTTAAATAAAAAAGGTATTGCACCTAATTGCTTTTTTCTGTTTCTAATTCTTGCACTTGTTGTAGCAAAACAAGTGTTTTCTCACTACATATTCTATTATTATCAATCACATTTGCTCAGTTTAAGTACCATATCACTTAATGTTGAAATCTGTTATTAGCTGATATACTATTAGGGATATGCTATGTGGGCTTAGCGAGTATAATATAAATACTCTAGTAGTATCAAGCTTTACCAGCTCTAACGTACTTGTTACGTTTTATAACTGTCATAGAATATTGCTATGTAGCTATACAGTAGAAAATCATTTCCCTTTAGGGGTCAACCCTGCCTTCATAGGACGCATTACGTCCGTATACCTAACTTTTTAACAGCTTCATACCCCTAACTATAGCTGTGTTATTTCACCTTAAACCCGCTTCTAGTGGTCCCATGGAGCTGACAAATATTTGATGATTTAGCTGCGTCTCATTTAATAACCAATCTGAATATAATTTTGCTTGCATCTATGCAGAGGTTCGAGACTTTCGGGCCTAAGATGGCCACTAACTCGTAAAATTTGCTATATGAATCGAAAAGTTCTCAAATAAAACTCTAAAAACAACATTTGATACAAGGATATATTCAGTCTGGTTTTTAACTTGCGTCGCGTCATCGCATATCGCTGACAATACAATAATCGGATCACTTTCACCCGACACAGCAGCTGGGATTCCGTACCACACTATCCCCGGACCCTGCGACTACTAAGGTTAGAACAACTCCTGTTCGATTGTGTCGTACATTACCCGGGCTCATTAGTACACTGCAAATCTTTAGTCATTGGAGTCGACTTTACCATTCTGTACAGGCTCAGCACATTGGCATTACCATCATACAACACCATAATTTCCCTATGACCGTGGTCTACAACATATACCTACTATTTCTGTTTGTGTTCACGCCTGCGGAGAAATCAAATTGTATGGTTATGACATAAATAAAAGGGCTTGTGATAAGGTACGTGATTGAACCATGACTGCTGTAATTTCAATACCAATATCAATACCAATGATCTTTACGAAGGCTTGAACGCTAATTGAAATAGGAGCTGCAGTAAACAATAACTGTAGATTTGCAGAATGGAGCCCCGGCTATTAATTGCGAGACTGCAAGTGTCAGTAATCATAGATCTTATCTCCAGGTAAGATGCCGGTGTACAAACAACTAGCCAAGAGCATTAAGTCTGAGGAGGTGAAGAAAGAAGAAGAAAAGAAAAAGGAAGAGGATGGTTGCTCGGAGAAGAAAAAAGCGGAAATAGATGCTGAGATACAAAGAAAGGTTGGTTTATTAGTCTATATCTCTCAACATGGGCATAGCATGTAACTGTTTTCTTTACGGAAACGTAATGTCTGTAGCTGCTATCGTTAGCTGATAACGCGCGATTATAATCTTATAAAGGGCAAAGTGTACGCTTCTATAACAAGGTCCCAAGCGACGTGTTTTGTCGATTAGCAAATAAAAAAATGAAATAAAACAGAACTGTCTAATAAAGCACATTATAAAATAACCGATTATTTAGAAGAAAAAAAAGCATTGGTTGAATCTGTTCCAATTCGACTTGGCATCCGTAACAAATTGGCAAGTATCATACAAAAATGTGTTCTAGATTCACTACGATTCAAAGTAATCCTCGTGATTTTATGGAATAAAGAATGCTTTAATTTGACTCAACTTTATTCCCGTATTCATACGATATTGTCGAATAACATTCAAATCAAAGTGAAAGTCAAAATCTTTTATATAATAAAATCACATGTACCATTTTGATGTATGTTTTCTGCATATAATATGAACTGCCTAAAATACGGGTATTGCGCTACTGTAATCGTTACCTACGCGAACTCTCATCGTAGCATGACTTACTGGCATTGTCTGAAATATAAGTACCACAAAACTTAAATTTATAACCAACAGCCAATAACGGATTTACATTATAATTACAAAATAAACCGATAGTAATCAAGGTGTGTTGCTTGTATGTAATGTGTGTATGTTGTTTGTTTGTTTGTGTAAAAAAGAAATAAAATATCAGTTATATATGGTCGATCAGCTCTGTGGGTAGTTGGTAGCTCCGCACCGTAGGTTGGGTGGGTGTTCGGGAATCGAAAACTCAGGATAAACATTTTATTGGGTCTGAATGGTGTTGCGATTTGTGTTGTGTAAATCGTTCACAATTATTGATATTTTACTAAAAACCCACCCCAGCTTCGCAAAGGTAAAATATACACCTAAACTTTCCTCATGAATTACTCGGTCCATTGTTGGCAGTTTTTGAGTTTGTAGCGTTCAGACAGACAGACCACAATGCGTTGTATACATCTACAATCCTAGGTCGGATATTGATGTTCCGATTGAATGTTTTGTTTCCAAGGTGGCAGAGTTCAAGGAGAAGATAGCGAAGGCGCAGCACGAGAGGGAGCAACAGTTGGAGCATCTGAAAGTGTCTCTGCCGGCGCTCACGCCGCTGCCGCCGCCCGTTCTCCTGTCGGCCCCGCCGCCGTGAGTACCGACCCCGCCACTAACTATAGCCACCTGAAAGTGTCTCTGCCGGCGCTCACGCCGCTGCCGCCGCCCGTTCTCCTGTCGGCCCCGCCGCCGTGAGTACCGACCCCGCCACTAACTATAGCCACCTGAAAGTGTCTCTGCCGGCGCTCACGCCGCTGCCGCCGCCCGTTCTCCTGTCGGCCCCGCCGCCGTGAGTACCGACCCCGCCACTAACTATAGCCACCTGAAAGTGTCTCTGCCGGCGCTCACGCCGCTGCCGCCGCCCGTTCTCCTGTCGGCCCCGCCGCCGTGAGTACCGACCCCGCCACTAACTATAGCCACCTGAAAGTGTCTCTGCCGGCGCTCACGCCGCTGCCGCCGCCCGTTCTCCTGTCGGCCCCGCCGCCGTGAGTACCGACCCCGCCACTAACTATAGCCACCTGAAAGTGTCTCTGCCGGCGCTCACGCCGCTGCCGCCGCCCGTTCTCCTGTCGGCCCCGCCGCCGTGAGTACCGACCCCGCCACTAACTATAGCCACCTGAAAGTGTCTCTGCCGGCGCTCACGCCGCTGCCGCCGCCCGTTCTCCTGTCGGCCCCGCCGCCGTGAGTACCGACCCCGCCACTAACTATAGCCACCTGAAAGTGTCTCTGCCGGCGCTCACGCCGCTGCCGCCGCCCGTTCTCCTGTCGGCCCCGCCGCCGTGAGTACCGACCCCGCCACTAACTATAGCCACCTGAAAGTGTCTCTGCCGGCGCTCACGCCGCTGCCGCCGCCCGTTCTCCTGTCGGCCCCGCCGCCGTGAGTACCGACCCCGCCACTAACTATAGCCACCTGAAAGTGTCTCTGCCGGCGCTCACGCCGCTGCCGCCGCCCGTTCTCCTGTCGGCCCCGCCGCCGTGAGTACCGACCCCGCCACTAACTATAGCCACCTGAAAGTGTCTCTGCCGGCGCTCACGCCGCTGCCGCCGCCCGTTCTCCTGTCGGCCCCGCCGCCGTGAGTACCGACCCCGCCACTAACTATAGCCACCTGAAAGTGTCTCTGCCGGCGCTCACGCCGCTGCCGCCGCCCGTTCTCCTGTCGGCCCCGCCGCCGTGAGTACCGACCCCGCCACTAACTATAGCCACCTGAAAGTGTCTCTGCCGGCGCTCACGCCGCTGCCGCCGCCCGTTCTCCTGTCGGCCCCGCCGCCGTGAGTACCGACCCCGCCACTAACTATAGCCACCTGAAAGTGTCTCTGCCGGCGCTCACGCCGCTGCCGCCGCCCGTTCTCCTGTCGGCCCCGCCGCCGTGAGTACCGACCCCGCCACTAACTATAGCCACCTGAAAGTGTCTCTGCCGGCGCTCACGCCGCTGCCGCCGCCCGTTCTCCTGTCGGCCCCGCCGCCGTGAGTACCGACCCCGCCGCCTACCTAGCCACGGCATCTCTGTCTGTACAGGCTGCAGTACAGGGGGCTAATTATGACATAATCTTAAAGCAGTATTAATAGAATAACATCCTAAAATTCCGTATTATGATCTTCATTAGGTAAGTTTATTTTAGTGATGTGGAGGAGAGCGGTTTCAATTCAAATAAATGAGAGTAATTTATTGTGTAATATTTTGACACCTGATGACTTACGAGTAAATATTTTCGTGTAAATGATGAAGTCGTAACACCGATTACAGAGCCCCCACCCCGCACCCCCCGGCCGGCACCCCCGCGCTGCCCAAGGACTTCCAAGAAGCACTCGACATCATCTTCCCCACCGACCCCAAGGTCACGGAGAAGCTGCACCAGGAGCTGTTCACTGCGATGCAGCCCGGCATCCTGGGCTGTGCGCCCTTCATGCCGCCCTTCAACCCCGCCCATCTGGGCTCTCTCGGGCTCATGCAGCCTCCGGGGATGCTCGGCTTCGACCTCAACTCCGGCCTCTTCCCCCAGCCTCAGCTGTACGACCAGCACGTTCCTCTCAGTATGCCGGGGAAGCAGCAGCAGTTGAACTTTAACAAGAAACCGCACGCGCGTCCTCAGTCCAGAAACGATACTAAGCAGTTTAAGAATGTTAGGAACAATAATAATAGTAGGCCGGCTAATGCCAGTAAGAGTATCGATAGTAGGCCGGGGCAAGCGTCGTCGGCTAACGGCGACGCGGCGGCGAAGAAGAAGGAGGAGCTGGACGATCTCGCCATGCTCGGTATTGATGCTTCCGATGTGGGCTCCGGCATGTAATTGCAAGTCCCCGAACGGCCGAGGTGTTGACGACCACTTTTGATGGGTCAAATTATCTCATGCAATAAATTGTAAGATTCCGTGATTGCGATGCAATAGAACTTAGCCGTCGTAGCCGTAGTTTCCTCTGCTAGGGCAGTAGATATAGGTTAGGATATGTAAATAAGTGTAGTGGATTAGGTTTTTGTGCACATCATAACTGTAAAGAACTTTTTTCTTCTTTTAGAGATTTGACGATTCAATTCAAATCTTCAAATCAAAATTGGTGTTTATTAATTATAGTTTATTATAACTGCCTTGTTACTTATAAATCTGAACGGATCGTGTAAACCCGGATAGCGGGGATGATACTTTACATTTTTGACTTAAATAATAGATTTATCCCTAATGGCGCTCTCACACTTGATCGTTAGCCAGCATTCTCACAATATTCGGGAATCCATGTATAAATGGACGAAGTCGTGTTTATAAAAAGGTTTTATTTGTTTGAAGAAAATGTTTTGAATGCTTGTGTAAATAGTAGGTACTTACGCGGGAGGTGTACGGATTCGGGTAATAACATCAAGTTATTCCCAAAGTGTGGTTGCGCCTAGCTTTAATGCATTTTGAACATAATTGACTACCTTAAAGTGAGCGTTCCAGACCTAAATCATTATATTTTTATATGTAGAACTAATATTTACCCTGCTTACTGCCTGCCTAGAATCCGTCTAGCCTAAAAATGAACGCCCCTCAAATGCGTATACTCTCACATACAATGTGGGTGTATAGACAAAGTTCGACAAAGTTCGTCGTCGTCAATGAGTCGTATGCACGACGGAGCGGACGTTCCGTTCCATATGTGGCGCGCTCTCCGCTATAAGTATTTCTTCTCGAACATTAAAATAATTACATTAAGTGGAGGAGCGTTTATTTTTAAACTAGATCAGTATTTTATTAATAACTGGCATAGTTATCTAGGGCTTAGGGGGGTACTTGTTTGATGTTGCCAATGCCGTAAATTGCTTGATGTTATCGAGACTATACAATTGACATGTGTTTCCCCGGATTAAACAATTTTAACTTGTAGAAACCCACTTACCAGAGACAGTTTTTTAATTGCTCATGGCTCCCAGGCGGTCTAGTGGATTTCTAGAGGTTAATAATATATAGAAGCGTACCATAAATTAACATAAGCTATGTCCTGTTTTCATAAGCTGTCGTCTTCACTAGATGAGATAGTGACCGTAATTGATGGAGTCATATTATATGTGGATGGTGGTGGACAATTGTGAACTAAACCTAGCCGCATATTTAAAGTACTATAAAATAAACAGGTTCTTCTATTCAATATTCTGATTGGATAAGCCTTGCATTGTTTCTTTCGGACACAATGCGGAACCGAATATGCAGTTTTTAACAATCAACAGCGCGGCGTATTTAGATCAGAATATCTGACGTGGTTATCCAACGTGTGCGGTTGGATTAAGCATCGAAATATGGTTAAGTTTTGACGGGTCGTTTTTGAGCTTGATAAGAGTTCGATGTAAGTTTGGTAACTTTGTGTTTATGGTATTTAATTTACCTAATCGTGTATGATATCAGTTAATCTTGATAATAAATATCATTAAAATGAAACTAAGGTGTTTTATTAAACTAATAATAAGTAATAATAATGGTGGACAATGCACACAACACCATCTATCCCAAACTAAGCATAGCTTGGTGACATTTTTAAATACATACTTAAGATACCGTAAAACGGGGTGAATAGACAAAACTAAAAATGTAAATCAACAGACTATAGCGAAATATTTTGAAAGAAAATAGTTCCGAAATTTTTATTTAAAATATGTAAATAAAAATTTCGGAACTATTATATTGAGAAAGAAAATACTGCCGATTTTTTTCTCAATATAGCAACACTGAATTGACAAGAGGTTTGGCGTTTGGTGAGTCCCTTGAATGCAGGTTAAACGAGGTCCTGTAAACTTTACAATTTTCATTGTGACTGGAAGTGTTTTGTGCCTTCACAACTTGCTAATGTATTCTGTGGTTCCTTGTGACGCAGATTAATGAAAAGGTAAGTGCGTTTGTGATTTAAATTTCGAAATATTTGTAGATTGTCAACCAAGTCTTTTTTATTTTTGATTCGAGGTTACGGGGAAGGGGCGAATAGAGACGTAGTATGGGGTGAATAGATACGTAGTATGGGTTCAATGGACACGTGAAAGGGTTCGATAGAAACGAGTTAGAAGAGGTGATTAGAAAAATATGTGTTAGGGCTGCTACTTACAGAAATATTTTTTATTTGTTATACAAAAAATATAATTCTTGGGAGTTGTACCTATGATATTATTTTGCATAAATATTTTCTTCTGTTATAGGTAGAAATCATCATGCCGCGTGTTTATAAACCTACCTACCTACTCCTACCTTGTACGTGACAGTATTAAATAATGACTGAGTGACTATATCAGTGCTATTGTTAAAAAGGGAACTGATTGATTCCTATCCTACCTACTTTAAATTGTTGATTATTGAAAGTGAATTATGTAAAATGTTAACTACGTACCTACCTAATAAAGAGACTGTTTCTAAGAATTGTAACTTGTTACGAGTGTAATTAATGAATGGTGCAACTGATTGATCTCGAAGATAAGAGTAAATAATTGATCTCATCATAAAAAAACATTATTAAAAAGTTTCTTAATTTTTACTTATTGTTTAATTTTTTCCATTTGGAAACATTTACCTACTACCTACTTAACTACCTACCTACTTTTCAAACTTACATTAGCTTTATGTAGGTGTCTACAGCTTTTGAAATTGCCAACCCTAGCGTTTTTTTCTATTCACCCCCTAACTCTTGTCTATTGAACCCACGTACGGGTCAATTGAAACGACACATATTTTTGCATTTTGTGCTGTAATTAAGGAATAAATGCAAATTTAGATGACTTAAAACTATTAAAACAGCTAAGAGACATGCTATAAGCACAATATAAAGTTTTCTTGACTTATGAAAATATAAATAGGTACTTAATATGAAGTCAAAGTTCAAAATTGTGTCTATTCACCCCGTTTTACGGTACCTTACAACACCTAGACACAGAACAAACACCTATGTCCATCACACAAATGTTTATCCTGAAAAGGAATCGAACCCTCGACCTACAGCGCAGAAGGCAGAGCTACTACCAACTGAGCCTGGCCTGGTCGACTAGACAAATAAACAGAAGTCGACTTCTGTTTATTTGTTTTGTTATATTAACAAGTTTATGATTTTGTAATCAGACTCTGATTCATGCTTAGGTAGGTACCTACTTAAAATGACTTGTGAGCTACTCTTATATAAATCATTTCATTTCATCTCAAGAGAACTCATCTAATTGCGTGATAAAACCTAATGTTGTAGGTAATCATACCTTATTTTCTTAATAGGTCTCAACATCATCGTTGCGTCAGTCAAGTTACAGAGCAGTTATTTGAAAACTTTCGTTCATAGATCCACTCCAGCAAGCTGAGGAGGGTGAAGTTTCCTCTCCACTGACGCCACTGCCTGGGATTCTGTTTTATTTTATACATATTATATTTAATTTCTTATGTAAGACAATAATTCTTACATTTATCACAATCTATATAATAAAAATCATGTGCTGTTCGTTAGTCTCGCTAACTCGAGAACGGCTGGATTGATTTAGCTGATTTTGGTGTTGAAATGTTTGTTGTAGTCCAGGGAAGGTTTAAAAGGCTTTTTTATTTATTGATTCTGAGGCGGTACGAAGTTTGCCGGGTCAGCTAGTTACTGATAAAAAAATCAAACGTTTCTACACAAAAGTAATTTATAGTTCAAATACCTACTTAATCATTATCGCGGTAAATTGTTGTAAGAGCCGTTATCGAGGCATACGTAATTTATTATGGACTGAAGAAACGTGACTTATATAATACCTACCGCGCGATAACAGATATCATCTCACGAGCTGTTATCACATGTTACGACAGAGCCCACTTGCATCAACACACATACGAATATAATTACCTACTAAAGAACTGCTACGATCCCATTGCCGTACGAGTCAGTACACGGTGGGTATTTTCAAGTTCACAAGGATGAAACAAACTTAGTAAGTTCTTTTTCTCTTGTTGATTTTCCCGCTGTCAGATGTCTGTAATCTATAGATAGGTAATAATAAAATATACAAAACAAAGTCGTGTTATATAAGTAGGTACACTATTTATAATTATAACTCGAGAACGGCTGGATCGGTTTTCGTGATTTTTGATTTGTTGTATTTGTCTCCGACCCAAATAGCAGAATAAATATAAAAAAAAATAGATTTAATGTGTTGAGTTCAGTTTGATAAAACCTTTGACTATAATAATAATGCCAGACATTTTCACACAACATAATTTAGCCCTAAAGTAAGCAGACTTTTTTTTGGAAATACATACCACCCAGAATCGAGACTTGCAGATCATATAAACATATGTCCCGTGGCGGGAATCGAACACGAACACGCAACCTTCTGCATCTCAGCCGGATTTTGGCCCACTGCGCAACAGAGTGGTCGTCCTTTATCCTTTGATTATGTTCGGTTTGTTAGGTTATGACAGTTGCCATTGTGCGCACATGAACAATTGTGTCATATTGAAGCTAAGTCAAGCATAATGTTTTATTCTCATAGGTAGGTATATATGTGTATCTATAGGTATGTTTCTTTTTAAAACGTGCGGACAATGCGCTAACGGACCAGCTAGTCAAAGAAATAAATAAGAATTGAAACATGAAAACAAATAAATTAGTCTCGCCTTTCTACGCGTGTGTCAAAATAAACTTATTTAATTTCATAAAAGTAAGAAAATAAGATGATTCCTAGACAAATATGTCGTAGATTGCTGAGCTTCCGAAGTCTTTAATAGGTCTAGTACCTATCTATTCAGTCAAAAAAAGTCACTGCCTAAAGGTAAGTATCTTTATATATCTAACATAAATATAACAAGTAGGTAGGTAGGTACCTACCTAGATAAGTATAAAAGTTTACATTTCATACTTCACGAGTATCATATACTTAATTGGAACAAATAATTTAATTCAACAGGACTAAGTATTCATATACATTCGTTATTAATATCCGTACCGGTTTCGAGAAATCCCATCCTTATTTTGTTTCCTGCAACGTGTTGGTCAGCTATGCCCACTTGTAACCTGTGGGGCGTCAACCGTCCTCTAATCGTTTATGAGTGCCTGGTAGTCCGGGCGTCGAGCCACCTGTTACTTGTAAGAATTGTTGAATAAATCGTCAAGATAATCGTTGGTCATCACTACCATACCACATTCTAGAGCCACTTGTGGCTCATGGGGCGTACTATCACCCCTCTTGCAGTTTATGAACGCCGGGTATTAAAGGCATCAAAAACCTGTCGCTTGTTTTAAAGTGTTATTTTAAAATGTATAGCTTCATTTTATTACCTAGCCTATTCATTTTCCAGGGGGAGTATCGACCCCAAAAGTCACAAAAGGACCTGCGCTGTTACATTATGAGAGCCTGGTATTGTGAACGTCAAATAACCTGTTGTTTGTAATAATGGCCGTATTTTTGAGAAAGTTTTGTAGGTAGGTATATAAATAATTACGTTTTATAAGCTAAAAAGAAAACCGACTTCATTGAAAATAAAAAATATCATCGATGAACATTCTGTCAAAAAAGTATCGAGAATGGATGATTTGTTTATGGTTCCAAATTCAATTTTTTTTTGCTGTTAGATTGGCACAACAGTTTTCCATTTTGACGCGGACCAAAACACAATAAAACGCCATAAGAGATGAGATATCCTCTCGCTTGACCAAAGGAATTATGAAGTTCATCAACAGTAATTAGGGCAACTCAATGGAACTGCATTGCAGATAAAAAATAGATACGCGGAGTTGCATCTGTTATGTTATTTAGATTAAAAATACAGTGCTAAATGAAATGGAATGGAATTTCGTGTTCAGAGTCCCTGAAATGTTACAGAAGGCTTACGGTGAATCGACGTCATAAACACGTGCTTATGGGTGGTAAAAGCGTTCAAAAGCGGTCGAGATGTGATGGAAGATTTGCCTCGCTCTTCCATCACTTCTCGACCGGTAGGCCATCAACGTCTTCAATTGAAGTTAACATCGCAATAGTGAAGGTCTGAAAATCCTCATTCAAGAGTGAGATAGCCGCTGAACTTGCTATCTCGCGACTCGATCCGTACCATTTTAAATAATCACATGAGTATAAAACATGTTGACAAAGAAGGGCAATACGTGACATTTATAAAATGAAACCACGAGAATCTTTGAGCGAAATAGGTTAAACTTTAGTAGTGCGTCGCACGAAAATCAAGGAAAAAGGAAGGTTACCCTCCCTACCCCCTGGAAATATTGATACAAATCTAGTTTAAATTACCAAGGAGGGGGAGGGAGAGGTCCACCTCACCCCTGGTAAAGCTCCCAAGATAAAGGTAGATGCCCAAATGAGAAAAAAAAACATTTGTAACCTATCGTAACGTTTCGTTCGCATCAATTTTGCACAACTTGATATATCACAGACAACAAATACGACAAAGATCAGATATACCGTGACCTTGTATTATTTTCTGGCGCTGCGGCGGCCGCTGCCGCGGCACGCTTCGCTCGCCTTGCGCGTTTTTTTCTATACTCCAACATAACCTACCTAGTGATAGGTGATAAGTAACCAAATGAAGTGAAGATAAGCCAAAGTCGTCGAAAGAAGCCATAACAAAATCACTGACAGGATTTTTACGTTTCGTTCACATCAATTTTGCACACAACATGTTAAACCATAGACAAGAAATATGACAAAGTTGATTATTATCTGTCAATCTTTACGTAGTTTTATCTGATTTCTTTGATTTGAGGTTAAAAATGTTTTATTATTTTCTCGGAATAACCTAATGTTATTAGTGGTAAATATGTAATCAGAAAGCAAAACCCTACCAGATGTGAGTCTTTGCACCCTCCAATTCGTGCGACGCACTACTAAAGTCAAGCCAATGCTACTAAACTACCTATTAAGAAATTTAAAGCATAGGTACATAAGAGGTAGTCTTTTGAAGAAAGCTTATTATAATATAAATGGCTTTATTATTGATAAGAATGCATGGCCTCATGTCGCTCTGCCGTCAGACAGTTAACCGACACACTTGAAATTTATAAACTCTCTGTATTAGTATTTCGTAGTTAAGGTAGTTATAAGATGGATCATGTATAAAAGCGCTAGGACCAAGACGAGTTTTTTGCCAATTCTTATCGGGCTTGGCTTAGGATGAATTGGCACCTAAATTCACCTAGTAGGTATGTAAGACGTTTCAAAGTGATCCTTGTGATTGTATTGAATAAAGCATCTTTTGACTTGACTCTTTGACTTTGACTTAACTTGACGCTCCGCTAGTCCCAAAAGACCTGAATTTTCTCCAAAAACTCAACGCATATGAGGACAAGCTAGAACGAGTCAATTGCGACCCATTCATGAAAAGCATTGTTACTAGTGACGAGACGTGGGTTTATGAGTTTGACATACAAACTAGTCAACAAGCTTCGGAGTGACGCCTTCTAACCGAAACCGAAAAAAACACACCAAAGTCGAACATAAGTTTGACTACCGCGGTTATGTGCACTCGGAATTTTGTTTTCAGAACCTCCCCCTTTTTAGAAGTCGGTAAATAAAACCAGTTACAGTAAAAACTGTTTTCAACACAATATGGTATAGATTGGAGTACTTGTTGGCATAGAAATTCAGCTTCTATCAGATATGAGCGCCTGGTGCTCGTACGTCGAATAACCTGTCGCATGGAAAAAAATTTTTCCGACGGAGCTCGGAGTCTCTGTGCATTAGGAAACTAATCCTTTTTATGGGACCCTAGTAGTTCAGATGGCAAACAACTTGTTTTCAGTGTAGTATTGATCCTTCCAGTGACGTCACCTGGAGGTACTTACGGGGACCCCTCCCCGTTCATTCAAGTCTCGTGCGTGTTGCCTTTGGCTTTAATTTCTTTTCACTCATGGTATCCTAGTATTCGGCAAGCCTAATAAACTGTTGATGGAATGGAACCCTACGGAGTCTTAATCTGCAACGTGTTGGGCAAACTCTGCTATTGGCTGCTCTATAAAGTCACTTGTTGGACATGCGGGGCGTTACCATCCACTACCTGTCTTCTCGTTATGAGCGCCTAGTACCGGAGGCGTCAAACTACCTGTTCACGAATAAGGTATTGATTCTCATTGATGTCGTCACATCTTCAAGCTCACTACCATCCAGTCTAGTCTAGACTATTTACTCGCAACTTTAGTATCGGCTATTTATAGAAATTACATTTAAATTACACTTTTACTCCGAACCACCTGTCCTTAGAATATCAATGGAGCTGGCACTTGTTGAATCGAGAGACTGTGCGTATCACTTCTTAAATCCCTGAGCGCCTAGTATTTCAGCTTGCAGACAACCTGTTCAATGGAACTAACACGCTTGTTGAACCGACATGCTTGGGGTGGTTTAGTGGGCGTGTCATCACTTAAATACAAAAAATACATAGATAAGATCTTAGACCTATAATTTCTATACACAAAAGTACCTTACTTTGTAAACAAATGCTTTTAATAAGCAAGCAATTTAAAAAATAATTGGTTTAGTGATAATATTATGTTCTTGTGGGTCAGTAGGTAGGTAAGTAAGAAACCTACATAAAAGTTTGTTAGTTTAGTACCTACCTCTACCTAATTTGTGTCTTAGACGATTCCACTGAAGACAATGGGATAATCTTACCCAAAGAGTCAGGACAATACCTTTCTGTCATACTATGTGCGCCTTGTGCGTCATATAACCTCACTCTTGGGAGGTTTTATTCCCAACGGGAGTCGGAGTCTCCATGCACTATTCACCGAAGCACTATTTTAAATGGTTACCTTAACTTCTTTATAGGATCCTAATAATTCAGATTGCAAATAACTTCCCGTGTACTGTTAATCCATTCAGTGACGTCAGTTTTGGAATAATAATGAACGGAGAATGTGAGAACAACTTGGACTTTAATTTATTTTCTTTCGTGTGATCCTAGTGGTCAGCAAGCATAATAACTTTTGATGGAACCTTGAGGCGTCTTAATCTTCTGCTATTAGCGGCGTTACCGTTATCCTCCGCATGATTTAGCCACCGCCTTAGCATTTGTCTCTATGCTCTATTTAGCTATGCGAAATTGTGACTCGTGGGGCGGTAACATGCCTCTTACAGTTTATGAGCGCCTGGTTTTCTGGGCGTCAAGCTACCTGTTGCTTGGAAGTGTTGTTGAAAAAGTTTTTTTGGTCGGTGCTCTTTGAGTGAACCACTTGTTGCTTATGGGGGCGTTATCTTTCACCTCTCTTGTATTTTATGAACGCCGTGTATTATGGGCGTCAAACAACCTGTCGCTTACAACATCACTTTATTATGGGATCGACTGTAATGCCCCCATGAGTCAAGCCCTATTAATTTTGTACATGTAACTGTTACCCCAAAATCGTAAACTAAGCCGCAATTTAGACTCCACTAGCACATAGTTCATAGTTTTTAGTTGGTAAAACGATATTTAGGTCTATACTACATCTCACAAACTCCTTTGAGCATAAAAAAAGCTGAGCTTACAGGGTTTTCAATAAATTCCAATTCAAAGACTGATCTATATTTACACCTAAAAACATTACACTATTTCCCATTTCAATTTCTCCATTACTATTCATTACATAGTATAAAACAACAGTCGCTTCCCGCTGTCTGTCTGTCCCTATGTATCCTTAGATCTTCAAAACTACGAAACAGATTTTGATGCGGTTTTTTTTAATAGATAGAGTGAGTGATTCAAGAGGAAGGTTAATATGTATAATACATACATAATATAGTAGAGAAACGCTGATCATTTTAGTCCCCCACCAGGGATCCTTGCTTGGGCCTCTTCTTTTTATAATTTATGTAGGGGACATCGACTTGTGTTTTAAGTCTTCTAATCTACTCTGTTTTGCTGATGACATCAAAATCTACTCCACTGTGTCATCTTATCACGATATGATTGCCCTTCAAGCTGATCTATCTCGTTTGGAAAAGTATTGTCTGATCAATAAACTTGAGCTCAATCCAAATAAATGTTCTTTTATTACATTTACTCAAAAATATAATATTATACCTACATTCTATACCTTGCAACGTCAACTACTTCTTAAAAGTAATAATATACGTGATCTTGGAGTTCATCATCATCATCATCATGACTCCAAATTACTTTTTGATACTCATGTCGTCAAAATAGTCAGTAAAGCTTCAAAATCCTTATTATTTGTTATGCGGCTGTCTAAAAATTTCAATAATGCTAAAACTTTTAAAATATGATATTGCTCGTTTGTTAGAAGCCATCTGGAATTGCGTCTCAGGTATGGAACCCGTGCTTCCTATTCGTGAATTCCTATGCTACAGAGTTCATACCCCTTAGATTCTAGTAACTACATTAACCTCTGCAAAAAAAATCACTTCTTGCCTTTATTAATTCGTCGTGACATATCTGATTATTTATATTATGTTAAAAATAATTTCTAATGATATTGACCTTCTCTTTAAAATTAATTTTAATATCCCGCATAGAACGTTTAGACTTAACCCCCCTTTTTATGTACCTGGAGCTTCTACTAATTACAGACAAAATTCGTTTATAATGCGAGCGAGTTCAACCGTCAACGGTTTTAGTAAGTTATTAAACATTGATCCAGTCAATATTAGTATTGGCAAGACACGGCGTTGAATTACTCTGATTTTTTTAGCACCTAGGCAACCCAGGTGTTACCTAGATACTTTTTGATGTTTTTATTTTTGATGTGGCATTTTCAGGAGGTTTTTTTTTAATATTGCTCGGAAATGAACAAGTTTCATAAACACGCTCCAACTTATCGAGAATATCATTGAGATAGTGTTTTTTCTGGTCCCAATCTACAACAAAAAATGTCATGATACACCTGCAATACCTCCTACAGGGCTTTTAAAAGGCCATCAATTTCAGTAAAAAGTGTTCTAAAATGTTTATTGACGAATTAAATAATGACCCTATTAGATACATAAAACACCTAAAATCAATGACAAAGTGAAACATCTACAAATTCATCGTAAAATATTACAAAATCTTACCTTTGTGCAGCCAAAAATAAATCACAGCCTTGTAATCAAACACCAGAAATTTAAAAAAAAATGCTTCTGAATATAAAAGTTACAGCCACTAATCAAGCACCGATATGCACTGATCAAAATGACAGTTTAAATAGCCATGTCACCATACATAAATAAGATAAAAAATGCGAGTAGATTTAATGAATTTTTTGGGCTTTTTAAAAGACCGGTCGCTTTATCTGGGTATGATGAACAGTATGGGAAACAAGTTGTTTGGCACCTGAACAACTAGGATCTCATAGAGGGTGATTCATGATACCTACCGTCGGTTAATAGATCTTAGTGCATGGGAACTCCGATTTCACTTCGGTAACAAAATCTTCCAAACAACAGGTTATTTCACAGTCAAAATACCAGACGCACATAATCCACTTTTATTTTGTAACGCCCACTTGTGGCCCTTGGTATCATATCCCCAACGGAAAATAAGTGGTTTAACGGTAGGTGAGGGACTTCAGCCAGGTACGGCAAATACACAACCACCTTGTTAAAAGTTTGATAAAAGTTTAATATGTATATGGAAATTAGGTACCTACACAAACAACGCAAGAAACTTAGGTAGGTAGAACTGCACAATGATTTATATTTTTAGTAAAGTATTACATAGAAGTTCACAGAACAGAAACAGTTAAAGCAAATGGCGGTTGGTCGGATCGCAGCAGAGAGTCACATGAACGTGCGTTAACATTGCATGATGCCCCTGGGCCGACTGATTGTCGTCATGCGCGCCGCGGCGCTCGCGTCCCTCGTTCAGCGCATGCGCGAGCCTTGCCGAACTACACGCGCTGCGCGCTCATTGGCTGCCGCGCTCATCTTTCCGTTGTAACATAACGGACGGTAGGGTCCCGCGCGCGCACATTTAGAGCCTCGAGCCTACCTTGAATGTGAGTGTTTCCTACCTAATAAAATCCCCGCGTCACACTCTCCCCGATAGCTCTACTTAGCGCCCTCGCAGTTGGGCTAGCAATCGGCTATAAGTCAGCGCGGTCTACCGCGCTTGCGTTTCCCCCTGATTGGAAGCTCTACAACGCCGGCGAATGGTGTGAGGTGTGAAGCGTGATATTTGCCTAGCCTTTCTCTAGTCTGAATGCTCTCTAATATGAAAGTGGTAGGACTAACTATCTGCTGTATTCGGTATGGGCCGTCGCGGCGCGGAATAAATTTCGCTGATTGGCCGCGCCCTACATCGTTTTGCCCTTGAGCCTTTAGAAGGACGAGGTCTCCTACCTGATAATCTGGTGGGGTTCGCCTTCCTTTGCCGCGTTACGTCTGCAGCGCTTCTTTCCTGTTCTGCGATAACCTATAGGGCGGAGATGTTCGGCACGCATCAACTCCGCATCGGGCGAACTCGCTGCTGGGTATTCATACTCACGTACAAAATCGTGTGGACGATCGGGTTCGTCTGAAAACGTCCACTTCCCTTGGGTGACGTCCACTATCATTCCGGCGCGCGACAAGAACTCGACTCTGACATCACTGTCCTCGTGCTCTTCTTGTTGCTGTTGACGGAGAGCACTCCCCCGGGTTGACGGCATGTCTGCGGCGACAACGGACTGGAGGTTCCGTGCTTGCTTCCATACACAAGGTACACGGTATGGTGGTCTACTCTACTCACTGTGTCTACCTAAATTAGACCCGGTCGTGTTTCGGCCACTTAGTTGGAGCGCCAATTTAACGGTAGGTGAGGGACTTCAGCCAGGTACGGCAAATACACAACCACCTTGTTAAAAGTTTGATAATAGTTTAATATGTATATGGAAAAGTAGGTACACAAACAACGCAAGAAACTTAGGTAGGTAGAACGGCACAATGATTTATATTTTTAGTACAGTATTACACATAAGTTCACAGAACAGAAACAGTTAAAGCAAATGGCGGTTGGTCGGATCGCAGCAGAGAGTCACATGAACGTGCGTTAACATTGCATAATGCCCCTGGGCTGGGCCGACTGATTGTCGTCATGCGCGCCGCGGCGCTCGCGTCCCTCGTTCAGCGCATGCGCGAGCCTTCCCGAACTACACAACGGACATAACGGACGGTAGGGTACCGCGCGCGCAAATATAAAGCCTCGAGCCTACCTTGAATGTGAGTGTTTCCTACCTAATAAAATCTCCGCGTCTTAGTGGTTATAATAAAGTGATACTGGAAATCTTTAAACTAACCTTAAAAACAAGCGACAGGTTGTTGGATACCCATATCACACGGCATTCATAAACTGCAAGAGAGCTTATAGATCACGCCCCCATTAGCCACAAGTGGCTAATGGGGGATCTAGTAAAGAAATGATGATAACCATATCCTCGCGTTTCATTCAACAACCATTCCAAGCAACAGGTTGCTCGGAATGGTTAGAGGCAGAATAACGCCACACGAGTCACAAGTGAGCATAGCTGCATATACCAACTGGATAGGGGCTGAGTTGGTGACATCAATGAAGATCAATTACTTGTTCTTGTAGGACAGACTTGTCAGAACAGTCAATAGCAGAATTCGACTAACAATTTGCATAGGACTCCTTATGATTCCATCAACAGTTTATTATGCTTGCCGAATTCTAGAATCCCGTGAAAGAAACTACCTAAATAAAAGCCAAAGTCGTGACTTCCCTATCACTGCCCGTTCATTATATCCTAATACAAAATGGTAACGTCACTTAAAGTTGCTTGCAATCTGAACTTTTAGGGCATCATCAATAGGATGACCTACTCGTATAGTTACACTGCTTTCAGTAATCAATCCATGAAGACTTCGACTGTTTGGAAATAAAATCTTCCAAGTGACAGGTTATTTGTCACCCATAATATCCGGCGTTTATAAACTGCAAGGGTGAAAGGCAAAGTATAACTTGACGTTTCATGCAACAACACTTCCAAGAAACAGGTTGCTTGACGGACAGAATATAAGGCGCTCATAAACTATTACACGTCGGATAACGCCCCACGAGTCACAAGTAAGCATAGCTAGATAGACTAACTGGATCGAGGCTGAGATGGTGACGTCAATAAAGATCAATACCAACTTCAAGAACAGGTAGATTTACTGTTACAGTACTAAGCGCTCATAACGAGATGAGAGGTGGACGCCCCACAAGATCCGACAACTGACTTTTTAGAGCAGCCAATGGCAATATATCATTACATAGTATAAAACAAAGTCGCTTCCCGCTGTCTGTCTGTCCCTATGTATGCTTAGATCTTTAAAACTCCGCAACGGATTTTAATGCGGTTTTTTTAATAGATAGAAGTGATTCAAGAGGAAGGTTTTTATGTATAATACCTACATAATATAGTAGAGAAACACTGATAATTTTAGAGATTTCTAATGTTATGTCGTAAATAAACACATTTTTTGCGCTTACATTGCAAACGCTGGCTGATAGATAGATCAAAATAATGTACTACAGTATTGTACACAAACAAAGGTCTAGTATATTTAGTATCACCATTGCACCCGTGCAAAGCCGGGCGGGTCGCTAGTGATAAATAAATTGCATAGGACCCTCCCAACAAACAAGTGGTTTGATGCCCATAATACCCGGCGTTCATAAACTTCAGAAGGGATGATAGATTACGCCCTCATGAGCCACAAGTGGCAAAGTGAAACTGAAAACCATATCTTGGTTTTTATTCAACAACCATTCAAAGCAACAGGTTTCCTGAAGCCCAGAATACCAGGAGCTCATAAACTATTGGAGACAAAATAACGCCACTTCAGTTACAAGTGGACATAGCTGCATATTATACCAACTGGATATATGCAATATTTAAAGGCTATGGTGGTGGCGACATCAATCATGAACAATACCTTTTTCAAGAACCGGTAGTTTTACGATTCCAAAACTAGACGCTGGCAATGAGATGAGAGGTGGATGATTTTAAAGCCCCACAATATCTGACGAGTGACTTGTTGGAGTAGGCAATATAGCAGAATTAACAAGTTGCAGAGGACCCTTTCAACAAACAGGTTGTTTGATGTTCATAATACCCGGGGATCATGAACTGCAGGAGGCGTGATAGATAACGCCCACATGAGCCACAAGTGGCTCTAGCAGAGTAATACTGATTTCTATATCTAGTCGTTTCGTTTAGCTACTGTTCAATAAACAGGTTGCCTGAAGCCTAGAATACCAGGTGCTCATAAACTGTTAGAGGCAGGATAACGCCCCACGTTACAAGCTATAGCTCGTCGCATTGTTTTCGTCATCTTGAACGATCGCTTCGAAGTGGCTGTCTCAATGTTGACCTAGATAGGTAATTCTTGTCAGCCAATGCGATAATGCAATCTGGATGTTATGGATCAGGTCAGTCTGACCCAGATCCTGACATTTACCTACTTACAGAATCCTAGATCACACACACACACGAGACACGATCACACGAGAAAGAGCACCTTCCTGGCGACGTTGTCGCCGTTTGTTTGTCGTGACGTCCGTTTCTTCTACACCTCCGGTGGTATCGTACTATGTCGATGTGTCTTGAAGCACTTAACGCAGCTGAAGACAGCAGGTATCACCAGCATCCAGTCGCAGTCGCAGCACATCATCTTTCGGAGCAAACTCTGTCCAGAGAGACGAATGTGAACTTGTAGCATTGCTCAATATAAACGCAACCAGCGCATCCAACCACAATCAGCGCAACCAGCGCGGCAATCAGCGCAAAATGTTTACACGCCACGCGCTTCAACTGTAACACTTTTAGATAGTTATTACCAAACCTACTAACCTAGGTTACAAATCGTTACAGGTACAGCTAGGCTGGTAATTAAAACATAACAAAAAGATCAATAACAAATAATTATTATTAAATAGGTGAAATATGGTAAGTTAGGTTGAACTATACATGAAAATCAGAGTCGGGGTTCTATTCGTTCTGAATACGCTGCACAACTAAGTAATATTAAGCCATTGGCCAGAGTTGGGGCCGACCGGTCCCGCGTTCGGAGAAAAATTAGGTGTCCGGCGTAGACCCGATTCTGTCCTGTCCCGTATCGGCAGTGGCTGGCTTGGCAGCGGCGTAGATATAGGCCGGAAGAAGAAGCCTGAAATCCCACCCAGACGTACTTATTAAAAATAGTCCGGCTTTCATGTTTGCTCACTCTGCAGACGATGGAGCCTACCGTGCCGATTAGCGTATCTCGGTTAGACGCATAGGCTCTTTTATATTTAGCATCTGCGATCTCTAGAGTAGTGTGCGAGCCAGAGCTCGGTCGCAATAGGTCCCAGGGGGTACGATGAGAACGTGGATAAATCGGATTGGATGGTACCTGCCTTCTTGAATACTTCACCATTTTAAGTATTGCAATGAGTTTCTAGGCATTTTATAGGGAACGTGTAGTTCGGCAGCTACGTGAAACGACCCAGACTCAAAGTACCAGTTTTACTTCCCTTCATAAAAAGGATAATACAAATAAAATTGGCTAAGCGCATGTGACAACACATAGTGGAAGACTGACTAGTGGTCAGCCTTAGTTAGCTCAACTGTTTCACGTGTATTTTATATTATTCTTAACATTTCTGTAATTCTTTTTGTAAATAAATTTAGGTTAGTAGCTTAAACGGGTGTCTGACCTGTTATTTGTATCGAAAAACTGTTCAAGAAACCTCATAGTATCTTTAAAATTCTTATACAACGAAAAACGATTCGATGGGATAATAAATAAAAAAAATCTAACGTGCAAAATTTAATGACGATAAAACTAATAGTCCGGGATAATAGCGCTAGGACCAAGTAGAGCTTTTTGATAATTTTTCTTGGACTTTGGTTTCGTATTCAATAAAACAGTTGTTTTTTTCAATTTGAATTTAAGTCCGTCACTGTTTACCGAATGTGTAGGTCATCCTGTTTATGTGACCCCAGAAGTTCCGATTGTAAACAACTCTTGTGACGTCATGAACGGGGAATGTGCATTTGGCTTTAATTTATTTTCTAAAGGAGTCTTAATCCTTAGCAAATTGTAAGTCAAATTCTGCTTTTAGCTGCTCCAACAAGTAAATCATCGGATTTTGTGAGGCGTTACCATCATACCTCTACCTAGGTACCTCTCTTCTCATTATGAGCGCCTAGTACAAGAGGCGTGAAACTACCTGTTCATCAAGAATTTATTGATCATCATTGATGTCGTCATCACTTTAGGCTCTATTTAGTCCAGCCAAGGTATTACATTCAGAAACACATTGCGTATTACTCCACTTGAGGAGCACCTGTTCATTAGAAATTAATCAATGGAGCTGTCGCACCTGTTAGCTCACTGGGCGTGTCTCATCTGCTTGGATTAGGTTGCAGGGCGTGTGTGATCTTTTAAATCCATGAGCGCCGAGTTTATCGGACTGGAAACGCCCTGTGCAATAGGTAATTGTTGGATCGACTGACCGGTGTGTTTTATCTTCTTAAATTCATGAACGCCTAGTATATCGTATTGTAGACAACCTGTTAACGGAACTGACACACATGTTGAATCGAGATGTTGAGCGTGTGATTTCTTTAAAATGATGAGCGCCTAGTATTTCAATTTGCAGTTAACCTGTTAAGGCGATATTCTGCCCCAATCTCGCCGTAAGCTCGATTTTCCCTAAAAAAATGCTATATCCTCATTAACTTAACTTAACTTTGTGGAAAACATCAGAAAATTTGACATATACCTATCTTTAACTTTTTATCTTAAACATTTTAAATAATATAGTTTTATTTAACGTCGTATTTACTTAATCATAAACCCATAAAAACACTATAAATGAATGAAATATTTTTATTTAGTTATAGATTGTTTTTGGTTACACCACTTGATAAATAATTGAATCGTTGAATTGTTTTACAAATACATAACTCCATAAAAACATCCTCTATCGAAAATCCCAATTTGACTTTTATGGTATTTAATGTTGGGAGTTATATAAGTACACGTAGTAAAGAAAAACAACATTATTTCCTTCTGTTGTATCTGTTCCTGCATAGAGCTCAACTTTACCGGCACAACTCAAAATTATTCTCGCGCTGCCAGCTAAGTGGCGATACTAGAACGGTTTTACCAGGACTGCAATAGTTCGCGAAGTATTGCATAGGAGCGGTGGGGGGCTGGGTGATTCGGAACAAAACGCTCAAGGTCATTGGGTCGGGTAAGCGGCTTAATAAAACTGGCACACTTGTTGGATCGAGAGGCTAGGCGTGTTTATCTCTTTAAATCCATGAGCGCCTAGTATTTCGTATTGCAGACAACCTGTTAACGGAACTGGCATACTTGTTGGATCGAGAGGCTGGGCGTGTTGATCTCCTTAAATACATGAGAGCCTAGTAATTCGTATTGCAGGCCACCTGTTAACGGAACTGGCACACATGTTGGATCGAGAGGCTGAGCGTGTTGATCTCCTTAAATCCATGAGCTCCTAGTATTTCGTATTGCAGACAACCTGTTAACGAAACTGGCACACTTGTTGGATCGAGAGGCTGGGCGTGTTGATCTCCTTAAATCCATGAGCTCCTAGTATTGCAGACAACATGTTAACGGAACTGGCACACCATGTTGGATCGAGAGGCTGGGTGCGTTGATCTCCTTAAATCCATGAGCTCCTAGTATTGCAGACAACATGTTAACGGAACTGGCACACCATGTTGGATCGAGAGGCTGGGCGTGTTGATCTCCTTAAATCCATGAGCGCCTAGTATTTTATATTGCAGACAACCTGTTAACGGAACAAGCACACTTGTTGGATCGAGAGGCTGGGCGTGTTAATCTAGTATAATTATTCTGTTTGTTTTTGTTTATATAAACATCTTCCATTTTCACTGTAAAAAAAATCGGGTTGCACTCCGCGAGTGCCGACAGAAGTAAAAACTAATTTTGGCGCGTTAGAGTTTAGTAATAAATCACTTCAAATCAGTAATTATTAGTCCATTGAAAAGTTACATTTGGGTATGCATTTGTCAGAGGACGCAATTTTATTTTTTTAATGTGTAGGGGGGGTCAGTAGAAGCTTAAGTTCAAGTTTGTGGGGTCGGCACCCTTGTCCCCCGGCCGCCATCTTGGAAAAGGGGGTGCAAAGGGTTTTCGCGCTGTATCTCGTAAACTAGTTACCTTACAGAAAATTTAATCAAACATAAAATGTAGCAAATTAAATTTCCTACAATTTTATTTCTATTACTTTTTATCGTCAAGTGACCAACAAAAAAGTTATAAACAAAAATAAATGAAAATTTTGTTTGTTTGTTCTAGGTTTTACAGCGCTCCAAACTTAAACGGATTCTCGAATGCTCATAGGGATGCAATAAAAACTAAAAATTAGGCTTACTTTTCTATCTATATTTTTTTTATTCATACAATTTATTATGATCTTAACATTCCTATGCTATTATTGAACTATGTTTGACCCTTTTACCCACCACCTATGAGGTATAACATGGGCAAAGTCAAATTTATAAAAATTTTGCAGAAGCATCCAGAGTTAGCAAGTGGAACTAAATTATTTATGAGTGAGAAAGTCGAGTCATCGTTACTCAGTGTTGTTGGCGAACGTTTTTTCGTCTTTTTATATGGCGGAAATAAAGACGATACTCTAGACACTCTGCGATACAAACGATTTGCTAAGACAGTGACAAAAAATGCATTAAAAAATGCATTAAATTTTTATAAATTTGACTTTGCCCATGTTATACCTCATAGGTGGTGGGTAAAAGGGTCAAACATAGTTCAATAATAGCATAGGAATGTTAAGATCATAATAAATTGTATGAATAAAAAAAATATAGATAGAAAAGTAAGCCTAATTTTTAGTTTTTATTGCATCCCTATGAGCATTCGAGAATCCGTTTAAGTTTGGAGCGCTGTAAAACCTAGAACAAACAAACAAAATTTTCATTTATTTTTGTTTATAACTTTTTTGTTGGTCACTTGACGATAAAAAGTAATAGAAATAAAATTGTAGGAAATTTAATTTGCTACATTTTATGTTTGATTAAATTTTCTGTAAGGTAACTAGTTTACGAGATACAGCGCGAAAACCCTTTGCACCCCCTTTTCCAAGATGGCGGCCGGGGGACAAGGGTGCCGACCCCACAAACTTGAACTTAAGCTTCTACTGACCCCCCCTACACATTAAAAAAATAAAATTGCGTCCTCTGACAAATGCACACTAAGGCCTAAAAAATGTAACATTTTAATGGACTATATGGCGACTGCCAATCAAATACTGAACGAACACAGATTATGCAATATTTTCTGTTCAGAATGTAGATAGTATATCATAGAACCTAACTCAGTAAACTTCTCCATACAAAAGTAGACTGTAAACATGTGAATTAAGGTTTATAATCAAATGGGGCGAGCGCAGCAGCCGGCTGCGTCTATATCAAAGAACCTAACTCAGAAAACTTCTCCATGCAAAAGTAGACTGTAAACATGTGAATTAAGGTTTATAATCAAATGGGGCAAGCACGGCAGCCGGCTGTGTCTCGCCCTAGACGGTAACGGTGTCGCGAATCCAGAGGTTTTACCTCATCTAAAAATATGCGTATCGCGCTAGAAGAAGTTTTCACTTCAAAAATATCTCAGTAAAAAATAGCTGACTGTACAAATTTTTACTCTACATTACGGCGACTACAGCCTGATCAAATTGTTTTTACGCATATTCACAGCGCTCAAATCGTGGTTCTTTTTTCAGAAAATATTTTAATAAGTAATTCTGAAAAAATATTAACGGGAAATGTTTTAACTGGCTTATTTTCGGCCTACAACCTCGTTTTTACTTGCAGCTTACACTAAAGCTGCAAGTAAAAACGAGGTTAACTTTAGAAGATGTTCATCATCTCCAATATTCCAATTCCAATATTTAGACATTATTAGTGCCCACTTCGTTGGGTGGTAACAACTTCACAAAAAATATTAAAGTAAGTACTAATATCGCAATTAAAAAATATAGCTATTCAAATTATTGTAATAATTACAGAGATTAACAAACTTACGGATAAATATTGATAGATGGCGCTAGCGGCCACCCGCGGCTTCGCCCGCCCCTTTACCGTTCGCGTTCTCGTTGTTTTTCCGGGATAAAAAATTGCGTAGGTAAGGTATAACCTAATCCAATTTATTAACTATATTCATTATTAAGTTTTATCCTAATCGGTTCAGTGATTCTCGAGTTATAAGTGGTGTAACTAACACGACTTTCTTTTATATATAGATTAATATTATTATGTATTTTAAAAAAGGTATATAAGTAGTTTATTTATCACTTATGTGTTACCCATAACACAAGCTCTGCCTTCTGAGGGGCCAGATGATGCTGTGTGATATTTCTGAATATTTCATAATTTTAATAATAAATAATTAACAGTTACTTTTAAAACTAATTTGAAACTCGGAAGTAGGAGGCAAACTATTAAAAATACATACTATTTCTTTTATAACTATTATTCCTTCAATTAACGAGCAGATAGCCACTGAATAGCGGTTAAAAATACTAAATTATTCCATAGACCAGTTAATTTGCTGTAGGCATAGGCACATGCAGCCAGGGGGAATGAACTTCTTACACTTGAACACTTTTAGGCAGGGGGTGTGTATGGGGTTCCAAATTTCATCTTCGTTACCCAAGCCAACCTCACCTGCACGTGGTGCACCAACACCTGCTGAACAACAAACGAGGCTCTGGCGGCCGGCTGATAGCGGCATAGCGCAGCCTACATCGGCATAGCTAAATCTTCTGGCCGACGACGGGCAGCAGCGTCGGTGGTGCGAGAAGCTATGTCCTGCGATCCCCAACCCGCTTGCCCAGCGTGGGGATTATGGGCATATACCCCCCAATGATGATGAACGCAAGAAGGAAATGGCACCCAGTTCCCGGCCGCCACGCTATTCCTGGTCATGGTAGCGACCATGGTAACGGCGGGGCAAGGGGTGCTAAGAATCACCGGGCTACCGCAGGCTACCTACAACAACTGACCCTGGCAACGTTTAACGGACGAACTCTGAGGCTCGACTAGCGCAGTTGGAAGTGGAGCTGGAAAAAATTAGGTGGCATGTCCGTAGAAGTCCGTAGAGAGGGAGAGGACAACATTACCCTAGACTCGGGCCATATTCTGTACTTCCGTGAGGGTGACCAAACATCACAGGGTGGCGTAGGGTTTCTCGTCAATAAGGCCCTCTCTAACAACGTTCTAGAAATCTCCAGTGTGTCGACCAGGGTAGCGTACCTGATCCTTCAACTATCCAAGCGGTATAGTATGAAGATCATTCAGGTCTACGCACCGACCTCGGCACATCTGGATGATGAAGTGGAGGATTTGTATGAGGACATATTCAAAGCCTTACACAACACCACGAAGGCTCACTTCAACGTTGTTATGGGGGACTTTAACGGCAAGTGGGAGTTGGCGACGAATCCAGAGTAGGCCCACATGGTTATGGAGGTAGAAATCACAGAGGGCAAATGCTCGTCAACTTCCTAGAAAAGGAGGGGCTCTTCTTGATGAACTCATTCTTTAAGAAGAAGCCCCACAGGAAGTGGACGTGGCGAGGCCCCGACAATGTGACAAAAAACGAGATCGACTTCATCATGACGAATAAAAGGCATAATATATTCAGAGATGTCTCCGTGATCAACAGGCTCAATACCGGATCAGATCACAGACTTGTTCGAGGCTCTCTGAATAACAATCTTAGGCTCGAAAGAAACCGTCTGATGAAGTCCACGCTCCGACCTAATATACTCCAGATCATGGCGGGCTCCGAGAAGTTTCAGAAGCTTCTTGGAGATAGATTCGTCGCCGCGGAACCCACCGATGACGTTGATGAGGCCCTACAAAACGTGATTAGAGCATTGAGGGACGAGGGCATCAAATTCTCTGCCATATGCAGCCTAAAGGCAGGAAGTCCAAACTCTTGGATGAGACTCTTCGGTTGATGACAAAAAGACGGGAAACCACCCAGGCCACTTCGTCAGAGAGGTCAGACCTGAACAAGCAAATCGCGAAGATGATACGGCGCGACCTTCGGAGCTCCAACACACGCCTCATTGAGGAGGCAATAGTATTCACCAAAGTATTCACTCAGCAGCTTGGCAGGAGCCACCTGACGAAGTTAACAATACACGATGGCCGAACCGTACTGTCAAAGCCGGAGATATTATCAGAGATCGAGGACTTCTATGGCCGACTATATGCAGCACATGCTCCTTGCCCCCAGCGTAACAACCACGATTCCAGAGCCACCCTCACCCGCCACTACACCGACTTACTACCGGAAATCGGCCAAGACGAGATCGTGTTGGCCCTGAGAAGGCTTAAAAATGGAAAAGCCCCGGGTGACGACGGAGTT
Organism: Lampropteryx suffumata; assembly: GCA_948098915.1. Classification (NCBI taxonomy): domain Eukaryota; kingdom Metazoa; phylum Arthropoda; class Insecta; order Lepidoptera; family Geometridae; genus Lampropteryx; species Lampropteryx suffumata. The sequence continues at coordinate 1,517,461 of OX402551.1, forward strand.
ACTTCAGTGCTTCTGAAGGCTGGAGGAGCCCCCGTTGTGCAGGAGCTGCAGAGCCTCTTCAACTCCGTCCTTCATTGTGGGAGAACTCCAAAGGCGTGGAACGAGAGTTTGGTGGTTCTGTTTTTTAAGAAGGGAGATAAGACTCTTCTTAAAAATTACAGACCCATCTCGCTCCTGAGCCACGTTTATAAGCTGTTCTCTCGGGTCATTACGAATCGTCTCGCCAGAAGACTCGACGAGTTCTAGCCACCGGAACAGGCTGGGTTTCGCGGAGGATATAGCACCATAGACCATATTCACACAGTGAGGCAGATCATACAGAAGTCCGAAGAGTATAATCAGCCCCCGTGTCTGGCTTTTGTGGACTATGAGAAGGCCTTTGACTCTGTTGAAACCTGGGCTGTTTTGGAATCCTTGCAGCGATACCAAGTAGACTATCGTTATATCGAAGTGTTGAGATGTCTGTCTGACGAAGCTGCCACCATGAGTCTCCGAGTACAGGACCAGCAGTCTAAGCCCATCCAACTGCGCAGAGGAGTGAGACAGGGAGATATAATATCTCCGAAACTGTTCACAAGCGCGCTGGAGGATTTGTTTAAGACGCTGGACTGGAAAGGTATGGGCATTAACATAAGCGGCGAGCACATCTCACACTTACGATTCGCAGATGACATAGTCTTGCTGGCGGAGTCGTTGGAGGAGCTACAACGAATGCTGGACGGCCTAGCATCAGGCTCGCGGGCGATTGGTCTCGGTATGAATTTGGATAAAATAAAAGTCATGGTCAATGACCAAATTGATCCGAGACCGGTTGCTGTTAATGGTCACCTTCTTGAAGTTGTTTCGCAATACACATACCTCGGGCAGATTTTGCAGTTAGGTAGAAACAACTTTGAGAAGGAGGTCAAGAGGAGGATTCAGCTGGGTTGGGCAGCGTTTGGTAAACTACGTCGAGTTTTCTCTTCACCCATACCGCAATGTTTGAAAACGAATGTTTTCAATCAGTGCGTCCTACCTGTCGCTCAGCGAGCTATGGAACGAGCTATGCTCGTGGTTTCTTTGAAGGATAGAATCCGGAACGAGACTATCAGACATAGAACTAAATTTGTCGACATATCTCAGAGACTTAGTAAGCTGAAGTGGCAGTGGGCTGGCCATATCTGCAGAAGAACCGATAACCGTTGGGGTAAACGAGTTCTTGAGTGGAGACCGCGGCTCGGCAAACGTAGTGTACGACGCCCTCCGGCAAGGTGGAGTGACGATCTGCGAAAGGCTGCCGGCAGAAGCTGGATGCGTCGAACTGAAGACAGGGCGCAATTGCGCTCATTAGGGGAGGCCTATGTCCAGCAGTGGACTGCTATGGACTGATGATGATGATGATAGGCACATGATATAATAATTGTCGCCCTTTTGTTATTTGAGTTATTAGACCTTAATCATAAAATTATATGAGTAACAATCGAGTAAAATATAACCTACTTATGTATTACATATTATTTCTACTTTTTTTATTTATTTTATACTTACCGTTTTTACTTTTTTTTTTTATATTATTTATACTTACTTTTTTTTTAACTTACCTACTTTTATTTACTCACAAGTGTAGATATATAGAAGATAACAATGTGAATTTAAAGTCGGTAGTACAATAGGCGGTCTTATAGCTGTGTAGCGAACTCTGACTGACAAGCTAAGTTAGAAAATTTAAAACTAATTGGGGTTGTGGGTCAGCATCACAGAAAAGTTTAAGTAATACCTAAACACACCTATTTTGTGTTCTGTGGCCAGTATCAATACCTGCCTACCTACCAGTACTTATCTATGTTTACTAATGAAGTAAATACCCATCTCTAGTCTAATTATTCTGTGTAAAACAATGAAACAATCTTACCAAAAGAGTCAGGACAATACCTACTTCAACTCACTTATCAGGTGAGGGATATGCGTAGGTATTTGATAGGCTCATGTACAGCTATGTTGGCGACATATCGATTTCAGTTTTATTTTTATAGATTATAGATTTCAGTATTGATATCATAAGGAAAATCCTTCAAACCGGAAATGGATCCGCGTTAATATACATTGGGTATTTCCCCGTACAAGAAGCTCAGGAGGACTGATGAAATCATAATGTTATGTGACAACATTATGTACACCGGTTCGGATGTAACAGAACAGGCAGTTACTACAGTAAGTAATGTCATAGTTGATAGTTCAGTTAGTACAGGGAGCCTTGTTATTATTTTATCGTGGTTTAATTCCTCTGTTGGGTGACGGTCGGTCACGTTCAGTCAGTCAGAGGCTGGCGGCAGACGTGAGCAGAGTTGCGTCATATTAAATACGGTAAGTCAGTGTTTATGGGTATTTTGTAAATCGCGATTGTTATGGATTAAATTCAAATGTATGTGTAATTGTTGCTATGTGGATAGATGAGTTTTTTGTTTATTATTGATGTATTAACTTAATTTTGTAAACATTTAGGTAGGTTTCTGGTCCTTCCGAAAACAATTATAGAATAAACATTATTAAGAAATCGGTAGGCATTTACTGCTTAAGTAAATCTGGTCACTATAATACAAGCTAGGTATAGGTACTTAGTTTGGAGCTAGGGCTAGATGTTGTTGTGTGCATTGGCCACCGATATTTATTTATTATAAGCTTTATATTAGCTTCACTTGTATGTATGTTTGTAACCGAGTCCTTAGGACGCGATTTTGACCCACTTTAAACGGCCAGATTTCATTCAAATTTTGCACACCTGTAAAAGACCGATGACAATACAATTAATTTGAAAAAAAAACATTCGATTACTTATCCTAAAACTAAAAAGTAGAAAATAAATAATAGTTTAAAAAAACTAAAAAACACGCTTTATATAGAAAACCAAACTAAAAAATAGAAAATAAATTTTAATAAATGGAAGTAAGAAAAAAATGTTTTATTAAAAAAAAGCGTGGGGTGCATGGTGTCTATAGTTATAAATTAGTTTAGTTTTAGTTTTTTAACTATTATTTATTATTTACTAGCTTCTGCCCGCGGCTTCGTCCGTTCCGTGTCCGTTCATGAGATACAATCAATATCCATACCAAATTTGATTGATGCAAAATTAAATCGCTACCAAACTTCACAGGGTCACCCGCTAAACAAAAACGATACAAAAACACATCGTCTTTTGTACCTAAACCTATTTATAGAGATTGTTTACTATCTGTATTATAAAAGTTTCAAGGAAGGAAATTAATAAATGTAATTAGTAATCTACCTAATGTGATCGACAATTTCTGAACTTGCTCTACAAACTCTACTTTTTACCTTATCCAGCGAGCAATGCAACCCGAATTAATAATCAAAAGAAAATGTAGGGTTGTGTTATTCCAGATCACCCTCCGTTATCAAAACCTCCACTGAGTCCATAAAAATCTGTTCCAGAATAAGCAGCCATGTCAGCAGACAAAGTATTCCACTCCCGGTCCGAGGGTATCCCCTCCGAAGGAGTGAAGGACCAATACGCGGATGGCAAAGCGGCTCGAGCCTGGAACAAGTTCATAGGAGACAGCAACCAGAGAACGCAGAACTACAAGGACTTTCTGATAGGCTTGCTGAACAAGCATGGCTGTCAGAAGGTCCTGGACACGGCTTGCGGGACTGGGTAAGCATTGCTTGCAAGATGCGATTTTAACGTCATACTTTGGGCCCTTTTTAAAGTCTTTAAAAAGGGCCTCAGCCTGATATCATGAATTGACCCAAAATAATCAAATGAGCAAGCCGCGGACGAATTCGAGTGAGAGAGCATCGCGAGCTTTCGATACAACCGGGATTTTATTAGTACACAAGTAGCTCTTGTTTAAGTAGGTGTTAGGTACATTGTAAGAATGTTTACTTACCAGTTTTATTTCCGGCAACAAACCAGTCTCGATGTCTTACGAGGCTCGATTTCCGATCTTGTTTTCCTCAAGCCTCAAACCCTCATATCTCCCGTCGCAATAATCAATAAATATGTAAGTACCTACCTACTTATCTATATTAGCAATTCATTGTTTTGATTTAGGTACAGTAGTTACGTCATGCAACGTTTTGTTGACTTACCCACTTTGAGTACCTCATTTTAAGAGGTGTATAAACCTCTTAATATTAAAGTGGGTAAGATTCTAGAGCTCTAGAATTCAATGCGACATTTATGATGCTATTTTTGTCTAGCAATGTCCTTTGAAATATGGATCTACTCACCTAAATAAAATATAAATTGTTTTTATTTTTTGCCTACGTAGGTACCTAAGTTATTGCGACATGCCTTAGATCGTTAGAGTCTCTGTAGGATCTACGTAGGAAGTAGGTATAATATTACCTATCACATCATAAACTTGCCTAACATTATGCAATTATCGTGCCTGTTATCTCTCATTTTGAATATCTCTAAAAGATAAATACATTGAACTCACGTAGGGAATGGTTGATAATTTAAACGACATCTATTAGGTACATAGTTTTAAAATTGAACCTATCTATATTACTACCTATGTAAGTTGGTACGTAGGTACCAATTTAAACACGTTAGCAATAAGTAATCATGAAAATAGACACAGAGTACCTACCATGGCTTCGACTGGCCTCGCAGCTCAGTTGCTAGTAGCTCTGCTTTCTACGCTGTAGGTTGTAGTTGTAGGTTCGATTCCCTCCCAGGATAAAAAATTGTGTGATGAGCATATATTATGTTTGTTATGTGTCTGGGTGTTAAGTATCAGATGGTATCAGGTTTCCAAGCTTCGTTTGGGGCTAGATGGTGTTGTGTAGATTGCCCACCAATATTTATTTATATATATTTATACCTACGTACGTAGGTACTATGTTAGGTAGTACCTAAGTAATTCTTTCATTGTGAGACCTAAGTATGCTACCTTGGTACTAGCATACCTAAGCAATTACTAAGTCATACCTAGGTATGACGTATCGTACGTAATTGACTTTAATAGCAATAATTATGTATATTTTGAGAAGCACGTAGGTGCTCAAAGATTGCAAAGTTTGCGATATGCTTCATTCATTTATTGCGTTCGTAATATATTTTCAACTGTTTATTTATAACTAATTAGTTATTTCTCTGTTTTCAGGATTGACTCAATGATGTTGGTAGACGAAGGCTTCGAGCTGGTGTCGGTGGACGCCTCCGATAAGATGTTGAAGCACGCTCTCAAAGCGAGGTGGGAAAAGAGGAAGAACCCCAAATATGATGAATGGGGTAAGTGCCATAAAACCTAACCTATCTAGGAGATATAGGAATGTACTAAGGACCTCGATCGATTGATTAGGTGAAACAGTTCGATGCAACTCTTTTTTATTTTGGTGAATTATTAACTAGGTACAAACCCTTAATTTTCATCCAACAATAACCAACAATGTCCCATACTAAATGTACCTATTCTACTACGTTCCAGTGATCGAAGAATCAAACTGGGAAACACTGCCTCGCGACATCAACTCTTTCCTTCCTGGCACGCAGTTCGACGCTGTCATCTGCCTCGGGAACTCCTTCGCTCATCTCCTGGATGAGTACGGAGATCAGAGGGTTCAGAAGATGTGCTTAGAAAACTTCGCCAAGTGCCTGAAACCTGGCGGTCTGCTGTTTATTGACCATAGGAACTATGATGCCATGATTGACAGTGGCGCCACGCCGGGACATTCTATTTACTACAACGTGAGTGCCTACTTAGCTTCATGCTTATTATATTTATTTAAACTACAGGTTTATACAAAGATGTCTTTTACTTTCCCTTTAAATAACAAGATATGTACAGAATAATGGCTTTTTCCTCATGGCCTAACTATTTAGCCTAACTGATTTGGCTACGAGGACTAACATATCCTCATGGCCGAACTCGTGTCAAAATAGGCAAAGTAGGTACACTCGTCACCGCAGAGAAGATACTTAGAGAATACCTACTAATTACTTATGAATATTTTTTTCCCATTAGTACTGTGATTTATAAGACTATGCATTACACCTGGCTACAATGTCAAATTATATTCCTCTGGGGCTTCGGCGGCCGCTGCCACGGCATGCTCGCTTTGCTCGCTCGCCTTGCGCGTTGTTTCCTATACTCTAACATAACCTAACCAACTGGTTTCGATCTGAAGTATTGCAGAGATATTTTCATTTAACCAAGTAGATAACTGAACATGCTTTGCCTGTTTTGACACGAGTTCGGCCATGAGGATATGTTAGTCCTCGTAGCCAAATCAGTTGGGCGAAATAGTTAGGTCATGAGGAAAGACCTAGAATAATTTCCCCTCAATAACATTTTTGCTACGTGATCTAATAATCAGTCGCTAACCAGTGACGTTAGTAAACTGAAGTTTCTAGTTGATTAATTGATCACTAACCGAACCGGATTACATCAGTTCTGAAAAGCCATCTCAAGAGGTCAAACACTGATAATTAACGAACATAAAATGTGTTTGTTATTTGGCTGAAGTTTATATGATATTGTATCGTTTACAGTAAATAAGTGCCTACCTACTCTATGGAATAGGCAAAATGTAATATGGCATCAGCGCAGCTGCCAAAAACTCAGATAAGGAATCATCAATGATTCGATGTTTTTGTGACCCACCCATTTATAACCAGTATGTACCTACTGCCCACCATGACTTGCGGTGTTGAGACATAGGTAGACGCTCACAGACATGGCTGGACAAGACATGACATGGTCAGGAACATGGTCAGGTACATGGCTGTGTACCGGACTATAGGAATGGTACAGAAAGCCATGGAGCGCGTTATGCTAGGCATCAAGCTTATAAACCGTGATCCCAACGAGATTTGAAGTCGAACAAAGGTCAAAGACGTTGGAGACCGCATTACAGAACTAATATTGAGTTGGGCAGGACACCTGGCTAGGCGAGGTGACGACAGATGGAGTAAAGCTCTAACTGAATGGCGTCCAAGGTTCGGGTAGTATAGAAACATTGGTCGTCCAGCACCGAAATAGGCAAATCATATCGCAAGCATCGTTTGCCGAACCTGGATATACCTACACCAGTGGGTGAAGTTGGACTTTGGACGATGATGATTATCAAAATCAAATATTAATTTAAAATTTTACATGGTACAATTATATCTAATTACAAAATACAAAATCTTATTTAATTTATAGGTATAAGTACATAACACGAGCCTGAACTAGGTAATCCTGTGTTTCAACGAGAAGAGTTTACTTACTTATATTCTAAAATAACGTATAGAGTTTGTGTACAATTTTATTTATGTTTTCAGTGCAAATATCCAGTAGACATCAAAACCTCAGTGCTAGTTGTGCGAGGGAAGCCTGAACTGATCGCATTAGACTATCTCATCGACACCACAGGAGACGGGGAAATCAATGAGACGAGGTTAGCAACATTACCAGTAACTACGAGTGACATACTAGTCTGAACTTAGTTTCTCTGTCAACGGAACTGTAAGAAGTCCCGTTTACATTTTATGTCAATGTCTAGCTGTTGCTCGCGACTTCGTCAGCATTTTTTTTTAATAGGAATGGTAGCTTAAAAAGGATTAAATGATGCTTTTTATCTCCTCGCCAAATTTCAAAAAATCTAAATGTATTTATTTGGGAGCATAAACAAAAATAATACAAAAACATGGAAAGAACGATAACATTACGCAGAAGTTAAATTAACTGTGTCGCGAATGTTAACGCCCACCTCCGAAGATAATAAAACAGAACCCAAATTAGATACTAGCATACTATAGGGGGATTGTAGACCCCTTCACAAACAATATTAAATCTGAAGTAGCAAGTGTGTAGTGTGTAAAGTGTGTGTGTGTTCGTGTAGGTGTGTGTGTGTGTGTGTAAAGTGTAAAATTTTATTGATAAGTTTAAAACTAATCACACCGAAAGAGTCACACGAAAAATCCTGAAACACGTGTCTATTTATTTGGCATTTTATTTACTCATATCAAGTTTCAAGCAAATCGAACCATGCTTTAAAAAGTTTCATACATTCGTTTGCACCCCTTTTCAACCTCTTCGTAATTTTATTTCAAAAAACCCCGCCTTAGTGGGTGGTTTTGTTATAAAAGGAAGCTACCTTCCAAATTTCAGCGTTCTAGCTTCAGCGGTTTCAGCTCGGCAATGATGAATCAGTCAGTCAGTCAGTTTATAGGTATAGATATAGGTAGATACAGAATTAGCTGCTGCTAACGCCTTCGCACGCATGATTTCTACATAAAATGTTGCTATGTCTTTCTCTAAGATACAATCTATCTCCATCTCCTTACTGAATATTTCATCACGATCCGCTCAGCCGTTTAGCCGTAAAATAACATCAAACAAATAGATAGAATGTATTATAATTTATATCGAATTTATAATATTAGTACGAGTAGGTACCTACATACTCAGACCAATTAAATAATACCTACCTACTTTTATATTATTTATTTTATTTATTCGGTCTGAGTGTGTAAAAACTCTAAAAATAAACAAACAGACACACTTTCATGTTTATAATAGGGGTACCTATGGATGGACTTTATTTTAATAGCGTCTATTCTGACGTTCTGACTCAAACTGTCGGTCCTGGCTTTTGGGCGGCGTATTAACTCCTTGAACTCCTGACACTTTGAAGTAGAAGTATGTAATATGTGGATCTTGAATGTTAACCGATTTTTTTTCTACAGTGAGTTCCGACTTTGCTACTACCCTCACAAGCTAGAAAAATTCACGAGGATGCTGGATGACGCTTTCGACAACCGCGCTACCCACAGCATCTACGCTGACTTCCAGCCGCTGAACCAAGTGGCGGTTCCAGGGTTCTATATTCATGTGATGCAGAAAGCTCACTAAGTTCTAGATAATCCTTACATTTAGTAGGTACCAACCTCATATTTTTAACTTGTTTTTTCAGTCTTAGGCGGGCTATGAATTGTCACTACATACGCTTGCCGTGACGATTAGGTACCTAATTTATTTATAACTAGTAATTCATCTATGCGAGAGTACAGTACCTATTTACATAGGTACCTACCTACTTATTATTGGTCAAATATCTAGCAAAGTAGTTTTAATCATGTTAAAGTACTAAACTAACCTAGGAAGTGCTCAAATTGTTTCTATTAAGTTAAATTAAGTGTTTTTATTCATATGCCTTGTGTATAGCACAACCTACCTTATAAAATAACATATAAATTTGTGTAAATTATTTGGCTGTGATAAATGATAACATTAATTATCCACTTTATTCGTCATTATTGATTGTTTAAAATCCTTAAATTGAGTGAGACAAGAGGGAAAGATCTGTTTATCATGTTTTGTTTTTGTCAAAGATTAAACTATTATTACAAGCTGTTTTTTGATTCCAAGTTTCCAGTTAACTCATCATGTAGGATTCATCAACATTTTAAAAAGTTGGAAGGTACTTAACACTAACATGCTCTTATAAGTTTATTAGCTTTTCTCGTGTTATTAATTATGTTTTAAGGGTGATCTTGAATTAATTCTAATCAATAAATTGTGTCTATAGCACAAGCGTCGAGAATTGAATTAGTGAAGTATGTTGTATTGTTATTTGTACAAGAGGAATTCGAGAAAACACTAGACAGACAATCCGCGCTGACATTCAGGATAGACATCACTAAATTGGGGAAGGTACCCACTGGTCCCCTATTCGTACCCTGGAATAAAAATTGTAGATTCGGCCCCTAAATTGTAGCGAAACAAGATTCTTCGTTTGACATTATATGAAGTAATGTAGTACTTCTAAATTAATTATTTATTGTATGTTTTAGTCAGTACCTACCTACCTAATCTTAGCGGAATTTAATCGATAAATTGTGACTTTATAGCACAATTATGGACATTTGAATATAAGAGTAATGTGATTTGAATTTGATGCGAAATTTTGCAATGTGATTTGAACAACTAGGAATCCCGAGAAAGTTCAAGGCGGCCATTCCGCTATCACATATGGACTAATGAAGATTGGCTTAGACTTTATAACCAAACAATCACTAACTACTGAAATTCAAATACTCAAAATAAATGTATGCCATGTTGGTGAAACGAATAATTTATTTTTTTAAGAAATTATCATTAACATGGGTGCGTGTTAGCTTAGAATCAGGCCTTACAGGTAAGAATTACATCTAGATCTATCAGTTATGGAGCCTATGAGCCTACAATGATGTTGTTGATAGGGATATGTATCAGCTTAACGAAGAATCCAATGAAGCCCATGATGCAAAATCCGATAGCTGTAGCAATGGCGATCTTTTGGAATTCTGAAACAATCAAATTGGTTATAAAGGTATGGTTACATTGTTACATGGACAATTGATTAAAACTTCCCAATTAAGACATCACAAAAACATCAAGCAATAACAGCGATGGCAAAATGAGAAAATTGTAATAGGTAATCACATTTTGCTTAACCAATCTCCTGCAATACAGGTCTGGCCTAGTATGGGGATCACCAGTAGAATATTTTTTGGTAAATAAACATTGTCTTATCTGCAACACTTGATAAAAAGCAATTATTTATTTTTTATTTACTTTTAAAGAGCAGCTTATGCTGATGTGTCAAGATCACACAGTATTTAGATTAAGAATCTTTGTTTAAAATGGTTTGGATCATATTTGTAAGCAGTCTTCTTCTTGTTTTCAATGTATCACTAGCTACCACTAGCAAACAAGTGTGGTGAAAGGATTAAAGTGCGCCTCAGAGACTCCCTTTATAGACTTGTCAAACATCTTCGAATTTCTAAGGTTTCTTTCTGTTCCTGTTCTGTTTCTGTGACATGCCTGTTTCACCACAATAGTCCAGGATCCATGGTCCATTTTTGCTTTTGATTACTATCAAGCTAATTTTCCGTGAGTAGCTTCATTTTGATGAGACGCCCAACAATTTCCTGTACGAAACTCTCTATGGTGGTAGCTAACAGAGGAAGCACAGATAAAATATGTTGATTTTATGATTCTCAAATATTTATTACTAACTGATTTTTATTTTGTTAAATCTCAAGATAATTATCTAAATTATTCGAAATTATTTGTCCTACAAAATCTATGGTTTGAGTAGTAGTACAGATCTTTGATATCCAATTTCAGAGCGTAGGACCGGGTTAACGTACCACGCAATTTGTAGGACAATATGACTGTTAAATTATATAAATATTAACTAAGTAAAAAAATAATAATCTGCTGGTTAGTAATCACTTATGATGACCTCGTTAACGATACATGTTGGAAGGAGGGGACTCTTTGATCAAACCATAGATTTTGTAGGACAGATATTTTTTCAAATAATTTAGATAATTATCTTGAGATTTAACAAAATAAAAATCAGTTATTTTTGAGCCTAGGACCGGGTTAACGTACCACGCAATTTGTAGGACAATATGACTGTTAAATTATATAAATATTAACTAAGTAAAAAAAAAAAAATCTGCTGGTTAGTAATCATTTATGATGACCCCATTATCGATACATGTTGGAAGGAGGGGACTCTTTGATCAAACCATTGATTTTGTAGGACAAATATTTTTTCAAATAATTTAGATAATTATCTTGAGATTTAACAAAAACAAAATCTGTTAGTAATAAATATTTGATAATCATAAAATCAACATATTTTATCCTTGCTACCTCTGTTAGCTACCACGATAGAGAGTTTCGTACATGAAATTGTTGGGCGTCTCATCAAAATGAAGCTACTCACGGAACATTAGCTTGATAGTAATCAAAAGCAAAAATGGACCATGGATTCTGGACTACAATGTTTTCCTTCAATATTTATTTTAATTCATTAACCAAGTGCTTCCTCTGCTAAGTAACAACACCATCTGTTAGTATGTTCCACTTATGAACTACTCTATTGCTGAAGTAGTGGTGTACAACCAGTGCAATTAACAATCAAAGAAACTCCAAACAATTATTAATTATTACTATTAGCAATTATTACCGAGCAAATATCAAGCAATTATTACTTAAAATATTTCTTGTTTGAGCGTATCATATGTTTGCATTTAAAAAAAAGACATTAAACCATATTACATTTTTGGAAACATGTGTTTTACTACCCACTTTGTCAGGCTGTTTCCTGAATACACATACATATGCTTATAAAATTATGTTTAGATTTTTTGCAAATAATATTATGAAATATCTTAATAAATAATTTAAAAGGCTCTTCTTATTACCTAAACAAAGACTAAATATACAGGACTTTAAAAAAAGTCCTTGTGGATGTTTGAATAAGGACTTTCACTTAACAAAACTCTTAAAAAATTATAATTTATAACGAATATGAATAACATCATAAATTCAACATCACATCTTGGGTTGAAACAACCCTCACACTATCAAGAACTTGAATCCCATGTTGTAACATTGTAATGTGAATTTGTAAGGTTGGTTGCCATACAGCAAAGGAATCAAATAAAATATTACCTTTTCTGTCTGGTTTGGTGCATCTTCTGACTAATCTGATGGAATCTTTGGCAAACTGCTTGCCAGGCTCGACGAATTTAGCGATTTGATCCATTTCTCCTGAAATGAGGACAAGGTACAGTTATTTCAAAGGTTCTAGTGAATTTCTATACAAGATTCAAGAATGATCGAAGAACACTGCTAACCAACACCGAGGTTGGGTAATTTAATTCATTAAATAGTTAGTAAAAAGCTAAATAAAACTTACAATTTTAAATTTTATTACAACGCAAACAGCAAAAGCAAGCACAGAAAATACCAATCAAATACTGACTGACACAACACAAAATTTAACGAAACGTCAGGCCACGTCTCGAAAATCATGGCACGTCATCGCAGACGTTCGGATACACAGTTAGTTTTCCGGTTTCCAACTCTCTCTGCAAATAATAAAAAAATATAAATTATTTACAACAGTTTTGTACTTTGAATTATTAAATTAAAGCTAAAATAAACATGGCCACCCAGCCATGTTTAAGCTTAATTTCATCGTGGATATTTTTTGATCCTTTGCTTTGTCCATTCCGTGTGTTTATTTTATTTGTTAACTACCTAGGTAGGTACCAAGGCTTTGCCCGCGTGGTACGTAGATAAAAAAACCTAAATTAGCCTATGTTTTATCCAGCTCCACTTGCCAAGCTTTATATAAGTAATAAATAAATAAATAAAAAACGTGCGCGTCTCGGGACGCCCGACAGACGTGAAAACTTACTTTGGCGCGTTAGAGTTTAGTAATACCTAAATCACTTCATAATCAGTGTAATTATGGCGACTGCCAATCAAATACTGAACATGAACAAACACAGATGATGCAATATTTTTTTTCATAATGTAGAAAATATATCAAAGAACCTAACTCAGTAAACTTCTCCATACAAAAGTAGATTGTAAACATGTGAATTAAGGTTTATAATCAAATATTATAAATTTCGGCGCGGCAGCCGGCTGCGTCTCTTGACCTCGGTAACGGTGTCGCGAATCCAGAGGTTTTACCTCATCTAAAAATATGCGTACCGCGATAAAAGAAGTTTTCACTTCAATAATGCTGGACATTTCACACACACAGCATCATCCGGCCCCAAAGTAAGCAAAGCTTGTGTTATGGTAACCAACATGACTGATATACTACTTAATTAAGTACTTTATTTTATAAATAGATACATATTATACCTAGAAACATCTAGACCAGAGACAAATACTTGTAAATCATACAAAAAATTTTCCCGCGGCGGGAATCGGACCCGCTACCTTCTGCGTTTCAGCCGGGCCTTGGCCGACTGCGTCACAGAGGTTTTCAAATTGTTTATAAATTGGTTCAGTTATTATTTAGTGATTCTGTAAGAAACAAATCTTTCACATGTAAAATTAAGGTTTTATATATACGGAGTACGTTATCTGAAGTACCTATGTTATGTATGTTATAAGACTGAACGAACAGGGTCATATTTTGTTGTGCTGTACATATCACACAAATAAACTTCTGAATCAGACAATTATTAAGCTTATAGCAATCGCACCAATCGGGTGATTATGGAATTCTGATACTAAGAAAAAAATACATGTGTGCAATTCACACGTGGTAGAAGTGAAACCTTTAAAAAAAACAAACGTATAATACGTACACGTATACAAAGCACCACGGTTGTTGTGATGCCTTTTATCAAGCTTTTACTACGCATGCGCGCACAAACACGTAATAATAAACACGTATAATGCTTCCTATCTCATTTTCTCCAACGTTAAATCTTATAAATTTATGTGTCTGTCTCTTTTTACTGTCGCGTTTTCGTTTCATCGACTTTCAAATCACAACGATGCTAAAGAAGTTTTCACTTCAAAAATATAATATATTAACAGCTTTCAGTTACTTTTGATGAATTGGTATTACGGAAGGTTGATGTTCATTGTAACATATTCTGTCATATGAATAGAGTCCTCTGGACCAAATAAGAGCTCCCGACCCGTGGTACAACTGTGATGTCCAACTGGTTGTACTACGGAGAAGTAAAGTTACCCATAGTTCAACTCTTTTTTTTTGACATTTATGATTATGACCCGTGGTACAACGGTGGAATTATGTCCAACTGGTTGGACCACGGGGATAAGATGATCGTGTAAAGCAAATGAACGTCTACAAAACAAATGACTATCGTTAAGTGATCTGACAACGATTGTGATTGTAAAAAATGGTGCGTCAGAAGAATATTTCAGATCGAAACCAGTTGGTTAGGTTATGGTAGAGTATAGAAAACAACGCGCAAGGCGAGCGAGCGAAGCGAGCGTGCCGCGGTAGCGGCCGCCGAAGCGCCAGAAGAATATAGTTCGCCTGTCGATGAGATTGAAGCCAGATGTAAAACAATTAATCAAAAGAGGTAGTAATTGCATTGCACTTCAGCATTGATAGATAACCTTTTCCTGTTTATTACCAGTAGTTGTTCCATAGATACATTCAATTCTCTGTAGTACAACTAGTTGGACCAAGGAAAGAACAACTTACTCGAGTTGAACCATTGGTAAAGATATTTCCCCATAGAACAACCAGTTGAACTATGGGTAACTTTACTTCTCCGTAGTACAACCAGTTGGACTTCACAGTTGTACCACGGTTCGGGAGCGCAAATAAATATAAAGACGAAGCGTCGTCGATATCAACCAAAGTAAAGGCTCAAAAGGGACAAGAAGTGATAACTGACTTTTTTTCAGTATTGCTGCTATTTGACCAGTTTTAAAAAAACAGTTAAGTATGTTTTTTGTACGATACTTAGGCACTGGACTACGATGTGACATGCAAGGAGCATGGTTTGGCTGTATGTGTATACCTACGTGTATAGAAGAAGCACGGTTTTGAAATTGACTTTGGTTGTTCGGCATTCCGTTCTTATATTTATTTGGTCTGAGAAATAAACGGAACGTATATTGTTTTTTATTGTTTATTGAGCACCTTAGCTAACAATAAGTACAAGTTAGAGATATACATAATTTCTTAACCTAAGGAAGTTAGGTACAAGGTACATAATGTGATACAACTGACACCTAAACTAAGATAATAAAAATCCTGTATGATAGGTATCAGCGCCCACCCTCAATATAGGTGCAATTAAGCTAGAGAAATTCTAGATAAGTTAACAAATAGCTTGTGCGGTAAGTACATATTAATAATAAGCACTCAAATGTAGGTAAGTATGA
This sequence comes from Lampropteryx suffumata, assembly GCA_948098915.1. Taxonomy (NCBI): domain Eukaryota; kingdom Metazoa; phylum Arthropoda; class Insecta; order Lepidoptera; family Geometridae; genus Lampropteryx; species Lampropteryx suffumata. The sequence continues at coordinate 1,533,129 of OX402551.1, forward strand.
TGATATAAACAAATTAAAAAGAATAAAATAAAACTGTTAAGTATGGCTGCGAGTGTGTATATATATGTGTGTGTGTGTGTGTGTGTGTGTTCGTGTGTGTGTGTGTGTGTGTGTGTGTATGTGTGTAAGAGAAGTTTGTATGTTTGACATTTGTATGTTTGTATGAATGAATCTTTACAATTATATCCCAATGCGTGGTGAAAGCTTCGCATTAGGATACAATTGCAAAAATATCTTCAGTAGTATCGTAGTTTAATGATAACAGCCATGTTGTAAGTGTACGTTTGCATGTTCGCTTGTTCAATGGGAAAATTAGCAGCTCCTTGTTAATTTTGTTGTAAAGCCAAGCTCCAAGAAACAATGGAAACCTTTGGGCAAATCGAGTGCGGCAACTAGTCAGCGGTAGGATCTGGTGGTTTCTTCTAGTGGCTAGACGTGTAGTATCTGCTTCTTGGACCACAGAAGAATGCTGCTTCAGGATGGTATTTAAAATAAAGAGTTGGCGGACTGTCAGTACTTCACATTCTTTGTACAGATCAGTTGTACGATAGAGCTTTGGTTTAAAGTAAATTACTTTTAATAAGATTTTATATAATAGTAATCCAGCTTGTCAAAAATACAATAATATTATAATAATAATATTTTTTTTAATGATAATAATAATGATAATAAATTCAAGCATTAGGTACAGGTATTGTATACCTACATGGTTTGTTCTTAAAATATTGGCGATGGGTTGTTTCGGTACATAATGTTCAGACAGGACCTACACAAGTCATGTAGACTTGTGTTGTAGATCCTGCTGTCCATCAAGGGTCTTTATAATTCGTAGCCATATTATCATCCTTATAATTTATGATAGGGAAAGTATGTACATACATAACCATTTTCTATGATAAGAATATATATGATCTTAATAATATTATAATAACATGTTTCACTTAAATTAGTGAAATGAATAATAATTAAGTATGTGATATTAAAATAAGTATTTATGCTTATGTTATTGCTAGTTATAATAAACAACAAATTGTTAAATGTTCATAGAATTACACATTTTATCAGCAGCATGTATTCAAAAACAAAGTATATAAAATCGAGTATGACCTTGTGAGAGCATAAGTGTAGGTACACTTATTACTTAGGTTTGTGTGAGTATATAATTATGTTCGTGTGGTGTGGGAGTATGTGTGAGTGAGAGTTAGTGTGTATGGTGGGGTGAGTCTGTGAGATGCATGGAGAGAAAGAGCGCGATGATGAGTGCTTATGTGAGGGTGCGATAGTGGGATAGGGAATGTGTTCGTTAAAAGTAAACTTATTGTAATATAGTTAAGAGGTCTTCTGTTTTTTCATAGTTCAGTGACATCAGCCACCCTCTTAGAAGATTTTTACCTTCAGTTTTATTTTGGTACGAAAAATCATGAGTAGCCTTATTGGCTTTGTTGTAGAGGTAAGGCCCAAGAAAGAGCTGTTGGCGCTGAGCGGATGTTGTGTAGCACTTTGGGGTACAAATTGTTCCGTCCCTTCTCCTGTCTTTTACTAATGATATATTGTGAATATCTACTTTTTTATTCTGAGCGAGTATCACGTTTGTTGAAAAACAGGTTCTAATTACAATCAAACTAATGATTGATATAAAGCCTGATTGCTAATTGGAACTGATGGACATTGATTGTGTCAAAAGCTCCATAATCGCCATACAGGTCTCTATTACGCAGCAATTTTGCCAGTGTCTAGTGTTTGTTTACTAGCTGTAGCTCGCGACTTCGTACGCATTTTTTTGGAGTTGTAACTCGAATCCTTCCCCAGGATGCAATTTATCTGCTTGCCAAATTGTATTGATAAGTGTCAAACCAATCACACCCACCACCCATCAAAAAGTTTCCATACTAACATTCAGACCACATTTTACTCCTTTATGAGGGTTATTTTGAAAAATACTGAAACACGTGTCCATTTATTTCGCATTTTAAGTATCCAAACCAAGTTTCTATGAAATCAAACCACCCGTTCAAAATTTCCCATACAAACTTTGAGACTCCATTTTACCCCTTTGTTAGAGTTATTTTGAAAAATGCAGAAACATGTGTCCATTTATTTTGCATTTTTATTATTCATATCAAGTTTCAAGCAAATCGCTCCACACCTTAATAAGTTTCATACATTCGTTTTCATCCCTTTTCACTCTCATAGGGGTTGAATTTCAAAAAATCCCGTCATAGTGGGTGGTTTTGCTATAAAAGGAAGCTACCTTCCAAATTTCAGCGTTCTAGCTTCAGCGGTTTTGGTTCGGCGATGATGAATCAGTCAGTCAGTGAGCCAGTCAGCCAAGTTAAACTCTTTTATAGATATAAATAGATAGAATGATGTCACATCTTGTCGTTCGTAATTTGTTATTATAAAAGAAATGGTGTCTTTTATATAAAATAATTAAATGGATTATTTTTGATTGAATCACAATGTAACAAGGATTTTATTACAATTATTCACATCTGTGGCAATAGCTCTAGCTCTATTTAAATAAAAACAACAAAATTACTAATAAAACCGGACATAGCTTGAGAAAAACAAATAATATTATATGAGCGCAATGGTTGCTTGCTTCGCAAGACGGCCAAAATATAATCTAGCGAGTTCTCTCGTGAAGTAGTATTAGGTCAGTCACAGAAAGGTACGCCATTTCCATTATCACTATCTGTCAAGCTGTCAAGGCAAACGTCACGTCAAGGCAATCATCAGCTGTGTCGTCCGTCAGTATCAGTATGTAGTCAGTCAGTTGAGTTGTTATTGTTTTGTTCCCTCATGATTTCTTTTCTTTTCTTCAGAAAAACGCTGAAAATAAAAAAAACTTTCTTTACATCAATATATTGGCTACATATGTTTGGGAGGCATAGCATAGTATTAGCTTAAAGTATATTTCAATCGCTAGCGGCCGTATCAAAACCAAACCCGTCAAGATGTATGCCGTGGAAAAGAAATTCGAGATAGAAATGAAGCTGCGAAAGGTTTGTTTTCTAAAATTCCTATTTCGTCTTAGTCCAGATAACGTTACGTTTAGTATTCCTATAAATAATTCTAAATGCTCTCTACGAGACTACTTAAAGTATTTTGGTAGAGTATTTACTTCGGAATTCGTATCATTCGCCAAAAATCGTGCATCCATATAAGCTGTTTACGCCCCTATTTTTAGAAAACAGTAGCATACGTTGCAACGAACTAAATGTTATATCTATGATTCTTGCTATTCTTGCTTGTTAGTATTTTTAGTACTCAAGTGTCTATTTATTTATTATTATCCAGGAAATGACCAATATACAAGAGCTGAAAGCTGCAGCAAACCGCAGCTCTACGCTAGCTGGTGACGTCTGCAATGTGTTGGGTGCTTGCGAACAGCGCTTGCAGCAGTTAGAGACTGCAGTGCTGCCATTGTATGGAGATACAGCCAGACTTCAGCATATTCATCAAAGTTAGTTACCATAGCACACAGCTTAGCTGGAGTAGGAGTAGGAGTGGAGTAGGAGTTTTGCTTTTTGTGTTGTTAGGTAGATCCTTGACAAACATTTTGGGTCTGAGTTTGGAAGGATCAAGTCGAACAGTGAAACTAGGCTCTCTGATAGTTAGTTCAGTGTTCACTGTACCTGCAGTTCAGAATAAACCAAACAGAGTTGATGCACATTATAAAAAAAAACAGAGTTTTAAGAACATAATCATTATGAAAATAATAGTTATGAAAGTATACAAACTATTACAGATATGGAGCGCACAGTGTCAGCCTTAGACCATGTGATAAACTACTACATGGTGACTAGAGAGCTAGCTGATCTTATCCAAACTGGACCTAATACTGCATCTACAGAGTCATTGAATGTCTATCTTGAAGTAAGTCTCTATTAATTGATGTCTAGCTAAAATTTGCCCGTCTTTGCCTTCATGTCAATTTCTCAATTCATCAAACTGTGACCATAACAGTCACAACTTTTTCCCACTTGGTGAAGATCTCAGTAGAAGCAAGATGTATTTAGGTTAAAACTTATGAGAGTAATTACTCGCCAGGCCTTGGACAAGCTAGCCGAAGCCCAGAACTACTTCAACAAAAATAATCCGCAAAGTGTTGAACTGGAGAATATTGTAAGTATTTAGTTTCAACTGCTGCTGGTCACGGCTTTGCATGGGTGATACATAGATAAAAAGTACAATATGTTAATTATGGTCTACCTCTATATCAATACTATCCATAGTTCCATCCAAATTAGTCTCTTTTTATTGCATGAGTTAGTAAAATCAAACATCCAATCATCCAAACATCTATACAAATTTTCACATTTATAATAATTGTAGGATGCATGCATGCTCTATAGTGACTGTAACAAAACATCATCATCATCATCATAACAGCCTTTATAAAGTGCACTGCTGAACATAGGCCTCCCCAATAGATTTCCAGGAAGAACTATTTTGAGCCCTCTCCATCCACCGACTTCCTGCGATCTTTACAATGTCGTCAGTCCATCGGGTAAGGGTAGGGGGTCGTCCTACGATTCATTTTCCTGTCCTTGGTCGCCATTCGAGAACTTTTCTGTCTTTTCTGCCTATCGACGACCTCTGTGGCGCAGTGGGCTAAGATCCGGCTGAGACGCAGAAGGTTGCGGGTTCGATTCCCGCCGCGGGACAAATGTTTGTATGATCGGCCAGTATTTGTCTAGGGTCTGGGTGTTTCTATGTATAATATGTATGTATTTACAAAAAAAATGTATATAAGTAGTGTATCAGTCATGTGGTACCCATAACACAAGCTCTGCTTACTTTGGGGCCAGATAATGCTGTGTGAAATGTCCGGGATAATTAAAAATTAATTAAAATTAAAAAATTAATTTTATTCCCCAACGGTTATCAGTTCTGCGAGCTATATGGCCTGCCATTTGCCAATTCAACTTGCTAATTTTGAGCGCTACGTCGATGACTTTGGTTTTTCTACGGATTTCCTCGTTGCGGATTTTATCACGTAGTGAAACACCCAACATAGCTCTCTCCATAGCACGTTGCGCGACTCTGAGCTTGTGTATGAGGCCAATAGTTAGCGACCAAGTCTCAGTTCCATATGTCATCACTGGCAACACGCACTGACTTTCGTTTTGAGGCTCTGCGGTATCTGTGACGAGAAGATGTGCCGTAATTTCCCGAACGCTGCCCATCCGGTTGGATTCGTCGGCTGACCTCTTTGTCGAAGTTGGACTTGCCTAGTTGAATCGTTTGATCCAAATAGACAATGGTCTACAACTTCGATTATATCGCTCCCAATATGTACCGGTACGGATGCAACATGAGCATTTGACATGATTTTTGTCTTGCTCATGTTCATTTTAAGACCCACCTGTTGGGACACGATATTAAGGTCGCTGAGCATTGTGCCAAGGTCTTCCAGAGATTCTGCCATGAGGACTATATCGTCGGCAATTCGAAGGTGAGTGATGTGTTCGCCATTGATGTTGATACCATGTCTATGCCAGTACAAAAACATGAAAATATCCTCCAATGCAGAGGTGAACAGTTTCGGAGAAATAACATCTCACCCCTTAATGCAATGGGATTGGATTCGTGCTCTGGTCCTGGAGTCGGATAGACATGGTGGCGTTACTGTACAGACATTTCAACACTTCGATATACCGATAGTCGATTTGTGGAGTGCACCGCTGGAGTGACCGCAACACTGCCCAGGTTTCGACAGAATCAAAGGCTTTCTCATAACCTGCAAAACCATGTCAGTCTTCTGTATAACCTGCCGGAGCGGATGGATGTGGTCTATGGTGTTAAAGCCTTTTCGGAACCCGGCTTGTTCGGGAGGCTGGAAGTCGTCAAACCTACGAGCGAGAAGATTAGTAACTACTCTCGAAAACAGCTTATAGACATGAATCAACAGCGAGATGGGCCTGTAATTCTTTGAGAGGGTGTTATCCCCTTTCTTAAAGAACAGTACCACCACGCTCCTGTTCCACGCCTCTGGCGTAGTTCCCTCGAGGATGACGGAGTTGAACAGCTTCTGGAGGATCTTGAGTACCGGTGTTCCATCCGCTTTCAGAAGCTTTGTCGTTATTCCGTCTCCCCCGGTGCCTTGTTGTTCTTCTTGAGAGCCGTTCGAATCTCGTATAGGCTGACGTCCGGAATGTCTTCAGTGTAGTGTCGGGTTAGGCGGGCTCTTGCATCGCTAGTCGTACTTGTAGTAGGACTTTGCGATGAGGTGTATACTGCCGTCCGATTACTAAAAGACCACTAAGTGACTAAACCTAAATTTTGGGTATGAGCAAAAACGTAGGAAATGTTGTTTCTAGAAATTGTGGAGACGTACACTTTTTTTTGGTATATCATTTTTTTTGTAAACTTTTATGCTTTTTTTGTATACGTTACAATGAGACGCAGCTTTGCTACTTGTTTTTTAATTTAAGTTTTTGTGTTTTAATCATGCAAATATTTTTTTAAAACTTATCATCTACTATACTAAAAAGAGGCTGGCTGAAGTACCACTGTCTTATAGAGTTGTAAGTAAATGTAACTGCAACACTGTTTTCTAACAAATCACAGTTATATACAATTTCAAAGCTAAATAACAGTTAAGATACATAACCTTCTTCTTGCATTGTAAATACAATAAAATACAATCTACTTTACTTTTGAAAACAACGTTAATGGCAATAAACTGTTTATTTACTGTTTTGACAAATTAAAATTACTCATATTCCTAGACTTGAACATAGTTACAGGAAGAACAGACACTGAAAACTGTTTTTTAGAGTTGGGAATACTATTTGAATTTCTTAAGATATATTTCAAATGGACAGCTAAGCGTAACTTTTTTATTACATTATTGAAGTGTAAAAATAAAAAAAAGTTAGATAGTTAAATGATACAATATAATATTTGCTAAAAAATTTCATTTATTACCAATACAATGAGGTAGATATACTTACTTCTTACAAAATAAATGGCACAACCTATTTTCCATAAGTTTTATAAGTATATTCTTAGGAACTAAAAGAGATCATATTAGGTATATTAAACAACTTAAGTCACTTCCGAGCTCACATACGAAAAATTACTTATTATCTATTAGTTATCAGTATCTAACAGAGAAAACACCAATTCTACATAACAATTCTTATAATCTTCTATCTAAATCTTATAATCTTCTAAGTTTGGCATGCAAAATCAGTCTCAAAGTTATAATCATTAATTATCATCTTATAAATAAGTACCTGCTTAATGATTACGTACTCTAATTTGAAAAAATCAGATACATTCTGGCATTTCATGCCAGAACTGCATTTTATGTGGAGCACTTATATCTTTTAATGCGTTCACGATTGCATCTTTTCTTGCCTTACAGATACCTTTAGGTGCACTCTTAAACTCAGGTTTCAATATATCTGTGTGTTTCAAATATTTGTCGGTCATGAATCGTAAAACTTTATACTCCCCACCATCTATCTCGTTTTTATACAGCATATCATAGTGGTTCCGTTGGAAACAGATTTCTATTATATCCTTCAGATAAACTCTTGGTGCTGTCGTTTGTATACGTCTATCTGACACATAGTTTTGGAATGTAAAAAAATCTTTTGGCTCCATAGTTTTAACATCCACTCTCGATAGATTAGCAGAAGCAACACATTCAGTGAAATCTTGAAAATCGTAAAGTTTTCCTTTTCTTTTCATGGCCAGTTCGACCTGATGATGAAATTGGTCGCAGCTCATGAAGGTGTGACCAGGCTCAAAATATTGGAATGTTATTTTTTCGGTTGCAATCAAGTCACTGTTGATTAAAAATATCATTAGAGAGAACAACAACCAGTTTTTATTTTGGGCACTACAGTTATCCATCCAAATCGTTATGTTTTTAACATCACGGTAGTGCAATATAAAATTATAATAGCAACTCATTATATCTTCTTGTTTGCGTCCAGAGGTGCCATCATGCCATACACATGCTAGGGGTTTGTGTTGGCTTGTAATCTTACCCACAGGTGCGAATGATAAGTTAAATGTGGTTAACCTGGGACAAAATATTATACTTTTAAAACTGTCCAGTCTCGGTAGCATTATTACTTTTTGTAGATCAACAGTGAAATATATATTTTCAGAATTTTGTTCATATTGTTTGTATCATATAACTTTCGTGCTTTATTATATTTTTCTCTATGGCACACATACAAAGTGCAAGATTCACAGTTTTCGGGTACAGCGTTCTTTGCATCATGAGATGTGTTTTTGGAGTGTAACTCATACGCTTCACAAAGTTCGCACTCTTCATTGCCGAGCTTAGCAAATGAGATATTCATACTTTTAACATGTTTTCTGTATAATTCATAAGATACCTTCTGAGATGGGTACCTCTCACAAAAATCTTTGTGCATCAGAGTTACGGTAATATCGCATGCTATGTATCGTCTGAGCGGAGCATGCTCTCGCCGATAATGGGGCTCCAGGGGGTGAAATGATTCCACGTGATCCGTTAGCAACATTCGGTCAAAAATGGGCGTCTTTGTGTGTAATCCTCGTCTGTCAACTATTTCTTTCTTTAGAGAATTGTATAATACAGTGTCATTATTTTTATGAAAACCCAGTGTTGTCAAAAAAAAAGTTTTGCAGACTTCTACGTTTGTTCCATCAATATTTTTTAAAATAAATGTACTTCTTGGAGCTCTTTTAGGTTCAGATGTAAGTTTCCGTTTAGGTATTGCTACCGCGGTACTTTTTTGTACAAATACTCTTCTTTCTTTCCACGATAAAGCCCAATATGCTTTATTGGTTTCTTCACGCGCATCTGATGTAAACTTAGTCGAACATTTTTTCATACATTTTTCATTACACCCAATTTTCACGTTATAGCTCAATATTTTTTTTTGTTTGTGCTTCAACATTTTATCCCGCAGGCTGAGTCGATTTACATCGGTAGAGTCGTTCACTGCTGTTATAATAACAGGCAAAATAGAAGATTCCGGCTGTATGAAGTTAATTTCTTGGCGAGGCTCTATGTTAATCATGTTTTTTTTGTGACGGGGTCTTTTGGCGCTTGACTGGCAGTCATCAGCTGATGAGTAGTCATCACTCGGGCAGTAATCTTTATCTTTTACCGAATCATCTGATGAATAATCTCCTGTCGGTGAATTGTGCGATGGTGCTATTAATAAAACGTCATGGTTCTCATCATTTCGCAAGCAAGACAGGTCGCACATTGTCGGGTTGTTGCAAGATAGTGGTAGCATATATTCGTCACAGATCAAAGAAATGGGTTCTGTAAACGGGAGACAATCAGCACTAATAGTAGAAATCAGCTGGGAAAAATTTAGCCCGTAATCAAATGAAGTTTTCGTTTCACCAAATGTTTGAAATACAGGAGATGTCATAGAATAAACTGATGCATTTAGGGAGTCGACAAGTTGTTCCGAAGTTTTATTTTTTAAGAGGTTTTTGCACGGTGAATTTATGCTGCATGTCTCGACGGAAGGTCGCTGTTGAAACGGTGGCTGATTTTTTTTATTCGTGTGGAATCCATCATTGCATCTTTCTAACATATTTATGATTCTTGGATTTTGAAATCTAAAACAAAATTTGTAGTTGATTAGTTTATACTAAAATGATTCTGTAGTAAATTAACATGACCTCATAAAAAGTTACCTACATCTCTAACACTTTAATAGTAAAATCTATTAAGTAATGTCTGAGATACTAAAGTCAAAGTAGGTGCGCATACCTACCTACCTATTTTACTTAATTATTCAGATTTAATAAATATGAAATCCTTACTTCATTCTCGACTGCATTTTGGCGGGAACTCGCACCAACTTGCGCACGTCCTGTCCCCACCGCGTCCTGGCGACGAGTTGGCGAGTGTTCGGTGCATGCGCAAATGTACAGCATGTAGACGTCTTTTAGTGTTTAAATGTTGTTTAGCGGTTTTCTAATGTTGTATTTATCAATTTTAAGTAACATCTCTCATGACTAGAATACAGTCACCGTGTTTAAGAGTTGTAAATGTTTTATACCTACTATAGGTGACAAACAACTAGCCAGCTAAGTATGTTTAGCGGCTTTATAGAGTAGTAGTTGAAGAAGAACTGTCTTTTAGACGTAGTAGATACCATAGAGGGATGCATATATAAATGTCAAAAAAGCCTGTAAAGCCAGGTAACGGTTAAATAGTATCGTAACGTCCTTTTACCGTTTTTTAAGCTTGTTCAATAGATATAATGTAATGTAGAAATATATTGTTAAGCGCGTTTACCCGTATTTTAGTGTGTTAATGCTAGTTAACCGTATTTAAGTAATGGACAGGTTCAAAAAAAGTGTAGATACCCGTGTAGGTGGTCTCTGGTTCTCAGTAACGTTAAATGATAGAACAGTATGTCCGAGACTGATAGACAGAGCAAAATATGCGCAATTACGTAGTTTATAAAACTCAAATTTGATAAAATGTCACTTAACGGCCTTTTAGTAATCGGACGGCAGTATAGTTGTCGAGCTCTCGTAAAATTTCTGGCTTCGAGGAAACGACACTGCCACTGTCGGTCTTCAGCTTCGTCAACAGACTTTGCCCAATAGATAGATCTCTCGCGAACACTTTGGAACCTTGGTTGCGCTCTATTGCGTTCTTAATACTACACGTATTAAAGAGACGCAAATCGCGTCGCATAGACTTAGAGATCTGTTTATTGAGTGAGCTGTATTTCGACATGTCCACTGAAGACTGCAGTTTCATTTCGCTACGTTCTGCCATGAGTTTAAGAGTGTGCTCAGAGAGTTTTTGGGTTCTACCTTTGCGCTGAGTTTTACAGAACTTTGACCCAACAGCATGGACAATTTCCACCAGACCGTCATTTATGTCGTCCACGGATCCGCATTCGGCGAGGCATTGGAAGCGATTTTGGAGTTCCAACTGAAAGCTCTCGGGGTTTTGGATTTGGTCAGGACTTGGGCGAAGAGTAGATTTCATCAGACGGGACCTTTCTAGCTTTACGTTAAGATTTAATGAGCCTCTAACCATTCAGTGATCTCTGCCGGTTTTGACCCTGTAAGTAATAAGTTGCACAACAAAACATACAAGATATCAAATAAGCACTACAATGTTCAAGAATTATATGACATATATAATACTAGCTGCTGCCCGCGGCTTCGCACGCGTGGTACCTACATAATAAGTAGCCTATGTCCTTCTCCAAGGTCCCATACCGAAACTCATCTAAATCGGTTCAGCGGTTTAGGCGTGAAAACGTTACTGACAGACAGAGTTACTTTCGCTTATATAATATTAGTAGGGATGAACTACCATAAAAACCTGAGAGGCGTGTGCTGAAGCTAGTTAACCAGCCGGCAACTAGCAATCCAATCCACGAAAACATATATTGCCTAACCATCCTTGAAAATGTTGCCAGAGATGCTATCTCTGGCAACATAAGTGCATCCTCAGTGAACAGTTTTAAAAATGGACTTGATAGACAACAATTAATAGTGAAAAGTGTAGGACATCAAGTTACGGAGTTTCTGCAGAATAACCTACAGGATGAATGAACTTCCAACCTTTATTAGGTAGGCACTGATGTGCACTTGGCTTAGGCTTGTGCAGTTCAGTTAACCCCCAGTTTAATTGTAAAACTGAGTATGAAAAGTGTAACATAATAATAATAATAGTGAAGACAAGTGTTGTGTGTGACATCCTTGGGCTAGATGACGTGATGATTGAGTAGGTTGAGTATGAGAACAGCCTGAGCACTGCCTGAGCACTGTCTGAGTATCGGCTGTATTTGTTGCGATTTTTCTTTTTTATTCAGTAAGTCTACAAAACAACAACTTGTCACAGAAGAAACTACTTATTGTTTTTCCTATATTATAAGTGAGTATATCAAATGATTTCAGAATCAACTTTATAACAAAGGAGTAACCAATTTGGAGAGTGCATTTGAGGAGCTCCTCAACCGCAACACTAGACCGCTGACTCCAACCATGCTTATGGATATGATAGCTCTGGAGGATGGTATGATAAACAAAAAAACTACCAATAGTATAATTATATGAAATAAATAAATCAGAAACCTGTTCTATATTCAAGATTTCTATATCAAGATTTATTTTGTCAGCAGAAGTGTATATGCAATAGGGTACAAAATATATGTTCTCGAGAGAAGTTAACTTTATATGTGTGTGATGTGACTCATCACATCACACACATTATATCATTTATGTGACTACTATAAGGCTCCCTCGTTTTTTTTTATTTAGTACTTTAAACCTCTTTTAAAATACTAAATAAATAAAAAAACAGGAGATCATTAATGTTTGTAAAACAGTTCCTAAACATACAGTTTTCGTACTTCTTATTTGTTTGAAAACCTGGGACCCACAGATTCATGTATTCTCCATCGCAAAATAGAAGAGAGATTAAGGTTATTGAGAAGCTAAACTGTTGTTGTACAGATTCGAGCGTGGAGAGTGTGAGTGTGAGTGTGAGTGTGAGTGGCAGCTGTGTGTCGTCTACTGCGTTGGAGCGCATGCGGGCCGCCGCCGCCTGGCTCAGCGCCGCGGGCCGCCCGCCCGCACAGCCTCTGCTTACAGCTAGGTCTTACCCTCTCACTACTATATAAGCATATCTAACTTATATTATACATCCGATAGTAACTCTGTCTGTCTGTCTGTTTGTATTTTACGTTTTCACGCCTAAACCGCTGAACCGATTTTGATGAAAGCAGCATTTAGATTTCAATTTAGATGACATCGACTCGGCATCTGACAAAATTGGCAAGGATCATACAAAAAAGTGTTAAGACCAGACGAGTTTCTTGCCGGATTTTTCTTGAACTGGGGTTAGGAGGAACCTTCACTTAAATTCACTAGCATAAAGTTTTTAAACTTACACGCTATCAGAACACATAATTATAAATATTTACGGGTATTTATCATCCCGAGAGTCAGCCCGTGACCACGACAGAGTGTATACCTGTCGAAACGTCGGGAAAAATAGGTAAATAAACGCGATAAATACCCGTTAATATTTATAATTCACTAGCATGTTTCAAAGTGGTCCTTGTGATCTTATTGAATAAAGAATGTTTTGAATTGATTTAATTTACTTATTTTTAACCAGTGTGATAAAGGGTTAACTTGCGCCACACATGTTCCAAGTCCTTTCGTGCACTTAGCATGATGTCATCGATTTTTTTAGGTTCAACCGGCATGCTGGTTTTCTTACTATGTTTTCTTTCACAGTTTGAGACTTTGAGAGTATATAGCGTACATATAAGCTAGGTTGAGAGTTCGATTCTCTCCCTGGATAAACATTTGTGTGATGAACATAGGTCTTTGTTCATGGTCTGGGTGTTATAAAGTATTATAAGTATGTATTTATATCATCTGGTTCCCACAGTACAAGGTGTGCTTAGTTTGGGACTAGATGAGGTTGTGCACATGGTCCATCAACATTTAATAAATAAATAAATAATGACGGACATTTCACAGCATCTGGCCCCAAAGTAAGCAGTGCTTGTGTTATGGGTACCACATGACTGATATGGGTACTTACTACTCATATACTTTTTTTGTAAATACATTTAGAAACACTTCGAGGGGAAATATCTTAAATTAGTTAACTTTATTTATAATGATGATTTTCCTAAAGCTGAATGCTGAAAAGTAAGGTGGACTTTGTCGCAGGGCTCCGTCGGCGAAGCAATCTCTGCAGGGCTTCAAAGACTACCTGCGCTCGCGATCTATGCAAGCCTCGCCGCTAATGGTAAGTTGGATTAAGGACTTTTTATACTAAACCAATCATTTTGAAGTTTCCACAAGGAATCTTTATAATTTTGCTAAATGTTGATCTTACGATCTGGCTGTCTGTCCGTCGCCTCCGTCGTCGAATCGAAGTTCTAGCTCGTAGAGTATTAGTCTTATCGTGATAAAATGTTGTACGGTAATACGTATTAGAACTCAACAAAATTATTAAATAAAACTTTGTTTATTTGATGACCTTATCGTTTGATATATTGGATAGGTCTTCCAAACCTAAACTAGATGATGTTGAATTGGTTGGAGACTTGATATGGTCATGTGGGTTCCCATAACACAAGCTCTGCTTACTTTGGGGCTAGATGATGCTAACTGAAATGTCCGGCATTGTTAATTTTTTTATCCGATTACTGACTTCAGAGGCTAATTTATTTTTATACAACTGAGCCAGCAAACAAGCATACGTCCCATCAGATGGTAACCTATGAGGTAGGGTAGCCAGGGGATACACGCACGGCCCTAGATGTAAATTATTTTGTCTATTTGCCCAGTAATTTTACTTGCTCCAGTGCCTTTCAAATTTAAACACAGTAATGCTTGCACACAACTGCTGAGAGGGAAAATATCTGGCACTGTGCTGGTATGGTACCTACAAAGATAGACTCTTCCTTTGGAGTCCTAACACACAACTTGGCAGAAAGCAGAATATTTAGTACTGTGATCCAACCACCTGGTTAGAAACCTAGGTTCAAGTATAATATAATAGTAGTTAGGTTGGTGAGTTCAACCTCAAGTTAAATTAGAAACGTTCAAGTGGTCAGTGTCTGCAGTGTTTGCTGTCCTTTTTTTATAACACTTAAATAAAAGAGACAGCGATAGTCTTATTTAGTTTTAGGAAATCCCACAGTTAAATCACCAGTATTTAGCTGTGATGCTACGGCCGGGTTGACATGACAGCCGTGAGGCCGTGACCAACGTTTCTCTTCTTCTTCGTTAATGACATGTGTCATAATGATGACAATTTTGCCAACGTCAAGTGATCTAATTTATAGTAAGACGTCACAGGGGATTCTTCGTTTGTCATTTCATGAAGTAACATAGCTCTGCTAATTTCTTATTCGTTTTATTGCATGGTTTATTCAGTAATCTTAGAGGAATTTTAATGAATAAGTTGTGACTACATGGGACAAGTATGAACAATTGAATTAACAGTGTATGGTGCAATGTTATTTGAACAACGTGAAATACCAAGAAAATTTTAGACGGCCATTCCGCGTGACGTCTAGAATTGACAATTGACAATCGACTAAGACTTTAACAGACAAATTGACTATAAACAAACATAACACTTGACACTGGCAAAATTGACATTGTTATGTCACATGCCATAAACAAAGAAGAAGAAGACGTCTCAGATTCGTATTCGTATCGTTCGATATTCGTATGTTTTCTTACGAAAACATACGAATATAATAAAATCACCAATATGACTAATTAAACTCTAAATAACTCAAATATATAAAACTAGCTGCTGCCCGCGGCTTCGCACGCATGGTACCTACATAAAAAGTAGCCTATGTTCTTCTTCAAGGTTCCATTTATCTCTAACAAAATTCATCAAAATCGTTTCAGCTGTTTAGGCGTGAAAACGTAACAGACAGACAGACAGACAGACAGTTACTTTCACATTTATAATATTAGTGGGGATAAGAGCTCTATATTTGCTTCGCACGCCAAGGATGATCTTTGTGGCGCAGTGTGCTGATTTGTAGAAGGTTGCGGGTCTGATTCCCGCCGCAGGACAAGATATAAGTAGTATATCAGTCATGTGGTACCCATAACACAAGCTCTGCTTAGTTTGGGGCCATATGCTGCTGTGTTATGTCCGGCATTATTTATTTAATATTTTATAATAATCAAACATTTCTTGACCGCTTTGTAGAGAATGTGACATGTAATCTGTACTTCAATTATATGTCATTATATTATTAATTATATAATTATATATGTATGTCAATTTTTTCTGTAGAACTATGTCGCACGCAGCTGCCATGTTAGCCCGGCTGCTGGTGTTGCTATACCAGTTTCGGGTTCGGGTTGCTAAAGTAACCTTAATTCAAATCATGCCATACTATTTTTGTTAAAAATGATGTACTTATACCATTTGCATTTTAAAATATATTTAATAATGTAATTACAGAAAGCGAAACACATACTCAACCGTTCAGACAGCACTAACAAAAGAACAAGCAAGCTACAAAAAGTGTAAGTATTTCCATATTCTGCATAAAATTAAACCTCCAAGCACCACAAAGTTATATTCTTATATGAAATACAGTCCGAATCCGCGTTAAATCGTCTTACACGTGGTTAGATGCCGATTTCTCATAAGCCAAATCCGAGAAGAATCAGGCAAGAAACTCGCCCTAGTTCTACTATATATTTTTTCTTATTTTTAACGTATATTGTTTTTATAAATTAAAATAGTTATACGTTATATTATAATGTATGAATTTAGTAAAAAAAATATGTGTTTTTTGCCTTAAAGAATTTTTTTTTTACTCTTAGAACCCCCTCTGCTGACAAATTACATCTTAATATATTTGCCCTAATTATATAATTGCCCGCCACGCAAGTCTTAACGATCTCATTCGTCGGGCTCTTACCAGCGTCAACGTACCAGCTGTTCTCGAACCGAACGGTCTGATACGTTATGATGGTGAGAGGCCTGATGGTATGACTCTTGTCCCTTGGGAGATGAGTAGGCCATTAGTGTGGGATGCTACTTGCGTAGACACCCTGGCCGCATCCCATCTGTCGGGGACTTCCGTTAGGGCTGGTGCGGCGGCTGAATGTGCCGAGGACCTCAAAAACCGCAAATATGCTGGTTTGGATAAGTCCTACATATTTGAGCCTTTTGGAGTCGAGACCCTAGGCCCGTGGGGAATAGGAGCCCACCGCGCAAAATTATTTCAGGGCGTCTGGTAGATACATTGCGTGGATGCTGAAGAGCTGGCTCCTATCTGGCTCAGCGTATTTGCATTGCCATTCAACGTGGCAATGCCGTCAGTATCTTGGCCCTCTGGCAGTGATCTGGATCGGTTGAGCTATCGTTTTAAACGGTCCTTAGATACCTCAACTGTTTCACGTGTATTTCATATTATTTTATATTATTCTACATTTCTGTAATTATTTCTGTAAATAAAGTCTCTTTATATAGAAACTAGGGTATATCTACATAACAAAATATTTGTGTTTTAGTAATATGTATACATAAATGTGATTGTTACAGCATTGAGAAAAGTGCAAATAAGATAATGTTGAAAGCATCCCAGACGCTGGAGCAGTCCACCGGACTGGCGCTCGGACCGCGGAGATCTGTCGTTGAATCATGCAAGTATTTCTGTACTACTACTTAATTACGATTGTTGCTGTTCTTTTCTTAGTACACTAAATGAAAGAGAAGGCTTAGGCAAAATTAGTTTTAGAGTCACATATAAATAAATAAATATTGGTGGACAATTCACTCAACACCATTTAGCCTCAAACAAAGCATAGCTTGTACTATGGAATCCAGATGACTGATAAAATACTTACATTTTAAATACATACTCATGATACTTTATAACACCCCCAGACACAGAAAAAAATATCTATGTTTATCAAAAATATTTGTTCTGGGATATAATCGAATCCACCACAATAGGGTCTACTACCATCTGAACTGAAAGGCCAATAAGTATTACCTATGTTTGTGCTTCCTACCTGTTCTACAAAAGACTCTTGCGACACTCCGAAATTGTACACAATATAATTTACAAAACTGAACTTAAAACTGACCCTTGCGACGCTCCCACATTGTACACAATATAATATAAAAATCTGGACCTAATGTTGACCCTTGCGGCACTCCCACATTGTAAACAATATAATTTAGAAATCTGGACCTAATGTTGACCCTTGCGACACTCCCACATTGTACACAATATAATTTACAAATCTGAACCTAATGTTGACCCTTGCAACACGTCGAAATTGTACATAATATAATTTTCAAAACTGAACTTAATGTAGAAAGTTTCGACCCTTTGAATTTGTTCACGATATAATTTACAAATCTGGACCTAATGTTGACCCTAGCGACGCTCCCACATTGTACACAATAAAATTTACAAATCTGGACCTAATGTTGACCCTTGCGACACTCCGAATTTGAACACGAAAGTCATTTGTGTAACGTAATGTAATGTAACGTGTAACGTCGACTCTTGTAATACTTGGAAATTGTACAGATTCGGAAGATGCGACCGAAGCGATGGACGAATGGGAGTGCGAAGTAGCGGGGACGCTCGCGCATGCGCTGTGCCGCATCGCGCGCAACGAGCAGAGACAGCTGCTGGGACTAGTGCCACTGCAGAGGCTGCCAGGGTTGCTCTCCGCTGTTATGAAGGACTGCTTCGCATTACTGGCTGCCGATGTCGAGGTAAATTACTCTAATTATCAATCCTTATCCCAATCCATGAATACTCTCGATGATGTTATTAAATATCATAAGTAGATTATATAAGTATCTGGTCACCATAATAAAAGCAATGCTTAGTTTGGGGTTATATTTTAAAACTCCTCAAGTTGGGAGAATCTGAAATTTTTGATCAATACATTTGATACAATCAATCGTCACTTGCAGTTCACATACCAGGGCACTTGAATTCTGACCCCCTATTCCATAATCAGTTCCTTAAATCGAAGGTGTGCAAACGTATACCATATTAAATTTAAGTATTTATAAAAAAATGATTTTGTAATATTTAGTAATATTAATTATTAAAAATTTGGCAAGTTCAGTTATGTTCAACTAAATACCCCATTAGGTAGTTGTAAGAAAATTGTATAAAATAAATAAAACAACAAGCAAAGTGCAAATTTAAGCTTGTACATCACACGTTGAAACTTGCCAAGTTACCTTTCAATATCACCAAACGTAACAAATTTAGTTTTTATTAAATTGAATATCGTTGTACATTCCTACAGCTACGACTTATGGAACTTGACATTCGTTCTTAACTCTTTTATCGACGTCACCGTCAACCCACACACAATTTGTATCGAAAATGGCCCCTTTTTCATATTTATGTTTGGATATAAGTTTCGAGATCTAGCTCTGTACCCATTTTCTACGCTTTGATTTTCCTTCATAATAATCATTGTACACAGGCTTCTAATAGTAGTAATAGTAGGCTTGGGATACCAACTTCTGGACGGTAAGAGCACACATGATCCTTTCCGCATACACTCGGCCGCTAGTTTGAACAGACGTCCATAATTTATATTAAAATATACAAATAATCACTTGCTGACTCGTGACCTAGTTTACCGGGCAGTAATATGTGTCGTACCTACACGTACGTTAGGTATTGAAATGTTTGGTGATTTGGTGAAAATGAACTGTTTTTATTAACTTTGCAATCAATTAAGTATAGCAAAATGGACAACAGTCCTTTTAATCGGAGCAGCAGGACAGCTCGCTCGCCGCCGCCCTCGCCCTCGCATGCATCCACACCCGCAGCCCGCCCTAAAGTACCGACCCGAGAGGATGATCTATTGGAACTTGTTTCTACTGTAGAAATACAGAACTGGATGTCGTCCATCGAGCAGTACCTAAGTGAAGTGTGCTCTATTGCATCTGAAAGTAAGCTGAATTCGGAGCAAAGCTTCGTATCAGTTCTCTGTGCCGTAAAGTTGGTAGTGGTACATCGCAGATGGCAGTATATTACCAATCATTGAAGCAGAAAGCCTTGAAAGCCCACTCCTCCACTCAAGACCTGAGAGACCAACTTAATCTGTCTCAGCGGCTGCAAGAATTGAAGCAGAGTATTGAACAGTCCTCGAAAACAGCAGCGGGAACTTCCTTTGCCGACATGGTTAGAAAAGGGGCGAATAATTTCATCAAGCCGTTACATTTAAGTTCATTGGCCATTTATCCCAATGACAAATTGAAGTCAAGCGAGGATACGAAATCCCTCGTACAAAAAATTGTCTGCCCTGAACAAATGAAGCTACACGTAAGAGGGCTTCGCAAGACTAAGAATGGAGGTGTTATAATAACCACAGAAACTAAAGACGACATAGAAAAACTCAGGAAATCGGTGCAGCTTACAAATTCTGGCCATACAATCGACGAGCCGCATAAACGGCGGTCCAGAGTTGTAGTTATCGGAGTGCCCTCATCAATACCCGAAAAAAGTTTTTAGTTGTTTTTACAACCAAAATCTAGCCGGAAACCTCAAGGATTCCACCATCGACCAGTTCTTAGCTTCGATCCGGTTAAGCCATAAGTCAGGCAAGAGAAACGCTTAGATCTGCAACTACGTAATCGAAGTACCTGCCGCATACGCAATGAACAGATAACAAAACATAGAGTATAATATGTGAATTGGTCGTCTTGTCCTGTGCGTGACTTTACCTTGGTCACACGATGCTATAAGTGCCAACAGTATGGTCACGCGGCCAAGTCTTGTCGAGAGTCAACACATACTTGTGGTCACTGTGCGGCACCTGGTCACTCCATCAAGGAATGCACGAAGCAGGCGGATGATCCAAAGTGCGCCACTTGCCTGCATTTCAAGAAGCCGAGTAACCATCGCACAGGTATTGCTGATTGCCCGGCAAAAAATATGGCAGAAAAAAGGTATATAAATTCAATAGATTATGAAGGCGCCTAAGAGCGCCGTTATATAAACCTTTTTTTGACCTATTATCTTCTATTATACTAATAATTATGAATAGTTTTATCAATGATTTAGTTAACTTTTCTGTATCAGAGTCTAAGCTCTGTGATGTTGAAGATTGCAAACAATATCTGTCTTCTTACACCTATCCATTGACCATACTAACACAAAACATACGCAGTATTAATAAAAACTTTTAAAACTTTAGCATTTTTCAACAAAGGCTTAATATAAGCTATGAGATTATTGTCCTCACAGAATGTTGCCTTGCTAAACAATATAATGTACCACTAATACCGGGATATACTATGTACAACAGTAATATAACTTATAACCAAAACGACGGAGTAATAGTTTATGCAAGGAATCATCTGAATGTTTTTGTCGAAGAACCAAATATACTCGACTGCAACAGACTTTTAATTAAATTTGAATCAGATCTGGCTTTATATAGACCGCCCCCCTTTTCGAATGTAAGTAAGTTTATTGACTCTCTGAATGGAACCTTGCAAAACCTATCGTCCTACAAGAACATCATATTAGTTGGAGATATTAATATCAATATTCTACCAAAGAGCTCCGATACGGCTGCTCAGGAATACCTCAACCTATGCTCCTTTCATGGCCTGCTCCCGGCACACACGCTCCCTACTCATCAAAGTGGTTCATGTTTGGACCATGTTATACTTAAGTCAAATTTTCCATCACTTGCACTTGTTATAAACTCTACAATAACCGATCACAATGCTGCCCTGCTAACCTTAAATTGTAAAATATCTAAGATAAACAATGCTCGCACGATTTCTAAATTAAATATGCATGAACCTGAAGACGATTAACGTAGCATTGACTTAGCTCCAGTATACAATTGCGCTGACCCGGAGTTTTGCTTATCATTTGTTTTGAATAACGTAAAACAGGCAATTGCAAAAAATTCAATAAATGTTCGTGTGAATAACAAAAAATATAACATAAAACCGTGGATCACGCCAGGTCTTATTCGTTGTATGAAACACAGAGATAGACTACACATGAAAGTAAAGCTAAATCCAAATAACTTTATACTGCAGATAACATACAAACGTTATAGAAATTTTTGTGACTTACTAAGGAAAGTAAAGATAACATGCGACAAAACAACACTGGGAAAGGCCGGAACAAATAGCAAAAAAATCTGGAAATAGATAAAAAAATGTTACTCACACCTCAAAGCCGTGTGAGTCATCTTCAAGTTTATTATTAGCAAACACACCAAAATTGGTATCTGCAAGCAACGCAAATTTTTTTTTTTGTTAATATTGGTAAGAATCTGGCGGAAAAAGTTCAATCATCACAACACACGAGCGA
This sequence comes from Lampropteryx suffumata, assembly GCA_948098915.1. Taxonomy (NCBI): domain Eukaryota; kingdom Metazoa; phylum Arthropoda; class Insecta; order Lepidoptera; family Geometridae; genus Lampropteryx; species Lampropteryx suffumata. Next base: position 1,554,971 of record OX402551.1, read on the forward strand.
TTTTTTGACGGGTTGCACTATCCCTTCATCTTTTGCATAACTAGATACTGATGAACCCGAGGTGGAAAGGATAATCATGGGTCTAAAAGACGACTGTGCAGTTGGATGGGATAATATATCAACTAAAATGATTAAAAAACTGAGGCACGTTTTAATTCCTCCACTGACATATACCTTCAACAAATGTTTATCTGCGGGACTCTTTCCTAAATGCATTAAAAAAGCTGTTGTTATCCCGGTGTATAAATCTGGCTGTAAGGAACAGGTAACAAACTATAGACCAATCTCCTTACTTTCTTGTGTATCCAAAATATTAGAAAAAATTATAAATAAAAGGTTGGTCAAGTATTTAGAAGACAAAACGATTTTGTCGAAGACTCAGTTTGGATTTGGACCTAAATTATCTGCTACCGACGCCGTACATCACCTCACCAACTATCTAGCGAAAGAACTTGATAAAGGTAATCACACTATAGGGATCTTCCCGGACCTCGCCAAAGCCTTTGACACCGTTTCTATTCCTATCTTATTGCACAAGCTTGAAACTTTAGGTATCAGAGGTATTCAGCTAAAACTCTTTAGAAGTTACCTAGAAGAACGTACCCAATGCGTAAGGATTGGTGATGTACTCAGTGCTGATCAAAAGAATATGTCCTTTGGTGTTCCACAAGGAAGTATTTTAGGACCCACTTTGTTTTTGGTTTATATAAATGACCTCTGTAATCTAAAACTAGATCATGGCACTATCATATCTTACGCTGACGACACTGCCCTTCTTTTTTCGGCTGATTCTGAAAAAGAAGTCTACATGCATGCGCAACTTGGATTAAATGTTGTAAATAAATGGCTTCAGCACAACTTACTAACATTAAATACAGATAAGACAAATTATATTAAGTTTTCGATGCGCAAAATAAGGTCAACGGAAATTATTCCAAAATTGTATGCCCATCCCACTGATAACCACTGTATTTGCTCTGTCATTAAAAATACAGATAAAGTAAAATATCTGGGTATTCTAATAGATGAGTTACTGTCTTTCAGACCGCATATTAATGCTTTAAATAGTAGGATTCGCAAGTTGGTATTTGTATTCAAAAAGTTACGTTATATTGCGGATCAAAAAATTATAAGACAAGTTTACTTTGCTCTATGTCAATCAACTCTAACTTACTGTATAACCACATGGGGTGGAGCGGGTAAAACATTGTTACTAACTACTGAGAGACCTCAAAGTGCCATACTCAAAGTGGCCACTTCCCGCCCTTTCATTTTTCCCACTAGCCTTCTCTATCAATCTTGTAGCGTACTAACAGTTCGGCAGTTATTTATAATGAGCATAGTACTAAAGCAGCACACAGCCCTTCCATATAGCACTGCACTTACTAACAAAAGACGGAACGATATAGTTTGCCCTCAACAAACAGGCTCTATATAATATCTGGTCCGCTTCTATATAATAGACTGAATGCATTGGTCCACATCTATGCTCTCAATTACAGTAATTGTAAGACAATCATTAAAGATTCTCTTCAAAGTATGTCTTACGATGATACAAAGAAATTATTAATTGTGAGTAAATAAATTTTAACTATAATTAATTTAGTTTTTAGAGTTAGTTTTCTGAATTTTTACTATAAATTAGGTCTACTTTGTTTACATTATATAACTATGCATCTAATTGTTTTCAATATTATAATAAATAAGTAAGTGATTGTTTTATTTAAGATCCTATTTATGCTCTTATCACCTGAAACACAGGATTACCTAGTTCAGGCTCGTGTTAAGCATTTACCTATGTCTAATTAAGATTTTGTTTTGTTATATTATTGTACTATTGGAATTTTGAATAAATATTTATTTTTATATTATACTTGAGGGCTACGGACTAGCTATCAGCCGTGCACTGACTGAGCGAGCATCCTCCCGAGCCCGCCTCGGTCAGTAGATGTATTCCACGAGGCAAGGCCGAGTCACGGGAAGGCTGAGCCAGAATCGAGCGCTCTGTTTAACAAATCGAAAAGAAACCGATCACGCGATTTTACCCTCCTATATGATCCTAGCAAAGAATCCATCTTTTTTTAAGTCAGCATCGGAATGTTCATTTCCAGGTTTATGTATTTCCACGCATCTTCTCTTAGTCCTTTATTGGGCGTCCCAAAGTAGTCCACATTCGCCATAAAATTGTATTAATTTAAGACATTGTTCTTTATCCATGACGCAATAAAAAACAATTCCGTCGTTCGTCGAACAAGCGAGGCAAAACATAACCGTCTTGAGTGCGTCCGGTAAACCTACCGAGGCGCCTTTGATCATCGACTAAAACGGTCGACATTATTGTCGAGACGAGTTCATTATCTCGAGAGGGTTATAGAAGATGAGAGTGATTGTGTTGTGTCGTGCAGCGCGCGTGTGCGGGCAGCCGCCGTGCGGCCGCGCGGTGCGGCGGCGCGGCGGGCGGCTGGCGGCTGCGGGCGCGGCTACTGCGGCTGCAACCCGAGCTGGAGCGGGCGCTGGCGCCGGCCTCCGCCAAACCCTACACCGACATCCTCGCCCTCTGCCAGAGGGAGGTGAGTCGCCCGCGTCGTCCTTCTTCTCCTACTCCTCCTTACCCTGCTCAAAATATTTCCTTCCACGTAACTCGTTACCCTCGTCCCCTTGTCCCCTTTACACTCCTTAACGAAACACTTAATATTATATTCTGAATCGGTTGGAACTACAGGGTGGTGTAACTTTATACACAACACTAGGTTAAGCGCCCAGCTGATGCGTTCTCCTTCTCGATTTCTTTTTCACACATCCGCGCACCCCCTGTTGGCTGACAAGACCGACCCCTCGGAAAATGGGTCGGTCCCATCCGACGGCCACCTCGACCACCAGCGCTCATTGGCCAAATCGAATAGCGCGCGCTTCCTGTAACAAAGTTCCGTCCCCTTTGACGAGATGAGTCCCACAGGAAAGATGTTAGTGATGGATGGATGTGTGTAGTGTAGTGTTGTGTTGTGTTGTGTTGCAGTGCGTCCGTGCACTAGAGGAGTGGGTGGAGGGCATGCGGGCGGACGGCGCGGCGGGCGCGGTGGACGGCACCGTGCACCAGCTCGCGGCCGCCGCCCTGGCACACTGCCACGCGCTCGCCGCGCACATGCACACTATAGGTCAACTATACTCTTACTTCTCACTTCACTCTCGATAACTGTAACGAGGCGTCTTTGTCTTGACCGGTCTTTCCAGCGCAGTTGGTAGTAGAGTAGCTCGGCTTTCTGCGCTGTAGACTGAATTCGATTGACCCAGGACAATGTTTTGTGTGATTAACGTAGCTGTTATATGTCTAGGTGTTATGTACATTTTATGTACGTTTACGATGTATGTATCAACATAGTAAGTATTATATAATGTAACCGATCCAGGTTATGTTTAATTTGGAGTTTGGTGTTGTGTGCATCGCTCACAAATATTTAGATAATTGATTTAGGCGGGTCTTTGCGGAAATCCATTTAATTAAATATTCCCCTAATAAGATTTCGAATCTCCAAGATCACCGCTATTTGTTTAGAATAGGTGGCGCTGACTGACTCTTACGGGGGGCGTGGCGATCCAGTCTGTGGGTATAAATAGTGGGGTTGGAGTCGACTCGGTCTCAGTCCGACGTTAGGCGAAGTAATAAGGCCGAAGTCTGCTCTGAAGCAGAGTGTTTTGTGGTTGCACGCGTGGGTGGTGTTCGTTAACTTTTTACTATCGCTTTGCTTGGCTTTCAATAGCTAGCGGAAGGGAGATGTATGCGTCTGCATCCTATCTATCTCATTAGAAATAGATTGGCGGAATAGTGCTTAATATTTGTCCATCCGTTTAATGTTTTGTAATGGATTTCCGCAAAGTCACGCCTGAATCAATTATCTACATATTCAATAACTTGTCATCAGCAATATATTTATTTGTGTAAGTTTTGTATAAGTCCCTCTTGACAGCAGGTCCGGCGCTGGGCACCGAACCGACGTACTCCCGCGCCGTGAGCCAGCTGTCGGCCTCACACGACAGAGACGCAATGATGCTCGCTCTATACATGCGTAAGTCTACATGCCTCACTAGGTTGCTAACCCCCCACCAATAAAGGGGTGTTAAAGTCTACCGTGTATATCTGGATGTATGCCTCAGTCTGCGGCATCGTAACTCCCAAAAGGGTGAACCGTTTGTTTGAAAGGTGACTTGATTGAGCGTGTTCTTAGCTATAATAATAATAACAATAATAAATCTTTATTCATTACCTTAGAGCTAAGGGTTACACCAGGTACAATAATATTTATTATTACAGTATAATACTTATTATGTAACTATAATTGTTTACAATATGCCCGAACTAGGAAAACCTGTGTCTCGGGCTGGATAGGACTAACAATATTAACTTATAGGTATGTAAATAAACAAAAAAAAACGATAAAATAAAATAAACAAGGTTACAATATAAATGGTGATATAAGTTCATGTAAAAGACAAACAAAGCGAAAACCTAATTTAAACATAATGGTAGGTAGAATGTTTAAAACATTACCTATCTTACTACAGCCAACAACTCCTCAGTTTCTTCGTAAGATAGACATGATAACGCATGTTGTAGGGTTATTTTACAATTAGTAAAATTCATTGCATAGATACCTAGTTTACGATTAAGTCTTGCTATGATGATGATGAAAGCTGTTCTGTTATATTATTTGAAGATCATCGAACTTCCACAGGTCTGAACGATTTTAATTTTGATATCCTGTTACTTCAATGATATTGCTTCACCTGATGAATTTTCAGAGGTACCCAAATTACAGTAGAGGTATCTTGTTTGGATTCATCGGAATGGTCTCAATGATAGATGTTTTTTTTTGTGTCAGGAGTTTTTCGTTTTAAATTTTTACTTGGTCACATCGAGTGACCAAAGAGCTAACTCTTATCAGGCCCAGCATGTAATTCAATTCAATGCATTTATTTCAGACAACAAACAGTCCATAATTCATAAAATACAGTCAGTACATAATTATCTACATTAAAATAAAATAAAAACATACAAATTAAATATAAACAAAAATACACATTAAACTTAGGTACACTAATTATTTAGCGCAACGCATGGAGTTGCAGGGCAGCACATGCGTCTTGGTCCAGTGGCTAAGGATCGGACCATCCAACCGCTCAGCCACTGTGCCCAGGAGGCTGTTGGGGCTGGCGCATCAGGGAAGCGACTCGCTTACGCATAATGGCATGGAAGTCGTCTACGCGCGCCTATAACATACCGCGAACATACCTGACGCGCTGCAGTAGCGCGGCAGGCCCAACAGCATCCGAAACGCATTGTTGTACTGCACCCGGAGAGCGTTGTACGCAGCTTGAGTTACGTTGATCCACAGGCTGCAGGTATAAAAAGCTTGTCAGTAAGCCCTAAACAAGGTGATCTTAACAGCATATGTGCACTTTGCAAACCTGCGAATCAACATATTACTCCTCACCGCCAGCGCCCTCCGCTCTCTCTCAACATCCATGTCATCTTTGAGGGTATCGGTGACCCAGTGACCCAGATACTTAAAATGCGTGACTTGCTTGAGAGCTGTACCACCTAATGAGATGGTAGGCACATTTGGGTAGTACTTAGTTCCCGCCTTGAAAACTAACAGCTGACTCTTGGTGGAATTGTACCTGAGACCATGGCTCACTGCATACCTCTCGCAAAAGGCAACTAGCTTTCGGAGGGCGCTTATTGATGGGCTCAGTAACACCATGTCATCTGCATAACTTATATTGTTAACCATTTTTCCGTCAACGGCGCAGCCAACCATGGCATGACTGAGCTCACCAATGAGCCGATTAACGTAGAGGTTGAAAAGCCGGGGCGAGGTTAACCCCCCCTGCCTCACCCCACATTCCAGCCCATACGGTTCGGAAAGCAAGTCCGCCCACCTGACGACATTACTCTGGTGGCTGTACCAGAACTTAAACAGCTCAATGAGTTCACCTGGCATCGTGGTATCTTCAGACAGCTTCTTCCACAGAACACTATAGGAGACCAAGTCGAAGGCTTTTGACAGGTCTAGAAAGCACGCGTACACTGGGGTCTTCCTATCTGTATAATACCGGTAATGTATGTAAGCATTGTCATTTAACGTGGCAATGCCCTTGGTACTGCCGAGACGTCGCCCTTTTACAATGACTTAAAAACGTCAAACTACGCATAGCTTGTATTATGGTGACCAGTAGGGCCATTATGGAAATCTTGATACAATCAATGTCTATCAGTTTCGATTAGCAATCGGCATCAATGTCTATCAATTTCGATTAGCAATAGGCATTATTTCAATCAATCATATACGATGTATTTAAATGCTTAGTACGTTAAACACGGTTCCTACCACAATCTTACTTTGTAAATTGGTCGAGTTATAGTTTGACACCAACTTCACATTGTAACTAGCGATAGAAGCCGATAGTATCAAAGTTCCATAATCGCCCCACTGATTACTGATAGAGTTCTTATATGTATATTTTTAAATACATAATGTACTTATGATATCTTATAACACCCAGATACAGAACAAACACCTGTGTTTATCAACCTACAGCGCAGAAGGCGGAGTTACTTACCAGAGCTGACAGGCCAGTCAAAACATAACTAAAAAAAATTACTTCATATTATAAAATCAGAAGTAGTAGGACAGATTGAATATTGGAGTTTGATTTGGTTCGACATCGACATCGTACAAATAATCCGATCATACTATCAACAGACAGATAGTATGATCGGATTATTATCACAGACAACGTCGCGGGCAGCTAGTTTTAAATAAAAATACTTTTATTACCATAGACACAAGGTACAGAGTTTAGTGACAGATTAAAGATCTGGGTAATTTTATTTAAAATGTGTTTTAATTTCAGGCAGAGTATTAGCTCAGCTGAACTTCGCACTCCGGAACAAGAGCGAGCAATACCCGGATGCCTTGAAAGCTATATTCTTACTGAACAACACTCTCTACTTACTCCAAGTAAGTTATCTTTCGGATTCAATTATAACCAGAGCGTTTTAAACCTGCTTTCTAGTTGAAATTCACAGTTACCATCATAATCATCATATCAGGCTTTAGGAAGTCCACTGCTGGACATAGGCCTCCCCAATAGATTTCCAGGAAGAACGATTTTGAGCCCTCTCCATCCACCGACTTCCTGCGATCTTTACAATGTCGTCAGTCCATCGGGTGGGGGGTCGTCCTACGCTTCGTTTTCCTGTCCTTGGTCGCCATTCGAGAACTTTTATTCCCTAACGGTTATCAGTTCTGTGAGCTATATGGCCTGCCCATTGCCACTTCAACTTGCAAATTTTGAGTGCTATGTCAGTGACTTTGGTTCTTCTACGGATTTCCTCGTTGCGGATTTTATCACGTAGTGAAACACCCAACATAACTCTCTCCATAGCACGTTGCGCGACTCTGAGCTTGTGTATGAGGCCAATAGTTAGCGACCAAGTCTCAGTTCTATATGTCATCACTGGCAACACGCACTGATTATAGACTTTCGTCTTGAGGCTCTGCGGTATCTGTGACGAGAAGATGTGCCGTAATTTACCGAACGCTGCCCATCCGAGTTGGATTCGTCGGCTGACCTCTTTGTCGAAGTTGGACTTCCCTAGTTGAATCGTCTGACCCAAATAGACATAATGGTCTACAACTTCGAACTTGTAATTGTATAAATAAAATAAAATAAAATAAGAAAATAAAATGAATTTATTTCAATTACAAAATAAATTAAATTTTAGGTCCATAGTATGTTAGTAAAAATACTTTTCTTTACAAAAAAATTATAATCACTGCAATCAAATAATGGTAAAATTATTTAATCATAACTCGGTTACAGTGCTTGAGGAACGGGCTATCCCATTTATTGGATAATACGTTCAAAATAATGTTGGGCCTCCCATGCAGCCTGCATAGCAAAGAAGCGACGTTGTTCCGCATGCATGGAGCCGGCGCCGGCGCGAACATGCCGCGCGGCAGGACCGCGGGACTGGGTGCCCCAGCACCATGCTGAACGTTACATTATACTGGACGCGAACATGCCGCGCGGCAGGACCGCGGGACTGGGTGCCCCAGCACCATGCTGAACGTTACATTATACTGGACGCGAACATGCCGCGCGGCAGGACCGCGGGACTGGGTGCCCCAGCACCATGCTGAACGTTACATTATACTGGACGCGAACATGCCGCGCGGCAGGACCGCGGGACTGGGTGCCCCAGCACCATGCTGAACGTTACATTATACTGGACGCGAACATGCCGCGCGGCAGGACCGCGGGACTGGGTGCCCCAGCACCATGCTGAACGTTACATTATACTGGACGCGAACATGCCGCGCGGCAGGACCGCGGGACTGGGTGCCCCAGCACCATGCTGAACGTTACATTATACTGGACGCGAACATGCCGCGCGGCAGGACCGCGGGACTGGGTGCCCCAGCACCATGCTGAACGTTACATTATACTGGACGCGAACATGCCGCGCGGCAGGACCGCGGGACTGGGTGCCCCAGCACCATGCTGAACGTTACATTATACTGGACGCGAACATGCCGCGCGGCAGGACCGCGGGACTGGGTGCCCCAGCACCATGCTGAACGTTACATTATACTGGACGCGAACATGCCGCGCGGCAGGACCGCGGGACTGGGTGCCCCAGCACCATGCTGAACGTTACATTATACTGGACGCGAACATGCCGCGCGGCAGGACCGCGGGACTGGGTGCCCCAGCACCATGCTGAACGTTACATTATACTGGACGCGAACATGCCGCGCGGCAGGACCGCGGGACTGGGTGCCCCAGCACCATGCTGAACGTTACATTATACTGGACGCGAACATGCCGCGCGGCAGGACCGCGGGACTGGGTGCCCCAGCACCATGCTGAACGTTACATTATACTGGACGCGAACATGCCGCGCGGCAGGACCGCGGGACTGGGTGCCCCAGCACCATGCTGAACGTTACATTATACTGGACGCGAACATGCCGCGCGGCAGGACCGCGGGACTGGGTGCCCCAGCACCATGCTGAACGTTACATTATACTGGACGCGAACATGCCGCGCGGCAGGACCGCGGGACTGGGTGCCCCAGCACCATGCTGAACGTTACATTATACTGGACGCGAACATGCCGCGCGGCAGGACCGCGGGACTGGGTGCCCCAGCACCATGCTGAACGTTACATTATACTGGACGCGAACATGCCGCGCGGCAGGACCGCGGGACTGGGTGCCCCAGCACCATGCTGAACGTTACATTATACTGGACGCGAACATGCCGCGCGGCAGGACCGCGGGACTGGGTGCCCCAGCACCATGCTGAACGTTACATTATACTGGACGCGAACATGCCGCGCGGCAGGACCGCGGGACTGGGTGCCCCAGCACCATGCTGAACGTTACATTATACTGGACGCGAACATGCCGCGCGGCAGGACCGCGGGACTGGGTGCCCCAGCACCATGCTGAACGTTACATTATACTGGACGCGAACATGCCGCGCGGCAGGACCGCGGGACTGGGTGCCCCAGCACCATGCTGAACGTTACATTATACTGGACGCGAACATGCCGCGCGGCAGGACCGCGGGACTGGGTGCCCCAGCACCATGCTGAACGTTACATTATACTGGACGCGAACATGCCGCGCGGCAGGACCGCGGGACTGGGTGCCCCAGCACCATGCTGAACGTTACATTATACTGGACGCGAACATGCCGCGCGGCAGGACCGCGGGACTGGGTGCCCCAGCACCATGCTGAACGTTACATTATACTGGACGCGAACATGCCGCGCGGCAGGACCGCGGGACTGGGTGCCCCAGCACCATGCTGAACGTTACATTATACTGGACGCGAACATGCCGCGCGGCAGGACCGCGGGACTGGGTGCCCCAGCACCATGCTGAACGTTACATTATACTGGACGCGAACATGCCGCGCGGCAGGACCGCGGGACTGGGTGCCCCAGCACCATGCTGAACGTTACATTATACTGGACGCGAACATGCCGCGCGGCAGGACCGCGGGACTGGGTGCCCCAGCACCATGCTGAACGTTACATTATACTGGACGCGAACATGCCGCGCGGCAGGACCGCGGGACTGGGTGCCCCAGCACCATGCTGAACGTTACATTATACTGGACGCGAACATGCCGCGCGGCAGGACCGCGGGACTGGGTGCCCCAGCACCATGCTGAACGTTACATTATACTGGACGCGAACATGCCGCGCGGCAGGACCGCGGGACTGGGTGCCCCAGCACCATGCTGAACGTTACATTATACTGGACGCGAACATGCCGCGCGGCAGGACCGCGGGACTGGGTGCCCCAGCACCATGCTGAACGTTACATTATACTGGACGCGAACATGCCGCGCGGCAGGACCGCGGGACTGGGTGCCCCAGCACCATGCTGAACGTTACATTATACTGGACGCGAACATGCCGCGCGGCAGGACCGCGGGACTGGGTGCCCCAGCACCATGCTGAACGTTACATTATACTGGACGCGAACATGCCGCGCGGCAGGACCGCGGGACTGGGTGCCCCAGCACCATGCTGAACGTTACATTATACTGGACGCGAACATGCCGCGCGGCAGGACCGCGGGACTGGGTGCCCCAGCACCATGCTGAACGTTACATTATACTGGACGCGAACATGCCGCGCGGCAGGACCGCGGGACTGGGTGCCCCAGCACCATGCTGAACGTTACATTATACTGGACGCGAACATGCCGCGCGGCAGGACCGCGGGACTGGGTGCCCCAGCACCATGCTGAACGTTACATTATACTGGACGCGAACATGCCGCGCGGCAGGACCGCGGGACTGGGTGCCCCAGCACCATGCTGAACGTTACATTATACTGGACGCGAACATGCCGCGCGGCAGGACCGCGGGACTGGGTGCCCCAGCACCATGCTGAACGTTACATTATACTGGACGCGAACATGCCGCGCGGCAGGACCGCGGGACTGGGTGCCCCAGCACCATGCTGAACGTTACATTATACTGGACGCGAACATGCCGCGCGGCAGGACCGCGGGACTGGGTGCCCCAGCACCATGCTGAACGTTACATTATACTGGACGCGAACATGCCGCGCGGCAGGACCGCGGGACTGGGAGCCCCAGCACCATGCTGAACGTTACATTATACTGGACGCGAACATGCCGCGCGGCAGGACCGCGGGACTGGGAGCCCCAGCCCCATGCTCAACGTTACATTATACTGGACGCGAACATGCCGCGCGGCATGAAAAAAATTTGCTATGTTTATGGACCTAGTGCAGTGTCTGTGAGGAGTAGCACAAATTTGGTTTAAACGTTTTCAATCCGGAACTTTGATGTCAAAGATGCACGTCGCTCTGGTCGCCCTATTACGGATAAAATGGATGCCATATTTGAGAAAGTGGACCAAGATCGGCATATCAGTAGTTACGACGTAGCTGAAGAACTGGGAATTGACCACAAAACAGTTTTGGCGCATTTTAAAAAAACTGGTTACACAAAAAAACTCGATATTTGGGTACCTCACGAGCTCACTGAAAGAAACCTAATGAACCGTGTACTCATTTGTGATTCTTTATTACGACGTAATGAAACCGACCCATTTTTGAAGAAGCTGATAACTGGTGATGAAAAGTGGATCACGTACGACAAGAACGTGCGAAAAAGGTCGTGGCCGGTCAAGCTTCACAGACTGTGGCGAAACCCGGGTTAACTCGCAACGAGGTGATGCTGTGTGTGTGGTGGGATTGGAAGGGCATTATTCATTATTTTTACCCCCAGGCAGGACCATCGATTCTGAACTCTACTGCGAACAACTGATGAGATTAAAGCAAGAAGTTGAGAGAAAGCGGCCGGAATTAATCAACACCCATTCGGTGTGGTTTTTCATCATGATAACGCTAGACCTCACACATCTTTAGCCACTCAGCAAAAATTAAGAGAGTTTGGCTGGGAGGTGTTAATGCATCCGCCGTATAGTCCTGACCTTGCACCTTCAGATTTCCACCTGTTTCGGTCTCTTCAGAATTCTTTAGGCAGTGTCAGGTTAACATCACGAGAGGACTGCCAAAACCACTTGTCGCGGTATTTTGATCATAAGTCCCAAAATTTCTATAGCAATGGGATCATGTCCCTACCTACAAGATGGCAAAAAGTTATCGAACAAAATGGTACCTACATACTTTAGTTAAATGTAAATAAACTATATTAAAAAATGTTTAGAATTTTCTTAAAAAATGCGAAGAAACTTTTTCCCCAACATATTATATAATTAAAACATAAAAGATTTTAATATGGATATAGTTACTATAAGATGTTGTTAGGTTAGTGCATGGATCTCATAACTTTTTACGGTAGTAAACTGAGTTGCGCCAGACTTTTTTTACAAGTTATGTTCTTCAAAACCTAATCTATTCTCTTGATAATATCAGTTTAGATACAATCTTGTATTTATTTTCAGGGTCTCCAAAGAAGCGGCTTATTGGATGTACTAACGTTAGCGGAGCCGGAATGCGAAAAGAATTACCGTGACATGATACAGGAGCATAAAAACGCCTATTTACAAAGGTAAACCAAACAACTTACCAGGTCGATAATGGATTCAGCGGAATTTTCACTTTTGAAATCCATTAGAAAATATTAAATAGACCATTATCTAAAATGTACTAGCCCGTCAATCTATTCTAAAATAAATTCGACACGTGTTTCGCCTCCACAAAGCATCCTCGGGAACAATTGACTCGTTTTGCACTTGGACGAAAACACCACCACCGCAAACAGCATCCCTCGTAACGAACTTCTCTGCAGACTTGATGCTTCGTCGAGCAATTCATTCCAGCGACAACACATTATCTATAGTGAGATTGGAATATACACCCATTGGTTCTAGATCATAGCCTTAGAGTTCTCTATAAAAGTGTATTCAATAATACAGTCTTTTGAATCCCTAAGTAATAAAAATACGTTAAATATTTCAGTTGGAACAAAATACTAGCGTACCTGGTATTGGACGAGCCCCTCCCAGCCAAGCTACGTGATAAAGACAGGCAAATGCTCAAAGACAAGTTCGCGGTAAGTCAACACTAGTCATTACAATGTCGAGCGATGACATAGGTTAAATCGTTCAAGATTCTATTTGGATTTTTGTGCACTCTGCCCTCTCGACATTAAGCGAAGAATCACTATGCTATGTGCCTCACGATTTTAAAGTCAGCTAAACGAATGTACATATAACCCAAAAAGTTATAGTATACCTAGTTATATCAGGCAGGCCTTCGCACACTGCCCCACATTGGTCATCAAAGATCGTTCGAAACGATCCTTAGATCGCACAACTGTTTCACAGTTTGTTTAATAATAGACCTTTGTGGCGCAGTGAGCGAAGGCCTGCCTGAGAAGCAGAAAATAGCGGGACATATATAATCTGCAAATATTGGCCAAATGTACGCAGAGAGTGATCAATCATTTGCCACTTGAGAAAAACCATGGACAAAACCAGGACAGAACGGAAAACTGAAACAACGATAACATACATTATAGTAAAGTTAGGTACCATACAAGCTTGCAGACTTAATACCACGCCTGTTACCCGACGGGGTAAGACGGAGACTACATATTTTAACTTATTACATATCTCATGCATGCGCGTCGTTTTAGAGTACTCTTGACCTGCCCTTTTTTAACACATCCATGATTCCTCTTTCAGCTTCCTTCCACACTCGTCTCTTTCCCTTGTTTCGTTTTCGTTCGTCCACCCTTCCTACAAGCCCAACCACCTTGAGATAACTTTCTCAATCTTCATTACTTACATCTTCTTCCACTCCACGACACTCTTTTCATCATCACTGTTTCTTCATTCAACTCTATCATTCAAAGTTAATCACACATACTTATAGAACAAAACCTACAACAAAAAAGACTAAGAACTGATTGCCAAATAAGTAGATAATGGCCTCAATTCTGTTGGCACCAACCTAACAAATTTTAGCTAAAATTGGGTTTAGAACTGTCAAATGAAACTTGGTATTCTGCTGTTACTAATTTATCCTAATTTAATTTTATACAATTTAATTAAGCGTTCCTAATTTAGTAAGATGGTACCAACCGAATAGGCTTTACAAATCCTATGACTAACTAAAATATATTTTAGACAATTCCTAATTTTAGAAATGAACCAACCAATGTCAAAGTCAATTTCATTTTTATTAAAATGTCAATACAAGGATCACTCTAAAACGTCACACATACTCCTGAGTCAAGAATTGTCAAGAAACTCGTCCGGTTCTCGGAGACAGTGCTAGCGCTTTTTTGTAAGATCCTTCTTTTAAATGTAGGTTGGTTATGTTTTTAATATCTGTCAGTTAACTGTCAGAAGGGATAGAACATTAGGACATGCATTTTTGTCTACAATCATCGATATTAATTTTACTACATAATACGCTTTCTTCACAAGACTACCGTTTTCATTTTTTTTTGGAACTACATATTAACTTTTAACTTTGAAGTCAAAACTTAAGAATGTATAATTTGTTTCTGCTCCCAGTATTGATTTTATATGAATGATGTAATGTTTGGTTGGTTGGTTGTTTATTGTCAGTCGTTCAACCGCGAGTGGGAGGAGTGCACGCGCCTGCAGCGGCGCTACAGCGTGCCCGACGCGGAGCTGCGCGAGGCGCTGAAGCGGGACAACAAGCAGGCGCTCATCCCGCGCTACACCGCGCTGTACGAGCTGGCAGCGCCGCATGCCTTCTCTAAGAACGTCGACAAGTACCTCAAGTACACGCCCGTGCAGGTCAGTGGAACCTGCGACCTGCGACCTGGCAACGCCTCACGCCTTATTAGAGCAAGTAGCCTATGCCTGCCTCAATAATCAATCTATCGCCTAACCGAAGTGCCTGTGAAAATCCACAGTAGGGCCTTTCCTTCTCTTCGATGGTCCTTGTGCAACGCCATTGTGAGCGTCTTTCCGCGTCTTTCATCTTCACCGCGGTCTGCCGCGTAGTCGTTTTCCATTCAGGGGTGGTAAGAGCTTATCCGCAAACGTGGCCAGCCGACATTTGCTTAGAGCGCAGTGTACTATTATAGACGTGGTCTGAATTTGACTCCTAAAATACTGCGCTTCGTGGTTCGCTGGCTAACCCCGAGTTTGGACGTTTCCAATGAGTCCAAACACTACACCTCAGCTGTCAGTTGGTGCGGAGGAGGTTATCCGGCAAATTGCAAGTGATGCTGCAGCATCCACTCGTTACCGGGTTCTTGCAATATAATTAAACTAACAGGATAAAAGACTTGATTTTGTTCCTACGTTATTAATCCGATGATTGTATTTTCCAGATTGCGGCCCAACTGGATGGATATTTCGACGAGGCGGCATAGATTGATCAACATTATGAATATAAGAAAAGTGTTATCATAGAGATTGATATTTATTTATTATTTTAATAGCATTCCCATATAAGTTATACACTATTAATAAAACAGTATAGAGATCAAAATTGGTTTTATTAAATATTATACGATCAGTATATGTTCAAAACTAGCTTTGAATCTGCAATACATCGTAACGTTTTAAAAGATAGTTTTTCGTCTAAGACCATGCTCAGGTATTTACTAAATTCAGACCTAGTAAACTCTTCACATTTACATCGTAACGTTTTAAATGCATATTTTAGTTTTCGGATTCTATTGCTCAGTACTTCTGTATGCAACTTGAACTATAGATTTTCGTCTATTATTACGCCAAGGTACTTAATATTACTAATGATTGAGATGACGGGGCAGCTACATAAATTATTGTCAACTACGTGATTATTACATTGATGAGCATGTATTGTTCTACTTATTTGTGCTGATTGTGATTTCCGCATCGTGAAATTTAGGCAGGGTAGTGACACCAAAAGATGAACGATTAAGCGTTTTTGACAACTTTGAGTAGCTTTTCCTCCTTTACTTTATGATATTATTGCTTGCCAGTATTTTTTAATAATTCCTTATATACCTACTCAATATTTGACTGCTGAAAAAGCAATTTATCTTCTTCATCATCTGATAACAGTTTATTTGGACCTTTTCTACCCTTTGTGTGTACCTACCCTTTGGAATATTAAATTGAAGCCTGGCTTTGCTTAGGGAAATCTGTTCATTTTAAGGAACAACACCTTAAAGTTGAACGAACAAAATGTAAATATATTAATAAGTTCAAGTTTTGAACATGATTCCTAAAGTTGAACAGATTAAGATTTCATACTAAATAAAAAACAAAATAATCAAAAACACAGAAAGCATATAATAATAATAATGCCGGACATTTCACACAGCATCATCTAGCCCCAAAGTAAGCAGAGCTTGGTTGTAGGGGTTTTTAAGGATTTTAGGGGTTGTAGGTATTTGTAGGGGTGGTAGGGGTTTATAGGATTTTTTAGAGGTTGTAAGGGTTTTTAGTGGTTGTAGAGGTTTTTAGAGGTTTTTAGGGGTTTGTAGGATTTTTTAGGGGTTGTAGGGGTTTTTAGAGATTTGTTGGGGTTGTAGAGTTTTTTAGGGGTTGTAGGGATTGTAGGCATTTTTAGGGGTTGTAGGGACATTACCTTACGTAACTTAACCAGCACACACAAAACATACCCGCGAGCTGCATGCAGCTCGCGCACTACGCAACCTCTAGTTTATAGTATAATGTCACAAGGTTGTATCTTGTCGTTCGTCATTTTGTTATTTTATATAAAATGGTGTCTTTCAAATAAATGATTTGGATTATTTTGGCTTGAATCACAAAGAAACACAAAGCTTTTTTAAACCAATTATTAACACCTGAGTCAATAACTCTAGCTCCATCCAAATAAAAATAGCAACATCAAAAATAAAACTAGAAATAACTCGAGAAAATAAATAATATGAGAGTACAATGTTTACTTCGCTAGTCGGCCAGTAATAATCCGATTGGTTCATTTAGTGGCATCTGTCTCCATCCAATATGATGTCAAATTTGTCAGTGAAAAATATGATTATTAAAGTAGAGTCGCACAATAGGGTAAAAAATAATAAGAACCAACCCTATCATATTTTACATGTAGGGTAGTGGCACCAAAAGTTGATTGACAATACAAAATTACAAAAAAAATAATATCTCGCTATTTACATGTGTGCAATATTTTTTTCCGCTTATGGAAATATTTTGTCCGTCATTTTCAATCAAAACATCAAAAGTTTTACTACTGACGCGCTCGTGGCGAGTCGTTGTACGAGTGGTTCCCGCCGAAAACCTGATTTACTGGGAAACCTACTTAAGGTAAGTGCCTTCCCAATTTAAGCATTTTGTTAGATTAAAGCAAGAAGTAATGATCGATTTGAGTGGTTTTTATACGAAATAAGAACTTGATAAATCAAGCTTTGATTATATTTATACAAATTCTCATTTTTAAGCTTTTTGAAAAAGAAATTGACTGTTCAAATATTGGGTAGGTACAATTTATTTTGCTTGACCCAAAAAATGACCGGTCCATTGACCCATTCAACTAATGGAGAAATAGCATAATTTTACAGACCTTATAACTTAGAATCTATCGCTTTAAGATAAAAATAAAATATTAATATTATTTACATTTTATTCATTCAACTTTAAGGTGTTGTTCCTTAAAATGAACAGATTTCCCTAAGCAAAGTCAGGCTTCAATTTAATATCCCAAAGGGTAGGTACACACAAAGGGTAGAAAAGGGTCAAATAAACTGTTATGAGATGATGAAGAAGATAAATTGCTCTTTGGATTTTAAATTTAGCCAAAGTTGGCTTTCCTATAAACGCAAATGATAAAATTAAGGGTTCGAACCTGAAACTAGGCAAAAAATGGTTGACATCACAAAAAGGCATGCAGAAATCATTTCTAGTTTATAAAAATCAAAATTTATAAAACTAAATTCCTTTTAAAATGTTAGTTCAATTATTGGAGGCAAATCGTTCATAATGAGGGGTCGGCGTTCATCTATAGGGGAAAAATCCAAAATCTTCGACGAATAGTAATTTTGCAAAAAAACTAGTAGACACAGTAATTTTCTGTAAGACGTTTCAAAGCGATCCTTGTGATTGTATTGAATAAATAATCTTTTGACTTGACTTTGACTTACTCTATTTATATACTCTACATCAATGATTTACACGCCCTTCACGTGCAAAATGTAGACATTATTTGCTATGCTGATGATACTGTGCTACTATTTAGTGGAAAGTCATGGGAGGAAGCCATTTTGGCCGCAGAGACAGGAATGCCTAAGATCCAAATGTGATTACAGTATAATCTTCTAACTCTGAACACCAAAAAGACGATGTACACCTGCTTCCATATAAGATCAACTTCTGCGCCGTCTTGTCACTCCCACCCATTAGCGGCTGACGCCGATACCGCCAGTACGCCGTGCCCTCCCCGCACGTCCCCGGCTTCTCCGCTCGTGGGACCGAACCGTGCGCGCGCCCCTTCTCCCCCGTGCGCATACGCCGCCGTTGCTGCCTGCTCGCTGCGCCCCCCCGCAGGCATAGACAGCTACATCTAAAAAGGGGAAAAAGAAGCAACCTTTGCGAACCTGTTCGCGCCACTGCGCCCGTACCGGCTCCTCATGTAAAGAAGCCGTGTGATGCTGAAGGGTTCACTGAGGTAGTGCGTAGGAGTAAAATGCCCAGCAGCACTAACCAGCGTGGCGTAGCGCTGACCGGAATTAACTACTTGTTGCGTCCGGCCGTGCCTTCGACGTTGCTCGAGGCAGTTGGAGTCGCATCATAAAGATTTTAAATCTTTTGTGGTGCGTGTTCCGACTGATAACCTTTCGACCTTTACAAAGGCAGAATTCTGGCCGAAGAATGTGCTGTTTCGGCGTTTTCAGACGACTACCGATAACAGCACATATCGCGTGTCACACGTCGCCGACTCTACGTGCTAGTAATTAGGTTTATAATATTATGTATGTTAGACTTAAAGGTACATATTTGATATGGGCCGTAGTTTGTAAGTATTTAACATCATGTACTAAATTAGTGTTGCCTGAAATAAACGTTATTATTATTATTACGGTCCATTCTTGCGGAATAGGGTAGGTATGCACACTGTAAATGTGAAGAGCTTACTAGGTCTGAATTTACTAAATACCTAAGCATGGTCTTAGACGAAAAATTATCTTTTAAGAAGCATCATATCATAGAAGGACTCTGTCTGGGCGGGTAAGAAAAGAAGTAAATGTGATGAGACGACTTCGCAACGTTGCTGACCCTGACACTACTAAATTAGTTTATTTTGCATTATGTCAATCTCTTCTTATGTATTGCATCGGCTGTTGGGGGTCTGCTGGTAAAATTGTCATGCTGCAAGTTGAAAGGGCACAACGCTCTGTTCTCAAAGTTATGCTTCACAGACCTCGCAGATACCGAACAGTTGATGTTTACAGGGGAAACAAAGTACTCAACGCCCGGCAACTTTTTGTACTGAAACTATTCCTTTTATTACATAAATCAATCATTATCTCAGCAAACTACAACGACATGAAAAACCGCAGGTTATATACTTAAACTTCGTAGCCTTCGTAAGTCTCGTCTTCTTTTGCACAGCGTTTTGGGGAGTTTATTAAATGTCAAATTTATAACAACGTCGTCAAACAAACCAAATCCTTGTTAGTCATGAAATATCTCTCTGTCTATAAAGCAAAACCTGTTATCGGGGATTCGCTTATGAGATTAACATAAAGTGACACGGAACGCTAAATAGAAACAACACAGTAGGATCTTTTGTTTGTACGGGTAAACCGAATAACCAAGATGAAGACGCTCAAATAGAATATGAATGCAAGAAAAAACATATAAGTATGTAGGTAGGTAGGGTAGACTGGGTACGGTTGTAACAATTTTTGGTAGATCGTTCGTACTACTTCCATTAATCGTACGAACAACATGTTAAACATTTCAAATGAAAGTGTAAACATTTGTCTTCAAGTGGACATAACAATTGGAGGTCTAGATGCAATAGTTGCCAGACAGTTACAACTAACGGATATGTCGGCCACTGTTACAACTGACCCCCATACCAGGGGCGGTTGTAACAGTGATAGGGGTCAATTTTAACACACCCAAATAATACAAACTACATGCATTTTAATCACTTTTATTATTCATAAATGACATTAAGGTAATTTTAAATTACTTAAAATTATTAAAAAGACTCTATTATGAGCTTTAAATCCCATTGTTACATTTGCCGCCTCCGCGACACCTTCGGTCGCTGCATCTCTCTTTCGTATGTATCGTAGCAGAGAGACGTAGTTAATTGCATGGGTATTAGCCGCTTGTCATAAAGAACTCCCAGTTTTAACTTCATCGTAAGCATCTTTGTAACGAAATATCTCGCTTTCACCACTTGAAGTCTTTTTAATGCGTTTCCTAGGCATCTGCAATGTAAAATAAAAATATTACCTAATGTTACAACCGTACCCACAAAAACTGTTACATTCGTACCCACCCCACCTTTCTGACGATAAAACGATCTCAGTGACGAGTTTAAACAACCTACACAAAAACAATTTACTGTTATCTGACCTCATAAGACTAACAATTACGCATGAAAACAGACAAAACTTAGAATACTATATCAACGATGCAATTTAAGAAAGAAATCAATAAAAAAAACTTACTTTTCGTTGACAAATCACATAAAGCCCCTCTGCAAACGTATTCAGCGCTTGGAATGCGCCGCGACACTGGCAAACAGGTCGAGACGCGTAAGCCGCGTGTCCCTCCCCTTGTACCCCTCACTGTACGGTGAATAGTTTCGCGAATATTTGAACTGTTACAAACGTACCCAGTCTACCCTACTTATATAATATCTACGTTACAATCCTCCACAATCGCAGCCACTAACTCAAACATTCCGTGTACTTGGTGAGATTCGCATTTCGTATGTCTTGTCGGTAGGCAATACAGGGAGAACACTAATAACAATGATATTACAAAGTACTAGTTCCAAAACGAATTCTACTAATGCTATAAGTAGGTACTAGCAGAATGCAAAATTTCGAAATCATCCTTCACTGTTTCATAACATAAGTTCCAGGCGACAAATTACTAGCAATGGTAAATAAAACGGTCAACGAAGCTTCTACTTGCTTCTTTTTCACGATCACCACTTCTTTTACAATGTTCCTTCCCAAGATTCGATCTATCGCCTAACCAATTTTGGAAGTGAAAACTTCTTTAGCATCTCTGTGATTTGAAAGTCGATGAAACGAAAAAGTAATAAGAGACAGACAAATAAATTCATAAGATTTAACGTGGGAGAAAATGAGATGGGAAGCATTATACAGTGTTTCTTATATTCGTGGTTCTAAAATTTTCGAAGGTTTCACTTCTACCACGTGTGAGTTGCACACGTTTTGTATTTTTTACATTTTTACCCTAGGGCCAAGGCCTCCTTTTCTTCTCTCCAATCGTCCTTGTCCGAAGCCATTGTGAGCCAAAGCCACTCGTCTCTCCATCTTCACCGCGGTGAGCCGCGTAGTTGTTTGGCATTCAGGGGTGGCACGAACTTAGCCGTCATGCGGCAGACGAGCCAGCCAACATCTACTATTTGTAATAGAGCGCAATGTGCTATTTCAGACGTGGTCTTAATTTGAATCGAATACTGCGCTCCATGGTTCGTTGGCTAACCCAGAGTTTGGACCGAGTTTCCAATGAGTCCAAACACGATACCTCTGCTGTCAGATGGTGAGGAGGAGGTTATCCTGCAGATTCCAAATGATGCTGCAACATCCAGTCGGTACCGGGTTCTTGCAATATAATTAAAGTAGGTAACAGGATAAACGACTTAATTTTATTCCTAGGTTATTAATTTTCGATGACGTGTTCCCGATCGCTGCTCAACTGGATATGTGGATGGATATTTCAACGAGGCGGCATAGATTGATCAGCATTATCAATGTAAGAAAATAATTAGCATAGAGAACGTAATTTATTTATATTTTAATAGCTTTCCCATATAAATTATGCCATATTAATAAAACAGTATAGAGATCAAAATTAGTTTTATTAAATACGATACTATCAGTAAAGTACCTACACACAGTTACCTACAATTCAAAAATCTATCACAAAAAGCTTTACATAATTATATACTTATAAATTAAAAACATGTTACGTCCAAGACATTGCACACATTTTTTAACATCATCACTCAGACTAGCGTACGGCCGACCTGTTATTGTAGCGTGTGGACAAGCTCGTGAATAAATAAACTGCTTCTGTCGGAATTATCTTACAGTTTGCGTACTTGTGTATGTTATTTATTTACGTCCAAAGCTACGCTATTGTTACGCTACACTATTGTTGAATTACGAATTTTATGGGGCGTGTTTCTTTCAAATACATTGTATCTTTTGCGATACAATCATAGATTTTGACGAGACAAATTGATATCACTAGTTTTGTTGTTCAACATCAGACGGTGATGTGGTCATCCTTCGTTGTTTGTTGACGTCTTAGACTTTTAAGCATTGTGCAACTTAATATATAAACTTATCATTAAAACGGTTACGCATACCAGAATATATTATCGTATACTATATGTAGTCAACTTATTTAAATTTTACGATATTATTGATAAGAATGCATGGCCTCATGTCGCTCTGCCCTCAGACAGTTAACCGATACACTTGAAATTGATAAACTCTCTTGTATTAGTATTTCGTAGTTAAGATACTTATAAGATGGATTATGTAAAAAAAGCGCTTGGACCAAGACGAGTTTCTTACCAGTTCTTCTCGGGCTTGGGTTATGATGAATTGGCACCTAATTTCACCATTATGTAAGACGTTTCAAAGTGATCCTTGTGATTTTATTGAATAGTGTCTTTTGACTTTATTTAAGAGAGATTATACGTACCTACACCACGACAATGGCACAGCTTAAAATTAATGACTCAAAACTATGAAATATGACATTTAGAAATGCAAAATTCTACTTAGGTATATAAATAATGTAGTAATATAGGTATGTTTGTTTCGAGCATCAGTGACTATGAAACAGCCGGACAGCGAAACGACGTGATGTGATGAAGAGAAGACCCTGCTAGCCTTGCTAGACTTCAGACTGACTAGTCCCGGCTTGTCTATCCTGGCGACGTTTCTTGGGTTTCTTTCTCTTCAACCACTGGAACAAACACATGATAAATCAAGCTCTTCAGGCAGTTTACATGACAGCAGAAAGAACCAACCGTAAAACACATTTTCTGTGAACTCGGGAATTGAATAATTGTTGATTATTTTCGTCGATAATCTAAGATAAATTAGATCGAAAGGGGGTAGAGTAGTAGTAAGAGATGGTCGATAGTTAAAAAAACAACTTTAAGGTTTGTACAATTTCGTCTAAAGTCCTGTACGTAGGTTAAACAGGTACAACAGTGGGCGTCAACTACGTACCCGCTCGATTCAGTAAATTCGACAAGTTCTTGTAAGATGGAATCAGCTGAAAAACTCGCTCAACTCGCAAAGTTACGAAGTACTAGCTCCTGCTTCCAATGATCTCATTTATACTAATATTATAAATGCGGAAGTGTCTCTGTCTGTTTGTTTGTTACGTTTTCACGGCTGAACGGATCTTGATGAAATGTAGTAAGAAGATATATTGCATTCGGGGGAAGAACATAGGCTACTTTTCGTCTCAAAAACTACCCTGAAGGGTCAAAATAGGAAATGAAGAAGTTTGTTTGGGCAACTCATATTTCCTTATGTTAGGGATCTGAAAATTCATATTTAGACTTTTGGTAAATAAATAAATAAATATGTCTTTCAACGTTTTTGCAAAATAATTCCCGAAGGGGGTAAAATAGGGAATTAAACTTATGACATGTTCTATGCACAGAATGCATTCCTTCTAAAAATAAAAAAAGGTTCTAAGCATATGCGAACGAAGTCGCGGGTAACAGCTAGTTTATTATATTAGTAGGATTAGTTACTCCACGTGGCAACATGTTATAACACTTTTCACTCAGCGAAACGTGTTGCCACGTCTTACATGTGCAATCAGCAGACATCGATAGTCCCTCAGAAGTCTAGGATCTTGAAGGGGGTAGTTGGAGCCGATTCCCAACACCCTTGGACATGCCACACAAATACTTGCACATGTATACCCTGATTCCGATGCGGGGCATCGAACCCACATACAACCTCTACAACCGGCGTCAACTTTTAAGGAATAATAAGTAATAATATTGCTGGACAATTCATATAACATCATGTAGCCCCAAACTAAGAAAAGTTTGTAAGTACTATGGAAATCTAATAACTAGTAGAATACTTGATGACGACCTCTGTGACGCAGTGGGCTAAAGGCCGACTGAGACGCAAAAGGTTGCGGGTTCGATTCCCGCCGCGAGACAAATGTTTGTATGATCTGCAAGTATTTGTCTCCGGTCTGGGTGTTTCTATGTATAATATGTATGTATTTACAAAAAAAAAAAAGTACCTAGTATATCAGTTAAGTGGTACCCATAACACAAGCTCTGCTTACTTTGGGGCCTGATGATGTTGTGTGAAATGTCCGGTATTATTATATATTATATTATATTATTACTTATAATAATTTAAAAACACTATAATACCCGGACGCAGACAGAACAAACATCTATGTTCATCATACAAATGTTTGTCCCGGGAGGAAATCGAACCCTCAACCTACAGCGCAGAAGGCGGCTACTATTAATATAATTAATAAATAATATAAATAAACAGACATACATACAAACACATGCAAACGCATACTGCTACATCTAAAATATCATAACAGAATGCAATTAACAAGAATACCCTACTAATATTGTAAATGTTTTAATCATTTTAAGTATCGCGAGATCTACATGGCGATTCCAAAACGCAATGATAGCGCGTTCTAATATTTCCTGTGGCGCCATCAACTAATAAATAAACAGAGGTATTGCAGAAAAAATATAAAATTAATTCAAGTAAGAAACGTCAGTTGATTCTTCTTTGTTTATGGCATATGACATAATAATGCCAATTTTGCCAGTGTCAAGTGTTTATGTTTGTTTATGGTCAATTTGTTTAATAAAGTCTTAGTCGATGGTCAATTTTAGACTTCACGCAGAATGGCGTCTAAAATTTTCTTGGGATATCTCGTCGTTCACATCACAACACACATTTAATTCAATTCTCCATTGACTACAGGATGGGTATCCTGTAATCACAATTTATTCATTAAAATTCCGCCATTATTACTGAATAAAACATGCAATAAAACGAAAACAATATTAAATTAGCAGAGCCGTGCTACTTCATGAAATGACAAACGAAGAATCGACAGTTGATTCAGTAATTGTTCTTCTTTTTATTCTTTGTTTATGGCATGTGACATAATAGTGACAATTTTGCTAGTATCAAGTGTTTATTTTTGTTTATAGTCAATTTGTTTGTTATAAAGTCTTAGTCGATGGTTAACTGTCAATTCTGGACGTCACGCGGTATGGCCGTCTAAAATTTTATTGGGATTCCTCGTCGTTCAAATCACATTGCACCATAATACACATACAATTCAATAGTCCATACCCGTCCTGTAGTCACAATTTATTTATTAAAATTCCGCTAAGATTACTGAATAGAACATGCAATTAAACGAGTAAAAAATATTTAATTAACAGAGCTATGTTACTTCATGAAATGAAAAACGAAGAATTCTCACTAATTGTTATAACGAGGCGATGTCCGACCTCATCTAATGTTATAGTATAGGGCGAGTGACCGGACATTATTAAAACCACCAATTTACGTTTTATCTTCTTCGTTAATGGCATGTGTCATAATAATTTCAATTATGCCAGTGTCAAGTGTTTATATTGTCTATGGTATGTCACAAAGTCGTATCGTGTCGTTCGTCATTTGTTATTTTATATAAATCGGTGTTTTTCATATAAAATAACTATAGATTATTTTAGGTCTCACAAAGAAAGAAACACGAAGCTTTTAATTCAATTAATAACACCCGAATCAATAACTCTAGCTCTATTAAGATAATAACACCTAAATTACTTATTAAACCGGAAATAACTCGAGAAGAACAAATAATATAAGAGCGCAATGTTGCTTCGCAAGACGACCAAAAATATTCCACGTTTTTGATTCGTTTCTTAAAGAAACATGTTCGGCCTTACATAAGTCTCTCTCTCTGACAAAGGTTAATCACTGTTTAAAATAGTGTCATCCCTTTTTGTAAGATACTAACAAACAGTGACAGCGCGATTTTTTTGAGAGGCGTTTATATGTAAGGTTATACCTACTTTTGATTTTAACGCTCAATGAAC
Organism: Lampropteryx suffumata; assembly: GCA_948098915.1. Classification (NCBI taxonomy): domain Eukaryota; kingdom Metazoa; phylum Arthropoda; class Insecta; order Lepidoptera; family Geometridae; genus Lampropteryx; species Lampropteryx suffumata. The sequence continues at coordinate 1,581,363 of OX402551.1, forward strand.
AATGGCAATGGCAAGGGAAACTACATTTTGTTGCGTTAATAAATTGGGTCTTAAATCGAGTGTGTTGATTGCATTCTGAAACGTGTATGTATAAGTACTTTACTTACCGACTCATTGTGTCTAACTACAACTCAACTATAGTAACAGCTGCCGTGCAAGTACGTTTCTTCTGATCTAAATATATTTCTGATATAGTACTTATTGAAACGAAAAAATCTCAAAATCAACAATGGTTTCACAATTAAAGATATATATAACTAGTTTCAATAAAGAAATGAATCGAAACAAATATTAGTTATGTGCTCTCCCTTGCATAATATTGTCAGAGAACATGACTAAATCCGCCATTTATCATTCGATTCTTTATTTAAACAGGTTATAAATATCAATTTCATGCGGGAATCGAACCTGCTCCCCTCACTAATTAGCCAACTGAGCCTGTTTTTGGATCCAAAGAGTTCCGGTGAAAAAACCATCGTCATCAAAACGAGTGGACCACTGAATTTAGTATCCAATGCTAAAAACAATCTCTTCATGTTAATACATCACCCGGTTGCTTGGACTCCTGACAAGGTGGAATATGTATAATGTCTCGACGGGATCCGCGCTCCGGAATATCAAAGGCGACTGGATAATGTAACGCAGATTGTAGATCATTACCTTTTTATTGTTGTTAACTTGCGTCGCGCCCTCCGACTGAAGGAAATAATTTAAAAACATCAAATCGAGTTAACAAACTAAACTGAGACAATATTACCTCACTCTCAATAACTTGTGATGTCCATTCTCCGTCCGCGAATACAAACATACAAATATAGCCTTACAACGAACGCAATCTGAAGCTAAATATTACATAAACCAAACCTGTTAAAGGATTACTTTTATGCAATGTTTAATTTGAGACTCCGTTACGAGGTAAGGTCGAATGGTTGCGTTGAACTGTTGTTGTAAGAATGACGGACTTTTGCAATAGCTTTACTCTGGCTGCTCTAACGAAAGACCAAGTGACGGCTCAGGCGACGGCTCACTGTTACCTGAACTGGTCTCCTTTCAACAGTGCCTCTACTCATTACTTCGCTTTGTCTAACTCGTGTGAAAACTTTACCAATACTTTAACTGTACTAGAAATAACTCTGTAGAGGTTTTAATCTTTCGCCTTTAATCTAAAGCTAGCATTTCCAACCTCTTTACTCACTTTGTTTTTCACTAGAACAGCCGTTTGGACTTTATTTAATTGATTTAAAATCTGAAGGGGGGTATTGACTGACTTGTAATTTACAACAATGATAGTGAGTCGTTATATTTTCAAAAATATTTTGATTATAGCTGTCCTTTTCTTTGTAGTGTAAGATGAAAAGGACAACAGCTACTTTAGATAGTATTAGTAACAACAACAACGGACTCATCACCATTGTCTGATGTAATAAAATGATTCTTTATCTTGGCGGGAAAACATTTTTGTTATAATTACTTACATTAATGTTAATGCATTTCATTTAATTTCTAAAACATACACTGTCTTAACTAAGTTATAAGATAAATAAACATGTAACGCAGAACGCAGTGATTTTTAAAAAAGCGTTTTTGCTTTTCCTGATAAGAATGTCCTACATTTTAAATATCAACATTTCATATGGCAATAAATTATGTTTGGAGCATCTTATAATTACTTGTACAAACTACGAGCTGTTTCTTATTTATGTAAGTGAAGTGTTCTAGAGAAATTCGTGGTAAGTATAATTTTGGTATGTAGCTGAAGGTACTCACAAACAGCTAGAACTATAGTTACTATCTTACTTATGTATAGCATAGGTAGCAAAATGACCAATGACGATAAAAGAGTTTCATAGACTAAAGACTCCAAAGTCAAGCAAACATCGTATTTTTGTCCCACAAATCAGAGTTCCTGCTTTGGTATTTCATCATCCATTCGACTATACTAATTCCAATCTCCGAATTCGTATACAGGTAAGTTGATTGAAAGTATTTACATCAGTGATTGTCTCAGTAAGTACCTGTGACAAACAGTTTCAATAAACTTTTAATTGTAATTTTATTATGTATTTCTAATATATTGTCTAGTGTTTGAAGCTACAAATAAATGCCTTAGTAATATCTAAATAAATATCTAAGTAAATTCTAGACCATTTCCCCGCCAAGATAAACAACTAAGTATGAAAAAGAGTCGCATCTCTACGATTATCATGTAAATGATAGAGGTCACCCATCCAAATGAACGCGTACAACGTTGCTTAGTTGATCTGCTAAGATCAAATAAGCGTGCTACAGCGTTAACTATTATCTAAATTGTCACCCATCCAAATAATCGACCAGATTGACGCATATAATCGTATATGTTAAAATTCTAGATACGATTCAGAAATAAAAAACGTGATCTTACGCAGTCTGCACACAACACCGTGTATAGACTCTATTACAATTCTTTTGGTCAATATCAGCGCGTCTATAAATCTCACAGGGCGATTACACGTAACTAGTGCGACTAGAGCAGCCGAGACCGAACAGAATAAGATATTATTGAGTCTTTTTGCACTTCGACCTCTTTACTTATAACCGTTTCTCAACCTCGATCAACAGTGAATCACTATTTAAAATAGCATCACCCTTTTTTGTGACGACAGTGTCAGGGCGAATCTTAGGCACTTTTTAAAAGTTCGTGAGTTGTTCTATATTTAGATAAACACGGGCTTTACTCACGTATTTTTTGTCGATAAAGACACAGACACTATTACGAGATTCTTCATCAGGGTGAGTTTGAACCGCGGTTCACTCGCTCCCGTGTTTTTTAAGTCGAGAGACGTTTATCGCAAAGACCGCGAGTCTCGGCTACTAATAACGGCATTCGTCACGTGTAATCCCCGAGCAGTGCGGGTTAGTTCGCAGTGTGGGGACGGGAGTGTGAGGTGTGAGGTGGAGATGTTAGTTACCTGGATGGCGCGCGGCGGGAGGCGAGCCCTCGCGAGGGTCGCGGTCGCGCACTGCTGTTCGCGGACTTGATTGGGATAGGGCGTGAAAGCCAACGGGAGGGTACATCTATGCCTGCGAAGAGACAAAACCATTCGTCCATTATATACCGTACATCGAGGCTCCGTCTCGACATCTCAGAGCATTGTTTAACTTCATTGATCTATTAGGAACGGCTCAGTTAGCTACACCACGAGCGCTTCATATCATATGTTAATCAACTAGTTTACAAAGTTTCTTGCTAATTCACAAAAGTCCCTGAGGCGCACTTTGAATCCGGAATGGTTCGAAAGAACAATTGGCACGATAAGAAGTAGACTGACTTGTGGTACGGCAGCAACGTTGGCCCCAGTAGCGGCGGGATCTTGGCGAAGAGTGCGTCCTGTGCGTCGGGCATGTTCACGTTAGCGCTCTGCAGGCTGAGCGTCTGTGTCGCGTCAGGCGTACCGCCACTCTTGTACAGCATAGCGTTGGAACCGTGACATGACTGGAAACACATCTTTATACATCTAAATCTCTGGAACTTTATTATAAGTCTGACATCTATCTTATCGCATTCCTGTAACCTGTAGGAGATTTCATCAATCGGAACTGAAGTGTGAAACAGGAAGCTGGGGGCGCGCGCTATTTGATTTGACAAATTGGCCTATAGAATCTGTCAAAGGCTTTTGACACGGTATGTTACGACATACTATGGCAAAAACTTCGTCATACAAAACCACCAGGGGAGCTTTGTTCTGTTTTGAGTACTGGTACTCGCATCAAATCAACCATGTCAAATGCGCTGGTGCCATGTCTGATGTCGATGCGTGTGGGATGGAGTGTGGGGTGAGGCAGGGGAGGTGACATCATCGAAATTGTTTACCCTCTATGTTGATAACCTGATAGATGGCCTTGCAGCAGCTTGCCAGTCGGTTGCTCTATTGACGCTATTAGTGTCAATAAAATTAGTTACGCAGATGACATGGTACTACTGGCGCCATCTATCAGGGCCCTGAGAGGATTGCTAGCTTATTGTGAGACATATGCAACAAGCCATGGCTTGCAGTATAATGCCAAGAAATATGAATTGATGGTTTTTGGACCAGGTGTTAAGAGTCCGGACTTAGTACCCTCTATTATTTTTAATGGAGATGTACTGCATATAGTACCAATTTTATATTTAGGACATTTAGTTACGGAAAACCTAAAAGATGAGGAGGATGTAGAGAGGGAACGAAGGGCGTTGATGGAGAGAGCTAATATATTGGTCCGCGATAAAAATAAGTCTTTTGAAGTCGTTTTGCCAAATATTTTAAATGAGCAGCCAGTGGCCCACAATCCACATACACTCTGTCTGTCAACACCCTTCGCGTTCAATACAATAATGCCTTCAGGATGTTGTTGGGGCTATGGAGGAAAAAGGCAACCTCGTGGGATTACCAACACTATCCTGATGGCAATAGCGGACAAGTGCTATGGCCACCTATTCAGGCACTATATTGGGGTACTGATTAATTAATTATCTATATTAAATTGAATTATTTATATTTAAGTGAATCTGACTGTTGACTAACTTAGCCCTATGCTTTTACTAACCCATTATGGATCTCGAAATCTGAATGAAAAATGAATTATTATCATTATATTATATGAAACTACTCGTTCTTTATTGCAAATAAGTGTTTTGCTACAATGAGTTCCATAAACGCCTAACAGATGGCAGTGTAAGTTAACTTCAAAATAGTTTGGTTTTTAATCAAAATAGCTGGAAAAAATAAGTCATCCAAGTTAACGAAATTTCTTTTTTGTATATAAATGAAGTCTGTTTTCTTTTTAGTTTTTAAAACTTAATTATGTAATAGAAAGAAGTAGTGAGATGATTAATACTCACGTCATGAGCCAACACATACTGGCCGGGCCTCAGGAAGCGCAGCTGGTTGACTGTTGTATGTAAGATGTCGGCGACGTCACCCCTTCTGTCGCCGTGTCGCTCCACAAAGTCGTCACTACTCATTCGATCTATCACTATTACATTACCGTTATCGTGATCGACGCGCACTGTGAAACAAAACATTTATATACTGACTTATTTAGATTTTTACTAGCTCCGGCTCTCTCGAGGTTTTATACTAGAGGTTTATGTCGGCTGATACGACTTAGAAGTCTCTTAAAGCTTTCGAAGACCTTGACTCTATCTGGCAGGGCTAACCCTGGCTTGTGCAATAAAACGCAGAGAGATTCGAATTACAAGTATACTAGACAATTTGGCAACATGATCTTAGCACAACGGGTAGAGAGAATGCATTTGCACACATGCTATTTTCCATTAATCCATAATAACTTTACTCAATGAAAATAACCCAGCACCTCACATCATATTTTTCTAACATTTGCCTCTCTTTATAAAAATGGCATCCATCCGAATGTGCAAATAACCAAAGACATGATCGCTGACGTTGACGTTGACATAATTATGCTGGACAAATCATTGTCTCTAAATCCCATGGCTATGGGTCTATAACACTAGGCATATATATACACATCATGACATGTGATGACTAATCACTCGCACGATACTACATTGTGCAAGTGAGAGCACACAACAAAAACCAAATTATAAGAGTTGTTTCAGTACAAACAGGTTAAACATTGATTGCGCATTCTCAAAGCTGGTTCTTGGGCAGATATGAACATAGTATTCTGAATATGGAAGTATGTAGACTGTATATCTATACCGTTAATGAGTTGTGCAGACTGACGCAGCATTAGTGAGAGTGACAGTGCTCGGATCTTGCCTTCTGACTGCTTTGTTCCGCCCAACTCTGGCTGGTATTCCACTATTGGTTCCAAAAGCACTTCCCTTGGACCTTTCTGCAATTAAGACAAACATTATATTACTTGTATTCATCTTCACTTTTATCTATTACCTACATGGTCCCAATAAAGTTATAACCTGCAAACGCTGAGTTGGGAACTTTTTGCAACTAAATTAAAGATTGTGTCATTTTAGTGTTTTTTTATATTTGTTTTATTTACATATTTACTTGCTCTATGTTTTGTTATTTGTTTTTGTAGTTGCAAATACATTATTTGATTTTATCTGATTTAAGTAAATCAAGGTCACCAAGCTTACAATACAGCACAGTGATGTATGTGTAACTAAAATGCTTGATTCCAATAAAATAAAATCATCCGTTAGTGGCATATATCAGTAGATATATCTATTAAAATAAAAACAGATCTGACGGATGTATGATTTAGGAACCCAACATTAACAAGCAAAAACTCAATGAAAATGTAACTTACTCTAACTTTATGCGAAGAGTGCACAATAACATCAAAGCCCACGTGCGAGTTCGAGTTCTTCACTCGCCATTTCTTGTACGACCTCGGAGGAGGCACTTCGAACTTAGTTCCTAAAATAAATGGAGAAATTATAGACACAGCGCCATCTCATGCCAAGTGATTGTACTAAGTAGTTCAAATTGAAAAAGACGTATTAGATTGGGGCTAAATTATGACAGACTTCGGCTTCTTACATGTGTGGCCTGACAAATAACAATACGATTGAAAAGATAGACGCAACACAATGGATATCTAAAGCCGGCAGTTTTATAATATTAAAATAAGTACCTTTGCAATTGCAGTTGTACGCTCCAATAATGTCGTTGATAACTTCTCTGGATTTGCAATTTGCGGCATTCTCATTTCGACTCATCAAGGCGTCCGAACTGCCGATTGAATCATTCTTATCGTTGTTTAATTCATTGACTGTTTGTCTGTCAAATACTTTTGTTAGTGTCATTAGAGTTGAGGTTATATTACTTGTTTCATCAACAGTACCATAGTTTTGGACTTCCTCTCTAGTATTATCACCTAAGTTGTGTTTTTCTATAGTTTGATTGTTTTCTGTTTCTGTAACAACTGATGATTCTGTTCGAGGATCTTCTATATCAGATTCTTCGGAGTCTGTTTCGTTAATTTTTTTAAAATGGTTTATATTTAACCCTTCCGCTTCATCCATGTCAAAACAGTCAGAGCCGTCTGAAATTGAGCTTGTCCTGGACCTACCTGTATTATTATGATCTGTTGAATTTGTTTTCACAAATTCAGGGTCCGGTTTCAAACATACTTGTGCATTTTGAGTTTGATTCTGTTCAGTTTCTTTAGCAACATATGATTTCCTATCCCCTATTGCTATTTGTTTGATAGCATCCCTTAATGCATTAACATGGTTTAAATTTTCAACTTTTGTTTTGATATTCTCCAAATCATTTGTAGTATCCAACGAACTCTCACTGTTTATCATTTGATCTTCTGAGAAATCTGAGTCGCTCTCACTCACGTTCATTTCTTTACGTTCAGTAAAATGCAAAATATGTAGCGGTTCATTATCGGTATTATCATCGCATTCTTCAAATAAATCCAACTTTATTTCAATTGTTTCTATTCCATTTTCATTCACATGTGGTTCTGATGACCGCCTTAACCCAGAAATGCTTGAATCATTTCTTCGTTCTTCGTTTTCTGAGACATTCGTCGCTTTCAGTTTTTTGCATTGCCTTAACTTAGATGGTTTCACCCTATTTGTCTTAATTTCTGCAGAATCCATGTAGTTTGTTTCATCACAGTTTGAATACGCTGACAGATTCACTCGACGCATGTGCAATTTTGTTCGTTCTGATGCCTGACCTCCATTATCTCGTCCACCATTAGAACAGGCACCTGTTTTTGAGTTATTCGCTATTTTAGAACAAGGAGACACGTTTGAACGGAGACGTGTGATCCGCTTTTCAGCATCTGAACTGTTAGTTACTGAACAGGTAAAATTCATTGAACGGGTGTGTTTGATCGTATGTTCTAATTCGTTTTCTGATTCGTCAGTCTCTGAACAGGCTGAATTAAATACACGGTTGAGGTAACGTTTCGTGCGCTGTGATAATTTTAATGTTAGCTTCGTATTTTGAGTGCTATTTGTTTGTAGACGTGTTGAACGCCTGCGACTGCGACAGCATGATGCTGCTTTCCTCACATTCGCGATTTCGTTCAAATTCTTAAGCGAATTTGACCGAATTATCTGATTAACTTTATTTGTGTTTGAAAACATGCTTGCAGGGAGAGACTTTCTCCTAGTTTGATCTTTCTTGGTGACTTTAGTAAATGAATTCGCAGGGATCTTTGTTTCCAATTTCAATATCTCTGATTTTGGTTCTGTGTTTTCATTAATGCTTACGCGAGCTGAAAGACGTCGGGATCTTCTGAGACCTCCAGTAGTTATGTCTGATTTTGGTTCTGTATTTTCATTAATGCTTACGCGAGCTGAAAGACGTCGGGATCTTCTGAGACCTCTAGTAGTTTCTGAGATTTCTTCGTCATGCGTTTTAGTAGTTTTTATGTTTATTTTATGTGGACTATCATTCTCTTTTAGGTTCGTAACTCGTGGACTTCTCCTAAGTCCGATTTCAATTGTTTTTTGTTTCATTATTTTAGTTTTCACTTTCAGTAAGTTGGAGTCGGAGTCAGCACTGTCATCTGTACTTGCGCACGATTCTTGCCTTTTTTTCACAACGTTCCGTACACTATTTTTCTTTGAATTTGGGGGTATTTTGGTGAAGCCATTACTTTTTTTGTTATTACTTTTCGCAACATTCTTTGTAATTTTGGCATGTTTCGGCTTATTCCTCGAACGTAGACGATACGTGCGAGTGACGGTATTTTTCTGTTTAGCTATGGATTTGTTGGTAAGGCTTGCACTAAGTACAGCAATGCCATTATGGAACCCTGATATAGCTTCCTCACTATCACTTAGCTCACTGATACTGAATTCGGGATCACTAAAACTGATCTTTCTCTTACTAATTTTGGAGGTTTTACTGATATCAGCGAGACGCGGTTTAAGAGAGATCTTTTCACTATTGCAGTCAAGTTTAGCAGATGTTTTGTTCTCAAGGGACGTTCTTACTACATCATCCTTTGCATTCGTTTTATTGTGGGTGGTATTGCAGATTGACACGTCACTGTCCGATTCTTCACCAAAGAGTTCACTCATGTTTATCTTTCCTGGTTTACTTTTAGCAGAGGTAGTTGTAGCTTTGTTTGGTTTATTGTTAGTATTCGGGTCAGGAATGCAACCGTCTTGTTCGATTTCGCTAATGCTTCGATTTCTGGGTTCGTTTGTAGTTCTCGTATTTTCTGTTCTGAATTGACCACTACCATGATCTAATTCAATTCGATCACTCCATTTCCTGACTCTTTTGTTTGTGGGTTCTGCAACTTTAAGTATTGGTTCTTTGTCATTGTCATTTCTTTTGTATGCAGCTTCAGTTTCACTGTCACAAATGAACAAACTACGTTTTCTAGCTCTATTTTTCAATGGGCTGGGATCAGAGTTCATACATGGTTTGAGCGGACTCTTCTTATGATTAGCTTTATTTGTCTCTGCAGTAGTGGGCACGTTAACTTCTGTAGCATCAAATGTGTTGGTTCTCATTTTTGTTGATATTGGTGTGTTTGCTTTGCAAATATCTTTTGTGGGACTCTTTATTTCATTCGTTTTTTCAGTGGGTTCGTTGTTCGTCCCGCTGAAGCTTAGTTTTCTTGTGTGTGGTGCGATGTTTAGTTTATCTACAGATATTAAGCATGGTTTAACAGGACTGAGTTCAAGACTAGTTCTGGTTGAATTAATAGTGGCAGTACTTTCATTTACCAGAACATCTTTGGGCTTTGTTACACTGATACTTCGCTTTGTTGCCGACTTAAGACTGGATTCAAGGGTATCTTGGTTAGCCTTTTCAGTGTTGAGTTCAATGAAATTGTCAGTAGTGAGTGTTCGCTTTGATTGCTTTGAAGGGCTCTTAAGTAGATTATTGATCTGAGCAACGTTACTCGATCCACTGGAGCTTCGATTCTTTCTGATTATGCCTGAAATCCCAAGCCTCGTATGACGGCTATCGTTAGAATTGTCGATTCCTTCTGTAAAATCAATGCTGTTTTCACTGAAGCTTTGCATTCTTGCTGGCTCATTCGAACTTACAACAGCGATTTTAGGCTCACTGAATTTTCCAGTAAGGTTGTACACTATAGCTTCAGTAATGCTAAGATTTCTAACTCTTATTGTGCACGGCTTGATAGGGCTAACTTCAGTAGGATTGCGACAATCACTTGCCATTTGTTTATTTGATTCGACTTCGCTAGTCTTCGCAGCAGCAGCAGCGTTTTTATCAGCCTCAAACAAGTTTGAAGCAGCATTTTTATTTTCCTCTACAAGCATATTTGCAGTGTCTTTGTTTGTCGAGTCTGGATCAGTGACTTTATTCGTCTCATAAAAACCTGGACCCGAGACTTCATTGGCCACGAAAGACCTCGACTCGGTATCTTTTTTCGCCTCAAAAAAGCTTGAAGCAACGTCTTTATTAGGATCGAACAAGTCTGTAACAGCAATTTTCTTTGTAGTGACTTTTCGAGGAGCCTCGACATAAGTTTCTAACAATTTCGAAGCGTTTTCATTATTTTCAAGCAAACTTTCAGTAGATTCTTTATTTGTCTCAAACAATGTTATAAATGGTTTGCTTGTGTTGATTTTACCAAGCTCATTGTCGCTTAGATCAATAATGAAATTATCAGTTTCACTATCGCTGGTGTCATTGCTTGGGTCATCGATCACCGGTTGATCAGGCTCACTGTTAGGTTTGTAGCTACAGCCTGGCATAGCGTAATAAGCGTTATTGCTGTACTTTGGTTTATCAGTCCTCAGATCAGGTATAATGTAAGGCTCGTCATTCCTAGGTTTCGAATGAGCATCATCAATCATTGGGCGGTTATGTTCACTGTTTGCCAGATTATAACTTGGCCTGGACTCCAAAGATTCGTTGCTAGGTATACAAGAGTTCTGACTATTGGTTCTACTGCGTTCGTTAACTTGAGCACCATCAATAGTTATTTGATCTGGTTCACTGCTAGATTTGTCAAATTCCTCAGGTCCATTGTTAGGATTGTTATGTTTATCAAGGTCGCCTCGGTCGACACAATTCTTAAGTTTATTTGGTTTATAGCAATCTCGTTTAGGTTCACTGTTCGGTCCGTTGTCATCTATAAGTAGTTTGTCATCGTCTTCTCCTTCACTGCTAACTGCTAAATCGTCGCCTAACCATATATTGGAACATTGTTCGGTGTGATCCTCAGCTACTGTGATGCTCGGAATGACTTCATCAGGACTGTGTTGTTTTGGACGACTTTTTATGCTGTAGTGGCCGGTTGATCTGCAACGAATAGTATAACCTTATGTGCACCACCCTTTACAATAATCTACTTAAGCGAAAAGGTGACAAAAGCCTCGTTGAAAGTGCGCGTAGATGTCAAGCAAAGTCAAACATCTCTTCTACACTTTGCTTGATCTTGTTAGCCGAGCGAAAGAAGAGTGAAGAATTCAGCAGGTAGGGCAAATAGATAGGAAAGGTACTTACGGTGCAAAGCAGTGCTGCAGCAAATGTTTGTAAGCTTTGTAAGTCCGCTGCGTCGCACATTCCTTCTGCACACCGAACTCACTGCCGACAACTATCACTACCTTCGTTTCACCATAATCTGTGGACAAATCATATTTAAGAGACACTCAATGAGTAGATCAAAGTCAAAATATTTTATTATATACAATTACAAGGATCACATTGAAACGTCTTCGTACGTCAATTTCTCCTAACCCAAGTCCGAGAGGAACTGGCAAGAAACTCGTCCTGGTCCTAGCGCTTAACTGTTGAAACAGCGAGTTATCTTTATTTGTAGTATTAATACTATGATTTTTGAAATAAATGATTTTTGTTATAAATTGCACATAACAGATTTTTGCAAAATGTCCTCCATAATGTTCTCAAAAATATCAAATGAGGCGGTTGTTGGACTAGAAGTGCTTATAACAAGGAACCGCTCAAACTCTATGCAGGCTATTTCAATGTGTCTTTCTACAGAGTGGCCGACTATGTCTTTGCGTTCTTTGAATCTAATTTGTTTATTTATTAGTATTTATGAACCACCTTTTATAAAATGTACTCTGCAGAAAGACCTTGGTGATTCTTGAAGTTGAACATGAGCTCATGACTTTTCAGCCAATGTCCTGTTAAGCAGATTATGTCAATATTGTTTGAGTTCATATACAAGTCTAATTCTAATTCTTTGTTACAAATTCCTTGAACATTTTAATGCACCAATTGTTAATTAAAATTAAAATTAAATTTTACAGTTTTTAGCATTTTTACTATTTTTATTATTTGACTTATCAGTGAGAGAGTTAAGAAAGACTTACTCTATTGTCATTTTATCTAATTTATATTACTATTTGGAATGTCAATAGCGAAGTTTTTAGCTGTTGTACAAAAACATATAAGATAGCGAAACAGCTACCAGTCGTTTGTATTAATTAGGAAGGTAGTATCTACCTTTTGATAAATAAATCGCGATCAAAAGCTACTGTTATGTGTAGAGCACTAACCTGTACATTTAAATTCCACAACCGACACGGGCAGTTTCCAGCTACGTTCAGTCTCTAACAGGCAGAGCAGAGCATTCTCACTCGCTATGAACGTGGAGCCATTCTCCATAGCATACTGCGCTAGGTCATGGTTAATTTCAGTCAGAGGTAACACCGATACAGAATCTTCATCTGGAACAATAATTTCTCTCATCACTGCTACTTTCGTACAAGTCAGTGGCCGACTATCGCGACGGAGTTTGCAGGTTGCCCGAAGGCCTCCATCATATAGTTTAATATGTATTTAAAAATATATAAGTTTTCTATCAGACATCTGTGGGGCGATTATGGTATTCTGATACTATCAAAACTTTGATACTAATCGCTTTCAGTTACTATTGATGAATTGGCATTACGGAAGGTTGATGTTGATTGTCATAAATATCATATCTATCATATGAATAAAATCCTCAGATCAAATAAATATGAAGACGGAGCGCCGCAATCGACCAAAATAATGTCTCAAAACCGTGCCCCTGTGTGTAAATACCCGCACCGCACACACATACACCAAAATCGTGCTCCATGCTCTTGTCACGTCGTCTTCAATAAAGATCGTTCAAAACGCTTGGCTTTAGGTTAAGTGCGTTCGATAACGTTCTGAAAACTAACCTAAATACTATATTTATATTAAATAATGAGTGTTATTTCAGGTAAAACGTGATTCTGTGACACTTTTTTGCCACGGAAAATGTTTTTTTTTTCATAATATGTTTTATAGACTACGACATGACATAATACTTAATAGTACAAGTATGTATGCATAGACTAAGATCAGCGCTCATTGCTCTTAGTATATTTGGATAGATGTGAGTGCGTGTATTTACACAGAGAAGCATGGTTTTGAGACTTCACTTTAGTTATTCATGGCCGTCTCCGTCTATATATGTGTTAAAGATACAGTAGTACGTAATAGTAATCAATCTTGTCAAAACTGGTTCCAATTACAATGAAACTTATGACTGAAATTATGCCAATTGCTAATCTAAACTAATAGACATTGATTATGTCAAAAGTTCCATAATCGCCATACTGGTCACAATAATAAGTACATGCTTAGTTTGGAGTTAGATGGGGTGCTGTGTGCATCGTCACAAATGTTTATTATTATTATAACCTAACGTTTTAAAATCCGGGACCGACAGTTTAAAGTGCAAATACAACTGACGGTCACTCATCCAGATTACTGCCCGCGTACAGCGTTACTTAACATCGTTAACATAATGAACAACTAAGTAAGCTAAGGCTCGAGCACTCTAAATATCAATTATCATTATTCATCAGGTTATTCAGTCTTATTTCAAGCTCAAGCAATTAATTAATTCTAACTCTATGCTCATTAGGCAGATTGCAAAATATAAACCTCCTTATTAATTTTTTTTAAATAAACATGCTCAAAACTAAACCAGAGATCTGAGGAGGTCCAGACTAACCTCCTCAGATCTTTGGTTAAATATCTGTTTGCAGATGTCTATGAAGGGTAGTCAGAGGCGCTTCTAAAAATTGTATTTATCACATGTGCACATTTATGCACATTAGTTAATATTCAGTATGTGTGATCAGTGTGGCGATTATGGAACTTTGATACTATCAAAACATTGATACTAATAGCTTTCAGTTACTATTGATGAATTGGTATTACGGATCGCTGCGATTTCTATGATATGATACGATACAATGTGAAGTTGGTGTCAAACTATATCTCGACCAATTTACAAAGTACGATTGTGGTAGGAACCGTTTTTAGCGTACTAAGCATTTAAATACATCGTTTATGATTGATTGAAATAATGTCTATTGCTAATCGAAATTGATAGACATTGATGCCGATTGCTAATCGAAACTGATAGACATTGATTGTATCAAGAGTTCCATAATCGCCCTACAGGTCTACATCTTTTAGTTTTCCAGCATATTAACAACTTACTTGGCATCACAAACATGCAAGGATGTTCTCCACAAGGCTCAGGCACTGGACATGACTTCATCAGTATGCTGAAGTCACAGTCCATTTCCTCTGGGTAGTGTACGAGAGGCAACTCTTCCATATTTACCTGGGAACAACACTCTTGTTAAATTATATCTAACTAGCTGTTAGCCGCGACTTCGTACGCGTATGCTTAGAACCTTTGTTTATATTTTTGTAATGAATGCATTCTGTGCATCTAAAGAACATCTCATAAGTTTAATCCCCTATCTTACCCCCTTCGGGGATGATTTTGAAAAAAAAGTTGAAACACGATTTCTTTATTCTTACCCAAAGCCTAAATATGAATTTACAGATCCCTAACTAAGTAAATATGAGTTGCCCAAACAAACTTTCATCCCCTATTTTACCCCCTTCAAGGTTGTTTTTTGAGACAAAAAGTAGTCTATGTTTTTCCCCCGAATGCAATACATCTTCTTACAAAAATTAATCAAGATCCGTTCAGCCATTTAGCCGTGAAAAGGTAAAAAACAGTCAGACAGAGACACTCGCATTTATAATATTAATATGGATGTACTACTAAGTACTTACTACTTCTTTGTACAAGTAAGTGGCGAACTCTGCCAAAATACCTCCCTCATGATATAACAACTTTAAAAAGTCGAAACCTACAGCTTTTAGCCATCCGAAGCACGGAAGCACGGATCTTAAAGATCACAAAAAAGCTTCATGCATGAATCTGCATGAAAACCATGAATCTGCTTTAACTCGACTTGGCATCCGTAACTTGGCAAGGATCATACAAAACAGTGTTAAGACCAGACGAGTTTCTTGCCGGTTTCTTCTTTAACTGGGGTTAGGATGAACCGGCATCGCACCTACATTCACTAGCATGAAAGAAGACGATTAAAAGAGGGCCTTGTGAATATACTGAAAAAAAATATTTTAACTTTTGAGTTTGATCCGTGAGGCTCAAACTCAAAGTCGACTTAGTTGGTTGTCCTATGAGCGCTACGCTACGTTGCACTGTCAATTGGGTCTTGAGGTAATACGGTAATCGTAAAAATAACTGTTGGAGTGTTCTAGTTAGGAACTCCAAAGCGATGTGAAGATAGCAACCTAACAGACCGCGGTTCAAACTCACCCAGATGAAGACTATCTAGGTGAATCAACAGTGCCGGTGCCTCCATCGACAGAACGATACGTGAGTAAAACCCGTGTTTCTCTAGATAGCGAGTATGTATACTACAACTCAAAAAAGTTTGAAAGCTACTTACCCCTATAAGATCTTCCGTGTGCTCCAACTCAAAGTCATTGCTCTTCGTCTCAAGCGGTATTTGAGCCGCCATTGCGTAATTTTGAGGGAGGGACTGCACTCTTTGATATCTCATTCTGAATTCGGCATCATATATCCTCTCCAAGGCAGGCTTGGGACGCAGAGCGCGAATGCAGTCTCCATTGACCCATAACTGCTTCGCCCATTTCAGGTATTCTTTCTGCTCTATTTCATACGCCTCTTTAATAGCCTGGTAATAGAGAATAAACTACATTAAATCTTACTAAAATTATTAATTATAGGCACTGGGACTGGGTAGGTCACGTCTGCCGCATGTCGGATGCGTTATGCGCTAAAGCCACCAAGATGGGCTTGTTTCGAGCTTGTTTTCGAATGCATTCATTATAAATATGAGAAACGGTATGTTTGTAAATCTTTTCCACTATAACAACTGAATAGATTGCGCCACTAAATCCAGAACCATTGGAACAAGGCAACAGACAGAGGGTAATAGAATTGTAAGAAATGTGCACTAACCTCAAAGGCCAGGTAATCCTTTGGTGTAGGCCGGAAGATGTTTCTAGGTTGAACATTTCTATGTCTACTAGACAGAACCCTCACGCCTTGCTGGTGTTGCTGTCTCGTTAGGCTGGATAGCTGCGGGTAGCCGCGTGCTTGGCGGCAACCAGGTATGAACCTGTCGTTCTTTCTATTATTTCTCTGAAAATTATACACTAATATTAGAAATAAGAAAGTTTGTGTGTTTATTACTCAATTAAGCCAACATGTTCCGCCTCACTACACTAGAAGAAAGACGCCATCGTGGCGACCTCATTGAGACCTTCAAAATACTTTCTCACATGTACAATTTGCCTGACTTAAACAAGATGTTTTTATTGAAAGAAAACATAAGGTCACCTAGAGGCCATAATTCTAAATTAGGCCGTGCACCATCAAACACTAATACTGCACATCATTTCCTCACTAACAGAGTGGTTCATAACTGGAATCAGTTAATTGCCGCTTCCTCACTTAATGCCTTCAAGAATAAACTTGACTACTGGTTGTGAAATAATAAACAGTCAACAATAAACAACTAAAGTGGAAAGTGAAACCATGAACATTTCAACACTGTGTGATATAAACACATCAGCATTAGCTGCTAGTCTATCAAATATAAATAAATAAATAAATAAATGTTTCTTTTTAAATTTTAATGTTGACTTGTAATGAATTTTGTATCTTTTTTGACATTCTTTGTTTGTGTGTTATTGTATTTGTTGTTCATTATTCTAAATTGTAAGGAACATTGATTACTTTTTATAACATTTGTATGACATGGAATTTTTTTGTAGGTCCATTTGTGTATTATACATATCAATAAACTTTGACAAGGAGATAAATTGCATCTTTGGGAAGGTTTTAAGCTACAATTCCTTTCAAAAAAATGCGTAAGAAGTCACGAGAAAAAGCTAGTGAAAAAGTAATTACTCAATTCTAACTATGTATACAAATCTAGTGTCAAAATTGTAATAATTTGAGCTTACTGAAACCATAGCTCTAAATTTTTGTAAATTGTATACAGGTACTCAAACAATACAGATATATCTAGTGCAGGGACATTTATTAACAGGCCCTGATTTCTCTTCTCAGTCAAATTTTAAGGTAACATGAATGAGATAGATACTATTGTACCCTCTATAAACTATTTTATTTTTTGCTGTAAATAAACATTTTTCATTTTCATTTCATTGCCATTTTCAATTTTCTTGCTTCAATTTATATAACTATTTCTATCATAATTGGTATCTAGGAAAATTTCGAATCATCTTACATGTGAGTTTAGGTGTCGCTTCAAACTCAAGCCCGAGTAGAATCTGGCAATAAACTTCTCTTAGTCCTAGGCTCTTTTTTGTACGATCCTTCTAATGCACCACTATTTTGTTACTAGCAAAAAAATATACGTTATCAGTTTACTACAAGAGAATATGTTTTTAATTTTTTGCCCTATCTTCTTTTTATTGTGTCACTAGTTATTTCAAACCTGTGTGAAGAAAGGATTAATACTATGACATGTATTAATTATCTTGTGACTACTCTATTGTATTAGGTCTAACCTGTAATAGTAGATGTATTGTTAGAAATAAATAAATAAAATGTTTCCTGTGTTTTTTGTCCAGAGAAAATGTAAGTACAACATTACAGAGATGGATATTATAAACAACTTTTAGAATATTTGTAGGTTAGTGCAAGTGTTAATACATACTGTAAATAACTAAGTTGTTGTTAATCACAATCAACTGTTTGTTAAGAATAGTGAGGTGTATCATAGAAGCACAAGGAACCAGGACATAATTGTATTGCCTAAAGTTCCAAGGATGTGTATGTGTAAGTATATGAATATGTAATTAGCGGGAAAATCTATAATTCCATACCTGAATATAAAAAAAATACCATTTAATCTCTATGTAAATATATATAAGTATCAATAATGTTGTATAAGTTTATTGAATACAAAAATATTTAAATCATAATTTAGTGCACCCTGACCAATCTTCCATTCAAGTTAGGCTCCTCTCCATCCAAAGGTTGTGTGGAAGAAATCGCTCCCTTAGCGATAAGACCGCCCATTGTACAAATGTTTTTAGGTGTTCTTAGTTGTCAAATTGTTTATGTGCTAGTTTTAAGGTGTACAATAAAGTGTTTTCCTTGATTCATTCATTTAATAAATTTATAAAGGAACTCAAGTCCTGGTTACAAGCTTAATGTTTTTATCTATATATATATATCTAATCTGATAAATGTTATAAATTTAATTAATCAATATGCCACAGAGACTACAGACACTTTTCTTCTCAGTTGTTTCGAAAATTCTACACCATTGTCCGAATGGTAGCATAGTACACCTGGAATTTACCTATGTTCCACAATAATTTAATTATGAATTATAAATAGCTGATTGCCAATTAGTTCCATGTCTACCATGTAAACTATTAAATTTTGTAATTAATTAATAAAATGTTTCATTTGATAGTAATTTTGGTACTAAGTTTGAAAAGTATAATGGGAATGTTGCAATTAATTACAAATACAAGTATTTTAAAGCTGAAAGAAATGCATTTTTTACTGTATCTACCTATTCAATCCATTACCCTATAAAGCGAGAGAATACGAGTGAGAGAAGATGATGTGGTACTGCACTATTAACAGGGTACCTATGTATATAAGAAGTGTCCTATCAGTGGAAAAGTAAATAAGTCCTTTAAGGGGAACACAGTGTACCTCTATAATAAGCATCCTGAAAATGCCACTAAACTACTTTATAAGAAACTAGGTGCTGCCTGCGGCTTCACGAGCGCAGTACACAAAAAGTAGCTATGTCCATCTCCATACCAAAATTCATCAAAATCGGTTCAGTCGTTTAGGTGTGAAAACGTAACAAACAAACAGAGTTACTTTCACATTTATAATATTAGGAGGGATTGAATGCTTACATAAAGCTTATTGTTAAGAAAGTGTGTTATAATCTAAATGACTATATTGTTGATAAAAATGCATGGCCTCTTATGTTCTGCTCTCTGCTTAACTGACAGATTTACAATGAACAAACTACTGTTACCTTGTATTGGATTTTGTTATGCCAGTTATTAGAAGGATCATACAAGACAACCTCTGTGGCATAGTGGGCCAAGGGCCGGGTGAGACGCAGAAGGTTGCAGGTTCGATTCCCGCTTCGGGACAAATGTTTGTATGATCTGTAAGTATTTGTCTTGGGTCTGGGTGTTTCTATGTATAACATGTATGTATTTACAAAAAAAAAAGTATATATGTAGTGTATCAGTCATGTCATGGCCAGGATGATGTTGTGTGAAATGTCCAGTATTATTATTATTATTATTATAGACCAAAACAAGATCCATGTCAACTCTTCTCAGACTTGGGTTACAGTGGAAAATGGCACCTAAATTCACCTAGTACACCACCTAAATCATCTTCAACAGATGAACGAAGGCTAATGATGATGAGTGGCCTCTACTGCAACTGGCCTTAATACAAATCCTGAAGTAAACTGACTATTGAGTGAATTAAGGATATTAATTCATAATTAATATCTATGGATAACATGAATAAATAAAAAAATATAAATACTTACATTTATAATGTTTTTCCCAAAGGGGTCTAGGGGATTCCACCAGGGTTTTACATGGATGTATTCTCTTCTACCCAAAGGGTAGTAATCATTGCTGATCATCCGAAACATCACTGAGTTTTGTACATCTTCTAGTTTTATGAGGGGGCCACTTTTACCGCTCCTATAAATTAAATAAGGCAATGTCATGTATTGTAATGTCAGTACTTATCAATAAGTTCACTAACTGGATAGGAATAATTGCAAACCAGAAGCATCATCAGATAGAATATGACATATCATAAATTGTAGTTTATACATCGAGTTTTCATCAATAAGTTATGTAGTTTATGCCCGCTGTTTAGCTGTTTTATATCTGTAGACAAATAGACAGCCGGCCGTTCGTGAATATTTTTACATTAGAGGCCTTTGTTTACCATTTATGTGTGTTGCAAATGTTGCAATGCATGCCAGACTCACAAGGGTGCCATTTTTTGCAGACAATAGATAACGTAATTATATTACTTACCAGTCATATTTTACTGGTGGTAAAATGAAATCAAATTTCAGGCCATCCACCGTAAAAGATTTCCATTGATCAGGATCCTTCTCCATTTTAGGTCTTCTGTCTTCTACTTTTATTCAACGATGTGAAAAAGTAGTTATTTCTTCATGGGCTAGGTACATAATAGTATCCTTACCTACTATTATGTTCATCAGACCCATCCATCAGACCACAAACGCTAGTTGCAGGATGCTATTTGCAAAGCTAGAGTATGAGCTAACGCATGATCAGACAAGCCAGACAGGCCACAAAAGTAAAGACAGGAGCGCCGGCCGCCAGCTGGACCAAAGAGTATGCTTAAGAATATGCAAGCAACGAGCTTGAGCAGCCGACTCAACCGAGCATGCGCGACGCGCGCGAAGCGTGTTCAATCAAGATCAACCACAAACAAAGCAGCAAAGAACTTATTGTCTTCTTCTTCTTCGTGAATGGTATTTGTCTTAACGCTGACAGCTTTGCCAGTGTCAAGTGTTTTTATTTTGTTATATTAATGTCGGATTATTTTTGGCGGTTTTGAGGAGTAAACATTGTGCTCTTATATTATTTATTTTTCCCGAGTTATTTCGGGTTTCATTTGTAATTTTGGTGGTTTTATTCAAATAAAGCTTGAGTTATTGACTCTGGTTTAAATAATTGGAATGAAATTTTTTTGTGCTTCTTTATGATTCGAACAAAAATAATCCGTATAGATATTTTATAAAGAGACACCAATCTTTATAGAATTATAATAACAAACAACGAACGACAACATCTGAACAAACGACTCTGTGACGTCTCTTCTTCTTCTTTTCTTCCTTTAATGGCATCTGTCTTGTCGACAATTTTGTCGAAAAAGTGTTTATTTGTTAATAAAGTCTTAAACAAGTCGCAGACGGCAACAAAATAAGAAGAAGAAGAACAATGGTCAATTGTCAATTCTAAACGTCATCGCGGACCGTCTAGAACTTTCTCGGGATTCCTCGTCGTTCAAATCACATTGCAATCAATTGTATAGCCTCATACTTCATACTTGTTTTATGTAGTCACAATTTATTCAATTCCGCTAACATTACTCAATAGAACATGCAATTGTTGGCGAATGTAAAAGTAATACGACGTCACGTTTGAAGATCACTTCAGTTTATTCATTTTTTCTATTTTACCTTTACACATCAAAAGCCTAGAATCGACTGCCTTGCGTTCCCAAGTGAACACGTTTTATCGCAAGAAAACGGAAGTTGTTTGTCAACTGTAAGCACTATGTTATGAATAAATATGTTTACTTGGGAATACAACGATAAATTACAATAATTCAAATTAATAATTTAGAAATATTAATATATTAGGTATTAATATATATATATTAATATATATATTACACAGCAATTTTATGAAAATATTTATCCAAGCTTACAGTCGGCCTTTCCTGACACTTTCACGTCTCGTGAAATAGAAAATCAAAAGAGTAAAAAAAAAATGAAATAGAAATAAAAATAGAAAACAATATTGTACCTACCTACATTTTAGACACATCATTATGTTCTAGATTAACAACATTTGTGTAGTGAAGCCCCTTCATGTCTTCAGCACTTACTAGTGAATAATCACTGAAACCCCTTCATGTTTTTAACAGATACTCTTATTATTATTGAAACCCCTTCATGTTTTCAATAATCTTAATATTTTAAATATATTTCAATCAAGCACAATTCGACCTGTATACGCAAGCCGGAATCAACCCACACATGATAGTTTCGAGAAAACAGCATTTTTGTCTAAATTGTGTGAAGAAAAATACCTATGTACCTACCATTATGTTTAACAAAGTTCGTTTATAATATTGTGAAAGATATTGAGTTCTGTGTACCTATACCTACCAATATTATTTCAGAGAAAAACTTTACTATTAATAGGTTTTTTTTGTTAAAACTCATTGGTTCCTTTTAGCAAAAATGCTTATTGTGTTGGTTGGTTTCTTTTAAACTTATTAAAGACTTAAATAAGATTTAAATAGTTAAAATAAAATATGCTGTTATTTCCTTTGTGAATTAAAATTTAATTACAAAAATACCTTAGTTTTAATAACATTATATTGAATAAATCTAAATATATTATTTCGATAGTTTATATACAGAACTTATTTATTTTAACCTACTCCTCCTCTACCTACTTCAAAATTAGGTTGGCGATAAAACCCTTTCAGATCGTCTTCTATTTCTTTATTTCAACACTTCGATATAACGATTGTCAATTTGGCACCGCTGGAATGACCGCAAGACTAACCAGGTGTCGACAAAATCAAAGGCTTTCTCATAGTCCACAAACGCTAAACAAAGTGGCAGGTTATACTCTTCGGTCTTCTGTATAACCTGCTAGAGCGTATGGATGTGGTCTATGGTGTTAAAGCCTTTTTGGAACCCGGCTTGTTCGAAAGGCTGAAAGTCGTCAAAACTACGAGCGAGACGATAAGTAAGTACTCTCGAAAATAGCTTATAGACATGGCTCAACAGTGAGATGGGCCTGTAATTCTTTAAGAGTGTGTTATCCGCTTTTTTAAAGAACAGTACTACCACGCTCCTGTTCCACGCCTCTGGCGTAGTTCCCTCGAGATTGACAGAGTTGAACAGCTTCTGGAAGACCTTAAGTAACGATGTTCCACCCACTCTCAGAAGCTCTGTCGTTATTCCGTCTTCCCCTGGTGCCTTGTTGTTAAGCTGCTTGAGAGCCGTTCGGATCTTGCATCGCTAGTCGTGCTTGTAGCAGGTTTTGCCATGAGGTGTACAGTTGTCCATAGAACTTCTCGAGCTCTCATAAAACTTTTGACTTCAAGGAAACGACACTTCCACTGTCGGTCTTCAGCTTCGTCAACAGACTTTGCCCAATATACAGATCTCTCGCAAACTCTTTGGAGCCTTGGTTGCGCTCTATTGCGTTCTTTGTACTTTATGTATTAAAGAGACGCAAATCGCGTCGCATAGACTTCAAGTTAAATAAATAAATAAATGCCGGATATTTAACACAGCGTCATCTGGCCCCAAAGTAAGCAGAGCTTGTGTTATGGGTACCATATGACTGATATACTACTTACATACTTTTTTGTTGTAATTACATACATATTATACATAGAAACACCCTGACCCGAGACAAATACTTGCAGATCATACAAACATTTGTCTCGCAGCGGGAATCGAACCCGCAATTTTCTGTGTCTCATCCGGACCTTGGCCCACTGCAGAGGTTGTCCCCTCTGTCTAAGATCTGTATATTGAGCGTGCTGTATGTCCACTAAAGACTGCAGTTTCATTTCGTTACGTTCTGCCATGAAATTTTGGGTTCTACCTTTGCGCAGGGTCAGAACTTTGACCCAACGGCATGGAAAATTTCCACCAGCCCGTCATTTATTTTATCGATTTTGGAGTTCCAACTTGGTTCTTGGTTTTGGATTTGGGCAGGACTTGGGCGAAGAGTAGATTTCATCAGACGGGACCTTTCTAGCTGTACGTTAAGATTTAATGAGCCTCTAGCCATGCGGTGATCACTGCCAGTTTTGATCCTGTTAATCACTGAGACATCAATAAATATTTGCTTATTGGTCGCCATGATGAAATCTATCTCGCATCTCGCGTTTGTATCTACCGGGGTGAAACCGCGTCCATTTTCTGGCAAACCGCTTCTTGAAAAATGAGAGATCATAAAGAGTCCCTCCTTTTTCATGGAGTCGGCCAATCGCTGACCCCGTTTATATTCCCCGGCCGGGGATTTATATCTGGGCTGCGCAAATATGACCATGTCTCCGAATTCCGAAAAAAGCTCAAGTGGTTACCAATTCGCTTTCGTCGGAATTTGCATTCTCTGAACTTTTTATATAATATTCTTTTTAATCCTACAACACCTTCCTATCTCAAAGAACGTTCCAATTTCTCCACCTCTCCCACTCTCGATCCTTGCGCTCCTCTGATACTCTCCTACTCGCGACACCTGTCCACACCTCTTCATATTATGCCAATTATTTTACAGTACAGGCTGTTCAATTATGGAACGCACTGCCAGATGCTATTAGACGCGCCAAATCACATACTATCTTTAAATCTATGGTCAAGGAAAACTTTTTGTCATGTTGTTAACTATGTATTGTTTGTTTCTTTAAGTTATATTGGTATATTTATTTATGTATGTATTAGTTTATTTAGTTTATCTTATTGTATTATTATTTTTTAATTTATTTTTGTTGGTAATATTAGGTATTGATGTATTTAACTTTTTGTTATCCTGTAAATATGTATGTACATATTATTTTTATCATAAATCACTCACAGTATTTTCATCACCCCATACACAGCTATTTTGATTTCTATCCATCCAAAGGTTGTCTGGCAGAGATCGCTATATAGCGATAAGACCGCCCATTGTACTACCGTGTAGCTAAACATTGTTTCTTATAACAGTCTAATGTATTTGTGGTGTGCAATAAAGTATTTTCTATTCTATTCTATTTTATTCTATATTGTCCACGGAAATATGCTTTTAAACGGTAGGTACCTATATTTTCTATTCAAGATAAATGTGTATCTTCGACTATAATATCTATCATAATCATAAACCTTAATAATAGGATAAGGACCGCGAATTTCGGGAACCAGTTTTCTGCTTTGACCACAAGAAAAAACTTCTCTTTCAACTCCGACAAGATCTACTAAGTACCTACCTAATATATATATATTTTTTTGTGTTTATGAAAGGATTGATTTTGTTTCGTTTGATATTTTGCAATTTGTTCGGTAGTGTTAATTTGTCTTTTATTATTATTATTTCATTTTATTATATTTAGTTTATATCCTTATAAAATATATATAAAAGAATTTATTATTATGTATTTATATATATTATAATAAAAATTTATGACCTATTATTTATCACTTTATTATTTATTTATTTTATTATTAATATTACATTGTGTTACAAGTACTTAGTGTGCGTACTATACGAGTATATATTTTTTAAACACACGAAGCCTCAAGGGTTCATTTAACACAACACAACAAAATCACTAAGTAAGTCACCGAAGCCCTTTGGAAGACAACATATATATTCATTTTGGGATACCCCTTGACATCTGTAAACAAAAACGTGGCTCTGCCCAGTAAAAGTTTCTCCTAAAAGCAATGTAACTTGTAACAAATGATCAGGAACGATTAACGCTTGTAGAGTGACCATAACAGAGTCAGTGGCGTAGCTAAGTAACCAAGGGCCCTGGGGCAAATTAAAAAATGGGGCCCACTGCTATGTAAACTGATTGGGTTTTATCAAATAAAAATATGAAATATACAAATACTTTAAAATGCTAAGCTACTTAAGCTCTTTTTTGTGCACTGCAGGGCAGGTAATAAAAATATTAAACAGTAACAACATAAATCGACGGTCCCACCGAATAAACGGGTAAAGGCTTTTGCCGTAAATATTTTTTTTTTATTTTTACGCATATAATACACCAAATTTTTTTTCAGAAACATTTATCAATTACATTTATATTTACGTTACTGTGAATGTTAATTCTACGGAAAATAAAAACACCAATCTCGCACGAATATTGCAAGTATGTATTTTGCACACACATTTTTTATTTTATTTTTGTATTTTTCTACTCTCAATCGTTTATTGCAAACTAACTTTATAATATTATTCGTGGGAATTTGGAAACAAAATAATAATCGTAAAAGTGTTTACTAAATTTTGGAGTTTGCCTATAGTAGGTAACTTTCTGTATAATTTTATTCATTTGTACTTTTTGATCTTCGTTTTCAAACAAACTTTACCAAAACATAATGAATACCCTAAAACTGTGTATAGTATGTTAACACCTCTAAAATGTTTTATAAAATGTGTTACTTTTATTGCACACATTTTCTCGTTGTTTCTTTTAGTAAAAGCATTTTATTGCCTATCAAAATTATGATATATTCCGTAAGAGATATATGGACAATAGATAAATGCGAGGAGGGGATCATCATCATCATCATATCAACCTTTAAAGTCCACTGCTGAACATAGGCCTCCCCAATAGATTTCCAGGAAGAACGTTTTGAGCCCTCTCCACCCACCGACTTCCTGCGATCTTTACAATTTCATCCTACCCTTCGTTTTCCTGTCCTTGGTCGCCATTCGAGAACTTTTATTCCCCATCGGTTATCAGTTCTGCGAGCTATATCGCCTGCCCATTGCCACTTAAACTTGCAAATTTTGAGTGCTATGTTGGTGACTTTGGTTCTTCTACGGATTTCCTCGTTGCGGATTTTATCACGTAGTGAAACACCCAACATAGCTCTCTCCATAGCACGTTGCGAAACTCTGAGCATGTGTATGAGGCCAATAGTTAGCGACCAAGTCTCAGTTCCATATGTCATCACTGGCAACACGCACTGATTTTAGACTTTCGTCTTGAGGCTCTGCGGTATCTGTGACGAGAAGATGTGCCGTAATTTCCCAAACGCTGCCAATCCGAGTTGGACTCGTCGGCTGACCTCTTTGTCGAAGTTGGACTTGCCTAGTTGAATCGTCCGACCCAAATAGACGTAATGGTCTACAACTTCGATTATATCGCTCCCAAGCGACCGGTATACCGTACCGGTATATGTTGGGACATGTACCGGTACGGGTGCAACATGAGCATTTCACATGATTTTTGTCTCGCTCATGTTCATTTTAAGACCCACTTGTTGGGAGGCGATATTAAGGTCACTGAGCATGGTGCCAAGGTCTTCCAGCAATTCTGCCATGAGGACTATATCGTTGGCAAATCGAAGGTGAGTGATGCGTTTGCCATTGGTGTTGATACCATGTCTATGCCAGTACAAGTGCTTGAAAACATCCTCAAATGCAGAAGGGAACAGTTTCAGAGAAATAACATCTCCCTCTCTCACCCCTTTATGCAATGGGTTGGGATTCGAGCTCTGGTCCTGGAGGATAGAGGTCCTAGCGGGGGGGATGCATTAAGTCATTACATCAGACAAAGTCAGAAGCGGTAAAACATGCAGCTTACTTTTCTTGGGCTGACGGTCGCAACAGCAAAGCCACGGATACACGAACTAAGAAGAAAGCCTTTAATCAAGACTTGGTGTCTTGATGACCCTTCAAGAAGGTGTTATGCCAAGCTTGCGACACATCCAGCTGGCAGCAAAGCATTCTGGTCCTTGGCCAAGTCGGTGGAAGCAAACTTCAGCCGCCCTTCTCTCCCTCCACTACTAAAACCGGATGGATCTCTAGCCTATAATGCAATCGAGAAAGCGAATCTCTTTGCTGTCAATTTGCTGAAGCTTCACATCTAGAAACCTCTAACTAAACGTCTTGACATGAACATATCCGAACTAGTGGTCCGGATGGCATTTTGTCTGTAGTGTTGAAAACTTATGCTCCTGAGTTGTCTCCCATACTCACAAGACTTTTTCGCCTATATTTGAAAACTGGATAGTCCTAAAATCCAGGAAGCTTGCTAATGTGCAACCTGTGCCCAAGAAAGGCAGTCGCGCTGACCCATCAAATTACACCCCAATTTCCGTCACCTCCCTATTACGTGTCCTGAATACAAACGTCCTCACATACCTTGAAGACGACGAACTACTCAGTGATCGACAATACGGTTTTCGACGAAAGCGGTCGACTGGGCATCTTCTTGCGTATGTCACGCACATTTGGAGTGAGGCTATAGAGAAATATGGTGAAGCATTAGCTGTTTCACTTGACATCTCAAATGCCTTTGATAAGAGTCTGGCACGCTAGCCTTATTGGTAAGTTTCCAGCCTACGGATTGCCAGTTCAGTTCTGCTCATGGCTTGCTGCCTTCTTGAGTGAAAGATCCATTCGAGAAGTTATTGGTGGCTGCTCGTCTGATAGATTGGAAATTAATTCCAGAGTACCTCAAGGGTCAGTGCTCTCGGCCACACTATGCTCGGAATCATTGGGTATGCAGACGACAGAACAGTTGTGGAGAGATACCTTGCCAACGCACGAGCCAGTAAAACTGACATTCATAAAAACAGAAACGAGATGCTTATGAGTCTGGATTTAACTCTCCAGGTCGTGTCCGATTGGGGCGATGCCAATCTAATTAAATTCAACGCATCTCAAACGCAAGTTTGTCTCTTTTCGGCTTTTCCCGTTTTCCGAAATGTACCGGTAACTGTAGAAGATCATCTCAAACTCTTGGGAGTTTCACTTACTCGGACTCTCAATTTTGGCTCCTATATCGAGTCCTAAGCCAAGACTGCTGCCATGAAGCTTGGCATTTCCAACAAGGTGAGGCGATACTTCAGCTTTCAACTTTATATAAAGTTAAGTCCCTTTCACAACAGGACAAGCAGAGGTACCGCTCAATACCATCCATACCTTGTCAGTCTACCACCCTCACAAACAAAGCGCTTTGCTTCCACATTTTTAACGCATTAAAAATGTGGAAGCAAAGCGCTTTGTATTTTGCCAGCAAGGATTGGAATGCTTTGCCGTCGTCTTGTCTTTCCTGAAAACTACAATCGGGTTTCTTCAAGTCAAGAGTAAATAGGTATTTTCTAGACCTGCGTGCCCCGTCGTCGACCCATCGTCGCTTAACATTAGGCAATTTCATGGTCAAACGTAGGTCTATCTATGATAAAAAAAACATTGTTTTGGAGTGTCATCTTGTTTTTAGTAAAATTTGTGCTAAGAACTAAATGACTAAATGTATTTTTTTTTTAATATTTCAAATTCTATCCGTATATTGGTATTTTATATTTTATTAGAAAAAAGAAAAAAAAAATACCTTTATAATACATTGTTTATAGGTATATATAATAATCACCGAGTAATATTTTTTTTTACGTTTTTAATTGCTCCTGTAAAGTTACAGTTTTTACTTTATACGTTTATTCGATGGGGCCGTCGAAATTACAATTAATGCTTGGTGTAGGCTTGGCTAATAAAACGAAATAGACAAGATTCAAGGGTTTATTATATTAAGGTCGGGCCTACCAACTGACTAAATAACAATTATATTTAAAATTTTTTCCTAGCTTTAGTTTTCGCAAAAGTATCAATGACTTCGTTTAAATCCAGGCTTGATGCGGTTTTGTTTTCAATTGCTATTAGCGATAAATGTCGGAGTCGAGTTTGGTCCATACTATTTCTTAAATAATTTTTTATTATTTTTAATTTGCTAAATGACCTTTCAGCTGCTGCAGAAGTGACAGGAATTGTAAAGAATAATAACATTGCTGTAAATACTTCCGTTAGGTCGCATTCTAGCACTCCATATTTGCTCATTATTTCCTTACATAATTGGTGAACAGTCCATGCTTGAGTTAGTTGAGGTAAAACTATATTAATAAATTGAAGTGAAAAACTAGGGCCTATTATATCTGAATATTTTCTTTGGAATTCGTCACACTTTTATAATAAAGTTGCTTCATCAACATATAATAAAAATGTTGATGTTAGAAAATCGAATATATGACAGACTGCACTCATACCAATAAAACGTGTATCTAATTGAGATATTACTGTGTCTAGTACATTATTGAAAATCTCAATTTTAATTTTTTTTTTCTCGGTTTGGAAATCGGTGATCTGCAGCTAATGCATCAAAATGTTTTTTAACTTTTCTTTGCCTTTTTTCTTGAAAATGGGTATCAATACCATATTTTCTTGCAGTTTCACTGGCTATGCACTTGAGTAATTCGAGATCATTTCTATAAATTTGCAACTTTGCTTTGGTCTCTGCTAAAACTTTACTCGCCTAGCCCAAATTGATGTCGCATTTTTGTAAAGTTTTGGATGCATAATTGATGTCGATCAATACACTGTGCATGAATTCGCAAAACAAAACGAACTCGATATTTAGCATTTTTGTTTTAATACTCTCTGCTTCCCTACGCTCATCTTTATTAGAACTATTTCTGATGATGCTTTGATAATATCAAAATAACGAAGTTTTATTGCAGATATCGTATTGACCCTAATACTATACCTGACATTAAATTAATTATTTATGCTGATGATACAAATGCAACAGTTCCAGCATGTAGTTAACAAGAACTTCAGCTCAAAATAAATAATGCGCTTGTGGCTTTTAATGAATGGTATCATGTAAATAATTTAAGATTAAATATTAATAAAACGAATACTATATTATTTAGAACGACCGCCCGCAGGCATGAAACTTTTGTCTCGCTAAAGTTCGTTTGAGATGCAAGCCTACTGATGTTAATGTTACTAAATATCACGATCGTCGAAATCACTGCAATAGGTTGTGTAGAGACGCGCAACGCCGATATATTCATGACTCTGTAGGCAATAATGATCCATCCAAAATATGGAAATTTCTTAGAACACTGGGAATTGGCAGATCTAAGCAAGAAACATCTCCAAATTTAGACATTAATCTTCTTAATCAGCATTTTTCTAATTCTTCTACAGTTGACATTTCTACTAAACATAATACTTTGAACTTTCTCTCTTCACTGCCAGACCCAGATATTCCTTCATTTAACTTCTGTCAATTTACCGATAGTGATGTTAAGAAGAGCATAGCATCTATCACATCTAGCGCTGTAGGTAGTGACAACATTAGTCGCAATATGATTGTCCCCATCCTTGATGATATCGTACATGTCATCACATTTATTTTCAATGCGTCTATTACATCCAGCACCTTTCCACTGGCCTGGAGAGAAGCCCAGATTATTCCCTTACCTAAAAAATCAAACCCATCAGCCTTCTCCGAATACCGTCCTATATCTATCCTCCCTTTCCTTTCAAAAGTTCTTGAACGACTAATCCATCAACAGTTAAGTGTATATGTTTCTAACAACTCCTTACTCAACTCATTCCAGTCTGGCTTCCGTCCAGGCCATAGCACCGCTACAGCATTAATTAAAATTACCGACGACATTCGGTTTGGGATGGATAGTGGTAAAGTTACCATACTTACACTCCTCGACTTCAGCAGCGCTTTCTGTAATGTTGATTTTGACCTTCTTCTAGGTGTGCTTAGCTCTATTAACATATCGCCGTCGGCAGTTGACTGGTTTCGTAGCTACTTATTCGATCGCCGGCAGCGTATCCGTGTTGAAGACGCATTCTCTTCATGGTGCAATCTGACTGCTGGTGTCCCTCAGGGCGGCGTCCTCTCTCCTCTTCTCTTTACTATTTTTATCAACTCCATAACAAAAAATTTAACATCTTCCTACCACCTGTATGCAGATGATCTTCAAATATACTGCCAAACTACTATTGATAATGTCAACGGTGCCATTAGCCTCCTAAACTCCGATTTAGACCGTATTTGTGATTGGAGTAAATCTTACGGACTTACGATTAATCCAAGCAAGACTCAGGCCATTATAGTTGGTAGTGCGAGGCAAATTGTTAAAATTAATTACTCTCTTCTCTCACCTATTATATTTGATTGTACAAGAATACCGATCAGCCAGACTGTAAAAAATCTTGGTATTATCATGGATAATAAGCTATCTTGGCAACCATGGATCAACGAAATCAGTAGGAAAATGTTTGCATCATCTGCGTCTTTACGCAGGCTCCGTAATTTCCTACCGACAGCTACCAAAGTTATGCTTGCACAATCCCTTCTCCATCCGATATTAGACTACGCGGACGCCAGCTATCTTGATATCTCCGAAGTTTTACTAAATAAACTTGAGCGCCTTCAAAATCTCTGTATTCGGTTCATATTTGGCTTGCGCAAGTATGACCATGTTTCCGAATTTCGCATGAAGCTCAAGTGGCTCCCTATTCGTTTTCGCCGGAATGCTCATATCCTGTCCTTTCTATACAATATCCTTTTTCTGTCTTCCTCTCCCTGTTATCTAAAGGAACGTTTTGTTTTCCTGCATCAGGCAAACGATCGTATTCTGCGCTCTTCTGACACTTTTCAGCTCTTTACTCCTGTCCATAGTTCAGCTATGTATGGTGAATCCTTCACTGTTCAAGCCGTACGCTTATGGAACTCCTTACCTGCATCTATCCGCGCATCCAAATCTATCCATATCTTTAAAAACAAAGTTCATGATCATTATCTGTCCCTATCTGGAATCTGCTAACTGGTTGATATCATTTATCACTACTTATGATTATTATTATTGTTTATAGAAAGTTGTTTGTATGTGTTAATAATTTATCGTGTAAGTATATCGATTAGCATCATTACAACTATATTTTGTATTTTTATATGTTTTGTATTAGTTTATCAAGTAACTTTTTGTACACCGCCGTCGTTCTGTTTTTGTTTATCCTGTCCATACAAAGGTTGCCTGGAAGAGATCGCTTTTAGCGATAAGGCCGCCCATTGTACAATTTTATTTCTATTATTTCTCCTGTGTTCTTTTTGTGTACAATAAAGTGTTAATCTATCTATCTATCTATCTTTTGAAATAATAAACAAAAGTTTAAGTTAAGATTAAACTCACTGATAGCGTAAAATTTCTAGGAGTCCATATTGATCAGTTCCTAAACTGGAAAAAAGAATTAGAGTCTATAGAGAACTCTGTAAGTTCTGCCTGCTATGCCTTAAGAAGTCTGAGAGATGAGGTAAATCTCAAACAACTCAAAACTGTATATTACGCCTTGGTTGAGTCAAAATTAAGATATAGCATTAAATTCTGGGGACGCAGTTACGCCTATAACATGAAAAGAGCTTTTGTTATCCAAAAACGAGCCATTCGCATAATGGTGCGGATTCCGCCATGGGAATCGTGTAAAAAGTATTTTAAGGAGCTAAACATTTTGACTCTTCCTAGCCTCTACATCTTAGTCTAAATATGAATCGCTAGAACAAAGAGCACTAAGATTAGAAACAAGAAGGAAAGATTTAGAGGACCCTCAATGTCCGAGGTTAGAAGTTGTTAAGCATGGGTGTCAATTTCAAGCGGTTAGATTATACAACTCTCTGCCTGTTGAATTGAAAACTATTGATAGCCCAAATAAATATATTTAAAAATAAGCTTAAAAAGCTCTTGCTAGAAGGGTGCTTTTATACCGTGGACGAGCTCCAACTGCTGTTGTTATTGAAATTGAATTATGTAACATTAATATTTATTTTTATTTTCTTTAATTTAATTGTATTTTATTGTTTGTTTTTTAATATATTGTTTTAATTATGTGTAATTTTAGGCCAATTTAATGTAAGACTATATTCAAATACAATGTATATTGTTAGATGAATAAATGAAATGAAATGAAAAATAAGTCTTCTTGATGTCCTCTCAAAGCCAAAGAACTCTTTGCTGGGGTAAGTATGATATCAAATAACCTTTGAAGAACCATTTTCCAAAATAATGCTTCTTTGCGAATTTCATTTTCAAGTTCCTTGTCGATAGTATTAGTATCGTTTTTCTTCCAAAATTCATACACAGCACATGCTTCCGAATGGCCACTCGAACAACTGTGTTGTTTAATTCTTTCTGATGCTTCCAGTCTCGAATTCCCGTACACCAAACATTATTTCTTTGTGAAGCAAATAACCAGCAGGGTTGACAATAGGCAGCGTCTAGTATTTTGGAATAACACAACCAAAAACGATTAACTGGCCCATATTTAGAACACAAAACTTAGTACGATTTTGAAAAACACCTATTGTTCTGGTTGATGTCTGTTGGAAAAGGTCCTGAAGGCTGTAAACTGACGTTTTTCGTTATAACTCAATATTTTGTTCGTGAAGTTTCCCAAGTCATAAGAAGATTTGTCGTACACATTTTGGAAAAATGTAGAGGTCTTAGGTTCCTCCAAACCCTCCGCTCTTATGTGTGTCATGCAAACATCATCCACGTTCACATGATCGGCGGCGGAGGTATCTCCAACTGCAATAATTGTCGAATCTTCTTCAGTAGGCTTCTCAACCAACACTGCAGTTACCATATTATTTGAGTCACTATCAATAGAAATATTTTGGCCAGATGTACTTGCAGATTAAAAAACTTGACTGACTAAAAAACTTGTAATTTTTGGGCAATTTTTGTTTTACTATTATGGAATGTAGGTATACGGTGCCTTTCGCTGGGTAAAAGCGGGAAGTATCGCCGTAAATAATGTTCAACTCACTTGATGTTATTAGGTACACTGTTTATTAAAGCACCACAGGATTGATAGATTAGAAGGAAGACTGAGCACAGAAACAGAAGATAGAAGCATGAGAAGCGTGATAGAAATAAATCATGGATGTTCGTAATCGCGTAACGTGAACGATAGGCAGAGGCGCTAGGCGCGAGCGGCGTGCGTTCAACGTCAGAGCTAGGATCGGACTGGCGAGACCAGGGAGGCGCGTTTGCGCTGGAGCAGGTTATCGTGCCACTCGTGACGTCACGCACCGAGAGCTTGGTTCCATTTAACGAATGGACAACGACCAGCGGTTACACGCTCCACGACACGATAAAGTGTAAGGGTACCTAAATATACCTACCTATATATTTAATTAGTTATGTATGTTATGTTAATCTTATGTTGGTTATGTATATAAGTGAATGTAAGTAATATACATAGTGTGGGAGAAGCCCACACTATTTTCTCTTTCTTGGCGTTGTTTGTGTTTAAATGCACCACTGGGTTTCTTCTTTTTATCCATAATTTTAGTTTTCTAATTTATTTAAACAATACAATGTTAGATTGTGCTCGAGTAGGTTTAAAAAACTAAGTTTTAAAAAAACTCACTGTTCACTGACGACGTTAAAAGTAAAATAAAAGGAAAGAGAAACACAATGATACGCTACAAGTGTCGTTGGGGAAAAAAAATATCACCGTTAGTGTTACCACATTTAACGGTGGAGACCATGAACGATCTCCTGCCCGCGGACCTGAATTAATGTACCTACTGCAGGTGACTAATTAGTTTAATAAGTTTATTTATTTTGAACGTAATACATAGGTAGGTACATAATACAGAAGTGAACACTGAAAAATGCAAAAGTATGACATTGTGACGCAGTTTCCAGTGCCCAACCTAAGGACAGGAGGTCAGATAATTAAAAAAAAAATAAACAATACAAAACTAAAAAAAATAAAAAAAAAACAAACAGGTGTGTGTGAAAAAAGTGTGTGTGTGTGTGTGTGTGTGAGCCAATAGCCAAGTTTTAGTTTTTTTTTACAGTTGTGGTATGTTAATGGGAATATGTTGAGTTGTTTATTTAATCTATTATATACTATTGGGCTTAAAAAATAAAAATTACGGAAGGCAAGGACAGTACAGCACGGCCTACCCGTGCATGCTATCATTGTTCTACGACTGGATGTTGTGATCGGTTGGTATGGGAGATTTCTGTGTGTACGGAGGATGATACTCAAGACAAACAATTTACGAACTGTTAATACTTCGCTCAACGTATAAAGTTCCTGAGTAGGGAAGAGTCTAGGTTTGTGATACATAACCTTGAGAATAGCTCGTTGGGCTCTCTCTAGCCCAAGCATTGTAGTCTTAGGTGCACCTCCCCAAGTAACTATACAATAGGGCAGTATGGATTGAGTTAGCGCGAAGTAGAATGACTTTAATATGGATGAGTTAGCACTGGATCTTAGTTTTTTTTTAATGTATAGAAGCTTTCTAATTTTGGATGTAGTTGCTGAGATTTGTGGTTTCCAGCTTAGAGTGATATCCACTAAAACACCCAAATACTTAGTTTGTTTTTGTTAAGTTCAGTGTCAAGAGATTTTAATAAGCCAAATAATAACAGTATTTAGGGCATGTTCAGTATAGTGCTTTGCTTCATCCCAAGTTTTACCAGTCACCAACATTGCACTTGCATTTTTTCACGATATTTTGCGTTATACAATGAGCTGTAGCTGAAATCTATAGATTTGACACGATTTATTGACTTAACAGACATCAATATGAGTGGTAAAATCAAATAAAATTGAACCACTATATTGACCAGTACAAAAAAGTTTATTGACATTAGCTTACTTACTCCTGATACAGCATTGATTTTTTAACCGTTCTCGAGAAAAAAATCTTAACTCGAATTCACAATAAAACGCACATCGATGAATAATAAAACGCACATATCCGTCAAATTGACAACACTGCCAACCTACAGAAAGAATTTAGGGGAATTCCCTAGGCATAACTTTTGAATTGCTCTCAACTGAGTTGTCATGATTAAAGTGGGGTTGCAACCTGTCATATTTATTTTGAAAATGGGAGAAATTTCCAAAAGTTCAGTTCGCTCGAGATTTCTGGTAAGGATTCGAGGGCCCCGTGAGCTTGAGGGCCCCAGGGCACTGCCCCGCCTAGCCTCTAGGTAGCTACGCCACTGAACAGAGTCAACCATTTACAGACCACATATTAGTAGAATAGAATAGAATAGAATAGAAAATATTTATTAAACGTCACATATCAAATACAGTGCAAATGTAATATAAACTAGTCTATGTACAGTGACGAAAAAAAGGCTACCACTCAGCATATGATACAGAACTGTGAAGGCTGCTGTATCGCTGGTTTTCAGTAGCGCCATCGTGAGTAGCGCAGCAGCTATTGCCACACGCCATGAGTGTACCACATAACATAACATAACATAACATAACATAACATAACATAACATAACATAACATAACATAACATAACATAACATAACATAACATAACATAACATAACATAACATAACATAACATAACATAACATAACATAACATAACATAACATAACATAACATAACATAACATAACATAACATAACATAACATAACATAACATAACATAACATAACATAACATAACATAACATAACATAACATAACATAACATAACATAACATAACATAACATAACATAACATAACATAACATAACATAACATAACATAACATAACATAACATAACATAACATAACATAACATAACATAACATAACATAACATAACATAACATACATTACCTAACTAAAATTGGCAAGTTAACAGGTAAAACTCTTAAAACTAATAAAAATATTTACATGTTTGTTAAATAGGCATTTAACGAATACAAATATAATATAAAATTAAGCAACCAGTTAAACATTGTGATAAATCCATTACTAACAAAAATAATATAAATAAATTTAAACCAAAAACGACTTCTTAAAGAGCAGACTTTTGTGCATTTAACAGGTATTTTTTAAATGAATTTTTGAAGGACCAAATGGTAATAGTATATAATAGTAAGAGGTCATGCTGTGGTTTCTTTAGGCATTGAACACTGGCTCCCAAAATCGATAAAGCAATCTACCGTTTGACGATAAGTACCTATACAATAGCTGGTTCAAAATAGTTTACATCATGATTCTTGCAAAACAGTTTGTGCTGTGCTATCCCCTTTTAAAAAGCAGGCAGTATTAATATGGTCTACTTTATTACAAACATCACAGCTTTTAATTGGTAGTTTACATCTATAAAATGGGTGGCCTTCTTCACCACAATTGTAACATTTCGTTTGTTTACCTAACCCATTAACCGTCGTAAATTTAAGATCTTTACTAATACGTTTGTTGACAGATATGCTTGTTAGCTGAGTACTCGTTTTGTCAATTTTCTTAATTTTCTTTAAAATTTTTACGTTATTCAAATATACGAGTAATTTATCAGGTTCGGAATATTGCGCTGCTTCTGCACTAGGTCTTACGAAAAGATCTTCAATCCCAAACAAAATACAGTCTATAGCACCTTTACCTCATATATATTTACCTTAAATCGGTTTATCAAAATGATCTTTTCATAATAACATTCTTCTAAGGAATCACCAAAGCGAGCCTTGTAAGCAAGCATCTCTGTCAACAATTGAGCATAATTCTCATCACTGGGAAAGGATGAACGTAATTTGTTTGCCATTCAGACCAGGAAAACATAAGACTAGGAAGCCCCTGATACCACTTTTGCGCTAGACCTACTGATTTAGGCAGAGCATAATGAATTGACGTTCTGAACATTTGTAAATTTCTGCACATTCATTATCTTTAGAAATTCACATTTCAATATTTTGATTTTGTTTTGATGGGTCGAATTCGGGGACAACATTCATAAAGAGAAAAAGATCATTACTCCCAGATCTGTCAGTTTACATGGTCTGAACAAGATGCAAGATACAGTCTTCTTCTGTGCAGAGTCAGGTTAGGCTGGTTCTTGCATCGCTAGACATGCTTGTAGCAGGACTTTGCCATGAGGTGTACAGGTGTCAATAGAACTTTTGGGTTCGCGGAAATGACACTACACTGTCGGTCTTCAGCTTCGTCAACAGGCTTTGCCCAATAGACTGATCTCTCGCTAACACATCGGAGCCTTGGTCGCGCTCTATTGCATTCTTTATACTATCAAAAATCAAATCAAAAATCAAAAATCTTTTTATTTTAGTTACATTATACGTAAATGGTAGGGTTGGGATCTCTTCTTTTAAGTTTACACCTGTGTTAGAAGAGTCCCCTCTATTCTGTGGTCCTTAAATTGTAACATAAACAAAAACAGGAAAATATAATAATAATAATAACTTAACTTACACAAGTACACATAATAATAGGTATTTAGAATTAGTTTAGATAGGTTTAGATAGGTCTTTATTATTTCTACTATGGGTACTTGGTGTATCAATGGGTTTCTAAAAGTTTACAACAATCTGTAGTAGGTACTATCTAACTTAAATTGGTAGGTAAGTACTTATATAATTTATTAAGTAGGTTTAATAATAGGTAGGTGTTTCCGAAAGTTTAACTACAATATGTAATACTATCTATCTACTTAACTTAAATAGGTAGGTACTTTTATAATTATTATGTAGGTTATAATAATTATATGCACAACGTAATTATCCTCTAAAAGTACAAGTTGAAGTTGTTAAGTGTACGAGTAGGTATGAATCAAGTCAATGAACGTTATGGCAACAGATTTAAACAACTCATTCGACAGTGTATGATTGTATGATATACCCTTACTAGTTCACAAAAAACATAATACTTTTTCGTCCTTACAAGTATGTGTTTACGTGTGTCCAGGTTTGTAAAAAATAAATATTCACGCCGATATGTGGGTAGGTATAGAATTCGCATTTGTTGGAAGGAGTGCAGTTATTATTTTAAAAGAGGATTTAGGTACAGGAGTACAGAAAGTTGAAATATTGATGTAAAATATTTAATTGACTAATTTAAAATTTTGACGTTTATTCATTATAGTTATGTATAAGCTGGTAATAGAATATCTTCAGTTTGTTGGTAATTTAAAGATTGGAGCCAATTTGATACTATTGTTTTGCATCGCTGATGTGACATTGTGTAAATATTCATATTTTTATTAACCGTATTCTAGATTTGTGTCGATTGGGCACTATATTGCATTGAGGCGAATTTTGTTCTTGTTGTTGTGCAATTCATCACAGAACGTTGAGTACGTTTACTAAGTAAGCTCCGATCAACCGTTATAGTTTTGTGAGTTTTGAGTGTACATTGTAGAAGATATAGCTGTCTCACAGTCAGTACATTAGCTTCGCTGTATAATGTTTGAGTACAAAACCTCTTTCTTTTTCGAAGCATTACTTTTAGAATTACTTTTAAAATTACTTTTAGCCCGTTCTATGCTGACAAATTTAGTTTTATGTGTACCGCCCCATATAGCTATGCAATACAATAAGATTGATTGAACCAATGTTTTGTAGATATAGGTTAGTAGCTGTACGTCCACTATATCTCTTAAGTATTTAAAAATCCAAATTAATTTTCTAGCTCGGTTTGCTACGAGTTCGAGTTGAGGATGCCAGGAAAGGTTTTTATCTACCAAAATGCCTAAATACCTAGCTGAATCAACTCTCTGCAGGTTTGGGCAACCACATCTGTTTTTATTACAATAATGGGCAGTTATTTTAAAGTTGGGGTCTGGTTGTAGAGAGTCTCGAATTGAAAATGCTATGTAATATGTTTTTGATATATTTAGTGTGAGCAAGTTTATATTTAGCCAATTAATTACTTTATTTAGGCCGTTTTGAGCGTGTGAATATACCTCATTCCAGGTTTTACCATGGAAAAGCAATGCAGTATCATCAGCATATGAGAAAACTTTTCCATCTTTAAGTTGTATGTTAGTGAGATCATTTATATAAATCAGAAAAAGTGTCGGGCCTAGTACGCTGCCTTGCGGAACGCCATACTCGTGTAAAATTTGATCATGGCTATAGAAATCATTGCTTAATTTGACACGTTGTGATCGGTCTTTTAAATAATCTGTAAGCAGTTTATTGAAAGAACCTCTAATACCAAGCTTTTCAATTTTTCGGATTAGTATGGGGACCGAGACTGTATCAAATGCTTTTTTTAAGTCTAGGAATATACACAGCGTTTTGTGTTTGTTATCTAAGTGTTTTGTAATGTTTTTAGTCAGATCTAGAATAGCATCTTCAGTACTAATTCCTCCACGAAAACCATATTGTGATTTTGATAATATATTAAATGAATTCAAAAATGAGCAAAGCCTAGTGTTGATTAATTTTTCTAATATTTTCGATATTACCGGAAGAACGGAAATAGGTCTATAGTTGCTAATATCGCCTTTGTCCCCACTCTTATAAATTGGATGAATTATTGATCGTTTCAATTCCCAGGGAAAGATTCCTTGTAGAAAGCATATGACTGTAAGATGTGTTATAATTGGAATTAGTTCACTTTTGGCCATTTTGATAAATTGTGTTGGAATTTTATCCCATCCGGCTGCAGAATCCGATTTCAGGTTGTTAATAATTGTCTCAATTTCCATAGGTTCTGGTTCAATTATCCCTATTGAGTTTAATTGAGAGGGGATCGCATGAAAGTATGTTTCAGCATGGCGTGGCATTGGGGTAATATTTTCGGCTAGAGTTTTTCCAACGGATTTGAAATGCATATTTATATACTCAGCAGATTCACTAGGAGAACTTTTGATATTAAAGAGCTCTTTGTTTACAGATTTACCTTTGTTTAGGTATGTTATATTTTTTATACAGTTCCATAGCGTTTTATTACTAGTTTTAGCTTTATTTAATAGATTCCTTTCATACTCCTTTTTAATTTTTTTAATAAGATTATTACAATAATTTCGATACCGTCGGTATGTTATTTTTAGGATTTCATTAGTTGCATCGTTACGTAGTTTCTTTTGTAGTTTATTTCTATTTCTAATACATTTTAGTATTCCGGGGGTGATCCAAGGTTTTATTGTTCTTTTATTACTTGATATATTAATTATTATAGTGTTTTCTTGAAGACACGTTGTGATTAGATCAGTTATTTTATGACACAGAATATTTGGATCTTGGATGTCAAAAAATTTACTAATATTTTTGGTTTTTAGAGAGTTAACCGCATCAGAATAGTTAGTAACAGTTTTAGTTCTTTTCGTCATAGGTGTTATTTCTTTAGTATAGTAATTTATGAGGACCATTTTATGATCAGTTATTGTAGTGTTTAGGACAGCTACCGCTGCCGTAAATTTTGCAGTATCTAAGTTAGTAAATATATGATCGAGGCAGCTATTATTCCTTGTGTCAAATCTGTGCCCAGGCAGTAAACTGTGGGTAGCGAGCATATCTAGGTATAGTGCAGAATGATTGTGTGTATTCCCTTCCATGATGTTTATATTTATATCACCCGCCAGTGTTGTATTAATTTTTAAGTGTGGTGCATTTAAGTAGAGATCAAGTGATTTTATGAATTTTTCAGGGTTTTTTTCAGCTGGGGAACGATAAATGCAGATGACTGTACTAGTGGGAGTAGTGATTTCAAGACACGATGCTTTAAAAAGGGATACTTCTTTAACTGTATGTGTTATTGTATTTTTTATAAAGATTACTACTCCATCATTTTGGTTTGTCATTTTAGAAGAGCTGTATGTTATGTAGTCAGTTTTGATTGGTAGTGGTTTGTCACGATTTAGTCTACATTCTGTTAGCACGACAATATCGATATTCTGTTTAAGCATTGACACATTAGCTTCTAAATCATCGATATTTGAAGATTTGTGAATACTTCTGATATTTTGGATAATTATTGATAGTTTAGGTATATCTGATGGTAATTCACTTTGAAGAGCATAGACTTAAAGATCTGTTTCTTGAGCGTTCTGTATTTCGACATGATCACTAAAGACTGCACTTTCATTTCGCTACGTTCTTCCATGAGTTTTAGAGTGTGCTCAGAGTTTTTGGGTTCTATCTTTGCGCTGGGTCTTACAAAACTTTGACCCAACGGCATGTACAATTTCCACCAACCCGTCATTTATTCATCCACGGATCCGCACTCGGTGAGGCATTGGAAGCGATCTTGGAGTTCCAACTTGGTTCTCGGTTTTGGATTTGGGTAGGATTTGGGCGAAGAGTAGATTTCATCAGATCTTTCTAGCTTTGTTTTAAGATTTAGTGAGCCTCTAACCATGCGGTAACCACTGCCAGTTTTGACCCTGTTGATCACAGACATTATTAAATATTTTGCTTATTGGTCGTCATGATGAAATCTATCTCGCGTTTGTGTCCACCGGGGTGAAGCCACGTCCATTTTCTGGCCGACCGTTTCATGAAAAAAGAGTTCATTATAAAGAGTTAATTTCCATAACGTCGGGCAATAGCTGACCCCGTTGGTTCCGCTGTTCAAATCCGAATTGCCCCACTCTCAGTTCATCGCCGTTCCTCATACCTAGCCAGCCGAGCGTTGAAGTCCCCCAAGTCCAACCGTGAAGTGTGTTTTCGAGGCTTGCATGGCATTTGAAATGTTATCATACATAGCCTCCACTTCATCGTCTGGACGTTTCGAGTGAGGTGCGTACACCTTAAGTTAAAACTTTATGAACCCGGCGAAGCTCGCTCGCAACTTCAATTCGAGGCGCGTGCAAAAACCACTCTGAATTTATCTATCTCTGTTTAAATGATGTAAGCGCGCGCGGGGCGTGGGAGAGGCGCGGGACGCGGTACTACAATACCTACACCCGTAGTGACGTGCTTGTTGTGTGTGTGAGTAGGTGTAGGTAGGTGTAGTGTATACTTATGTCATTGATCATTGATGTCATTGACAATTCGAAGGCGGTAGGTAGGCGGTTATACATAAGTATTTACATATATAAGTAGGTACAAAGGTATTTTAATCTTCCTACATCTATACGAAGTTTCGACCAAGGGCCGTGTGAGACGTAGAAGGTTGCGGGCTTGATTATCGCTTCGGGACATATGTTTCTATGATCTGCAATTATTTGTCTAGGGTCTGGGTGTTTCTATGTATTACATGTATGTATTTACAAAAAAAAGTATCTAAATAAATTATTAATAAAATGCCCAAGAGCATTTTGGGTGATTTGGGGATTTTACTCGAGCGCGGCAGAAATATAAGTTTTATCTATGGTCGAACGTCTAGGGCAGCTGATCAGAATAGTTTTGTTTTGTTCGTTTTGTTCGTTTTGTTCTTTAGAGGGTTGATAGGAGGTGCATTTTGAAAGCTTTCTGTGAACTAAACTCAATTTTGACATGAGTGTGGGTTGGTTCCGTCTTGCTTATTTAGGTCCAATTTAGAAACACCTATACACACCAATATTATTAAAATAATTATGCAAGCTTACACAAGTCCAATATCGGTTTGTAATATCACATATTAAGTCCGATATTCCGGTTTTTCGATATTATCAAAAACCGGTATCCATGCTCTAGTTGGGTTTGGGTTAGATGGTTTTGTACCAAATGCCTTTAGTTAGCGATTAAATGCTTTTGTAGATTTCGGAAGTAAAGTTTCTTTAATGAAGCAATCATTACTCATTGACTTAAAGGACTTTGGGAATAAGATGGTCAGCTCAATTGGTAAAATAGAGGTAAACCTATGCGTAGATGGTGTTTGTGCTAAAGTTTGTTTCTGTGTCGTTAACGATAAGTTCCTTGAAATGCCTATGTTGATTGGACAGTCCTATACCGAGCAGCCTCACATTGTAACAGTTAAATCATCAATAATGAGATCCCATTTTCACGAATATATGACATTGGTAATGATAACACATTCTGTGTGAAACTAACTAATAGCGTGAAGCTGTACGGGAAGGCATCAGTTAGGGCGTCAGTAGGGCGATCATTTAACGGACACGTGTTGTTAGGTTTGTAGGCAAACCTAACGAACAATTCAAAATTCAAAATAACTTTATTCATTACAATCACAAGGACCACTTTGAATGTATAGTGACTGCTGGAGTCTATCCAGTTAAGGATGGTGTTGTCAATATCTATATGACTCCAGTTTCGAGGTCATGCATGAATCAGACTGGAACTACGATAGGGCGGGCAACTCAAGTCAGAGTAGTAAATTGCATCGTTGCACAGCAATCTGAAATAAATATTGAGTCAGCTAGGCAGGTCGAAGTCAGTCAGATTCGTGTCGTGGAGTCGATTAGCAAAACTGATAAGAATAGGCTTATCAATACATTAAATAAGTATGCTCATTGCTTCGCATCATCTCTTAAAGACTTAGGTTGTACGGATATCTGCGAAATGAGCATCGAAGTAAATAACAAAACTCCGATTGTGTATCGCCCCTATCGGCTCTCTCATATTGAACGACTAAAAGTACGGAACATGGTGG
Source organism: Lampropteryx suffumata (assembly GCA_948098915.1). Lineage (NCBI taxonomy): Eukaryota > Metazoa > Arthropoda > Insecta > Lepidoptera > Geometridae > Lampropteryx > Lampropteryx suffumata. The sequence goes on from OX402551.1 coordinate 1,626,280, forward strand.
ATGAGTCAGAGAATCGGTATCGGAATACGCCAGCCCTATAATTTTGGTACGCAAGAAGGATGGGAACCATAGGTTATGCGTAGATTATAGGATGCTTAATTCAATTACGATCAAAGAACGTTATCCGATGCCAATAATAAAAGATGAAATATCTAGACTTTCTGGACAGGCATGTTTTATTTCTCTTGACCTCGCTTCTGGTTATTACCAGGTGCCCATATCAGAGAGTTCGAAGCCTCTTACGTCATTTGTCACTCCAGACGGCCAATACGAATATAATCGCATGCCGTTTAGATTGGCCAATGCCACCGCCGTTTTCCAACGGATGATGAACAAGGTGTTAGGTCCCGCAAGATTTTCCAAAGCTACCGCTTACATAGACGATCTCCTAATATATGGACAAAATGTTGATGACTGTCTGGCGAAATTAGAATATATTATATTTTAAAATTATTAGAGCAGGCAAATTTAACTCTAAATTTATCAAAGTGCGAATTTATCAAAAATAAAATTGATTACCTAGGGTACGAAATTAGTGGTTCTGGTAATAAGGAAATTCAGTCGGTTGTCGATTTCCCTCGGCCTACTAATATCCATGGCGTGCGCCAATTTTTAGGATTAGCGAGCTATTTTTGCAAGTTCATCCAAAACTTTGCCCTGATAGCACACTCTCTCAGTCGATTTCTGAAGAAGGACGTATCATTGACTTGGAGTTGTGATCAGGAAGAAGCTTTCAATTCACTAAAAGAAAAACTGATCGAGAGACCAGTGTTGGCAATTTATGACCCGGCTGCCGAGTTAGAACTACACACTGATGCGAGTAGGGTTGGTATAGGAGGTATATTGATGCAACGTTCAGCTAGTACTGAACCTTTTCGTCCCGGGCTTTTTATAATCGCCAGACTTCGCTGGAAGAGAAAAATTTCCACTTTTATGAGCTGGAAAGTCTTGCCGTTATATGTTCCTTAAAACAATTTAGGGTCTACTTATTAGGGCACGAATTTAAAGTAGTTTCGGGCTGCAGCGCATTACACACTAACTTTACACACTAAACGAGACCTGATCCCTCGCATCGCTAGGTGGTGGTTAATGCTGCAAGAATTTAATTGCTCCATAGAATATCGTCCGGGTGCCAAAATGTTGCACGTGGACGTACTATCAAGAAATCCCATTCCAAACGATGATCAAGTCCGGTCGATCAATACCCAATGATTATGTAAATAAGCCAAGATGATGGGCTGCATACATTACAGTTAGAAGACTCTGAGTTGAATAGGATACGCGATATTCTTACTTCCAATCTCGATTCAGAAGGACATAATAAAGGATATGATATCATATGATAAATAAAGGATATATATAAAGGATAACTATATGATAAAAGACAACGGTTTGTACAAATGTATAGATGGTGACAGAGCCAACGTTAGGTGGGCTGTTCCAAAGGGAGCAAGGTGGCAGTTGTGTCGCTTAAACCATGATGACATTGGTCCTCTTCGAGTTGAGAAAACGATAGAGCGAGTTTAAACGCATACTGGTTTCCGCGTTTGGCCATGTTTATAAAAAAATATGTTGGTTCATGTATTGAGTGCGCATACTCGCAAAGAGGCAATCATGGATCAGAAGGACTGTTGCATCCGATTACGAAAGTAGAAGTCCCATTCCACACGCTACACATCGACCACCTTGGGCCCTTTGTAAAGTCAAAAAAGGGCGATTCATACTTATTAGTCGTGATTGATGCCTTTTCTAAATTTAATTTTATCAGACCTGTAAGAAATATAAAATCAGTGATGGCTATTAACATCCTGGAAAATATTTTTGACACATTTAGGACTCCAGATCGTGTAATCAGTAATAGAGGTACGTGCTTTACCTCTCATTTGTTTAAAAATGTCTGTACCGATAAAGGCATCAAACACGTCCTAAACGCAGTTGCCAGTCCGCAATCGAACGGACAAGTCGAAAGGTACAACCGCACTATTCTCGATTCCCTAACTGCACAAAATCTGAACAGTAATGAAAAAGATTGGGATACAAAGATAGGTAAAATTCAATGGGGGCTTAATAATAGCGTACAAAAGACCACAGGTAGGACTCCCGCAGAGGTTATGTTTGGTACACAAATGAACAGCGAAGTAGATCCTAGACTTAATGAACTATCACAGGCTAGTTTGCTCATGGATAGATCATGAGCAAACTAAACAAAAACAATACTTTGACAAGAATAAGCGTTCTGCTCTTAAATACTCCTGGGTGCGCTTTTTAAAATAACAAAGAATGCATTTAATAATGAGGGTAAAAGTAAAAAACTCCTGTCCTCTTATGTGGGCCCGTATCGCGTAGTGTCAGTGTTGGGCAACGATAGGTATGAGATAGCTGCGATTCCAGGACTTACTGGTACTAATAACAAACGTAAGACCACAGTAGCTGTTAATCGTATGCGTCCATGGGTTCATGTACTGCACTAGAACTTAATGATAATACTACCGATGATGAATCTCCTGTGACTAGTAATCTAGAGGAAAGTTTATGAAATTATTTATGGATAATTATGATAATATTTTAATATATGTTTATAAAGGTAGATGTTATCGTGAGAATAGATGTGTTCATGTCACGTACCATTATATCATTATAAGAGTTGGATTGGGCTGCAATCGAGTGTGAGATGGAAGGGTTCATGCTCTGTTGCAATACAAGCCTATGTCAAATTGATTTTGTGAGAATGGATGGGTTCACAAGATCACATTGTTTATGTTCACAACTAGGACGTGAGAATGGATGGGTTCATGTTCTTTTTGCAAAGTAATCTACCTTCCTGCTGTCTTTGCGAGAATGGATGGGTTCGCAAAGTCGCAGGATAGGTGTCCGTAAGAATGGATGGGTTTACGGACAGCTATTACATGATTGATTCAATTTACTTATTGATTATTGTTATTATTATTAATATTAACTTGATTGAGAGTCAAGTTAAATAGAAGCAGAGTGTTGGGTATAGTGTTCACTTGATACGTGCATGAGGACATGTACGACGTCAGGATGGACGAGTGTTGGGTTTTATTAGCTTAATAATAATTTTTGGAACATTTTAAAGATGGTTATTATAATCATAGGTAAAATTGATATACTTTTTAGGAACTATTTTTAGTTTCATAATTGTTTTTATGTTCATATAATTAATTATCGATTTTGTAAAATAGCAGGATAAATTTATATTATTTTTATTTGCATTTTCATGAAAAAATAAGTCGGTTTGTATATTTTTGTAAATTTGATATGACAGCAACACTTCCGGCAAACATGATGGCGCCATGAAAATGGCCGTCGAGAGGTCAGTCGACAGAGCGCGGTCGGAAGTGATGGTAGCAAAATCAAATGATTAAAAAGTGAATTAAGAGAGAAATACACGTTTTATTGTGAGATTTCTAGGAGTTTTATTACAATTTATTCGTTCAATTATTATCTTGCTACTTTTTATCTACCACGTGAGCAAAGCCACGGAAACATAGACATAGACAGACCTCTATTTGCTTCTTAGCACACAACACACAGAATACAAGAAAAAAATAAAATAAAAAAGGCAAATGGTACTAATAATGCTTACAATTATTATGTACTATTATGTAATTGGTACAATTATGCTTATGTGTATGTGTATGCTACAGCTGCAAATTGGCCCCGACTCAGCATGATGCCTACTGTTTTCGCAGTAGACGCTGTTATTCTGCCGAGACCATAGCCATAGGAAACAGCTAGTTTATTCATAAAAAGTCAATTACATGTCACTTACTTATGAATATTAATACATTAGGTAGATGTGCTCTACTTAACTTATACATAGCTAAGCACCTACTTCTCAAGTAAAGAGTGGTCTTGCATTATGTATTTAGGCACATATTTAAATGCGTTAAATAGGTGTAGGTAATTTTTTTATTACGACGGTAGATTATTGTAAAGCTTTGCGCCTTCGAAGGTAATAATTTGTTTGCCATAGTTTGTCCGCGGTCTAGGTAAAACAACATAGCTGGCTCGTCGCATACATCGCTTTGTTGTTTCCTATTTTTTTACAAATGATTATGTTAGTATGTATTGTTTTATAAATTACTAGCTGCTGCCCGCGCCTTCGCACGCATGGTACCTATATACAAAATAGGCTATGTCCTTCTCCAAGATCCCATATATCTCTATACCAAAATTCATCGATATTGGTTCAGCTGGTTTAGGCGTGCAAACGTAACAAAAAGACAGACAGATAGAGTTACTTTCACATTTAGAATATTAGTAGATAGGATTTTTTTTTACTAATATGCATGTATTTTTAAGTTCATTATTTTCGTCTCTTTATATATACCTACTTATTTTAGAAGTTGATGTTAAGTACGGTTATTTTGATTTTATTTTGTAACACTTGAAGATACTATGTTACCTACATACCTACTATCTACAAACTATGTTACTTACTATCTACAAACCAGTTTGATTGTAATGGAACCGGTCACATGATCACTGGCATTAAACATACACCCAACACATTTCACGGGCCAGTTAGCTGCGTAATGCAAACCCGAAACTTATTGAATAGGAAATCGAGGATCCAATAAAAAGCTGTCAAACCCATAATACGGACACCCCGCACGCGGGATACGACAGGTGATTCGAATACGAGTAGGTAGGTACTACAACAACGTACATACATAACCACTAATACATACGCTCCGGTTACTGGAAATCTAGACGGTGGCCTGTATCGGCGGAATATTACACCGGAAAGTTACACCGGTTGGAACTTGGCAGTCAGCGCTTACCTGATGAAACGGACAGGAACATGTATGGAGCTTAGTGTTCTCTCATCTTGCCCCATGACATGAGAGTTGGGTATATTATACTTCGTATAGGTCACCTACGACCTAGATTTAGTAGGTACTTATTTAAAATTTAAGAAGTGAACGATTTAGACGCGCATCAATTTTAATCAAATTTATAGTTTGACTAAACATAAAAGTTACGGCTAAAAGTTAATTTCGCTATCCTACCTAATTTAGATAAACCAATGATATAATCGTACCTAACATTAGCTAAAATTAGAATAAAGTTAGATGAGAATAGAATATAAAAATTAATAGAATATCTATCTTTATTGCACACCTTATGAAATTTACATAACAATATAGCGATTTAAATTTAACATTTTGAGAAATACGGATGCTTACTCAGGGATTATTTTGTCGTATAAATCAACGGTTCGCTTGCCCCTGTTCGCGTTCGCGATTCGCACCGATTCAGTGCGATCAATGCGAACCGCGGGTCAAACTCATCCTGATGAAGATTATCTTGATTAATCGGAACAGTGTCATTGCCTTCAAATGAACGCAAGTAAATTCCTCGAACTGTATCATACACGAAAGTTTTGAAATTGATTATATATTGTACTAGTACCTTAATTGTACAATGGTACTTATAGTGTAAGAAAACCAGACTGATATTTAAGAGTTCGAATGTAGTCGGTTTTGAATGTAGCCATCCATTGGTAACTTCTAAGTTGGGTCAAGCTATAGATCAGTGTGGCGATTATGAACCTTTTGACACAATCAATGTCTATTCGCTTCGATTAGCAATCAGCATAATTTCAATCATTAGTTTGATTGTAATTTGAACCTGTTTTTGAACCTGTAATTTGAACTATAACGTAGGTACGTTCGATTTCTATCCCAGACCAAATAAATAGTTAGACACAGAGGGCCGTGAATAACCTAAGTGAAGCCTCAGAACCATGCTCCCCTGTGTAAATACACGCAACCACGAACACACAGCCACTCAAAATATGCTCCTTGCTTTTAGTAAATGCATACATTCTTGTACTATTATGTATCTCTCGTGTTGTTGTCTAGAGAACATCTTAAAAAAAACCTGTATTGAAATATGCCGTGACAAATAAGTGTCACAGATTTTATTTATGTTGGTTGATCGGGGAGCTCCGTCTTTATATTTATTTGGTCTGAGGTTTCTATTCATATGACATGTATGATAATCAACATCAACCTTCTTTAATACCAATTCATGGATAGTAACTGAAAGCGATTAGTATCAAAGTTTTGAAAGTATCAGAATTCCATAATCGTAAGGCAGGTGGGTTGGGTACTTCAATCCTGGTAACAGTGGGTGTGGCTGCAGTAGTTCGAAGGATCCGTATGTTGGGTCTTGAAGTGGCTTTAAGTAAATCAGAGGCACTCTGTTTTCACGGACCGAGGAAAACACCACCAGCTGGTTCCTGTATAGTGGTGGATGGTGTCAGAATTGCTGTCGAGTCAACAATGAAATACCTAGGACTTGTCCTCGACAGTAGCCGATTATATATGGGTGTTATTCGTTCAATGGCACTATATGGAGCTCCAGTGTGGGCAAGTGCCCTGACTAGGCAACATATTACTCTCCTGCGAAGGCCGCAGAAGGCCATGGCAGTCAGAGTTATAAGGGGATACCGCACGATTTCATTTGAGGCGGCCACAGTCATGGCCGGCTCACTACCTTGGGATCTAGACGCTGAGACTCTCGCGTCAATATATTATTGGCGTGAGGAAGAACTAAGTCGTGGTCAGCGTCCTGCACAGCGTGAAGTGGAGGGACAAAGGACTGAGCTCTTAGAAGAGCAAAGAACTGAATGGTTGAGGAGGCTTACACATCCAAATGCTGGTCATCGCACGATATCGGCGATTCAGCCAGTTCTAACACAATGGCTAGATAGGGAGCACGGAATACTAACCTTCCGATTAACACAGGTTCTCTCAGGACATGGCTGTTTTGGGAGATACCTGTGCCGAACTGCCGGAAGAGAAGAGACAGAGAGGTGCCATCATTGCGATAACTTAGACGATACAGCTCAACATACACTAGAGAACTGCCCTGCATGGGAAGAACAGCGCCAAATTTTAGGTGGCACAATTGGTGACGACCTTTCCTTACCAGCCGTAGTTAAAGCTATGGTTGATAACAGGGAAAAATGGGCTGCAACACAAAACTTCTGCGAAGAAGTCTTGACACTCAAAGAGTCATCGGAGAAGGAAAGAGAAAGACTTTCAGAAAACCCTCTTCGGATAAGGCGTACTGGGCAAAGAAGGAGAGCTCATGATGCTCTTCGAAACCCCTAATGCAGACGTAACAACAATACAAAGAGGACAGTAATGAAGAAGAGGCTTTGATAAGACCAACACCACTAGGGCTCGCGGAGCTGGTGCCCGACAGAAAATGTGAGGTTTTAGTCAGTAGGAGTCTGACATAACCCGCCGTCTACCTAACGGCGGGTTAGGTCAAAAAAAAAAAAAAAAAAGGTGGGTTGGGTACCTACCCTATGGAAAGTTTGCTAATAGGTTGTAGGGCTTTGAGAGAGAATAACCTTTTAACAAATATTTACCTACTTGCCATATTCATTTATTGCATATTCCATTCCATATTCCAGTTATTCTTTTACTTCCTGGGTGATTGGCTACTTATTTACATAAATTACTATTATCTATCTAGCTACCTACTTAGGATAAACTCGAAATAAATAAATAATGCCGGACATTTCACACAGCATCATCTGGCCCCAAAGTAAGCAAGAGCTTGTGTTATAGGTACCACATGACTGATATACTACATAAATTTATATAAGTACTTTTTTTTTGTAAATATATACATGTTATACATAGAAACACCCAGACCCGAGACAAATACTTGCTGATAATACAAACATTTGTGCCGAAGCGGGAATCGAACCCGCAACCTTCTGCGTCTCATCCGGCCCTTGGCCCACTGCGCCACAGAGGTCGTCGTACGAGATATTTACGAGAATAGCACTGGTATAATACCCACATAGGCATCGGGTTTCATAACAAAGCAAGAAGCATTCCTATCCAACCTCTCGATTTCGTCTTATTGTCTCCAAAACTAAATCAATTATCGAGGACATTAATCAAAATGTCTGTCTTTTAGAGATTGTGAATCTTTTCAACGGAGCCTTACAATGAGACCGAAAACCTCATTTACTGCTACATAATGTGATCTATGTTCATTGTATTTAAGTTCCTAACACCAGGTACCTGCCTACACTATAACTGGTGCGACTAAGTAGGCCTTCTAAATTATTTTGCTGACTAGAAGACTACCTAAAAACCATCGTTCTACCTAAAAACCACACAAGCATTGCGAGGCGAATAAAATAAATTAATATAAAAAGGACTAACGCACGGCAATTTGTGTTTATGTCCATACTAATATTATAATGAGGAAAGATTTGATTTTATGTTTGTTTGTATTGAATAGGCTCAGAAACTACTGGACCGATTTAAAAAAAAAAACCGTTGAAAAGCTACACTATCCCCGGGTGACATAGGCTACTTTTTGTCCAGGGAAAATAGGTTTGTACCGGGAAAAATCTTCAACGCGGGCAAAGCTGCGCGCGGACAGCTAGTATAAAAATAATGACATTCATCTCAACTCTATTTACCTACTTATTTTAATATAAACGGGTTTTAGTCTCGTGTTATTTAGTTGATGGAGGCACAGACACTGTTTGGATTCATCTAGAGAATCTTCATCAGGGTGAGATTGATCCTTGTTCCGCTAGTTGCCGCTCGAGTTCACGGTGCGCATTTTAATATACTAAACAAACTATACTGAATAAATACTTATACTTACTTAATACTATATCTAGCGTGACGCTACTGCGTCTGAGAAGATTTTTTAAGTGGTCCTGCTCCACTGCAGGCGATAGGTACTTAAGTCCTCTGTTTTGGACGTGTTCACATAATTAATTAAGGATTAGACCCTTATTATCTACCGAACTCATTTCTTGAATGTTTTGTTCCGACGAGTGGGGTGAACCCTCCATGGCTTTGGCGGCCCGGAACGGAGTTTTGTTGAGTAATCACCCAGATGAACGTGTCGGGTATTATATAGGGGTAGGATGCTCTGTTTGATAAAAGTTTTAAGTCCTCTTATTCTTAGACCCAACTTACACATTCGATGTCAGAGCTGTCTACGTTATTACTGATAACAAAAAGCCCAATACTAACAAAACGCTGACTTTACGTGAGCATCGAATAAACGCCCACTGAAATTAGTGCGATTCGCAGAACAGAAACACAATTTCCAATGGAACTATTCACGCCAGCGCCAGTTCTAGTTTTCTTTACCTTTTGTCTGTCCATACAAAGCAGAAAATAGGCCACAATTACACAGAAATCAGGTTACCCGTTCCTATCTGCCAGTGCACACCGACACTAATTCAACGCGAATGGGGATGACAATGCATGCTTTATCAAGTCAAAACGACAAAGGAAAAATAAGTATATGCGACAAATTGCTGCAAAATATCGATATCGCCTAGATAGATTTCGTGCGATATTTATGGGCACATGTTGTTATGTTAGACTCATTATATAATGATACCGGGGCATTTATGAGTATGATACCGAGTGATCGTTCCAAGATAAGACACAGTACCTACACACAATCCTTGAAGGATGTGGACGTTGTTGTGATAAGTCTATGACTGAAAAATAATGGGAATATAATGTGAATAAAAAGTGCTGGTAGCCAATCAGCAACCAGTTTTCTACACGATTGCAACCCTACAGGGAACCCAATCAGGGATCTGTCGAAACGTCTGTCCGACGGACGGACGGACCGGACGGACGCTGCGTAAGAACGCCTTTCTTTTTCGCTTTCCCGCGTCAATTGGCAACTTTCGACGTCTGAATTGTACCGTGGATATGCTAATGGAAGCACGTGTAGATGCCACGTTCAGCTGACTCATAGATAAGGCTAAAAGACGTAAGTGACATGTTTAGTGTACCTACAGCTTCTCTAGTAAATAATATTGAATTTTATAGAACTTTTTATTTATCGAAATTCTTTAAAATAAAATTATCGGATGTTTGACATGCAAGAAAAATAAAATCACGATGCGACGTCTAGCTTTATTATTTTTCGTAAGGCATTGATGGAACAAAAATAAGGCATTGATACATCTTTATTGATAGATCTGTACATTATTATTATCATCTTTATAGATCAAGGCATCTTTTTTAAAAAAAATATTTTACTAATGTATGTATAATGTATATTCTTAAAATTATACTCTAATATTATTACAACCTAAATAATTTAACTCTGTCTTATTAAGTAAACCATATCTAAGAACATGTCCAATAGCATTTTTCTTACTGTCTCTAGTTAAGAGACACTTTGTTTTTGTTTTCTTTATGAAGATATATTATGGTCATTTTCACTTTCTATCACTATTACACTACACGAACTCAAACGGCTTGGTTCGTTTGAGTCTTCTCACTATGTTCGTGTTATTTTTATAGAGTGCAACATCTTTATGATGCAATGAGTTAGAAGTCGGATTCTTTTGTTCAACACGAGTCTCACAAATCTTTACATTTTGTCAAAATTTCATTTTGATATGTTTAGGCTCTTTTTATCAGAAACGCGTGGATGTACCGAGTTGAAATGTACAACATTAAGCTTTTATGTCAACGCAATCAAAAATTCGACCTAGGTATGAACATTTATGCAGGACATGTTTACGATCGCCTGTAAATCAAAACCTATAGGGTTATATATAGGGTACTTCCCGTTGACTTAGAATCACGAAATTTGGCAAGAAATAAGGTCTCACAAAACAAAAGAGGAATACATCTGTAAACAGTTACTTAATTTATTACACAAAAAGTTACACCAACTGTTTTTGACTACAGCATCTATGTATACATTTTTTAAGTACCAATTTCATTCTAGCGACTGGCCTGTCAGCTCAGTTGGTTGGTCTGCCTTCTGCGCTGAAGGTTGGGGGTTTGATTCCCGCCCAGGGCAAACATTTGTGTGGTGAACATATGTGTTTGTTCTGTGACTCGTGTTATAAAGTATCATAAGTATGTCGAAAGAAGATTGGCCGATACTCGATATAACGTAGTTCAAATGTTTGTCGAATTAAGTTGAACTGACAGTTGTTTTTTTTTTAAAATCAATTTGTAGTATCGTCTATTGTAGAGGATTAGGACATCGATTGTCATAAGTAATATCAGTCATTCCATCGTTCAAAACGAGTCGATACGGTCATTATATATTTTTCTCGACTTTTTCCGGTTTTATTAGTAATTAGAGTGTTTTCTTTAAATAGAGCTAGAGTTATTGACTCGGGTGTGAATATTTGGAATAAAAGCTGTTTCTTTGTGATTCGAGCAAAAATAATCCGTGGTTATTTTATATTAAGGCACCATCTATCTTCTATACCTAAAAAAGAGCTTAACCTGACTCACTGACTAATTCATCATCGCCGAGCCAAAATCGCTCGAGCTAGAAAGCTGAAATTTAGAAAGTAGCTTCCATTTACAACAAAACCACCCACTAAGGCAGGATTTTTAGAAATTCAACCCCTAAGAGGGTGAAACGGGGTGAAAACTAATATATGAAACTTTTTAACACGTGTGCGATTTCCTTGAAACTTGATATGAATTAATATCAATAATATTCTGAATTTTTCAAAATAAGCCTAGCAAAGGGGTAAAATGGGGTGTCAAAGTTTGTATGGGAAATTTTTAATGGGTGGTGTGATTTCTTAGAAATTTTGTTTGGATACTTAAAATACAAAATAAATGAACAGGTGTTTCACAATTATTCAAAATAACCCTCATAAAGGAGTAAAATGGGGTGTGAATGTTTGTATGGAATTTTTTTAATGGGTGGTGGGTGTGATTGGTTTGAAACTATCAATAAAATTTTACAAGGTGATAAAAAGCATCCTAGGGAAAGATTTAAGCTACAATTCCTTAAAAAAAAATGCGCACGAAGCCGCGAGCAACAGCTAGATTTATATAAAATAACAAATGACGAACGACAAGATACGACTTTGTGACATACCATAGACAATATAAACACTTGAAACTGGCAAAATTGGCATTATTATGACACATGCCATTAACGATGAAGAAGAAGGTGTAAATTAGAGGGGTTTTATAGAATTATTGTATCGATATATATATCATCGGTTTGCAAGGTAGACGTAGACATGGCTGTTGATGTAGTTGTCATTCATCTAATATTCTGATGCTGTGGTCGTAGCAGTGCGGTGGTTGTATGATATGTCCTTTGGTTGTTCCTACCTTATTAGGTACCACCAACACGTGCTCTTGCTAAGTCCTACCTACTGTATAACATACCGGTAGGTACATCCTTTCTTAGATTAACTTCTTAGTTCGTATATTAGTTTTACAAGCCAGTTAGATGAAGTAACAATGTTTCATTTTAGCACTCATCAAAGTTTTATAGAAAAACTTTAAGCTCAGCAACTTATTAGGTGAGCTTAGTCCCTAGTTTGGTCGAGCAAAGTTCAAGCTCTGCGGAAAGTAATTAAGCTTTTTTTCAATTGTAAGCTTAATACTAGCCGTGGTTCATTGCGCTGGCATTGCCTAGTGCTGTTATTTTGCAAAAGAACAGTATCTCTGATCTCAACAGTTCAAAGTTCAAAGTTTCTAAGTTTATTTATTGCTTGAAGTACATTGTGTAATAAATAGATGTAGTTATTATTAAATAGTTGGTCAATGTATTCTACCCTTTTGAGGCATGCAATATATTTAATACAACAATAATTTATTAGTAATTAAATTACATATGGTTATGCATACAAAATTTTAACTAAAAGGTTATATTTTTGTCAGTCATAAATGTCAGCGAGTATGGTTTTAAGCTTTCTTTGAAACATTATATACGGTAATTCTCGTATAGACTTAGGGATTTTATTATAAATGAAAGGAGCCGTACAAAAAATACAATTGCGCATCATTGTAGTCTTTGAGTCCCGAACACAGACTTTATAGTCATCTCGTCTAGTACGAACCACAACATCAGAAAGCCGTTAAAATAATTCTGGGTTATTTCTAACAGTTTAAAATATAAATATTGCGTAACCCAAGAGCTGGATCCTACCTGGCTCAGCGTATTAGCATTGCCATTCAACGTAGCAATGCCTCCAGTGTCTTGGGAACGCTGCCCTCTGTCTGTGATCTGAAACAGTTGAGCTAAAGATATCGTTTTAAACGGTCTATATATATCTTCACATGTATTTTATTTTATTTTGTACGTTTCTATAATACTAATAAATAATTTAAAATACTCGGTAATCTACTATATAAAAATAAGTCGGGTTTTCCTTCCTGCCGCTATAACTCCAGAACGCACGAACCGATTTCCACGGTTTTGCATTCGTTGCAAAGGTCTTGGGCTCCGTGAGGTTTATAGCAAAGAAAATTCAGGAAAAATTTAAAATTTATTTTTTGTGAAGTTGTAACTGCCCAACGAAGTGGGCACCGGTCAGCTAGTTATCTATATAAATTACCGGACACTTTACACAACTCGATCTAGCTCATTAGCCGGTAGCAACTGTCCGTCTTGGTTTGTACCACCATAGTGCCAGGTATGTTGCAGTAGTGTGCAAACATTACTGTGTATACTTTTAAAGGGAACGGGTGCAAGTGAAATTACTGGGCATACAGACTATGTCTATTGCAAGCAATGTCTGGTATTGCAAGCAACATAGGCTTTGGTGTGTAGTCTGCTTTTGGGTATTCGTTAAATAATAATAATGCCGAACTTTTCACACAGCATAATTTTGGCCCCAAAGTAATCAGAGCTTGTGTTATGGGTACCACATGACTGATATACGTCTTATATACATAGTTTTCGTAAATATATTATTATACATATAAACACCGAGACCTGAGACAAATACTTGCAGATCATACGAATATTTGTCCCCCGGCGAAAATCGACCGCAACCTTCTGCGTCTCAGTCGGGCCTTGGCTCACTTTGTCACAGAGGTCGGCAAATAGCCTCCCAGTCAACGGACTATTTTGAATTATCTTCATTACATAGTATAAAACATGCATAATATAGTAGAGAAACACTGATAATTTTAGAGGTTTCTAATGTGGTGTCGTAAATAAACACTTTTTTTGCGCTTACATTGCAAATGCTGGCTGAACCCTATGAGATAGATCAAAATAATGTACTACAGTATTGTACACCCTCAAAAGGTCTACAAAAAAGTCCGAGATGGTTTATGGCTATCTCTTAGAGATAAGCATTCTGCAGTATAATTAGTATCAGGATTGCACCCGTGCGAAGCCGGCGCGGGTCGCTAGTACCTATGTAATAAAATACCTATACATTTAATATGTCTGTAGGTACTGGGACATCTATCATGCGTCCCTACTTGTCCGCCCCCGGCTAATGCTTCGGTGACAGGTTGTTAAAAAAGTTGGACTCCCACATGTGTAACACTTATCAGCCTATTTTGAGATAAGCGTTCTCAATCACGCACACCACTGAAAAAATATTGATATTAAATAAATTTATTTTCACATACACACAGATACAAGTAACATAATTACATAGCATGTGAATAGGAAAGCAACCTAACTACTAAACTAACTAAAAATAAACATTTCACTTTCTAGGGGGTTAAGGAACGTTAAGTGCAGTTAAAATTAATGAGTGCAATACAAGTAAAAAAATAAATAAATGAAAATCCACGGGGAACAAGCATTTAATAACTGAAAAAACGATAGATAGCTGAAATGTTTTCTAAAACAGAAATCAAGCCTACACCTCAATTCAGTCGGAAACTCACCCTTTTTACCATCAAGATCAAAAACTTTTTTTTTAAATAATGCCTGACATTTCACACAGCGTCATCTAGACTCAAAGTAAGCAGAGCTTGTGGTATGAGTACCACATGACTGATATACTACTTTTTTTTACTTTTTTACTACTTACCCGAGATTAATACTTGTAGATCATAAATCATTTGGTCCGCCGCGGGAATCAAACCTTCTACATCTCAGACAAGCTTTTGCCTACAGCGTCGCAGAGGTTGTCAAATTTCCCGATAATTCAATTTAAAGGATCCAAATTTAAAAGAACCTAACACCTGTCAGTTTTATAAAATAACCGGTAATATATTTTATTCTACCTTTATTTCAATTTAAACGTATTCCCAGCGTCAGCCAGTGACATGCCAATACTTTTACTGCTTGTAGAAGTTTGCCAGCGTCTCTGAAGGCGCCAGATGGTCGATAATGTTGAAAGCTGTTCTGTTCTGACACTTCAGTAACTCCACAAGGGACTATGATTGTGAAATCCTATCCTTTAAGTGAAAACTACAACTTCGAAGGGAAATATCTCTTTCTAACCAACTTTAAAAAAATGTGGGTTCTCAATTCGTGTTTTTTACCTCATATCTCCGTTACTACTGAACCGATTTAACAAGATCTTTTTTTATGAAAGGATATACTTTCCAATTGGTCCTATAGAACATTCTAAGATCGGTTCACGGTTCAGTAGTTTTGTTTTTAAATCAAAATAGCTGGAAAAATATCTCATCCAAGTACAAGAAGTCTCGTATTTACTTGTACGAATTTCAAAAAATGATGAAGTACTTAAGAGCGTAAAATAAAAACTTTACTAACCAACTTTAAAAAAGGAGGAGGTTCTAAGTTTGGTTGTATTTTTATGGGCTCAAATTCATCTCAATGAAGTCGGTTTTCTGTTTGGTTTTTAAAACGTAGTTATGTATTATTACAAATAGTATGTTAAGTTTTGTTAATTTTAAATATTATATACATTTTTAATATTAATTAATTTAACATATTTTATTATTTTAAATTTTTAATGATAGTTTTTTTAGTTAAGTTGATTTTTCTAAAAGTTTGTATAGCACTGTACATATTGACTACAGCTCAGCTACGGCATGCTACGACATTGCTACAAAACTGCTACACTGCTACGTAGATATTCGTAGTAGCAAACCGACCCAACACGATCAATGAAATTATTTTATGAACAAATAAATAAATATTGGTGGAGAATCCGCACACAACAGAGGGACAAGATAGCCCCAAACTAAGCATCCTAAGGAAACCAGATGACTAATAGAATTCTTTTATATTTTTAAATACATACTTATTGTATTTTATAATGCCCAAACACGGAAAAGGCTATACTAAACTATGTTCATCACACATTTGTTTGTCCTGGGAGGGAATCGAACCCACAACCGGAGCCTACAGCGCAGAAGACGGAGCTAGTACCATCTGATATTTGAGGCCAGTCAAAAAATATACGATAATTTATACTTGTATTAAAATTCTGTATGTATGTGTGTTACCTTTTCTTAATGATATTAGTAAAAAGTTTGTATCTTTACCTTTTTTTTATGTAGGTACTACGCGGGTGAAACAGCATGTAACAGCTAGTATCAAATGAATGAAACCAAAAACTGTTTGAAATTATCTATAGCTAGCTCAAATGATCTAGATCACTGACAGTAGGCCGCGTCCAAAATACTGGGGTCAAAATACAATCATTGTATCCAACACACTATAATCATAATTTACCGTTATTATAATTGGCTATTGTTTAATGTTAATTTATTGACTCTGTTCGATAATATACATATTTATAACATTCAAGTTATTAATTAAAATCTGAATTTGAATTACATCTAAGTAGTTGATCTAAGAAACCTAAGACTCTTGTCCCTTGGGAGATGGATAGGCCATTAGTGTGGGATGCTAATTGCGTAGAAACCCTGGCCGCATCTCATTTGTCGGGGACTTCCGTTAGAGCTGGTGCGGCGGCTGATTGTGCCGAGGACCTCAAAAGTCGCAAATATGCTGGTTTGGATAAGGCCTACACATTTGAGCCTTTGGAGTCGAGACCCTGGGCTCGTGACCACCGCGTTTTCAAAATTATTTCACGGCGTCTGGAAGATACTTTGCGTGACCCAGGAGCTGGCTCCTATCTGGCTCAGCGTATTAGCATTGCCATTCAACGTGTCAATGCCGCCAGTATCTTGAGAACGCAGCCCTCTGGAAGTGATCTGGAGCAGTTGAGATATCTATAGATCGTTTTAAACGGTCCTTAGATAGCTCAACTGTTTCACGTGTATTTTATACTATTGTATATTGTTCTGTACATTTCTGTAATTATCTCTGTAAATAAAGTTGTTTATTTTAATTTTTTTTTCAGAGCTAGCATCCCAAATCATGTCCTCACCTAAATTCCGACAACATATAGACTATACCATGTCAGAATATACTCTACAGGGTGTCTCAGAACTAGTACTTTAAGTCGAAACGGACTGATACCTTCCATGAAAATGATACATGAATACAAATCTTAGGAATTATTATTTTCAGATTTCCATATAAAAACTTATAAAACATTTTTTTTTACTATATTAATCTGGCAACCCTAGTTTACCAACAATGTTTATAAGTACGTTATCTACCTAGATATACCCGCGTTAGTTAAATTTTATGAAAACTACAAGCTACAAAAATAGTATTAAAAGTACAACAAGCTGAACAACAATGCATTTTATTCTAGTAAGTAATAAAATTAGTGAAATATTTTTTATTTTATTTTGAAATTGTACTACTATCTTGTATCTTACTAAACTAAATCTTAATTAGATAATTTCATACGAGCCTGTACTAGGTGGCTCTGTGTTTTGGTAAGAACAGCTAAATGCCTAAAAATGTTAACATGATAGACATAATGGTATAGTGTATAAATCTAAAAAAATTACTTAATCATTTTGAAAACGAAATTCTTGCATATGCCAAATAAAATTGATTTCATCACAATGAACAACTTCACATAACGAAAAAGTCATCAAGTGTCGAGATCGGCTCCTATCGAGATAATATACAAGTTCCGGGACACGCTGTATAGAGTGTCCGTGTCACCGTTTAATTTCTCAAGAGGACGGCCTGGCACCGACAAATTTGTCCCCCTCTCGTGTTCAGGATCCCTTGGGAATCGGCACTGCAGTTTTGCTGATTGACTGGACACGTGATGACACCCTCAGGAGAATCTATCGAGGACCTAATTTGAGGAAACCGCGTTGTTTGTACGCATTCAACCAGTTCTGTTTCAACAAAGAAACGTTACGAGTTTCTTTAAGTACGTACGTGATGTGCGAGTGAGAGGTCATGGTCTTCTTACTAGATGTTTTGCGAGTGAGAGATCATTTTCTCTTACTCGGTATAGTGCGAGTGAGAGGTCATGTTCTCTTACTCGGTGTTGTGCTACTGAGAGGTCATGTTCTCTTACTCGGTGTTGTGTGACTGAGAGTCATGTTCTCTTATTCGGTATTGTGTGAGAGAGAGGTCATGTCTTTTTACTCGGTGTTGTGCGACTGAGAGGTCATGTCCACTACTCGGTGTTGTGCTACTGAGAGGTCATGTTCTCTTACTCGGTGTTGTGTGACTGAGAGGTCATGTTCTCTTACAAGGTGTTGTGCGAGAGAGAGGTCATGTCCTCTTACTCGGTGTTGTGTGACTGAGAGGTCATGTTCTCTTACTCGGTGTTGTGAGACTGAGAGGTCATGTTCTCTTACTCGGTGTTGTGCAAGAGAGAGGTCATGTCCTCTTATTCGGTGTTGTGTGACTGAGAGGTCATGTCCTTTTATTCGGTGTTGTGGGAGTGAGAGATCGTATCTTTTTACCCGCACAATAATTCTGCGACTGCGACTGAATGCGACTGAAAGGACATAACTAAAACCATGTTTTTATTGTAACAGTTATCAAGCTGCTGTTAAATTCTAATTTGACTTTTTCTGGTATCTTTTAGAAAACATTATACGTGTCAAGGCATTTGCAACCTTACCAAGCTCATTTTACGTTTGAAAATGCCATAAATCTTTCACGACATCGATTTTAGTTTCTAGACATCAGTTAATGGCAGACTAGCCCCTTGATTACATAACAAACGACAACTAGCAATAGGTATCAATTACGGGATTACGGAACGATCTTTTGTGCTTCTAACAAAGTTCAAATTAGTGTAACATTTTTAAATTACAGTTTTATAAATGTAAAACTAAAAACTTTTTTGATGACATCAACATCTAACATCTTGCCCCTCGCTTTCATGTAGTCTGTGGGTGTGATTTAGTGAAAAGGGACGGAAGTGTATCACAGGAAACCGGGGAAGCGCGCGCTATTTGATTTGACCAACAAGCGCGCGCGGTGTTTGAGTTTAAGTTCGCCGCCAGATGGTACAAACCCGTTTTCCGAAAGGTTGTGTGACAGTGTGTGCATGTGTGTGTAGAGAAAGAGAAAGGGAAATAAAGAAGGAGAATAAACAGTTGCGTACATACATTATAACCAATTCAGGATATAATGTTGATGTTGCTTATTACCAAGGTGATATTTCAGATGTTACACATAATGTATGCTGCTACAGCTGCTGCGAAGACTCGCTCGTTTTTTATCAAAATTTTATTTTGTTTCCTTATTGAATTAATTTGCCTAGGATTTTCCGCAGTTTTCTCAAACACTAAATAACATGGCGTCGAATATGGGCTTAAACACGTCAATTTGAATTAAACATTTTAAGAAGTGTCATCCCAAAATAATATTTTCGCTTTGACTTTATACTTTTACTTTCACTGGGTCACCGAAGCTTTCTCAGATAACATCAATATTGATAGGGAGCGAAGGGTATTATCATTATCAGTCAGAGCCAACATGTTGGCCCGTAGATTTGCACTGTGCAGTACGGCTGCAAAAACAAGTTTGTTCAAGGCGTACTGCCAGTCATTTTACACGTGCAGTCAATGGGTTAACTTTACTAAGGGCTGCTGGAATGCCCGTGCCCGAGTCCAGTACAATAATAGTTACAGAGTGCTGTTGAAGCTGCCATACTTCTGTAGCGCATCGGGGATGTTTGCGACCGCACGCGTCGATGACTTTTATGCGACTTTTGAAGGCGACTTTTGTCTCAGGCTGGGTGTTCTATGTTTATTATGTATATACAAAAAAAAAAGTATTATAAGTGGTATATCAGTCATGTGGTTTCCATAACAAGCTCAACAAGCATCCAAGTCAAGCTCTGCTTAATTTGGGGCTAGATGATGCTGTGTTAAATATCTGGCATTATTTATTTATTTATTTTATTTGACGAAATTTTAGTTAGCCCAACGAAACAAAAGAATTAAGGCCATTATCTCTGCTATTAGAGTAATTTACCCTGTAAGTGCCGACAGACGAGCAGTAGGTAGCAGCTGGATTTGGCTACACTAATTTTGTTGACTTGCGCTTGATTTCTTAGTTATTTCTGTTGGGTTGCTGTTGCTGTAGCTACTTATGTAATAGCCCTGCGGAAGGATACATCATCGGTATTGAAGAACACGGAAGGGGCGGGGCCCTAGGTGATGTTGAACTTGTACCTGCATTTATGAGCTCAGACATGTTCGCTATGTCCTTTGAGTAGGTAACTCTAGCTAATCTATTTCATAGTTTATATGAAAGGAAAATCCTATTTTTAAAAATAGTTATTTTTATGTCACTAGTTATTTCGAGCCAGTGTGGTGAAAGGATTAAAGTGCGCCTCAGAGGCTCTTTTCGTGCACTTGGCACATATCGTTGAACTTTTTAGGTTCTACGACATGCCGGTTTCCTCACGATGTGTTCCTTCACCGTTTGAGAGTACTGGTATAGCGCACATCAATTTTTCGAACAGAAAAAGCCATTGTACACGACTGGATTCGAACCTACGACCTAGGAAACGGAAGGCAGGGCCACTACCACTAGACCACCAGTCCTCTCATGTTTCAAAGTTAGTTTAAAGCCTCAGTCTCAGTCTCAGTCTAGTAAATAATACAAATTATGTTCACGGTTCTAATCAGCTTGGTAGACAACCGAAAATCTGTAATTACTTTGATCTTTTTGAGGATGTCTTAGAGTAAGTTTTCTTCTTCTTCTTTGTTTATAGCATGTGACATAATAATGTAAATTTTGCCAGTGTCAAGTGTATATATTTGTTTATAGTCAAATTGTTTGTTAATAAAGTCTTAGTCGATGGTCCATTGTCAATTCTAAACGTCACCGTTTAGAATGGCCGTCTAGAATTTTCCTGGGTTTCCTCGTCGTTCAAATCAAATTGCAACTCAATACACATATAATTTAATTGTCCATGCCCGGCCTATGTAGTCACAATTTACTCATTAAAATTCCGCTAAGATTACTAGGTAAAACATGCAATAAAACATGTAAAATATATTGAATTGGCAGAGCCATGTTACTTCATGAAATGACAAACGAAAACTCTCGAGTAAGTGGTCAAAGGCACTGTTGTTATTGTGATTATGTTTGTCTAATGTTATCATATATATATAGTCTACACAAGGAATGAAGTTTCAGATGAAATAGCCAAATAGCCACATTGAAGTACGAGTAATTTATTCAGTCCGTCATATTGATCCATAGATAGTACATGTAACACAAATATTTAAAGTTATGGCATTTCACACAGCATCATCTGGCCCCAAAGTAAGCAGAGAGCTTGTGTTATGGGCTTGTGTATTGAGCTGGTGTTGTGTTGTGTTAACTACATGACTAATATACTTATTTTTCGTAAATACATACAAATATCATACATTGAAAAACACCCAGACCCGAGACATATATTTGCAGATTATACAAACAGAGTATGATCCCGAGGAGGGAATCAAACCCACAACATTCTGCGTCTTAGGCGGGCCTTCGCCGACTGTGTCGCAGAGGTTGTCAAAAGCATGTATTAAAAGCTTGCTTATATTTGCTTATATCTAGGTGCGATTGGCTTAAATATTAGTGTGAGTAAATACAATATAATTGGGCATTTGTTTTAGCGTTTTTGTAAATAATTAGTACAAAGGGGTAAAATGGAGTGTCAAAGTTTATATAGACACTTGGGATTAATTAAGGTTAACATAATAAAAAAAAAACGTTCCAATTAAGTCCTTAAAAAAATTGGTGGAAAGGACGGATGATGCGATTTGCTTGAAATTTGGTTCAGATACCTCAAATGCAAAATCAATTTAGGGTTTTCAAACTAACCCTTAGACGGGGTTAAATGGGGTGTTAAAGTTTATATAGGCACTTTTTAACGGATGGTGATATTAGCTTGAAACTTGGTACGGTTATTTTAAATACAGAATAAGTTATTTTGAGAAACCTTGAAACAGTACCTACGTACTGTTGTTTCAAGGTTTCTCAAAATAACCCTCAAAATGGGGTTAAATGGGATGTCAACGTTTATATATGAACGCTTTAAGCGGATTTTGTGATTGGCGATTGTACTATGTATTTATTTTGGAAAACTATTTTTTTTTAAATAAGTAGGTACTTTGAATATTTTTCTTGGTTCATAACAGCTGAAATGCTTTAAATAAATGTTAAAAACAAAAAAACCAGATTAAACAAACTTTTATTCCGCGTCGGGAATTGAACCCGTAACATTCTGAGTATGAGGCGAACCTTCGCTCAATGCGCCACAGAGGTCTTCAAATTTAACTACTGTATCTTCCACCACATTTCCTACCTACTGATACTAAATTATACTCAACTATTTTAATTTAACGTCATCATAAAAACACAGGGGTCAAACGGTTATTAATTTGAGACATTTATAAAGTTATTAAAGCAATGGCGCTCATTAGGGGAGGCCTATGTCCAGCTGTGGACTGCTAAGGGCTGATGATGATGATGATGATGATGATAAAGTTATTGACTAACCATAAAAGTCATCTAACGCATACGAAGTCGTGGGTAATAGCATATTTAAGCATATCAAAGGGTCTTTGTTATAAAGCATCTTATGTGAGTAATACATCAGCCATCTAGTTACCATATTACAAGTTATGCTTAGTTTGGGGCTTGATAGTGTTGTGTGCATTGTCCACCAATATTTATTTATTGGCCGAACGAGTGTGAAGTGCGAGCCAGTGTCTCCGTTTCAGCTTAGGCGAAAATGCATTCGTATGTCCGTCTGTCCGGACGGCGTCTGTCCGGATGTTCTCTGAGACAGGTCGCATTTTTCAACGGATTCTCGTGAAATGTTATGAGCAGGTTCTATAAGTAGGTATATAGATTTTTTTTCGATTCAGTTTTTGGAAACGTAAAAAAAAGTGTATTTTAGTCATTTCGAAAAACATTCCGAGGTGTATAGCTCACAGAGCCACTAGTTTATTTATCTAAGCATATAATTTTTGATAGCATTTGATTAAGAATTGACATAAAATATTTGCTCATTGGTTCGATTCCCTCCTACCACATTTGTGCGATAAACTTAGACGTTTGTTCTGTATGTGAGTGTTATTAAATATCATAAGTACATATATAAAATATATAGTAAAAGTCAAGTCAAAGTCAAAAGATATTACTTTGAAACGTTTTACATACTAGGTGAATTTAGGTGCCAATTCCTCCTAACCCAAGCCCGAGAAGAACTGGCAAGAAACTCGTCCTGGTCTTAGCGCTTTTTCGCAATATCCATCTTATAACTACCTTAACTACGAAAAACGAATACAAGAGAGTTTATACATTTCAAATGTGTCAGTTCACTGTCTAAGGGCAGATCGATATCAGGCCATGCATTGCTATTAATAATATAGTAATTTATAATATAATACGCTTTCTTCAAAAGACTACCCTTTATATAAGCTTTAAATTTCTTAATAAGTATAAGTATTCCATCTGTCATCTGGTCGCAATAATAAAAGTTTTGCTTAGTTTGGGGCTATAATGATGTTGTGTGCGTTATCCACCAATAGCAATAGCATGTAAGACGATTCAAAGATCTTGTGATTGTATTGAATGTAATAGTTTTGAATATGAGTTTGTTTTTATGTTTTTATAATACAAACATTAGTAATTGAACTCAAAGGCATGTCTCGAAACCCGTACAATTTGTTTTATTCCCATGCTGATACCGTGTGCCGCTAGACACACGTCACATCGATAAGTACGCATCGCTAGCTATCTATCACGAGGCAGTAGTAACTACTGGTAATCTGCGACGGTGCAATGTGCCGTGCCTGAGCGATGGCTCGATCGAATAACGAAATAGTGCCCTATATCAAACGCTTGGTTATTGAGTGTTGCGTATCGGAGACATCGTGGTTGGGAGTGTGCCGTTTTGTCACAGCAACGGTTTAGGGTTGGGATGGAGGAAGTTGAAACGTTTCGTATTTCTTCATCATTATCCATAGATTGCTGGTTCAAATCAAATCAAATCAAAAAATAAAAAATATTTTTATTTTAGTTAGTTACATATACACAAATGGTAGGGTTGAGATCTCTTTTTTTAAGTTTACACCTGTGTTAGAAGACTCTCCTCTATTCTGTGGTCTTTGAATTGTAACATAAATAATACAGGAAAAATTTATGATGACAATCTATCTATCTAATCTAATCTAATACAAGCAATTCTTGTATATATTATATAATCTGAATCTCGGAAACGGCATCAATAATTTCCATGAAATTTAGTATGCAGGGGGTTTCGGGGGGCGATAAATCGATCTAGCTAAGTTTCATTTTTTGAAAAAGTCGTTTTATCCGTTATTTATACCGAGCAAAGCTCGCTCATCCAGGCACTAATAACTAATAACTTCAGGTACACAAATACACTTAATAATAGGATTTAGAATTAG
Source organism: Lampropteryx suffumata (assembly GCA_948098915.1). Classification (NCBI taxonomy): domain Eukaryota; kingdom Metazoa; phylum Arthropoda; class Insecta; order Lepidoptera; family Geometridae; genus Lampropteryx; species Lampropteryx suffumata. The sequence continues at coordinate 1,650,810 of OX402551.1, forward strand.
ACGACCTCTGTGACGCAGTGGGTTAAGATCCGGCTGAGACGCAGAAGGTTGCGGGTTCGATTCCCGCCGTGGGACAAATGTTTTGTACGATCTGCAAGTATTTGTCTCGGGTCTGGTTGTGTCTATGTAAAATATGTATGTATTAAAAAAAAGATATATAAGTAGTATGAGTCATGTGGTACCCATAACACAAGCTCTGCTTACTTTGGAGCCAAATAATGCTGTGTGAAATGTCCGGGATTATTTATTTAGGTATCAATTTGCAGTAATATCTAACTTAAATAGGTAGGTACTTATATAATAATTATGTAGGTTTGATAATGGGTAGGTACAGAATAATGATTTTGCACAAAGCAAGTTTCCTATAAAAGTACAAAGAAAAGTTGGTAAGTGTACGAGTAGGTATCAATCATGTCAGTGAATAAAGATGACAATGGTGGCAATTCGGTTGGTTCATTTCTAAGATTAGGAATTGTCTAAAATATATTTTAGTAAGTCATAGCATTTGTAAAAGCTATTCGGTTGGCACCATCTAACTAAATAAGGAACGCTTAATCAACTAGACAAAATTAAATTGGGATAAGTTGGTAACAGCAGAATACCAATGTTTCATTTGACAGTCTAAACCTAATTTTACCTAAAATTAGTTAGGTTGGTGCCAACAGAATTGAGTCCAATATATTTAATCAATTCATTAGACAGAGTATGATTGTATAGAGACTTGGATTCTGTATGGTGGGAATCCTAGGTCTCTTAATTATATGGTGATGGGGAGACGAAATGAGAAGTCAAAAGTTCACTGTAGATGGTTGTATATTGAACTTTACACGGGTATAGATTTTGAAAAACATTAGGTTTATTTACGAATAATTTTGTCGATGAAGGCACCGACACTGTTTCGATTCATCTAGAGAATCTTCATCAGGGTGAGTTTGATCCGCGGTTTGCTCGTTGCCGCTCGTGTTTTGCACCCTAGAAACACACGGTTCACATTGATCCATGGAAAGGTTATTATAGAGAGTATATTAAACTGATATAAAGGTAATATATTAATTGGTAATAATTTGACTGTTATTAAATGTTATGGTTTATGATGATGGGGATGGTGATGACGCGGTGATGATGAGTCATTCATCACCATCTGGGTCAGCAGATGGAAGGAAATAGTGCATATTTGCTTGTAAGGCGTAAACATAAAATTGCTGTGTGTAAACCCGAAAAGATGCTCTTTATCTTTAACCTTTCAATTTATTCCCGATGTTACGGTTGTGTTGTTAAAAACCTGACGTGCTAATCAGTTCTATATTTAATGTATAAAAATAAATTTCTGAAAGAATCAGTTGATTAATAATCCCTATCCACATATTTATAATGAATTGAGTTTACTTTATGTTCGTTTTGCTACATGAGCGCTACGAGAGTGCTACGGCGTAGCGAGTCATATGCCAGTAAAATTAATTTTGCTTTAACTTTGCCAATGAAACTGCTGACGTAACTTTGTATTAAAATTATACTTTCTTTATCCCAGTGATTTTTGTATTGAAAGTCAAGTCAAACACGATCCATTCAGGTCGTCAAAATAGATTCATATTATAATATACTTACCTAAATCCTGTTCCGTTGCAGCACTGTAGTAGTATCTTAGTTCGTAGTAGGACGAAGTGTAGAAGGACACGTAAAAATATTCTAAATCTCCAAATTTATTATGCAAAAAAAAAAAATGGTGGGAAAAAATATAATAAAAAAAGATAATTAAAAAATGTATAAAAATGTATTTAACAATATCTCGTGTAGGGATTGTATCAGTCATAATCTATACCTATAAAAGAGCTTAACCTGACTGACTGACTGAATCATCATCGCCGAGCCGAAACCGCTGAAGCTAGAAAGCTGAAATTTGGAAGGTATCTTAAATTAAGACGGGATTTTTTTTAAATTCAACCCCTAAGAGGGGTGAAAACGAATGTATGAAGCTTTTTAACGCGTGGTGAGATTTGCTAGAAACTTGAAATGCATAAATAAAATGCAAAATAAATGGATACGTGTTTCAGGATTTTTCAAAATAACTAACAAAGGGGTAAAATCAAAGTTTTTAACGGATGGTGTGATATCTTCTAAGATACTTGGTTTGGATACTAAAAATGCAAAATAAATGGACACATGTTTCAGGATTTTTCAAAATGACCCTCATAAAGGAGTAAAATGTGGTGTGAATGTTTATATGGAATTTTAATGGGTGGTCAGGTGATTGTTTTGAAACTTATCAATAAAATTTGGCAAGGAGATAAATTGCATCCTGGGGAAGGATTAAAGCTAAAATTTCTTTAAAAAAATAGCGAACGGAGTCACGAGCAACAGCTAGTACACCATAATACAAGTTATGCTTAGTTTGGGACTAGATGATATTGTATAAATTGTCTATCAATATATATTATTTATTTATTTAGACCTAGAAAAATGTGTAATAGACTACTCTCTACTTAAAATAAGTTTATGTGAGAATACATTCAAGTGTACTCACCGGGTGGTCTATTGACTCTGTCTACAGAATTAGCTACATACTAAAGTAGTAGTAATATATTGGGAACCCACCCAGAGGTGATGGACTCGTGCCTGGCAGATATATTTTTGCTTAGATCGACATTAATATGCCAACTCTCGATCACACTCTGGCACCACGATTCATCAGGGCGCGAGCTTTAGACAGAGTATCGTGTTCTTTAAAGAATGTTCCACGGAGCTTCTTACGATGGTGTTCCTTGTAGGATGAAACTACTTATTCACTTATTGTATTCGTAAGAACTTTGTACTGACAATAATCAGGCTGCTTAAAGCATAAGACCTAAAGAGATAAAAGTAATTTTAAGATTACAATTATCCTAAAGAAGGAATTCCAAAGATTTTACTCCTAAGGTGTATTTTTACTAACTTGGTGGGTTATTAGTTACTAGAAAAACATCAAAACCTCTACGAGTTCCGTCAGCATAATTTGGCATAGTAGACGGAAAGCCAGTGTTGCCAATGCCAATAAGTATTGCAAACACACACATAATAAAATAATATTAAATATTGGTGGACAATGCATATAACACCACCTAGCCCCAAACTAACCATATCTTGTATTTTGGCGACAAGACGACTAATATAATATATATATAATACTTATGATATGGTACTAGCTGTCCCGTTTCAAAAAGAATAATATATCACTTCAAAGCACTTGATTCTGCTTCTATATGACGCAATTATTAATGAACGTATAATGACAATTGTCATAAACCGAACGTCGTCAAAGCTCGTATCAAAGCACTTCAAATCTATTATTTTTTTGCTATTTCTGAATGTTTTAATAACTATTCTGCTATTCGGTCTAGCGGTTCTCGAGTTATAAGCGGCGTAACTAACATTACTTTGTTTTATATATATAGATAAATACATACTTATGATACTTTGTAATATCTAGATGTGTCTAGATGTGTTCTGTGGAACAAACACCTATGTATATCACACAAATGTTTATCTTGGGTGGGAATCGAAACCTCAACCTACAGCGCAGAAGGCAAAACTACTACCAACTGAGTTGACAGACCAATAAATATATACATAGGTACATAGTTACAAATGTACTATCAGTAAACCTCAACAAAGCTTAAATCGTATCTCCAAACTACGCTGTAATTGTACCCAATAACAATAATTACTAAATCACTTATCATCCTATTTAGTTCGGTCCAGCAACAAAGCCAGTCCCCTGGGTCCATCAATCTCCGCGGACTGTCCGAGCTGTCATAACTCTGGACTATTTGATTAATTTCGAGACCCCAGCAAACTAGCAGGGCGGGCCTCCAAAGGGAGATGTGCGATAGAGTTAATTTGTAGCGGTTGAGTACCTCCGAGAATTATTGTTTCAGACAGATATGTGCTTCACTGACGCAATGGTTGACCTACGTTTGTCGAGGTAGGTAGCGATTTTTATTCTCGAAAATTTTTGCTATTGTTAGTGTTGATCAGGTTCTGACTCTCTGAGGCGCACTTTAATCCTTTACCACACTGGTTAGAAATAACTAGTGACACGATACAAAAAAGATTAATAATAAAAATTATAATGCTGGATATTTCACACAGCACCTAGCCCCAAAGTAAGCAGAGCTGTTGTTGTGGGAACCACATGACTCAAATGATATTTAAATAATTTCATTTTAAAATAGCAAACACTCAGACATTAGACAAATATTTGCAGATCATACAAACATTTGTACCGAGGAGAGAGTCGAACTTGCAAACTTCTGAGTATCAGGCACGCCTTCACCCACTGCGCCACTGATGTTGTCTAGATTGATCAGCTAATTATTATTAATGTCAGCATTAGTAAGATTAGTAAGATATTTTTTAGCGTCTTTGTAGTGAGTTAAATTAACTTACGGGTTTCCAATAAGGACGAGTATGATAGTTAATGCGGCCATGTTTTTTGTTATATCTTTTGTCTTCTAGTTATAAGTTACTAAAGACAAACCACCGTGGCAAACCAGAGCATCGAGCCAATGATAAAACCTTATAATCGAAATGGCTGTTCACTTACGGCAACCATATTCTCGCTGTACTTTTTAAAATCATGTTAAGCGTCGAGGCCCATTTTTGGATGAACAGAGATGCCAACACGCAAAATACCAAATTTAGGACGATTCGAATGCACATGAGATCCACCAAATGGCAATACATCCGTAGAAAGTCACTGTTTAGATTGTGGGCCGGCGGCTTCATCCGTTTATACTTCTTTAAAAATGATTCTACACGAGCGATTTTAGAGCATTCTGATCTCCCGCATAGGTTACTTGAATTGGTCTCCGAGATCGTGCGATTGAACCCCGTTAGGCTTTTCCTTGTAGGTTTTTTCATTAAATTGTATGTATTTCTACGCTAATGAGTTACAAACAACAGATGTTCAAAGTCAAAATACCTAATGCCATCGTTCAAATTCATCCTGATCTATGCGCTAGAGTCATCGAAGTTGGACCACTCGCATGCGCACCACCCAGCGAAACCGCAGCGGTCGTTTTAACGATGTAATATTTTGAAAATAATTACATTGATAGGCATAACAAATAAAATAAAAATATTGACAACTCAATAAATTTTAACATTTAACCGTCTATTCAAAAACTCTTTGAACAAATTCTAACTGTGGCATAATACATAATAATAGTTTGAAAAAGTTCCTGCTACAGTTACAGAACTTTTTTTTGTATCATACATAGACCTGCGTTTGACCACTATCTCGCCTGATTAAGCTACGATGGGGCACTCAGATCTAGAAGACACCTATGTACTCTTGACTTACAGAAACTAAGATTGTAGTTTTCAGGAAATACAGACGACGGCCAAGCATTTCAATCCTTGGCTGGTACGCATTATAAATGGAAGCAAAGCACTTTGTTCGTAAGGGTGGTAGACTGATAAGGTATGGATGGTACTGAGCGGTACGTCTGCTTGTCCAGTTGTGAAAAGGAGATGGTTGAATTAGATCATGCAATTCCTAGGCACTTTCTCCGAAACGTATTTCTATAATACAAGCTATGCTTAGTTTGGGACTAGATGGTGTAGTGTGCATTGTCCAGCAATATTTATTTATAATATATTTATTATTTATCTAGGTGCAGATAAATACATTTTTACTTTACTTCACGGGTTAGGCTCTCTCGGCACTGGACTACCGTCATTACGAAACAGCAAACTAAGGGGACTTATTGTTTTCACAAACTGATTTATCATTCCAGTCGTTAACAAGACGCGTCCTGGACATCATCGACCAGCCAACTAAAAAGCCAACTTGATATCTGTACCTACCTACTTTGAAAAAAACAATAATAACGCTTCAGCTTAGAGAGGTGATTATTAATTAGATGTGTTTGAAATATCAGCGTAAAATTGTATAGAAATTGTGCTTTTGCTTCAAAACTGGATAGTTCCGCTTCCGTGTCTCCGTTTCAGCTTAGACAAAAATGATGTCTGTCCGAGCGGCGTTCAGCGGGCTTCTGTCCTGATGTTCTCCTCTACAGATCGCATTTCTCAACCGATTCTCGTGAAATTTTGTGAGCAGGTTCTATAACTAGATAATTAGATTTTTTTGTCAATTCTGTTTTTGGAAATTTCTCAAAATGTCAGAGATATGGAATTTGAAAACGTAAATTTTCAGTCATTTCGAAATATGTTCGCGAGGACTCTACAGCTCACAGAGCCACTTGTACAAAGAAACCCCCATAATCATGTGTTTTCATCACTATTGGTTTCTTGTGGGTTCGAATATGTCATGGTAAAAACATTGTGTGATGAACATACATATGTGTATGTTCTGTGTCTGAAGGTTATAAAAAATCGTAAGTACGTTATACAAAATATTTTATAAGTTATCTGGTTCCCATATTAGCTATGCTTAGTTTGGGGCTATATGGTGTTGAGTGGGTTAAATTTATTTATTTTATTTTGCGATCCGCCAATCAGGCATACGGTCCACATATACTTACTATCGTGTGCTTAGAAAAGAATATATTAAAATAGAATATGGTTTATTTGACACACAACACGAAAAAAAGGTACAGACAGAGAGTACACAATGGTTATTGTAACCCATTGCCGCTTGCAAATAGCAGAGGTATTACACGCGCGTTGCCGACTCTAATGTTATTTTTTTATTTGAATTCGTCCCGTAATTTTACTTTGCTTGGCTATGGTGCCTTTCAAACCTTTACGCCTATTAGGAGTTTCGATACTTTATGGAAATAATATAATGTTTCGTTTGCTTCCTAACATTTACGAATGTATTCGAAAAAAGTTTATATACGAATTAGTGCGTTGTGGCAGTACAAGTTCCCATTGACGTTTACGAAAATTTTCATAGTATTGTACTCACTGAATAAATAGTAGTGATAGCTTTCAAACATAATTCATTTTTCTCATTGTATCTTTAGACTATTTATTTAGATAGCATTGAGTTATGTTAGCAAGACGGTATCTTGCTTTGAGGTTAGCCACTGAGGCTGAAGAACGTGATCGTCGTGATGAGGAGCGTTAGAGCTAGTTTTAGATGATTACTAGAAATTATCTATTATGACTTCAAAAGTCATCACTGTGCGAGAAACACAGGCACGCTTGACAAATTGATTTGTTATAAAAAATCTTGGTATGTCTTCGTTTTGGTAGTACGGGTTTCGATAGTTAACGAAAACCTGAAAAATATATCGTTTTCATACCTGTAACGCCTCTAGCGGAAACTTTGATGAACTCGATGGACGACATCGTGTATACTTTATTCAAAAAGAATGACTCGTACTAGCAATTTATATGAAAACTAAATGGTATCCAATCCAATTGTTTTACTTTGTTTTTATTTTATGAAAACACGTTGGCAATTCAACCACGTTGAGTTTATAACGAGTTCAAACATAGTTACCTACTTTATTCAACCACAACCAAATATAATGTAAAAGCGCCTTCCGTTCTATATCGTGTAGAGAAATGAAATAATAACTAACCGCGTTTGATTAACCAACCTCAGAAATCCACAGTGGGAATGCATGGTACTGCCAACGACATATTTACACTACATACAAAAAAATGTCTCATATCAGCCATGCTAAACGTTAAAATAGAAGTATAAAGTATGCCCTAAACGGCTAGACAGATTCGGATAAATCTTGGTATAGATATAATAATAATAATATTTTATTTTATTTTTATTTATTCATTGTACAAAATCCACAGCTCTTAAAATAATATACACAAAACTTAGGTATACAACCGACAGCCAGTAACGGATTTACATTATAACTAACAAGAAAACCGACAGTAATCAGGGTGTGATGCTTGTATGTAATTATGTGAATGTGTGTGTGTATGTGTGGTTTGTTTGTGTTAAAAAGAAGAAAATTATACTACACTATGTACACATTATTATTTGATATGTAGGTATATAAACATAGCTACTATATATTGACTCAATACACTTATATTAAACATAAGACTAGTAACCATCTCTCAGCAAACTACCTATCTCGCTCCTACAAACACTCTTACTGCTGTGAAAAATATCGACAGAGGTGAAGCTTTTGTTAAAGGTTCTATGCATTCTACTTACAAGTGAATTAAATAAATTTCAACACATAGGTACCACGCGAACAAAGCCGCGGACAGAAGTCAATGATGATATAAACCAGGGATAATAATCCTACCTCTTTTGATAATAAAATCTGCGTATTTCCTATCCCGTTCCCGATTTTATATTAGAATTCCGAAAAGGGATTATTGCCTGCAAAAAGCACAATCACAGTTCCAATCATAATCAGCTTAACAACCTTTAATTAGCATTAGTTTTGGCACAGGTTTGGATATGGCTAATCTGAATGTCAAAATGGTACAGATTTATTTATAGAACTACCTAGTCCTTTCCATCCTTTCCATCCAAAGGTTGTCAGGAAGAGATCGCTCTCAAGCGATATGGCCGCCCATTGTACCACTTAAATATTTTTACTTTAATTTAATTCTAATATTGTGTTTTATTATATAAGGTGTACAAGAAAGATATATTATATTCTATTCTATTCTAGTATTACTCTATGCACAGACTGCTAGGATGTACTTAATCAAAAACGTTCGTTTGAAAGCACTGTCAAAAATAACGTGATCCCGCTACGTTTGATCAACGTATAATCCAAATTAGAGCTAAATCGTTTCCGTTATAGTGATTAGCGCGTTACGAAATATGTCAAAAATAATGTATTGACTTTGGTTTAGATTTGTTTAAGCATTTGTTCGAACGTTCAAAATTACCGCGGTGGGCCCCCTGGTTATTATACAATAATGACTTCCAATTCTGCTAAACTAATCGCTTTGTTATCATTAAATGTCAATGGCGTCTATTTAAAATAAGAATTAAACAATTAGTAAGTTTTAATTTAATAATGCATTACTGATCACTGTAATTGTAATATACAATAGTATGATGTTTTGATTGTTGTTACGCTACGCTCAATCTTCGTTTCGATCCCATTGAAAAAGCTTTGTTGTTTTTAAGCGATTGGGTAATAAAATCGAACCTCAGCTTTTTGTTGTGGACTGTACGCAAATTCACCGTAGACATCGGGAATTACATTAAAGTTTCACCTGCGCCGCGACCGCGACAAAGTGCGAAGTTGTACTGGACTAACTATTTTACAGTTTAGGAGCAGCTCGTGAAGTTTTTCTCTACATTTAGAATAGGGTTGTCTGTAACCAGTTTAGGAGTTTAAAAAGTTTCTGTGAAGTTTAGTGCCACGGCTACGTGTCTCTGGCTCTGGGGTACTTATTATAGAACCGTAAAATACTAAAGGTTGGTTATGAGTTCAAGATGAGTATAAGATGAGTTCAGAACAGAGAGTTTCAGTGAGATTTATGTCCACGACTTAGAAAATGTACGACGACTCTATTCATAATAAAAATACACTAGTTACAATGTTGTGTGTTCAGAACTTGATTTGAGAAAACCTACCTATTTTATATAACAATAAAATACTTCCGTGTTTCCTATACAATCTGGCAAACAGGCCATTTAAAAAAGATTATTTAAATTAGGCGATAAAACAGAGCCGTATTCCGTTGAGTATGTCGAACAAGTATGGTTCCCAAATTGAATATTTATACTTGAACCACTGCCGTTGCCGCGGGCGGTGCGCAAGGGTGCGTGCACAATGGATCTCACCAACAGTATATACACTTTACAAAAAAGAAAAAAAGAAAATGTTTATGTGACACCAACACAAGGAAGAAAAAGAAAAGGAGTAAGTACATGTAAAAAATAAAATAGGGCAACACTAAACGAGTATATGTACTACTAACTACAGTTGGTATTATCAATCAGTCCTTCCCTGAGAATGCGGTCAAACAGATCCACTCTCAGCTTATTGCTACTCCCAAACATGTTAAGGAAGCGGCGCTAGTTTTCAGACTAGGCCAAACGATTATATAGTAGTATATAAAAAATAAACATTTTTACGCAGCGGGTAAACATGGCCTAAAAAGAACTAGCTTTGACAGTTCAAATCAGATGGATGACGCTTAGCGATAAGATCAGTACGGTCAGCTTAATCAGCGCGACATCACGACTGCCAGAGCATCATAACAAGTAAGTTACAGTTTGCAGTACGTCCATTTTTCAAAATAAGTCGCTACTATAGTAGAACTTTCTCGTGGAATCTATACTTTAGATATCCATTAATGACACAGTATATTCAAATATAAATAAATAAATATTGCTAAACATTTCAAACAGCATCTAGCCCCAAAGTAAGCAGATGTTATGGGAACCACATGGCTGACTTATCTTTACTATCTATCTTTTTTTTTATATATACATATTGTACATTGAAAAACACCGAACAGAAACAAATATTTGCAGATCATACAAATAATTGTCCCACGGCGGCAATCGAACTCACAACCTTCTTCGTCTCAGCGTGCCTTTGCCCACAGCGCAAAGGTCGTCATGGTCTGTCAATAAGTATTCTTACTGATTGACATCTTGACAGCAGCAGGCGGGAACTAGTATTTACCCTGTGGCGAGGGTAGATGGAAATCGGCTGCACAGGTGTTGCTATATTGTTTCGAGAATATTGAATTTCGCCACACTTATTTTACATCCCGAATTAGACGGTTCGACGCCGCGGCCTGCGCATTTGAATAATGTGCTGCGGCGAGTTATTTCAGCATGTAAACGTCTAGCGTTCAGAAAGTTTCAGAATATAGACCTTTTCTTTTCTTCCTATAATGGAATCTGTCTTGTCAAAAAGTGTGTGTGTCAAGTGATTGTTTGATAATAAAGTCGACGGTAATTTGTCAATTTTAAACGTCATCGCGGTTTGGCCGTCTTGAAATTTCTCGGGGTTCCTCGTCGTTCAAATCACATTGCACCATAATACACTTATAATTCAATTGTCCATACTTGTCCTATGTAGTCACAATTTTATTTATTTATTTATTTATTTACACAATAAGATCATAGCATTACAGTAGGTACACCAAGGCGCTATGAAATAACATTTTAACAGAAAAATTTAACACCATAAAATATTTTTACTAAATAATTAATAATAAAAATACTTAAAAAAATAACAAAAAAAAAGTATTAACAGATTGAACTAATTCTACTACTATCAATCGTCTCACAATACCTCAGACATTCTCTGCACACATTCGTCCATCGGTCAGCAAACAGATCACAAGAAGGTGTTGATGCCAGAAGCGCATTTAATAATTTTAGAGCCCGAACAAGAGGCGAGTTGTCGTGCGCGACTGACCGCGCACGACAACTCGCAAATTTTAAAATTCTGTTAAGATTACTCAATAAAATAATGTATGGTTCCCAAATTGAATATTTATACTTGAACCACTGCCGTTGCCGCGGGCGGTGCGCAAGGGTGCGTGCACAATGGATCTCACCAACAGTATATACACTTTACAAAAAAGAAAAAAAGAAAATGTTTATGTGACACCAACACAAGGAAGAAAAAGAAAAGGAGTAAGTACATGTAAAAAATAAAATAGGGCAACACTAAACGAGTATATGTACTACTAACTACAGTTGGTATTATCAATCAGTCCTTCCCTGAGAATGCGGTCAAACAGATCCACTCTCAGCTTATTGCTACTCCCAAACATGTTAAGGAAGCGGCGCTAGTTTTCAGACTAGGCCAAACGATTATATAGTAGTATATAAAAAATAAACATTTTTACGCAGCGGGTAAACATGGCCTAAAAAGAACTAGCTTTGACAGTTCAAATCAGATGGATGACGCTTAGCGATAAGATCAGTACGGTCAGCTTAATCAGCGCGACATCACGACTGCCAGAGCATCATAACAAGTAAGTTACAGTTTGCAGTACGTCCATTTTTCAAAATAAGTCGCTACTATAGTAGAACTTTCTCGTGGAATCTATACTTTAGATATCCATTAATGACACAGTATATTCAAATATAAATAAATAAATATTGCTAAACATTTCAAACAGCATCTAGCCCCAAAGTAAGCAGATGTTATGGGAACCACATGGCTGACTTATCTTTACTATCTATCTTTTTTTTTATATATACATATTGTACATTGAAAAACACCGAACAGAAACAAATATTTGCAGATCATACAAATAATTGTCCCACGGCGGCAATCGAACTCACAACCTTCTTCGTCTCAGCGTGCCTTTGCCCACAGCGCAAAGGTCGTCATGGTCTGTCAATAAGTATTCTTACTGATTGACATCTTGACAGCAGCAGGCGGGAACTAGTATTTACCCTGTGGCGAGGGTAGATGGAAATCGGCTGCACAGGTGTTGCTATATTGTTTCGAGAATATTGAATTTCGCCACACTTATTTTACATCCCGAATTAGACGGTTCGACGCCGCGGCCTGCGCATTTGAATAATGTGCTGCGGCGAGTTATTTCAGCATGTAAACGTCTAGCGTTCAGAAAGTTTCAGAATATAGACCTTTTCTTTTCTTCCTATAATGGAATCTGTCTTGTCAAAAAGTGTGTGTGTCAAGTGATTGTTTGATAATAAAGTCGACGGTAATTTGTCAATTTTAAACGTCATCGCGGTTTGGCCGTCTTGAAATTTCTCGGGGTTCCTCGTCGTTCAAATCACATTGCACCATAATACACTTATAATTCAATTGTCCATACTTGTCCTATGTAGTCACAATTTTATTTATTTATTTATTTATTTACACAATAAGATCATAGCATTACAGTAGGTACACCAAGGCGCTATGAAATAACATTTTAACAGAAAAATTTAACACCATAAAATATTTTTACTAAATAATTAATAATAAAAATACTTAAAAAAATAACAAAAAAAAAGTATTAACAGATTGAACTAATTCTACTACTATCAATCGTCTCACAATACCTCAGACATTCTCTGCACACATTCGTCCATCGGTCAGCAAACAGATCACAAGAAGGTGTTGATGCCAGAAGCGCATTTAATAATTTTAGAGCCCGAACAAGAGGCGAGTTGTCGTGCGCGACTGACCGCGCACGACAACTCGCAAATTTTAAAATTCTGTTAAGATTACTCAATAAAATAATGTATGGTTCCCAAATTGAATATTTATACTTGAACCACTGCCGTTGCCGCGGGCGGTGCGCAAGGGTGCGTGCACAATGGATCTCACCAACAGTATATACACTTTACAAAAAAGAAAAAAAGAAAATGTTTATGTGACACCAACACAAGGAAGAAAAAGAAAAGGAGTAAGTACATGTAAAAAATAAAATAGGGCAACACTAAACGAGTATATGTACTACTAACTACAGTTGGTATTATCAATCAGTCCTTCCCTGAGAATGCGGTCAAACAGATCCACTCTCAGCTTATTGCTACTCCCAAACATGTTAAGGAAGCGGCGCTAGTTTTCAGACTAGGCCAAACGATTATATAGTAGTATATAAAAAATAAACATTTTTACGCAGCGGGTAAACATGGCCTAAAAAGAACTAGCTTTGACAGTTCAAATCAGATGGATGACGCTTAGCGATAAGATCAGTACGGTCAGCTTAATCAGCGCGACATCACGACTGCCAGAGCATCATAACAAGTAAGTTACAGTTTGCAGTACGTCCATTTTTCAAAATAAGTCGCTACTATAGTAGAACTTTCTCGTGGAATCTATACTTTAGATATCCATTAATGACACAGTATATTCAAATATAAATAAATAAATATTGCTAAACATTTCAAACAGCATCTAGCCCCAAAGTAAGCAGATGTTATGGGAACCACATGGCTGACTTATCTTTACTATCTATCTTTTTTTTTATATATACATATTGTACATTGAAAAACACCGAACAGAAACAAATATTTGCAGATCATACAAATAATTGTCCCACGGCGGCAATCGAACTCACAACCTTCTTCGTCTCAGCGTGCCTTTGCCCACAGCGCAAAGGTCGTCATGGTCTGTCAATAAGTATTCTTACTGATTGACATCTTGACAGCAGCAGGCGGGAACTAGTATTTACCCTGTGGCGAGGGTAGATGGAAATCGGCTGCACAGGTGTTGCTATATTGTTTCGAGAATATTGAATTTCGCCACACTTATTTTACATCCCGAATTAGACGGTTCGACGCCGCGGCCTGCGCATTTGAATAATGTGCTGCGGCGAGTTATTTCAGCATGTAAACGTCTAGCGTTCAGAAAGTTTCAGAATATAGACCTTTTCTTTTCTTCCTATAATGGAATCTGTCTTGTCAAAAAGTGTGTGTGTCAAGTGATTGTTTGATAATAAAGTCGACGGTAATTTGTCAATTTTAAACGTCATCGCGGTTTGGCCGTCTTGAAATTTCTCGGGGTTCCTCGTCGTTCAAATCACATTGCACCATAATACACTTATAATTCAATTGTCCATACTTGTCCTATGTAGTCACAATTTTATTTATTTATTTATTTATTTACACAATAAGATCATAGCATTACAGTAGGTACACCAAGGCGCTATGAAATAACATTTTAACAGAAAAATTTAACACCATAAAATATTTTTACTAAATAATTAATAATAAAAATACTTAAAAAAATAACAAAAAAAAAGTATTAACAGATTGAACTAATTCTACTACTATCAATCGTCTCACAATACCTCAGACATTCTCTGCACACATTCGTCCATCGGTCAGCAAACAGATCACAAGAAGGTGTTGATGCCAGAAGCGCATTTAATAATTTTAGAGCCCGAACAAGAGGCGAGTTGTCGTGCGCGACTGACCGCGCACGACAACTCGCAAATTTTAAAATTCTGTTAAGATTACTCAATAAAATAATGCAATAAAACGAGGAAAAATATTAATTTCGAAGTGCTATGTTACTTCATGAAGTGACAAACGAAGAATTCTGGACCCTTTCGATGAGTACATAAATTCTGAAAAATGTATTCACGACTATGTAATTAAGTCAATATCAATAGTGTCTACATAATGTAAAGCAACATAATGCTGAGTCGGACACCAATTTGTAGCAGCACACTTCACACTCGTTCTTTAATATAGATAGTCTTTTCTGTTTTTAAAGATTTTTTAAACTAACGCGATCAGAACACATTATTATAAATATTTAAAATAATGTTTTCTAATAATAATAATAATAACCGGACATTTCACACAGCATCATCTGGCCCCAAAGTAAGCAGAGCATGTGTTATGTGTACCACATGACTGATATACTTATATACTTTATTTTTTTTAAATACATACATATTATACATAGAACCCTACACCTGACACCTAGACCCGAGACAAAAACTTGCAGATGATACAAGCATTTGTCTCGCGGCGGGAATCGAACCCGCAACCTTTTGCGTCTCAGCCGGACCTAAGCCCACTGCGCCACAGAGGTCGTCGTTCTGTTTTTATTTGTTTTTTATTTCGAGTTTACCTTTTTAGAGTTCGAAAATACCCTTATAATTTAGCTATGTAAGTCTGTCTATCTATCTGTACGACCCTAATCTTGTTCTTGATGGCAGCATTATTAGTTTTATCGTGATTAAATTTTGCACGGAAAAACTAATTAGTAACCCCTACGAAAATATGAAATAAAAACATCAAAATAACGATTTTCCTTCTCATCTTCTCATTTTTAAATATTTTACCATCTCATCGTGCGGCATATCTTTGTATATATATTTTAATAAAAACATACTTCAAACCAGATATCTATATATTAATACGTGAAGCAAAAACTGTGTACCCCTTTTTACGAAAATTGCGCGGACGGAGTATGAAATTTCGCACACTTAAAGATTATATAGAAAAGAAGTGCAGAATGCATATTTTTTATAAATTATGCATAAAAAAATACATTTAATGTAATTATGGTCGAATTTCGACCAATGGGCGATCACTAGTACAGATAAATATGTATAATAATAATACCGGACATTTCACACAACATCATCTGGCCCCAAAGTAAGCAGAGCTTGTGTTATGGGTTACCAGATGACTGATATGCTACTTAAATACATTTTTTTTCTTTTTCTAAATACTTACTTATTTTACATAGAAACACCCAGAACCGAGACAAATATTTGAAGATCATACAAACATTTATCCCGCGGCGGGAATCGTATCCGCAAACTTCTGTGTCTCCGCCGGATGTTAGCCCACTGCGCCACGGAGGTCGTCTTATTAAGCTTCGAAGTGGCCATTTTTTGATGGAGGTCAGTGTCCCCTCATTCATACTGGTTAAACTGTAGTATGGAGAAACCTGAAACGTTTTACAAAATAGTTGGATATATAATGAAATTACAAGGATAATTATCACGGATAGTAAGGCTTTACTTGATTTTGAGTAACTGCCTGATTTGTAAACCTCATAATAAAAAAAACAAAATGCCCATAATTTTTTTTGGATTGTTGGCACCTAACCACAAGTCCTTCTTATCCACACATGAGCTTGCCCAATTTATTATTCATATTTTTCTCTGCTGTTACAAATAAATGTATTTTCGTTCCTTATTTAAATAAATAAATAATACCGGACATTTCACACAGCATCATCTGGCCCCAAAGTAAGCAGAGACTGTGTTATGACTGATACTTACATACTTTTTTTTTTTGGAAATACATACATATTATACATACAAACATCCAGCCCCGAGAAATACTTGCAGATCATACAAACATTTGTACCGCGGTGGGAATCGAACCCGCAACCTTCTACGTCTTAGTCGGATCTTAGTCCACTGCGCCACAGAGGGCATTATATAACAAACATGTTTAACTCAATGTTATAAAAATGGTACTTTTTACATAATAATAAATAAATAATCCCGGACATTTCACATACCATCACCTGACCCCAAAATAAGCAGAGCTTGTGTTGTGACCACATAACTGATATACAACTTATATACTTTTTTTTCTAATTATATACATTATCATACATAGAAACTCCCAGACCAGATATACATAAACATACATAAAATAGTAGATTGTTGCACCAAGCGCAAAGTGAGTTATTTTGGTTATGTTGGTGCCCGAGCGGAAGCGAGGGCACTGAATTAACACGAGTGCATTAATTACTCTCTTTAGCGAGGTGCAAGGTAATTTACTTTTCTTTCAACTACCAATCTATTTACTGTGAATATACCTACTCAAACTAAAAATATGAAGAATCATAGTTTTACAATGGTAGAAAATGCGCGCCATTTTTTTTTTCCCACCAAGTCGGTTTTATTCAGCCGTTTTTTATTATCAGCCAGTATATAATAATAATAATAATAATAATAATAATACCGGACATTTCACACAGCATCATCTGGCCCCAAAGTAAGCAGAGCTTGTGTTATGGGTACCACATGACTGATATACTACTTATATACTTTTTTTTTATTTTTTTTATATACATACATATTATACATAGAAACACCCAGACCCGAGACAAATACTTGCAGATCATACAAACATTTGTCCCGCGGCGGGAATCGAACCCGCAACCTTTTGCGTCTCAGCCAGACCTAAGCCCACTGCGCCACAGAGGTCGTCTAAGTATCTTTTTGATCGAATGCAAACATTATATATTAAATTTAATGGGAGATATTAAACCTCTGTGTTAAATTTATGTCTAAATAAAAAGTAAAAAACAGTGCAATAATGAGATTTCATATAACATTACTGCACTGTTTTGATTCTATGCAAAAAAGACGTCCTTTGTGAACGGTTTTGTAGTGATTAATGATAACATTACTACGTAGTTAAAATAAAATATCATTGTTATTTTTTTTCTACTTGTTCAATGTATTTATGGTGTGCAATAAAGTATTTTATAATCTTATATTCTACGCCATCATCTCTATTTCACATAATATATACAAATCACGAACACTCCTACAAAACCATCGCCACGCGACGGCTTGCGCTGACAGCTTATAGTGACAGAAACATCTTACTAACTTTCTCTCCTGAAGCAGAAGCAGGTGGTCCTCAAACCGGCAAATTAATCGTGTTTAGTCATTAAGTACAGCAAAAAAGGGGTTAGCATTAAGAAGACGGACAGTACCGCTGCAACTGAGCCTCGCCTGACAATGATTTATTACGTGTTGTGGTTTCCTGTACGTGGAAAAATGTTCTTACTCTCAACATTTGCTGTAAATTCAAAGCAACCCTTTATTTTTATTTAAACCTAAAATTTTGTAGTATGTGCGATTATGTAACGCTTCAGCTGTAATAGACATTGAAGCTGATTGCAATGGCTAGACAGCATTGACTTTATTAGATTAAAGAGTCTTGGATCATCTTTTTGAAGTGATAACTTCTCATGGGAGGGTAAACTGTTTCGTTACGCAACGACGCTAGTCTGTCTGGCCTTTCTCTCACGCATACGGCAGCGGTAGGCTCCTTCTCTCTCACTCTAACCCACAGCGCTAGTTAGATTAGTTTAAGTTATCACTTTTATCGGGCATCTGATTTTAATTTAATATTTTAAATTAATAATTATTACTGTCTGTCGGCTCAGTTGGTAGTAGGTCTGCCTTCTGCAATGTAAGTTGTGAGTTCCATTCCCTTCAAGGACAAACAATTATGTGATGAACATAGGTGTTTGTTCTGTGTCTGGGTATTATAAGTATGTTTTTCAAATATATAAGTATTCTATCGGTCATCTAGTCAGCATAATACATGCTTTGCTTAGGGTTTGTGTGCATTGTCTTTTAAAATAAGTTATATCATAGTTATT
This sequence comes from Lampropteryx suffumata, assembly GCA_948098915.1. Classification (NCBI taxonomy): domain Eukaryota; kingdom Metazoa; phylum Arthropoda; class Insecta; order Lepidoptera; family Geometridae; genus Lampropteryx; species Lampropteryx suffumata. The sequence goes on from OX402551.1 coordinate 1,669,568, forward strand.
ATAAATATTAATCTCTTCCGTTATTGGTATATATATTGATGACTATTTTGTTTATCAATAGTGTTTATCTGGTCTTCACGATACAGGCTTGCCTAGTGTGAAGACCGCTGAAAGGTCTACCTATTTCCAATTATAGCAACATCAAAGTGCATTGTAGATTGTTGCACCGAGCGCAAAGTGACGAGTGCTTAATGCAGAGTTATGTGTTATGTTGGTTATGTTGGCACTTAATTAACACGAGTGCATTAATTACATTCTTTAGCAAGGTGCGTAATTTACTCTTCTTTCAACTACCAATCTATCTACTGTGATAAAATATACCTACTCAAACTAAAAATATGAAGAATCATAGTTTTACAATGGTACAAAATGTGCGCTATTTGTTTTTTTTTCAGCATGCCGGTTTTATTCAGCCAATTTTTTTATTTTCAGCCAGTATCTTTTCAATCTTATGCAAACATTTTATATTAAACTTAATGGGAGATATTAAACCTCTGTGGTAAATTTATATCTAAATAAAAAGTATTAAAAAGTGCATTTATGAATAACAGTGCAACAGTGAGATTTCATATAACATTTCTGCACTGTTTTAGTTCTAAGTAAAAAATACGTCCTTGGTGATCAGTTTTCTAGTGATTAATGATAACATTACGACGTATTTGAAAGAAAAGCATTGTATATGCTATCATATGAATGCTGAAGTAAATATTTTTTCATTTAATTTGTTTTATCTATCTATCAATGCCAAGTTTATATTTTTTGTTATAATTTCGTCACAAAGTTGCAGTTGATCGTCATTTGTCTATTCGTCATCGCAGAGTGATCGTCTAGAGTTTTCTTAGGTGCCTCGCTTGGACTATTTAACTTTGTATATATAATTTAATAAATTGATTTCAACTAAAAAATAAATTTCTTATACAACTAACTGGATAATTAGGAAAAAATAAATAAATAATCCAGTCGCACCCGGCATTGCCAAGTTGTATTGCAATGCTAATTCGCTGATAGAAATAGAAGCCAGCATTCCGGTCACACATGGTCTCTACCAGTCTCTCCACTAGGTCGTTATATATTTTGTGTGTTCCTGATCGCCATGGATGTATAGTTTTCACCCTAAAACGGCTCAAAGATGTAACCCCGATCCAGTTGTACATATCTGCGCCATTTGAAGGACTCCGCTGATATTGCTGCGGAGCTGGTTCGCATTGATGTGGCGGTAAGATGCGACGGTGTGAGCGTATCTACACAGGTAGCACCCCATACTAATAGCCGACTAATCCTCTAAGGGTTGAGTGTCATTCCATCGGGTGTTTGGCCATGATCACGCATCAAACCACTTGGTTCGAGAACAGCTGTGACACTGACGCTGACAAAAGCCTGACGAATGATATAATTTTTTTAATTATGACGGGACACACTTCAGTCTAACACACGATAAAGCGTGGTGATCGTAACGGTCACCGGACATACCACACTGACATCGATGTGCTACTTGATAAGGTGAACAAAAGCGTAGAGAGGTTGGTACCCAAAAAGTGTACCTACTATTTTTAAGACGCATGCAGGCAAAGTCCTGATTCTCACTTCGATTTCTGGCTCTGGCTTCGAGCTTTGGTAGTAACCTTATGTTACTACCAGAGCTTACCTACCTAAGGGTACCACCAGAGCTGGGAACATCGAAGGTTATATGTGAATTTTGGAATAACGAAAATAACGAATAACGAATAAGCAAAATTGTAAAATAACAAAAGCCACATGTGTGTTTCATTTTCAATAACGGTCAAATAAAGCATGAAAATTTTGAATTTTGTATCTTATGTCATCGGCAATAAATGCCACTACGAAATTTCTAATATTGTACAGGATCTATAATAACATTACCTATTGACCATATTTATAGAATCCGGAATCCCTTGGACTATCCTTGGGGTTTTATGAATATAAGTCTCTACCTTTTATCTAAACGAAAATATACCTACATATATGTTTTGTACAACTGTAAAACTTGTAAACCTTGAAGAGTCCGTAGCGAGTCCCTGTGACTCCACTATACAGGCTTTTTATTCCTAGTGTGGGGAACAGATTCATTAAGCGGTATTTTCAGCTCAACTTTCAGCTTAGGCAAAAATGCTTTCGTATGTCTGTCCGGGCCGGCGTATGTCCGATTGTTCTCTTCTACTGCTCGCATTTCTCAACAGATTCTCGTGAAATGTAGTAAACATGTTTTATAACTGTATAGATTTTTATTGTCGATTCAGTTTTTGGAAAATTTTCAAAATTTCAACGTAAAAAAGTTATATTTTAGTCATTTCGAAAAATGTTCGCGAGGTCTACAGCCCACAGAGCCACTAGTGTAATAAAATGTAGAAGTTGTCACTTACCATTAAATAAATAAAAAGGGTTGTAATTGTAAGCGTTATGATCCTTAAAGATGATATGATGAATTCGTGTGTCTCGTTCAGACAATCAATCTTGCTCTCATCTTTTATTTAAAGAAGTGTCTACATTATTTCAAATTATTTTATGTTTCATTTATTAGTTATCTTAGCGTTTTTTTGTATGATCCAACTTATCTACCATGACTATGTAAATAAGATCGATGAAACTTCAGTTTGATGCACGAATTCTATAATATCCGGTGTCCCTTGTAAATATTTCCAAAAGGTACAATGTCTGATTGTTCAAACTCACTCCAGAAATTTCCATTATTTACCCTTTTGATGTGCCTTTGTTTCTGAAACCTGATAGACAGAATATTGGCATTAACTTACTTTGTACTATCGGTTTGTAAGACGGTTTTGCTATTGACATTTGCGTATGTTGATAGCAAAAACCAAATATATTTTTGTTTGTGTTACTTTTAAATACTTATAAAGCGCGAGATTAGAAGTAAATTATACATTAACTTTAAACTTTATTATTTGTTATTATTTTACAAAAATAAAGATAAAACCAGTATTTAAAAGTAAATACTTAGATACCAAGATACATTTTCTTGCGGTAAGATTTCAAAAAAAGCTGATGTGCAGTCAAATTACTATCTCTCATCTAGTTGACATTATATGACGACATGTAAGGCAGGGCAAATAATATTCGTGCAATACGTTTTTTTTATTCTAAAAAATAAAAAAAACCAAACAAATGAATGCTTCTAAATCTTGTTGTTGCCCACGATCATCATTATATAGTAAATATAAAAAATATAGTTTTTCGCGTAAAACTTACACCTACCCATTTTTTTGATTCACGCTTCTTTCACGAGATACGTGTAAAAAGGCTCTTCGTCTATCGAAAGCTAATAAAATAGGCTGTCGACTCCTAAAAAAGGATTTGATATCCCGTATGTTACTTGTATATACGTATGTATATACTCGTATGTTTGAAGAAATTGAGAACCCTTGTTATAGCTGTTCAAGATTACATTTTTCGTACCTATTGTGTCAAATACTAGACGGAAATATTAGTTGTATTTGCGATTATTGCCAGGTACCTACTATATTATGTATTACTAGCTTCTGCCCGCAGCTTAGCACGCATAGTACATACATAAAAAGTAACCTATGTCCATTCCCAAGATACAATCTATATTTATACCAAATTTGATTAATTAAAAAAAAAAAACAGTTCTTTTGATCTGATTGCTACCAAACTTCACAGAATAACCCGCTAGACCAATCTGAAGATTTCCTCAAAACTTCATCGAAATCGGTCTAGCCGTTTCGGAGTCAATAGGGAACATATGTACATACACACATCGCCTTTTATAGGTATAGCTGACATGTTAGTAGCATCCATCAGTAAATTTTTATATTAAATAGAAATCGACATATTTGATTTATAGGAATCTGATGCTTCGTCGATGCTACCCATCAGCTATCCATACCTGATGGACATCGACACTGAAATTTTAATGGAAAATAACAAAGAAACCAGAACTCGAAACCACGACATATGGACCGTAATGCACAGATAGTCTCTATTGATCTAAGGGAAGTGTACTATAAATAGCCTACCTTTTATCAACGCTGTTGAGTGCGGAAGATACCTTAGGTACCTTCGAGATGTTTGCAGATAGCGCACGATCATGAGTGCGCAAGGAGCGGTGACAACACTTCACTCAGGCCACTGGATTACCACCCACATCGACTACTAATGATGGATACGGCAGTATTTGTAATCCCTACTAAAACTAGGGGCTCTGTGAGCTGTAGACTTCGCAAACATTTTTCGAAATGACTGAAATATATTTTTTTACGTATTCATATTCAAATGCTCATGTTGCACCCGTACCGGTACATGTTGGGAGCGATATAATCGAAGTTGTAGACCATTATGTCTATTTGGGTCAGACGATTCAACTAGGCAAGTCCAATTTCGACAAAGAGGTCAGCCGACGAATCCAGCTCGGATGGGCAGCGTTCGGGAAATTAAGGCACATCTTCTCGTTCTTCTCGAATGGCGACCAAGGACAGGAAAACGAAGCGTAGGACGACCCCCCCCCCGATGGACTGACGACATTGTAAAGATCGCAGGAAGTCAGTGGATGGAGAGGGCTCAAAATCGTTCTTCCTGGAAATCTATTGGGGAGGCCTATGTCCAGCAGTGGACTTCATAGAGGCTGTGATGATGATGATGATGATATCTCCGCCATTTAAAAAATATTCCAAAAACTGAATCGACAAATAAATTCTATTTAGTTAATAGAACCTGAACAAAATTTCAAGAGAATCGGTTGAGAAATGCGACCTGTAGAGGAGAACTTCCAGATAGATGCCTGCCGGACAGACATACCTACAAAAGCATTTTTGCCTAAGCTGAAACAGAGCGCGAAGCGCGAACGAGTGGCGCTTCCCGCTTGCTCGGTCAATTATAAATGCGAAAGTAACTCTGTCTATCTGTCTGTCTGTTACGGTTTTACGACTAAGCCGCTGAACCGATTTTGATGAATTTTGGTATAAAGATAGATGGGATCTTGGAAAAGGACATAGCCTACTTTTTATGTAGGTACAATGCATGAAGCCGTGGGCAGCAGCTAGTATAAAATAAATAGGCATTTACATCTAGATGGTTTAAAAAGTGTCCAGTGGACCATTATACTTACAGAACGATGTAGTGTAGGATAGTTTTTAGATGGAACAGGCTTGACCAGCACATATACTTTAATCAGCCGTACCTATCCACAAAATATACATGGTCAATACTTGCGGAGCTGCCTAAGCCGTGGGTTTTGACACCATGTTTTCCTTTATCATTTGAGAGCTTGAAATAAACTGTGGCAAACGGTTATTTTGGCTTGTATTTGACTTGTATTTGATAGCCTTTCGAAGCTTTCAAGGATTGAAATACTTTGTCTGCGTCTGTTTTTCTTGAAAACTAAAATCTGGGCCTCTTTAAGTTAGGAGTAAATCTTCTAGACCTTCATGCTCCTTCGTCGGCCGCATCGTTGCTTACCACTAGGCGAGATCGTTGTCAACGTAAGTCTATCAATGAAAAAAAAGTTGGCACAGACAATGAGGCAAGCTGACAGGGCATGTTTAGGAATGATTTCTGCGGCAGAACAAATGTATCTCACACATTGCGTGTGGTGGTAAAAGTGCCATTGATACCATCAGAAACTTATTGATTGTCTGTGACATTGATGTCAATGATATATGGTACAAAATGCAAATTAGACTACCTTTTATTAAAGAAGCCTAGAGTAAGGTCATAAAAGAACTCATAAAAGTTTGTGTAAAAGTAGCATACTGCAGTTACAATGTTTAGCCAAAAGCTCAGCATGTTTAACTGGAACTTATGCATTGTGCTCGTATATTCATGCGCTTACGGTCTTAATTCATACGAAAGCCGACTTCACTGCGCTAGCCAGGGAGGCTTATGCATCGCCTATAAAATACCACATCCAAAGAGTAAGCTATTGCTTGTGGAATCTCGGCGCAATAGATTATAACAACCGGCCTAGATAATTTAGCCACAGGACGCGAATTCAATTCAATTCAATTCATTTATTTGTCAGAATGTAGGTTTACCACATTGTTATAAGTGTCAGTACAATCTTACCTTAACTAGGCATGCAAATTTATTATATTTAGTTACAAGTAACTGAGGTCATCGTTCAAAAACTCGGTGATACTATAATAACTCTTTTCTACAAGAAGTGCCTTAAGCTGATTTTTAAAACTTAACAATTGATTACCTTTTATGCTCTCTGGTATCTTGTTATATATTTTTGGAGCCATACAGTCAACACTATTATGCAATAGCGCTGTATTAGATTTTGCAAGGCAAAATTTGTTTCTACTACGGGTATTTAAATAATGAATGTCAGAAAATTTACTAAATTTGTTTATGTTATGTTTTGCAAATAGGGTCATTTCAAATATCTATAAGCTAGGTAATGTCAAACTTTAATTAGATTTAAAGTATGGCACACAGCTGTCAGTATTTTTTAGATTAAATATAGATCTTATACATCTTTTTTGCGCAGTAAAAACGTCCTGTTTGTTTTACCTTGTTTGTTTGTTTGTACCCCAGAAAATCAGGCCGTATCTCAATAATGAAGCAACCGAGCCGTGGTACGCAGTTAATGTTGTATCTTTGCTTGCTACTCTTGATAAATGACGTAGTGCATAAGCAAGGCTATTAATTTTTTAAATTATGTTTTCAGTGTGGATTTTTCATGTCAATCCTTTTTCTATATGTAGATCTAAAAATTTTTTTAGATTGTTAGCATTTAACCACTCTACACTTTTTTTAAGAGTAGTGTTAATATTATTTTCATAATTTGAGTCTTCTTTTCGTCAGCAAAGAGTACCATCGGATGACTCACATGCTTAGGAAAATCATTAATGTAACACAAAATAATAATGGTCCTAGGACACCTTGTGGCACGCCATACAGATTGTTTCGAAGAGAAGACCTATATTTTTTATTTTTTTTATTTAACAAAAATTAAAATGTACATTACACTTAAATAATAAACACCTTAAAAACCTAAATGTGGTTTGTCTAAGGTGTAGTATTCCTCTATGACATAATAGTATAATATATATGTAAAAGAAATATGCCGTAAACAAGTTACAAATTACGAAAGTATACAAAAATAATGCATATCTATTACACGAATAAAGAATAGTAACTATAGTATGGCGAGAATGAAAATTCTCAATTAAAAGTTGCATTTTTACTCTTTCGTGCACAGGAATTACGCGACAGTACTTTAACAGACCATCTGAGTCATTAATATATTTATATCTTATTTTTTTGGGTACTATATTTTTCAATATTTGTATTTGGAGGTTAAGAATTCTGTCCAAATACGTATGTAATGTGCGACCGTAACTACTTAGTCTCTTCTAATTCTTTCTTCTATTTCTCTTCTAACCTTGAATTTATATTTACTCGAGTTATTACTTGATTTCTATTAGATAGGTATGATTTTATTAAATTCAGAACATTACCCCTGATTCCATATTGTTCTAATTTATATATAAGTAACATGTGATCTACACAATCAAATGCCTTAGACATGTCCATATTATCTACTACCTTATCTAAGAAATCAAATATAGCTAAGTTGATCGATTTTCCCTTTCTAAACCCTTTTTGCTGATCATTTAGTATGCATTATTTTTCTAGGTAGCCATAAAGACTATCATAAATTATTTTCTCAAAGATCTTAGATATTATTGGGATAAGTGCTACTGGTCTATAATTTGCCACCTTATCTTTGTCTCCATTTTTAAACAATGGTTTAATTATTGAAGTTTTGAGAGGAGTTGGGAAAATACCAGATTCAATACATAAATTAAAATAAATATATAAATAATCCCGGACATTTCACACAGCATCATCTGGCCCCAAAGTAAGCAGAGCTTGTGTTATGGGTACCACATAACTGATACTACATATATACTTTTTTTTGTAAATACATACATATTATACATAGAAACACCCAGACCCGATACAAATACTTGCAGATCGTACAAACATTTGTCCCGCGGCGGGAATCGAACCCGCAACCTTCTGCGTCTCAGCCGGGTCTTAGCCAACTGCGCCACAGAGGTCTTAAAAAATAAAATTTAAATTAAATTAAATTAAATTAAATAAATAAATTTTGAAAAATAAAACTTAAAGGGAAACATATTATATCTGCCACATATTTAACTATCGATGTCGATATTTCATCAAATCCAACACTCTTCGTGTTATTTAGACTACACACTCTTTTAAATATGTCTAGTGGAAAAACGGTAGCAAGAAACATCGAAAAGCATCGTCCATGCATTTTATACATGGTTTTATATTCATTATGATTGAAAGTCATGGAATTGGATTGTATATGGTCAATGAAATAATAATTAAAAATATTTGAGATGTCTGTTGGATTATAATAAGTTGAGATGAAATGATTTATATATGAAATCTTTAAATACATTTTTATTTTTATTAATAATTTGCCATGTAGCATTTGATTTGTTTTGTGATGATTTGATAAGATAGTCATTTTGTGATTTTTTTGTTAATCTAATAATTTTTTTAAACAATTCATAATACGATTTTAAGTTGTTTTTATTCATGTCCGTCGGGTTATTTCTATATTGCCACAAAAGTTGCCTTTTTCGTTTACTGCATATTTTAACACCTCTTGATACCCATTTGTTCTTTTTTTATTACTGAAAACAATTCGTCTAATTGGAAAACAGAGATCATAAAAGAGTTTCAATATGTCTAGAAAACAGTTATATGCAATATTTGCATCAGTTGTTTCATAAATTTCCGAGAAACTCAAGTTCCTAAGGGGGTGCCTTAAAAAAATTTAACCATATTTTCTTTACAGTAATCTATCGTCTAAGAGCTCAACTTGAATGTAATTTTTACTGGACATTTAAATAATAGTCCACATTGGTCTGATAGAGCTTACTCAACGACTTCACATTTTGCACCTCTGATATTGTGTATAATATTATCAATACAGGTCATTCTACTAAGCCTTGTTGGTACCTTAACTGAGAACCTTAAATTATAACTAGTGATTAAATCGATAAATGATGATGTTTGTGTACAATTGTTTAAAATGTTTGTATTGTATTGGTGACTACCACATAGTAGGATTTTTTTATTTGAGTTCTTGCATACTTTACATAATACATTTCCTAATATCTCAAGAAACAATGAATAGTTTTTATATTTAGGGGTTCTTTAGAGTGCAATGATAATTATGCCATGTTTTATTAATTCAATAGTACAACATTCTACCACCTTTAAAATTGACAGGTCTGATACGTAATCAATAATTTTAAATTTATGATGATTGCCTACAATAATGCATGCACCACCTTTCCTATTTTTTCTATAAATACAATTTGTTAACCGATAGTTTGGTAAATGGAGTGTGTTTTCATCACCTTCTCTCATATTATGTTCATATATACAAATAATGTCAACTGTTTTTCCTAAATCGTGAAGCCTGTCAAGTTGTACCAATAATAGCACCATTCATCAATCTCAGAAATTCGAAATCTCAGAAACCACCGAACGGATTGGAATGAAATTTGGTATGCAGCTTCCTCTAGGGCCGTAGGTGCTCACTAAAAAAGGTTTTCAAAAAAATCACTCGGGATCATGGTCAAACTGCGAAAACCGCAATTATGCTTTGAAATTTTTCCGAAACATTTATTCGTTTAATTTTATTATCTTCCTACTTTGTATCTTCCACGCGGGAAAAGCCGCGAAACAGCTAGTGAATAATACATTGGACAAGCGCATTTGACCACGCACAGTAAAGGTCGAAGTCAAAAGTATAGGAATGACTACTGGTAAGTTTCTAAACAGATTCAACACCATCCATTTAGTAAAATGAATTGCTAGGCGTTTACTTATGATATTAAAAACTTGTCAGGTACCTGGATCCACCGGTTTAGACAGTAGGTGGACAGGACGTCGGCACATTGAAAAATTACGACTTCAAAACTTAACAGGGCTCTGATTTGAGACGCACAGACAGACCAACAGACAGACGGACATAGTGAAACTAAAAACATCCTTCTGGACTTCGAAACCCTAAAAAGGGTTGCGTATTTTGATCAGGCTGTACAGTTTTTATATATTAACATGTCCGGTAGATGATAGGTCCCTGCGAGCGACCGGTGCTCCGATACGATGCTGGCGAGCCACTCACGTAATCTGCCCTTCGGCCCTCACTGAAGCTGACACATCAGATTTTAATTGCATACGTGAAATCTATACATACATAATCATCATTATTCAGAATCAATATATACCTACATATATGTACATATATGTTAAGTTGAAGACTGATACATCTTTATGAAGTTTTAAACAGCATCTGAGGTGATGACGACCTTTGTGCCTCAGTGGCCAAAAGCTCACACGTTACGCAGAAGGTTACTGGATCGATTCCCGCGAGACAAATGTTTAAATGATCTAGAAATATTTGATTAGGGTCTGGGTGTCATTCTATGTATAATATGTACGTACTCGTATTTAGATAAAAACTACAGTGAGTAAAAACTAAAGTGGTTATAACTCTGCTTACTTTGAGGCTTGATGATGCTGTGGTCAATGTCCAGTATTATTTATTTGTTTTTATTATCTTTTAGGCATTTATGTTCGTGATTTGTAAGGCCTATATGACTGGTTCGACCGAGATTTCGAACAAGAAAACTGTGTCGTTCCTGTAGGTGGTAGAAGGAGAGCAACACATTGATGTCTCCAAAATAATGCTTCTTTGAGACAGCCATGCTCGGTCATGGGTACCGAGACAGCATAGGTACCTATACTGGCATTGTAATCCTGGCAACTGAGGAGATACAAAGTTATATGGAATATGTAAATGCTTTCTGTGGATTTCGGCAGGTAAATAACTTACTTAATATAAATAATCGCACGCTAGACTTAGTGTTGTCAACATTACCGGCTAGTGACTTGGAGGCTTCGTCTGAGGACCCCTTGGTATCTATTGACGTTCAGCACCCACCGCTCGTTTGTGTGATGAAGCTCACACATCGCCACGACCCACCGTCCCACCGTATAGATAGCTCTGCAGATGATTATTGTTTGAACTTTTTTAAATGTAACTTTTCTTTGTTGTACTACAAATTAGAGTGTATTGATTGGAATCAATTATATGGGATTAATAATTCAGAAGCGGCGTTGGCATACTTTTATGGAGTTATAGACAAAGCTTTATTAGAGTGCGCGCCTAGGAAGTGTAGAAGTGTAGCGAATGGGTCCCGTTATAGCTACCCTGACTGGTTTACGGCTGATTTGATACGAGAGATTCAGCGTAAATGGCGCTTTTATAAGATGTATAAATCAATAGGTTTACAAAGTGATTACGAACAGTTTTCGAAATGTAGGTCATCAGTTAAAATTAAATTAACAGAAACTTTTGACGCCTACCAAGAGAGGCTACAAATCAATTTTAAAAAGGACCCGAAATCTTTTTGGGACTTTATTAGGCAAAAACAATCAAAGCGTAATAAAACACGCATCAGTAAAGATGGGCAGGAGTTGAGTGATGAAGAGTGTGCCGAATGTTTTGCCTCATACTTTCACTCTGTGTTCAGTCCGGTTCGGCTGAACCTGGACCCAGGGGAGGCCGAGCGCGCCTCACCCGCGGGGGCGGGGGCCGCCCGGGTGCACGTCGCACAGCTGAGTGCCCATGACGTGCGCAATGCACTTCGTGCACTAAAACCAAAGCACTCTCTTGGTCCCGATAGCATACCTCCCTATATAGTTAAAAACTGCCGAGTAGTTTTCGAGACACCATTACTACATATTTTTAACTTGTGTTTAAACGAATGTCATTATCCAGACCGAAGGCAGAAGGAGGGTCCGAAGTGAACAAGTACCGTCCGATCGCCGTGCTGTCGGTCTTTGCTAAGGTATTTGAATCAATACTACATAAATGTATTTATTCGCAAGTGAGCGCGCGCCTGAGTGACGCTCAACACGGCTTCCGGCCGGGGCGCAGTACGGCTAGCAACCTGCTGTCGTTCGTATCGCACCTGGCGCCGGCCGTGGACGCGGGCAGACAGGTGGATTGCGCGTACTTCGACTTTCAGCAAGCCTTTGATGCTGTTGACAATGATGTGCTATTGTCGAAGTTTTCCGCGATAGGCTTCACGCCGCACCTACTAAAATTTTTCGCGAGCTACCTTGGCGAACGCCGGCAGTATGTGGAGTACGCGGGGTACCAATCGGCTCCGTATTACACGTTTTCAGGGGTAAGTCAGGGCAGCAATCTTGGTCTTCTTGAATTCGTTATTATGGTAAACGATCTTCCCGAGGTAGTTAAAGAGGCAGGCTGCTTGCTCTTTGCGGATGACCTGAAGGTGTTTATTACGGTAGCGGATACTTCTGATTGTGAGCGGCTCCAGTGTGACGTAGACAGGGTGGTCGAATGGAGTAAAGCCAATAAACTACTGTTTGATGTAGTTAAGTGCTCCGTGATGAGCTACAGCCGCGCGCGCGCGCCCCTGCAGTACCAATACAGAGTGGAGGGGGCATACCTAATGCCGAGAACGACGAGTGTCCGAGACCTAGGCCTCGAGATGGTGCCTGACTTGAGGTTCGCAGGCCACATTATAAATATATGCGCCAAATCATTTAGAAACCTGGGCTTCATTCTTAGACAGAGTGTGAATTCTAAAAATATAAATGTTATAAAAATATTATATAATGCTCTTGTTAGAAACCAATGCCATCATATGGAACCCCCCCGAAGCTACAAGCTAATGGTAGAAAAAATACAAAATAAATTTTCACGCTTTCTTTATTTAAAAGAGTTTATCCGTACTACCCATTGATGTACCCGAGTTCTTTTGTGTTGGGTATGGTAGGCTACTGCAAGCTATCGGTGCGGAGAGACGTGGCGCTGGTGAAGTACATGGTGCGCGTGCTCCGCGGGGAGCTGCACCAGCCGGCGCTGCTGGCGGCGCTGCGGCTGCGTGCGCCCAACGAGTACTTGGGCGCGCGCCGCCGCCCCGCCATGCTGGAGGTGCCCAATTGTAGGACCAACCTACTTAAGTTTGCCCCCATGTCACTTGCTATATATTTACTTAATATCCTGTCTGAAAACAGCGTTGATATATTTCACCAAAACCTGCCGAAAATCATGGAAATGGCACAGCTTGTGATAGAAATGTAATATTTTTATATTTATAATTTATAACTTGTATTAACATTATAAAACTTAAGTACCTATGTTTGTAGATCTAGCATCGCCTTAGGGTTAAAAAAAAACCTGTTATGATTAATAGATAAATAAATAAATAAATGATATCAAGTAGGTACTTACTAGGTATCAGGATGGCAATGTACTAGAGATTATGGTGATCTACTTTTTCTTCTTCTACTTTGTTAATGGCCTGTGACATACTAATGTCAATTTTGCCAGTATCAAGTGTTTATACATAGTTTATAGTCAGTTTGTTTGTTATTAGAGTCGTTGTTGTAGTCGCTGGTTAATTGTCAATTCTAGACGTCACGCGGAATGGCGTCTTGAATTTTCTTGGGATTCCTCGCGTTCAAATCACATTGCACCACAATCCACATATAATTCAATTATCCATACCCGTCCTGTAGTCACAATTTATTCATTAAAATTCCGCCAAGATTACTGAATAAAACATGCAATAAAACGGGTAAAAAATATTAAATTAGCAGAGCTATGTTACTCCATGAAATGACAGACGAAGAATCTATAGTGATCTATATTTTATACCAATCTCACCGATTTTAAAAGGCATGGGTTCAAAAATGGATTTCACACCACACGCTTGTTAGAGCTCTCAAAAAGGTATACTTACATTATCTTATCTCCTTCCCACTAACTCAGTTGGATAAATTCAAATCATGGTTTCGGTATCTCTCGTAAACCAGATAAACAGTAGCATAATAGTCTTCTGAAGATAAAACGTATATTCAGTCGCTATAACAAGATAAAACCACAACCATCAAAACGTCTTCAAAAATATATACACTTATAAAACTAGTAGGTATCTAGGGTTTTACAAATAAATGTACCAGCGTAGTATCTTCTTTCATTGCTTTTAAAACAGTACAATAAACTCGGCGCGCTGTAAAAACTAATTTGTATGTCGGTGGCAACATCTTACTACTTAGGGGAGACATTGAAGAGTAGGTTTTCTCTGAAAAGAAAACTTGCCCTGTCTTGTTATTGTTATGGGCCTTGCAAACGAGCGCTTTTGCAAATAAAAAGAACTAAAATACTTTTGTAGTGCGCCTTCGTTTATCGTGGCGCGAATTGTGCGTGATGAAATTGAACCAGTATCGGTTTTCTTTCTATTTGTACGTTTGTTTCAACTTTTTTTTTTAATCGTGTATGCTTTTAGTGTTCTCGTTTTTGTGATTGAAAAATGTATGTGCCATATAACCAGTACTCTTAAACGGTGCAGGAAAACAGGCACAAGAAGTTCGAAGACATGTGTCTAGTGCACGAAAGGAGCCTCTGAGGTGCACTTTCATTCTTTCAACACACTAGTGACACGTTAAGAAAAAGAAGAAGAAGAAGAAAACGTGTTTGTCGTTTATTAGATGGCAAGCTGTGATGATCCTTACATGCTAGGTAATTAGGTACCTATATTTCACGTAGGTATTATGAACTACTTTTTGATGTGAAGTTTAGTGTTAGTGAGAGGTTGGTGTGGGTACCTGATCTGGGAAGGCCTGCGCTATCAAACAGAATCCCAGGCAGAGTGTCGTCAGTGGAGAGGAAACTTCACCCACCTCTGCTTGCTGGAGTGGATCCATGAACGAATATTTTCAAATAACTGCTCTGTAACTTGACTGACGCCACCTTAATCATCTTCAACAGATGAACTAAGGCCAATGATGATGATGATGATGATGATAATGATGATGATGTATAACATATTTCCTCTCGCTTTCCTGCAATCTTTGGGAGTAATTTCGCGAATAGGGATGGAAGTATAGGGTGTAACAGGAAGCCAGCGAAGCGCGTGGTATTTGATTATACCAAGTGGTGTGCGTGGTGGCGTGGTATTTGATTATACCGAGGTGGTAGAGTTGGCCACCAGATAGTTCTAACCCGGTTTCCGAGAGGTTAGTACTGTCAGCCAACAGTGTGTGCGTGTGTGTCTCGTCACACACACGCTAGGAAAATAGAGAAGGAGAACGCAGCTGTGCGCCTAACCTACAGTCTTGTGTGTAAAGTCAGATAGTTCTAACCCGGTTTCCGAGAGGTTAGTACTGTCAGCCAACAGTGTGTGCGTGTGTGTCTCGTCACACACACGCTAGGAAAATAGAGAAGGAGAACGCAGCTGTGCGCCTAACCTACAGTCTTGTGTGTAAAGTCAGATAGTTCTAACCCGGTTTCCGAGAGGTTAGTACTGTCAGCCAACAGTGTGTGCGTGTGTGTCTCGTCACACACACGCTAGGAAAATAGAGAAGGAGAACGCAGCTGTGTGCCTAACCTACAGTCTTGTGTGTAAAGTGTGCTGTTCTAATAAATTAATTCCGGACATAATGTTAATGATGCTTACTACCAAGGAGAGATGTCAGATGTTACATACCATATGCGACTACTGTACGGCTTGCTCGTTTTTAATAGAAAAGATACCTATGTAGGTACTAAAAATACTGTAAAACCCGTTAGTTTACATGGCACAGCAAAGAAAGAACTTTATGCTAAAACGAATGCACTCGCCGTCGTCGCGTCGTCGCCAAACGCCTAGAGTGCCCCGTGACTTGAATACTGATTCCGATCTAACAAATGCATACAGTATTATTGCAGCTCAAAAGTCTTTTTTACCCTCGGGCACTAAGGAACTGTAACCATAAACGTACTTGGAAATTGCCTACCATATAGAAACTGTACCTATATAATATCCTACACAGTAAATTTATAATATATTAATCGACTTCAAAAGAAGTTTTTCAATTCGACCATATACCTATATATATATATTTTATGTGTGTTCGAGGATAACTTCGTCGTTTATGAACCGATTTTGATAACTCTTTTATTGTTGAAAAGGAGATATCCCAAGGATGGTACCATGATCAAGAAATCAGGATCTGATGATGGCATCCTACATAAATTGAGGGGAACCTTTAAAAATCGTAGTGGCGACTAGTGCGTTTGTAATTTTTTTTTACTTTAAAGCACTACTATTTAAGACATTTTTACTTTTTAGTTTCCTGTTTGAAATCTTTTTTTTGTTAAAAATTAAATTTATTCTACTTGAGACATGAATACATAATCTTGTTTTATATGAATGTGCCTTATTAAGCCTTCCGAATCCGAAATTGCAACTGCAGGGATTGGTTACACCAAATTATAAACTGTTCACAAGAACAATATTTTATTTCTCAAACAAATCATCTACTTGTACCTACCAAACATACACCTTCAAAGAATAAGAATTACAGAAATATACAACAATGTTTAAATCTATTCAATACAAAATATCAAATCCATACATACTCTTATCCATAATCAAAAGCATGTATAATAAAAGCACATTGAAGCTGATTGGTTTATTCAAGATTGAGTGGCTTTGAGATGACGAGTAACCGTTAATTGTTTAACAGTATGACAGGAGCTCGTTGATGCTGCACGGCTTTTCACAGCACTCGCTGACGACGAACTGTCGCTTGCCTCTCTGGCCGGCCATGCCCCGGGCTTTGTATGGGACCACCCAAGGCCAGTCCATATGCATATCTTGTTCTTTATAGTATGGTGATGAGAGGACTGCATCTGAAGAAAAACCAACATCACTCAATCACACAAAGGTACACAGCACAATAGGTAACAGAGCGTATGTTCCTGAAATCCCTTTCTCCTGATTCTATCGGTCTATCTTATAAAGCATGTCTGGTAAATCGAAACTATAGCCGTCCCTTACAAATGTTCGATACCGCTGACAACTGCGTCCACCTGAATGCCTTACCTCCCCTGCACGCGCACCCCTAGACCATTCAAAGCCATGGCAGCCTACACCGCGAGAACTCCTGGTTAAACCGAACTCCGCAGATGTGGATTCAGCGCACAAACCCCATGACGGCCAACGGTAACACCAACACTGCAGTATACCGTTGCAGAACGCAACGAGACCCACTTACCAAGGGGCTGCCGCCTCTGCATTTTTGTCTGCCAGGGTAAAAAAGTGTCGAGACCTTACCTAAACCCAAGAAGGGAAGGTTTGGATGACCAGAGTAGTAGGCCGTTACATAAACATTCACAAATTTACTGCGTTAGCAAATTCGTGAAAATGTTGTGCTGATGACTGCTGTTCTTGAAGCGCTCGGTAGATATGCCGTATGTCTCAGCGCAGGTGTGTAACTAAGGCTAAACTTACTATACATCCCAGCATCCGACCGCTTAAAACCGTTGGGGCTGTCATCATAACAGAGCATCGCCAAGGCTCGGGCCAGGTTTCGGCCACAGTACACCTGCGTAGTTTCCTGACCTGGCACCTGGCCGCCGATGTGCGCTGAGCACACGCCTGCTACCAGCAGAACGAAAAACGAAATTTGCTGGCAGTTCATCTGCAATCATTTCAGATCAGCTTTTATGACTAATCGTGAGTTTGCATGTGTGATACAACGGATGGGGGGTTTATAATACCTAGAAATTACAGTCGAGTGAAGTTACAAGTTAAATTGAATTTATAATAATCAGGTGACAAATAAATTCATTTTTTAAACACGATATTACAAGATCTAAATAATTAATCCTTAAAAATACTAGAGCTCACCTTTGCTGTTTATCTCCGCTCCTTGGACGAATGTGATGAGAGTCGAGAAGACTCCCCGTTTTATACTAAGAAGTCGATTAATATTCAATAGGATGTCAGTTCCATACCTTAATGAGTCCTGACTTATCTTGAAAACATGTAAATTTGTACGCCTTTGCAAATAAGTAGGTCATACAAAATGAGTTTATAATTTCTTTGTCACGTTGTTAAGCGCTTGTTTAGCCACGTATTATTTCTATGGGCTTAGAGACGTGGTCATCATTTCAAATAGTTTATGAGACTTTTGAGACTTGGAGAACATTTTCGGCGAACATATTCACCAATCAATCGTGACATTACCATTGATTGTACTTGCAGATTCTCGTGTAAAAAGATAGCGATTCATAAAAAGCTCATATACCTACACCAAACTTTGGATTTTGATTTTGTGGTTTACTACAGTTGATTTATTTCGGATGTGTTGGACTTATAACAAAAGTTGCTTACATTGATAGGCACTTCCACTATCTAAGTTTTCGAGTGTAACTATATTACCTATACCCTGTAGAACAGTAATAAAATATCAAGCCATCAATGTCTCAACTTTTTCATTCACCATGCTAGCGTAAAACCAATCTGGGTCGCACTTAAGCCGTCAAACAGGATGAAACCAACCGAAACATTGGATACGACACTCCCTCACACGCGGCGCCAGACACTTCATTTGTTATTAAAACTTTGTTCCACATCACTGGACTGGACGACTAGGCTCAGAACGAGCCAAGGATGTACAATAAGCCAAGGATAATGGTGGATCATGAAACTAAGTATAAGTTATTAATCCGAATATTTTGTAGAATCTTAGAATAAAATTGTATGAATCAAAGTAGGAAAAAAATTTAAAAATGATAATGATTTAGATTAACATCGGTAAAGTTGACATTACGGATGTCAAACGACGTGCACCGCTTCTCAAGTAACCTAGGTTTTAATCTTGGTTTTAATAGACTGGCTATAACGTCTTTGGTAAACAAATTGTTCAGGAAAATTGCTCAGATTTTCGATTTTTCTGCTGCGAGATCAAAGAGCCGTTTGATACGATCGTGCCTAATCATGTGCTTCCGGAGGATTCTGTGAAGGAATGCTGACTGAAATTGGAAGAAACTGATTCATGGTTTCGTTTTACTTGCTCTAAGGATTTTACACGTGAGTAAATGTTAAATTTTAGGGCAGAACACGATAGCAGAAATTCTCGAAACTTAAGCTTTTTTTAAAAGATCAACGATTATAATCTACGCTGTGCGTTGGTGACCGCTGAAACATGTCACTTTCGTGCTTTTGGGGGGCTTTTCAAAAGCTTTTAGACAGAGACGGGGCGGCCTATAAACTCCATCATTAGAATTGGCCACAGATTGACCTATACGAAAGTAGTAATAATTGCTCTTTACCCATTACTAGTATTAATTCTTCTTAATTTAGCGCTCTGGGTATCATTTGAATGTACACGATACTATTTGCTTCAGAGAGTTGCCGTGCTAGCACAATTTATTTCTTCAACGGCCAGCATGCCAATCAAAGTGTCCGTTTTAAAAAGCAAATCACGAAGACCTTGGGGTGACCTAAGCATAAGGTGTGAGGCATCAGAGTTGGTCGCTTTTCTAAATCATCTACTTATGCGAACCCACAAAATTATTCAATTTCCTGCCATCACACAATGTCATGTCGTGTAGCATGACGTGGCTTAACCTGCGACAGGTAATTTTCAACCTGAGTTCACATTAAAAACTTCTGTAAATCTTTATTGCTTCAAACCAAGCGTCAGTTCGACCAACATTACATGAATTGCTAAGGTATCAAAGCTAAAAATAATAAAGTTTCAGCATCATCTGGCTGATTGACGAGGGTCGCTAAGAAAAGGTCAGTTAATGTCAGTTATTATCTGACACAACGGCATGATTATTTAAAGATCCTGTCCGAAAAAGATGTTTTGTTGAACACGTGGACACGTGGTGTGTTGACCTGCTAATATATGTCGCCGTTTATGGCTAGCCTGTCAGCTAAGTTGGTAGTAGCTCTTCCTTCTGCGCTGAAGGTTGAGGATTCAATTCCCTCCCAAGACAAACATTTGTGTAATGAGCAAAGGTGTTGGTTCTGTGTCTGGGTCCTGAAAAGTATCATATGTATGAATTTAAAATTATATAAGTATTCTATCACTCATCTGGTCACCATGATACAAGCTATGCTTAGTTTGAAACTAGATGGTGTTGTGTGCATTATTTTTATTACAATCATTCATTTATCATTTGGTCCTTCCAAAATTAATTGAAGAAATATCTGTTAAATGCACAAAAGTCTGCTCCTTAATGGATAAATCGTCTGTTGATTTCCAAACATTATACGCTGGATTTCTAAAATAAGCAAACATCGGTTAGAATCAGTCGTCAGTCAATCTTTATAATATAAATAATTCATGCTAAATCTCTAAGCGAAATTAACTGAAAGATGCCACTAACGAAAGCTTTTATTTTGAAGTAATCAGTATTATTATCCTGGGCATCAGTAGGTTCTATTTACGTGAATTATATAGTGTTGAAGTTTGACGGCAAGCAAAATGTCCTCAATGTCCTCAAGTCAATGCATTTATGTGCCTTGGGCATCGTAAAAAGGTCATCAACGAAAGCTATTAAAATAAATAAATGACGTTGACAGTGTCTATTTAAATTAAGTCAGTAAATAACGCAAGTTCGGATGGTATCGCCTCCCTGGGGCGCCGTTTGGTGGTATTTACACAGTCTGATTAAAAACAGATCCGCTGCGATACGCCAACAATGCACGAGGCCTCCGTACAACGCGATTCGGCAGATTTACATATAACATGGACAAGATTGAATAACATGCTGTATGTACCAAACAACATATAAAGATGATTGAAGACTTGATAAATCAAATCAATCGAATCAAAATATTATCTATGTAATAAAATCATCAGGATCATTTTTATTAATCTGCATACATGCTAGTAAATTTAGGTGCCGGTTCCTCCTAACCCAAGTTCAAGAAAAATCTGGCAACAAACTCATTCGGTCTTAACACCATATGATCACTGCTAATTTTGTTACGGATGCCGAGTCGAGTTGAAGATATGTATTGCTAGTGATTTACAAAAAATTAAAAGGTATTTATACTTACTATAAAGGTATATATACTTTCATAACTATTTATAAATTCGCTAAACTGGTAAACTGGATCTTGGTCAAAATTGGTAAGTAAATAGACTATATTTTAAAAAAGAATATACTGTATATTTTGTGTAGGTACCGCGCGTATGGAACGGCGGACAGAAGCTAGTTAGAATGTTATAATTAATATTTTATAACTGGCTATTGGCTGATGTAGATAAATCACTTGATTGCAAAATTTTATTCATGTTATTCCATAAAGTTTCCAAAGTTGTCAAGAAGAATTTCAATAAATGTCGCTGTTCTAATTACTTTGATTGTTGTTGTTCCGCGCTAATGACTGAAAAGTTAAACAAACTGATTGGATTATTTTGTAAATAATCTTAGATACTCGATTAAATAAAGTTGATTAAAACTAAGACCCACTGTTGTAATAGTGAAATACTATTTTATAGAGAAAAGGTGGCTACTGAATCAAAGTCAAAGTCAAAAGACACTTTATTCAATACAACCACAAGGATCACTTTGAAACCTCTTACATACTAGGTGAATTTAGGTGCCAATTCTCCTAGCCCGAGAAGAACTGGCAAGAAACTCGCCTTGTTCCTAGCGCTTTTTTACATGATCCATCATATAGTTACCTTAACTACGAAATACTAATACAAGAGAGTTTATACATTTCAAGTGTGTCGATTAACTGTCTGAAGGCGGAGCGACATTAGGCCATGCATTCTTATCTATTCTTAAATAATATAGTCATTTATATTATAATAAGGACAGGAAAACGGGACGGGGAAACGGGGAAACTCTGTCGTGGTCACGGGAGTCATCCCGTGACCAGAGTGTAAACCTGTCAAAACGTCGGGAAAAATAGGTAAATAAACGCGATAAATACCCGTTAATATTTATAATAATGTGTTCTGATCGCGTAAGTTAAAAAACTTTAATTAGGACCTATTTTGGAAATTTACAAAAAGACCAAAAATATGTTATGAAACTCACCGTCTTCCTGAAATAATCTGCTTGTTCCTTTGTAAAGCCATCTAATGTGTGGTAGATGTAAAAATAATCGCCTAAAACAACAATTTTGAAAGAAACATTAATCTCGTGGCGTCGTTACGAAGAATGTAAAATTACTCCATTTTGTTAAAAACTCACCAAAAATAATAACGTAGGGAACTATCCCTGGCCTGATGAAGACTATTCCTTCATTAAATTGGCCAAAGGACCCTGGATCAGTTAGAAATCTCTGGATCCAAATTTGTTACATGGTAACGGGATGAACGCAGGTTAGAAAGTGCTCAAATCACTCATCTCATCTCTCACCGAGCTCCAACGAAAATGGCAGCCAAATGGCCAGTGTTATTCTTTTTTTTTTTTTCTTTAACCTATAGTGTCCCACTGCTGGGCAAAGGTCTCCCCCTTTACCTTCCATTCTTTGCGCTCCAAGGCCACAGTTTGCCAATTTGGCTCGAATGCATCTAGATCGTCTCGCCATCTTTTCCTGGGTCTGCCGCGTCGTCTCCGACTATCGGGCATCCACTGAGTGACGAGCTTTGCCCAACGTTCTGAATGCATTCGAGTCACATGCCCTGCCCAGTTCCATTTCAAACATGCAGTCCTCGTACCTACATCCGCTATGCCCGTTTTCGATCGGATTTCGGTATTTCGGACCCTATCGGATCTTTTGATTCCCAAAACACTGCGCTCCATAGCTCTCTAGCAAATCTTGAGGTCTGATTTTTGTGACTCTGTCAATGACCATGTCTGAGCACCGTATGTCAGTATGGGCAAGATACAAGTGTCGATGAGTTTTCGCTTAAGTGATATTGGGAGGTTTCCCTTCATATGCTGCTTCATGGCCCAGTAGCTCTTCCATGCGTTCTCAATGCGGCGACTTATTTCTCTGTCTTGCCTGCATTTGAAGGAGACTACTTGGCCTAAGTAGATATACTCATCGACGTACTCTATTATTTGCCCATCGACAGTGACATTACGTTTCGTGCTATTTGACATGATTTGAGTCTTTGATCGATTCATGGCCAGTCCCACCTCAAGACTTGCTGTGCTTAAGTCTTGTAGCATTGACTGGAGCTCCTGCGCTGATGATGCAAAAAGAACGATATCATCAGCGAAGCGCAGGTTTGTAAGTTTTTTATCTCTGACTTTGATCCCGTATGTCAGCCAGGATACCGCTAGCTTCTTAAATATTTCCTCTAGGGTGCTTGTAAAAAGCTTCGGAGACAGAGGGTCACCCTGTTAAACACCTTTTTCGATTCTGAAGGAGGGACCGCAGCTCTCAAGTTGAATTGTGGCTGTGCTGTTATTATAGATATTTTTTAGTATGTAAGTTTGTTCTATTTGTTGGTTCTTTAATGATTCAAAAATAGCTTTGTGGGAGATACTGTCAAAGGCCTTTGCGTAGTCCACAAAGGCTAGATACAGGGGTTTACTAAACTCGTGATGTTTTTCAATTAATTGATTATTTATCAGTGTTATTCTTACCAAAAAAACTGTAACAGCTTACAATCAATCAAATCGAAAAGTTCGATCTATCAAACAGAATTTACCATAGACAAAATTAGTCCGGAAATATCGACTACACACTAGAATCTAAAGAATGTCCTGTCAAAATCAAAATTTGTTCAAATGACAGGAGTAGAAAGATAACTTGCTAGATGCCGAAAGGGCTTAGCTAGATATGAGACGAAAAAATAGCTCAAATCTAATAGGAAACAAACCATTTTCGAGGTTAGTTTCTTAATTCTTATGTAAGGCGTAAATACGTCGTTACAATATTTTACCAATATCAGATGCTTTCTCCCAGAGAATGATGCCGTATGACAAAACTATGGAAGCAACTGAAATAAACTAGTTTATTTCAGTTACTTCCATTTTACGAATATACTACGAATTTACTAAAGGTAGCTTCGTCAGTAAGCCACCGTATCGCACAAACTGCGTATGCAGCGGAACTAAGCCTACCAGCAAGTGTTTTTATTTGTGGTCCCCACTGTAGTTTTGCATCAATATTAAGACCTAGATATACCAAAAATTGTGACCAAATCGTTAAACTCTTCAGCCTCCAGAGCTTCCGTTCTATTAGAATCTAGTGTGTTGCAAAATGTAAGAATGTGTTTAGTTTTAGCTATATTAACGAGGCTAGTATTGTAAAAGCATTCAAGTTAATTAATATAAAAAATACAGAAGATCTTTGGGGAATGTCTGCAAAGGTGCTGGGTCATTATCTTAGATATTGCACCATGTTTAGCTTATATTTTTATTAGATGTATCGACGAGGGAGTTTTTACCGATCTCATGAAACACAGTAAACTCATTCCTATGCTTAAGTCTGAAGTGAAAGTGATCTCGCTAATTATATACCGATATCGATATTACCTGCGTTAGGTAAAATCTTTGAAAAAAACATTCTGAATCATTTATTATATCACTTTAACGTTAACGGCCTGCTACATAGTAATCAATACGAATTTACTAAAGATCGATCAACAGCTGATGCAGGTAGGTGCTAATTCCTCTTCACCCAAGCCCGAGAAGGCAAGAACTGGCAAGAAACTCGTCCTGGTCTTTTTTTATGACCCGTCTTATAACTAGCTAAACTATGAAAATCGAATACAAGGTTTTCATTGCAAATCTATCAAGTTTGACAGATTCAACGGGTCACAGATCAAAATACAAGTTTGTACATTGCAAATCTGTCGGTTAACTGTCTAAGGGCGACATGAGGTACTGAGAGTAGTGGTACTGGTCTGGTAACTGTGTATAAAAAACATCATGAGGAAACCGGGATGTCGTAGAATATAATAATTAAGTTTTAAAAACTAAATAGAAAACTTACTTCATTGACTATATATTTATTTAGTGGAAACTAGATGAAGGTATTTTGTTTATATGTAATATTGGTAGGCCAACTAAACGCACTGCTCCAATGAGACGGCGAGATTTCGGAGTAAACGAAAATATCATCAATATTTTTTTTGAATTTATTGATTTAAAAAAAATTGCTTGACCGATTTCTATAAAACTTAAATGGGACTACCTGGGAAGTCCCATTTAAGTTTTACCTTTTGAAATAACACAATAATTTTCCAAATCAGTCTTTGAGTAATCGGTTAACATACAAAAAAAATCTGACGAATCGAGAACCTGCTCATTTTTTGAAGTCTGTTAAAAAGTTAAAAAGTGTACCAAGTAAGTCTAGATGGTGTAGCGTGCACTGTCCATCAATATTTATTAGTATTAAATGCACGAAGCCTCTGAAGCGCACTATAAACCTTTCACCACACTGCACCTACAGATTTCAATGTATCGAAATCACTGCCAGAAAGCAGCGTTCCCAAGACACTGGCGGCATTGCCACGCTGAATAGCAATGCTAATACGCTGAGCAATATACGAGCCAGCTCTTGGGTCACGCAATGTTTCTACTAGACGGCGTTAAATCATTTTGAAAACGCGGTGTGCTCCTGTTCCACATGTGTCTCGACTCCAAAAGGCTCAAATATGTTGACCTTATTAAGACTAGCAAATTTTCGCCTTTTGAGGTCCTCGGTACATTCAGCCGCCGCACCAGCTCAAACCAGCTCAAACCTTAGTTCTTTCTTTATCTTTTATTTTAGGAAAACGAAGCGTAGGACGACCCCCCACCCGATGGACTGACGACATTGTTAAGATCGCAGGAAGTCGGTTGATGGAGAGGGCTCAAAATCGTTCTTCTTGGAAATCAATTGGGGAGGCCTATGTCCAGCAGTGGACTTCCTATAGACTGATAAGATGATGATCTTTTAACGCTGTTGTATATGTTAGCGATTGTAGCTACAAATAAATTCCTTTATATTTATGTTGTAGAAAAGAAATAATGCAAAAGTCTCAAGTGTTCAAGTAATAACGAGCAGAGGGTAGTTAGCATATTACAGCTGGTTAATAATTGTATTAGGGCGGGCGGCGGCAATTTGCATCGCTGATGAACCCCCGGCCAAGATGTTTTTCACAACTTTGTACTTTTAAGCGGGAGTACAAGAGTACGAGTTACAAGATGGTGGTAAACAGTGGTAACGTGTTCGAAGCCTGGTCGATCATCAATAGCTCGAAACAACTACGAGCACAAGAAAACTGTTCACATATGGAATAAAAATAAGTAGAATAGTAATGCCTGGCATTTCACATGGCACCATAATAGGCCCAAGGCAAGCAGAGCTTGTGTTATGGGTACCACATGATTGATACTACAACTATCAGTCATGTGGGGCTGGCTTTATTTTGTAAATACATACATATTATAATTGAAAACATCCAAATCCAGAAGTCAAGATGTTTTTCACAACTTTGTACTCATAGGCAGGAGAGTACGAGTTACAAGATAGTGGTGTGTAAACAGTGACCACACCACACCACATCACGGAGCCTGGTCGATCATTAATGGCTCGAAGCAAGAAAGCAAGAAAGCTGTTCACATATGAAAAAATGAGAATAATAATAATAATGCCTGAGATTTTCTGAGCTCCAAAGTAAGCAGAGCTTGTGTTTTGGGTACCACATGACTGATACTCGTATACATTTTTTTTTGTAAATACAAACCTACTTATTATACATCTAAACAACCAGACCCGCGCCAAATACTTGCAGAGTGTACAAAGATTTGCCCCGCAGCGGGAATCTAACCTGCAACCTTTTACGTCTCAGTCTGGCGTTGTACCCACTGCGCCACAGAGGTCGTCAAATGATAATATTATGAGTTAATTATCATGATTTAAGGGTACTTCAGCACTGCAGTAAGTGGTTTGTATAAAAAATCAGGACATTCAGGAAAAACTTAGGAGTATTTGTGGTATAATTACCTAACAGTCATGTTGCGATTTAGTTAGTTATTAACTATTTATTAATATTATAATGAATTTATGTTTCTCTCCATGTATTAATAAATAAATATTGCCAGACATTTCACACAGCATCATCTGGCCCCAAAGTAAGCGGAGCTTGTGTTATGGGTACCACGTGACTGATATACTACGTATAAATATATATGTTTTGTAAATATATATATGTTATACATAGAAACACCCAGACCCGAGACAAATATATATAAGTAGTATATCAGTCATGTGGTGCACATAACACAAGCTCTGCTTACTTTGGGACAAGATGAGGTCATGTGAAATGTCCGGCATTATTTATTTATAATATACATGCAGATCATATAAACACTTGCCCCGCGGCGGGAACCGGACCCGCAACCTTCTGCGTATATTATGACTACAATAACTATTCATCATCATCATATCATCATCAGCATGTTATGACTATTATTACATGCTCACGACCGTTATCCCTAGGCATAGATACACTAGCTATCTAGTTACTCAGGTGCAATTATTATATTTGACTCATGCCTACGTTTTGCATCGAAGAACATAAGTATTTTGTGACAAGTTGCAAACCTATAGTCATTGACTGAGCGAAACGAGTGTTTCCGTTTCAGCTTAGGCAAAAATGCTTTCCTATGTCTGTCTGTCCGGCCGGCGTCTGTCCGGATTTCTCAACCGACTCACGTCAAATTTTGTGAGCGGGTTTTATAACTATATAGATTTATTTGTCGATTTAGTTTTTGTATATTTTTTAATGTAGCGGAGATTTGGGGGTTGAAAACGTAAAAAAAGTTATATTTCGGTCATTTCGAAAAATGTTTGCGAGGTCTACAGCTCACAGAGCAACTAGTTTATAGAAATACTAACCGATGACACTTAATTTTCCCTCAAAACGGGATATTTACCATGATATATGAGTTTTTCTCATGGCGCATGCAACTGTGCCGAAATATCGAGAAGCAGAAAAACTCATATATCATGGTAAATATCCCGTTTTGAGTGAAAATTATGTGCAAAACCATGATAGTTTTAAAAGTTATATCGATGACACTTACTTGATAAAATTAAAAGTATAACTATTTTATGTTATTGTGTAATTTTGTTGATTAATGTACCCTTTTTTTTTATTCGGACATTTCACACAACATCATCTGGCCCCAAAGTGAGCAGAGTTTGTGGTAAGGGTACCACATAACTGATACATGTACATATTATGTAAACTCGTACTTGGGTTTCCTCGATACAGGCGTTGCCTAGTGAGGAATCCACTAAATATTTCAAAAGCTATAACGGTTTGAATGCAAACTACATAGGTTTTCTTTTCTCGTGTTAATATTAACTACTAGCTGGTGCTCGCGACTTCGTCTGCGTAGGATTAGTACTTCGTGTAATTCTAACTGTTTTTGCAGTGCACGCCAGAATAGCTCGCAGATGGCAGATTTTCCTACTTTCTTGACACTTATCGTTATATGTTAGACAACTCACACAGTATCTTTATAAATTATAGCCTATGTGTTATTCTGATGTATAAGCTATATTATTGTAAAGTTTCATTAAAATCCATTTAGTAGTTTTTGCGTGAAAGAGTAACAAACATACATACAAACTTTATAATAGTAAGGATTTTAAGACAATATGTTATTTTTAAATAAGCTTTTGTATGTTTTAATATTAAAAAAAAAAAAAACATTTCATACATAGAAAAATCCAGACCCAAGACAAATACTTGCAGATAATACACACATATGATTAGCGGCGGGAATGGAACCCGCAACCTTGTGCTTCTAGCCGGGCCTTGGCCTACTGCGCCACAGAGAGCGTTTGTAATAATTTTAAATTTCGTCGTTTTTTTTAAACACCATATTTTTTTTGGGTCTTTTATTTGAAATTAACTCATAGAACTAAAATGTTCTTATTCAAGAATATGAACATTATTCTGATCTGATTCGAGAATTAGAGCATGCAATTGTTTCTTGACGTCAAAAATCCAACTTCAAGCAGAGATAAAACTCCTCCGATGTGCACTCAGCACATCTTGGAGATTTCTGCATTCAATGACAGTAGCAGGAGATTTCGTGTCGTAATTAAGTGGCTCCAGCGCCGGCAAAGTCGTGTTTTGAACGTGCTATTAACACAAATTAGTAATTCAAATCCGGGGCAAATACTTCTGATTTACGCGCTCGCGCCGCGCGGCCTGGCGCAGCTTTGTGTGTCATTTGTTTGTCCAAGTGCCTTTTTGTAGCTTTATTTTTACCCGACTGTTAAGGAAGGGTTATGTTTCTCGCGCGTATCTTGTATGTATATTTATAAATTTCTTTATTACCTCGTATCTTCCAAACGGCTGGATGGATTTCGACAGTGAAGGTATCGTTATATTCGTCGTTAAACCCCAAGTGTCTTTGGATAGTGTTTTATAAAAAACGGATTTTTGGCGTAGAATAGTAATACGTTAATAAAAAAATAACCAAACCTATCGAGTAAGGTATCAAAATAAGGAACAGGAACAGTCCACCGCGTTTTCAACATTATTTCTCGGCGTCTTGTAGATACGTTGCATGACCCAAGAGCTGGCTCTTACCTGGCTCAGCGTTTATGCCATTTAACGTGGTAATGCCGCCAGTATCTTGGGAAAGCTGCCCTCTGGGCATCAGTAATCTGGATCAGTTGAGCTATCTACAGATCGTTTTAAACGGTCCTTAGATAGCTCAAGTGTTTCACGTGTATTTTATATTATTTTGTACATTTCTGTAATTATTTCTGTATATAAATCAGTAACTTTAAAAATAAAAAGTTTTATGTTAAAATTTAATAAGGAATAATAAAGTCATTTTGCAGTCGGGTTTCCGTTTTGTATTATATGTTTTTGTTGACTTATTTGTCTTAATTTGACCAAAAAATACGTTATTCGCTGTCGGTTGTATACATAAGTTTTGTATATATTATTTTAAGAGCTGTGGATTTTGTACAATAAATAAATAAATAAATAAATGAGCGCGCGCGGTGGTAGTGTTGACCGTTAGATGGTACCAATCCATGGTACTATCAGCCAACAGTGTGTGCGTGTGTGTGACGAAAAAGAGATAGAGAAATAGAGAATGAGAACGCATTAGCCGTGCGCTTAATCTACAGTATTGTGTATAAAGTGCGCCATTATATAAACTAATTCAGGATAATAATGTTGCTTATTACCAAGGTGAGATGTCAGATGTTACACATCATATGCAACTACTGTAAGGCTCGCTCGTTTTTTTCTTAGCCTATATTTCCATTGCTAGGCAAAGGTCCCCCTTGATCTACAATTCTTTGTGTTCCAAGGCCACAGTTTGCCCGTTTTGGCTCGAATGCATTCATATCGTCTCGTCATCTTTTTCTGGGTCTGACGTGTCATCATCGACTATCTTCGGGCACCCACACCGAATAAGTGAAGAGCTTCTTGCACCTATTACGCATTATTTGCAAATAATCTACAAATATTTATCTCGGTTCTAAGTGTTTTCCTATGTATAATATGTACTTGAAACTTGTCTGGTCTAACTTTTTTTGTTACGGATGCCAAGTCGAGTTGGAGCAGATTCATCGCTAGCTTTTTTGTCATCTACGTAATCTGTTATTTTATAATATGATTTATGTGAAATTTTTTGTTTATTAAGTTATTATATATTATGCCAATTGTACTAATTGTAATTGTATTGCTAATTCTAACATGTCACCTAGGGACCTTGGGACCTAGAAGCCTACACATTGCCCCATAAAAGATTTACTAACTTTAGCAAGCCTAGCTGTGCGGACAGCGAGTTTATCTTTATTTCTAGTAAGTATCAATATTATGACTATTGCAATTATTTTTAAACATTTGGTAATTTTTGTAAGTATACATAAAGGGCGTTACTTATATTAACTTCTCAACTTGAAAACTCCCTGAAATCTGCTTAAGATTCGCTCTGTCACTGTTTGTCACTATCTTACAAAAAGGGATGGCACTATTTTAAACAGTGGTTAACTTTTGACAGAAGTTGAAAGACGTTCATAAGTAAGACCATAGATTTATCTCACATATGTTTGTATATATTTATGTATTTTCATTAGTGTATTATATACATGTATATATTTTCATTTTCGGTAATGGCACGTGTCATAATAATGTCAATTTTGCCAGTGTCAAGTGATTATATTTTGTTTATGGTGTGTCACAAAATCGTATCTTGTCGTCCGCCATTTGTTATCTTTATATATATAAATCTTCTGTGCGTGTTAATTGATTTTGTTGATTTTTTTTGTGCGTTTGTTTTCAAGTGGATTTAAGAATGGTTAAGATTTACAAATAGTTTTTTTTTCTTTGTAAAACGCACGGACGAAGTCACGAATCCCGTTCGCGACTTCGTCCGTGCGTTTTAAAAAGAAGAAAGCTAGTTTTATATAAAGTAGGGCCTTTCATATAAAATAACTACGGTTAATTTTTGCTCGAATCACAAAGAAACACAAAACTTTTATTCCAATTATTCACACCCGAGTCAACAACTCTAGCTCTATTTAAATGAAAACACCAAAATTACTAATAAAACCGGAAATAGCTCGAGATAAATAAATAATATAAATGCTCAATGTTTGCTTCGCAAAACGTAAATAATCTTTAATTATTTACGTTTTGCGTATGCATATACTGACAAAGCACTGTCATAGACCCTATGAGTTTACACCGTATCATATACTAATACAAATTGCAAGAAGTTTTCAAATGATCGTATATATTTCTTCCCTTGTCAATCTTCCAAAGTACAAAGAATAGTAAAACAGATCAGCATAACGGAATCGGACTCGCTGAGGAAGCGGCTCGTGATTAGCGCCGCAAGTTTGTCTACATTCCCGCCACGTGTTGATAATCAAGAAACTTGGCCGGCGACATCAGACGTGACGCCCATTCAGCCAATACGGCACGTGACGAAACATAGATCAGACAGCGGAGATGCGACACGGAACTAAGCATGCCTAGTTCTATGCCTATCAAATGCCTAGTATGCATTTGATAGTTTTTTCTCAGATATACCAAAAATAGTGACCAAATCGTTAAACTCTTCAGCCTCCAGAGCTTCCGTTCTATTAGAATCTAGTGTTGCAAAATGTAAGAATGAGTTTAGTTTTATCTACATTAACGAGGTTAGTATTGTAAAAGCATTCAAGTTAATTAATATAAAAAATACAGAAGATCTTTGGTGAATGTCTACAAAGGTGCTGGGTGTCATTATCTTAGATATTGCACCATGTTTAGCTTATATTTTTAATAGATGTATCGACGAGGGAGTTTTTCCCGATCTCATGACACACAGTAAACTCATTCCTATGTTTAAGTCAGGAAGTGAAAGTGATCTCGCTAATTATAGACCGATATCGATATTACCTGCTTTAAGTAAAATCTTTGAAAAAATAATTCTTAATCAGTTATTATACCACTTTAACGTTAACGGCCTGCTACATAGTAATCAATACGGATTTACTAAAGGTCGATCAACAGCTGATGCAGGTATAGCGCTCTTAAAGCATATATTTGAGGCCTGGGACAAGTCACAAGATGCAGTTGGGGTATTCTGCGATCTATCTAAGGCCTTTGACTGTGTGAGTCATGCAACCCTAATCACAAAGTTAAAATATTATGGCATTAAAAACCGGGCGATTGACCTCATACAGTCTTATCTATCCAATAGAGTCCAGAAAGTAGACGTGGGTGGTGAGAGGTCTTTGGGATCATTTATTGATATAGGGGTACCTCAGGGATCGATACTAGGCCCTTTTTTATTTCTAGTATACGTTGACGATTTACCTTTTTTTGTAAAAAATATTTGTGATATAGTTTTATTTGCAGACGATACGTCTTTAATTTTTTAAGTTGATAAAGGTAAAACCAGAATTTGCGATAACGTAAATGAATCCTTATCGTTAGTTCTTAACTGGTTCACTGTAAATAATTTTTTGCTTAATTCAAAAAAAACTAAATGTATCAAATTCACTTTGCCAAATGTTATTCATAGCCCGTCCAACATTGAAATAAATGGAGAGGCAATGAATCTTGTAAATTCCACGAAGATCGTGGAATTTATAAGATTCATTGCCTAGGTCTTAATATTGATGCAAAACTACAGTGGGGACCACAAATTGAAACACTTGCTGGTAGGCTTGGTTACGCTGCATATGCAGTTCTTGCGATACGCTGGCTTACTGATGAAGCTACAGCTAGACTAGTTTATTTCAGTTACTTCCATAGTGTTATGTCATACGGCATCATTCTCTGGGGGAAAGCAGCTGTAATTCAAAACAGGGCAATACGTGCCATTTATAAAATGAAACCACGAGAAGCTTTGAGAGAAATATTCAAAGAAATTAATATTCTCACAATAGCTTCACAATATATATATGAAAATTTGTTATATACACATAAAAATAGAGATGGCATTCAGCAAAATAGTGACCTTCATAAAATCAACACTAGGAATAAACATAAATTATACATCCCTAGGTTTCGACTAGAAAAGGTTAATAAGTCATTTATGGGGAACACGGTGCGCTTCTATAATAAGCTTCCTGAAAATGCTGCTACCTATTAAGAAATTTGAAGCATACATTAAAGGTAGTCTTTTGAAGAAAGCTTATTATAATATAGATGACTATATTATTGATAAGAATGCATGGCCTCATGTCGCTCTGCCGTCAGACAGTTAACCGACACACTTGAAATGTATAAACTCTCTTGTATTAGTATTTCGTAGTTAAAGTAGTTATAAGATGGACCATTATAAAAAAGCGCTAGGACCAAGACGAGTTTCTTGCCAATCCTTCTCGAGCTTAGGTTAGGATGAATTGGCACCTAAATTCACCTAGTATGTAAGACGTTTCAAGGACGATCCTTGTGATTGTATTGAATAAATCATCTTTTGACTATTTTTTTTGACCTACAATGAGAAAACTAAAAATATTATTATATTAGAAATAATATTAAATAATGCTGGACATTTTACAAAGCATCATCTAGCCCCAAGATAACCAGAGTTTATGTTATAGGCACCATATGACTGATATACTACTTATATACTTTTTTGTAAATACATACATAACTATACATAGAAATACACCCAGGCCTGAGGCAAATATTTGCAGATCATACAAAAATTTGTCTCTTGCAGGAATCAAAACCGCAATCATCATCAGCCCCTGTCAGTCCACTGCTGGACATATACCTGACCCATGACACTCGACTGAGCTCGATTTTCAGCTCGCGTCGTCAATATGATCGCCCCACCAAGCTTCAGAGCGGGCTTCACGTATTAGTTTACATATTTAACAGGAGGCTTTAATTTAAAGTAAGGTTAATATAACCTGTTTCAATAAAGAAACGAATCTAAAATGGTGGGTAGAGACATGTCTATCACTCCACTCACACAATATTATACAATTAATACAAGTCAGAGGACATTGCTAGATCAGTAATTTATGATTCGTCTCTTCATTGAAACAGGTTATACCGAAATATATTAACACGAACACTCACAGCCAAACTGACAGTCAATTATAGTTATTTAAATCGCTCTTTAGCATGTATTTTCTTTTTCAAATCAACACTAAGGGGACATAAGTATCCACTATGAACTGAGTGTGGCAATAATTTCCTATTGATTATGTCAAATGTTCGCACAATAGAGAACATTGGTAGAGGACTCTAGTCAGTAGAGCGACCCCGCCTTCTAATCTTAAGGTTGTGTGTTTGCATCCGGTTGTGCAACATTGGATTTTTCTCTTCAAAAAATCGGTGAAGGTAAACATCTAGAGGAAACCAGCATGTCTTAGAACCTAGAAAGTTTAATGGAGCTTTTAGGGCGAACTTTAATCCATTCACCACAATATTATTTAAAATAATGAGATATCTTATCTATACCAACGACATTGAATAATCTATGCCATTCCAAAATACAAGAACCGTCCGAGTTGCATAATAACTTTGTGATTGACGCATGCGTACATGGTGGTCCCCCATTACTTATTCCGCTTATAAATAAAAGGCTTTTTTGTGTATCAGAGAATGCTACGTGGCGTAGACCCTCGTAGCGAAGCGTAGACATTCGTAGCAAAGGTGACCTACGAATTTAAAATTTCAGAGACCATAGTAAGTGAAATCTGACGCCTTCGTTTATTGAATTACAATATTGAATTTGACATAAGGAAGCATGAACTTAAGTGAAAACTGAAACGCCGCTATTAATTAGACTTTTTATTATTAACTAGAAGTTGTTTTATTTTTTTTAATGTTTGTTACCTAATAACTCCGTCATTAATGACCTGATTAAAAAACATATTTAATATGAAATGTTCTACTTTCTAATGGGTCCCATAGAATATCGATCAAAATTGGTTTGGTTGGTTTTAAATTAAAATAGCTAGAAATGTATGTCATCCGAGTAAACTAAATTTCATATTTTTAAATAAATAAATTCGGTTTTCCTTTTTAGTTTTAAAACGTAATATTATACAATTTATACGATTGTCTCAAATACTTATGTAGAATTTCAGTATTTAGCAAAAGTTTAGTTTGGTTTTATGTCTGACATAAAAGCGAACAAAACTTATGCTTACTAAACTTCGTGCCTTAACGATATTATCCATGCTGATATTATAAATTCCAAAGTGTCTCTATGTGTTACATCGGCTAAACGGCTAAACGAATCTTGCTAAAACTCAGGAGACACATTGTATTTTAGCGTTTTACTCATCAAAATATAGATGAGTTCTTTTCAATTAAGAAATTGAAAGCATACATAAAGGGTAGTCTTGTAAAGAAAGTGTATTATAATATAAATTACTATATTGTTGATAAGAATGCATGGTATCATGTTGCTCTGCCTTTAGATAGCTAACTGACAGAATTTCAATTAATAAATTAATTGTAACTTGTATTCGTTTTTCATAGTTAAGTTATAACTTAACTAAGAAAGAACATCCAAAAAAGCGCTAGGACCAGCACGAGTCTCTTGTCAATTCTTCTCGGACTTGTGTTAGAAGAAATTGGCACTTAAATTCACATATTATATAAGACGTTTCAAAGTGATCCTTGAAACAAACATCTATTGATATTTAAAACAATGGTATAACTTAGAGCAGAGTATCTCTGTTTGAATTGGAAAAGTAATAAAACGTAGTTGCTTTATAAGGGTGTCTCAAGAAAACTTGTAATCGGCCATCTCCTGCAGGAGCTCGATTGTTGCAAGTTTTCACAATAATAACAGAAGGGTTTCTGGTTAAAAGAAACCCAACAGTCTCTGTAAGTAATGGCTTCGGAATCATTATTACGTGGCTGCATTATATGTAACTTGAACTCAATGAATGGTACTCATAGAAATACAATGTTTTTGCTACATTTTGTAATATCTCATCATTATAATCATCCACATTCGGACTTTAGCCACGGCTGGGTATAGGGCTCTCTAAGTTTGTATCAAGTTTATGTTCTCTATAATCTCGTGTTAACTAACACCAAAATTTTGCGGGCTCGATTTTCGGCGCGGGACTAATGTTTGTATGATCTGCAAGTATTTGTTTGGGTGATTCTATGTATACACATATAATATAAATATATACAAAATAACTAAATTAGATTAAGTAGTTTATCAGTCATCTGATTCCCAAAACACTTTGGAGTCGGATGTTGTGTGAAATGTCCCGTATTATTTATTTAATTTATATCATATATAAATTAAATAAATAATGCCGGACAATTCACACAGTATCATCTGGCCCCAAAGTAAGTTTGTCTGTAGTTTGTTCGTCCGCCCCAAATCTTGCCCTTGCTCGCAGACTATTAATATTATCGTGATTAGATTTTGTACGGTAATACGTACATATGTATTACCGTACAAACGTACAGTGACCTTGAATAGGTCTTTACAGATACTACGAGTTTTCTTAAATAGGTTTTTGATACAGATATTTGTTTGATAAATATTAAGGCTTTGTGGCATATTAAGTGGCAATTTTTGTAAAAGGTCAGTGTCCCCTCCCTCTACTGACTAAATTGCTGTTTGGAGAAACCCAAAATGGTTTACAAAATAGTTGGATATGATGAAATAAGAAGGAAAATTTTCACGGATAGTAAGGTTTTGACTAGATTTTGAGTCTGCCTGCTTGATTTATAAACCTTAAACAAATTACAATACAATTTTTTTGCTATGCTAATTATATGGTATTGAATTGGTCAATCAATCATCAATTTACTTCTGATACAATACAGTACCTATATAGGTTTAACTTATACATTTTGATTACACATTAGGGAATATATTTTGTCTTAAAAACTTCAAATCCGTCACTTGTTAGCCTTGCTAGCCTAGTACTAGACTAGCCAAATGTGGTGCCGGAGACTGCACTTTCCCGATCTATTGATGGATGTTTGATTTTGTGATTTCAATCCTGTCCGCCATTTTAGTGGCCCTTACTGTTGCTCAATTAGTTTGTTAATTGAGTTTCCCTCAACACTTATAAAGATGGCTCGTATAACATGTGTAACACAAAGCCGCGCTCATCTCAAACCCGATATTCAACTTCAAAAGTGTTTAAGTATTTAACAAATGAGAACAAAACGCTTTATGACGCGATTACAACTATTTAAACATTTGTAAATTATAAAATATTGTAATTATAATGTGATACGTTTTTCAGATAGATATTTGGATATCTTTTAAGAAGCAAGAATTAAAATAAATAGCCAACGGCACTTAAACTGTTGTTGCGTCATACTAATTAAAATTTAAGTAAAAAACGAACAATCTTGTTATTTTTGCTTCAAACTAACATTTTATAAACTGCATTTGTTTTATTTTATTTGTTTGTGTTTGACGAGTTTTTGCTTATTTTATCGCCATGTATGTTGACGTTAATACTGCGGAGAATATTAGGAAAATCAATGAATATAAGAAGAAAATGGCCTCAATTCTGTTGGCACCAACCATCAATTTTAACTTATTTTAAAACAGCCATTAACCTCTCGACCTTGCCGACAGGTCCCGCAGGAAAAACGTATCAGTACATTCGGTGTCGGTTCGGTTGCAGGTGCTTAAATAAAAATTGCCCAAGCGCATAAGACCACGGACAGTGAAGGCTTCCAAATTTAATAAGGAATAAGAATGACTAGTGGCTAGCTCCCAAACAGGGTCAGACAGAGTTGGAACCACTAACGGAGAGGTTGGAGTAGTCATTTTGTTTTTTAATTATTTAGGCGCTACGCAAACGTAGACACTATTTGTTGGTGACACTGCACACCATCACAGGGAACCGTTGTTGCGTAGTTGCTGTGTCCTGTGGCGGTGATCGAATACAGTCGCCCGTTGCTACTACTGGCCACTGGCACAATTCTTAGCTTGTTTTCCGTCAGTCTCACGATGGACGTCGATGAAGAAACTCAGTACAATTGTAAGGAAATTTGTTAATGTTGCTTGTGTCTTCAACTAACGACATTTAGTTTCCAGTTACCCACACCGAACACTTTTCGAACGTAGTAGTAAGTGTCAAGTGGGAGCAACTGGACACAAAACGTGTGCGCAGAGAGTGGATGATTTCATACTGGTTGTGTAGAAATCAAATATTCATCGGTAGGTTGTATCTGACACAAAACACAAAAGTGTCCACGTTTGCACCCTGCCTTAGTTATATTTTCATTCGTGTTGTGTTACTGTATCCGTTCATTTCGTCCTGCTATAAAAAATACCATATACTCGTACTAGGTCATATTTATGTTGTTTAGATCTCAAAGGTACCATATAATTGTAAATCTTATATGTACCATATAAGATTTACACAACACTCTACAAAAATATCTCACAGTGTTTTTTGGCTGAAGGTTTCGACAGAATACCAGCGCCTAGCTACCTCCAAATGGCGAGGCATATTATGCTGAGTCGAGACCTTTTTGTTACTGTGACATACAGACACATGACATACTCTCTGTAATCTCCACTTTTATTTATTCCGAAATATATTTTTCTGTTTGTACTAATTGTGTGTGCTGGAGTAACAAATAAATGAGATAAATGAGAGAGATGAGAAAATAAATAACATAGAGTCTATGTCTATTATATTGTACATAAAATACGAAACGTAAACAAAAAACCTTAATATTGGTTGACAATCCACATAAAATCATCTAGCCCCAAACCAAGCTTGTTCCATGGAAACCAGATGACTGATATACTTACTTATATATACTTATATAATACTTATATATGTTTAAATATGTACACGATTACTTTATCAGACACACACATATTTGTTCATCACACAAATGTTTGTTCCGGGAAGGAACTGAAACCACAATCTGAGGTGAGAGGTTTTTAATAATGTATTTCTTTAGTAGCCCTTTCGAGAAATTAATATTGCTGAAATGTACAGAACAATATAAAACACATGTGAAATAGTTGAGCTATCTATGGATCGTTTAAAATGATCTAAATCACTGCCGGGGGCATCGTCCCCAAGACACTGACGGGATTGCCACGTTGAATGGCAACGCTAATACGCTGGGCCAGATAGCAGTCAGCTCTTGTATCACGCGATGCTTCTACCAGGAACATCTTGCTATATACTTGTGTGTATTTATTCTCTACATTGTCTTAACTAGCATACAACCCGTATCTCGCTAAACTGCTCAACTAAGTGCGAGTACGTTGCAGACATCGTATTTATGTTTTCAGCTAATCCTCTCAGACTTTCATATACAAGAGGTGTATTAAGGGGCGGTAAAACGGACGGTCCATCCGGAATCACAGTGTCTGATCATCGCGCACGTGCCCAGAATACGGCGACGGACGGCTCAAGTGCCAGTGTAAATGTACTTTATATTGACGCTCGATAATAGACTCCGCTCTGACGCGGAATAGTGCGGTGATTAAAATAAAACTGTTGATGGCAGCTTTTTTCAAGGCCTTATTTGAGGTACATACAGTGTTGACAAAAGACGAAGGACATTTTAAATTATACATTTTACACCCTGATGAAGATTCTCTAGATGATTCGAAACAGTGTCGGTGCCTCCATCGACAAAATGATACGTGAGTAAAGCCTGAGTTTATCAAAATGTATAGTACAATTCACGAAAGTTTTGAAAGACGAGGGACTAATTTGTTACAGTAATTTGTTGAATTAATTATAGTAACTAAATAAAAGTAGGTGGCCTCACTTATAAACGGCTCTCAACTTACACTGACTAAACATTGCTTATGATTCGCCCTGACTTCAAAGTTATCCTTGTATTGGATAAAAATATTTTAGACTCTGACTTTTGACTGTTTGTCTATCCTACAAAAATGACATTATTTTAATCAGTGTTTAACTTTTGACAGGATTATTTTTGGTTGTCTTGCGAAGCAAACATTGCGCTCTTATTTTATTTATTTTTTTCGAGTTATTTCCGGTTTTATTAGTAATTTTGGTGTTATTATTTAAAAAGAGCTAGAGTTATTGACTCGGATGTGAACAATTGGAATAATAATCACAAAGCTTTGTGTTTCGGTGTGATTCGAGCAAAAATAATTCGTGGTTATTTTATATGAAAGGTACCATCATTACATAGTATAAAACAAAGTCGCTTGCCGCTGTCTGTTTGTCCCTATGTATGCTTAGATCTTTGAAACTACGCTACGGATTTTGATACGTTTTTTTTAATAGATAGAGTTGTTCAAGAGGAAGGTTTATATGTATAATACATGCATAATATAGTAGAAAAACACTGATAATTTTAGAGGTTTCTGATCACATTAGACATTCTGTGGTATACTTAGTATCAGCATTGCACCCGTGCGAAGCCGGGGCGGGTCGATAGTTATATATAAAATAACAAATAATGAACGACAAGATACGACTTTGTGACAATATAAAACTTGACATTGGCTAAATTGACATTTTTATGACACGTGCCATTAACGAAAAAGAAGAACTTTTGACTGAAGTTGAGAAACGTAATAAGTAAGGCTGTATATATTTATTCATAATCGAAGAGAGTACCAATAATAAATTAGGCCATGAGTATGTGCATGCTTAACACATGCCGAGCTAAGTAGTTCTGTGTTTCAGAAGAAGAGCTTAAATATAATCTAAAATATGCACTAACCTATTATTTTTTTAAGTAAAACATTATTGATTATTATATTACTATTGCTTCCGCTGATTGTGCCGAGGACCTCAAAAGTCGTAAATAACTCGGTCTCGATGGGGCCTACATATTTTAACCCTCTTGGAGTAGAGACTTGGGGTCAGCTGGGAACAGAAGCTGATCGCATTTTCAATATTATTTAATGGGTTGAAACATCGCATGGCCCAAGAGCTTGCTCCTATCTGTTCTAGCCGCATTGGTCTTGCTTTGGGTCTTGCCAGTGTTTTGAGGAAGCTGTCCTGACAGTAATCTGGGTTGATTGAGCTATCTCAAGAACATTTAAACGTTCTTTAGATAGCTCAACTGTTTCACATGCTTTTTATATGATTGTATATTTATATTTATGTACTTAATTTCTGTAAATAAATATAGGTATACATTTATTAATTGTATTAACAAGTTAATGCATAGTACTCGTAGATATATTAAATAATAGTTGCATGTTTTTTATTGCTACACCTAGATATCTATTGTCAGTTAAATAGGTTTTGGCAACCCTATGATGTGCTTGAACAGAGTTTCCCCGAATCCAACGTTTGAAAAGCACTGAGTGCGTATTTCCGGTACGCACGTGAGCCAGATATGGCGCCCTTCCGGCGCGGCCGGCCCGTATTGTCAGTTCAGATCAGCAACCGATTCAAATTGAACTCTGAGGGTTGTCCTGTGATCGAAAACAAGGTCAAAGTGAGTGCGGATATTTTTATAATGCTGCAGATGTCCTACCCTCTAGTTTCCTCCTTTAGTATAGCAGGATAGAATTCGGGAGCAATGGATAAATATTTTCTACTGCATATCCACTTTAGTTTTCGTAACAACCCCAACCCTTAGTGTCCGGCAGTTGAAAAGCGCAGAGTGCGGGTATTTCCGGCCGTAAGCAGCCAGATGTGGCGCCCCCTTCCGGCGTAACTTGTAGACTTCGCGGTTTCCTCGCTCCGTGGGTACACGCATATTTTATTTCCGTTGGTGAAATTTTAAGTTTACGTTTCGCTTTAGTTCGTTACATTATAAATCATTATACTGTTAATGAATAAAAATCTTTCACATTAGAATAACGAAACAACACATTAGCCATTATCCAACAACACATAATATCCAACTCCATGGTAACATTATAATCTGAAAATGATTCTGTCGGTTTGTTCGTTGCTTACGTTTTTACGACTTAACGGCTGAATGGATCTACATAAAACTTGCTAAGGAGATAGTTGGTATCTAGGGGTAGAACATCGGCTTCATACTCGTATTATTTAAATAAATAATAAATATAAATAAATAATCCCGGACATTTAACACAACATCATCTCGCCCCAAAGTAAGCAGAGCTTGTGTTATGGGTACCACATGACTGATAAACTACTTATATATGAATTACTTATATACCTACTTATGAAACACCCAGACCCGAGACAAATACTTGCAGATCATACAAAAATTTGTCCCGCGGTGGGAATCGAACCCGCAAGCTTCTGCATCTCAGCCGGACCTAAGCCCACTGCGCTACAGAGGTCCTCAATTTAGCCTAATGGCTAAATTCAATTCAAAGGACCTCAATTGAGGATTGGCGGCGGCTTCGCACGTGTAATCACGTGCGAAGCCACAGCCAGAAGCTAGTGTAAATATAAAATAGACGTATAGCTATCCAGAGAAGGAAAACTTGAAACAAAACCCGGCTCGGTGCCAGCCGTTATTCTCCTGCAACCGAACCGTCACCGCATGTACTGACTCGTCTTTCCTGCGGGTCCTGTCGGCAAAGTCTAGAGCTTAGTGTAGGTACCTGGGAAGGCCTGCGCTATCAGAATCCCAGGCAGAGTGGCGTCAGTGGACAGGAAACTTGACCCACCTCAGCTTGCTAGAGTGGATCCACGAACGAAACTTATCAATTACAAAAAACTGCTCTGTAATTCGACTGACGCCACCAACATTTTTTTCAACAGATGAAATAAGACCAATGATGATAATAGCTATCATGAGGATAATTTCTTTTTGAGGAATAGACTGGCGGAATAGTATAAATATTTTTCTATCTGTTAAAAGAGGAAAATAATTTATTGCTTAGGCACATTTTAGCTGTCTCTCCCTATTCTTCCTGTGGGAAAAGGCGACTCTGAGATTGCAAACATTCTGCTATTAAATATTGATGACCTCCTAAACTGATCTCCTACTAAGAATTCCCAACAAGTATTGATAAAAATCTCGGCCGTCCAAAGTTCCGGTTGATCGCGGGGATTATTTAAATCTGCAGATTATCGCTTCCCCCCCATTTATTACCCGATCCCT
Organism: Lampropteryx suffumata; assembly: GCA_948098915.1. Lineage (NCBI taxonomy): Eukaryota > Metazoa > Arthropoda > Insecta > Lepidoptera > Geometridae > Lampropteryx > Lampropteryx suffumata. The sequence continues at coordinate 1,712,831 of OX402551.1, forward strand.
ATCTTATCCGGGATCAATGGCGGAATCCCAAAAAGGTGAACTTACTTAGGACACAGCTCAAGAATTGCGAGTAGGTAATTTGTCCGTTTAAATAGAGTCTGTCTCGTTCCCGATCAACTCCGATCTACAATTTACTGTGCAATCATTGAATTGTGGTGCGGTGTTTTTTTTATATGTAGGTACTTCATTCATTATTTCTGCTGAACTTAGATAGTAGATCCATATTACGTGTTTGTGTCTTATTGAGGCCCAAAGTTTTTTTTTTCATTTCCTATAACTGAACCTGCAAACAATCTTATGCTCAATTTAATTGTAAACAGTTACCGTAATTATGACGCTAGTAAGCGTCATAATTACGGTAACTTTACGATATAGTATCAGGATATATCACAAATACGTTGTCGGCCATTGGTTTTAAATTAATTGCAGTTGCGCCAGTTCATAAGTGTGTACATTTTCATGTGTGTGTACATTTTAATTTTGATCATTATGGTCACACCACCATCATACTTATAATCGTACGGATGAAGTTCAGAACTTTATTTACCGGCTTATCACAGAACGACGTATCAAAAAATGACAAATTAAAATTGAACATGCATCTATTAAGAAAATTATTTTCACCAGATTGTCTAATTAAATAAATAAATAATACGCTGAAATAAAATAAGAATAATGCTAGATTTGCTGACTAAAAATCATATTTATAATTAATACAACTTTGACAAATGAACATAGGATAGTTTTTTCTGATATATACTAAAATTGGGATATAATCATTAAACTCTTCAAACTCCAGAGCTTGCTTTCTGTTAGAAAGTGTTGCAAAATAATAAGTTAAGTTTTAATTATATTAACGAGGTCAGTATTGTAAAAGCTTTCTAATTAATTTATATAAAAAATACAGAAGATCTTTGGTGAATGTATACAGAGGTACTGAGTGTCATTATCTCAGATATAGCACCGTGTTTAGCTTATATTTTAATAGATGTATAGACGTGGGTGTTTAACCCGACCTTATCAAACAGAAAACTCATTCCTATGTTCAAGTCTGAAAGTGAAACCTTTGTAATTTGAATTTTGAATTAAATATTTTTTTTGAATTATAGAACAATATCGATATGGCTTGCGTTAAGTAAAATCTTTTCAAAAAAAATCTTAATGAGTTATTTGATCATATCAATGTGAAATGTCTTTCTAGATAGTAATCAAAACAGATTTATTAATGGTCGATCAACAGCGGTATTGGAGGTATATTCGTTTTTCGTAGCTAAGGTAATATGAAGGATTATACAAAAAATAGCTAGTGTCAGGACGAGTTTTTTGTCAATTCTTCTCGGACTTTGGTTAAGAGGAATTGGGGAATTCAGTATTTAAGGTTCAAAGTGATTCTTATACAATATACAATACCTATATATATTTTTTATTTGAATTTCAGTTCTTTAGTCTGTAATTTGTTCCAATGCTCTTTAAACCTTAAAACACTAGTGCTTGCACACTACTACTTAAAGGCAGAATATCTGGAACTGTGTTTGTCAAACAGGAACCCACCAAGACGAAACCTTGCTGTAGAGTCCGACCATCAGGTAAATCTGTTTGATATGATGTAATGCTGGTGTGACCATTATGTCAATGATATACGATATAAAGTGCAATAATACACGACTCTATTTTAATTCTTTTTAACTGACTTCTCAATTCAATTCTCAATTTTACAGACAACCATTTTTTTTTGTTTTATCATAACTCAGTTAATTAAGAACCGATTTAGAAAATTTCTTTTTTTGTTTGGAAAGGTGCACTTTCAGTTTGGTCCCATTTAAATTGGAAGAAAAATAACCCCCCTGAGGGTGAAAAAACAGGGGATGGTTTTTTAGAAAAGACAACCTACTGTAATTGCTTGCGCTGTGCGCAAAGTAAACATGACAATGTGGTAAATTGCAGGCCATATTTTTAGATTTACAAATTAGCATAAAACAGTTGAGTCGGAGCATCATAACGACTTTAATCAGCATAATGGAAGCATTTACAAGTCGAAAATGATTTGGACAGGAGCCTGATAATAAAATATTTTATGTTGCCATTACTATTATCACAGAATTATACTTGTTTGTGTCCATAAAAGTATAATATTTGGTGCTTTTACCAGTGCCGATAAAAATGAATGCGTAGTTGCGGGTACGCAAACATTAGTTATTAAATTAAAACTAGAGGCCTACTCTTGAAATCAATAAACGATATAATCGTGGCAAAACCTACTCTTAGCTACATCATATCGACTCGTTTTGAGCGCTGGATCGAGTGACTTTGCTTTTGACAATCAATGTTGTAATTCTCTACAACAGACGATTCGATAACTTGATTTTGGTATCGAAAAAACTGTCAATTCTATTGAATTCCACTTACATTTCAACGACTTTATCGTTTCGATACATCGTCAGTTCGCAGAGTAGAAGCCCTCGAATGAAGTTCGATAATCGTGAATAACGTGTACAACTTTGAGACTACTACCTAAAGGCGGAATCAGGCGGCCCATTTTGAAAGAATGTTCACTCGAGAGACGATATCAAAAAATGAATAAAAAATGTAATTCATTTTTTGATACACAAACAGAATGATATAAAAATCCATTATTTTCCTCAAAGATGTCGTCATAATTGACAGGAGGTTGACATTTGACTTTTGCCTCAGACTCAGACGACGACGTTTTGCAAGCGCTTCTATTTAATTGTTTTCCTCGAGTTATTTTCGGTTTTATAGTTTTGGTGATATTTTTCAAAGAAAGCTAAAGTATTCTATGAAATTAGAAGAAAAGTATATAAATTTTATACAAAATTATTGTGATTTTTCATAAAATGGAACTTTACTCTTCTTCTTCTTCGTTAATGACATGTGTCATATTTTGACATTGAGATGACAATTTTGCTAATGTCCAGTGTTTTGATTATTTATAGTAAGACGTCACAAAGTCGTATGTTGTCGTTTGTCATTTTTTATTTTATATAAATTGATGTCTTTTAAAAAATAACTACTAGCTCAAATCACAAAGAAACACAAAACTTTTATTTCAATTATTCACACCCGAGTCAATAACTCTAGCTTTATTCGAGTAAAATCACCAAAATTACAAATAAAACCCGAAGTAACTCGGGAAAAATGATTAATATAAGAGCGCAATGTTTACTTCGCAAAATGCCTAAAATAATCTCAAACTTTACTCTTCTTCTTCTTCTTTGTTAATTGCATGTGACATAATAATGTCAATTTTGCCAGTGTCAAGTGTTTATGTTTGTTTATAGTTAATTTGTTTGTTAATAAAGTCAGCCAATGGTCCATTGTCAATTTTAAAAGTCATCGCGAAATGGCTGTCTAGAATTTTCTTGGGATTCCTCGTCGTTCAAATCACATTGTACCATAATACACATATAATTCAATTCTCCATACTTGTCCCATGTAGTCACAATTTATTCATTAAAATTCCGCTACTACCAGTAAAAAATATTAAATTAGCAGGGCTATTTTAATTCTGAAATGACAAACGAAGAATTCAAACTTTACTCTAATATAATCACTTCACTTGACACTGGCAAAATGTACATCTGTCATATGCCGTTAAATGATAAGGAGAAGAAGAAGGATTTTTAGTTTGTCATTTCATAGCACTTCTAAATTAATTATTTATTCTCGTGCTATTCCAAGTTTTATTCAATAATCTAAGCGGAATTTTAATCAATAAATTGTGTCTTCATAGCACATGTTTGTACAATTGAATTTTAAGTGTATTATGTCGCATTACGTCTTTTATTCTGTGTACGAATGATGCTAAATAAAACAATGGACATAACTAGTTTTCTTGCACAAAAAGTGGTATATGTCCATCACCTAAATACTATCTTCTTACCAAATCATTAAGATCCGTTTAGTCGTTTAACTATTAAAAAGTAACATAATACAAACGGAGAGATACAGATACTTTAAAGTTTATAATTAGTAAATGATCTGAAAGTATTAGGTAATGATAATATTTTCGTTGTTGTTGTTGTTGATGAAATAAAATAATATGAAAAAAAAGGTTGCACTCCGGGAGTGCCGACAGAAGTGAAAACTTATTTTGGCAAGTTAGACATTTTTTAGATGGGTACTAGGGCTATTGTGTTATTGGGTTATGAATTGCATTTTATTTATGAATTGTATTTTTCCACTATCAAATCACAAACAAAACACAATCAAAGTTCACTGAACTCACACGGACCAACGCGAAACGCGACTGCCAATCAAACACTGAACGAACACAGATGATGCAATATTTTTTGTTCAGAATGTAGATAATATATCAAAGAACCTAACGAGCGAGTCCAGAGGTTTTACCTCATCTAAAAATATGCGTACTGCGCTAAAAGAAGCTTTCACTTCAACAGGTCACCATCTCAGATTGCTTCAACTATATTCTCCCAAACTTAACTTGAAATACTCGTACTTGAGGAATCCTAAGCCAATTACACGAGTTGTCACCGGGAGAACATACCAGACGAAGTGTGTTATTAAACCATGCCTACATAACTCATATTGTACAACAAATGTCATGAATTATTCTCCCACACGAGATCATATTGCATAACAATGTACCTATAGATACCGCATTGTATGTATTCAGTGATGCAACGAGAGAGGATACCACACAACCTGCGGTGCCAATTCCCGACCTAGGATTCTATTCACGCGTGCTATAGTTCAAAAGCTCGTGGAAATTCAGAAAATACTTTGCACGGGGCTGTTTTATTAAACTTTTACGGTTTCACGTTCCACGGCTTATGTACTGTGATATTACAGTGTGTTATTTGAGTTGTATTAGAACTTCTTAACCTGGGTTAGATACTCTTCTATCTATCTTTAGATGTTTAGTTTAGTTTCGAGTTTGTCCATATCTGACCAAAATATATAGACGCCAGATGGTATAAATATTGATTCATAAACAAAAAAAATATTATGTTGTGCAGTATAATGATGTTGCACAATTAATAATGTTGTATTTTTTTGTAACTTTCGCGATCTGGATTCATATTGCTTGTTAGTTAACGGGCATTTATTGCATATTACCGCTCATTATAATTTATACTTGACATTTCAGTTATGTTTGTTTATTTCATTGAGCTATTTATATTTAATAAAAAGGTGCTATTTGAAGTACTTACAAGTAAAAAGTAATACCGTGGCACTTTTTTTTAGTTTTGCTGTTATTTTTACAACTTTTCACCGCACAGGAAGGCATAGTGTTTTTTTAACTACGATGTTTACTGTATGGCGATGTGACGTGTACTAAGAGTAAGGCGCACGGTTTGGGTGTACTCGTATGAGTGTGCGTGCGTTTGTGTATTTACATTAAGTAACACGGTTTTTATGGCTTCACTATGTTTTATGGTTTTATGCGTCTATATATATACTCGGTCTGAGCTCACCACGAAGGATAAATGTTGTCGATCTCGATTCGATTATTTTTTCTCAACATGAACGCCATTTTCGAGATGATATCTCGACGACATTCTCGCGGCGACAAAATTATACCATGGATCTTATAACCACACTATAGCTAAATAGTTGTTTAATTCATTGACATTCATTGACAGGGACAAAGCATGCTTAAATGCCACGCTAACTAATTTTGTGATCATAGAATAGAGAATATACCTATGAGAAACACCTTTGAGGCCTTATGTCATGTTTATGATTTATTATACTTATGATGTATCGATTATCAATCAACGCTTTTGTACACATTTCATTGTATTTTTCCCAAGAACAACCATGAGCGTACAGTGTTTTATTTTACTTTTGTAACAGTAAACAGGTGTGGAGCTTCGTCTTTAGTTTAATTTATTTCATTACCTGACCTGTCTTCTTAGTTTGTAGTAACTCTGTCTACTGCGCTGCAAGTTATGGGTGATTCCCTCCTAGGACCAACATTTGTGTGATGAACAGAATGATTGTTTTGTGGGTGTTAAAAGTATTATATGTATATATTTACGAGTTAATTATTCAATCAGTCATATGGTACCCATAGTACCTACAAACCTTGCTTAGTTTGGGGGTAGATGGTGTTGTGTGAACTGTTCATTATTATTATTTAATTAATTAAGAATAAAGTTGTATTATAGATAAGCGTATAAGCGTTGTCATTCAACGTGGCAATGTCGCCAGTGTCTTGAGAACGCTGCCTTCTAGCAGTGACCTGGATCAGTTGAGCTATCTATGGATCGTTTTAAACGGTCCTTAGATAGCTCAATTGTTTCACATATATTTTATATTATTCTGTACATTTCTGTAATTATTATTAAATATGACCTACCTACTATAGTTATTTACTTGTTTGTTACTCATTGTCTGTAATTTTTTTCGTGTAATGTGTCAAATAAACCATTATAGATACATTTTAAAAAACACGTGTGTTTACTCACGTATTATTTTATGGATGATAGCACCGACGCTGTTTCGATTCAACTAGAGAATCTTCGTCCAGGTGAATTCGCGGTTCGCGATTCGCAATCAAAATTATTTGTTTTGGAGTCGTATTGGTGCATTCTTTGCCTAAATAAAACCCCTCGAAAGAGTGTTTATATGCCAACATCTCTTAGACTAGGATCGTACGCGTCTCTGCGGATTAATATTGCAGCATTTGCAGCAACAGCCGGCAGGTGGCACGCGGAGCCAAATTGAAAATTGCTTCAACTACACGTTTGTACACAAATTGAAGCCGCTGATTACGGACGTGGCTGGTGTATTGATTGATTTTAAATCTGCGCATTAGAGTTTAGACTAGAGATGTAACGGATTTGGTATTTTGATATTTCATATAAAATACATCGAGATTCTTATTAATCTTTATGATAAAATATGTTTTATTTGGAACCTTTGGAACCACTAAATCGGTATGTGCGCAGTAAATAGTATGCGTGGTAGTATGCATAGGTATATTACATAATTTTGATTTCGTAAAATATTACTCACTTTGATAAAAAAAGGTAACGCATTTTTGTAACGCGTTTTCGCAACGCGTTACATTTTTTCTCGGCTAGGTCCCCCTCGTCAGGCCGCGATAAGGAACTTCGTTCCAAATATTCACAGATGTTTGTTTGTTTGTTATTAGATATTTAATGAGATTTATCTGTCCTTCTTAAAACGCACGGACCAAGTCGAGAGCGGGACTAGTACTTATATACATTTAAATACATACTTATGATACATTATTGTACTCAGACACAGAATAAACAGCTTTATTCATCACACAAACGTTTATCCTCCAAGGGAATCGAACCTTCAACCTACTCAGAAATAACTGACCGGACACGCAAGTATATAGTACTTACGAATACCTACTTACATGTAGTAAGTAGGGTGAACTTTAAACCGAAAAAGTGGTCTTAAGTACTACTGGAAACTATAACTTGCTGAAACTAATTGAAATATTTACTTATACACTAATTTAAACTTTTGGGTACAAAGATAAAACTGGTCTCAATGGCTATCGATATCATAACCACGATACATATCTACATTGGTTTTTATGGCTCTGTCATAAAAGGTTATCCGCAGATCTGTGACTAATGAGGGCGGCTCATTGCTGCTCCTAATTGCCGCGGCGATTAAGCGCACTTCATTTCAAATGCACGGTGTGCCGCTTGCGACTGCTGGTTGAGCTGGGTGGGGACAAATCTGCTCCAAATCAACGGATGTCGTGCAAAATTAGCAATGATCATACATACTACAAAAGAATTAAGACCATTTCAAAACATTCGTAAGTTGTACATTTTGATAAACACGGGGTATACTCGCATATTATTTTGTCGATGGAGGCACCGACACTGCTTCCATTCATCTAGAGAATCTTCATCAGGGTGAGTTTGATCTGCGGTCGGCTCGTTGTCGCTCGAGTTCACGGTTTGCACTGCGGGTGAGTTATCTCGAAAAAGTCTCGGTGCCACCATCGAAAAAATAAAACGTGAGTAAACCCCGTGTTTTACAAAATGTATAGTACAACTAAGGAATGTTTTGAAAGTGAAACATCTAAATATCCAACAAACAACATAAACAAATCACATTTATAATATTAATAAGATAATAAAGCGTTGTATGTACGGACACAACAGGAACGTTTAACCGCACGTTTTAGTTAGAGGATCCGCGTGCGGCTGTCACGCCACAGAATGGAGATTAGTGAGTAGGTTAGGTACTTCCTTTTCTGTTCCGGTGTTTTACCCTCACGCGGATTCGTGTATTGCCGCGTTGCGCGCGTTTAATGTGTGAAGACTTAAGGCGGTGCCCTCAGCAAATTACCTTTTGTATGGAAAAAAATGTGTATTATTTGTGGCTATCTATCTACTCGTTTTAAAGAATACATTAAATTTTATGCATTTTGATGCAAATTTCTTGTTTCAAATTGTTTTTTTATAGATTCATAATTTTATAGTTTAATTATGAAATAAGGTATAAATCTTCTTCTAAAGTTTACGTTTTATCTAGCAACTTACAGTAATAGTATATGATTATGATTCGATATATTCAGTATATGATTCGATTTGAAAAAATCTATTTTCATGTGAAAGGATATACTTCCCGATTGGTTCCATATAAATTTCATAAAAATCGGTTCAGTAGTTAGGTTTTTAAATCAACAAAACTGAAAAAAATATGTCATCCACTGGATGAAACGAAATTTCGATATTTTGCTTTTTATACGAACTCCTCACACCCAAGAAACAAGGTTGGAAGATATGGAACGTATCCTGAATACGAAACTCCTTATATACCTTGAAGACAACGACCTCCTCAGTGATCGACAATATGGTTTTTGCCGAAAGCAATCTACTGGGGATCTTCTTGCGTATGTCACGCACATTTGGAGTGAGGCCATAGAGAAACATGGTGAAGCATTAGCTGTTTCACTTAACATCTCAAAGGCCTTTGACAGGGTCTGGCACGCCAGCCATATTGGTAAGCTTCCAGCTTACGGATTGCCAGTTCAGTTCTGCTCATGGCTTGCTGACTTCTTGAGGGAAAGATACATTCGAGTGGTGTTGACGGATGCTCGTCTGATCGATTGGCAATTAATGCCGGGGTACTTCAAGGGTCAGTGCATTCTGCCACACTGTTTTTACTGCACATTAACGATCTGCTTATGCCCGGAATCATTGGGTATGCAGACGACAGTACAGTTGTGGAGAGATACCTTACAAACGCACGAGCCAGTAAAACTGAAATTCGGAAACTCAAAGACGAGATGCTTACGCGTCTGGATTTGACTCTCCAGATCGTGTCCGATTAGGGCAATTCCAACTGGTTAAGTTCAATGCATCCAAAACGCAAGTTTGTCTCTTTTCAGCGAAAAAAAGCGAGTTTCTTCAAGTCTCCGTTTTCCGAAATGTACCGGTAACCATAAAAGATCATCTCGAGCTCTTGGGAGTTTCACTTACACGGACTCTCAATTTTGGCTCCTATATCGAGTCCAAGGCCAAAAATGCTGCCATGAAGCTTGGCATCCTCAACAAGGTGAGTCGATACTTCACACCTAAACAGCTTTCCACTTTATACAAAGCTCAAGTCCGGTCAGGTATGGAGTATTGCTGTTATCTATGAGATGGTTCAGCCAAACACCAGCTGACTGCCTTGGACTCGATCGAGCGTAGAGCATTGAGGATGATGGGTGAACAGCTTAACGCTGAGACTAAGTTCCAGAGTCTCCAGCACCGTCGTAAAGTTGCTTACCTTTCGATCTTTTATAGGATACATATCGGAGAATGTGCTTAGGAATTACATTACCTGATTCCACCATCTCCTTTTCACAACAGGACAAGCAGACATATCGCTCAGTACCATCCATACCTTGTCAACTGGAAGCAAAGCACTTTGTTGGTAAGGGTGGTACCCTTACGAACAAAGCGCTTTGCTTCCACATTTATAATGCGTACAGCCAAGGATTGGAATGCTTTGCCGTCGTCTGTCTTTCCTGAAAACTACAATCTAGGTCTCTTCAAGTCTCGAGTAAATAGGTGTCTACTAGACCTGCGTGCCCCATCGTCGGCAACATCGTCGCTTAACATCAGGCGAGATCGTGGTCAAACGTAGGTTTATTGATGATAAAAAAAAAGGTTCTACGCTTAGTTTGGGCCTCGCCGATCCTTTAAACTGGTGTAATTATATAATAAGCTACCTGAAAATGCAACTAAAGTACCTATTTATTATTAATAACAGTATACTGTCACCAACTAATCCGTTCAGGTGGCCAAAAAACGAAAAAACTTACCGGAACAAATAAGTTGATCGCACTATACATGGCTTCGTGTTGCTCTGCCCTTTGACAGTTAACTGACAGATTTTAAATAAATAAACAACCGCAATCTTGTATAAGTTTTACGTAGTTAAACTAGTTATATGATGGATCAAAAAAGCGCTTTTAAATGGTCTTAGGACTAGGACTAGCTTTTTTCGGACCTGGGTTAGGAGGAATTGGCACTTAAGTTCACCTAGTATGTAAGACGTTTCTAAATGAACCTTGTGTTTGTAATAAAGGAATATATGTGACTTTGACTTTGACTTTGGAAAGTCATGTCATTAGTCATGTGGTACCTTTAACACAAGCTCTGCTTACTTTGGGCCAGATGACGCTGTGTGAAATTTCCATCATTATTTATTATTATTTTTATAGCAAACTATCAAGCGAAAGTTTTTGCTTTAGTCCGAACAAAAGTAAAAAGAAATCCGTGAGAATGGGAAGTACGTCTATGAATACCGTGAATACCGCGACAGCCCTTTAGATGGCTTTGATAAGATCAACTTTCTGTTGCCGTTCATATCTGCAGAAAGATTAAATTGATTGGATATAATAAGCTTGTAATAAGTCGTGTGATTTAAGAGTGACTGATGCTGTCGTTTCATTAAATAACATTAAAGTCAAACAGAAACAGAAAATATGCGTGAGTGTCGTAGAACATTCGGTTGGAACGAAGATCCTATCGTAGTATATTATTATTGATAAACGTATTATATTATTGATTAACAAATACAAATGATTGAATTACTAGCGTCTGAGAGTAATTAAATGAAAGGTAGAAATAACTAATGAATTAAAGGAATGGTAGGAAACTTCGTAATTAATACAATTGTGAAAATAAACATTTTGTTGTACATTATTCAATTCATACAATTCATGTGTCCATTCGTTCATCTAATTAATTAATTCGTGTCACCCTATGGATGACCGTCTACCTACACTAAAGAAAGAGTCGTGACGGAATAATTTTACATTTTTTTTCGCCTAGCCCCCATCAGCCAAGTTCGTACCGTGCGATAAAAAACTTATTTTTTTTTTTATTTTTTTTTATTTTTCACTCTTAACTTCGCACATTCGTGGGAAGCAGCGCTGGTTTTTAGGCTGGGCCTAAAGAGACCCCATAATATTTCCTTTAGTACACTATAGGATGCGAAGCTACGGCCTGAGGATCAGAAGGCCACTACGACTAAATAGATAGAAGATATAATTACTTTATTGCACACCATAAATACATTGAAGACTTGAAGAAAATATAATAATGTCTTGTGTACAATATGCGGTCTTATCGCTATGCAGCGATTTGGCAAGACAAGGTTCAATCCATCCCAAGGTTGTCTGGCAACCTTGGGATAGATTGAACTGATTGAAGCAGAAAATAGTGTGACGATGATAATAATAAGTGTTTTATAATGAAAACCACGATAAGATCGCCGATCGCAGGACACTATTAATTTATGTATATGCACTAGGGCTTAAATTTCTTATTTCCTTTTGTAGTGTTCTCAATAAAGATTTTATTATTATTATTATTATTATTTGTAATTTAAAACTTACGTTCATGGATTCACTCATTCATGAACGTGTTCATGGTCTTGATAAGGCCCACATATTTGAGCCTTTTGGAGTCGAGACCCTGGACCCGTGGGGATCAGGAGCCCACCGCGTTTTCAAAATTATTTTACGGCCTCTGGTAGATACATTGCGTGACTCAAGAGCTGGCTCCTATTTGGCTCAGCGAGCGTGTTAGTATTGCCATTCAACGAGGCAATACCACCAGTGTCTTGGGAACGCTGCCCTCTGGCAGTGATCTGGATCAGTTGAGCTATCTATATGTATCTATATATAATATATATATAGATCGTTTTAAACGGTCCTTAGATAGCTCAACTGTTTCACGTGGATTTTATATTATTGTTTATTATTCTGTATATTTCTGTAAATATTTTTGTAAATAAATTATTTATATTTATTTTAAAGCTAAATAAACTAATACATACATAAACATACCTCAATCTACCGGATAACCAGAGCTATATGTACAGCTGAAACGAATAGCATCCTCTGGAATTGCAAGAGTATTCAATCCTTAAACGTTCCTTATTTAAATTAACTATTTGCTTAGGCTAAGCTATTACTGCTTTTGTCCGAGAGCCAAGTAATTACGCAAAGTTGTGAGTGCATTCCAAAGGCAAGCAAACCCGACGGCAGGTATTTGTATTAGGTGTCAAGTGCCACTCGAGTCGGGAACTTTTCTCATAATAAACTTCATTTACTTGAGCGGCTGTTACTGCTTTAATTGTAACATGGCTATGTTTATGTTCAGGGAATTGTTTTCCGTAATTAAATTTTGATGTGATCAATATGAAAAATATAGGTTACCTACCTATTTGTTACAGACGATTTTCTTAAGTAAATTTGGTATTTTGTACAGCTTAAAAATGTTTAAGAGCCAACGGTAGATGTCCAAACAAAATATTCAAAGTAAGGATAATCAAGATGAATAAAACTGGGCTGCGTTCAGCGAACTAGACGACATATTGCTATCGGCTCCACAGTCTCTGAAGACCCGCTTTTATATACAATCAATATCATACAAAAAAATATAAATACAATCAACCCATCATGACTATGATGCTGAGACATGGACGCTTACTCATAAGGCTTTGTACCGCATGCGAGTGAGTTGCACAGAGAGACATGAAGCGAACCATCGCGAATCACGGCGTCTATTCTGCGAACCGATTTTGATATATCGAAACGATAAAGTAGTTAAATATACGTCGAAAGTCGAATTGACAGTTGTTGTTAGCAAATTGAAACTATTAAATCCTCTGTTGTGAAGGACGACATTAATTGTTAAAAAGAATGTCAGTCGTTCCATCGCTTAAAATGTGTCGAAACGATGTAGCTAAGAGTAGAGTTTTCCACGATTGTTATCCCGATTTATCCGTTCATTGATTTCAAAAGTAGGCCCCCAGGATCGCAGCGGATGGTACAAACTATGACCTATTTTCAGCAGTGAGTGAATTCAAGCTGTGTGTGATGCGGATGAAGTATAATTTGCCCCCGAATACAGCATGCTGCGTTAGTAAGCTTGACTCTAATAGTTTTTTTTTCGAACCTACCCTGAGAAAAAGTAAAAGCAAATTGGAATTGAAACCAATTGGAAACTCACAAAGAGAATTGATACTGATTCAGATCGGTTAGCAATTAGGCTTTAGTTCATTTGCGGCGAGCGGGAACCAGGCAGTGCGGGCATTCATCTTATTAGGGAGCAGTGGAGCACTCGAGTCGACTCGGAACTTAACGAGGATTTTTATAATGCATTTCAGTTGAATGTCTAATGACCATTGTCCCTATCCTTATTCATAGCTAGAAAACGCATTTACAAACTGTCACTTCTGTTAGTTTATTCTCATTACTAGCGATTGTTAATAGATAATAGAGTTGTAATTTTATCGTTGAAAAACTAGCATAAGTCCACGTATTACAGATTTAAATAATTTAAAGAATAATATATATATATATAATAAAGAATATCATATTTCGATTTCAAAAGTGTTTTGATTGACAAATTTGAAAAGAAATTACGATTATAAAACTAAAAAGTTAACTGACTTCATTTATCTAATTAAAAAAAAAAGAAATTTAGTTTTCATATTTTTTTTATTTTTTATGTAAACACCCAAACTCCAAAACCGATTTTGATAAAACCTCTATGGGAAAATCGGAAACGAATTGAGACGAATTGAGAACGTCCTCCTTTTTCTGATGTTGGGTCAATAGCGTTATTGTGACTTACCTATAATAGGTGGACAGCCTCGCGCATTTTTTATAGGTAAGTACATGATTTATGTATCATTAATAGTTTTTTACAGCGCACGCTATATAATTATTTTTGTAGGTCAATGTTTGATATATTGGGTTACTGCATGATCAGCGAGTAATACAGGCTCAAAAGCTCAAAAGCTTTCTATTGGTATAAGAATTTTAGAAATCTGTCAAATAGTTTTCGAGTTTATCCAACAAATATACAAATAGTATCATTATGCTACTTCTTATTATTTGGGAATCCGTTTTAGATGTGTCTTAGAGTAAGTGAAAACAGGCATTAGGCCCGTATTTTAGAACAAAACTCAACCTGAGAATGAAGAGACTTTCTGACAGTTCTGAATTAACTACTTTCAAGAACTCAATGGTTAGTTCTTGCTGTGAGTTTGAGTCTTGTTCTGATATACAGGTTTTAGTCCCGATGTTTGTTAGGAACTTTGCAAGTTTGAATAAATACTTGTCAATGATTTATAATCAAAGCATCGTAAAAATTAGCATTGAGCATTGTGCATTGAGGATGATGGGTGAACAGCTTAACGCTGAGACTAAGTTCCAGAGTCTCGAGCACCGTCGTAAAGTTGCTTGCCTTTCGATCTTTTATAGGATAAATTTCGGAAATCTCGTTTGATATAAATAAAATTGGAAATCCAGATTGTTATCTATTTGCGGTTTTTTTCTCTAGCTAACTCTAGCTATGTCCCTAGAGAATATGTACCTGTCGTAATATGTCAATTAATGTAACTTATGTAGTAATCGGAACCTAAATTCACCAAGCATATAAGGTGATTCAAAGCCTTGTGATCTTAATGAAAAGATGAGCTGGTGAACATCTTACCACTTTAAATTGATTTGATTGTAAACCACCCCCGTATTGAGGCGAACAAAATAAATTAATCAAGTAATTTTCGAGTTTTTGCGAGAGTAGATAGATAGATAGATAGAAAACACTTTATTGACTACCACATGGAATATTACAATAACAAAAAACTAATTTTATTTAAGGCAATACAATGGGTGGGCTTATCGCTAATAGCGATCTCTACCAGGCAACCGTTGGATGGACTGGACTATAAATAAACAGAGAAGGGGCATGTAGGTGTGGTTTATTTATATAATTACATACATACATATATGTATTAACTAAACAAATACTGATATAAATATATACATACATATGAACTCAATAGATATATATACATAAAGATAAACAGTATAAAATATCAACAATACAGAAATGACTACGAATAACAGCCCGACAAATAATGTTTCATGACCATGTTTTTGAAAATGGGAAGAGTCTTGGCCTTTCTGATATCTACAGACAACGCGTTCCACAAGCGGACAGCCTGCACTGTAAATGACTTTCCATAGAAGGTAGAGGAGTGAACAGGAATTTTGAGTTGATTGAACCAAATAAGAATCGTATACAGTAATTTTGGAGATGCTCAAGCTTATAAAGTTGCTCTTCAGTGATGTCGAGAAAGCAGGCGTCAGCATAATCAAGGATTGGAAAAGTAATCAACGATTAAATTTTATAAATGGGAAAAAGAAGGTAAATTATATGAATTAGTATTTTGATGAAGTTTTCGTTATATGCAAATGCGCTAGTATTATTGGTCAGCAATTGTTTCAAATTATTTTCAATTTTTAAACTATCCGTTCTGGGGGTCTACTCTTGAAATCGATTAACGATATATCGTGTTAATAATCGTGCAAAACCTACATTATTTCAACAGGTTTTGAGCAACGGAATGACTGACATTACTTTTACAATCGATGTCGTAACCATTTGAATTAAACAACAAAACAACTGTCAACTCGATTAAATTCGTCGTACATTTCAACGACTTTAACGTATCGATCTATCGATATTGGTTCGCAGATTAGGCGTCCTGATTTTTATTGAGAAATCAACTGGTTGCTGCTAACAGTTGATTTAATTTTAGAGATTTAAATAATTATTAAGGCTGGTTCTAAACTGACTTAACAAGTTACACCAAAATTAAATCATAAAGTAAATAGCCGCAACTGTGGAGCTAAGCTAAGCAAATAAATAAACCCTACAAAATATTGAAACAAGAGTTTTATATTGCCTTTCTGTATTTGTACGTTCAGCTAAATATACCTACGTCTGATAAAACTCCCAAGTAAATATTTGGTAGCCGGTTACTCGTGATGGCCTGTGTCTATAGCTGGATGGGTATTCCCATATCGTCGGTGCTGGAGCCAATCAGGCCAAATGTTTTCTGCGGCCGTATCGGGACCCGAGCGGGCCCTTATTTCCTGTACAGTTACCGCGGGCCCTACCATTGGGTCTTGCGACAATCCAGTTTAGAAAATGTTAATATTGACGACCTTTGTGACGCAGACGGCCAACTTAGAATGAGACGCATTGTTAGTAATTAATAAAAAAAAGTATAAAATTAATATTAATAAATAAATATATCAGTCATATGGTATCTATAACACAAACTCTGCTTTCTTAAGGGCCAGATGATGCTGTGTGAAGTGTCCAGCATTATTATTTATTATTCATAGCATCGTATCAATTTTAAAATTAAATTATATTATTATATATGTATAATCCTGGGAAATGTAACAGGCGAGTAGGTACACTATGGTTTAATTCTAGGCAATTTATTGATTACTTAGGTGTCCTGAGGCAAAGAGCCTTCACACCAGAACTCATCAGTGCCTGTTTGACAGCAGAAATAGGTATGGCCATTTCATTGGAAGCCTAGCTCCGTATAGTACACTGAAACATGCAGTGTACAGCTAAATAAATAAATACATATATAGGAGAACAACCCACACAACACCATCTAGCCCCAAACTAAGCTTAGCATGTACTATGGAATCCAGATGACTGATAGAAAATTGAAATATTTTAAATACATACATAAGATACCTTATAACATCCAGACAGAACAAAAACCAAAACCTACAGCTTCTGCACTGTAGGTAGAACTGAATTATATGCCAAGTTAAGCGTCTATTATAAAGAGCTCTATAGTTTTGTCCAAAAAATAAAATGGAATAGGAAAAATATAGCATTGAGTCGTAGTAGGGCCTACTTACCGCAACGTCTTCGTTTCTCTAACCCGCGTCATCTTTGATATTGTACTGCGGCTCATATTGTGCCCTCATCTCGCCCTCCAAATAAAACGTTTTGTATCGGGAATTGAATTGCTCTTTTTCCACTCCCATGAAATTTTATAGTTAAGGATCCAAAGTACCGTGGAACTGGTTCGAGCAATAGGGTTTTTGACTGCGCGACTATTGCAGTGGGCGTTTTAAATTGACTTGTATCGCAGATTTGTATAAAGCGTTTATACCCGTTACTCTTCCTTATTTGTTTGTCATTTTGTTCAGAGTAAACTTTTTATTTCTTTATCAGAAATATGTAGAATTAAAGTGACAGAAATTGAGATACTACTAATCTCAATATAGGCCTTATACATGTCTCTGTAGGGCGATTATGCAACTCTTGATACAATCAATGTCTATAAGTTTCGATTAGCGATGTCATATCATATACGATGTATTTAAATGCTTACGCAAAACATGGTTACTATCACAATCGTACTTTGTAAATTGGTCGAGTTATAGTTTGACACCAACTTCACATTGTAACTAGCGATAGAAACCGATTGAAATCGCAGCGATCCGTAATACCAATTCATCAATAGTAACTGAAAGCTATTAGTATCAATGTTTTGATAGTATCAAAGTTCCATAATCGCCCCACTGAACTTGAACACTGCCTAAACACCTGCTTAAGATTTGTCCTGTCACTATTTGTCACCGTCGTGCAAAAAGGGATGGCACCATTTTAAACATTGATTAACTATTGATAGAAGTGGAAAGACGTTCATAAGTAAGATCGAATAAGTTTATCGTTTCCATAAGTACTATACAGGTTGTAGCCTCTGAAAAGTTTATCACCATCTAAACGTCGAGGCAATCCAGCTCCTCGACATCACGGACATTGTAAGAAGGCTCAAACGGAAAAACCTATTTGAGTTAGTGTAGTTTAACAATAGTGAAGTGATAAGCAAATACATAAAAACACAAGAAAAAAGTGTCTTTCCCCTAACTAGAGACTGTAAGAAAAGTGCTATTGGACACATTCTTAGGTATAATTTATTTTATAAAACTATGTCAAAGTATAATTTTTCTTTAGCTTATTTGGCTAGATTGTAATATTATTTAGCGTATGGTCTATATTGTGCACTAAAATAACTAAAAATAAAACGGTTTAGTGACTTCCAAATGCTTAATGTGTTTTCTGCAAAGGCGTTAAGTCTTAGACTTTTGTTTGTGTCATTTACAAAACTTCCGTATCCCTACAAATGTTAACATAATCGTTGAAATCGGTTTGACAAGAAATTTAAACATGTATCTCTTATATTGATGATATCTAAGAGATAATCTTTAACGCGTGTCACTCAACATGTGAGTAGGTATTTCAGTATCTGTCTTCGAAAAATTTATAGGCTGTTCTGAAAACGTGTGTCCATTCCATAACAATTTCCCAACCAGGTTGTACCTTGTCACGAATAAAACGAAAAAATATAGCTCCACCACGCTGGCCTGTCAATAAAAATGTTATATACCCCATACTTCAAATAGAGGCGTCAAATATACAAAAGAAACGGTATAAAGTGATATAGCTGCTCTATTCGAGGTCTCATTTTACGGCGCTCTCGTAAAATTGTTATAGCGGCAGGTATGTAGGTACACGCGTTGTTTAAGGGCCACGTACTAATAAAACAGAGGTAAATAATATAAGGTTTTTATTGGATCATAGCTTCATATTTACCTAAATCGTTTCAAGTAAAAACTAGTCATGTTTATAATCACTTGCTTTTAAAAGGTGCTGTATTGTCTGTCAGGCTTAAAACATTATAAATGATTGATAGTACCTTCGTGTTTAAACTTAGTCACGAGGGGCAGATTAAACACAAGAGACGATTCAAAGAGATCTGTTTGCCATTCGATTCAGCTTTCTTTTTGTCATGTCCACAACACTAATCATAATAAGCATTTTTTGACGGAATTTAACGCGTAAATGACAGATTACTTTCACCTAAAGATGAGTTTCAGTTTTGTTCTGAGATCCTACCCTAGCATTGTTCTAGTTACTTGATTAATGAGTAAAACAGGCTATCTGGCACCTTCTAAGTGAATTAAAAAGGTTCAAAAAATTTTTTCCATTCCGATCCTACAATCAGGGTTGTAGAAAAATGTGTAGCTATGTACGCTAGACTTACGTCTAGAGTACTACACAGAACACACACATAGATAATACAGGCCCAAGCGAGTATGTGATAGTTCTGAGGTGGTGGCAAGTTCAACAAACGTGGGAAACCGACAATCTCAGCGCAATCTGCAAGACTATCTGTGTTTGCAAGAGAATAACCAAGATGATTGTACAAGGTGCCGCAAAATTCTATCCCCAGCGCATTATTTTTTATTACATAGTAGTTACTAGTAAGAATTAGTAGTAACTATTAAGAAATAATGCGCTGGGGATACAATTTTACGGCACCTTGTACAATCATCTTGTAAGCTCATGGCTTTGCAAAATACCCTATGCCCGAGCTTAGAGTACATAACTATCTGTCTGTCCCCAAGCATAATACCAAAGGGTTTGAAGGTTGTTTTAATTACCAGGCTACAAAAATATCGAATAATATGGAATGATATGGCCTCAAAAAAAGAATAGAAGAATCCGGTCTCATTCAAACAAGAGCAAAAAAAAGGGCTAAAATACAATGTTGAAACTAACTTCAAACGGTGATAAAAGTGAACTGTCATTTAGAGCTAGATAAGTGTAACACTTTACCACACACTACATACATGCACACAACTCGTATGAGTTTCCAGTGTGATAACCAGACTCGTAAGAGACTGGGGGGATCAAACACACAATATAAACACTCACACATTTACACAAACACAGCATGGGCATTATACCGTTTTAACTGAAATTTAATTGTAACCCGCTAACGCTTAAACCCTCGGTTAAGAACAGAAGGGAGAGAGGGGTATATTGAAAATCAGCGTTGTACATAGGTGTTGTGTGAGTTGCAGTAAAAATATTGCTGGACATAGGTCCAGCAATATTTTTACTGAATTTATGAGAACTATTATAATATTGAGCTAAGTATAATTAAGGTGTTTTCGTTGTTTTTGGATCAAATGATTTTTATTTATTTTTATTCTTTATCTGTCTCTAAGATACAATATATCTCTGTACAAAATATCACCAAGAATAGCAACTATAGAGAAGCTATTTTTATTATCATTGGGGAATCTGAAATTATTATTATAAATACTTACGGGTATTTATCGCGTTTATTTACCTATTTTTCCCGACGTTTCGACAGGTTTACACTCTGTCGTGGTCACGGGATGACTCATCCCGTGACCACGACAGAGTGTAAACCTGTCGAAACGTCGGGAAAAATAGGTAAATAAACGCGATAAATACCCGTAAGTATTTATAATAATGTGTTCTGATCGCGTAAGTTTAAAAAACTTTGAATCTGAAATTGTATTTATTTAGCGGTTGAGAGATAAAAACGTGAGTTAGAACTTCCGTCCATATTATATATGCCAACTTGCGCTGAATTTTAACAAAAGGAAACTTAAAATCACGCGGTTCTGTCTCTGAATCTTATCTCCTAACCATGTTTAATTATTCATGGCAACCTTTAATACTTCGCTTTAACAACTAAAATTACCCTTCAACATTAGTCTAAGGCTCGTATTTTAGAACAAAAACTCAAATACAGATCGATAACTAATCATAGTTTTGTCGATGGTTCTGAATGAAGTATCACTATAAAAACAATTCATAGATCTGGATCTGTGTTTGAGCTTTGCTCTGGAATACGGCCTTAAAAATAATTTACTAACAACTAATGACTAATAGATGACTAATAGAATTTATATTCTTTTAAATATATACTCATGGTACTATTTATGTAGTATAGAATTAATGATGTTTGATTTGAACAAACATCTTGTTCACCACACAAATGTCTGTACTGGGGGGGAATCGAACCCTCAACCTACGGCACAGAAGGCAGAGCTACTACCAACTGAGCTGATAGGCCAGTCGAATATTTAAAATCAAAGTTTTGGATACAAATATAGGGCTTATGCGCCACCCCGTAGGGAGGTACTTCTGGACAACTACGTTCTGTACGTGAGTCCGAAAACTATCAACGTAACCGTGGAGTTGAGGAATAATTACAGCTGTGTATGTTTTGCTATTTTTAGATAGTTTCGCTCGAGTGAAAAGTATTTGATTTACCCCAATATCTACAAATACGAGAAAATGCAAGAAAATGTATCTGATTATTTGGTCAATAAATCTTGGGATAATTATTTTATAACTCGACTCGGCATCAGTAACACACTTCAAGATAAAGATCTTTATCTTTCAGTTTATTTATTTGCATAAAATATGTGTAGATAGGATGATAATTATTATGATTAATATTATGTCACATATGTCACAACATGTTTTACCGATTTCGGTGAGACCAAACCGAGAGAATGCAAGCATGGATCATACAGCGTAAAGACCAGAGGAGTTTCTTGCCGGAATCTTCTTGAACTGGTGTAAGGAGGAACCAGCACCTAGATTCACCTAGCATGTTGGAAGACAACTTAAACCGATCCCTAAGATTTTATTGAATAAATAAATATGAATATTAATTTATGATACTAATTTTGTCGACCGCTGTGGTACAGTGGGCGAAGGCTCGCCTGAAACGCAAAAGGTTGCGGGCTCGATTCCCGCCGCGAGACAAATGTTTGTATGATTTGCAAATATTTGTGTCCGGTCTGGGTGTTTTTCTATGAATAATATGTATGTATTTACAAAAAATAGTGTATGAGTAGTAATATCAATCATGTAGTCCCATAACACAAGCTCTACTTACTTTGGGACAATACTTAGATCCAGCAATTTGTTTATTTATTATAATAACCTAAGAAACAATATGCAATTTTTACGACTGTAATATAATTATTAAAAAAAATGTAAGATTTATTTATATTGAACTAACTCTGATTGATTATTTCTTGATTATTTCTTGATCAGTCAGCGTTAGATTAACGTCCATGTTGGAGTGCGAATATTAAATGGGATGTTTTATACAAAATGCAAAACAAAACAAATCTGAATTTCAATGTATTGGATTCACGACAGCCGGCGCCAGTGTGGGGAAAAAATGCGTCAAATCAGCTAATTGGAAAAATTAAAACAATAATGGGAACCGAAAACCTACATTACCTATGTAAATTTTTTGAATATTATATTTACTAGCTGCTACCTGCGGGTTTACCAGCTTGATACGTAAATTATATCTATAAGTACCTAGTTTTAACCAAATCTTTTCAGCCTTTATTGGGTATTAAAGGCTGAAAGGATTTGGATGGTGTGAGGTTAAGTAACAAACAAACATACAAACATCCACACAAGCTTTCACGTTTATAATATTAGTAGTAATTATCTTGTTTTGTTTTTTTCTGGGTGACTTCTAGCAGCTAAGAATCTATCCATGACTGTATTTAAAAAAAATCTACTCAATTTTCAACCTTAAATGTTCTTCGAGAAAGGAATCAAATGTATGGAACATTATGTGTAAGAATCAGGATATCAGCGCTGTCAGTATGCAATGTTTTTAATTTTAGATTACAGCTGTCAAATTAAGTAAACCATAATAATACAACCTGAGCCAAATATTTCAATGAAACATGCCCCGCTCTTGGAAATATTTAGTCGATGAAGAATGCCGGCGAGATCCGGATGTTGTAAAACTCCAATTCGAGCGGGTTCTGCATATTTTGGCATTGTACCGTATTTACGTAGAATTCAGATTACTGGAACCGGTGTTTATCTTCCGGTAGCGTAGATCCTACAACCAGTCTGGTCGAAGTACTTGATGCAGTGTTGTAAACGCTACAGTACAATTTTATAGCCCATCATCTGCCTGCCCTTAACCTAATACGTGGGGTCGCCACAACGGGTGCAACTCTGCCTTCACCCTGTCATCTCGGTTATTAACATACTAGCTGCTGCCCGCGGCTTCGCACGCGTGGTACTTACATAAAAAATAACCTATGTCCTTCTCCAAGGTCCCATCTATCTTTATACCAAAATTCATCAAAATCGGTTCAGCGGCGTAGGCGTGAAAACGTAACAAACAGACAGACAGACAGAGTTACTTTTGGATTTATAATATTAGTTAGATTTCAAACATTCCATCTTTTATTAGGCCTATCTCGACTCCTAAATCCATCCACATTCAAATTCATCTTTCTTGTGACATGACTTTTGTCCCTCCGCATGACATGCCCATACGACACTAACATACCACACAATCAGTACAAACAGAAAAATATATTGTAGAATAAATAAAAGTGGAGAATACAGAGAGTATGTCATGTATCTGTGCCACAGAAACAAAAGGTCTCCACCCTCGCCACTTGCAGGTAGCTAACCTATTACTCCTCATCTTTTCTGTTACGGGCACTACTTTCAAACTTCCTCTGATATCTAATTCCATATCTTAATCAACCTCCGCAAATCCATCATAGCATTTGCATCTCGTCCCATAGAGTCCCATGCGTCGAATGGTTGAGTCTTATAATTCTACTTTCACAGACAAAGATATTTTTGCATGCTTTGCATGGATGTTTAAAAAGCATATTTTCAACATTCCCCTTACTACCAACTCTAATGTTCAATAATATTTTCTTAGGTTCTTACTTAACTTATTTTTATACGCTTTATATTAGCTTCACTTGTATGTATGTTTGTATGTAACCGACTCCTTAGGACGCGATTTTGACCCACTTTAAACGGCCAGATTTAATTCAAATTTTGCACACCTGTCAAAGACCGATGACAATGCAATAATTAAAAAAAAAAAACGATTATCCTAAAACTAAAAAGTAGAAAATAAATAATAGTTTAAAAAACTAAAAAACACGCTTTATATAGAAAACCAAACTAAAAAATAGAAAATAAATTTTAATAAATGTAACTGAGAAAAAACTGTTTTATTTAAAAAAAGGTGTGGGGTGCTTTTTAAGATATTATCGAATTGACAATCATTCCACCATGCACCCCACGCTTTTTTTTTTAAATAAAACATGTTTTCTCACTTACATTTATTAAAATTTATTTTATATTTTTTAGTATAAAGCGTGTTTTTTAGTTTTTTAAACTATTATTTATTTTCTTATTATGTTTACTTACCTAATTCTATTATTGTACAACGATTCACACTACCTAATTGCTTAAAATTAGTTTTCGACCTACAATTTTAATAAAAGCCTCTATCGGCGGCCTCTACTATAAAAAAATCTATGTTGTATACCGAATATGTGGATAATGCAGGCTACGATATTGTTACTATATTTAATTTACAATTAAACAGACAGACAGACAGTTTTACTTTCGGATTTATAATATTAGTTAGATTTCAAACATTCCATCTTTTATTAGGCCTATCTCGACTCCTATCTGGATCAGCGTATTAGCATTGCCATTCAACGTGGTAATGCCGCCAGTATATTGGGAACGCTGCCCTCTGGAAGTGATCTGGATCAGTTGAGCTATCGATATGTTGTTATATGTTGAGTATATAGATCGTTTTAAACGGTTCTTAGCTAGCTCAACTTTTTCACGTGTATTTTATATTATTTTGGACATTTCTGTGTATAATAATTATTAATATAAATAAAAAATAAAAAAATAAAATTTATCTAACATAATATATGTATATGTTGTATGTTGTAGCTGTTTATTATCCCTGAATAAATAAATAAATAAACACATACACTCTTCTTTCATACATCCCTTTGGTTGCCCAACATTCTGATCCATACAAACTACAAGTAACACTTTTTTACTATGAAAATATTATTGTCTGAAGCAGTTTTTCCACTTATCCATTCTATTTAACTTATAAATTTATTTACAAAAAGTCTCACGTGGATTTGCGTACTTGAAGCCTGGGGGTACCGGTGTTCAATATGAAATTGTGTGCCCTCTCACTTGAAGTTATTGAAATAACTTCAGAAGATCCAAAATATTAAATATCCCCCTAAAGGGATCCCTAAGGACCCCTTTTACTTTTTGAGGTTTCTTTTCTGGAGAAAATTGGTTAATTTTTGTGTCTGTGTGAGTGTCATATAAAAAATCTAGAACTCATCTTTAACTGGAGACATGGTTCGTGCTTAAATTTACGTGATATTTAGTTAAGTGAACTGGAATATCACCTTCCTTTGATACAGAAGTACCTACTTAGAGCAATATTTCTACTGCTTTTATTGTTTAATTTTTGACTTGATAACGTCTTATAAATCGATGAACGCCGGCTGCACGCACGATAAAATGTCACGTTCCGCTTGAGCCGAGCGAGTAAGCGAGAGCGCGCACGATCGGTTCATCAATGTTTTCTTATGACGTTACTAAGTTATTACTAAGTTTTAAAGATGTATTTTCTGTACTACTTAATAACGTAAGTACATTTTTGTTTGGGACTCTAATTTAGCAAACCCTTACAGACTGTCATTATAATTGCGTGCTCACGAATGTTACCCACTGCTCGGCGTAACTCTGCTAACTTTGTTAGCTTAGTTCAGAGGTAACTACCGCGTCCCCAGATAGACAGAACGGGACGAAACGTGTCAATTGTATAATTACATTTTAGATTGGTACGAGTATATTCAGCCGAAACACTTTATTGTCTTACGCGCTATTCGTACTAAACCATGAGAATTTTAGGAAAAAATGAGCTAGTGTAATTTTTATATCAAGTTTCTTGCCTGATTCTTCACGGGCTTGGTTTACCAGGGATCAATGAACTCCACACAGAAGCAACTAAAACAGATGGTAAGAGAACCATGGTGGTGTTATATGTAGGTATGGTGTGGTACTCTCTCAAGGGTGATTCTCGCACTGGACCGTGTATATACTTATGTCTACGATTTATATAAGCAACTGCTTCTTAGTATAATTTTCACTCAAAACGAGATATTTACCGTGATATATCAGTTTTTATGCTCCGATCTTTCGGCACAGCTGCATGCGCCATGATCACGAGATAAACTGACAGTAGGTACAGTCGAAGTAAAGAGCGTATGGTCACGCATATCATGTAACGTCTGCATTTTATACAAACAAGATACAAGTACTAGGTCAAAGATTCATAAGTTTTATAATTTTTTATTCAGCACATAATAAGTTGTACAGATTACAAAAGAACGATGAGTCTTGCAAAAGTACTAATACTGCAGCATCAACGGCCGCCTTCCTTAAATAACAGTTATGTATATTAATAGACCTAGGAACTAGGTTGCAAATACTAGGTAAAAGTATTGACACGTACTAAGTCGGTCAAGTGGAGACTGCTCCCAGCTGCCAAATCAACCGAACTTGACATCACGTGTGATACGAAATGTATGAGAATTATCGTTAGACACGTCTGCGTTTACGAGAGGCTATTGAACTGTAGCTGAAAATGGCTAAAATTCAAATTTGAGTGCACCGCTTAGGGGTTGAATTTGGAAACTCCTGTCAGGGTTGAAAAGTTTAACATAACGCGAACAAAGTTACAGGTTCTACTCTAACTAGTGGAACATGGAAATATAGACAAAAATATTTTCCCAACCAAACTTTTTGGTGGACACGGAGCATTTTGCGGCGACAATATTATTCTCATGTCGTACATAAACAACCATTATGGTAAAAAATAAAGGAATGAAATGTGAAATTGCAGCCGCTGAAACATTACACCCGAACGGGTAATGCGTTTTACTTAGAGCACGTGAACATTTTGTAAGGAACTATGGAATGGACCGCGACTTTGTTCATGAAGAGGTTTTTATAAACCACTAAGCAAGAGGGATATCTTATTGACTGGCCTGTCAGCTCAGTTGGTTGGCTCTGTCTTCTGCACTGTAGGTTGAGGCTTCGATTCCCTCCCAGCATAAACATTTGTGTGAAGAACATAGGTGTGTGTTCTGTGTCTAAGTGATACAAAAACACATTCGTGCTTGAGAAATCTAATGAGGGACTAATCTATTGATTTGAAGTATTGCTCAAACGGACTACAACTTTATACACGACAAGGTAGCTAACATTAGACAGCAACGATTAACAACCAAATTCAACCTTATAGAGACAACCACAAGATCAAATATACATTACAAAGACAACCCTCAAACTGTGATGGAAATCTCAACCCAAAAACTATTTTTCGATTCACTTATGGACTAAATATATAAAGCTGCACTAGCACACATAACTTGCAAAACACAATAGCAGAAAAGTTGTCCAAATACGTTGATCTGAAAAATGAAATAAGCCGTATGGGGAAACTGTAAATTGTACAGATTCCAATCGTCCTATCTTCAAAGTTAAAGCACACCAGTTATTCCAGTCACTCATTTTACTTGACCTACCCAAACACACATTATAATTCATAATTCATAATTCATTTATTGTGGAACATAGGTATATTACAGGTTTTATTATTTGGTAAGTTCGCTATGCTACCATTTCATAAATGGTGTACAATATTTTCTAACAATGTGAGACATTTATAAAAAAAAAACTAGGTAACATAATAATAATTCAATATAAACGTCACTTAGGAATATTACATAATTATATTTATGTCATTTTATTAATTCAGATACGTTATAAAAACATTTAGCTTGTACCAGGTCTTGAGTTCCTTAATAAATTTATTTAACGGTAATTTTTTTATATAGTCAGGTATGGAGTTATATACATTTCCGCATATTACATAGCTACTATTTATATACATACTCGTCTTTGGAACTTTAGGCAATACAATTCTGTCCTGGTTTCTTGTGCTTCTATGATATACCTCACTAGCTTTAACAAACAGTTGATTGTGCTTTCTAACAAACAAAGCAGACTCCAGGATATACATACAAGGTAGTGTGAGAATATTTAATTGTTTAAAGAGTGGTTTGCATGATTCCCAGGGCGGTATCCCGCCAATGGCCCTTACACATTTTTTTTGCGCGATAAATGCTCTTTTTAAGTCTGTTGAGTTTCCCCAAAGAATTAAACCGTATGTGAGTACCGATGCTACATAACCATGATATGCTTGAAGTACTGTGGCTAAGGACGACGTTTTTTTCAATCTCCGCAGAGCATAAACAAATCTGTTTACTTTGGAGCATACTTTGTCGACCTGCATTTTAAAATTTAAATGTTTATCTAAGACTATTCCTAGAAACGTTGTCCTATCGACCTCTGAAATGTTGATATTTCCAGATGAAATGTTTTCAGAGGCTGGTTTATACGTGCATAGGTTCCAAACTGTATATAATTTGTCTTTGTCTAGTTTACATTCAAGTTATTAATGTCAAGTTATTAATGTAAATGAATTACGCATTCTATAGTATTATTTATGTCAATTATGTAATTATTAATGTCAGTGTTGCGATTAGATGTAAATATTAAAGAAATGTGATCAGAAAATAATATACAGGGCTTAGAAGTGATGTCAGGAAGATCGTTAATATATAGAAGAAAAAGAAGGGGTCCCAAGACACTTCCCTGAGGCACTCCAACTTTGTTAGGTCTGTAGGTAGAGCGAACAGATGCTAATTCATTATCGTTATTCAGATTGGTTATTTCGACACATTGTAGTCGATTGTCCAAGTACATTTTTAACCAACTAAGGGCAGGTCCACGGATACCATACATTTCTAGCTTAGTCAACAAAATATCGTGAGAGACATAGTCGAACGACTTTGACATATCGAAAAAAATAACTGTAACTAATTCTTTGTTGTCGATGCCGTCTATTACTTTTTTAACAAGATTAAAACAAGCTAACGTTGTGGATTTACCTTGCTGGAATCCGTATTGTTCCTGTTTCAATATATTATTTTTATTAATGAACGCTTGTATGCGTCTTTGCATGGCATTTAGTCATTTAGCAAAAAACAGTCATTTTAAATACACGCCGAATCGCCTCGAATCGTCTAGAAAATTTCTAGGTACTAATAAACGACTTCTCAACTTCATTTTCGGGCCACAGATGAGTTTTTTTTTTTTTTAATAATACCGGATATCTCATACAGCATCATCAAGTTGTTATGACGACCTCTGTGGCTATAACATACCATAATAAGTAATCATTAGTTAAAATTTCTGTGGATGATGCTTCAAACAGCATCATTTAGCCCCAAACTTAGCATAACTTGTGTAATCTAGCTGATATAATACATATATATTTTTAAATACATTCTTACGATACTTTATAACTACCTGACACAGAAAAAACTCCAAGTTCTTTATTAGTTTACCGTACCTATCTATCTATTACCTACCTACTTAATTAATTATCGTGGTTTTATTTACTTTATGTCGGCCCAATTCCGATAAATTACACCGTCATAAACTATTAAATCACCAGTCAATCATTCATTTGGTACCCATAACACAAGCTCTGCTTACTTTGGGGCCAGATGATGCTGTGTGAAATGTCCGGTATTATTATAATAATTATTATTATAATAATATTATTAACTTCGCAGTTGAAAAAATGTATTCATCGATACATATACAATACATCGATATACATACGTCCTGGTACATACGTTACGTCCATTTTATACATATATGATATGTATAAAATCGCAACCCACTCCTTATTTAAAATAACCCTTGACTGTGAGACCTTACTTCTTGCCAAATTTCACGATTCTAGGTCAACGGGATGTACCCAACAGGCTAGATTTTCTTGCGATTGTCAACATATTATATTATCCTTTCCACTGGGCCGCTGTTACTAAAAATGGCGCCACTATAGCGCAGTTGCGCGCCAAGTTGCGCGTAGTGTTACGCGCAACGTTGCACGCACCGTGAAAATCTCATAAAAGTGTTTATGTAAGGCGATACAATTATTTAATATTTGTTGTAAGATTCGTTATGAACTATATGCTATATAGTAACGTATTTAAAATAAATAAGTAAGTACCTTACAATTAATTGTTAATTTTAATTTGAAAATTGCTGGAGCTTTATTTCTCTCTAGTTTTTCCCAGGTTTCCAGGGAAAAGTCGTAATATTAAAAATATGATATTCATTTCATCTTCATAACGCGCGGAAGACACGTTTCTGAGAAAGACAGACAAAAAGTGATCCTATGAGGGTTTCTTTCTGCCCTTTTCACACGTTAAGTGGGGTGGGTACAGCAGGTTCATTTTTCCAATCTCAACTATCACTACCTACCTATCTGTTCCCATATATCCGCCCGCATTAAAATCCATCACCCTTGTGACATGAATTACTCCCCTCCACATTATTCTTCTTTTCGTGTCGATGCTTCAGTCGTATGGTTTTGAGTAGGTGGCGATCTCAATCTCACCAACTGTGGCCGCTTTAAGGTCTACCATTGTGCAAGTATTTGGACAGAGAGGGCACACGAGTAGATGCGCCTTAAATTGTGTTGGAGCACAAAAGTCACAATGTGGTAAGCTAGGGTCTTTAAATCCCCATTTGCACCTGTTAAATATACAGCGACCAACCTGAGCGCGAAGTCGATTAAGCGACTTCCATACATGCCATGGCAGGACGTGTCCTGGTAGTAATTTTTTGGGGTGATAAAATCAGGAGGTGGTTTTCTTTTCTTCCGAAGTGTATGTTTTGCAGCAGCTGGGTAGTTGTTTAAAGCCTGTGCATTGCGCTGAAAGCTTTTGCGGCTCCGCATGACATGCCCAAACCACGCTAACTCTTCAATTTCCATCACTATGAAAGTTTCTCTGATATGCTCATTCCATGTTTTATTTATTCTCGTCACACCACACATCCATCTCAACATTCGCATCTCCGTCGCATGGACACTTGTTTTTTCTTCTTTTTTCCCTTTAAAGTACGGAATCCTAAAAAGTAATCTTATGTCATTCTTTGACATTCATTCAAGCTCAATTGGTAGTAGCTCTGCTTTCTGCTCTGTAGGTTGAGGGTTCGATTTCCTTCCCGGGCTAACATTTGCGTGATAAACATAGCTGTTTGTTCTGTGTCTGGGTGTAACGTATAACGTATCATAAGTATGTATTTAAAAATATATAAGTATTCTATCATTCATCTGGTCACCATAGTACAAGCTATGCTTAGTTTGGAGCTAGATGGTGTTAATGTTTATATATATATTCGTACCATGACCTTTTTAAATATTGATTTGTTTGTGCTAAAATGTGGGAACCAATAATGTTTACTCAGCAAAAGAGTAACTTCTTCAAGATTGCTAGATTTGACGTTCGAACAAAATTACTTGCTGTCAAAAGAGACCTCAAGGTATGTTTGCATTGAGTAAACAATTTATGTGACGCCACTAAAACTGCACCAACCCTACAATATTAAGGTAAGCTTATTGAAGGTCGTGGTACAAAGTATCAATGTATTATTGTTACAATATTTGCTAAAAGAGGTCGTAGTAAGCTTAGCGTAGCCTTTCTATACTAAGTTTCACCCAAATACATCTAGGTGTTTCAGTCAGCCTGGGGAAGTAAATAAGTAATATAAATAATGCCGGAAATTTCACACAGCATTATCTGGCCCCAAAGTAAGCAGAGCTTGTGTTAAGGGTAACACATGACTGATATATTATCTATTAGTTTTTTTAGACCTGAGACAAATACTTGCAAATCATACAAACATTTGTCCCGAAGCGAGAAACGAAGCTGCCCACTGCGCAACAGAGGTCGTCAAGGAAGTAATAGACTAACATACACGCACATATGAACAAACATTCGCATTTAAAATATTTGTGTGATTAGTGGGATCGATGCCGTTGTTCTTTTGAAGCGATTGGTTAGCTGTATAATTGCTTCATTTTTATCGAAGCCATGACACTTGCAATATCAGAGGTAATCACTCGCTCGTTGCCCAAGACATAGTTATTTCGTCTTATCGCCCAGCAATTAACTTGCCACCGTGAATTTGAAATTACACAGTAATTCGAATGTGCTATCTGAATGTGACACAAAATTAACCTTATTTTATTTCTTGTATATTCTGCTTTGAGGCAGAATATCCTGCATTTTGATAAATGATAATCCAAGACGATACAAATTTTTTATGATAAATAAATCTTATAAACGCAAAATTTATGTTGTTTTTAATTAACAACTATGTTTGTTACTCTTTCATGCAAAAACTACTGAATTGATTTTAATGAAACTTTACAATAATATAGCTTATACATCAGAATAACACATAGATTACAATTTATAAAGATATTGTATGAATTACCCAAAATATAACGATAGTTTTCACTCAAAACGGGATATTTACCATGATATATGAGTTTTTCTGCTTCTCGATATTTCGGCACAGTTGCATGCGCCATGATCACGAGATAAACTGAAGTCTTTGCGGGTGGATGTTATTGGCAGACAAAACGGTCTACCCTCTTTCTCAGTCTTTTACTGCGAACATTACCCCTACTACCGGTTTCACTGTCACTAAGAACTCGATCACGATTACGACACACAACACTCACGGTATCTGGACGCATAACTGGTACCTCACTTTTACGATTTCCACACATCCTCACCACAGGGTTCCAGGCTCCAGACAATTGAAAACCGTCTTCTCGATTGAAATTCCTGTGTTTGGTAATCTCTATTGCCTCTTGTACCAATCTTGGGATGTAATGTTTTTCAGTTGAGATTACCTGTGGATTGTGTAACTCGATCCAGTGGTTTGAGCCCGATTCTAGTAGATGTGTAGCTATGGCCGACTTTTGTGTGTCCATATTTTTGACCGCCCGGATGTGTTCTGTCACTCGACAAGCTATGGTACGTTTTGTTTGGCGATGTAAGAGCTCCCACAGCTGCAGTCAATCTTGTACACTCCTGGTGTTTGAAAGTAGTCTAGAAGTTATATAACGATAGTGTCAAGTAAGTAGGAAAAAAATCTGCCATCCGCGAGCTATTCTGGCGTGCGCTGCAAAAACTGTTAGAATTACACTAATCCTGCGCAGACAAAGTCGCGGGCACCAGCTAGTAAATAATAATGTTACTTGCGTTGACATCCTGGCGGCATCCCATCTGTAGGGGACTTCCTTTAGATTTGGTGCGGAGTCTGATTCTGCTGATGAGCTCAAAAGGCTGCAAATATGCCGGTCTCGATGGGTCCTACATATTTGAACCGTTTGGTGTAAAGAAACTGGACCCATGGAGAATAGGAGCCAATCTCACTGGCAAAATTATTTCATGGCGTTTGGTAGAAACATCGCGTTACCCAAGAGCTAGACCCTATTCTGACCCAGTGTATTAGCATTGCCATTCAACGTGACAAAGATGAGTTTGGCTATCTAGAGCTATATGAGCTATTAGTTGAGCTATAGCTTTAAGCGGCCCTTAGATAGCTCAAACGTTTTTATTGAATAATATTATTCTGTACATATCTTAATTTTTGCAAATAAATTATCATATTTTATTAAACAATCAGTCACGCGATAATTGATATAATAATACGAAATCCTTCCCTTCACTTTTTCACTTATTGTGCGAGTGAGAGGACATCACTAAAACCACAATTTGTATTCGTTCCTATATTGAAACAGGTTATTTTTTTGTTGAGTGCTGTTGATATCGAGATAACAAAATGCATCAAGGTCAATGTTTCATTCGACTGTTGACCTTCCATTGTGATGAGGAAAGCCGACGAATGACGTCACTGAGTTTGCTTGTTCCATTGAGATGGCCTTATTTGTTTTTATTTCATTAGGTACTTTATAACTAGTATAACAACAATATATACCTAAAGTACTGTCTTTAGATAGCTCAACTGTATAACAAGTATTTTATACAATTATATTAATAAAATAAATCTACCATGTATTTGTGAAATACCACTCACTCATTCATCACAACATCTCAGAAACCACGAACGGATTGAAATTAAATTTGGTATGCAGCTTCCTCTAGGGCCGTAGGTGCTCGCTAAGAAGGTTTTAAAAAAAAACATGGTCAAGCCGCGAAAGCATCGATTATGCTTTGTAATTTTTTCGAAACATGAATTCGTTAAATTATCGTGCTACTATTTATCTACCACGCGGGCAAAGCCGCGGGAAACAGCTAGTAATAAATAAACTGAATTTATTTCAGACAACATAAAAAAAATGTTAGGTCCATAGTATTATATTCGTTAAAACAAAAAAGTTCATTATTTTTTCTTTACAAAAAATAGCAAACACTACAATCAATATAATTATTCGGTTCATATCTGTAATTATTTCTGTATACAAGTTTTAAATATTTAGTACCTAAATAAATTAATAAATGTTGGTGAACAGTGCACCTAGCCGTAATCTAAGCATAGCTTGTACCATGAGAACCAGATGACTTAAAGAATACTTGCCTATATAATTTTAATAAAAACATAATGACACAGAACCAAAATCTATGTTCATCACTCAAAAGAATTATATATATATATATATATAAATGAATCCCTATTTCCCTTGGTCACGGTGTACCGCGTGAAAACCTAAACCGATATTAACTTTTCTAATTTATTTATTTATTTATTATACTTTAATTAACACGGATAAGCCAATAATATTAATTAAAGTCACAAACAATTATTTGAAATATAAATAGATTATAAATACTTAATAATATAACTTATACTAATATAACCTTAGCGCTTTTGACAATATTAACATTTCTAATGTAACCTTATGGCGTTTGACATAACTGTCAGTCGTTTGACAGGACGTCTGTCGGGTCTGCTAGAGAATAGATAAATATTGATTGGCAATGCATACAACACTATCTAGCTCTAAACGAAGCATAGCTTGTAATAATTGTTATCTTTGTTTTTCCAAATAAATAATAAAATTTGTTGTGAATAGATGACTGATAGAATACATAATACATATATTTATAAACGCATTCTTTTGATAATTTATAACACCCAGACGGAAAAAAAGACAACCTCTGTGGCGCAATGGGCCAAGGCCCGCCTAAGATGCAGTAATTTGCGGGTTCTGTTCCCGCCGCGGGACGAATGTTTGTAGAATTTACAAGTACACAAGCTCTGCTTACTTTGGAGCCAGATGATGCTGTGTTAAATGTCCGACAAATGAACAATTTTTAAAACATATTTCACTTTCAAAACTTTTTCAAAACATTTCAAAACATTGTGATATACACGGGCTTTACTCACTTATTATTTCAGTGCGAACCGTGAATTCGAGCGGCAACAAGCGGGCCGCGGATCAAATTCACCCTGATGAAAATTCTCTACATGAATCGACTCCATCGACTAAATAATACGTGAGTAAAGCCCGTGTATATCAAATCTATTTATTTATACAAATGTATATCCTGAGAGGGAATCGACACAACCCAACCCTTAGTTACTACAATACTTAGGTACCTAAGTATGAGGGTCGCAAAGGTTTCAATTCAACCCATTACCTTCAGACGTCAATGGCGGTCACCCATCGAAACGTTGAATGATTGAGTTCGATTGATCAATCCACTTGGCCGTGCTCATGACTGTTACCAAGACTCACTTAAACTAAGTAGATACATAAACTCACGTCATGAATGCAGTTTGTTAATAAACGCCGTGTTACAGTGCAAGTCCAAAAATAGTGATAGTTGTACTTGAGATCTTGAGTTAAAATAATTTGAGACGAGTTTTATCATAGTCAGTTTTACGCCCACTCTTAACTTTCTATACGTAACAGGTGATATGTTTTATATTAGAAGTACCTTAAAACCATGCATTTCGTATCGTATTCTCGGATGAGAAATCGGCACCTTCACGCGTATTAATGAAACTCAAATTGCGTTTTTTATTTAAAACAATCGCTGAACGATATTGTAAAAAAATATGGTATCTCAAAATTGTATCTCAAATCATTCGATTTGATTTGAGTTTTTTTTTTATTTACTATTCCTATAAATAGCGAGCAGATAGCCCGAAGTACCTATCTATATATTTTTATATATTTTTTTCCATATCAAATGTAATTCAATATTGCGTTTTTATTTAAAAAAATCGATAAAGGATATTGAAATAAAGTTGAACAAATTTTAATTAGTTTATTCTCTACATATCAGTTTAAGCAGCAAGATAAAACGACGTCAGCTTTAGAAGTTGATGATAATTTAATATATCAGACCTTATTTAATACTAAAACGAAATAATTAATAATAACAAAAAAAAAACAATATATGAGATAAAATGTTGAAATACCATATTTTTTCTTAATTATTATTCCTAGAAATAACGTGCACATAGCCACTAAGTACCTATATATTTTTATATATTCTTTTTTTTTCTATATCAAATGTAATTTACTGTTAATTTTTAACCGACTTTATCAAAAAGGAGGAGGATCTCAATTCGTCGGAATCTTTTTTTTTTTATGTTCACCGATTACTCAAAAACGACTGAACCGATTTGGAAAATTCTTTTTTGTTTGAAAGGGTATATGTATACTTCACAGGTGGCCCCATATAAATTTTATCAAAAACACTAAAAATGTATTATAGGCTCAAATTTCATTCAATTAAGTCGGATTCTTTTTAGTTTTTAAAACGTAATTATACAATATAGCTATTGACAATATTACAATAATTACAATGACGAGATTCTTCGTCTGTAAATTCATAAAGTAACATAGGACTTATACATTAATTCTTTTTCTCGTGTTATTGCATATTTTATTGCGTAATTTAAGCGGAATTAATAAATTGTGACTCTCAGCACAAGTGAAGACAATAAAATTATAAGTCTATTAAGCTGTAATGTATTTTAACCTATGAGGAAACTCGAGAAAGTTCTAGCCGATCATTTAGAACCATTTAGACAATTAGAACACACAAATGACAACTTTGTAACTATATTATTATAAAACAATCACGTGACACTGGCAATATTATATATTTAATTAAATACAATAAGACAGATGCCATTATAGTCTGAAGATTTCTCTATTGAACAAACAATTGCTTAGTTTGTGCATAATAGTCGAAGTCAGAAAAGGCCGTCGAGTGTTGTAACATCCGAATAATAGAACCAATTCGTTTGGTGAATCTGTCTTCGCGCGATTGTCAATATCCGCTGGTGTATGACCAACATCGAATGTCGTCACGCCATGACCTTATATAGTTGAATGGTTATCTACCTGCAGTCTTAAAGGTATTGAGTTTTGGGAGTTAATACTCACTGAACTAAACAATTATATAGGTTTGACTGTTTTAAAACACTTTTGCCATAACTGCTCAAGGTACTATCGCCTATCAAAATACATACATATTACATACATAATTATAAGTAACATTTAAAATGCGTAAGTTTGAATGTATATTTGATTAATAAATCACGAAATAATTCAAAACTGTTAACTTCCTTTTTAGGGTTCCGTACATAAAGGTGTATTTGGTACATATTCACACACGGAAATTTATAATACAGTAGAGACAAGCAGTTAGGAAGGTATATAGAAGAATGAGGTAAGATGGTAAGTAAAGAAACAAAAAAAAAGAAATCACAAAGATCACATACATTGGTAAAATAATATAGTACAATTGTACACTAATAGTACACTAATATGTACGCACCAAGCAGGCAACACCGCGCAAAACAAGCAGCAGCTAACAGTCAAATATGTACAATGTATTGTATAATTGAGAGTTATTTATTTATATTGACGCAGCACCATTAACCACAACCAACTTTCTATTTTGGCGCCAACGTAAATTAATTATTCATACATCATTCAGCTCAATGGACAATTTAATATTATCAAACTAAACACTTCTGACTAACGATCAACTCTCAGTTTTGTGTAGGTACCCTTTTTGAGGAGTCACGTTTAGTTTTTTCCTTATTTCGTCTTAATAGGGTTAAATAATTGTTAATATTAGTGTAACATTTATACATCGCCATCTAAGATCAAACAAAGCAAAACTCCTATTATGGTTACCATATGGCTTATAGAATACTTGTAAATACATTTTTATGATATCTTATAACACCCATACACAGCCGTTTGCAACCAACTAACGTTAATAAAACAAAAATGAAGATGCTTGTCTATTCCCTAGATCAGACCTCATAATAAAAAAGAATGCATGACATTTTAACACAACGTGATCTGGCCCAAAGTATGCAGAGCTTGTGTTATGGTTTCCATATGACTGTACATTTATACTTTTTTTGGAATATATACATATTATACATAGAAACACTCAGACCCAATTATCTACAAGTATTTGACCAGACAAACACCTGGCAGATAATACAAACATTGGTACCACGGCGGGAATTGGACACGTAACCTTCTGCGTCTTAGCCGGGTCCTGGCCCACTGCGCCACAGAGGTTGTCATAGGACGTAAGCAGAGAAATAATGACGAATTTTAGTTACATACTGTAGCATAGCCATTAATCGCAATGAACGCAGCTAACTGCTGCTGCTTCTGTGGTACCGGCAGCAATCACATCCGACAACCGCGCACCTCAAGACCATTCCACGACAGTGTCTTCACGATATAACACTTAGTTGAGTTAGACTTTAGTCTTTTATGATCGTGAGGTACGTGTCGGTGAATTATTGCGTTTATGCGTGCGTTTTTATTTAAATCGTTTTGTGCATAATTTTGTGTATTTACAGATGAATTTAATTGCAATTGGCTTGATTGCAAAATATTCATTTAAATTAGTTTATTGTTTCAAGAAGTTTTTAAAAAAATACATTAGTACTAAACCATAAGTGCTGAAACAGTCAAATTACTTGAATGAGAATATTGCCTGTATTTCAAACATGCAACGTTGCATTAATTTCTGAATGTTCGCGGCAACGGAAGTGGGAAGGCCTTTTGAGTTAAGTTGTTTGTTGGACAATTGCTAGTATTTTTGTAATTTCCGAAAAACATGGAAAAGTTGAGCCTGGATGATGTGTTCTCAAAGTTTAGGATATTCGGACGGTACCATGTCAAGTTGATGTGGTTGTTGGGACTTGCGTATGTGACGAACGCTCTGTACTCTTCGAACTATATATTCACCGCCGAGAAAAGTGGATACAGGTGAGTTTTAACCTATATTTCTATGGTCCAACTTGACTCGGCATCACTAAATCAAAGGATCCTATTAAAAGCGTGACTAAATTCTTGCCAGATTATTCTTGACCTGCGGATAGGGCAGACCGAAACCTAGATTTACCTAGTTAATACTAATCAAAACGGTCCTTGTGAAATTAATTATTAGACATATTTTTTTTGTTTTTTTTATTATGTGGTTTTAATAATGATTGACCTGCAGCGGGAATCAAGCCTGCATCTTTAGCTACTAGAAGTCGTACCCCTAATAATTACAAGTGACAAAGGTCACGGGCAATATACTAATAAAATTAGATAATCATTACCAGTCTCCTATTAAAATATACGTCGGTAATAACCTACTGCAGTGACTGGTCTCGGACAGCTTCATTAAGTCGCTATGTCTTGACAGCGACGATACATATCAATACCCTCAATACAGTTTTGTGTAAATTGTAAATTCTATAGTGTTTTAAAAGTATATTGTGAATAACGTCAAAACTTTGCTTTTTACTACTATTGTGTTACTGGTTGTATTAGTTATGCGGAAAAGAGTTTTATAAGCACTAGTGCACATAACATATTCAGTCCGTTTTTCAAACCTACAAATAAATCTTGCAACGTACTCGTACATATTATGTGAAATTGATTATTTAAATAAAAATATATAATAAATATCCAGTATAAGTTCAGTATAACGATCTTAAAGTGAGCCATGGATAAGCAAAATGGGTTAGACGATGTTCTATCACAGTTCAGAATATTTGGACAATACCACTCGAAAGTCATGGTGTTGTTGGGACTAGCGTACGCGTCCAACGTACTCTATACGTCGAACTATATATTTGCAGCTGAAGAGACTGAATACAGGTAAGGTATCTGTAAATATCCCTAGTGGAGTATAGTGCAGGATCAATGTGCAAAACCTTGCTGTCTCGGACGCGCACTTTGAGACATCAACGAGCTGCTCTCCCTTTACCACTCACAGGAACGACACAATTCTCTTGTTTGAAATGCGGTCGTACCTGTCGCTCTCGTATATTTATTAATTTATAGAACTAGAACGGTATATACACTATTTACTCTAGTTAAAACTATACAATAAAAAGGAACAAAGTCAAACAATACATATACAATAAAAATACAAGCACGATAATAATTAATCAGTCACTTAATTCTAGAATTTTTTTAACATAGCTTACAGCATTTAAATTAGGTACAACAATAGGCCTTACAAGTCACTAACGTAAGTGCCTAATGACCTCGGACGTTGTTTAAATCATCTTCATATAGATGTACCTAATAGGCTTTAACTAACTAACTATGGCTAGATGGTCAGTGTCAGCATACATAAATATTCTTTCTAGTGTCTTTAGTATTTGTGTTTTTTGTATTGTATAAGTCGTGTATCTAATGACCCGTTTTCAAATTGTTTGGTTTGTTGATCCTGAAATGTTTTTTAAGAGACGAATGATCTCATGATCTTTCTGTAATAATGCTCGAATTGCGCGCGAGTTCAAAGGCTATCATACGCGGTGACATCCTCGTACATCTCCTCATTTACTTTGTACTATGTACCACAGACCTAATGCCTATCAGTTCATTAGCAAAGATAATTGTATAAGTTTTAAGTATTTATTTAAAGATAAATTGACCAAATATCACTTTACAATATCAATTTAGGATTAAGAGATCTAAGTAGCAGAAGATCCATCTATACAAAGACCTAAACAGTAGAACATAATTTGCAGAAGCATGCGTAGATTTTTACGCGAGAATCCGCGTCGTCCTTGATGCGTCGGGTACGGGGCAGCTTCAACAGCTTCTTGCTACTTATGCAAAGGAAAGCTGGGTGTAGACTGCGCCTTTATGAAGCAATGTAGAGAAGTGCATACAGTGTACTCTTGATCCAGCGCAATATTTTATTTGTATTTTGTGTATATTTATGAAAGTTTATGCTATATGTATGCCAAGTATTGAATTCTGTGTAGCTTAAATAAAATGGTTTTAATTGAACTTATTTAGTATAATAATTAAATTCTAACGTGCTTATCATGGTCAAAGTAGGCATAATTTATCCAAACACCGTCCAACAAATAGTTAAGCTAATACGTCTTAACGTAACAGCTCAACCAATTTAGATGTTTTGCGTATAAAGATGGTTTATATCATGATATACCTCATAATCAAATTAAACTATATTTATTATAAGATGTCTACCAAAATTTTTTTGTACTTGTGTGTAGTTTTTGTAATAGTTTTTAGCCATTTTTTTGGGATGGAATGTAGAGCTACGTGTTCTACATTTCACCCCAAAAAACGATTTGAATAAAACGGTTAAAGTTTGAAAGTAAACAAATTCGTTGGGTCTTCGTCTTCTTATTATGTTACTAGTCATTTCTAACCAGTGTGGTGAAAGAATAAAAGTGCGCTTTAGAGGTTCCTATCGTCCACTAGGCACATGTCTTCAAACTTTCTAAATTCCATGACATGTAGATATTTTCGTTTACCGTTTGAGAGTAGTATCATCACCAAATCAATTCATGTGGTAATTTACTAGTAATATTATAATGTTTAACCCATATGTGTAAACTGATCGTCGAGCCGTGTAACCACTAGACGCAGGTATCCACTCTCCAGTGTACTTGACCATCGCAGTGTCGGTCGGCTGGGCGATGCTTTTGACTTGGGTCAAGCGTACTTGACGAATCGGGGGACCAGTCAGTCGTATCGTACATAAATTATCTGATTGAATAAATATAATTTATTTTTAATTAGTAAATCAAAAAGGCCCTAAAACGACAAACTCATGTAACAGAGTTCTAAGTCCTATAATCCTACTAATATTAACAACGCGAAAGTTTGTAGGTATGGATGGATGCATGGATGTTTGTTACTCCTTCACGTAAAAATGACTAAATGGGTTCTAATGCAACTTTACAATAATATAGCTTATACATCAGAATAACACATAGGCTACAATTTATAAAGATATTGTGTTAATTGTCCAAAATATGACGATAAGTGTAAAGTAAGTAGGAAAAAATCTACCATCTGCGAGCTATTCTGGCGTGCGCTGCAAAAACCGCAAGAGTTACACATATGTAATGTATAATGGAAATGTTTATTTTAAATAGTCCTATAAAAAAGCCCGCCACTGTATATATCTATATCTCATGTGTAAGCCATTATAGCCAAAATAGTGAACCATAACTACAATAAAAATTTGGCAGTAATAAATTGATTCCTAAATGAAAATATCTTTTATCGCTTCTGGTATTTAAAGTAGATAAAATATGTCTTTCACGCTACATCATTTGGACAAATATTTTAATAGTTACGACGATGACAAACCGAGTGCGCGATAGTCCGCGATACTACGGTGCGGTCCAGCGGCACGGCGCCCCCGGCGGTGGCGGGCGAATGTGTTATGTGATAATTTTTATGTCATAATGTTAGATCTTTTCTACGCCACGCTAATATAAGCTACTCGAAATACTAATCCTGCGCAGACAAAGTCGGCACAAGCTAGTCCATACATAAATATTATTAACGCGAAAGTTTGTATGTATGTTTGTTACTCTTTCACGCAAAAACTACTGAATGGATTTTAATGAAATTTTACAATTATATAGCTTATACATCAGAATAAAACATAGGCTATAATTTATAATGATATATTCTGCCCAGACGAAGTCGCGGGCATCAGCTATTAAATAATAAACGAATAATTCCAGACATTTCGCCTCAAAGTAAGGCAGATATTGTTATTGTTATGGGTATCACATGGAAACGAATGAATTAGATTTATTTTCACAACTCGAAAAAATATATGAAATACGAAATTCCTTCAATTTGTTAGTTATTTCTGCGTTTCATTTAATTGCTGTCTGACACAATTCATTCATTTGTATTTGTTAATCAAAAATTTAATACGTATATCGATAATACTGCCATAAGAACTTCGTTTCAATCGAGTTCCACGACACTCATGCATTTTAGGTTGGGGAAAAAGACTTTTCTCATTATAGTATGTATGAACTTTTAATAAAATCTCTTTGGCTGTACTATTTGTATCTGGCTGGTTATGGTATCAAAGTTTAAATTTTAAAGAACATAATTCCAAATTTAAATTAGGAAAATGTGTGATTTTTATTTGTTTTTCGTACTGTCAAGATGAGTGAATCTAATGAAGAAATTCGATGCATTTTAAAATTTTACTACAAAAAAGGTAAAAATGCAACGCAAGCCTCGAAAAAAATTTGCGATGTTTATGGACCTAGTGCAGTGTCTGTGAGAGTAGCACAAATTTGGTTTAAGCGTTTTCATTCCGGAAATTTTGATGTCAAAGATGCACGTCGCTCTGGTCGCCCTATTACGGATAAAATGGATGCCATTTTTGAAAAAGAGGAGCAAGATCGGCATATCAGTAGTTACGACGTAGCTGAAGAACTGGGAATTGACCACAAAGCAGTTTAAGCGCATTTGAAAAAAACTGGGTACACAAAAAAGCTCGATATTTAGGTACCTCACGATTTCACTGAAAGAAACCTAATGAACCGTGTACTCATTTGTGATTCTTTATTACGACGTAATGAAACCGAACCATTTTTGAAGAAGCGGATAACTGGTGATGAAAAAATGGACCACGTACGACAAGAACGTGCGAAAAAGGTCGTGGTCAAAGGCCGGTCAAGCTTCACAGACTGTGGCGAAACCCGGGTTAACTCGCAACAAGGTGATGCTGTGTGTGTGGTGGGATTGGAAGGGCATTATTCATTATGAGCTGTTACCACCAGGCAGGACCATCGATTCTGAACTCTACTGCGAACAACTGATGAGATTAAAGCAAGAAGTTGAGAGAGAGCGGCCGAAATTAATCAACAGAAGGGGTGTGGTTTTTCATCATGATAACGCTAGACCTCACACATCTTTAGCCACTCAGCAAAAGTTAAGAGAGTTTGGCTGGGAGATGTTAATGCATCCGCCGTATAGTCCTGACCTTGCACCTTCAGATTTCCACCTGTTTCGATCTCTTCAGAATTCTTTAGGCATTGTCAGGTTAACATAACGAGAGGACTGCCAAAACCACTTGTCGCGGTATTTTGATCAGAAGTCCCAAAATTTCTAGCGCAATGGGATGATCCCATTGCGCTAGAAATTTAGTCCCTACCTACAAGATGGCAAAAAGTTATCAAACAA
Organism: Lampropteryx suffumata; assembly: GCA_948098915.1. Lineage (NCBI taxonomy): Eukaryota > Metazoa > Arthropoda > Insecta > Lepidoptera > Geometridae > Lampropteryx > Lampropteryx suffumata. Next base: position 1,757,330 of record OX402551.1, read on the forward strand.
AATGTTACCCACATACTTTAGTTAAATGTAAATAAACTATATTAAAAAATGTTTTGAATTTTCTTAAAAAATGTGAAGAAACTTTTTTCCCAACCTATTACATACTTATTATACATAGAAACACTCAGACCCGAAACAAATACTTGCAGGTCATAGAAACGTTTGTCCCGCGGTGGGAATCGAGCCCACAACACTCTGCGTTTCAGCAGAGCCTTGGCCCACTGCGACACACAGGCCGTCCTATAAATATATCGAAATAAAATCATAATTTAATTCAACATGTAATAATGTTCATGTGTAACATTTCCCGCGCTGGCACTTTCGGGCCAGTTGCGAGTCTACAGCGGTTGTAATACTGTAATACTGTCGTAATACTGTTATACAAATTGACCAGTAAATAATCAACGGGTTAACGCGTTTCATCATCATCATATCAGCCTTTAGGAAGTCCACTGCTGGACATAGGCCTCCCTAATAGATTTCCAAGAAGAACGATTTTGAGCCCTCTCCATCCACCGACTTTCTGCGATTTTTACAATGTCGTCAGTTCATCGGGTGGGGGGTCGTCCTACGCTTCGTTTACCTGTCCTTGGTCGCCATTCGAGAACTTTTACTCCCCAACGGGTTTAAATTACTTTAAATCATCAGGCATAATCTATATGCCTGATGATTTAAGGTAATATAAATACTTCTAGTCTAGTGTCTGCTTTATGATGAAACTAGTCATGTTATGATGATATTGGTGACTAAGTATTCCACAACTAAATAGGTAACAATAGGCTTGCTAACAATAGGTGATCTGATCAGTGCCAATTTATTTATTAATATAACTTTTATTGACAATACCGGGCTGTATCATGAACGTAATAGGCAATCATAATCAAAGTACTAGAGATCGAATGTTTGTACAGAAAATGTAACAGAAAAAAGGCAACTCAACTCAAACATTTTTATTCAATACAATCACAAGGATCACTTGGAAGAGAACCTACTTAAAAATAGAGCACGAACGTAGCGATTTTGTATCTGTTTTGTTACGTTTTGTGAGTTTGTTTACATTTTCATACAAATCACCATAAATTTATATCACGCAAAAACTACAAAATCATTTTGATCTGGTATTCGCTGTGTAATAATAATAACTCATTTGGCAGTTAACCTAAACTATAATAATTTTCAAAAGGTGTATGTAAAAGAGAAAAAAATATACGAAATATAAATAAATATATAATGCCGGATATTTCACACAGAATTATCTGCCCCAAAGTAAGCAGAGCTTGTGTTATGGGTACCACATGACTAATATACCTACTACTTATATAATTTTTGTTTTTTATATACACACATATTTTACATAGAAACATCCAGACCCGAAACAAATACTTTAAAGTTTAACCCCAAAGTAAGCAGAGCTTGTGTTATGGGTACCACATGACTGATACATACTTTTTTTTTTTTTTAAATACATACATATTATACGCAGAAAGGCCCAGACCCGAGACAAATACTTGCAGATCATACAAAAATTTGTCTCGCGGCAGAAATCGAGCCCGCAGCCTTCTGCATCTCAGCCGGCCTTTATCCATTGCGCCACAGAGCTCGTCAAATATACAATTCAACTAAAAAAATGTATATAACTTGAAAAAATCATCTTGAATGAGAAGAAAATTAGGAACCAATAAACTAAGAACAGTCAAGGTACTAACAATGAAGGACTGACAATACTCTCGGTCATATCAAGTAATACAACTGTACTAATAAGATTAAAAACCATAAAAGTAAATCTTACAAACAATGATGTTTGGCGAGAACGGAGGGTCAATGTCTACCGTTGATAAATAGAAAATATATTTACTTTACTGTGACTAATAACCATGACTGAGATTTAATGTTTTATTTCGAAACAAATATTTAAATTTACCTCTTTAATTATGTTCAAACAACAGTACGTCCATTAAATAGATATCATATCTCCCACATATCACTATAAATATAAATATTGCTGGACAATGCACACAACACCATCTAGTCCCAAACTAAGCATAGCCATAATACAATATGGTGACTAGATGACTTTATAACACCCAGACACAGAACAAACACCTATGTTCTTCACACAAATGTTTATTCTGGGAGGGAATCGAACCCTCAACCTACAGTGCAGAAGGTAGAGCTACTACCAACTGAGCTGACAGGCCAGTCAAAACTATATCATTTTGTTTAATGTGAATGTAGGTACATGACGATACAAAGTTGACTGACTTTGATGAAATTGACTGAGCATCTACGTATTAGCGGACCGGCACGACCAATTTTCATTTCCGAAAACCTCTCTACTAAAATGAAACGATTGTTTTTCCTCGCATTCCGAGTCTCTTTCGAGTTCTCTTTGCGGTCCGCTAATACGTAGATGCTCAGTCAATTTCATCAAAGTCAGTCAACTTTGTATCGTCATGTACCTACATTCACATTAAATAATGCTATACTGGCTCCAAACCAATACGGATTTAGAAGGGGCAAATTGACGGAAGATGCGTTTCTGGAACTAACGGATACCATAGTCAGACAATTTGACACAAAACAAAGAACAATAGGAATCTTTTTAGACCTGAGTAAAGCTTTTGACACGTCTCTGTTCCTACTTTACTCTCTAAACTTGAACGAATCGGCATTAGAGGTATCGCACTAGACATCTTTCAAAGTTACTTAACGAATCGATCTCTGCACGTTTTAATAGATTCTTATACTAGCAAAGAAAATTATGTTACCTTTGGAGTTCCACAGAGTAGTGTCCTTGGACCTACCCTGTTTCTTATTTACATCGATGATTTGTGTAACATGCCTCTTCCCAAGTGCAAAATCATAGCATACGCAGACGATACAGTTCTTTTAATTCATGGCAAGAAGCCAAAGTCAACTCAGAGTATGCTTTAAAACGCGTAATGCACTGGTTGGATGCTAACCTCCTTACTCTTAATGTAGCTAAAACTAGTTTTGTCCCTTTTGCCATTAATAAAGTCTCTGAGCCTCCCATAACTTTCAATGTTTGCGCTCACGTTTGCGCTACTTTTGTACCAAGTCAACCAAATACCAGCTTTTATACTTGCCCTTATACTAAGCTATCTTCCGTTAGAGCTGGTGCGGCGGCTGAATGTGCCAAGTACCTCAAAAGGCGCAATTTTCCGGTCTTGAAAAAACCTATATATTTGAGCCTTTTGGAGTCGAGACCTAGAGTCTCGACTCCGCCCGAGGGGAACCACGTTTTCAAAATTATTTCACGACGTCTGGTAGATACATTGCGTGACTCAAGAGCTGGCTCCTATCTGGCTCAGCGTATTAGCATTGCCGTGGCAATACCGCCAGTGTCTTGGGAACGCTGACTTCTGGTAGATATTTGGATCAGACGAGCTATCTTTAGATCGTTTTAAACAGTCCTTAGATAGCTCAACGGTTTAACATGTATTTTATATTATTGTATTAATTCTGTAAATTTCTGTAAATAAACTCTGTTTATTAGTAACTATCTTACCTTTATTTAGCGATGGAAAAATGCTAGAAGATGCATCTAGCATAATCTGTAGCATTTTCCATCGCCCACGACAATGAAAGTAGCGCACGTTATTCCCACGCATCCAATTGACATTAATTCTATGGTGTTCTTTCTCTCTGCATTCATAAGTTATTTCCACGGCCTAGAACTTTGTGTTATTCTAGAACTTTACACATTGAATACCTAGTTACATGCTATTTAGTGTTCCGTTCTTGTTTTTTAACCGACCAAAAAAAGAAGGTTTCTCAATTCGACCGTATATATTTTCTTTATGTGTGTTCGCGGATAACTTCATGTTTTATGAACCGATTTTGATGATTCTTCTGAAACCAGGAACTGATAATGGCATCCCAGAGAATCGAAGGGAACCTTTTAAAATCGTAGTGGCGAGTATTCTAAAGCACTACTATTTAATGAAGGTCGAGTCGATCTGATGATGACACCGAAAGCCAGTCGGGGGAACTCCTCAACGATTTACAGCAATTACCTGGTGTTTGGGCTTGATTAATTTGTATTGATGAGAACTTTACACCTAATGATGAAGGATTGCCAAGGGAACTCCTCAACGTTTTACAGTAGCTACCTTGTTATATACATGAAGTCTGTTGTCTTTTTAGTTTTTAAAACGTAATTATTGCAAAACGGAACATATTGTTAGCATATATAAAAGGTAGTCTTTTGAAGAAAGCTTATTAAAATATAAATGACTAAATTATTGATAAGAATGCATGGCCTCATGTTGCTTTGCCCTCAGACAGTTAACCGACACACTTGAAATGTATGAACTCTCTTGTATTAGTATTTTGTAGTTAAGGTAGTTATAAGATGCATCATGTAAAAAAGCGCTAGGACCAAGACGTGTTTCTTGCCAGTTCTTCTCAGGCTTGGGTTAGGTTGAATTGGCACCTAAATTCATCTAGTATGTAAGACGTTTCAAAGTGATCCTTGTAATTGTATTGAATAAAGTATGTTTTGACTTTGATTTTAATATAAATATCGTTTATTTATTCAGGTTTTGGCTTTGAGGAAATTCATTACAAAATATTTAATAGTCTAACAAATACTATCTGATACTATTATAAAAATATGACCCTAAATGTTTTTTTTATTTCTTACTTTTTATGTTATTTATTTGCAGATGCAAAGATGAAACTTTCGAAAATAATACCTGCGGTAGAACGAACTCCAGGTGCACAGAGTGGGTCTACGACGACCCACACAGCTTTGTAGCTGAAGTAAGTAGGTATCCAATGCGAATATGGTACCTAGTACCTTTGACAAAAAAAATGAAATGTATTAATTGTTTAGAAAACTAACAGCTGTCAAAACACTTTTCATTGTGACTGAACAATAATCAAAAAGCCAGTGACAGGTCTTCATTGGTAGAAATATTTAAATGGATTATTTTTGGGCGTTTTGCGGTATAAACATTGTGCTCTTATATTATTAATTTTTCCCCGAGTTATTTCGGGTTTTATTTGTAAATTTTGGTTATTTATTTTGAGTTTTGTGTTTCTTGGTGATTCGAGCAAAAATTATCCGTTTTATAAAGAGACATCAATTTTTATAAAATAACAAACTACGAACGACAACATAAGACTTTGTGACGTCTTGCTATAAACAATCTAAACACTTGGCATTGGAAAAATTGACATCATAATCTGACACATGCCAGCAATAAAGAAGAAGAAGAAGAAGAAGATACATTTAAATAAGTGAACACAAAGTCCACAGACTATAGTCAAACCGAAAGAAAGTTAAAAAGCTTTAACTACAATTACAGGTTAGGGACGGTTTTTCAATAACTCCACAACTAAATCAGCACCAAAAACTTACAGAAACTCGTTACGAGGTATGCTTTTTCGTAGAAGGCGAAAAACCTTTTCGAAATTATTTAAGATCTAACTCATTAGGGTAGAATGACGGAATATTACTAGATATTGGTGGCAATTCGGTTGGTTCATTTCTAAAATTAGGAATTGTCTAAAATATATTTAGTTAGTCATAACATTTGTAAAACCTATTCGGTTGGTACCAGCTAACTTAATTAGGAACGCTTAATTAAGTTAGATGAAATTAAGTTAGTAGCAGCAGAATACCAAAGGTTAATTTGACAGTTGAAAACCTAATTTTAGCTAAAATTAGTTAGGTTGGTGCCAACAGAATTGAGCCCATTGGTCTACTTATTAAATACCAAAAACTTATCAATTAGTACAAGACCTAGATCGTTTTTACCAAGGTAATAATCACACGCCTAACTTTAGTTAACAATTGATTCCTGTAGCTAGCGCCTGCCCGTAGGTCGAGTATCGCCAACTATTTAACATATTGGTATCGCGTTTTTTGAAAAACAGCTGAAAAACAAAAACAATTTTAGAGGTTTCGCGTCATAACAATATTGTCTACATCGACACAGGTACATCGTATTTTTGCTGATAGTTTCAGATAGCGTGTGAAGAGTGGAAGAGGACTCTGGTGGGAACCATGCACAGCTTGGGCTACATGGTGGGATTGCTCTTAGTTGGACCTCTATCAGACAAGTACAGTTTAATATAATTAAAACCCCCTTTTTAACATAATTTTTACTCAAAACGGGATATCTACTATGATACATTTTGATAAACACGGCTATACTCACGTATTATTTTGTCGATGGAGGCACCGACACTGTTTCGATTTATCTAGAGAATCTTCATTAGGGTGAGTTTGAACCGCGGTCCGCTCGTTGCCGCTCAAGATAACGGTTCCTCCAACCGTGAGTGCGATCCGAACAAAGTGTTAACCAAATAATATGCGCGTAAAACTCGTGTTTATCAAAATGTATAGTACAAATCATGAAAGTTTTGAAAGTGATCTACCATTATATCTGAGCTTTACTGCTTGTCGATATTGTTCTCCTGTTTTGAGTTAAAAATATGTTCTAAACCATGATTGTTTCAATAGTTGTGACGAATAAATGGTTGTACTTTTTCTGATTGTTTTATGGTAAACTAAGAATGTATTTAAAGGTATATAAGTATTCTGATTGCTTGCTGGTTGCTATCGAGATGCGTGGAAGGCTTTGTTTGCCCGCTAGTAGGACATGATAGTTTAAGAAAAAAGCAGTAGCAACATTATATTGACGACCTCTGTGGCGCAGTAGGCGAACTCCCACCTGAAACACAAGAGGTTGCGGGTTTGATTCCCGCCGCGGGACAAATGTTTGTAAGATCTGCAAGTATTTTTATCGGTCTGGGTGTTTTCTATGAATAATATGTATGTATTTACAAAAAAAAAGTATATAAGTGTTTCAGTCATGTGGTATCCATAACACAAGCTCTGCTTACTTTGGGACCATGATGTGTGAAATGTCCGGCATTATCTAATCGTTATTTATTTATTTATTATATGAAATTAAATATGTGCAAAGTGCAAAGTGTAAAATTTAAAACACAGAATAATTATGTTTTTGTTATCACATACAGCTGTATGTGATAACAAAAACTTGCTATCGCGAGAACGTGCTCAAAACATAATATACCTATTATTTTTATTAGACAAAGATAAAATAAATCAATAAAACTTAATTAGTGACATGCACAACTTGCACTACTATGTGTCACGTACGACCAATATCGATAGATCATGCATGAAAAATTTGCTCTACCACAGGATAGGACGGAAGAATACACTTGTCCTGACGGGCATAGCAGGAGGGGTCATCGGCCTTGCCAGGAGTTTTACTACCTGGTACTGGCTATATATCGCGCTGGAGTTCTTGGAGTCAGCCATCGGTGATAGCTGCTCGCCTGTCTATATTCTTAGTAAGTGATCTTAGTAACACGCACATGATTGTACAGTTAGATTTCTTCGAATGTGTTCTGCCGCTGGAATTTGACTGCCGAATACCAGCAGTATAATTCTTCGACTATGCTACGAGTTCAATAGTACCATTCGATAGAAAAAGAAAGAACTTTGGAAGAGTTTGGACGAGTTTTGGATTCTGTTGGTAAAAAAATAAAAGCAATAGGTTAATTGAATAGCGAAATCTGTCAAAAAAATATTGAACAAGAAGCAATGAGCGTTCTTCAGAAGATAAAGAAACAGAAATGTTAATGGTAATAAATCAGTAAATTGCTATTTAAACTTAACTTGAATCAACTATCTAAATCTAACATGAGCAATCAACAATCTATCAAGAAGTATAAGCATCTAATAAAGTCATACCAAACCCGTCGACCCGCCAACACAGTGCGACAGGTTGTCTGCGGCATTATTTTATCCATAAATAAACAAAAAATCTTCTACTTACAGATATCGAAATAGTAGCAACAAAGAAACGGGTTATTTACTACAACCTGTGTGCCATTGGCTACGTTTTCGGCTCTGTGATGCTACCTCTGGCTGCCTGGTCCGTACCATACTGGAGAAACTACCTTCGAGCTATATACGCGCCGGCGCTTCTTTTCTTCTTTTACACCTACCTGATAGACGAAAGCCCACGTTGGCTACTCACAAAAGGTAAAAAGCATAAAGCAGTTGCTATAGTCCAGAAAATAGCAGACGAGAACAAAGTGAAGCTTGACCATGGAGCATTGGATAAGATGCTGACAGTTGAAAGAGAGGAAAAGGGCGTGGACTTAGGTAGTTTGTTAAAGATGACGTTTGGATCGCGCGCATTGCTGAAACGGTTTCTTATATGCATAGTCTGGTGGACGACATCTACCTTTGTGGGGTACGGGCTGATGATAAACGCAGTGTCCTTACAAGGGAACAAGTATATCAACTATGCACTGGTGTCAATCATAGACCTTCCCGGAAACTTCATCATAATGTACATTCTAACGAACTACAAGCGAAGAAATCCATTGATTGTTTCGTTCTTCTGCGGCGCTGTTTTGTGTTTTTTGCAACCATTTTTACCTACTCGTAAGTTGATTTTATGATACCTGTTCTTACCTGAGAGTTGTAGGAAATGTTATTATGATTATTCTATTTAGCAAGATTCAGATTAATGTTGAAAGTATGGCATCATTTTGTCAGTGCCTTAACAATGTACCGTGGCTACGTGGTTAATCATTATTTGTTTCTCTGATATGTTTTATCTCGCTAAGTGTTAACACAGAAGGAAACACGTATGTATGCAGGAACGCAAACCAGATGACCTCTTAATTTTGTTATAGACCTTCCTTGGCTTTCCGTGATGATGTACATGGTCAGTAAGCTGATGTGTTCTTTCTACTTTGGCATCACGTATATGTACACATCAGAATTGTTCCCTACATATACGCGGAACTCCATGCACGCATTATGTTCGTCGCTAGGACGCATCGGCTCTATCGTTGCTCCACAAACTCCTTTGCTGGTGAGAAATATTACAATTTTCATTTCACATTTACAGCGTCTGTATAGATAATTTTAAAGTAAGATTGTTCGATTACATAACAACGCAAATATATTCAATTTTGGCACATATAGCCATTGGTTGTGTACGGCTTTGTTTAAGGTTACCGACTCAGGTTAGATATGGTAAACAAAAAAGTAAGTATTTCAAAATATTGAAACCCCTTTATCGTGTTACAGATGGTATACTGGACTGGTCTACCTTCAATAGTATTCGGCAGCATGTCATTCATAGCAGGAGCCATCACCTTCTTAGCTCCAGACTCCGCAGATTGCTCACTCCCCGACACTGTACATCAAGCAGAAGCTCTAGGAACCAACATTAAAGGCATCGACAACATTTCCATGACCCAGGAGGTACAAAGCATAGAGAAACAGAATGGGGTATCCAATCCTAAACTGGGGATTGAAAATCTGGGTTTGACGCAAGAGAACGAGGGAAGGATCAAAAATAGTTGACGTGAGCAGAATGGAAATCCTATACTTTAGGTGTATTCGATATAGAATTTTGAGTTTTACTTAAAAAGTCATCTTATGAAGCCTGTCATCTAATTCATTCTCGATATAATGTAATTGCATTTTCACTCAAAATTGGATATTTATCATGATATGTCAGTTTTACTGGTTCCCAATATTTCGGCACAAATGCATGCGCGATGTTTTGATCATAGTTTTATTAGTTTCAAACTATCATAGTTTTGAGTATACTGAGTGAGTTTATCTCGTCATCAAAACTGTGATAGTTTCAATTGTAGTTTTTAGCATAGTTTTACTTTTGACTAAGGTTAGTACACTAGTTTACATATTAACGTTATTGATTATATTTAAGACTGAAATACACGAGTGCAAAATACGAGAGTTCCGCTTAGTAGGTTTCAATTTTCAATGGTCCAATATTTCCAATGTGACTTTGACTAGAGCCAATTTTACGAGTTCATTTGCGTGATCATTTATGTTTTTAATTTTAACTCGCTAGAACCCAACCTTACTAGCCAACGAACCAATTAGACTGCTAACGGAGAATATTGTTTTGATATTTATACTTTATATCAGGATTGACTTGGCCACTTTTACAGAATTTACATAAAACTTATTCAGTGAATAATAAATAAATAATAATAGTTCCCGGAACGAAGAAACAGAGAGATGAGTTGGTGCCAAAAGCTAGCCACATAGAAAGAAAAGAAAGGAAATCCGTTTATCTGTCCCATAAACAACACTTACGACATAACATAAATCAAATAAAATAATAAACATACATAATAGGTACGATATACGACATAAGATAGCAGAGCAAATATAATTCAGTTCTACTGTAAGTACTTTTCTTATTTGTACTTGTTTAAATGCTTAGGTATAATTGAAACGTTACCTACTGACTAATGATCATTATCTAAAATCAGCCCCTCACAACATGAAACCGATTGATCCTTTGAATTAAAATAACTCTAAAGTAATACCTACCATGATAAATGAGTTTTACTTCTTCCTGATAATTCGGCACAGTTGCATGCGCCATGATCACGAGATAAACGAAAATCTATGCAGGCGAATGTTATTGGCAGACAAAACGGTCTACCCTCTTCCTATTTTTTTTTACTGTGAACATTACCCTTACCACCGTCAGATTGAGGAAGAGGTAGTCTCATATCTAGTCTGGTTGCTAGATCTCTGAGAATACCTAAAGAGGGTATATTGGCATTTGCCTACTCTATGTAGAGCATAATGAATGCATTTAATTTTGCGAATCAAACTCTACAGCAGTACAGGTAGAGCGGGATGGCATGATCGAAGCCGTAGCAGCTCACGAGTATTCGTATAATATTCGTGCATTACAAAGCCAGGGTAAGCAATATCGGAGAATAAACTATGATATCGCACGCATTCCCGGCACGTTTGATTCGACGAAACGAGGACGGGCTATATTGAATCGAGTCTGCACTTGCCTCTTTATGATCTGCTACACGACATTAAGATTAAATCTCAAATAGGTGTATATCGCTGGCACTTTTGTGTGAGATTTTTATATTGACATTTACAATACGTAAACTTAACTAGTAAATTCAATGCTTGCCAGTAGCTGAACAGTTTATCCATTTACTTAGTTACGTTAAAAATATTTCAAAAGGGCTATTGAATAAATGAATAAATATAAGTGGACAATGCACACAACACCATCTAGCTCCAAACTAAGCATAGCTTGTATGATGGTGACTAGATGGCTGAATACTTATATGTATACCTATACATACATATACCTTATAACACCCAGACATAGAACAAACTAACATCACACAAATGCTTATCCTGGGAGGGAATCGAGCCCTACAGCACAGAAAGCAGAGCTACTATCAACTGAGGTGATAGGCCAGTCAGCAAAAAATAGCAAAAATCATCACCATCCGGCTCTTATTAAGTGGGGACGGCAGAACTTGTTTCCTTCATCTATCTCTTCTTTCAATTTCGGCATTCACTTCTTTCTAACTCATATTCTATTTCACATACATATGTACATACATATATTATACATCTTTGGCCTACCTCTACTTTTGTGTCAATCCACATTCATTTCTAACACTCCTCCCGTCACATGACATTTTATCTTACCTATTACTTCTAAACTTATAAGTCAGAGACCATACCAGAGGCGCCACTTTCAGGCTTCTAACATACTCATTCCTGATTTTATATGGCATTCCACATATTCATATCAACCTTCGCATGTCCATCGCATGTATTCTTAATCTTTTTTATTGCTAACAATACCTTCATTATGCAATTAGTCTACTTAGAATGCAATTAGTAACAAAGACAATGCTAATTTATTGATTTATACTAGTAGTTAGGAAACCTTTTAGCACTCCGGTTTTTCTTCACCGTTTGAGATTATTACTAACAGAAACTTTTAACAGAAATAAAAAAAAACTGGATGTTGCACAAAATATTTCAAATATTAAAGTTGGCACCGAATTTTGCTGAATACCTTACGATATTTTCCGAAGGCATCTTTTTAGAACACATTAAGAGTAGCTGTTTTATCGTGTCGTGTGTTGTGAATGCCGTCATCGTCGGGCAGCGCGCCGGCCGGCGACTACGACGCTTATTGCACTTTGTTTGTGCTTCAATAAATAGTGTGGACGCTTTTGGGCATGTCGCTTCGATTTTGGTCACGAGATTATCCTTCTTTACCATTCTCCATGCTGAAGAGGAAGGAAATTCCGAAAACCTTTTGGCTAATGGTTGAATAGCAAAACAATCTAGCATCAACTTGGATGCTTAATCATTGACACAAGGGAATGGTATTCAACAGTACTATTCAACAGTGGTATTTGTTTATTAAACTCCATTGAAATGTTTTACACCTGAAGCCCTCTTAAAAAATATATTACAAATATCTGAACCTGTGTCATTTTAAATGACTTTTATCAAAAACCTATTTAAGACACTATTGTATTGTCATTAAATGATAGATGTGGTTTTGAACACACGTGGTTTTTCGTTTATAATTTTTTTACATACTCATGCTGTTTATTGACGAGTAGATACGCTCTTGGAATGTCGCGAGTCCTATCCGATTTTGCCGTATCCGGTTCCTAGTATGTGTCAAAGATACTAAACCTCCTCTTTTTGTTTTGGGGTATATTCATTTGGGTTTAATGATAATCATGAAAGATTGAAGTTACAAAAATTAAGTGCTATATAAAGTCAAACATATTTTTATGGCAGGGTATTTAAATGACGGAATAGAGAGATTTAAATAATTCGAGACTGTGACCATACCTTTTGTTCAGTCATGGAAGTTCTTCATTGCATTATTAGGTCGACTTCAACATTACTTAACATAATCTGTGAGAAGAACTTTGTAAAGTACTGACTGTCGTGACTACAGTTTGCACTTTCAATAATTCATCTCTCGCGTGCGATCTAGTAAAAAGACGAGCAAGCCGATACGTGCCGATACGGTTTGTTACCCTGACTGTAGGCGCTAGTTTTAGTGTAAGCGAGTGGAGCCAAGATGAGCATGGAAATATAGTGAGTGATACAACTTTTTCATCAATTAACTATTAGATTTTCCGAAAGTTCTGAGTTTGAGCTTTGTTCTGGAACACGGCTCGTAGTATGAATTAAATGTTATTCAAAATATATAATACTAAATTTTTTTTTTAGTAACACAAAAAATAAGTGAAAATGTTGATAACTGCAAAAGTTTGAAACTGTGTAGCAGTCTCAGCGCCCTTCTCTCTAGCAAAGCAATGACAAAATCCATGACAAGGATTATCAGGTTAGTAATCTATAACTGTAAGAAAATTATAACTATTTAAGTAGTATAAAACTATGCTAAGTTTGGAGCTTGGTGTTGTGTGCATAGTCCACGAGTGCGAGCTTTGGAGTAAAAATGTTTGTGTGTAAGAGGGTTTGAGTCCCCGCAATCTTTCAAAATTGTGTGATATTAGTGCATAAAACGTCAACACAGTAGCCTACAAGTTTAAGCATTGTTCCAGTATTTGAGGGTTAGCTTTGTCATGAGCGTCCACGCATTGTTTTGAAGTGATAACTTCTTATGGGAGGGTAAACCGCTTCGTTACGTAACGCGTTACGGTGTCAGCCTGTCTGGCTTCCCTTTTTCTTACGCATACGGCAGCGGTAGGCAGGCTTCTCCTCTCTCGCTCTAACCCACAGCGCTAGTTAGATTAGTTTATGTTATCACTTCTGTCCGGCGTCCCGAGATGCACTCGTTTTTTTTATGTGATAGTATAATGTGCCACCACTACGTCCTGTGTCAACGTAGGTAAACAATTGTCTCTGTATTACTGACCACTCCCTAAACAAGTGCATTCGGCTCACGTTACATGACTCACGATGGATGCGGGGACTTCTAAATGAAATCTCACTCCAATTGAAACAAATAGGATAAGAAATCTGAAATTAGAGGCAGAGCACGAATCGATGGTCCGGTCAGGCATTGTAAAGGACAATGGGAACCTAGCTCCAGTGTCTACCATAAACGTGTAGTCTATTTTTCATTTGAATTTTTCTTTTCTAGATTGCTCTATGCAATAGTAAACCAGGGTAGAAGCCTTTAAAAATAATAATAAGTGAAAATAAATAATTTTAGGATGAAACCCATTGGAAAAGGAGGAGAATATTATATAAATGGCAGGAAAAATAATTTACGGGCGATCTGAGGTCGGGAAGGGGAAGGGGTTGAGTTTTTAAGGGTAAAAAACGGTTTATCTCGATTTTCGGCAAAACTACAATTCCTATGGAAAAAAATCAAACGGCAAAGTTGTAGGTAATAAAAAGATCTACAACTTTTGTACATACACTTTTTTCTCTTGTATCTTTTACAAAAATCATTTTTTTTTCACCAAATTTAGTGAAACGTTACCTTTTTATGTCCTTAATACACTGTAATTTATTTGATTTGAAATATTTATTTTTTAACCTTATTTTGATTTAACGAAAAAGCACCCTCATTTTTAATCGAAAATTCACCCGTCAAAATATGAGCTTTTTTCAAAAAGTTGGTGTGCTTTCTGTTCGTTGAAATCTCTTCTTTCCGATGGTGTAAATATATATATATATATATTACTATGGTAAATCTTCACAGAAAAGCTGATGTCAAAGTCTCAAATTTTTAGTAGTATAATTCGATTTGCAATTTTTTTGTTTATCGATGTAACATGTAATCTTACGTTTTTCGAGTAATTAAAGTGTAAATTTTAATAAATAGCTCAAAATTGTATATAATAATTAATTTAAAAAATCGAATTCGAGTTTCTTTCGATTCTTTGTATTTTCTGAGAAGATTTACTATAGTAATATATATATATATTTTTACACCATCGAAAAGTAGAGATTTCAACGAACAGAAAGCATACCAACGGGTGTGCTTGACGGGTGAATTTTCGATTGAAAATTAGGGTGCTTTTTAGATATTAAGTCAAATTAAGGTGAAAAAATATATATTTCAAATCAAATAAATTACAGTGTATTTGGGACATAAAAAGGTAACTTTTCACTAAATTTCGTGAAAAAAATGATTTTTGTAAAAGACACGAATAAAAAACCAAAAACATGGTTTTTTGAATTTTTTTAACATAAATTTTGAGATTAAATGAAAAAAGTGTATTTACAAAAGTTGAAGGTTATTACCTACAACTTTGCCATTTGATTTTTTTCCATAGGACTTGTAGTTTTGCCGGAAATCGAGATAAACCGTTTTTTACCCTTAAAAACTCACCCCCTTCCCCTTCCCGACCTCGGTAGGAACTCAAACTAGGATTGATAATTAAACATAGATATTATGATAGCATTTCATTCAGAACTGTCAGTAAACCTATGTTCGAGTCGAACTCGGTCTGAGTTTATGTTTTGTTTTATATACAGCCCTTGGCAAATATTACAAAAAGTGACTCAACTTTTATGGTACGTAGGTGCTTACTTCGGACAAATGATTAGTATGGCTTTCCAACGAAGTAGCCTTGAAGGCCTTTCGTGAACATTACCTGCGGTCAGCCTGAACTTTGTTTTTCTATCTGTTTTCTAATTACGGCTACGAAAGGTAATTTATAATTTAATTTATTTGTCTGTCAGAAACATACTCAAGCTCCGTAGATCGCGCCCGCCTTCTAGCCGTTTCAAAATGGGAGTACGTTTGTTTCGAACACTACTGTCATTTCACATTGGCACCTTTTTATAGCGCCTATAACATTTCTAATTGCAAATTATCTGCGTTGCGCGTTGCTGCACGCATCAGTGCCGGTGTAGTACAGTCGACCAGCTTGGTCTCCACGTATTCTAGAGCCGCCGGTAGGCGTGCCACGTGAATCTTAACGTTGTCCTTCGTCGGGCACTTACCACTGTCAACGTACCAGCTATTCTCGAACCGAACGGTCTGATACGTGATGATAGTAAGAGGCCTGATGGTATGACTTTTGTTCCTTGAGAGATGGGTAGGCAATTGGTATGGGACCCCACTTGCGTCGACATACTGGCCGTATCCCATCTATCGGGGACTTTCGTTAGAGATGGCGCGCAGCTGGTTGTGCCGAGAAACTCAAAATCGCAAATATCCCGGTTTCGAGAAGGCCTAAGAATATTGGATGTAATTCTTCTATTTTTTTTAATACTATTCACAATTTTTAATTAATACTTTTTATAATTTATTTTAAGGTAGGTTGCAAGTTTAGTTTATTACTGGTTTATTCTGTATGTACTCTGAAAAACAATAAAATGATTAATTCAGTAATTTCTAAATTAGTAATAATATAACAATTTAAGCACAAAATACCTGATCGTAATCAGAAACGGGTCGTTGTTTTTGTTGATATAGACCCACTCACCAAAATACCAGCACCAATTATTCACACGGACGCGAACATGTAAAGTTAATTCGCCGGGTTTGTTGCAGGGGAATTACAAGCCGTTTTAATTTACCCCGTCTTGTACGGTGGGAAGGAGAAAAAAGTAATATTACGTAGAACTGAAATTCCAAACTTATAGAATAAAATATTCAGAAAGCTTTTATTATGACTTAAGAATACATAATAACCTACAAACTTACCTAGATAAGTATTAAAATTATTAATTAAATAAATAAATTATAATAAATAATGCCGGACATATCACACAACATCCTCTGGCCCCAAAGTAAGCATAGCTTGTGTTGTGTGATAAATATATCACTGAAGGTCCACAAAAGAAATCTTCGAATTTCAAAACTGAGGCAAACAAAAACGAATTATATGAAAAACCTTAGTGACTATGAATTTTGGACCACCTTTCAGTATATTCCTCTAATTGAGCACATTTAAATTCAAAATTCAAAAATGTTCTGTTCATTATAATCACTTTGAATCGGCTTGTATATTAGATGAGTTTAGGTATTTTTTATGTAAGTATTTACAAAAAAAGTATATAGTATAAAGTATCATTCATGTAGTTCCCATAACACGAACTCTGCACACAAAGTAAACAGAACTCGTGTTATCACTCGTGCGTGTAACATCATCTATGATGTTGTGTGATATGTCCATAATTATTCTCCTTCTCCTATCATTAAACATTGCTACTCAATGTGGTATTAATGAGATATTACCTTCTGGTAGTGATCTAGATACGTTCAGCGATCTATTGATTGTTATAAACGGTCCATAGATTGTTTAACTGTTACACTTGCATTTATATTATTCTGTTTATTTCTGTAAATACAGAACTTTAAAGTTGTACCACAAGATTCACAACGTTAAAACAAATTGTGAACGGTAAGGCAGCTAAAGCACAAAAAAACTATTAAACATAGAGTTTCACATCTATATCGGCTAGTGTATACACTATTAAATGTTGGGACACAGGTGGAGGATGTAAGGCTAACATTTTAATTAAAACCATCCTGTTTTTTGAATTTTAATTTTAAAAAGTTGGCGGTATCATTCTAAATTGGAAATAGTCTACTGAAGTCAAAATACTCACAATGATAAATCCAAAGTCGTTGCAGAAATAACGAAAAGCTGCGTAAAAACGTGGGTTTCTCTTAAAAACCCAAGCTTAATCTACGTAATGGTTTTTTGATCTCTTTCACTGCTGAAATTAAATATAGGTATGAAGACTACATCACAATACAGATGTCGACCTATTCATACGCTCATGTTCAAAGCTATTCGAGGTTCGCCATGCGTTTCTCTATTACTGCGGGTAAACAATATGGTAGGAAAACAAAGCATTTTTTACGCATATTGCATATTTTTTCCGTATCTTTTGTACTACAAAATGAAAAAAAATAGAGACAATTGAAACAAATTCAACGCAAACTTTACGCATGCTTTTAAAAAACTACTGTAAATAATGTTTGTCTAAACGAAGTTGTAGCTTAGATAACTGTATAATATATAATCTATACCTATAAAAGAGCTTAACCTGACTGTCTGATTCATCATCGCCGAGCCTAAACCGCTGAAGCTAGAAAGGTGAAATTTGGAAGATAACTTCCTTTTACAACAAAACCACCCACTAAGGAGGGTGAAAACGAAAGTATGAAACTTCTTAACGCATGGTGCGATTTGCTTGAAACTTGTTATGAATAAATAAAATGCCAAATAAATGGACCCGTGGTTCAGGATTTTAAAAAATAACCCTCATAAAGGAGTAAAAGGGGGTGTGAATGTTTGTATGGAAACTTTTTAACGGGTGGTGGGTGTGATTGGTTTGAAACTTATCAATAAAATTCGGCAAGGAGATAAAAAACATCCTGGGGAAGGATTTAAGCTACAATTTCTTTAAAAAAAAAAGCGGACGAAGTCGCGAGCAACAGCTAGTAAGTATATAAAAAAAAGTCTTGTTAGTTACACCACTTATAACTCGAGAACCGCTAGACCGATTTAGATGAAACATAAAATGAATATAGTTAGTAACTTGGATAAGGATAAGGGCTATTTTTATCCGGGATAAACAACGGGAACGGGAACGGGGCGGGTGAAGCCGCGGGTGGCCACTAGCGCCATCTATCAATATTTCGTATCCGTAGGTTTGTTAGTATCTGTAATTATTACAACAATTTGAATAGCTACCTTTTTTTATAGCGATATCAGTACATTAAGATTATTTGTGATGTTGTACCGCCCAACGAAGTGGGCAGGGGTCAGCTAGTTTTTAATAAATTATTATTTAAATTAGCTGCTATCCTTACTCAATGATATTAGATTGACAAGAACGAGACTTTAGCACCACTCTAGTTAAATATCTACGTGGTTTTATGATTGAAGAAAAGTATCTAGACCAAACAACCGGTCGGTGTAAACAACGTAGAAGTATCGATGTGTTCATTGTCAATCTGGGCTGAGTCTGATAAATAAATAAATATAATAAAATGAATTTATTTCAGACAATGTAAAAAAAATGTTGGTTCCATAGTATGTTAGTATCTGTATTACATTACGTTAGTACAAAAAAATCATTTTTTTTCCCTGGCAAAAAAATTAAAATAAATTATAAACACTGCAATTAAATAATGATAAAATTTGTCCATCAATATTTATTTATTTATCATTACCTACTCGATTACAGCATGAAGTCACCGCATCAAATGTTGTTTTATTTCAACTAGTCAATAATAAAAAGTAAAAATCATTGTTTTGTATTTTCTTCGTCTTCTTTCGCCTTTTATCTATATGTGGTCAGCACATGTTTCTTTCTTCCATTTCCTTCTATCAGTCGTCATCTCTGTATGTATGAGTGTAACCATTAGCATTTGTGTCAGTGAGCTCGGAAAAGTGTTTCTTAACAGACTTAAGAAAATAATAGTAAAAATATAAGTTATGTAGAGTCAATTAATGCTGAGATGAAATTAATTCTTAATTGGTTAGAATGTAACTATTTGTGAGCTAATATATCTAAGACAAAATTTATTCATTTTCAAAATTACAATAATAAAAATTATATTAATATAAAATTGACATGTCGTGATGAATTCGTAGATAATGTTAATGAAATAAAATTGTTAGGTTTAAAGTTAGACAAAAAATTTCTTAATTAACGTTCCGTTTGGTATGGTAAAAACTATTATGTAATTCATACCTAAATTTAATTATTCGAGATTGTAATAATTATTGTAATGTTTATATTTAATTTGTTTAAAAATGTTGTCTTTAATTTTATTATCATATGTACCTTCTTAATTTTTGCGTGCTGGGTTTCCTAGCGAAAATTGTGAATCTAATTATGTATTTATGTTCTCTGTGTACTAAATTTCACGCAAATAAATCATTTCATTTCATTTAATTTCATTAAATAAGGAGGTTCTCAATTTTTTTATGTCTTTAATCTGATAACTCCGTCATTTACGAAACGATTTGTAAAATTATTGATATGATTTTTTATATAAACGGATATACTTTTCGATTGATTCCATAGAAGTTTCATCATTTTTCATTTATCATCATTTTCATTTAATTTAGCGTTTTTTAGAACTCACGCATGAGTTGCACTTTACAGTGCCAACTTTAATTTAACTCTTTCGATCTAAATAAACCCATTACAGAATACCGCCCAATAATATGCAATCCATTAAAAACAGATACCATTAAATAAAGTTAAAAACGTCTCTGATCCCGCATAAACCTATTCCAATAAAATGAAGTGAAAATGGACTGCAATTAGCTAAATTGCTGAAAGCCCTAATGTGAGTCCGAAAAAACCTCCCCCACCCTCTAACCCCCTTTTGACAGACAATTTGTGGGAATTGCCACAATGGATTCGTTCGTTTAACAGCCACGGAAAAATAACTACCAGTAGTGCAATTGTTTATATCCAGCAATTCATAAAAAAATAATATGGTTGTCTGTAAAGTCGGTTAACGGACGATAATTTTACATGATAACATCTTATGAAAACATTGATGAACCGATCGTGCCTCTCTATTGCTTGTTCCGCGCTCTCGCTTGCTCGCTCGGCTCAGACGGAACGTAACCAATGAGTCATGCTTTATCGTGCGCCAAGCCGCCCATCATCGTTTTATAAGACGTTATCACGTCAAAAATGTAAATCAAGCTTGGCATTTAATTTACCGAACTGGTAGGTCTTGTAAACTTGTTAAGCAGCGGTCTGATTCTTACAATTTATAAACGATTATGACGCATATGAAGAAGAAGACATCATTTATAATTTAGCTCTTGTAGACTGTACATAACTACCTAAGTACATTTTTAAAGTTATTTGAAGAAGGTTTGCGATAAAAAACCAACAAATGAACGTTGTGCAGTCAAGGTAAATTTTCTGTTTGTAAAATGTATAAAAAAGTGTCACTGCCTGCCCTTTTCGTTTGTTTGTTTCTACGTTTTATTGCTAAAGAGCTGAACGGGTTTTGATTATATTTAAATCACTACATAGAATAAAACAAAGTCCACAAAGTCCGTGACCACGACAGAGTGTACACCTGTCGAAACGTCGGAAAAATTGATAAATAAACGCGATAAATACCCGTATATATTTATAATAATGTGTTCTGATCGCGTAAGTTTAAAAAACTTTAAAACAAAGTCGTTTACCGCTTTCTGTCTGTCCCTATGTATGCTTAGATCTTTAAAACTACGCTACGCTTAATAGAGTCATTCAAGAGGAAGGTTTATATGTATAATACATACATAGTATAGTAGAGAAACACTGATAATTTTAGAGGTTTCTAATCATATTAGACATTTAATTATGTATGTATATTCAGTATAAGCATTGCACCTGTGTGAAGCAAAGGCGGGTCGCTAGTAATAAATAAATATTAAAGGACAGTGCACACAATATCATCTAGCCCCAAACTAAGCATAGCTTGTACTATGGTGACTAGATGGCTGATATAATACTTATTTATTTTTAATAAGATAATAACCCTCAACCTACAGCGCAGAAGGCAGAGCAACTACCAACTGAGCTGATAGGCCAGATTTTAATATAGATTGTATCTTGGGGAAGGAAATATGCTACTTTTTATGTTGGTACCTTGCATCCAAAGCCGCGGGCAGTAACAACTAGGCTCACAATTTGAGCGTAGGTAAATCACCATTTCCTCCACTGTGGTGAAACAGAGTGTGCCCTGAAATTATTTATGCAAATTTCCTCAATGATAGGGAAGGTGCACTTTACTGTAAAATCACTGTTGCCAGCCAAAAATTCAATTCACCAATTTGCAGTATCGAAACTCATTTTGGTTATATCCCGGACGTAACGATGTGTTAAGTATAATAATTTAATCACTTGGAATCGATTGATTGACTGTCATGCATACTGGACGTTGGTGTTTGCTAGCTTTTTATATAAAAATATAAAATTCGTTTTGATAAACACGGGTTTTATCCGGGTATTCTGTGAACCGCATTAAGATTTTTACACAAAATATAAAAGAAATGAATAAATTTTGGGGGTTCCCCATACCTAAAACTGATACTTACAAAATATTTTTTTATCAAACCCATACGTGTGGGGTATCTATGGATAGGTCTTCAAAAATGATATTGAGGTTTTTAATATCATTTTTTTCTAAACTGAATAGTTTGTGCGAGAGACACTTCCAAAGTGGTAAAAGGTGTGTGTGTGTGTCCCCTGTAACTTCTAAAATAAAAGAATGATAAAACTAAAAAAAATATATGATGTACATTACCACGCAAACTTCCACCGAAAATTGGTTTGAATGAGATCTAGTAAGTAGTTTTTTTTAATACGTCATAAATCTTAAATATCAGTAACTTAATAAAAAAAATACATTATTATTAAAACATCGATCAAAGTTACAACGAGCTACAAGACCTGTTATATTACGTTACTTGCTGCTACGGAACCCTTCATGGGCGAGTCCGCCTCGCATTTGGCCGCTTTTTTTGTAGTAATGTCATTGTATTCATTACATATTCGCGTGGAAGGTACTTGAAGACTCATATTCGTTCTCGATTAAGGTATGTAAAATATTTTAAAGTGCCTTCATCGACACTGTTTCGACACCGACACTGTTCCACAAAATAATACATCGGTAAAACTCCTATTTATCAAAATACAACGCATGAACGGTTTGAAAGTAAAAAGCTTAAAATATTGTCAGTTCTATTGTTTTTGTTATTGTTCAGAAGTGATTTTATTTTAAGTTGATATTTAAACATGGTAAAAAATCATCTCCTGTTCCATGTTCCATGTTCCATCTCCCATCTCCCATCTCCCATCTCCCATCTCCCATCTCCCATCTCCCATCTCCCATATCCCATCTCAATACACCTCTTTTATTTTATCTTATTTTACCATGTTTAAGTATCAACTTAAAAAAAAGCACTAGCTTTTTTTTTATAAAACTTATCGTGGATCAAATTTGTTATTTCGACCCAACGTTGTTGCAAAACTTTAGGTAATTAAAATATAAGTTATCCAATTTGAACATTGAGTGTGTCAAAAATTGATAGATACCTGCTCTAATTACAATAATATATTACACCTAATATCAAGATTTAGAAGTTTATAATAAAATAATAGTCTTCTTACATGCTAGTGAATCTAGGTGCCGGTTCCCCCTTACCCCAGTTCAAGAAGAATCCGGCAAGAAACTTGTCTGGTCCTAACACTTTTTTGTATGATCCTTTACAATTTTACACAACTAAACACCATAAGGAATATAAGGAAATCGACAGAATAAGTAACTGGTACAAATGTATGTAGTTCACAAAGATAATTCGTTTTAAAGTTACCAAATAACCAAACAGAGAACAACACAAAAAGTTAACGGTACACATATTAAATACACACAAATATATTTTAGTACAATACTATTGCAAGGCACTTGTCTTTCTAGTTCGGTGGTCACTCCCAATATACCCGTCTTAGACTTTAACCTCGCCTTTTATACATTTTTGAAATATATACAAAACATCACATCATATTCATTATTCAACCAATCACAGAAGCCTATTAAGAATCTAAGTATAATAATGAAAGTTATTTACTTAATAACAATAAAAAGATGTTAAAATATAATTCAAGAAACAATGGATTCATAGTTATGCTATATATGTCTTAATAAAAGAATTACAACGAATTTACCGATTTAGTAAACAATCAAATGAAGGACTTGTAAATATCAGAATAATGAGAACAGAAAATAATAAAGTGAAACATTCGTTAATAAATCCAAACTAATTAATAACTGAAAAATAGTAAGAAAGTATGTATCGAACAATTAAATTTACAATATATAACAATCATTGGATACTTTCGTTCTGAATCCTAATTTCGTCCTCAAATGTGTGTGATGGTATAATCATTTTTATTACAATAATATTTATTAAAGCAAATGTTAATTAAAACAAACTTTAAAATAATAATATAAGTATAAAACTGTTTAACTGTTTTATCAAAACACCATCTGTGTTTTTAGCTGTGAACTAATTGAATGACAGGTGGATTTTTATTGAATTCTTACGAGTATAATTTCAAATATACTGTCAAGTGCGTCATTACAAAAAAAAATTGTTTTTAGTGATGCGCTGAATATGTTATATTTTCAACGAGCTGCTTTACAATTTAGACGCTACAAAATACCTATCATGGCCGTACAGTACCCAGGCAGACATCGAGTAATTAATCCGCAGTAACGATTCATTAGTAGCTAACGGCGCGCGCCAACACCAGAATATTAATACGTACCTCATGGATATATTGATTTTTACCAATAAAATGCCGATACACCATACCTATAGTTATTGGTGCGATATGTCATGTTCATATGTATCTTACGTAGTAGAGAGCACTCGTGGTCTAGTGGTAGTGTCACTGCCTCCGGGTCCTAAGGTCTTATATTTAAATACAGTCGTATTGTTTGGGTCCTAAGGTCTTGGGTTTAAATCCAGTCGTGCACCAATGGCTTTTTATGTTAGAAAATGTATATGCGCTATTACCAGTACTCTAAAGCGGTACTTCTCACGAAAACGTCGTAAGGAAATCAGGAAGTCGTTGGACCTAAAAAAGTTCGAAGACTTGTTCCAATTCCAAGTGCACAAAAGGAGCCTCTGAGGTGCTTTTTAATCCTTTCACCACACTGGTTCGAAATTACTTATGACACAATAACAAGAAGTAGAATAAAACATCATCTAGCTTATTACATTATTAGGATTACACTTTCAAATCTTTCGTGAGTTGTACTTTGAGTTTGATCCGTTGTCTGCTCGTTGCCGCTCGCGTTCACGGTATGCACATGTCATCCTGATGAAGTTTCTCTGAATGAATCGAAACAGTGTCGGTGCCTCCATCAACAAAATAGGTAGGTAAAATCCGTGTTTATCAAAATGTATATAGGGTTATAGATGTGCGCATTTTGTGTTACGTTTAAATAATCTTAATAACAGTACAGTAAAACTGTACTCAGAATAGACCCCCTACTAGCTACAGGCTTCATTTTTTTTTGTGATATTCCTACACGACATGTGCTAGCTCCAACCATCATTAAACTTACAAGATCAAAATCTCTAATTAAAAGATCTCGACACAATGCAACATAAGTAAAAATACCTCGGAGCGTTATAAATTTACAGTAATTACAGAAACAGTATTTACTTATTTATTAACAGAAATGTTTATAAAGAATAATTAGAATAAGAATAAAATAAATAAATAAATAATCCCAGACATTTCACACAACATCATCTGGCCCCAAAGTAAGCAGAGCTTGTGTTATGGGTACCACATGACTGATATACTACTTATATACTTTTTTTTTGTAAATACATACATATTATACATAGAAACACCCAGACCCGAGACATATACTAGCAGATCGTACAACATTTGTCCCGCGGCGGGAATCGAACCCGCAACCTTCTGCGTCTCAGCCGGGTCTTAGCCAACTGCACCACAGAGGTCGTCAATAAGAATAATAATTTATTTTAAACAAAAATTAAAAAAAAGTAGCTATACACAAAAAACTAAAACACATAAAATTGTTAAAAGTACGTATTGTTATACAGTAAAGACCCCTACCTTCCGTGCTAGTTGAGAACTGTGTTATGGCATGGTTTCGCAAGCGATTCTCGTCTAATATAAATACGGGTCATATTAGAGTGGCACAAGTCTGGTGGAACCGAAGAAATATCAGTAATACAAAACAAACGAGTCGGTTACATAATTACGTTTTAAAAACTAAAAAGAAAACCGACTTCATTGAATGAAATTTTTATAATATTTAAATGGTACCACCGGTTCAGGCGTTTTCGATTAATCGGTGAACATACATAAAAAAAATGATTCCGATTGAGAACCTCCTCCTCTTTGATGAAGTCGGTTAAAAATAGAGTTCATACGTAATTTAAGTCCTAATTAGATAATTACGAAAAGAAAACTGAGTTCAGATAACTAACCGCAGGTAAAGTACACAAAATGCTAGCGACGTTACCTCGTCGGATACACATACTTATCTTAATATAAAATCTTTTCAAACAAACCCGCAGGGCGATTATGGAACTCTAATTACAATCAATGTCTATCAGTTTTCAAACGAATGATTGAAATTACGATAGACATTGCTTGTAATTAGAGTTCCATAATCGCCCTACAGTACTTGGATGAAAATAGAACTACGTATCATGGCTCAATACTAAGACTCTCGATACTCAAATCCGCATTGAACCCCGGAACTATCTGCCCATATTTAAAATTCGTTAGTCCAAAGCTTTAATCCGATTTAGTTTAGCGTTGGCAGCGTCTCAAACGGCTTCTGTGTGATTTAGAGCCGGGGCTCGAACCACGTAGATATACGTACGCCGCGCGCCGCGCGCTCTGAGCCAAATGTTTGATCAAACGTTTCACCGATCGAGAGATTACGCCTGAGTTCTGATGCCTTCAAATGTATTACTTCATAGATAGATAGAAAACACTTTATTGACTACCACACGGAATATTAAAATAACAAAAAACTAAACTTATTTAAGGCAATGCAATGGGCGGCCTTATCGCTAATAGCGATATCTACCAGGCAACCGTTGGATGGACTGGACTATATATATATACATAAAGATAAACAGTATAAAAAACCAACAATACAGAAATAACTACGTATAACACGACAAATAATGTTTGATGACCATGTTTTGACCATGGGAAGAGTCTTGACCTTTCTGATATCCACAGGCAACGCTTTCGAAGGTAGAAGAGTGAACAGGAATTTTGAGTTGATTGACTTCATATTACTGTAATTATATTATAGGTGTTATTTGATCACTTCCGAAAATTCACAGTTTTTCTCTCACTTGGAAGAGTGGCAAAAAAAAAACAAAAGAGTGGTTATAATATCACTGAATTTGAATGATAGGCAGGTAAATCATACTTTGTGTTCTTGTAAAAGTTTGCCATTTTAGTTGAAACAAAATACCTTCTAAAACAGAAAGTACACACATCAGCTGTGCAAACAACACAATCGGGAAATAGGGTCCTCTGAAACCCTCCGCAAAAATAGAATATAACATAAAGAAAATAAAATATTGCAGACAAAAAACAAATATCGGCAGGACAATATCGAGGAGTTGGTATCTTTGGAATAATCGAATCAGGGCAAAACTTTAGGGACTTGGGACAATATGTAAAAACAAAGGACGATAAGAAAAGCAGAAGCATCAAGTTTTGTATCGTCCTACTTCATCCATAAAACTATATATTGTATTCGACGATATTATAGCAATAACTACTTAAACAAAAATAATAATTTGGATCTTCAGGAATCGTTTTAATTATGTGAAAGAAATAGACACTGGCCTCAATTCTGTTGGCACAAACTTAACTAATTTTAGCTAAAATTAGGTTTAGAACTTTCAAATGAAACTTAGTATTCTGCTGCTACTAACTTATCCTAATTTAATTTAATATAAATTAATTAAGCGTTACTAATTTAGTTAGATGGTACCAACCGAATAGGTTTTACAAATGCATAGCATTTGTAACTAACTAAAATATATTATAGACAATTCCTAATTTTAGAAATGAACCAACCGAATTGCCACCACTTTCAAGTACTGTCAATGAAATCTGATGACTGTCCTGTCCACAGAACAGAAAGAACAATAGAAATAGTATGGTGACTTTTTATAAGGAGAACCAGTATAGCTAAACTCACACATGTGAACACACAGAAACAAACACACTTAGAAATAAAAGTTATAATTGGTTGAAAGAGAACGTTAAAAAGGTCCTAAAACCATATAACAAGTTTAATTGATATAAAACCTTAGTGCCATTAGAACATGATTCAAAACTCAATAAAATAAACAGTACTAAAATGAAAGTCTACTTAGCAAGAGAACCTTTTGACGCTTTTGCGAAAGATTTTTATTTTAGTCTCTAAGAACATGAAATATAATTAAAAATGCAATGGATTGCCCACTAAACATAGCTACTTCCTTAGTGATGTGCTAAAGGATACAAGACGAATGTATCGATATCGATTATTATACTTACCCACTGATGGGTTGGTTACCCATCAGTGGTATAATAATCGATATAATCGAATACGTCAGGTTATATTTGTGGTGGGCCAAATAAAAAGTTATTCGTTTCTTTCTTTCTTTTTTACTACAATCACTGGTTTACAACTCGAAAAAGTATTATATGACCGGAATTGATACATATCTACGTGAAAATTATATTACATTTGCACTGTATTTGATATGTGACGTTTAATAAATATTTTCTATTCTATTCTATTCTAAATGTCCTGTCCTTGACTTAGAACGTACTTGTTTAGAAGTTGTCTTTTTTGTGAGTTTTATGTTTAATTTTAATAAATGATGGATCCGCACATTTATGTACCGTTCTGTTATCGCTTTTATCAAATCACTGCATTACTATCCGCTCTATATGTATCAATTTCTTTTATTTTTTCTGAGTGACATAAAAGTCATCTGAATCAAGTTTCCGCTTGTGTTCCTTTGGCGTTGAGGAAGTTTCTAAACTCCATTCTGCTGATAGTTTAATTTTTAATACGTTTCATTAGATTTCGATTTTATGAGATGATAATGAAGGTAATTAATTATAATAAAACGTCATGAATATCAACACTATAATAATCTGAAAACAGAATTTTTTTAGAGTTGTCCAACCATTTGAACCACGTATTTGTTTCCACTTATTTTAATTACAAAATCTTGGTTCTTAAAGTGATCTGAATACGGTCTGTATCATCTGGTTCTTTTTAATAGGGGTAACTTTTTACATAATGAAGTTTTCGATAACATATTCATCAGTTTATTAGGGTTACATCCTTAATTGAGTAGTGATAGCTGAGGTTTAAGAGAAACGCGACCTTAACTGGTATTCAGTCTTTTTTTGTTCGACGGTTTTGCATTTTAAACAAAACTAAAAAAACCCGTTTAAAACAATAAAATAATACTTACCGGTGATATGATATGCCCCCTTTTGTTAAATTTTTGGTTCGGCTATCGTTTTTGCACTCCAAACGAGCACAATATGGCATTTTTATATTTTTTTATGTTTTTTTGAGATGACGTTTACCCTGACAAGCTTCAAACACTGATGTGAGCGGAGCTTGTAGTGCGCGGTATTCCGCATACTAGGTGTTACGCGGGCTCCGCCCACTTACTAGTTCTATTGTTCTTTCTGTTCTGTGGTCCTGTCCAGTTATCTCAACTTTTCAAATAATGGATCACCTTATCACAGCCTGAATAATAAAAATAAATAATAAATAAATATTGCTGGACAATGC
This sequence comes from Lampropteryx suffumata, assembly GCA_948098915.1. Classification (NCBI taxonomy): domain Eukaryota; kingdom Metazoa; phylum Arthropoda; class Insecta; order Lepidoptera; family Geometridae; genus Lampropteryx; species Lampropteryx suffumata. The sequence goes on from OX402551.1 coordinate 1,786,492, forward strand.
ACACAACACCATCTAGTCCCAAACTAAGCATAGCTTGTATTATGGTGACTAGATGACTGATAGAATAGTTATATATTTTTAAATACATACTTATGATACTTTATAACACCCAGACACAGAACAAACACAATTTCTTCCCACAATTGTTTATCTTGGGGGGGAGACGAACACTTAACCTGCAGTGCAGAAGGCAGAGCTCTCTTGCCAGAGCCACTTGAGCTGACAGACCAGTCGGCATAGACTTTACTAGCTACAGACTTCTCTTTTTTGTGCCATTCCTACCTAACATGTGCTAGCTCCAACCATCATTAAACTTACAAGAAATTCAAAATCTCTAATTTAAATATCTCGACACAATGCAACATAAGTAAAAATACCTCGGAGCGTTATAAAAGTCCAAAGTCAACAAACTAACGGGATAACTATTCCATTCAATTCCAGCTAACGATGTTTTTGCGTCTACGATATTTATTAGCACTATCCCAATTCATTAATGGCTCTCGGGAGGGTGCCGCGGCATCCCTATTTTTCTTTCGCACCTTTCTGGAATGTTATATTTACGGCACCGGTGGGTAGTGTTCAGACTTGGTCGTAACTGGGACAATCTTTTCTTGAATACTGTTCACTATATACGTGCCTAGGTTAATTCTCGAAAAAAAAACAGCCGTAGCGGGCCTTAGAGGCTTAAAAGCATGCCATGATATATGTTATGAGATACACGGGTTTTTTTCTCACGTATTATTTTGTCATGAAGGCACGATATATAAAAAATACGTACACAAAATAATTACGTTTTAAAACTAATAAGAAAACCGACTTCATTGAATGAAATTTGAGCCCATAAAAATACAACCGTATTGGGAACCTCCTCTTTTTTTGAAGTCGGTTTAAAAAGTTTTTATTTTACGTTTTTTAGTACTTTATCATTTGACATTCCTAAACACCACTGGAAAGTTATAGGAAAGCAAAATCGAAAATAGAAAAATTGAAATTTCGTTTACTCTGATGATTTTTTTCCAGCTATTTAAAAACCAAACTACTAAACCGATTATAAACAATAAAACCGAATTGAGAACCTCCCCCTTTTTTAAGTTGGTTAATTAACTCACAAAGGTTTTGAAAATACCATGACATGACAATTGAGGGTTGTTAGGAACAAGAGAACAAGGATTTCAATAAAATAAACTTCATATGAGGACGCCAGTCCTAAGTGCTCTCTAACTTACTAATTAATTACGTATCTACGAACTGTGTCTCTGGTTTGTCTTATACAAGTACGCTCTATAACAAATATTAAATAATCAGTGAGTACATAGAGTTTATTTTGAACCAATACTTATTAACAAATCGACACAATTAACTTATTTACATACTAAGTAGGTACTTACACATGACTATTAAATCCAAAAAGGGACCATCAATTTCCCCTATTCACATTTATAAGCATTTTATTGCCAAGAATATATTGTTAGATTAGATACTGTAGTGATTATAGCATGCGCTACACGGTTTGAAACCACAGTTTCTGGTGACCTTGGTAGAACGTTTTCTGTCTACACGGTTTACAGAGACAGGGTAGGTCTCTAAATTACTCGATGAATTCAGTGATAACCTCACGCTCTTTCTCCATAATTCGGTGCGTGCGCGCAATACGTCCGCGCTTGGTGCGTGCAGTGGCGCGATTGTGGTACGCTTGGTTTTAAACAAGCGGCTAGTCGGTTTGAAACAAGTTTTAAACCACCGCTTCTGCCAGTGGTTTGCTGGGCACGCCTGTCTACCAAGGGCGCTTAAAGGTCATGCGAAATTTGGTATGAAACCACTATCTACACGGTTTAAACATCTGTTTTAAACCATCGTTTCAAACCGTGTAGCACATGCTTATGAATAACAGCATGAGTATGTAATTATAAAGTGATCATGTCATATTAGCGAATTGGCATCTACAATCTATCTATACCTTTAAAAGAGTTTAGACTGACTGACTGACTGATTCATCATCGCCAAGCCGAAACCGCTGAAGCTAGAAAGTTGAAATTCGGATGGTAGCTTCCTTTTATAGCAAAACCGCCCACTAAGGTGGGGTTTTTGAAATGTAACCCTTAAGAATGAAACTTTTTAACACGTGGTATGATTTGCTTAAAACTCGATATGAGTAATTAAAATGCAAAATAAATAGACGTGATTCAGGATTTTTAAAAATAACCCCAAAGAAGGGGTAAAATGGGGTGTCTGTCTGTTTGTCTGGGATGTTTGTATAGGAATTTTTAATCGGGTGGTGTGATTTCTTAGAAACTTGGTTTGGATACCTAAAATGCAATATAAATGGACACGTGTATCAGAATTTTTCAAAATCACCCTCATAAAAGAGTAAAAGAGGGTGTGAATGTTTGTATGGATACTTTTTAATGAGTGGTGGGTGTGATTGGTTTGAAACTTATCATTAAAATTAGCAAGGAGATAAATCGCATCCTGGAGAAGGATTAAAGCAACAATTCCTTTAAAAGATGTGGAAGAAGTCGCGGGCTACAGCTAGTGTTGTATAAATATATTTGTGTGTAGGACTAAACAAATGACACAGGTGACACAGCATTAGTACGAGATAACAAAAATAATTGCAGGATGCAGACCTAACGTTCCGTAATCAACTTTGAAAGTTCGAAACTCCACCGGAAAAGGGCACCTCTGACGCCCGCACCCGTCCGGTCATTTGCAAGCTCGAGCTAACATAGTTAATAATTGCTGTATGCTCTTAGTATAGCCAGCCTATTATAAAGTGTAATATGGCTCGAGGTGTTGCGCTGCGCTGGCGCTGCTTCTTCTTCTTATCGTGTGAATAGTTCTTTCGAACCAGTGTGTTGGATTAAGGTGCGCCTCAGAGGCTCCTGTCGTGCACTTGGCACATGTCTTCGAACAGATTAGGTTCAACACATGCCGGTTGCTTCATGATGTTTTACTTCACCGTTAGAGAGTACTGGTATAGCGCGTGACAGAATAATTGATATTATACTCCCTAGAATTCAATAAAAGTCCACCTGTCATTCAATTAGTTCACAGCTAAAAACACAGATGGTGTTTTGATAAACAGTTAAACAGTTTTATACTTATATTATTAAAATGAAAAATATACCTTCGACTCAACCAAATATTAACTACCAAGATCTGCAAGTATTTGTCTCGGGTCTGGGTGTTTCTATGTATAATATGTATGTTATAAAAAAAAAAAGTATTTAAGTAGTATATCAGTCATGTGGTACCCATAACACAAGCTCTGCTTACTTTGGGGCCAGATGATGCTGTGTGTAATGTCCGGCATTATTTTTATTATTATTATTATGTATTAGTTTAGTTAATAAGTTCCTCGTTATTGGTTAATAAACATTTTCTCTTTCTTTTGGAAAACCCAGCCATTAGCAATATTCCAAAAAGTAATTCATTTTCCTTTTCTTCATTACACTTTATCGGGACTTTCAATCGTGACAAATAAGACAAGTTGAGGAGACTCGTGCAATTGTGCATTCTCTCATAAATAACTTTTTCTGGCAGAGATACGGACCGAAATGAGCGAATCCGTTTCCACGCAACATAAAACTCCAAAAACATTGTCCTAGAGTTAAACTGATTCGATCTGCGAGCATCGCTAGGCGTGACGCCAAGTGTTACGCAGAACAAAAACTTGATGTAGCACACTTTTCTGACGTGTTGAACGGTTAACGAGTCCGTTGCAAATTTCAAAACTGACCGATTAGTTAAGTGACTTGAAAGTAATCTTTTATGATGTTACTTTCGCCTAAAATGATTTTAGTAGATCCACTTTACTCCTCTTTATTACGACTCTGCAATTATGTATACGCGAAGTAACCAAAGAGTGATGTAACTGAAGCCATTGATCAAACACTAAATAATTATATATAAATAATGCCGGACATTTCACACAGCATCATCTAGTTCCAAAGTAAGCAGAGCTTGTTTTATGGTTACCACAAGACTGGTTTAGTTATGTATATACTTTTTCGTTCACATGCATTATTATACATAAAAAAATACTCAAACAGTAGGTATTTGAGTTGCAGATCTGACAAACAGATCCTGCGGCTTTCTTTTGATTACTTTGATTGATATCAATATTCGGTAATCTTTTTGTCTCTATTTGTTATATGACCTACCTATATATGTTAGAAGACCAATTGCTGCGGAAATAAATATTTTTTTACGGCCCACCTTATGGTAGGTGGACGTTAGGTTCTTGTAATACCAGTGGTATCAATCGCTATTCAAAAGTGATTTATATAGCCAGAAACGGGTGCTAACCTCACAGTTTCCATTAATCTACGAGGAACGTTTCATTAGTGAGCTAACTCCAAAGTGAATTTTAATGCATCTTTTCTGTTCGCCAGCGAACCTTCCGTTCCGTTGTTGTGAGCAAAAAGTTTCAAAGTTTCTATTTCAGAAAACCGTTATTTACAGCATAAACTCGCAGCTTCGTCTCAGTCAAGTTAGCAGACTTATTTTATTCAAAATCCAAAAATATGCACTCACTGTAATCTCCAGGATTGTACAGACCTGAGCTCTCTAGTTGCTTTAATCTTTTTTAGGATGTCTATGGGTAATCAGAGACACGTGCAAACATTATTTTTAGCACATGTCGACATTTTGCACAGAAGTTAGTTTTCAATGCATAACAGGTGACTATAGAGTGACTAGCCCATCGTCGTAGCATGCAGAATGAACGAAATGAGCAACGTTGTCTGCGCTGATTATTTTAACGATGTCGACACAACCATTAAATCTAAAGTCCTACTGCCATACATCGATAATGATTCCCCCACTTAAATTTTGAAAGAAGCAAACAGATATACAGATTCTACATAATTAGTGAAGCAAGCAGATTTTTTTAAAATTTATTCAATTTATATGCTGTATGCAAGATCCCGAGGTCGTCATTTTAAGAAATACCTGACATTTGTAACACCTGGATTCACAAACATATGATTATGATTATAATCAATTAGCGAGCAAAGATGTCTTTTTACTGGCGAGCGAAGCGAGTCTCATTTTTTTCGTAGCAAGCAAAGCAAGCTCATTCATCACACTATCATTTTTTATAGGCGGACTTTTCACACTTGTGAATTTGAGCTTGTGTTATGGGTACCACATGACTGATATACTACTCACATACATGAGCCTTCTTTTTCGTAGCAAGCATAGGAAGCTCAATTATCATACTATTTTAAATGATTGTCACTAGACCACATTTTAGAGCTAAACCGATTCAATCAAAATATGGTAAGTGGTTAATTACCAAACATTCCGAGCAAAGCAAGCTTTAATTATCCATGAAAGGTTATCAAATAATACCAATATCTAATAGTATCTGACGAGCGAAGTGAGCCGCAATTGAAGAGATATTTTCTCTTAAAGAGAAAAGATCTCTTCAATTGAGGCTCACTTCGCTAGCTATAGCGTTAGAAATAGAAATAGAAATATTTATTGCACTTATGTTGTTACAGTAAGATGATGATACATTGTTTTAGTCTCAAACATAAACCCTGTTAGGGTACAGCAAAACTTAACAATGGGCGCTATTACTATACTTTAATAACTAATTAACTACTATCTTAACTAATAATGTATTACAACTATTAGTGTAAGTATACAACTTTGATAAGTTGATCCTAAATCAATCAAAGCTTTTTATAACTTTTCTGAAACATACGATATATACGAGATATCAATAATGTATCTTATAATAATTAAAAACGAATATAACTAACTATAATTAACAGACAATAATATTATGCTTATGCATTATTATACTTAGATTTTTTATTATGCTGATAAAAAATCTAAGAGTTTAAGAATTCTTGTAATGAATAAAAACAGTTTTCAATCAAGTATTTTTTCAAAATATTTTTGGATTTTTTGTAATTTTTTGCATGTTTAATGCTTATTATATATTTTACCCACATTGCATATGGTCCAGAATGTATAATTTGTAATGTTGAGTTAGGTCGTGCTAGCCTATTTCGTGGCCTAAGGTTTTCGTGTCCTGAGTATTGTGGGAACAGGTTTATATTATTTTTACAAAATTACAAACTTCATGGAAATGGCTATAGATAATTATATAGATATAGATATAAGATGGATCTATAGGTATAAGATAAAATGGCTATAGATAATATAGGTTAATATTCAAATGTTTTCGGTTTTAAAATGTGGTCTACAGCTAACCATTACATCTTAATTAGAATTATTCTTATACATCTCTTTTGCAATAAGAATAAATTATTTACGCCAGTGCTGTTACCCCAAAGTACTATGCCGTAGTGAAGCCAGGCATGAGCATAAGCATAATATTCACAGATTGCAGATTTTTTATTTGTGTGTTTTTTAGCTCATTTAATGCATATGTAAATCTTGATAATTTTAATGAAGCTTTATTAATGTGATCTTTCCAATATATCCCACAATCTATATTTATTCCTAACAATGAGTATGTTTTCATGTATTCTATTTTTATGTTTTGAAAAGTATAGTCAATATGTAAGGGTGATTTTAAGTATGGTATTTTAAGTATGTATTATTTTAGTTTACAAGAGAGAACGATACGCATAGTTTGACTAGCTGTTACCCGCGACTTCGTACACTTGAGATTACTTTTAAAGGTACGTACCGCAGTAGGTAAATATTTTAATTCAAATAACTTTCTCCATGTCCTAAATTAGTTTACGTTAAGATCCCTAATCCCTAATCCCATTCTAGCTTAATGTTAGTTGGAATAGTTAAGAATAACTTAAAATCAGTAGTAAGTAAGTATTATGATGGAAGATGCGGTAGTTCAAATGGTTGCAGGTTCGTTTTCCGCCGCGAAACAAATGTTTTGTACGATCTTGTTTTTTTATTTATTTTTTATACAAAGGTGTTCACCCTTTTTCACACCTTTAGGGTTGAATTTTGTAAAAGGCGGGGCCTTAGGTGGTTTTTCTATAAAAGGAAGCTACTTTATTTCATTAAAAATAAGAAACAGAATTCAATGAATGAAAAGCATTTTTACATTTAACACATCAAAACACTCTTACATTTTTATTATCTTCTCATTGAAACTCATGTTTTTGCACAAGCTGTTTTCAGTGCGCTGGTCTGCAAGAAAAATTAGGTCCACTCCTCGTTAGTATCTATTGACACTGCACTACGGGTCTCTGAGCTATTAATAGAGCACAGACAGAAAACATAATGTAAATATATAAACAAGCGTTTGCATTTAACTAGAAGATTTATACAGCGTCAGTTGAAATGTTTACATACTCAATTAGTGCCTGCCAGTTTCTAGCTAGATGGAGTATGCTTGCACTTAAACAATATCCTCTTCACTTAGTCGGCTATATCAAAAAAGTCATACACGTAGAACTTGCACAAAAGATAGCGACTCACACTTGGCATGTTTGACTAATATTTGTATTATTTTATTTATATATGAGTATTTATATTGAGTATGTATTTTGCCAATGCTATAATAGTCTAAATAAAGCAGGTTATGTACATTCAGCTACGCAAATAGGTATTGATCGGTGCAGCGCGCGAGATTACCATGAGCTGTCTACACACTGTTCGAAATAACGAATGCAATGTAAAGGTACGTTTACACAAGCAATTACAATAACAAAATTAAATAATACTTACTAATACTTGCCAGTTATAACGCTACGACAACGTTAACCAATATAAAGCAGCGACAACATGTAGCAGTTATTCCGGTACAGTAAATAGTTAGTTAAACCTCAAATAAATAAATGTTTGTAACATGGAAGAACGCAAGTAATTTTTCTGATTTGATGTCTCTCAAAATCTCGATATGTCAAGTCAAATTTGCGTTTAGGTAGCCGATATCAATTAGTTTCGACATCCACAGTGTAGGTCGTGCTTGAATAGCACTTATTAATTCTGTAACATTAATTTGTAAAGACACCATCACAAGAACGCGCGTGTTTAGCTTGAACCAGTTTGAGATCCCCGCTCCCACGCGGTTTGTCGCTTAACGCTCCGCGCTCTCTCTGCGGTCACTTGTACGAACGAGCTATGGCGTGAGTTGCCCGCGCGCTTCCCGCATCCGCTCCGCACTCGCGTGCTCACTACGGACACTCAAATGAAGATTTTATGTTTGAGTTTGCCGCGCCGCGCCCGCCCCGCGCCCGCGTTTGCAGTCTGGCTAAGCACTATAAGCGTACAATTAAAGGCGCTTTTTCACTTGTCCAGTCTGCACAAAGTTTGTTTAATTTTGTTGTAAAACAAGTTTTTTTAGCAAACTAGTTTGAGTAACAAATAAGATTATGAAATGTGGTACACAGATAGTGAATGCTCTAGCTACATCATATTTTTTTCTAGATTTATGGGTATTTTTTGATAAATGCTATCAAAACGCCCTCTCAATTTTGTTTCACGTAGAAATCGTCACTCGAAGTGTTATAGAATTCAGCGCAAATTACCAACCAGATTTTACAGTCATATACGGGTGCAGAGCATAGAGCACAGCGGATGTTAAAAGCAAAAAACTTATAAAATTAAATTTTATAAGTTTATTTCTTTAGTAAAATAAACATATTCCAAATTTCTAATTCATCTTTGCTTAAGAGTAACGAGAAGCCAGAAATTGAATCCTCTATAAAATAATTTTGCATTCAAATAAACTCTTTTCATTTAAATGTACTAATTACAATTACTAATTCTTTGAAGCTAGAAGAAATAATACAAAGTATTCTGTTCAATAAAATAATAGTTCGGTAACGATTATCAATGACTTAATATACAAAATGTAATGTTTAATTAAATACTTTGAGCGAATGAGGTAATAGAGAGAGATTAGGCCCATCCCGCACTAGTTTTCGGCTTAAACGTCTGATTCCATGTTATAGTGCGAAAAATGCGAAAAAGCATGCCGTTAAAGAACTCGCAGTGCGCGCTTATTCTTAAGATCACGTAACGCTGTCACAAGTTGCCAGAAAACGTTTGGTTTCATCACACGGAAGCAGAACAGTTGTGAGATAGTGCCCCTTGCTAAGTGCTCGGCCGATTGCATAGCATTAACCACCTAGTCGCTCAATTCGACTCTCTTGGGCTATTTTACTGTATCGACAATCGTGTAATCGCTTATAAGTATTTATCAGTCCGAAAAAACTTTATTAAAATATTGCGTCAAAGCCTTACTGATCCTTACAGACGGTTCTGTAGTCATGTTGCCATTTGACGTCCTGCAAAGGAACCGCCACTTTTCAGCTAACAAGTAACACGACGCCGACAAACTGCGCTCGAGGCGAAGAATAAATTATTAGGGGTGCTTATTACATCTCTCGGCGAGATGCAAAGGAAACGGCGAAGACGAAACATGATGCATCTCGCTCTATTTTTTGCAACTATACTGAGATGAAAAACATCTGGATTTTTCTAGGGATCCAAGAACCCACACTTTCATTATTTTATGGTTAAAACATGACTGTGTAAGCTGAAATATTAATTTTTTGTAGTGTATGCCTTTTGCAAGGTGCACTTGATCTTGCTCGTAGACTAATCTTATCGTATTTAAATTTATACATAATATAGAGTAATACGTTTTAGTAGCTTCTAAAAAGTAAAAAAAACAGATGTTTAAAAAACTTCAAAAGTTTTGAAAAACTTATATATTAAGAAAGGCAATCATTTTAATGCATTTTACAAGCTGTTCAAAACACTTTGTGTTAATAAAATTTATAAACATTCAACTTCAATTTAGGAATTGGCGTCAACTTGTTGTGACAATCGAGTTTTATATTTTAACTAGAGGTTGCGTGGTGCGCGAGCTGTATACAGCTCGCGGGTTTAACCCCTACAACCCCTAAAAACCCCTACAACCCCTAAAAACCCCTACAAACCCCTACAACCCCTAAAAAACCCCTAAAAACCCCTACAACCTCTAAAAACCCCTACAACCCCCAAAAACCCCTACAAACCCCTACAACCCCTAAAAACCCCTACAACCCCTAAAAATCCCTACAACCCCTAAAAACCCCTACAACCCCTAAGAACCCCTAAAAACCCTTACAAACCCCTACAACCCCTAAAAACCCCTAAAAACCCCTACAACCCCTAAAATATCCTACAAACCCCTACAACCCCTAAGAACCCCTACAACCCCTAAAACTCCCTACAACCCCTAAAAACCCCTACAACCAATAAAAAATCCTACAAACCCCTACAACCCCTAAAAACCCCTACAACCCCTAAAAACCCCTAAAAACCACTACAACCCCTAAAAAATCCTACAAATCCCTACAACCCTTAAAACCCCTACAACCCCTAAAAACCCCTGCAACCCCTAAAAACCCCTAAAAACCCCAACAACCCCTAAAAACCCCTACAACCCCTAAAAATCCTACAAACCCCTAAACCCCTTAAAAACCCCTACAACCCCTAAAAATCCCTACAAATCTTAATAATCCCTACAACCCCTAAAAACCCCCACAACCCCTAAAGACCCCTACAAACCCCTACAACCCCTTAAAACCCCTACAACCCCTAAAAACCCCTACAACCCCTACAACCTCTAAAAACCCCTAAAGATCCCTACATTCCCTTCAAACCCCTACAACCCCTAAAAACCCCTACAACCCTTAAAAACCCCTACAAACCCCTACAACACCTAAAAACCCTTAAAACCCCTAAAAACCCCTACAAACCCTACAACCCCTAAAAACCACTACAACCCCTAAAAATCCCTACAACCCCTTAAAACCCCTACAACCCCTAAAAACCCCTACAACCCCTAAAAACCCCTAAAAACCCCTACAACCCCTAAAACCCCTACAACCCCTAAAAACCCCTAAAAACCCCTACAACCCCTAAAAGCCTCTACAACCCCTAAAAACCCCTACAACCCCTAAAAACCCCTACAAACCCCTACAACCCCTAAAAAACCCCTAAAAACCCCTACAACCTCTAAAAACCCCTACAACCCCCAAAAACCCCTACAAACCCCTACAACCCCTAAAAACCCCTACAACCCCTAAAAATCCCTACAACACCTAAAAACCCCTACAACCCCTAAAAACCCCTAAAAACCCCTACAACCCCTAAAAAACCCGTACATCCCCTAAAAACCCCTACAACCCCTAAAAACCCCTACAACCCCTAAAAACCCCTACAAAACCCTACAACCCCTAAAAACCCCTAAAAACCCCTACAACCCCTAAAAACCCCTACAAACCCCTACAACCCCTAAAAACCCCTACAAACCCTACAACCCCTAAAAAGCCCTACAACCCCTACAACCCCTAAAACCCCTACAAACCCCTACAACACCTAAAAACCCCTACAACCCCTAAAAACCCCTAAAGATCCCTACATTCCCTTAAAACCCCTACAACCCCTAAAAACCCCTACAACCCTTAAAAACCCCTACAAACCCCTACAACACCTAAAAACCCTTAAAACCCCTAAAAACCCCTACAAACCCTACAACCCCTAAAAACCACTACAACCCCTAAAAATCCCTACAACCCCTTAAAACCCCTACAACCCCTAAAAACCCCTACAACCCCTAAAAACCCCTAAAAACCCCTACAACCCCTAAAAACCCCTAAAAACCCCTACAACCCCTAAAAGCCCCTACAACCCCTGAAAACCCCTACAACCCCTAAAAACCCCTACAAACCCCTACAACACCTAAAAACCCCTACAACCCCTAAAAACCCCTAAAAACCCCTACAACCCCTAAAAAACCCGTACATCCCCTAAAAACCCCTACAACCCCTAAAAACCCCTACAACCCCTAAAAACCCCTACAAAACCCTACAACCCCTAAAAACCCCTAAAAACCCCTACAACCCCTAAAACCCCTACAAACCCCTACAACCCCTAAAAACCCCTACAAACCCTACAACCCCTAAAAAGCCCTACAACCCCTAAAAACCACTACAACCCCTAAAAACCCCTACAACCCCTAATAACCTTTACAAACCCCTACAACCACTAAAAACCCCTACAACCCCTAAAACCCCTACAAACCCCTACAACACCTAAAAACCCCTACAACCCCTAAAAACCCCTACAAACCCTACAACCTCTACAACCCCTAAAAATCCCTACAACCCCTAAAAACCCCTACAACCCCTAAAACCCCTACAACCCCTAAAAACCCCTAAAAACCCCTACAACCCCTAAAAACCCCTACAACCCCTTAAAACCCCTACAAACCCCTACAACCCCTAAAAACCCCTACAAACCCCTACAACCCCTAAAAACCCCTACAACCCCTAAATACCCCTACAAACCCCTACAACCCCTAAAAACCCCAACAAACCCTAAAAACCCCTACGACCCCTAAAAAATCCTACAAACCCCTTCAACCCTTAAAACCCCTTCAATCCCCAAAAAACCCCTACAAAACTCTACAACCCCTAAAAACCCCTACAACCCCTGACAAATCCTACAAACCCCTACAACCCCTACAAACCCCTACAACCCCTAAAAACCCCTGCAACCCCTAAAAACCCCTAAAAACCCCAACAACCCCTAAAAACCCCTACAACCCCTAAAAACCCCTACAACCCCTAAAACCCCCTATAACCACTTAAAAATCCTACAAACCCCTAAAAACCCCCACAACCCCTAAAGACCCCTACAAACCCCTACAACCCCTTAAAACCCCTACAACCCCTAAAAACCCCTACAACCCCTACAACCCCTAAAAACCCCTAAAGATCCCTACATTCCCTTAAAACCCCTACAACCCCTAAAAACCCCTACAACCCTTAAAAACCCCTACAAACCCCTACAACACCTAAAAACCCTTAAAACACCTAAAAACCCCTACAAACCCTACAACCCCTAAAAACCACTAAAACCCCTAAAAATCCCTACAACCCCTTAAAACCCCTACAACCCCTAAAAACCCCTAAAAACCCCTACAACCCCTAAAACCCCTACAACCCCTAAAAACCCCTAAAAACCCCTACAAACCCTAAAAGCCCCTACAACCCCTAAAAACCCCTACAACCCCTAAAAACCCCTACAAACCCCTACAACACCTAAAAACCCCTACAACCCCTAAAAACCCCTAAAAACCCCTACAACCCCTAAAAAACCCGTACATCCCCTAAAAACCCCTACAACCCCTAAAAACCCCTACAACCCCTAAAAACCCCTACAAAACCCTACAACCCCTAAAAACCCCTACAAACCCCTACAACCCCTAAAAACCCCTACAAACCCCTACAACCCCTAAAAACCCCTACAAACCCTACAACCCCTAAAAAGCCCTACAACCCCTAAAAACCCCTACAACCCCTAAAAACCCCTACAACCCCTAAAAACCTTTACAAACCCCTACAACCACTAAAAACCCCTACAACCCCTAAAAACCCCTACAAACCCCTACAACACCTAAAAACCCCTACAACCCCTAAAAACCCCTACAAACCCTACAACCTCTACAACCCCTAAAAATCCCTACAACCCCTAAAAACCCCTACAACCCCTAAAACCCCTACAACCCCTAAAAACCCCTAAAAACCCCTACAACCCCTAAAAACCCCTACAACCCCTTAAAACCCCTACAAACCCCTACAACCCCTAAAAACCCCTACAAACCCCTACAACCCCTAAAAACCCCTACAACCCCTAAATACCCCTACAAACCCCTACAACCCCTAAAAACCCCTTCAGTCCCCAAAAAACCCCTACAAACCCCTACAACCCCTAAAAACCCCTACAACCCCTAAAAACCACTACGACCCCTAAAAAATCCTACAAACCCCTTCAACCCTTAAAAACCCCTTCAGTCCCCAAAAAACCCCTACAAACCCCTACAACCCCTAAAAACCCCTACAACCCCTAAAAACCCCTACAACCCCTGACAAATCCTACAAACCCCTACAACCCCTAAAAACCCCTAAAACCAATTAAAAATCCAACAAACCCCTACAACCCCTAAAAACCTCTACAACCCCTAAAAACCCATACAAACCCCTACAACCCCTACGAACCCCTAAAAACCCCTACAAACCCCTACAATCCCTAAAAACCCCAACAATCCCTAAAAACCCCTACAATCCCTTAAGAGTCCTACAAACCCCTACAACCCGTAAAAACTCCTACAAATCCCTAAAACCCCTAAAACCCCTAAAAACCCCTAAATCCCTACAACCCTTAAAAACCCCTAAAAACCCCTACAACCCCTAAAAACCCCTACAAACCAGTACAACCCCTAAAAACCCCTACAACCTCTAAAAATCCCTACAACCCCTAAAAACCCCTACAACCCCTTAAAACCCTCTACAACCCCTACAACCCCTAAAAACCCCTACAACCCCTAAAAACCCCTACAAACCCCTACAACCCCTAAAAACCCCTACAACCTCTTAAAATCCCTACAACCCCTTAAAACCCCTACAACCCCTAAAAACCCTCTACAACCCCTAAAAACCCCTACAACCCCTAAAAACCCCTACAACCCCTAAAAAATCCTACAACCCCTAAAAAATCCTACAAACCCCTAAAAACCCCTACAAATCCCTACAACCCCTAAAAACCCCTACAACCCCTAAAAATCCCTACAACCCCTAAAAACCCCTACACCCAACAAAAAATCCTACAAACCCCTACCTACAACCCCTAAAAACCCGTACAACCCCTAAAAACCCCTACAAACCCCTACAACACCTAAAAACCCTTAAAACACCTAAAAACCCCTACAAACCCTACAACCCCTAAAAACCACTAAAACCCCTAAAAATCCCTACAACCCCTTAAAACCCCTACAACCCCTAAAAACCCCTAAAAACCCCTACAACCCCTAAAACCCCTACAACCCCTAAAAACCCCTAAAAACCCCTACAAACCCTAAAAGCCCCTACAACCCCTAAAAACCCCTACAACCCCTAAAAACCCCTACAAACCCCTACAACACCTAAAAACCCCTACAACCCCTAAAAACCCCTAAAAACCCCTACAACCCCTAAAAAACCCGTACATCCCCTAAAAACCCCTACAACCCCTAAAAACCCCTACAACCCCTAAAAACCCCTACAAAACCCTACAACCCCTAAAAACCCCTACAAACCCCTACAACCCCTAAAAACCCCTACAAACCCCTACAACCCCTAAAAACCCCTACAAACCCTACAACCCCTAAAAAGCCCTACAACCCCTAAAAACCCCTACAACCCCTAAAAACCCCTACAACCCCTAAAAACCTTTACAAACCCCTACAACCACTAAAAACCCCTACAACCCCTAAAAACCCCTACAAACCCCTACAACACCTAAAAACCCCTACAACCCCTAAAAACCCCTACAAACCCTACAACCTCTACAACCCCTAAAAATCCCTACAACCCCTAAAAACCCCTACAACCCCTAAAACCCCTACAACCCCTAAAAACCCCTAAAAACCCCTACAACCCCTAAAAACCCCTACAACCCCTTAAAACCCCTACAAACCCCTACAACCCCTAAAAACCCCTACAAACCCCTACAACCCCTAAAAACCCCTACAACCCCTAAATACCCCTACAAACCCCTACAACCCCTAAAAACCCCTTCAGTCCCCAAAAAACCCCTACAAACCCCTACAACCCCTAAAAACCCCTACAACCCCTAAAAACCACTACGACCCCTAAAAAATCCTACAAACCCCTTCAACCCTTAAAAACCCCTTCAGTCCCCAAAAAACCCCTACAAACCCCTACAACCCCTAAAAACCCCTACAACCCCTAAAACCCCTACAACCCCTGACAAATCCTACAAACCCCTACAACCCCTAAAAACCCCTAAAACCAATTAAAAATCCAACAAACCCCTACAACCCCTAAAAACCTCTACAACCCCTAAAAACCCATACAAACCCCTACAACCCCTACGAACCCCTAAAAACCCCTACAAACCCCTACAATCCCTAAAAACCCCAACAATCCCTAAAAACCCCTACAATCCCTTAAGAGTCCTACAAACCCCTACAACCCGTAAAAACTCCTACAAATCCCTAAAACCCCTAAAACCCCTAAAAACCCCTAAATCCCTACAACCCTTAAAAACCCCTAAAAACCCCTACAACCCCTAAAAACCCCTACAAACCAGTACAACCCCTAAAAACCCCTACAACCTCTAAAAATCCCTACAACCCCTAAAAACCCCTACAACCCCTTAAAACCCTCTACAACCCCTACAACCCCTAAAAACCCCTACAAACCCCTACAACCCCTAAAAACCCCTACAACCTCTTAAAATCCCTACAACCCCTTAAAACCCCTACAACCCCTAAAAACCCTCTACAACCCCTAAAAACCCCTACAACCCCTAAAAACCCCTACAACCCCTAAAAAATCCTACAACCCCTAAAAAATCCTACAAACCCCTAAAAACCCCTACAAATCCCTACAACCCCTAAAAACCCCTACAACCCCTAAAAATCCCTACAACCCCTAAAAACCCCTACACCCAACAAAAAATCCTACAAACCCCTACCTACAACCCCTAAAAACCCGTACAACCCCTAAAAAATCCTACAAATCCCTACAACCTCTAAAAACCCCTACAACCCCATAATAACCCCTACAACCCCTAAAAACCCCTACAAACACCTACAACCCCTAAAAATCCCTACAACCCCTAAAAACCCCTACAACCAATAAAAAATCCCACAAACCCCTACAACCCCTTAAAACTCCAACTTCCCCTAAAAACCTCTACAAACCCCTACAACCCCTAAAATCCCACCGAAGTGTACAACCCTACATGATGCCATCAAGTCTGCGAGATTTTGTATGGGAATGCACATTTTTGTATGGGACAATATTTTTTTTGTATGGCGGCCATCTTTTTTTTTATAGATTCGGATATTGAAGAGGGTCTTGAGCAACATTAGTTTGAGCACCAACCCTCTCCGACTTGTAGTTTCCGAGATAATGTGGGGGGGTCAAAAAGGGGGGCAAAGAGGGGAGGTCACACAACTTTTTTCATTTTTGTCGAGCATCCTCTATACGATCCTACTAAAATTTAAATTCCAACTTGACGCCTTCTGGGTATACCTTGAAGGGGGGTGAGAAGAAGGGGGGTGAGAAAAATGGGGGGAGAGGGGGGAGTTTAAAAAAACGGTTCTGAATCCTTAGAGCATCCTCCTCTATACGATCCCAATTAAATTTCAATTCCAACATGACGCCTTTTGGGTATACCTTAAGGGGGGGTAAAAAATGGGGGAAATGGGGGGTATAAAACTTTTTTTTGTATTTCTTAAAGAACCATCTATACAAATCCCTAAAAAAAAAAACACTAAAATTCCTACAACCCAAGGTCAAGTTTGCTATGTCTATCTAGCACCGTTTAGAAGTTATGAGGGTTTAAAGTTTTTTATATCTGAATCAGATAATGAAGAGGGTCTTGAGCAACATTTGTTCGAGCACCATCCCTCTCAGACTTGTAGTTTCCGAGATAATGAGAGCGGGGGGAAAAGGGGGCACGGACGGGGGTGGGTAAAACATATTTTTTCTACTCTACGAAGCATCCTCTAAACGATCCGACCAAAACGATTCCACTAAGATTTAAATTCCAACATGATGCCTTCTGGGTATACCTAAAATAGGGGGGTGGGGTGGAAATGGGGAAAAGGGTGCAGTTTAAAAAAACTTTTGTACATTTTGAAGCACCATATACAAATACTTATACAAATCCTCAAAAAAAAAACACTAAAATTCCTTACAACCCAAGGTCAAGTTTGCTATGTCTATCTAGCACCGTTTAGAAGTTATGAAGGTTTAAAGTTTTTTATTTTTGAATCGGTTAATGAAGAGGGTCTTGAGCAACATTTGTTCGAGCACGATCCGTCTTAGACTTGTAGTTTCCGAGATAATGAGAGAGGGGGGAAAAGGGGGCAAGGACGGGGGTGGGTAAAACTATTTTTTTCAACTCTACGAAGCATCCTCTATACGATCCCACCAAAATGTAGTACCCAACATGAAGCCATCTTGGTCTGCCTAAGTATTTACAAAGAAGATACAGGTGTTTTAAGATTTTGTATGGGAGTGCACTTTTTTGTATGGGACAATATTTTTTTTGTATGGCGGCCATCTTTTTTTTTATAGATTCGGATATTGAAAAGGGTCTTGAGCAACATTACATAAAGCACCAACCCTCTCCGACTTGTAGTTTCCGAGATAATTTGGGGGGGGTCAAAAAGGGGGGCAAGGAGGGGGTGACAGAACTTTTTTCAACTCTTCCGAGCATCCTCTATACGATTCCACTAAAATTTCAATTCCAACATGACGCCTTCTGGGTACACCTTAAAAGGGGGGGAGAAAAATGGAGGAAGGGGGAGAGTTTTAAAATCGTTTCTGAATCCTTCAAGCATCCTATATACGATCCCACTAAAATTTAAATTCCAACATGACGCCTTCCGGGTATACCTTAAAGGGGGGTGAGAAAAATGGGGGGATGGGGGGAGTTTAAAAATTGTTTTTTAATCCTTGGAACATCCTCTATAAGATTCTACAAAAAATTCAATTCCATCATGACGCCTTCCGGGTCAACTTAAAAGGGGGGGAGAAAATGGGGTGAGGGGGGGAGTTAAATTTTTTTTTGTATTTCTTAAAGCACCATGTATACAAATCTTCAAAAAAAACTTTAAAATTCCTTACAACCCAAGGTAAAGTTTGCTATGTCTATCTAGCACCGTTTAGAAGTTATGGCAGTTTAAAGTTTTTTATTTCTGAATCGGATAATGAAGTAGTTCTTGAGCAACATTTGATAGAGCACCATCCCTCTTCGACTTGTAGTTTCCGAGATAAGTGGAGAGAGAGAGAGAGGGGGCAGAGGAGGCAAGGACGGGGGGTCGGGTAACACATTTTTTTTCAACTCTACGAAGCGTCCTCTATACGATCCCACTGAAGTGTACAACCCTATATGATGCCATCAAGTCAAGCGAGATTTCGTATGGGAGTGCACATTTTTGTATGGGACAATATTTTTTTTGTATGGCGGCCATCTTTTTTTTTATAGATTCGGATATTGAAAAGGGTCCTTAGCAACATTAGTTTGAGCACCAACCCTCTCCGACTTGTAGTTTCCGAGATAATGTGGGGGGGTCAAAAAGGGGGGCAAAGAGGGGAGGTCACACACTTTTTTTCAACTCTTCCGAGCATCCTCTATACGATCCCTTTAAAATTTAAATTCCAACTTGACGCCTTCTGGGTATACCTTGAAAGGGGGTGAGAAAAATGGGGGGAGAGGGGGGAGTTTTAAAATCGTTTCTGAATCCTTGGAGCATCTACTATACGATCCCACTAAAATTTTAATTCCAACATGACGCCTTCTCGGTACACCTTAAAAAGGGGGTAGTAAAATGGGAGGAGGGGGGGAGTTAAAAAAAATTTTTGTATTTCTAAAAGCACCATCTATACAAATCCCTAAAAAAAAACACACCTCGTCGGGAATAATTTGATGTCGATTCGTGGGGGGGTCAGTTGGGGGGGGGAAAAGGGGTACTTTAGGATTTTTCCCCCACTCACCAAAACCCCCTCTACAGCTATCCATGAAAAAAAAACACACCTCCCTTCAACATCTGGGAGAACAATTATGTCAATCAGTCAGTCAATCAATCAGTGGTAATCGAGCTATATTTTATATTTTAATACGTCTGAGGAATATTATGGGAATAGATTGGTAGAGGTAGCTAGAGGTAGCTAGGCCACTAGCTATTCCGTTCGCGATTCCGTCCACACGTTTTAAATATATATCACATTATAACATTATAACACTTGACTTGACTTTGCTTCTATATGACACAATCACACCCACCACCCATTAAAAAGTTTCCATACAAACATTCAAACCCCATTTTACTCTTTTAGGAGAGATATTTTGAAAAATCCTGAAATACGTGTCCATTTATTTTGCATTTTAGTTATTCATATAAAGTTTCAAGCAAATCGCAGCATGAGTTAAAAAGTTTCATACCTTCGTTTTCACCCCTTTTCACCCTCTTATGGATTAAATTTCAAAAAATCCTGCCATTGTGGGTGGTTATGCTATAAAAAGAAGCTACCTTCCAAATTTCAGCTTTCTAGCTTCAGCGGTTTCGGCTCGGCGATGATGAATCAGTCAGTCAGTCAGGTTAAGCTCTTTTATAGGTATAGATATGGACTGTTTTCTAGCAAGTCTGTTCTGTTGGTAGTTGTTTTGCTTTATGCGCAGTGGGTTGAGGGTTCGATTCCCTGCTAGGACACACATTTGTGCGACGAACATAGATGTTTGTTCTGTGTCTGGGTGTTATTATGTATATTATGTTTGTATTTAAAAATAAGTATTATATCAGTCATCTAGTCACCATAATACAAGCTATGCTTAGTTTGGTGTTAGATGGTGTTGTGTGCTTGTCCACCAATATTTATTTATTTTTCTTTCCATTTTATTCATTTTAAAGAGGCGTAGGATAAACTTCATGGGTTGCGCTTAGTTTGGTATTTTGAAGACTAAGTGTTTCCCATCTCTGAGACCATCTTGGAATATATATTTTCGGGCATGTATCGTAATACGAGTATATCTCCTCATATAGTGCAAATAATTTGTTTCCCATTTAGATTTCACGAGTTTACTGTGAGGACTTAATACTTTAGTTTAGTTTATTTATGAGGGCATCATTAAAATTCAAATTATTCTAACTTTTTGTATCCAAATAGTCAGAAGGTGTTCCTTTCTATATATTCTATTTTCTATTTGTAAAACATCACGATACATTTAGAGAAAAGTTGTTGATTAAATTATGGCATGACTATTTTATTTTTATATTAAACTAGCTGACCGGCAAACGTTGTTTTGCCTTATTGAACATAAAACACAAATTTTGGGGTGTCACCCATAACACTTAGTGGTATAAAAATTAGTTATAAATCTATTCTCAGACCTACTGAACATACATATTATATGTATTTAAAACGTTACGATGTATTGCAGATTCAAAGCTAGTTTTGAATATATATCTTGCCTTATGTCAAACAATAATTTCTTACTGTATTACGTCATGGGGCGGTACGTTTAAAACCTTTATATTAGCTGCAGAAAGAGCTCAAAGAGCAATCCTGAAGGTAGCCACCTTCCGCCCTTTTCTTTTTCCTACTAACCTATTATATAAGTCCTGTAAAGTGCTAACAGTTCGACAGCTATTTATAATAAACCTTGCTCTAAGACAACATAGATTCCTTCATTATTGTACTGAAAATATTGACAATAGATATCCGTACTAACAGCATACCACTAAAACATGCTTTCGCCTCTAGATTTTTTGTGTTCCTGGGGCCTTTCGTGTATAGAAGAATTAATCGTAAACTAGGCATCTATGCTATTTTACTAATTGTAAAATAACCCTACAAAATGCCCTTTCTTGTCTATCTTACGAAGAAACTGAAGAGTTATTAGTTATAGTAAAGTAGGTAATTTTTAAAACTTTTATACTTTTATGTTAAAAGTGGGCTTTCGCTTTGTTTGTCTTTCACATAACCGTTTATATTGTAACTGTGTTTAAATAATTTTATAAATTAAGTTTATTGAATTTTTGTTTATATACCTAAAGTAAATATTGTTAGTCCTTTTCAGGCTGAGACACAGGTTCTCCTAGTTCAGGCATATTGTAAGCAGGTACCTAAGTATAGTTACATAATAAGTATTATGGTATAATAATAAATATTATTTTCCATATTGTAACACTTAGCTCTAAGATAATTTATAAAAATTTATTATTATTATTATTATTTTATGAAATTTCGTCAAAATCGGTCAAGCCGTTTCGGAGGAGTATAAACACGAAAACTGTGACACACGATTTTTATATAGATAGAAAGATAGAAAATACTTTATTGCACACCATAAAATACATTAGACTATTATAAGAAACAGTGTTGAGCTACACGGTAGTACAAGTAGTACGGTAGTGGTCTTATAGCTAGACAGCGATCTCTGCCAGACAACCTTAGGATGGATAGAAATCAATTTAGCTGAATATGGGGTGATGAAAAAAAAATATAGGGATATATATAGGGATATCATTATATTTTACATGAGACATTTATTTAACACTCTGTTTTTAGCATAATCTTAGATAAATAAAATTATACAGTCAAGTGTCTTGGGAACGCTGCCTTCTGGCAGTGATCTGGATCAGTTGCGCTATCTATAGATCGTTTTAAACGGTCCTTAGAAAGCTCAACTGTTTCACATGTATTTTATATTATTGTATATTATTCTGTAATTATTTCTGACAGTCAAGTGGTCTAGCTATAATCTCAGGTTTTATTAGGTACAGACGCATTTACACCTTAGACCTTAGATTCCATAACCACAGATTAGAATCATGGAGATATTAGAATCATGGGTATGCTTATTTTTTTTTTCATTCCGGTACAATGTCTTTCTATTTGATTTATGTACAGAATTGTACAGATACATTTATGTACCATAACATATAATACATGTATAACATATGTATATCTTTGGTTAAATCATTTTGTATATTCGACAACAATGAAAACCAACGTAAATCTCATTTCGTGCGATCAATAACTGCGGTATCTTTTATCTACCATGTTGCTACCCTGCATCATCATAAAAAAAAACAATAAGTCAATATCGTCTCGGTAATTCCAGCTGTTCACCGGGAGCGCTCTTTTCAATTTTAACTGTTTGCGATAACGGCATGCGCTCTTTTACGACGACATTACTTTTATACGCGACTTAGATCAAAAGCGAGGGTTCAGAGCTGGACTAGCTTTTAATGGAAGCCTGTTGCTTCAGGTTTAAGTGAACGTGATAAGTATTTAAACATGAATTTTTAATGATTAATCAAATGAATCACGAAACATCGTGAGGGAATCGGAACACCCTAAAATCTAAAACCAAGAAGTGTTTGTTATTGGTTAGTATTTTTGTATGCGGCAGTGGGTTTGTGACTTATCAGATATGTTATAAGTGTAGCTAAGTATTCCAACGCTAAGGTAAGGCGCATATAGCGAGCAATGGGCTTGCAACCTGTCAAGTTATTGACCGTGCGAGCGCGAAGCGCGAACGAGTGTCTCCGTTTCAGCTTAGGCAAAAATGCTTTCGTATGTCTGTCTGTCCAGCCAGCGCCTGTCCGAATGTTCTCACAGGTCGCATTTCTCAACCGAACCGATTCTCTTCAAATTTTGTGAGCAGGTACTCTAACTATATCGATGTTTTGTCAATTCAGTTTTTGGATTTTTTTCAAAATGGCCGAGATATGGGGATTGAAAACGTAAAAATAGTTATACATCAGTCATTTCGAAAAATGTTCGCGAGGTCTACAGCTCACAGGACCACTTGTATAAATATATATATAGGTATAGCAGAATAACTTCTATAGCGGAGCCGACAGTGCCGATAAATTTTTAGCGAACAAAATCTGCTGCCAGATTTCAGCTACCTTTGGATCACTGCCAGCAGTGCGTTTTAGTTTATATGTGGTTTGTCTCTAAGATGAAGACAATTATCTGTTAGGGCTTGGTGGAACACTACACAAAAATTTACATGCTGTAACTATAGAACTTAAACCAGTGCTACGAGATGCTAGAAAACGCTACGAGATGCTACGACTGCTACGAACCGGTACGCAAAGAGTTAAAAGCAAACACTATGACACACAATACACTTTGACATATATAATTTTGCATCATGATCAAATCGGGTATAGTTAAACGGTGCTTTCCACAATCTTCGTAAAATTATTCAGGTAGCTTGTAGGACCATGTTTGCTAAGGTAGGTGGCATTTAAGTCAATGTCATAAGATATAAAATGCAATGGGTCCTGACTTTACATGGAACAGACGGAAAGCAGTCTCCAGTATAATGAGACCTCCAAGTGGAAATAGAACTCGGCATATGGCCGACGTTTCTGTTATGATCATGAATATTGATGCCTGAAATAATGATAGGTATCTAATGTGCTCGTGTATGGATGAGCGAACAATATTCCCTTGGTTTGTTTGGAAATTGTGCTGGTTTCACCTATTTTTCTTTTTCCTCAATAATTGTTATTGCCTCTTCATTTCCTTATTAACTTCTCTTACTTCTTAATATATTATCAATGGGCTACTTGAGAGATTTGGCTTTGTATGTTTGTTTGTTCAACGTTTTTATGAAGATCAGATAAACTGGAATTGAGAAATGAGTTGGTAATTTTAAACCAAATGTCCATGTCTGCATGGAGTTTTAATTTAATTTTCCAAACCATAAAAATAAAATAAAGTTATACAAATGTATAAAGTATGGTTTCATATGAAAGTGCTTTGTCTGTCGTTCCAACACGATGTTTATTTTGAATCTAGGACGCATAGTCAATGCGTCCTAGATTAAAAATAAAATTAATTCAATTCATTTATTTCAGACAACAAACAGTCCATAATTCATAAAATACAGTTATGAATTATGACTACAGAATCTACATTAAAAATTTAAATAAAATACAAATTAAATTTAAACAAAAATACACATTAAAATTACACTAACTATTTAGCGCAACGCATGGAGTTGCAGGGCAGCACATGCGGTTTGGTCCAGTGGCGAAAGATCGGACCATCCAACCGCTTACTGTGCCCAGGAGGCTGTTGGGGCTGGCGGGCACCCGCCGCATCAGGGAAGCGACTCGCTTACGCATGATGGCGTAAGCGAGTCGCTTTCCGTTACGCATGATGGCTGTTTAAAATATAACGCAAAAACAAAATTTAGAACCTAGAGTTTCGTTGATTTCATAAGTCTGGAATTGAAACAAGACTGGTATTTTTCTTATTTAATTTAAAATATTTCAGTTTATTTTAATGTTTTTTTTAATTGTATGCTAAGTATGTGCACGTCACAATAATTACATACGTATGTATTTATATATTGTGAGCTGATCGACGTGCTAATCAGATGATGTAGTGAGGAGCTGTTCCTCACTCCTAACTTTATAAGCATGAGCGTCTCCAAAATTACTGTATACGATTAATATTGGGTATACGCAAATATGACCACATTTCTGAATTTCGCAATAAACTCAAGTGGTTGCCAATCCGTTTTCGCCGAAATGCTCACATTCTCAATCTTCTCTATAATATTCTGTTCTCTCCTTCAACTCGCTTTTATCTCAAGCAACGGTTTGAATTTCTCTATCTCTCTAACCCTGTTCACTAATTCCTGTTCACTCCTCTACCTTCTATGGAAAGTCATTTACAGTGCAGGCTCTCCGCTTGTGGGACGCGTTGCCTGTAGATATCAGAAAGGCCAAGACACTTCCCATCTTCAAGAACATGGTCATGAAACATAATTCGTCGTGCTGTTATACGTATTCATTTCTGTATTGTTGATTTTTTTACTGTTTATCTTTATATATGTATATATATATATATATTGAGTTCATATGTGTGTATATATTTATATCAGTATTTGTTTAGTTTATACATATATGTAAGTATGTAATTATATAAATACACCACACCTACATGCCCCTTATCTGTTTATTTATAGTCCAGTCCATCCAACGGTTGCCTCGTAGAGATCGTTATTGGCGATAAGGCCGCCCATTGTATTGCCTATAAGTTTAGTTTTTTGCTGTTGTAATATTCCGTGTGGTAGTCAATAAAGTGTTTTCTATCTATATATCTATCTATCTATCTATCTGCTCCATAAAACTTTTTAGTGAATTAAAGTATGTAAAATACATGTGTTTAGCCCCATCCTACTCAGCTCACGCTTACCTTATAAATGCTTTCATTTATTATTACTTCTTTTCCTTTTATATAGGTAACATGGTACTTACTAAACATTTAAGAGTTCTGCAGTTCACAATGAACCTTTATAGTTTCGTTATGTCCGTTTATCAATCTGTTTGATCTAAATGTTGGACCTCTGTGGCGCAGTGGGCGAAGCTTCTGCTGAGAAGTAGAAGGTTGCGGATTCAATTTCCGCTGCGAGACAAGTGTTTGTATGATCAAAATCAAATCAAATCAAATAAATACAATTCTATTCCATTCTATACAATTCTATCTAAAAGTATGTGTATCGGTTCTGGGTGTTTCTATGTATAGTACCCATAACACAAGCTCACTTTGAGGCCAGATGATGCTGTGTGAAATATCCGGGATTTTTTTAATTTATACAACTGAGGACTTCGCGTTTTGGAACTCATTTTGAGTAATTTGTAGTAAAACCTGGTTATTTTCAATAAAAATCTTCTGTAAAAGCCAAGACTTTTGTGATGTAGTAAAGACGAGACAAAATGTTTACCATCATCTAAGTACGGAAGCTCTGATTACAAATGCAGCTAACGGTCACCCATCTGTATAGTTACATTACCATATAACACCACAAACGTTTAAAGATGCAAGTTAAAAAGATTTGTGCTCGTAAATCTTGGAAGACTCGTTAACTAAGTAAGTCTTCGATTTTATCGTATTCAAATGGAATAATTCTAAAATGCTAATGCAGTACACGCTCGATACTGCGTTTATTGTTCCTTAAGGGAAGTGTTCAACGATCCATAGTCACTGGATAAGCTTTTTGCACTATTTTTATTTAATACTAGCGTCTACCCGCAGCTTCGCACGCATGTACATACATGAAATGTAGCCTATATCCGTTCCTAAGATACAATCTAGTTATATCCAATCCATACTAAATTTGATTTATGCAAAAAAAAGTTCTGTTGCTCCGATCGCTACCAAACTTGCTGCCAATCTGAAAATTTTCCAAACATTTCATCGAAATCTATAGGGAGTCTATAGGGAACATACATATATATACACATCGCCGTTTATATACATATAACTATAATACCATGACTTTCTTTTTATTTATTTATTTGAAAAAACAAACAAAACATAAGTTTCATTATGAACAAAAACACTAAAATATAGATAAAGTAGACATTCTGAAAAGAAATAAGGTTTTAAAAAATAAACCGATTTAAACATTAGACATGTTATTTACAGATAGTAATTATTACTTGATGAAACGGTTATTAAAAGAGTTTGAGGCGTAATTTGTACGAATTATACAAGGTTGGAATGTGTGTTCCTTTCTAGAATTAAGTCTGGGAAATCGAAAGGTTAATTTACCTAATAAACAAGGCTTGTCAATGTGGCCATTAACAATTTATACAAAAACACTTAATTACGTTCAACCCTCCTATTATTTAGTGAATTAATGATAGCAATAAAACTTGTAAACGAATTTTTTTTTAAACTGTCTTTGTATTTTCTTAATTTGGTCTATATAACATTATATTGAGGGTTCCATACTATTAACGATTTTATGTAATTCAAACATCCAACATCAACAACATCAAACATCTAACCCCAAACTAAGTATAGTCAAATGTCAAAGTCAAAGTCAAAAATACTTTTTTATTCAATACATTCTGTACTTGATCAGCGTGGCTAGTACTGTTCCTAGTTTACGTGGCTACCTCATGGGTTCTAAGTTTAGTTATAAAGATTTTAATTAAAAGATGCGTGTGCGTTCAAAGATGACAAGGCGTATATTCTTTATTGTTCGAGGATGGTAGTGGAAGGGAACTGTTAAAATAAACCAATAGCGGCTCTTAATTGGATCGTCACGTGACACTCCAGTAAAACCACAGCAAGCGAGAACAATTCAATTTAACTACATAGCGTAATCGCGAACTATTCACAAGGATCATTTTGAAACGTCTTACATACTAGGTGTATTTAGCATAGCTTGTACTATGGGCTGAACAAGTATTCTACTTGTGTTATTTTAAGTACTTATGACACAGACCAAACATTTTTATTCATCACACAAATGTTTATCTTGGGAAGGAAATCGAACCCATAACCTACAGCGCAAAAGGTCTTCTATTTCTCTTCATATTTTAAACGTTTTCTATCTGGGCAGACATTATTATGAGTATTAAACCCTGGGAAGACCGTAAGAAAGAAGCTTTGAAAGAAGGGCCTTATGTCAAACTCGATCGAACGCTTTAGCAATGTCCAAACTTACTCTCAACGGCGTCAACTCAACTCAACGGTAATTAAAATAGATAAGATTATCACCAGCTAATAATACCCAATATAGCTGAAAAAAGCTATCTGATATCTGTTATCAGCTGGTGCTCCTCTAGACAACCAAGATGCCGGGTGTTCATTACTCGTTTCATCAACTTAAAGAGTAGAGAGGCCTCTCTCTGGTCTGTACTTAGTCGAGTTGGTTCGATCTTATTTTTTAGGGATAGAGTGGATATGGGCTATCTTTCACGAGGACGGCACTACTTCAGTAGTATAAGAGAGGTCAAAGAGGTGAAAAAAAAAATACGGGTTGCACTCCGGGAGTGCCGACAGAAGTGAATACTTTTTATGGCGCGTTAGACATTTTTTAGATGGGTACTAGGGTTATTGAGTTCTTGGGTTATGAATTGCATCTTATTTATGAATTGTATTTTATTAGTTACTAGCGACCCGCCCCGGCTTCGCACGGGTGCAATGCTGATACTAAATATACCACAGAATGTCTTTATATACAACGTTATTTAAGTGAATAACATAGACTAAGAGATAGACAAAAACCATTGCGGACTTTTGTGTAGACCTTTTTAAGGTGTACAATATATAGTACATTATTTTGATCTATCTCGTAGGGTTCAGCCAGCGTTTGCAATGTAAGCGCAAAAAAATTTGTTTATTTACGACACCACATAAGAAACCTCTAAAAATATCAGTGTTTCTCTACCTATATTATGCATGTTTTATACATAAAAACCTTCCTCTTGAATTACTCCTATTAAAATCTAATCTAATCTCTATTATCTAGTACCGCGCTAAAAGAAGTTTTCACTTCAAAACTGGACACAGCTCGGGGTAATTACTTGTTGCCTGATAATTAATGATTTATATTATTACTCTGTTTAGTTCGAGCACTGGAGCAAGTGAAATTACTAGGCAAATAGCTGTGTCTTAGGGTCAGCAACGTGCGTTTGTTACCTCAGGTATTGCAAGTGTCCATAGGGTACAGCAACCACTTCCTGTCAGGTAGGCCGTGTACGTGTTTGCGTATGCAAAAAGCAGCTTTGACAGAAGTCCTTCACAAATGGGATAAGATTCGAGCTTAAAATACTCAATGCATCTAAAAAGCCTTCGGTATTCTGTCGCCTTCACTCCACTTGTCTATTCCAGCGTTTGAATGTAAGTGCTCGGTTTAAGCTTAGCAACAGTGTCGTCTATTTCTGTCGAACTAATCTGCTAATGCATACGCTGACTGGTAGTTATCGACTGTGGCTGCATTGAGTCCGGGTTATTCTCGGACGTGTTGTAATGTCACACGACTTTAGGTCGGGCTAGTTTGAAAGATAAATAAGATAAAACATACAAGTAATTTTGAAATAGTTAAAAAATTACTGTATCTACTTTCTTTAGTTCCACTTTGTTTACCAAATAAGTTCGGCTCTTAACTTTTACTTTTAATATATATATATTTATATAGATATATATTTATGAGAAACACGGTGTTTATTCATGTGAAACAAAGAATTCAGTTTTTATCCGAAATAAGAAACAACTTCTTTCTTTCTTTCAATGAATAAATAACTTTGTTATAAGAATTAACAAAAAATACATTTTGAATGTATTTTTTGTTAATTCTTGTCTCGGAGAAATTGTTATCTACAGGATTTATGCTAATCAGGGTAAAAACCATAGAAGCGCAAATTTACGGATTGTTGTTGATGTTTTTGTTGCTTTGTCATTTATGCAAAGATGTGATTCCTTCTTTTCAAATTAATTTTTAAGTTTAAGACAAAAAATTGGATTACTAAGAACCTTACTATCATAGCGACCTAGCGGCGAGAGGTCTTGACGACCTCTTTGGCGCAGTGTGCTAAAGTCCGGCTAATAAGCAAAAGGTTGCGGGTTTGATTGCCACAGCAGCAGGACAAATTTTTGTATGATCTACAAATATTTGTCTCGGATCTGGGTCTCTATGTATAATATGTATGTATTTACCATATAAAAGTATATAAGTAGTACTTATATCAGCCTTGTAGTACCCATAACACAAGCTCTGCTTACTTTGCGGCCAGATGATGCTGTGTGAAATGTCCGACATTATTATTATTATTTTTTTATAGCAGACAAACTCGTAGTTTTAGTGGTATTTTTGTTGTTTTAGGATTGTATAGATTTGCAGGGTCTAAAAATTACTGGTCACTAAGCATTTTTGCAAATACCAGACTTCTTCTTTGTGCAAAGGACAAGAATAAAAACGTAACAATGACAAAATTGTGGTCCTTTTCACAATGGATTGAATTGAATTCTAGGTTAGTGCCCATTTCAGCGTTTCTTACACGTTTACTGCATTGCATAACATTTCAAATAGTACATAGGAGTTTTATACACTTTAAACAAGGACCACTTTAAAAAGACATATGCAGTGAATTGAGATGTTGATTACTGATTGACTAAGGAGTCAAGTCCGAAAATAATTTAGCAAGAAACTCTTCTCTGTCTTAGAATTTTTAGGGTTCAGAAGTCCACAAGGAACGTTTATAGTTTCGCCATGTCCATGGCTGTCTGTATGTCTATCTGGAACCTGATCAATAGATGTTTTTATCCTTACTTACTTTGGAAGCCTTCTCTGTGCGTGGTTCGGCACGTCTTTGGGCAATATATGAATCTTCTTATCTACTTTGTCTACGAAAATGAGATTCATGAATTTACAGAATTCTCCTACTGATTATATGTGTTAGTCTCAGGAAGTCAAATACGCAAATCGTCTTTGCATAAACTTGTCTAAAACTCCTCTGGACAAAGTCGTAGCAATATAGTATTCGGTGACTCTTCTAAATATGATTTTGTCTGATTTTCAGCCGCAAACAAACATTATAATATCCCTAAACATACAAATACACAAACATCCACACACGTTTATAATATTGGTAGAATTGTTCCACGAGATGGCTGCTTGATTAATTATTTATACATACCATACTCACTTTCGTGGTAGGTTTTGCTATACAAGAAAGCTACTTTCAAAATTTCAGCTTTCTAACTTCAGCGGTTTCGGCTCGGCGAAGATGAATCAGTCAGTCACTCAGGTTAAGCTCATTTATAGAGATAGAACTACAGATTTTATTTGCTCGAATAAAAAAAAAACACAAAGCTTTAATTTTAATTTTTACACCCAAGTCAAAATCTAGCTCTATTTTAATAGAAACACCAATATTAAACCGGAAATAACTCGAGTAAAATAAATAATATAAGAGAGAGAATAAAATAAGATAAGAGTTTGCTTCGCAAGATGGTCAAAAATCACCAGCATCATACTTAGATAATACAAACACTTGAAACTGGCAAAATTGACATTATTGTGACACATGCCATTAACTAAGAAGAAGAAGAAAGATGGCAACAGATTTTAAGACCACCTTACATTATACGTGGTAACGTAGCTCTAGTTGTTGATTTGTGACGTTGCCGTTGCCCGAGACGTATCTAGTCTCACGTCGAGTCACGTTTCCAGCTAATTGGATATGCAGCCAGCTACTCTTTGTGTGCGTGTTGTTTGCGTTCGATTACACAGGCCTTAGGCGTTGAATCGTATTGTATACGGTCTGAGGACAGTATCCGACCAGCAAAGCATTTGTTCTCTAAGCAAAGTGAAATACAGACGAGCTGCTTTATAGGCGACCGAAATAGTAGGTCGCCTATAAAGCAGCTCGCTTGCAGTTATGTCAAATTGAAAAAATACATGAAAATTACAAACAATACAATAATGCCTTCACAAAAAGGCTCCAATTTAGCATTTGCTGGGTCCCATTAATTACCAAGCACTGGTCTTCCGTTGGGACCTGATCGAATCAGGCACGGATGCCAGCTTTTACTGTTAGGCACAACCATATGAGATGTACATATTTTATATTAAAATAAGTAATAAAATAAGATTAATACTAAAATAATTAATAGTAGTAGGTGCATAGTAATTACGAGTAGGTATGTATAAATAATTAATCAAGCAGCCATCTCGTGGAACAATTTTACCAATATTATAAACGTGTGTGGATGTTTGTATATTTGTATGTTTAGGGATATTATTATGTTTGTTTGCGGCTGAAAATTAAACAAAATCATATTTGGAAGAGTCACCGAATACTATATTGCTACGACTTTGTTCAGAGGTGTTTTAGACAAGTTTATGCAGAGACGATTTGCGTTTTTGACTTCCTGAGACTAACACATATAATCAGTAGGAGAATTCTGTAAATTCATGAATCTCATTTTCGTAGACAAAGTAGATAAGAAGATTCATATATTGCCCAAAGACGTACCGAACCACGCACAGAGAAGGCTTCTAAAGTAAGCATAAAAACATCTTATGATCAGGTTTCAGACAGACAGACAGACAGACAGCCAGTGACATGGCGAAGCTATAAACGTTCCTTGTGGACTTCTGAGCCCTAAAAAGTCTAAGACAGAGAAGAGTTTCTTACCAAATTATTAATTATAAGTCAATCAGTAATCAACATCTCAATTCACTGCATATATCTTTTTAAATTGGTTCTTGTTTAAACTTGCTCTTCCTTGGCATCTGTCTTTAATGAACATTGTGTCAATTTATCTTCGTCATTTTGTTATAAATAACGTTACAAAGTCGCAGTCGATTAAGATCGATTAAGATGTCATTTTTAGGAATTCTTCAAATTGGCCTAGCAGGTGATTCCGTGAAGTTTGGTAGTGATCGAATCAACAGAACTTTTTTTTAAAATCAAATTTGGTATACCATAGATTGTAACTTAGGAACGGAGATAGGCTACTTTTTGTGTATTTACTATGCGTGCGAAGCCAAGAACTTCTTCGCAAGTGTATTCAAAAGTCAGTCCGCGATGAGGTTTATAGACAAACTAGCATCTGCCTGCGGCTTCGCACGCATAGTAAATACACAAAAAGTAGCCTATCTCCGTTCCTAAGTTACAATCTATGGTATACCAAATTTGATTTTAAAAAAAAGTTCTGTTGATTCGATCACTACCAAACTTCACGGAATCACCTGCTAGGCCAATTTGAAGATTTCCTAAAAATGACATCTTAATCGATCTTAATCGACTGCGACTTTGTAACGTTATTTATAACAAAATGACGAAGATAAATTGACACAATGTTCATTAAAGACAGATGCCAAGGAAGAGCAAAAGAAGATATCTATAGGTAAGCACTTAATATAAAACTATTTTAAACACATGATTCCCTCAGTTGCGTGTTTGAAATAGTTAACGACGTGATATTAGAAAATTATACCCGTATTGCTGAACAAAAGTTATACTCAGTTCGATAAATGAACAAAGCTTTTATGACACGAACGTAATGCTGTTTGTACACGGTTCTAAAAGACAACGGGACTATTTTTATAATTATTTACACACACCAGCTAGTGTTCAATCTGTTACCATATTCATTGACATTACAATTAAGTTTTAAAAATCTAAAAAGAAAACCGACTTCATTTATATAAAAATAATATTATTATAAATACTTACGGGTACTTATCGCGTTTATTTACCTATGTTTCCCCTCACCTACCCTCACTTGTTTTTCCGAAATAGAAATGTCCATCTGCACACTCGGACGAAACACAACACTAACCGTGTCCATTACGCATTGAGAAACCGGTCTACGTTGAGTACACTTAGCATTAACTGGATTCCATGAGGCAGAGAGTCTGAAACCGTCATCACGATTGAAATTAGGATATTTCTTAATTTCAATCGCTTCCCGAACCATTCTCTTGTAGTAATGCCTTTCATTCTCAAAACTCAAGTTTTATGTAATTCAATCCAGTGATTGGGTCCTGAGTCCACTATGTGCTCTGCTATTGCAGACTTGTTTACTTGTCGATTTTTGACCGCCGCTATATGTTCTTTAACACGTTCCGCGACCGTGCGTTTAGTCTGGCCTATGTAG
The DNA here is from genome assembly GCA_948098915.1 of Lampropteryx suffumata. Classification (NCBI taxonomy): domain Eukaryota; kingdom Metazoa; phylum Arthropoda; class Insecta; order Lepidoptera; family Geometridae; genus Lampropteryx; species Lampropteryx suffumata. The sequence goes on from OX402551.1 coordinate 1,820,454, forward strand.
GAACGCCCGCAGCTGCAATCTATTTTGTAAACCCCAGGAACTTGCAGAGGTACGACGCCTTTTGGTGTTCGTAGATACTTCGTCATCTTGGTGAGTGGAGTGTAGATCGACTTGATTGAAAATTTACTGAGCATGTTACCAATTTTGTCCGTAACTCCTTTCACATAAGGCAAGAACGCAGGCTGTCTTTTCACATCAATGTGTTCCTGTTTGCGCCTCCAGTTAGAACGACATCCGATTCGAGTATTGTAGCCATTCCGTTTCAGAACCCCTTTAACATGATCTAGCTCACCCTGCAGATGTTCAGGATCGCAAAGGTCATGAGCTCTGTTTACTAGTGAGGAGACTACTGACTCCAGGTGTCTTGGTGGTGTGACGCTACATTCAAGTATCTGTTCGTATGTGTAGGTTTTCTATACACTGTGTGTGCCAAGGTCCCGTCACATTTTACCATCACTTTAAGGTCGAGAAAAGCTAACATTCTGTTTTCCTCCATTTCATGTGTAAAGCGAATCTTAGGGTGTATGGAGTTCAGATAATCAGTTAGCTGATCGACTTCCTGGTTATTCCCGTTAATTATACAGAACACATCATCGACGTACTTCTTCCAAAGTTTTATACCATGGGCTGCCAGGTCTATCATGGATTCAAAATGTTCCATCCAGATATTGATGAGTGACACGCCACTTTTATTTAAATTAAAGCGACGACTTACTAATCTTGACGATGTAAACAATGCAATCTCTAAAGTTGTAACATGGTTTAATGTAAACAACTTATTACTTAACAAGAAAAAAACCAAATGCATTCGTTTTATACTGCCCAACGTTAAACAGGTGAATGCTAATGAAAAAATTAAAAACGAAAATAAAGATCTCGTCGACACCACAGTGTTCTTAGGCATTACTTTAGATAATAAGCTTCAATGGGGCCCGCACATAGATAAATTGTCGAAGAGACTCAGCTCTGCGGCATACGCTGTTAAAAAGATCCGTCATTTTACTCGTTTACTTCAGCTACTTTCATAGCATTATGTCTTATGGCATTCTGTTGTGGGGGAGTGCTGCTGATATTAACACCATATTTGTGTTGCAGAAGAGGGCTGTTCGTGCAATTTATAACATGGGCCCCAGAGAATCTTTTAAAAATAAGTTTAAAGAAATTAATATTATGACAGTGCCTTGTCAGTATATATACGAAAATTTAATGTATGTGCACAAAAATTTTCATTTATTCAATAATATTAGTATTAACACTAGAAATAAAGATAAACTCGCTGTTCCCACTGTTAGGCTCGCTAAAGTTAATAAGTCTTTTATAGGGCAATGTGTACGCTTCTATAACAAGGTCCCAAGCAACGTGTTAGATTTGTCGATTGGCAAATTTAAAAACGTAATTAAACAGAAACTGTCTATTACAGCATATTATAAAATATCAGAATATTTAGGTGACAAAAAGTTTGGGATGAATCTGCTCCAACTCGACTCGGCATCCGTAACAAAATTGTCAAGGACAATACAAAAAAGTGTTAAGACCAGACAAGTTTCTTGCCGGATTCTTCTTGAACTGGGGTTAGGAGGAACCGGCACCTAGATTCACTAGCATGTAAGACGACGATTCAAAGTGGTCCTTGTGATTGTAATGAAAAGTTATTTTGAATTATGAATTTTAAAATTTTGAATAAACTTTGTTTACTAGAATGACATATTTTTTTTCAAATATTTTATAAAATAATGGATGAAACTACAATAATCTAATAGAAAAATTCAATAGGATTCTTCATCTGTTTTTGAATTGTTGATAGAAGCAGTAATTTGTTCAAAATAGCTGATTTTCTGAAAATACATCTTACGCCGCCATTTTGCCGACACCACCGCTTAACGCCATATTTAGATTCGCGACTCAAGAGGTTAAAAACCAAACTACTGAACCAATTTTGATGAAATTTCTATGGGAGTTGGAAAGTATATCCTTTCACAAAAAACTTTTTTTTAAAATTGGTTCATAAATAACGGAGTTATGAGGTAACAAACATAAAAAAACAGTCAAAATGAAAACCCCCTTCTTTTTTTTAAGTCGTTTAAAAGTTACAAGAACAATCATTGCATAAAGACCACGCTAACTAATTATGTGACCAGTGGGAATGTAAATAACTCAAAAAACTACTGTGCCTTGTTGCTTGAAATAGAACAATGTTATATATAGGACAATATACCACTGTGCCTTGTTGCTTGAAAAAGGACAATGTTATATATAGGACAATATACTACTGTGCCTTGTTGCTTGAAAAAGGACAATGTTATATATAGGACAATATACTACTGTGCCTTGTTGCTTGAAAAGGACAATGTTATATATAGGACAATATACTACTGTGCATTGTTGCTTGAAAAAGGTCAATGTTATATATTGGACAATATACTACTGTGCCTTGTTGCTTGAAAAGGACAATGTTATATACCGGGCGTCCGAAACTTATGGGACATGAAGGGGAAGTACCTTAAATATCGTAGATAGGGTATTTTGCTGAAAGAAGACTTTATGTTACTTTTAAAAGTTAGTAATTCTGCATTCATAGATTTTTTAAAAAATACTTGCTTCGTCTGGGAATCGAACCGACTTAAATGTCAAAAAAAAATCATCCTACTTCTATGATGCCAATCAAAAGAATAGCTAAAAAATAATAACTTTGCTTAAGTAACATAGTATTTTAAAAGAAAGGAACAACGTAAAATGATTCAATCAAATTTTCAAACACGTTTTATTTAGGATTTTTTAGGATATGTAAAGAGAATACCATAATGTTTAGGTCCACTTAACTTAGAAAATAAAGAAATCTTAAAATTTATGTTAGGAATCCTAAAACAACAGAATCGACACCAATGTTGTTGTTAAATTTGAAAATGGAACAGTTTATGAGAGCGTTTGTTTGAATGCATACTTTTTAAAATATTTTTAAAAAGAACTAATATTTTTAAATGTTGTTCTTAAATTTGAAAATGGAACAGTGTGTGCGAGCGTTTGTTTTTGGATTGATCTGTTTAGTCTTAATAATTCACTTACACAAGTTTTGTGTTAATTTATTGCGAACATGGCATATCAAGTAAGTTTTGATCTAATGGAAGCATATTTTTTGAACGATAAAGATATCTCTAGAAGTTTGCGGTGGTATAGCGTAAAATATCCTGATAGACAAATACCGTCTCGTAAAGTTTTGAAAAGGCTTGTGGACAATTTGAAAACTCTGGGACGTTTCGATAAACGCCCAAGAGAACCACAGCAAGAAAACCACATGATCAACGACGAAGAACTTGTTATTTTAATTTACTTTTCGGCTTTTCCGAAAACATCGGTGAGAGAAGGAGAACTTGAAATTGGAGTTTCGAAAAGTAAAATACACCGTGTATTAAAAAACACGGTTTTAAGAGTTATGTTGAAGGACGATTGGTTCAAAAATTACTTCCAGGCGATACAGAAAGGAGAAAAAATTTCTGTCTTGATATCCAGGCACGCTTGCTCGAAGATCCAAAATTTTTGGATAATATTATTTGGACAGACGAATCTAACTTTAGCAATAACGGTATGTATAACCGCAACAATAATCGTATTTGGTCTAAAGAAAATCCCCTACGAGTCACTGAAACGAATAACCAAGTGCGTTTTTCACTCAACTGTTGGTGCGGACTTTTAAAAAACCGGGTTTTCTTAATCCACTTTTACCAAGGAACCTTGAACACAGAGAAGTATTTAGGAATACTTCAAATTTTAAGGGATGAGATAAGAAATCTTTCCGCTGAGGAGCAAGAAAACTTAATTTACCAACAAGATGGAGCTCCGGCTCATAATAGTCGGAGAGCAGCAGATTTTCTAAATGAATGTTTTCCTACATGGATTGGTACTAATGGACCTATTAGATGGCTGGCCAGATCTCCGGACCTTACACCATTAGATTTCTTCTTTTGGGGATACGTGAAAGATATGCTATACAAAAAGCGATACGAGAACGTGGGCGAGTTGCAAACAGAATTGATCCATATCACATCGAGTGTTCACCATAAAATGATAAGAAAATCAACAGGCAGCGGAATCATTAAAAGATTGGCGATTTGCGTAAGACAAGAGGGATCACATTTTGAGCATTTAATTAATTAATTTACAAAAATACTTACTTAATTGACTACGGCACTTTCATGTATGTTTTTAATTTGATTAAAATGATTAATTTCATGTTGTTCCTTTTTGAAAATACTATGTTACTTAAGCAAAGTTATTATTTTTTAGCTATTCTTTCGATTGGCATCATAGAAGTAGGATGATTTTTTTTTTGACATTTAAGTCGGTTCGATTCCCAGACGAAGCAAGTATTTTTAAAAAAATCTATGAATGCAGAATTACTAACTTTTAAAAATAACATAAAGTCTTCTTTCAGCAAAATACCCTATCTACGATATTTAAGGTACTTCCCCTTCATGTCCCATAAGTTTCGGACGCCCGGTATATAACATTGTCCTTTTCAAGCAACAAGGCACAGTAGTATATTGTCCAATATATAACATTGACCTTTTTCAAGCAACAATGCACAGTAGTATATTGTCCTATATATAACATTGTCCTTTTTCAAGCAACAAGGCATAGTAGTATATTGTCCTATATATAACATTGTCCTTTTCAAGCAACAAGGCACAGTAGTATATTGTCCAATATATAACATTGACCTTTTTCAAGCAACAAGGCACAGTAGTATATTGTCCAATATATAACATTGTCCTTTTTCAAGCAACAAGGCACAGTAGTATATTGTCCTATATATAACATTGTCCTTTTCAAGCAACAAGGCACAGTAGTATATTGTCCAATATATAACATTGACCTTTTTCAAGTAACAAGGCACAGTAGTATATTGTCCTATATATAACATTGTCTTTTTTCAAGCAACAAGGCACAGTAGTATATTGTCCTATATATAACATTGTCCTTTTTCAAGCAACAAGGCACAGTAGTATATTGTCCTATATATAACATTGTTCTATTTCAAGCAATAAGGCACAGTAGTTTTTTGAGTTATTTACATTCCCACTGGTCACATAATTAGTTAGCGTGGTCTTTATGCAATGATTGTTCTTGTAACTTTTAAACGACTTAAAAAAAAGAAGGGGGTTTTCATTTCGACTGTTTTTTTATGTTTGTTACCTCATAACTCCGTTATTTATGAACACAAAGGAGGCCCTTAGGCGCACTTTAATCCTTTCACTACACCGGTTCGACAGAACTAGTGACAGGATAAGAAGAAGAAGAAGAACTATTCTATCAGTTACATGTTCACTATAATACAAACTATGCTTTGTTTGGTTCTAGTTATGAGCACAGTCTGTTATGAGCACCAATATTTATTTACTACTCGCTGCTGCCCGCGGCATCGCACGCATATTAATTTAATTTTATTATATTATGTACGATATTTTTACACACGATGTAAAAATTGTTTTTGAATAAATAAACTAAACTAAACTAAAAACATGGTACCTATATAAAAAGTTGCCTATATCCTTTTCTCCAAGATCCCATCTCTACCAAAATTTATCAAAATCGGTTCAGCGGTTTAGACGTGAAGACTTACCAAACAGACAGACAGACAGACGTACAGACAGAGCTACTTTCATATTTATAATATTAGTAGGGATCAACAGCCTAAAATGTACAACATTTTATACCCCTTCAACCTTTTACAACACTTTTTTTCAATATTAAAACGTAGCCTATGTCCTTTTTTAGGCTTTAGACTATCTGTGTTTCAAATTTCATTTAAAACGGTTCAGTAGTTTTAGCGTGAAAGCGAGACAGACAGAGTTACTTTTGCATTTCGAATATTAGTAAGGATTATATTATATCTCAGCAGTACCTATCTAAAGGAGCCTGAGTTCTAATAGAATGCACACAGGTTGCATTGCCTATAACTACGCGTAGGTATGTATCCAATTAGCCGCAAGCGAGACGTGAAGCCAACACACATATGTGTTGCAGACATTTTGCATCCGAGATTATTCTCGGTTTCCATAGCAGGTGGTTATTTTGTATGAGTTGTTGGCCAAGTTTTGTAACGGAGTTAATAGTCCAAACGCATTTGTATTTTTTTTATGTGTAATCATTGAGTGATTTTGTGAAAATGGACGAATGTGTGTAACAGGACGGCGGGAAAGAGCACGCTGTTTGATTTAACCAACTAGCGCGCGCGGTGGTAGAGTTGGCCGTCAGATGGTACCATCCCATTTTTCGAGAGGTTGATCCAACAGTGTGACGAGAAGGAGAAAGGGAAATAGAGATGGAGAACGTATCAGCTGTTTGCTTAACCTACAGTGATGTGTATAAAGTGTGCTGTTATATAAACTATTTGAGGATTAGATTATGATGTTAATGTTGCTTATTACCAAGTTGAGATGTCAGACGTTACACATCATATGCGACTACTGTAAGGCTCCATTTTTTTTTAATTCACGCTAGGTTTGCGTGTCGCCTCCATCTCGATATCGATAACGTGGATGCTCATCAAGGTCCCACATTTTTTGGTGATAACATATTTAAAGGGGTTTATCTGCATCAATGGTATTTTTAACCAATCACAAAACAAGCTTATGGCCCACTTGTTAGTAAGTTGACTCTGAAATCTATGAAAGTTTGCGATACTAGAGATATCTTTTGCTTGTTGTAAAATCAAAACATTAGTACAGTATTTTTTTAACTATGCCCAGTAAATTCGCTTGCTATTTTTGAACTAAACTCATTTTGTTCTACCTACGGACAAAATATCTGGCTCTAAGACAAAGTGGACTTTTACTGGAGAGTACTGAGTCCTGCTTGCTTTATTTACTTACATTCCATAATCGTCATAATCGATTTCTTGCTACCCATTGTCAAACCATAACAAAGTTCACAACAATATCAAGAACAAAGTAATCAACCAACTATTATTTTTTTATCTAAAATTAGATATATTTTCAGCTACACTTAACCCACGCGTTTTGTTCTAACTAAAAGCTCTATACACTTTCCAAAATTGCCCATTGGTTTTAATCAAAGCGTTAAGTACCTACGTGTGTTCATTTGGTGGCCATCAAGTTAATGTACTGGAACAACATCAGATATATTTACTTTAACACAATAAACTCACATTACTGTCATTAAAATACGAGTCAAGTACGAGTCAGACTCACGCGTTGAGGGTTCTGCAAAACTGTACCTGTACAAAAGCGGTACTCGCTTCAAACCATTGTTATGAGAGAAAATAATAAATTAATAAGGTACTCGCTTCTAGCTTCTAACGTGGATTTAACTTCTTGCGGCTTCGCTCATTGAAACAGTCTTTGGTCAGACTATTTTCGACGCGACGAACTGTTTGTAACTTTATCATTAAGCGGGTCGTTTATCTGATTGCCTCATATATGTAAAAATAAATAAGCCAAGGGCGTGTCGAGCTACGAACGATGAAGGCTTCCAAAGTGTTTGACAAGTAGACAAGTCCTAAACCAATTATTTAATAACGAGCCATTCGCACCATGGTGCGGATTCCACCATGGGAATCGTGTAAAAAGTATTTTAAGGAGCTAAACATTTTGACTCTTCCTAGCCTCTACATCTTAGTAACTGTCATGGATATTGTACGGCATCCCTCTAAATATGAATCGCCAGAACAAAGAGCACTAAGGTTAGAAACAAGAAGAAAAGATTTAGAGGACCCTCAATGTCCGAGGTTGGAAGTTGTTAAGCATGGGTGTCAATTTCAAGCGGTTAGATTATACAACTCTCTGCCTGTTGAATTGAAAACTATTGATAGCCCAAATATATTAAAAAATAAGCTTAAAAAGCTCTTGCTAGAAGGGTGCTTTTATACCGTGGACGAACTCCAACTGTAGTTGTTATTGAAATTGAATTATATAACATTAATATTTATTTTTATTTTCTTTAATTTAATTGTACTTTATTGTTTGTTTTTTAATATCTATTGTTTTAATTATGTGTAATTTTAGGCCAATTTAATGTAAGACTATATTCAAATACAATGTATATTGTTAAATGAATAAAAATGAAATGAAAAATTCAACACTATCTATATAACAAACTAAAGGAATTGAATGTAGTTTTTTTTTATTTAAGGTTGACATATCAGACTGTTTTTCATGTCTTGATAGTTTTTTTCTAATATCATCGTTCATGATACAATTTAAAACAAAATTCAGGTACCCCTAAACAGTGGTTTAGCCGATTTTTCAAAGCATTTTATTTATTAAACTATATATGAATATATGTATCGATAAACTATTCAATAAACCTATTCATCTATATATCTATATATATCTTATATAAAAACAAAGGCGGGTTTGTTACTCCACTTATAACTCGAGAACCGCTGGACCGATTTGGATGAAACCTAAAATTAATATAGTTAGTAACTTGGATTAAGACATGCTATTTTTTATTCCGGAAAAAATAACGGGAACGGGAACGGGGCGATTGAAGCCACGATTGGCTGCTAGCGCCATCTATCAAAATTTATCCGAAAGTTTGTTAATCTCTGTAATTATTACAATAATTTGAATAGCTATCTCTTTTTAATAGTGAAATTTTTAGGACATTAATATTTTTTGTTAAGTTTGTAACCGCCCAACAAAGTCGGCACGGGTCAGCTTGTGTAATTAAAAAATCTAACGATATCGTTTCAATAAATCATCTGATCAAATTTATCAACCTTACTTTTTTAAGGAGAAGGTACAAACATTTAATGTGATAGTTTTTCTTTCAACTTTTAAGGATTCACTAACTCGTATTACCGTACAAAATTTAAAGTTACGATAAAACGAATAGTCTGCGGCAAGAGCTGCGATTAGGGGGGGACAGGTCGACAGACATGCAAACGGAAATAAGGTAACTAAAATCCATAATGCCCGTATCCAGAAATAAATAATCAAGTGTCTCCGGGAAAAGAACCCGTACCTCTCGTTCGTCAGTTAAACCTACATGCCATATAACAGATATCGCCACAACCATAAGTAAAAAACTTCTCCTGCACTTATCTAAGTTAAGGGATAGAATACTTCGTTTATTTCAATTCCCGTGAGCAAACTAAACACAAAAATTCGTAAATAATAAGTACCTTTGGAACTCGATAAACCGATAAAGTTTCGAAAGCAACAAAATAATTCCCAAACATGTCATATAAAGTTGTAATGCGTCGGAGCAACTTTTAATTGCGTCTTGGCCCTCATAGCTAACCGCGGCCATGGAGTATAGATATAAAAATTATAACATAGATAAGAATTTCCGATTATATGACTACCAATTTACCATTGGTATTTTGAAGAACGCACATCTCAATAGAAATATAAAATTTTAGTTCTTTCTTTTCTTACCGGCACATAATAATGTTAAACGATATATAAATATAAATATATAAATAAATATGCCGCCAGTAGGATTGCCAGCCACGCAAGTCTTAACGATGTTATTCGTCGTGCACTCACCAGCGATAACGTACCAGCTGTTCTCGAACCTAACGGTCTCATACGTGATGATGGTAAGAGGCGATTGTATGACTCTTGTCCCTTCCTTGTCAACTTGCGTAGACACCCTGGCCGCATCTCATCTGTCGGGGACTTCCGTTAGAGCTGGTGCGTCGGCTGAATGTGCCAAAGACCTCAAAAGGCGCAAATATGCCGGTCTTGATAATGCCTACATTGAGTCTTTTGGAGTTGAGACCCTGGGCCTGGGCAACTGGCACCCACCGCGTTTTCAAAATTATCTCACGGCGTCAGGTAGATACATTGCATGACCCACGAGCTGGCTCCTATCTGGCTTAGCGTATAAGCATTGCCATTCAACATGGCAACGTTGCCAGTGTCTTAGGAACGCTGCCCTCTGGCAGTGATCTGAACCAGTTGAGCTATCTATAAATCGTTTTAAACGGTCTTTAGATAGCTGAACTGTTTCACATGTATTTTATTTATTATATATTATTCTGTACATTTATGTAATCATTTTTGTAAATAAATTAAATATTTAAATAAATATTCAACGATATATAAATTTTAAACGAGTTTAATTTATGTACGTACGGCATATTAATATATACCTACTTATTTAACGGACACTAAATAAAATAAAGATTGACATTTAGTGTTTATTTCCCGCCTTTTTGTTTGTCGCGTAAAAACTCATTGTAAACTTTGTAAAAGAATCTCTTTTTATGTGTCAATAGTTTATAATAGGACATTTTAGTCAGATTCTTCTACAGTAATGTCAAGACCATGGATGCAGTTGGTATAACATAAAATTAAACTTTTTGTGAAGACGACTGCCGACTGCCATTTTGTGCTGTGGTACGGTAGCGCCACATTGCGCAACTAATATACGCAACTCCAGAGGTTTAGATAAATAAATATATCTTGGCAGGCAGGCTATGAGTTTCAGGATAGTATTTTTTTTACTTTAGTAGAAAAGTTGTAAAGTTGACTACAAAAATCGTATTATAACCCTGAAAACTCTAGCAGCACATTTAAGTATCAAACTAGGACGCAAATGATGATGATAAGTCCAGAACTATATTTTTTCTTATTCTTTTTTTATTACACTAAACTGCTAAATGTCTCTGCTACTACACATTGGTGTACTTTGATAACTTGTTACAATATAGAAATGAGTTATAATTTATTGAAGTGTTACATTTTTTCTCTCGCTTTGTCCCATTTCACGAATGATTTCGTGAAATGGGACGAAAGTGTGTAACAGGAAGCCAAAGAAGCGCGCGCTATTTGATTTAACCATTGAGCGCGCGCGGTATTTGATTTGAACAATGAGCGCGCGCGGTGGTAGAGTTGGCCGTCAGATGGTACCAACCCATTTTCCTAAGATGTCGGATGTTACACATCATAGGTATGTGACTTCTGTAAGGATCGTTCTATTTTTTGTGTATTTATATATGAATGTACTAAATGCTTTGTAACTTTCACTTCTAGTTATACTCTGTAAAGTTTTGGACTACTAACACATCTGTGACCTTATAGAGAGCGTTCCCTCTGGTCCTTAAACTGAGTTTATGTAGCGCTCACTCTACTTAGCTTTGGCTAAATATTTATGAATTTATAGAACACTAAACGTAGCTATGGATGGTCAGTGAGGTCATGTAAAGCTGGGCGAGGGTGTAAGTGCTAAGTTATTTGAGAGAGTAACCTCACGACTTTGTCACTACGCAATTCTGCGATTTCGACACTATCGGCCTTACATACAACAGTCTCTCAACTTCTGTCAAAAGTAATCACTGTTTAAAATAGTGCCATCTCTTTTTGTAAGATAGTAACGAATAGTGACTAGGCGAATCTTATGCAGTGTTTAAGTTGAGGGTTTTCTATGTATAATATGTATGTATTTACAAAAAAAATTAAAGTATGTAAGTAGTATATCAGTCATGTGGTACCCATAACACAAGCTCTGCTTACTTTGGGGCCAGGCCAGATGATGCTGTGTGCAATGTCCGGGATTATTTATTTATTTATTTTATTTATTTATTTTCAACTAGCTCCTACCCGAGGCTGCGAATGCGTGGTACCTACCTACATAAAAAAGTAAGCTTTATGTTATTCCATATCATAGACTACATCTATCGACTATAGACTAGCGCACCGATACCAACATTCTTCCGAATTCGTAAAGCAAGTACGGCGTGATTAAGGCGCTGCGCAAACATAGACACTTTTTGTTGCCGACACGGAACACCATCACAGGGAATCGTAGTTGCTGTGTCCTATAGCGGTGATCGGACATAGTCGCCCGTTGCTACTACCGGCCATTTGTACAATTCGTTGCTTGTACAATTACAATACAATTCGTTTGCGCAGCTCAGTACAATTGTAAGGAAATTTGTTAATGTTGCTTGTGTCTTCAACTGACGACTTTTAGTTTCCAGTTACTGAAACCGAACACTTTTTGATCGTCAATGTTAATGTGTTAAGTGGCAGCAACTAGACACAAAAAATATTTACGTATGCGCAGGGAGTGTATGCTTTCATACTGGTTCTATAGAAATGCAATATTCATCGGTAGCTTGTATCTGACACAAGAAACATATGTGTCCATGTATGCGCCCAGCCTAAGCCACATAAAAATATCTACTTTTTTAAATAGGATCACATTGAAAATTGACAAATGAAAACATAAATTCACGCCAAATTTTATCTCTGCATTTTTGACATGGTTAATTTATCTCGATCTCAATGGCTCAGTATTTTTACTTGTCTTTTTAAAACTAAACACAGTAGTGAATAGGTGCTTTTATTTTAAGCACTTTGACAGCAAAGAGGATAAACGGTAAACATGCACATAGCCGAGTCATGACGAACTCCATTGCCTAGCCTAATCGCCATCGGCTATGTGTACGTTTTCACAAAAGCTGCATCCCACACTTTAAAACATCATGCAAATAGGTGCATCAATTTCGGTATGATTTAATAACAAGCACACTACTTCTCAAAGCTTCACATAAATGAAGTAAGAAGAGGGTTTCCCATTAGTAGGGTCAATAATCTGTGCACATGGAATTCCCCTAATTGGCCAGAATTTCCCCAGCGAATGTGGAAAGGAGCCAAAGGCACCATTATACTCCGTGTCTCAGGTCTAAGCTTGTTTATGCAAAGCCAATTAGTCGAATGTTTGCAAAACACAATATTTTGCAAAGACCTTACATAAGTTAGTAGACATGGTGATCACGCACGATGCTGAACGAGTCGAAGGAATTTTGTCCAACTAATTCTACCGTCAGAATTCCCTGGATTGTTAGACCGTAATTGCACGTACGGCGCGGTTAATTCCGGTAAGTGTGCCTACAGCCTTAACTATAATACGAGGAGTTAGCACTAGGAAAGCTTGAATACTAGGTAACATTTTCGATTTACTTATGGTTGATAATTATCTTCTTCAGTCAGTAGAACAATAAAAAATATATTCTAGCAACATGCTTCTTGCAAACGACTCGAAAGTCAAAGTCAACTTACATCGGTATCGATTCAAGTCTTTTTGAACATACTTAAGGTCGTTGATATTTTAGACCTAACCTCAATATTAGATCAAAAACTAAGCATAATATATGATAGCGCCTATGAAATTAAATGAAACCAAAACCGAACAGAAAACAACATAAACACAAACATTTTGTGAATCATTGATTATATTACGATATTATCAAAATAGTTATAATAATTATTCTTAATAATTATTTTTCAATTTATTTTAATCATGGTATTGAATTAAATTAATTAGTAAAAACGAACCGGAAGTATGATGATTACAACTAGATTTATTGATTACGATAAGTTTATTTACATTATAGAATTACTAAAATTATATTTCATTCACTATCGAATATTTAGTCTATTACTGTATTTTTTAAACTAAATTAAAAATAAAGAACGCCACTGTTATTAGGAAGCTATGGTGACGTCACCAGACTGTCATGGCGCTCTTACGTAGATACCGTCTAAATAGGCTTGCATGTGCTGAGAACGCTCACTTTAAGATTGTAATTCGAAGTACTAACAGCTACCAATAAAGACAAGTGTTCCACGATGTCAGATCGTTTTCGTATAAGGTCTCCGAGTCCACCCCCTCTTACATATATATTTACGGACAGTTCTGTTAAAAAATCTATGATTAGTTCTAGACCTATGTTTGAGTTTGTTCTGGAATGCGATTCGTGGGTTTCATGACGTCTTTAATTTAAAATAAGGTTTAATTTTTTTCTTCACTGCGGAAGTGTAATCTAAGGTAATCTAAGGAAATAAAGCTAAGCCCAAACAGTGATTGAACAGCTTTCGCCGACGTAAATCTGTCCCTGTAAACGAGCGCACTATCAAAGTAAGAATAACCCTGAAAGCGTCATTAAAATGTAAAAGTTGGCGCGGCAATGTAAATAAAGTGTCTCGTCCTGTGTCATAGCTAAATCATTCACAGTAAGTAACATAATAGGGTCTATCTTAAAATCTATCTCAAAATTTGCAAGGATCATTCAAAACAGTTTTATGACGAGTTCTTTGCCGGATTCTTTTTGAACTGGGGTTAAGAGGAACCGGCATCTGGCATCTAAGAATTCAAAGTATCGAAAAGTCGATTCAAAATAATCCTTGTGATTTTATTTAACATAGAATGTTTTATTTGATTTGATTTGATTAACAAAGGTAAGACAGTGTATACACAGTTTTGATAAACTAATTGATGTTCTCTAAAACATTTTATTTTTACCTATTAAAGTACTATCCGATGACCAAGACCCATGAACTTTTGCATAAATCAAGGTTTCACAGCATAAGTAATGACAACAAATTTCAAACTTATTATGCTGTACACATACATACATATACATAAAAAACTACATTTGAAGGTGCATGAATATTATATATTATTTATCTGTATTTCTCTATTAGTTAGGTTATATTTATATTAGTTTTATGAATTTAATCTTTCTTTATTCCTTCTTTTGTACACATCTTACCCACCCATTTGTTTTTAATATCTCCAATTCCCAAGGTTTGCTGGTAGTTGATGCTTGTTAAGTTTAGATTATGTTATTTTTGTGTACAATAAATAATAATGAATATTTTTCACGTACATTTGGAGAGAATAACATTTGTGTTTGTTTATCTATAGATAGAAGAAAAAATCGGCCAAGTGCGAGTCGGACAAACCTGTTCCGTACAAACCTGTAGGTATATAAGTAAAAGTTCACCCATCACGACAATCGAGTCATAGTTATGGTATTTTTATTGCAAAGTGAAATCCATCTAAAATTTATGGTTTTCGCAATGTTTCCTTTATCTGTGCTATAAGATGTTGCTTCGTATCAAATTTCAAGATTCTGAGTTCACGGGAAGTACCCTGTAGGTTTTGATTCACTTGTGAGTGTCGAAAATTTTCGGAAATTTGCGGCATAAACGGCTGTATCTTTTGATTGCGTTGGCTTAGAAGTTAGATTTTTTCACAGCTTTAAGAGACAGTAGATTTGAGTATTTGATATAAATTTCAGGTTGATACCTCCACGCGTTCCTGAGAAAAAGGGTCTTGACAGACAGACAGACGGACGGACAACAAAGTGATCCTATAAAGGTTCCGTTTTTTTCCTTTCGAGGTACGGAACCCTAAAAGTAAGTAGGTACTGACTGTGCCCTCTCAAGTATAACTTTTGTAATTGAACGTGTTTTTTAGCCATTGCACTTCTGGGTTTGCTCGACTGTGTAATTGTTTGGCTTTTCTTATAGGTCGAATCTGATTCTTTAATTATAAAATGCAAATTCATCGCCCACGATCGACGCTCAAAACGTTTATGAAGTGGAAACTAAAGCCCAGGTTTCCTAAAAAAACGGTGACAGTACTGTATCGGAGAAAATTTTCAACCGTAACAATCATCAGATTGCTCTTCAGTTCTCTTTCAATTCAGTTATCGGCTCTACTTTTACGAAGCGCTTGTAGCTTCCAGTCGTCTCTATAAACGCTTAGCATGTTTACTATTTAGACAGATGACCGTTAGTGGCTGTTATATTTCAGCGATATCCTGATTCAAATAGCGAAGAGTGTCATAATCGTTTTTGAAGTTATTGGAACGAAGTTCCTAATTGCGGGCTGCCGAAAAAAATGTAACGCGTTATGAAAAACCGTAAGAGAAAGAGATCCCATATATAATATATATGGGAGACTAGTTATCGGTCTCCTTCATTATCTCTTTCTCTTACGGTTTTTTCATTTTTTTCGGCAGCCCGCAATTACTAGATTACTAGTCTCCCATATATACATATATATATGGGAGACTAGTTATCGGTCTATATAAGGACCATATTCTATTTTAAAAACCATACTACTGAAACAATTTTGATGAAATTTCTATGGGACTAATCGGAAAGTAAATCCTTTTACATGATTTTTTTTGTCAAATCGGTGCTTTACGGATGTAGTTACGCACATTCCTACCCTTTTCCTTCCTACCCACAATCAAAAATGAAAATTCTACAAAGCAACACTAAAGGACAATCAAATTGAAAAATTTATAATAGGTTAATGAATAGGTTATCATATTAATAAAATAATATTATATAATGTAATATGACGGTCAGCGCTCTTAAGAATCGTGAGTTATGCCGACAAATGCCGTCAAATTGTCGAGGAAATTAACAAAGATGGGAAAATGTGCTGTCGACTATACCTTATCTCCATAAATAAGAGGAGATAAAGCTTGCTCTATAACTATTCCTACGAGTTATTGACTAACTCTAATGAGGGAGCTAACCATCCTCCTAAAGTCCGGCACGGCCTTAATTAATAATAATCATATAAAGTAAATAAATAATGCCGGACATTTCACACAACATCATCTGGCCCCAAAGTAAGCAGAGCTTGTGTTCTTCTTCTTATCGTGTCATTAGTTATTTCTAACCAGTGTAGTGAAAGGATTAAAGTGTGCCTCAGAAGCTCTTGTCGTGCATTTAGGTAAGCCTTAATGTAAGCTCTCGAGCATGCCGACAGGACCCGCAGGAAAGACGAATCAGTACATGCGGTGTCGGTTCGGTTGCAGAGCTTGTGTTATGGCTACCACATGACTGACATACTACTTTTTTGAATTTTTTGGTTAATACACACATATTATATATAGAAACACCCAGACCCGGGACAAATACTTGTAGACAAACATTTCTCCCGCGGCGGGAATCAAACTACCGGTACCGGTATAATAATATTCTTAAAAAATAATATTATAATACCTTAGTCCACTGCGCCAGAGAGGTCGTCAATAAATAATAATAATTCTGGAAATTTCACACAGCATCATCTGGCCCAACGTAAGCAGAGCTTGTGTTCTTGGTTGTATTAATTTGTATGAGCAGATGGTATAACTCATAGGTGCTGTAAGCTGACTTTGATACACTTATAACACTATTTTAGTAAAATAATCCGTATAGCAAGCTTTTAAAACTGTTTTTAGAAAATTATAAGTCATATTATGTATGTCCTACTAATAAGTTTCTTTGACTGTTTGTATGATACTTACCCTTAAACTCATAATAGATAGTAAGATAAGTCTTTATTAACTAAAACACGGAAGATTACAATAACAATAACTTTATTAAAAGACATACGATAGATTGCCTTAACGCTAATAGCGATCTCTACCAGGCAGCCTTGGATGGACTGGACTATAAATAAACAAAGGGGAATGTGGGTGTTGAGTATATATAATTAATTACATATAAATATATACATACATATTTGACGACCTCTGTTGCGCAGCCGGACAAGATCCAATTGAGACGCAAAAGGTTTCGGATTCGATTCCCGCCGCGGCACAAATGTTTGTATGATCTACAAGTATTTGTTTCTGGACTGGGTGTATGTACAATATGTATGTATTTACAAAAAAAAGTATATAAGTAGTGTATGAGTCATGTGGTACCCATAACACAAGCTCAGCTTACTGCACGGCCAAATGATACTGTGTGAAATCTCCGGCATTATTTTTTTATTTATTTATTTGCTCAAAAGATATAATAATATAGATAAACAGCCCAAAAAATCAACAATACAGAAAAAACTAATTAAAACAGCACGAGAAATAATGTTTCATGACCATGTTTTGAAGATGGGGAGAGTCTTGCTTGGTCTTTCTGGTATCTACAGGCAACGCGTTCGGCAAGCGGACAGCCTGCTCTGTAAACGACTTTCAATAGAAGGTAGAGGAGTAAACGGAAATTTTAAGTTGATTGGTATCTGAGGTAGGATCGAGGATCTTATAATGTGGGTTAAAGTATGACTTTGTTATTTTATTTTCAATGAATAAAGATGACAGCATAGTCAATATTTATTCCCGTGGGGAACAGAAACCCACAGCGTATTCAAAATTATCTGACGGCGTCTGGTAGATATATTGTGTGACCCAAGAGCTGGCTTATATCTGGTTCAGCGTGCATTGCCATTCAGTGTCTTGGAAACGCTGCCTTCTGGCATTGGTCTGGATCAGTTGAGCTATCTATAGATCGCTTTAAATGATCCTTACATAATATATCCTCAACTGTTTCACATGGTATTTTATATTATTGTTTATTATTCTGTACATTTATATGATTATATGATATGATATATATGATTATAATAAACGAGTTAACCCATAGGATCTTATCCAAGAGTGCTTCAAGATATCCATAATTAAAAATGTATTAGTCCATATTCATAAGGTAACAAAACTAATTCGTAATCGTCATCATAACGAATTTGCAGTGAGAATAATTTGGCAAAATTCACGGAATCCCGCCAGATGTCGCTTTAATAAAATCATATCAATGTTCACTCAGTCTCGCAGAGCTGCGAAACCAATAAAGGTGGCAACTCATAAGCCTTGATGCTCTATCATATTAGGTTCCAATATAATAAGAGAATAATTACAGAAATGTACAGAATAATATAAAATACATGTAAAACAGTTGAGCTATCTATGGACCGTTTAAAACGATCTATAGATATCTCAACTGATCCAGATCACTGCCAGAAGGCAGCGTTCACAAGACACTGACGGCGTTGTCACGTTGAATGGTAATGCTAATACGCTGAGCCAGATAGGAGCCAGCTCTTGGGTTAAGCAATGTATCTACCATCTATCTATTTTACATAACTGTAAATTATTTTTGAACTATAAACCAAATGTCACTCAAGTCGCATTCAAGTAAAGCACAAAGTTTCCGAGCTCCGTAGATCATTAGGCCCGAGACGCGCGGATTTCATTAATTTCGTCTAACGAGATGTGATCAATATCCACATCGCCTTGTAATTTGAGATTTGGATGACATATTGGGCGTAAAGCCTGCGTAATCATTAAGTATAGACCGAGTCTCAGAGTAAAGTTAGCAGGCTATAAAACTAAGGTAATAATGTTGAAATCTTAAATATAAAAAAAACTAATGGTATTACCATCCAGCATCAAAGCATTGTTCGTACTATGAGGTCCACATAACTGATAGAATACATATGGTATTTCATAATATTCAGACCAAAGAACATCTTCGAGTGTTCATCAAACAAATGTTTGTGTATAACCAATAGCGCTGTGAGCTACCAACTGAAGCAGTGAGATTAGTTCAATTTTATTATATAAAGAAATAAATATTTCTGGACATTTCACACAGCAACATCTAGCCCCGAAGTAAGCAGAGCTTGTGTTATGGGAACTACATGATTGATATTCTACTTATATACATTTAAATATAACCATAATAGATCAAACATTTGTCCCGCGGCGAGAATCGGACCTGCAACCTTCTGCGTCTCAGGCGGGTCTTAGCCTACTGCGTCACAGAAGTTGTCAATTAAAAAAGGAATATATATGAAAAATGAAAAAATAATTATTTCTGTAGCCAAGATACAAACAATACAATAAGGTTGATTATTTCTTTTAAGTATAAAATACTTGTGTTAGAAAACCCTGCTCTTTTATCCAATACATAGAGTTACAGAAAGGCACTTGTATTAAACTACAATAAGTTAAGTACCTAATTAATATAGTTAATAAAATAAAAAGCAAATACAAAAACAAATGATCCAATAACAAAAAAAACTAACTAAATTATAAATTTTGCTTTTTCAAAATTAATTCTCGGCGTCTGATAGATACGTTGCATGACCCAAGAGTTGGCTCCTATCTGGCTCAGCGTATTAGCATTGCCATTCAACGTGGTAATGCCGCCAGTATCTTGGAAACGCTGCCCTCTGGCATCAGGATCAGTTGAGCCAACTATAGATCATTTTAAACGGTCCATAGATTGCTCAACTGTTTCACGTGTATTTTATATTATTTTGTACATTTCTGTAATTAGGTATTTCTGTAACTAAATTACACTTTATACATATATTTGTTAATACACATTTAATCCGATTTACATATTCAGTTACACCTAACTAAATAGTACTCTAAATATATGTATGATAGTTTGAAATCTATGTTTCATGCATGTCATGTTATCTTTCAAACTTTGACAAATTCCTTTCATATTTGGTTCGTGATGACGTCGCGTACCTGTTTCTTTTTTTTTTCGTGTCAGCATGTAGCATGTGTCATAATAAAGACAATTTCATCAAGTATTTATTTTGTTTAAACTATGATGTCACTAAGTCGTATCTTGTCATTCGTCATCTGTTATTGGATATAAAATTGAGTCTTTCACATGGATTCTTCGTTTGTCATTTCATGAAGTAGCACGGCTCTGCTAATTTAATATTGTTTTATTCGTTTTATTGCATGTTTTATTCAGTAATAATGGCGGAATTTTAATGAATAAATTGTGACTACAGGACGGGTATGGAGAATTGAATTAAATGTGTGTTGTGATGCAATGTGATGTGAACGACGAGGAATCCCAAGAAAATTTTAGACGCCATTCCGCGTGACGTCTAAAATTGACAATTGACCATCGACTAAGACTTTATAAAACAAATTGACCATTAACAAACATAAACACTTGACACTGGCAAAATTGGCATTATTATGTCACATGAAATAAACAAAGAAGAAGAAGAAGAAGAAGAGTCTTTCATACAAAATAACCATTCAATTATTTGTGCTCGAATCACAAAGAAACGCAAAACGTTTACATTTTGATAAACACGGGCTTTACTCACATTTTATTTTGTCTATGGAGGCACCGACACTGTTTCGATTCACTGAGTGCGAACCGTGAACTCGAGCAATGAGCGGACCGCGGATCAAACTCACCCTGATGAAGATTCTCTAGATGAATCGAAACAGTGTCGGTGTCTCTATCGACAAAATAATACGTGAGTAAAGCCCGTGTTTATCAAAATGTATAGTACAACGTTTATTCCAATTATTCAGACCCGATTAAATAACTCTAGCTTTATTTGAATAAAATCACCAAAATTACAAATAAAACCCGAAATAGCTCAGGAAAAATAAATAATATTAGAGCGCAATTTTCGCTTCGCAAGACGGCCAAAAGTAATCCAATGCGTATCCTATTACATGCTTTGCAGGTATTTGTGATGTCATTACTCCGCGTCATAATGAAATGTAAAATCGAAACAGATACAAAATATTTCTGACAGTCCCGGCACCACATCCTCACTTTTGTGACGTTTGGTAATCCATTTTAAATTTGTCATTTGAATGACGGTTCGTTTATGGGCCCCCAAATTTATGGAACTTGTCACACGAGTGTCAAAAGGGAAATGCTTTGTAACTGTAAGCTCAAGGTGTTATTGAATTTGCGGTTTCAAGATTGAAAAAGGTAATACGTAATTTTGGGGATTCTGTATAATCAGGAATAAAAATACAGTACAAGAAATACGAAATGCAAATATATGATTATTTTCTTTTGAATTTAGCTAGGTAAAAGCTACCTACTTACCTCTATGAATAAGCTACTGGATCATGAATAAGAAATTGAGAAATGTACAGAATAATATACAAAAATATTGTTTACTTGTGTCGCTGGTTGTTCAATCGGAGAATGAATTCAATTTACAAAATTTGCTCCACACTCGTTGCTGGAAATTTGAAAATTTACCACTGAATGGTTCGCTCAGTTGGTTTTATTTGCAAATATTAATTTTGAGAATAATAAATACACAAATATTTGAAATAAATATTGATGGGCAATTCACGCAACACTATCTAGCACCTAAATAAAATAGATTGTATGTTGTATTGTATGTAATATGTTGACTAGATTGCTGATAGAATACTTTTATATATTCAAATACACACATAAGATACTTTTTAACACCCAGACACAGAACAAACATATATGTTCGTCACACAAGTGTGTGTCCTGGGTGGGAATCGAAACCTCAACCTACAGCGCAGAAGGCAGAGCTACTACCAACTGAGCTGACAGGCTAGTCTTAATTAATAAAACTACTTATTCTAATATAAATTAATATGAATACAAACTCGGAGTTACGTAATTTCTATTGTTAAAATGACTTTAATGTTAATTTTGATGTACCTACTAGCTAAACCTATATGTATATCCCAGACGTGTGATTGTAATATTATTAAATATAATTATCTATAAGGTACCATCGTTTTTATCTCTTCATTGACCTATTGCAGTCAAAAGCTGGAATCAGGTCTTCGCGCCACTGAACCAGAAGTTCTGCTCTTGTCGTTCACGTACTACCAACTAAATTGCCCTCTCAATCTTATCTCCACTAAGGGCGCCTTACACTATTAATAATTATAATAGTGTAAATATTAGATACCTTGAATAAATATTAGATTAGATACTTGATAGATTCGTTCTCCAAGACACGTAATAAATGTAATTATTAGATACCTTGAATCAGATTTTAGGTGAGTTAACACGAGGCAAACATCTTTGGAATCAAGCAACAAGAAAACCCTAAAACAAAAAATATATCGAAGTTCTCCAAAACACCAACTAACACTTCACAATAAGCTTCAATCACACAAAACAAACAGAGTACCAGTGCGCTGGCTATAATGGGTTATTCACACAAAGCTAATTTGCTGAGCGGCCAGTGGTCAGGTACCGCTAATATTTGCCATTGAAGCGACGAGTCATCACTCCTACTATAGTTTTTCGTCAATTACGATCCTAATTCATTACTTGTCACAAAATCTGAGAACGATATGAGTCGCGTCTGTTCCTTGGTCCTGGTCTAAATTATGCAGATCTTTGAGGACGTAAGGTTATATATAGGCCTGTCCAAATTATAAGAAAAAAACTCATATGTCTCGGGTATGGGTATAAGAAAAAAGTATATAAGTAGTCATGTGTTCCAGAAAACACAAGCTATGCTTACTTTGGGGCCATTAAAAAGCATAGATTTCAACAATAGTATATTATATATATAAATTCAACAGTATTATAACTGTCAGAAAGTATATGTTTGGTCATTTTGGACGACCTCTGTGACGCAGCAAGTGAAGGCTTGCATGAGATGCAGAAACAGCAGTGGAACAGGTTTGTTATCTGCAAATATTTGTCTCGAGTATTTTTTTTCTATGTATAATATGTAAAAAATCATGTTAGTATATCAGTCATGTAGTTCCCATAACACACGCTCTGCTTACTTTGGAGTTACATTTTCTGCAAAATCAAAAATACATTACATTGGGCACATGAGCAAAATTATATGAACAATAACGAATTCAATAGTTTGTTGTAAAGTTCCATAGTAGGGCGATCGTGATAAGGTATACAAGCACAAACGCTTTAGATACGCTACATACACAATAGCATAGATAATGGTAAATGGGAAACGGGTCCCGCCAGCTTACTCTGCACACCAACAAAATTGCAAAACGCTATATTTTAACTCCTTTCATCACCTTATTTTATGAACACTAGTTCCCTAATAGTAGTGGCCTCGTTTTCCGATCGTAAGGACATGGGTTCAAACCTAGTCGTGCTGAAATTCATTTTTCTTGTCGAAAAACTTATGTGTACTAATACCTGTACTATCAATCGGTAAAGGAAACCGGCATGTCTTACCTTGATAAATCGAAGACATGCACGATGGCGACAGGAAAACGAAGCGTAGGACTCCCAACCACTGGACTGACGACATTGTAAAGATGGCGGCAAGTCGGTGGATGGAGAGGGCTCAAAATCGTTATATCTGGAAATCAATTGGGGAGACCTATGTTCAGCAGTGGATTTTAAGGGCTGATTTGATGATGATGATGATTCACGAAATAAGCCTCTGAGGTAAGTATTAGTCCTTTAACAACACAGGTTTGAAACAATAAAAAAAAAAAAAATTCTGATGAATTGAGAACCTTTTTTTGAAGTCGGTTAATGAATGAGCAGCTAGAGTCGCTAATAAATGTAGAGTATTCTTCTTCGCTTTGTTATTGTCCTGTGACATACTAATGTCAAATCTGCCAACGTCAAGTGTTTGTAGTTTATAGTCAGTTTGTTGGTTATTAGTATTAGTCGATGGTCTAAAATTGAATTGAATTATAAATTTAGAATAAAGTTAAATATAAAATAATTAAGAATAAAATTTATAAATTAAGAATAAAATTAGAATTTTAGACGGCCATTCCGCGTGACGTCTAGAATTGACAATTGACCATCGACTAAGACTTTAACAGACAAATTGACTATAAACAAACAAAAACACTTGACTTGGCAAAATTTACATTATTATGGCACATGCCATTAAAAAAGAAGGAGAAGAAGAGTATGTCATAAAGTAAGAGAGTAACTCTTCTCTCGTTGTTTGTTATTTTATATAAAATGATGTCTTTAATATAACATAATTATACGGATAATTTTTGATCGAATTACAAAGAAACACAAAATTTTTATTCCAATTATTTACACCAGTTATTTACGCTAGTCAATAACTCTAGCTTTATTTTAATAAAATTACTAAAATTATATATATATCACTTGAAAAAAATAATAATAAGAGCGCGATGTTTGCGTCGCAAGACGGCTAAAAATAATCGGTGAGTCGCTTAAATAAATGTAGAGTCGTCTGTAAACCATTGCATGTTGCATGTCATCATTGACATAAAATGTCACCGATCACCACTTCTTTTATTGAACAAACTAGCTGTATTCTGCGAACGCATGTTGATTTTATTTTTCTCAAATCTTTTAAAAACACTCTCATGTTTCAGAGTCAGGCTGGCATGTCAGCTCAATTGGTAGTAACTCTGCCTTCTGCGCTGTAGGTTCAGGGTACCATTCCTCCTCTAGATAAACAATTGTGTGAACATAGAGGTTTGTTATGTGTATATATGTTATTAAGTATCGTAAGTATGTATTAAATAAATATATTTTAAAAACTAAAAAGAAAACCGATTTAATCAAACGAAATTTAAGCCCATAAATATACAACCAAATTGAGATCCTCCCTTTTTTGAAGGTAGTTAACACCACTGGAAAGTCACAAGAAAACAAAATATCGAAGTTTTGTTTACTTGGATGACATCTGGTCACCAATAATACAAGCTATGCTTAGTTTAGGGCTAGATTGTGTTAGGTGCGTTGTCCACCACTATTTATATTAAATTATATAAATGGCCGCAGTTGTTACTTCTCTGATACAATATAATAATAATAATAATAATGACATTTCACACAGCATCATCTGGCCCTAAAATAAGCAGAGCTTGTGTTATGGGTACCACATGACTTATATACAACTTAAATACGTTTTTTTTGTAAATACATACATATTATACATAGAAACACCCAGACCCGAAACAAATACTTGCAGATCATACAAACATTTGTCCCGCGGCCGGAATCAAACCCGCAACTTTTGCGTCTCAGCCAGACCTTAGCCCACTACGCCACAGAGGTCGTCACGTAAATAACGTTTGATATTTAATGGTCACTTTTAGACAATCTGAGATTTAGCTGAGTGGCTAGAGAGATGAAAAGCTTGTAGAAATGCTCATAACAACATAGTATAGGAATTCTCCGAAATACATAAAAAAAATACGTGACAAATATTTCAAATTAACTAGATAAAGCTCATTAAAACCACAAACTGCTTGCTTAGTGTGTATCCTTTTAGTTATTATCTCGAATATGTCGCAGTATATTACGGCTGAGCCTAATATAAATGCTGCTGCAAATAATGAACGCAAAACTAAATGATGATCGCTACATGACAGTGGCTTGTTTAACGTATTCCTGCAGGGTTATTACGTAAAAGTAGCATTAGCAACAGTAGCTGTAGCAAAAACGTTAAATAAAAATGTAATTGCATGTTGTAATAAACTTTTATAAAGTAAACAGCATAGGTTACATAAGGCAACGTCGTTTGTTTTTGTACGCACCGCGGAGTGGAAGCACCTGGTGACCTGTAACACAGGTTTCGCAAACCTATCTCAGGCACCAGTCTCTCGCAAAAACAGGTCTACAAATTGTAAAACGCACCAAATACTTAGCCCTATGCACTTATTAGAACATTTGTGTAAGAAAAAATGAATGTTATTAATATTATTAAACAAACAGCTATCCATTGGTCACCTATCACCCTCCTACAAATCAGGGGGGTAGTTCTACTAATTTCATTTAGCTTGATTG
Source organism: Lampropteryx suffumata (assembly GCA_948098915.1). Lineage (NCBI taxonomy): Eukaryota > Metazoa > Arthropoda > Insecta > Lepidoptera > Geometridae > Lampropteryx > Lampropteryx suffumata. The sequence continues at coordinate 1,846,556 of OX402551.1, forward strand.
GAATCGAACCGCAGCTGAACATGTCGGAAGCTGTCACTTTAGACGTGTTTTCATATTCTGCTAACTTACACTACGTTTACGAAGTCGTCAACGATCGATCGAATGTATTCTTTTGTTTGGCCATAGAGATAACAGAATAGGTTTTTGGGTAATTATCGAACCTTAGTTGGAGCTGAAACGTAGATGGATTGAAATGGAAATATAACCGTTGTAAATTTACAGAATTACCCCAGAATACGCTAATAGCAGACTGCTATTAGCGTATTCTGGGGTAATTCTGTCACCAAATTTAAATTATGAGTGGCACAATGTACGTACTCTGCGTTTGGCTGGATATCCTTAATATGTTTTTGTACACCATTATACACACCACTCATCACACTGGCTCCATCATAGCCTTGCCCCACACATTTTTTTAAGTCAGAATTTTTATCGATAAATAATGTTGTCACTTGGTTGACTAAATCGACTGCGCCATGTTTGATGGCTCCATAAAAGCCTAGAAACACTTCTTTTACTTCTATATCAATTGGCTGTCCATTTTCCGTTCTGGTTATTACTGCATACCTCACAACAATGCTTAGCTGATTTACCTTCGATATGTCCTGTGTCGTATCCATTATGATGGAAAAAAACGGTGACACTCTAATTTGTTCTAGTAGATGGGTTTCGAGTTTGGTCCCCAAGCTCTCAATCATTTCATTTTGAATTGTTGCACTCAGATATCTTGTAGATCCTAAAAACATAAAAAAAACACAATTTGAAAAAAGCCCTGATATTAAACAGTTAATAATTATAAACAAAATAAAACGATAAAAAAACTTAGAAATAATTATTATTACCTTTGGGCATATCCAAAACTTGCCGCAAAATGTGATCATATCGGGCGACAAGCTCTACAAAGGACAGAAAATTTCCGTGGTATCCTTCCTGACTTAAATCTTCTTGATGTGCTCTCAAAGCCAAAGAACTCTTTGCTAGGGTAAGTATGATATCGAATAACCTTTGAAGAACCATTTGCCAAAATGATGCATCTTTGCGAATTTCATTTTCAAGTTCCTTGTCGATAGTATTAGTATCGTTTTTTTTCCAAAATTCATACACAGCACAGGCTTTCGAATGGCCACTCGAACAACTGTGTTGTTTAATTATTTCTGATAAATGCTTCCAATCTCGAGTTCCCGTACACCAAACATTATTCCTTTGTAAAGCAAATAACCAGCAGGGTTGACAATAGGCAGCGTCTAGTATTTTGAAATAACACAACCAAAAACGATTAACTGGCCCATATTTAGAACACAAAACGTAGTACGATTTTGAAAAAACACCTATTATTCTGGTTGATGTCTGTTGGAAAAGGTCCTGGAGGCTGTAAAGGCCCCATATCAAGAATTTGACGTTTTTCGTTATCACTTAATATTTTGTTCGTGGAGTTTCCCAAGTCATAAGAAGATTTGTCGTACACATTTTCGAAAAATGTAGAGGTCTGTGGTTCCTCCAAACCCTCCGCTCTTATGTGTGTCATGCAAACATCATCCATGTTCAGATGATCGGCGGCGGAGGTATCTCCAACTGCAATAATTGTCGAATCTTCTTCAGTAGGCTTCTCAACCAACACTGCAGTTACCACATTATTTGAGTCACTATCTAGGCTGACTAAAAAACATGTCAATTTTGGGCAATTTTTGTTTACTATGTTCTCTTTTTTAGCGTTGTTTGTGTTTAAATGTACCACTGGGTTTCTTCTTTTCTATCCATAATTTTAGTTTTCTAATTTATTTAAACAATACAATATTAGATTGTGCTCGAGTAGGTAGGTACTCACTGTTCATTGACGACGTTAAAAGTAAAATAAAAGGAAAGAGAAACACAATGATACGCTAAAGTGTCGTTGAGGAATCCCCGGAAAAAAATATATCACCGTTAGTGTTACCACATTTAACGGTGGAGACCAAGAACGATCTCCTGCCCGCGGACCTGAATTAATGTACCTGCTGCAGGTGACTTGCATTTTTTCACGATATTTCGCGTTATACAATGAGCTGTAGCCGAAATCTATAGATTTGACACGATTTATTGACTTAACGGACATCAATATGAGTGGTAAAATCAAATAAAATTGAACCACTATATTGAGCAGTACAAAAAGGTTTATTAACATTAGCTTACTTACTCCTGATACAGCATTAATTTTTTAACCGTTCTCGAAAAAAAAATCTTAACTCGAATTCACAATAAAACGCACATCGATGAATAATAAAACGCACATATCACTATCCGTCAAAATGACAACACTGCCAACCTACAGATAGAATTTAGGGGTATTCCCTAGACATAACTTTTGAATTTCTCTCAACTGAGTTGTCATGATTAAAGTGGGGTTGCAACCTGTCATATTTATTTTGAAAATATGAGAAATTACCAAAAGTTCAGTTCGATGGAGATTTCTGGTAAGGATTCGAGGGCCCCCTGAGCTTGAGGGCCCCGGGGCACTGCCCCACCTAGCCCCTAGGTACTTACGCCACTGATTACCACTATTCTTTTCACTATTCACTATTCACCACTATTATATCACTGCAGCAGTGATATTAGCGAGAAAAAAGAATAGTAATCGCTCAACTTACGCATATTACAAGTTGTCGAGAGTTACGGAACAGGGGCAGTTTATTTTTTAAACATTACAGCCTTACTTATAAATGACTCTCAATTTGGAGACTGCTTAAGATTCTCCCTCTCACTATTTTATGTGATGGCACAATTTTAAAAACTAAAACTAAAAACAGTGATTGTCTTTTGACAGAAGTTGAGACGTTTCTAAGTAAGTCTTGGCAGATTATTTTGGCCGTCTTGCAAAGAAAACATTGCGCTATTATTCTATGTATCTATCTCGAGTTATTTCCGGTTTTATTAGTTATGTTTGTGTTGTTAAATAAATAAAGCTTGAGTTATTGACTCGGGTGTGAATAATTGAAATAACAGCTGTGTTTGTTTGCGATTTTTTGGTTCCGAATTCTACATGAACCTTTTTTATAGTTTCGCTATGTCTGCCTGTCTGTCTTTCCGCCCCTAACTAGAGCTCTAGATCGTAGACTAATAGTTTAGTCATGATGCCATTTGCCATGGTAATACATATCAGTGGCACCTACAAAGTATCGAAAAATGTAGGGTAGGTAGGCCTCTTTATGTAAAGTTGTTTTTTATATATTTCTACTCCATTGTGTGACATATCATTGGAAAGGTCTGGTAAAGATATTAAGAGATTATTTGACACATATATTTGTTTGATTAATGTGAAGCGTCAAAGTGGTAATTTTTGATAGAGGTCAGAGTTCCCCAAATACAGGCTAAACTACAGGTTGGAGATACCAGAAATGTTTTACCAGTTGATTATAAGATTAAATTACAAAGAAAATTATCATTATTCGATTTTAATCAACAGCATGATTTGCAAACCTTATAAACAGCTCTATGAAATTTCTTTGCTATGCTAATTACATTCAAGTCAAGTCAAGTCAAAAGATATTGTATTCGATACAATCACAAGGATCACTTTGAAACGTCTTACATACTAGGTGAATTTAGGTGCCAATTCAAGCCCGAGAAGAACTGGCAGGAAACACGTCCTGGTCCTAGCGCTTTTAACATGATCCATCTTATAACTACCTTAACTACGAAAAACTAATACAAGTAAGTTTATATATACATTTCAAATGTATCGGTTAACTGTCTGAGGTTAGAACAACATGAGGCTATTCATTCTTATCAATAATATAGTCATTTATATTATATTACGCTTCCTTGAATAAACTACCCTCTATGTAAGTTTTAAATTTCTTTATAGGTAGATTAGTTACATGTTCAGGAAGCTTATTATAGAAGCGCACTGTTTTAAATTGGTTTGGGACCACTAGGCATTCTTATCCATACCGTCTTCAGAACCTTTTACTGTGCATGCTCGCATGCGCTTGGCCAATATATTATTTGCAACTGGCTATGAATAGTAATTAGTATTCCGTATGTTACTGGTTGGAAACCCATCGCTGGAACTACGAAACTACTACGCATTTACTAACAAAGTTGAGGTTATTAAAAAGTAATTTGAAACGTACATTTGACAACCTCTGTAGCGCAGTAGGCTAAGGCCCAGCTGAGATGCAAAAGGTTGTGGTTTCGATTAACGCCGCTGACAAATGTTTGTATGATCTGCAAGTATTTGTCTCGGGTCTGGGTGTTTGCATAATATGTATGTATTTACAAAAAAAACGTATATAAGTACTATATGAGTCATGTGGTACCCATAACACAAGATCTGCTTACTTTGGGGCCAGATGATGCAGCTGTGTGAAATGTCACGATTTTTTTAAACTTTATAATTATTCTTATGTTTGTACTATGTAGATAGTATCTGTTTGCAACGCTGTGCTGCAAAACGATGTCAAAATGTATAATACGATACCAACTGTGTTTAATGGCGTGTTGTTGAATTTGATGAGTGCGATAACCACTTCTGGTTCGGAAGCTTAAGGTTCTGGATGTTTTTTTATTACATACCAGATGGCGATTATGGAACTTTTGACACAACCAATGTTTATCAGTTTCGATTAGCAATCGGCATAATTAATTAGTTTGAGTGTAATTAGAACCAGTTTTGACAAGATGGATTACTATTACGTACGTTCGGTTTCTATCTCAGAACAAATAAATATTAGACATGATGGCCGTGAATAACCTAAGTGAAGCCCAAAACCATTTCCCTCTGTGTATATCTACGCTTCCATGTAGACACATACAACAAAACTGTGCTCCTTTCTCTTAGTATATCTATAATTACTTGTACTATTCTCATGTCGTCACATGTAAAAAGTGTCACAGAATTTGTTGTTCGCGGTTCTCTGTTTTAATATATATTTGGTCTGAGGTTTCTATTTATATGACAGCATGTATGACAATCAACATCAACCTTCCGTAATACCAATTCATCTAATAGGTTGGGGAAAAAGTTTCTTCGCATTTTTTAAGAAAATTTCAAACATTATTTAATATAGTTTATTTACATTTAACTAAAGTATGTAGGTACCATTTTGTTCGATAACTTTTTGCCATCTTGTAGGTAGGAACATGATCCCATTGCTATAAAAATTTTGGGACTTCTGATCAAAACACCGCGACAAGTGGTTTTGGTAGTCCTCTCGTGATGTTAACCTGACACTGCCTAAAGAATTCTGAAGAGACCGAAACAGGTGGAAATCTGAAGGTGCAAGGTCAGGACTGGACCTTCAGGTCAAACAGGACTACGGCAGATGCATTAACACCTCCCAGCCAAACTCTCTTAATTTTTGCTGAGTGGCTAAAGATGTGTGAGGTCTAGCGTTATCATGATGAAAAACCACACCCCTTCTGTTGATTAATTCCGGCCGCTTGTTGGCAGTAGAGTTCAGAACCGATGGTCCTGGCTGGTGGTAACAGCTCATAATGAATAATGCCCTTCCAATCCCACCACACACACAGCATCACCTTGTTGCGAGTTAACCCGGGTTTCGCTACAGTCTGCGAAGCTTGACCGGCCTTTGACCACGACCTTTTTCGCACGTTCTTGTCGTACGTGATCCACTATTCATCACCAGTTATCAGCTTCTTCAAAAATGGTTCGGTTTCATTACCTCGTAATAAAGAATTACAAATGAGTACACGGTTCATTAGGTTTCCTTCAATGAGCTCGTGAGGTACCCAAATATCGAGCTTTTTTGTGTACCCAGTTTTTTTCAAATGCGCCAAAACTGTTTTGTGCTCAATTCCCAGTTTTTCAGCTACGTCGTAACTACTGATATACCGATCTTGCTCCACTTTTTCAAAAATGGCATCCATTTTATCCGTAAATAGGACGACCAAAGGATACCAAAACCAGCCAGATACAAATAGTATAGCCAAAGAGATTTTATTACAAGTTCATACATACTATAATGCGAAAAGACTTTTCCCCAACCTAATATATTAACTGCAAGCGATTAGTATCAAAGTTTTGATAGTATCAGAATGGAGAAAACAAAAGGGTCAAAATGTTACATTAAAATATACCTAACATTAAAGCGTAGACTACGTTTGTTAAATTAGTTTTTATTTCATGTGAATACATGCAGTAATACCGAAGTTATGACTGCGAGTAAGTTAAGACACTTTTTAAATTTTCGAGATTTCGCGCGCTCCCTGCGTGACGTCACGGCTGCGGTCATGAATGTTATTTTAAAATTATGATATCTCCTAAGATGTTGTGATTAATAACATATTTATTTGGATGAGGATTAATAAAATGTTGATAAAACTCCTTCGCAAATAATGCATTCATTTCGAACAAATTTGATTAAGTACCATATATAAAAGGTTATAGTGAGTCAATCTTAAAAGATAGACATTCGCTGTCACAGACATTTTTTTAGAACTTTTAAAGAGGAATAATTCCATCATGCATTATTTTTGCGTAACTTAAACCGTTTACGCAGCGCACGCAACGGAAGCTCTCAAAAAGGAATATTGTTTCCCGTTTTCGCAACATTTTCCATTGATGCTTCGCTCCTATTGGTCGGAGCGTGATGTTATAAAGCCTGAAGCCTTCCTCGATAAATTAACTATCCAAAACAAAAATAATTTTTCAAAACCATGATAGTTTTAGAAGTTATACCTACATACATACCTATTTCGAACTTCAAACTGAATGTGTGGTAGGTAGGTATATTCCATATTTCTATACCTACCTATACCTACTATATTTTGCGACCCGCCAACTACTGTAGGTTGAATAGTACGGTCTTAATACAATCATACTTACTTTATGGTATATCTACTTTTGACTTACAATATAATTTACATCTTGAAAGACTGTACGTTCGGGTCGTGCAAAATAACATTAAGTTATACACAAAAAAAGGGATTTAACCCACCGTTTTCCAACAAGAGATCAAAGTTAACTAATACCTATGCCATCATCAATAAACCTAAATATACCTACGTTTTTTATTAGAAGGTTGGATTAGCGTGTACCTATTCAAAAGGTTAAATTAAGGGCAATATCTATGCATATTTTTAGGGATATCGTTGTCAGAGGTAGGTAGTAGATTTAAAATAATATATAAAGAAATGCACAAGTAGGTAGGTATTAGACAACGATGAGTAGGTATAGGTACTCACATCAAAATGATCTTCACAGCAGAACCCAACAGATTTAGGTCCTATTGAATCAACTTTTCGTATAGCTCTCATCCACTCCAGAAACTTTTCGCGCGCGACAAAATAAGTTGTGACGTCATCGCATGATTGAGCGCCAACTGCGTTTTTAAATAATGCCGTATGAAAATGCACACTTTGATCTTCATTTTCTCAGCCATTTTCAAAGGTAGAAAAAAAGTAAAAACACAGTTAAGTATTCTTGTAATTTTTTTTAACATTACTTTTGCATTAAAAAAAAAAAGTTTGTCTTCTGCATTGTTGGAGGAAATTGCATGCCATTTAAAAACAAGAAGATGGAGTAACGTCACAAAGTCATAGTTAATAAACGAACATAGCAAAATTAACAGAGGTGGGAGGTAGGAGATGGGAGATGGGAGATGGGAGATGGGAGATGGGAGATGGGAGATGGGAGATGGGAGATGGGAGATCAGACAGAATTTCAGGCAGAGTGACGTCAGTGGAGAGGAAACTTCACTCACCTCAGCTTGCTGGAGTGGATTGATCACACCGATGAAGATTATTCAGACGATGGAGGATAGACAGTATCTCGTCCTCCATCGATAAAATAAAACGTGGGTAAAACCAAATATATCAAATGTTTCGTACAACCCACGAAAGATTTATAAGTGAAATACTCGTGTGTACATTTCATGTCCTGAAGTTAATCAGTCCATGGCGTGGCGGCACTGCACATGAAAAATTCAAAAAATAATTACATAGAAAGGCTTTTATTAGGCTTGGTGATTAAACGACCGGACTGAAATATTTATGCCTACTTCGTGATTGCACTGGTATCTACCATCTACCACGAGTTTATAATTCGTTCGGGGTATTGTTTTGATTCGTTGAACTTTCTAATCAATTGGACGATCTAGAATTAAAATTGATTGTCAGTCAGTGAATTATACCGGTGTTCACATTCGTTTTTTATCCTTAACGTCCTTAGATATAAAGGCCTCTTAACTTGAACACTGACTTGAGATTCACCCTGTCGCTGTTTTCACTTTGTTTTTGTCACTATCTATAGGTACCTCTATAAAAGAGCTTAACCTGACTGACAGATTCATCTTCGCCGAGCCGAAACCACTGAAGCTAAAAAGCTGAAATTTGGAAGGTAGGAAGGTAGCTTAGGATTTTTTTTAAATTGAATCCCTAAGGGGGTGAAAAGGGGTTGAAAACGAATGTATGAAACTTTTTAACGCGTAGTGCGATTTGCTTGAAACTAGATATGAATAAATAATATGCAAAATAAATGGACACATGTTCAAGGATTTTTCAAAATAACCCTAACAAAGGGGTAAAATGGGGTGTTAAAGTTTGTATAGGAACTTTTTAACGGATGGTGTGATTTCTTAGAAACTTGGTTTGGATACTTAAAATGCAAAATAAATGGACACGTGTTACAGGATTTTTCTAAAAAACTCTCATAAATGAGTAAAATGGGGTGTGAGTGTTTGCATTCTATGCATTTTTTTTAAAGGAATTGTAGTTTAAATCCTTCCCCAGGATGCAATTTATCTCCATGCCAAATTTTATTGATAAGTTTCAAGCCAATCATACCCACCACACATTAAAAAGTTTCTATACAAACATTCACCCCATTTTACTCTTTTATGAGAGTTATTTTGAAAAATCCTGAAACACGTGTCCATTTATTTAACATTTTAAGTATAGAAACCAAGTTTCTTTTTCGAACGCTGAAACAAGCGTTCGAAAAATTTATAGTAGTTTGCCAGCAGTGGTGTTTAGCAAATGTTCGTACAGCACGTGTCTATTGTTATTATAATACATACTTTTCATAATATAGAATTACAGTATTTTACAAGGTAGTGCTTTGTCCCACAAGGTAGCTTCGTACCTTAATTCTAGATATTCGAATGGGCTATTAATATAATAATGATTATAATTTCACTTGTGAAGTTCATTTAATCATATATTGTATAGCAGCAACAGCCACAGATAATCCGCAGCAAGATAATCCGCAGCACGAGCAATCACAGCATAGTCCGCTGCAGATCTTTGAATATTCTTTGAATCTATTTCTAGAGGAATAATAGGTTACAATGCCAAAATTCGGTGCAAAATAAATAAAGCAGATATAAATATATTTTTAAATTATTTGTTATTTATTTTTTCTTTCATGATATAAACACGTGATAGCTTCTATCCTAACTAATATTATAAATGCGAAAGTAACTCTGTCTGTCTGTCCCGTTTTTACGCCAAAACCACTGAACCAATTTTGGTGAATTTTGGTATAGAGATGAGACCTTGGAGAGAGATAAGCTATTTTTTTGTAGGTACCACGCGTGCGACGCCGCGGCTAGCAGCAAGTAGAATATATCAATAACAAGTGTCATCCTAATCTATTAAGTCATTATTGCGTTCTTGATTCAAATTCAGGTACAAAACTATTTAATTTAATTTAACATGGTTCACCTTGAACCGTATTACATGCTAAGTGAATTTACATGTCGATTCCCCCTAACCCAACTCCATGAAGCATACAAACATCCGAACCTCTAAATACCCCCAACATATAAATGTCCTATTCTACTAATATTATAGTCAAGTCAAGTCAAAAGGTATTTCACAAGGATACAATCATTAGGATCACCTTGAAACGTCTTACATACTAGTTGAATTTAGGTGCCAATTCCTCCTAATCCAAGTCAGAAAAGAACTGGCAAGAAACTTGTCCTAGTCCTAGGTCTTATAAATGTATTAATCAGGTTAAGAATCGCGAGATATAATGTAGAAATTCCAGATAGCGCGTTCTAATTTTTCCTGTGGCGCCATCTAGCTTATAATATTAGGACAGGTGAAGATTATCTTATGAATTCCAAACTACGTAGACAAAGCGTGCCTCAACTAAACATAACACTCGGTGTCAAGTCGCAAGGTTCTCGAAGGAACTTAATTTCTGTATAACCTATTTAACCTCTCGAGTATCATTAAGCTGTATTCACATTACGCTTTTTATTTTCTTTCCCAGATTATATAATATCATCACTGAGAATGATATGGTTTTTCAAATTTTATTGACTGGCCGTTTAGTAGTCAGCCTTTTGCGCTGTAGGCTGAAATTGTTCTTCGTCCAGGACAAATATTAACGTAAGTGTTGGTTCTGTGTCTATGTGTATGAAACATTCAAAGTAAATTTATTAAAAATTGTATCAGTAGTCTTATAAATATTTTGTACGAACGAATTTTGATAAACACGAGTTTTACTTACGTATTATTTTGTCGATGGAGGCACCGACACTGTTTCGATTCATCTAGAGAACCTTCATCAGGGTGAGTTTGATTCGCAGTCCGCTCGTTGCCGCTCAAGTTCACGGTTCGCACACTACATATTTTGTACAAGTCTGTGATTTCATTTGTAAATTGGATTGGTTTCATCACTCATCTTAATAATAATAATAATTCATAAATAATGGCGGACAATGCACTCAACACTATCAAATCCCAAACTAAGCTTATCTTGTAATATGGTGACCAGATTACTGATAGAATACTTATTCATTTTTAAATATAAATGATACCTTATAACACCCAGACACGAAACAACACCTATGGTCATCACACAAATGATTGTCCTGGGAGGAAATTGAGCCCTTAATATACAGCGCAGGAGGCATATCTATTACCAACAAAGCTGACAAGCCAGTCATTTTGATTCCCAGGCTTAGTTTGGGTCTGGATGGGGTTGTGTGAAACGTCCAGTTTTATAATTTACGAGCTGCTGCCCGCGGCTTCGCACGCGCGGTACCTACATAAAAAGTAGCCTTGTCCTTTTCCAAGGTCACATTTATCTCAATACCAAAATTCATCAAAATCGGTTAAGCTGTTTAGGCGTGAAAACGTGACAGACAGACAGAGTTACTTTCGCATTTATAATATTATATAATATATAATATAATAGGGATTTGTCATAATTAATTATTTTGTTTTTAAAAGTGTGGCACAGTCATTGTGAAATATCAGTCATCTTGTTTTAACAGTGAATTGTCATGCAATATTTATTTATAAATGATTACTAGTCGAACACCTCGCGACTTCGAGTGCATAATGTCACTTAAAATAATGCACCAAAATAAGCCTCCAATGTATAAGCGTCTTATACAAGAAAGTTTTAAAATAGGTAATCAAATATCAGGCGACAAGTTTAGCGTCGCCCCGAGCGTTGAAAGAACCTCGCCTAGAGATTTTTGCATAAATTGTACAGTCAACTCGTAATTACGTTATCAATTAGACTTGTATTCAGTTTCTTGGGTTCGAGGCCTCTAGGTGATCTGTCACCTGAGTTATGTCACTTATACAAATGTAATTAGTAACTTGAGTATTAAAGTATTTTTTTTTATTGAAAGCAGATACTGAATTTTTCATTGTGTTTTTACCCGGCTGTCCAAAAGGGTTGTTATATTTTCAAAAATGTTTGTCTGTAAATAGTTATTGATTAAGGGGCTCCCATTTTTTCTCATTCTTTTATCTTAAAGATGAAGAGTAAGTACCCATTTTGAAGCTTACATTTTTGCGCTCGGTTAAGTTATGATTACCAAATATTATTTACTTGGCTTCTATTGGACCTACATTCTCCTTCGAAGCAATCGTCTTGCTTATATCGTAGTTCTAATCAAATAACTCCTCTCCCAACTCCATCCGATCAGGATTTGATGAGCATCCGGTGCTGACGTCACAACTTCCTAAGGCCAAGTTCACACAGTCGGGTCACGTCACGTTATCAAAGTAATTTACACCGCTCGCATGTTAACTTCATCTAACTTGGCGAAAGTTGCTTGATTAGGCGCGTGACAGGACTGCGACGCACTTGCTAATTATTTCGCCGGCTGTTGTGGACCCAGGTCTAGTTTAAGGCGTTAGAGGAAATATTAGTTGAATACCTCAGTAATAATTAGATATCAGAATTTTATTAAAAGTAAAAAAAGAAAAGTCCATATTTATTTAACCTTTTTTCGCATGGCTGAATTATACAAATAAATTTTCATCACGAATGCAAATCCGTTCAATATTTTTTGAGTTAATCGCGTTCACATACCGAAATACGCGGCGCCGGCGGGAGGACTTTAAATAGATAAATAATGCCGGATATTTCTCTTAGCATCATCTAGCTCCAAAGTAAGCAGAGCTTGTGTTATGGATATCACATGACTGAAACCTTTTTGTTAGAACATGCATAGAACAATACCCAGACCAAAACAAATACTTGCAGATCATACAATTTGTTCCGCGGCGGGAATCGAACTAGAAACATTCTGCATCTCAGGCAGGTCTTCGCCCACAGCGTCACAGAGGTTGTCAATTTATAATATGTTATAAATACATTATTTTAATGCAACAAAAGGTGGCTGTAAGGTGCGTTTTAATCTTTTCACCGCACTGGTTTGACATGACGATAAGAAGAAGTTGCAATGTAATGAAAGCTAGTGATCGTAGGTAATGTAATATATATGATATGTGATATATGATATAGTTTAATTATGCAATAATATAAAATATATTTGATACAGTTAAAAGGTACTAGGTAGGTGGTTAAAAAAATTACTGCTAGTGAGTCATAAACATAAGTAATTTATGTTGTTACTGTATAACGTGAATACCAACTAAACTATAGTTGGACCATTTCATACCACTAGTAGTGAAATAGACGACGCAGTGGGCTAATTGGGACGCAAAAAGTTGCGGGTTCGATCCCCGTCGCGGCACAAATGTTCGTATGTTCTGCAAGTATTTATCTCGGGTTTGGGTGTTTCTATGTATAATAATGTATGTATTTACAAAAAATATATATATAAGAAGTATATCAGTCATGTGGTACCCATAACACAAGCTCTGCTTACTTTGGGGCCAGATGATGTTGTGTGAAATGTCTGGCATTATTATTAATATTATTGGGTAACTTCTTGTAACTATTTACCACCAGTAGTGAGACTTGATTGTTATAAAGTCTAAGTGGTTTTTCTCTTCAGACTATGAGCAGGTTCGGTGTAAGCAGACGTGCTTGTAGAAACATTACTCCAGCGAGCATTCTGCCTACCTTCATTGCTCCATCTAGTTCTATGATGCGGTCAGCGTAGCCACAAGTTCTGAAATACGGGCCTGCTGTCTCTATAACTTTATTACTCCGAGGTCAAGATGTCATTGTTCGGGTTCATCTTTGTTGACGTTTCTGGTTAAAGACCGCTGCCCTCAGGGCTTTGTTGACGGCTCTCAATACAATTGATGTTGATTAGTTGAAGTTGTGATTGCGATTCTCCGTTTACTGTGTCCCCGCGTGGGAATACTAAATAGGTTTTATTATAGATGAAGTAATAGTCTCCACTGTGTTTTGAAGTTACTATTTCCACAAATTTTGTATGAGTCAGTAACTAATTCGGAAAACAGAGTTCATAAGAGTCACTATAGTTGCTATACGACTCTATTTGTTATACGTAATCCTACTACTATTAAAAATAGTAGAATAATAGATTATGTGATATGTGGATGTTTAAATGAATCATAGACAGAAATTAATTACCTATGTTGTTTCGCTAAACTTACTATGTTTTTTACTTTATACTTCATCCATAACTTTCTACAATGAACTATAAACAACAGATGATGCTGTGTAAAATGTCCAGGTTTATTTATATTATTTATTTATTTATATATTGTTCTCAGAAATAAATAATAAACGTTTTGTACAGAATAATCAATATATATTAAAGAAAAAGGTGAGAAAGTTACACCACTTATAACCCGAGAACCGCTGGACCAATTTGGATGAAAATTAAAATAAATATAGTTAGTTACTAAAATATAGCTAGTTGGTTTGACATTATCTAATTCGAAGTTATTAATTGAAGAATTTTATGTTAATGTGTAACTTTTAATTTTTTAGTTCATGTTTATTTATATTATCTAGGTCTGACAAATGCTATGATTATTTAAGTACTTATTCCAAATATATAAATAAATAAAAACTTGGATCAGGGTATAGGCTATATTTTATTCCCGAAAAACAACGGGAACGGGAACGGGGCGGGCGAAGCCGCGGGTGACCACTAGCACCATCTATCAACATTTATCCATTTATACAATATCTTTTAAATAGCTATCTTTTTTTAAATAGCGATATAAGTACTTTAATATTTTTTTGTGATTAACCGCCCAACGAAGTGGGCACGGGACAGCAAGAATACAATAATATAAAATACATGTAAAACAGTTGAGCTATCTATGAACCGTTTAAAACGATCTATAGATCTTCTTCATAAATATACTGAACTAGCTACTGCCTGCGGTTTCGTACGGGTGGTACCTACATAAAAAGTAACCTATGTCCGTCTCTAGGATACACCTAATCTGCTCATAAAATTTCAGCAAGTTTCAGATACGTTCAGCTGTTTAGCCGTGAAAAGGACAGAGAAAGAGATATAAACTCCATCAAATATTGTACTCGTATATTAGTATGGATCGACGTTTGACTGATGTGTTTGAGCTCATTTTAGTTGTGTTGAATAAATAATTAATATAGATGATGTCTCACAAACAATTAACAAACTAACCTAGTCATTTTATACTAAACTCTTTAAAACTATGAACTATATTTTCATAAAAATTAACTATAAAAAAAAACAGAGTTCAGTTCATTAACCTCGAGTAAAGTGACCAAAAGACTGACAATGTTACCTCATTATAACTAAGTAACTAAATAAATAAAACTACCGGAAATCTCGGTAAAATTAGTGCAGTTAAGAATCAAAATTTTAACTAATTTTAAAAATAAATAAATAACCCTGGACATTTTACACGGAATTATCTGGCCCCAAAGTAAGCAGAGCTTGTGTTATGGGTACCACTTGACTGATATACTACTTACATTTTTTTTTTGTAAATACATACGTGTTATACAGAGAAACACCCAGATACGTGACAAATACTTACAGATCATACAAACATTTGTCGGGAAATCAAACAATCAATAATAATATAAATAAATATATAATAGGTACGTATATGTGCGTGTAGCAGCTTACATGTTTTTTGTGATCCACGTCATTAGGATAGAACTTGGTATATACTCATAATTTAGTCTATGTCCTGGAACAGTACAAATGTTTGATTTTATGTAGGTATAGCATATGTGCAAAACTGTGTCCAGAAGCTAGTAGGTAATTTATATTTAGTACTAGCTGACCCGACAGACGTTATCCTGTCTTAACTATGAATATTGAATTTGAATTGGTATAATCTATAACTGTCAAATGACTGACGGTTATGTGAAACCCTATAAGGTTACATTAGAAAAGTAATATCGTCTTTGTTTTTTTTAAATTTTCTAATTTTCCTCGCAACTTCCTTATATTTTTCTTTTAAAGGAACCTTCTCACAATAACAAAAACAACAAAAAAGAATTAACAAATCGGTCTAGCCGTTCACGCGAGATGCCGTGACCAAAGGATATAGGGATTCATTTTTATGAATTTTAATTTTACTAGCAGGTGTCCGCAACTTCGTCTGCACAGGGTTAGTACTTCGAGTAGCTTATTTTCTTCTCGAAGATCCTATCTATCACCTCGCCCGCAGTGAGTCCCGCCCGCCTCATTCGCCCGCCGCCGGACAGCACCATGGTATCGCGCACTCGTTTGGTCATCGTCGTAACTATTAAAATATTTTTTTGTACAAATGATGTAGTGTGAAAAACGCAGATGGCTGAATTTTTTCCTACTTACTTGACATTTATCATTATATTTTGGACACTTCACACAATATCTTTATTAGCCGCTTGCAGAAGCGTGAATATTAAAACGTGAAGCAAAAACTTTGTTCCTCATTTTACGAAAATTGCGCGCACGAAATACTCCTCGTATGAAATTTCACTTACTTCTACATAGTATAAAACAAAGACGTCTGTCTATATGTATCTATCTGTAAGCATACATAAGGATCTATATGTATGCTTAAATCTTCTACGCAACGGTTTTTGATGCGGTTTTTAATAGATAGAGTGATTCAAGAGGAAGGTTTATATGAATAATACATGCATAATATGGTAGAGAAACACTGATAATTTTAGAGGTTTCAAATGTGATGTCGTAAATAAACACATTTGTGGTATGTTGTGCGAAGCCGCCCCGGCTTCGCACGGGTGCAATGGTTTATATAGAGAAGGGTCGCTAGTAGTTTATATAGAGAAGGAGTGCAGAATGCTATTTTTTTTTTAATTATGCATAAAAATATTTATATGACATAATTAATTAATGAATTATGGTCGAAATTTTACCGATAACTAGTTTGCTTAAACATATGTGATACAATTAGGTCTTAAAGTAGTTTGTCCATTATATGTCCTTCCGTATTCATTGGCATGCAAGTTTTATCCAAAGTTTTCTTAACCTAAATTTTAGCTTTAGTTTATTTTCTATATTAGAGTTAATAAACGAGGTAAAAATAAACAATGTCATGAAATGACTTAATAAATGAATGAATGAATGAATGAATAAATAATAGTAAATAGGTGAAAACATTTTAATAAGTTAATAATAATGTATACAGTTTAGATGTCCCTATAATTAAAACATTCATGAGAACTAATTCAACTCAGAATAATAAACAGTAGAGGTACACGTCGCATGGTCCGAATAAGTAGGCTTAGGTTAATAGTAGGATGACAGTATGTTATTATTATAAGTAGGTAGAATTACATTTTGGTACATTTTAAGTAGTGTCGTTTCCAATTATATGTAATCTATCTACCAAATTACAGTTCGTGAATAGTTACAGGTAGAAACACTATCAAATGTAGAAATTAATTTTATATTAAATGTTATTACAGAAAAATATGTAATAAATGACGTCAAGTCAAAGTCAAACGATACTTTATTCAATACAACCACAAGGATCACTTTGAAACGTCTTACATACTAGGTGAATTTAGGTGCCAATTCATCCTAACCCAAGCCCGAGAATTACTGGCAAGTAACTCGTCCTGGTCCTAGCGCTTTTTTGCATGATCCATCTTATAATACTACCTTCCTGAACAAAGTAAAACGAATACAAGTTAACTGTTAACTGTCTGAGGGCAATATCGAGTTTACCTCGTGATGGTGAACACTAAACTGCTAAATATCCCGTTTTGAGTGAAAATTATGTTGAAAACCATGATAGTTTTATAAGTAACTAGCAACCAGCCCCGGCTTCGCACGGGTGCAATACTGAAACTAAATATACTACAGAATGTCTTTATATACAGCGTTCACAGCTTTATTGTCATTGGACATTGTGGGTTATCCCTAAGAGATAGACATATTCCATTGTAGACTTTTTTGTAGTCCTTTTTAAGGTGTACAATACTGTAGTATATTATTTTGAACTATCTCGTAGGGTTTGCAATGTAAGCAAAAAAATGAGTTTACGACATCACATAGGAAATCTCTAAAAGTATCAGTTTTTCTCTACTATATTATGTATGTATGAAACATTCCTCTTGAATCACTCTATGTATTAAAAAAGACCACATCAAAATCCGTTGCGAAGTTTTAAAGATCTAAGCTTCTCGCTTCTCGTTTCTCGCTGTCTGTCTGTCCCTTTGTATATAGGGACAGACGGACAGCGAGAAGTGACTTTGTTTTATACTATGTAGTGATAATAATAATTGGCATGGATATATACTGATAATGTATAGTATGAAATAAGTCTGGATGGGAAAACTTGGATAATTATCCGTTCTTCGAAATGCAATGATTAAAACTTAAGCACTGGATAGGTTTGAGTTAAAAGAATAATTTTTAAAGTTTTCAAAGTGCTCTCCGGTCGGAATGTAAATTGGACCTGGAACCGACCGCCGCTCGGCAGAAAAACAACATCGTTATGCATTATGGAATTGTCCGGCGAGGTCTGTGTTCCACTGCACCTTGCCATTTGCACTTTTCAGTGCGGAATACGGGAAATGGCAGAAGAGAAGGACGTCCTATTTTATTTACATACCATGCTGCATACTGAAACGCATTTGATACCAACTCTAACGTTTAGGACTCCGTTATCTTTCGAAATTGTATCGGAAATAACAGAAACATTCTCTATAATCCTCAATATATAAAAATTTTAACTGGCCTGTCAGCTCAGTTGGTAGTAGCTCTGCCTTCTGCACTGTAGGTTGAGAGTTCAATTCCTTCTCAGGATAAACATTTGTGTGGTGAACATAGGTGTTTGTTCTGTGTCTGGGTGTTATAAAATATTATAAGTATGTATTTCAAACTTAATAAGTATTTTATCAGTCATCTTGTCACCATAATACAAAATCTGCTTAGTTTGGGGCTAGATAGTGTTGTGTGCAAGGTCCTCTAATATTTATTTTTTATTATGTATAATAATATAATAAAAAAATACTAGCGTAGTTTTAAAAGTAAGGGCAGTTCTTGTCATTTTAATGTCAACGCATAAAGATGGCAATATACACACGTTATATGAACTTATAAAATGTTGTTGAAGTAGACCCTCTTGCAAGATGTAATATGTAATTATTTTTTTTGAACAAGTGATGGCAACATCTTTTTTAATCGTTACAAGTCAAGTTTGATATTCGTGTAGAAATACGATTCGTACTACGTATATTGCGGTGCTACACCCTTTATCGGTGTCAGTGTGGTACAGCGGTCGACCAGATGGTTTCCACGGTTTATCGTGCTCTAGGGCCGCCAGCTGGTAGGATTGCCCGCCACGCAAGTCTTTACGATGTCTTTTGTCGGACTTACCAGCGTCAACGTACCACCTGTTTTCGAAACGAACGGTCTGATACGTGATGATAGTAAGAGGCCCGATAGTATGACTTTTGTCCCTTGGGAGATTGGTAGGCCATTAGTGTGGGATGCTACATGCGTAGACACCCTGGCTGGATCTCATCTGCGGGGACTTCCGTTAGAGCTGGTGCGGCAGCTGAATATGCCGAAGACCTCAAAAGGCTTGAATATGCCGATCTTGATAAGGCCTACATATTTGAGCATTTTGGAGTTGAGACCCTGGGCCCGTGGGGAACAAGAGCCCACCGCGTTTTCTAAATTATCTCACGGCGTCTGGTAGATACATTGCGTGACCCAAGAGCTAACTCCTATCTGGCTCAGCGTATTATCATTGCCATTAAACGTGGCAATGCCGCCAGTGTCTGGGGAACACTGTCCTCCAGTGATCTAGATCAGTTGAGCTATTTATAACGTTTCAAACGGTCCTTAGATAGCTCAACTGTTTCACATGAATTTTATATTATTTTGTACATCTCTGTAATTATTTTGGTAAATAAATGTGTACCTAAATATCATGATTATTGTTTTTTATGTTCTTTTTATCCCTATTTTACTATTTATCGGTGAAGGTTTTTGTAGTGAAAATATTATTTCGCTCGATAACTCGTATTTGTCAACAGTTTTCCTTATTCCCATTTCTAATACCGTGAAGCTGTAGCAAAAAAGATTTACCTATATTGTGTACGGCGCCTTGGGAATATCCCAGCATTCATAGGGATTCGCATCCTATTCGTGTAAGTTGAGATATTGACATCGGATTTACAGGCGCCGCGCCGATGACACAGAAATTGTCGTAGTACAGCAGTGAAGTCTCACTCACGAAAGCGATAAATCTATACGCAAATCCCATAAACATATATATAAACCAATTTTTGAACTTAAAGTTAGCTCTTGAAGGTTCAATTTGAATATGGCAATAATAACTGTCTTGAGACTACAATATAGGTTATCGGGTATGCAAAATCTGGGCTTTTATCTTCATAGTGATATGGTTTATTTTGCTTTGAATATCGTCTTATGTGATACATAGATGACAAGGTTGAAGCATTGTCGTTTATTTGGCGCGGGATGGTGAACCAGGCGTTTGTGTTGTTTGTTTATTGTTTGAGTTTCAGAAAGAAATAGAGAGGCACGTAACTTTACGATTCGTATCCCATATACCTCTGGGAATTGCACTAAATACTGTACGTCCTCGTATAGAGAACATATCATAGTGTTTTTGCACACCCAGCATTGATGTTGACGGAAAAATACTTTCGTATCTATACAGACTAGTGTAGAATGGCCGCACAGCTTGGTTGGTAGTATATATGTTTTTCTACGTATAATAATGTTTTTTCAAAAAATGATATAATTAAGTAGTATCTTGTCTTGTAGTAGTTAGTTGTATTTAGTCTTGTGGTACCTTTAACACAAGCTCTGCTAACTTTGGGGCTTAAAGTTGCTGTGTAAAATGTCTGATATTATATATTAATTTATTCGTTGTTCTAGGTTCAAGTTCAGTTTAATTTTTAACCGACCGACCGAATTCGTCGGTTTTTTTAATTTTTTTAATGTATGTTCACCGATTATTCAAAAACGGCTGAACCGATTTGGAAAATTATTTTTTGTTTGAAAGGGTATACTTCACAGGTGGTCCCATATAAATTTTATCAAAATCGGTCGAGCTGAAAAATCTACGAAAATCTAAAAATTGTATACATCGATTATGTTTTCATGTACTTCGATACCTCGCTGTCTCATTGGAGCGGTGCGTTTATTTGGCCTACCCTACGTTATATATATACAAAATACATCTACTTTCCACTAAAAATGTATTATAGGCTCAAATTTCATTCAATGAAGTCGGTTTCTTATTAGTTTTTAAAACGTAATTATATTATGATAAGTACAAGGTGTTGGTTCTATGTCTAGGTGTTGAACAGTAAATACGTTTGTATTTATAGGTATTCGTTCGTATTCTATCAGTACAAGCTGCCAAAAGAAGACTAGATGGTATTGTGGGAATTGTCCAGCAGTATTTATTTAATGGACAACTTGAATATTCCGTAGCTAGCTGCTACGCTGTAGCACAATTACTACGATAGATCAAAATATCTACAGTTTCTGAGTTTTTGTTTTCACACCAGTGCTGAGACTGTGGATCATAATCCTACTAATATTATAAATATGAAAGTGTATGTTACGTTTGGATGTTTGTATTTTTATATATCTTGTCTGTAACTCAATCTCTGCTATGCAACCTTTGGATGGACTGGACTATAAAAAACAGAGTAGGGGCTGGGTTGGTGTGGGTTTACATATATTTATATACCTACTTAATCTGTTTATAAACTGTAAATAAAATACTTATTCAAAATTCAAAAATTCAAAATTCAAAATAACTTTATTCATTACAATCACAAGGACCACTTTGAATCGTCTTCTTACATGCTAGTGAATCTAGGTGCCGGTTCCTCCAAACCCCAGTTCAAGAAGAATCCGGCAAGAAACTTGTCTGGTTTAACACTTTTTTGTAAGATCCTTGACAATTTTGTTACGGATGCCGAGTCGAGTTGGAGCAGATTCATCCCAAGCTTTTTTGTCTTCTAAATAATCAGATATTTTATAATATGCTTTAATAGACAGTTTATGTTTAATTACGTTTTTAAATTTGCCAATCGACAAATCTAACACGTCGCTTGGGACCTTGTTATAGAAGCGTACACATTGCCCTATAAAAGACTTATTAACTTTAGCGAGCCTAACAGTGGGAACAGCGAGTTTATCTTTATTTCTAGTGTTAATACTATGATTATCGCATTTTTTTTGAATAAATGAACATTTTTGTGCACGTACATTAAATTTTCGTATATATACTGACAAGGCACTGTCATAATATTAATTTCTTTAAACTTACTTTTAAGAATTTCTTAAAAATAATTGGGGCCCAGCCCATGTTATAAATTGCACAAACAGCCCTCTTCTGCAACACAAATATGGTGTTAATATCAGCAGCACTCCCCCACAACAGAATGCCATAAGACATAATGCTATGAAAGTAGCTGAAGTAAACGAGTCTAGCGGTATCTACGTCGGTAAAATTACGGATCTGTTTAACAGCGTATGCCGCAGAGCTGAGTCTCTTCGACAATTTACCTATGTGCGGGCCTCATTGCAGCTTATTATCTAAAGTAATGCCAATGAACACTGTGGTGTTGACGAGATCTATCTTTTCGTTTTTAATTTTTACATTAGCATTCACCTGTTTAACTTTGGGCAGTATAAAACGAATGCATTTCGTTTTTTTCTCGTTAAGTAATAATTGTTTACATTAAACCATGTTACAACTTTAGAGATTGCATTGTTTACATCGTCAAGATTAGTAAGTCGTCGCTTTAATTTAAATAAAAGTGACGTAATCAGCAAACAGCAAACAGTACAATCTCGTGATCATCCTTTACAAGTTTAGGTAGATCATTTATATAAATTAAAAACAAGAATGGCCCGAGTATTGATCCTTGTGGTACACCCATTTTTAACATTGACCCCGGAGAACGCTTTCCATTTACATCTACTCGTTGTGTTCGGTCAGTTAAGTAGGATGTGAGAAGCTTAAGTGAAACTCCCTTAACACCATAGTGGTGTAGTTTGCTGATTAGAGTTTCATGGTGAACGCAATCAAAAGCTTTCGACAGATCACAAAAAATACCTAAGGCATCGCGTGATTCCTCCCAGATATCAAAAATATGTGTTATTAACTCAACACCGGCATCAGTCGTTGAGCGTCCCTTTATAATCCGAATTGTTTACTGTCTAGTAAATTGTTGGTATTAAAATGCCGTTGCCGTTGCCGTTGCCGTATATAAAAAAATACATATATGGACAAGTTAGAGCGATAGTTTGTGACTAGGAATAGTATCATCATAATCATAACAGCCTTTATAAAGACCACTGCTGAACATAGGCCTCCCCAATAGATTTCCAGGAAGAACGATTTTGAGCCCTCTCCATCCACCGACTTCCTGCGATCTTTACAATGTCGTCAGTCCATCGGGTGAGGGGTCGTCCTACGCTTCGTTTTCCTGTCCTTGGTCGCCATTCGAGAACTTTTATTCCCCAACGGTTATCAGTTCTGCGAGCTATATGGCCTGCTCATTGCCACTTCAACTTGCACATTTTGAGTGCTATGTCGGAGACTTTGGTTCTTCTACGGATTTCCTCGTTGCGGATTTTATCACGTAGTGAAACACCCAACATAGTTCTCTCCATAGCACGTTGCGCGACTCTGAGCTTGTGTATGAGGCCAATAGTTAGCGACCAAGTCTCAGTTCCATATGTCATCACTGGCAACACGCACTGATTATAGACTTTCGTCTTGAGGCTCTGCGGTATCTGTGACGAGAAGATGTGCCATAGTTTCCCGAACGCTGCCCATCCGAGTTGGATTCGTCGGCTGACCTCTTTGTTGAAGTTGGACTTGCCTAGTTGAATCGTTTGACCCAAATAGACATAATGGTCTACAACTTCGATAATATCGTTCCCAATATGTACCGGTACGGGTGCAACATGAGCATTTGACATGATTTTTGTCTTGCTCATGTTCATTTGAGGACCCACCTGTTGCGACACGATATTAAGGTCGCTGAGCATTGTGCCAAGGTCTTCCAGAGATTCTGCCATGAGGACTATATCGTCGGCAAATCGAAGGTGAGTGATGTGTTCGCCATTGATGTTGATACCATGTCTATGCCAGTACAAGAGCTTGAAAATATCCTCCAATGCAGAGGTGAACAGTTTCGGAGAAATAACATCTCCCTGTCTCACCCCTTTATGCAATGGGATTGGATTCGTGCTCTGGTCCTGGAGTCGGATAGACATGGTGGCGTTACTGTACAGACATTTCAACACTTCGATATACCGATAGTCGATTTGGCACCGCTGGAGTGACCGCAACACTGCCCAGGTTTCGACAGAATCAAAGGCAGAATTTCTCATAGTCCACAAACGCCAAACAAAGTGGCTGGTTATACTCTTCGGTCTTCTGTATAACCTGCCAGAGCGTATGGATCTGGTCTATGGTGTTAAAGCCTTTTCGGAACCCGGCTTGTTCGGGAAGCTGGAAGTCGTCAAACCTACGAGCGAGACGATTAGTAATTACTCTCGAAAACAGCTTATAGACATGGCTCAACAGCGAGATGGGCCTGTAATTTTTTAAGAGGGTGTTATCCCCTTTCTTAAAGAACAGTACCACCATGCTCCTGTTCCACGCCTCTGGCGTAGTTCCCTCGAGGATGACGGAGTTGAACAGCTTCTGGAGGACCTTAAGTTCCACCCGCTCTCAGAATCTCTATCGTTATTCCGTATTCCCCCGGTGCCTTGTTGTTCATAAGCTGCTTGAGAGCCGTTCGAATCTCATATAGGCTGACGTCCGGAATGTCTTCAGTGTAGTGTCGGGTTAGGCGGGCTCTTGCATCGCTATTCTTGCTTGTAGTAGGACTTTGCGATGAGGTGTATAGTTGTCCATAGAACTTCTCGAGCTCTCGTAAAATTTCTGGCTTCGAGGAAACGACACTGCCACTATCGGTCTTCAGCTTTGTCAACAGACATTGCCCAATAGACAGATCTCTCGCGAACACTTTGGAACCTTGGTTGCGCTCTATTGCGTTCTTAATACTACACGTATTAAAGAGACGCAAATCCCCCATCACAACCGTAAAGTGTGTTTTCGAGGCTTGCATGGCATTTGAAATGTCATCATACATAGTCTCCACTTCATCGTCTGGACGTTTCGAGTGAGGTGCGTACACCTGTATGACCTTAAGCGAATACCGTTTGGTTATTCTGAGTATAAGGTATACCACCCTGCTCGACACGCTTTCGATTACTATGTTGTTAACGAGGGATTTGTGGACGAGAAATCCGACACCGTGCTGAGAAAGTTGATCGCCCTCCCTGTAGTAGAATAAGTTAACGGAATTTTGGATTATCGTGTCCTCTCCCTCTCTTCGGACTTCTGATAACCCCATAATATCCCAGTGCAACTTATTTACTACTTCTTCTAGCTCTATCAACTTCTCGTCGGTCCTCAGTGTGCTTGCGTTGTATGTTGCCAGGGCCGGGGGTCGTTGGGATTGGTAGCTGGACCTCTGCCGGAGATTCTTCGCACCCCCTGTTCCGTCGTTACCATGGCCGCCACCTATGCCAGGAATAGTGGAACTGCCGGGAACTGGGGGCCGTCTTCTAGTTGTGTTCATCATATGGGGGGTTTTGCCATAGTCACCACGCTTGGCAGACGGATTGGTGACCGCAGATTCAGTATATTGTGCTCGGGGGGTGTTGCTACCCAATCCCCCGGTGTGTGTTCCCTTAGTCGCCTTTTACGACATCCACGGGAGATGGAGGGGTCCTATTCTATGCTGGAACCACCACGGTAATGCCGGAACCACCACGGAATAGTATATAGGTGTATTTTATGTAAAGCTATTAATTATAATATATTATATACTAGCTGACCTGGCTATATAAACTAGCTCAGTGGTACTAATATGTTGAACCAATATACGCGTACTCAACTTATATAGCAAAAGGTGTTGAAGTTAACGTACACTGCCATCTGTTAGAAACTTATAGAACTTATTGTAAATTATGTCAGACATGAGGTACCCATATCACAAGCTATGCTTACTTTGGGGCCAGATGATGTTGTGTGAAATGTCCAGTAATATAAATATGTTTGTTTGTTTGTTTTTTAATTTTAATAAATAACACACAGTAAGCAGTTCTTCTTTATATATTCTTTTATAACATATATATAACTTTACTGTACGTGTGTATGTCACTGAACTCTTCCTTAACGGCTGGATGGCAGATTTGAATGAATTTTTTTGTATGTTACCCAAACGGTGGCGCCCTGGATGGTTAAGATTCACCAACCAGCCCGGCAGATGGCGCTGCATTCGGTACAATTAGATATTTTTTTTTTAAACGTGCGAACGTGCGGACGAAGTCGCGAACGGGACAGCTAGTAAAGATATAAATATTAATGATAATATTTTCTCTTGCACTATGCACAGTCTTGTTCACCACACAAGGAACCTGAAGTTCCGACATTAAGATAAGACAAATTGTTCTTTTCTATATTACAAATGGATATTTAATGTCTTAGATACGTTCCGACGGATATCTTCTTTGTAATTAAATCTTCCTTTGATAAACTGTAGCTTGTTTCATTTGGAAATACTTTTATTTGATGTTTCACCTACATTAATGTAGTATGTTAGATTCAAAGCGATCCTTGTGATTATATCAAACAAAACAATTTTAGGTTAAAAAAAATCATTTTTAAATTAAATAAAGACGGACATTTAACAGCAGATGATGCTGTTAAATGCCCAAAAGGAAGCAGAGCTTGTGTTATGGGTACCACATGACTGATATACTATACTAGCTTCTGCCCGCGGATTCACACGCAAAGTACATACATAAAAAGTAGCCTATGAACGTTCCTAAGATACAATCTATATCTATAGCAAATTTGATCGATACAAAAAAATATATGTTGATCCAATCGCTTCCAAACTTCACAGAATCTCCCGCTAGGCCAATCTGAAGATTTCCTAAAAAAATATCCAAATCGGTTCAACCGTTTCGGAGTCTATAGGGAACATACATGCATACACACTTCGTCTTTTATATATACAATATACAGATAGATATATATTTTTTTATAAACTGGCACAGCGTTTTTACTTTTTTTTGATCACGCAGTTTGTTAGTACTCGTATTTAAAAGATATACCAAAGAATATATATAAAATAATACTTTAATACATGTTTTTCTCTGACCTCTAGTTTATAGCGGCGTTTTAACATTAGTAGTTAACCGACAGCAATAAAGGCCCAGTTAGTGCACGTAAACCAAACAAATTAAGGCGGTTATTCAAACAACCGCAAAAAGTTAAGTCGACGAGCGAATAAAAAGGTTTAGTGAACATTTGCAGTTTTACGGTAGAGCCCCTTAAGCTATTTTTCCAGTAACCGACACGATATTTTGTAGATAAATTCAGGCTCTGATTATGTTTCGCCGGGCTAACTGAAATATCGTATTGCAAAAAAGTCAGAAATACACATCTA
Organism: Lampropteryx suffumata; assembly: GCA_948098915.1. NCBI lineage: Eukaryota > Metazoa > Arthropoda > Insecta > Lepidoptera > Geometridae > Lampropteryx > Lampropteryx suffumata. The sequence goes on from OX402551.1 coordinate 1,873,692, forward strand.
TACATCGATGATATTTTTGTGTACTTCGATACTTTGCTGTCTCATTGGAGCAGTGCGTTTATTTGGCCTACCCATATTATACAAAACACATCTATACAAAACACATATACAAAATACACCTACTTTCCACTAAAAATGTATTATAGGCTCAAATATCATTCAATGAAGTCGGTTTCTTTTTAGTTTTTAAAACGTAATTATTAAGTATTCCTAATGGCATTTTAATCAATATATTTTGATTTTTTAGCACAAGTGAAGACAATTTAATTTTGAGTGTATGTTTTTTTATGATTTGTACCTGAAGGATTCTAAAAAAAATACAGGCGGCCATTACGCGATGACGATGTTTAGAATAGATACGATTGATTACAAATTTGTTTCGATATTCTAACAAAAAAGCAACTTGAGAAATTGTCATCAAGACAGATGTCATTATAGGTAGTAGAAGAAGAACATTTAGTCATGTTAGAAAGCATGATAAACATGTCGTTTTCCTCGTCCTTTTTAAATGTTTACACTCCCTAGTCTCCCTCTCGACTCTCCCTTATAAAAATGAAATATTAAATTCACTGTATTTAACCGACTTTTTAACCGACTTTATCAAAAAGGAGGAGGTTCTCAATTCGTCGGAATCTTTTTTTTTTTTTGTATGTTCACCGATTACTCAAAAACGGCTGAACCGATTTGGAAAATTCTTTTTTTGTTAGAAAGGGCATACGTCACAGGTGGTTCCATATAAATTTTATCAAAATCGGTCGAGCTGAAAAATCAACGTATATCTAAAAATTGTATACATCGATGATGTTTTCATGCATTTCGATACCTCGCTGTCTCATTGGAGCGGTGCGTTTATTTGGCCTACCCATATTATATTTATACAAAATACATCTACTTTCCACTAAAAATGTATTATAAGCTCAAATTTCCTTCAATGAAGTCGGTTTCTTTTTAGTTTTTAAAACGTAATTACTTACTATATAGATAACTATGTTGTATTATTATTACATATATTATTTTACCATCATAGTTATTTAATTATAAAATCATAAACAAATCACAAAAATCAGACCTCAAGATTTGCCAGAGAGCTATGGAGCGTAGTGTTTTGGGAATTAAAAGAACCGATAGGGTCCGAAATAGGGTCGTTTCCGACTGCACTCAGTGGGTGCCCGATAGTCGGAGACGACGCGACAGACCCAGGAAAAGATGGCAAGACGATCGAGATGCATTCGAGCCAAATTGGAAAACTGTGGCCTTGGAGCGCAAAGAGTGGAAGGTAATGGGGGAGACCTTTGCCCAGCAGTGGGACACTATAGGTTTAAGAAAATAAAAAGTTATATAATTAATTTTGAGTTGTTTTTCCTTTTCAAATAGTATAGATTTGTAGTCACAAAATATCCAATCACCGGTCACAAATTTACAAATACTGACCTGTGTTTTTGTTTGTTACTTTCGTTTTTCAGTGAATAGTCTAGTCCTGGCCAATAATACCGGGTAGTGTAAAACATCTCTAAGGCAGTAAATTTTGGGAGTTTGGATGTGTGCCCACGGCTTCCGTTCTACATAATTCTTATTGCGTTGGTTACACGGCTTTGGCATTCGTTGTTTATTTATGCGTATCTTGATGTAAATAATGAGTGGAATGATATAATTTATGGTTCATATAAATATTTGCAAGTCTAAAGATTCAACTTCTTTTGTGATACATTTGTAATAATCTTATCTTTTGTATTAACTGGTATTACAAATAACTGGCAAAACGTTGTGGGTTCGACTCCCCTGTGGCACAAAATGTATGTATGATCTGCAAAAAATTGTTTAGAGTCTTGGTGTTTTACTATAAGGTAAATAAATAAATAAATAATGCCGGATATTTCACACAGCGTCATCTAGCCCAAAAGTATGCAGCGCTTGTGTTATGGGTACCAGATGACTAGTTAGTATGTATTTAAGGTTTCTAACCTAAATACATACACACAGACTGAAGAATGGACAATAAAGTGATCCTAATAAGGCATATTTTTTCCTTTGAGGTACATAAAATCCATAAAACAAGTATTTTGTAATATTTTTCATTTTCGAATATTATATCATTAACAAACATTAAAGTACTTAAAAAAAAAAAAGAATCTGTGAATAGCGAAATCATTGTTTTAACAAATATAATTACCTTATGAGGGTCAAAGAAAGTCACCTCAAAGTTGTATAATTCAGGTCCATTGTCTGAGCTTTTTCATAAAACTTTTCTTTTACAAACAAATATATCTTATTTGCCTTTTTCAATTCCCGTTTCTAACAAGTCGTACTTTACCTAATTATGAAACCTAATTATTAAGACAGTTGAAATAGTATTCCATGTTATTAAGTATCAAAAGTTAGTATTTAAAAAAAAATAAGTATTCTGTCAGATGACTGACAGAATACTGTCAGTCTGTTATCAGTCATCATTATTCAAGCTTTGGGGCAAGACGGTGTTGTGTGCGTTGTCCACGAACATTTTGTATGTTTTTTATGTGTACCTATTAAATATATAAACCAAGATTGGAAAACGTATTTTAGTTAGATAATTGATTCAGGCGTGACTGCAGATATCCATTACGGATTTTGCAGATTTCAGAGGTGCCTGGATGATGTGCGCTTACTTTTTACTAACGCTTTGCATGGATATTCAATTACGGGCGTGAGGGAGGTGCATGCGTCTGCATCGTGTCTAACTCATTACTTTAAGAATCGATTTGCAGAATAGTACCTACTAAATATTTGTCTACCTGTGCAATCTAATGCTTTTAAGTGTTTTCAGATGTCTGCCCGAGCCCTGGCCCGTGTGATACCTAGTTCAAAAGCACCCTATATTATGCCAGGTCTAAACCTTTATCAATATGGAGCTTAATCGAAATCTGCTTAGATTTTATTGCGTGCTTGAGTAACAAACCCACAGAAACATTAACATTTATTATATTTCGTAGTAATAAGATTCAGTAATACTTAGTTATCGAATTTACACTCAAAGTTATAATTATCAATCATTAATAACCAAACATTAATCATTAATATTTGAAACCTAATTATTCAATAATCGATTATCCATTAGGTTTACTAGTAGATCAATCATTACAGTAACTCGATTAAAACACTCAATGATTACTTGAGGAACACTTACTAGTAATTGAGGTTTAAAGTGATTGGATTGAGCGAAATCTAAAATCAATAGCGTAACGTAACGTAATAACGTAATTATATTCATGATGTTACTCATGTGTTTTTGTATAAACTCGTTATTTTTTTTTATAAATTAGCCAAGCGCAAGTGAAGCGAAGGCTTCTGAAGTCAATAAGGAAATAAATGACTAGTTGTCAGTTTCCAAACCCAACCATACAATTAAATATCAAACAAAATTGTATAATTTTGTATAGAGCATTCATGATTGGGGGGCACTAGATAGTCTGAGAGGCAGGGCATGGCAAAACTATAAGTGGTAGTGTTTTTACATAATCAAAAAAATATATAAGCATTCTGCATTCCTTCTCTATATAAACTATAAGTGTGCGAAATTTCATATTCCTCCGTCCGCGGAATTTTTGTAAAAAGGAATACAAAGTTTTTGCTTCACGTATTAATATAATAATAATACATAAACCTGTGTTTTCACTTATAAAAGAGTTGCTGATCTTGAAATAGCGGAACGGTAAATATTATCAATAACATTATTGATCAAGTCACCTTTCAAACAAAAACACTACACCATCGGTTCATCCGTTTGGGAGATACAATGTCACGGACAGACACACATACAGATTACAGTCTGCCTGTGTTTGTAACGTAATTTCACTCTAAGTGCATTTGGATATATCAATCCATGGTTTTACGTAGTATGAAAATAACTTAACTTAATGAATTAACCAAGAAAAACAAAATAATGAAAAAAAATAGCCTACTCAACCTATGCATTCTCAGTTATAAAAACAATCTCTCCTCCATTTTCCAGATGACAGAATCAACTATGAAATCCTCTCCTAGGAACAAAGGAACTAATATTTTTCCTAGATTTATAATTTTCTAGTGCACTTTCAAGAGGAGTGATGATCGCTTTTTCAATTTAACTTATCCTCGCTACCGGCACCGACGTTCTTCGCTCTACATAGTACAGTGTATAGTTATGTATACTTGGGAAACTAAAGCCAGGCTCAAATAGCTCAAGAGCTTTAATAATAGCTCTTTTTCGGTAAGCTCATGTGATGTTATTTAAAGTTTCTGAGAGCAGTCTCCAAATAGTATAAACTTATAAAATAAACGAAAATAAGTGCCCCGTTTAAGAACTAAATTCAAACTGATATCTTAACAAAGTGTATTTGGTTTATTGACAGTGTTTAATTTTTAACTGAATTAAAATCTATGCTTAGTTGTCGATCTGAGTTCGAGTTTTCTTCTGAAATACGGGTCTGAAATCATATCACCAATACCTAACTATTTTTTTTGCAAAGACTTGCTTCTTGTCTTTTCTAGCGTGTCATTAGTTATTTCGAATCAGTGTGGTGAAAGGATTAAAGTGCGCCTTAGAGGCTCCTTTCGTGCACTTCGCTCATATCTTCGAACTCTTAGGTTCTTCGATATGCCATAAATACATTCGCATGTCATAAATATTATATATGTAAATGTTTATTATTCTGTACAGAAATGTACAGAATAATATAAAAAAAACATGTGAAACAGTTGAGCTATCTAAGTACCGTTATATATATTATATATAATGCCTCAGAGGCAGACCACAATATACTAAGTCTACCAATTCATAAATCATGACAGGTTTTTATCCATGTGATGTAGCTAGATATTTATATCGAAAACGGGCGTTGGAGAACCATCACCCGATTTTCCAAATCAATGCAATCTGAGATTCTGAGAGTTAATACGTGTTTCCAAGGCGAGTGTGCTCGACTCGAGCAGCGCTGAATGCAAGGCATGGTTTTGAATATACCTAGATACCTTCAGAGGTATTCCCAGGTAGGCATACCTACTAAGGTATACTCTACATTAGTTTAATGTTATTTGATCGCTAGCGTAGATTTTCATGGTTAACCATTTGTTCCTTTGAAGATCAATTTGTGGTAGCTACCAACTGTGGTAGGGGGGGGGGGGGGTTATTTCTTACAAAAAGAGCTACTTCGATAATATATAGCGACGGAAGTGTTAATATTTTGTGCTTTGTGAATAAAGGTCTACAGCTATCAGTCATATGTATTCTGAACATGGCTTGCATACAACGTTTTTGCGCTTTAAAGATAATGTCTTTATCCGTAGAATTCCCCCAAAAAATTATTCCGAATCTCAGTATCGATTCAACCAAGCCGTAGTATGCTACAATTATAGTGTCAATATTAAGGGTTAGGGATAATCTGAATAGCGCGTATGCCGAACTACTAATCCTCTTGGTTATGTATTCAATATGGGTTTTCCATTTTAATTTGTCATCTATTTGTAAACCTAGAAATTTTATGGAGTCAGTGTTTTCTATTATATTATTTTGAATTATTAAATTAATGTTGGGCTTTTTTTTTAATTGATTAAAATGCATTATCGTCGTTTTTTTAAGGTTTATTTTTAAGTTATTGTCATCAAGCCAATTAATAATAGAGGTTAGTGATTGATTAATGTCAGATTCATAATTTTTATTTTCATTACATTTGATTGTGATAGAGCTGTCATCGGCAAATAGTGTCATATGTTGATTTATTTTATTGATAATTAATGGGAGATCGTTTATGTATATTATAAAAAGTAGCGGACCAAGTACGCTTCCTTGGGGAACGCCATATTGAATTATACGTTCATTAGATTTATAGGTGACATCAAACTTGGTCTTAAAGTTAAAACGTGTAATTTCTGTTACTTGTTTCAGATCTCTTAGGTATGAGGCAATTAAATTTAACACGTTTCCTCTAATACCATATGCTTCTAATTTACTACATAGAGTACTGTGATCTACATAGTCGAAGGCTTGCGTCATATCACAAAATATGGTGCAAACAGGAGTTCTGTTATCAACTTGGCAGATAACGTTTTTGAGGAAATCGTATATTGCCATATTAATGGTTTTATTTCGACGAAAACCCTTCTGCTCACTACACAATATATTGTTTTTTTCCAAATAGTCATTAATTTCATTGTAATAGTACTTCTCAAATATTTTTGCGAATATGGATATAAGGGCAATTGGTCTGTAGAACTCCATTCGTTCCTTATCTTCTTTTTTAAATATTGGTTTCACTATTGTCAATTTTAAATCTTGGGGGAATGTACCTGTTTCTATGCTGAGATTGATTATGAAACAAAGGTGAGCGCTAATATATTTATTTACAGCTTTTATTATTTTTGTTATTACACCGTCAGATCCTACACTATTTGTGTTCTTTAAATTGTTTATAATTTTGAATACATGGTGCGGCAAACATGGCGCCATAAACATTGATCCCATACGATTACGTATATTAGCTGTCACTCTTCTCCTGCCTGCATCAGTAACTGGTTTAACTTTGTCAATAAAATAATTGTTAAATAAATTTACTATATCTGCAGCGTCAGTAATATACTCATTATCGTCATTTTTAATTTTTAATATTGATTCGTTTGGTTTATTATAGCGTGTTTTATTGATTATTTCCCATGATGTCTTAGATTTGTTAATAGAAGAATTTATTTTATGTATATTTTGTGCTTTTTGTGTGAGTGATATAATTTTTTTAAATCTTTTGTTATATTCATTATATTTTAGTTTGTTTTTGTTAGTAGGGTTTATTCTAAGGTTCCAAAGTAAATGTCTTTTCCGTTTGCTACATAGCTTTATGCCGCGTGACATCCATTTAGGTTTTTTTATTATATTTATTATGGTTTTTTCTTTTGGGAAACAGAGTTCATAAAAAAGTATAAATTCGTTAATGAAATGAGAATATGCAATAGATGCGTCATTTGAGTTGTACATTTCAGTAAAAGATAATTTTTTCAAACACATTTTGAATTTTTGAATATTTGCTTGACTGTAATCTTTAACATGTTTGTACCAAAACTTTAATTTAAATAATTTTTTGACTGGTATTTTATAATTTGAGCCGTGTGATCTGATAGCCCAAAATCAAACATTTCTGCCTTACATTTCCTTTTATATGATTATAACGAATGCCACCTTCCGCAAGTTAGGCAAATCTTTATTGAGGCGTCGATAATGCGGTTTCACTGAATAGCTTTATCTTGTATAAAAACTACTAAAAGATCAAGTAGAAACACCTCTTGGTCAACACCTAACAACAGAACAAAATTCGCACAAAGATCTCTTATTTTTTTAGCGCCGCTCCTGTACACCAGAGCCTATAAAGAACATGACATTCTTCACTGTCTCAAAGGACAATGTAAGCGTCTAGTTAAAGGATGGTTGTATGCTTTCAATTACACGGAAACTGAAAATCTCATAAGCGTAGTAGTATAAAATCTACGTTCAGATTAGTAGATCTTACCTAATTATTGACTAAATGTTTAACTATGTATTACCAACCTATTTACAGTTATGCATTCCACATTATTTATGGAATAACATGCATGAATAGCATAACGAAATCGATGAAATACTTGAATTAAATAGATTGAGAATTAAATTAAAACCAATATAGATATCATTACATAGTATAAAACAAAGTCGCTTTCCGCTGTCTGTCTGTCGCGTTGTATACTTAGATCTTTAAAACTGCGCAACGGATTTTGATGCGGTTTTTTTAATAGATAAAGTGATTCAAGGGAAGGTTTATATGTACAATACATTCATAATATAGTAGAGAAACACTGATAATTTTGGAGGTTTTTAATGTGATGTCGTAAATAAACACATTTTTTTGCGCTTACATTGCAAGCGCTGGCTAAACCCTACGAGATAGATCAAAATAATGTACTACAGTATTGTACACCTTAAAAAGGTCTACAAAAAAGCCCGTGATGGTATATGTCTATCTCTTAGGGTTAACCCACAATACCCATTTGTATCCTTTACTTATTACGAGAAATAATGGTTTATTTTTGAAGCGATTTTAAGCAAAACAGCATTAATTATTATCCAATTAAGTACCTTAAATACATTGTGCATTTAATAGAGATCAATATGGCCCTTTACAGCACATAAATTCAATGAATATTTTCGAAGATATTACAGATTTAAAATCATTATTACATAGTATAAAACAAAGTCGCTTCCCGCTGTCTGTTGTATGCTTAGATCTTTAAAACTACGCAACGGATTTTGATGAGAGTTTTTTTAATAGATAGAGTGATTTAAGAGAAAGGTTTATATATATAATACATGCATAATATAGTAGAGAAACACTGATCATTTTAGAGGTTTCTAATGTGATGTCGTAAATAAACACATTTTTTTGCTTATGTTTTGCTTATGTTGGCTGAACTCTATGAGATAGATCAAAATAATGTACTACAGTATTGTACACCTTAAAAAGGTCTACAAAAAAGTCCGCGATGGTATATATCTATCTCTTTGATAACGTTGTATATAAAGACATTCTGTAGTATATTTAGCATTGGCATGCACCCGTGCGAAGCCGGGGCGGGTCGCTAGTTATATATAAATGAATAAAATAATAAAAAAAATAAAACAAATATAAATAAATTGCATGCTAGAATTAAAATTATTTTAAGTTTATAAGTACTAGTACATTGATGTCCAATTTCGTTAGCCTAGTAGTTGCGGACTGAATGAGTAAATAATCTTTAAAACAAATAGAAACAAAATCATTTAAAAAACAAAAAAAAAACTTATAGAAAACAAACTACAAACAAATCAAAGATCTTATTGTGTCCCCATCCTTACTAAAATCACGCACACACTTTGCGCATTCTTTACCCATACACTGCGTAACTATTCAGCCACACAGACATACTTACACATGCAACAACCTAACCTAGCATTCAAGAAGCATAGGTCCGTCCTACCCTCACCAAACCATTTTTTTATAATTTGCTTCTGGAAGAGACTAGCCACCCACAACACAGGTAGTGTGGGGTTAGTAAACCTTGTTACTTACTACTCGTACCTATCTAATAAATGTACTAGGTAGGTACTATTGTATATTTTTTATTGCTCCATCTGTATAAATAATACTGTACCTATCCCTATCTAGATACAAATAAATAAATTTTTACTTTACTTTTTACTTTTTTAAGTATTGCCGGACAATGCACACAACACAATCTAGCCCCAAACTAAGCATAGCTTCTGTTATGGTGATCAGATGACTTACATACATTACATACATAAAATACATTACATACAACACTCAGACACAGAACAACATATATATTCATTACACAAATGTTTATCCAGGGAGGGAATCGAACCCTTAACCTACAGCGCAGAAGGCAAAGCTACTACCAACTGAGCTAACATGCCAGTTAATAAGGTATATATAGATTTAATAATACAATCAAAAGGACCACTTTGATCGAATACAAGCTTTATAATTTTTTACAGCTTTACAAGGTAATACCGTGTTGGTTCTGCGTAGGTACATGTTTCATTCTTAAACAAACAAAGCACGATAATAATGGGATAGATAAGACTGTTTTAGTTTTATTAGTTCCAGCAATGGCGGCCAATTATTAGAAATAATTGTACTGGACATGCTAAAAATGCGTACGATCGTTTGAATCGTCTAACAAACTAGCTGCGAATTTAGCTGATCCTTCACCTCATATACCAAATCCGAAAAGAATCTGGTAAAAAACTCCACAGATATTGATTTGAATAACGCATAAAATCAGAACAAACTATGCGGTCTATTAACGTACCCCAATGCAATGTCCACACTGAAAAATTTAACTATTTTAAAATACTTTTATAAAATTGTTGAAATAAAATGTTATTTTTACAAATAGAGTTTATTTTCGCTAAAAACCTTTACAACAAATACCAATAACAATGTTGGTGGTTAAATGTTTGAATGTATTTCCAGCGGTCAGCTATCTCCTAAGCACGTGACTGAACGAATATGGGTTCCGTATATATTGTTTGTCCATGAAGCTAATTTTGAAGAGATATTTTGTTGTCTATCAGCTGTTAAAGCTGTCTCTCTTTATCCCACACAAAATAGGGTCTGCACAATATATTTCATTATTCCATTTCTTTCTAACAGACGTCATCTCAGTATTGACGCCTTTTTTATACATAACACATCGTCTTTCACGCAATCTATCCAATCCATCTATTTTTAGCCTGCCTTTACTTTTATGTTTACATTCAGTTCCACGTTCAGCTTATAGGTAATCAACGCAAAAGGCAAGTCACCACATCTTCGCCTATATTGAGTGATCGAAATGTTTAAATGTGTTTAAGAAATGTACATAATAATAATATATAATACATGTGAAACAGTTGAGTTATCTAAGAACTGTTTAAAACGATCTATAGATAGTTCAACGGATCCAGATCACATTATGTTTAGAGTATTCGTTTTCCGATGCAAAATAAATATTATTAGATGCTTTAGTTTGCTAGGTCAAGAACTCAATCAAGATCAAGTTCAGGAAAACATGAACCCATTATTAATTAATTAAATTTGTTATTATCTGTTTTGAGGTGAAGCAAGGATCTCTAAAATAATAAAAGCTAAAATAAATGCTGCGATCAAAAAACAAGCTCTGTCAAAGGGACTATCTGTTTCGTTTTGTTACTAAATCTAGCAATTTATAACGAAGCAATAGTTTCCGATAGGATTTATTTTAGGGCACTAACCGACATGTGGGTTTGCAGTGTGCAGTCCGTTACATACACATACTTCTGCTAAAACTATAAATTACTAAAGGTTCGAAATAGTAGATTGTATCATAAGGGAGCAAAATAATATTTTTACGGCGAGGGCGCTTTTTTTAATCCAGAGCAAAGTGAGGGATTCAAAGTACGTCGCCCGAGCCAAAAATATATTTTGCGCCCGAGGGATACACTCTACTTTTCATCACCCACTATGAGGAAACAATAGGCGCCTCATATTTTATTGTAATATTATTATTTAATGAAAGATAGAGTAATAACTCATAGATTATCCATCACATTTCTTGCGTCAGTTCTAATACTTCCAGGAGTTAATTCTATATAAAGTGCGTGTAAAACTCATTACTGCCCGCTAAAAGTTTCTTATAGAAAACACCACTTAAAGGCGAACCAAGTCGTCCTTTTCGAATAGATGGGATGAAAAATAGATTTGTTTTCTTTAATTTGATATCGAATAGTCTTATTAAAAAAAAAAGTAAATAAGTATTATAATGTCAGTCATGTGGTACCCATAACACAAACTCTGCTTACTGTGGGGCCAGATGATGTTGTGTGAAATGTCCGGCATTATTATTATTATTATTATTATCATCGCACAAAATCGAATGTGTGGTTTTAATCTGTATTTAATGACATAAGAACAACAAGGACAGCATATTTAAGCTCCACGCTAGCTAATTAATTATAGGATAGAGGATAAGTCTATTAAGAAAAACAGTTGGGTATGAAAATAGCCTTGAAGATACATCGTGATAAACACTTCTTCATCAGGGTAAGTTTGAATCGCGGTTCGCTTATTGCCGCTCGCGATCACGGTTCAGTGGGAACCGTGAGCTCTAGATGACAACAGTGTCGGTGCTTCCATTGATAAAATAATACGTGAATAAAACCAATCCTTATCTTAATGTACTACTAATTAATATTTTGAAAGACTCTAAGGTACTCAATCGACATTTTATTTTGATTGCGAGTTGGACCTGCTTGATCTGACTCTTAGGGACGAACTAATAAGTACGTAAGTACCTATACTTAACGTTATACATCTATATACACTTTTTTAATGTTGCTTTATTGGTTTGTTTTGTATGTATGTAGGAGTACTTACTTCTTTCTTTCTTTTTCCCTTGTTGAGTGTTAAATAAACTTGAGTTTTCTTTCTTTTTTTTACTAGCAACCCGTCCGTACTTTTTTTCTACTTGAAATATGTATGTGTGCTATAACAGTACTCTTAGACGATGAAGGACAAAATTGTGAGGAAACCGGCATGTTTTAAAACCTAAAAAGTTCGGAGACATTTGCCAAGTGCACAAAAGCCTCTGAGGAACCCGTCCTGGGATGATGACCTGGATGAATTACCCACCTTAACCTCCTCATGAATAACACCGTCCATTACTGAATTCCGTATGAAAATCAGTCCTGTAGGTTTTGGTAACTTTGTTTTATACTAAAAACTAGCTGTTTCCCGCGGCTTTGCCCGAGTGGTAGATAAAAGAAGCAAGATAATAATTAAACGAATGAATGTTTCTGAAAAATTACAAAGCATAATTCGCAGTTTTACCATGATTCTGAGTGAAGTTGAAAACCTTTCATAGCGAGTACCTAAAGCTCTAGAGGAAGCTGCATACCAAATTTAACTCTAATCTGTCAAGTGGTATTTGATATATATACTTAATAGATAAACACTTTAACTCATAATTTTTAACACATTTTAGAATTACATCGGCCAATTTATTTAATCTTCCATGTAAATAAGCAGTTTATTTTCTTTTGATGCCGCATTTACACACACGTCAACATATAAATAATATTGATACTAGAACCTATCGGAAAATTCTCACGTACTTGAAGGAAATTGGATTTTGGAATGTGACGTGCTCGCTGGTTATCCTCGTAACATATAACATAACAAACATAGTAGCATGTTATATTACTAAAAATATTTGTAAGGAAATATTGGTACTTGTTACGTAAAAAATACCCTAACAGAACATACTAACGGAAGTACTGTTAGTATGTTCTCTAAAAGTAGAGTGTTAGGGATACTTATGTCAATGACATAAGATACAAAATGCGATGTTTCACGACTGTTTTGATATTGTACAGGTTCGTACTACCACCGATACCTGCTACTGACACCTTACGAAAACGAGGTTCGTCGCAAAAGGCAGGAGCGGTAATTCTGATTGAAAAATCAGAAACCGTTTCTTGCTTCTTTAAATTCACAGCATATTACATTACCTTCATCCCGCGGCTTCACTCGAGTGATAATTACATATATAGTAGTTATTCTAGGCTACCGATTACATCTTTGCGATTTGGATTCCCGCCGCGGGACACATTTTTTTGCAATTTTTGTTGGTATTTTGCTATGTATAATACGAGTAGCATGTATTTACAAAAAAAAAGGGTATATCAATTGTGTGGTTTCCATAATGCCGGACATATGAGACAGCGTCACCACATGGCTGATATGCTACTTATTTACGTTTTTTTTGTAAATACATACAAATTACTTGCATAATACTTGCAGATCATACAAACATTTATCCCGTGGTGGGAATCGAATCATTGAATCCGCAACCTTACGCGTCTCAGCCGAACCATGACCCACAGAGGTCGTCAAATAGAAACAATATAAAATGTTGTGAATATTTGTTATTTGTTAACTTCCTCTTTTGTGATTCAAATAACTTAAGTTGTAATACATAAACATACTATCGATGAACCCCGGCTTCACATGGGTGCAATTTAGGGTTGTAATTTTAGGTAACTAATGGACTTAGCTTACACCGTGACGCTTTTCTTACTTTTATCATTTTTATTTTCGCTGTAACTTCTAAGTAGAATGTCCGATACGATTAATTTACAAAACAATTTAAATTCATGTACTTAGTACATTATTTTAAGTAGCATCAATAGTATTCGCAGTGCACCCCAAATAATTATTTTATCGGGTCTGGGTGTTTCTACGTATGGTATGTATGTATTTACAATTTATTAATTTAATCTATTTACATATGGATATAAAAGATGGGTTATGTAAAAAAGCGCTAAGACCAGGTTTCTTGCCAGTTCTTCTCGAGCTTGGGTTAGGATGAATTGGCACCTAAATTCACCTAGTATGTAAGACGTTTCAAAGTGATCCTTGTGAGTATGTATTTACAATATAAATACATACATACCATACGGATATATAAGATGGATCATGTAAAAAAGTGCTAGGACCAGGACGAGTTTCTTGCTAGTTCTTCTCGAGCTTGGGTTAGGATGAATTGGCACCTAAATTCACCTAGCCGACTATCCAACCTCGAGGAAGTCGAGCTGGAAGTCAGAGCACTGACCTCCAAAATCCTGGAGGCCAAAGAAAAGGCCTCTACTACAACGACGCACCGCCAGAAGCTTGACCACCTGCCACAGTACATCAGGCGGAAGCTGAAGCGGAAGCAAGAACTCCGAAGAGAATGGGCCCGCTCACGCTGTCCTCGAATCAGAGCCGACCTGAACGCCCTAGCCGCGGAGGTATCGGACGCTGTAAAGGTTTGGCGTGGAGAGACTTGGGAGAACACCATCGACCAAGCCTCTGAACACGAGACCAACCTTTACGCCCTAAACCGAGCCCTCACGCGGACCCCGGCGCCAGACGTACCCCCTACTGAACCGAGACGGGGTCCGGCGCTTTGCCCCGGCAGACAGAGCGGAGATACTAGCGGCCCACCTGGAGGAGCAGTTCAGTCCAGGCTGCGATGGGATCACTAACACGGCCCTCAGATACCTGCCCAGGAGAGGAGTGACAGCGCTGAGACGCATTTTCAACGGGATCCTCAGGACCTGCCATTTCCCTACTCAGTGGAAGACCGGGAAAGTCATCGTCTTACCCAAGCCAGGGAAGGACAGGCGCTACCCCGCAAGCTACCGGCCTATTACCCTACTGAGCACGATCTCCAAGCTCTTCGAGCGCCTGTTTCTGTGGCGGCAAGTTCCGATCATCGAGCCCCGCCCAGAGCAGTACGGGTTCCGAAGCGCGCACTCAACAACGTTCCAACTGACGCGCGTGCTACACCACTTGACAGTAGAGCTCAATGCCGAACGCAGCACCACCGCGGTCTTTCTCGACATCGAGAAGGCCTTCGACCGTGTGTGGCACCCAGGCCTCCTGTTCAAGCTGATCCAGACCAGCACGCCTCCAGCCCTCATCCATACCGAGGCCTCTTTCCTGAGTGGTAGGAAGTTTTACGTTTCGGTGGAAACTGCCAACTCCAGCCTGCGTAACATCGCCGCCGGAGTTCCACAAGGAAGCTGCCTGTCGCCCGCACTCTACGCTCTTTTTACCGATGACATCCCAACCCTGGAGGGGCACCTCATCCCCGGGGAAAGGGATGTGACGTTGGCGCTATTCGCGGACGACAGCGGCTACTTCGTCTCCTCGCGCAGCCCAGCCATCGCTACTAGAAGGATGCAACGCATTCTCGACATCCTCCCACACTGGCTCGACAAATGGCGCATGGCCGTCAACGTGGGGAAGACGGCCGCGCTCTTCGGGTCAAGCCACCGCACACAACCGCAACCGCTACAACTTCGGGGCCAGGACGTAGATTGGAAGAGGTCGGCTCGGTACCTTGGGATCGAAATCGACAGGTCGTTGAGGATGGGCCCACAAGCAAACCGCGCGCGACACCAAGCGCGCACCGCCCAGGCCCAGCTCCGACCTGTCCTCTCTTTGCACCTTCCTTTGAGGACCAAGCTGCGGATCTATAAAACCTACATCCGGTCCCGACTCACCTATGCAGCCCCAGCGTGGGACGCGCTGATTTCAAGGACCAACCGACGTATGCTACAGACTGTGCAGAGCGCCGCCCTGCGGACGTGCACAGGAGCAGGCCGCTACGTCCGGAACGACGTGATAGCCCGCGACGTGCACATGAAGAGCGTGGAAGAGTTCGTGGTGATGTTGGCGCGTCGAATGTTCGACACCGCCGACAACTGCCACCACGCTCACCTGAACGCCTTAGCGCCCCTGCACGCGCGCCCCTCAGACTACCCAGGACCATGGCGGCCCACACCGCGAGACCTTCTGGGCGCACCTAACTCCGTAGACGCGGATCCAGGAAGCGCACAAACCCCATGAAGGCCACCGCTAACGCCAAGAAGGCAGCGTACCGTTGCAGAACGCAACGAGACCCACTGACCCAGAGGCAGTCGCCCCTGCGAGTTGAAGCCAGGGTAATGACAAAGATGTCGAGGCCCTTACCTAAACCCAAGATGGGAAGGTTTAGACGATTAGAGTAGTAGTAGTAAATTCACCTAGAATGTAAGACGTTTCAAAGTGATCCTTGTGATTGTATTGAATAAAGTATATTTTTGACTTAACTAAATATATATAAATAGTACCTAACAGTCTTGTGGTTTCCATAACACAAACTCTGTTTACTTTGGGGCTAGATGCTGTGTGAAATGTTCAGCAAATGAAAAATTGCCTATAAAATAAAAAATTGTATATATTTTATAGGCAATTTTTTCATTCCTTTCTTTACATTGTTGCAGTTTTTGAACCTCAATTTTTTTTTATAAAATACAGTCTATGTTACTGTCTAATAATGTAACTTCCTTAAATTGAAAGATCCCTTACTAATAAACATATAAAAATCTTATCTTTTCTCTTTATGACTGACGTAAATTAACTCCATCAGTAAAATTAGCACAAGACTCATACGTAAGCAGCCCTACTACGTACAAGCATTAGTTAATCGTCAAATTTTTTCTAAATATATATGTAGTACCATAGCGATTATCAGCTGGTTATGTATTGGGAACAATAAGGAGTAAGGAACCCGACGTGACCTACGGACGCGCACCCGCGGGATCTTCACGTTCGCTTACACACGCCGGTAAAATGCTGCTGTGAGTATTCTCTTAGAAGTCAAAAGCAATGTAAGTACAAAAATAGAACATCGGTGATAGAATATACAATAAGTATACAACTAAAGTACCATAATCTTCCTGCCCATATCCAATGTTAAGTGGAGGTCGGGACATATTTTAAGTTTATTTTCTTTTTTTAACTGTCATAACGACTTATGTGGCGCAGTGGGCAAAGGTCTTCTTAAGATGCAGAAGGTTGCGGGTTCGATTACCGCCGCGGGAAAAATGTTAGTATTGATAGAGATGGCAAAAAATAAAACAGTTTTTCACTTTTAACTTCGAATTTATTCTGCTTTTAGCTACTTTATACATCACTTTCCTGCTTCTCAAGCTTCAACACGACAACTGACTTGTACACGAGCAACTTCGAACCAGTTGCTCTCTTACCGGAACAAACAACATAAATTGAGCGACTCCCCGGAAGTTGCTCGTGTAAATATGTATTTATTTAGATATAATGGTTACTTACACTATGATCTGCAAGTATTTATCTCGGGTCTGGGTATTTTCTATGTATAATATGTATGTATTTACAAAAAAGTATATAAAGAGTATGTCAGTCATGTCCCCATAGCACAAGCTCTGCGTCCTATGGGTCTAGATGACACTGTGTTAAATGTCCGGCATTATTTATTTAATTTTTATTTCAGTACTAACGCCCTGTTTAACTTGTATCGTCTTTCACACAATACATCCATCTGTTTAGCCTACCTCTACTTTTGTGCCCATCCTCATTCGTATCTAATTTTCTTTTTATCACATTATATTTATCAAATGTAATGAATATAATAAAATAAGCGTATATGTTACTGGCGCTACGTTCAGACTACCTTTAATACTCATTACTTTTTTATCAATTCTCGCCAGTCAACATACAGTCATCATGAACTCTTCTTTCATTCGTAGCTTTGGTTGCCAACACGACCCATACAGTGCGACAGACCTAATAAAACAAAGCAAAACTTAATAGATTAGCAAAAACCTTTACTTTCCCGGAAAATTCATAGAAACTGCGTTTACATCTGTAACAACGTATTTAGGGATTAACATAATGTAACTAGGCTCGTGATTCATTCCTTTTTGATTCATGTTATGTATACGGTTTGAGAAACACCGAATTTACTTATGTATTATTTTATATTAAGTGCGAACCGTGAACTCGAGCGGTGACGAGCAGATCAAATTCACCCTGATGACGATTCTCTAGATGAATCGAAAGAGTGTCAGAGACTCCATTGACAATATAAAAACTCACGTATTATTTTGTGTTAACCCGTGTTTATCAAAATGTACAATTCAAATCAATTTAATTCATATAGTGTAATTGACATGAATTTTACTCTATTCTTAGCAGACTTTAGCATTATCGTAAATATGTCTTTAGTTTTTATCTTTTTGATTCTGTTTTTTAAAGAAACCAACGCCTTCAGCAAAAGACTATTGAGACTGAGCATACCTTTTGTTGTTCCATCGGCTCCGCTTATAGAGCTTTCCAATTCGAGTGCCCAGCGCCATTTTATCCCAAGAAAAACTCCAGTAAATTCGCTTATAGCTCCACTAACAGCAAACAACTCCTGGGACCTACGTGACATGAACAAATAAAAACTACTCTTTGAACTTTGATAGCAGGAAATTGTTTTAAGCAACGTAAAGTGGAGATTTCGTAGGTGGACTCACTGGGAAGTGTCCCAGACGTACAAAGTTTGTTAGCAAGGGGGAAATACTGGGGGAGGGAAGTTATTCGTCTTCAGGTTCGCCCCCAGCACGCGTTTGTTTTGGCTTACACGCTCGACTAAGTTTGATTTAGACGTTTTTATGGCTTGTGTTTTGTAAAACATTGGAAAACATGAATGTAAACATTTTCCTTTGTAAAACTGCGGAGAGAAAGTTTATAACTAGGAGCCAAAACAGGCAACGATTCAATAAATAGAGCTTGTACATTTTATCTCTAACACACAATGGCCAGATTTGTTATTAGTTCCTATGTTTATTTTATGTTTGCGTTAATTTTATTTTGTAATTTTAATTTATTTATAATAGGTTACAATATTTGAAAAGTTTTTGTTTTAAAACGGTAATATTTGTAACTTGTATTGTAATATTTATTAAAATATAACTCACAACTAACAAACTTATTATTTATATTATTCTACTGTTACACTTTTCATACTTAGTTGATTTACTGATATGCAGGGGCCTAAGGTAAGTGGACATCAGTGCTTACCTAATTGAGGTTGGAAGTTTCTTCATTATGTAGGTCAGTTTGCTCAATATAACAGCCTTCTTGAGACGAGCATAGTTATGGTTTGGTAGATTTAATAGGTTGTCACGTAAGGTGACAAGAAGTATGAGAAGAGGAGAGAATAAGAAAAAACCAGTTAAAAGTAAAATAGTGTAATCGTAGACTGGGTCGGGTAGGTCAAACCAAAGTCATGTTTTACGCCGTTCGGTTTG
Source organism: Lampropteryx suffumata (assembly GCA_948098915.1). Taxonomy (NCBI): domain Eukaryota; kingdom Metazoa; phylum Arthropoda; class Insecta; order Lepidoptera; family Geometridae; genus Lampropteryx; species Lampropteryx suffumata. The sequence goes on from OX402551.1 coordinate 1,892,884, forward strand.
GAAATAGCGCACTCTCCTTTGGCAGTCTCGTCCACGGCCATCCACCGTGTCTTCCAGGCAGCGTCCGGGAACAAGCGCACGTTAGCAGGAAGGGCAGTGCTACGTCTTCAGTTCAGTCTCGTCTTCGTCTTCTCATCGCAGCTAGGTAAGCTATCTAAGCTGAGGGCTGTTCCTGGAATCGCAATACTAGGGCATTACGATCACGCAATGAAAGGTGTTTTACAAGAAAGCCTAGGGATCACACAGTACTCTACACTACAAATTAGTTAACTCCTAAGGCGAAAAGAAATAAAAGCGGCGTTTAACATTAGCTAGCACAGCAATAAAAATAAGGTCAGGTGAGAATTAGGTCTAAGGTTCAATAAAACTTAAAACACAGCTTACCCAGTATTGGGAACACAGTTGGCACTAAATAGTGTTTGAGAGTTACGATTATGAATAAATGCGTAACGGTTATAGCGCAGAAAAGTGGCGTATTCTCAGTCTAAATACAGGTAGAACACTGTGCCGCCACCTCAATGTGATTGAGACTCGTATGAAGCGTCGTGATAACCGGTTTCACGCTGTGAATTTTTAATAGAATTAGCGCCCGTGTGAGTTTGTCTGTTTTTAAATAAGTAAAACCCTTGTTTATTTTTGTAAGAATCATTCCGTAAGTCACACTACACCATTTAAACTCGTCACTAATGGGCTAAAATAGCATTGTTGGCAAAACTCACAATGCTCAAGAAAGATGACATGAGGTAGGGTAGGACATGAGATGGTGGGGGTAAACATTTAAAGGTCGGCACCGGACTGTGAACGGGACCGCCAAAGTCCTTGTAACACTGTCACGGGTTGTTAGACAACCTAACATAGTTAGTCCAGTCCGAAAAACTGATAGTAATCAAAAAACTGAAATCATTCAAGTAATCTACGAGTCCTAGGATAGTTCTGACTAAACTGGCTGTAATGAAATGTAATACATCCTAACGTCCTATTATATTCTGTACGTCGACCAAACAATCTTCTGTTTTATTCTATTCCTTGAAATATCTGGTTAAAGATATTCCAAGGAATGGAAAAGTTTTATCTAAGATGCAGTTATAAGATATATTATTATAAAAATAATGACACTAGTGGCTCTGCGAGCTGAAGACCTCGCGAAGATTTTTCGAAATTACTGAAATATAACTTTTTTTATTGTTTTATACCCCCATATCTTCACCATTTTGAAAAAAATCCAAATACTGAATCGACAAAACAAATTTATATACCTAACTAGGTATATAAATAAAACCTGCTCACAAAATTTCAGGAGAATCGGTTGAGAAATGCGACCTGTAGAGGAAAACGCGGACCGACGCCGTCCGGACGTTCGGACAGACATACGAAAGCATTTTTGCCTAAGCTGAAACGGAGACTCGCTCGCTCAATAATATAAAAATATACATGTTAAAAATACATACGTTTATAAATACTCGTTAAGTACGTTTGGAACCTATAACAGTGCTGAAAAGTTTCTTGGCAAACATGAATTTCAAATAGAAGAGGTAATAATAGACCTCTTTCGTCCCCCCAGTCGGCTATCCAATGTTTCAGAGCACAAACTTTATTCGCAAACAGCCAGGTAACAGCTACTTTAAACGTGAGACCACTGCAGAGTTTCAACTATGTAGAACTTCCAAAGTTACCGAATGTCGAGGAATTTACTGCCCGATTACAGTAAATAAAATAGTTTTAGCAGTTAGAGTTTGACAAAGCTTAAGTACAATCTAGAGAAAATTTCATTGCAATTGTAAGTTGCGCGAAGCAGTTGAAATAGGCCGAGTTCTAAACTTCAACTTATCTCCGTATATTGGAGACCTGGCACAGAACCGTCCATAGAAGATACTGTTAGTTCGATATGTTTGATCGATGTTGAGATTACGAGTTATGAAGATGAGGAACCAGCATCAGCGTCAGATACGTCATCGCAAGCAGCAACAATACAACCACCTCCACCAAAACGTGCGACCTATCCAAAACGATACTAGATTTTATGTAATTATGATGTTTTTATTTAAAAAGAGCTGATTTATTGGCTCCGGTGTAAATAATTGGAATAAAATATCTGTGTTTATTTTGTGATTCAAGCAATAATAATCATTTAGAAATAGAAATAGAAAACCCAAATATCTAAGATAAGCAGTGAACTGAAGAGATGTCTACCGAACCTTAACATGCCAGTCGTAAATATGTTTTTTTGTTTTTGTTCCTTCATTAATAACTTGTCAGTCAAGGTTGCAGAATTCAGGCCCCACAGCTTAGTTGGTAGTAACTTTACGCCGTAAGTTGTGGGTTGTAACCTTCCTAGAACAATCATTGTTGTATTATAGATGTTTGTTCTGTGTCTGAGTGTTATAAAGTATTTTAAAAATATATTTACGTCTATTTAGCTATCTAGTTACCATAGTTCCAGGTATGATTAGTATGAGGCTAGATGGTGTGGTTTGTGGATTGTGTATTTATTTATTCTTCTACCTACTCTAGAGATCATTCTATCTCTACCTATTGCTATGCAGCTAACATCTTACAAATGTACGGTGTGAGAACCCGCTTGAAATATTTATAGTGCTAAGGGACGGTACACACTAGAATGAAGACTTATAATGTTCGCAAAGTTATAGGGTCAAGCTGTATAAAAGCATCACATGCTTCAGTAACAAGTAGATGTCCTTTTATATCACCTTTATGTGAGGTCGTATTAACTGAAATTAATTATTGTTTGTTGTGTAACATCTTTCCTCTCACTTTTCTGCAATATGTGGAAGTGATTTCAGGAAAAAGATCGGAAGTGTGTAAAAGGAAGCCATGAAAGCGCGCGCTGTTAGTTTTGACCAATAAGCACGCGCGGTAGTAGGGTTGGCCAAAGGTTGGCAGTAGGTACCAACCCATTTACTGACAGGTCATTACCGTCAGTCAATAGTGTGGACGTGTGTGATGAAAAATAGAAAGGGAATTATAGAAAGAGAACGCATCAGCTGTGCGCTTAACCTATAGTGTTGTGTATAAAATGTGCTGTTTTATAAACTAATAAAAATGCTTATTACTGTAAGGCTCGCTCGGGTTTTTTAAACAAAATATCAGTTTAATAGTTTAATTATGTAGCAAAAGTTTTTTAAAATGGTTTACAAAGTCTGTAAAGTTTTAAAACTACTTTGTTAATTAGAATTAAGATTATTTTAAACAAGTTTATTTAAACAGCTTTGCCACTTTGCTAACAAGAGTTATCAACTTATTATTAATCTTTTCATTTATTTATTATAGGCTTGTGATATTAAAGTACGTTAAAAACAAATATATATCTAAGGACTTCAATGCTTTTACATAGGATACTACACTTATATTTGATGCTATAAGCATATATAAAAACACTTTAAATGCCAAGACGATGGTGTGTTCTAACCCTTTTGGCATGTACAACGATTGATCACACCTTGCGGGAACACTTGCTCATGATGGAGACGAAGTAACATTGCAGCCAGACCTCTTGCTTCAGATTCTCTAAGAAACAGCGGCCTTAAAATACCTGTGTTGAAATGAGACTTTGTATTTGACGTCAAGTTTAAAGTAGTTGCTAATACAAAGCTAGTCGATTCTAACAGATCAAAGAACATATACAATGTTCTACAAAGTCAGGTTTTGGTAGACTGCCAAGGACATTAGAGACATTTTCAATGAAGGGCTTCCGTGCTTCTGAGGTCATTTTAGAAATAGAAATAAACAATATTGATATAACGTTACCCAGAACAGAAACAGTCGGGTTTGATGTTTGTACGATCTGCAAGTATTTGTCTCGGGTCTGGGTATTTCCTATGTATAATATGTATGTATTTACAAATAAAAATATAAAATTATAAAATTAGTATATCAATCATGTGATACCCATAACACAGGCTCTGCTTACTTTGGGGCCAGATGAAGCTGTGTGTAATGTCCGGGATTATTATTATTAATATATATGTGAAAATATTTATGGTTTCTCAGTAAGTGATTTATTTCCTTTCAGAGAAATATTATAATCTTGAACCGTATAAGCGTATTTTCACGTGTATTTACGATATTGCGACAGAGATATTGCTGTTGAGTTACTATTGCAATCACTACTGATACTTTTACATAATCCCCCGAACGGCACGTGTTTTTTTTTTATTATACATAAATAAATAAATAATGCTGGACATTTCACACACCATCATCTGGCCCCAAAGTAAGCCGAGCTTGCGTTATGGGTACCACATGACTGATATACTACTTATATACTTTTTTTTTGGGAAATACAAACATATTTTTTTTTTTTTTTTTTGGTTTAATACATTTATTCATAAAAAGACAATTACATGTCACTTACTTATGAATAGCATGATCTTAAGATTAAAATAGACATTAGGTAGATGTCGTGGACTTAACTTATCAATAGGTACCTACTTAACGCATTTTTCAAGTAAAGAGTGGTCTTGCATTACGTGTTTTGTGAGTTTATTTTTGAATGCGTTAAATAGGTGTACATTTTTAATTTCCGAGGGTAGATTGTTGTAAAGCTTTGCGCCTTCGAAGGTAATAATTTGTTTGCCATAGTTTGTCCGCGGTCTAGGTAAAACAAGATAGCTGGCTCTTCGCATACTTCGCTTTGTTGTTTCTGATTTTTTTACAAATGATATGTTACTATGTATTGTTTTATTAATTATTTTTATTACTAATATGCATGTATTGTATTTGTACAGCTGGTTTAAGTTCATTAGTTTCGTCTCTTTGTATAGTTTAGAAGTTGATGTTAAGTACGGGTATTTGAAAAGTAATTTAATGATTTTATTTTGTAACACTTGAAGATCAGATAATTTAGTTTTAACGGCGCTGCCCCAGATTTCTATCATTTTTTCATTAATATTTTACATAGAAACACTCAGACCCGAGACAAATACTTATAGATCCTACAAACATTTGTCTTGCGGCGGGAATCGAACCTGCAACCTTCTGAGTCTCAGCCAGACCTTAGCCCACTGCGCCACAGAGGTAATCTTACGGTGGTAACACTTTTGAGAATGTTGCTGCTTCTTAGAACAGTATTATTAATGCAACCATTTGAATCCTCAGCTTTGTACATATAGTTGTTTTGTTTACACAGAAATAGTTATTATTTGCGTTGGGTAATTCAAATTTTGTAATGACATAAAATTTGTCACAATGGGTGTTTTTGTTATTTAGCCGCACTAGCTGAAATGTAATGAAATACGAACGATCGTATTTTGTTGAAAATCAATGTTAAATTTAAATAAACACAGAACCAATGTGGTGAAAGGATTAAAGTGCGCCTTAGAGGCTCCTTTCGTGCACTTGGCACGTCTTTGACATGTAGTCAATTACTCACGATGTTTTCCATCACCATTGGAGAGTACTGGTATAGCGTACATAAATTTTCGAAAAGAAAAATCTTTTGGTGCACGACCGGATTCGAACGCACTCCCTTAGGATCAGAAGGCGGAGTCACTACCACTAGACTACTAGCTCTCACGTGAAATATGGTAAAATTGATATTTTCTTAATTTATTTAATTATTTTCCTAGGTTTTTTAGCAACAATTTAGAGTAAATAATAAGCAATATGGCTAATTAATTGACACGGCAATATATAAATGTAATAACATTAATTTAAATATACAAAATAAGATTTTACGAAAACTAAGTTAGTCACGGCCAATTTATAAAAGTCAGAGAAATCAGATAATAATAATTATTATTATTATTATTAATAATAATTACAATTAGATAAATAGAAAATAAATTAAACACAGTTTACAATGAATAATCTACAATACAAAATGTCGGGAGCAATATAATAAAATATACATACAAATTAAGAATAACGCTCACAGATACACAAACAATCGGTCAATACTTTACACCAGATATCAGCAAAAAAGTTTGGGGTTTATGGGTCCAGAAGAGCGTTAAGCGCGATATGAACATAGTAATCGGTCTTTTGAAAATTCTCTCACTAATAATTAACTCACAAATTCATTGGAATACACAGTGCTACGAATATTTTGCCGTAGCTATGTTCGTAGCAGCGCGCGTAGCAACAAGCTACACAGAATTGTTATACTACAGGAAAGTTATGTTTCTAAATCAAACATTAAGTAAATTTTTTAGACCATCTCACTTACTTATTATTTATCCATGTGTGTAAATAAAGAATACTAAACATTTTACACAGTATCATCTAGCCCCAATGAGAGCAAGAACTTCTATAATGAGAACCACACGACTGATTTACTACTTAATTTTTTTTTTGTGAATACATCGTGAAACACCCAGACCCGCGACCAATTTTTGCAGATCATACAAACATTTGTCCCGCGGCGGCAACTGAAGACTAAACTGTCTGCGTCACAGAGGTAAAAATTATATTTTAATGAAATATGATTCAAAATTCAATATCACTTTATTCAATACAATCACAAGGACCACTTTGAATCGTCTTCTTACATGCTAGTGAATCTAGGTGCCGGTTCCTCCTAACCCCAGTTCAAGAAGAATCCGGCAAGAAACTTGTCTGGTCTTAACACTTTTTTGTATTGTCCTTGACAATTTTGTTACGGATGCCGAGTCGAGTTGGAGCAGATTCATCCCAAACTTTTTGTCATCTAAATAATCAGATATTTTATAATATGCTGTAATAGACAGTTTCTGTTTAATTACGTTTTTAAATTTGCCAATCGACAAATCTAACACGTTGCTTGGGACCTTGTTATAGAAGCGTACACATTGCCCTATAAAAGACTTATTAACTTTAGCGAGCCTAACAGTGGGAACAGCGAGTTTATCTTTATTTCTAGTGTTAATACTAATATTATTGAATAAATGAAAATTTTTATATGCTGACAAGGCACTGTCATAATATTAATTTCTTTAAACTTATTTTTAAAAGATTCTCTGGGGCCCTTGTTATAAATTGCACGAACAGCCCTCTTCTGCAACACAAATATGGTGTTAATATCAGCAGCACTCCCCCACAACAGAATGCCATAAGACATAATGCTATGAAAGTAGCTGAAGTAAACGAATCTAGCGGTATCTACGTCGGTAAAATGACGGATCTTTTTAACAGCGTATGCCGCAGAGCTGAGTCTCTTCGACAATTTATCTATGTGCGGGCCCCATTGCAGCTTATTATCTAAAGTAACGCCTAAGAACACTGTGGTGTCGACGAGATCTATCTTTTCGTTTTTAATTTTTACATTAGCATTCACCTGTTTAACGTTGGGCAGTATAAAACGAATGCATTTCGTTTTTTTCTCGTTAAGTAATAAGTTGTTTACATTAAACCATGTTACAACTTTAGAAATTGCATTGCTTACATCGTCAAGATTAGTACATAAGTCGTCGCTTTAATTTAAATAAAAGTGACGTGTCATCAGCAAACAGTATAATCTCGTGATCGTGATATTGATCCTTGTGGTACACCCATTTTTACCATCGACCTCGGAGAACGCTTTCCATTTGAGTATATATCTGAAAATTCTAACTGCTTAATGTTATGGGATTTGCCTCGCGATTATTGATCTAGCAATCTACCCAAGTTTCGCATACCCATGCAATGCCGGGGTGGATTGCTGGTTGCACGAATGCACGGGTTCCATGATTGTAATTTTCGTAAAAATCGCTAATTTTTTCGTAAATCTAAAACAAATCATGTTATTCGCTGACAATGTTTTTTTTTTATTTGAAACTATTTTTTTTATATAAACTTATATACATTATTTATTACAACTTCACGTTACAAAATATATACAATACAATACAAGAAAATAAAAATACAATATGCACGAATGTAACCAAGTTACTAAGGTACCAATCTAATTTGACGTTAATATTTTCAAAGTGCGTGATAACGCGGAACACTATAATATTTATGACATCACACAGTATCATGTATATGTGCGAGTATATGCGTGGCTTGTTGACATTCGATTAAAGGGTCTATTGTCCATTGTCGGAGGCTTCACCCGGCGTATATAATTCAGCCCCAATTGTGTTCCAGTGTTTTATTCAGATCAGCTACGCTGTTTTACGACACCAGCGTACCCATAACTAAGTGAAACTGTTTGTCGTCTTTGTAATATAAAGGTGCACTTAGACAGTAAACTACACAGAATGAGCTATAATAATGACGGACATTTTTACACAACATTATGTGGCCCCAAAGTAACCACAGCTTGTGTTATGTTATGAACCACATTACTGTTTTACTAGCTACATACTCATTACGCGTACATACGTATATTATATAGAAACAACCCTACCCGAGACAAATATTTACATAATATATACTATAATTTACATTTGTCCTGCGGTGGAAATCGAACTCGCAACCTTTTTCGTCTCAGCCTGGCTATGGCCCTCTGTCCAAATAATAATTTGTTAATAACTAGCGACTCGCCCCCGCTTCGCACGGGTGCAATGCTGATACTAATTATACTACAGAATGGTTATTCCTAAGAGAAAGACCATCGCGGATTTTTTTTTGACCTTTTGAGGGTGTACAATAAGTACATTATTTAGATCTATCTCGTAGGGTTCAGCCAGCGTTACCTCTAAATTTATTAATGTTTATCTATTATATTATGCATGTATTATACATATAAGCCTTCCTCTTGAATCTCTCTATCTATTAAAAAAATCTAAATCAGTTGCGTAGTTTTAAAGATCTAAGCATACATTGGGACAGACAGACAGCGGGAAGCGACTTTGTTTTATACTATGTAGTGATTAAATAAATAACTTTAGGTTGACAATGACAAACACCATCTAGCCCCAAACTAAGCATAGCTTGTACTATAGAAAACAGTTGACTGATAGATTACTTACTTATATAATATTTAAAAATATACTTAAAATACATTATAACATCCAGAAACAGAACAAATGTCAATGTGCATCATGATTTATTCAGTACCTTATGTTTCATATTTTTATTTAATTGTTTTCGGTTTTTCTTTCTGTCTATTTGCTAATCTGTCCAGCTGAGAATCTGTCCAGATCCTCCAGAGGCGTAACAATAATACCACAGATTATTCTAAATTTAATTATTTCTAAATAATTTGGACACAACATGGTTTTTGGTCAAGTGCGGTTTGAGTGATAATTCATTCGAGTTTGAGTGGCTAAGGGTTATTGCGTTTCAATATTGGATACATAGTAAATTGTTTATCCGGTGGAACAACTCTGCGTAGATTCTCAAAAATTCTTGCATATCTTATATTTATAACAACTCTCATTGTCCGCGTGGTACGTAGGTTAAATAGTCTTGAGAATATTTTAGGTATATATCTATTCCAACTTTTCTCCAAATTTATCCTCCAAATTCATTCATTCATCGTGTAAGAAAGAAGAAGTAACACAAACACACAAACTTTCGTAATTACAATACAATATCATAAGAACGCAATTTTATTTTGAATATAGAAAGCCGAGCTGAGCATAACATAAGCATAAACATTTCATAAGTCCGACGTGTGTTCATTTGCGTAAATCATTTTTCTCTACATCTTTTTATAAACGACGTAAATATTTCCCCATCTCTTACTACTGACGTTTTAATGAAAAAAAGAAACCGTGTCTTCGTATATAATGACAGGTTGTCATGTTCACGAGCGAATATACCACTTAAAATATTGTCCTACTGGTGTTATCGCTGTAACCACACATTCAGGCTCGCAATATTCGTTTTGATTGATTGATGACCACTGTATCGAACAACAGGCCATCTATCGCGTCCAAGTGTTTTACCCATATTGGCTAAAGCGCATGTTATGTAACAAAAATGGCCGATAGCAGATGTTACGTTCTCGAAATAGAATACCTCCAACACGTATGTAATAAATTACGTTGCTGATAGACACCTCATTATTAAGCCATTTGTAAAACTAAAATAATGAGGGATTTTACCGTCTACGTTTTCGGAGTACTACATGGCGCTGCTCTAGCCTCACATGCAAATTATATATAATTTAATATAAGATATGGCTGTAGCTCACCTATAACTATTATAACTTTGAGACTAAGATTGGAGAAGAAATTGTGAGGCAGTTTACGATTACGTTTGTCAAAACTCAGTCCATTGAGATATTATATTCGTATCTGAATCGTAGCCGGTTATTTAAGGACATCTGTCGAACCAGTTAGAACTATTTTATCAAATAGTGAAATTTATAGATTTTATTACGATCGCACGCAACGTAATTAGTTTAATCACAATATAATTTATAATTTGGTTTCGAAATGCTACAGAAAAATCATGCGTGTTCTAAGTGCATTACTTTTCAGATAAATGAGTACTATAAACAATGCACTGAGCGCAGCAGCGCGGCGTCATCAATCGAGCGGTGTCGCGCCGCCGCCGCCTGCATTTTGTCATCGGTGCGCGATGACAGACCGTTGGACGATTTCCATGATTTATTAAATGCATATGACGTATTGCCGGAATACGGAGATGAGTTTGCTTCTCCAATGAATCTGATGGGTTTTAAGGGTATTAGGACAAATGAGATTTCCAGCTGTGCTAAATTATAGTGGCACAAGTGATACACCTTAGCGTAATTATTGAACTCGATCATCTTGAAGCTACATTATTTAAATTAGAACACCATCAATCGATTTAAAGTTATGTATTACCGGGGTTGATTACAAAACGTACAAAAGGCCAATTAACTCAATTATTGAACTTGCTTCGTATATATAGTTTTATTATAGCGCAAGAAAATTTTCATTTCAAATTTATTAATTTTTATTTCAAAGTAATATTTTACTAAGTTTACAAAATATACATTAAAAAAAACCACCACATACGCAAGTTCCCACTGCAATGCGTTACAGTCTCTCAAGAGCCTTCTCAAGGAACAATGAGAGTATCTTAAACATTTCTCGTCCCCAGACTTCTCATATTTTATTCACAAGTTTATTCTCGAAGGCGAATGGATTTTGATAGCGTTTTCTTGTATTTGGTTTATGTTTATTTTATTCAGTGACTTGTGTGTAAGTGGTATGGTGTATTTAGGCACTTACTTAAATGTTACAAATAGAATGTAAGTAGTATCAAATGCTTTCGTAAAATTTTAAAATATTAGGTAATATCTTCATGTTTCTTGTCTGTTACTCATTCTAGGCGTGATGTACTAAAACCAGCTGCTATTAGGTACAATATTCAATTGTGTGGTATTATCTATTTGCAATTTCATTTTAATGGAACTGTAATAGTATAATAGCAATATACGACTCAAGGAGAAATAGAAAATAACAAGAAAATGGTGGTGCATAACAATTTAGGTAACACTTATAAATTACTGTAGTTTATCGGCTGATTACCCTATGTATCATTTCACATGTGCATGGTTTCCGTTTTAACGGTGCGATGTTTATGATTACTGCATTAGCAAAATTTTAATAGACATCAGCGGGCGTGTGCATGATAAAAGGCTTTAAGCGCAGGCTATTTATCAATCGCACTCCACATTCTGTCGACGTTATAGAAAACACACTTCAAAACGCGCAATGGAGGAAGTAATACTAGAGCCGGAGACTCGGAAACAGGAAAAAAAATTCAAGGATTTCAACGCCACGTACCCACTCTGTTCTATTTCACTTGTGTTTGCTTTCATGTATCCGAACATAACCAACGCACTCGAACGATGCATCGTGATAACATTAGTAGTATCCTTTAACGGTGCTCAACTCTTTTTTTTCTTCACTTACACAATCAAATGCTTGTACACATTGGACATCTATAACTTTTCGAGAAACATGACTTTGGCTGTCATCTTGGTTTTATTCTTTTTTAAATCATATTATTTAATATTCGCTACTGCAAAATTTTCGCCATTCCTAAAGTGGATGTCTAAAGATCTTTTAAAAGGCAATGAACTGACCGAAGACTATCAGAAAATTTACGAAGAGCACATTGCACAGTGCAAAGTAGCGGAGAACTCGTGGCTGGTCATACCAGTCTGTTTAAGTGCACTGTTTCCGGTCTACGCTGGGATTTGCATGACAATCGAAAGCTTGCAAAGGGATGACTTCAAGAGGCTGATGGTGCACGATATGGAAATGATATTTTTTGAAGATGTTCAGGATGATTGGCCTTTCTTTCACCTGTATTTTGCTTACAACTGTATTCAGTGTGTGGTTCTTGTGCCGAACTACTGTGGTTTAGACGGATCATTTTGCATAGCGACCACGCATTTGCGAATGAAGTTAAAACTGGTGGCGCACAAGCTTCGCAGAGCGTTTGAAGATGCAAGAAACCCAGCAGAGCTAAAAGTTCTCGTAGCTGAGGTTATAAAAGACCATCAGGATACTCTTGAGTTCTACATTGCATTGCAGGATGTGTACGGGCCGTGGTTGTTCGCTGTGTTTTTGCTGACGTCTTTCATGATATCTTTCAACTTGTACTCGATATACCTGCTGCAGAGACTGGAGCCGAAGTTCACGATGTTCGGGCTTTTCGGAGTGCTTCACATTTACTGGCCCTGCAACTACGCTAGCATATTAGCTGAGGTAAGCTGTTTCCATCTCGTCGTAGGCGTTGACGGGTCTGGTCAACAGGCAGGCGGGTCTGGCTGATTCTACATAAGATATACTACTTATATACTTTTTTGTTTGTTAATACATACATATAATATTATTATATGTATGTATTAACAAACATGTATTAGAATCAGCCAGACCCGAGACATAACTTGCAGATGTATTAAACATTTGTATTAAACATTTGTCCCGCGGCGGCAATTGAACCCGCATCCTTCTGTGTATCAGCCAGGCCTTGGCCCACTGCGCCACAGACCTCGTCAAAATTCAAATAGGTTTCATTTTTTGCATCAGCTAGATTATTTTACTGAGTATACTTTGTTTTGTAAGTTCACTTACTGTCATACATAGAGTCCTTAAAGGTTATGAAGTCGTTTTTTAGTAAGTATATATATATTTGCCAAGAAAATTTAAGTCCAAGAAAAAAAATACTATACCAAGAAGCTACGGGTACTTAAGTAACTAATAATGACTGAGTGTGGCAATCAGACATATCATTAAAAGTAAATATTTTGTTCTCCTTTTAAGGTTGGGGATGGTATTAGTTCAGAATTGTATTCTGTTCCATGGGAGACCAGTCAGAACCCGGAAGTGACAAGGATGCTCGTCTTCATGATCGCCAGGGCCCAGAAAACGATGATCATCACCGGGTGGATTGTAACCTTCAACATGGAATTGTTTAAGTCGATTTTACAAACATCTTACTCGTTCTTTACAATTATCACAGCTTAAAAATTTACAATGATTTGGAGATTGAACATTTGCCTAAAGTTTGTGTTTAAAAGTTTTCAATTTTAATTTAATATCTTTACTGAAACAAAATATTATTGAAGCACGTATAATGACTTTGGAGTACCGAACATTGTAGCAAAGAATAGTTCACAGAAATAAAACTAACAATAAGCACGTACATTTATCAATAAATTCGTCTACAGTTAAGTTAATTATAAACAATTGTACTCCAACAATAATCAAATAACCCTCCACAGCCCTAACAATATACAAGTACAATCAGCTCCACTCTGTACATGTTTATAAATGCGGAACAAGTTAAAAGGAAACATCAGGGAAGTAGCATTAACGCGCGAAAGTGAAACGACATCACTCACTTCACACCCCCATTCATTATAACCGACTCAAAGTGAGTTCGTTTGAGCTGACATGTGGCTTGAACTTTCTTTAAACGCTCCCCAACAACTTTACCTGCAAAACTCACTTCCATCATCCTTATAACGAAGCAAGAGAGTTTAAATTGTTGGTTATAAAGAGTTGTGAATTCTTCAGAGATGGTAGAACAACGCATGCGCTATAGTTATTGCAGCTTCGGATGTTCGGAGGTCTGGCACGGTTGCCGGCAACTGTTAGCATGACATTGACAGTCGATAACCGACCTCAGAGCGGGGTGGACCTATTGCTTTCTGCTCCTGCTTTACGAGATCGCGTAGCACGCGACAGTATTTTTTTAAGAAAAATGACGGTGTATTTTTAGCTTTTAAAGACGTGCTGTGCTTCCTGATTAGAGGATTTGCGAGGTAAGTCCGAGTACTTGTTGAGGAAAATTTTAAGTTTGTAAATAATTTTTTCGAGCCTTTGAGGCATTAGGTTTGATGCGGGTAATTTTATTTTGACGCCGGACCCTTTTTTTCGCCGAAATAAAAAAGATAATTACCTAACCCTGCGTCCAATTTACCTTATAAGTTTTACTCGATGGACTTTACCATAACTAAAGCTGGGTGTACAGCACTGTTCACAAAACTCATGAATTTTAGTTTGATATACGTACCTACGGCTTTACTTAAAAACACATCTGAACTACATAAATACTGCTTATAATTCGCCCTGTCACTATTTGCCATTATCTTACAAAAATGCACTATTTTGAACACTGATTCACTTTTCACAGAAGTGGAAATACGTTTGTAAGTAAGGTACAATTAGATTTACCATTTGTCTACGTACCTGTCATGTATGTAAACAAATAAATTACAAACATTGGAATATAAGTACTTTGTAATAACATTTTTCAGGTCCACTTATTTGATTGAAGTCAAATACAAATACCTAAGTATTACCTACTTAAACTCAAGGTGTTAGCCTGTATTTACTTCTGGGTTCATTCACCCTTAAGTTACCTAGATTAAGTAGGCGTACAAACCAGTAACTTTTATTTCTTTCGTGCCTAAGAAGGTAGTTTCAGGTAAAGTATTGAATTATATTTTTAGGCGATTCGTTTTAGAGGCTCATATTTCATGAACCTTTTAAAAGAGACTTTATGTGTACTACAAGTACTCATAGCTGTCAATATTAATAAGTCACCAGAAAAGGTAAGAAATTCAAAGTTATTTTTGTTTAATACCCACTTTAAAATTCATTGAATCCTTTCATTGTCAATGAGCAAGTTTCGAGACTTCAAAGTTTTCTAATTAGGGAAATTAGACTTGTTGAATTTATTCATGCCTTTTGTACAAAAAAGAATTGAGAGGACTCTCAACGCCTATTGCTTATGCAGCAGTCCAAAGTTTGCACTTAACTCGTAGAGTAAATTAATTTTAAATTCGTTGTGTTCACATACCTTCTTACCTAGGATCTAATCAATGTTTACGAGTGTGAGTAGAACCCGTGTCAGCCGTAATGTAGGACCAAAGATATATAGATCGCTTTTTAGCCAACATTCGTCTCACATCTACATCTGACGATTTATCTAGCCAAAAGAACCGAAGTGGGCTACGTGGAGAGACATCACATGTAGCAAGGGAAATAAAAAAATATGTTTTTTTATTAAGCTGCAGTCAAATCGGTTCAAATTTGTTTTAGTAAATACACTTACAACAACAACTTTGGCTCGACTTACATAAATTAAGAATGTATAAAAACGAAAAACAAAAAACTCGTTATTGGGCTTTAAACTGTTCTTGAGCTTTTTATTCGGTGATGATGATCTTTAGTTACAAAAAATCTTGGACTGTTTTTTAACTTTTTTACTAAACAGATTTTGATGAAATTTAATTAGGTTATAGATTATATTTTAGAGAAAAACATAGGCAAATTTTTTTGTAGTATTTTTCATGTACCTGGCATGCGAAGCGGCTGGCATTAGCTGGTTTATATTGCTTAGGTCACAACGGTGACATTGTAAAAGCAAGTACTTCTAGTCCGGTGTATAAACGAGTTAAGCTACTCGTACAATGGTCTTGAAACCTGAAGAACTACTGTGCAAAATGTAGGCATGCGTTTTATCATATTTGGATGTGCCTTTTACTACTCCTTTAGATATCCTAAAAGATCTAATAGATATGTATCAGAGGCGATGTCTACCAAGCCTAGGAGTTACATTCAGTCAGTTTATTTTCTGTCTGGTTTTGTATCTACTCGTACTTGTTTTTTGTAGAGGTACTCGTACTTACTAGGACAAGGCATTCTGTAAATTTTCATGGAGTTGTACAGTTTTATTTATCTAGGTATAATTTTAAGCTCTCACAGACATCGTTCAAAAGTTTTGCAATTTTGTTAAAGTCCGTGGAACGTTCAGTGAGCTGTTAAATGCTTTTTAGTATTTCGAGTTATTCTTTTAAATGATGCTTCGCTTTAACATAACTTCGTTGTTTCTGAGTTTACATCAAGAAATTGATATTGCTTACATATTTTTTCTCACGTCAGAGAACATAGACTAAGTTTCGGTGACGAAACTAAATGAAAGTTCTAAGTCTTAGTCCTAAGAAACACTAGTGATTTAATTCACGTGGTTTAAACCGCGATGTTCTGAAGTATGTAATTCTCATGTTATTTTCAACGATGTTTTTTCGCGAGTGCGTGCACTTCCGACTAATTCCGTGTTCTACAGAATAGCGCAAAAAAATTGCAGATTAATCCGCAAATCAGTAAAAAAGCATACAGCCTACCTGATGGCAAATCATTACCATAACGGAAACGGCGTAACTCTATGATCGCAATAGCAGAAGTATCAAAAGTCAAAAGATACATTATTCAATATAATCACAAGGATAACTGTCTTACATACTAGGTGAATTTAGGTGCTAATTTATCCTAACCGAAGCCCAAGAATAACTGGCATGCAACTCGTCCTGATCCTAGCGCTTTTTTGCATGATCCATCTTATTATACCTTAACTACGAAAAACGAATACAAGAGAGTTTATATATTTCAAATGTGTCGGTTAACCGTCTGAGGGCAGAGCGACATGAGGCCACGCATTCATATCAATAATATAGTCATTTATATTATAATACGCTTTCTCTAAAAGACTATCCTTTATGTATGCTTTAAATGTCTTAATAGGTAGTTTAGTTGTATTTTCAGGAAGCTTATTATAGAAGCGCACCGTGTTATTCAATTATTATTATAAATCTTGCTCTAAACGAATAAGCTAGAGGCGGTAGAGGTTAAAGAGCACTTAAGTCACACCCGACCAATTTTAAGCCACGATATTTAGATGAAAAGCCGTAACCAGCCCCCATCGGACCGAATACTACCTTCACAGTTTAAGTGGAAACCGTAAATCCATCCCATTTAACTTCAATAAAGTTTAGCTAAACTTTATTGAATTAGAATCAAATATAATTTATTGCATTTACGTAAAACGGACCGTGAAAAACAAAATATCTATCTGCCATTTCATTTTACTGATGTTATTTTTGGCATCGAATTTTATTTCGTTGTAATAAAAGTCGATAGTCCGTTGTTACTGATTTTTTTTACCATAACATAACATTGTAAAACTTGAAACTTGATAGAGCCAGTTAAGGTGAATACACACTAAACCAGCGCTTATATCATGGTGATTATCAAATATTCTTGCGAAAATAGAAACAACTTAATTCTTAATAAAATAAAAGCATTTCGACGCTTGAAAGGCAATAATTACTAAGCGACATATTGGCAACTTTACACTAGAGCATTTTAATGATTTTTTTTGGAAATAAAATCGTCAAAAGTCGCCTATTAATCATAGCTACTCAATTCTAACGAATTTTGAATGCAGTTTAAAAGCTTTATTAACTGGCATTTAAAGATTATGATTTTTCTCAATACTTTAAGAAATACTGTCGGTTAGTAAAGTTTTAATCAAAATCACAAACAGGTAAAAATTACTTACCGACAACAAAACCTTATGATAAAACATGTAAAATAAACTAAATACCAGTATTTTATAATTGTGTTTGAAGCAAAATGATGCATCCAGAAGTAATATTTGTTTGACACATAGGTAAAATGATCTAATTAAAATACAAAAATCTTTCCTGCCAGGCAATTTCATCCATAGTACAAATTAAATAAAGAAAGTGTTGGCCTTTTTTGAACAAGTGACAAAGAATTGAGGTTTCAGTACACAAAATTAAAGACATTCGAACAAAGGTTTTCGATGGATACCGTCATCATCAACATCAAAAGCCCTTGTAGTAATCTACAATCACTTACTACTAAGTATGGGCCCATCTGGCGAGGGACGAATTAGAGCATACTCGGCCACGTTGCCCTAGTGCAGCTTGGTGAAGGTTTTAGACCCGTGTCTAACCCTATGTTAATGACGTCTATATGAGCTTTCAACATACGAATATTGCAGTGAAATATCTCACAAAGTGTATAGCTGATTTTATAACGAACATATTATAAGCTGTCGTTAGAAATAACAAAGACATTTTATTTTTATACATAGTATTTATTAGAAATTTCTAGATCAGTACATATAGGTAGGTAAAATACAATTTTAACGAAGAAGAAAATTGCTGTCTAACTACTGTTACAAAAAAATCTAAGTTGGATTGGGTTTCTGGGACCTTACTATTCATTACTTAATAAAACCAAATTTTAATTTAAATTTACACTATTATTACTTGCGAATTCAAAGTAGAACTACCTACAATACTAATAACAGTTTTTTCAGAAATTCTTTACGCTTGATCTCTTCTTTCTGCGATATATGTACCTACTAACAAGTCTTTACAACGATCTCCTGAGAGTCCCCAAAAATTTTTTTTACAATGCATAGCTTAGGTTGAACAGATTTAGGTTTGATAATTTTACCACCACTTCGCACATATTCCTGTCCAGCAATTCTTTTTTGTTACCGTTCTCTTCTCTAATCTATTTTATTTGTTCTCAAGCCTTTTTCTTTAGTGAAGAAAGTGTTGTTCTTTATTAATGTCTTCTAAACTTGTATTTTGCTTATTAGATTTTGCCTTTTTGTTAATTTATTTCTTTATTTGTTGTTTGCTGTTTTTACACTACTTCAACTTCAAAAAATCAAAAAGATTTAGATCCTAACCATTCTGATCTGATTTATAATCAATGTACATTATTTGTTCATTTATGTTTACGACCTCTCTGTGAATTTTTTTATCCGCTAGATTCAGAGCATCCCACAATGGTAGAACTTGAAGAATTGGCACTTACTTCGATGTTGCTTGCAGTATATATTTCTGGTGTAGTCTATCCATCTTTAGTGTTTTTGGGCGTTACATTCAGTAAACGTTGCCGGTATAGTCAAATCAACCTCCATGTTTGTTCTTTAACTGGGTTATTTTCTGGTATGCCAATTTGGACTACAGAATAATTATTTGCTGGAACTGTATTCTGTTCCCCAAATAGATTTGCAGGTACAATTTCCAGGATAGGACAAAATGAGCCACAACAAATTTAATCTATCAGTTGAGCATCATTTATTAGGCCAGTTTTCTCAGAGTTATTGCCAGCAGTAAGATTCTCAGAAGTACACGCAACGGATGTTATTGAAGGGCCTTTCTATTAAAGTGTATCATCCTGAAAAATAATAAAAACCATTATAAAAATAATAATATATACCTATTACACATTGAGTCATTTGTTTACTAAGAGTAAAAACATACCGGTTCATTAAAATCAAGTTTTTGCGAACTTTTTCCAATTGTTGTTGACTTTCATCTCTATTATTGTAAGTACGAGTATATCCTCGATATCTTGGCTTCTAGAAATTACGATTGTATTATTAGTTATTTCTATTAATAACGATTGAAAGAATAAATGATTTAATTATTATCTAAGCAGTTACATTACCAAGGTCAAATCCCTGCTATCCACAACGGCGTTTGACATAGCTCGCTTAATGATGTTATCTACTCGCTTATTTCGATTAATTATGAATCTTAAACAATAAATTTAAATCAATACAAAATGCGCATTATAAATAATCTAGCACATAAAATCTTTACATTGCACTTACCAAGTACACTTCAAGCTACGTGATGAAGCACTATGTCCGATGCGCGTGAGTGCGCGGTTTGCCTAAGCGACAGTTTGATGAAGACTAAAATCATTATTTTATTACCAATAGCCACTATCTGCTTTAGAGTGCTGATAAGCAACAAAACAAAATACGTGCATCAGGGATGAGCTCAGTTTTATACAAATTTAATTTCAGAAATAGTTATCTAAGTAACAGAAACAGTAAAAAAAACGGTAGGTAAAAAATTACCAAACGACAAAATATATTCTTTTTAGGCAGGTAAATATTCATACATTACGTTTTTAAGTACATTGTATTTAGGTAAAAAGTACTAAATGAAAATGAATACATCTTTAAGGTGTGTTAGTAAGTCTTAAATTACGAGAAAAAAAAATTCAATCAGGTAAAATTTCTTAAGCAATATTTATACCCTAGGTACCGGAAGGCAAAAAACACTTTATGCTTAAAAGCATTATTTCGAGTCTAGGCAAATATTACTAAGTGTAAAAATTAAAAATCGAATACGTACTAAGTAAAAGTTATTAATCAGTAAAATTGTAGTCGCTTGGACGCCGAAAACTAAGAATTTTCGTTTTTTTTAGATTACCAAGCGACAACAAACTTCGTCCTAGCGGCATGAGAGTAGGACCAATCGACGCAGAATTTTTTTCTGATTGGTTGATATATAAAACTCAATATCGCCAAAATGTCGCTTGGTAATTATTGCCTTTCAAGCGTCGATTTGCATGTTTCTGCGTAGCGTGAACCCTTGTATTGTTACATACCTAGATTATACGTGTTTCTTACTTTTATTTCATAAATATAGTAAATAGTTCACACAACATCATCTAGTTTTAAACTAAGCATAGCTTGTATTAGGGTGACCAGATAACTGATATAATAGATAGATAGATAGATAATACTTTATTGCACACCAAATATACATTGAACAAGTAGAAACAAAAATAACAATGTTTTGCTAGTCGGTAGTACAATGGGCGGTCTTATCGCTATGTAGCGATCTCTGCCAGACAACTTTAGGATGGTTTGAACTGTATGTAGCTTAAAAAGGGTGATGATAATAATATTAAGAGATTTATAATTAAAATAATGTGTACATACAAATTTACAAGATAAGAAAAAGATAGATACGTCAATACTTATACAAAAATATATACAATACATACATTACAGTATATTAAATACATAAATAAATAAACCAATACATACATAAATGATAATCCAATCTCCAATCCAACAGTTAATGACAGGACAAAAAGTGTTCCCTGACCATAGTTTTAAAACAATCAAGTGATTTGGCGCGTCTAATAGCCTCAGGCAGTGCGTTCCATAGTTGAACAGCTTGTACTGTGAACGAATTAGAATAGTATGAGGAAGTGTGGACAGGTATTGCGAGAAGAAAAGTTTCAGAGGAGCGTAAGGATCGAGAGTGGGAGAGGTATAGAAATTGGAATCGTTCTTTGAAATTTATAATTTAAAATACTTTCATATAATTATAATATGTACTTTATAACACCAAGACAGAGCAAACACCTATATTCATTACACAAATATTTGTTCTGGGAACTAACATTTGTGTCATCGAACCCTCGAACCTTCAACCTACAAGGCAGAAGGTAGAGTTAGCACCAACTGAGCTGACAGGCCAGTCAGGATGCGGGTTCGATTCCCGCCTTGAGATAAACGTTTGTATGATAGATGATAGCTGGTCTAAAGTATTGACTGATTGTTTGTGTTTCTGTGAGCGTTCTTCTTAATTTGTGCGTGTATTTTATTATATTGCTCCCGACATTTTGTATTTTAAAATGTTTATATATTTTAGATTATTAATTGTAAAATTGAGTTTAATTTATTTTGTCTCGATTTGATCATTATTAGTATTGATAATGTTTACTGTTTTTAAAACTTGCTATTTTATTTGTTTGTGATTTTTTTTTCTTGAATATTATTATGTTTAATTAATGTAATTGGTATTGTGCCGTGTTAATTAAAGTAAATAAATGATCTGCAAGTATTCGTCGCGGGTCTGGGTGTTTCTATGTATACTAAAGATGTATTCGTATTTACAAAAAAAAGGTATATCAGTCCCATAACACAAGCTCTACGTACTTTGGGGCTAGATAATTCTGTGTGAAATGTCCTTTATTATTATTTTTATTATGTTGCAATGTATAAGTAAATTCTTATATCTATTTATCTATTTATCGATCTATCTCATGACGACCTCTGTGGCGCAGTAGGCTTAGGTCCGCCTGAGACGCAAAAGGTTGCGGGTTCAATTCCCGCCGCGGGACAAATGTTTGTATGATCTGCAAGTATTTGTCTCGGGTCTGGGTGTTTTTATGTATAATATGTATGTATTTACAAAAAAAAGCATATAAGTAGTATATCAGTCATGTTGTACACATAACACAAGCTCTGCTTACTTTGGGGCCAGATGATGCTGTGTGAATTGTCCGGTATTATAATTATTATTATTATTATCTCTCTGTAAAAAATATTTATCCTCCGCGAGAAAAATTAAAAATGCCATTTGGGATACGGAAAGTGTCAAAGGAGGTATAAACGTGTTTCTAAATAAAATTTATCAATAAGTTGTATTTATTTATTAACATCACCTTTCGCTTCAATGTGAACGCTCCTTAAAGGACGTATAGTTGTGAGTAGTTTTAAGCAAAACGAGCAAAACTGGAAAAATATTTTTTTTAATTTTGATTTTCAATATATACAATTACAGAAAAATCTTTATATACTTAACTATATATAGTGAGTATTTGTATGCTTCTTTTGGCTGTTTATTTTGATACTGTGCGTTGCCCGTTGTTCCATAATCTAAACGTTTTCATCGTATTTGTCGCGGACAATACACCAATAACAGAAGGCTCTACCATCGACACTGACTCGTAGATTATTACACCGTAACAATAACTTGCATTAGCCTAACAATAGCCGACCTTTCTCATAATAGCGTATCTGGGCAAACACTTTGGGCGTCCATTTTGTGGCAAAAATCGAAGGCGTGAAATCTTTTTTGTGAGCTTAATAGCTTACTAAAAGTTTTTTGGCTGATAAATTGAGCTTGTTAGTGAGCAACATATAATACATTTTTTTTTACAAAAATAAATTGTATTCTTTGTGTTTTACTTTTACCATCCGCTGTACTCTATAACGATCAGCAAAGGATCATCATAAATGGCTCAGCACCCGCATGTGTCTGTGAAATCAGGTTGGTAATTTTCGCTGAATTTAATAACACTTCGAGTGAGGATTGATCCCTGGGAACTGATCCCAGACGAGTGCTGCTTGGAGACTGATGATGGAGACAACTGCGATAGTCTTAAAATTATTGGGGTTTAGTCCCCCTGCTGACTAACAGAAGCGCTAGCAATAGAGAAGGTAAACTTGAAACAAGCCCGGCTCGGTGCCAGCCGTTATGCACCTGCAACCGAACCGACACTGCATGTACTGATTCGTCTTTCCTGCGGGTCCTGTCGGCAAGGTCGAGAGCTTATATTAAGGCTTACCTAAGTGCACAAAATGAGCCTCAGAGGCGCACTTTAATCCTTTCACCACGCTGGTTAGAAATAAGCAGTGACACGATAAGAAGAAGTAGAATACTTAAAATAGCGATCGTTACTAACTTTCGGTTATTTTAATAACACATGAGAAGCACTCGCGTATTGGCCAACTTATTGGTTTCTAACAGATCACCAACTGGCAATAGCAACTGGCAAAGTCAGTACCTGGATGAGTCTCAGCTGTTGTATTTTTAACGAACCCCCGAACGAATGTTATCAGAAGGGTTTTATTAGTTTAACATGTGTATCTTTGTGTCTGTGTATTTGTGTATGAGTGTGTTTGTAGCATTGTAGCTCCCAAATAAATGAACCGATTCTGACACTTGTTTTTGGTATAACGGTGACTCGATCGAGTGTTTTTTGATATTATTAAAAAAAAACCGTACAGGCATTTAAAAATCATCAGTTCTCTTCTAGTTGATGAAGATAAGCAGCTTCCACAGGTCTAATGGATTTTAAATTTGGTATCAAGTTACTTAAATATGACAAGAGTATGGTAACCTTAACCTGATGCTGCAGCATCTTTTGGAATCTTCAGAATACCCAACTCCTCAACAACTTACCGCAGAAGTATCATGTTTGGGTCCATTAGAATTTTCAATTTTCAATGGGTAATAGATAAAAGTTTTTCTGTCTGGTTTTTTTTATTGGAACGAAGTTCCTTATCGCACGGTACGGACATGGCGGATGGGGGGCTAGACGAAAGAAAGTGTAAGATTTTTCCGTCACGAATTTCCATTACGATCCTTTCTTTAGTGTAGTCACTAATCGAACAAACAAACGAACGTGAAATAGTGAACGAATGTATTAGGTGAATTAAATGACATCACATCTCGAAAAAATATATTAATTACGTTATATCCTACCATTCCTTCATAATTCAAATTCATAAGTTATTTCTGCGTTTCATTTAATTGCTCTAAGCCCTAGTAAATCATTCATTTGTATTTGTATAGCAATAATATAATACGTTTATCAATAATAGTATACTACGATAGGAACTTCGTTCCAACCGAGTGTTCCACGACACTCACACATTTTGTAATGAATACTTGTTATTTAAGCACTTCCATTATTTGCAGAGTACGTTAAGCTATTTAGCCGTTGGTGCCAATTAACTTTACACTAATATTTCCCAGTGGCTCGTACGATTGTAGTAATAGCATAAATGGCTACTGGCTTGTCAGTTCAGTCGGTAGTAGCTCTGCCTTCAGCGCTCTAGGTTGAGGGTTCGATTCCCTCCGAGGAAAAGTTTGTGTGAATGAATATACACGTTTGTTCTATCTCTCAGTGTTCTAAAGTATTAATAGTATGTATTTAAAATATATAAGTATTAAAAGAAAGAACGAAAGACAGAAAATAGATTTATTTGCGACAATAAAGTGTGGATAGTTAACAAGAGTACATAATTACAGAGACAGATGAGAGATACAGACAGGAAAATACATATTTACTAATAAAAAAAAGAAATTAACTTAACTAAAGCAACAAAATGCTTACACATTTTAGGTATTCTATCAGTCATCTCGTCACAACAATACAAGCTATTCTATGTTTGGGGTAGATGGCGTTGTGTGCATTGTCGACCAATATTTATTTATTTAGTACTAGCTGTACCCGGCATGCGTTCATTGCCACAAATTTTCTCACCGTTTAAACCTTTCCTGGACTACGACAAACATTTCAACACCAAAATTAGGCAAATCAGTCCAGCCGTTCTCGAGTTTTAGTGAGACTAACGAACAGCAATTGATTTTTATTATATAGATTTATTTTATTTCTTAATAAAAAAATTAGGGTGGCAGATCTTGAAGCTTCAAATTAAGTGAGAAGTAAACATTACACACTGCCATTTAAAGTAAAGTACACTCCAAATTTCTTCAGCGTATTTGTAAGAGCATCTTATTAAACTTTTTAAACTTACGCGATCAGAACACATTATTATAAATACTTACGGGTATTTATCGCGTTTATTTACCTATTTTTCCCGACGTTTCGACAGGTTTACACTCTGTCGTGGTCACGGGATGCCAGTCATCCTCTATTTTTCACGTGGAAAAATAGGTAAATAAACGCGATAAATACCCGTAAGTATTTATAATAATCTTAATAAACATTTTTCTACATTCCTCGAAATGTCAGCCGAAGTACCTGCACAAAATCCTCGATACGAACACGAGCGAACACAAATAATAACACTATGTAAATACCAAAATACCCCGACTTTATACAGTGTACCAACCTCGCTTTGCTAAAGTACAGTCGCCGATAGAAGGTAGATACACAACGCAGGTGTTTTATTTTTTAATAAAACAATAATAAAAATTGTAATTTCGTTTTGTTGTATTTATTTTATGACACATAATAAAATAATAGCTGAAAACTAGGGTCTCTATGATTTAAAACCTTTAAAAGTATATTTACCACGGCCGAATATATTTCAATAGAATTTAGTAGTTTCAAAACATTTATTCTTTATTTATGTATATTAAGAATAATTGACAAAAAACCTCGTCGTGGTCCTAATGCTTTTTTGTGTGATCTTTCTTATAGCTAGCTTTACTACAAATAAAACTGTAGAAGTAATACAAGGTAATAATTAAATAGTATTGCTATTCAACATTTCTTTTTAAGCACATTACCTGCAGTCAGTGAACTGAACTCTGTTTTTTATCTATACATAATTATCTAAATACGGCTAGTAGAAAATAGAGGTCATAGTTTTAAATAGTTTACTATAGAATAAATAGAGTAGTTCAAGTTTACAAATAACTTCTAGCTCTGTTTTGTATTAATTATTTTAAAATAAATTCCCCATTGCTGTGTGAAATGTCTGGCATTAAGCCAGACATTTCACACAGCATCATCTGCCCCAAAGTAAGCAGAGCTTGTGTTATGGGTACTGCATGACTGACATACTACTTATATACCTTTTTTTTGTAAATACATACATATTATACATAGAAACACCCAGACCCGAGACAAATACTCGCATATCATAACTTCATGGTAAATAAATAGTGCCGGAATTTTACACAGCATCATCTAGCCCCAAAGTAAGCAAAGCTTGTGCCACAGGAACCACATGAATGATATACTACTTATATAATTATTTGTAAATACATCATATTTATAGAAAAACATGCAGACCCGAGACAAATACTTCATACAAACATGTGTCCTGCGTTTTAGACCTTTGCCTACTGCGCCAGAGGTCGTCATATCAACGATATAGTTATTTATATTATTATAATTCACTTTATTCCCAAGGCTAAACATTTTGTTATCTAAAACAAAACCACACGGCATTTTATGAATAAACAATTTATTTTCCGTAACTTTATTTGATAATATTTCCTAAATATGATGGCGACTGTATCAGCGCCCCTTAGCGACCTCGCAACGAATTTCAATTGTAATCAAATATGTCGAGGGTTGCCACCGTCTGAGTAAACAAGATAAAGGCCCCGATGTGTACGCTTGTAAACGTGTAATTCTAAGCTTTGACAACCCTAGCAGGGTGCAAATGATGAGTAATACTGTGAATGGTGCTTATAGTTCAGTAATTTAAACCTCAGTATAAACATGTTTCCTTCGCTCGAAATGTAAGCTTATTATACTTATTGGTTAAGTTCATTATTGCTCGTTTTCTTATCAATATTTACGACGTTTATGAACATTTGAACTATAAACAACCTTTTTGTAACAAGATAATATTTAATTTATTAAAAGCAAGTATTTCTGCTCTATACTAAATTAATAAAAACTGTGAACTCTATTTTTTAGTCTTTATACCCAAGTTTGTAAATTGTTTATACCCATTTATTATTCTGTAAATAAAACTTATTAACAGTCTTCAGTTCTCTAGGTTCTCAATTCGTCGGAATCTTTTTTTTATGTATGTTCACCGGTTACTCAAAGACGCCTAAATCGATTTGGAAAATTCTTTTTTCGTTTCAAAGGTTGTCGAGCGGTTTTTGGGCTTAAATTTTATTCAAAGAAGTCGTTTTTTTTTTAGTTTTTAAAACGTAATTATTTCCTTTATAGTAAATACTTTTAACGTGCACAGGAAGACAGTATCACAAAAACTAACTTCCTTTGAAAGCAAGAAGGTAAAATTTTTCTATCTAATCCATTTGTATTTAAGTAAGTAGTGTAGTAACCTATGTTTTTTTCCACGTAATAGATATAAGTCGGACCTACTCAATACGCTGTATTTAATACTAGGTTGCCACAGAGGACGATCGCCTGACATACACAAGGTGGCGAGTTGTAATCCCACCGTGGGACAAATGTTTGTACGAACTGCATGTATTTTTTGTCTCGGGTCTGACTTTTTTTATGTATAATATTTATTTAAAAATGTATATGAGTAGTATATCAGTCATGTGGTACCCATAACACAAGCTCTGCTTACTTTTGGGCTAGATGGTGTTGTATGAAATGTCCTGCATTATTTATTTATTATTATTATTATACCTGTTTTATGGTTTTGTTACGTGCCTATCTACACTATATTGTCTTTGTTCTGATTTTTGTTCTATTTCGTGTTTTCTAATAAATTAATTTTACTCTATAAGTATCAAAATGTCATAGGTACCAACTCCTGCTCTTTACAAAATTCAGGTATTATATCAAAATTTACGTGTGTACGGTACGATGTGGGTGCCAGCACCCAGACCTCACAGGAAACCATTTGCAATCCCTTCGCCACGGGCAAGGTAAATGCTCGTCGTTTAAACAGATAATACGAATATGCACCTACATAAAACACGTAAGCGTGACATTGTTCACATTATCCTGGCTACGAGATACGGAAATACCCATTTTCTTATCCACTTACTAGACAGAGGTCTAACCATTTCCTTGGTTCAAATATGAACCTTATACCTAATACAATATTTTTTTAGAATGTGTTTTTGAGAATTGCACTATTCTTTTAATCATGTTTATTTATTTCTAGTATTAGTTTAGAACAGGTTTGTTAATATACCTACATTGTTTATATGATCTGCAAGTATTTGTTTCGTGTCTGGGTGTTTTTTGATAAATTTATTCAATTCAACGGAAACGGGAATGGTAACGGGGCGGGCGATGCCGCGCTTGGCTGCTAGCGCTATCTATCAATATTTATCCGTTACATTGTTAATCTCTGTAATTATTCCAATACAATTATTGTAATATAATTACCTACATAGCTATCTTTTTTTAGCGATATTAGTCCTTTCAATTGCGGGCGGGAGGGATATGCATGCGTCTGCATCGTGTCTAACTCATTAGAAATAGATTGACGGAATAGTACTAAAAATTTGTCCATCTGTTTAATGTTTTGTGATTTTCCGCAAGCTCACACCTGAAACAATAACTATTATTATAAATGAGAATATTTGTGTGGATGTTATATGTTTGTTTGTCGTTTAATCATTTAATCACAAACCTAGTATACCTGTAGTTTGTAAAGTAGCTTTATAGGCCTCTTTTTGTGTGGATGCAACGCGTGCGGGCAGAAGCAAGCTATAAATAAAATTATTAATGGGGTATTTACAGCAGTATTATCAAGCCATAAACTAAGCAAAACTTGGCCTAATACTAGTTGACTAATATACTACTTATAAACATGGTAATACACTTATTACACTTTATAACATCCAGACACAGAACATTTATAAACAGATAAAAGATAGATAATAATAATGTTAGACTTTTCACACAGCGCCATCTAGAGTCAAACTCAAAGTCAAAGTCAGATATATTTTATTTCAATACAATCACAAGGATCACTATGAAAAATCTATCTATAAATATAAAAAACGGTGTGTGTATGTTCCCTATAGACTCCGACACGGCCAGACCGATTTCGATTAAATTTTTAGATCTTCAGATTAGGTCAATCTGAAGATCTAAAAATTTAATCAGGTGATCCTGTGAAGTTTGGGAGCGATCGGATCAATTTTTTTTGCGTCAATCAAATTTGATATGGATATTGTATTGTATCTTACGAACGGATATAGGCTACTTTTTATGTATGTACTATACGTGCGAAGCCGCGAGCAGAAGCTAGTCTTATATACTAGGTGAATTTAGGTGACAATTCCTCCTAACCCAAGTCCGAGAAGAGCTTGCAAGAAACTAGTCCTGGCCCTAATGCTTTTTTGTAAGATCCAACTTATAACTTAAGCAAGTTACATAAAACTAATACAAGTTTAGATTACCAATGATCCAAAGTAAGTAGCACTTGTGTACCTCATGACTGTTATACGGTCCGGGTGTTTTTTTATGTATAATATGTATATATTTACAAAAAAACACCCAGACCCGAGACAAATACTTGTAGATCATACAAACATTTTCCCCGCAATTTCTGCATCTCAGACAGGCCTTCGCCCAATGCACCACAGAGGTCATCAAAATATATACAATAGATGCTTTATTATATACAGCATTATATATACAGCAGCACAAAGACACACAATGTGGTACAAAAATCAAATAAGCAACTTAAATATTAACACTAACTATGAGAAAATTACATAAAAACTAGAAAAGTTGCAGTAAATATAACACAAATATTGACATAAAAGTTTGTCCTTGGCACAATTATAGTAATACCCCCCCGCTATTTGAAGGTACAATTTGACCAGTAGTACGACCGCCGTAGACTCCCAACTGGCCCAAAAGTGCCAGCGCGCGAAATGTTACATTTCCCGAGCTTTTTTTTGATCCGGCGGTTGGCGGTTGATTGATGTGGCCTGAAGGACGGAATCCTTACCGTTCATTTGATATACAATACTCTATGGTCGTTGGACATTTTAATTGAGATAATCTGTAAAAATTCGGCGACATTTTTTCGCCATTGCACTTAGCCTAATGTTCAAGTACAAATAACATGGTATTTTTATATTAAAGTAAATAAAACCAAAAATGTCACTTATAAAACAATATATTGACAAACATAACAACATATAATATTAACATAAAGAATAATGGGTTCTTAAAATAAACAGCATATAGTATGGAGCGAGCGAGATTTTGCGCTTACCATTTTTACATCTAGAAGCTGAACAATTATAATAATTATAAAAAATGGATGAAACTACAATAATCTAATAGAAAAATTCAATAGGATTCTTCAACTGTTTTCGGATATTTGATAGAAGCATGAGTTTGTTCAAAATAGTTGATTTTCTTAAAATACATCTTATGCCGCCGATTTTGTCGCCACCGCCGCTTGACACCATAATTAAATGTCTAGATTTAGGTTCACCATTCGAGGGGTTTTACAAAGCTTTACAGTTTTTTTTAATTAGTGTACAATTCTTAAAAATTATACTCTAATATTATTACAATCTAGCCAAGTAGGCCAATGAGTAATTTAACTATGACTTATTTTTAGAACGTAAACTATGCCTAAGAATGTGTCCAATAGCACTTTTCTTATTGTCTCTAATTAAGGGGAGACACTTTGTTAATGTGTTCTTTATGAATATATTGTATTGTCATTTTCATTTTTATCACTGTTACACTACATACTTTGAGTCTTCTCACTATGTTTGTGTTGTCGAGGAGCTGGATTGCCTCGACGTTCACATGATGATGAAGTCTTTCCTTATGAGCTTCTGCGTGAAGCTTCACAAAATAATACTATTTATATTCATATAAAACACATTTTTAAACAATTGAGCTACTTAATAATTCTAAAATGGAGCCTTGTACTATTCGTACGCCATAAAGTTATGACTGAATATGTTGGATTTTAATTGATGTAAAATACCATTACTTGAACATATTCAAAACAAATTAATGTATTTTATTTTTTATCTTTATCTTAACCCTGGTGACGAAAGTATTAGTATGGTAAAAATGTTAATAGGAAGCGCAGTTTCCTCAAACATGTGTTTAAAATGTTTTGAGTGATGCTAAGTTGCGTGACATAATAATAGTAGGCTACTTTTAAATGGTAATGTGAAAATGCGTTATATTTCAAGCGCTTTAGATTTTTATCGAAGATATTTATATTGTTAAACGTTAAACTCTTATGTAAGTAAGTATTAATGTGGTAGTGATTTTCTGTAGAGATTTTTTTGTTATTGTTACCACATAACACCGTTATTTATAAACAGATCTGAATTTGTTATTTTTACCACATAACACCGTTATTTATAAACAGATCTGAATTTGGTCTCAGAAATTTCATGAAAATCGATTTAGTAGTTTGGTTTTTAGTTTGGTTCAAATAAAGTATATTTCGTATTTTGCTTTCCAGAGTTGTTTACGAGTTTTGAAAAAATATAAAATATTAATCAGCGTAAAATAAAAACGTGTTTAACTGACTTCAAAAAAAGGAGGAGGTTCTCGATTAGGTTGGATTTTTTATATTTAATAAAGTTTATTTCCTTATTTATTTTTAACACCTAATTATTAAAATGATTAATAGAAAACTATTGAAGATTTACCTACATTAGTTTTGTTTCAGCCACGAAGTAAATTAAAGGAGACTTATATTTAAGTTCCACGCGAACAAAGCTACTAACGGAAGCTGATCCTAATAAAAAAAACAAATTCATCCAGTTAAGTTAAAACCGTGAAAATTACCTTCTAAACCGTAATATTTTTGCTGGCAAAGTGACTGAGCAATCTCAGCGTCCATTACGGCTGACGAGCGCTTGGAGCAAATTACTGCTTACTGCCGAACGTGTGGCGACAGCCTAAAAGCTTTATTTCATTTTCACACAAGTCATGCTATGGCTCTTTTTAGAGTTCATCTGGTCATGTTTTTTGTTATTATCACTGACAAGACCTAGACTAATCCAGTCACTATTTTATCGTGTCACTAGATCTTCCAACCAGTGTGGTGAAAGGATCAAAGTAAATTAATAAATAAAACAAATAAATAATCACATAGCAGCATCTGGCCCCAAAGTAAGCAGAGCTTGTGTTATGGGAACAATATGAATGATATACTACTTAAACATTTTTTTTTATAAATCCATACATAGAAACACCTAGATCCGAGATAAATACTTGCAGATCATAGAAAAATGTCCCGCGGGTATCGAACCTGCAACCTCCTACGTCTCAGCCAGACCTTGGCCCACAGCGCCACTGAGGTTGTAAATAAAACAGTGAACGAATAAAGTCTAGTTAAAGAACTTGTGTGACCTTAGTACATATTTCTAGCGCAACACCAATGCCTCTCGTAGCTCCAAATAAAACATCCTTATCTGAACTACCTAGCTCATTGATGTGATTTAAGTGTTTTCCCACCAGTCTAGTTGTCTAAAAAAACTAATATTTTCACATAAAATAGACGTAAAATGTCTAGACTAATATTTCAAGCGGTTTCACTGATTTTTGGTGTTCCAAACTGCAAGGTTTCATAAAATTGGAGTATAAATTTAGAAACTTTCAGGTGTAGAGATACCTACGAATACATTTAACTGCTATTTTATTAAATTTTGCGACTTACTGTAACTCCATCTTCGATTACACTAAAGTAAATACCTTTTACATTGTCTCGATCGGAAACTAAATGAAAGCTTTTAAACAATGAAGCTTTTGTTCCAAAAAACGTGTAGAATGTAGGTAGCAACTCATACCCGGGATAGTTTGCTACCGATGACCGCTAACAATAATCAATTTTTTGTTTTTTTCCAAAATAAAATAAAATTTATTATCGAAAAAGAAAAAAAGGTTCTCAATTCGTCGGAATCTTTTTTTATGTAAGGTCACCGATTACTCAAAGCCTGAACCGTTTTTTCTGTTTTAATGTGTATCTTTCCCACGTGGTGCATTAATTTTATCGAAATCAATCGAACGGTTTAAAAAAAATAAAAAAGAAATTTATACATTGACGATATTTTCTCTGAAACCTCGCTGTCTCATTACACACGATAATACCACGTAATAGGTATTTTTGATAAACACGGTTCACGGTTCACACTCAGCACTGCGAACCGTGAACGAGCGGCAACGAACGGACTGTGAGTCAAACTCACCCTGATGAAGATTCTCTAAATGAATCGAAACAGTCGGTGCCTCCATCGACATAATACATAGTATAACGACATAGTATGATTTATACGTGAATAAAACTCGTGTTATAATCACTACATAGTATAAAACAAAGTCGCTTCCCGCTGTCTGTCTGTTCCTATATATGCTTAGATCTTTAATAATTATATGATCTTTAAGAATTTGTTCGTGTGTTCAGGTCAGTGCGTCAACCACGGTCTGTGTCGAAAACCAGCGCTACAGTTTACTGCAGCATTAAGCTGAACACTGACCCTTTTTGATGTGCTATACACAGTCAGTGCGACAAATATATATGCTCCTTAATTGTTTTATTTATATCTGTGTGTATAGTTTATAATAAAATCAACTTTTTACTTACTTACTAACTTTAAAACTACGAAACGGATTTCGATGCAGTTTTTTTAATGGATAGAGTGATA
This sequence comes from Lampropteryx suffumata, assembly GCA_948098915.1. Taxonomy (NCBI): domain Eukaryota; kingdom Metazoa; phylum Arthropoda; class Insecta; order Lepidoptera; family Geometridae; genus Lampropteryx; species Lampropteryx suffumata. Next base: position 1,926,755 of record OX402551.1, read on the forward strand.
ATACATGCATAATATGGTAGAAAAACACTGATAATACACATTTGTTTATTTAGTATAAGCATTGCATCCGTGTGAAGCCGGGGTGGGTCGCTAGTGTATTATAATTTGTTGTTTAATGATTAGATGTAAGTAAACGCAGGCTGTGTCCTCAAGCGTGGTGGTATCTGCGATGAAAAGGGATGGGTTTGAACTCTACGTCATAACTTGCAGCTCGTCATACACCAAAATAGAGTTATGATATTAATGTCTTCCATTGTAACTCTATTTGATATTTTCTGTGGTCCATTATTTTTATGGAAATCGAATAAATTCTGCGAAGTTCGTCGACCGTTTCGGTTTATTGCCTGTAACATCAGAGCCAATTATGAGAGGAAACTGAATATACTTGAGAAATTATTTTCTAGTGAAAACTCTGTCAATTTTTTTATGGATAATATTTCATTTCATTTATTCATTTAACAATATACATTGTATTTGAATATAGTCTTACATTAAATTGGCCTAAAATTACACATAATTAAAACAATAGATATTAAAAAACAAACAATAAAGTACAATTAAATTAAAGAAAAAATAAAAATAAATATTAATGTTATATAATTCAATTTCAATAACAACTACAGTTGGAGTTCGTCCACGGTATAAAAGCACCCTTCTAGCAAGAGCTTTTAAGCTTATTTTTAAATATATTTGGGCTATCAATAGTTTTCAATTCAACAGGCAGAGAGTTGTATAATCTAACCGCTTGAAATTGACACCCATGCTTAACAACTTGTAACCTCGGACATTGAGGGTCCTCTAAATCTTTTCTTCTTGTTTCTAACCTTAGTGCTCTTTGTTCTGGCGATTCATATTTAGAGGGATGCCGTACAATATCCATGACAGTTACTATGATGTAGAGGCTAGGAAGAGTCAAAATGTTTAGCTCCTTAAAATACTTTTTACACGATTCCCATGGCGGAATCCGCACCATGGTGCGAATGGCTCGTTTTTGGATAACAAAAGCTCTATTCATGTTATAGGCGTAACTGCGTCCCCAGAATTTAATGCTATACCTTAATTTTGACTCAACCAAGGCGTAATATACAGTTTTGAGTTGTTTGAGATTTACCTCATCTCTCAGACTTCTTAAGGCATAGCAGGCAGAACTTACAGAGTTCTCTATAGACTCTAATTCTTTTTTCCAGTTTAGGAACTGATCAATATGGACTCCTAGAAATTTTACGCTATCAGTGAGTTTAATCTTAACTCCCCTGTTTATTATGTCAAAAGTTTCATGCCTGCGGGCGGTCGTTCTAAATAATATAGCATTCGTTTTATTAATATTTAATTTTAAATTATTTACATGAAACCATTCATTAAAAGCCACAAGCGCATTATTTATTTTGAGCTGAAGTTCTTGTAAACTACATGCTGGAACTATTGCATTTGTATCATCAGCATAAATAATTAATTTAATGTCAGGTATAGTATTAGAAATAACATTTATAAGGTCATTCAAAAAAATTATAAAGAAAATAGGTCCTAGTATAGAGCCCTGTGGAACTCCACGTGTTATATTAGTTAGTTTGGATTTGGTCGCTACCTCTTGGCATTTAACAATATTATGAAGTTCAACAAACTGGTATCTACTGCTAAAATATGATTTAACAATGCTCAGGACATTACCCCGCAATCCATAAAACTCTAATTTAGCAAGTAAGATGTCATGATCAATTGTATCGAATGCAGAAGATAGGTCCAAAAATATACCTGTAACTTTCATTTTTTTATTTAGATTACATAACACTTCATTTATTAGCAATTCAATCGCATCGACAGTTCCTATGTTCATTTGGTAGCCGAACTGGCGTTTGTTTAAAATCTTGTTTGAGTTCAAGTGTGCTATTATCCTATCTTTTAACAGTTTTTCATAGATTTTAGAGAGTATAGGCAGCAACGAAATAGGTCTATAATTCTTAGGGTCGTTCCTAATACCTTCTTTGAATATAGGAATCACTCTACCGATTTTTAATTGATCGGGAAAGATACCTTCAGACATACAATTGTTAAAAAATCCTGATAGTGGTTCAGCAAGAAGGTCAATGTTATCTTTTATAACTGTGACCGGTATTCCATCATATCCAAAGGAGTTTTTAGGTTCCATCCTCCTCCATCCTTCATCCAATATTGCTTTTACATCCTTTTTAACCGACTTAAAAAAAGAGGAGGTTCTCAATTCGTATCCTTATCTTTATCTACCTACTCAAAGACGCTTGAACCAATTTGGAAAATTATTTTTTTAATTTCATTTTCTTCCCAGGTGGTCCTATTTAAATATTAACGAAATGGGTAGAACAGTATTTCAAAAATCAACAAAAATCTAAAAATTGTACTTACTTCCATGATATTTTCGTTTGCTCCGAAACCTCGCTGTCTCATTGGATCAGTGCGTTTAGTTGGCCTACCCATTATTAAATTTAGTTGGGTAGGCCAACTAAATTTATTTTGTTTATATTATACAAAATACATCTACTTTCCTTAACTAATAAAAATATATTCAATGAAGTCGGTTTTCTTTTTAGTTTTTAAAACGTAATTATAACATATCAAGTTGCATAATAAAGAATATTTATGATCTCCATTTATGATCAAGAAGCAATATATATGTATTTTAATACAACTGATTAAACATAGGCAGGCTATGAGAGGAAATTGAAGACTCTTGATAGATGAAAATCTAGTGATAGATCTAGTGAAAATTCTGTATTTTTTTAGAGATAATATTGTTTTTACATTAAGTACTTTTAACATCTTGAATACTTTTAACGGCTCATCTGATAAGTTGTTACAGTAACGTATAATGAACGCACGTTGCCGGCCCCAGACATAAGTTTTTTTGTTGATTTACCCAGTAATGTTTCTTGCTCCAGATCTCTTCATACTTAAACACAGTTATACTTGCACACTACTGCTTTTAGGCGGAATATCTGGTATTATGATGGTAATGTTACCCACCCAGACGGACTTTTGCGGTAGAGTTCTACCACAGGTGATAAGGTATAATAATTAGGTTTTAAATAAAAACTGACTTCTTGAATAAAAAAAAATACATCCAAATTGAGAACCTCCTTGTTTCGAAGTCTGTTAAAAAAGTTTTTATTTTACGCTTATTATGTTTTTTTTTTGAAATTCGTAAACACCACTGAAATATCCCAGGAAGGTAAATACGAAATTTCGTTTACTTGGATGACATATATTTCACAGGTTTTTTTAAAGATTAAAGGTCTAAATTAAATGTCAAATTTATGTTTTTTTACAATTAGATATACAATCACAATGAGGCCATGCGGCCATGAAGTCAAAATATCTTTTGACTTTGAGTTTGACTTTCTGTCTGCTTCTGATATCTGGACGACAGACTTGCTAGTGTATCGATAACAACAAAAAAGGTTGCTAAGCGCACAGCTCTTAATTTACGAGCACATAACGTCCGCAATCTCGCACCGACACGCCATTCTGCGCGGTTACCAATTAGTTGAGATACTGCTTTAGTAACATTGCCGACGAAAATATTGTATCAAAATCGTTTTGTCAACCAGAAAAAACAAAAACTGTGATGGTTGGGTGCCCTAGTAACTTCTTTATCAGTGTTGGTCACTGACTGTATTGCACGAACTTTCGTGTAGTACCTACATCTTTGCTATGAGGAGAAAATGATTAATTCGTTGCACATGTTTGTTCCAGATCCAGAATAGCCTAAATAAAATTGCGTAAAATGAGAATCTTATTTTCTTTGCACTTACGTCTGAAATGGAATACTAATTAAAAACACTTCATAAATTTACTAAACTAACGTGTTAATAAAGTGGTTTAGTTCATTTTAGACGCAATGTAATGCTGTCGATTGAAACTGCGGAAAATTCTAGGAAATGAATTCAATAAAATACAAATACAAAACCTTCCCTAACGAAACTGTTCTAGTTTGAACTATATTGTAGGCACCATAAGATCGTTATTTCAATTTTTTTTGTTAATCTGCCGACAACAAAATCACCACCATTTTCAGCCCTACTAATATTATAAATGTAAAATGTTGTGTTGATGTTTGTTTCAAAGCAGAAGAGAATGGCATCGTATTTTAAGAGTAAGTGGTGCTGAGGGTACCTATAGATAAATCGAGTTTCGGAACGACCTTTGAAAAGTCAATTTGCTCAAGGCCTCACTTTTCCCAGTTTGACAGTTAATAAAGGCCCGATAGAGGCGTAATCTGAATTGCTAATGTTATTTTTCTTTAAATTACTTCGTTGGATTAAGGTTGCAATTCATGGAACTATTTTCATACAAAGTTTAAGGTATATACAGGAATTTGCGTAAATCCCAAGGAGGTTCTCGATTCGGTTGTTATTATATTAATTTTTTTCTTCGTGTTTGTGTTATCTCATAAATCTGTCTTTTAGGAACCGATTTCAAAAATGTTATGTGAAACATAAAAAACTGTAAAAGTTTTTTAAAAGTTGTTTTGTGTGAAATGTGTCCCGATGGGTCCCATAGGAATTACATCAAAATATGTCACATGTCTTCCAAGTAAAAGAATTTTCGTGTGTTTATATAAATTAAGTCGGTTTTCTTTTATTAATTTTTAAAATGTAATTATGTAGACCAGTTATGTTACAAACTACCTTGTGTTACAAATCCTTTTACACAAAAAAATATAGAGGAACACCATTTAAAAGGTGGAACGATGAAATTATATGGCGGGAAGAATTATAGGGCCGATAGACAATCCTTGGAGGAGGTTTGTACCGCTAAAGGCGTACCAAAAAACCAATCAAATAATTAGAATAACTTAAAATTATATATTTTAATGTGAAAATTAATCACTTTTAAATTCATTACTTATTGCTAATAACCTATTAACAGCAATAAGTAATAACGTAAGTATAAGTAAGTAAGTATAGCCTTACAGAATCTTTCTATCTTACTATCAAAAATTTAATGTTTAACTTTGTGGATATTTTGTAACTAAACATTCAAATTTTATTTTATTTATTGTATCATTTATTATATAAATATTTGTCAAAGTCTTAGTCTAATCAAAAGATACTTTAATCAATACAATCACAAGGATCAATACAAACGATCAATACAAATACAAGGATCACTTTTTAACGTCTTACATACTAGGTGATTATAGGTGCCAATTTCTCCTAACCCAAGCCCGAGAAGAACTGGCAAGAAACTCGACCTGGTCCTAGCGCTTTTTTCCATGATCCATCTTATCTACCTTAACTACGAAAAACTAAATACAAAAGAGTTTATACATTTTTAATGTGTCGGTTAACTGTCTGAGGGCAGAGCGATATGAGGCCATGCATTCTTATCTATAATATAGTAATTTATATTATAATACGCTTTCTTGAAAATACTACTATAATAGATACTATAATAAATACTATGCTTTGAATTTCTTAATAGGAAGTTTTGTTGCATTTTCAGGAAGCTTATTATATTTATTTAATTGTTCTGCTGTTGCATTTTCTACTACTAGCCAAATAAGACTATCGCTTGCATTTCAGTGTAATAATAAAAAGACAGCAACCATGTTCCTTTTAGTTTAGAAATACAACAAAAAAATGACAAGCTTAGATTACTTGTAATTTTAAATATCAAACAAAATGAAAGCAATTTACACTTTATAAAAATGGGTCCGCGAGTGGGCTCTTCAGCGTCTATTATATTCAAAAATTGTTTGCTTTATCGAGAGTTTATTGCTCGCCGTCAAAGCCTTTTTAATGAATGGAAAAATATCTTCGATGCTAAAAATAGTATGAGCAGTCTAGCTCGGTGAGGTGGTAATAAAACATCTAAAACTAGCACTGGAGCTTTTAGCACTTATTTTTATAGCCACTACTACGTATTATTCAGTGGATATTTCCGATGAATGAGTTAATTAGTCACCTGACAGTCTCCGTAATCAAAACCTTTTGAAAAACAAGGCCAGCTTAACCTTCAAAACGGAAGAGCTCAGATGCATATAAAAAATAAATGATGTGGTGGGGTAACCTCATAAAGCTCTCAATACAATATCAAAGTCAAAAGATACTTTATTCAATACAATGATAATCTGAATGATACATCTTATAAAACCTTAACTGCGAAATACTAATACAAAAGAGTTTATACATTTCATGTGTGTCGGTTAACTGTCTGAGGGCAGAGTGACATGAGGCCATGCATTCTTATCAATAATAATATTATAATAAGCTTTCTTCAGAATACTACCTTTTATGTATGCTTTAAATTTCTTAATATAAATTACTACTAAACTATAGTAGTATTATCAGGAAGCTTATTATAGAAACGCACCGTGTTCCCCATAAAATACTTATTTACTATATGTATACATAGTTTAACCAAAGCAGTTAACTGACAGATTTGAAATGTATAAACTCACTTGTATTAGTTTATCGTAGTAAAGCTAGTTATAAGATAGATCATACAAAAAAGCGCAGGACGAGTTTCTTGACAGTCCTCGGGCTTGGGTTAGGAGGAATTGGGACCTAAATTCACCTAGTATGTCAGTCGTTTCAAAGTGATCCTTGTGTATTGCATAAAATATTTTTTTTTACTCTTGTTGACTGCAAATATTTTGTCCCGCAGCAATTGCTTTTAGCATCAGCTTCAAAACAATGTATCAGACTAAACGGCATAAAAATGATACATTGATCGATTTTGCGTCCATTCCAGCTTGTAAACACGGGTTAGTGTAACTTCTTCCGCCAGATATGCTTTCTGCCGCGATCAACTTAAAGATACACAAGTCAGCGGCACAAACTCGTTAGTGGGCGCAGCTTAAATGAATGCTATTTCACCTAGCTTAGTGTAAGAAAAGGATAGACGTGTACCAAGGATAGAGATGAGCAGTAAGGAGATAGCGTGATTATAATTTTGAGTCATATGATCAGATTAATCTATGATTTCAAAATAAAACGATTGCGTGAAAATAATGAATAGACCTTTGGCTCAAGGGTTCTCATGAAAAAACTACTGAATGTAATTATAAAAAAAAAGTTATTTGAGCTCTTGAATAAATAATCTATGCTTGTATAGGAACAATTTTTAGTTTGCGTACTCCGTTTGTTATTTATTCACACCTAAAGTTGCGCTAAAATCATTGATGAAAAACTATTTTTTTTGAGTCTTGTATCTTTCAAACCCATATTATTTTCACAATTCTGTATTGATACAAGCATAGATTATGGCAAGACAAATTTATATCACTTTATGTTTTGGTTGTTCATCATCGGACGGTGGTGTGATCACCCTTCGACGTTTGTATGGAAAGATAATCGACTTGTTCACTCTTAAGCGTTCTACAGCTGTTTCAGACAAAAGTGGCAATTCGGTTGGTTCATTACTAAAATTAGGAATTGTCTAAAATATATTTAGTTAGTCATAGCATTTGTAAAACCTATTCGGTTGGTACCAACTAACTAAATTAGGAACGCTTAATTAAGTTAGATAAAATTAAATTAGGATAAGTTTGTAGCAGCAGAATACCAAAGTTTCAAAACCTAATTTTAGCTAAAATTTGTTAGGTTGGTGCCAACAGAATTGAGGCCAATTTGTTTTTAACTATAGCAAACTCTAACCGGGAGATCTGGACAAGACTCACTATCTTTCGGATAAGATGGCAGCAGTTACGATTACATGAAGAGAAAGTGGATTTTGTTTAGGCCCTCTGATGTTGTCAACAACTGACAAGTGTTTCCATCTTAAAAGCAAAGTGATAACCTAATTAATACGTTTGTTCCATGCTCGACAGTGGGCTGATGGCGTCGTAAACTGGGCTTAGTGCTAAACAGCCAATGGGCTGCGTGCCAGAACTTTGCCTTTTGCGACATCTTGCCCAAACAATAGATGCCTTTCGTTAAATAAATAGTGCTGCGTTAATTTGAATAAAAATAATTTTAAAATTGATACATTTATATTCATATTGATCAATTTAATATAAGCGTTGGCAATGCACGGCGTTGCATAAACAACTTTGTTGTTTCATGTTGTTATTTATGTTTTTTTAGAGTAAAAAACTCTCCATGTGTTTATTTATCTGATCTGAAGATGCGTTAAAATAATGTTCACATCTTCTTCTTCTTCTTCTTATCGTGTGACTAGTTACTTCGAACCAGTGTGGTGAGAGGAGTAAAGTGCGCCTCAGAGGCTCAATTCGTGCACTTTCATATCATTGACAATAGTCAATGTTTCCATCAGTAAAATTGAAAATGTAAATACCAAATTGGAGACTTTTTTTATGAATGGAAATTTAGGGTTTACATATGTTTTATGAATAAGATTCCGTCTGTTATGTAGTACCAAATACATAACTAGGTCTCGCTGCTAAAACTGAACGTCTTGCCAATTTTTCAGTAACTCTCTTCGTGAGATAGATCGTTCATATAAGTGAATGGGTATGTACTGCGTATTACCTTTTAAATTATTAAATTAATATAAATTCAAATCGCAAAAAAAAAAAAAAAAATTATGCTAACAAAATATGTATGCTACCTTAGTTTTAGTTAGCATACATTTTAATACCAGGGAGCCGACAGCGTTAATTTTGAACATTTGAACCGAAGCTAAACCAAAAAACCAGCTAACGTTTTGACTTTATCTAAAATAAAGTCAAAACGTTATTTTTAACTAACGGGAATTACGGAAACGGATTTTGCTCTAATTTGGATTATACCTTGATCAAACGTTGCGAGATCGCGTTATTTTTGACAGTGCTTTCAAACGAACGTTTTTGTTTTAGTACATCCTAGTAGTCTGTGCATAGAGTAACACTAGGTAGTTATATATATAAATTTGTTTGATTTAAACCAACGATTAAATCGCTCAAGAAGAATAGCGCGGTACCATTTTGATATTCAGATTAGCCATATCCAAACCATTGCCAAAACAAATAGCGCGATCAAATACAGGTAGTTTTTCAAAATCCAAATTGTAACATAATAAAAGAGTACAGAATAAGGAACCGACAGGTCTCTTCAGTATTTTGTCGAGCAAATAATAACAAAAGTTCCTTCCTATAAACAATAGCCGTGTTAGATGGTTCCACATGTTTGCTCATCGATTATCGGGATTCACACCTCGCCCTGCGTCAACAATACACTTCATATTATGTTACCCATTTGCTTAATGGATTGTGGTTTACTGTAGGCTTTGAGGGAATCATTTTTAAAGCAGGTGGTTTATGGTTCACCCTTGTTTAGCTTAAATTCACAGAGATTGTAAAGCTAGTGATACAAAATTGACCTTGTATTTAGTAATAATAATGCCAGACATTTCACACAGCATCATCTGGCCCCAAAGTAAGCAGAGCTTGTGTTTTGAGCAGAGGGCAGCGTTCCCAAGATACTGGCGCCATTACCACGTTGAATGGCGATGCTAATACGCTGAGCCTGATAGGAGCCAGCTCTTGGATCATGCAACGTATCTACCAGACGCCGTGAAATAAATTTGAAAACCCGGTGGACTCCTGTTCCCCGCGGGCTCGAGGGGCACGGCCTCGACTCCAAAAGGCTCAAATATGTAGGCCTCATCCAAACCAGCATATTTGCTGTTTTTGAGGTCCTCGGCACATTCAGCCGCCGCACCAGCCTTAACTGAAGTCCCCGACAGATGAGATGCGGCCAGGGTGTCTGCGCAAGTAGCATTCCATATTTATACATAGAAAATAGAACTATACTGACTATTGACCATTGACTAGGGATTCTTCGTTTGTTATTTCATATTCATTTCAAGTAACGTAGCACTTCTAAATTCATAAATTTTCTCGAGCTATTGCACGTTTTATTCAAAGTCAAAAGTCAAAGTCAATAGATACTTTATTCAATACAATCACAAGGATCACTTTGAAACGTCTTACATACTAGTTGAATTTAGGTGCCAATTCCTCCTAACCCAAGCTCGAGAAGAACCAGCAAGAAACTCGTCCTGGTCCTAGCGCTTCTTTGCATGATCCATCTTATAAACTACCTTGACTACGAAGAACTAATACAAAAGAGTTTATACAAATGTGTCAGGCCTGTCTAAGGGCAGAGCGACATGAGGCCATGCATTGCTATCAATAATATAGTAATTTATATTATGATAAGCTTTCTTCAAAAGACTACCCTTTATGTATGTTTTAAATTTCTTAATAATAAAATCAAGAAATCAAAATGTATTTATTTGGGAGCATAAACAAAAATATACAAAAACATGAAAAGAACAATAACATTATGCAGAAGTTAAACTAACTGCGTCGCGAATGTTAACGCCCACCTCCGTAGGTAGTTTAGTTTCATTTTCAGGAAGCTTATTATAAAGCGTCTTTCATTAAGCGTGTCCTATCTTTAAATTTAAATAAAACAAAGTGTGTGTGATATATTATAGAAATTATTTATTTATTTAAAAGATGTAGTGATGCCATTATGTGTGGAATATGACATCATTCAAATGTCCGCCACGGCTTCTCTGGGTGGAGCGCATGCGAGATATCCAATTTTCCATGACTTTTGCGCATAAATCAGGCTGAATTTGACTTATGGCATAGGTTATGTTGGCTTTGAGAGCCGCTGTGATTTGTGGTTTATTCACATAGACCTGCGACTTAAGAAAACCCCACAAGAAAAAGTCTAGCGGGGTTAAGTCACGAGATCTCGGTGGCCAGTTCACATCAGCTCCACGTGAGATGACCATGCCCTCAAATCTCTCATGCAGAATATTCAATGTGGCATGAGCTGTGTGGCACGTAGCGCCGTCTTGTTGAAACCACATGTCGTTGGTGTTCAGATAATCCAGTTCATGCCAAAAAAAGTTGGTAATCATCGACCTATAGCGCTTGCCGTTGACAGTGATGGCCTGGCCAATGTTGTTCTCAAAGAAATATGGCTCGATGACGCCGCCAGCCCAAAACCCACACCAAACTGTAACTTTTTCGGGATGCATTGGACGCTCTTGGATCTCATGTGGATTGGTATCGTCCCAAATTCGACAATTTTGTTTGTTTACGTACCCATTCATCCAGAAATGGGCCTCATCGCTGAAGATAATTTTTCTGTGAAAATTACGGTCAGTTGCTAACTGCTCCAGTGCCCATTCAGCGAACACACGTCGTTGTCTATGGTCGTTTACCTTCAATTCCTGGGTGAGTTGAATTTTATACGGGTGAAGGCCCAAGTCACGACGCAAAATTCGCCAAGTTGTGGTCTGTGAAAGGCCGAGTTCTTGTGAGCGACGCGAAATCGACTGCCTCGGATTCTCCTGCACACTCTCACGGACAGCGGCGATGTTTTCGGCAGACCTTGCGTTTCGTTGACGTACGGGTTGATCATTTACCGAGCCAGTGGATTCAAATTTATCCACCACACGACGAATAGTCCTCTCGGTAGGACGATTATGGCGACCGTAAAATGGGCGAAGCGCGCGGTGCGTTGCTCGAACAGAACACTCATTTTGATAAAACAATTTTATCATATGCAATTGTTGTTGAATGCTATAGCTATCCATGATGATTTGGCAAAACAGAATGAATAAATTACAACCAATTTGACAGATGTAGCTTCAACAAGATGGCCGCTACCAACTGTCAAAGTTCGGACGTGCCTATTGGAAGACCCTATAGAAGCGCGCCGTGTTCCCCATAAATGACTTATTTACTTCATTCAGAAATTTTAGCGGAATTTTAATCAATAAATTGTGACCTTATAGCACAAGTATTGGGCAGTTGAATAATAAGAGAATATTATCTTGCAATGTGATTAGAACGACGAGGTATCCAGAGAAAGTTAAAGATGGTTATTCCGCTTTGTCGTTTAGAATAGAAAAATGACAATCGACTAAGACTTTATAACCAAACAATCACTTGACACAAAATTGTCAAGAAGATGCCTTTATAGGAAGAAAAGGAAGAAAGACTAATGAACATTGCGGTAGCCTGCTTTAGTGACGTAACCCGTAGTCTGTATTAAAATGTTGGTCACATCAAAGTCAAGTACAGTCAAGTGTGTTTTAAAAGTTCCAAAATGCTGTATTTTCCGACGAACTTAAAAATGATGGCATTTTATGGAAACTTCTAACTTCTGCACTGTAGGTTGAGGAAAAACATTTGTGTGAAGAACATAGGTTTGTTCTGTGTCTGGGTGTTATAAAGTATCATAAGTATGTATTTAAAAATATATAACTATTCTATCAGTCATCTAGTCACCATAAAACAAGTTATGCTTAGTTTGGGACTAGATGGTGTTGTGTGCATTGTCCAGCAATATGTATTATTATTATTAATATTATTTTAGTCTACTAATTTTTACATCGACTTAATTGTTTTACGATTCCTGCAAACAAAAACAAATTATTTATAAAAGATCACTTCATCTTGTTTAAGACGTTATTTTACGTTAACAGTTATTTTTAAAAAGTATATAAAGCGTATCTTCTAATAAGTGAAGGTCTCGTAAAAAATGTCTAGCTTGGTATTAATTCGAAAAAATGTACCAACAACATAATAGTTATATTAAGGTTATTTTAGGTGTTTTTGCGCGTAAATGCCGAGGCCTACGATGTCTGTTTATTTTTATTTGTTAGGTTATTTCTTATATTATTGGTTATTGTTGAATGAGAACGTCAGTCATGTGAAAGAAAGGTTGTAGTTTATGTACTCGTAATTTAATTTGTGAAATAAAAACATATGCTTTACCCATCTGCAGAGAGCCATTAGTTAAAAGTCGTAATACTGGTCACCCATCAGAAACTATTATTATTACACGACCTCTACAGCGCAATGGGCCAAGGCCTAGCTAAGACGCGGATGGTTGCGGGTTCTATTCCCTATTCCAAGTATTTGTCTCAGGTCAGGTTGTTATTGTGTATAAAACGTAAATATTTACAAAAATAATGTATGTATGTATGTAGACGACCTTTGTGGCGTAGTGGTTCAACACCCGGCTGAAACCCAGAAGGTTGTCAAAAGTCAAAAGATGACTTATTCAATACAATCACAAGGATCACTTTGAAACGTCTTATATACTAGGTGAATTTAGGTGCCAATTCATCCTAACCCAAGCTCGAGAAGAATTGGCAAGAAACTCGTCTTGGTCCTAGCGCTTTTTTATATGATCCATCTTATAACTACCTTAACTACGAAATACTAATACAAGAGAGTTTATACATTTCAAGTGTGTCGGTTAACTGTCTGACGGCAGAGCGACATGAGGCCATGCATTCTTATCAATAATATAGTCATCTATATTATAATAAGCTCTCTTCATAAGACTACCTTTAATGTATGCTTTAAATTTCTTAATAGGTAGTTTAGTAGCATTTTCAGGAAGCTTATTATAGAAGCGCACCGTGTTCCCCATAAATGACTTATTAACTTTTTCTAGTCGAAACCTAGGGATGTATAATTTATGTTTATTCCTAGTGTTGATTTTATGAAGGTCACTATTTTGCTGAATCCCATCTCTATTTTTATGTGTATATAACAAATTTTCATATATATATTGTGAAGCTATTGTGAGAATATTAATTTCTTTGAATATTTCTCTCAAAGATTCTCGTGGTTTCGGGTGGTTCGGGTTTTGGTGGTTGCGGGTTCAATTCCTGCCGTGGGACAAATGTTTGTATGATCTGTAAATATTTGTCTCGGGTTTGGGTGTTTCTGTGTATAATCCGTGTATAAAACAAATATGTAAGTAGTATATCAGCCATGTGGTACCCATAACACAAGCTCTGCTTACTTTGGGGCCAGATGATGCTGAGTGAAATGTCCGGTATTATTTAATTAGGTATATTATTGATAGTTATACTCGATTTCGTTCAGGTTTTGGCTGGAAATCTGTGTTTTTGCTTTTAAGCAAACAATTTCACTGCCATGGCCTATTTGTCGTGCTGCAGCACACACAGACTTACCTACTCTGAGTTATTTATAAGTACTTACGCACTTACTTTTTGAAAATGTTTGTTTCATTAACTAAACCTATTGTATCTACTTATGTTTAGAATTATATATCTATGTAAATTGTATGTGTATTTGTTTTATATTTGTTTTATCTGTCTATATTAATACAAAAATAGTATGGGGCGGATTATTAAATGAGTTTTTTTAAAGTTTAATAATAAGGCTTAACTCAAAATCTAGTAAAGATTTACTAGCCGTAATCATTATTCCCCTGTTGAAATATTTTCAACATAGTTGGATGGATCCAACTATGTTGAAAATATATCAACATTTCAGGTTCAACAACGTCCCTATACATTCTACCGGCTAAGCACAGATAATGAAAGCACCACATTAAATTCTTTATTATTTTGCTAGATGGTGTTAAATTGGTTTGGATCTACCCCCTAGTCGTTGTTAACTTTACTGACTTTGGAAGCAATCACTGTGCGAGGTCACATGCGCATAACCAATCTATATACATATATAAAAGGCGATGTGTGCATGTATGTTTCCTATAGACTCCAAAACGGCTAAACTGATTTCGATAAAATTTTTTGTAAATCTTCAGATCGGTCTAGCGGGTGAACCTGTGAAGTTTGGTAGCGATCGGATCAACAGATTTTTTTTTTGTTTTTGCATCATTCAAATTTGGTATGGATTTAGATCGTATCTTAGGAGCGGACATAGGTATTTTTTATGTATGTACTATGGGTGCGAAGCCGCAGGCAGAAGCTAGTAATTTTATAGAAAACAACGATATATTGCAGTGCCCAGGACGTGAAATCCCATTCACAATCCCACAAATTTACATTGGTTATCGCTTTTCTAATCCATCAAAGGCCCGATTGCGTTTATGACGGAATTGGGTTAGCAGCTATGGGCACCTCAATTCATCTACCATGTAAACGGTCTAAGGAGATCTTTGTACTTCTTTTTCTTCTTCGTTAATGTGTGATAACGATAAAAATTTGGCTTATGTGACGTGTTTAATATATTGTTTATAGAAAGGAGGTTCTTATTTTTCGTTATGTGTCATAATTATGACAATTTTGCCAGTGTTTATAGTAAGTCGTAGTTAGTCGTTCGTCATTTGTTATTTTATACAAAATGGCGTCTTTCAAATAAAATATTTACACGGATTATTTTTGTTCAAATCACAAGGAAACACAAAACTTTTATTTCAATTATTCACACCTTAATCAATGCCTCTAGCTCTTTTAAAACACAAATACCAACATTACTAATAAAACCGGAAATAACTCAAGAAAAATAATTAATACAACAGTACAATGTGTACTCCGCAAAACGTCGAAAAATACTCTAGAAATACGGTACAAAGTCGTACGTCGCATTTGTTGATTTATATAAAACTAGATGGCACCACCGGACAAATATAACTCGCGATATATAACCTGATTATGAGATTTATAATATTAATGGAATGGTAACTAGCTGTCTATTATATAAAACTAGCTGTCCTGTTCGTGGCTTCGTCCAAACGTTTTAAAAAGAAAAATCTAATTGTGAATCTACACCCTTATCGAACCACTTGAACACACACAACAAATTTCATCAAAATCAGTCCAGCCGTTTAGGAGGAGTTTAACTACAAACACACGCACAGAAGATTTATATATATAAAATTTATACACACTCAATGGAAGACTTTAAGTCTTCCATTGAGTGTGTATAATCTTTACTTATACTTAAAAAATATATAAAATGTGCAAGAGAAAAATAATAATAATTTAAAACTTGTATTTACGACGTACGTATTATTTAATTGCCGATATCGGTTGTTTCAATAACCGTGGGCTTACTGTTAATATATATAAATTCTCGTTAACTACGATAATATTATGAATTCTGATTGCGAAAATTATAAAATAATACCGAAGGATTATTTTGGGTTGAATCAGAAAGAAACACAAATCTTTACCAGAGTCAATAATTCTCGCTTTATTTGAAGAATATAACCAAAATTACTAGTAATACCAGAAATAACTCAGAAAACAAATATAATGTTTGCTTCGCAAAATGGCCAATAATAATCACATGTATCGTTTGTGATTCTTTTTCTTTAATGGCATGTCTCGAAATAATGTAATGTTTGCTAGTGTCAAGTGTTTATATTGTTTATAGTATGTCACAAAGGCGTGTCGTTCGTCATTTGTTAATTTAAATAAAACTAGCGACCCGCCCCGGCTTCGCACAGGTGCTATGCTTATACTAAATATACTACAGAATGTCTAATGTGATTAGATAACTTTAAAATTATCAGTGTTCCTCTACTATATTATGCATGTATTATACATATAAACCTTCCTCTTGAATAACTCTATCTATTAGAAAAACCGCATCAAAATCCGTTGCGTAGTTTTAAAGATCTAAGCATACATAGGGACAGACAGACAGCGAAAGCGACATTGTTTTATATTATGTAGTGATGATGCCTTTCATATAAAATAACTACTTATGGATTATTTTTGCTTCAATCACAAAGACACAAATCTTTTATTGATACTTTTTTTTGTCTTTTATCTTTTGTAAATACATACATATTATACATAGAAACACCCAAACCTGAACAAATTCTTGCAGATCATACAAACATTTGTCCCGCGGCGAGAATTGAACCCAACCTTTTGCGTCTCAGCCGGGGCTTGGCCCATTGTACCACAAAGATCGTCGTCCGACTTATGTGCTTATCGATATTATATTTAGAATTAAGATTATCTCGCTTATCTAACTAGAACGACACCTATACCTTAATGATACCTCTCATGATAATTTTTCATGTAAGAATAGAATATAATACAAATTATTTATTCAGTCCACCACACAAAATAAAGAAAAAAATGAGAGGTAACAAAACAACTATTACCAATAATAAATATTGAATTAATTTCCTAGTAGGTACATGTGGTGGTGAATTTATTCTTAGCTCAGCATAATGCTTCCGCATGTTACCATGTGACAGCGCTGGTCCTCCGCTGAGGCCAATCTAAGTGACTATTTACTGGTCTTTCAGCACAGTTGGTAGTAACTCTGCCTTTTGCGCTGTAGGTTGAGGGTTTCATTCCCTCCCAGGATAAACATTTGTGTATGAACATACGTGTTTGTTCTATGTCTCAGTGTTCTAAAGTATCATAAGTATGTATTTAAAATATATAAGTATTCTATCAGTTATCTAGTCACTATATTACAAGCTATGCTTAGTTTGGGACTAGATGGTGTTGTGTGCATTGTCCACCAATATTTATATATATTTATTTATTGTCTTTTTAAAGCGATATCGAGTGTCAAGTTACGTATTAAAATTAGTTAATATCCGACTCGTACTTGACCATGTTTAGTAGTAAAATTCTATTGTTTAGTCACAAAAACAATAGTTCGGTAATGTTAATTGAGTTATTGGCCCAAATAGCTTGGAATGCGTCCACGATTCTACCCTTCTAGAATGTTTTCTTGACACGCAATACCTTACCAAATCGGTTTACTGACCTTGCCGTCTTTTATTTTTAGTTATTTCTTTCAGATTTCTGGTTTTATTTTGGTAGTTGTTACAATATAAATATGTTCCTCATGATACGTAACTCGCGAAGACTAGCATTAGGTATGAATTGCATTAGGATGAATTGATCAGTGCACTGTCAAACACACTTTTTGTGTTATAAGTAATATATATCTGCTTGGAGCATTTTTTCTTTACAGATTTATTTACAAAAATAATTACAGAAATGTAAATATACATAGAAATATAAAATAATATAAAATACTAAGCTCTACTGATCCAGATCACTCCTCGGAGGCCATCGACATCGAAAACTGGTCACCAGTGCCCTCGAAGAGGTATTCAGAAAGCTGGCAGTTGGATGGGAAGAACGAGGGATTGCTGTTGGCGGAGTAAGGTTAACAAACCTCCGCTTCGCCGACGACATAGTCCTATTTTCTTCCTCGGCTTTAGAGCTACAAACGATGCTTCAAGAGCTCAGCATCACAAGCTTTGAGATTGGGTTAAGGATGAATAGGACAAAGACCAAGGTCATGACTAACAGCATTGAGACCAGTGTAATGGTAGATAGAGAACGGCTAGCATACGTCCTGGAGTAGATTTACCTGGGCCAAATAGTCTCCTTCGAATCCAGGCAGGACAAATCGCTCAGTGAACCGAAAATGCCTGGAAGAGCTATTGGTCCATGGGCAACTTGATGAAAGGACACCTCCCTCTAACTCTCAAGCGCAGATTGATGGACGTATGCATCCTCCCCGTTCTCACATATGGTGCGCAGACCTGGTCTTTGACCAATATCCAAAAGAATAAGCTCAAGGTTTGCCAACGTGCGATGGAGCGCAGCATCCTCGGAGTAAAACGAATAGATAGGATTCGGAACACCGAGCTGCGCTCAAGAACACAGATCGCCGATATAACGACAAAAGCCGCCAAGCTGAAATGGGACTGGGCTGGTCATGTAGGCCAAACTGACCACGGAGTGGTGTCCTGATACGGTCCGACGACGTCGCGGCAGACCGCGAACCAGGTGGAGGGACGAGTTCGCCAAATTCCGCGCCGACTGGACAGTTTTAGCGCAGGAGAAGGATGAATGGAGAGAATGGGGCGAGGCCTTTGCCCAGCAGTGGGACACTGTGGGCTGATAATAATAATAATAATAATATTAAATACATGTGAAACAGTTAAGCTATCTAAGGACCGTTTAAAACGATCTATAAATAGCTCAACTGATCCAGATCGCTGCCCTCTGGCAGTAACTTTACTGACTTCGGAAGCCATCACTGTGCGAGATCATATGCGCATAACCAATCTATATATATTTATATATAAAAGGCGATGTGTGTATGTATGTTTCCTGTAGACTCCGAAACGGCTAAACTGATTTCGATAATTTTTTTAGTAAATCTTCAAATTGGCCTAGTGGGTCATCCTGTGAAGTTTGGTAGCGATCTGATCAACAGAATTATTTTTTTGCATCAATCTTTTTGGGCAAGGATATAGATGGTATCTATCTTAGGAACTGTTACATTTTTAACCGACTTTATCAAAAAGGAGGAGGTTCTCAATTCGTCGGAACCTTCACCGATTACTCGAAAACGGCTGAACCGATTTGGAAAATTATTTTTTATTTTTAAAAGGTATACTTCACAGGTGGTCCCATATAAATTTTATCAAAATCGGTCAAGTTGAAAAATCAACGGAAATCTAATAATTGTATACATCGATGATGTTTTCATGTACTTCGATACCTCGCTGTCTCATTGGAGCGGTGCGTTCATTTGGCCTACCCGTATTATATACAAAATACATCTACTTTCGACTAAAAATGTATTATAGGCTCAAATTTCATTTAACGAAGTCGGTTTCTTTTTAGTTTTTAAAACGTAATTATATGTATGTACTATGCATGCGAAGCCGCGGGCAGAAGCGGTTTAATATGATTTAAGTATATAAGCGTATCTATGATTGCAACACAGATAAAACACATTCCCGTAAAATTATAACCATGTTCGATTGATTGTTCGAAAAATCGATTTGACAACACTATTTTCATATAAAAGCACTTAACGGTTTAATGTTCTTAAGCATGTAAGCAAGTTATTATATCGTCTGTATTCGATATAAAGGCAGGCGCACACGCTACCATTTACGACGAATCACGCTGCACACGTGTTTAAAGCTAGCTATACAAAGTGCGGTTGAGACGCAAGACCAGTCTGTTAATCTAAGAATTGGTAAATCATTATTTTTACGAATCATAAACTAACATCCAATAGGTAGTAATAGGTAGTAGGTATCAATTGATATTCAGCTGATTCTGTGGTCACTCGTTCAGGGATCAAGTTCGAAAGGGAAAGAGTTTTTTTAAGACGTGTTTAGGTCTAAGTCAAACTCCAAAATATTTTTACTCAATACAATCACAAGGATCTCTTTGAAACGTTTTACATACTAGGTGAAATTAGGTGTCAATTCCTTTATACCCAAGTCCGAGAGGAACTGAGCAAGAAACTTGTCCTGGTCCTAGCGTTTCTTTGTATGATCCATCTTATAACTTGCTTATTTACTAAAAACTAATACAAGATTAAAGTAGTTTATACATCTTCATTCTATCAGTTTACTGTCTAATTATTATAATACGCTTTCTTTAAAAGACTACCCTTTATAAGAGCTCTACATTTCTAAATAATGAAGATCACAAGGAAACTCTTATAGTTTCGCTTTGTTCGTATGTCTGTCTGTCCGCTCCTTAATCAGAACTCTTTCTCACAAAATATTTATTTATGTAGCAAGTGCTACAACTTAAGACGACTCCCCAATCAAATGGTATTACCGAGAATTCATTTTTCATCGGAAAACATTCAAATAAGGGATTCTGAAAAAATCCTAAAGAAATTTCGCCAATTAGTATACGTCAATAACGTCAACTTTAGGAGAAACGAGGTTAGCTTTAGATGATAATCGAATATTTTAGACAAGGCCTCAATTCAGTTGTTGCGCTAGAGTTTATTAGTGACACTTCCTAAATTAACGTATAACTGACGTGTTTTAGCTCAATTTAGTCATCATGTAAGGTGTTGATTAAAACTGCGGCTATTTTACGCCGTTTTTATCAACACCTCTATACATTATTTTCAATAAAGGAATTAGTTGAAATAAAACTTATAGCAATAAAACAAAAAAATAATGTTAACTTATTTAAGAACTGTGGTTTAAAATGGGCACTCTAATTTGAACTTTAATAATAGCAAAATAAGGTCGTCTATATTTTAGAAAATTTTAGCAAGTCCGGCGAAACAACAGAATTGCCAGCAAATATTTCATAATGTAATTATAAAACTAACAGCTACATTAACTGGCCAGTTGGGGGCAAAATATTATAAATACATATATTTAATTTATAATCGTTCCACTAATATAAACAAAAAGCCATTAAAAAGCGGTAAAAAAGACAATATTTTTCCATCCAAAGCTAATTTGCTCTGGGTACAGTCTTAACGTACAATGTGTGTCTTGCCTAAGAACAGTTGCGTTTATTAATTCATAACGATTCGAAGCCTGACATGCTATCCTGAATCACTTTATAATGATACTAAATTGGTTTAATGTCTGTGAGCCTACACTTGTTAGAGCTTTTACAGTAACTCATTGACCTCTGTTGCGTCAACTTAGTTTGAAAAATAGAAATTCTATTATTGAAAAACTTTATACCCAGCATTTGTTTTCTTCGTAGAGACTTCTTGTCTCGTGGAATAATTATGTACTAGCTTCTGCCCGTGGCTCTGGACGCATAGTATGTACATAAAAATTCTATGCCTATGTCTAGCGTGAATAGAACCCGCAACCTTCTGCGTCTTAGCTAGGCCTTGGCCCGCTGCGTCACAGAGATCGTTATTTATGGAACATTACAAATTTTAACAAGTTTTGAACATTACAAGTTTCAAACAAATTTTAAAATTGGTAAGAACGCTAACACCCACCCTAGGAGAACCTTTGTTTCTGCTAACCTCAACACCCTCATCAGCATTGAAGCAATTTTTGATCTCCTTAAACGCGCAATATATGCTAATCTCTAAAATTATCAGTGTTTTTCTACTATATTATGCATGTATTATACATATAAACCATCCTCTTGAATCAATCTATCTATAAAAAAAACCGCATCAATATCCGTTGCGTTGTTTTAAAGATCTAAGCATATATAGGGACAGACAGGCAGCGGGAAGCGACTTTGTTTTATACTATATTGTTCAACGCAATTCGTACACTACGAATCTTAACCCAATTATCGACGAATATTTCGTTACTTATCGCCTTATGGCGCCAGTCTGTCTGGCTTCCCTTTCTCTCACGCATACGGCAGCGGTATGCAGGGTCCTCCTCTCTCACTCTTACCCGCTAGTTAGACGCTAGTTAGATTAGTTTACGTTATTACTACTGTCGGGTGTCCCGAGACGCACACGTTTATTTTAATTCTTATTTTCTTTGTCTCCATTTCTTAAACTACATATGTATCTTGAAGTATTAGTATCTTGACGATATTACCAGGAAAAAATACGTAAAACAACATTGTATACGTTTCGGAGAAAAAAATTAATA
Organism: Lampropteryx suffumata; assembly: GCA_948098915.1. Lineage (NCBI taxonomy): Eukaryota > Metazoa > Arthropoda > Insecta > Lepidoptera > Geometridae > Lampropteryx > Lampropteryx suffumata. The sequence continues at coordinate 1,948,831 of OX402551.1, forward strand.
TTTACATTATTTAATATTCACTGGGATGAAATTTTTCGTGTTTTCCTTACATTATTACTTTCGCAGTGCTGTATCACGGTTTCTATGAAATATGTGCTTAAATAAACTTAATACATTTACCAAAGAATGATATTCAGTACGTGACAGAAAGAAAGAAAAACGTACTTTGATAAATATTCAAAAACGGTCCGTTCTGATCTCCACAGAAGAACCAACGGACTGTAGCTACTGAAAGATGATTTTGATTTGATACTGGCATCTTTATATATCAAGATGTGTGTGTATGTATGTATGTTCCCTATAGACTATAGACATAACGGCTAAACCAATTTCGATGATTTTTTTATGAAATCTTCAGATTGGTTTTATCCGATCCTGTAAAGTTTGGTAGATCAACAGAACTTAGAAACGGACATAGGCTACTTTTTAACCGACTTCAAAAAAAGAAGGTTTCTCAATTCGACCGGATTTTTTTATGTGTTTTCGCGGATAACTTCGTAGTTAATTAACCGACTAGTGCGTTTGTAAATTTGTTTCATTTAAATTTTAAAGCACTAATATTTAATAAAGGTCTGGAGTCGATCTGATGTTGGAGCCGAAAGACAGTCGAGGGCACTCCTCAATGATTTACAGCAATTACCTTGATTATTTTGTATTGATGAGAACTTTACACTTAGATGGGTTGTGACTGTCATTAGGGGTCTGATGATGCAGACGAATACAGTCAAGGGAACTCCTCAACGTTTTACAGTAGAAATCGGTTGTCTTTTTAGTTTTTAAAACGTAATAATTATGTATGTACCTACTAAGCGAAACCGCGAGCAGAAGCTAGTTAGACATAATGAAACCGAAACAAATGCGCATACCTACCCGTCGTGTCAGTCACTGTCGAAGTCTTACTCAAAACATTACGTCCTAAAGAAAATCATACAATTACCTTGTCATTATTCCCCTACACTGCAGTCCGCCCCCTCCCTTTTATATTAGCTTCACCATATACCTATTAATAGCCATCTGAGTAAATTATATATGTTGCATTTCATAATTGCCTCGTAGCACTGTTTCAGTCGTTTTAAATTCGCTAGGTTCGTAGAATATGTAAACAAATGTTTTTATTTTATTCTTAAGCCACGAATACACATACTTGTACCTAACACACTTGCATACCAGCTACTTGCACGTGTTAACTACTTTCATGTGTATACGTTAAATAGTATGCTAGTATCTGGTAACACAGTAGATTATGCACATTAGAGGTTTTGGATAACAGCTTGCATTCGTTATAAAGGGGACGCGGCAGGCTGAAAATATGCTTTCAATGGGAACGTGGGGTAAATACTGGCTTGTGTATACCTTCTTGCAAGTTACAGGCATGCAAGCAAGTAAACTCCATGCAAGTTTACTTGCAAATGTATCCACAGTGTGCTATCTGCTTGCACATGCCGTTAACTGGCATGCATTAACAGCTCCGTTCCATTTTACAGGCACAGACTGGCCTATCAGCTCAGTTGGTTGTAGCTCTGCCTTCTGCGCTGTAGGTTGAGGGTTCGATTCCCTCCCAGGATAAACTAAGACTCATTGTCCCGTTACGCTCATTGTAACGTTACGATCGTAGCGAGAGTGCATGACGTTGTCACGTTAAACTGTTGTCCGTAAACCGACTTTACAGACAATCAATTTTTATTTATTTATTTATATGTATTTCCGGCACAAACGGCGTTGAACTTGCAACATTCACGGAATACTTCTGAGCAAAGCGTGGCTACTCCTGAATCTTAGCGTTTATTTCTCACCTACTGAATTTGTGAAGACTCGTGCTAAGTCGTAATGTTAAAATTAATATGAGCTACATTTTTCTGAATATGACAGTGCCGACAACTCACGATAACCGCATTGCGACTGCTGCAACGTGACATCGTTGTTATTAATATTATGCATTTTTAATCGTCTGGGCCTAGTAATAAAACTCAAAGTAATTACTTGGATAAATTACTTACTCAGTCGCAAGAAATACAGTTAATAGAATAATTGAGTCTTGACGGGTTATGAAGGCTTGTTTATACTAACTATACCCTCTGTATTCGTATTGTGGTAGAAATATAACCTCTTTAACATTATTTCACTTTCATAACTTTCGTGAGTTGTCCTATACATTATGATACACACAAGGTTTACACACGTATTTTTTTGTCGATGGAGGCACCGACTCTGTTTCGATTCATCTAGATAATTTTCCTCAGGGTAAGTTTGATCCGCGGTCCGTGAGTTGCCGCTCGAGTTCACGGTTCACACTCAAATACGTGAATAATACGTGAGTAACGCCCGTTTATATCAAAATGCTCTCTTTAACATTAATAATATTTGGAAATTCACGTCTCAGTTATAAGCTTTTAAAATGTGTACGAGCTTATTTAAAAGTAGTACAAACGGTCATAAAAGAGGTATTCGGTATCTTACTATTTTGTTTATCTTAGGTACGTTTTTTATGGTAAGTATCTCTAACACTAATATTTTCTAATTTTTTTTGTTTATTTTAATTACTGCCTTAATTGTTTTCTTATTTTGTTAATAACGTTTTAATATTAATATTATCTTTGTATGATGTGTGTGAGCTAATAAATAATCAGTCATCAATTTCCTTTTTTTTAGCTTGTTGCGTTTTCAAGTCAAACTTTTATTTTAAAACAATGAAATTCGTACAACTCTTGCTCAACGAAGTCGTGAATAAAACGTAAACAATGAAATATGACAAATGACCTTCTTTTGTTTCGTAACACAATTTCAAGGCGATTCGCCTCAACTCATTTATAATGTCCAAAAGTCATATAGAAAGCAGGTTCTCGTCTGCTACCAAAGGGTGCATTCATTCGACGCGGAATCGGCTCAAACCGACCGAAATTCTTCTTTCTTGCGTAAGTAGGTATTGGCACCTTTCACCTAAATGTAATTACATATGTATGACGATTCAAAGTGATCATTATAATTTTATTGATTAAAACGTATTTGCGATTAAATTTAAAGCTATATTAACAAAATATGGATATAGTAGACGTTAATCGCCGTCAGACGCCACGTCTGGGATCTTCTGACTGTAATACATCTTTTTGAGTTTTATGCACTAGACATAAATGGCCTGACCTAAAAATGTCTCTCAACTTCTGTCCAAAGATAATCACTATTTAAAATAGAGTCATCCATTTTGTCAGATTTTGAAAAATAGTGACAGGGAGAATTCTTAAGTATTGTTTAGGTAGTGTTAAAGAAGTTAGAACACGTTTTTAAGTAAGTCCGAAAGCTTTTTAAGTCGATTCCGCGTTAAGAAACATGTTTGCACGCTTCCATAACAGGTATGTAGAGGATGTAGGTGTACATTAAACTTTATAATTTTATTTAATGCGTGATCTATACTTATTAAATAAAAAAGCACAAAAATAAATTTCATAGTCGAACCCGCAACGAGGATAATTATAATATAATTTGACGAGATGTCTATCAAGCGAGGGGGTAGTAAGCCATATTTTTTTATTATACTCTTTGGAGCCCTGAGAAAGTGAGTTTTGGCGGAGCTTATAAAAGATGGCGAGATGATCTCGACACCTTTGACAAAACTTGGGTCCAATTGGGTCACAACGAAGATGACTGGAGAAACCAAGCGGAGGCCTTTGCACAGCAGTGGCACACAATGTGCTAATCGTAATTGTAATAGTCATTGGTGGCAATTCGGTTGGTTCATTTCTAAAATTAAGAATTGTCTAAAATATATTTAGTTAGTCATAGCATTTAAAATTCAAAATTCAGTATATCTTTATTCAATAAAATCACAAGGACCACTTTGAATCGTCTTCTTACATGCTAGTGAATCTAGGTGCCGGTTCCTCCTAACCCCAGTTCAAGAAGAATCCGGCAAGAAACTTGTCTGATATTAACACTTTTTTGTATGATCCTTGACCATTTTGTAACGGATGCTGAGTCGAGTTGGAGCAGATTCATCCCAAGCATTTGTAAAACCTATTCCGTTGGTAGCATCTAACTAAATGTGGAACGCTTATTTAAATTAGATAAATTAAATTAGTAAATAAGTTTGTAACAGCAGAATACTAAAGTTACATTTGATAGTTCAAACCTAATTTTAGTTAAAATTAGTTAGGTTGGTGCCAACCGAATTGAGGCCATTGTGTGCTGCCTAGGTTTTATAACTATCATGCCTGCAACTGGGCCTTAATAGGCGGTGCCTTACAAAAAATGCGTTCGTTGTAAATGCATTCATAAATCGGAAACATTTTTAAAACGCCAGCGACATTTGCTTTCGAGTCATAGGAAGCTCGTTAGGCAGATTTGGAATTAATGCGCTTTGTTCTAAGGTTTTTGGATGATTTAAGGCGGTGTTTCGGATTTTTATATTTGTTTGCGACGGGTTTGTTATGAATTTTCTTCGTGATCGTGTGATGTATTGATTTAATTTCTAAAGTTATTACTTTGTAAAACAAGTGTTTTATGCAAAGCTTAGTTGTTGAGTTAAGTTATTGACGTAACAACGTCTAATAAAGCGATGAACGCCGACTGCACGCACGAAAAAGGATGACTCATTGTCCCGTTACGCTCATTGTTACGTTACGATCTGAGCGAGAGCGCATAACAAAACAGATAGATCTATCTGTTATGTTATGACGTTGTCACGTTAAACTATCGTCCGTAAACCGACTTTACAGACAACCAATTTTTAAATTTTTTAGGTTAAAAATTTAAAAATTGGTTGTCTGTAAATAAATTTAAATAAAAGTCTTTTTAAATAAAACAAGGTTTTGCCTTCGAATTTCTTATATCTGAGCTTTCCTGTATCGAAAAGCTAATTCAAAAGGTAAAATCTTTCAATATGAATAGAGTCGTGAATCGTCGCATTTTGTACCTTATGCCATTAACCTAAATATCACCCAACCAATATTAATATCGAACAAAAATAAAACCACAAACAATAAAAACATTCTACTACATATTTTATACTTATTCACTCACAACGTAACGCGTTGGATGTATTATGATGAAAGGTATGGTACCAAGGCTATTTTGTAAACTAGCAATAAATTTACACCATTACAAGAAAGAAAGAAAGAATAATTATCTATTTGGCGCATACACAATATATACAAAACGAAAGAGCAAATAGAAAACCCTAATTAGAATGAATAAAAAAAACAAACACAAAAACCAGTGCACATATTTTATATGAAAACAGGATAATACCTACAACCCGGCTTAGCGATCTCTTCCAGGTAATAGACATAAACCATGAAGACGGCAGTGTACAAAAAGTTACTTAGCATACTTGATAATCTAATCTGATATACATTTTTTATTTTGTTATTTTATTAAGGTAATAAGTAAGGTAGGTCTAATTTTATATATTTTTTTGTATAAAAAAAAAAAATATAAAATTAGACCTACCCGTGCACCAATCAGGGTGGGTTATTTAGCTTATTTATTATTAAATTAAATACCATCATATGTGGCATCATAAAAACAGTAAAAGATAGAAAACGATGCCACTAACAGATCTAAAAACCTGTAAACCGAAAATCCAAAAGGCATTCCTTTCATAATACAGTTATTTTATTATTAGAAATAATTATACCTACGATAAATCAGATCCCAACTACAAAGTACAACTACAAGTGCTACAAATTAGGCCGGCATACCTAATAACACGGTGCCGACGCTTCGTACGTTGGCGTAATTTATTGGTTGCACTGTAATTTAGAATGTTTATTAGGCCCATAAAATTAATGAACTTCGCTAGCGAATATGACGATGCGTTATCTGTAGTTGTCACGTGTTATAATAGAGGTACATCATTTATGGCAAACGACAACTTATCTGGCGTTTAGCATTGCCATTTAACGTGGCCTTCATTGAAAGAGTAACAAACATACATACAAACTTTTGCGTTTATAATATTAGTAAGAAAGATAGTAATATTACTCTGTACCTTTATATAAATAAAGAATACATTACAATTATTTAATATATTTATGTGTTATCTTGTCTACAATAAAGTGTTTATCTATCTATCTATCTACGATATCATCGTGGGTTTCGTTCAGAGTAAAATACCCTCTAAAGCATGCGCTACACGGTTTGAAACCACAGTTTTTACCAAGGTGAACTTGGTAGAACGTTTTCTGTCTACACGGTTTAAAACAAACCCCAAACTTCAGTGTTTTAAAACGCTCGTGCTGAATAGACGTGTGCAGAATGCTTGTAATGCACTATTACAATTTACAATTTCGCCATGGCTCCTGATTTATCAAAATTTCTAAAGTTTGCACTTTTGTGTGCATTTGAAGAAAGAAAAAAAATTTTTTTGGGTGGAGTCTTTGTACTCCTTAGACGTTAAGTCCCAAAGATAGGGTAGGTCTGTAAATAACTCGATGAATTCAGTGATAACCTCACGTTCTTTCTCCATAATACCGTGCGTGCGCGCAATACGTCCGCGCTCGATGCTTGCAGCGGCGCGACTGTGGTACGCGTGGTTTTAAACAAGCGGCTAGACGGTTTGAAACTAGTTTCTGCCAGTGGTTTGCTGGGCAAGCCTTTCAACCAATGGCGTTTAAAGGTCATGCGAAATTTGGTTTGAAACCACTGTCTACACGGTTTGAAACATATGTTTTTACCAAGGTCACCTTGGTAGAAACTGTGGTTTCAAACCGTGTAGCGCATGCTTACGGCTCAATGCACACTGAATTGGCAGCAACACGATGCGACGAGGCGATCAGTTTTATTAACAAGACATTATAAACCTTATGAACAATGTTACAAGATATAGAAACGCTTGATAGAATGAACAAGGTGTTGCGAAGCCTCGCGCCGCGCCGTTCGGCTCGAGCAGTCTCGCGTGGCCTCGCTTGGGTTCTTCGTTTCTATATCTTGTAACATTGTTCATAAGGTTTATAATGTCTTGTTATTAGAACTGATCATCTCGTCGCGTTGCGTCGCTGCCAAATCAGTATGCATTAAGCCTTAAGGCTGATCTTTGACTTGTTTACAGACGCCTGTTTTCTGCTGCACGAAAATGTCTAGGTACTAGTTAATTTCATAGATTTTCACATGATGTTTTCCTTTACCATTTTTAAAAAGTTGCGTTTGCGTTTGACCATTATTGCGTTTGTGAAACGCAATCTTATTTTTCGATATTTATTTAGATATTTATTATATTAAGGTTTAGTGTGCTAACAAATCAAGCATGGGTTCAGCTGATATTTTCCTTAGATTTAAACAAATCATATTTTATCTGGTGGTAAGACTACAGCATGAGTTCGTCTTGGTGGGTACAAGCTCAGTGCCAGAAATACTACCTCCAAGCATTAGTTTGCAAGCATTACTGTTTTTGTATGATCTGCAAGTATTAGTCTCGGGTCTAGGTGTGCGTGTATAGGTACACCTAGACCTGTCTAGGTGTATACGGGTCTAGGTACACCGAGTTTCTGTGTATCTATAATATGTATGAATTTACAAAAAAAGTATAAAAGTAGTATATCAGTCATGTGGTACCCATAACAAAAACTCTGCTTACTTTGGGGCAAGATGATGTTGTGTGAAATGTCCGGCATTATTATATTATATATTACTAGGTATCACCGGAACTGCAGCAATTAAATTACAAAGGGCAAAGAGTTAAAATTGCTTATGTCTAGGGCCGGCAACATACATATGGTACCTCTCAGTATTGCAAGCTTGATAGCTCGTGGTAACCACTTACCATCAAGTGGGCCGTAAGCTAGTAAGCCAGTTCATTTGTATAAAAAAACGATGTAAGAAACAAAATAAAAGTAAAATGCTATATTATTTCACTTGTAGAATCTAACATAGGGTACTTATGTCCTACCTTGGGGTGAATTTGCGGCTAAACATAATTAATGGGTTGGACTTACGCAGTCCCTTCTCCCTTAGTCAGGGACAAACCCCAGCTATAAAATGAAAACAATCGCGGCTAGCGGTTAACTGGCTTGCACGGCATTTTGAATTAATTAATAATGGATGTATGCAAACGGCCTGGATGTTATGGACACTTATAGGTATACCACTGATATCATGTGAATAAAATTGTGGAAATTGGTAACACGTGTTTGTGGTATGTCTGTCAATGTAATATATTGATATAAACAACATGAAATCAATAAGTCAACTTACATTTGTGCACCTATGTGTGCAATGCAATGCAAAGGTCTTAAACATTGCGAGGAAACCGGCACACCTTACCCTTTATATGCAAAATAAATAAAATAAATTATGCCGGACATTTCACACAGCATCGTTTGGCCCATAAGTAAGCAGAGCTCGTGTTATGTGGGTATCACATGACTGATATACTACTTATATACATTTTGTAAATACCTTCATATTATACATAGAAACACCTAGACCGTAGACAAATATTTGCAGATCATACAAACATTAGTCGCAACCCGCAAACCGCAACCCGCTATTCTGCGTCTCTGTCGGGCCTTGGCCCACTGCGCTATAGAGGTCGTCAAAATGTGGGCAAGTGTATTACGACAAATTTATATTACGACTACCCCCTCTATTATACATCCACAAGAAGATCATATTTACGGGGATAGCAATCGTGTGCACAGTTTTTTATATGTACATTATGGCTGTGGCTATACATTATTTACACCCTCTTGTGTGAACCTGGAGCGATTAAAATTTATTCAGGAACACCTCACTGACAGAGAGACGTTTTCAGAGACTCATATTTTTTTTTATCAGCAATCTTCTTGTTGCCTATTATAATTTATTTCTAATACCTCTTTTGTATTTAATGAACTAGCTAGGTACAAGTTAGGGTTTTTCAAAATAATTATAATTTTTGTGAGATTTTACAAATGCAGGTATTTTTATGAAAAGGTTTATAAATTCGGCAATCCTGTTTGATTTGAGATTTACGCGATATGAAAACCAAATCCTCAAAAAATTATGTTTGTTTGAGAATTATTGCTTTTGTCCAAAACAACACAGAACATAATCTATGTAAATAAACGTGAAAAATACATACAACAAAATTTAATAATACTTAGGAGTGATTCAAAGATATATTTAATTCAATAATGTATTTTTTACAAGGATATCTATGCATCGACATATAAAAGATCTTTAAGTCTATTCCTAGCGACAATGGTGGCAATTCGGTTGGTTCATTTCTAAAATTAGGAATTGTCTAAAATATGTTTTAGTTAGTCATAGCATTCGTAAAACCTATTCGGTTGGTACCATCTAACTAAATTAGGACTGCTTAATTAAATTAGATAAAATTAAATTAGGATTAGTTGGTAACAGCAGAATACTAAAGTTTCATTTGACATTCTAAACCTAATTTTAGCTAAAATTAGTTAGGTTGGTGCCAACAGAATTGAGGCCAATAGCTCACAAGATACAGGCCAGAAGACCTAAATTACAGTATATTATTAATATACAGTGCCGACAGTTCTGTGTAAAAACTCCCAGTATGAGCAGGGATTTCAATTCCTTGTTTTCCTTGTTTTCAATAATGTAATATTGTATAAACACATCGCATATACTAGCTGCTGCCCGCGGCTTCCCACGCGTTGTACCTACATAAAAAGTATCCTATATCCTTCTTCAAGGTCCCATCTATCTCTATACCAAAATTCATCAAAATCGGTTCAGCGGTTTAGGCGTGAAAACGTAACACGACAGACAGAGTTAATTTCGCATTTATAATATTAGTAGGCATTATTATACAATAATATAAAATACATATGAAACAACTATCTAAGAACCGTTTAAAACGATCTATAGATAGCTCAACTGATCCAGATCACTGCCAGTAAGCAGCATTCCCAAGACCTTTGCGGCATTGCTACGTTGTATGGCAATGATAATACACTGGGCCAGATAGATAGCGATTGAATCACGCGATTTTTCTACCAGACGCCGTGAAATATGTTTGAAGTTAGTTAAATAGTTATTATAAATTTAAGCGATAGAATTGCAAATGAAGTGGTGTTATTTCGACACATTTTGATAGGTTGTGACACACAATAATCTCCGCTCTGTTTATCTTTCATAGAATATCGGCTGAGGCTTATACGATCTGTGATAGTTTGTTGATTCTAGTTCATTCTCGTTAGTTTCAATGTATTGGATAGAACGTTTGATTAATAAACTGAACCACATAAAGTAAAAATATACAAAGGAAATCACATAGGGACTGTTATACAGAAATACGAATATCGAAATCTTCAACCGGAAAAATCTTTTGCGCTACCAACTTTTTATGTTACCAATTTGAGTTTTTTTTACTACTCGGGTAGCAAAATACCATATTGCCCACCTTTGTTTGTGTAGGTATGTTATAATATATCTGCCGTAGTAATACCCGGAAGTATCTAGGTACTCAGTAACGCTAGCCGAGTACATACAGCTGTTGGTTAAAAATATTCAAATGAATATATTCAAATCTAGTAAAAAGCCTAGTGGTTGCAAATACATTTTTATTAAAATTTTCAGTTGCTCAAATTCGTTAACGACCCGTTAAAACAATTTAGTTTAACCTAGGGTTTTGCAGTTTAAAATATTAACATCGCTGAGAAACGGTTGGAAATTGAATTCTATTTTAAACAGAATAAAGTGTGCGGTGTTTTGTTTAGGTTTTGATGCATCACTTTGTAAATTAAGAATTTGTGGGTAATTTTGAGTTTCTCTGAGGTGAATAATGGAACTAGTGTTGTTGTTTGTTTTTGATAAATACTTAGCGTTATTATAATAATACTTTTTATTGTTATTTTATTTCTATACTTATCTTAAGCTATTGTCGTACAATCGTTATAAAATGAATAAATTACCAAACAATATTTTATATAATAATAATAAATAATGCTGGACATTTCACACAACGCCTTCTAGCCCCAAAGTGAACAAGGCTTGTGTTATAGGAAATTGGTAATAATTTATATTACTCGTTCAGTTTGTTTATCTCGTTCATGACGTTCAACTCGATCATTTTGTTTCTAATTTTTAAGATTAAAAACGAAACGAACTCACTCGCCGCAAACCCCTGAAAATGATGCCACTGACACACCGAAACCCTTTTGCCAATCTAGAAATATAGCACGTTAAGACCTTAACAGATGTATAGCAATAAATAAATACATTCTTGTGGACAATGCACACAATACCATCTAGCCCCAAACAGATGACTGATACATGACTTATATTTTTAAATACATACTTATGGTACTTTATAAATACTCAGACACCAAACAAATTAACAAACACATATGTTCGTTATACAATGTTTTATACCGGGCGGAACCGACCCCAACCCAGAGCGCAGAATGCAGAGCTACTACCAACTAAGGTGACAGGCCAGCATGACATTTAAGACGTGATCTACGTGTTAATAATAATGTTTACGTAGTTTTCTATTCTCTAACAATGGCCTCGTGAACAATAGTTCAGTGAGTAGACCACGAACTACTAATTAAACCATTCCATCTAATTTATGTTTGGACACATCAATTATTGTGTTAGTAGACCTAATTGTGTGTATCTAATGCAAGTGCATCGCTCTGTTTGTTTTCCTAACCCTGCTAATATTGTGAATTAAGTTTGTGTTGTTTATCAATTTAATCTATTAAAACTTCTAATTTAGCTGAACCAGTTTTGATATTTAAACTAATATTATAAGGAAAAACGTTTTGGTTTTTTTGTGTGTTTGTTTGTAATAGATAAATTCAAGAGCTACTGAACCAATTTTATATATTCATACACTTAGAGAAAGCTACATTATTGACAAATAACCTGGGCTGTGTTTTGTTTTAAAAAATAGTTCGAGATCTCTATGAAAATTGCAATGTTACCCATGTTATCAGAAAATTACATATAAAAGTAACTAAATAGGTATTAATTAATTAGTATATCGTAGTTTTTTGTTTTGTTGTCTACCCACTTAAGAACCACCCTTATATTGATAAATCTATAATCCGTGACCTTAAACTATGTTTCACGATAAAATAACAATTCTAAATTACACTCACGCGAATCCAAACCGGCTTGCTATTAATTTATAACACCAGCATAGAGTACTATGTGAAAATCTAAAATAACGGAATATAAAAAAGCTTATTACTAAAAATATTATTCCAGCCATAAAAATAGAATTCTTTTTTTAGACTTTGACTTCATAAATTCGAGATTTAATTTTCTTTTTTAAGCAACATAATTTGTTAGCTTACGAAAAAATCCGTACTCACATAGGGGCAAAAATAAAATAATTATTAGTTTACGGCGAAATAAGATTACCTCCGAAGTAAATTGTACGTAATGAGTAATTTAATTAGCGAGTAAACTCAATCGCAACAGCCACTAGCACAAGTTTCTGACGATTTCTAATGAAGACCGTTTCAAGCGCAACAATACAAGCGATGTAATATATTGCGTTGTGAACTGCAAAAGAGTTTTCTACTATCATTGATTGAAATCCATACTTCCATACTAATATTATAAATGTGAAAGTGTCTCTGTCTGTCTGTTACGTTTTCACGGCTATACGGCTTAATGGATCTTGATAAAACTTGGTAAGACGATGTATTGCATTCGGGGAAAGAACATTAGGCTACTTTTGTCTCAAAAAACAACATTGAGGAGGTAAAATAGATGATGAAAGTTTGTTTGGGCCACTCTTATTTCCTTAAGGATCTGAAAATTCATATATCGGCTTTTGGTAAGGAATCCCTACTAATATTATACATGCGAAAGTAACTCTATCTGTCTGCCTGTCTGTTTCACGCCTAAACCGCTGATCCGATTTTGATGAATTTTGGAATAGAGATAGCTGGGACCTTAAAAAAGGATACTTTTTATGGAGGTATCACGCGTGCAAAGCCGCGGGCAGCAGCTAGTATAACCTAAATAGCATATTTAACAATTTTACAAAACATATCTACCTAATGTCTATTTTAATCTTAAGATCATGCTATTCATAAGTAAGAGAAACAAAAATTTAAATTTATTAAAACAAAACAAAATTGTGTTACAAAAATTTAGACTTAGACAGATTTCAGATTCAGAATTCGTTTTTTAAAATTTTTATTTAAGGCAAATAACTGGTAAATAGTGGTAAAAAAACGGTAAAATAACCGGTTATTTTTTTTTCCATGTATTTTTTGTACATTCTGCGAGAGAACTAGTGGTCTAGTGGAAGTGACCCATCTTTTCGATTCTAAGGTCGTGGGTTCGAACCTGGTCGTGCACCAATTTTTCTGTTCGAAAAATGTATCTGCGCTATACCAGTACTCTTAAGCGGTGAAGGAAATCATCGTGAGGAAACCGGCATGTCGTAGAACCTAAAAAGTTCAAAAACATGTGCCAAGTTCACGAAAGGAGCCTCTGAGGCGCACTTTAATCCTTTCACCACACTTGTTTGAAATAACTGAAATATAATTCAGCGAACAAAATGAGTGGAAATCTGGTGCTCAGGGCTCAATTATTTGACACGTCCCACTGATTTGCCGAGTGAATAAGTAATGTCAATTTACATTTTGTAGCAAAGTGTAGTACTTTAACGCTGCGACATTATTTAAGACTTACCAGATGAGCTTTTTCTTGTAAATAAAGAACAAACTTTATAGCAACAACATAATAAACAGTTCAAAGGCACTGGAGTAAGTGAAATTACTAGGCTTAGAGACAAAATAATTACACGTATGTGTTAGGATCCCGTGTTTGTTACGTCTGGTATTGCATGAACCGATATTTAACGGTAACGAAAACCACATACCATAATTTGTTCCAGATGACAAGTACGTCGTATATTTTAATTCAATTATGTATTATATATTTTAAAGTCTCTCTGTGTCTGTCAGTTTTGTATGTTTGATATTATAGATTGTATCTTAGGAACGGACATAGGAACTTTTTATTTATGTACTATGGGAGCGAAGCCGCGGGCAGAAGCTAGTATTCAATAAATTTTAACATTGAAGGAAGAAAGTTAGCATTTTAGTTCCAAATTCACAACTAGATGTCGCCATTAAATTGTTACGCATCTTAGATCGCGCATCTTTATGTTTTGACAATATTATATAGGAACGTAACATCTATTTCGAACTTAAGGTCACATAGACCAAAGAAGTGGTTTTATTGAACACCTTCCCCCTCTTAAAAATACCTACCTCCTACCTACGTGCTACAGCTAAATACATTTTTATTAATTTCATTATATATGTTTAATAAATTTTGTATAACATTTCAATAATTTCCATCCCCACTAACTTGAAATCTATTTACCATACGAATAACTCTATCGAAAAACTGTTGGATAAAACTCATAGTATCTTTTAAAGACCTATACAAACGATATGCCACAGGATGAGGTAGTAAAATAATATAAAAATCAACCCTATTTTACATATAGGGGAGTATAGGGAAGTATCTATAATAGAATTTTTATAGATTTTTATTCCATAATTTTGTAAGGGCCACTACGTATATCCGTGCAATATTTCATCACAGTAAAGCTAATCTGCGAGCAAGAGCTCTGATTAAGGTCAATCAGACAGACGGACAGACGGACATAGCGAAACTACAAAAGTTCCTTGTGGATTTCGGAATCCTTAAAAATGGGCGATTTGATAAAATAACTAGGTATGTCTAGATTTCATAGGGGACGGTAACCAATTATCTTTAGGTGGTTTTTGAAGTGATAAGTTCTTATGGAAGGATAAACCGCTTTGTTACGTAACGCGTTACGAAAGCGCACCTGCCTACCGCGCAGTAGTAGGCAGGCTCCTCCTCTCTCACTCTAACCTACAGCGCTAGTTAGATTAGTTTAAGTTCTTCACTTCTGTCGGGCGTCCCGAGACACACACGTTTTTGAAGTGAAAACTTCTTTTAGCGCGGTATGCATATTTTTAGATGAGGTAAAACATCTGGATTCGCGACACCTTTACCGTCTATTATAAACCTTAATTCACATGTTTACAGTCTACTTTTGTATGGAGAAGTATACTAAGTTAGGTTCTTTGATATATTATCTACATTCAGAACAAAAAATATTGCATCATCTGAGTTCGTTCAGAATTTGATTGGCAGTCGCCATAATTACTGATTTTGAAGTGATTTATTACTAAACTCTAACGCGCCAAAATAAGTTTTCACTTCTGTCGGCACTCCCGGAGTGCAACTCGAGTTTTTTTTATCTAGGCTGTTCAAGGCGCGTACTAGGCTATAGTCCTCAATGAAGCCTTGAAACAGTTAATTAACAAAATGCTACAAACACTATCTGCAAATCCGACAAGTCATTTGAGCGTCACAACGATGTCATTACTAACCGAACAGCGCATAAACGTCCCGCGGCCGTATCGCCACACGTAGGGTGTGATACGTAGAGTCAGCGACAAAAGTGTAGTTATAATTCTGTTATATCTTTCTTTTTCAAATCATCACCGTTTCTGGGCAATCGAGTAGGAATAAGAAACATTTGGAATTGTAGTTTATTAGTGTTCATACATCAAAGGGAAAACAGAACCCTTGTAGGATAAATTGTTGTGTGTTATATGTCTGTCTGTACGTCAAGGTGTTTTTTATCAGCGAGGGGCTACGGTCTTTTGAAGCTGTACAAAAATCAAACCAACGCAATCAAAAGATGCGGCCATTTATGATGTATCTATGTATTGACGTGACTTTTAAAAATTTCTAGCATTGTATAAGGGCTTCTAGCTGTAACATAATATTTCAGTTCAGTTCAACTTTCAGTTTTGAAAGTGAAATATAAATATACCCATACGTTAATTAACCACCTGTGTCCGAGAAAATCGCATAGCGTCTTTAGATAAAGCTATCGAGGTAGCTTCTCATTGAAATAGACTAATCTTGTATCATGTGAGTTTTTATGCTTCCCGATATTTCGGAACAGTTGCATACGCCATGATCATGAGGATATGTTCAAAACCGAAAGTTATAATCTAGTATTCTAAGCTTATTGATACGATGAATTAATAAAAATTGTTCAATATTAATTCTGTGGCACGGTGGGCCCAGGATTCTGCGCCTGAGACGCAGAAGGCTTCGATTCCCGACAAATGTTTGTATGATCGGTAAGCATTTGTCTTGAGACTTGGAGTTTTTCTAGTCATAATATATTAGATATGTATTTACATAAAATCATCATCATCATCATTGGCCTTCGTTCATCTATTACAGAGCAGTTAATTGTTATTGAAAACTTCGTTCATGGATCCACTCGAACAAGCTGAGGTGGGTGAAGTTACCTCTCCACTGACGTCACTCTGCCTGGGATTCTGTTTGATAGCGCAGGCCTTCCCAGGTACCCACACTAACCTCTCGACCTTGCCGACAGGACCCGCAGGAAAGACGAATTAGTACATGCGGTGTCGGTTCGGTTGCAGATGCATAACGGCTGGCACCGAGCCGGGCTTGTTTTAAGTTTACCTTCTCTATTGCTATATCTTCTGTTAGTCAGCAGCAGCAAAAAAAAAAAAAAGTAGTATTTCAGTTATGTGGTACAATAACACAAGCTCTGCTTACTTTAGGGCTAGATGATACTGTGTAAAATGTCTGGCATTATTTTTATATTTATGCGTTCCTTGATAGATATCTGATAGGTTTACAATGTTTTTTACATTCTATCAATTTGTCAATACTCAAAGTAAATCCACGACTTTTGTCGACGACCGTACAACATATTCCGTGGTGATAGTGTCCGGCCCATGGTTTTACGACACTTGTGGAGGGTTAATGTGATTAAATGAATGTATTTAGCGATAAGACCGCCCTTTATTTGTGCCCGTAGTTTACGAGAGAGTTTTATTTGAATTGCTAACCTTTTTGTGGCCCTGTAACTGGTTTCTAAATTAGGTATTTACAGCTGTTTTAACTGTGGGAACCGAGTTTTTGACCATAATAGTTAGGTACTGTTTGACCCAATGTGAGTTAAATCGGCTAAATTTGCAAAACTGATTCTTGCCAGTAACAAACATATTTAGTTTTGATAATATCCCCACAAATCTATTTCCCTATTAAATGATAATTAAAATAGCATAATGATATTATAAATGGTGCAAAAGTACGAGACAATCATGTCATTGGTTACTTGTTTCAGAAGTGGTCGGTTTTTAATAAATGCCGATGTGACTGGCCTGTCAGCTCTGTTGGTAGTAGCCTTTTGTGCTGTAGGTTGTGGGTACGATTCCCTCCCAAGACAAACTTTTGTGTGATGAACAGAAGTGTTTGTTCTGTGGGTGTTATATAGTATCATAAGTATGTATTTAAAATATATTAAGTTATTATATCAGTGATCTGGTCACCATTATACAAGCTATGCATAGTTTGGGGCTAGATGGTGTTGTGGGCGTTGGCCTTAATTCTGTTGGCACCGACCTAACAAATTTTAGCTAAAATTAGGTTTAGAACTGTCAAATAAAACTTTGGTATTCTGCTGCTAACAACATAAATATCCTTACTTAATTTTATCAAATATAATTAAAATTTAATTAGATGGTACCAACCGAATAGGTTTTACAAATGCTATGACTAACTAAATATATTACAGACAATTCCTAATTTTAGAAATGTACCAACCGAATTGCCACCATTGTCCAGCAATATTTATTTGTTATTATTACTTGGTAGAACTTATGCAAATAGAGAATATGTCTAATTTCATGTTGGCTCAACTGTACCGTACCAGCTACTACCTACTGTACTCTACCAGATCTATTCTTTGTATCCATTGGAACCATTTTTCTATGAATGTGTTCAGAATTCAGCGAGTTAACAATGCATTTATCTCGTGCAGCATTCTACTCGCTATTCATCTCAGATACCCAAGAGATATGGAAATGTAAAAAGAGTATGTTCTCAAGCGGATTACTCCTTCAATTGATCTATCACTCACATTCGGAGCATAATCTTAGCATTGTGGCTTAGTTATTTTCAGCTCTAAAAAGTATCAAAATACGAATTCTTTAACAAACCTGAAACTTTACAGAACTGAGTTTAAATTTGGTTCTTCAAAATTTAAATTCAAATAAGTTTTCATTTAATACAATCAAAAGGATCACTTTGAAACCTCTTACATAATAGGTGAATTTAGATGCCGATTACTCCTAGCCCATGAAAAGAATTGACAAGAAACTCGTCCTGCTTCTAGCGCTTTTTTGTAAAAATCCCTCTTTTAACTACAAAAAACTAATACAAGGTAACAGTAGTTTAAACATTGCAAATCTGTCAGTTAAATGTCTGAGAGCAGAGCAACATAGGCCATGCATTCTTATCAACAATATAGTCTGAAAAATAATTCTGAAATATAAGGTGATATTTAAGTTGAATGGCGTTTCTAAGATAGGTTAATGTTTAATAATAATAATAATTCAATTATTAATTCAGACACATTATAAGTCCATTTGGTGTTAGTAGGTATGTAAGTCTTATTTCTAGGTTTGCATATTAAAATAGAAATTAAAAATAACGTAAGTTGAATGTCTATGATCTTTCATTCGCGCTCCAGTCCAACAACTAGACTAAAACACGAATGAAAGATTTCATAATAGGCAGATCATATAAGTTACATAAAGTAAGTTTGACATAGTTGTAAAAGAAAACATGCTCATCAATGTAATCTTTGAAATTAATGGACTTGAAAGAAACTTCTTCACATTTACACAGGTAATAGGAGAGGAGTGAAAGATAGAAACAGTTGAATACTGCAGCAGAAGAGTCTGACGCGAGCGTCCGAGAGACGTTTTAGATTTGTCAATTGGCAAATTTAAAAACGTAATTAAACAGAAACTGTCTATTAAAGCATAATATTAAATTACTGATGACAAAAAAGCTTGGGATGAATCTGCTCCAACTCGACTCGGCATCCGTAACAAAATTGTCAAGGATCATACAAAAAAGTGTTAAGACCAGACAAGTTTCTTGCCGGATTCTTCTTGAACTGGGGTTAGGAGGAACCGGCACCTAGATTCACTAGCATGTAAGAAGACGATTCAAAGTGGTCCTTGTGATTTTATTGAATAAACAAATATTTAATTTATTTTTTTTGAAGAATGACTGAAGAGGAGAATACATGGTCGATAATAACGAACATAACATTATCTAGATTCAAACTAGCATAGCTTGTTGGTGACCAGATGACTGATATAATACTTATATATTTTTAAATAAAGACATATGATACTTTATAACACCCAGAAACAGAATCAACACCTATATTCCTATTTATATATATATATCGTTGTGCCAGTAAACACTAAACTCTGTCAATTATCCTGTTTGCTTTGTGCAGTTAAAGAGAATAAGGAAGTGGCTCCTTACATTACATTATAACGGAACAGAAAGGCTTCTGGAAATCCAAACCTGACATAACTTTGTCATAGTTTCTTGCTATCAACCCATTCCCCCCTCCCTCTTAGTCTATTATTTACTTTGACACTCAATCACTTATGCCCCTCTTCAAGTTGCTTGTATTCATTCTCCCTACACCGCACTTCTTTATATTGTATGTAATGTTATCGTAGTTTTAGTTTTTGCACATAGTAATGTTTAATTTGTTTATTTTTTTTCCAAATTTTCTTTAGATTACTTTACGCAAACTACGTCTACACGATACAGGCCTAGCCTAGTGCGGAAATCACCAGTAAGTTGGATAGTAGTAATGAGTAAAGAGGTATTGGAACTTTTAGGATTACGCACTAACAGGGCTACATTAAGAAATCCTAATTTACTTTATGTACCGCAAGTTAGAACTAATTATAGCATTCATTATAAGGGCATGCACTTCATTCAACAATTTAGCTAAGGCGGATGGTATTGATGTATTTAATACCTCTGTAACTCCATTAAAACGCATATTAAATTAACATTTATTTATAGAATAAGTTAGCAATATCCTTTTATTTATATCACTGGACCTATCTATTTTTATTGGGTACTAACTTGTTTACTATTTTTTTTCTTTTAATCTAAATTCTGAATTTTAATAGTGGTCTACTTTCACTGTTTTTAATTAACCTTTACGTAAATTTATATGTGGAAACTTGTAATTGGCCATCAACTATATATGTACTTTCAGTAAGAATGTATAATTATATATTAGTATTTTTATGTATATAAAGAGCTGTTTTCTTATTTCAAACAAATTATTACCTTCGAAGGCGCAAAGCTTTACAACAATCTACCCTCGGAAACTAAAAATGTACACCTATTTAACGCATTCAAAAATAAACTCACAAAACACGTAATGCAAGACCACTCTTTACTTGAAAAATGATTGCGTTGAGTAGGTACCTATTGATAAGTTAAGTCGACGACATCTACCTAATGTATATTTTAATCTTAAGATCATGCTATTCATAAGTAAGTGACATGTAATTGTCTTTTTATGAATAAATGTATTAAACCAAAAAAGTTCTAAAATAAAATAAAATAAGAACTTGTAATATGTGCGTAAAATTTATGTTGATCACAAAAATGTTTATCCTGTATACTCGTACAAGACAGAAGGTACTTCTGTTTTTCTATTCTTTTTAGGATTAAGCTTTCATAATATATTTTTCTGATTTTTAATATTTATGACCGATTCTAAAAGATAAAACCACCACAAAAAACACTAATCAATCATCATTCTGATTGTAACGTTTACAATCAGAATTACTAATAATCAGAACTACTGCCTTTATTTTAATAGTAGTACCTTTGCTGATCAAAATAACCTTAAAAAACTCACTTATCCTCTCAAGCTTGGAATAGAAAGGAAGAACTCAATGCTACAGTCAGGTTAATAGACATGGACTAGAAACCCGTAACGATGCGACAATCTCTACCCTCAACACACCCTAAACTCAACGCTATCCCCTCGAGATAAGTCTCTAAACGGCAAAGCTTACACGCCATTATTGGAGTCAGAAAGATGCTAAGTGCGATAAAAATGTAGATTTCAGTACATGTCACTGACATTATGCCTATATTTGCGTCTCGTTACGGCGCAAATATTGGTGTTTGTTGAACATCGACATGCGTTAAAGTATCGTTATCGATTTGTTCTTTACGTGAGGTGTTATGTAACGTATTTGAGTTGAAAAACGCATTGAACCTGAACTTTTAAAGAAGTGAATGCGCAAAATTCGACGCTTGAATCAAAATGCTGCCAAAATGCCTCCCAGGATCATGGTATGTGAGTAGGTATGTATGTTATGTCTGTATTAATTTACTTGTTTTTAATCCCAGTAAAATTCTTGACGTGGCATAATAAAATATCTCAATTCGCGCAATGAATAAATATCTAACAACTGAACACAAATAGGAACCTGCTTTATGAACGGAATTTTCGCTTTCCTCGAACCACTTACACTTAATTTCGGCTCAAGAATTTAGATTAATATCAAGCTTCATACCTGTTACCGCAGATTTATAAGAAGCCGATAATAACAAGTGGAACCACGTCCGTACTTTGCGCCGCAAATTCCAAATATTTATTTTTATTTACTGCGGTTTCTGTTACCAATCTCGTTTTAGGGGTCCAGAAGAAATGAGATTACGTATATTTCAGCAGTGGGTAATAATTCAGCGGTGGGCTGGCACTGGTGCTTGCTTTAGAATGCATAGCTTAAACTTTGTCATCTTTAGGGACAGTACAGAGGCAGCGGTGACAGTGGATCTAGGCTTTTCTGATGTTAGCCACGACTGAAGTCTGTCTTACTCATTCGTTTGTAATGCGAGTCTTTGTCTTAAGAACTTCGAGCCTGAGCTGAGCTGAGCTTCGAGCTTCGAGTGCTCACGTAGGGACGGTTTTAGCGGTATTGCTTTATTTAATCTTATACTAACAATTAGTGAGACTTTAACCACTCAATCCAGAACAAATTTTTGTTCAAAATTTTGGCAGCACTAGCACTAGAGTCTAAACTAGACTAGACTAGACTAAAGTGGCGGCAAAAATACTGCATTGTACAAAATATGTAATAACTCTAGTTTTTTTGTTATCAGTCAATTCCCCCTTTTCAAAAAATAACATTTATTTTATTTGTTAACTCACTTTCCGTTTGCGTCAGTAAAACCACAAACTAACACTGCAGTCGTACAGATCTTTATCCGCGTCAACGTTTCCACCACAAAATTGAAAAGTCCCAAGCAAACATTTTTAGAGTAAAGCGAAATACGTTGTAAAACCCGCATAGACGGAACCCACCACGTATTGCTTACGGAGGAGTACCCGCAGAATTTTGATATTATATTTCGGGCACGTACCGATTCTGAGTAGACCAGGCGAAATTCATAACGCAGCAATATGCGGCTATATTGAAAAATAGTTATTTAGATTAGCTGCAAAACAGACCGACGGAATTTCGGGCTTTTGCGCGATTTAGAACATCATTCGCTTTTTTGGCGCCTTAGATTCAGAATTATATTAACCAAACCTAATTTTAGCATTAGCGCATTAGCAAATCAAATAATATGTATACATTTGAATTTATTTGACGACCTCTGGGGCGTAGTGGGCTAAGATCCGGCTGAGACGCAGAAGGTATCGAGTTTGATTCCCACCACGGAACAAATGTTTGTACGATCTGTAAGTATTTCTGTAAAAACTGTAAAAAAAAAATACTAAAACTAAAAAATAAAAATGTATATAAGAAGTATATCAGTCATGCGGTACCCATAACACAAGGTCTCTTTACTTTGGGACCAGATGATGCTGTGTAAAATGTCCGGGACTATTTATTTATTTATTTATTAGGTTACTAAAAAGCATACGGTAACTACCCCTTAGTTACCGTATGCTTTTTAGTAACACTAACTTTTTAGTTATTCATTTATGTACAGAATATAACTATCATTATTTTGAAATACAATGTAATATTTCAATATAATTAAACATTATTTCTTTTTGTTTCAGATATCAAAATTCAAATGTGTAAATGTAGACATGTGACTTTAAAAGTTAGAATGAGTCCCAAAACCAAACGCCGTCTGCCCACAGTTCGGGAGCAACCCAAGGGTGGCAGTGACGTCATGATCAACGTGCTAGTCACCACCACAGCTGTACTTAGTTACATCAACAGTTTAAACGGAGACTTTGTCCATGACGACATACCGGCAATAGTGACGAATGGTGACGTCATCGGCACTAATTCGCTGAAAGAGCTGTTCTTAAATGACTTCTGGGGGACGCCGATGGTGGACGCTAACAGTCATAAGTCGTATCGGCCATTGACTACACTATCTTTTAGGTGAGTGTTATAATAAGTTAATGTTTTATTTGAACGATAGTGAACCGCTGGGTAGATGTGGGTACATCATTCAAAACCCAGAATTAGACGCGTCCAGAAGACTGATCATACAACGTTTAACCGTGATCGTAATTAAGTATATTTGATGATTCTGAGTACATTTTTCTGAGTAACTAAATCTAAAAGAATTGGCAAATATACGTACTCGATTTCAATTGCTATCATCTGACCCAGAACGACAACGAAATAAACAGGGACGTGAAAAACAGGAGTGGAAAAATAGAACTTGTTGTGCTGACCCCAATTAACGTGGGCAGGAAGATGCTGATGATGATGATGATCATTCCATTTACTAAAGTTACACAATCCCAAAAAAAGTACATGACATAAATTTACGACGAGTTACTCTCCATTTTTGTATGCTCTAAGGACAAATGCATCGCTCCATTTGAACTCGTCCCAAAACAGTCAACACGGATTCTGACGCGTTGCCAAGTTAAACCGGAAGCTGTTGCCAGAACACCAGGACAGTGCTAATTTTTGCAGTGACTGAATACTCAATACTGTTTTGCAAAGTTAAATTAGAAATCCTATTTTGCCGAAACAAAATATGACCCTTTTAGGTCTAACTTCACAGAAATAAAACAAGCGGTTACTTTAACTTTTGATTAGATTTAGATATTATCAAACGCGTAGTAAACATGTATTAGATAATGCTTATGTTTTATAATAGTGTATATGAATCTTTAACATGCTTGTTTAAGATTCAAAGACAACTTACGCTACTTTTAAATGAAACAACTCTGGGATCACCAATAAAACGCTTTTTGATTGTGACAAATTTACGTGCAATATCTACATATCAATCGTGTCGGGCAACAGCACATTGCATGGTGAATTTAAGGTCATCTAACTAAACCGAAGCTTTTTATGAAAATTTAAAGATATCTCTTCTCTGAAACAGGTAAAATCCATCAGTTGAAACAAGGCCTAACCTTTTAAATCTATATCCGTCGGCCATCTGCGCGACCCTTGTCCCGCGTCGCGGGCATGATTCTCCGAATTTTAGGTCAACGGAGACGCGAAAACAAACCAATGGTATTATTATCGGCTTTCGGATCTTGAAGAGTTTTGACAGCTGAATTATTGCCCTTCGGAGCCTGCGTCATCCTGGATATTACTAAAATTACGAGACGCATCGCTAATTTTATTCTTACAAGTTGTTCTTTAAATATCAACTTAATCAAATGAACGCTAGTTTTATCATTTACATCTTACTTTTTTTGTGTTTCGTAGGCTATATACAATAAACTTTCAGTCTCAGCTTTAACCGTTGTTAGAGTTTAGGCCATAACTAAGCTTTTTGGGTCATTTAACTCACCATACGGCCTACCCCATGATAATAAGTAGCTTCGTCAATACATATTTGGTCGGTACGCCAATTTCACCTGCTTCCCGGGGATACCTGCACAACACCGCACTAATAAATTACATGATAACGTGACGGTTGAACGCCGGTTATCTCCCGCGAGTTCGCACTTTAACAAAATGTGTATTTATGACCATTTTTCGCTTGTACGGAATGACAAAGGGTAGATAGGGGTGCGAGTGATATGGTTAGAACGAAGGGGAGATCGGCTTTGAATAGTGCTCTGTTTTTTCTATAAAGCGCTGTCGTAAGATCTGAATTGCTTTTTCTCTTGTCTTTGGAATTTTCTTTCATATCCTGCTCTATGTATGATTCCCAAAACGCTTATGTGTTTACATGTTTAATATAGTACATACATAATTTACATGATTTATATAGTCAATTGTCGACTAAGGCTTTACAGGGCAGTCCTAAAACATCTATGTTTTTTAAATAAATGGTCACAAATCAGAGAATTCCAAGAGCTCTTCTTTCAAATACCTGTGAGTTCAATTTTCAGAAGCAGACTTGCGCAGCTTCAAGCCTCACAACAAATCTAAAAATTAAGTTAGGGCACAACAAACAAGAGACCGATTGAAATCGGATTACACAAAGGGCACTTTTCCTCGAAAAGCAATAGTTGAGGTTTCCTCCCGAGACCGGCGAGTTAAAAAGGCTGCGGTAATCTTATTTTCACATAAACACGAACATTTCCTTACGTATGATAGTAGGGTGAGCTGTGGGTGAGACGAACGTCGGGGCGTGTTACACGAAATTTTATCGCTTTATTGTCATTGATAAGTGTGGGGAAAGTACACACTTGACGAGTTTTATGCTGCTCATGTGGAAATGGTGCACTATTTCGTTTTTGTCAGGAAATTGGGTAGCGCATAAAAAGCGTGAGCATTTTTGTATGTTACATCACTGTTGTAAGATTTTAGTTTTTTTAGTAGATACAAATATTTATTAATGAATCTAACTGCACTAGCTTGTAAGCACTTTACAGAATAATTTTTAAGGTCAATTAATAAATTTAAAACGCATCTATAACTCGCATCTTTGTAAATTCACCTTTGAACAACGGCGTGAAAGATAATAGACATTTCATTTACTGCTCAACCCTTCAGTCGTTACTCGGAAACGAGTGTAAATGAGGCTTTGCTCCGAATCTAACTTTTTAAACCAGTTTTACCATGGGTTGTTTGATCGCCAAACTCGTTTGCGACTTTCGAGTACATCTTAAGATCATCATGCTTAATTAGTTTAAATTAAATTAACCTATAACTATGTATAAATAACTATAAAGTGGTAGATACACTGCGTGGCCCAAGAGCTGGCTCTTATCTTCCTCAGCATTGCCGTTCAACGTGCCGTTCAACGTCTTGGTAACGCTGCCCTCTGGCAGTGATCTGGATCAGTTGAGTTATCTATAGATCGTTTTAAACGGTCCTTAGATCACTCAACTGTTTCAAATGTATTTTATATTATTCTGTACATTTCTGTAAATAAATGTACCTATAAATTCAATTTTACTTAACAACAAATATAATTTAAAATACACTACTGAATATACACGTATATAATCCTGGAGCTAGTCTTGTTAAAGTCACTAACTCGTCGACCATTGCGTAAGCAGATGAAAAACCAATGATAATAAGTCAAAGTCATACGATATTTTATTCAATACAATCACTAGGATCACTTTGAAACGTCTTACATACTAGGTGAATTTTCACATGAACTGCATATGCAGCGGAACTAAGCCTACCAGCAAATATTTCAATGTGTGGTCCCCACTGTAGTTTTGCATCAATATTAAGCGTGGAATTATAGAATTCACTGCATCTTCATTAATTTCAACATTGGGCTATGAATGACATTTGGAAAAGTGAATTTGGTACATTATTTTTTTTTAGCTCTAAGTAAAAGATTATTTACAGTTAACCAGTTAAGAACTATACATACATAATATATATTCATATCCATCATAATATTATAAATTTGAAAATGATAAGGACATATACATATGACAGGCTGACTGGCCTGTCAGCTCAGTTGGTAGTAGCTCTGCCTTCTGCGCTGTAGGTTGAGGGTTCGATTCGTTCGATTCCCTCCCAGGATAAACATTTGTGTGACGAACTTGGGTGTTTTTTCTGGGTCTGGGTGTTATAAAGTATCATAAGTATGTATTTAAAAATATCTATGTATTCTATCAGCCATCAGGTCACCATAATACAACCTATGCTTAGTTTGGGGCTAGATGGTTTTGTGTGCGTTGTCCACCAAAATTTATTTATTTATTTATATATTGTGTATTGAAACATATAAGCCACTTTTATTTCAATATCAAGCTAGCAATGCAACGGGTAATCACGTAATATTGTCGATGAATAATATGTGGTTCGTAGTAAGAGCTTGTGATATAAATTCCCCGCGTTCACACTTCGCAGTACTAATTCATCACTCGGACTTTATGGCGTAATAAATGACAAAGATTAATATCTGCAATTTATACGCAGAAGCGACGCGGAAGGAAGCTCTTTAATTGGGTTGGTTAGCATTGAAGGGGTTGATAGATGATTCAAAATAAAGCTTGAAATTCTTCTTCATTACTCAAAGATCAAAATGCTAAACCAGTACTTTGACCTTAATTGACCACAGTATCAAAAAAAAGGACACTAAAGCAGTGACCCATAAGTCACTCGTTTAGTCTCAGTAGTCTGATATGAAGTGTAATATATGACATCTCACCTTGGTAGTAACCTAGTAGTTGGTAGTAACATTAACATTACTTAGTATGTAAGACGTTTCAAAGTGATCCTTGTGATTGTTTTGAATAAAATATCTTTTGACTTTGACTTTGAATGTACATCCTGAATGAGTTTTTATAACGGCGATAAAATGTTTGGACATGAAGACTAATAACTAAAGATTTTTGGAAGTGCCTTCCTAGCCCGGAATCTTTTGTCATAAGCATGTATATTAATTTAATTTACAAATCTTTGATTTATGACTTTGACTCGGCACCGCATCACTTATCACCATCTTACCTTACATACCAAAGTTATATCAGTAATTTATCTGATATAAAATTACCAGCCTTTATAACAATTTAATTAAGTGTCTCCGATAATAATTTCGTCTTAAATACCAAGTTAAATATTACCAGTAACAGTGAGCTTTGGACTTCGCATTTCGTCTCCACACCAAATACCAAACATCATTATAGCTA
The DNA here is from genome assembly GCA_948098915.1 of Lampropteryx suffumata. Classification (NCBI taxonomy): domain Eukaryota; kingdom Metazoa; phylum Arthropoda; class Insecta; order Lepidoptera; family Geometridae; genus Lampropteryx; species Lampropteryx suffumata. The sequence goes on from OX402551.1 coordinate 1,976,741, forward strand.
AGAGGCCTAGGATTCTTACCATAAAATGTCAGCCTTTTACCACCTATGTGAAGCCGCGGACAGTAGTGGAAAATATACCTGATAGTCTTTTAACTATAAACAAGCAGACCTAATTTTGTGAAAAAGCATTCATCTTTCCCGTTCCCTGCACAGAGTAGGTTAACTTATAAAGCCTTATATCTGGATCTCGGTAATCCTATATTGCGGAGGCGAGACGGAGTATAAAACTTGGTTAACCTGCATTTATTTTACGGTTACCGCATGTTGTAACTTTAGCTCGCACTTGAGCCGGGAAAACTCTGAGCTGTTCCGGATCGCCGTGCATTTCGAAACCAAAGTAAATGTACACTCTTTGCACTTTGTATGTGTCGAATTACATAAGGAGGTATGTTAGGCTTTGGTTAGTGAATGTCTCAGCGAGCGTTGAAATTTCTAGTATTAATGGCAATGCCAGCTCATTAAAAAATAACACAATCTAGCCGTCTAGGAATTTCACATAGACATCTTAAGTTCATCTTGCCTTGTTAGGTATTATTCATCACTGCAGCAAAGGTGAATCCTAACATTATGATAATTTTATGGAATAAAATATATAAAGCTTCTCTTCACTGTCCGATAGTCTCTCAACAATTTGCCTTCACATACGCAGCGGAAGCAGACGTTTTCATCAAAAAATTCCATCGTAAAAACAAAGATATGCTAACCGAAATGCCTTTGCAAAAATCCGCAAAAACCGCTTCGTCCACATTGTGGGGTTAGTATAATAACAGAAACATTCTTCGGGGGAAATATTTTATTTAGTGGGTCCCTGCTTCCTAAGCGGGGTCAGGACAGCAATAAAAATATTATATACGAAAGTGTCTGGCCAGGGACCAAGCTAAGAGATATTCATAGCTGTTTTAAAATTTAGTTGTGCGTGCTCAGAAATTCACAATCATTAAAATAATCCAAATAAATGTGTACATAGATTTGAATTGAAATCTTAATTTAGTTTTGTGAAAAATCGTTTATTCACATTTTATGAATAAAATTAAACGACAGTGATGAGTAACTTGAGGCATAATCGTTAAAGTAGATTTCTTTGAGCAATACATAGCCTAACTCTAAGAGATTATAAAATATATACCCACGAAGTACAAGTCATGAACGTTTCACAACCTTGCGAAAAGCCTTTGCTAGTACCAAATAAATTGCATTTTTAATGCGATTCACTACGTCCCTAGGGTTCGAAAACGCAATAAAGTTACATGCATTTCAAACTACTGCTGCTAATTTCGAACGAAAGGCAATAGTAAATAGCTAGACAAGTATTTCTAGCGGTATCCGAAACATTATTTAATGGCCACTGACAAGTAGCAGCTTCCGTGCTTCGGAGATCACGTTATATTGTTGGTCCGGGTTTTTCAGAAGTTGTTTCAGGCCATGACTGAGGCTGTTGCGCAGCCGTTGCCAGAATGGGCTCTTAAGAAGTATTAGCAGTAGTATTTCCTCACTTGGACCACTTCACGTGTACCATATTGAAAACCCTCTTTTCTTGTATTGCTGGAGCAACGACATGTATTTTTATTTTTCTTTATCGGAGTAATGGTGTTTTCCGCGGCTCACTGTCGTAAGACCGGAAAACATGCACTACGACGACATGCTTGGGAATTCCACTTCAAGAGTTCTTCTTAGGTACCTAAGACCTAGTTTTAACTAAAATTCTTCCAGTTTGAGTAAGATATTACTAATTTTTTCATTTTGCTTTTATTGGGAATTTATTTCTAAAGTAATTAGGCAAGTAGCGCAATACACCCTTCCAGTCTTATACAGATGACACTCGTGAATGCTAGTCCATTGAAAAATGTGTAAACTTTTATTGTAAAATCAAAATAGAAATATAAGAAGCTCTCTAAAATCACTACCGAAGCCAAGAAAACTGAGCCAATAAACCGGAGTCCCGTAGGACGGTTACAATAAAATACCATGCTAAGTAGGTGCTCTTATTTTTTCCTTTTTATTTTACCAGAGAGTTTTAATGTCTAGAATATACGGTAACGCCGAGATTATCTAGAAAAATAGAGTTAGAAATAATGTACGCAGAGGATTCTTGTAGAAGATTATTTTTATTTGATTAATAGTCTGGGTAGGAATATGAAAATCTTTATTGTTAAGAACTTACATTTGAAATTCCACTTTACTAGGAGTACATTAAAATAGATTTTTGATATTTGGATAGCAATATTTCTGAATTATCCATCGTATTATTACGTCCCTCTCGGTTCTAAGGTTGAATAAAATGTATTCACAAAAATCAACTCCTCAGGGTTATTGGGAAGTACTTTATATACTTAGTATTGATTTAATAAATAGTTTTAAAAGATATCAGAGAAAATGGTTATTCTTGTTTTATTAAAACAGCGTTCTTCTTTGAAGCATTGAAGCATAAATAATATATTCAAAGTGAGCTGGAAACAAGATCAACTGTAAAACTTGAGTTGTAACTCGGTAAGCTCAGTAAAACTTAAAGCAAGTTTCTAGAATATGCTTGTTAACGAGCACAGTATGGTGGGATATTTATATAGTAGGAGGAATGAGAGAAAGTGAACCATATACCAATTATGGGTGTATCTCATATTAATTTACTGGCTGATGTGGAGTTAAAATCTGCTTACCCAGTTAAGTTAAGATGTATTAAGATATAGATATAATTATTCCAATTAGTCCCACCTAAGCGAGAACTCGAGCTCTATTTAAATAAAAACACCAAAATTAATAATAAGAGCGGAAAAAAGTCGAGAAAAATAAATAATATTTGAGTGCAATTTTTGCTTCGCAAGACGACCAAAAATAATCGTGCTTCGTGTTGTTCTACCCTCTGACAGTTAACTGACAGACTTACAATGTTTAACTTACTGTTACCTTTTATTCGTTTTTCGTACTTGGTTTTCCGTATAATGATCACACAAAAAAGCACTAGGAGCAAGAGGAGTTTCTTGTCAATTCCTCTCGGACTTGAGTAAACAGGAATTGGCACCGAAATTCACCTAACATGTAAGTCGATTCAAAGTGATATTTGTGATTGTATTTTATAAAAATAATTAAGCATTGATTTTTCATACATAGTCCGATAACATTTCATACATTGTCCGATAACATTCATACATAGTCCGATAACATTTATTCACTTAACTGTAAGACTATTTTCAGTGATATATGTGATAGTATTGATTAAAAATTATTAGAATTAGAGCTTAAATTATTTTGAAATTGCAATAATGTCTTTTAGATACTTAAAAAAATAACTACAAAATGTACCTACAGAATATAAAATACATATGAAACAGTTAAGCTATCTAAGGACCGTTTTAAACGATCTATAGATAGCTCATTTGAACCCCAATTGGGTTCAAATGATCCAGATCACAGCCCGAGGGCAGCGTTCCCAAGACACTGGCGTCATTACCACTTGGAATGGCAATGCTTATACGCTGAGCCAGATAGGAGCCAGCTCTTTAGATACATGTATAAGTGCAACATATTGAACTCTAACGTTTCGCCAGGTCCGTCTGTCTGTCTGTCCGACCGTAATCTGAGTTCTAGCTCACTGACTATTAGTCATATTGCAGTGAAACTTTGCACGATAATATGTATTAATGGCCCCTAAGTTATATGAAATACATATTTTGTATGATCTCATATTTTTCTTTTCTATGATATCATATTTTCTCATATTTTCTCATATTTCTCATATTTCTCATATTTCTCATTCTCATATTTTCTATGATATCATATTTTGGTTTTTATGGGTACCTTTCTGACGTATACAGTTGGTTGTTTTTTTTTATTACTTCTTCGTGTTGCATATCGTCTAATAATTCCTTCAAAGATATTAAGAGGTTTCTTAAACAGTATTTCAATACAGATATTCGTTTGATAAATATAAGACTTCAAAGTCATCATTTTTAATAAGAGTCCATTGTACCCATCCCCTACCCCCGCACAACCCCCGCACCCCCCTACCGCTTTAACTGCTATTGGGAGGTCACATGCGCTTAGCCATTTTTTAGACGTGATAACGTCTATATAAATCGACGAACGCCGGCTGCGTGCACGAAGAGCATGACTCATTGTCACGTTCCGCCTGAGCCAAGCGTGCAAGCGAGAGCGCGGAACCAGCGATAGAGAGGCACGATCGGTTCATCAATGTTTTCTTATGACGTTATCAATCATTTTATTTTCATTTATAATGACAGGTAGGCAAAGATACTTCTAATCTGACTATTTATAAATCGGTACTAAAGGTCCCGGCTTTATACTTCTCTCAAACATTTACCAAAAACTTCGTTTCAAAACTCATTAGGAAGGTTCTCTCGATTTATTCACAAGGTCGAGCCCAAATAAATAATACGAACACTGTATTCGAATATTTAACATTGCATGAAGGCGAGCTACGAGTATTACGCCAAGCAAAGTACCTACTGGCTACAACTTCGAAGATGTTTAAACTTACTGGAATAACTTTATTTTGTGCGTGAACAATGTGACACATATAATTCTTCTTCCTCTTATTCGTTGATAGCATCATAATGATGACAATTTTACCAATGTTAATTGATTCGATTATATAGTAAGATGTCACAGAGTTGTATGTTGTCGTTCGTCATTTCTTATTTATATAAAATTATGGCTTTTCATATCAAATAATTAATAATTATTTTTGCTCTAACCACAAAGAAACACAATGTTTTCTTCATATTATTAACACCCAAGTCAATAACTCTAGCTTAATTTGAATAAAATTACAAAGGTTACAAATAAAACCCAAATAACTTATCCAAAAATAATCACGCAATATTATAAAAAGCGCTTAATTTGACCAGGACAAGCTTCTTGCCAATTCTTCTCGGGCTTGGGTTAGGATGAATTGGCACCTAAATTCACCAAGTATGTAAGACGTTTCAAAGTCATCCTTGTGATTGTATTGAATAAAGTATCTCTTGACTTGATTTGCAAAATAACAGATGAACATAAAAACATATGTCAATATGTTTTTTTTTTCAAGAAAATATTTTTGACGTTCCATACTAGATATCTTTACATATATAAATCTTCCGTGAGTGTGTTTGTAATTTAACTCCTCCAAAACGGCTGGACCGATTTTTTTGTGTATGTTCAAGTGGATTCGACAATGGTTTAGATTTTCATTTTTTTTTTATAAAACGCGCTAACCGAACGGGACTGCTAGTGTCTAATAATATATTACATTTGAATATTCACAATCTATCTTATAAACTCACACTAGCTGTTGAGTTCTTTAAATCTGACGCCATCTTGATTTATTGACATAAGTATGACAAGGACAGAACATACCTAGCTATAGAGTAAATATTTGTTTTTATAACGTAACAAATCCCTAAAAAGAGATCTGAAGTAATGCCAACAAAGCCTGGGGATAATGGTCATAACATTATGTTTGTTACGTTTGTTTTAGTTTGTAATTAGTTGGTACCAATGCTCATTACCTGTAGTGTAGCTGTATTATAAATTAATGACACGTCTAGTTTATTTCTATCTTTGTTCTCAGTAATAAGATTTCTTCGCTCTGGTACAACGTGGTACGACGCTCAAAATAATAATTATATTGACAAAGTTTACCTACACTAAATTTTCACATAGTGTTTGATATGGTCAAAAACAGATGAAATTTCCACTTGCAAACTCATAGCGCGTAAATGCGTTTTTATTTTTAAAGTAGTCACGTAGTAGCATAATCTGAACGTCATTAAAATAATGTCAAATCATTTCGAAAAACTCAAAGCTGAAAACTACGACCGCTATAAATGCAGAAACGCAAAATAGGTAAGGTACCTTTAATAACAGCCAGTACATTACGGCCACGTTCTTTACAAAACCATGCTTCAAGTTCTCATTAACGTTGGAAAAAGCGGTCAAGCACATCATTATAACGTGAAGTAATGGAATGGATACATTTGTGTAAGTTACACGAAAAAAATAAAAAAGTAGCGAACTGTTAGAGCAAAGGGTTCTGCTTCTCAAACAAAAGGGTCGACCCTTTAGTTTGAGAAGCAGACGGTGGACTTGTTACAGAAGAGAAGATAAAACTACACAAGCAAAACCAACAAGGTCACGACTGTTGTACCTTGACTCCGTAGTTCTTCTCGCAGGTCTCTTACTTACTTAGATTTTTGAAGATGTCTAAACGGAGTACCAGTAACGGAGGCACGTTCATACATTATGTACACCCACTGTGTAGTGTACACAAAACTCCCATATACATAGATATTATTTATATATTGGTAGATATTTTACATAACACAATCTAGCCCCATACTAAGCATTCCTTATATTATGGTGACCATACTGACTGATAGAATATTAATAAAGTTTTGAATACATACGTATATCAATTTAAAGCACACAGACTGGAAAGGAATCGACCCTTAACCAACAGCGCAGAACTGAGCTAACTGAGCTGTCGAGCTAGTCTGAAGGCAAAGAAGTACAATGGGAAGCAGATAACTGATAAAATACGCACTTTTAAATACTTTTGAATACATTGTACTTCTCTTAAAGCAACCAGACACCTACCTGACTAACACATTGTATAGATGAACATAGATTCATAAATATTTCCCTGGGTGGTGATCGAACCCACCACCTACAAAGGCGGAGTTACTACCTAAAACCTGTCAGGGACATTTTATTCCTAACGTGAACATTCCCCGTCTCTTGAAGATTTTGTTTATCGTTTAGTTTGTTTAATAAAAGAAGAGCCGTCCTATGAAATTTATGTCAATGATACAAAAGATTTTCGCGAATCTTCTTTTTTGAGACTACCATTTTACTTATGTAATAAGGTAGCAGATAACCAACGTAACGACGTATCTTCATACAAAATTCAGATTGGCATCTTGAAAAAAATAAACCTGTATGTAACATACCCACAATATATGTAATAGGTATATCAGTGTACGGGATTTCACACTCTTGGCACCGGAACGACAATACAGTTTCTGAACTACCGTTCTCATATTTTTGCAGAATTTTAAGGGAGGCTAGGGAAGTAGACGCTACTGGGCTGCTGGCAAATAATCTTACCTACCTAATTCAAGTAACCTCAATTTTATGTTTAAGCCCAGAACGAACTCTTACTTATAACTCGGATCGAGAGGTAAGCATAGATTGTCTAAATATTGCTCTAGAATACGGCCTTATGTTCATGCTTTATTCGAAAAAACTAAGCATACATTAACTGGCCTGTCAGCTCAGTTGGTAGTTGCTCTGCCTTTGGCGCTGAGGGTTCGATTCCCTTCCAGGATACCCATTTGTGTGATGAACATAAATGTTTGTTCTGTGCCTGGGTGTAATAAAGTATATTGTGCATCACAATCATCTTGTGTATGTATTTAAATACATGAGTATTCTATCAGTCATCTAGTCAGTATAATGCAAGCTATGCTTAATTTGGGGCTAGATAGTATTGTGTGCATTGACAAGCAATATTTATTTATTATTTATTAAAATATCGGATGCTAAATTTACCATGACTAAGGTGCCACGAAAGAAACATTCGCAAATCATGGACACATTTTGTATTTTTGTTTCATAGCAGAAATCGTACCCGCTTCGCTAGCGTATCTTTCTGTGCACCACTAAGTCTTCTTCTCATATAACGGCACCCGTCTTAGGCGTCCGAAATAGGTCGGTTTTTAAAAAATCTACAAAAATCCAAAAATTGTATACATCAATGATATTTTCTTATACTCCAAAGCCTCGCAGTTTCATTGGAGCAGTGCGTTTAGTTGGCCATATTATGATATAAACAAAAAACTTTACACAAAAAAAAAAAAAATTTTCAATGAAGTCGGTTTTCTTTTTAAAACATAATTTTAATTTAAGTTAAAGTTAACATAATTATTAAAGTATCTGTTACTTTTATAATTTAATTTTGAAATAATGTCTAAAACATTAAACAATCATCATTCTAAAGATGATGTCTTTTTAAGTTGTTGCTTTACACTAATAGGCGGAAAGTAAGCTATTTAAAACATTAGCCTTTAAACATTTATCAGAATTCCTCATATAAATGTTTTCTGATAAAAAAAACAAGATTTGAGCGGCTTTAATACGCGTCGAAATCATTTGATCAGGGAGGTACCTTAAGACCAATCGATTACCTTTTATTAGGGTGTATGGTAATACTTCGAACCTCGTTTTTAGTCAGACGACCCGAACTTAAGCTAGTCTCCTCTCCACGCAGCAGATAAACAGGTTCCAGGCAGTTTGCCAATTCGTATTTCTAAATTAAGTTTCTCTGTAATAAATTAAAGCGAACCAAATACAGTTTTTACTGGAAAGGTTAATTCAGTTGAGTGGTTTTAGAAATGTGACATATTTCTTGTTTATTATCGTCATTAGGCTGAAGGCGAGAAGTCTACTGCTGAATGTATTGGTTTCGTAGCGCAGTGGACCAAGGCCCGACTGAGACGCAAAAAATTGCGGGTTCAATTCCCGCCGCGGGACAAATGTTTGTATGATCTATAAGTATTTGTCTCGGGTCTGGGTGTTTCTCTGTATAATATGTATGTATTTTAAAACAAAGTATATAAGTAGTATATCAGTCATGTGGTACCCATAACACAAGCTCTGCTTACTTTGGGGCCAGAAGATGCTGTGTTAAATATCCGGCATTTTTTATTTTTATTTATTTCAATGCCTTACAGTTTGCTTTAGTATTTGGCCACATATTTTACTGCATTATTCTGTGCTACATTATGTTAAATTCATTCTTTGTGCACGAAAATGATATTGACTGGCCATTCAGCTCAGTGGTAGTAGCTTTGCATTATAAAATAAATAATTTAAATAAAATAAAATACACTTCTCTCAGACAACACAAAACTTAAATTTAAGTTAATAGTATATCAGTATTTGTCTTACTCTATGTTAGTGGGTGGTAAGTTTATACATTTTGATAAAAATTTCAAACACTATTACAAATCTATTGATGAAATTATTTCATCATTACTCGACTACAGTGCTTGAAGAACGGGCTATCCTATTTATTGGATAGTGCGGTCAGAATGATGTTGGGACTCCCATGCAGCCTGCATAGCAAAGAGACGACTTTCTTCCGTATGCATGCATAGAAACAGTCGCAGCGCGCAGCGAAAATGCCAGACCCGCTGCAGAACCAAGGGTTGAGGGTTACGCTGTAGGTTAAGGGCTCAATATTCTCCCAGGACAAATATTTATATGATGAACATAGGTGCTTGTTATTATAAATACTTACGGGTATTTATCGCGGGTTTTTACGCGATAAATACCCGTAAGTATTTATAATAGGTGCTTGCTCTGAGTCTGGGTGTTACAAAGTATCATAAATGTGTATTTAAAATTATATATATTTTATCAGTCTCGGTCTGGGTGGAAAAGTATATAAGTAGTATATCGGTCATGTGGTACCCATAACACAAGCTATGCTTACCTTAATGATGATGTGTGAAATGTCCGGCATTGTTTATTTATTTATGTATAAATTGATGTGTGACATATTTCCTCTCCTTTTCCTGTGGGAGTGATTTCGTGAAAAGGCACGGAAGTGTGTAAAAGGACGCCGAGGCAGCGTGCGCTATTTGATTTGTCAAATGAGCGCGCGGTGTTACAGTTGGCCGCCAGATAGTATCAACACATTTGAGGAAGAAGAGATATGTATTTAAAAAAAATTGTATGTAAGTAGTATATCAGTCATGTGGTACGCATAACGCAAGCTCTGCTTACTTTAGAGTCTTACTTTAGTTATTATTATTATATGCGACTACTGAAAAGCTCTCATTTTTTATTTATTAGTATTGTATCGTCTCTGAGGCAATGAAACGTTCATAGCTTTATAAAGCTCAAGGCCGAGAATGTCATGTTCGAATACTGATCGGATTCAAATGTTCATTATCATTCAAAGCGTAGTCGTCACGTCGGGGTCTCGGTTCTTTTACGCACTAAATTAATAGTCGGGAGCACGCGAGGGGTTTTTGTTATTACATACTTTTGGCTCAAGTTTGTTGACTGTTGATGTTTGTATAGATAAAATATTATACTTAGCTTTGTAAAACATTAATAAATTTAAAATTAATATGAAAAAAACCTTTAAAACGATCTTGAGACTTTCAACTCGACGTAACTCAGATAAGATTAAAATTCTATTCTTAAAAAGTCCTTCAGTTTTAGCAGCTGCTGGACTTAGCGATGAATTTTAAAAGTAAACTCCGAACTTAGACTTAAAGTGAAGACAGACTAATAGTAAACTCAGAAAGAATATTGTCAAAGCTATAAGATTTTTTTACTAAAAGACCTTGAAACAAGTCCTCTTTCCTTCAGTCTTCCTCATTATGTGGCACCCATAACACATAACACATAATTATACTACTTGTTCCTTTCGATTCCCTGTTCGTTCTCTCCCAGGATAAACATTTGTGTGATGAACTTAGGTGTTCTGCGTTTGGGTGTTATAAAGTATCTTATGTACGTATTTATATATATTTAAGTATTTTATCAGCCATGTGGTCACCGTAATACATACTTTGTTTATTTTGGGACTTAAATGGTGTTGTGTGCATTGTTTATTTTATAATTTTTTAGTTGTCTTTTTTATCTTATAACTATAGGATATAGGACTATAGGATAGAGGGATAATGTACAAGCTACATTTTATTATAAGTACGAGTAGATATTAAATGTTGTTGAATTGCACCACACACAAATAATTGTACCTGACGCTACGGAAACCAAGTGGCTCGTGTACCGCGCCGTGACTGTCGCCGCCATGTTTCGGAAATTCTAACTGACAATGTTGACTTGTTAATTTGGAGGCAAACAGAATTTATGGTTCCCAATCATGCCGTGGACGTTAATGTTTCATTAATTTTAGCTTGTTGGTCACGATACTGTTGTCAGTTGGCGAATTAATCATATTTTGATTAACTTTGCATTGAACTACAATAGTGACTCATATAATCGTTTATGAAATACCATGAGTTGCAGAATTTTGAAATTTTAATGTTGAAAACCCGTAGTTAATTGTGATTAGAGGATAAAGGGGAAATGTTTATAACTTACTAGCTGCTGCCCACGGCTTCGCATTAAAGGTTCATACATTAAAAGTATCTTATGTCCTCCTCCAAGGTCCCATCTATTTCTAAATCAAAATTCATCAAAATCGGATCAGCGGTTTAGGCGTGAAAACGTAACAGACAGAGAGACAGAGTTACCTTCGCATTTATAATATTAGTAGGGATAGAAGGTCGTGAGGTAAAAAACTATAATTAGAGCTCTGTCACCTGCGGTAGCATTTAATGGTAAATCTGTGTTACAGGTGACAGTTCAAACAGAAATAAAAGCATACGGCATACGGCAATGGCATGTCCGTTGGTAGTTGGTAATTTGGTATACGTTTGTAGTAGGTAACCCTACAGTTTTTTTATCTATGAAAATCAGAACAAACTGTCTCTAAAAATAATATATATTTACAAAAAAATTTAAAGCGAAATTCCTGAATTTAAAAATCTGCGAAATCAAATAACTAATAATTTCCAACTCAATTTGGGATACATTAAATTTTTGTCATCGATGCGTTCCGTCTGCACCGTCATGATCAAGGTCAAGCCCATGGTCTGATCAACTGACAAATTCCTATTAAGCTGTTGTCTATGATCTATTGTATATGATATGATATGTTGTATATGACCAATGCAATGCCTTAATGGCAATATGTGAGCTGCTTGTCGTTGAAGAGTTCCACAGGGTATCTTTTAAACCGAATGTTTGTTCAACCAACAAGTATGCGTTAAGTTAACTGATATCACCTATATTATGTTTTAATTGCGATAAATGAGTTGATTTGTGTTGAAAAGTTCTGCAAGGTATCTTAAAAGTCCATTGTCAAGCCAGTTGACCACTGAAAGGTAATAGGTACTGTACTAATAAGTATTCCCTTACTATATTTCCATATTTGCGATTAATTTATTCTCATATATCGAGGAGTTTCGAATTTGTATCATGTTTTCCATCATCTGAACCTCACGAAACTTATTTGGGACCATTTCCGAGGTAAATCTTATGGGATATAAAATAGTTGTCTGTAAAGTCGGTTTACGGACAATAATTTTACGTGATAACGTCATTTTGCATACTTTTAACCTTTTTAAGATGCGTCACAAGCCGACGCTTAGGCCGATCGTGCCTTTCTATCGCTTGTTCCGCGCTCTCGCTTGCACGCTCGGCTCAGGCGGAACGTGACAATTTTTCGTGCGTGCAGCGGTCGCTCATCGATTTATAAGACGTTATCACTTATGGTTCAACTTATGGTTTGCGAAAATATGAGGTCATATAATATATATAAAAAAATAAACCGAATTGAGAACACCCGTCTTTTTTTCGAAACCTGTTATTAACAGCTAGGTATTGTAGGAACCCAGTTAAAAGGAAGCAAAGAAGCCACAGCTTAAGTTCTGGCGTAATTTGCTCAGTCATCACTTGGAAGCCTACCACGAGTGGATTACTTTCACAGGTGACAGGGCTTATCTAATAAGAGGAAAACATTTCCAGGATATTATCTTTATGTATCTTACCTTGTAACTTTACGAGTAAGTTACACAATAGGTTCAGATACTTAAGTTTTGGTAATTATTGGGGTAGGTGAAGAGTCCACCCGTCATTAGTTACCGAAAGGACAGAAACCGTCTCGTATCCCGAAGTAAATACCGTAACTATCCGACAACGGTTTATTGATAAGCCCAAATTAATTCTATTGAGGTCCGGGCGTAAATATAACTGCTTATCATGCTGGAATATCGGACGCGACTTTTTTACGCGACATTTTTTCGCGACTTTTTGCACTGTCTATCTTATTATCGCATTATTTGCTTGCGTGCATTTTATTGCATGTCTTCGTTATGTCTATAAATAGAGATAGCAAAGAATATAAAACTTTAAATCATCTTTGTTTATAAGATAGACCCTTGATGACTTTTCCTGCAGCTTTGTGATAAGAAGTGTTTGCCAGCGGCTTTTGTGCTTTGAAACGTTCCAGTCACGTATAGTTGCTAACTAATTCTGAGCAAATTCTGGACACTAACTCATATTTTGAAGTGCCACTGACATAAGTATCATCAAAGATCTTATCCTTAGTCTTATAGCCGCACTCTGTAATGGTGTACATACTGATATAGTCCATAATGGTAACTTAAGTCGCTACTTATTATAAGATTTGACATAGAAAGTCTATACTAAAAGCGACTTAACTTACTATTGAGGACTCTGAGTGCAGTTATTAAAGCAGAGATGAGGCTATAATAACAATCTCCTCAGATCTCTACTTACGAATTACTCTTGAAATAGACGAATTTTCTTGAAAGCATTTTGTGTGATAGTCTTAATGTGCGTTCATTGCTATTGTGATATCACATAATTACAAACACATTTTTTCCTTCTGTTATCATCTTCTTTTGACAATTTGATTCTAAATAATGTAAATGGCAATTTATCAAAGTCGCGTCCGATAAATACAATTCTTGGCGTTATTAAAATGGTTTTCCGAACAAAGCGGCTATTGTCGAGCGATACCGTTCACCAACTCATGCCATCTATTATGTAACCTCGACCACGGGATGGTAAATATTCTAGACCTTTCTACCGAGAATCCGATTTTCTATCGTCTTCGAGTTTATCGGATAGTTTAATTTACTTTGACGTTTATATGCTTTTGGGATTTACTATTTGATAGAGAATCTGGAGTTGGACTTAGGAGTGGAAATCATCGATTTTCTTATTTTATTTAGGCGGTAAGTGCTAATTCACGAAGTGGCCTCTATTATGTTCACGAGTGTTATATCTTGGACAAATGATCTAATTCTAATCATACAGTGATGATAAATAATTTTGACTTCATTTGAAGAATGTTCTGACTCAGATCTGACAAATTGACAGACTGGCCAGACACTTTTAATTAAAATTCGGGACACCATCAATTGATTTATGTTGGTTACGAGCCTAAAGTTCTATAGAAGCACATAGTGTAAAATACTTCAAATACTTCAAAACGTTATTCAAACAAACAATACACCGATTCATCCTTTTCACGACGAATAATAAGTCATAGACATGAACCTTACCTATGGCGATTCAATAAAAAATGATTCAAGTCTGTATAATTCTGTTATTTTTTTAACAACGAAATGTCGATGCCGTGCAACAATCGTGCGTTTTCGATCGTGCGGACGATAAAACGTATTTTCGAACTTCCGTAGAAGAAATAACCATTTACAAAGTGCAATGCTAAGTTCGTTTTGAATTGCGTGATATCATAAGGTAAAGAATTCCGGTTATAATGTTAGGGATTAATGCGGGTAGTACGGGGTGGTACGATGTGACGATGTGGAATTTATATGTGAACGTAGCTTTAGTAAACAACTGATTAACATTTATTTTATTACTGGCTGAAAGCTCAGATGATAGTAGGTAGGTGTAGCTTCTGCGCTGTAGATTGTAGGTTCGATCCCCATCCCAACAAACATTTGTGTAATGAACATAGGGTGCTTTTTCTGTGTCTGGGTTTTATCCTTACTAATATTATAAACGCGAAAGTTTGTGTGTATGGATGTTTGTTACTCTTTCACGCAAAAACTACTGAATTGATTTTAATGAAACTTTATAAAAATATAGTTTATACATTAGAATAACACATAGATACATAAAGATATTTCGTGAAATGTGCAATGGTGCCAAGGGATGCTCAACGGCCAAGAGGCAGCCCACCCGCCCGATGGTCGAACGATATAGTCACCGTTGTCGGGAACCACTGGATGAGACTTGCTAGGGGCCGGAAAGAGTGGCATAATAAAGAGGAGGCCTATACCCAGCAGTGGGTGCAATCGGGCTAAAATGATGATGTGCAAAATATATCAATACGTGTCAGGTAAATAGGAAAAAAATCAGCTATAACCGTAAGAATTATACGATGTACTTATCCTGCGCAGACGAAGTCCCGGGTACCAGGTAAGTATATATTTACGAGTATATAAGATTGTTATCAGTTATCTGGCTCTTATAATACATGTCTTGCTTGTTTAGGGTTAGATGGTATTGTGTGAAATAATAATTTATTTATAAGACACAACCTAATAAGTTGAAATTATTATTCTAGATAAAGCTTGTAGGTACAGTGTTAGTAGGTATATGGTACTTGTTAGTCCAAATATTATATTAAAAAACAAACAGTCACTAGAAAACACATCATACTACATCAAAGAGGATTTCCCTACAGAAGTACTTAAAAAACGAAAAGAACTGCAAGAACAAGTAAAAGAACTACGAGAACAAGGAAAAAGAGCTGTACTACAATACGAAAAAATTATAATTAAAAAAAAACAAAGACTCAAACAAAAGAAATCAACCAGATACTAGAGACTTTTCTGATGAAGACAAACAACCTAGACAAACAAAGAAACCAAACTATAATTAACCAATTAAAAACAATTAAATTGAAATTAACAAATTCTTTACACAGCGAAGTGTATCTACAGTAGGAACTTCTTCTTCTTCGTCAACTACAAAGAAATGACGGCGACGGCTTCTCTACAACCCCCAATACGGCTGGTCACCGCGGGGGTAAATGAACACAACCCTCCAGATTAATCATCGCTCTACATATAATGCAAGATCCCTCTTGATAGTAGAATGACTGATAGAATTCAAAACAAATTTAGCTTCAAATAGAGGCATGGTTAAATCTGGAGGAGGCCTTTACTCGAAAAGAGATCCTTGAATAATAATAATAATAATTATATTATATTATTGTATATATACTAAACAATTATATTATAGTATCTATAAAAATAACACTATACTAGTTGAATAATTAACCTATTCCAGAATAAATTAAAATAATAATAATTAAACAAAATCTTGATATAAAAAATAAATACCATAAATTCTAAAAAATATATACTATATAAAAACTATAAAATCTTATCAAATCTACTAATATAAAAGGTATATTTGTAATAAACCTTTATATAAATAATATATAATAATATCTGCAGAGAGTAACACAAACCTACATATAATATAATACTTCTATATATATATAAGTATAATGTAGGTAGGGAGATGCTTGGCTAGGTTTATAATTGTAAATAACACTCTTAATATAATATAATATAATATAATATAATATAATATAATATAATATAATATGAAACAATATGTCGAATCATAATGCTAAAATATACCTTCAATAAATATGTACAGGAATGATTTCAAACTCTTAATCTTACTAAATAATATTAGTAAAATGAATGTGCATGTAGGTAATTCAATTTAATTTAATTCAATTTATTGTACCTGTGTTGTTTGGTGAAGGGTAATATTAATTAAGCAGATATTGTTAATGTTTATAATCAATGAAAAAATGTACTATATGATATTCAATGGATAAAAAAGGTTTAATTAATAATAATAATTATCCTTTAAATATTTATTTTTCCTTTGTTGTATAAAAAAAAAACGTTTTTATAACTAGAAAGATATGAAAATATGTCTTACCTTAACTGTCTTAAATTCAAGACATTTAGCCTTACCTATGTTTCTATATAATCTAAATAAGATATAAGTTAAAATTGACTTTCGATCCCTTTATTGAATTGATTTACGTAATTTTCCGCTGTTTTCAACAACACCTCTTTACATGATGACTAAAATGAGCTAAAACACGTCAATCTCACGTCAATTTAGTATATTTATGAAGTATCAGTTAAAAGACTTATTTGAAACAAGGTCGTTCCTATGTTAGAAAATTTTAGCTAGTTTTGCGAAACTATAGAATTAGAACCATTTTTAACCAATTAGCCTAAGATTGACTAAACTAATTGTTAACTTTCGCTCACGTTTGTCAAAATTCAATATGATTTGACGTCCATAAGTGTGATTGTAGCCCCAATTAAAAGAGCCTGAATATAACAATGTAGAGTATTTTTTTATGTGGTTTCAAAATAAGTGAACTCAGTTCCATCAACAACCAATATTTTATTATTGCTTCTGAGAACTCGCGAGTAGCAAATAATTTTTATTCGAACTGTTGATGCTAAGCTAAGTTCTGAGTAAGCACTATTTTAAAAATGCTAGAGACTGGAATGTTTATATTCTTGTTTGCGATATATATTATTAACTAGTTCTCTCGTCCGCGACTTAGTCCGCGCATTGCAAAAATAAAAATATATCACATTAAAACACTTGACTTTGCTGAGCTTCACACTTTAAATCGTTTTTTGTTAAATTATTTTGCTATTCGAGGCAAAGACAAATCCAACTAATAAAAATCTTGAAATTTAGCCCAGCCGTTCTCGAGTTATAAATGGTGTACATAACACGACTTTATTTTATATATAAAGATATAACGTTTAAGTAAAATAAAAATTAGTAGTCAATCGCTAATGTCGCATACAAAAATACCAAAAATGGTACCTACCTAAAATGGCTTCAAGAAATGAGGCTAGTCGACCAGCAATAGTCAGTGCAGTCAACATTAAATTAGATAACTGCAATGGAACGAGCGTATTTACGCTTGAATTTTTTTATTAGGAGACTCGCGATGTACTCATTGTACAATAATCAATATTGTAATTTATTAATGATGTTTTTTGCCATAGCCTGCTGAAAGTCATGAAAATAGCACAGATAGTTTGGAAACTAAATTTTAAGGTATTTTTTTGTTGGGTGTATTGTTTGTAGTTTATATAAAAAAATGCTTATTTATTATATTGATATTCATTATATTATGTTTTTTGTGTAATATAACATCACCTTGGAAAACCTGTAATGTTGTTATAACTATTTCTATAAATATATAATACTAGCTGACCCGGTCTGTCCGACCAAAGTAGGGTCGTGGAGTGACGTTCATAGTCAAATTGTAATGATCGTCGTTGAACACATTCTAACCCAAAAGGACGATTATTTTGGTCTTGCGAAGCAAACATTGCACTCTTATATTATTTACTACATCGTTTTAAAAACTCATGCTAACCTTAAAGAAGTCAATTTTTTTACGAGAGAGATTTTGCTTTGCATTTATATGGAAAAAGAAAACTATCATAAAACATACAAAGAGCTTAGGTTCTGTTAACTGTTGTTTTCACTAAACCACTCCAAACAAGTAGTCTTACTAATCTATACCTATAAAAGAGCTTAACCAGACTGATTGACTGATTGACTGATTCATCATCGCCGGGTCGAAACCGCTGAAGCTAGAAAGGTGAAATTTGGAAGGTAACTGTGGGATGCGGGATTTTTGAAATTCAATCCCTAAGAGGCTAAAAAGGGGTGAAAACGAATGTATGAAACTTTTTAACACATGGTGCGATTTGCTTGAAACTTAATTTGAATAATTAAAATGCAAAATAAATGGACACGTGTTTCAGGATTATTCAAAATAACCCTTACACAGGGGTAAAATGGGGTGTCAAAGTTTGTATGGGAACTTTTTAACGGGAGGTGTGATTTCTTAGAAACTGGGTTTGGATGCTTAAAATGCAAAGAAAATGGACACGTGTATTAGGATTTTTCAAAATAACCCTCATTAAGAAGTAAAATGGAGTGTGTATGGAATTTTTTTATTGGGTGGTGGTCGGTGTGATTAGTAATAAACCTATCAATACAATTTGTCAAGGAGATAAATTGGATCCTGGGGAAAGATTTAAGCTAAAATTACAAAAAAATACGTACGAAGTCTAGGGCAACAGCTAGTTTTATATAATACTCAATGAGTGTGGATGTTTTAGATGTTTTATTTGTTACTTGATAACGCAATAATAGCTCATCTAATTTGAACCAAAGTTGGTATAGATTTTGTTTTGGACCTAAAATAACATAAGGTTTTTTTTAATATTAAAACTGACATAGATATGTACCATATACGCAGGCTTGACCACCTAGTATTTTTGTAGTACCGCTACGACGACGATTTTTGTAGTATTTCTACTACATTGCTACGAATCAGCTACAAGACTGCTACGCCAGCGTAGCACCAAAAGCAAGTGTATCCACTGCCCACACTAAATATTTTAAGTGAATTTTATGACTTTTTCTCAATTTGTAAACAACAACTACTTTGTGTTTTCTCATCTGTTTACAAAACAGAATAGTATGCTGAACGTAATTACGTAAACATCGTATCTGTTTGTCGGCAAATATCTCAAAACTATTTGCAGGGACGTGCTCCAACTTGCGAGTAGTTGACGCTTATTCAAACATTCAATCTCACTTACAGAGAAAGCAGGTTTATTTATAACCTGTTTTCTGGTTTTAATAATATAAAAAATATTTACTTGACGCTACAAAATTAATACAGCAATGTCAGTAGTTTATTGAGTATTGCGTATAAAAGCTTAACAAGGCTTAACTTAACATTTTATGCCAGTGTACGAGAACCTATCACTACATAGTATAAAACAAAGTCGCTTCCCGCTGTCTGTCTGTACCTATGTATGCTTAGATCTTTAAAACTACGCAACGGGTTTTGATGCGGTTTTTTTTAATGGATAAAGTGATTCAAGAGGAAGGTTTATTTATATGTATAATACATGCATAATATAGAAGAGAAACACTAATAATTTTAGAGGTTAGCGTATATTGGTTCAACGTATTAGAACTACTGAGCTACTCCAACGCGTGGCCGGGTTAGCTAGTAAATAATATAAGAGTGCAATGTTTGCTTCGCAAGACCAAAATAATCGTCCTTTTGGGTTAGAATGTGTTCAACGACAATCATTACAATTTGACTATGAACGTCACTCCACGACCCTACTTTGGTCGGACAGACCGGGTCAGCTAGTATTATATATTTATAGAAATAGTTATAACAAAATTACAGGTTTTCCAAGGTGATGTTATATTACACAAAAAACATAATATAATGAATATCAATATAATAAATAAGCATTTTTAAATATAAACTACAAACAATACACCTAACAAAAAAAATACCTTAAAATTTAGTTTCCAAACTATCTGTGCTATTTCCATGACTTTCAGCAGGCTATGGCAAAAAACATCATTAATAAATTGTAAGATTAGTAAGTTGAATATTTGTTTTGTACAATACGA
The DNA here is from genome assembly GCA_948098915.1 of Lampropteryx suffumata. Classification (NCBI taxonomy): domain Eukaryota; kingdom Metazoa; phylum Arthropoda; class Insecta; order Lepidoptera; family Geometridae; genus Lampropteryx; species Lampropteryx suffumata. Next base: position 1,996,898 of record OX402551.1, read on the forward strand.
TAATATCATAATATTTATGAATCACTTTTTTTTTTAAACTATGTGGTACTTGCTCATAATATGTTAAATCATGGGTGTGTGATAGAATGGGTGGTGGTGGTGATGGTGGGTCTATGGCTCTATGGGTAAAATAATTTTTAAAATCGTAAGTTAACCATTACAAACAAACTATAAAAAATGTTTACACAAAAAGAGCACAGAAGAAATAATAGAAATACAATTATACAATAGGTGGCCTTATCGCTAAAAGCGATCTCTTCCAGACAACTTTTGTATGGACAGGATAAACAAATCAGAACGACGGCGGTGTACAAAAAGTTACTTAATATACTTTTTTTTTTTTTTTCAAAGGTCTCCCCCTTTACCTTCCACTCTGCGCTCCAAGGCCACAGTTTGCCAATTTGGCTCGAATGCATCTAGATCGTCTCGCCATCTTTTCCTGGGTCTGCCGCGTCATCTCCGACTATCGGGCACCCACTGAGTGACGAGCTTTGCCCAACAACGTTCTGAATGCATTCGAGTCACATGCCCTGCCCAGTCCCATTTAATATACACTTAATATACTAATAAAAAAAATATATATATACAAAATATTATTGTAATAATGCCAGTTGTCATACACGATAAACACATTGATTAACACATACAAACAACTTTCTATAAATTAAATAAATTCTATAAATGATACCAGTTAGCAGTTTCCAGATATAGACAGATAATGATCATGAACTTTGACTTTAAAGATATGGATATATTTGGATGCGCGGATAGATGCATGGACAGGAGTAAAGAGCTGGAGAGTGTCAGAAAAGCGCTGAATACGATCGTTTGCCTGATGCAGGTTTGAAGACAAAACGTTCCTTTAGATATCAGGGAGAGGAAGACAGAAAAATGATATTGTATAGAAAGGACAAGATTCTGACGAAAACGAATAGGGAGCCACTTGAGCTTCATGCGAAATTCGGAAACATGGTCATATTAGCGCAAGCAATTATATAATACTCCGGACACAAGCTTTTCATTGATGTCACTACCTGACATATCGTCTAAACTAAAACGAATACTCAAGAACCAGTTATACGAGAAAAACTCAAAGCTAGCACTGAAAGCCTAGTTACCTGCTTTCTCTGTGACTTTGAGCTTACGTAATTCTACTAATGTGCTTTTATGCAAATGCTTGCAATGCCCAATCTGAAGGGCTCCAAATGAAACTTGGAATCTAATTTGCGTTTTCAATACCAAGCGTTTCAAGCTAGAGTACCTAAATCTTTGCATAATTGACAAAATGCCTGGAGCTTTATCAAAAAGTAACATTTATTAGACATTAGCTCGCTGCTCGCTAAGTCTAAGTTAATCGTATAAATAGGGGCTTATATAATTATTTCACATTCACATCTATATATTATATACCAAGTTTCACCCAAATCCATCTATCCTTTTAAGCGTGAAGAAGTAACAAATTCAAACTCAAAAAATATACGCATTTTCTTTTTATAAATAAATATTGGTGGACAATACACACAAAAATATCCAGCCCCAAACTGAGCACAGAACAAGCACCTATGTTCATTACACAAAAGTTTCTCCTGGGAGGAAATCGAGCACTCAACCTTGAACCTACTATTTATAATATAAATTAAATATAAATAAATTAAAAAAATGATTTTTTTTAATGCGATTTCAATAATTGAACGCGCTAAATGCGGAGCAAAAAACAAGACCTAAACGGACGACGTTGATCCGGTACAGTTCTATTCATACTGTTATGCACTCAACTGTACAGCAATAGTGTTCAAAACACGCCTGGAAATGTCGAAACTCTTTCTGATTTACAGTTATTGCGATCGGTACACATTCGTCGTGGCGGGCTATTGTTTGCTAGGACTAGAGACGTGCTTGAGTTTCGACCAGTCAGAGGCTTTAGGTGCTGACTGGTCGAAAACTCAACTAATTACTTCACCTCTATTACTTTAAGACGCAAGTTAGATTTTACCTAATGGATATTTCGAAATTCAATACCATGAAATAGGTAGGAACTCTGTATAGTGAAAACTGAATGAAATGTAGCTTCCAAGTTTGATACATTCAGTCTGGAACATTTTGCAAAGGATTAAGCTTTGCCTATTCGCCAACCGTTATGTACCTTGTACTTCTCTATTCGACACGTTGTTGGCCGATGATTGCGCTGTGAGCGGAATTTACGGACATTGTGTGGTTCAACTCTGAACGTATTATTGGTGCCGTTTGTCATATTTTCAATCGGTGAAATATGTGTTTTCAGTTTGTAAATTTATACTTTTTTATTAAACGTGGAATCTCTTTGGAGTTTGATTGCAAATTGCGACCTCCTTAAATTAAAACTATCAAGGAGGTTCCTATTTAGAACTTAATACTTTTCGAAGTTTTAAATTCAAATATGGAACGGCCTGCTCCACGACGCGACGTTAAGGATAGAGACTTTTTTTAACACATGTCAATTTTTGCGGCGGGATGGTTTGAAATTTTTTCCTGTGAATAATTAGATTTTTGCTTGTTAAAGTAATATTTTGGACCCAGTTTTGGGATAAACAACTGTAATTAATTACGGACTATACAGTAAATAATAATTTGGAGTAGTTGCGCGCGGTCCAAAAAATGGACGCGACCGAGGCCTAGCCTCGGTCCAAAAGAAACAGTTCTATGAGTGAAGAAGAAATAATAGTGCAGGCAATTTTAGATGAAAACCAACAATGTGAGAAATCATTTGTGAAGGAGTCACGGCGGCCGGTCAAACGAGCGAGGAGCAACAATAGAAGTGATGGGTCTGAATGTGATGATAATGAAGAATTTACTCTCGTATAAAAAAAATCGATTCGTCGTGCGGCTAGAAAATCTCAAGCGTTGGTTGTGAAAGGTACCAATAAATTAAATATTAACTGCTTTGAAGTATGCATCTCGTCATACAATATGCTTCCAAACAGATTGGGCTTGCTATGTTACTGAAAGCTAAAGGAATAACTAATGCGATGAAAATAAAATACAAGAGTCCGTACAGAATGATTATCAATTTTGAAAATAACGAGTACGCAAATAAATTAGTCTCATGTAAAACATTTATGGAGTCAGGATATAGATGCTACTTGACCAGCGAGGTTAGCATTACTTATGTTGTCGTGAAATATCTGGAACTCGACGATAAAGATGAAGATTTGATGGAGTCATTGCAATGCGAATACAAGATCGTGTCGGTGAAAACACTAAAGAGAATGTCGGAGGACGGTGGGTCAGTAGCGAGACCGTGCGTTTTGGTTTCGAGGGCTCTACTTTGCCTTCCTATGTATTTGGATATGGTTGCAGATTCAAGGTAGATCCTTACACATTCCCAGTGACGCAGTGCGCCTCATGCTGGAAGTACGGACATTTAACGAAACAGTGTCCTATCAAAAAGAGTATTTGTCCAAAATGCGGTGCAAGACATGCGAACTGTGAGACGACGGAGTATCGATGCGTCAACTGCAAAGACGAGCACAGGACATTTAGTAAGTCATGTCCTGTTTATTTGAAAGAGAGATAAGTCAGGTCTATTATGTGTCAAAAAAACTGCACTTATAAAGTTGCGTTATCGAGCTACAAAGAGAAATAAAACACACAAGTTTGATAAGTTTTTTAACAGTCCTCCTGTATTTGGGTTTGGTAATGAATCACATGCCCGAACGAGTTATGAACCCGTTAGACCAACTATGTCATACAGTCAAAGTGTTGGTGTGAAAGTGACGAAAAGAGATGCTTCAATTCACCTGGACAAGTCGGACTTTTTACGAAGTAATGTTGGAGGACAGTTGAGTGATGAAGAATCAAAAGATAGCAGCGAGGAAATTTGGGTAAGCAACAACAGCATGAGACCTAAGAACGGAAGAAAAAATAAAAACAGGAAGGAAAAGAAACATGAAAAATTATCATCGTGTCCCGCTGAAGGCTTTCCGGGCCCATCGACAGCTGCACCGTTAGGTGAGATGTCAGTTAGGTAGCGATAAAAAGAAAAAGATCGATTTTAGTAGTATATTTAGAAAAGCAAAAGACATTGTGTTTTCAAGCATAAGTTTTGAAGAAAAAATTTGTCAGGTGTTGAAGTTACTTTTTGAAAGAATTAATGTCTTTATAATTATATCCTAACAAAACTATTAGGTCTCTTTTATGATGGATAACACCATTTCCAATGTAACTGCGGCCAGGGCTTCAGGCCCTGTAGGTTCCGTTGCACAATTTTTAAATATTGCACAATGGAACTCGCAGAGCTTGATGCCTAAAAAACAAGAGTTTGAACTATTACTCTGTAAGAAAAAAATAGGTATTTGTTAACTGAGCGAAACGTGGCTTGATTGTATATGCAAACTAGTATCAGCTAGTTAGCATAGAAAAAATTATAGCGTATTTAGACAAGACAGATGTGATTCATATGGACGCGTAGCTATATTGGTTCATAGGTCGAATAGGCCTAATCATAGGCTCAAAATATAAGTTCTGTTAATATAAATAACGGAGGTATAGAGATTTTATGTTTGAAAATTTTAAACTGTAAGTATTTTGAGTACGTTGTATCGGTTTACTGTCCATCAAATGTAAGAACTTCACAATGCGACTGGGATAGCATTTTTTCAAAATTTCAATCATCGTCATCATCATACTAATTGGTCTTACTAGTCGATACTAGGGGACTACAATTACTTGATTCTTCTTTAGAGTATAATAATGTATCACTTAACAGCGAGGAGTACACCAAAGTAAAATTAGTTAACGATCAGCTACAGGAATCCGCACCGGATATAACATTCGTCACTTCCGATGTAGCCAATTATTTTGAGTGGATAGTAACACGGGAGAACTTAGGTAGTGATTACTTAGTGATTAAATATTCTCTTTTGTACCAAGATTCGCGTCGTTTTGTTGAGCGCCGTAACTATAAACTAACTAAATATAGTTTTAGGGACATTGTATGCGAGACTGACATTCAATCAAGTTATGATTTATTTATTGAAAAGGTGAATAATGCAGCGAGAGATGATTAAAATTTGTACAAATCCCGTATAATCTTTTCAGCCTAAACCTTACTGGTGTCCAACGATATCTCTTGCTATAGCTCAACGTCGGTTGGCATTGAAAGCTTAGACGCAACCCTACACCAGATAATCTCGATAAATTAAAATCAAAAATAGCTGAAGAACAAATTTAATCCCAAAGTTTAGACCTATTTCACTAATATCCTGTATTTGTAAATTATTTCATTTAATGCTATCTAAACGAATTGAATGGTTTGTAGAAAAACAAAAAGTTTTAGCTCCAGTTACGAGTGGATTTCGAAAATATCAATCATGCATAGATTGCCTGGTCCGTCTAGTTACATAAATACAGATAGGGTAGGGTTTTCTTAGATGTTGAAAGTGCCTATAATAACGTTTTGACGGACCAACTTGTTATTATGCTTGATAGTCTAAATATTGGATCCCGTACTTATAAATATTTGTGGTCCTTTTTAAGCAATAGATTTTTGAAAATAAAAGATGATGATGATGTTGAACCCATCCAGTACACTGATGACTTTGTATTTTACACACAAAATACCAGTTCTGATTTAAATGAGGGATACCTTCAAAGAGCTGTAAATAGTGCCGTTATAAAGTTAGCAGAGTTGGGTTTAGAAGTATCCCCAACAAAAACCCAATGGTGTAGTTTCAGGAGAGGAAGAAAAATTGATAGAGTCACCCTTTCTATTAATACTTAGGCATTTGGTTAGATAAATCTTTATTGTGGAGCAAACATATAAATGAAAATCGTGACAAAACAATGAGGATGATAGGTCTGCTAGAAGTTTTAGCTGGTGCTTCATGGGGTTTGCATCCCAAACATCTGCGCCGGTTATACATTGCTTTGATTCGCAGTAGAATAGATTATGGGTGCTTTGTCTACGATACCGCTGCTAAGACGCACCTGTCAAAATTAGATAAGATACTGAATATGGCTATAAGACTTATTGGAGGATTCGTAAAAACCACGCCTATACATGTTATGGAATGCGAGGTGTGTTTACAGCCATTGCAGTTTAGACGACAATACCTAGCTACTAAATATTGCCGTAAAGTCCAGTCGTTCTCTAATAATATCACCATCACTTTATTTAATAAATTGTTAAGCCTAGGCCAGCGAAAGAAACCGTTACTTATCTCAATTTATGAAGAAACTAGATTAGAAATCATCAAAACTAGTAATCCATTAAATATGTTTTCGTTGAAACTTGGTTATCGAATATTAATTTGGATTTTATTGAGACTATTGTAGATGGGATTGATCAGGCTAAAAATCAATATGATGACAATGTATTGAAATCCATAGGAGCTGGCATAAATTGTTTACGGGTTTACGGGACGGGTCTAAAGTAGGTAGCGGAGCTAGAGCTGCCTTTTATGATCCCAGTCGCAATGTGAATGAAAAATACAAGGTTAAATCGGAGAATATCACTATTATGTCGGTGGAGCTTTTTTCACTTTCAGAAGCGTTATCATATGCGTTGACTTTAGATTCTAATAAAGTAGTTATTTTAACAGACAGTCGAAGTGCTATTCAACATATTGCAAGGTGCGCCTCTGGTGCACGAGGGGCGTCTATAGCGTATAGTATACTAATGAAGGTAATGTTCTTGCGAAGTAATGATATGGATTAGAGGTTGCAATGGGTTCCATCACACATTGGTGTTCAGGGCAACGAAGAGGTAGATAAGTTGGCTAAGGAAGCAATATCAGTAGGAGCAGAAACGTACATTGTCTCTGAATATACAGAAGTGTTGATTAAATATAAATACAACATTTTTGAAATATGGAAAATGCATTATTTGACAACATCAGAGTTTAAAGAAATTTGGTATAGAATTATACAATGTGAACCTTTTCTTGCGCCCTGGTTTGCGAACAGTAAACTTAAGAGATGTCTGATTGTAACAGCTCACAGGCTGCGCTCAGGGCATATTCCACTGGCAAAGTTCAATCATCTTATGAAAGTTTCAGACTCTCCCAAATGTTCTACTTGTGGAGTTATAGAAGATGTTCATCATCTGCTAGTGGAATGTGGCAGGAGCCAGTCTCTGAGATCGCTGATGAGTAGTCAGTATGATATGAATTTGTTAGATGTAGGCGCATTTCAAAGTGTTTTATCTGCCCCCTTATCCGAGGCGGCTAAGACACTTTTTACAATGGTGTTTGACTTAATTAAGTCGTAGTTAGTAAAATGCAATATGTAACAGGGCTGACATAGTCGCTAAGCGACTCCAAGTCCTTAGAAAAATAAAAGATTAAAAAAAAAAAAAAGGATAGAGACTGATGCATTGTAAGTTAATTATTTTGTCTGAATTATGATTAACTATTGTGGTAAATTGGGTAATTATAAACTCCATTAAGGCAAATATCCTGACATACCTAGGAAAAAATTAGGGTACTAATGTTCTAAATTTTGAAGTAAAGTGTGAAGTGTTGAAGTATTCTCTTATGTATCCTTATGAATATCCTTGATGTATCTTGAGTACTGTAATTTACGTCACAATTGTTTTGTGTTAAAGCTCAATGTAAAACATGTGAACGACTTTTTAGAGTTCCGATGTCCACAAGGAACTCTTATAGTTTCGCTGCTCGTCTGTCTGTCTATCAGCCCCTAATCAGAGCTCTTGCTTGCAGATTATACATTTAACCAATTGATGAATTTACAAACGCTAATATATATTAATGTTCCTCATTAACTTATGAAATAAAAGATTGAAAAATATTTTTAAGGATAGGTTACATGTAAGGTAGGGTTATATTTTTTGTACTTTACTACTCCATCGTGTGATAAATATTAAACTTTAAGGTAGGAATTTTTGATAGAGGTCAATGCCACCCTCAAAAAAAAGCCACATAAACACAGTGCCGCTATCGTTTCAACCAAAAGAATGAATAGGTTGGAAACAAAAACACTATCGATAATGTCTAAATCGACCTGTGATTAGACGTCTCAATAAAAACAACCAGCAAATGCGGTAAACAGGTGTGTATGTGTATGTTATGGAGCGTATTAAGCACAAACACATTTTAGTGTATTAAGTAGATACAAATTCCGTATTCTGTCTTAGTAAAAATTTTGTCCAATAAATCTAAGTCATCTCATTTGCGGCATTTCAGAGACCCAGTCGTTAGACTTAGGCAATGTCCATTGTTCAAGTCCTCACAATTCAGTGTGCAGCCCATCTGAACAATTTTGCGGTCTATTTGGGGTGAGCGGCGATTTCAACTCTATTAACTTACATGGGACAGTGACGAGGCCGGGAGGAGAATCCTTAAAATATTACAGTGAAACTTGCCTCAGTTTTATTCTATATTGGTTTTGTACTTTTTAGTTTTAGTTATTTAACCCAGCATTTTTTCGAAGTTGATGTACTTGCCTTCCCTTTCTAAGTGCATCTCTAGACTCCTGGCACCTTTTTCGAGTATTCAAACAATATCAAAGTTTATTTCGACAAATTATTCACAAATAATATAAAAATGCTTTTATAAATAAATAAAATAAATAATGCCGGACATTTCACACAGTATCATCTGGCCCCAAAGTAAACAGAGCTTGAATTATGGGTACCACATTACTAATATACTACTTACATACTTTTTTTTGTAAGTAAATACATATTATACATAGAAACATCCTGCAAATACTTGCGGATCATAAAAAAATTGTCCCGCAGCGGGAATCGAAACCGCAACCTTTCAGCGTCTCATGCTTTCGACTGATCTCCGGGATTGGTTAACAAGTCCTTAGCTCCGAAATCTAGTTACTTAAATATTTGAGGATGTCTTAGACATAGACATATTTGCTTTTTTTTATTAAAACACTGGTGGCAATTCGGTTGGTTCATTTCTAAAATTAGGAATTGTCTAAAATATATATAGTTAGTCATAGCATTCGTAAAACCTATTCGGTTGGTACCATCTAATTAAATTAGGAACACTTCAATAAGTTAGATAAAATTAAATTAGGATAAGTTGGTAGCAGCAGAATACCAAAGGTTAATTTGACAGTTCAAAACCTAATTTTAGCTAAAATAAGTTAGGTTGGTGCCAACAGAATTGAGGCCACTGAGCAGGAAAATTCCTTATTTACTACAATTATTATACAATTGTGTTTTGCTCTTTTTGTTATCAGGCATTTCACGGAAATAACCTAGATATGTCTTCTATAGAATGTATACAGTTACGGCTCGATATAAATTGCCCTCTTTGGGTCTTGGACGAAGTGCCGCATGCCGGTCATTAAGGATTATTCTATTTTATTACGTACATTGAGGACATAATTCCTGCATGTGGCTTCGGGAAATATTCGGTTTTTATTTACGCTGTATTTTATAATAGATGATGAACATTTCATAAACTAGCCTAAGTATCCCATAATTAATTGTAAAACCTAGGAAATCAATTTTGTAGAGCCTTCTGACCTCTGTGGCACAGTGGACTAAGGTCCCGCTGAGACGCAGAAGGTTGCGGGTTCGACTCCCACTCGTTCGTTTTTGTCCCAGGACAAATGTTTGTATGATCTGCTAGTATTTGTTTCGGGCCTGGGTGTTTATATGTATAATATTATGTATGTATTTACAAAAAAAATGGTTGTCTGTAAGGTCGGTTTACGGACGACAGTATAACGTGACAGCGTCATAACAAAACAGTTTTGCTATGCGCTCCAGCTGCGTACGTAACGGGACAATGAGCGTAACAGGACAATGAGTCATCCTTTTTCGTGCGTGCATCCGGCGGCGTTCATTGATTTATTGGACGCTGTCACGTCAATCTATATAATAAAAATCAATTGCTGTTCGTTAGTCTGCCTAAAACCCGAGAACGGCTGGACTGATTTAGCTGATTTTGGTGTTGAAATGTGTGTCGTAGTCCAGGGAAGGTTTAAACGGTGAGAAGATTTGTGGCATTGCAACGCATGCCGGGTGCAGCTAGTATTATATAAGTATATCAGTCACGTGGTACCCATAACACAAGCTCTGCTTACTTTGGGGCCCTGTTAAACTCTTCCTATTATAAATATAAATAAATAAAGTAATTGTGGTAATAAGCAGGTAATCATTATGTAAAGAAAAGCAAAATGTAAAGTTCGAACTTGTTTCTCAATCCCTACTAGAAACTCTCAAGGATTTAAGTTGTTAGAGGCTTGGGATCTCAGAGTTATGCGTTTTGAGTAGGTTTGTCTGCCAAGTTTAGAGGGCATAGTCTTGAGCCTACGGTAGGTACATAATTGAATTATGGTGCTAAATAATGTGTTGTCTTATGATTTCATAAATACATACATATACATTACACATACCCTCAAACACACATATATTTCTTTACATGCATACACCCTAATAAAACATGACGATTTTTGTGATAGTTTCATGCCACCCCAAACTATAAGATTGTATCGCGTGACACCAAGGATTGACAGAATACTTATACCTATTTACTTACTACTTGTTTAATTTTTATAGTTTACTAGCTGTCCCGTTCACGACTTCGTCCGCGCGCTTTAAAAAGAAAAAAATATATCGAATTGTACCGACAGCGCTATCTGCCGGGCTGATTTGTAAATCTAAACCATCCAGGGCGCCACCCAAACGCATACAAAAAAATTTATTCAAATCAGTCCAGCCGTTTAGGAGGAGTTCAGTGACATACACACGCACAGTAGAATTATATATATAAATATTAGCTGTCCCGTTTGCGTCTTAGTCCGCGCGTTTTAAAAAGAATATATATATATTACAATTAATCTAAGCCAGTCTCAAATCCACTTGAACAAAAAAAATCATCAAAATCGGTCCAGCCGTTTAGGAGGAGTTTAATTACAAACACACGCACAAAATATTTATGTATATAAAGATATCAAAGGTTAAATTGAATAGAATAATTTAATAGATCCGATTACAACTCATAAAATAACTAACAACTCATAAATTAACTCTCGATAAATAACTATGCGAGAAGGGCAAATTTAAAAACAGAGCTGTCTAGCACGTAGGTACGAGTATACCTACCTACATATTAAAATCAGATGCTGAAACATACTTTTTCCGGCTATTTTGATAAATAAATAAATAATAAAATAAATAAAAAATCGTATATTGCCTTAGTAAATAGGTACAAAATTGGTAAATATTCTAAATATCTTAAAAACGATAGGCATACTAAGGTCAATGAGTGCAAATTCAGCATCTGCTGTTAATAGGTGGGTAATTAGATAGGTATACCTACCTACACAGCGCATTTAAAAATTTTGATTTAAAAACCAACCTACTAAATACTACAATAGATATTGAATAAAACTTTGAATAAAAATAATATATAAAAATAATAATTGAATAAAAATAAAACTAATTGATATCGAAAGGATAAAAAAACATCCTCCTCTTTTGAAATTGGTTAAAAAGTCATCAAAAATAAAATCATAACCTAAACTAGGTTAAATAACTATTCACTTATTAGATAACTCAGTAATCTATATTAAACAGTGGTTAATATTCTATCTTAAATGTTTTAATTTAATTTATTAGTATTTTTGTAAAGCTTACAAGGAAATGGATCAAATGGATCCACATAAACTTGTTTGTCCCTAAATCTAAATAATGATTATCAAACACGCGAAACTACTATACAATCTCGTTACAAACAAAACTCGCATCACCTGTAAAAGCCTTCAAGAGGAAAATTACCCGCACGTCGAGAACTCATCCCGGATTAGGTGAGTCACTCCATTTCGGCACAGTATATCACATTCAGTATAGAAACTAAGGCTAAACTAATTTCTAGCACAAGCACCCATATTACATAACGTGCGACATTTAGCAATACTAAGTCGTGAATTGCGCGATCATTGCTGTCTAGCATACTTGTGTATGTTAATACCTCTGCTTAAGCTTACTTTTGGAACTACATATGACATTTGGCAAGTAATACCATCTTATACTACAAGTATAAGGAAAAATCAGAAAACTATACTTTTGTTATTAAATCATAAAAAACAGGGTCTATATGCAAAGAACGGCGGTCTAAATGTTGAATTGAGTTAATCGTGTCATTTGGGGTATCGTATGAAAGGGCTACATTGGCACAAGCTTAAACAGATTTTTAATTGAATTTACTTTTCTATTTTACAAGCTTTTTATAAAGTATAAGTAGTTTTCGATTTATGACGAAGAATGAAAAAAAACCTTTTCCGTTTTTATAAGTATAGGTAGGTACCTAATTATTTAATATTAATTGCATGTACCTACAAATTTGTACGGAACCCTCGGTGGGCGAGTCCGACTCACTTAATCGCACGAAATATCTAAATGAATATATAAATGAAGATGATAAATTAAGTCAGTGTTCTTATTGGTTTTCAAACGTTATTATTTATGTTATAAGTATCATAAGTAAGTGAATAAGTATTATCTTAGTCATCTGGTTTTCATAATAAAAGCTTTGCTTAGTTTGGGACTAAATTGTTATGTGTGAGTTTGTCCAAGATTTCTGGAATCTGAATCTGAATCTGAAAAATCGGAATTCTGGAAACCATACATGACTAAGTACCAGGAAACCATACATGACTAAGAGGTTCTCGTCATAAAAATGGTCAAAAAGTTTTGTGTTCTCGTTATCAAAATGGAAAAAAAAAATCTTGTTTAATAACTGGTTATAAAACAGTGAAAAAAATCCTGGTATATAACTAGTTATGAAATCTTAGTTACGAACGTGGACCAAACTAAAATGACACTGTAACATATATTAACAAAAAAATGGATTGTATATCGTGTCTAAGATACTGTGCATTGGGTGTATACTGTGCTCAAGAAGCGCCGACGATAAAGTCCCGAATGAAAAGTTACCGAACGCCTCATGACGAATGTGCCTCTTCACACACGAAAATGACTGTAGTTTATCACACGGCTTGTTTTATTTGGGAAGAGACGGATTGCTATAGCACAAGAGCCAATAATCCTTTTCTATACTACTTACCTAGTTTTATAATAAATTGATATTGGACATTTTGTTTCATATTGTAAAAGTTTGGTTCTGGTAATGGACTGAGTATCCACTCCGTGGATAGTTAATAATGCGTGTACTACCTATACTTACTCAAGGGACAAATTACAAGACCAAAAGCTAAATGTCCTTATATGCTATGTGTCTTCTTATCGTGTCACTAGTTATTTCTAACCAGTGCAGTGAAAGGATTAAAGTGCGCCTCAGAGGCTCCTTTCGTGCACTTAGGTAAGCCTTAATGTAAGCTTTCGACCTTGCCGACAGGGCCCGCAGGAAAGAGGAATCAGTACATGCGGTGTCGGTTCGGTTGCAGGTGCATAACGGCTGGCACCGAGCCTGGCTTGTTTCCCTTCTCTATTGTCAAGTTTTCCTTTGGGGGACTAATCCCCAATAACTTTAAGACTATCGCAGTTATCTCCATCATCAGTATCCAAGCAGCATTCATCTGGGATCAGTTCCACGTAGAAATCCTCACTCGAAGTGTAATATAATTCGGCGAAAATTACTAAACCGATTTTACAGTCAGATGCAGGTGCTGAGCCATTTTTGATGATCTTCAGCTGATCGTTATAGAGTACAGCGCATGGTAAAAGTAATAAACTTATAAAATAAAATTTATTTTTGTAAAGAAATCATCTGAAGGGATGACAGGTGTCATGTCTTCCTTTAAAAAAATATATACCTTGTTTTCTACCTTCTAGCATGCATTGTTATTGTTGTTGTTACCAGCATAGACAAGTACATTGTAATAATTAACAGAGTTTTTTGTTGGAAATAGTACGTTGCTTCTATACCATGTGTCGCGACGGATTGGCAGTAGGCCGTGCGAGTGTGACGCGGCTGTGTTCGAGTTCCGATGAGTTATGCCGCGCGTTACACTGAGGCAACATTTGCCGTTAATGGTGCTTTTTCATATATTTTTTGTTTTTAGTAAAATTTATTTGCAACGCGTGTAGATAGCTTTTACAGTGTAGTTTTGTATCTAGTCCAATACATAGTTGTTTTTTTTTTTACAACAAGTGAGCCTTATGATATGAAACATTTAACATCTTACCTTGGTAATAAGCTACATTAACATTATATTTTGAATTAGTTTATACATCACCACACTTTATACACATCACTGTAAGTTAAGCGCACAGCTGATGTGTTATCCTTCTCTATTTTCCTTTCTCTTTCTAGTCGCACACACGCACACACTGTAAGCTGACAATACCAACCTCTCATAAATTGATCAAATCAAATAGCGCGCGCTTTCCCGGCTTCTTGTTTACACACTTCCGTCCATTTTCACGAAATCACTCCCATATATAGCAGGATACCGAGAAGAGGGCTAACTGGTGCTGTGTGAAACTGTTTATGTACCAATATTTATTTAATAATGAGAAAGATAGAGAAAAGTGTATGGAAAGCCAATTCTAATGTGTTATTTTTTTAATTTCTTCATATACCAGTATCAGCCGGTAGCTATGGTTATTTTCTTTCAACTACGTAGTAATGTTATCATTAATCACTACAAAACCGATCACAAAGGACGTATTTTTTGTTTAGAACCAACACAGTGCAGTAATGTTAGGAATATCATGAATGATGTATGAAATCTCATTATTGCACTGTTTTTTACTTTTTATTTAGATATAAATTTACCACAGAGGTTTAATATCTCCCATTAAGTTTAATATAAAATGTTTGCATTAGATCAAAAAGATACTGGCTGATAATAAAAATCGGCTGGATAAAACAGACTTGGTGAAAAAAAAAAACAAATGGCGCGCATTTTGTACCATTGTAAAACTTTGATTCTTCATATTTTTAGTTTGAGTAGGTATATTTTATCACAGTAGGTAGATTGGTAGTTGCAAGAAAAGTAAATGACGCACCTTGCTAAAGAGAGTAATTAAAGCATTCGTGTTAATTCAGTGCCCTCGCTTGCGCTCGGGCACCAACATAACACTCGTGCATTAATAACTCACTTTGCGATCGGTGCAACAATCTACTATTTCATTATGGGTCAAACGACAAAATTTTTTTACTCTAAGTCCGCCAAATGATTTATTCCTCTTCCATTTCCGATCAATATTTTGAAATAAGAACCCAAATAATAAAGGCATGCGCGGAAATTTCTTCGAAATTTGAATTTGGGTTTGGTAATGTTATTAATTCTACAGAATGTCGACGCGTGATAGTGAGGATTGAATTTTATTTTCCTCGTAGGTGTTGTATAAAGCACTATGTATCACTCGGGATAAAGTGCGATGCCTACTTCGTGTGTTTTAATGCCCTCGGCTGCGCCTCGGGCCTCGATAGGAATTGGGCACTTTCTCGTCTAGGTTTACAATGTACTAATTTTCTTAACAGAGAGCTGGTACACTAAAGTTCTTGTTACTACATCATCATTTATTGAATTTATTGAGTCACTTATTAGTGATTGTTTCTAACGAAGCAGCTTATTTTTAATTCGTTATGATTATACGCTCTTGATAACTAAAGTTTCAATACTATTAAATGGAACACATTTTTTTCGGAGCATCACTCACACTTGACATCTTTTACCACTGTGATTTTTAAGCGATTTTAATCCCGCGTATCGAGTCTACTCTTGTGTCAACCTCTTCTAACAAGAATTTTATCCTAGTTTTTGTTTTCCGTTTACATTATAGAGCCAGTTCCTCTTTGCGATGCAAATTACACTGCTAAGTTATCGGGAACCTATTCAAAATTTTATTGCATTAGGGACATACCTTTTTTGTGCATCTAATCGAAATCCACGCTATTCAAACTGATGCCACGACTAGTATAGGTGCTATGTATAATCCCTAGAGTACCTATGTTTTTTTTGAAACGTAACCGTTGGTATTAATGTAATTTTAAGGACATTAATACCAACGGTTACGTAATGTACGTAATGTAAAAAAAAAGTATACGTTTCGGGACGCCCGACAAAAGTGCTAACTTAAACTAATCTAACTAGCGCTGTGGGATAAAGTGAGAGAGGAGGCCTTTTTTATTTGGCTGCACACCCATATATTAGTAAGACACCTGAATGTTTTGTTTTAAGTAGTTTTTAGCTTGATTTTTGTTTGAACTCGTATCTGCGGATCTGCGTATCTGCGATAATGCCGCCCATTGTATTGCCTTTTATTGAAAAATAATTGTTTATGTATTTTTATGTGTGGTATAACAATAAAGAGTTATCCATCATCTACCAACTGATATTCCTTCTTTTTCTTTTATTGCTTTTATGTATGTATGTGAGTAATTAACCCTCAAATAAATACCTTTATTTATCTATCTAGTCAGGTCTCAGATAGTCTGTTCCACTCTGACGTCGCTAGAATACGCGTGACAATTTGAGACGATCTTACAGATTATAGATTCACTGTTAACTCGATGATTATACCACCTTTATTAATTTAAGCTTTATCTAAGCTTTAAGCTTAATTCTGTCAAAATATATAGCCGTAAAGCTTGTTTAATATCATGTAAACAAATCATTTGGAAAATTGTCTAATGAAATAGTCAGTTTTTTGATGATTTAGTTAATATTGTCAAAAAAAACTATATTATAATTTATTTATGTTTTGTATTAATACTGGAATTTAAGTATATCAGCATAAACAAAACACACTTATATTTCTTTCCACTGATACATCAATCATTTATTTCTGTCATAAATTATTTCTATAAAAACTTGATACTTCTAATTTTCACTTTACGGCATCCGCACATGAACCAAATAAACTCAGAGAAAAAACTGTGTCACTTTGGAACTCGTTGGCTATTCGTTCCAAAGTGCCCAAAGGTTCTATAACCACCTTCGTTATACATGAAACAACAAACAATTAATATTCACTTACTTCGTAGGCACTTCACCATATCTACAGAGAACTTGGACCTTTGTGTGAAAGTTAAGCTTCTCATTGAATATTCGCATGCAGTCAACTAATAGAACTTCAATTCCTATTACAAAGTCCGGCGCCTCCGATATAACTCATTGTTCAGACATCCGATATCGGTCGAGTGGCTCCTATCCTAAACTTTGATCGTAGCTTAGCAGTCAGCATTTGCATTGAAGAACTGGGACTAGCACTGGTTCCTAGTGCTATCTACAAACTATTTATTACAAACCATATCACCAGACATCGGCTGGGTCTATTTTTACCATTATTTCTGAATTAGAAGAAGTAGATATTCTCATTATTATTTTACGTGAAATTATCACCATTTTAGTCTCCCGATGACATTATGTTAGCAGAATAAATAAATAATTGTCGATGGACATTTCACACAGCACTATCTAACCCTAAACTAAGCAAAGTATACTTCTAGACTACATACATGCAAATAAATACCAATGGTACTTTTATAATATTTTATACGCAGTGGGCCAAGGCCGGCTGAGACGCAAAAGGTTGCGGGTTCGATTCCCGCCGCGGGACAAATGTTTGTATGATCTGCAAGTATTTGTCACGGGTCTGGGTGTTTCTATGTATAATATGTATGAATTTAAAAAAAAAAAAGTATATGTAGTATATCAATCATGTGGTACCCATAACACAAGCTCTGCTTACTTTGGGGCCAGATGATGCTTTGTGAAATGTCCGGCATTATTATTATTATTATTATACTACTTTTGACTGGCCTGTCAGCTCAGTTGGTAGCAGTTCTGCCTTCTGCGCTGTAGGTTGAGGGATCCATTCCCTCCCAGGATAAACATTTGTGTGAAAAGCATAGGTGTTTGTTCTGTGTCTGGGTGTTATAAAGTATCATAAGTATGTATTTAAAAATATATAAGTATTCTATCAGTCATCTAGTTACCATAATACAAGCTATGCCTAGTTTGGTACTAGATAATGTTGTGTGCATTGTCCAACAATATTTTTTATATTTATTATTATTATAGCAACCAGACACAAAAAAACATCACAAATATTTGTCCTGCGGAGGGAATCGAACCCAAAACCTACAGCGCAGAAAGCAGTGATACTAAACCTACTGAGCTGTGTGACCAGGAATAGAGTTAACTCTCGTAGCGCTCACTCTGAGTACTTTAACTAGATAAACTATATCCTTTAGGTATTGGGCGAAAGATAACCTTTATAGAAAACTATGTATTTTAAATAAGGGCTGTGAATTTTGTACATTATTCAAATAAAAATAAAAAATATCTTCCGATCTTTACAGATTCATTTCATAAGCAATTCATAAAAAAAATATTGTGTTAAGGGTACTGGACTATGAAATTTTCCGACTGCTCGGATGTCGTAGTGGTTTTGTGGCATTGTCTTTCGGTATCGTCGAAAGTTTCACAATAATAGGTATCAGAAGTATGTATGTATTTACAATTATATAATTATTCTATCATACATCTGTTTTCCATAGTAAGTAGTAAGTAGTTTATCAGTCATGTAGTACGTATAAGCTCGTACCACATGACTGATAAATACGTACAAGCTCTACTTACTTTGGGGCTAAATGATGCTGTGTGAAATGTTAAAAACAAACTTTTGTCCTGCCTATCTTAGGTAGAATATCTATAATTAGCATGTTGTTAAATCGTTGAACTATATAATTCAGATCTAAAAATAAAAAAAAACAAAATAAAATTCATTTCTAAAATTGAATATAGTATTCTTATAAAATAGTTCTTCTCAATTTAATATGAGATCTAACAAAATTATATATAAAGGTTCTTCGTTAACTTGCGTTTGACTGCACAGAACGCATAATAGTGCTATCTACTAACTCAGAAATACCCGGTCTTGTGTTAAAATCTCCGTATAGCAAGTACCATGCAAACGTTTGCTGAGGGTGTGAAAACCCTAATTTTTCCGCAATCTCGCGCTTCTGTGCAAAGATTGCGCTGTTTTGTTCGTTTTCACGAAGTTTTCTCTTTGGGTTACTCGCAGCGGGGACGGCTGCTCAAAAGAAACGCACTGTCATTAGTTTTTCAGCGTTTTTGTAATATTTCAGCTGTAAGGTATGCTTGGTTGTTTACCCGTATTTGGTTGTTGTTTCTTGAATTTTTATAACTAGTAAGTTTTAACTCCATTTTTGGAATGTGAGTATATTACTTTGTAATGAAGGAAAATTGTGTTAAATAACTATCTCAACCGACGAATGCTTTTGCGTCGTTTTGAAATTTCTTCACTAGGATAGTCTAATTCGAATTTATTTACCAGACTTATGAACATCAGGATAGCGGTAAAAACCCGATCGTGCAAAAATATTCACGTGCTCTACGTTGGCGATGATTTTTGTAATTCTTTGATGTATTTCCACGTAAGATACGCATTTTTCCGGCGGTTTTCAGTTCAATGATTTCAATGATTGTTTTGATGTCCAATCTCTTTGCTGCTTACGAAAACCCCTCCGGTTTTCTCACGTGGAAACTTGGCTTATTTTTATTTGCTCATGTTTATTTGTGCTCCATCTAAAATTTGGCTGGAGATTTGTTTTCTTTGAGCTTAAAAATATAAAACATTCAAATTCTAGTTTTTCGGAGGTTTATTTTTGAAATCACGAGGATATTCCTCGTCATCATTTCTTTTTTATTAAGCCTGTTTCTCGTGATTAACTAGAAGGAATTTTTGTCTTCCATTTTAACCATGTTCAGTTCGTAATTACCTACAGCTGCACAGATTTATAAATACAGATATATAACAATTAGATATAGACAGACATTTATTTGCTTCTTAGCACACAACACACAAAATACAAGAACAGAACAGGTCACATTGTACTAATAAACATAACTATAACTATACATAATGCTACATAAATTACATAATGCAATGGGTCGGTTGCAGGACAGCATTTTGTGATAGGCCTCTTAAGTATCTCTATGTGGAATAAACAGAACGCTTGACAAAAATATTCTAGTTCGTGGTAAAACATTCTTTGAAAAATAGATTGATATTCGATCGTTGAATGAAAAAGTTCCAGAATCGGAGCCGATATGAATTGCAAAGCAGTCGCTGGCACTCTCGTTTATTATTGACGTTAAAGGCCTTCAGCGGCATTTATTTGAATAAATGATACTAGCTATATTGTTTATGAATGTGGACACAGATTCCTGAATCATAAATTAACTTTATTGCATGATGACATATGTAAATGGCATATTTGATTTATTATGCAATTGTTATAGCTTACGCATTGATAAACATCTGATAGTCATTATAATACAGCAGCTATTTTGGAGTAGCCTACTCGTAGATGATCGGCAGTGCTCTCTACGCTCTTAATTAAATATATAAGAATATAATTGATCAGCAAAAATCTGGGTTGCTTGGCACGGGTGCCCCTTTTACATACTATTGTATTTATATCCTTATCACATCGATAGTTTTTGTATTATTCTGGTCACTTATTTTGAATAGAAATTATTTTGAACCTGTCAGTTATTTATATGTTCTCACCCGGTCATGTGACAGCTATGGACTTAGCAGAATAACAGCGTCTACTGTGAAAACAGTAGGCATCATGCTGAGTCGGGGCCTATTGGGCCAATTATATATGTGTTTGTGTATGCTACAGCAGCATACACATACACATCTAATCTAATGTTATAATTTACTAGCGACCCGCCCCGGCTTCGCACGGGTGCAATGCTGATACTATTGTGAGTTATCCCTAAGAGATAGACATATACCGTCGCAGACATTTTTGTAGACCTTTACAAGGTGTACAATACTGTACTACATTATTTTGATCTAACTCGTAGGGTTCAGCCATCTTTTGCAATGTAAGCGCAAAAAATGTTTATCCACTACTAGCTGTACCCGGCATGCGTTGCAATGCCACATATTTTCTCACCGTTTAAACCTTCCCTGGACTACGACAAACATTTCAACACCAAAATCAGCTAAATCAGTCCAGCCGTTCTCGAGTTTTAGCGAGACTAACGAACAGCAATTGATTTTTATATAGATATTACGCATATAATGCACGTATAATACGTATAAACCTTTCTCTTAAATCACTCTATCTATTAAAAAAAACCGCATCAAAATCCGTTACGTATTTTTAAAGATCTAAGCATACATAGGGACAGACAGACAGCGGCAAGCGACTTTGTTTTATACTATATAGTGATTATTAGATAAAAAATATAAAATGTAATTTCTTATGAACTAACGTTTATTCGTTAGTTCTAATGTTATTATTCAGGAGTTGTTATTATACGTATTATTCATTTCGATGGCTTTGTACAGTAGTCCAATCCATGAGTATTAAAAAATGCCGTCACGGATTTAAATAAAAACTTGCTTCGGAGTTATTATATCTTTAAATAAATTAATAAAAAGAACTAAACTAAAACTGTTCTCCACCATACCATAAATCAATTCAATTTCTCTGAATAAGAGCGCTAAAGGTGGTTATTTTGTTTTTAAACCACGGTCTTAATGTAATGCCTTTTAGAGAATAGTACATAACTTCAGGACAAATAACGCTAAAGGCAGTTCCTTTGTCGACTGCTTAAATTACAAGTTCGTAGTAAGAATATAGTTGTGATTTTGTACGGAAAACACTCGTATTATTAGCTTGTCCTTTTTATGCAATCGACCCACAGTTCTTTATTGAATATATTAATAGAATGACAACGGTAGATACACATAGGTACACTCACTGTTCCTAGTTCTATGTGTGCGTAAACCTATAGTTAGACGAGCCAGAGGTTGTTGTGCCTTAGCTTAAATATAACCTATACATATATATATAAATAGATAGTAAAGCTCGAGATATTTTTAAAGAAAAATGCGCCCTTCCTTAAACAATGGGACACAAAGACATTTTATCTCAACTATTCCCCGCTATTTAGAACCGGGTGTTATAACGCCTCCATAAACAATGGCGTCTGCCACATCTATAGATCTTCATAAAGCTGCGTTTACACGAGGAAACTTTCTCACTCGCAAGGAAAATACTTTTCACGTCTACATTCACGTACCGTTTCAAGACGACTCCGTCAAAACCATTGCTGGCTGGGTCGTGCCCTATTGGTACGGAAACGCATTTGCATTTGCAAATGTATTTGCTGTATAATTTTCACGCAGTTGCGGTGTGCCTCGTGCCAACATAATTCTTTAGCAAAATGCTCGCCTACAATAATAGCATATTCAAAAGTGAGATTTGAATGTGTATCATTTTTTTTTTCGTTACATTTTTGGATTTATGTGTTTCAACAATCTCGTCTTCTGTACGAAAAACTGTACCCATGTGTCCGTCCGACCCTCAAGTTGTAAAAAATGTCGGGTCAAGTAACATTGAATGGGATATAAAATCGGAAACATTTGGGACTCTTGTTCGGGTGTTGTTTTCTTTGCTGTCCTAATTTATTGTTTGACCTAATTTATTAATTGTGATATTTACACTCGAAATCGAAGTCTTTAACGATGGCATAATGTGTAATATGAAAAATCTGCATAAAAAATACACTATAATGTATTTTCACATAGCAATAATCGATGTATGTATTTTCACATAGCAAAACCTTTAAACGAGCAATTTTTGTATATACCTATGTATATATAATTTGAATCTCGGAAACAGCTCAAAGATTTTCATGAAATTTAGTATGCAGAGGGTTTCGGGGGCGATAAATCGATCTAGCTATGTTACATTTTCACGTCGTTTTATCCGTGTTATATAACGAGCAAAGCTCTGTCATCCAGGTACTGTAAATAGGGTTAGTTAAACATCGTCAAATAAAATTTTCCGATGCGTTCATGTACTTCAAAACTTTTGAAGTCGCAATAGAAAAATAAACCGTCAATTTCCTCTGTATGACCGGAAATAAAGCGGCTGTGTGGCTAAATATTGATTCAGCTATAAACCCGGTCGCACGGTACACTACTGTCTGTCGCGATATTGCACCGATAACAATCTAACCGATAAAAATACCCTTTGTGGCCACAGCACTAGTAAACAGTAATTATTATATAATGTTTCCTAGCTGAGTTTATGATGAATGATATATGACTGAATTACGCTTTATTAGATCAAAGTTTATGAACTTCAACAGATCAACAGAGATGTTTTTTCACTTTTAAAACATTAATGAGTTGTACCTTCTATACATTTTGATAAACACGTTCTTTGCTCACGTATTATTTTGTCGATGGAGGCACCGACACGGTTTCGATTCATCTAGAGAATCCGCATCAGGGTGAGTTTGATCCGCGGTCCGCTCGTTGCTCGTTGAGTAAAGCCCATGTTTATCAAAATGTAAATATGGTTTTTATTATTTTTATTTTTATCATTACTTTTTGTAAATTGTGTCTGAGATGAACAAATCTATCAATACAAATATTATAAACTTCAAAGCGTTGTCGGCCTGTGTTTTTGTTACTTTTTCTCGGCTAATTTAGCTGTGCAAATCTTGATGAAGTTTGATGAGTTAGATTTCACTTTCTAAACTTTCGTGAGTTGTAGTTGTAGATTCTCTAGATGAATCGAAACAGTGTTAGGTCCTCCATCAATAAAACAATACGTAAATAAAGCCCGTGTTTATCAAAATGTATGAGTTAGTTTCTTGGGAAATGACATCGGCTACGTTTTATTTATTTTAGGTACCTCGCGTGATAATTCTAGTTGACTAGTGGACAATCAGAAGCTAGTTGACAATAAAACAATCCAAAGTTTCTTTAACTCTGACTTTTTTCATACATTTGGATTATTTTTCGTACCTCTATCGTAACGTTCTCTCAACAAATGAATGAGTTTTATGTTAACCATTCGCGTGCTTCAAGATATTAATATTTCCTGTTTGCTGACGTGCCGTGCATGATGCGGTGGTGTACAGTCAGCGAACATAATCTCTGAACAAGTTTAGCCTTTCAGGAAGATTGAGCTGATAGTTTATTAATACCAATGTTTTTCCATATAATTTAATGAATATAATATTTTTTTATTTGGTGATGCAATATGCTCCAGGCGCAAACACAGAATTATTTTTTTGATTTTAAGTATTATAAATTTACAGGTACATAAATTATCCAGTTCGTTATATATTAAGTAGGTATTAAGAAGAATATAAGTAAATTTAACAAAAAATATTTTTTTTCTTTTGTGGTTAAAAAACAATAACAATGAGTTATATTTGACTTAATATGAGTATGCAAATACGTTATAATAACATATTAAAGTAAATAAAATCTAAAGACACAATTTGTTATAGTCATGTCATTCAGAACTTTGCCCATAACATGGTATTATTGAAATTAAATTAACTATTTAGAAAAAAAGCTATTTCAACCTCCTATTTAATATCCCTTTTGAGTTAAGGGAGGAAGAATGTATGTGCTTGTAACTCAATTTCTCTAAATTTTTCACTTGTGCTTTTTCTCCTACAGAGGGCAGAACAAACCTTTAGCAATAATGCTATAATATTTTATTTAACTCTCAATTGCATCCGGATTGTATATTATTATTGACATAGAACAATCTTATGTCTTTTCTTATCAACTGTACGTAGGTATATATTACTGCGCAAACAATTACGTATGTTTGTTTGAACTAGAGGTGCTATCTATGATTTAGGTTCTTACACAGTATAAATAAAATCTATTGCCGCGGTTTGTAAGCGCTTAAAATTCCGTGTTGCTTTAGAGAAGAACCAGTAAATTATGATAGGAGCTAAGTTTGCACTGAATTTCAGGTGCAGTCAAAATTAATGCTCCCCGTAAAGCCCCGTCGTGCAAGTCAGCGCCAGCGGCTTACAGACACTAAGCTTATGTACACAGCGTAGCGACATAACACCTAAAGTTTTCATTAATCTTTTTATGCAGAATTACATATAGAATTTTGTTAGTTTCTACCTTGCACTTCCTCTGTCAATCCGGGCTTTAGTTTAGTAGAATCACCTGAGACCCAGAAAGTTGCTGGTTTCATTCCCGCCGCGGGACAAATGTTTGGATGATCTGAAAATATTTGCGTAATATGTGCAACGAAAAGTTCATAGGTAGTATATCAGTCATGTGGTTTCCGTAGCATGCTCTGCTTGCTTTGGGGCTAGATGATGCTGTGTAAAATGTCATACATTAATTATTATTTATGGTAGGTACTTGTATTTATTGATTGCTTTTTAAACAATTTTTCTATAAATAAATTAAATTTTGGAAAAAGGTTTTAGTTTGTTTGTCGCGAATAAACTCAAAAACTACTATACTTAATTTCCAAAATTCTTTCACCTATAGAAAGCTAAATTAGGCGAGTAATATGGGGCGGTATTTTGTTGTCAAAAATTAGATTATTTGAGAAGTCTCGTTAAGTAACTATTTTAACGTTGGCTTAGTAACAAAAGGGAAAGTAGTATCCATGAAAAATTGCAGATTTATAAAACGATCAATAAGGTGGAGAAGACGGGTCATGACTTAGTACTCCAATATCGAAGTGAGCCAATAACTTATTGAGCTTCTTTCTTTGACATTTAATGAAGTAAAATAGCTTCTAAAGATTAATTCGTTATTTTGTGTTAATACATGTTTTATTTTAAGATTACCCAACATCAAATCTCCCAACAATAATATGTGACTTTGCACAAGTGTAGACAATTTTGTTTCGAGTGTTTTTTGTCGAGTATATAATGTTGTTGTGATATTTCCAACATAGAATCCGAGGAATAGACGGCCATTCCGCCAAAACGTTTAATAGAATAGATAAACTATGATCGAACACGAATTTGAGACGATATTTTATCAAAACAAAACCACTTAAGATTGGAAAAATTTACACCAAAACAGATGCCGTTATAAGAAGAACTCACTACTAGAGATTATTTTCGTCGTCTTGCGAAGCAAACATTGCTCTCTTATTTTATTTATGTTTCTGTCGTCTTTTTTTTTTTTTTTTTAATAGAGTTAGAGTTATTGACTCGTGTTTAAATAATTGGAGTAAAAGTTTTGTGTTTCATTATGATTCGAGCAAAAATAATCCGACTAATTATTTTATATGAAAAGACACCATTTTATACGACAAGATACGACTTTGTGACATCATATTATTAAACAGTTTAAACACTTGACATTGGAAATTTTGACATGACACATGCCATTTACAAAGAAGAAGAACGCATTCTTGACATATCAATTATTTAACTTTAGGAAAATAAATAAGTAAATATAGTCGAACAATGCACACAGCACTGTCTAGCCCCAAACTATGTATACCTTATAATATGGTAACTAGATAGCTGATATAATACTTATATATTACTAGCTGCTGCCCGTCGCTTCGCACGCATGGTACCTACATAAAAAGTAGCTAAATTCATCAAAATCGGTTAACTCTCACATTTATAATATTAGTTGGGATCAACAGCCTAAAATTTTATGCTTCTAGTTCTGATAATGACAATACTTTCATACAACCTTTCATCCCCCTTTTCAACCCTTTACAACACTTTATTCCAATTAAAAAGTAGTCTATGTTCTTTTTCAGGCTTTGGACTATCTGTGTACCAAATTTCATTTAAATCGGTTCAGTAGTTTTGGCGTGAAAGCAAGACAGACAGACAGACAGACAGAGTTACTTTCGCATTAATAATATTTATAAAGTAAGGATTAAATACATACATAAGATACTTTATTACACCGAACAAACATCTATGTTCGTCACACAAATGTGTCAAAGTCAAAGTCAAAGTCAAAAGATGATTTATTCAATACAATCACAAGGATCACTTTGAAACGTCTTACATACTAGGTGAATTTAGGTGCCAATTCATCCTAACCCAAGCTCGAGAAGAATTTGCAAGAAACTCGTCTTGGTCCTAGCGCTTTTTTATAATGATCCATCTTATAACTACCTTAACTACGAAATACTAATACAAGAGAGTTTACACATTTCAAGTGTTTCGGTTAACTGTCTGACGTCAGAGCGTCCTAGCAGGGAATCGAACCCTAACCTTCAGCGCAAAAGGTAGAGCAACTACCGACTGAGCTGACACGCTAGTCAATGTTCAAATAGTGATAGTCTTATCGCATCCAGTGTATGACAAGCCTCACTTCCATCTAAATTAGTTCCTCCGCTCGATTCCGCCACCTCTGGCAGATCACGTATCTAAAAACGACGAAGAGGCCGACAGGACGTATATCGGTTGATACCTCATCTATTAAAAAGCAATCTCCCGTCCGTCGCTTCGTTACTGCGATGGGCTTTGCGTTTTGTTGGCAAAAGGTTTAGTATTTCACACTTTATGAATGAAACCAAGGACAATCTCTGTTTTTGTAGTTTTTTACAAAACTAGGCGTCTACTCTGCGAACCAATTTCGATATATGAATGAATGCAATGAAATCCTTTATTTATGTACATCGAATTCAGTCGAATTAACAATTAACCTCTCTAGTTGCGTAATCTATAATATATAATAAAAATCAATTGCTGTTTGTTAGTCTGGCTAAAACTCGAGAACGGCTGGACTGATTTAGCTGATTTTGGTGTTGAAATGTTTTTCTTAGTCCAGGGAAGGTTTAAACGGTGAGAAAATCCGGGTACAGCTAGTATATAATAAAGACCAAAACATTAAACAAATGAACATGAAACAAACAAATGTTTACTATTTTATTCCCAATGAGAGTGAGACACGATACAGACGTATGCACCTCCAGCTAATCCGTTGTCAGATACAAATGATCGAATCGTCTAATGTGGAGGATTACGACATCGATTGTGAAAAGTAATATCGGTCGTTTTATCATTTAAAAGGCGTCGAAATTATGTAGTTATGAGTAAGGTTTTGCACAATTATTGACAAGAGTAGGCCACTTGAACTACCTTTACTGTCTATATATATATATATATATATTGTAGTTCTTAAGTTTATGTTTATATGTTAATCTATAAGGTAATTAATTTCTATGGGCCATTGTTATTGTATTTTATACACATGATTTTGTTGCCCGAAATAAAATTTATATTATATATTAGAACTATATTAGATTGTTATATTAAATAAATAACTAAGGTAAAGGTATTTGCAAGCTCTTATTGTGTAATAATATCTTTGGACTAGTTTTCTTAGGTACCTCGCTCTAAGTTTGCACTTGCATGTAGACACGAGGGATCCTGCTTCAGCTAGTCAAAAGGTATTATTAACATACAGCTTGATAAGTTGAACACTCAACTTTTAGACTTGAAATAATTTGACTCTAACGAAAATCGGAAGAAAGGTTTATTGAGCGTCAAATTAAGATTGCTTTACAAGAAAGCCGAGTGGTAAATGTTGATTGTCTATTTGTAATAATAATTAAGCTGATAAAGATTTTTCCAAAACCAAAACAAAAGTTATTTTATTTTCCTACAATTATTTGACGATAAATAAACGACGCCACTAGGGATTTTCTGTAATCAAATAACAAGGTTTCGCTTTACAAAGGCCGACATATCGAATCACAAACTGATAGGCGAAGAGCATAGCCATATAATTTGTCAGAAGCTAAACAGAGATACCATGAGCTTTCATCAAATTCAGAGTGTGTTTGTAAGCATAGTGAATATGGCTTTATGTTACCCTACCGTTATCGTTTCCCTAATTACAAGTGCTCAATTCAAAACATTCGCTTTGAATTTCCATCACAAAATAAACACAGTATCCAACTTTCGAGTTTAGCCGAGTTCGGGTGAAACAAAACAGGGTTCATTTATCACGGAACTAAGCCATGGTCACTGTGCACTTAATTATGGAGTACACTGGGAAAAGTTGGGGAACATTCATCATCATCGTTACTTGTCATTTTAGGCTGACGTGAGTTTTGAGACTGCTACTTAAATTCATAATTGGTTTGAAAATGTGGGTCATACCCAAATTACATCAAGCATACCAACGTAACTTAGGTACCCTATTCGTAGCAATTGCGTATTTGACATACATAAAATATACTGTTTTTTTGGGCAAACATGATGTAAGTAAATTCATAGTTAAAGGTATATTGACTCTTACTTAGTTGTTTGGCAGGACTAACTAAAATTTGTAAAATACGAAAGATCGTGTTTTGTTTGCATTAAAGACTAAATTAGAGTTACATTTTATAATGGAACTTCTCAAATTTAAATTTACTAAACTGTGTGGTCAACGTGTGGACAACGTGTACGTGTGGTCAACGGGCTCATATTACTCATAATTGGTGGTAATTGGTAAACCGCGGAAAATCCTAGCAAAATCAATTTAATTTTAAAACAAAAATGACAATATGACTTATTTCAGACTATAATTTAAAAGTAAACGAAATGTCAATATTACTTATTAAAAACTATAATGTAGAAATATTAACCGTTAGTTAAACAAAATTAACAAGGGTTACAAAAAAGGGTAAACACCAGACGAGTTAATTGCTAGATCTTCTTGAACTGGGGTTAGGAGAAACCGGCACCTAGATTCACCTTGTACATAAGAACACGATAAAAATTGGTCTTTTTGGTTCTATTGAATACAATAATTTGACGTGACAACGTCTAATAAATTGATGAACGCCAGCTGCACGCACGAAAAAGCATGACTCATTGTCCCGTTACGTTAATTGTAACGTTACGATCGGAGCGAGAGCGCAAAAAAATTGGTTGTTTGTAGAAATTTTTTTTTTATATATTTTTAATTAACTAATAAAAAGTTGTGACTTTTCAATGTAATATTAATACTCTAATTCGATTTTTTGGAATAAGGTAAAAGGAAAAATCATAGCTTTAAAATTAATGGAAATAGATAAATATATATTAAAAGTATATTTATACAAATCTTATGTATATGCAACTAATTGCATTAGATAATATTTCATAAATACATTCAAATTACTTTTATTCCAGAAAAACATAAAAAAACTTTAAACCCATTTATTTCGAGATTTACAATTTGTTAGTTGTGACCTTCTTCGGTATTAAGGCAGTATTGTATTTCGTGAATTTTATTCCATACTTTATTGCAGGTTAAACCATATGCTGTCAGGACTTCGTCCATGGTGGTGGCACGCGTGCAACGTGGCGCTACACGCGGCGTGCTGCGTGCTGGTCGCGCGAGCGTGCGTCACTGTCGCGCGACTCAAGCGTCCATTTGCCGCACTCGCTGCTCTCCTTTTTGCGGTACATCCTGTACATACTGAGGCGGTGAGTTTAATAAGCATTTATTACAAAAAATCCACAGCTTATTAAACAATATATATCATATAACATTACATACAGCCAATAATGGATTTACATTTTATAGCATTAATAAATAAAATTAATAAATACTGATAGAAAAATGCACACAGCATCATCTAGTCCCAAACAAGCTTGTATCATGGTGGCTAGATGACTGATAGATTATACTTATATATTTCTAAATACATACTAATGATTCTTTATAACACCTAGACCCAAATATCTGTGTTCATCACATATAATATGTTTGTCCTGGGAGGGGATTCAACCTACTTCCAGCGCAGTAGAGAGAGCTATGAACATGAATTCATATATGAACTTACTGAGCTAAAATGCCAGTCAAAAAACAGCATGCAATGGCACTATGCGGCTAGTATATAGACATGTTAGTTATAGTTTATGACGTCACTATTGTTAGGATTTGAGGTAAAATTAAGCTTTGACGTACTTTAGCGTGAGCTTACCATTAATTTCGTCTGTGAAACTTAGTTTCATATCTCATTAAAACACTCAAAATAGGTGTCCTTAAGTTTCTAAACGATACACCATTTTGATGCCGTCATGAAGTAAAAGTTGCATTGAAACCGATGAGGGTGAGGGACAAAGTAATATGATTGTTTTTTTTTTCTGACAGGTGGCAGGAGTTGTCGGTAGAGCCGATGTTCTAGCGTGTATCTTCTTCTTATCTTCTCTTTTGGTGTACCATAGGTAAGGATTACTACTTTCGTTATTTCTGTAAAATATTACACAGAACGTCAGATAGAATTTACTGAAAAATTCTAATAATACGTATTGGTGAATATAATACACATCTATCTTTAAAATGGGCAAGTTAGTACACTACAGGAACAAGCTAGTTGTTAGAATACTTGTATAATTTAGGAAATAAATAGGTAACCGACAGACCAGACAGTTAACCGACACACTTGAAATTTATAAACTCTCTTGTATTAGTATTTCGTAGTTAAGGTAGTTATAAGATGGATCATGTAAAACAGCGCTAGGACCAAGACGAGTTTCTTGCCAGTTCTTCTCGGGCTTGGGTTAGGATGAA
The DNA here is from genome assembly GCA_948098915.1 of Lampropteryx suffumata. Classification (NCBI taxonomy): domain Eukaryota; kingdom Metazoa; phylum Arthropoda; class Insecta; order Lepidoptera; family Geometridae; genus Lampropteryx; species Lampropteryx suffumata. The sequence goes on from OX402551.1 coordinate 2,028,147, forward strand.
TTGGCACCTAAATTCACCTAGTATATAAGACGTTTCAAAGTGATCCTTGTGATTGTATTGAATCAAGTATCTTTTGATTTTGACTTAGACTTTGTACTTATAATACCCCATAGACAGACACAGAACATACCGCTATGTTAATTGATATTGATCTTAGATGAGGAGCGAACATGCAACATGCATCGCAGAAGACAGAGTCTGTGAGACCAGTTATAATGATGGTTTATGATATTTATAATTTTACATTTTTACGTATATTATATGAATAAAAAAAAATCGTTTACATGGATGACATATTATTTCCAGCTATTTTGATTTTAAAACCAAACGAATGAACCGATTTTAATCAAATTTCTATGAGACCAATCGGAAAGTATATCCCTTCACATAAAAAAATATTATCTCAAATCGGTTCATTAAAAAAAAACGAACTGAGAACTGATAAAAATGAGTGAGTCCAAATATGACTAGTATATCACAAGGAGTCTTGTAGTTCTATAATCATCATCAGATGAACTCGCAGTTAGCCATACTGCTAGCCATGCTACCAGTGTGATAAAAATATTAAAGTGTTCCCCAATGGCTCCTTTCATGCATTTGGCACATGTCGAACATTTATAAACATGCTGGTATCCTTACGATGTTAATTTTTTATGTAAATTTTCTTATGAATATACATAATTCGTAGACCCACTGTCAACAAGAAGTCGTTGTGGATAAGCATAGTATTGGGAGCTCTGAGTATGCTGGCCAAGGAGACCGGTGTCACAGTGCTACTGCTCAACCTAGCTTTCGACTTTTACAGATGTTGGCCTTTTATTAAGAGGTAAGTCTAGACATGTATATACTCTCCGTAGGTATCACAAAAAGCGAGCCAGAATTACATTAAATTACGGCGGACATTTCACACAACATCATCTGGCCCCAAAGTAAGCAGCGCTTGTATTATGGGTACCACATGACTGGATATACTACATACATACTTTTTTATTAAAATACATACATATTAAACATAGAAACACCCAGAACCGAGACAAATACATGCAGATCATGAAACATTTGTCCCGCGGCGGGAATCGAACTCGCAACCTTGGCCTTGGCCCACTAGGTCACAGAAGTCCAATAGAATATCAACTACTCATACAAATACCATTAAACAATTTCTGAGTAGGTAACAGTTTTGGGATTTATGTCTTTTGACTACGGCATCAGTCCTGGAATCAGTCTACGAGTATAACTAGATTCAGTTGTCAGAAATTGTTTGTAGCCTTTATAATAAACTTAATCTAAAATAAACTCCACGACTGCTAGCGAACTAACAAACTGTTCACAATAGAAAGCTGATGTTTTTACAATCAATGTTTATTAAATAATTAGACAACATTGTGGAATATTCACACAATCAGCATTAAGCTGCCTACACACCAAAGCCAACACGTAAACACAACTTTGCGCGTTTGTGTCGGCGTTATTATATGAATAATGCGTTTCTTCAGTACATAGTGCTAATATAAATAGTATGTTAGGAAAATAATATGTTTACCTACTATTTTAACATCATAATTGCGTGACCCTATCTGGCTCAGCGTATTAGCATTGCCATTCAACATGGCAATGATGCCAGTGTCTTAGGAACGCTGCCCTCTGGCAGTGATTTGGATCAGAGCTATCTATAGATCGTTTAAACGGTCCTTAAATAGCTCAAGTTTCTTCTTTTGAAATTTTCTGATTTTCCACGTAAATTTCTTAACTTTATTGTTTCATAACCTGACAATAGGAAACACAACTAAAGAATTATCGAAATTGGTCTAGCCATTCACTCGTGATGCTGTGACCAAGGGAAATGGGGATCCATTTTTATATATACTTAATGTTGTTTTTTTTCTTCCACTCACTCAAGCTTGTAATTAATAAACTAATAGATGTAATAAGTAATATAAACTCATTATTTTCGCTGAATAGACAACATTTTTGGCTTTTGTAATTTTATGAATAAATACACCCATTCGTTGCTAATAGGCACCTAATTCAACTGAAAAGCTTGTAGCTTTTAGGTCAAGTTACACTGCATTGCTGGCTTCAGCATTCATATTTTGCAAACACGATGTTAAACCTTCCTAAAATACACCTTTTCTGAGTTTAAATCGATGCTATGAAAAAGTGGACAATCTGAAAAGGTAATAAGTTATTTTTTTTACATAACTGATTTAAACATTACACAAATGACATAAAGTTGTTCGCTGATGGTGTGTTTATTAGGAATTAGGAAAGGGAGAAATCTAAAATATCTATCATAAAACATTAAATAAATGTAAACATTGTCCCAAATAAACAAAATTTGTACTATAACAACCTAATTACTAATACATAGGTAGCTACAACTTGTTAAAAATATTTTATAACGCCAAAACACAGAGCAATGATGTGTAGCTTAGCCTTCAGTGAAACTGGAAGCCTAATTTTCTATGGTATGTCTGAAAGGCTTGACTTACCTACTACAATTTCAAAGGTCTTTCATTTTAGAGAGCCAAATTAATCTATTTAGGAGGCACAAATCATTTAATGCTACAACTAAATGTTGTTTTAGCCTAATTCAACGAGTAAGGATAAGTTTGGATGGTTAGAATCACCAGCGGGCTCTCCTTTTGTTATGTCACATCACTATCTTATTATCAGACCTTCGACTTGCTACATTTAGTAGGTAGTACCTTGTCCAGTATCAAGGTTCTAATGATGGAGTAAAAAAATAAATAACGCTAAATATTTCATACAGCATTATCTAGCCCCAAAGTAAGCAGAGCTTATGTTATGGTGATCACAGGACACATACTTATTATACACGATATGTAATATAAATAAATATAAATTATATAAAATATATAAAACAACCAGATCCGAGATAAATTGGATATCATACATACATTTGCATCACGGAGGGAATCGAACCCTACCTTCTGCGTCTTAGATGGGCCTTTGCCTACTGCGCCACAGAGGTCGTCAAATTATGTCTTAATATTACATAGAAAGGTGTGTGTGGAACAAAAAAGCATAGATAATATTGATAATATTATTAAAGAGAGAGAAAGAGCGGAAGAAAACGATTTTTATGCCGACCCCATCTAGTGGAAGGGCATGATGGTAACAAACAAAAAAAGACAAAAATAATTGTTTACGGCTCGTCCGATCTCTATAGTTACTTAAATCTACGAGGAAGTAGTCAGAGCCATGTATGTACATACATAATACATCTAATACATTTGAACAAGTAATTCTTGTAATATTATATGTACATATACATAATATAACTATGATCTGAATCTCGGACACGGCTCCAACGATTTTTATGAAATTTAGTATGCAGGGGGCTTCAGGGGCTAAAAATCGATCTAGCTAGGTTTTATTTTTAGAAAACGTCGTTTATCGTTTTATACCGAGCAAAACTCTGTTATCCAGGTACTAATAATAACATGCATGATAATGAAACACACGTACAAATATTTGGTTCTAGAGTGTGCCAGCTTCCTGCGGTTTCCACACGAAATAAATAACAATTTGATTAACGAAACAAACAATTAACGAAGTTGGGTACATTTGCTCTAATAGTGATTTGTTCCAGGTCAATATGTTCTCTGAAGATTGAGAAGAAATGCACCGGTCTATCATTACGGAGTGTCAAAGTTCTGGTGTCTCTAGCACTCCTGGTGTGCCTACGTCTGGCGCTATTGCAAGGGACGTGGCCCACCTTCTCAGTACAGGACAACCCGGCTGCGTTCCACCCTAGCTTGTTTGTGAGGTGAATTTTTTGACTATTTAAATCCAAATGGTTAAATAAAATAGTTTGATTAAAGAATTTGAAAGTTATCAAAGTCAAAGCTAAAGCTAATATTCCCAAATATGAATTTATCTGAATGAATATTCAGATAAATTAGTCAACAGATTGATGCTATCAAACAGAACTTCCCACCCTAATTGATATATAAATAATATTGATGCTCAATTCACACAACACCATCTAGCCCTTTCTTAGCCTGTCACTAGTTATTTCAAACCAAATAAAATAATAAAAATGCTCCCCAGAGCATCCTTTCGTGCACTATCGTAACATATCTGCAGAGACTGGTTTTTGGTTGTTACTGGCTCAATTTTAACTGCAGCAAACTGTTTTGAGTATATCTAGCTACTTAAGTCTAATTACCTACATACTTGTTGAGTTATGGTCTCTTTATATCATATTTTTATCATCTACTCACCTCACTACACACACTTTTCACACACACTTCTCAAATACACTTCACACAAACACATCCATATTATGCGATTGGTATTTAATCAACTTAAAACATATTTTAAATTTATGATATTTCATATTTTAAATTTAAAAACATGATTTTGCTAAGGGAAAAAAAATGTTATTGCTTATGTTCTATTTTTGTTTTTGTTTTTTCCAATTATTGTAGTACTTAGTTTTAATTGTTGGTTTTTCTTTTGTTTTTTTAATATAAATATTCATACATACCTATACTATCCATGAGTCATAAGCGAGTTGAATACAAAATGTGTTAAAGTTTGGCATATCTACACTTTATTATATTAAACTAAATTAATAACTGTGAATCCTAGATTATGATAAATAAACAAATATCCAGCCCCAAACTTGTACTATTGAAACCAAATGACTAATTTGATTTAAATACTATACATTTGTTAAATACATTTGTAACACCTAGACAAAAAAAAACCATCTATGTTCATCACACAAATGCTTGTCCAGAAGGGAATGAATCCACAATCTACAGCGTACGAAGCAGAGCTATAATCAAGTGAGCTGTATGTTCAATCGATTTCAATATAGATCTGAACATTATATATCTAGACTGATGACATTCTGCTACCTGGCTGCGTTCAACTGGTGGCTACTGCTGTGTCCGTGGACGCTGAGCCACGACTGGCAAATGGGCTCCGTGCCTCTCGTCACCAGCGGATGGGACCCGAGGAATCTACTCACTTGTGCTGCTCTGTTCGCTCTACTGGCGATGTCCTACCGCTGTTTAGCAGACCTAGAGGTTTGTCTGTTTATTACTGACAGTATTGCCTATTGTGTTCATTCCTGATGTTGGTTCTTTGACAAGGATACAGAATTTTATTAGGTTATTAGGCTAGGATAGGATATTGAGCTTACGTTTCCGTTTGTTTAAATTTTTTTAATTTACAGTTTGTTTTTACACACTAAAGTTCGAGCTTAGAGTAAGTTTAAGTCTTATTCGTTTAAACGCTGGGACTGTCCGAAGCACGGAAATAACGCAGTGTTTTATCGTTTTAATGCAACAGGTTTTTCACAAAGTTCTTGCTCCTAGGGCCTTCACCTGTAGAACAAAATAGTTATATTGTGATGAGTTTGAAACAATGTTCTTGGAGAAACCACGTCGGTTTTTACGCCTTTGGTCCGTTTGTGTTTCCCGTTGCATTCTATGTTCCATCTATGCTTTTCTGAAATACACAGTAAATAATAAAAAGAATACCTAAAATTGTCTGTAGTCAAATATTTTATTACTGTTATTTATTATATCTATACAATCCTAATGCTAAACGTAGCTAAAGCCGAGTTTTTCCAAAGTGTTTTTTCATTACTTGTTCGACAATTTGTAATTTTGCCAAATTCCAGTAGAAGATTTTTTCTCTGGCTCTGGCATATGCGTGTTCATTATATATCATTGCCGTTCATCCTGAATGTTTTCCCATAAAATTCAAATTTAAATTCAAACCAGTTTTATTGAATACAATCAGATCACTTTGAATTGTCGTACTTGCTTGTTGAATTTAGGTACCGATTCCTCCTAACCCATATTCGCGAAGAATTGTCAAACAACTTATATCCCGGTCCTAGTGTTTTTTTGTAAAATCCTTATAGCAAGCTTGTCAAAGAAAAACTATAGAATCCATATTATGCAACTTTAAGCCATCTATGTTATCTATTAGAGTTGTTATTGGCAGGTGCAGCGACATAGTCCAGCTGTGGTCGGGTTGCTGCTACTGGTAGTCCCCTTCGTGCCGGCCAGCAACTTGTTTATCACTGTGGGATTTGTCATCGCTGAGCGAGTGCTTTATATTCCCAGGTATAGTTACTGACATTGAATTCCATTCTATTTCATAATGTTGCCAGGGCTACTCACCAGATAAAAAAGATGTGAGCTCTTTAAAATGGACTCAAGTGAGAATCAAATTCTTTACGAACGACTAGGTGACGCACCAAATCATTGCGGAAGATCTCGGATTCAATGTTGGGATAAATATTTTTTAAAATGACTAGTGGTTAAGTTTCTGAACTCCGTTTTGTATCTTTATATGATTTCACTTTCAAAATTTTCGTGAGTTGTACTATACATTTCGATAAACACGGTCATTACTCACTTATTATTTTGTCGATGGAGGCACCGACACTGTGAACTCGAGCGGCAACGAGCGGACCGTGGATCAAACTCACCCTGATGAAGTATCTCTAGATGAATCGAAACAGTGTCGGTGCCTCCATCCACAAAATAATACGTGAGTAAAGCCCGTGTTTATCAAAACTTTATATGATTGTTCAGAACGACTAGAAATTAAGTTCATCGTTAATAATTTAGTTAAAATAAATAAATATACATATATTGGACAGTTCACACATCATTTAGCCCCATATACAGCATAGCTTGTACTATGGAAACTAGCTGACTGATAAAATACTTATAAATTTTGAAGACATTCTTATGATACTTTGTAGAATCCAAACTCGGAAAAAAACATCTATGTTCATCACACAAATGTTTTTCTTGGAGGGAACCGAACTCTCAACCTACAGCGCAGGTTGTATGAAGGATACTCTGGTTAGTTTTAAATCAACAGTCTGAATAAGATTGAATCAAATTGATCTAATTATTTTGATAGATAAAGTAGCTAGTATTTTTTGCAGTGTCGGCAGTGTGATCATCACAGCATATGGAGTTCAGCTCATGTGGTACTCCAGACCTGGCACCAAGACCTACCTGGTGGTTGGTCTGGCAGTACTGGCTGCGAGTGGAGTTGGCAAGACTTATCGAAGGAACGCCGACTGGAGGGACCGCGCTACGCTGCTGAAGTAAGCTTTATATAAAGTTTAGTAAGGAACCTGCCAAGGACTGATTTGGTAAACTACCGAAAAGTTGAAGGATGATCAATCATTCGTCTGATGTTCACCAACCAAACTAAGATTGATATCAATTTCTATGAGAAACAGAAACAGAAGATAAGATAGAAAGATACAAGCCTCAAAAATGGTATTTCAACACTGATTTTACCACAAATTTGGGTAAAATTAAGTATCATAGAAATATAAATAAATAAGTTGATATTGTATAAGAACTCAGGTAACAAATACAAAACATATCTTCCGCTTGTCCAAATTTAGTGTGATTTGACATAAAAGTGTGTGATTATTGTGTTTCCGTTTGTGAATCTTAGCTTAAGAGTGTAAAAACTATTAGGGCATGCCGTGCCCTATTATATGGTACTACGTTCCAGTGCCAGTGGCCAATTTTGGTTAAGAAATATGATGTCTAAAGGCTGCTGGCATAACAGTTTTTGAAAAGCCTTCCGAATAAACATGCTCTCCGAAAGACGAAAGTTTTCAGTTGAAGATACCACTTCGACCACCCATCCAAGTACTGTCCTTGCAGAGGTCTTTAATTTCATTGATCTGTTGGTAACGAAATTTTTTTTATTAATACTTCGTTCGACCACGAACTCGCCTGGTAGTAAGCGACAATGTGGCCGACGATAGAGCACGAAAGTCTAGAAGATACCTATTTACTCTTGACTTGAATGAAGGGAATTTTTTAAGGAAAAACAAATGATTGCAAACTATTTCAATCATTAGCTATACGCATTATAAATGTTTAATGTAAACTTATTAACTATACCAGAAACGCTTCTACTATAATATGGTAAACACAACAGTAACTTTTGACTGGCCTGTCAGCTCTGTTGGTAGTAGCTCTGCCTTCTGCGCTGTAGGTTGAGGGTTCGATTCCCTCCCAGGATAAACATTTGTGTGAAGAACATAGGTGTTTGTTCTATGTCTGGGTGTTATAAAGTATCATAAGTATGTATTTAAAAAAATATATGTATTTTATCAGTCATCAAGTCCATAATACCACCATAATACAAGCTATGATTCGTTTGGGACTAGATGGTGTTGTGTGCATTGTCCAGCAATATTTATTATTATTATTACCTGACCTGGTTGCAGTCAGGGCATATTAAGCCGTGACTTAAAACCAGCGCTGCTTTGTATGGTATCCTATATCATGTAAGGTAGTATTATGTTGAGTTCCGGACCTGTTTGGCTGCAAGAGAGTGGGGCTAGTTGAATATTCTTAACAGGCTTCCTTAAGAAGTTAATTGATAGGTAGATGCTCAGTTGATAATCTGTTCTGCTTGTTTTTTAAGGTTCCGAAGTCCACAAAGCACCCTTGTAAAAAAGAAATAGTGGTGGACAATGCACACAACACCATCTTGCCTCAAACTAAGCATAGCTTGTTTATGGTGACCAAAGATAAAGATAACTGATAGTATATTTTATTTTTATATTCAAATTTATGACGCTTATTACTTTTGCTATGGCCGTCTGTCTGTCTGTCTATCCGCCTTTAATATTAGAAGTATTATTAACAACCTGATTTATTTATTTGTTAACTTTAACATATAAAATTTTTTTTTTTTTGCTTTGATGTTGTATAGGACCTGACTTAATTCATACTTAACCTTGACTTCAGAAGCCTTCACTGTGCGTGGCCAATTCATTTGTTTCTTTATGCACCTACCTGTCTTGAATTTAAGTAATAAACGTTATCATTGCTCCTGTTGTCCGTCCTATTCGGTATTGTCAAATAAAGTCTATTCTTTCTTTCTTTCATTCCTTACTTGTTATAACTCCGCCATTTTTCATCCATAAACAGTGTATTTGGTAAACCGAAATGTTCGAAACATTCTGTATTCGCATTACTGTCACAGCATTCATATAAATAACAGGCAAATGTGTTTTGTTTGTTGCAGGGCGGATCTAGCGAGTCTGCCGCAGAACGCCAAACTGCACTACAACTTTGCGAATTTCCTGCGCGAAACGGAACAGCAAGACGGAGCGATCAAACATTATAAAGAAGCTTTGAGGTATAATGCGGTTACCTTGATGAGAAATGACGTAGATCTCTGTTTGAAATACCCTTTTGCGACTTCTCATTTATTACAACACTATACTATGGAGACACTCATAACCTTCAGTTAAGATACAGAATGCTTTTTGAGTAAAATTTTCAGATAAATAATTAATTTTCTTTTTTTTTTATCGTGTTACTAGTTATTTCGAACCAGTGTGGTGGTAGGCAGTTTTTGTGCACGTGACACATGTTATCTAACTTGTTATCTAACTACATGCTGCTTTCCTCACGATGTTTTATTTCACCCGTGTAAGAGTACTATTTACTTATAGAAAATAGTGAGTTAATGAGTGACGTTTTTTTACAAATATTATCTAACTTTGAAGAGTTATAATTTATAACAGTAAGCACCTCCAATGAAATGCTCGAACAGGCTTTATCAAACAAACTTTATTCAACTCAATAATCCTTCAAAAAACACCCTTCTGCGAGATAACTCGTCAAAACAATCTGACCTTATTTTCTTCCAAAACCAAAAAACCCTCTTGTCAAATATTAGCCAATGTGCAGTCGCCACTTACTTCTTTTTTAAACCTCTTTTTATTGCAATCGGAAGGTGAATTGCACTGAAATAGGTCGAACCTTACACATCAATAAAAATACATTTGCGTAAAAACTTGTATTTCGACAACAAAATGAACTTACTCTGAAATGTGGTTTTGAGTTTAAAGTGTTACTGTGCATTATTAAGCTATTTGTGTGAGTTATTTGCGTAGCGTACGTAAATAACCGAGTGTCAGTATGCGTGGGTACGCAAGAACTTCCCACCGACACAAATAACCCAAGACGCTCGCAGATTAGCGTGGGGTTTGTAATTACATAAAATAATAGCGGAACTGATTGTCAACTTTAATGAATATATATTACTAAATGGTTGATAAGAATACCTGGCCTAATATTGCTCTGCTCTTATACAGTTAATTGACAGATTTGCAATGTATAAACTACTGTTATCTTGTATTCGTTTTTCGTAGTTAAGCTAGTTATAAGAAGGATCATAGAAGAAAGCGCTAGGTCATAGACAAGTTTCTTTTCTTCTCGGACTTGGGTTAGGAGGAATTTTCACCTAAATTCACCTAGCATGTAAGCCGTTTAAAAGTAATCCTTGTGTGAAAAACATTTGAATTTGAATCTAACGTAGGAACAGTCTTTTATCTAAATCTCGTCTTTGAATGATAGGTGAACATTCGTATCTTATTTATCGTATCTATATCAAGGTCGACAGGCTACATTTTTCAACTGGTTAATTTAAAAAGGTTAATTTAAAACTGTAGGTATCATAAAGCATATTATAAAACATCAGATTATTTTAAATGAATCTGCGACAACTCGACTCGGCATCCGCAGCAAAACTAACAAAATTGACTTGGCTGGTAAGACGATTCAAAATAGTATAAGATTTTATTTAAAAAAATTTTGAATTTAATTTGATGTTCAGACTAGAAACTAGTCGGTGCACTTAAAAAAATATTTCTAAAATGCAACCCTATGCAAGTTTCATTCATTACAATTACAAGGAACACTTTTAGACCTAGCACGCCCTAGCGAATTAATCGCGTGGTTTAAACCGCGCAACAGTCTATTCTGAACTAACGGCATTCAATATGGTTATTTCCACTAGTGCGTGCCCTACTTCTGACTCCATGTTCCACAGAATAGCGCAAAAGTATTTGGAAATAAATAATTCGCGGGCCTAAATAGTCTAATAGTTAGTGAAAAGTGCCCATTCCTCTTATTCCAAGTTCGAGAAGATCAAGCGAGAAATCCTGAATGAAAACAGCACACTAATATTTCTTAGTACCCATGGTTACCCGGCTGTAAAACCTGCCTAGCCTGTGTAAAATATATAAAAAATTAGGATCTCCCGTGAAGTGAAACATTCATGTTTTGCAGAAAGCTATTTTTCATTCGTCCGCCTAAAAATTTACGCTTGACGTAGTGTGACGCTTTTTACTAGCATAGACTTGTACTCATAAAGAGGGGCAGATATTTATTAGGTTTCTCACAAGGGAAATTCTGTATTGAAAAGACCTGCGTTCCGGTTAGACAGATCGCAGCATAATTTAAACTAAAGCATTTCCAGTTACTAGCACCCTGTGTAAGCGCCATTAACTTCTCACAGGTTATGGCCGAGTTACGCGAGTGCTCACAACAACATGGGCACACTTATATCGAGACTGGAGAACGCAGAGCAACACTTTCTACAAGCGATCAAGTTCAACAAGTACCATGTGAACGCACATTACAATCTTGGAAAACTTTACAAGTAAGTGTGGGTATTTTAACCTGCTATCGCCTTGAGTTAAAGTGTGAGTAGGAGTTGTATTGTGAAGGCTTTAATATACCGTTGAAATATGAAAAACATGTCAAATGGCTGAGGGTTATAGACCATTAAACATTATATACTGATCCAGATCACTGTCACAGGGTCGCGTCTCTAAGTCACTGGCGATATTAAGGTCGTTGCTGTTATTATATTTTTTTAAATATCTTTGTTTTTTTCTTATTTTTGACGACCTCTGTGGCGCAGTGGGCTAAGGTCTGGCTGAGACGCAGAAGGTTGCGGGTTCGATTCCCGCCACGGGACAAATGTTTGTATGCAAGTATTTGTCTCGGGTCTGGATGTTTCTATGTATAATATGTATGTATTTAAAAAAAAAAAAAAAAAAAGTATTTAAGTAGTATATCAGTCATGTGGCACCCATAACACAAGCTCTGCTTACTTTGGGGCCAGATGATGCTGTGTGAAATGTCCGGCATTATTATTATATTATTATTATTATTATTTATTCTTAATGTATTTTACTTTCGTTTATTCTAAAGACAACCCTCTTTACACTGAACTTATGATTTTAAGAGTTTTGTTTAATCCCCAGTCAGTTATAAATACCAACAAACTACTAAACTAGACTAGAGGCAATTGTTTCCAAGCTAGTAGCTTAACAATTAATGTTAGTAAAATATCACCAAACATGGTTTCACTAAGTTCATTCTGCAAAGTATCCTAGAGCAGGCTTTGCGAGGCTTATTTATCCATACAAATAAAACAAAACAGTTGTGTTCTCAACAAAAACTAGGTACAACAAACCTTTTTGTTGTGAAGTAGGTAGTATTTGCTAAAGGTGAGCGCGCTGCGGTCGGCGGCTTTGCGAAGTTGGATTAATTAATAGTTAAGAGTTAGTTGGAGCACCTGCATTATCTAGCAACGAGTATAACAGCAAAATACTTTATAAAAGCTCCGTGATAAGTATTCTTTAAGTTTTCATCAAAACTTTGAAGAATATTCAATTTAAACAAAGAAAATTATGAGGTTTATACAAATAAAATGTGTCTCGGCTTTACCCCCATGTACCCCCAGGCTTGGTTGACACCTCCTCAAATCTCTAGTCACTTAGGTCTAGAGAAGGTTTAAGGGGGGGTTAGTCAGAGGCACATCCAAACATTTTAAGATTTATTCATATTTTTCCAATACAACATTAATGTACAGTTAATACTTCAAACAATCTAAGAGTTTATCTCCAAGTGATCCAGATCACTTTAAGACAAAAGTGTTCACGATAAATTAGGTCTAGAGAAGGTATAAGAGGGGTTAGTCAGAGGCACGTCCAAACATTATAACACTTACCCACATTTTCCAAAATACAACAATAATGTACAGTTGATACATCAAACACTACAGTTTATCTCCTAGTGATCCAGATCACTTTAATACAAAAGTGCTCACGATAAATTCTGGCAATGCTCATGCATTTAGATAGAAATAAGCTCTTGAATGTTTTGGATCTTGGACACAAAAATGCCTAATAGCTATTTTATTACACGAAGCCCTGTGAATAATTGAACTTTGAATATAATATCAATTACGTGAAGGTCTTTATGAAATACGAAGGTCTTTATGAAGGATACTTTGTGAAATATATCTACATTCATTACCTACTATAATTAGTTCTTCTTCATTACTAGTCTTGGTATAAATTTTACCAATGTCATGTACTATAGATATTCGATGGTAAGACGTAAGATTATTTTAGGCCGTCTTGCGAAGCGATCATTGTGCTCTTATATATTTTCTTTCTCTAGTTATTATTTCTAGGTTTTATTAGTAATTTTGGTATTTTTATTTAAATAGAGCAAGAGTTTTTGACTCGGGAGAGAATAATTGGAAAAAAGCGTTTTCTTTGTGATTAATTTAAAAATAATCCGTATTATTATTTTATATGAAAAGACACCATTTTTTATCAAATAACAAATGACGAACGACAAGATACGACTTTGTGACATCATACTATAATCACTTGATACTGCCAAAATTATCATCACTAGTGGTCGCCCACTAGCCAAAATTCCACCATAATTCATTAATAATAAATGTATATTTTAAGCATAAATTAAAAAAAATATTAGCATTTTCCACTCCTCTTTATAATAATAATAATAATGCCGGACATTTCACACAACATCATCTGGCCCCAAAGTAAGCAGAGCTTGTGTTATGGGTACCACATGACTGATATACTACTTATATACTTTTTTTTGTAAATACATACATATTATACACAGAAACACCCAGACCCGAGACAAATACTTGCAGATCATACAAACATTTGTCCCGCGGCGGGAATCGAACCCGCAACCTCTTGCGTCTCAGCCGGGTCTTGGCCCACTGCGTCACAGAGGTCGTCAAAATAAACTATATATATATTATATATAAACTATAAGTGTGCGAAATTTTATACTCCTCCGTTCGCGCAATTTTCGTAAAATGGAGTACAAAGTTTTTGGTTCACGTATTAATATAATAATAACAATTATTATTATTATAATTATAATAATAATAATAATTATAATAATTATATAATTATAAAAATTATATAAATATAATAATAATTATAATAATTATATAAATATAATAATAATTATAATAATTATATAATTATAATAATAATTATAATAATTAAATTAAATTTAATAATCATAATTATTATTATTATGATACATACCATTAAGAAGAAGAAGAAATTGAGGTCCTTTCCACAAAGTGTGGCCTTTGAATAAATTAAATTTATATACAAGTAGTAAGACGTCACAAAGTCAAAAAATAAATTCGCTGGTCATTCGTAATTTTTCATATAAAATGGCAACTATTCACAAAAAATTATTTTAATAAAATATTTTTACTTGAACGGCAAAGAAACAAATAACTTAAATTATAATTATTCACATCGAGTAACTCTTTATTTCATAAAAATACACCTTAATTACTTAAACCCCCAAAAACAGCTTTAGAAAAATAATACAAAAGTGCAATGTTTATTTCAGAAGACGTCCATTAAAACCCTATAACCAGCTTTGTATCATTGCATTTTGTATTTTATGTATTCATCATAAATGTTCATGAGTCTTCATAAATCCAGCCGACTAACACTTTGACTTTCGATATATTTAAATCTCGGAAAAAGCTGCCTCTGTTGCTCATGATAAAAAATAAATAACGCAAGACATTGCAGACAGTATCTTCTAGTTCAAAAGTAAGAGCTTGTGTTATGGGTACCACGTGACTGATATACTACTTATATACTATTTATTTTGTTTTGTAAATACATATATATTAATATTCTGGTTGTGCTCTGCTACTTTCGTATGAGCTAGTTATCATCTCAGGTGAAGAAGTTAATAACCTAAATTAACCTAGTATGTTTACGTGTCAAAGTGATCCTTTTGATTGTATTGAATAAAATATATTTTGACTTGACTTTGACTTGACGTCATAGATGTACATCATGGTCTTTTGAATTTTTTGAGAAGTTGGGACTGACAGCCTATAGTGTCGTCCAAAGCATGGTTACGGTTAGGAGCAACTACGTCAGCTACGAACTTTTCGAGTGGTTAAATAAATTTGCATTTTAGAAAAACAGGTCGCACTCTCCAAGCAGTCTCCATGCTAGAGAAGTGCATATGGATCCAGCCGAGGTTCGTTCAGGCCCATCTAGAGCTACTGACTCTCATGCCGAAGAGTGACCAGCAGAGGACTCTGACCACATTGGTGGAGTTGGAGCCTGGCAACTGGGAGCACTTTGTGTTATACGGAGATTGGTGGAGAGAACGTGGTAAGTGAGGAAAAAAGAACAAAGTTAATCAAACCTATTACTTACCGATAACAGGCCAGGCGTCCTCCGCACTTACGATAGGTAGATACGAAGTTACTTGACATTGGCGCAACCAACCTGTAAAACAAATTTAGAGAAAAGTGTTCAAAAAGTTCTAAATCAACGCAGTGCATTTCGAAACCATATGTGGGAATTACACCAGCCCTTGTCTCTCAGCCGGTCATTCGCCTAGAGCACTAATGAGGTCGATTTACTATTAAAAGCGTTTTATCATTATAATCCTCACGCCATTTATTTTAATGAATAAATAAACACTACTGTAACAAGGTTTATAATGAAGCACTGGAAATTTGTAAATCTAGATTAATAACGGTTAAAAATTCATGAAAATTCGCTGGAAATGCTTTACTATACGAGTGTATCATTGTATTATATTGAGTTTGTTTATTTTACGCTATTATAGGATAATTAATGTTCCATTTCATATTACGATGACTAGTTAATGCCCTGAGTAAGCATTGTTGCATGTAATTGCGAAAATAAACGACCCTTTCAAATCGTCCGCTATATTTTATTTCAAATTGAGCTTTGACTGCTCCATTTAGGAATACTTTAGGTGTTAGGTACAGTAGACCAAGAATGTAGTTTAACAGTTACCACCCAAGAGGTATATCGCATAATATAATTTATGATTAAAATATTGGCCAACCTTGTTGCGATTTTTATTGCTAAGCAGTTTACGTTACAAAAATATAGTATTGGCCTATTGTAAGTAGGTACTCTAAAAAACATCATTGGGTGTCTACCAACTTATACAATCAGGCCAAGATAATAGTTAACTTACTAGAATACATATGAAACATTAGATTTAACACCTGTATTCAACAAAATAAAACGATGATGTACCTACGGTTTATGTTGCAAGCAATCTACACAGTGGTACGAGAATAACGATCATCTCCAGATGATCCAAATAACTATAGGATAAAAGTGTTTACTATTCAAATCTTACTCAACCTTGTTGCTATTTTATTGCTAAGAAGTTTACGTTATACTCATTTTGTGTAAATAGTTTATTTAAAACACTAGAACTGTACATAGACTTCGCTAGGTAAAAAACCGTGCAAGTTTGTCTCAACACTCACATTCGTTAATCACAAAAAAAAATAGTAGTGGGCATACGAGTACAATACTAGGTACACATAAACAAACTGCAGTCACAGGAACATACCACAAACCATTCATAAATTAATAGATCATTTATTTTAACACATAATATGTAAACTGTGCTATCCAACAGCATAGTTTTGTAGCACTCTCGTGGTGTAATTGTAGATATGTACTACCAAAACATGATTGCAGGGTTCCCCGGACCAGCATCCAGATATTATTTAGAAGCCACAAGACTGAACTTCAAGCACCGCTCGGTGAACAAGCCCCCGAGAGGGGACCTCGTGTCGCTCCGCTACTCTGCGCTCATGTACCGCGCTCTGGGACAAAAATCGAGGACGCTACAACTTCTAACGAGGTAACTTTTCCCTAACTTTGATTGATACGTTTCAATCTATTTTTAGGGCTAGATTGGAAATAAATTTTAGATAAGTTTTTTGTTAGTCTTTCCCAATAGTCAAGGCTCGTAAAAGTCGTGTTAATTTCTGATTTTTTTAGCGTTGCGTCCTTAGGGACCTTGTCTTTTTAATATAAAAGTATATAAAAGTGCTTTTTTGAGGGCTTTAGAATTCTAATCTAAGATTTAGTACGCATAGTGATTTTACTTGCGCGAATCCAGACCGCGCTATTAAGTAGCATTGAAATTAGGGGAGATTAAACTAAGTAGCGGAGAACTCATGATACAAATTAGATACTACAGAACAGCACGGTTGAAACATCGCAGATTCAAAATGAAGTGTGGGTGAAAGCGTGGTCATAGGGCTATTGCGGATAACTTCGCAGCTAATATTTTCGTGAGAAAATTATCAAGGTTGGCGAATTCTTAGTAGCACGCACTAGCAGTTGCTAGCACTCATCGCAGTTGAGTTCCGCAGTTTAATTCGCGAGTAATTTGCAAACCTGCTAGCGAGGAGCAGCGAATATTTCCGCTAGTGCATCTGCCTACATTTAAATCCATGTTCTAAAGAAAATCGCGAAGATATTCACAGCGGATTAATCTGCAATGCCCGCTAGGCCTGAGCCTGAGATTCAGAGCTAGTCGTAAGCTAGCTCACTCGTCCGTATGTCAAAACGTACTGAATATTAACTAACGGCTCCCGGATTATGTAGGTCCTGACAACTAGCAATAGGTGTAAAATACGCAATCATTACTGTCAATATACACGTTTTTGTACACTAATGTATCGCGGGTAGCTTTCGTAACAATCGTTTTTGATGACATCTTTCCTCTCTCTTTCCTGCTATCTGTGAGTGTGATTTCGTGAAAGGAACGGAACTGTGTAACAGGAAGCCGAGGAAGCACGTGCGGGGTATTAGATTTGACCAATTTGCGCGCGGTGGTAGGCCGTAAGATGGTACCAACCCATTTTCTAATGATGACAGATGTTACACATATGCGTTTACTGTAAGGCTCTATTGATCAGGATTTTGATTATATTGCTGATGTTAATATTTTAATCGCTACTTTTATATAACCCCAGTGTAAGTGCAAGCACACGCTTACCTTAGTCTCTGAACCGTTAGTTCCGTCTCTGAACTCTGAACGTGTGGTTGTGTCCAGATGGCACACGTGGCGCCGCGGCTGGCCGAGCGCGGCCGCGGCGCACATGTACCTGCGCGACTGGAGACTGAAGCTAGAACTAGAGGGACGGGCGCAGATCTATTTGAAGGCTGTCAACCCAAAGGTAAACAACGGATCCTGTACATTTATGGATATCTTGAAATAAAAATTAATATTATTGAAATATTTAGAAATGTGAAATTTTCATTTTCTATTTATATCATTTTGATTTATATTTTGTTTGATTCTCGCCGCGGGACAAAAGTTTGATCTGAAAGTAGGTATTTGTTTCGCGTCTGGGTGGTTCAATGTATAATATGTATTTACAAAAATATAGTATACGAGTGATATATCACTCATGTGGTACTCATAACACAAGATCTGCTTACTTTGGGGCTAGATGATGTTGTGTCAAATTTATTGTTATTTATGTATTTATTATTAATATGTAGAACGGTCAAAAAAATTTGGATAGCAACAGATTTAAATAATTCATTAGCTAGTGTGTGTTTATAATATACCCTAAATATTTAATGTTATTTCTGGATCGAAATAACGTATAATAAATAAGTGACACGGTAGGAAGTTCAAAGAATTTAAATTCATGGACGAACATGATGAATAACAACAAAGTGATAACATTTTTTAAGTACATGAAATATCTGAGACTACCTCTATGGCGTAGTGGGCTAGCTGAGACGCAGAAGTTTGTGGGTTCGATTTCTGCCGCGGGTCAAATGTTTGTATGATTTGCAAGTATTTGTCTCGGGTCTGGGTCTTTCTATGTATAATATGTATGTATTTCCAAAATAGTATATAAGTATATCAGTCATGTGGTACCTATAACACAAGCTCTGCTAACTTTGGGGCCAGATGATGCTGTGTGAAATGTAGGGATTATTTATACACTTATCTTAAAAACAAACCATTCACATTTCTGTTATTATTTCTGTAAATAAAAATTATCTTAAAACCATGCTATAACATAACTATTTTCTTGCAGAAATCAACAAAATGCTTCGACCACTCCCAGCTGTCGGTGGAATCGCAACCAGAAGCCACGGCACAACCAAAAGACAAAACAAAAGTGTCGAAAAGTGATAAAAAACCTAACGCGTGTGTGTGCAAAAACTGTGGGATCAAAAAACGGAACGTATCAATATCGTCCCAACTTAAAACTATTCATAACAAATCCGAGACCGGCCATAAGAAGGAGTGTAGAATGAGGAAAAAACAAAAGAACTCCAAGGTGATACCCAACATTCCTTTATCCGAACATATTCTCATGAAAACATTTTAAGGTTTAAGACATTTTTATTTAGCGTTCTAAACTTGTAACATGCTTGTTTCGATGACCAGCACAAATAAAGGCAGTATTTCAGAACTAAACTCAAATTCTGAACAAGAAGTTTTGTGTCAAAACAAAACTAGTTATAATAATCTATTCAAATTTGTGAGTTGTTTGTACATTTTGTGTATACACGATGAAGACAAGATTTGTTCCACATTCGCCCCGCAGAGTTTGGCCCCACTTGTTAAATTCCAGATTCGCCCCACATTATATTCCTTGTTCGCCCCGAAAATATTGTTTTCTGTATTTTAATAATATTTTACCTCGTTTGCCCCATTTTGTGTTGCTGTTTTGCCTCATGTTTTTGTAATACATTTAAGTACAGACATTGTTTCAATCCATCTAAAGAATCTTCATCAGCACCCTGATAGAATATTTTGATCAGCGGTTCGGTTTCGAGTATGTTCTGAAATACGCTACACAAGAAATAAATGAATGAACATATTAGCAGTGTTTAGTTATAAAAGCAATTATTTACGAAGAACGGTCTATATATTAAATGTTTTTTCTGTATTACCTATTACTTAGTTATCTGCTGTTTACGTAATTGTATGATGTAAAAAATGTACGTTAGGATTTGATATGCTGACAATATTGTAAGGTGAAGTTAGGTAGATGATTTTTGGTATGAGATTTAAATAATGCTGAAAGCATTGAAGTTTGAACATTTAATATTATTTATTAATAAAACAACATAAAAATAGTTAACACTCCATAAATCGTGACAATGTGTTTTCGTTTCAAGTAGCTTGAGTTTGTTTACTTTATTGAATTTCAAACTCAAATACGATCAAAATTGGGAATAAATATGGAAGTTCAGACATTAACAGGAAAGTCCTGTCCCTGTCTGAAGAACTGATAACTGCTGGTAAAAAGTGTTCTAGATTTGAGACCTCGTTTAAGCAAGCGTAGTGCGTCTAAGCACCATTTGGATAGATGGAGCGAAGATCTGCACAATGTAATTGGCATAACATGGACAAGAAGAACCAAAGGCCGGGCTAAGTGACGCTCCTCCATGCAGCCGTGAACTACAAATAGGTCGATAATGCTGATAATCATGCTGATTTATAATCATAAAAACATTATTTTCTAGCATTTTGTATACATATATTAATAACCAGCGATCCGCCCCGATCTGATCCGATCCAATGGACGGATTACATTATTGCAATTTTCGAAATTATCATAAATTATGAAAATAAAATACCCAACATGGCTAATGTATATTTCAACAAGTGTTTTTTTTTAATCAGTTAGGCCGTATTTATATTTACATAAATATCAGTTACAAACAAACATAAAAAAAAATATTTTAAAATAAAACACCACTTCCAGACTAAGTTTTAATCAGTGACTCAAGATTCTTCAGCATCATTGCGTTCGTAAGAAGACTATCGTGCTATCTTAGAACTCTCTAGTTTAGGTTTACTGAGTAATCGAAGGGCATCCGTTACACGATCAATAAGCGAGCGTCAAGTTCGGATTATGTCAGTCAAATTGATAGTTACAAATGAACTGAAGACCGGTGTTTGATGATAAAGTCTAACGAGGTGGAAAAAGTTGGGGAGATATATATACAAAAAATTGTAGAGACTTGTTTTTGTTTTGACTTTGTTTCACTATCTTTGATTAAAAATAATTTTAGTGAAATACCCCGCAAAACTACGTCTCCTTTTATGCCTATTAAGTTGTTTTACGGGATAAAATCATTATGTATAATTATATCAATTTCACGTCATATAATATATAAACACTATATCAAGAATCATCGAGATCAGTTCAGATGTAGGTAACAACGTGGTCTAGTAGCAAACACGCCAACATCGATACATCCAATTTTCACGTTTATAATTTATGTGATATAATTCTTAAAAATAAATAATCAATAAATAGCCATTTAAAACTGTTCTGTAACTAATAATTTATTCCTTTGTTTATTTTTATATTAAGGCCGGATCAGATGTGAAAAATATATTCGTTTTGACTTTTTAACCGACTTCAAGAAAAGGAGGAGGTCCTCAATTCGTCGGAAACTTGTTTTTTTATGTGTGTTCACAGATTACTCAAAGATACCTAAACTAACCAGGTAGTCCCATTTAAATTTTATATAAATCGGTCGGGCGGTTTTCAAAAAATCAACAATTTTAGATTTAAAAGTTATATACATCGATGATATTTTTAACATACATGAAATCGGTTGTCTTTTTAGTTTTTAAAACGTAATTATTCAGTATTAATTAAATGAAACGTCAAAACACAAAATGAAGTGAAAGTGACGCTTTCGTTTTTTATAAACAACCTCTCAAGTGTCTGTCCATTTTATGTACAGTCTGATACGGCCTTTAGTTAGTTAGCCTTTACTTATTAATTATCATAATAACTAATTTTATAGTGTACCTAACAACGCCTAACTGTAAATATATTTATAAGTATACATAGTCTAAAGGCACAGAAATGCTTTGAATGTACTGAAAAATAAACGTTTGAATATTTTTTGTCGTTTATCTAAAACCTGTCGCAACCTGTCTCGTATGGAACACCTACTCACGTCTGTGCATAGTGTATGGACGTGTTTCTGAATTAGATACTTAGATACAATACTTACATATTCTCATAAAGATCTTAGAAACAAGAAATCCGAGTACATATCTACCAATCGTACAGTAAAATGTATGTTATTAAAAAAAACAGACAATGTAAGTTTACAATAATTTCTGAGGCGAGTAAAGAAAGGCAGTCACACACATAGTCACTGCATTTAAGCAATTAAAGTTGCTCAATCCTGGGCAATACATAAATAAATAATGCTGGACATTTCACATTCAACATTTCAGCATCATCTAGCCTCAGAGAGAGCATAGCTTGCTTTATGAGAACCACATGACTGTACAATATTTTATTTTTTTTGTAAATACATACATAGAAATGCCTATACCTATAGATTTGCTTTTCAGGCCAGACTTTGCTCATTGTGCCACAAAGGTCTTCAATTATTTCAATTAATTTGTCAATTATGACGTCACTACAACATCAAGAAATTTACGGATATGCCAACTCACAGCAATTGCATTAGAGATACCGTCACAGTTAACCTCGAGATTTGGATCATTTTATGAAAATTTGTTTCTCTAGAATGTTCCATAGTTCCATACTGATATCCCTAATACAAGGAAACCTAGTTGGGAGTTGGGGTTCAGCTATGTACATCATCTCCCTACACACTTATTGCAGATAAATCATACAATGTATAATTATCTACCCAATTCTATAATAATTATAATTATTTATTACGTTTGTGTGAGCCAAGTTTCGAGGATGTACTACGTAATTACTTGTTTATTATTAACTAGCCACCCGCCCCGGCTTCGCACAGGGTAATGCTGATACTAAATATACTACAGAATGGTTCAGCCAGCGTTTGCAATATAAGCGCAAAAAATGTGTTTATTTACGACATCACATTAGAAACCTCTAAAATTATCAGTGTTTCTCTACTATATTATGCATGTATTTTACATATAAACCTTCCTCTTTCACAATATCAATTAAAAAAAAACGCATCAGTATCCGTTACGTAGCTTTAAAGATCTAAGCATACATAGGGACAGACAGACAGCGGGATGCGACTTTGTTTTATACTATGTAGTGAAGTATAACACCTAAACCTATTTAATATCTACTTTGTACATGGAATGTATATTAGTAACCTATAATGGTCAAATAAGGTACTTTTATTATTATAATAATATATTATTAGAAATTATTAGTCAAAAACTTGATCGAGTTAAGTTTATTATCACAGTAGCCTGAAATAATCAATTATTATCAAGTAACTTCCTGGAAAAAGTCACCCTTTTCGTTGTTTTTAGTTTTTATTGCTCTTACTTGATTCTGGTGTATAATAAAGAGTTCATTCATTCATTAATTCTTCCCTACGGTATCTCCGCAGCAATCTCGTTTTGTTAACTATTTTGCAACAGAACGCTTAGACCACGTTCAGGTAAGTATCTCCTTATTGTAATCCCGGGAGATCGTTTCGAGCGTGCTGTGAAAATTAATAATTAACTGCTGCTAGCCGATGTAAAGCTCAGTCAGGACCGCTAACTCACTACACCCCAAGTATTAAATACTTGGGGTGTAGTGAGTTAGCGGTCCTGACTATTCGACTTATCTATTTATACATTACCCAGCAGTGAAACACAATGGGCTAATTGAAATTGTAAACAAGCTGCCTACGGCTTCACTCGCGTGGTACTTAAATAAACAGTAGCCTGTATGCTATTTCATATCCATGACTATGAGTTCATCTACACACACTAGCTAATGAATTATTTAAATTTGTTTCCATCTCTTTTCTTTGACATTAAAATGACAAGGAAAGAGCAAACATATACCACATGTTAGCTAATAATGTTATTTTGAGACCGAGGGTACCTATATTTATCTATACAATAATTCATCCAAACTTAGATCTCGAAACTATAGCCGAACTCATGAAGCACGCCTCCCGGCGGCATTATGATTCTGCTCCCAACCCACCTGTTTCCACGATCCCAGAATATCCGATTGATGATTGATTAAACGGTCCCTCCGTTTACTAAGACACGTTCTTGGTGATCGCAATGACCTGATGACCCAGTCATCGATTTCGGACAGAATAAACACTCCACAGATAACCGACCTCGCTGCCGAGGTTGAAGACGTCTCTCTGTTCCCGCCCTAGTTGGGCCGTCCCCCCAAGCAACAGCCCAACCTGACGTCCGTACCTTAGTGGTGACTTTGCGTTTCTTACCATAAAACCTAAACATTTTTAGGTCGATCGCCATCTGCGCTCTCCAAAAGTTCGTGTAACGCTGTTACAGGTTGTCAGACTACCTAACAGCATTAGTTTAGGCCAAACAAACATCTAAACATTCACGTAAATTTTCGTCAAAAAAATAAACATGGTACCTACATGGTCGGCAGCACGCGTTAAATACCTCGGTTATTGCAACTGCCTACTGCAGACTGTGAGTAACCACTCACCATTTCCTAGCTCGGTTGTTTAAAAAATAAGATAGGTATACGTCATTTTAAAACAGTGTCAAAGATACCTATCTATCTACGAACATACTCGTTATGTAGCAGGATCAGTTTTGACTAGTTATCTTAATAATAGCACTGAAAAGACAGAATACTGGAAAAGTTAAGTAAATATTGATAGACAATGCACACAACACCATCAAGCCCGAAACTATGCATAGCTTGTATTATTGTAACTAGATGACTGATGGACTACATAGATATAGATACGACGACCTTGACGACCTTGACGACCTCTGTAGCGCTGTGGGCTTAGGCCGAGACGCAAAACGTTGCGGGTTCGATTCCCGCCGAAGGACAAATTTTTGTAAGATCTGCAAGCATTTGTCTCGGGTCTGGGTGTTTCTATGTATACTATGTATGTATTTATAAAAAAAAAAATATGTAGTATATCAGTCATGTGGCACCCATAACACAAGCTCGGCTTACTTTGGGGTCAGATGATGCTGTGTGAAATGTCCGGTATTATTATTATTATTATTATAGATACATACTTATGATACTTTATAACACATAGACACTGAATAAACATCTAAGTTCATCACACAAATGTTTATCCTGGAAGGGGAAACGAACTCTCGGGAGAAGTTAGAGCTACTACCAACTGAACCTACAGGACAGTGAATTCACATCGTTGTACAAAAGAGAATTCTAAAAAATACTGGCCGTCCTTCAATGACTGTAAGCAGCAGTTTCCCCACGGAGAGGCACTACAGTAAAACTTCTAATACAACTGCACCTTAGTTATGAACGATAGTGCTCGGTGTAATGCAACCTTATACCTCTATTAGAGTTTGTGCACTCAGTGTATCGCAACATAAATTCATAGTAAGAAGCTTTATAAATACTTACGTGCATTATTATTAATCAGCGAGCGAAGCGAGCGAAAATCTGTGTGGCAACTGGGGTGATTTTCCGCTTTATATGTTTGTTTTTTTGACGATAACTTTCGAACCTTTGGTTGATTTGGACGAAATTTTGCAGGTCTACAGAATACAATTATATTCTAAATGTGTTCCAAATGAAGCGATAAAAAGTTATGCAAATGTATTAAATGTGTCATATGAAAGTGCTTTGTTTGTACATCGCAAAAAGGTTTTGTTTTTAAGAAACAATTCAAAAATAAACAATTTTAACTGAACTTCCATTCGTTACAGTTCCGCGTATTAGATGAATAAGAAATATATCAGTTTGAGAAGTTTTATTGATTGAAACACAGACACAAATAATGTAGGTATGTCATTAAAATGACAACGAGCCATCTGATGATGGAGCCAGGTTGCTCTTCAAAGGAACTCCTTAATAAACAGGCCGTAAAAGTAAATACCCCGGTTTGGTTAGGCTTTTATTGGCAACCTCTGTGACGCAGGGAGCCAAGGCCTGGAGAAAGTTACGAGTTCGATTCCCGTCGCGAGACAAATGGTTATATAATTTGCAAGTATTTGTCTCAGGTATGGGTGTTTCTATGTATATGTATAATATGTATGCATTTACATAAAAAGTAGATAAGTAGATTACTTGTCTGTGGTATCATAACAGAAGCTTTGCTTACTTTGGGGCCAGATTATGTGTGAAATGTCCGGCATTATTATTATTATCATTATTTATACTTTTAGATCTTCTATCTAGGTACTTACTAAATTTTTGTCAAACGACACGACACGTTACGTAAATCGTGAGATCTCAGTTACTGTTATTCGATTTATGGTTTTAACCAAACAGTTACTTGAGATATCTTAAATGAGTATTTACATTAAGAATCAAAAATAATTATAGCGTTTTTGTAAGTCATTGTATAATAGCTCAGATATATATTTTAATATGTATGTCCTATGCTTGCTATTCATAGGTCAATGAATAATGTTGGCATCATAGATTATCTAAACAACACATTACCAATTTTTTTATAAGTTAGACCCCTAGTCTCTAAATTGTCTAACTCTTCTAAGGCAATAATAAGATCACAATTTTAAAACGCATCTAGCTGAACGAATGCCATTCACTAACACTAATTTGTAAGACTTAGAAATCAGAACAACTATTACGTATATAACCTGCATGTAACCTGTAGGTACCTGGCATATTGACAAAATGTCATCCACTGTGTCAATCTCTATCTGTACAAATGTGAGTGTAGAATTAATAGTACTTCACGTATTTTGTTTGCAATTGAATTCCGATGCATTTTGATAAATGCGATCGTTTTCCCCATATCAATGTATACAAAAACATTGTAGCAGTGCGAAGCTAAACATACTATATGTGAAACGACTTGCGTGTGAAACTAACAACTCTGTGGGTTTTTTTTCTTCCTAAATAAGTTAATTTAATAACACACGTAACCACGTAATAGTAATAAAAACCAGATTTAAAAAATTAAGCGGGAATTCGTTCGTTTACGACTGACGGTAGGCTTATACAGGCTGATAGCTTGTACGTGAATATTCTCGCCTATCTATCTCGCTCTACCATACGCGTATGCTATGCTCTTTCTATTTTAAATTGCCAATCGTAATTGTAGTAGATAGCGAAATATATGTTATATATTATTATTTAAAAATTAATTGCATTTTGCAAAAACTCCAGAATGGCTCGACCGATTTGAATATTTTTTATTTCGTTTTGTTCGGCTCAATACTCGAAAAAAACATAAGGAACAGCCGGAAAATCAAAACAATCGAATTCGGTAATTTTGTAGGGAAATTGCTACTTCGAAATTAAACCAAAGGATTTATTTCGTTCGAACTATCGTTAGACAATCTTATAAATTGTAGGTGGTGTATTTATTTATTTATTCGCTGTACAAAATCCACACACAAAATGGTACGAACTTCGCCGGGTCAATCTATAAATATTGGCACACAACACCATCTAGCCTATAACTAAGTAAAGCTTTTACTATTACAACTGAAATAATACTCGTATATCCATTCTTATAATACTTTAAAACACACAGTAAAAAGCAGTAAAACTGATTCAAAGAACCAAGATTGCTTTTAAATACCTCAAGAACAGTGATACGGACGTCCGAGTAAGTTTAGATTGAGCGCATAGTTGCTGCAAGTCGCGTGCCGGCGCGGATTACTAATCTCACTAAACGACTCGTCAGTCTCGGGGACTCCACATTCTGCTGCAGACCAACAAGTTTGTTTCAACTTGATTTTCAACAAAGTGCGGTAAGATAAAGGTCTAGTTTATGGTGTTAGCATTCTACCACTTTGAGCAATAAGAAAAAATCCTACCGATACTAACTCATCTGAGTGTTTCAGCATGTTAATGAGAGCACTGATGGTCTCAACGTAGCCCGCCTTCCAATCTTAACGTCGTGGATAATTTGGATTTTTCTAATCACAAATGTACGTGCTCTTTACCAGTACTATCAAATTGTGAAAGAAAACACATCATGAGGAAACTGGCATGTAGTAGAACACAAAAAGTTCGAAGACGAATGTCTTGGTAAATGGCGAGGCCTCTTTGAAACCCTTTTCAATCCTTTAAACACACTGATTCAACTAATGACACAATCATGAAAAGGAATCAAGTTCATCATCTTAGAATAATAATATTAATTAGGTCAACATACACATTTTTTAAATAAAATAATATAAGCAAAAACGAATAATGCAAAAACGCATTAAAACCAAATGGTATAAACAGCGAACTACGTTTGCAATTAAATTCGAAAACACGATCTTTAGATCTAATGGCGTTGCTGGGTCACTATGACCTTATGTCTCAAAGCTTTTGATTATTCAGTAGCGTATTATATTCGTTAAGTACCTTTGGCACACTGTGTGCAAGTTAGTTTGGATTTAACGAATAGTTGCCGCATACTAGCGTGAATTACTAATTTCACTAACGACCAACTCATCGTATTACGGTATGTACTTTGACTTTGTGCTCAAGCACAATTTATGGAGGTTTTCTAAGTTTGTCGTATTTAGCGCTATTTTTGTTGGTTCGTACAGTCTTCTTCTAATTTTCTTCCTATAATGGAATATGTCTTGTTGACAATTTTGCCCGTGTCAAGTGATTTTTTGTTTATAAAGTCTTAGTCATTCGTAATTTGTCTATTCTTAACGTCATCACGGAATGGCCGTCTAGAACTTTCTCGGGATTCCTCGTAATTCAAATCACATTGCAACATAATACACTTCAAATTCAATTGTGCTACACTTGTGCTATGAAGTCACAATTTATTAATTAAACTTTCGTTAAGATTACTGAATAAAACATGCAATAGCAGGAAACAAAATAATTAATTAGGAAGTGCTATGTTATTTCATGAAATGACAAACGAAGAATGTTGGTACAGTCAGGAGCCTTATTAACAGAATAGTGAGGTAAAAACGTCACTGGATAACTTCAAATCTAACACAAACCGAAAAAAGTGACTGTCATTCCTGGGCTTGGACACTTCAGATCTTGAGTAAAAAAGTACTTTGAAAATGTACTGTGATTTTTTTAAGTTCTAGGATGGCCGGTTTTATGATGCGCATAGCATAGGTATTGCGTATAATTAAAAAAAAGACTGTGTGCATGACCAAGTTAGAACCCTTATGGTCGGATGGCAAGACTACCACTTCCCGACCAGTGCTTCTCAAATCTGACACTCTATGTAAGTTATTGCCAGTTTTTGCCGAGATTTGACGCAGATTAGACATCATCTCATTTGATGACATTTTCTCATTTTTACAAACGAAAACTCAGTTGAATCATGTGGCTCAGAATTTTACACACCTAAATTAAACATAAAATGCAAAAGTCTGGTTTGAAATAGCGTAGAAATACATTTTCTCCGCCCCAGTCCACGAGTTCTATATTTTACGAACATTTTGCCGATATACGATGCGCTTGCGAACTAATTCCTTGAGGAATGGAAACGATGCAACCGGCACCACAGAGATGTAGCAGTTAAAAGTATAGCTATCTCACTCTAAAGGGTAGGAAAAAAAAAACAAATGCCAATTCTTTTTGAATTACTAATCAAGATTTTGTAGAGGATTTGCGATATAAACTTTGAGTATTAAGCATGGATTATAAATAGTGTTGTATTATTTGTACTTCTATTCATGCATTTCTTTTTTGTCTCTTTTATTTTTATTTGGATTTGGGTAGGTATATATAATGATTATATAACCACATGATTATTTTTGGTCGTCTTGCGAAGCAAACATTGCACTCTTATATTAATTATTATTCTCGAGTTATTGCCGCTTTTATTAGCAACTTTAGTGGTTTTATTTGAATAAAGCTAGATTTTTTGATTCGGGTGAATAATTGGATAAATGTTTTGTGTTTCTTTGTGATTCGAGCAAAAATAAAACGTTGATTTTTAAGATGAAAAAACACCATTTTATAAAAAATAACCAATTACGAACGACTCTGTGACATCATAATATAAACAATATAAAAACTTGACATTGGCAAAATTGTCATCATATGACACATGCCATTAACGAAGAAGAAGGAGAAGAAGAAGAAGTAGATAGATTGTTAAAGTCACAAAAAGTTGCAGTCAATTGTGATTTTGTCATTCCAAACGTCATGATAGTTTCTGCTTAGAACGTTCATATATATTGAATCTTAAGTCAAGTCAAAGTCAAAAGATACTTTATTCAATACAATCACTAAGATCACTTTGAAACGTCTTACATACTGGGTGAATTTAGGTGCTAATTCCTCCTAACCCAAGCCCGAGAAGAATTGGCAAGATACTCGTCTTGGTTAGCGCTTTTTATATGACTTATAACTACCTTATTAGAATATAATAGAGTTCATTTGGCTCTGCAAACTGCATTGAAGTGATGAAGTGATGTCTGTTAGAAGCGTAGTAAGGGGTATGGGAACACAAAGGATGCTCCGACAATCGCCTTACGCAAACTGAATGCGTTTTATTCCGCCAGCGATGAATGGCACATGACGAATGTATAATAAGACAGTTTTTATTTTAAACTATATAGCGACCAAAATTTAGCTGACTAAGAAAAATGAAGTGAGGATTTGGTTCATGCAGTGACTAGAGCAATCGATTAAAATATATGTTTGGTCGATGATTCGTCCCATTTAAATCACAATTGATGGGACAAACGAGTAGGAAGATGTTACGAGGAAATTAAAATTATGCACGTTATGCACCTGCATAACGTTCATCTTTCCTGCGGATCCTGTCGGCAAGGTCGACAGCTTACATTAAGGCTTACCTAAGTGCACGAAAGAAGCCTCTGAGGCGCACTTCCTTTCACCACACTGGTTAGAAAGAACTAGTGACACGATAAGAATAAGAAGAAGACGAGAAAATTATTGTCTATTGAAATAAATGCTTTACAATAGCTGTATCAGTAAATGTACTCTGTGTTCGTTTGCCAAATATTACATACTGGCCTTAAATCTGTGGCAAGAACCTAACTAATATTAGCTAAAATTAGGTTTCTGTACATTTTTTTATAATAATTATTATTTCTACTGATGGAGATAACGTAACGTAACTTCATAATAGCATTTGCCTTTTGTAGAATTTGCAACTACCCTCGTGTGATGCAATATTGCCTAAATATATAAAAATTACCTTCAATCTCAGAAAAAGTTTTAAAAGTAACCACAAAGTAGAGCAATGAATTCTCTGAAATCTCCCACATACAAAGCAGACATTCCGGCCATAACATTCTCAGTGTAGAGTGCAACTAACATCCCACGGAACACGAATTCTATAGATATGGCGCCCTTTACCTTCAAAAATTAAAACATCTAGTTTTGCCTAGTTGGACAACAAAACCCACACTATAAATTAAAGTTGGTTAGGTAAGATTAGAGTATAAAAACAACCCGCGAGGCGAGCGAGCAAAGACTCATAGTCCAGTTCATAGCAAAAAAAATATTTTAAATGAAAATTTTGAGATTAGAATCAATACACCAAAGTTGATTTTCTAAATAGTGATTTTTCTGGATAATAAATTAAATAGAAAACAAACAAACAGTAGAGTAAAATTATGTTTATGTTAAACAAAAATTAAATCTGGGTTTTGAACAGATGGAATTAGTATTTTCAATTTTCGGAATTTATTTTGAATATTTCGGAATGTTTTAGTTCATCAGTTAATAAACCTTGAGTCTAATATTTCATAACACGATAAGATAAATCAAATACTTTGAAAAACTTTTGAACTATTGTTCAATAAATTCAGTGCAAAAAAACTGGTAAAATGCAAAAGTCGCATCTGACAGAGCTACCGAAGGTACCTATCAATCTACCTATTTTTTTCTCTATAGTGGTTATATTACCATCTGTCCAACTCAGGGCAACTACACAATCAAAAACTGTTATAACATTGAATATTGCCCCAGATAAAAGATAAGTTATATTAAAGGACAATTTACTTTGTAAAAATGTTCCCATAAATTGATAACCATTTTTTTATAACATAACTATAAATTAAAATAATTTGAGATCCTATCAGGAATTTTTTTTAAAGAACGAGTGTTACAAAATACTAAGCTAAGAAAAAAATGGGACTACTCGTATCTTTGCCATTTTTTCACATTCAAGACTTTCATGAGTTGTATTCTTAACATTTTGATAAACACGGGTTTTACCTACGAATAATTCGGCGTTGGAGGCACTGACACTGTTTTGATTTATCTAGGTAGAAAATCGTCAGTACGAACCGTGAACGTGAGCGGCAACTCACGGACCGCCGACTAAACACCCTGATGCAGTTTCTCTAGATGAATCAAAATAGTGTCGATGCCTCCATCGATAAATACGAGAGTAAAACTCGTGTTAATCAAAATGTCAATTTCATTGCCATTTCCAGTAAATCTTACCTTGTGGTGGTTCGCACTACTCTCTTACCTTTAAACGTTTCGTTATATTTGCAGCGAGCTCCCCGACTACTGCAGGAGATGTCTAAGTTGATTACATTGCATCTGAAGTGTGCTTAGCTATGGAATGTATGGAATTATAAGATTAGACAGCATTGTTACTGTGATTCTTTATTCTTGATCCTCTTTAAATCTACAGGAGAAGAACCTACCTTATTTAATTATAGTAAGACATACAATGGACAAACTAATTTAATACCTAATTATGCCACATTATGTTTAATCAAATAAATAATATAAATAAATATTGGTGGATAATGCACATAACACCATCTAACCCCAAACTAAGCATAGCTTGTATTATGGTAAGCAGATGACAGAGTATATATAATTTTAAATACATACTTATTTATTTAGGTCTTCTAACAGCTATTTTTACAGGATTCTCCCAATACAATAGTGTAGTAATCATTTTATAAAATCTTACAAATTATCATTAATTCCATATTACAATTTAACAAAATAACATAACACATATAATGTAGCCTTTGCGAATTCATTGAGAAGACATTGGATGGACATTGGATTGTGCGCGTAAGAGGTGCTTTGCCCAATAAATGTGTCCTTCCTCGAGGCACCGAGAACAGGCACGGCTGCCTACGCCTGTGTACGTACTCGTCGGGCACGCACAAACTCATAACCTCCAAAATGTCCGGGTTTACTATGTTACCACGGAACACTCCAAGCACGTACCGAGCAAGTGCCCATTTTCTTCTAACTTCCAATTTGTTGTATCCAACCATGCCAAAAACGAACAAGGTTTGATACATCAATGGAAAGAATATGATACCTTATATAATCTTATAACACCTTATGATACCTTATAACACTTAGACACAGAACAAACACCTTTGTTTATCTTTACCTTTGAGAAGGACTCTATAGTAAGAGACGGTCTCGGTGGGTACCACTACAGTGTTAGATATTCTGCCTACAAGCAAGTGTGTAAGCAAACAGACAAATAACTTGTCTTGGACGACAACGTGCGTGTGATACGTTCTGGTATAGAAAAAAAAATATATATATTTGGCACACACAGGCATCATAGGTTACGGTGAATACTCATCATCAGGTAGAACGCACCTGTTTGCAGACTCAGTTGTATAAAAAAAATATAGTGTAAACAATTATCACCCTTTCCCAAATATAACAATGAAATTGCTATCAAAATGTTTCCTTACTAACTCCTACCCCCAGAAAGGGAATAGGCAGAAATTCTCACGATTAGTCACATCGTTTCTTTCCACGCAGAAGTTCCAAATGGGCATTTAAAACGGAAATTATTATAATAAATCGTATCCGGGAACTGCGAAGACAGTGGCGCCCCCCGGTTATTGCGAGCAGGCATGCAACGATGTCATTTTAGTTATGCGGCAGCTATTCTGGAAACGCTCGAATTATTATGGCTCGCATTTCACGGTATGGTATTTTTTCATTTCATTTATCAAAAATAACAACAGCGTAACAAGTTTAATTGTTCCATTGGTTAGTACGCCTTGGAATAATTAAACCAATTTCAGGATACATAAAACATTTAAAAAATAAAATTAAACAAGCTTTTTTATAAAATAGCAAGAACTGCAAATTAATAGGTACGTTTACAATTATTTAACTCTAGATAATTAAATGAAAAACGATCCCACACAAAAACTTGCCGTCTTTATGCATAAGTGGACTATACAATTCTGGATGTCTTAGCTAGTAATACATAATAATAATAATACAAGTTATGCTTAGTTTAGGGGTAGATGGTATTGTGTGCATTGTCCACGAATATTTATTTTATTTATTTAGACATAGACACTCATTTATGTGTTGCTCAAACACACACAATTAGTAGAAACAGAAAAAAAATTAAGAAGAAACATAATTGGAGAATATAGAGAGTGTGTCATGTATCTACATATAATATCACACGAACAAAAAGGTCTCGACTCAGCATAATATGCCTCGCGACTTGGAGGTTGCTAGGCGCTGGTATTCTGTCGAAGCCTTCAGCCTCATAGGGTGAGACATTTTTGTGGAGTGTTATGTAAATCTTATAATAATGAGTAAGAATATAAATACAATAATATGGTATCTTTGAGGGTTAAACAAAATAAATACAGACTCAAATAAAAAATGGTACTTACAGCAATACAGTTACCTATGTAATCAAACATAATTAATACATAATAACACAAGAATAGGATTCGAACTATAACCTTTACTGAATCGACTCTTGATTGGTGGCGTGCACGGCTGAAAACTCGTTTGAATTTCACAAATGTATTCGTAATTTTAAAAGTTTTGTCAATGTGCACGCGTCATATTGCCGGTGGCATGCATGGTCGCATGTCAGTGTAGTTCCTTTCGTGTTGTATTATTTGGTCGACTACGCTATATTTCGCAGAGTTTATTTATTTATCTAGTAGATATTTTGACTGTTAAAGTCGAAAGTATTTTTATTCTATACACAAGGATCCCTTTGAAACTGCTTCCATATCTGGTGAATTTAGGAATTTAAATTGTATTAAAGTTAAGTATCTATAAAAGTATTTATCTAAAATCTTAAACAATTCATCATAATATTCTTGTTTAGTGTCGTAACTGAAAAGTCAGTTACGCAGTTAAACAGCTCAATACTATTATAATGAGTTTTAATAAAAGAGGAAATAAAAGTCTTTTATTCCAGGCAGACTTACCTGAGTCTGCTTTTTATTTAATTTTAAATTCACCTGGTATGAAACCCGTTTCAAAGTGATCCTTGTGATTGTATAGAATAAAAATACTTTTGACTAGGAAAGAAAAAGTATAGGTATATCAGACAGTAACAGGTAAAAAACGGTACTTGATTATATAAGTAAGCATGTCAAATATAAAATTTATATTATTATTTAAACACTCCAAATTTAATTAATTGAACAAAAATCTCTATTCATTTACCCAAAAACCGCTCTTTGATAATAGCACCCCGGCCGTTAATTTCCAACGTTTATCCTTTGGCGATAGCGTGACGTCTACGATTTACTTAAACGAGGACTACCTTATCCGTTAAACCGTTTTATTTGCGCTGCTGTCTGATGTTTCATACGTTAAACTGTACTAAAACTAACAAGATACAGAAATGTAATGGACTGTAGATAAGATAAAATAAAATCCAATTTACAAACAGATCTACATGATTTATTCAGCGATTTTTAGATAATTTATACTACGATGACTTCAGGCACTAGCTAGGAAGAGTTTTAGATGGAAAAGGTTTGCCCAACAGCTATTAGAAGGATAACCTATATGTACTGTAGCTTTAGCATTATGACAGGCCACTGCTGATTAAACAAACATCTATTTACACTGGATGTTACAAACAGTCCTTTATACAGAAAGTGTTTGAACGAGAAGAAGACAGCCGAGCATGTGTTCCTAGAGTGCAGAGCGTGGAACCTCAACAAGCTTAACATCTTGGGATACCGAAAACGCCCAGGGAGGACTGAATCTACGTAAGCAAGCTGCTAGATTTCCTTGAGAACATCAGTTGGCCGGAGTAGGAGTCTCCACCCGCCACGCAAAAAAATCCCTAGCCTAGTTATGGAGACCAACAATTGTAGCTTTGCAAAAGCATTATTCCATTGCGTAGTATATTGCCAAGTTTTTTTTAATTTGACCTATTCCACAGCTTCGTAGGAGCTCCGTAGCACAGCGTAGCATTTTACGTCGAAAAACATTCATTATAAGATACTATGGAAAATAATACGCGCAAGAACTAGGGTTATACGTAAGTATGATACCAAGCATCACTAACCCCATTTACACAGTATGCGTGTTATAAACAGACAATTACAATTCTTCGCAAGCTCCGACAGTACGAGACGCGCCATTAAAGGTTACATCGTCGGATTTAAAAGAGATCCCAGGTCCGTGGGGAAATGGAAATGCACTTAATGCATACGTAATCAAATTATCCGACGAGCTGCGAACACGAACGCGCGGCCTCGGTCACATAGATGTGTAATCGTGAGGTAATACTTTTTAAAGAAAAACATACTTTTTCTTTTTAAAGTGAATACTTACCTACCTACTAAGCTCACTTTACCTATTCACTGACACGTTGGTTTGCTCGAACACGGGTTATTGCAATGCACCTTTTAAGAATTGGTATTTGATATTGATGCGTGTTTATTTTTTTCGAACTGGACAATACCGGCCTTACTAAACTTCTCTCAATTTATGTCAAAAGTTAGCTTCTGTTTAAAAATAGTGCCATCACTTTTTGTAACATAGTGACAGCCAATCTTAAGTAGCGTTTAGACGGTTTTCAGGTTCATAAGCGTTTATATGTATGACTTCGGAGAGCTCATATGACGCTGGACCAAAAATTTTATGTTTTTTAGCAACAACATTTTTGTACGAAACTTGGCTTGGACTGTTGCCTTGTAGGCCTTAAGTAAAAGACCTGATTTTTTTTTTGCAAAATAGTTCTTGTAAAATAGGTGATTAAACTTATGAGATGTTCTTTAAATGCACAGAATGCATACCTTTCAAAAATAAAAAAACGGCTAGTTTAAAATACATGTGAAACAGGTTAGCTATCTAAGGACCGTTTAAAATAATAGATAGCTCAACTGATGCAGATCACTGCCCGAAGGCAGCGTCCCCAAGACACTGGCGGCATTGCCACGTTGAATGGCATTGCTAATACGCAGGGTTAGATTGGAGCCAGCTCTTGGGTCACACGATGTTTTTACCAAACGCCGTGAAATAATTTTGACACCGCGATGGGCTTCTGTTCTTGGGGAAAGCAGAGTTAGGGCTGGCGTCTCTAGCATCGTCGATATATTTAAAACTTTTTGCGAGTAAGAACTAGCCAAAAAAAACGGAAAATAATGTTATACCATCAAAATAATGTATTATTATAATCATAATAATGGTGAACAAACTAAGTAACTAAGTAAATAATATGTTTTATAATAATAAAATATTAATCAGTACAGTACCTATATATCGTAAACATTAGATACATAACAATAAAATTCGAGTATTATAATGTTTTAGCAAACCTCGTACAAATGTGTCTTTTGATACGTTATTTTATTTTCGCAACAAATTTTGTAAAGGTCAAAGTCAACAAGATGAAAATTTAATGTGACGGTTCGCGAATTGATTTATTTGGGTACATAATGTTATTTTGTTTTCAGAAATAGTAAATTAAGTTACTGAATATTCCAGAATATTCAGTATTTTATTATAGAAACACGAGTGAAATAAAATTGTTTACAGATCATTGCAATTGTTTCTATACAAATAAACAAATAATCAATTTCTAGGAACCTATGAAATTCGGGATATATAAGAACACTATTTATACCGATATTTATTTAAAAAACTAGCTGACCCGCCAGACGTTGGCCTGTCTAAACTATAATTATTAAATTCGAATTGATATAATCTGTAACTGTCAAACGACTGACAGTTATGTCAAACGCCATTAAAAAGTTTATATTGTCAAAAGCACTAAGGTTACATTAGAAAAGTTAATATGGTCGTAAGTTCATAAGAAAGTTTTCTTAAATTTTCAAATTTTCCACGCAACTTTCTTAGTTTTTTCTTTCATAAGAAACTTCTAATAACAAACACACCAAACAAATAATAACCGAAATTGGTCCAGCTATTTACGCGTGATGCCGTGACCAAGGGAAATAGGGATTTATTTTTATAAATATATAGATGACATTTATACAAAACATTAACATCCTTACTAATAAATTACCTCTCTACTTGAACACTGCCTGAACACTGTTTAATATTCGCTCTGTCACTATCTTACACGACCTCTGTGGCGCAGTGGGCTAAGGTCCAGCTGAGACGCAGAAAGTTGCGGGTTCGATTCCTGCCGCGGGACAAATGTTTGTATGATCTGCAAGTATTTGTCTCGGGTCTGGGTATTTCTACGTATAATATGTACGTATTTACAAAAAAAAATATACATATAAGTAGTATATCAGTCATGTGGTACACATAACACAAGCTCTACTTACTTTGGGGCCAGAAGATGCTGTGTGAAATGGCCTGCATTATTATGATTATTGTTATTATTATTACAAGAAGGGATGGAACTATTTTACACAGTGATTA
This sequence comes from Lampropteryx suffumata, assembly GCA_948098915.1. Classification (NCBI taxonomy): domain Eukaryota; kingdom Metazoa; phylum Arthropoda; class Insecta; order Lepidoptera; family Geometridae; genus Lampropteryx; species Lampropteryx suffumata. Next base: position 2,066,640 of record OX402551.1, read on the forward strand.
ACTTTTGACAGAAGCTGAGAGACATTTCTATGTAGGGGGTATAAAATTAGACACAGTACATTAATCAAATAATACTATCTAAGAACCTAGTAGTACTTTATATACATTATGAATTGGTATAGCGAGTTTTCTAATGTCAATGTCATCTGCGAAACGCAGGTGATTCGGTATTTCGTCTAGCTTAAACAAGCTAACTGAGAAATAGCCAAAAAGTAGGGTTAGCGTTAAACGCATCTAAAACGAAGAATCTAACAAATGGAGATAGGGACAATGTAATCGTGGAGGGGGAATATGTCTATTTTGAACATTTAGAATCATTTAAAGGATCCACCAAAAAAGTCACAGTACAGCGAAGGATGGTCGAAGTGAAAGGATGAAGAAACTAAGACTAAAAATGCTTAACTTATGGCTGCCAAACTTGGACCATAAGAAAACAAGATAAAAAAAACTAGTTCTCTGTCAGAAGAAAATTAGGAGAGGAGTATGCTAGGAATCAAAATATTTGACCAAGTAACAAACGAAACAAAAGTAAAAAACGAAAGCACTAACACATAAAAAGAATCGAGTGAGACAGAACATAATTGGAAGTAGGCAGATCATATTATATAAGCAGACTAGAAAACGATAGATGGGCAAAAGGGTTACCCCTTACCCCTTTTGCCCATCTACTAGAGTGAAATCGAAAACAAGGAAAACCAAAGAGGAGATGGATGGACATGTGGTAACATATCACACAATGGTGCGGGCTGGAATAGATGAAAAGGGTGAGAGAAAGGAGGGAGGCCTATGCCTTTGAGGCTATTACTGAAGAGCCACATACCTAGTTTGAGGGACCTAAGTCAAATTAATTGCGTAACCCAAGAGCTGGCTCTTATCTGGCTCAGCGTATTAGCATTCCCATTCAACGTGGCAACGCCGCCAGGTTTTTGGTAACGCTGCCCTCTGGCAGTGATCTGGATCATTTGAGCTATCTAAAGATCGTTTTATGCGGTCCGTAGATAGCTCAACTATTTCACATGTATATTATATTATGGTATATTATTCTGTACATTTCTGTTATTATTTTTGTAAATAAAATTAGTTAAGCAAGTTAATTTTACTAATAATTGGCAAAGGTTAGTATAGATTAAGATTATTATATGTTTACTAAGATACATATAAATCAAATAAATAAATACTATTTTTTTTTATAGAGAGTTTAATTTTTTATAGACTGTAAAAAAAAATTGGAAGAGAAATTGTAAAGACAGAAAGACAAAAAGTCAGTTTTGTGTTAAATTCACTTGGGTGTAAATGAGTCTCGATGGTATTCATATATCATTTTGAAATAGGAAAAACCTGTCAAGATCTAATGAGACGTAGCAACAGTCGAGTTTATTTATATTATTTACGAACTCTTGTATTTCTTTTATTCAATCTTATTCACAAACAATGTTGTAAAAAAAGATAGTATATTGTTACATGAGCGTAGTCGAGACATTTTAGAGTATCTACAAGACACAAAAATAAAATAAAAAATATATATTGTTTATTTTGAACAACTATACAAATAAATAATAAACAAAAATAATGTTAGTATAAATAAAAGAAAAGGAGAAAGAATAATTTAAAAACCGAACCCCTACCCAAAGCGGTCACCATAGTGAAGGGCAGATTGTTGGGATCACTCTACGTACAAGAGTTGCCTACAGAGATCAAGTTAGTGTACATTTAGATCAAGTGTAGATATTTAAATTTATTTACTTTTGTCACTTTTAGACCATTAAGAGTTAATTTGAAAAAAATACTATCGGAACATTTGCCAAAGACCTAAAGATCATTTATTCAGTTTTTTAACCGACTTCAATATGTCATACAAGTAAACGTAATTTCGGATTTTTTATACAAATAAAGTCCGGTTTCTTTTTAGTTTTTAAAACGTAATTATTATTGTACACTGTAATCGCTTACTCATCCATGCTCTGTCATCTGTCATACATATGACTCGTACTCTCTCAACATCTTAATAAGTCCACTTACCATAGGGCTGAGCAACACCATATCTTCGGCATAATTTATATTATTGATGTTAACGCCATCTATCAGATAACCGACACGCATGCTGCTCAGCCTCACGATGATATTATTAATATATTATGTATATTATGTCAACATAATATATTATGTATATTATGTTGACAATATCATCGTGAGGCTGAGCAGCATGCGTGTCGGTTATCTGATAGATGGCGGTAACATCAATAATATAAATTATGCCGAAGATATGGTGTTGCTCAGCCCTATGGTGGCACACGGTGGCATCGTCTTTGTTTAGCGTTTGTGGACTATGAGAAAGCCTTTGATTCTGTCGAAACCTGGGCAGTGTTGTGGTCACTCCAGCGTTGCCAAATCGACTATCGGTATATCGATGTGTTGAAATGTCTGTACAGTAACGCTACCATGTCTATCCGACTCTAGGACCAGAGCACGAATCCAATCCAATTGCATAAAGGGGTGAGACAGGGAGATGTTATTTCTCCGAAACTGTTCATCTCTGCATTGGTGGATATTTTCAAGCTCTTGTACTGGCATAGACATGGTATCAACATTAATGGCGAACACATCACTCACCTTCGATTTGCCGACGATATAGTCCTCATGGCAGAATCTCTGGAAGACCTTGGCACAATGCTCAGCGACCTTAATATCGTGTCCCAACAGGTGGGTCTTAAAATGAACATGAGCAAGACAAAAAATCATGTCAAATGCTCATGTTGCACCCGTACCGGTACATATTCTATCTATTTGGGTCAAACGATTCAACTAGGCAAGTCCAACTTCGACAAAGAGGTGAGCCGACGAATCCAACTCGGATGGGCAGCGTTCGGGAACTTACGGCACATCTTCTCGTCACAGATACCACAGAGCCTCAAGACGAATGTCTATAATCAGTGCGTGTTGCCAGTGATGACATATAGAACTGAGACTTGGTCGCTAACTATTGGCCTCATACACAAGCTCAGAGTCGCACAACGTGCTATGGAGAGAGCTATGTTGGGTGTTTCACTACGTGATAAAATCCGCAACGAGGAAATCCGTAGAAGAACCAAAGTCACCGACATAGCACTCAAAATTTGCAAGTTGAAGTGGCAATGGGCAGGCCATATAGCTCGCAGAACTGATAACCGTTGGGGAATAAAAGTTCTCGAATAGCGACCAAGGACAGGAAAACCAAGCGTAAGACGACCCCCCACCCGATGGACTGATGACATTGTAAAGATCGCAGGAAGTCGGTGGATGGAGAGGACTCAAAATCGTTCTTCCTGGAAATCTATTGGGGAGGCCTATCTTCAGCAGTGGACTTTATAATGGCTGTTATGATGATGATGACGATTATGTGGGAGAGCTTAGGAGATGTTTAACCCCCTTGTCTCTCACCGCTTTCTAATTTAAAGGATTCTGGTAACATAATTGGTTTGATTTGCATACCAAAACTAAAATATATTTAGCAGTTCTACAGACACACCTCTCCTCCTTAACTTTTTCCAATGTAAAAAACAATGTGAAATGTTTTTGAGAGGTCAAGAAAACATGCGTGAACCGACGTACCGCGAGCAGTATAATATTGAACAGTATGACTTACAATCACGCTCTCAGTAGATACTCAATATTTTAGCATTCATTGTTGCTTACGAGATAGGTCGGTAATTCCCTTTATCCGAGATATCCATCGAACCATCGAAGTGCCCAATGTGATTGACAGAACTGGTCCTTCATAATGGGCACTTCGATGGTTTTAAAAATATGGTAAAAAAGAGTGACTTATGCACATTGTGAAGAACAGAGCCAGAACTCTCGGTAGGTTAACACCCCGCATGCTTAATGACTCTCTTACCTGCTTAGCTGAAAAATGCAGTACCGGCATCTCTCCAATAGTGCCAGTAAATCAGTCGTTTAACATAATTCTATAAGATATAACTTTTAAAACTATCATGGTTTTGCACATAATTTTCACTCAAAACGGGATATTTACCATGATATATGAGTTTTTCTGCTTCTCGATATTTCGGCACAGTTGCATGCGCCATGATCACGAGATAAACTGAAGTCTTTGCGGGTGGATGTTATTGGCAGACAAAACGGTCTACCCTCTTTCTCAGTCTTTTACTGCGAACATTACCCCTACTACCGGTTTCACTGTCACTAACAACTCGATCACGATTACGACACACAACACTCACGGTATCTGGACGCATAACTGGTACCTCACTTTTACGATTTCCACACATCCTCACCACAGGGTTCCAGGCTCCAGACAATTGAAAACCGTCTTCTCGATTGAAATTCCTGTGTTTGGTAATCTCTATTGCCTCTTGTACCAATCTTGGGATGTAATGTTTTTCAGTTGAGATTACCTGTGGATTGTGTAACTCGATCCAGTGGTTTGAGCCAGATTCTAGTAGATGTGTAGCTATGGCCGACTTTTGTGTGTCCATATTTTTGACCGCCCGGATGTGTTCTGTCACTCGACAAGCTATGGTACGTTTTGTTTGGCCGATGTAAGAGCTCCCACAGCTGCAGTCAATCTTGTACACTCCTGGTGTTTGAAGAGGAATCTTATCTTTAGGTGATTGCAGGTAGTGTGAGATCTTATTTAAAGGAGTAAAAATTGTTTTTATGGACAATTTCTGCAGGGCTTTCGCAATTTTGTCCGTCACTCCTTTGATGTACGGTAGAAAAGCAGGTTTTCGTTCTACTATACATCTGTGGGGTTTAGGCCTTTGTCTAACTGGAAAAGATCGAAGCTTATATCCATTTTTACGTAGGACATGCTGAACATGAGCTAGCTCACTCTTTATGGAGTACTCATCACATAGGTCGAAAGCACGGTTCGTGAGAGACATTACAACCGAGTTAAGCTGCCGAGGGTGATGGTGTGAATCAGCATGGAGATATCGATCCGTATGGGTCGGCTTCCTATAAACGGAATAGCCTAAATTACCATCATCACGAATCTGTACCATCACGTCCAGGAAAGCCAAGCTTCGATCACTTTCCATTTCATACGTAAACCGCATCTTGGTATGTACGCCATTTAGGTATGCCAAAAGGAGTTCAATCTCATGTTTATTGCCTCTTACAATACAGAAAACATCATCAACGTACCTTTTCCACAACTTCATTGGCAAGGGGGCAGAGCATATAGCCAGGTTCTCAAAATACTCCATCCATATATTGGCCACTACGGGAGCGACGGGACTTCCCATGGCAACACCATCAATTTGTAGGTAGTAATTTTCCCTATACAAGAAATAGTTTGAAATATCGAGAAGCAGAAAAACTCATATATCATGGTAAATATCCCGTTTTGAGTGAAAATTAATTCTATAAGCTCATCAAACGATCGCTTTACAAAATAACAATCAAAACTAATCGTGTTAAAATATTTCTTACCACGCACGGTAACTGATTTTTATGTTGCTATAAAGATAACAAGAATAAAATAAATACTGATAGTAATCACTATTATTTACAGAAATAATTACAGAAATGTACAAAATAATATAAAATACACGTGAAACAGTTGAGCTATCGAAGGACCGTTTAAAACGATCTATAGATAGCTCAACTGATCCAGATCACTGCCAGAGGGCAGCGTTCCCAAGGTACTGGCGGCATTACCACGTTGAATGGCAATGCTAATACGCTGAGCCAGATAGGAGCCAGCTCTTGAGTCATGCAACGTATCTACCAGACGCCGAGAAATAATTTTGAAAACGCGGCGGGCTCCTGTTCCCCACGGGCCTTGACTCCAAAAGGCTCAAATATGTAGGCCTTATCCAAACCAGCATATTTGCGGTTTTTGAGGTCCTCTATCACAATTAGTTTTATTAAAAAGAACTACGTTTCAATGTTTGTTATTCAATTAATTTTAGCGCGAGATATCCAGGCCTGATTTATTCTTAAAACCAACACGATCACAATTCGCTTTTACATTTTTCAGCACAATGAATTTATGATTCCCATTTCAACAAGTGCGCATTTTATTATCAACATAAAATCAAGATATTACATTTTAAATTCATATTTCGATGAAAACTCTCGAGTTGATGAATAGGTATCAAAAGCGTTGAATTAACGCAGATAATCGGGCATCGAATTTATAAGTAATAAAGTCAAGGGTGAAACACGTCTGGAAGGGTACTGTTCCTTCATATTTCACTATGTAAAAGAACCACGTCTTTTACCATCAGTTATAATTACTAGTTCAATTCATAGCTTTCATTCTATCGTCCATCATAAACAACTTACGCACAGAACATTGTTCTAACGAAAATATAAGTCAGATTGAAGGTAGTTGAAATTTTTTTTTATACATCGATATACTCATCACAGTCATATTATGTTTGTGACCGCAAAAAAAACATGCTAAACACGATTCGAGATTTACTGGCGAGTCTCGAAATATGCGACTTGTAAAACCGTATTTTTTGAATGCGTTGACTAAAAGCATGTATTTTTATAGCTCCGTAGTTAGTATATTAGTATTTGATATTAATTTCAACTCAATACTTCCTCGCGTTCCTGAGAAAAAGAGTCTTGACACAGACAGACAGACGGACAACCAACCTATCCTATAAGATTTCCCTTTTTATCTTTTGAGATACGGAACCCTAAAAATGTTTTAAAAGGCACGAGAAACCCCGAACACTGGGTAATTTTGACTAAAAGATTTGCATTTTTGATTACATAAATGGTAACGAGTGAGACGAGGGCGAATTTGTTTTTTAAACTTTTGGAGCTCTGCTAATTCGGCGTTTTTTTGATGAGTTTGCTCTATGTCAACCCGTCGCAAATTCAAATTCCATATTTTAAGTCGATCTTACGAATACAGAGAAGACTGTTGATAATTGACAACGTAAACACTTGAACGCTATTTACTGACGACATCTGTAGCGCTGTGGATGAAGCCCGTCCAGACGCAGAAGATTGCGGGTTCGATTCTCTCCGCGGGACAAATGTTTTGTATGATCTTCTAATATTTGTCTCAAGTCTAGGTATCAGGTATTTTTCTATTTATAATATGTATGTTTTTACAAAAATAGATTATGTAAATAGTATTAACAGTCATGTGGTTCCCATAACACAAACTCTGCTTACTTTGGTACTAATACAGTGTGAAATGTCCAGCATTATTTGTTTAGTCCCTATTCTTGGTAGTGAAGTTAATTCGGTTGATTCCTAAAATCTATTTATTCCCACTCGGCATATATAAAGTTAGGTCTCCAAATAACTCTCATCTCTATACTCTTAGAAGTAAGGTAAGGTCCAACTATTTTGTGCACGAGTTCATGTTTTAAGACTTTTATAGTCACATTAATGAAATAATTGTATGAGTGGATATTTCATTAACGTTATCTATACGGGTAACTATCATAATTACGTTTTGAAAACTAAAACTGACTTCATTATAATTAAAGAATACAACCAAGTTGAAAACATTCTCCTTTTTTAACCGACTTCAAAAAAAGAGGTACACAATTCGGTTGTTTTTTTTTGTTTGTTTCTTCACTCCATCATTTGTGAACCGATTTAAATAAATATTTTTTCTTGTAAAAGGATTGATCCATTAGAAATTTTGACGACTTCTGATGCGCAGTGGACTAAAGTCCGGCTGAGACGCAGCAGGTCGCCGACTCGATTACCGCGGGACACATTTTTGTAGGATTAGGAACTATTAGTCTCGGGTCTGGGTGTTTCTATGTTTAATAATTATGTATGTATTTACATAAAAAAATTTAAGTACTATTTTATTTTATTTTATTTTAGAGTATATCAGTCATATAACAGAAGCTCTGCTTATTTTGGGGCCAGATGATGCTTTGTGAAATGTCCGGCATTATTTAATAATTTATCAAATTCGGTTTAGTAGTTTCGTTTTTAAATCGAAATAGCAAAAAAAATGTCTAGTCGTATTTGCGGGACCGTAGTGAAGCAGTTGCTGTAATATGTTTTTGTTCTAATTTCACTCCTGTTCCGTTTGGTGTCTCTCAGGGATCTCACCTGGGTTCCATATTATTCAATATTTTTTTAACGATGTATCCCAGGTTTTTCAGCACACTAAATTTCTACTCTGCGCAGATAATAAAAATATACTTAAAGTAATTAGGAAAACTGACGATTGTGCTATGTTTTAAGAAGATTTAGATGCTTTATATTCTTTTTGTCATAATAATATATTGGTTTCTTAATCTTATCGAGCGAGTTTCTATGACCTTTTTGATACCCATATTGAAACTATGACTAAAAACGCATTTCGTATGTTAGGGTTTGTTTTGAGCGTAAGTAGATATTTCAAGGACATTTCAATTTTAAATATTTTGTATAACTCATTCGTCTTATCCATTTTGAAATAACCCTCCGTAATATGGAACCCTCAATATAATATTTATATAGACCTAATTGAGTATATATTTTTTTTTATAAATTTAGTTTACAGGTCATCACTAAAAGGTAACGCCTGAATCATTAACTTCGCTAATAACTATGAGGGTTGAACGTGATCAAGTGTTTTTTTTATAAAACTGTTAATAAGCACATTGACAGGCCTTATTTATTAGGTAAATTAAGCTTTCGATGTCCCAGACTTAATTCTAGAAAGAACCACACATACCAACCTAGTATAATTCGTACAAATTACGCCTCAAACAATTTTTTTAACCGTTCCATGAACTTTAATAATGATTTGTTTTCCATGTTAGATATGTTGACTTCTCTCATTACAAATTTAAACACGCTATCAGCGAACAACTGCTATCTTTGTGTATAATATGTATGTATTTACAAAAAAAAGTATATAAGTGGTAATATCAGTCATGTGGTACCCATAACACAAGCTCTGCTTACTTTGGGGCCAGATGCTGTGTGAAATATCCGGGATTATTTATTTGTTCATTTATTTATATATCTTTAAATAACTAATCTAATGCTTAAATCAGTTATTTATTATTTCCTTTTCAGTATTTCCACTTTATCTCCGCATTTTCTAAGCTTAACATATTAGTGGAACCTCACTGGATTATGTTATATTTTAGTGATATTGTTTGTTTATAAGGGGCATAGTTCTGATTGTTTTTCCAAATACATAAATAGATAAAAATATGTCATCCAAAAATATCAAATATATACATATTTTTAGTTTTTACCTTAGTACTTGGGGTGGTCTATGAAAAAAGATTACTAAGAACCTCAAAGCAAAAAGAAACATCTAAAATATGTTAATTGGTAATTAAGTATGTGAGTTGTAATACAAAATTTCCAATTAAATTTTTCGGATTTATTTCAATAAATGTCGTTAGGACCTATCATTTGACAATCAAATCAATTCGGTGATGCAAAGTTCACTGAATTATCTAGTCAAGTATAGTAATAGATAAATAAACATTTCTCATCTTTTTCCTATATATCCGTATATTGGATTGGTTTCCGAAGAATGCCCTTACAAACTGTTATTGGCCTCAATTCTGATGGCACCAAGAAGTCCAAATAATTAGGACTAATATTAGCTAAAATTAGGTTTAAGTAAAATTAGGTTTTGAACTGTCCAATTAACCTTTGGTATTCTGCTGCTACCAACTTATCCTAATTTAATTTTATCTAACTTAATAAGGCGTTCCTAATTTAGTTAGATGGTACCAACCGAATAGGTTTTACAAATGCTATGACTAACTAAATATTTTTTAGACAATTCCTAATTTTAATGATCCTAATTTAATGAACCAACCGAATTGCCACCATTATGTGCGGTTCACGATGCTATCTAGAACTGTTGTGAAATGGATCATTACCAAAAAACCGGAAATTAAATTTCCGGAATCAATTTGTTTAAAAGACGGCAGTATACTTTCCGGTTAATAATAATAACATTCAGAAACGGATTTTTATTGTTATACCGTTTTGTTGAAAATGAATGGGAGAGGTTACACCCAGTTGCACCCCTAACGACGTTGTTGTTCAATAAGTTGAATTAATTATTTAGAATGTATGACTTTCAATTGTGATTTATTACATCTTGTTTTTAATGAATACCAAATAGCCTTAGTGCAAAAATTTGGACATATGCCAAATTTGGATGTGACTCTGACTTCTCGTCAGAGAAGAACTCATTCTTGACGATCTAATCAGAATGAGTTCTACCATGCCTGAGGATTACCATTCGTGAGTAAGTTTTTTTTGTTGTTATATGAACATTTTTTTATATTTTATGTAGCTTGCTTGCACCATATGTGCAGTCAGACACTGACAAGCATTAATAATTTGCTAGAATATTTTGTCTGACAGAGTGAATGTTGAATGGAAACATACATCAGTGCCGTATCTGGCATAATGTGAATCAGATCGAATCCCATCAGCTTTACAAATGGTGGGTACGAATAAATTACAAACGAATGCAAAATGAATATGCAGCTCGGTACATTACGTTACACATACACACGCACCCCGTTTTAATGTTCAAAGTACCCGATAACAGCCGATCTCTGTCGGCATCTGTCGGCATCATCTGCATCACAAATAACCGCACAATTTTTCTGTTGAGGCGACGAATCCCGACGCAACGTGAAAACTGCATACATTTCCATCAAGTTTTGCATTTTTGATGAACTAAAAAAAAGTTCGCGAATCGCACCGAAACTCGCGGTTTATTTTTACGGAAAAATTCACATTTTCGGCTGCTATTTTCGTCGCGTGTTTTGTCTCATTTGAATTTAGAAAAGTGAGTAGTCGGACGTTGGTGTGGTGACGTGCTTTTAGAAAACTGTGAATACTGAATGTGCATGAATATTAAAATCGTATTTGCCAAAATGCCATACCCGCTAGAAACTAGGCTTATATAAAACATTGCAAAGAACACATTCTTTCTTGGAATTTGTCTAGCTGTTTCCGGGAAATCATTAGACTGCACAAAGCAAAATATTGGGAACACAATTTAGACACATACTTGTTCCAAAACAAAATATCAACACCCCTATCGTTAAGTCATGATAATAATAATCCCAGACAATAACCCCAGACATTTCACACAGCATCATCTGGCCCCAAAGTAAGCAGAGCTTGTGTTATGGGTACAATGGGTTTATACAACTTACATACTTTTTTTTGTAAATACATACATATAATACATATAAACACCCAGACCCGAGACAACTACTTGCAGTTCATACAAACATTTGTCCCGCAGCGAGAATCGAACCCGCAATCTTCTGCGTTTCAGCCAAACCTTAGCCCACTGCGCCACAGAGGTCGTCCAAAGAAAATTCACGAAAGAGAAAAGAAAACAAAAGTCATAAGGAAGGCTGTATCTTCGGTAGCTAGACTTATCTTCATAAATCTTAAACTTACTACTCATTCTAATACCTACTTATTTTGTTCTAATAATAAAAATTCCAATGAACCCAAAGGGTGTGAAGAAATCTCACAGAACCTTAATAAATTATCTCATCGACTTTACGACAATCCAACTAGTCCCCGTCCCATGTAAAAGAATCCTTATTCCGTAGTCGTAAAGCACATGATTTAAATCTCATATTATCTAAAGACCTTTCAGTTCATAGTATGTTATTTTAAACCATGCTTTATGATAATAAAGTTGAATTTGGTGTGAGTTGGACACTGAACTTCTTTTGAAAACAAAATTTGGTGGTATTATTTTCCCAGGTACCGCCGTACCAAAGCGACGCCGCGCGAGATCTTTCCAACCTATTTTTTATAATTTTTTGGATCCAAAAAATATCCGGTCTTTTTTTTAAAAACCCTTAGCCCTAGGTCTTGATTTAGCATCCTTTTAACAGTTGTTCTGCTTAGTCCCATCCGAAGAGCTAAGATTTTTCGTTAACACACGGGATTTCGTTGGATTCGCGCTCTCACTGCCTACATTCAACCTACATTCTGACAAATAAATGAATTGAATTGAACTGCTTTGACTACCGCTGGTTTGCAAACCGTGCTAGTTCAGCTGCTTTTTTTACGATCTCCGAGGCTCGAATCTTCATTGAATCTTTTGATGGTTCGATGTACAAACCTTAATGTTATTTTGAAATTTTGCTGAATGTTGAAAATATATGTTGGCGCGAAACCTCAGCGGTGCAATACGATAACCGCGACTCGATCTTCCTTTAGTGTCCATTACATTTTGAAAAATAAGTGAATTTATTTTCTATTTTTAGAAAGCTGAAATGTTCTTTCTTCAAAATCAATAAAAGATTTCTGGTCAGTATTCGAAATTTAAAAATAATAGGGTTGTGACAGAACTTATGAACCTACTAGGAATATAAAAGAATGTCGTGTTAGTTACACCACTTATAACACGAGAACCGCTGGACCGTTTTGGATGAAACTTAAAATGAATATAGTTAGTAACTTGGGTTAAGATATAGCCTATTTTTTATACCGGAAACGGAAACGGGGCGGGCAAAGCCGCGGGTGGTCGCTAGCGCCATCTATCAATATTTATCCGTAACTTTGTTAATCTCTGTAATTATTACAATAATTTGAATAGCTATCTTTTTTTTATAGCAATGTTAGTACTTTAATATTTTTTATGAAGTTGTAACCGGCCAACGAAGTGGGCACGGGTTATTTAGTAAGTTATAAAAATAAGTTAATCGTTAAATAACATTTTAAGTATAATATATTAATCTCCCGCTTGGAGCATGGAAAATAAAATACTTTGAATACAAAGTAAATGAATTCAAAGTAAAACCATGTTCTATCACTAAGCCACACAAATTAAAAAGTAAAAAAACTCACTAAACGTGACACACGACAGAAACGTACACCGCTATTCAAAGAAAACACTTTTCAAAATAAAACATAAATAAATTCTTGCTTAACGTGAGCTTTTGATTTCTTCGAAAACCAGTTATATAAGCTTAAAGAAAATGGACCTTATGCACTCGGAATAAAATTTATATTTGTGTAGGTACAATGAAGGTGATATTGCATGAATTTCACTAAACTTGTATTTTTTTTCTTTCGTGTTTTTAGGGTTCATTCAGCGTATTAATAATAATAACTAATGAATGCCGTAAGATATAATGCTACGAAAGTAGTTAAAGTTAACGAGTCTAACAGTTTCTATGTCGGTTAAGTGAAGGTCCAAATTAGACTAACATTTTAAAATTACAGTTTCAAAATAAATTAAAATTGTCATCATGTTTCTTCATTGAATTTATTTCTTTATTTAAACACATCTTTACATGATGACTAACATACGTCAATTTTGTTAAAGTAACAATTAAAGTATCATTTAAAAATATTACTCTAATTTAGACTTTGATACAAACAAAATAAGATTGTATTCTAGGAAATTTTAGTTAGACGGCGAAATTACAAAAATTTAAGGCCACAGTATTATCATGTAATTTTTTTTATACTCGTTTAACAAATACAACGTACAAAAAATATATAAAAAATATTATTTTAGCATATTTTCTCGGCGAAAGGTAGGCAAAGAAGTATTCAAAACATAAAATTATCGTTCTTTACCTCACATAGCCTATTCAGAAAAATATGATCTACATCATATTCTATTTAAAATAAGCAAAAATCAAGTATATTTTTTTGGATATTCTGTTCTTTGGCTTTCATGCTAGTTTTCTATAGTGGAAACGTTATTCGTTATCTAAATTGTGCTTTATTATTGTACAATATTATCTCTAGATGAATCTAAACAGTTTCAGTGCCTCCATCGAGAGAATAATACGTGAGTAAAACCCGTGTTTATCAAAATGAATTTTATAAATGTTTGTTTCCCAAACAAATTAAAAAAAAAACGGTTCTGGAGGTAGGTACTACTGAACCAGTTTTTAATCTGACTCAATCTTAGCAGATTTTTCTAATGGCTGGTTCATTTCCGAAGTCTTTCAGTAAGCTCGTACGGTTGGCACAGTAATTATAAAAACGATTTAAATTTGCATTTCAAAAAGTAATGAGCATGGAGAAACCATTTTGTATTCAGTTCCCAACAAATAAGAGCGAGGCTTGAGAAGCTTTGAGGTGTAAGTCGCGTTTGAAACAGAATTCTGCAAATGAGATTGAAGTATTTTTCTAACCTTTTCTTAATGTAAAAACATGTATTTAAGACCTTAATGACCCCTGGTTTCTAAAGCAAAGGCCAAACATTCACGAACGTATAGAAGATGACGTCAAATCGAACACTAGTTTTCTTCGAACGTATAGAAGATGACGTCAAATCGAACACTAATTTTCTATGAACGTATAGAAGATGACGTCAAATCGAACACTAATTTTCTATGAACGTATAGAAGATGACGTCAAATCGAACACTAATTTTCTATGAACGTATAGAAGATGACGTCAAATCGAACACTAGTTTTCTTCGAACGTATAGAAGATGACGTCAAATCGAACACTAATTTTCTATGAACGTATAGAAGATGACGTCAAATCGGACACTAGTTTTCTTCGAGACTTACGTCCTTTACTTGTACATGGTCTACGGTTTTATCATAAGTTAATAACAGTTTAAAATAGTGCCATTCCTTTTTGTAAGATTGAGAAATAGTGGACAGGGTGAAGAGCAGTGTTAAGGCCGTGTTCACGTTATGAGGCGTTTTTAAATAAAGCTTATGCATGTTCTATGTCATATCATAATCATAATGACGTGTGAAACATGAGACTATAGACCTGGACGTGTCCCTTTGCTTGCACTTACCCCTGCATGCACTGTTCCACGACAACAGTCGCCCGTCTGACGCGTGTAGAGACATTTAAATATGCTTCTCACTGAACATCCTCAGACGGATCTGTTTGCGGATGACTGGATGATAATAGACAGATTGCGACTTATCTACTGTACGTTTTGTGTAAATATAGAGCAGCTATACTCATAATATTATTTAATTTAGGTATAAGTTCCTTTTATTATTAGATGGCTTTTAATTTTTAGAAGTACGATTTATCTACTTTTACTCTTTCTCTGTACTTTTTATTTTAACTTTTTTTTCTCCTGTTTTGTGTGCCTATTTTTAATGTAGTATCTCGAATGTTTAAATAAGGTATAAATAAATGAAATCTCAATGAAATGATAATGATAATGAAATGAATGAAATCTCTCTACTGTCATTTTTCGAGAATTAGGCCCCATCTTAATTTACAAAGCGATTGTTGGTGAGATTAAAAGTATCTATTCAAATTATTTAACTAAAGGTAACAAATACAAATAATAACTGACAAAAAAATCTGTGCTTTGTTTGAGTTATTGTGAAATACGGTTCATAAAAGAAAATCACGATGATTGTATGAAACTTATGTCCAAAAACTGAAATACCACATGCATTTAAGGATACAGCGGGACAAACTCGGCAGAGGGCGCAGCTAAATTAAATGCAATTGCATGGTGTATAGTGTGAGGACAAGCACGAAGGATAGTAATGAGCAGTAAGGAGATAGTATTATTAAAATTTCGAGTCATATGATCAGATTAGACTAATTTCTACATAAAACGACCGCATAAAATTATAAATACACTTTTTTCAAGGTTTCTCATGAAAAGACTACAGAAATCATATATATTTAAAATAAAGTTATTCAAGCTTTTGATTAAATAAACTATGCAAGTATTAGAATCATTTTGGAGCTCACGTATTAAGTATGATATTTATTTACGCCCAAAGTTGTCCTAAAATTAGCATTAAAATACTATTTTTCTAGGTATTTTCAAGGTTTTCTTTCAAACCCATATTTTGTACGATTCTGTTGCAATACAAGCTTAAATTACGACGAGACAAATTGATTTCACTCTTTGTTTTGGTTATCCAACATCAGACGGTGGAGTGTTTTACATTTGACATTTGTATGGAAGGATCACTCTTAAGACCAACTCAAACGTATGAGAAGCCGTTATTCTTTAAAATTGTATTAGAAAACTGACGTGGAATGATCATCTAATTAGTCTTTAAATTTATGTCTGTGTTCGAGCGTAAGTAACTTATGCTGCCAACTGTACCTATGAACCAATACAATACCATCTAATTCCATTGCTAAACTTTTGAATCCATTTAGAAACTTGATAGCCGCAAATCGACGGCACTTTGGCAAACTAAAATAATTGCCGCCGAATCAAACTGCCAGTATCCGAACAATAAGCACTGGTTACTAACAATTTGAAGCACTATTGAGTCCACCACGAACGTGTAAATGGCGAATGAGAGTAGGTAAGCAGTTTTATGCCCGTTTTCACTAACACTTAGACAGCTAAATTAGACTCCAAATTAGTTAAAAGTACTCGTATTGTAAACCAAATAAGGTTTTTAGAACGTAAGGATCCGTCACCGATTGGGCAGTGCATCATACTCTGCAAATCAAAAAGAAGTGACAAATTGAAAATAAGCATAACTAAACTTTATTATAAATATTTACGGGTATTTAGCGTGTTTATTTACCTATTTTTCCCGACGTTTCGACAGGTTTACACTCTGTCGTGGTCACGGGACGACTGGAGTACTGGAGCTACTGCCTCTGCGAAGCGGGGGCAGCATTTTTTTCAACTACCCTCACTTATTTTTCCGAAATAGAAATGTCCATCTGCACACTCGGATGACACACAACACTAACCGTGTCCATGACGCATTGAGAAACCGGTCTACAATGCTATAACTGGATTCCACGAGGCAGAGAGTCTGAAACCGTCTTCACGATTGAAATTAGGATATTTCAATCGCTTCCCGAACCATTCTCTTGTAGTAATGCCTTTCATTACATATAACTTGAGGTTTATGTAATTCAATCCAGTGATTGGGTCCTGAGTCCACTATGTGCTCTGCTATTGCAGACTTGTTTACTTGTCGATTTTTGACTGCTGCTATGTGTTCCTTAACACGTTCCGCGACCGTGCGTTTAGTCTGGCCTATGTAGGAACGCCCGCAGCTGCAATCTATTTTGTAAACCCCAGGAACTTGCAGAGGTACGACATCTTTTGGTGTTTGTAAATATTTCGTCATCTTGGTGAGTGGAGTGTAGATCGACTTGATTGAAATTTTACTGAGCATGTTACTGAGCATGATAATTTTCTCCGTAACTCCTTTCACATAAGGCAAGAACGCAGGCTGTCTTTTCACATCAATGTGTTTGCGCCTGCAGTTAGAACGACATCCGGTTCGAGTATTGTAGCCATTCCGTTTCAGAACCCCTTTAACATGATCTAGCTCACCCTGCAGATGTTCAGAATCGCAAAGGTCATGAGCTCTGTTTACTAGTGAGGAGACTACTGACTCCAGGTGTCTTGGATGGTGGTGTATTTTTACTAGAATTTTTACGGAATAAAAGTGCGCGTCTAAATACATCGCTATAATTTTTTAATAAAGTGTCGTGATTGGGATTTATTACCTACGTGTTGTCGAATAAAACCACTTAGTGATATTGAACATTCCGAAAAAAATCTGTGAAACGCGAGTGTCCGTCTTCTAAAGCAAATGATTAGGAATGACCAGTGCTACCTGCATAAAGTGCAGAAAAATCTGTATGACCTACATATGGAATGCAGTGTTATGTTGTGTATCAGTGATTTTGAATTGTATGATCGAATAACGTACAATCAAGTGCAGCGGACTTATGAGTTCTGTACAGAGCGTCATGAAAATAAGTTTAACCGATTGGTGACTCAAAATAGAAAGGTACAGAGCAATAAGGTACAGTCGCTGACACAATTTCCCAAAACGGTTATTAATTTAACTGATACTCGTTTTGATGATGACACGGTACGCGTTTTAGAAAAGGGACTAAATTTTGCTCTAAGACCGAAAAGAATACCGTACGAGGATATTGTCAGTAGCGTGGAGGAGACCATTGTTCCTAATAAAATACCTACTATAAACCCGGAAACGCTGAGACAAGATGTTTCAATTACATTGCGAAAACAAGGAGATTCTAGTACTCAAAGCTGACAAAGGAAATGCCACCGTAACTATGAACACACAGGATTACGATACTAAAATACGGATATTGCTTAGTGACAAAAAAGTGTATAAGCCGGTTGCCTACAATCCCACGGCTAGAGTAACAAAACGGGTACGAACACTGATACACGAGTACAAGGACCTGTTCACTGATGATGTCTTCGACCGTTTATACAGACCAGCTATTGTGCAGCCGCCTAAGTTATATGGTCTGCCGAAGGTACATAAAGCTGACGCACCGTTACGACCAATAGTAACTCAAATAAACTCGCCGACTTACAATCTAGCAAAACACGTTGCTGGTATCTTACAGCCACTTACGGGAAAGACGTCGTCTTTTGTGAAGGATTCGCGCCATTTTGTCAGCATCATCAGGGACATAACGTTGAAACCTTACTGGTGACTTACTGGTGAGCTTCGATGTTGAGTCGCTTTTCACCAACGTTCCTCTTAAAGATTGCCTTGATGTAGAGAGACACAGATTGAGTGATCACGAACTTCCTGATCAGTACATTTTGCTCCTTCAGAACTTTCTTGATGGAAACATATTTTTGTATCAAGGGCAACATTACCTCCAGATAGAAGGTGTAGCAATGGGAAGCCCTGTGGCACCTGTTCTTGCCAATATCTGGATGGAACATTTTGAATCCATGATAGACCTGGCAGCCCATGGTATAAAACTTTGGAAGAGGTACGTCGATGATGTGTTCTGTATAATTAACGAGAATAACCAGGAAGTCGATCGGCTAACCGATTATCTGAACTTCATACACCCTAAGATTCGCTTTACACATGAAATGGAGGAAAACAAAATATTAGCTTTTCTCGACTTTAAAGTGATGGTAAAATGCGAAGGGACCTTGACACACACAGTGTATAGAAAACCTACACATATGGACAGATACTTGAATGCAGCGTCACACCACCATCCAAGACACCTGGAGTCAGTAGTCTTATCACTAGTAAACAGAGCTCATGACCTTTGCGATCCTGAACATCTGCAGGGTGAGCTATATTATGTTAAAGGGGTTCTGAAACGAAATGGCTACAATACTCGAATTGGATGTTATTCTAACTGGAGGCGCAAACAGGAACACATTGATGTGAAAAGACAGCCTGCGTTCTTGCCTTATGTGAAAGGAGTTACGGAGAAAATTAACATGCTCAGTAACATGCTCAGTGAATTTTCAATCAAGTCGATCTACACTCCACTCACCAAGATGACGAAGTATCTACGAACACCAAAAGATGTACCTCTGCAAGTTCCTGGGGTTTACAAAATAGATTGCAGCTGCGGGCGTTCCTACATAGGCCAGACTAAACGCACGGTCGCGGAACGTGTTAAGGGACATAGCAGCAGTCAAAAATCGACAAGTAAACAAGTCTGCAATAGCAGAGCACATAGTGGACTCAGGACCCAATCACTGGATTGAATTACATAAACATCAAGTTATATGTAATGAAAGGCATATATAATAATGGTTCGGGAAGCGATTGAAATTAAGAGATATCCTAATTTCAATCGTGAAGACGGTTTCAGACTCTCTGCCTCGTGGAATCCAGTTATAGACCAGTTTCTCAATGCGTCATGGACACGATTAGTGTTGTGTGTCGTCCGAGTGTGCAGATGGACATTTCTATTTCGGAAAAACAAGTGAGGGTAGTTGCAAAAAATGCTGCCCCCGCTTCGTAGAGGCGGTAGCTCCAGTACTCCAGTCATCCCGTGACCACGACAGAGTGTAAACCTGTCGAAACGTCGGGAAAAATAGGTAAATAAACGCGATAAACACCCGTAAATATTTATAATAATGTGTTCCGATCGCGTAAGTTTAAAAAACTTTATTCATAACTTAGCTTTCCTTTACCCAAACGTTTTTCAAGTCCTGGGGCTCTAGACAAATACGTCTTGCTTAGTGTTTCTTTATGTGAATGTGGAATGATCAAATTGTGTGGAAATAACAGCAGCAGTCATGCTTCAGTCACATGACTTATCACAATCTAAAAAAAAAATATTACAGCAAAAACAGAGTAAATCCTTATGACTATAGCAGTACCTAGTTTAATAGTAGGGCAATAAAAACACACATGCTTTGCAGATATATTATTCTACTTATTATTATTATTATTTATTATTATTATCAGCCCACACTACCCCACTGCTGGGCAAAGGCCTCTCCCTATTCTTTCCATTCATCCCTCTCCCGCGCTAAGATTGTCCAGTTGGCGCAGAATTTGGTGAAGTCGTCCCTCCACCTGTATCCCGGTTAAAATGATCTTGGCATAATAACACTTCAGACTTAGGACAGACATCAAAATATTTTAAAAACTAAATTAACCTAGTGTCATATCCATACAATTTGATTTTTCCGCGAGAAACCTCTAGTATCAACCTCTAGCCCCTTTAGTATCAACCAACTATTCAGCAGTCACGTCACAAGCCATTTCCATACAATTTAATTCGTCTAGACGGTTTAGGCCCTCTATGACCAAACGTTTCATTTTGATATGACTTCTTCTTTAATTTTTCTTTTTCAGACTAGTTCTGCAATTGTCCTTTTCTGCGTGCGTTACTTTCTTATACGAATATTGTCTTTCTAAGTACCGTAATGTAATAATAAAACTGATTGATTTTATATTGGTAATTTTTTTTTCTATAGTATCCTGGATTTGTTAGCACAGTATAAACCAGGAGTGTAAAAATCCAAGAGAAGTAATATAAAAAATATAGATTAAACTTAAAGTGATTATATTTTTTAAGCAGTTATAAAGTTCTAGTACCATTTTTATAAATTAACTATACATACATGGCTGTGAACAAGTTATTCTGTACGAATGAGGTACCAAATTGATGTTCTAGGCTAGATCAAGCTTTTTTCAGGTTTTTTGATATATTTGGACTTTATTTTAAATCGAAATGACCCCAAAACAAAAATTTTCAACTCAATTGAACATCGAAAAGAAAGTATCAATATAAAAGAGTAAATCAAAGAACAAAACAAATGAGTATAAAACAAAATAAACGAATGCTAAGGTTTCGGCAGTACTTATTCGATAATGGCGAGGATCGGTTTCCGTTTTCGACCATCTTTGTAGGGAAAAGTTAGGTATTGCCGCTATTACGACGTAATTTACATTCGCACACTTCTGCTGTCCATGAAAGCTATGGGTACAATAACTGTATGTATTCTCCTGTTGAC
The DNA here is from genome assembly GCA_948098915.1 of Lampropteryx suffumata. Taxonomy (NCBI): domain Eukaryota; kingdom Metazoa; phylum Arthropoda; class Insecta; order Lepidoptera; family Geometridae; genus Lampropteryx; species Lampropteryx suffumata. The sequence continues at coordinate 2,087,791 of OX402551.1, forward strand.
TCTCGTTCCTAATAGATCAATTTTATTAAGCAACCTTATACCAGGTTATCCTTGAATTGTTTTTTTTTTTTTTTTTTGTTATTTTAGTGCACAATATTGATCATTATGCTAATTAATATTACAATCTAGCCAAATAAGCTAATGAGTAATTTTGTTTTGACATAGTTATAAAATAAATTATACCTAAGAAAGTATCCAATAGCACTTTTCTTACAGTCTCTACTTAATGGAAGACATTTTTTTCTTGTGTTTTTATGTAGTTACTTAGCACTTCACTATTGTTAAACTACATCTATGTTCATCGTACAAATGTTTGTCCTTAAAAAGAATCGAACTCAAGCCTACAAAGCTGAAAATTTTGCTATTCTTTGAATCACGTGCCTTTTACCCTGCCCCGCGTGTATTTTATATTGGACATGAGAGGGCGGCTCCTTTCAGTAGACGGAACTTCCGGGTCGCACTAGTTCCGGTGTTTTTTAACAGAGATTAATTGGACGTACCTGCACCACAGCCCGACATAAAGATAACTAGAAAATGTAGTTACCTTTCCTTACAATTTTGTATATTATCATTTTATCAAAACCTAAGCATCACGAGAATCAAAGTCCTAACTCTATGACTGACCATAAATCAACCGCTGGTCGTACAAACTCGAAGTTTGAAAGGATTGTTCTTTACAAAACAAAAATAAATTTCTAAATTTTGATAAGATAGTGATAGACAAAAGCAGAAAATAAAATATGTAAATAAAATTAAGCTCTAAATTCCTTTGCGTTCGAAATTTTTTAGGGACAACTGTAAAGAAAATATTCTGACAATACTAATGACACAACTAATAGAATATAATGAACAATATTAAGTCTGTCCTGACACTGAGAGACGTTGTTATCAGAATACTTTGAAGATTCTGGACTTAGTTATTTTCTGGATTTGTTGGAATAGCGTCCAATAACGAAACAGTAATTGTAACCTCTATCATACAAAATTGTTATAATCCGATTTCATCAAAAAATAAGTAATCACCCTTTTTCACATTGTCTGGGCGTATTGAGGGCTGGTAATCAATGAAACCATCATCATCTTGACTGGACTCTCAGCCCAGTTGGCAGTAACCCTGCCTTCTGCGATGTAGATTGAGGGTTCGATTCTCTCTCAGAACCAACATTTGTGTATTTATAAAGTATCACAAGTATGTATTTAAAAATATATAAGTATTCTATCAGTCATCTGGCCACCATAATACAAGCTATGCTTAGTTTGGGGCTAGATGGTGTTGTGAGTATTACCATTATTTATTTATCTGCCCCAAGCCCCCAAGTGTCGTCGCTATAACATGTTTCTTTCTTCCATTTCCCTCTATCAGCCATCATCTCAGGACACACCTTGCTTACTCATTGCTATCATAAAATTCATCCTATCAAATTATATTAGGTAAATCCAATCATTAGGTGACCTCTTGCTGTTTCTGCGTACCTAGTACTTGTTACTATACAAGCAAGAGCATTAAAGAGTAATCTCCCATATGTAATAAAAAGTCATTTCTCATCTCCCATCTCCCATCTCCCATGTCCCATCTCCCATCTCCCATCTCCCATCTCCCATCTCCCATCTCCCATCTCCCATCTCCCATCTCCCATCTCCCATCTCCCATCTCCCATCTCCCATCTCCCATCTCCCATCTCCCATCTCCCATCTCCCATCTCCCATCTCCCATCTCCCATCTCCCATCTCCCATCTCCCATCTCCCATCTCCCATCTCCCATCTCCCATCTCCCATCTCCCATCTCCCATCTCCCATCTCCCATCTCCCATCTCCCATCTCCCATATCCCATCTCCCATTTCCCACCTCCTAATGATGGGGATTAATATTCCTTTGTTTCTATTCGACTCTTAAGAAATAGTGCGATTGACGAGTTTATCATTAAATAGTATAAAACAAAGTCGCTTCCCGCTGTCTGTCTGTCCCTATGTATGCTTAGATCTTTGAAACTAAACAACGGATGTTGATGCTGTTTTTTTTAATACACTCGTGAGCAAAAAAATCGACTCAAGACAAAAAACTCAAGCAAAAAATCTGAAGCTTTCATTCTATTTCTGATTTAACATCTCAAAGCTGTTAGTTTTAGCTTTCAAATAAGTGGTCTACGTTGTTATTATTATTATTTTTTGTAATTAAAAAATATTGAATGAGAAGTCTTAAGCAATGAAAAGAGCAATGATAATTAACAGTAAAGAAAATTCCAGCTTAAATTCGTCAAAATATTAATTTAATTGAAATTATCTTATCAATATTTAGTGTTGCCCCCCCTGGCCCTAATAACAGCTTCCAATCGCTTCTTCATGGATCGAATAAGTTTCTTTACTCGATTTTGTTCGATGCTATCCCAGTCTTCAATGAGCGCCGCTTTGAGGTCCGATTTCGTGGCTGGTGCTAGATTTCTAGCCCGAACATTTATTTTAAGTTCATCCCTCAAATGCTCGATAGGATTTAAGTCCATAGCGGCAATTTCGACCTCCTGTAAATACTGCCGGACGGAACCTGCAGTATGTGGACGGGCATTGTCGTGCATTAAGATGAAGTTTTCGCCGATAAAACCGGCGTAGGAAACGACGTGATCCCCTAAAATCTCTTCGATGTATCTTTCTCCAGGTCTTCTGTAGACTCGTCCTCTTCTATCGCTACCATGCACGCACACTCTGCTTTCATCTGAGAAGAGAACGGAGCTCCATTGTTCGTCAGTCCAATCAACATGTTCTCTGGCAAATCGAAGGCGGCCGGGGTTAATTTGGGGCCAGTAGCTGGCCTTTTTGGCTCAAGGCTAGCTGCCTTAAGTCATCTTCTGACTGTCCAGCCACTCACAGCCACTCCTCGCGTTTCTCTGAGCTCTTGTTGGACTTGAACGCCAGTGAGTGCCCGATTTCTCAGCGATGTGCTGACAATGAATCGGTCATCTCTCTCCGATGTGCACTTTTTTCTTCCGGAACCGCGTCTTCGATTAAAGTTACCAGTAACGACGGTAAACTCTGGAAACAGCAGACTGACTCAAGTTCAGCACACGTGCCACTTCACGCTGTCTCTGGCCGCAATTGACGGTCGCAATAGACTGACCGCTTTAGCAGCTTCTTTACTTGTTGTGTCCATTTTCAGGTAGAATTCTTATTTGTTGATAACGGAGATGTGTATCGTTGACGTTTGACGGCTAACTGATAAGGGTGGGTCAGGTAGATAACCTTTTATATGGGTCTGTAACTCTTAATTAGTACTATTGTAAACAAGCGTAAAAAGGGTGGTTACTGATCACAACATATTGTTGGGTTGTGTTAGCAAGAAACATTACAATATCTTATATCATTTTAAAGCTAAGACTAACAGCTTTAAGATGTTAAAATCAGAAATAAGAAGGAAAGCTTCAGATTTTTTTTGCTAGAGCTTGCGTCTTCAGTCGATTTTTTTGCTCACGAGTGTAGATAGAGTGATTCAAGAGGAAGGTTTATATGTATAATACATGTATAATATAGTGGAGAAACACTGATAATTTTAGAGGTTAGGGTATATTGATTCAACGTTTTAGAACCACTGAGCTATAGCAACGCGTGGCCGGGTCAGCTAGATATAATTCTACTGTACGTGTGTATGCACTGAACTCGTCCTAAACGGCTGGACCGATTTGAATAATTTTTTTTTAATGCGTTTGTGTGGCGCCCTGGATGGTTTAGATTCACAAAACAGCCCGGCAGATGGCGCTGCAGTCGGTACAGTTCGATTATTTTTTTCTTTTTAAAACGCACGGACGAAGTCGCGAACGGGACAGCTAGTAAATAATAAACAAATGTCAAACACCAGAGGAATTAGCAGATGCTGGTTTCTTTAGCAGATGTGTTTTTATTGTGGTCATGGTATAATATAAGGATTGGGACGTTTCCCAATCGGGATTATCATTCGCTGATGATGATCCTTGCCAGGAACATCTACGATGGCTTGATGGCTACGATTTGAAATTAAATAAGGAAAGGAATGACTTCTGAGAAATAAAACAGAACATTCTTGAACAAAAAGTAATAAATATTTTATTTTATAACTAGTTGCTGCCCGCGGCTTTGCGCGCGTGGTACCTACATAAAAAGTAGCATATGTACTTCTCCCAAGGTCCCATCTATCTCTTTACCAAAATTCATCAAAATCGGTTCAGGCGTGAAAACGTAACAAACAGACAGACAGAGTTACTTCTCGCATTTATAATATTAGTAGGAATGGTGCACACCGCGCTCGCCGACCGCTCTGATATCTTCTAAGATATCCATTTTAATGAAATGCTGTTAAGAGCAGTTTTGATCTACTTGAAATATACAACGTATGTAATGTATATGTAATTGGATAAGGAATAATACTGTGTTGTATAAAATAGCTTGTTATATAACACATATTTTTTTTGTATTAGGTAAAAGATAAAAATGGTTACTGTAGGGTTGTGGTGCTCCTTAGGAGATAAATATATACCATCGCGGATTTTATATCGATGTTTTTAAGATATGCAATTCCGTAGTACATAAATTTAATCTATCTCGTAAGGTTTACCAGCGTTCGATTAATTATTTTCGTTAATTCATTTTAAGCTTAAAGAAGATTTAAGCGCACAAAGTATGTTTGTTACGACATCACATTACAAATCTTTGAATTTTTCGACTTTTCTGTACTATAATATGTATGTATTATACATATAAACCTTTCTTTTGAATCACTCCATCTATTACTTAAAACTGCATTAAAATCCGATGAATAGTTTAAAAGATCTAAGCGAACAGACAGCGGAAGCGACTTCATTTTATACTATGTAAAGATTCCACGGAAAATTATCACAGCTAGTAAGGTTTTTACTAGATTTGAGTAACAGCCTGATTTGTTAACCGTAAAATAGACAAACATTTTTTGCTGTGATTTTTTTCCGTTGAATTAGTGGGATCTTAATAATTCAACCTTCACAGTTAAGCCTTCACTGTGCGTGGTCACATGCACTAGGCCAATTTATTATTCAATACAATCACAAAGGTTATTTTGAATCGATTTAGGTAAATTTATCTTAGGTAAATTTAGATGCCAATTTATCCTAACCTTAGTCCAAAAAATATTTAAAAAACTTTTTATGTACGTGGCGTTTGTATGAACTTAGACCCCGAAAGAAGCGTTACATTTTAAGGGTCTTATAAATTATACTTATTAACTAATAAGATATGTAATAAATTATAATTATCTTATAAATTATACTTATTAACTAATAAAAAATAACTTATAAACATATCTTATGTCGCTTTAGCCGTGGTGGTTCCGTCATAGAATAGGACCCCTCCATCTCCTCCCGTGGTTGTCGAAAAGCCAACTAAGGGAACACACACCGGGGGATTGGGCAGCAGCATCCTCCGAGTACTTAACACTAACTTTGGGATCAACAATCCGCCTACCAAGCACGACTATAGCAAAACCCCCGAAAAATTAGTTCCCGGCGGTCCACCTTCAATTTGCTGACGATATAGTCATCATGGCAGAATCACTGGAAAACCTAGGCACAATGCTCAGCGACCTCTAAATCGTCCCCTAACAGGTGGGTTTTAAAATGAATTTGAGTAAGACGGTTCAACTAGGCAAGTCCAACTTCGGCAGAGGTCGGTCGACGAATCCAATTAGAAACTGATAACCGTTGAGGAATAAAACTTCTCGAATGGCGACCAAGGACAGAAAAACGAAGCAAAGAATGACCCCCCACCCGATGGACTGATGAAATTGAAAAGATCGCGGGAAGTCGGTAGAGAGGGCTCAAATCGTTCTTCCTGGAAATCAATTTGGGAGGCCTTTGTTTAGCAGTGGACTTCTAAGGGCTGATATGATGATAATGATGTCGCTTAAAAATCTGTCGACATCTTTATTCATTTACATTAGAATGACAATAACAGGACATACTTTAGCCCCACTTTAGCTAATTAAGCGATTATGACATAGATGGAAAGCCTTTAGTTACAGCAGAAGGTTACAGGTTTGATTCCTGCCGCGGGACAAATGCTTGTGATCTTCAAATATTTGTCTCGGGTAGGGTGTTTCTATGTATAATATGTTTTTTTTTTTCATAAATGGGTTTATTGAATAGGACTATTTGAGGGAGACAAGGGTAAGTTCATTTTAAATAAAAGTGTGTCAAGCTGTTTATATGACTCTATTCATCACGAGAATCAACTGTTTGCTTTGTTGCACGCGCGGGGAATCCCGACGGGGAATTGCGGAGAATGTCGGGGAGTTATGGGGAATTTAGGTGAGTAATGATGATGTTCCGTGAGTAATGGTTATAGCTCTGTAATGGATCGAATGTTTTTAAGATATTGAGGGTCGTTTACTGCAAATAGCTTTAGAAATGTATTTAGGCTAAAAACGTTTTGCAACAAAATGAAGTGAAATAAATATATATAGCTTGTGATAAGTCACCTGACGTAAGCGCTCGTGTCATTTCCATAAATTTAAATCTTTCAGACAGATGCAATTCTTCGTTTGTCATTTCAAATAACACCTTCTTTTTTTTTTTGGTCATATTTCGAAGCAAACTTAACGCTCTTATATTATTTATTTTACTCGAGTTATTTCCGTTTTATTAGTATTTAGTGTGTTTATTTATATAGAGCTAGAGTTATTCACTCGGATCTGAATAATTGGAATAAAAGCTTTGTGTTTCTTTGTGAATCGAGCAAAAATATTCTGTAGTTATTTATATGAAAGGCACCATTTTATATAAAATAATAAATGACGACCGACAAGATACGACTTTGTCACATACAATAAACTATATACTTGACACTGGAAAAATTGACATAAGCTCTAGTTACCCGGACGTTTGAGTGGATAAAACACATGCCATTAACGAAGAAGCAGAAGAACGCTTTCCTAAATTAATTAGTTTTAATCGTGTTATATCATGTTTATTAAGTAAACTTACTTTGTGACGATATTATAACAATAAAAAAGACTCGGCAACATTGGGAAAAATTGTCATCAAGACAGGAAGAAGAAGAAGGCGTAAACGACAACAGAAAGTGGATCTTGCTATCTTTTTGTGATGATTTTGAAACAGTTGAACATACTGGTGAGTACATACGTGCATACAGTAGGAATAATATGTATAAATGATCTAATCTATAAATGATCTAAAATGATTTTTCCACTGATTTGCCTGAGCCGAGCGGATGAGTATAAATAGGCGCAACAAGCAGCGAACGGGTTTCTGGCGTGGTCCTCGATAGACGTCTGTCTTTCAGAACACACGCCACGATAGTCCGAAACCGCGCTAAATTCATCTTACTCCGACTAAATTCTCTCATAAACAAGCAGAGTAATATGTCGCTTAGAAGTAAGGTGACACTTTACAAAACTTGTATAAGACCCATCATGACCTACGCTTCCGTAGCGTTCGCTCATTCCAACTCAATAAAGACCCTTCAGGTAGTCCAAAACCGTTTCATGCGCAGAGCCACTGGTTCACCATGGTATGTGCAAAACGTTGACCTACATCGAGACTTAGATCTCGAAACTATAGCCGAGTTCATGAAGCGCGCCTCCTGGCGGCATTATGACTCGGCTCCTCACCATCCGAACCCACTCGTCTCCACGATCCCTGATTATCCGATTGATCCACCGATTAAACGTTCCCTCCGTAGACCAAGACACGTTCTTGGTGATCCCGATGACCTGATCACCGCCGCTAACGTGGCGGCGACCCAGTCATCCAGTTCAGACAGAGTAAACACTCCACAGATACACCGACCTCGTTGGCGAGGTCGAAGACGTCTCTCCGTTCCCGCCCTAGTTTGGCCGTCGCCCCAGGCAACAGCACAAGCCGAGGACCGTACCTAAGTGGTGTAAACGCATGGGGCGTTTGTTGCCAAAAAAACTAAATATTTTTAGGTCGAGCGCCATCAGCGCTCGCCAAAAGTCCGTGTAACGCTGTCAGCCAACCTAACAGCATCAGTCCAGTCTGAAAAAAGAACGGGTTTCATTTAGTGCTTGGCTTTCGGATGCGACGGGCGTTACTTTGTACAAAAAATTGTTATGATGTTAAACAGGCTTATCTATTAATAGGTTTGTAATATATTGTTGTCGGGTTATAGTGTTGTTTTTTTCTTATTTTATTCTGAGTAATGTATTTACAGAAAAAGTACATAAGTAGTATAACAGTCATGTAATACCCATATCACAAGCTCTGGTTACCTTAGGGCTATATGACGCTGTGTGAAATGTCTGGCATGATTTATTTATTTATAATACTAAAATACTTATATTGATAAGAATTTTTTTTAGTATCATAAATAAATAAATTATTTCAGTGAATTCGGCTTTTCTTATTTTCGAAGGCGTTATTTCGTGAAGCAGTTATCTAACTTATAAGTAATGATATCAATATTTTCAAGTATTTTTATTTAATCTTATCTATTTCCAAAATAAATGAAGACCTCTGAGGCGTAGTGGGCCAAGGCGCGGATGAGACGCAGAAGGTTAGGGGACGAGACAAATGTTTGCATGATCTGCAAGTATTTGTCTCGGGTCTAGGTGTTTCTATGTATAATATATGTATGTATTTACAAATAACTATATATCAGTCACATTGTACCTACCCATAATACAAGCTCTGCTTACTTTGAGGCCAGATGATGCTGTAGGAAATGTCCGTCATTATTGATTAGCGGCCCGTATTTTAAAACAAAACTCAGATGTAAAACAAAGATTACACTTTCTGATGTTCTCCTTAGTTCTCGATTGCCGATCGATTGATTTGACTTTAAATTTTTTTATGGAGTACGGCCTTTATTGGACCTTTTTATAAACAAAGTTTTGTGCATACGCCCGACACGGCCTTCGGCTATTTGAGAGCTAAAAACGTCACTAACAATATAATATCAATCTGTTAGTTTCAAAGTGAAACGAACCTAGTTTTATAAAAGAAATCATAGGCTTTGGATTATCATCATTATACAATAAAAAAGGCAAGTTGGTATCCAGGTTCAATCTTACTTTCTCTAAGCGATCAGTGGTAACTGGTATATAAGTAATTTTTTTTGTACATCTTTATTGTTCATTTTAGTTTCTATTTGAACTAGTTGACCGAGATGGTCAGAGTGAATATTACTAATTATATTTTTACTTATTATGTTTACATTGGTAAAGATATTATCTGTGCATTTGGATAAGGTGTAAATATCTGCTGCTGGAAACTGTTGACACATTGTCACCAGTTTTCAGTTTTCTTTGTTTTCATGGCAACTGAGCAAATTATATAAATTGGTCAACCGAGTGTCTGCCCACGCATAGTGAAGGTTTCCCAAGTCAGTAAGAATAATATTGACTAGTGGTAAATTCAATTTCAAACTCAAGTATTTCGGTATAAACGTGGGATTTCAGTTGGGGTTTTAGTGTTTAAATGAGGCGAATTTACTACGCACCATCGCCGAACGATTGGGTTTGTGAGACCATGGTAGGTATCCCGGTCACGTATTACGGTGTAAAATTACATATCGAGTTTGCGAGTCTGTCTGTCTGTGACTGTTGTGTTTGTCTGTGAGTTTGCAGTCTATGAGCAAAGAAAATTTCGAATCTTTGTGATTTGAAGTTGTCTCGAAATAAATAGGCCAAAAACCGTTTAGCTTGACTATGACTTCAGTTTTACTTAAGTTTTGCACATGCGGATACAGCAATAATTATTTATAAAAATTAAAAAGAAAATCAACTTAATTTATATAAAAATAAGCAATTCTGTTTACTTGGATGACATATTTATTCCAGCTATTTTGATTTTAATCATATTAAAATTAAAACAAATAATGGAATCATAAATGATGGTGTTATGAGGTAACAAACATTTAAAAAAAACATTATTGAATTGAGAACCTCCTCCATTTGATGAAATCGGTTAAAAAATACACCAATCGCCACAAAATCAGGGCTGGACCGTAAAATACAAAGGGATATCATAACTTTTATCATAACGATATTTTCAAAATCTAGCTAAATACTCGCGATTTCTCATTCATCTATGTATAATTTACAATACAACTTACAAACAATACAAAACAATTTAAGTACAATATTATAACAACAAAAACTTAATTAGACAAAGAGGCTTAACACGAGCCTGGACTAGATAATCCTGTGTTTCAAAGGAGAGAGCTTATATCGTTTCTAAAAAATAACTTACTTATATATTATAATATTAAGAACAGTTATTAGGGCAACACGATAGACTCTGCTTTTTATCTATTAGTAATTATTTAATTACAACTAGTAGAATTAGAGGACATAGTTTTAAATATAGAATAACTAGGTCAGTTTTTTTATTATTTGTACCCATATTTTAAGCTTCTTAAATATAAATTAATGTTGATAATTTGCCAAAATAATAGAGTTAAAATTAGAAAACTTAATCATTAAACTTAACCAATCCTAAAAAACTAAACAAATACAAATAAATATTACTTCAACACAAACAAAAATTTTTCACTTCTCATAAAAAATGGTTATACATAATATAGATCAACTATTTTACTAAGTGAACAGATCCTATATTAATATAACCTCGAGTGCAGTCTGTGTCTGGATGTCCCATCCAGAACTGATTAACCTGGATGGGAGGCACTTCCGTTCTTCGGAGCGCACGTTCTGCTGTTGGTCCCGGCGTTTCAAAAGTGGTGAGGCTATGACTGAGACCTTATTATTCTCTCTATCAACAGAGTTGGCTACTCACTGGCGTAAAAAGCAGTTATATTATAGCCATTTTCTTTTTATTTAATATCAAAAGCTATTAGAGAGTTGCCGACAATTAATTTAAGAAAAAACTAAATGAATAATCTATGGTTGCCATGTTGACCATTATTATGTAAGAATCTTATACCTAACACACTTCGAGCAAATAAATTGATTTCATTTCATTTCATTTGACTCTTGTTAATGTGTAGTAAAAGAAGTAGGTCAAAAGTCAAAAGTCAAAAGATGATTTATTCAATACAATCACAAGGATCACTTTGAAACGTTCATACTAGGTGAATTTAGGTGCCAATTCATCCTAACCCAAGCTCGAGAAGAATTGGCAAGAAACTCGTCTTGGTCCTAGCGCTTTTTTATATGATCCATCTTATAACTACCTTAACTACGAAATACTAATACAAGAGAGTTTATACATTTCAAATGTGTCGGTTAACTGTCTGACGGCAGAATGACATGAGGCCATGCATTCTTATCAATAATATAGTCATCTATATTATAAAAAGCTTTCTTCAAAAGGCTACCTTTAATGTATGCTTTAAATTAAAAGGGATTAAAAGTGTATCTTATACCCACATATTAGCTAATGTTTAAATCTGTTGCCATCGTTATTGAAATTAAAAAGATAAAGACAGACCATAATTAAACACCAAGCTCGGCAAATACGTGGTTATAAGATAGAAGGGATGTTTATTACATATTAGCTTCTGTCCCATACTTTGTAAATATAGCTACATATATGTAGTCTAAGGCCATACCTAAGATTATCCATCTCTTTACTAAATTTCATCAAGATCCGTTCAGCTGTTTAGGCGTGGAAAGGTAACAAATAACCAGACATATAGACAGACAGACGAACAAACAAAGACATATTTGAAATTATAATATTGACTGGCCTATCAGCTCCGTAGTAGCTCTGGCTTCGGCGCTGTAGGCTGGGGGCTCGCTACCCTCCCAGGACAAGGATTTGTGTAATAATTGTTTTAAAGAATCATAAATATTAAAAAATATATTTGTATTCTTACAGTCATCATAATACAAGCTATGCTTAGTTTGGGGCTAGATTGTCTTATGTGCATTATCCAATTACTATTCATTTACATAGATTTATGAGTATTTTAATGTTTTAGGTTCACATAACAACAATCAAACACTAAACATGTTACAGTAGGAGGAAACCATATGATTCTTTTTCTCATCTGCATTACGCTTTGCTTTCAATATTCCGCAGAAACGATGATATTGGGGGCTGATGTTTTATTCATCGGAAGGTCAAGCGAAACGTACTATGAGAACACAATACGCTTCGGTTACGTGTGGAATGTGGGTTGTATTTTTTGCGTTCAGTATGTTAGTTTTGAACGCTAGTCTTTCGTTTGCGGAATTTACTGAATTATTCATTGTTGAACTCGAACTGTAGTTCTGAATTTGATAGGTACATATTATGCATCTGATAGATGCATGTCGCTCTCAGACAAATAACTGACAGATTTGAAATGTGAAAACTACTGTAATCTAGTATTCGTTTTTCGTAGTTAATCTAGTTATAAGATGACTCGTGCAAAAAAGCTCTAGGTAGTCCTAGAGCTAGAGAACTGGCAAGAAACTCGTCCTAGTGGACGAGTTTCTTGCCAGTTTTTCTCGGACTTGGGTAAGGAGGTATCGGCACCTAAATTGACCTAGTATGTATGTTTCAATGTGATCATTGTGATTGTATTGAATAAAAATATTGTTGACTTAGACTTTCACTTTATCTAATGCTGCAATAGATCTTCTCTCTTGAGATCTTTTTGAGTAACTTAACGTTGTTCATCGCAGTTTGGCGGGATTAAAAAATAAAACGGTTATTCGCCAAAATCTACAACTAAGAGTTAAAAAAGAATGTGAATGAAAAGTTGCGCTGTACCGTACCTATGTAAGTACTTTTTTCACATTCATGGTTATTTCACGGTCATATTTCATATTTCATTTCACTATTTGTCCGATTGAGGTCCAATATTCCGTCATAAACTATGAAAGCATCGAAAACTCCTTTAACGAAAAGATCAATCATATTAAAGGACTGGCCTCTCAATTCTGTTAGTAGCAGCTCTGCCTTTTGCGCTGTAGATTGAGGCTTCGATTCCAGCACAAACATTTGTCTTATGAATATAATAAATAAATATGTATATGATGAATATGATGAATAAAATAATGCTGGACATAGCTTGTATTATGGTGACTAGATGACTGATTGAATACTTATTGTTGTTGTTGTTGTTTTTAGCCCGTACTGTCCCACTGCTGGGCAAAGGCCTCCCCTCGAGTTTTCCATTGCTTTCTGTCTAACGCCATTGTCTGCCACCGACAGTCGCTAAAAGTGTCTAGCTCGTCACGCCAACGTTTGCGTGGTCTACCGCGCCGTCTCACTGTCTCAGGGCTCCACTCAGTGGTAGCTTTGGCCCACAGTTCGTCCGGCATGCGGCAGACGTGCCCTGCCCAGTACCACTTCAGTTTCGCAGCTTTTTCAGCCACGTCGAGGACTTTTGTTTTGGAGCGAATGGTAGCATTTTTGATTCGGTCAGTTAGTTTAATGCCGAGGATGCTTCGCTCCATTGCCCTTTGACAATACTTATATATTTTTAAATACATACTTATGATATTTTATAACACCCAGACGCAGAACAAACATCTATGTTTTTCACACAAATGTTTATCCTGGGAGGGATTCAAACCCTCAACCTACAGTGCAGGAGGTAGAGCTACTACCAACTGAGCTGACAGGATAGTCATAAGTGTGTTATAGTTCATAGTCATTTATTCATAACAGAAAAAGTTACAGGTCAAACAAATCTAAACAAATCGAGACAATACTTAATTAAATATAATAATTATTAACATTTTAAAATATGATGGTGGACAATTAAATGGGAAAATTATTGCAATATATATAATAAACAATATTTAATTTAATAGGTACTTTTACATTTTGCATCAATAAAATCATTATAATCATAAATTGTTTGATCGATTAGCCACTTCCTAAGTCGGTACTTAAAAGATAGCGTCGAGGGAGCGTCAGTAATGCTAGTCGGAATACGGTTGTATACTTCTGGTTCTATTACATGTATCAACTTCGATGTTTTGGCGAGTCGTCGTGGGAGCGCTCTTAACCTGTTCGCATGCCTTGTATCATATCTGTTACCGTCGCAGTTTTTTGCGTATTTATCTAAGTTATTTCTTACATATATCGCAGCCTGAAGTATGACAAGGGAAGGTTCGGTCAAAATACCTTATAAGGTATCATAAGTATGTATTTAAACGTATATATGTATTCTAGCAGTCACCTGGTCATAACACAAGTTAGATCGTATTGTGTGCATTGTCAACCATTATTTTTATTTATTTATTTATTTATAAACATAACTTTGTTTGTATTTGCAAAACAATTTTAAATCTGGATAATTAACATTTAAAGATTCTGGGGTTTTTTTACCTTTTAATGTGAAACCTTGCTTCTTGCCAAATTTCTTTCGATCAACATAGTTGACATAGATTAGCTTGATTTTTTACAGATCCAGGAGACAGTACACTGTTGAAATCAGTGTAGATCTCTGCTATATATCTTTGTACACGTAGAACATATTAAAAAGCCCGATTTCGTTATTTCGTGCCATACCAAACATTTTGAACCACCTCAACTTGTACATTTCTAGAGATTTCATTTATGGCGTCCGATAATGAAGATAATGGTTTGTAGTCAGATTGAAAGAAGTGATTACCTGCTATGCCATTGTCATATGGCTTTAAATCCGACACTATGACGATTAACATGAACAGCAGAATATCACGTGGCAAAAGTTCTGCCTTCGAACACCTTCGAAGCAGTCTTTCTCATGAGAGTTCAAAGCCGGCACTTTACTATCTGAGTAGTTTAGTATTCCGCGCTGATGCTTCAAAGCAACAAAACTCATTTGGCACGCCCTCACAGCGAATAAAACGGCACACTCGTATTTATAACTTCTACACTTTTGAGACTAGGTGCTGCATTTAGATATAGTACAGTACTGTGCGCTAGTTATCGCTTGTAAGTTAAAATTTTATCACACAAGGTACAAAACGAATTGAATTACAACTCGTTTTAAAATAGAAGGTGATCTAATAATCGGGTTTTCAATGAGCAGAGTTATGTTACTGAAGTAATCTGTATATAGTTCTTCTTCGTCAGTGATCAGCTCTGGTGACGGAATTAATAGGTCCTCCAAGATCATGACGAAATAAAGTTAGGAATGACAGAATCAGTACTACTATTCTGAATATACATAATATGCAAACAAAAACGATAATTATAGATGTGTCATGCCATATGGCATCATTCTCTGGGGACCACGAGAGTCTTTGAGAGAAAATTTCAAAGAAATTAATATTCTCACAATAGCTTCACAATATATATATGAAAATGTATTATAAACTCATAAAAATAGATATGGATTTCAGCAAATTGTGATCTTCATAGAATCAATACTAGGAATAGAAATAAATTATACATCCTAAATTATTAATAAGAAAAGTACAAAATCACATGGGAAACACGATACGCTGCTATAATAAGATCCCTGAAAATGCACCTAAGCTACCAATACATAAATTTAAAGCATACATAAAGGGTAGTCTTGTGAAGAAAGCGAACTTTTAATGACTATATTGTTGATATAAAAGCATGGCCTCATGTTGCTCTGCCCTCTGACAGTTAACTGACAGATTTCCCTTGTATACATGGGGCACACTAAAAGTTTTGCACTTCTAGCTAATCGGAACTATTTGAATTTCGAATGTAATATTTTTTTAAACTTTGCAACCTGCGTAGTAATAAAAAAAAAAACAATTGGCGGGAAATAATTTGTCAATTGTTTTTTATCACACATCAAAGTTCTACGTACGCAACGAAAATGGAATTAAGTCGAAAAGATTTTAGAGCGATGATTTTTTATGATTTTAAAAGTTCTCTCTCTCCGCAAGACTGTGCCGCTCGTCTTCAAAATGCTTTTAGGAGAGTGAATGCTTTTGCACCTTGTTTGAGCACCGTGAGGCGTTGCTTTGCTGAATTTGAGAGAGGTCGAGTTTCTTTACATGACGAATTTCGTGAAGGGCGACCTTCAACTGCCGTCAACGAAAATAATGTGGCTACTGTTAAGCGGCTAATTGAAGAAAACCCGCGGACTACCTATGAGACAATTCGAGGACTATTGGGGATTGGTATGAGCCAAATCCAGAAAATTTTACACGAAGAATTGAAAGTTCGGAAACTTTGTTGTCGTTGGATCCCTCATGAACTGACAGCGGATTAGAAGCGGGCTCGCGTGAAATGGTGCTCACAGATGCTACTGAAGTATGACCACGGACATTCTAATGCTGTTTATGACATTGTCACAGGAGACGAAACGTGGATGAATTGTTTTTTTTCGGGTTTGAAAATGAGAACAGGCCAACAAAAGTGAGGCAGGCGAGAAACGTTGGTAAAAAAATGATCGCGTTTTTTTTCTTAGCTACGGGTCCCATCTGTACAATTCCACTTGAAGATCAAAAGAGTGTTAATGGCGAGTGGTATTCTACCATTTGTTTACCCAGGGTGTTAGAAAAAGTTCGCGAAAGACGACCCAAAAGCCGCATTCTCCTACATCATGACAACGCTTCTTCACACACGGCCAACAAAACAAAGTCATTTTTAGCTTCCGAAAAAGTACAACTCGTCACCCATCCTGCGCATAGCCCTGACCTAGCACCCTGTGATATCTGCATTTTCCCCAAAATCATAGATTTGATGAGAGGTTTCACTTTTACCAACTCCGAAGAGGCAGTGATAGCGTTCAATCAGCACGTAGAAAACATGCCTTCAGATCTGTGGTCCTCCTGTTTTAAAAAATGGTTCGATCGCATGAAAAAATGTTTAAAATGTAAAGGAGAGTATTTTGAAAAGCAATAAACATAATATTTTGGTTTTACACATGTTGTTTTTTTAAGTTACGCAAAACTTATAGTGTGACCTACGTATAAACTACTGTTATCTTATATTAGTTTTTCGCAATTAAACTACTTATAAAAAGGATCATAAAAAAAGCGCTAGGACCAAGGCGAGTTTTTTGTAAATTTTTCTCGGACTTGGGTTAGCAGGTATTGGTAATTTCACCTAGTAAGGCGTTTCAAAGTGTTCATTGTGATTGTATTGAATAAAAACTTTTGAATTTGAATTCAAGTACTATTGCTATACGTTTTGAGAAAATACATGTTTTACTAACAGGTAATATTTTCGACTGTTTCGATTCATTTAGCTGAAGAGAAGGCCGAGTTAAAACCCTGGTCCGCCCGCTCGAACTTCGCGATTTGCATTGTGAGCCACGTACATATGACTAAATGATTATGTTTGCATGGCTAGTAACTTGTCCAGTGTGAAGTGATAAGACGTTCACGTTGCGTTTACATACTATTTCCTCTGCTTTGAGAGCTGAAGACTACGCCGCTAGCATCCTACTTTTAGATCTAAGTTTCGTCTTGCTTTGTTCTCTATTTCAACGACTACATAACATCCGTGTGTGTTCTGGTAATACTTTATTACAAAAGCACCTGGAGCCTTTTTGATGAAACTAGCAGTTGGCAGCAGTTTCAAGGTCATTGAATTATTCGAAATGTCGATCGTAAAATTATTCATATTTGGAGTAATTAAAGTGTTTATATTCTAAACCTAAGGTAGACAGCATCTACTGGTTCAAGGAAATGCATAGGAAAGATCAAATGGTTATAAAAAAACGGAGCATACGTTAGCATAGCACCTATTCAAAAGTAGCCAAAATTTTGAGCTGAATGATCCCAAAATCAGCTTTACAGCTGAATTTCGTGACTGAATACTTTACGTGCTTTTATTTCAGTGATGCTTAAACGCTAAAGTGTATAATATGTGATATGTTGTCAAAGAATTATAGCCAGTGGAAATGGATACACTTTTGGTGGAACATTCACCATCAAAAGCCGACCATTGACTGAAGTTCACCATAGAGTATATTTAATGTAAGTAATTGACACTGGAAGATGGAGTGAATAATTACGTTTTAAAAACTAAATACAAACCAACTTCATTGAATGATATTTGAGCATATAATACATTTTAGTGGAAAGTAGATGTATTTTGTTTAATATAATAATATGGTTAGGCCAAATAAACGCACCGCTCCAATGAGACAGCGAGGTATCGAAGTACACGAAAACATCATCGATGTATAAAATTTTTAGATTTTCGTTGATTTTTCAGATCGACCGATTTTGATAAAATTTAAATGGAGCACCTGTGAAGTATACCCTTTCAAACAAAAAACAGAATTTTCCAAATCGGTTCAGGCGTTTTCGAGTACCCAATCGGTAAACATACATAAAAAAAAAAAAGATTCCGACGAATTGAAGACCTCCTCCTTTTTGATTAAGTCGGTTAAAAAGTTCTGCAATAATGCCCCGGAATGCAATATGTTCGCGAGAAAGACCAAAGCGTCGATGGCGCGACGATTTTATGGCTGTCGCCGGTGTTACTTGGACACGTCTAACTCAGCAGATAATTTACTGGAAAGAGTTGAGGAGGCCTTTGCCTAGAAATGGGCAACCCCAATATAAAGAATAAATACAAATAAACGCTATAATATGACTTGATGAAAATGTGTGTAAACGTAAAAAAAAAAATGTATTTAATTGTATAAATGGCAACTTTAGCAACGGGAATCTTTCACCATTTGTAGACTTGATAGATGCTATAAAAAAGGAAACCAGAGACCAAGATTTAATGGTCTGTAAAAATTATATAATATTCTGTTCAGTTGGTCGGGTGATTGGTCAGTATCAATCACTTATATACTTAGTTATATAAGTGATTGATTTAATTTAATAATTTAATTATTAATTTAATTTAATGATTGTATATAATCACTTATATACTTAGTTATATAAGTGATTGATTGCGTCCAATTTTGTCAATACCGCTCCAACGTAATTATAAGTGATGCCCGCTGGTGGTCTGGTCTTCAGCTCGTCTCGTTTTCTATCGTATGCATACAGACTACTCGGTAAAGATTTCATATTTGTCTGTAACAGATTCACGCCTTTTTATTGCGAGCCCTATGCCCCTATTATTAAGCTTGGCGTTTCCACTCCTGCAGCGGCAATGGTCCCAGAAGTGCATTCAGCCCATTTGCATCGGCACTCCGCTTCAGACGCACTCGCCGGCCGTTTGTCACGCGCCACGCAGAATTGTAAAATATTACGCGAAATTTTAATCTGCCGGGACCCGATACAATTCACCATCCGTTCTGGTTAAGAGAGATGTATTTGAGGTGCGTGATAGTGCTTGGCGTTTGTAGATGGCCGTTATAGACGAATTTAGGATGTGGTCGGAATAAATATTCTACTTTATGTCGTTTTAGGAATAAGATTCACATTTGAGCAGGATCGTTTTCAACGTGCGGTAGGTGCCTAGTAAAATAGGCTGGAGCAAAGTTACGACTGAGTTGTTTTGTTACAAACTTCAATCGTAGCATGTGTATAATTTTGGGATTTTTTATCTTATTACCTCTGGCTTGAGTCGTTCGTCAACTCGCACTGAAAAACTCGTACCACGTGGTACCAGTTGACGAATTGCAAAAATAATATTATTTTCGTTGTGCAACTCGTACCATTTTTATTTAGTACAGTCACAGACAAATATGGTAGTAAAGTAAATGTATAAAACGCCAGATATGTTATCTATCTACATACGTAATCACAAAAATCAGACTTAACTTTACTACTATCATAAACTATCAATACCATAACATAATATATGACATGCAATTATGGATCTAGCCTAATAAAGTAAGATCCATAATTGCATGTTATATAAGCAAATAACAATAAAATCAGTCTTTACTTCACTACTTTTTTATAATTGCAATGTAAATAACAACAAAATTAATCTTATCTCACGAAAAAGATTGCTATAAATAAAATACATGAATTGTTCTAAACTATCAACGATTCCACGCATACAAGTATGTAAGTCGACAGAAATTACTCTTAAATTTGTAACATCTAAGTGTACGCTTTCTAAATATTCATAAATATCCATTGTTTCTTTTTTTCTGATAAATTTTAAAGCCCTTTCTAACCAATGTTTCGTAATAATTTATTTCTTTTTGCATTTTTTAATCATTGAATTTAATTACTTTTGCTTCCTTTGGAGATCGGCACATAATGTAAAGCCAACCGTCTCCAGTTGAAATTTTCGGTAAATGCACTAAAACGGAACAACGTCGAATATGTTTTTTTATTAGTTTCGATTTAGTGATTTTCAATTCTTTACTTTCCTCCATAAGCACTTTACAAGGTGCTTATGGAAGAAATGGAGGAAAATAACAACCATTCATAGGAGTCCTTGGAAATACATTTTTATTATAGCTTGCATACTGCTTTTTCAAAATCTAATATAAAAGACATTGGATTCTATTTTGGAACTAAATTAATTTTGGGATTAAATTAACCGCAGCATTATTTCGTAAGTTAGTCTTTTTTTGTTTGGTAGAAGTGCAAATAAAATGGGTACTATATTATTATGTGTTTTAGAACTACGATAAAAGTCATATACCATGGTAAATATCCCTATAAAACTATGATAGTATTTAGAAGTTTTTATAATAAAATATTAGCACATTAAGGTGTATTTTGTACATTTTGTAGCTATTTTAGAAATTTTGTAAACAGACCATATAAATATACCTTTAAATAATATCTAATGAAAAGAAACGAAATGCACTTACCAAAACAGTCCAATATTTGTAAACCGCATCCAAATCCAATGTATACTGGCACACGCAGGATTATAAAAGTTTTGAAAACACGAGGTACATGTTGAAGAGCACCTTACTAGACACAAGTGTAAAGCAAAGTAATTTTTTTTTTAAATCTTTTTAGGTATTGATATTGCTGATACTTACTCGCTGTCACACAAAAGAGGTCTAAAAACTGTTTAAAATTAAATAAAAGGCAGTAATCCATTGAAGTTATCTGGCATTGTTCTAAAAACTGTTTTGTTGACTAAACTTTGTTGCCGCTGCCATTGTTTATGTGTTAAACCAAAGAGACACTTAAGCTTATCTGTTAAACCGAAGGATTATAAATCTTACGTTTGACATGTGGTAACAGTTTTTTATTTCCAGCATTCTGGGCTAGCTTTGATGATAACCAATAGTAACCTATTCTATTCTATTAGAAGTTGCAAACAATGTTTTTGAGTTTGTCAATAAAAACACACGACTGGGATTTGAATGATGGTTCACCTTCTTAGCTGAGTGTCCCTTGACGAATAAACTCAATACAAAAAAAAGTGGTACGAGTTGCACAACGAAAATATTATTATTTTTGCAATTCGTCAACTGATACCACGTGGTACGAGTTTGTCGGTGACGAACGACTAGATTACGAAAGGAATGCTTCAATTCTAGAACATATGAATTAAACTACCTATGTTTAGAGACAATATTGTTGCATGGAATTGAACTATCTGAAAAGTTATAAAACTTCAAAAGTATGTATTTTTCCAAAGTATTGTTTTTCTAGTAATACTCAATAGTTATTATTTTATAAGCTGCTTTATTGTTTTTGCAATAAGAATCCACTGGAAACATTTTATTTTACAACTACCTCCTGACATTTTCAAGGATGTGCGTATATATAAATCTAAAGAGAGGCCTACCACAGATACATATGGGTTAGACAGCTGTGAGCCGTGAAAAAGTTAAGTAACTTACTTAACTTAGATTTTGTTTAAGTTTTACGGGTGTTATATAACGTCTTCGTTTCCAAAGAAACCAGGGATTAACCACACAATGCCCGTTGCAACAAAGACCAGATTAACGGAGTTGCCAGTCATATTACTCCATTCGCCGCCATCAGCGGAAACTTAATATCCTCAGATATCGAGGGTCTATTGTCACTGGCCCGTCATACAGCAGATATTACTTGCATCCCGGAGATTAACGCATTCACTCACGACCAGTGTAATTAGATCTCTCATTAGACGGGTAATCTCCACAGTGGTTTGATCCCACGAACATAAGCGAGGCGTAATAATTATTGGGCTATTGTTTGAGTGAGAACTATGTAGACATGTAGGTATATTAGTGGAGACATTACAAGCAGAACTCAAATTTGAATTATATGGCTATTAATTTTCACTCAAAACGGTACTAGATCAACCAGATCTGTATTTTCATGCAACTGTGCCGAAATATCGGGAAGCTGAAAAACTTATATATCACGGTAAATATCCCGTTTTAAGTAAAAATTATGTTCAAAACCATTATAGTTTTATAGAAGTTATATATGGCTATTACTCTATTACCAAAAACAAATTAACTAAGTAATAATGAATAAATAAATCCGGATATTTCAGACAGCATCATTTGGCCCCAAAGTAAGCAGAGTTTGTGTTATGGGTATGACTGATATACTACTTAAGTACTTAAAAAAAAAAAACTAAATAGCATCTTTTTGCGAATAACATCTAAAAAAAAATTAGCATAGTGTTTTCGGATTCATGGCGTATTTAAAATATAAAAATGTTTCCACAAAAGTTCGTGGATATGATGAGTGTATTTAATCTTTTATAATGAGCTTTATCAAAGAAAACTAAGAACAAACTTTATCAAAAACACCCTCAGGTTATAATCTTACTGAAAGTATCTTTAAAAAGATGCTCTGAAAAACGAGCCATATTATCGCACCATTCAGCACTTCCCAAACATTAGCATGTTTTATGTGATGACATCCGGATGGGAACTCACGCGATGTGCTGATGACACTCTACAGAAACCTGCCTTTTAGTTTAATGGCCGCGATGCTGAAGTGTGCTAATGTGTAGTACACTGTGAAATGCAGTAGTCGCCATCAGCAGATTAAATTCATTAGCATTTTAACCAAGTCTAGAGACTCTATCGCGTTTAAAAATATGAAAACTTCGCAACCTTTGCACGTAAAAATATAATTTACCTAAGTGAAGTTATGAAAGGAACTATCTCGGCAAGATCTTCGTTAGTAAAGTCGCTGGGACGTGTTTTAATACAAGGAAATGTGAGGCTGAACCGCATCTTTTCATTGCAGGATTGTGGAAGTCAAGCGGCGCGCGGTGGGATCTAAAATGCTCTACCAAGAATGCTTTGACTAGTGCAGGCGCATGTCGATGATATGTATCTATATCTAGAATATGCTACATAACGTTTTCCAAATTAAGTTTTAAAAATATTACAGGACGTTGTGTTTCATTATACGTCATCTCATAATTCATAATTCATTTATTGTGGAACATAGGTAAATTA
This sequence comes from Lampropteryx suffumata, assembly GCA_948098915.1. NCBI lineage: Eukaryota > Metazoa > Arthropoda > Insecta > Lepidoptera > Geometridae > Lampropteryx > Lampropteryx suffumata. The sequence continues at coordinate 2,110,940 of OX402551.1, forward strand.
CAGATTTTATTAATTGCTAAGTTCGCGATGGTACCATTTTGTAAATGGTGTACAATATTTTCTAACAAAGTGAGACGTTTATATAAAAAAAACAAGATAACACAATAATAATTCAATAACAATTCAATATAAACGTCACTTAGAAATATTAGTTAATAAAATTATGTCATATTTAACCTTCATCAAATAGGAGGAGGTTCTCAATTCGTCGGAATCTGTTTTTTTATGTATGTTCACCAATTACTTAAAGACGCCTGAACCGATTTCTAAAATTTTTTTTGTTTTTTTTCCACCTGGTCCCATTTAAATTTATTGAAATCGGTCGAGTGGTTTTTAGAAAACCAACAAAAATCTTAAAATTGTATACATCGATGATATTCTCGTTACCTGCAGTGCAGAGCAGTGCGTTTAATTCAGATACTTTATAAAAACATTTAGCTTCTCGAAGGTAATATATGAAAATCAGTCAGTCTTAGAAATATTATCGTAGAGCATCAATAAAATTACCCTTTTGATGTTCTGCAACACACATGTCGAACATGTCAACTTCTGTCCAATGTTAAAATAGTTTAAATAATGCCATCCATTTTCGTAAAAAAAATGTTATCAATATATCAGTACAATAGGGTTGCGGTTTTATTTTAAGTGTAAAAATACTTGTTTTAGAAACCGCCGCTCTTCTATATCCATTACATAGAGTTACAGAAAGGCACGTATATAAAACTAAAATAAAGTAAGTACTTAATGTATCTAGTTAATAAAAAATAAAAATAAAAACGAATGTTCCAATGTTTTACATAAATTTGTAAAACCAGATATAATCCGATTTACATTTTTAGTTACACTTAATTGAAGAGTACTTAATAAAAAGATTTTAAAAAAATATGAACAAGTATGATAGTTTCATAAGTTCCACAACAGGACAAGCAGACGTACCGTTCAATACCATCCATACCTTGTCAGTCTACCACCCTAACGAACAAAGCGCTTTGCTTCCACATTTATAATGCGTACAGCCAAGGATTGGAATGCTTTGCCGTCGTCTGTCTCTCCTGAAAACTACAATCTAGGTCTCTTCAAGTCTCGAGTAAATAGGTGTCCTGCGTGCCCCATCGTCGGCCACATCGTCGCTTAACATCAGGCAAGACCGTGGACAAAAGCAGGTTTATCGAAGATAAAAAAAAAAAAAAAGTATTTTTCGTAACCTTGGCAACTAATAGACATAAACGCCTCGTGTACAATATAATCCTACTTAATATTATAAATTTGAATGTAAGTTTGTTTGTTACGCTTTCACGCGAAAACTACTTAACCGATCATCATGAAACTTTGTACACATATTCTTTGAGGTATTAGAAGTAACAAAGATACTTTTTATGAAAATAAAAAAAAAAACATTTTTACGAAAGATATTTATATGGCAAAACAACGTTTGCCGGGTCAGCTAGTTGTAAAATAAAATAAGGAAAGACAATGAGTGATGGATCTAATCTTAAGTAGTGCTTAGTTAGTGTTCAAGTTAAGAGGTATTTAAGTAAGGCCGTAACTAACTTTAAGTTTTATGTTGTTATCATTATGTACCACTATCATGTATACGTGTGATTATACGAGTACGTGTGTGCTGGTGTATCAAATACATGTATTATCTATCTATTTGTTTATCAACTCAGATTAAGACTCTTACTAGAAATTTTCATTTCGTATGACTATTGGGTATCCCCAAAAAATTTAAAAATAAATTTATTAATCGACCAGTTTTATAAATTAATTTATCCGTGTATTTATACCGAAAATACCAAACGATAACCTTGGCTATCGGTAATTTATCACCAGCATCAATCAGTATCCAGTAAATATCTAGTGACACCATAAGAAGAAGAAATAGCATCCAGAAACTGACGACCGCATAAAGATGACAAACATGTGCAACGGTGAACGACTGGCCAGCTCCAACTATCACGCGTGTGAATTCGTCTACGATAAATACAACAGAACAATGTTTTAGTTTAGTGTATATTCGTTAAGTATGTTAAATTTAGTGTATGTTAGTTTAGTGTATATTCCTTTAATAAATAAAGAGTGCGAACAGTGAACTCGAGCGGCAACGAGCGGACCGCGGATCAAACTCACCCTGATGAAGATTCTCTAGATGAATCGAAACAGTGTCGGTGCCTCCATCGACTAAATAATACGTGAGTAAAGCCCGTGTTTATCAAAATGTATTCCTAATAAAGGTTATAATAAAGTGAAAAATCACTAGTTGCAACCCTTACAAAACTGAGCTATGCCTATTTATAATATTAAACTATAAACATAGATTTTCAAAGAATATTCCCAGCTAGATCAAAGACTTAGGTTAATAAAATGAATATTTAAAAAGCTTACTTTTCTCCCCTTAATATATTAGTTTGTAAGACCCTCACTAAAACCTAAAAAATAATAAAAGAGCAAACTCATCTCCGAGCGGGATGCTGCACGCCACTCGAGTCAGACGCGGACTTCCTTCGATAAAATAGGAATACAATTTGTATGTAGAAATTGTTTTGTATCCGCTCTGTGGCCGCGTCTTTATTTCCTGCTCTGGAGTGGATTTTATATAAAGCACAATGAATAATATGAAAAAAAGTAGTGAGTTCTGTTTGATGCAAGTTCATCCAAGTAAACATATCTTCCTAACCTATTTATGTCGTCAAGCAGTAATTCTCACTCCTGTAATTCGTTTTAAGACTAATTTATTAATGTAGTCTTTATCCTAATATATGTAATACTATTTAACAAATTTAATAATAAGTAACTAAGCAGATAAGTATATACCGTATACATTTATCAATTTAAATCCACAGCAGCATAATAAAATTGTTATCAGAAAGACGAAAAGGCGAAGAATTGGCAAGCGACGTTTTCAAAACAAATTATTTTTCACACTGTTAGGTATATGAACCAAGAAACTAGTAGGTAGGTACAATAATTCATACGAAATCTACCAATAAAAACTATTTCCTTCAACTAAAGAAAACCAGTAGGGTGTAATTAACGGCAGGTAGTTAACAATTTTTCAAACAACTTCACAACAAGGTGTTAAACTTTGCCAATATCGACTTCGGCCGAAATTGGCGACAAATCGTACGAAAGTAAAAAGTGCGAAACAGCCGTAACTCGTGTTCTACCGGCGAGTGTTTGTAAGCGGCCTCTGGACAACAAAATAGGTACGACTTTGTGGGGCCACAGAATTAGAGGCCACATTAGGCGTACTTTGGTGATGCATCAGCAATGATTCATTGTTGCACATAGGCTGGCCTTTCAGCTTAGTTGGTAGTAGCTCTGCCTTCTGTGCTGTAGTTTGAGGGTTTAATTCCTTCCCAGGATAAACATTTGTGTGATGCACATAAATTTTTGTATTAATAGTTCAATAAATAAATATTGGTGGACAATGCTTGTATTATGGTGACCAGATAACTGATAATAATACTTTTAAATTTTCAAAACCTTACGATACTTTATAACACCCAGACACAGATCAAACCAAACCTGTGTTCATCACACAAATGTTATAAACATAAACAAAAAGTATTAATATTAAATATGTTGTGATAACTCTGCTGAAATAAGAATCCGTTTTTGAAAAAATATCTAGTAAAGCTACTTCAAACATATAATGTACCTAATGCTCAGTGCTCATGTCAATAACGGAGAAGGTACTGAGCACCGTAAGGTCTGGCGAGTGTAAACCCTGTCCAGTTACATTTACGAGAGTAAAAAAATGCACAGAAAAATCATCCTATAACGCGGCTTTAGAGGTTTCTCCCTAGCGTACTATCTACGTTCGCACTTTCCCTGCAGCATGCATGAATAACGTTCCGTTATCACCATCCGCACAGTATAAATCAGTAACTCGACGCGGTGTCGTGTGCACCCTAATGTCTTCCTCGAGTGTAATCTCCCTGACCATTGTTGGGGCTGAATGGACACTTGCCTTCAGTTTACCACCACCTATATAGTGGGCTAGGTGCCACTGATATGTCCGATTGAGTTGGCGTTTAATCTGTACTGTCTGAACAGGCTATGGCGACGACAAGCGCACAACCAAACTGGTTGGGAAGGTTAGGGTTTAGTGAGATTATTTTTGGCCGTTTTACAGAGTAAATATAGTGTTTTATTGTTATTTTTTTTTATTGTGTAAAATTTCGGGTTTTATTTGTAATTTTAGTGATTTTATTCAAATAAAGCTAGAGTTATTGATTCGGGTGTGAATAATTGCAATGAAAGTTATATGTTTCTTTGTGATTCGAGTAAAAATAACCTAATTCAATTTTTATAAAATAACAAACGACAAACGACTTCAAACGACTTTGTGACGTCTTACTACTTTTTATTCATCTTCTTCTCTTTCTATGATGTCATGTCGACCACTTTGCCAGTGTCAAGTGATTGTTTCATAATATAGTTTTGTTTGTTTGGTAATAAGTCTTAGTCGATGGTCATGTGTCAATTCTAAACGTCATCGCGGAATGGCCGTCTAGAACTTTCACGGAATTCTTCGGCGTTTAAATCACATTGCACCATATTATACTAATAATTCAAGTGTCCATACTTGCGCTAAGAAGTCACACGAGCCGAAATCGTTTGAAGATAATCGTTGACATTCTACATTCACTAACAAATAGAAACATTCAAAATGAAAATCACCATTAATTATTACACTTTCATTATAAATTTAAAACCTTTAATTAAAATACGATGCGTCAGTGAAAATAAAGCTGGGTGTACATAAATATTACTATCGCCAACGTTCGGGATTCGCGCGTGTGCACCCGACTAAATAATGTACGTGTTCAGCCACTGACCTTTTGTTATCACACCGTATATTAATGTTATTCGAGTGTAACATTTTGGCTGCGCAATTTATAATGAAATATGCACTAAACTACTCATTTGACGTCCCATCTATTATGTTTTAAAATATTTTCCTGCAGTCATATTTAGCTTCATAAAATCATTGGAGAAAAAACAACACTTACAGATATTAGCAAAATGCAAGCTGCCTAATCCCGTTTAATAACAATAATAATAATGATAATATATTTATTTCGGACAATTAGGTCCTTACATTAATTACACACACAATAGAAGGCTTAAAAAATACCCTAGCCAAAAATTATGCAATAGGTAAAAAAAATATATATAAAAAATAAAATTCAACATTTACGCCACCGAATCCATGATAAATTCTGTCATCATCATCTCCATTGTGGGCGCGATTCCCTTCTCCTTGCAACTATCCTTAAAGCACTCGGCAACTCGAAGGATTCTCCAGCAGTGGTCCTCCTGCGCGTCATGCTTCTTCTCGCATTCGTGGATGAGACTAACCATCTGCTGCGCTAGAATCTCACCTGGAAACAGTAGTCATAATCACCTGACATTTCGAAACGCTAGCTATTTCGCGTGAGATAAGGATGTCATCTGCGTGAGATATTCGTCTCCCTTACTGAGCAGTACAATCTGTCCTTGATATAAAATCAATGAATAAAAATAGCAACAGCTTTTATCAAAGTTTTGCTAAGAGGCCTAAACCATAATAAAAATTAAGTAATCATGTCATCCATACAATGCCTATGTAATATCGCTCTGCTGTATGTAGCTGCTCTCTCTTTGTCATGTTATTATTAAAATTTTGTAAACCACGCAGAAGATAAGCTTTAATAAAACCCTTAAAACTTAAAGGTGCATCGATAATGATTCAGTTGTTTCACTAGACTAACTTAGTTCGTAATATACGAACGATCTTATTTTGTATCTGAATTAGAGTCACCAAAATCTGAATTAGTGGAACAATGTGAAGTGACACTTCTTCAATTTCCTAAATTCACATGTTTAAGTTTATTTTAGACGCCATGTAATTTGGTGTTGAATAAAGTTGCGACAAATCCTAGGAAAATTTAATCAGTCCGAAACAAATAGAAAACCAAAGTCTGAAGTCCAGAACCAAAGTTAGTTTAAAGAAATTGAAGTCGTTTGTATTGTAGAAGAGTTAAGTTAGGCAGGCAATAGAATCACCAGTAATAATAGTTACAATCGCAGTGGCAGATTGTCAAAAATAAATTTAGAAGAAGTAACATTAAAATTAAAACCTACCATTGGGGAAAGACTCGATAAACGTATGAGTGTTATCATGATGCATCCTGGAAGAATCAGTGAGCAGGTTGAAGTGTCGGCTCATGCACTGGAGGGCACAGCCTAACTCGCGGTGTTCGAACTTGAAGTCATCGCTCCAAAAGTGGAAGAACTCTTCCATCTTTTCCTCGGTCAGCTGGCTCTGAGTTGAAATTATTTTTATGTGTTATACAAATTAATTTTCATTCAACTACGCAGTAATGTTATCATTAATCACTACAAAACCGATCACAAGGGACGTCTTTTTTTCTTAGAACCAAAACAGTGCAGTAATGTTGTATGAAATCTCATTATTGCACTGTTTTTCATTATTGCACTGTTGTTTACTTTTTATTTAGATATAAATTTACCACAGAGGTTTAATATTTCCCATTAAGTTTAATATAAAATGTTTGCATTAGATCAAAAAGATACTGGCTGAAAATAAAAATCAGCTGAATAAAACCGACTTGGTGAAAAAAAACAAATGACGCGCATTTTGTACCATTGTAAAAATTAGATAATTTATATTTTCAACACACTTGCTCATAAAGTGGCTCTATGGTCACCCCAATTAGGCACAGAATAACACCCATAATCAAACTGTGACTTTTTCATTGCTATAACTCACTAGTGAGTTATAGTTTTTTTTTTAATTTTATTGGTTGAGGTGCTTTTTTCTTAAAAAAGTTTTTATTCAAAAAAAAGATCGTGTTTAATAGAAAAAATAGATTAATTTAAATAGTTTTAAAATTATCAATTTATTTAAATTAATTATTATTGTGAGATAATTTAATTAAAATTATCTATTTATTTAAATAGATAATTTTAACTCGTACGTGTTTAATAAATAAAACTTTCACTCAAATATAAATTTTGTTTTCTCTGTAATAAAAGAAAACTTTAAATTCCCCATTTTGTACGAGACAGAATAGGCGCAAACCCTATGCGCGGAAAATAAAAAAAAACCCTAACTGCACATTTACTAATTGTTTCTCTAAATAAACTTTTTATCTACTAAATAAAATGAGTTTTTATTGTTATTTTATTCACATTTGTGTTGAAAAACGTCGTATGATACACGTGTGTATTGATGATTACCGTCCTCGGCTCTCTTAAGACCCTCACCTAACGGCTCGGGTCTCAATGGCGCCTCAGCGGTAATCACCAACATTACACACTAGTACCATAATGTACTATTAGCAAAAAAAGTTGGAAAAAATTGAAATATACAGCAATAGCGATGTGAATTCAGTCCAGAATTCACTCCAGAATGCATAAAAACAGCTGCAAATGAAATTATTAATAACCTTTTACCGCAAAAGTCGCGTGATAAATATTTAAAAGCTTACGAAAATTTAATTATCCACATAATTAAATTTTCGAATTAATTAATTAATTTTCGAACAAACGAAAGACGTGTAAAATCACTGTCCGAAAGTGTGTTTTTAACGTATTTCAGTGAGATGTCCAAAAAAATGAGACATTGTGGTCTATATATTCAATGTTAAAAAGCACAGTTAATACCAAGCACAACGTGGATATAAAAGAATACTCAAAATTAACATCGCTACTGAAGCGGCTATCAGATGGGTATATGAGTAAAAAGTCAAAAGTGCTCACAGCTCAGGATATAGAAACATTTTTGAATGAAGCATCTGACGATAAATATTTAGCAACAAAGGTAAGTTTTAAGTATATAATCTAGACGTTGACACATTACGACCGGTATAAACACTCTTTTGTGCAATTGTTTAACATTGCCGGCTAAGTTGTGTAACTACTTGCGACATCTTTGAAGTTATCCTAATTACCCGGCAATGTATTTCTACTCAACACTTGCCCTAAACAATGTATATACAGGTATATTAATATAATTATGCCTATAAACGACGACGTTACACACAATTTATAATGCCTATAAATTGTGTGTAACGTCGAATTTGAATCTTTTTTACAGGTTGTTCTTATTTTCGGTATAAACGGTGCTTGCAGAAGCTCTGAATTAATGAATATCACAATTGAAAACATCGAAACCCACAACCAGATTTGATGCTGCTAATTAAACTTATGAACACGAAAACCAAGAAAGACCGTCAATTTGTAATACGCGACGATTTTTTAAATGTAGTGCAGAAATACATGGCGCTGCGTCCAAGCTAAACACAAATCGTTTTTTCTTAAATTACCAGAATGGTAAATGCTCAAAACAAGCCATCGGCAGAAACAAATTTGGAAAATTGCCTTATGAAATTGCCAGTTATCTGAAGCTACTAAACCCGGAAGCCTACACTGGGCATTGTTTCCGCCGAACGTCAGCAACGCTGCTAGCTGACTCCGGTGCTAATTTGACTACGCTCAAGCGTCATGGTGGGTGGAAATCGGACCAAGTAGCAGAAGGTTACATAGAGGATTCGGTACAAAACAAAAGTAAAATTACTCAAAACATAACGGAATCAATTCATTTGCATCGATCAACATCACCACGTCCGTCTACTTCTCATGGAAATGATTTGAAATTGAGCCCGCGTCTACCTGTATCGTCTGATTCTGATGATAATAATTATTATTCACAAATAAACCACACAAATACAAGAATCAATGTTCCAAGTAAAAGTGCAAATTTTACTTTTAATAACTGCACATTTAATAATTGTATGTTTTAAATGTTGATGAGAAATGAAAAGATGAATTAAACTTTGTTTTTAATAACTTGATTTTTATTTTGAGTAAATATTTTGCATTTTATCACGGCTGTTACTTAGATTGGTAGTTGAAAGAAAAGTAAATTACGCACCTCGCTAAAGAGAGTAATTAATGCACTCGTGTTAATTTACCAACAAAACACTCGTGCATTAATGACTCACTTTGTGCTCGGTGCAACAATCTACTATATCTCAATAGTATGTTTATTTATAGATATTTTGCGTATCATCATTAATAACATCTGAATGTAACAACATAAATGCAATAAACATTTTTGATCATCAACTAGTCCACTATTGAACGTAAAACTCTCTCAAGGTCTGCCACTCAGTCCGATCTCATACATCTTGCATACATCTTGTGAAGACATGAAAAGCAGTAATATTCAACAGTAAATATTTAAGATGTAGATACATACCTCTTCACGACATTTTTCCAATGCCTGTCCAAACCCAAGCGTAACATCCTTCATCACAGCGATATCTGCCTTGATGCCGTGCATCAGACACAGAAGTAATAACACCACCTTTTCGTTCATTGTGCTCTCCTGGCACTGACCGTATATCGTATCCGGCAATGGCTCGTCAGTTTCCGTTACGGTGTTATATGGCTTTATTTTAATCAGCAAGTGCGGATAATGCTAGGTTCTGTATTGAACTTGAAGGCTAGTATGATTGTTAGTTTTTTATTAGCTTAGTGGGCTTACATACTATATTGATGTGATTATTATCTTCAAAAACTGTGTTAGTACCAGATTATTTCTAAAAACATTTGCGTTTTAAGGCATTACTTATTAGTGGTTATTCTTTTGGACAGAGAACTAATAATTTACTAACAGATAAGGATTGTGAGTTTTACAAATTGCTATTCTAGCAAAACCTAGAAATATCTAAGGTACTAAGGTACTAATATACTAAGGTATATCTAAGAAAAACTTATTTATTTTATTATTTTATTTATATCTTATTTTATTTTAAGTCTTTTATTGCTGTTTTTAATTTTTAACTTTAATATTAGTTTTACCTTTTATATTTTGTTGCTCTTATACTTCTTTTAAAATAATAACTTAAGGTTATTTAAGGTATGAAGCTGTATACATTGCTGAAAGTGTTTGTGAACAATACCTTTTGACACTAGCGGAAGCAGTGATCTCTCGCGTCTACATACAAGTGCAAACTTAGTTAGAGCGAGGTACCCAGCAAAACTGGTCCAAGGGTCTTATCACAGAACTGTACATTGCGCTAACAGGAATAACTGTAAATTTATTTAAGACCTTTTTGAATAAATATTTTTATAATAAAAAAAAAAAAACTGATAATAGTGAGAAAGGCAATAATCAAAGTATAGAGTTACTATAAGTGGGCTATTTACGCTGCAGTGTCATTATGTAACTAATTGTACATTTTTCTGAGCAAATGGTGGGTGTCGTTATTCAACATCGTTTAGTAGATACCTCGTTTAATGAAATTATTAACCGTGGTAAGTATGGTTTAGGAAATTACATATTTCCGTTTTAGCGTTCTATGCTTGTGTGAGGTGATATTAGGTACTTATATGTTTACTTGCTGTCCAGTTCGCGATAGTGTCGGCGCGTTTAATAAAACGAAATATAAAAAAACACACATACATATATATATACACAGTATACATATAGCTCATGGAAAGCGTTCGGTGACGATGACGCGAGTTCCATAATTTTTGTTCACCCAAAAAGTGCTCTACGCGCCTAAAGTTGTTTTCACTTCAAAAAAAAATACTTATCTAATTGTAAATTAATAATAAATATATAAGTCGTATATCAGTCTTGTGGTTCGAAGTAAACTCCTTTTGTGCCAAGTGCACAAAAGGAGTCTCTGAGGCGCACGTTTCACCACACTGGTATGAAGTGACAGTGACAGTGTCGTACTCATAACACAAACTTATTGGGCCAGATGATGCTGTATAAAATGTTCGGCATTATTATAATAACTCGACGATACAATTCACAAGTTACTTAGTTTTCACTTCTATCGGCAATCCCCAAAGAATGTTTAGGGAATAATTTTGCATGAATTGTTTTATTAATCAGTAGAAAGTACTATCATCTAGGTATATGGTGATATACAATTTTCATTTATTGCGCTATCGTACACAATTATTGCAATTATTTTACATAAAAAAGTTCATACCTCAGAAAAATCAAAATCCATCCATAGCTTATGGGAAGCGTACGGAGACGATGACACGAGTTTCACGCTCTTTGTTCACCCAAAAATTACACATATAAAATATTTAGACACAGTATACATATACCTCATGGAAAGCGTTCAGTGACAATGACGCGAGTTCCATGATTTTTGTTCTCCCAAAAAGTGCTCAACGCGACTAAAGAAGTTTTCACTTCAAAAATCTCAGCTATAGTGACTTGCAATTCAACTGCGTTGTCACAGCGAATCCACCTTCAATCAATCACTCGAAAAGAGCACTCAGCATGTTCACGTTTAACTCATACATAAATGCAACGTCTCCCGGAAGACACCCAGTAGACTGTCGAACGAAGATTGATCGCTTGCCTACACATGCCGAATATGAAATTTAAAAGGTGCTAGTTCTCGCAACTTGTTCAAATGAAGGATAAGTACAAACCACGGGTCGTGAGTTTGAATCTTAATGCATTCATGGGCATTACATCTGTGTATAGGCGTGTTGCCTTCCAGCATTGAATTTGTCTTAAATTTTGATTTTCAACAACATATGCTTATTTTTCAAAACTAGACTGAAATAGCAACAAGTCTAATAAATATAATTGGGTTAACCTAGTTACATATTTATATTCACTAGGTTTGACATGGTTTGATATTTTTATTTTATTTTCAAACCATCTCGTAGGTAAGCTACTTTCGTAAGCACCCACCCTCAAGAACCCACAGGAATACGAATTCGCACCAACTTTGGATACAATATGGTTGTTTTTGTCGCGTTTCGAACTTTGCTTATTTACAAAGCTTTCACGCAACTTTCGCGAATTTTATTGCTGCAATAAAATCGTGGATTTTTCTTTCGTAAGCCAATTATACACGTAACGGTATTGCACAACTTTTGTTAAATTGCAAACTCTTTATCATTCGACCGAAAAATTACGTAAATTGTATTGGAAACTGCTATTTTGGTAACAGAGTTTAATTTGAAATGGCCGACTTATTTTTGCATAGCACAAAATTTTCGAATCAATCTGTCTTATTATAGAGTTTATTATATGAAGTACATAGCTCTACAATGTTGTAAGCACTCAAGTTGTATAAATTAAATTGCATTGTGGCTGAAAGAAAAAAATACTCCAATAGCTGAAATTCTTCTAAATAGTACTTTACAATGTTGTGAACGCCACGATATAAGATGAAGCACCCTGCTTACACAGTATACTGCTATTAAGGCTACGCTATTCACGAAGACGACTAGAGCAACAGACGCCAAAGCATTCCATTCCTTTGCACATAATAAATGAAGATTGGAAACGTTTGGTGCATTACGGTGGAATACCTGCCTCAAAGGGGCTTCTGGTCATCCGATAGAAACAGTGATTTAAAAAGAAATTTGAATAGAGATTCAACGGGAACAAAATAAGAAATAAACTTTAGTCTTGAAAAAACCAGCAGTCTTTTAAATAAGTTGGACTTTTTAGACGTACTTCCTGAGCACAACCAATTTTAATAGAATATAAAAGTTTTGCAAAGTTTTCCGCTACAGACACTGTACCAACTAGATTGTGTGCTTGTAGAATTCATGTCGTATTGCAATCGTAACCAACCAGATATATTACGACTGTTATATTTACAAAGATGCAACAATTTGATAATTCCAACAAAATAAATCCGATCGAAAAACATTTCGGTAAAATCGGTCGGTATCATTATTATTTTTTCTTCTTGTTGTTTTTGAGTAAGGTGCCTATATTTTGGCATGTGTTGAACATGTTATTTCTATCACCTCCAATGATGTACACCTGCGGTGGAAAAAGGAACTCATCGAATTTGTGTCCATGTGAAGAGCCGATTTGGAATGACACGGTGTTCACAAAAACAATGCAGACAAAATTCTCCGTAGTTTGCGACAGGGCGTGGATGATAAGTTTTTCTGAGAGCATGGTTTTCTTAGGCTCTCTGTTTGGTTCCTTCGTGTTTGGATTTTTGTCTGATAAGTAAGTTGGTAATATCACTATTAGTAGATAGTAAATAATGTAGTTACTTCAGCAGAGTGTATGCCTAAACCACTTGAAGAATGTATGATTTTGAATATGTTTTATTATATGCAACTACATATTATGTTGTAGGTACTCTTAGGTTCTTCAATTGAATTGACTGCGACTTTGTGACAATATTATAATAAAACAAAATAGTCGTCAAGACAGATGGCATTATAGGAAGAAGAAGTTGTAATATGTCAAAAAGTCATATATGTTGTCGTATATATTATTTGTTATTTCGATATATATTATTTTATATAAATAAATTATAATAAAATAAATAATGCCGGACATTTCACACAGCGTCATCCAGCCCCAAAAAAAGCAGCGCTTGGGTACCACATGACTGATATACTACTCGTATACTTTTTTTTTAAATACATACTTATTTTACATAAAAACACCCAACCCGAGACAAATACTTGCAGGTCATACAAACTTTTGTTCCGCCGCGGGAATGGAACCCGCAACCCTCTGCCCCGCTGCCGAGCTCTCTATAAATATAAAATGGATACCTTAAATAAAATAATTAATTTAAAATAATACGTATTATCTTGCTTTAAAAATAAAAAAACACAAAAAGAACTTTAAAAAGAAGTTAACTAATTTATTCAGACCCAATGAAAAAGCGGCATGCCGAAAAAAAACATGAGTGTGCAATTCACACGTGGTAGAAGTGAAACCTTCAAACAAGAAACGTAGGTACAATACATACACGTATACAAAACACCACGGTTGCCTTTTCTCAAGCTTTGTACTACGCATGCGCGTACAAACACGTAGTAAAAAACACGTATAATGCTTCCTATCTCATTTTCTCCCACGTTAAATCTTATGAATGAATGTGTCTATCTCTTTTTACTGTCGCTTTTTCGTGTCATCGACTTTCAAATCACAACGATGCTAAAGAACTTTTCACTTTAAAAACTATAACAACAAATTTTGTTCTAGATTCGGTCGTCTCATCATCTTCTCTCTATGTTCCTTGATTGTCGGCGTGTTTGGCTGTCTGGTCAGTGTAATGACCAACGTCACTGGATACATATGCATGCGCTTTATGGAAGGGTTTGGGCTTGGCGGTGCCATCATCAGCTCCTTCGTTCTTCTGGTTGAATACTGCTCAGCAAAACACCGTGAAACCATCACAGCGCTGTATCATATACCATTGAACATTGGCCATATTACACTGGCGGGGGTGTCGTATCTACTCAGGGATTGTGACACGTTTCAATTAGCTATCTCAATACCTGTGCTACTGTTCGTGTTCATGATTTGCTTAACGATGGAGTCACCGAAGTGGCTAATGGATAATGGCAAAATAGACAAAGCAGCGGTGGTTATGGGGAAGGTTTCGCGGTTGTAAGTAATCTATATCGCAGTTACATGTATATTAAGCTTTCTATAAAATTAATATTTATGTAATTGCAGCAATGGCAAGCCTAATGAAACCTTCAAAGCTGAAATAGAAGCATATCAAGCCGAACTCGCTAAAACCCCTCGGCGAAATGTTAACTTCTGGCAAATATTCAAGCATAAACAACTCACCATCAACATAGCTTGCATGGCTTTTATTTACTTCGCCTGTGGCATGGGGTATTACGGCGTCTCGCAATACATCGGCCGAATGAGCGGAGACGTCCACATCAACGTCGCTATCTCTGGAGCGCTCCTCATACCAGGAACTATTGCTGCTGTGTTCTTACTCAAGATCCTGAACAGGAGACCTTTTTTGATGGGTACCAGTATCATGTCAGGGTTGCTTATGCTTGTCGTTGTATTTATACCCTCCCATTTACTTTGGGTCCGAGTAGCGATTGCATGTATTTGCAACTGTTTTTTTTTTATGTCGTTTATCATTGTATTTTTGTATGGAGTCGAACTATTTCCAACATCCGTGAGGAATTCCGTGCTGGGTGTTCTATCTGTTTTGGCACGTTTTGGGCAAATAGTCGCTCCGCCTATAAACTCATTGCCCGAATATGCTTCAGGGTCAATATTTGCATTGTGTGCCTTGATTGGAGGTGCACTATGCTACCCATTACCGGAGACAAAGAATATAGAGTTACCATCTTCTCTAGAAGATTCTAAAGCTCTGCCTCGCAAAAGATTATCATTGACTGATTGATAACTGAATGATTAATGATTAATAAATATTTGGATAGTATTTCAAAGTGTTTTGTAATTCTGTATGTGGCATGATAGCTGACGATTAACCTAAAGTATTCAGTTTCTAGGGCTTATTGTTCTTGCTCGTTTTATTATCGATGTATTCTAGAAACCATTAAGTCCTAGCAAACTTTTATTTTGAACTAGTGAGAAAAGTAACTAAATAAATAATGCTGGACATCTAACACATACCTAACATAATACGAGTTTTGAAGTCAACAATGAACCCTTCTAGTTTCGTTACGTCGTCCGTCTGTCTGTCTGTCCGCCCCTAATCAGAGCTCTTGCTCGCAGACTATAAATTTAATTGTATTTTTGAAATTTTAAACTAATAAGTATACGTGGAGCTTCAAAGTTATGAAATAAAAACGTTTTTAGGGCCCTCTCCTACATGTAAAGTTCATATTTTTTTTATGTAGCAGTTATTCCATTGTTATATAGATTGTTAAAGATATAGAGGTTTTATGAATAGTTTCTAAATTAGATATTCGTTTGATAAATATTAAGCTTTAAAGTGAGCATTTTCGGTAGAGGTTCCAATGTCTAGGAGTTTTCAGAGGAGTGGTAGATTTTGAGTAATAGCCTTAATTGTAAACTTAAAAAACAAATCAAAGGCCCATATTTTTTATTGGTTTTTCTACTTAGATGGTACTGAATCGGCTTGGAACCTGACCACTAATCATTATTTTCCATACTCATTTTGGAAGCCTTCACTGTGCGTGGTAAGTAGCATGCGTTTAGCCAATTTATTTGAATGGAAGCGACACTTACGGTCTACATTCTAAAACATTTGGCTTGTACAATTCTATCTGAAAAAAGAGTCAAAGAGGCAACATTTTTAATCGATAGCACTCTATGGTTTATTTAGCATCATGACGAGCGCAATTGAGGTATATATACGGTAGGTATAGATTTTTTTTCTAGCCCACAGCAAAAGCAAAAATCGAAATGGCTTTAAAACGCTTGCTAGTTATAACATTTGTTTTTCCTTCTCTGTTGTTTTTGAGTTGCAGACATTAAAGCCAGTAGATTCGTTATAACCTTCCCAATGCTTCGCGTTTCGTCGCTAATGCGAAAGGGGAGGGGCGCCATCTATCATGGGTCAAGCAAGCTTCAGATAATTTAGAGAGACCCCGAGGTTAGCTAGAGATTATCTGTGCTGTAGACAAGTGAGAAGAACTTAAACTTCAGGGTAAGGTCATGGTGACAAAGTGAATGAAAATAACGTGCGAGGTCCACAAGATCCACCGCCTGAGAGACCGTCTTCCTATAAAGTATGTAATTCCATGTCCTTTTCACAAAAAGACAAGCAGACGTACAGCTCAGTACCGTCATTAACTTCAGTAATCACCTAATTCAGTCAGTATACCACCCTTATGAACAAAGCGCTTTGCTTCCATATTTATATTGCGTACAGCCAAGTATTGAAATACTTTGCCGTTGTTTGTCTTTCTTTTCAATTCAAGATTATATAGTATTAATATTCGTGTACTGTTTGCAAGTATTAAAAAAAGTTTTGGTTTTTTTATTTTTCGTGACATAAAGTTTGTGTCAAATGTTACATAAGATTCGTTTCATTTTAAATAATTAATGATAATTTACAATATGTTTATGACCGATAATTCTATTAACACCATGACAAAGAAATGCAATTCCTGATTTATTTAATTCTCTTTGACCAGAAAATGTAATTTATGTGATATGAATTTTTTATTATTGTCATTTCATTTTATAGTTGTTGTTTTGTTTTACCGTTTTATTTTTTCTTGATTTCCATTTTTGTTATTATTAGTATGACGTAAGTATTATTATTATGAATCAGTATCTATTTTTTATTTTTCCTTATTATTTTATAATTCTAAATTATTATATTTCTATTAATATTTTATTTTTTTAAGCTATAAACAACTGCACGTCCATAAAGGGTAGATTACATTGAATCTATACAGTTTGTAACATCGTTTTAGACATGCAATTATGCAATAAATATACTTTGACTTTGACTAAACTATTGGTGCAACAAGAAGTTATTGTGCCATAGGGCCGCCGGTAGGATTGCCCGCCACGCCAGTCTTAACGATATCATTCATCGGGCACTCACCAGCGTCAACGTACCAGCCGTTCTCGAACCCAACGGTCTGATACGTGATGATGGTAAGAGGCCTGATGGTATGACTCTTGTCCCTTGGGAGATGGGTAGGCCATTAGTGTGGGATGCTACTTGCGTAGACACCCTGGCCGCATCCCATCTGTCGGGGACATCCGTTAGGGCTGGTGTGGCGGCTGAATGTGCCGAGGACCTCAAAAACCGCAAATATGCTGGTTTGGATAAGGCCTACATATTTGAATCTTTTGGAGTCGAGACCCTGGGCCCGTGGGGAACAGGAGCCCACCGCGTATTCAAAATTATTTCACGGCTTCTGGTAGATACGTTGCATGACCCAAGAGCTGGCTCCTATCTGGCTCAGCGTATTAGCATTGCCATTCAACGTGGTAAAAAATATCAGGAACATGTCGGAAATGTTGATTACATATCAAACGGTTGTTTTGAAATTAATTAACCACATGTTCCCATTTTTTTGCAAATAGTGTACATGCCAAGTCTTAGCTTTATCTTTATAACCAAAATATAAATAGTCCATTAAAATGTTACATTTTTTAGGCCTTAGTGTGCATTTGTCAGAGGACGCAATTTTATTTTTTTAATGTGTAGGGGGGGTCAGTAGAAGCTTAAGTTCAAGTTTGTGGGGTCGGCACCCTTGTCCCCCGGCCGCCATCTTGGAAAAGGGGGTGCAAAGGGTTTTCGCGCTGTATCTCGTAAACTAGTTACCTTACAGAAAATTTAATCAAACATAAAATGTAGCAAATTAAATTTCCTACAATTTTATTTCTATTACTTTTTATCGTCAAGTGACCAACAAAAAAGTTATAAACAAAAATAAATGAAAATTTTGTTTGTTTGTTCTAGGTTTTACAGCGCTCCAAACTTAAACGGATTCTCGAATGCTCATAGGGATGCAATAAAAACTAAAAATTAGGCTTACTTTTCTATCTATATTTTTTTTATTCATACAATTTATTATGATCTTAACATTCCTATGCTATTATTGAACTATGTTTGACCCTTTTACCCACCACCTATGAGGTATAACATGGGCAAAGTCAAATTTATAAAAATTTAATGCATTTTTTAATGCATTTTTTGTCACTGTCTTAGCAAATCGTTTGTATCGCAGAGTGTCTAGAGTATCGTCTTTATTTCCGCCATATAAAAAGACGAAAAAACGTTCGCCAACAACACTGAGTAACGATGACTCGACTTTCTCACTCATAAATAATTTAGTTCCACTTGCTAACTCTGGATGCTTCTGCAAAATTTTTATAAATTTGACTTTGCCCATGTTATACCTCATAGGTGGTGGGTAAAAGGGTCAAACATAGTTCAATAATAGCATAGGAATGTTAAGATCATAATAAATTGTATGAATAAAAAAAATATAGATAGAAAAGTAAGCCTAATTTTTAGTTTTTATTGCATCCCTATGAGCATTCGAGAATCCGTTTAAGTTTGGAGCGCTGTAAAACCTAGAACAAACAAACAAAATTTTCATTTATTTTTGTTTATAACTTTTTTGTTGGTCACTTGACGATAAAAAGTAATAGAAATAAAATTGTAGGAAATTTAATTTGCTACATTTTATGTTTGATTAAATTTTCTGTAAGGTAACTAGTTTACGAGATACAGCGCGAAAACCCTTTGCACCCCCTTTTCCAAGATGGCGGCCGGGGGACAAGGGTGCCGACCCCACAAACTTGAACTTAAGCTTCTACTGACCCCCCCTACACATTAAAAAAATAAAATTGCGTCCTCTGACAAATGCATACCCAAATGTAACTTTTCAATGGACTAAAAGATAAAGCTTCCGAGCATTATTAGCTGTCTTCAGTCGTTTAATCCTTACTCCCTCACTCCCTTAAGTTTGTATGTATGTATACTCTTGTTACTCTTTCACGCAAAAACTACTGAATAGATTTAATAAGACTTTACAATAATATAGCTTATACATCAGAATAACACATAAGCTATAATTTATAAATATATTGTGTGAATTGTCCACACTAAGTTCACAAATAATTTCGTGCAATGAAAATTTTTTTTTTCTTTTATCTGCATAACAAAAAAAATAATATTGTGTAGTTAGCACATTACACTAGCAACTTTAAATAAAATAAAAATAAATCTTTAAGCCTCTTTTGAGAAAAACGTTGGTAAATTAATTGTTACCTAAAAATCCACAATTTCCGATCTAGACCATGTTTGTTTAGGTATTCCATAATCCATAGCAGATTTTGCTATAACCAGCTTTACAATCAACGGATATACTGTATTTCGCTTACCTAAGATTGTTCTTCATAATGTATGGATGAAGGATGATTGGCTATGGAGTAAATCTCAAATGGATTAACATATTATATACTTGTTTTGTCGGTCTCACAGACCAACACGCGGGTATAGGAGGGTTAAGCAAATTCTTGAACATACTAAACTATTTCATACTAGCTTCTGCCCGCGGCTCCGCATGCGTGGTACCTACATAAGATCCTTCCTCAAAATACATCTTATTTCTTTACCAAATTTCATCAAGATCCGTTCAGCTGTGAAATACGTGAAAAGGTAACAAATGCCGTGAGTGGAGTTCCTATCGTAGTATATTATTATTGATAAACGTATTATATTATTGATTAACAAATACATATTAATGAATTACTAGCGTCTGAGAGCAATTGAATGAAACGCAAAAATAACTAATGAATTGAATGATGTACAATAAAATGTTTATTTTCGCAATTCGAAAAATATATAATATTATTTATTTACGAAGATATTCTGTCCGGAGATGAAGAATCGTGTCGCCCTATGAATAACTGTACTAAAGAAAGGGTCGTGACGGAAATTCGTGAAAATTTTTACACCATTTTTAGCCTAGCCCCCATCCGTCAAGTCCGTACCGTGCGATAAAGAACTTCGTGCCAACAAACAGACACAGATGATCATACTCTTTCAAATTAATAATATTAGTATAGATATGACTAGTATGGCTTAACAAAGCGAGAGATTTTCAACTGTCGTTAATGTGAAAATGTAAATTGTGCCTTATCAATATAGTTACAATTTCACGCATGTTTCTTTGCAATAGCATAAATAAAATTAACCATCCAAAGCAGAAGTTTTGTAGGCAAACTCTCACAATCTAGACAAACAGCAATGTTTCAGCCGAATTCGGAAAATCTACTTTTGACCCTTTCGTCCACGTTCGTTTCATAACTAGTTATATATCAGGATTGTTTTTTACTGTTTCATAACCAGTTATTAAACAAGACTTTTTTTCCACTTTTATAACGAGAACCTCTTAGTCATGTATGGTCTCCTGGTAGTTTTCGTAATAATTAATATTTCTTGCCATAATGCGTAGTGGCACTTCTGGCGCTCGCTTTGCTCGCTCTTCTTGCGTGTTGTTTTCTATACTCTAACATAGCCTTACTAACTGGTTTCGATCTAATTTAACTTTTTCTCCTGACTCAACTCTGTCCGGTCGCTAATTTGTCCAGTGTACCAGGAGACCATACATGACTTAGAGGTTCTCGTTATAAAAATAGAAAAAGTCTTGTTTATTAACTGGTTATGAAACAGTGAAAAAAAATCCTGATATAAAACTAGTTATGAAATCTCAGTTACGAACGTGGACGAAACCTTTTTGAAACCCCTATAACTCATAAACTAGAAAGCCTACATACTTATATACATACATAAATTTTGTTTGTTTAATAAGACCCCCTTGGATACCTAGAAACCGAATTTCTCAACTCTTTATTCGACGTTACCGTCAACCTAGAAAGCAGTTTGTACCGAACTTGGCCTCTTTTTGACATTTATGTTTTTATTGGGGATATGGTTTTCCAACACAATACAAACTTTTTGATTCTAACAAGATATAAACAAACATAACCAGACCCTCCAAGACTTGCGGTATGCACTTACAAGTCTCAACGACACATTGAAGCTATGCTTCGAACCAAACAGCGCATTGTCAGTAATAAAAACTTTTTTCATTATCCCCGTGTGTAGCAGCTTATTGAAAATAACTGTGTTGCCATTGTTATGCTATAAATTCGTGCGGAATAGTGAGGAAGTAAAGCACCTCATTCTCACTCATTTTCAATTAGTGTTTTACGCTTGCTGCATTGTTTGGATATTCCTCGGATTCCTAGACAAATACGCTTTGTTTTCCTTCGCACTAACGCTTTTCGGAAAGATCCTATATGGTAATGACATCAGCACTTACGATTCAGACACGTGATTTATAAAAAGCTAGTGTCAATAGAAAGCTTATCGTGTCTTCTTGTTCATAACATATTGTTAATACTTTCTTTTCTTAGGCACTACCGCTTGGCACGACTAGTAGAGTGAAGGGAAATTTTGCTTTCCCGTGCCACTACTATTCTTATTGGCTGATTAAAAGCATATTATAAAATCTCCCGTAGATTACCTCATTACCGATGCCACTACTAATACTAATTTAGGTCTGTCAGGAGCATTTGGACAGATTCTCAGATGAACAAATTAGCGACTGGATAAAGTAAAGTCAGAATAAGAAGTTAAATCAGATTGAAACCAATTGGTTAGGTTATGTTAGACCATATAATACAACGCGCAAGGCGAGAGAGCAAAGCGAGCGTACCGCGGCAGCAGCTGCCGAAGCGCCAGTAGAATAAAGTTCGTCCATCTAGATACATAACTCTGTCTAGTTGCTAACCTGTCCAGCTATGAATCTATCCAGATGCTACGAAGGCATTTAGGTTAGGTAAGTTTAGTCAATTTCTCTAGTAACTCTAAAAGTCATTTAAAAGTAATGTTTCTTTTTGTGGGTAAAACATAATTCTGCCCACAAAAAGTTCACTCGTGCCACGGGAAATAATATTTCCCGTGAAACTACTGACAGTTTTAGTGTCACCGGAACTGTACTTTTACCCATAGCACTACCAGTAGTGGCACGGGAAAGTAAAATTTCCCTTTTCTCTACTAGTAGTGCAAAGTGATAGTGCGTAAGAAAAGAAAGGTTGCGGATGTATGAAATAAAAGCCATAAAGGCCAGATGAAGAGTAATGGTTCTAAAATATTTAGAGGCAGAGCTGTTACGATCTGGTGAACCCATTTTACTTAATTATTATTTTTATTGCTCGACTACCAGCTAAGTTCGAGCTTGATAAATGAGGTAGACTGAAAACCTAAAATGAAAGAAATAGAATGAAAACTCCTTTATCCTTTATCTCTGTGTAAACTATTTTTGTGCAGATATAGTAATGAGTTAATCTGATAACTGAAAATGTTCCCAGATTTTTTTTAAGCATCATTATGTAACATTATCGGTAAAGTATCTTTTATAAAAAATATTTTAATGTTAATAAAACAAAAACGAAAATCAAATATAAACAGAACATGTAATAGCCAATACGATAATATATAAAGTGCCTAAAGTATAGGTACTACGTTTGTATAAGTAAGGTAAGTACCTCCTTTCTTTAGGATTCATTTTAAATTCAACTCATGAAGCGAAATCCCCTAACGACCTAGTAATTATACCCGACGTTGGGCCCTAAAAAAATAAATAAATTTATCCAACAAAACGTGACCTAACTCACGAATTGAGAAACAATAAAACGATTCTAGGCCGCTGTCCACTAAAGCGATATCGGACACGCAACGTAATAATACAAAAGCAACGCCATCTAGTTGTCATTCCATAATTCCGTGACCACGACTTCTTCTTCGTAATGGAATGTGTCATAATGATGACAATTCTGTCAGTGTCAAGTGGTTAGATTTTATAGTAAGACGTCACAGTCGTATCTTGTCGTTCGTCATTTGTTATTTAATATAAATGGAGACACCATTTATATTATAAAACATTTTTTTTATATTCATATAAAATAATTATACGGATTATGTTTGCACGAATCACAAAACTTTTATTCCTATTATTCACAGCAGAGAATAACTCTAGCTCTATAACTCTATATTCTGAATAAAACCACAAAATTTACTAAGAAAACCCAAAACAACTCTAGAAATATATAAAATAATCAATCAATGTTTCGAAAGATGGCCAAATAACAAAAATAACGGTTTTATTAGTAATTTTGGTATTTTTATTTAAATAGATCTAGAGTTATGAACTATGTTATTGACTCAGATGTGAATAATTGGAGTAAAGTTTTGTATTTCTTTGTGATTCGTGATTGTGATTATATCAAAGGCATCATTTTATATAAAATAACAAATGGCGAACGACAAGATACGACTTTGTGACATACTATAAACAATATAAACATTTGCCACTGGCAAAATTTATATTATTATGACTCCTGCCATTAACGAAGAAGAAACTGGTATTTCATAGAAATCTCTCGGCTCAAAAGTTCATTGGCTTTTAACGGCCTTTAACTCAGTTTGCCATTGACTCATACGAATCGGTAAGTAGAAGTAGCGATTATAAATTGTTAGCATGGTTTGTAGGTAACCTCGTGTAAGAAGACAAGCCGGTGATGCTGTGTACGTGTCTACTTAATGACCGAGACGCTTCAGTGGACAGTTGTGTTAAGCTTTTAGATTTTATTCTCGTTTTGTAAATTGTTTTTGTCAGGTGTGAAGTAATAAATAAGTATTTTTAAGAATTATAAGATCTTTAAAATTGTATCAAATTAATAATAATAATACTAATAATGTCGGACATTTCGCGGAATGTAAGCAGAGCTTGTGTTATAGGTACCACATGACTGATATACTAATTACATATATTTTTTTTGTAAATACATACATATTACAAATAGAAACACCCCGACCCGAGACAAATCCTTGCAGACTATCCAAACGTTTCGACTCGTGGCGGGAATCGAACCCGCAACCTTCTGCGTCTCAGTCGGACGTTAGTCCGCTGCGCCACAGAGGTCATCAATTATTTTTTTTATTTTTTCCAGTTTTCAAAAACACTTCTTCTTCTTCGTTAATGGCATGTGTCATAATAATGTAAATTTTGCCAATGCCAAGTGTTTACGAACGCAGCTCTTTACGAATCCACTCATTAATTCAGGACAGGTTATATTAGGTTATATTATACACATTAAAAATCTTATGTTCTAAATAAATAGATTGAGTTGGCCTTTAACCTTTTTTTATATTTAACTTTGTCTTGCTTTGAAAACAAAACAAAATTTATCAGTTTTACGAAATTTTTGTTAGTCCTATTGGGTCACATGATAATGACAACAATAGGACTAACAAAATATAAGGTGCTTACCGTTTCTAATACAAAAATATGTTCACGACCTATATCCCCGGGCTCTGTAGATACCTAAATTCTCTAGTAATTCATTTTTAAAGAATGTCTATGGAAGGTAATTAGAGACGTCTAAACAGTATATTGGGCACAACCCTGCTTTGCACGTAGTATGAGCAGGTATACCGTACGTGACAAGTTGCAAGACCATCACTACATTATAGAGTTATTACTATCTACTGACACACCGAATCTTTAGGTTATAGGATGAGCCGCTTTTCTAATAATTTCTCCTTCACCGTTTGAGAGCACTGTATACATCTTTCGAATGAATAAATTGATTATTGCACGACTAGGTAACCTTATAATCGGAAGGAAGTCACTACACAACCAGTGATCCGTTTCCTTACAAAACATAATACATTCATAATACTTACGTAACATAATACGTAATTTTTATGATCTAATTCCACCATCTCCTTTTCACAACAGGACAAGCAGACATACCGCTCAATACCATCCATACGTTGTCAGTCTACCACCCTTACGAACAAAGCACTTTGCTTCTACATCATGCGTACAGCCAAGGATTGGAATGCTTTTCCGTCGTCTGTCTTTCCTGAAAACTACAATTTGGGTTTCTTTGTGTTTAGAGTAAATATGTGTCTTTTAGACTTGCGTGTCTCGTCGTCGGCCACATCGTCACTTAACATCAGGCGAGATCAAACGTAGGTTTATCGATGATTGATACAAAAAAACGTACTTAATAGCCTATCTTAGAGAAAATCAATCATTCTTGCTGTTCAAAGTATGTGCTCTGACTATGGACTATAAAATAAAACTGATAGCTTTAAATTAAAACCAAGTAAATAGGAAATTCTAAATTTATTCAAAGACTACTGCTATGTAGTTATTATTATCATTATTTTACTAAAACATACAATAATGTTTGTGAGATCTAAAAACAGTCCATCGGAGTAATCTCATTAGTGATTGAGACAGGTGTCTACCATAGCGTACCATTCAGCTAGTGGAGATCTTAAATAATGTGATTCACAAGTATTTTTGTTGCTATTGCTCTTATTGTTTGCTTTAGTGTACACCTGGCTCAATCACTTGAGCTATATAAGTTGACCAGTGACTTATTTCCTAAGCTTATTATTAATACCTAGTAAAACTACTTAATTAATCTACATTGTTTTGGAACTTTGACAACTACATTACTAATCGCCATGTCGACAAACCAAGAAGTCACGATATTAGTAAAATATATACGGGAAAAATAATTATTTTAATACCTTTAATACATTTTCGATGTTAAATTTAAATAAGATTAATTTTAATTGTGCATCTGTTTAAATAAATAATCCATACATTTTGTGGTATAGGGCGAATCTGGCGAAGTGGAAATTGTATATTTTACTTTTGAAACTTTTTGAAAATGTTTTTAAACATAATTTTCTCTCAAAACGGGATATTTACCATGATGCGAGTTTTACTGCTTCCCGATGTTTCGGCACAGTTGTATGCGCCATGATCACGAGATAAACTCAAATAATACGTTTATATCGCTATCAGGGTGATCATAAACTCTTATATCATAATTTTTACGAATTTCAACGAATCAACACTTTGGAAAATTATAATTCAACATTGTGGAAATTCAGAATCCATTTCAGAATTTAACATATATTTATGGTTTTTTGTATATTTTTTGTTTACAAATAGTAGGGGTTGACTTTTGGAACCACCTAACCGAATCTATAAATATTTCACGGAAAGATTCCCACTTTGGTAATAAATTAACAAGCTATCTCAAAACGTATGACGCATGAATAACTTTAAACACATTAACCGATTGATAAGATAAACAATAATATTATGTATTATATAGATCAACATCAATGACTGTATCAATGTATTCAGTAAAAAGGAATTTATTTTAATGAGAATAATTAATTACTACTGGCGGCGGGCGGCTTAAATCAACACTGGGTTCAAATAATTACGGTGTAATGACTTTGCATTCAAAATTCGAGTCGGACGGCCGTAGTTTTTATTGGTCTAGACAAAATAATAACAAAGACCACACCACATAGACTTTTCATTTCATTTTAAAGTAAAGAATAACACAGAAATGTACAGAATAATATACAATAATATAAAATACATGAAACCGTTGAGCTATCTAAAACGATCTTAAGATAGCTCAACTGATCCAGATTACTGCCAGAGGGCAGCGTCTTCAAGACACTGGCGGCATTACATTGAACGGCAATGCTAATACGCTGGGCCAGATAAGAGCCAGCTTTTTTAAATTGCAGAACAGTCAATACAGATAACACAAAGGAAAACAAACATAATAATAAATAAATAATGCCGGACATTTCACACAGCATCATGTGGTCCCAAAGTAAGCAGAGCTTGTGATATGGGTAGGTACCGCATGACTGATATACTACTTACATACATTTTTTTTAAATACATACATATTATACATAGAAACACCCAATATACTCGTACCTACGTGAAATAATTGTTTACGCTATATAATTTATATATACTAAATTACAGTGTGTATCTTCGTACAACCTATAATTATTTTGGTTGTAAACCACCACAGACGAACAAAACAAAAAACATGCAAATCCGTTGACCCATTTTAGAGTTTTTACAAGACTAATTGATCAATTTAGCAATTGATCTATACTAATATTATAAATGTAGAAGTAACTCTGTCTGTCTGTTTGTCACGTTTTCGCGCCTAAACCGCTGAACCGATTTTGATGAATTTTGGTATAGAGATAGATGGAACCTTGGAGAAGGACATAGGCTACTTTTTATATAGATACCACGCGTGCTAAGCCGCGGGCAGCAGCTAGTTTTCATATATAAGAAGAAAGAGAAGACAAGAATATTTGCTTACAGAACTATAAACTGTTTGAAGTGTACTATGATTTAATAATAATTTAATAGAGTCATTAATGTATCATTTGATTAAAATAATAATTAAATATTTCTTAAGACACCTTAAATTAAATTTACCATAATTAAATTAACACCATGTATTAAATTGTTTATTCATATTTTTTTTTAAATTGCATTCTACACTCCTCTATATAAACTATAAGTGTGCGTAATTTCATACAGCTCCTTCCGCGCAATTTTAGTAAATAGGGGTACAAAGTTTTTGTTTCACGTATTGATATATAGATTTTCACTCGTTTGCGCTATTATGTTATATCCTAACTAATAATCGGATGATTCTTGGAAATTTATGTGTATTAAGTAAAGAGTCCTTCATATTCTTTCATTAAAAGTACTTAGTTTTCAAATAATTTTCACTACAAAAGGCTCTTTACCCCTCCGTGGTTCGTATGATTAGTGATTAGTTCGTGGTTCGTTATGCGTCAGTCAAAGTTTTTCTAGTATCTTACAGCTAAGTATTCCACCTCACAGTATAATTGCTTGGAGCCGCTTTTTGTAACGACTTTAACCTACCTACCTGGTTAGCTCGTACTGAAACCAATGGCTTTCTCTATTGAGAGACTATTCGTATATTGTTTGAGCAAAAATCATAATTATGGCTACAGATCAGGAACACAAAAGCGCCAGACATTATGTTGCATGGCGATCTTCTTTGCTGTTTTATATTTATTAATTTTTTATCCTCTGTTTTAATTCTTTTGTAGCACAAAACATATGTGATTAATTATTCATTACTATGTATAAACATTTCGGTTTTATAAAGATAAATAAATATTACCACTAACAGAACTCACGCTGGCGTAGTGTACGGAAAAAAAGCTTTGGCTATATACTGGTATTAAAATTACTGAGCTGCGATACGCGACCTTGACGAACTCCTGGTCTTTTCAGTTCATTGGGCTGGTGCAGTTCAACGCTGTTGTCTCTAGTCGACGGTGATAAGACCGCATTCTCTCACCACTTGCTCTGTCGACACGGGATTGAGGAACACTGGAAATTGACAGAACATACATTTATACTGGGTGTCCCGGAACTAGTATATTATCCCGAGGGAGAAGATTCTCGACACTTACGAGAACAACAAATGTTTTGCGACTTTTGTGAAAGCGATGATTTTCATTAAAGAAATGTGCAGCAAAGTTTGTTTTAAAACTGGTAGAAGTATGTTTCTACGCCTACCTATTTTAGTATAGCAATAAATTTATGTAGGTATGTAACGTGCTAACATTGTGGACAAGCTAGGGTTGTCAATTTCAAGTTTTGTCAAGTTTTTGTATGGTTATTTGAATATAAGAAATCTTAGGAATTTTACCGCCACATATGTTCATTTTCATGGTCGTAATCATCCCTATCAGGCCTAAAATACTAGTTCAAGGACACCCTGTATACTTTCAATCTGTTAAACTATAATCGATGTGTTGCGCTTAAAATAAACTAGATGGCGTAACTGAGTCTAGTCAGTGCCTAGATCGCGCTGACGAAAACAGACGACGAATAACAGACTTCTTACTAATAAAAGTGAACTGTTGTAAGACAAGACAATAAATAAATAATTTTGATTGGCGACACCTTACCAGAGATTTATGTACGTTAATCGTACACAATCATTAAAAGCTTTATATTTTGAAAGCAAAAAATCAAATACATTATGATAAACACGAGTTTTAAGTACGTATTATTGTGTCGATGGAGGTACAGACACTGGCCTCAATTCTGTTGACACCGACCTAACTAATTTAAGCTAAAATTAGGTTTTGAACTGTCAAATTAACCTTTGGTATTCTGCTGCTACCAACTTATCCTAATTTAATTTTATCTAACTTAATTAAGCGTTCCTAATTTAGTTAGATGGTACCAACCGAATAGGTTTTACAAATGCTATGACTAACTAAATATATTTTAGACAATTCCTAATTTTAGAAATGGACCAACCGAATTGCCACCTCTGTTTCGATTCTGTGTCGGTGCTTCCCTTGACAAAATAATACGTGAATAAATTCCGTATTTATTAAAATGTATAGAACATCTCACGCAAGTTTTGAAAGTCAAATAAATCGAATAGTTTCTCTTATTTTTTTTAGATTTTAAGCTTTATTAGGCAACGTACAGTAGGCGCCTGTATTAAAGAGGCATTAAATAAACGACTGACGTATTTCAATCAAGGAGACTGTTTTAGTGTCTAAAACAGTCTTCTCAGATAATCTAAAAATTTTAAAAGAACTCATTTCGTCGTGGAACCCTATTGTTAGTATGCTCGTCGTGCGTGGATACTATTAGTAACCTAATGTAAACGCGGACATTGCCGAATCTGAAGAACAAGAGAGAGTAGTTTAGTTCAAAAAACTGCCCATGCTACTCGGCGGCCACTCTCTAGTCAGCCTACAACCACGGTTATTGCAACATAACCGACACGTCGGGACAAATTAAAAGGTAATACAAAAACATAGCCGTGACTTAACGACCATTACGCTACGCATACATTTCAAATTTCAAATTCAAATAGAACTTACTAGTGCCGCCTGTGTACAAGTCTTGATCTGGTAGGATGCTGGCAGCCGCTATCGCTGCCTCGTCAAGCACTATCACCTGAAAACAATGTTACAAACGATGTCATCATCAAATAATCATCATCAAAAATATATATTATCTCCTGTTCTGGGGCTGATAAAAACAAGTGGACTTATGATCAGATAGATGAAAATCGCATACATATGACGTCACAATCTCATCAGAAGTGTACTGTTTACCAAAAACGGTACATTTCGGGTGAAATGATGATGATGCGGTTAGAAAATGTCGTATTTGGATCTAATTTCCAGGGTAAGCGCTTACTAGATACTGATTTTCTAACAAAGGCACTTGGATTGTACCTTGGGGAAGCCCGTAAGGTTAATTTCCGTTTCATTTAGAATAGAGAGCCTTGACGTCTTCTCTTCTAGGGCAGGATTATAAGGAATCAAGTCTAGGCCATTGGCAGCCAAGGACTTAAGCATCCGGCATCTTGGGGGCCTTCGCTGAAAGGGGATTCGGGAAAGGTAAAGAAAGGAAAGGATTGTAAGAACCTAGACAATATATTCATATCAGAGGGTCTTAAATTACAAAATCGTTAATTGGAAATTTTAATATCACAACACGTACAACAGTACAAGTTAATGGGCTGTAGTGGAAATGCCATAAAACCTTATTTACCCGCGTGTTATTAATCATCCTACTGTCATTTTTTCAAACGCCTGAAAGTCAATAGTTAAGCCAATAGTTTTGCTATGTTCGTCCGTCTGTCTGTCTGTCTGTCTGTCTGCCTGTCTGTGTCGTTATGAATTTGTTCAGGGTAATACGTATTTAGTGACTGCTACGAAGTTATGAAATAAAAACTTAAAAAAAAATGGTTTTTAGGCTCTTCTACATGTAAACTGACGTTGATTTTTTAAATATTTTACTATTCCATCGTGTGGCATAACGATGGATAGGTATTTTAAATATACAAGAAATTTTCTTAATAGTTTTTCGATACACAATAGATATTTGTTTGATAAATATTGTGCTAGTGGCCATTTTTGATAAAGATTTGTGTCCTCCCTCCTACCGTTTAACTGCTGTTTGGAGAACCCCGAAGTTTTTTACAAAATAGTTTGATATATAATGAAATTACAAAGAAAATGATTACGGATAGTAAGGCTTTACTAGATTTTGTTTGTAAACTCAACAAGGCCCACACAGTATATTTTTTTGTTGTGCTTATTAGATGATCAGCTTGGGACCTGACCACTAGTCTTTCTTGTCCATACCGACTTCGGAAGCCTTGTAGCCTTGCATGTAACTACACTGTGTAGTCACATGCACTTAGCCAATTTATTCACTATTAGCTGCTGCCCGCGGCTTCGCACGGGTGGTTAACTACATAAAAGTAGCCCATGTCCTTCTCCAAGGTCCCATCTATCTCTATACCAAAATTCATCAAAATCGGCTCTGCAGTTTAGGCGTGAAAATGTAACAAACAGACAGACATACACTGTTACTTTCGCTTTTATAATATTAGTAATATTTTTAAGTTTAAGTTTATTTATTTCTTGTACCTGAACAGATTTATTCTTGTTTTTTTCTTTATGTACTTTCTCAACCTTTCGTTACTAAGCTGTAAGCTAAATGTGTTATGCATAATACTTGCAGGCACTGCTGAAGCAGCAATCTCTCGCACTTACATACAAGTGCAAATTTAGAGCAAGGAACCCAGCAAAAAGGTCTTATCACCGCATAATACTCATACATTGCGGTATACATAATATAATCAAATATAAATTAAGTTGCTTGTGTTGTTTAAGAACCTTCTGAATAATATTATTTTTAACTTAATTCCCACACTGGGAATAATAACTGTAGATCTTGCACACATTTATACCGTAAGGATAATTATACTGACCCCGTAAATCTCGCGACTACTTAGGCGCCACAGAGAACATCAAAAACTTACCTTTTGGAATCCCATAATTTTCATCTCAGTTTCCAGTACAGGTACTCTTGTAACCTTGTCCTCAGGCACTGGATTGCTGGGAAGCAGGTCGATAGCGTTGGCGTCCAGTGACCAGAGATGGCCAGCACCCTGTGGTGCCCTGGCACCCTTGCGGAAGTGAGGGTTGATGGAGAGGTTGTGCCGAATAGAGTTCTTCCAGCGCTCGTCGTTTGCTTTGTAGTATGGAAAACGGTCTCTGTAAATTACAATGTTAATATTGTAAGATCCTGTATTTGCAATCGTTTTAAAGGCTCTGAAGCCGATTGTGTAATGATAAATAAATATTGAAGGACGTTCATACAACATCTTACCCCAAACTAACCATAGCTTACAAAGTGTTTATAAAGTAATGTGCAAAGAAATTCTTAGTTCCATCCTTCCATTTTAGTCAGTTTTATTAAATTGCTGTTTTTTGTTTAACATGCAAGTTACGTGAAAAATAATCATAGCGCATTATATAAAACCTAAAGCTGGTCGTAGAGACTTGAAATTTTAGAGACGTGTTCTTTACAGTAAATAGACGCGCATTAAAATGGTATTCCCAAATTTCAAACCCTTACATTGCGGGGTGTCAGTTTGTATAAAAAATACATTGCCCGAATAACATCCCGATTATAATACTTCAAGTAAGCCGTAATGGTTTCTAAACTAAAAATTTGTAGGTACACCTTTTTATACCTGTAGGTACTCTTTTTAAAATGACACCCTCAATGTGCCACTTCACGTTCATAATAATAGGCTACACAAACAGACGTAACAAATGTCAACTGCAGCGATAAGGCCGCTTTGTTCACGATCAGTGCTCACGATTGTAAAGATAGGGTTTCATATTAGAGAGCTTTCATTTATCAACAGATTACGCTAAATTAAAATGGTAATAGGGAGTTATACTGATAGTCACGTAGCAACGAACCTATTTACATTGTTCAGACATTCAAATATTCAGTGTTTTCAAAAAATATATTAATAAATAAAATAATAATAAATGATGCCCGACATTTCACACAGCATCATCTGGCTCCAAAGTAAGCAGATCTAGTGTTATAGGTACGACATGACTGAGTAAATTCATTATTATACATAGAAACACCCGGAGCCAGAATTTTGTGAGATACCTATAAGTACTTAACCCAAACGATGAAATCATTAAATGAAATCGTCAGCAAGTTGAAAGCAACCGTAAGCAAGTCAGTCGCAGATCTGATATCCGCTAAAGCTTTGGATGATACTGCAGTTGCTACGATCAGCCGCGACAGTGTTGGTAAGTCATCGCAAAATCATGAAAATATAATTCGAAAGAGTCAACCTGTTAAATCAAAGACAAGAGCCAAGAGCCAAGAGCCAATCAAGCAATTAGAAAACAAAAGCTCAAACAGGTGCGTGGTGCCCTCGCTTGACGCCGGATGTATCAATAACGAGCCGCATTAGGCACGCTCTGCGACCCCTGCCTGGCCCATCGGGACGTGCATTACAAGATACGATACGATTTCCGACTCAAAGTAGTAAATCGTTACCGCGTGTATTATAAAATCTGCTAACATTTTATAATACACGCGGTTATCGGACACTTTTGTATTCCATCGCGTTAAATAAGTATTTTCAAGAAATTGGGACATTATGTGTACAATTAATTGCAGTTTACCCATAGGGCTGGTGTACTAATCACTGAGCAAAATTATCTTACACTAGTTTTCCGCAAGATTTGACAAGGATTTGACGTTTCCATAGATATTTTACTTTTCCGAGCATATCCCTCATATGGTATGCAAGACGGCCTAGATGCTTGCAATTATACCAGAGGTAGGTACTATCATCGTTGCAAACCTTGAAATAGTAATTTTTTCTCATTTGTATTCTAGATAAATAGATAGATAAAGGCATTAATTTGTTGTTGTGTATATTGTGTGTGTAATGACACACATACATAAAACAACAAAAGAAAAAGAAAGAATTTAAGTTGGAACATACAAAAAACAATACATCATAAGCAAAAAACTTAAACATATACAAAGGTGTCCTATAAATCCATGTGTGTTGCAGCCAGACAAGATGGTCACAACTCAGCACATAATTTTGCTCAACGAACAAACACAGATTTTCTGCTAGAACTCTTCGAGATGACCCATGTAAATAAAGTTTTACGACCTCTGTGGCGCAATGGGCGAAGGTCTGCCTGAGACGCAGAAGCGGGACAAAATATGTTTGTGTGATCTGCAAGTATTCGTCTCGGGTCTGTATTTTTTATGAATAATAAGTATGCATTTTAAAAAAGTATTTATGTAGTATATCAATCATATGGTACCCATAACATAAACTCTGCTTACTTTGGGGCTAGATGACGCTGTGTTAAATGTCCTGCATAAATTATTTATTTTATATAACAATTAATATTTTTTAAGTGATTTCACTTCCCACTGCATGCATGAACACAATGTTTTAACACTAGCAGAATATCTATCATTGCAGAAGTCAAATATCTAGCACTGCAATAGCTCCCCAAAACGGACTCTTTGTTGAAGAACCTTGTCATTTGGTTAAAAAGTTGCTTCCAAAAGTTGAACTGACGAACACTTAATGTTCAAATGTTTTAAGTAGTTAGTATTTCTTGCAGTAGGATTTCATTGTTGTTTGTTTATTAATCTATATATTAATACATGAAGCAAAAACTTTGTACCCATTTTTACAAAAATTGCGCGGACGGAGGAGTATGAAATTTCGCACACTTATAGTTTATAATATAGAGGAGTGCAAAATGCTAATATTTTTTTTAAAATATGCATAAAAGATACATTAATTATTGATTAATTATGGTCGAATTTCAACCAGTGGGCGACCACTAGTAATAATAAAAAGACCACATAGTCGATCGTATCGTACAGAGTGTGCGTACGGAGGCTATCGATCAGCGGTACCACTCGGGGAGATCCCGGCATGGCCCGCGCGTGTCGTGTCAACACAACCGTAAACAAAAGCATGAGATTTGTGCATGGTGGCCTTTGTTCACTGAAAGGTGCACATGATTCTCACACCATCCATTTTGATAGCTCGTTTAAGTAATCACACTAATCACAATTAGTGTGATTAGTGTGATTAGTGTGAAATCACAATCACTAATCACACTAATCACACTAATCATTAAAGGCGAAAGTTTGTGAGTGTGTGAGTGTGTATGTTTGTAACTTCTTCACGTCTAAACGGCTGGAGCGATTTAAAAAAAATTTAGTATGGAGTTAGCTAACACCCTGGCTTAACACATAGGCTACGTTTTACTGCGTTTTTTTTGTTTGTTACTGCGGGTAACACCGCGGGGCACAGCTAGTCTATATATATAAAACAAAGTCATGTTAGCTACACCACTTATAACTCGAGAACCGCTGAACCGATTTGGACGAAACATAAAATGAATATAGTTAGTAACTTTGATTAGTATATAGGCTATCTTTTATCCCAGGAAAACAACGGAAACGGGGCAGGTGACCGATAGCGCCATCTATTATTATTTATCCGTAACTTTGTTAATCTCTGTAATTATTACAATAATTTGAATAACTATCTTTTTTTATTAGCGATATTAGTACTTTAATATTTTTTGTGAAGTTGTAACCGCTCAACGAAGTGGGCACGGGCTAGCTAGCGCCATATATATCAATATTTATCCGTAACTATGTTAATCTCTGTAATTATTAAGTCATCATCATCACAGCCTTTAAGAAGCCCACTGCTCGACATAGGCCTCCCCAATAGATTTCCAGGAAGAACGATTTTGAGCCCTCTCCATCCACCGACTTCCTGCGATCTTTACAATGTCGTCAGTCCATCGGGTGTGGGGTCGTCCTACGCTTCGTTTTCCTGTCCTTGGTCGCCATTCGAGAACTTTTATTCCCCAACGGTTATCAGTTCTGCGAGCTACATGGCCTGCCCATTGCCACTTCAACTTGCAAATTTTGAGTGCTATGTCGGTGACTTTGGTTCTTCTACGGATTTCCTCGTTGCGGATTTTATGACGTAGTGAAACACCAAACATAGCTCTCTCCATAGCACGTTGCGCGACTCTGAGCTTGTGTATGAGGCCAATAGTTAGCGACCAAGTCTCAGTTCCATATGTCATCACTGGCAACACGCACTGATTATAGACTTTCGTCTTGTGGCTCTGCGGTATCTGTGACGAGAATCCGAGTTGGATTCGTCGGCTGACCTCTTTGTCGAAGTTGGACTTGCCTAGTTGAATCGTTTGACCCAAATAGACATAATGGTCTACAACTTCGATTATATCGCTCCCAATATGTACCGTTACGGTTACCGTTAATTATTAAGTACAATAATTTAAATAGCTATCTTTTTTTTGATAGCTATTATAAGTACTCTAATATTTTTTGTGATGTTGTAACCGCCCAACGAAGTGGGTCAGCTAGTTATCAATAACATGATTATGTTAGTTTATGTAAATATAAATAAACGTTTCCGCGTGACCATTTAGACCATTTAGACCATCCGACTGGCCTCACGCCTAATTCGTAGCTGTGCCTTCTGTACTGTAGGTTTCAAGGTTTGATTCCCTCCAGATTAAATATTTATGTGAATAACATTGATGTTCTATCTGTGTTTATAACACCCATAGAAAGCAGAAAGAGTTTAATAAGTATATATTTATGAATAATCTGGTTTTCTTAGTACAAGCTATGCTTTGTTTAGCGTTAGATGGTGTACACAGTACAACGGTACTGTGGATAACGGACCACCAATGTTGTTTTATTATTATAGAGCTAAGTATCTATGTAGGTACCTATAGTGTAAGTAATGTCTTAAGTTTATGATATTCTATTTTATACCGTAAGATTCGTTATATATTTTTATAGTAATTATGCAGTAGAAATATGTTTTTTTTAAATATTTGGTTCCGTTTTTTTTAAATAAATTTCATTGTGTAGGTTGACTAATCTACTAATCTGTAACAGAGTCAAGTGTTCGTTATCTTCCCAGTTGACAGCTCTTATGTTTAGATTAGATGGCAATCGGTGCGTGAAAACAACGGAAATATTAAATTACTATCGCGGTATTGCCCCCTGTTGACATTGTAGCGGGTTAGGGGAACAAGTTTGAACTAAGCCGGGATTCCTTAAAAACCATGATCGTCATACAGCGCCCGTAATATAAAGCAATGTTCATACCTTTCAGCAAAAAACCTTTCAACGCACTTAAGACGTTTCCAAATTTCACAAGCAGATTTGAAAGTCACGTTGACTGGCAACTTCAAACACGAAAGGTTACTTTGTTGAGTGATTATTAAGTGGGCTGTGAAAATTCCAAAATAACTTAA
Organism: Lampropteryx suffumata; assembly: GCA_948098915.1. NCBI lineage: Eukaryota > Metazoa > Arthropoda > Insecta > Lepidoptera > Geometridae > Lampropteryx > Lampropteryx suffumata. The sequence goes on from OX402551.1 coordinate 2,148,331, forward strand.
ATCCTTTGCTGTGTTCACTTTCCAGAATCATTTCTAGAGCAGAGATGATCAGAAGATCATCCTATTGTATTTCCATTGCATTCCATTGGACGTAGGGCTATCTGAAGGCGAACCGCTGAGTCGGATCTTTGGTTGATCTTATCCACATTCTATCAGTTAATAATAATAACTAGTGGTAATAATAATAACCACTCTGTCGAAATTCGACCATAATTAATTTATAATTAATGTATTTTTTATTCATAATTTTTATTAATTTTATTTTATAATAATTATATACTCCACCGTCCGCGAAATATTCGTAAAAAGGGGTACAAAGTTTTTATTTCACGTATTAATATATAGATAGACTAGCTGACCCGGCAACCGTTGTTTTGCCTTATTGTACATAAAAATTATTTTTTTGGGTTGAGCCACCCTTAACACTTAGGGGTATAAAAATTAGTTATAAACCTATTCTCAGACCTACTGAATATACATATAAAATTCATCAAAATCGGTCAAGCCGTTTCCGAGGAGTATAAACACGAAAACTGTGACACAAGATTTATATATATATAAATAAATATTGGTAGACAATACACACAACACTTTCTAAACTAAGCTTAGCTTGTGTTACCAATTGACTGATAGGATACTAAAACACTATGATACTTTTTAACACCCTGACACAGAACAAACACCTATATTCATCACACAAATGTTTATCCTGGAAGGGAATCGACTCCCCAGCTATAACGGAGAAAGCAAAGCTACTACCAACTAAGCTCACAAGCCAGTCAGTTCATGCTAGTGATACTCGTTCAAGCTCGCGCATTCAAGTCAACTCAAATAGCAAAGACTTCGCCCAAAGGCTTTCGAGTTAAATTAATATTCATAATATTAGTCCCAAACTAAATATAGCCTGTTGGTACTATGGAAACCAAATGAAGGATTACTTATATATTTTATAAATACATACACATAAAATGGTTAGGACAGACCGTCCAATTGTGAATTCATATGGTTGATTCAGGATCACATAGGGATGAACTATGTTATTGTACGATGCTCTTTGAATTTTGGATCTAAATAAACGAGAGCGTCCCCTCATCCTCTAGCTAGACAGTTAGTGTAGTAGACAGATAGACTACTGTTCCCTCAGTGGAGGAGTCAGCGACTTTGGGACTTTAGTATAAACGTGATCACTGGTATCTACGAAATGTATAACAGATCTCGTCGCTGAGTTGAGCTTCTGTATGCGTTCAATGTGTGTTGTTGATTTTTTAGCCGACTTTATCGAAAAGGAGGAGGTTCTCAATTCGTGGGAACCTTTTTTTATGTATGTTCCCCGATTACTCGAAAACGGCTGAACTGATTTTTAAAATTCTTTTTTTGTTTGAAAGGGTATACTTCACAGGTAGTCCCATATAAATTTTATCAAAATCGGTCGAGCTGAAAAATCTACGAAAATCTAAAAATTGTATACATCGATGATGTTTTCATGTACTTCGATACCTCGCTGTCTCATTAGAGCGGTGCGTTTATTTGGCCTACCCATATTATATATATATATATATACAAAATACATCTACTTTCCACTAAAAATGTATTATAGGCTCAAACTTCATTCAATGAAGTTGGTTTGTATTTAGTTTATAAGACGTAATTATATTATTGTTTGAAAGATACCTGATTGAGTAACTTACCGTACACCTAAATAAATCTACTCTGGAGTTTGAAATAAACATTGTATATAGGTACCAAGAGGCGACTTCCCACTTCTAAAAGCAGGAAACGCAGTTGTAACAGGACAATGAAAGGCGCCCCCGCCTGAGCCTTGACGAATAAAGTAATGACGTGATCCTTTGTATCACTAACTTCGTTTTCAACTTAAATGAGCCTTTGTGAATTCGTTTCGTAACTTTGATTCGTGTTGTAATACGGAAATGAATTAAGTAATGATATCATTGTCGTTTTGGTAAATTAATTTTGTTTATTATTAAGTTTCGAAATTAAAAAGGATTAGACTCGCCGGTGGATCAACTTTGTGTGGATAATGCTCTTCATCGTTGTCTGGTTTCACACAATACCTACAAGATATGTCTGTTAGATCATAAAATAATATTAATTAGTAGTCGCCCACTGGTCGAAATTCGAACATAATTAATAATTAAATAATTTATATTTAATTTATAATTGATTTTTTTATGCATAATTAAAATATATAAAAGCATTTTGCACTCTTTCTCTATATAAACTATAAGTGTGCGAAATTTCATACTCCTCCGTCCGCGCTATTTTCGTAAAACGGAGTACAAAGTTTTTCCTTCACGTATATATAGATTCAAAAATGTTGAATAGCACTTTATGGGTAGCACCCACACGCCCGCTGCAAGGCTAAATATGCGAATCATGTTGGCTTCGATCTCATGGTTTCAAATGAATAATTAAAATGTGATTTAAATAAAAGTATATCAAAACACTAAAATAATAATAAATAAATAAATAATGCCGGATATTTCACACAGTATAATCTGGTCCCTAAGTAGGCCGAGCTTATGTTATGGATACCACATGACTGATATACTACTGATATATTGATATACTTACTTTACTTACTTAACCGACTTTATCAAAAAGGAGGAGGTTCTCAATTCGTCGGAATGTATGTTCACTGATTACTCGAAAACGGCTGAACCGATTTGGAAAATTATTTTTTTGTTTGAAAGGGTATACTTCACAGGTGGTCCCATATAAATTTTATCAAAATCGGTCGAGCTGAAAAATCAACGAAAATCTAAAAACTGTACCTATACATCGATGATGTTTTCATGACTTCGACTACCTCGCTGTCTCATTGGAGCAGTGCATTTATTTGGCCTACCCATGTTTTATATATACAAAATAAATCTACTTTCCACTAAAAATGTATTGTAGGCTCAAATTTTATTCAATGAAGTCGGTTTCTTTTTAGTTTTTGAAACGTAATAATTGTAAATACATACATAGTATACATACTCCGTGGTGCATGATCGAGATCGCTGGAAGGGAGATAAGGAGGACTTTTCCCTGAAATGTGCCGATGCCATCTAGTAATATATTATATTAAACTAGTTATCCCGTGATTTCGTCCGCGCGCTTTAAAAAGAAAAGAAAAATGAAAATCTAAACCATTCTTGCATCCACGTGATGCGGAAAAGGTTCACAAAAAATTTCGCCAAAATCGGTTCAGCCGTTTATGAAGAGTTTCAATTACAAACACACGCGCAGAAGATTTATATAAGTATATAAAGATAATACCAGGATCGTCAAGAGATACGCGTGATTATTCAGGTAGGTACGATAGGACCAGGACGAGTTTCTTGACAATTCTTCTCGTGTTTGGGTTAAGAGGCATTGGTAAATTCACCTAGTATGTAAAACTTTTGAGTATGCATGTATATTTATATTAAACTGATACTGGGGCAGTAAATTTTTGGTGTGGTTTTTGGATTGAGCGTAGTACCTAGTAGGTTAAAAGTAAACTCACGAAATCCACTGGTAAATCGCTGATACAGTCAGTTCACCGTTTTCCCTTAATGCTCTTTCGATCAGCTCAGGGTAGGTGTAAGGTGGCTTCTTCGGTGCTGATGGGGAGTCGGGATACTGCATCTTCGGCTCCTTGACAGCTCTCTCGGGCTCGTCATCTGGCACTTTAAGATTCACAAACTCATCCAACCGAAAGTTCAACAGCCACGCGAGGCTTGCGCAGTCATTGTCGCTGTCGCGGTCGTCCTCGATTTTTGACCACTTTCTTCGTCTCCATTTCGATCTGTCAGCGGTTTTTCCCGACATTTTAACTACTTTGACAGTTCAGTAGTTTTATACCGTGGGTCGCGGCCGCACTGACTGTATTTTGTATTTAGAACGCTGGTCGTCGATTCGTGCCAGTCCGCGCTATCTCTGGTTTGCGCTTGTAATCTTTTTAGAGGGTGAAAGGAGTCCGTATAGGTTTTATTCGATGCGCCAGTATCGAATGCTCTCGAAGGAGTTCTACAGTCGTAGTTTAAAAATGTTTTCAATAGCAATTGCTTTAAATCAAATCTTTAAATACCAAGGTAAATTAAAATCCATTTACTGTAGGTAATTCAGGCATCTTATAATGAGAAATTTTGAATTGAAGTCTGCTCTAATCGAGCGATCTACATTACCCACGTTTAACCGTTCTTATAACGCAGAAATCTCGCTGAAAAGCCTTAGGCAAAGGAAATTAGGTTTTATTACAACAAACAAACATAATCCAACAGTAAATGTTATGTAATAATAACAGTAACCTTTCCGTATCTCGTTAGGTACACGTGTATCTGTGATTGTTTTCTGATTCGATACAATATTTATTTAGCACCCCATTATGTTTGTACGTGCTGAGAAAACGTGCTTTACCTTTGTATTTATTTACTCATTTTACTCATTTAGGTCCTGTCTTGTCACTGTTTTTAATAAATCCGCGTTAGCAGTAGCAACATTTCCACATGTTTGTCAATCGCACTGAAATCCTGTCGCAACGGCTGGACGGATTTTAATTTTGAATGTTGGGACATAAAAATCAAATGCCCGCAAAATGCAAATCAAATTTTTTACCCACTAGGAGTAGTACTGAAACTACTCCTAGTGGGTAAAAAAGGCTACTTAAATGACGGGTAATGTCACATTTCTCGTCAGATTTTAAAGGCTAATGTTAAGATCTTATTCTCGATTAAACGAATAATGGTTTCAAAAGATTGATCGGTCGGTCTCAAAATACTAAATGACTTCCGTATTCTGGTATTACGGTCTAGCTAGCCCAAGATACTTGTAAATGTAGGTATAATTATTACGTTTTAAAAACTAAAAAGAAACCGACTTCATTGAATGTAATTTGAGCCTATAATACATTTTTAGTGGAAAGTAGATGTATTTTGTATATATATAATATGGGTAGGGCAAATAAACGCAGCGCTCTAATAAGACATCGAGGTATCGAAGTACATGAACACATCATCGATGTATACAATTTTTAAATTTTCGTTGATGTTTCAGCTCGACCGATTTTGATAAAAAAATTATGGGACCACCTGTGAAGTATACCCATTAAAACTCAAAATCGGTTCAGCCGTTTTCGAGTAATCGGTGAACATACATAAAAAAAAAGATTCCGACGAATTGAGAACCTCTTCCTTTTTGATAAAGTCGGTTAAAAACCAACGATAAAGTGGAATCAAAGCAACGGGGCCATAAGTTAGTCAATTACGGCCTTACTAATGTTATAAACGCCTCTTAATTTAAACACTGCATAAACACTGCTTAATATTCGCCCTGTCACTGTTTGCCACTATGATACAAAAAGGGATGGCACTATTTTTAACGGTGATAAAATTTAGACAGAAGTTGAGAGACGTTGCTCAGTAAGGCAGATAACCTTCATAAAACAATTGAAATAGAGCAAGTGGACAATGATTGCTTGAATGTCGTTTTCCAACTCTACGCATGCTCGCTCACAGCTCACACGTTTTAAATTCAATTACTTTTCCAATTTGCGAGCTTCCGAGCGGATCCCTCTGATTCCTCGCGATGACGTGTCGATTGATTTGTGAAACAAATTCACAATTGAATCTGTTTTTATCAGATTCGTAATCAATATTCATGAAGAGGAATGCTGGCTTGATTTAGAGTTTGATTTGATTCGATTTGAAGATCTTGGCGCCCAAAAATATATAACTCCCTAACTAAACATTTACTCCCAAGGTAGCTTCAAGCTACCTCAACGCTATGGTGCGATATGCAGTGCAAGCATTTATTAATATGCTCTACCTCACGTTAATGAGCCTTTTAATATTCGAGTGAAAACCAATACGAATAAAACCAGCTTAACAACTCTGCCTGTGCTAAAAAAAACTATTTTCGTATTGTAAATAGATACAAAGAAAACATCTTTTACACGATGTTTTGCTCTAGGAGAGGGTGCCTACTCCATAACAGTAGGCACCTGCTCCTACTAATACTGATGGAGATGTGAGGGTAGTTGTATACCGCAATTGCTAGGCTCGAGAGAACTTTTTAGATTTGGTTGGTTCAGTTGTTTACCTAGAATATTGTGTAATGTTGAAAGCATCTCGTTTTAATTTGTTCAGGATACTTATGGTATAAACCCACCATTGATCCGCTAGCTCACTCACAAAGTGCTGCACAAATATTTACTTCTACTTTAATTAAAGCTGTATCGCCGCCGCCGGCTTGGTCTCTGCAAAATACACATCCGCTATTTTCCGAGAGACGAACAAAAATAGCGATACAGGACGATTGAGGTTTAATAAGTTTGTTTAAGACTTTGTTTGGCCAAGTTCCGCTTAGCCGTATTTCTCACCCACTCGTTGTTTATTTTGCCAAGAAGAACCAATATTTTAAAAACCGCTGGTAGTTCTTTTAATTATTTAAGAAGAAAATAAATGGGTTAAGGTGATTCCATTTCCACAGCATTGCAGCGTTTTGAGTAAACCTTAAACGAATTACATCGGCCAGTATAATAAAAAAAAACATTGCCGTTCTGCGGTATAGGTTTTGTAGTTTCTCGCTTACATATAGGGTAGTCTTTTGAAAGAAAATGTATTATAAAATAAATGACTATATTTATCTATAACATAAAAATGAATCGTTGAATGTGTTGTTAAGCGCAAATCTCGGGAGCGGCTGAACCGATTTCGCTAATTCTTTTTTTAGAATTTTCCTTGAAGTACGAGGATGGTTCTCACGGAGAGAATTTTTTTAAAAATTACCTGAAAAAGTCTAAAAACAACACTTTTCTATACTCCCATACAATCGATTCGTAATAATACTTAAAAGTCAAATTGAACTTTAATAAGCTTAAGTGTTAGTGGAGAGGGTCCGGGAAGACAAATCAATTGAGTGACGTTAGTATCGTATAAATATTAATGTCAATATTTGTCAATATTTATACGATGGTAAATATAAATCTTCTATGCGTGTGTTTGTAATTAAACTCCTCCTAAACGGCTGGACCGATTTAATGTTTTTTTTGTGTGTGTTCAAGTAGTTTCGAGAATGGTTAAGATTTACATTTAGATTTTTTTTTATTTGTATTTCTTTATAAAACGAACGGACGACGTGAACGGGACAGCTAGTTATTGATAAAAGTGAATGGCCTCAAGTAGCTCTGCCCTTTGACAGCTAACTGACAGATTTGAAATGTATAAAGTACTGTAATCTTGTATTCGTTTTGGTAGTTATAAGAAGGATCATACAAAAAACCGCTAGGACCAGGACGAATTACTTGCCAGTTCTTCTCGGACTTGGGTTAGGAGGAATCGGCACCTAAATTCACCTACTAAGTGGACGTTTCAAAGTGATCCTTGTGATCTTCTACTTCTTCTTCGTTAATGGCATGTGTCATTTTTGCCAGTGTCAAGTGATTGTTTGATAATAAAGTCTTAGTCGAATAGCTTAGAACTTTCTCGGGATTTCTCGTCGTTCAAATCACATTGCACTATTAGTCCAGGATCCATGGTCCATTTTTGCTTTTGATTAGGTACTATCAAGCTAATTTTCAGTGAGTAGCTTCATTTTGATGAGACGCCCAACAATTTCCTGTACAAAACTCTCTATTGTGGTAGATAACAGAGGAATCAAGGATAAAATATGTCGATTTTATGATTATCAAATATTTATTACTAACAGATTTGTTTTTTGTTAAATCTCAAGATAATCATCTAAATTATTCGAAAAAATATTAATTTGTCCTACAAAATCTATGGTTTGATCAAAGAGATCAAACCAACAGAACAGAGATCCTTCCAACATGTATCGATAACGAGGTCTTTACTAACCAGCTGATTTTTTTTTTTTTACTTAATTAATATTTATATAATTTAACTGTCATATTGTCCTACAAATTGCGTGGTCCGTTATCCCGGTCCGACGATGAAAAGTAGTAGTACAGATTATCAAATATTTATTAATAACTGAATATTTTTTTGTTAAATCTCAAGTAGGTATGGGTCAACCAATACATGTTAGATGCAACAGCAGAAGCGTGTCTTCTTCAGGACCTTTTTTCAAACAATTATTTATGAAGCTACATTTTCGCCATTCTTGGTCGCCGTCAGCTTCTATTTTGGGTACAGGCTGGCTAACACCCGGCTTCCGCGGTGAATCCAAAATGAGCGAGACACATTGATGTAAAATTGAACGAACTTATTTTAAAATAAAAACAAATGTTGGGAAAATAGGGAAAAATACAATGTATTGTGTTATTGTGTACTATACATTCACCATGACACATTAGCCTGTTGAGTCAAGGTTAATTTGTTATCCATTACGCTCGTGAGTAGTATATTGTCCATTAGTATGTGTCCACGAGTTTCTTGCCGGTTCTTCCCAAGTTTGGGTTAGGAGGAATTGGCACCTAAATTCCCCTAGTATGTAAGTTTCACAGTGATCCTTGTGATTGTATTGAATAAAGTATCTTTTAACTTTGACTTTGACATTATTAGGAAAATCAGAAGCTTTTATTTTATTTTTTAATAACAGCCTCTAATTTTTTACAGGGCAATGGCCATTCCTCCTTTTCTTCCATTCATAATAAGAAAAGAAAAGTTTGACACGCAGCCGTGATCAAAAGCCGAGGGGATAATTCTACTAATTTCTGTTAGCTCGATTGGAATCGAATCGCAGCAGAACACGTACGTTACGAAGTCGTCAACTATCGATCGAATATTTTATTTTGTTTGGTCATAGAGATAACATAATATGTTTTTGGGTAATTATCGAACCGTAATTGGGCCGAATCGTAGATGGATTGAAATGGAACGATAACCGTTGTAAATTAACAGAAATACCCCCAGGTGTCGTCGTCTTTTAATTCATCTCGGAAATCACGTACGGTCGTATACTCGCGTTCTATTATGACATTGAGCATCTCATCATTACGTACCTATTTCAAACAACAATGGCAACAAAATGAGCTGATTTCCACATCAGTATGTCACGTGTTCCCCAGTGTAGTGGGTAATTAGGCAAATCTAGGCACAGACGGTTTCCAACAATGCTTTTGATTAGTGGATTACTGGTCGGAACGTTTCTGGGACTATTTCCCGTCTACATGTACCATTCCACCTAGCTTGTTCCTAGCAGGTTGGCTTGTCTTCAAATTAGCCGAGCTATGAGCGAGGCGAGACAATAGAAAATTGTGATGTAGTGTGGTTTCCTTGATGCTTTCGATTTCCTGTTGCTATAAATGATATATATTTTTATGTATAAATCTTCTGTGCTTGTGTATGTAACTAAACGGCTGGACCGATTTTGATGAATTTTTTTGTGTGTTCAAATGAATTTGAGATTTTTTTTAGATTTACAAATACTTACCTTTTTTCTTTTTAAAACGCGCAATCGCAAACGGGACAGCTAGTATTTAATAAATAAATTTAAGGCTATAAATATCATGACAATGCCTTGTCAGTGTATAAAATAAATAAATAATGCCGGACTTTTCACACAGCATCATCTAGCCCCAAAGTAGGCAGAGCTTGTGTTATGGGAACCACGTGATTGATTTAATACTTGTATACTTTTTTAAATACATACATCTATACCTATCTATAAAAGAGCTTAACCTGACAGACTGACTGACTGACTGACTGATTCATCATCGCCAAGCCGAAACCACAGAAGCTAGAAAGCTGAAATTTGGAAGGTAGCTTCCTTTTACAGCAAAACCACTCACAAAGGCGGGATTTTTAGAAATTCGCCCCCTAAGAGGGTGAAAAGAGGTAAAAACGAATGTATGTAAAATTTTTACGCGTGGTGCGATTTGCTTGAAACTTGATATAAATTAATAAAATGCAAAATAAATGGACACGTAACAAAGGGGTAAAATGGGGTGTCAAAGTTTGTATAGGAACTTTTTAACGGGTTGTGTGATTTCTTAGAAACTTGGTTTGGATACTTAAAATAATAAATAAATACATGTTTCAGGATTTTTCAAAATAACCCTTATAAAGGAGTAAAATGGGGTGTGTATGTTTGCTTGGAAACTTTTTAATGGGTGGTGGGTGTGATTGGGTGGGCTTGAAACTCATCAATAAAATTTGCCAAGGAGATAAAAAGCATACTGGGGAAGGGTTAATGCGATAATTCCTTTAAAAAAATCGCGTCTTCTTCATAGAGATTTCTAGTCTTATACATAGAAACACCCACAACCGAGGAAAATGCTTACAGATCATACAAATATTTGTTCCGTCGCGGGAATCGAACCGCTATCTTCTGCGTACCAGTCGGGCCTTATTCCACTACGCCATAGAAGTCAAATATGAAATATATATGAAAATCTAATGTATGCTCACAAAAATCGGCTAAAGAAATTTTATTACTTCAAAAGAATTTATAATTCACTCAATAAGATATTCAAATAATGCATAGGCTTTGTAAATTAAGGTTACGTTGTAGATGAAATATATAAGAAGGTACTTGTTACTAAAAATAAGAGTAGGTACCACAATAATAGGTAAGTAACTGAATGTGGATATACTAAAAACGAATCCATTACGCATTCCAGCACATTACCTTGTTCTATTTGAGATCACGGAGAACTACCTTTCTGGGTGTGGCATTGAACATTGACATATTAAATTCAAGTAATTTAAATCAATCAAATCAAATCAAATAATAATTTATTGAACTTAAATAAATAGCAAGTTACAAGATAACTTATAATGCTAATAATACAATATTGGTGCGCTAGGAGCCGGACTAGATTATCTGTATACCGGTTCCCAGCACCCTCCTCCAGCCACAGATAATAGTATGTAAGAAAGTTTATGTAAGACGTTTGGTTTTGACGTTGTATTGTGTGTGTAAGCCTAGGGATGAATTTGATAATGATATGTTTGTTATTTTAGAAGTATTTATTTATAATAAGATTTTTCATGAGCATTTTAAATATTGATAATGTTTTAAACTGCTTAATTGCTTCTGGTAAATCATTATAAAATTGAGCATCCTTGTGTAGCAAATATTTTTTTGCAAGGTTTGTGCGTAGAGTAGTTTTATATTCGCACTTCTTAGTTTATGTTTAGTATATTTTTTTTTAATTGATTTGTATGAGTATATTGTTTTTTTTGGTCTGTTTATGAACCGTATAAGTAATTTTTTTTTAATGTGATTGTATATGCCTTCCAATCGGTCCCATATAATAATAATAATAAACCTTTATTTCCGAAATTTTTACAAGAATATTTTAAATTAATACTAAAAGAAACACTGTTACAATAAAATGTCTCTTGTTTCGGTGTGCCTTACGGCAAAGGCCTCCTCCAACTCCTTCCATTGTTGTCTGTCTGACGCGACTCTAGTCCATAGGGGTCCTAATGTCATTTTTAGGTCATCCTCCCATCTTCTTGCTTTACGACCTCGAGTTCTAGCTCCATCCCTAGGGTACCAGATTGTCACCTGTTTACTCCATTTCTCCTTCTTGCAACGGAGCATATGTCCAGTCCACCTCCATTTAAGTTTGTCAATACGCGACAGTATGTCCGTTACTTTGGTTTTGTTTCTGATGTCTGTACTTCTTACTTTGTCCATTAGTTTCAAACCTAGCATGCTCCTCTCCATGCCTCTCTGGCACCCTGCTAGTTTGTCCCTATGTCGCTTTGTCAAAGCCCATGTTTCACAGCCATATGTGATGCATGGCAGTATACAGGTGTCAAAAGTCTTTTTCTTGATCTTCATGGATAATTTCTTGCTTTTCGTAATTTCTTTCAAAGCCCAATAATATTTCCATCCTGTTGCAATTCTTTTGTCTATTTCTTTGGATGTCTGGTCATTTGGCGATATTATCTGACCCAGATACACATATTCTTCCACATATTCAAGTTTCTGTCCGTTGATGGTTATTTCTACGGGAACTGCGTTTGTCATCATTTTAGTTTTACTTATGTTTATGTAGTGTACTTCTCTGCTTCTCTCTACTAGGGATTGTGTCATAGATTCCAGTAGTAGTGGGTCTTCTTCCATTATAACCAGGTCGTCTGCAAATCTTAAATGGCTTAATCTCGCTCCATTTATGATTAGTCCAAGATGTTCCCATTTAAGTTTTCTGAACATTTGTTCCAGCACTGCTGTAAATAGCTTTGGTGAGAGTGGGTCACCTTGCCTGACTCCCCTGTTGATTGGAAAAACATCTCCTGTAGACTCAAGCCTGATACAAGCTTTGCTCCCTCTGTAGATGTTTTTGATGATGTTTATGTAAGTGTTTTGAATTCCTTGTTCTTTAAGACTTTGCCATACGGATTCATGTTTTAGGCTGTCAAAGGCCTTGGAATAATCTATAAAGGCCAGGTAAATGGTTTTGTTGTATTCGTTGTATTTTTGTAAGAGCTGTTTTATTTTATGTATGTGATCAATCGTACTGAAGTCTTTTCGGAATCCTGCTTGCTCCACTGGTTGGTTTTCTTCGAGCCTGACTGATATTCTGTCCAAAATTACTTTTGCAAAAACTTTATATACATTTGAAATGAGGGATATGGGTCTGTAATTTCCTATATCATCTTTTGGGCCTTTCTTGTGTAGGAGTATTATGTGTGATTCTGCCCATTGGCTTGGGATGATGCTAGTATTTAAAGTCTCATTAAAGATTTTCGTTAATATTGGACTTAGTTCTTTGATTGTTCCTCTCATTAGTTCGTTTGTTATTCTATCTGGGCCGGGGGCTTTTTCCGTCTTTTGACTTCTTATAGCTTTTTCCACTTCTGGTATTAGTATTTCTGGTATATCTTCATTGTCTTCAGTTGTCGAAAGACATTCCGTTGTCGTTTGATTTGGTTCGTGATACAGTAAGCGATAATAGTCTGTTGCTATATATTGGATTTTGCTGGGAGAAGTTGTTGTAAGGTTTTTGTCTCTTAACTTTGGTATCCATTCTTTCCCTTTTTCTCGAAGTTCCTTTAGCGCTTTTCTTGTGCCTCCCGTTCTGTTGATGTGATTTTCTAGAGTTTTGGTTTTTCTTTTTTCTTTGTCCTTTCTCATATTTTCGCGAATATCTTTGCTAAGTTTAGAGATTTCTTTTTGGTTTTCTTTTTTATTCTTTTTTACTATTAGATTTCTTCTGTCTTCAATTTGTTTTAAAGTTTTTTCGCTAAGATAGGGTTCGTTTTTCTTACTTATTTGTTTTCTTGCATGTTCTTTGAGTTTATTTTCTATTCTTTTGTACTTTTCGTTTATATTCATATCTGAGGTGATAACTTCCATCAGGTCTTCTGTGTTTTCGTTTATGGGTAGGTAGTTTATTTGAACTGCTTTTGGTCTAGGATTTTTTGTTACGTTTTCGTTTAGGCAGCTACGAACCATACGATGGTTAGTATTGAAGTTTAGGTTTTGTATAATATTCGTATCCTTGAATGATTTAGCTTTGTTGGTTATTATGTAGTCAATTTCGTTTCTAGTGTTGACATCTGGAGAAATCCAGGTCCATTTGTTTTTGGGTTTTTTTCGGAAAACAGTGTTTAGAGGTGTCAAGTTGTTCTCGAGCAGAAATTCTACTAATTTTTCTCCATTTTTGCTTCTTTTTCCTCTTCCGTATTTTCCTATAATGTGTTCTTCCCCAGGTAGTTGAACGCCTACTTGAGCATTAAAATCACCCATGAGCACAATATTGTTTTCCGAATATTTTTCAACAACGTCACTTAGTTTGTCGTAAAAAGTATCTAAGTCCGTTTTTGTTGCTTTTTCTGTTGGGGAGTAGACTTGAATGATTGTCCAGGTTTTCGCATATTTTGGTAATTTTATATGAATGACTGCTAATCTATCTGTTATTCCTTCAAACCCAATGATCTGATTTTTGAGTCTTGGTTTTACCAAAAATCCTACACCTCGTTGTCCAGCAATTTCTCCTTTGTAGTACATGATAAAATTTCTTCTCTCTTCTATCCCTTCCCCTAATCTTCGCATCTCGCTTATGCCCAAAATGTCCCACTTGATGTTTTTGATAGCTAATTCTAATTCTAACAAACTTTCTGATGTTCTTAGGGTTCGTGTGTTTAGTGTACATACATATAGAATCTCTTGTTTTCTCTTTTTCGTGTTGGATTTAGTTGGCAGATTTTTTGGAGGGTTTTGGTCGACTTCCCCCACGGTGACCAGCCGGCTTGGGGGTTGATTTATTGAAGTTACGTTTATATTTATTGTTGTGTCTGTTGGTGGTTTCCGGTTGAAGAAGGCCTTTGTTTGTTTTTTGGCAGCTCTGACATGGAAACAGATCTTTCTCGTGTTACATATGTAAGGATACTTGGTTTAATGACTACCCTGGTAAAACTTTGGGATGTCTTCGTGTTTTCAGTACTCTTCGAATTCGGTTTTTTCTGGCATGGAGTGGTTGGCGATCCTGAGACCTCTCTCTTCCGTTTTTCGCGGCTGTTCTCTGGTTTTTTCACAATAAGCTTATCGTATTTTATAAATGCTACATTCCCATTTGCTCTTTCTGTTTGTATTTGTGTTTGTAACTGTTTTCTTATTTCGAGAACTTCTTTGGGGAAGTCCTCTTTGACATAAACATTTGTGGGAAGGTTACGATTGTTCTTCAAGATAAGATGTTTTTTCCACGTTGTTGTAAGACATATTTTTACTGGCCGGTTTTTATCATATTGTGCTCCAATTCGTTTGATATAACTTATTTCTTCATTGTCTATTTTCGTTCCTGATTTTAATATAATATCTTTTACATATTCAATTAGTTCTATTTCTGACTTTCCCTTTTCCTCGATGCCAAATATAATCAAATTATTCGTGCGTTTTTCCCTTTCTAAAAATGTTATTTTTTGTTCCAAGTTTGTGACTTTTGTTTTTAGGTTGTTATTTTCTTCTTTCAATGTTTTAAATTTTTCATCTAAAGCTTCCATAACATTTTTCGTAATTTCTGTTGATAGTATTGTTGTTTGTTCATTAAACTTTTCATTTATTTTTGCAAGTAAGATTTCCATTTGTTTTTCCATTTTTGATGTTGGGTAATTTATATTTGTGTAGTGGTATCACTTTTATATTATTGGTAGAAATTGTTCCTTTTCTTATGGCAACACTTGTCGTGTTCTGACTGTCAGTGTCAATTGTCTATGTCCAATATCACTGACAATTAGGTTGGTTTGGTTGACACTATTAATTATGGAATATGTTGCATTTTGAGGTTATAGTGATCGCCAATTGTTTTGGAATAATTACGACTTATATGGATGTTTCACTGGATTTTCTCTGCAGCCCTGTGTTTTGTTCGGCTTCGCGTAAACTTGTGCGTGGTTTTTGTGTTCAATGTCACTTTTTGCAGTAGAACTGTGATAATTTTTACGGAGCTCACTTTTATGCGTTGTTTACACTTTCGCTACCGGAACCGGAAAACCATCGGTCCCATATAAATTTCATTAAAATCGGTTCAGTAGCTTGGTTTTAAATCAAAATAACTGGAAAAAATGTGTTATATAAGTAAACGAAATTTCGTATTTTGCTTCCAGTGACTTTCCAGTAGTGTATACGAATTTCGAAAAATTATAAAATAAAAATCTACCCCCAAGGGTGGAAAAATAAAGGGGGGGAATTTTAATGGGCTCGAATTTTATATCGGCTTAAATTTTTATTCAATAAAGTCGGTTTTCTTTTTTTCTTTATATGATCTTGATCTGGGGTTAGATGAAACCGGCACCTAGATTAACTAGCATGTAAGAAGACGATTCAATTTTGTCCTTGCTATTTTATCGAATAAAGTTTATTTTTTAATTATTTGAACTGTGCACATTATTTTTTGTCAGTAAATAAAGAATGCCGGACATTTCACACAGCATCATCTGGCCCCAAAGTAAGCAGAGCTTGTGTTATGGGTACCACATGATTGATATACTACTTATATACTTTTTTTTTAATATATACATATTATACATAGGAACACCCAGACCCGAGTAAAGTATCTAAGTAAAATGATATATCAGAGGTCAGTCAAAGGCAAACTCTGGTGAGCAAATTAAAATACGGATTCTTCATTTGTCATTTCATGAAGTAACATAGCATTTCTAAATAAATATTCTTTACTCGTTTTATTGCATGTTTTAATCAGTAATCTTAGCGGATTTTAATAAATAAATTGTGACTACATAGGATAAGTATGGACAATTGAATTATAAGTGTATTATGGTGCAATATGATTTGAACGACGAGGAATCCCGAAAAATTCTAGACGGCCATTCCGCGATGACGTTTAGAATTGACTAATGACCATCGACTTTAGATGACTTTATTAAAAACAAATTGACTACAAACAATATACAAAATTGGCAAAATTGACATTATTATATCACATGCCGTTAAAAAATAAGTAGAAGAAATTAAAAAAACGTCCGTCATGGTCTACCTAGTCTAATATTATTTTAACACCAGGACTGATATTTTTACGTGCCTTCGAAACTAAAAAGAGAAGCCGTCAAGAAAAAATGCATACAAGACTGTGGTGACCCATACAAGACTGACTGACCTCGCAGAACATTGCCTAACTACTCGTACGCTAGAAACAAAACATGAAGAGACTTGATTATACGACTGAGTTAGCTATGTCATAATTAAATAAGTGTAAAAATGCGCGTTTGTCGTGGAACACTCACTTGGTTGGAACGAGTTCTAATTGTAGAATATTATTATTGATAAATGTATTATATTATTGATTATCTAATACAAATGAATGAATTACTCGTGTCTGAGAGCAATTAAATGAAACGCAGAAATAACAAATAAATTAGATGAATTTAATGATGTACAAAAAAATGTTTATTTTCACAACTCGAAAAAATATATGAATTACGAAATTTCCTACAATATACAAAATATCTCCGATAGTGAGTATTTTGTCCGGCGATGAAGAATCATGTGACCCTATGGATAACTGCCCTATGGATAACTAAGATAACTGCCTACACTAAAGAAAGGGTCGTGACGGTACAATCTTACACTTTTTCGTCTGGGGGCTAGGGCCAAGTCCGTACCGTACAATAAAGAACTTCGTTCAAATAAACAAAATAAGTGTTACAAACCTACTTAAAGGAAAGAGGGAAAGAGGGAAATGGGAAGGAAGTGTACCAAAGGAGCCTCTAGACGCACTTTAATCCTTTCACAAATCAGGTAGTCATTCCGATACTAGTAACTTTAGATCTATATCAGTACTTCCTACATTTAGTAAAATATTTGAAAAACTTATACTAAAACAATTACAACGGCATTTTAGTACCAACAATTAACTAGACAGTAAACAATTCGGATTTACAAAGAGACGCTCAACGACTGATGCCGGTGTTGAGTTAATATCACATATTTTTGATATCTGGGAGGAATCACGCGATGCCTTAGGTATTTTTTGTGATCTGTCGAAAGCTTTTGATTGCGTTCACCGTGAAACTCTAATCAGCAAACTACATCACTATGGAGTTAAGGGAGTTTCACTTAAGCTTCTTACATCCTACTTAAGTGACCGAACACAACGAATAGATGTAAATGGAAAGCGTTCTCCGGGGTCGATGGTAAAAATGGGTGTACCACAAGGATCAATACTCGGGCCATTCTTGTTTTTAATTTATGAAAATGATCTACCTAAACTTGTACAGGATGATCACGAGATTATACTGTTTGCTGATGACACGTCACTTTTATTTAAATTAAATCGACGACTTATGTACTAACATTGACGATTTAAACAATGCAATCTCTTAAGTTTTAACATGGTTTAATGTAA
This sequence comes from Lampropteryx suffumata, assembly GCA_948098915.1. Lineage (NCBI taxonomy): Eukaryota > Metazoa > Arthropoda > Insecta > Lepidoptera > Geometridae > Lampropteryx > Lampropteryx suffumata. Next base: position 2,166,095 of record OX402551.1, read on the forward strand.
ACAACTTATTACAACGAAATGCATTCGTTTTATACTGCCCAACGTTAAACAGGTGAAAGCTTATGTAAAAATTAAAAACGAAAAGATAGATCTCGTCGACACCACAGTGTTCTTAGGCATTACTTTAGATAATAAGCTGCTATGGGGCCCGCACATAGATAAATTGTCGAAGAGACTTAGCTCTGCGGCATACGCTGTTAAAAAGATCCTTCATCTTACCGACGTAGATACCGCTAGACTCGTTTACTTCTGCTACTTTCATAGCATTATGTCTTATGGCATTATGTTGTGGGGGAGTGCTGCTGATATTAACACCATATTTGTGTTGCAGAAGAGGGCTGTTCGTGCAATTTATAACATGGGCCCCAGAGAATCACTTAGAGATAAGTTTAAAGAAATTAATATTATGACAGTGCCTTGTCAGTATATATACGAAGATGTAATGTATGTGCACAAAAATTTTCATTTATTCAAAAAAAATTGCGATAATCATAGTATTAACACTAGAAATAAAGATAAACACGCTGTTACCACTGTTAGGCACGCTAAAGTTAATAAGTCTTTTATAGGGCAATGTGTACGCTTCTTTAACAAGGTCCCAAGCGACGTGTTAAATTTGTCGATTGGCAAATTTAAAAACGTAATTAAACAGAAACTGTCTATTAAAGCATATTATTAAATATCTGATTATTTAGATGACAAAAAAGCTTGGGATGAATCTGCTCCAACTCGACTCGGCATCCGTGACAAAATTGTCAAGGACCATACAAAAAAGTGTTAAAACCAGACAAGTTTCTTGCCGGTTTCGTTTTGTACTGGGGTTGGGAGGTAAGAAGACGATTCAAAGTGGTCCATGTGGTTGTATTGAATAAAGTGATATTGAATTTTGAATTGAATTTTTTTGAATTTCACTACCATGGTTCCAAATAAAGTGTATGAAATGAACCACTTATTTTACGAAAGCTATAAAATACTAGTCACGTGATAGAGGAGTGCACCAGCATTCGTTATTCCAAGCAATCGACCCACCTTCAGAGCCAAAGGAGTTTTTTAAATATATATTGATGCTTTGAAACGAGACTTCGGCTATTAATATTACATAAGGGTGCCTTTACGTACAAAACCGATAGGCTGTAAGACTCGGCGGTATACATTCTGCCTAGAAGCTCTGATATTGCAAGCACTCTAACGGTTTACCATCAGTAAGACCCGTATGCTCGTTTGCTGGCTCGTTTGTGTAAAAAATATCCACCGGCTTATGTTAGTATAGTCAGGAAAAAAGTTCCCTAAAAGTCCCCTAAGCCCGAAAATATTATATATTTTTAATATTTAGATGTTCCGGTAAAAAATAAAAAAAATTAAAGCAATTTCTGACGACTCTATTTACTATAACTTCAGTTAGTCTGAAAGAGTATTTTCATCAATATAAAAAAGAGGGTCAATCGACATTAAAAATAAATATAGTTTAAACTGATCATTTTCTAAGTGACTGTACTTGTTTTTTTTCAATCTGTAAATACAGATCAAAAATATTGAAAAGTTTCGGCTAGTCCTCTAAGAACTTCCCATAGCTTCAACGGTTTAAGTGGCATTACTGCTCCGTATCAAAAACTCATGAAGAATGTAAAGAAGAACAATAATGTAAAATAATCTTGCGAAGAAGAATGTACCGGCATACATGCACTAAAACCTGCTTTCTACGTGCATGCATCCTAAGCCATGTAGCAGGCTAGCAGGACACCGATTTGAGGCCGATACAGGTGCACCGAGCTCTTATTGGATATCGACTTTGATATTAGAAATCGAACCGTGCTCTTTCAGATGTTATTAAATGGATATATTCGTAGTTCATTTTCATCGGTTCGCTGCACAAACTAAATAGAAATACAAGTTATCTTGTATCATTTTTTAAAAGCATCGAAGTAATATGGATATTAAATGCTCAGATACCAACGTCAGCGTGGATATCATTTATGTCGGATACGTCAAGATGGATATCGCGATTATGAAATGATTTTCAGACAGACTATGAAAACCGTCAACATTAGCGTTTGTAACTGACCACTCTTTAACCGACGTCAAAAAAGGAGAAGGTTCTCAATTTGTCGGATTTTTTTTTTAATGTATTTTCACCGATTAGGTACTCAAAAACGCCAGACTCGATCTGGAAAAATATTTTTTTGTTTGAAAGGGTTCTCAGGTGTTGAGTGGATTTTAAAATATCAACAAAAATCTAAAAAAATTATACATCGATGATATTTTTCTTGCGTGCAGTGAAGATCAGTGCGTTTAGTTGGTCTACCCATATTATATATAAAAAAAAACATCTACTTTCTACTATACATTTCAAAATAAAATAAAGCTATGGTCTCAAATTGTATCCAATGAAGTCGTTTTCTATTTAGTTTTTAAAACGTAGTTATTTGCGTTATGTAAGACTCTTCAGATTGTGTCAAAATGCAATTTCTCCGACGAGCGGTCACGAATCTGGCAGGTGCCTCGAGTCTCGAGATACGCATACCAGAGGCTGTGGTCGGCAGGATTGCAGTCGACGTTGCGGTCGACCGCAAAGCAATACCAACGCAACGCTACAATTCGAAATATTCCTAGTTTACCTTATGATCTGGTAATAGCATTCTAGTTAACTGTCAATTTAAACATGTATGCTGTAGGAAAAACAATACTCCCAAACAAATCCTTACATAAAGGATTTCAGGAGTTCTATAGGAGCTATTTCGATCTAGTACTCTGCAATTTTGTCAATTTCAAGTAGGTACACGCTTTTATTAGTTTCTTGAAGTAACATTAGAAGGACATGAACAGTCTAAACAGATTCGCAAGTAGTAATTAGTAGTAGAACACTGGTGTAGTGGTTAGTGGCCACGCCTTCCGATCTCAAGGTTGTGGGTTCGAATCTAGTTGTGTACCAATGGATTTTTCTGTTCGAAGAATGTACACTATACCAGTCAAGGAAAACATGTCGAGGAACCGGCATTTCGTCGAGCCTAAAAAGTTGAATGACATGTAAATAGAGCACGAAAGGAGTCTTATAGACGCACTGAAGGGTTTCAATGAACTTGTTTAAAATAGAAAGTTAAAAAGAAGAATGTAACGATTAGGAAACGCTTTACGCTTTTGTACCAATAGTAACCTAAAGAATATTAGAGCTGCTCATGACTCTTTACAAAAAAAAAACTATACCTATTGGACGATATAACACTCACAACTACACGTCTCGGGCAGCTGCCGCAGTCTATAACCCGGAAATTCAAGTTATTTACATTTACATAAATAAATAAAAAGTATATCGGTTCAAAATGTTGCTATTTCAATTCTATTGGCGCAGCGCGCCCCCGCCACGACGCGGCGAAGGTACCATACCTAGTGATGTTCATAGTTATCACAAAACAGACATCCCCTAGGCACCTTTAACATTTAACTATATAGAGAATTTATTTTGTCTGGCCTTTCAACTCAGTTGGTAGCTCTGTCTTATGCGCTGTAGGTTGAGAGTTCGATTTCCTCCCAAGACAAACATTTGTGTGATGAACACAGGTTTTTTCTGTGTCTTGGTGTTATAAAGTATCATAAGTATGTATTTAAAAATATATAACTATTATATCAGTCATCTGGTCCCCATAATACAAGCTTTGCTTAGTTTGGGGCTAGATGGTGTTGTGTGCATTGTCCACCAATATATAATTATTATTACTGTTGTTTATTTAATTTTTTAAGATCCGAAACATATATTTTGTTTCGGACGTTTCCAAATGTCCGATTTTATTATACTTAATTACTTAGTATACTACTATACTTCTTAACACTTTTCAATTTTGACTATATCAGAATCAATATCAATATCAAGATATATCAAGATCAAAATATTCTTTATTCGGTAATATCACAAGGTCCATTTTAAATAGTGATCTTACATGCTAGTGAATCTAGGTGCCGGTTCCTCCTAACCCCAGTTCAAAAAGAATCTGGCAAGAATCTCGTCTGGTTTTAACGGTGGTTTTATTTTTTACGAATGGTTTTATTTTTTGTATGATCTTTGCTAATTTTGTTACGAATGTCTAGTCGAATTGGAGCAGATTCATCTTTTCATCAAGCTTTTTGTCATCCAAAATATATGTTATTTTAAAATAAGCTTATGAGATATTTTTTATTTTATTAGGTTTTTGAACTTGCGAATCGATAAATCTAGCACGTCGCTTGGGACACTGTTATAGAAATACACATTGCCCTATAAAAGATTTATTGACAAAAGCGAGCCAAACTGTGGGAACAGCGTGTTTATCTTTTTTTCTAGTATTAATGTTATCATTAAAGCAATTTTTTTTAACACAAACATTTTTGTAAACATACAGCAGATTTTCAAATAATATACAGACAAGGCACAATTTCATGATTTTTATTATAATGTAATATAAATAAGTATTTTTTTAGGGTGCATGTTATAAATTGCACGATCAGCGAACAGCTCTCTTCTAAAACACAATTTTTTTCTTTGACCTATAGTGTCCCACTGCTGGGCAAAGGTCTCCCCCTTTACCTTCCACTCTTTGCGCTCCGAGGCCACAGTTTGCCAATTTGGCTCGAATGCATCTAGATCGTCTCGCCATCTTTTCCTGGGTCTGCCGCGTAGTCTTCGATTATCGGGCACCCAATGAGTGACGAGCTTTGCCCAACGTTCTGAATGCATTCGAGTCACATGACCTGCCCAGTCCCATTTCAAACATAACACAACACAAAAACGGTGTTAATATCTGCAGCAATCCCCAAGTAAGACCTACCTACTACAGAGCAGTAGAAAAAATGTCAACCAATTCAAAGACTATTCTTTGAATTGGTTGACATTTTTTTTTTGAATAAAAAGAAGACGAAGAAGACAATTGCAGCCCAGCCCTAGTCTGAATATTAAAAGACCACGTGACATACAATATTCACCGTGTTACCGCCAGTTACTGCATAGTAGAACTAAACGATCACATTGTGCTGCACGTACAGTCTTTTAACTTTTAAACCTGTTTCAGAATCCCCGGGTAGGGAATTTTAAATGTTGTGTTAACTTAAAATAATATGCTAGTCTGTCCGACCAAAGTAGGGTCGTGGAGTGACGTTCATAGTCAAATTATAATGATCGTCGTTGAACACATTCTTACCCAAAAGGACGATTATTTTGGTCTTGCGAAGCAAACATTGCACTCTTATATTATTTACTAGCTGACCCGGCCACGCGTTGCTGTAGCTCAGTAGTTCTAATACGTTGAACCAATATACGCTAACCTCTAAAATTATCAGTGTTTCTCTACTATATTAGTCATGTATTATACATATAAACCTTCCTCTTGAATCACTCTATCTATTAAAAAAACCCGCATCCAAAACCTACATAGGGACAGACAGACAGCGGGATACGACTTTGTTTTATACTATGTAGTCATTTTTCTCGAGGTTTTTCCGGTTTTATTTGTAATTTTGGCGTTTATATTTAAACTAGCTGCTGCCCGCGACTTCACACGCGTGGTACCTACATAAAAAGTTGTACCTATGTTCTTCTCTAAGGTCCCATCTATCTCTATACCAAAATTCATAAAGATCCGTTCAGCCGTTTAGCCGTGAAAACGTAACAAATAGACAGAGACACTTTCGCATTTATAATATACCAGAAGCGACAAAAGTATCTATTAGTAAAAGTAAGTATTCATTAGGGAATCAATTTATTACTACCAAATGTGCATTTGAAATAAATTATCACTTTTTATTGTAGTTATGTTTCACTATTTTGGCTATAATAGCTTACACATAAGATATAGTGCGGGCTTTTCTGTAGGACTATTTTTTAAAATAAACATTTCCATCATACATTACATATGTATGATGTAATGTATGTAATTATCATTAATGTGACGTGAAAAAAAGTGAACTTGAGTACAGACGTGGTCATTTACTCCGTATGTTTTAATTGAAAAAGTGTGTAAAAAGTTATAAAATTTCCTTGAAAATTACATCATTTTGTGCGGAATAACGTCATGTGTGCCCAAGCATGAATACATATTAGTTTTTTTTGTGATTGATGGAACTATCAAGTAAAATCTGTTGTGTCCGCATCGTTAACTTTAAAACGCTGTCTACCCACAAGAAATATTTTTAAGTTATTTCGACTTACATCCGATCATTGCACTTGATATTTTCGCTGGTACTACCAATAGCCGCTCGGTGTAGCGGTTGCAAGGTGCGCCTGGGCAAATCGAAAGATTTAACACCGAGTTCAATTCTAGAGACGAAGTATCTTTTTGGATTTTTTTATATTTTTTTTATCATCGTTTCTGCGAGATGGATGATGAAGTTAACAATATCACGAAGCGAAAATGCAATCGAAGAATATCTGACATATCTGACAATTCTATGGACCAATCTTTCACGTCGACACAGTCAGACATGCATGCAAAGAGTTTGCCAGACCTTTCAACTGATTTTAACGAAGTTCAAGAGTTACATGAGCGTATTGCAAGCCTCAAACTGAGTCTCAAAAATGCACATCAAAGAATAGAAGCATTAGAATCGGAAAATAATACACTACTTCTTCAATTGAATTGCTCAGAAAGGCCTTGTGCTCGAAATACTAAGAAAAATATTGTGATACAGAGCCTGTCAGAGAAAACTGGTACAGAAGTAGGAGCACAACTGATCGAAAAAAGTTATATGAACCAATCGCTGCAAGATGGCGCTGTAGTGGAAGATAAATCTTTAAAAGTAAAACAAAAACCACGATTATTGATATTTGGAAGCCAGCAGCTTAGTGGACTTTCACGTAAATTAATCAATATAAGACAATGGAACAAATGCTATGAAGATTATAATATATCTTCATTTTTGAAACCTTCCGCACCATCTGAGGAGATTCTTAAACCATGTTACACTCATGAATTTCATGGAAATGATCAAATCATTTTGTGTGTCGGCGAAAATGACTCCAACCCAACCAAAATGCTTCATGAACTCTCAGGAGCTATCAAAATGTTTGAAAAATGTCATATAATAGTAGTAAGTGTTAACTATAATATGTATTTAAATGAAACAATGATAAATCATAGCATAAGAAACCTGTGTGACCAGCTAGCTAATTGCGAATTTATTACAATAGAAAACCCACATCTTTTATCTCGCACTGAGTATATTACACATCTATGTAGAAAAATCAACTTTCTAATCGATTCCCGGTACTATGATCAAACTATTCTGGCTCGCGTTCTAGAGCATAACCGCAAAAAGCCAATAACTCACAAGAATAAACAAGGTAAGGGAACCATTCCTTACTATTTCAAAAAACTAGAAATTAAGAGCTCTATTACTATCAAAAATGTTGTTTCCACCGCTTCCAGTACCTCATGTGAAAACGGTGCATCTAATGATACCGCGGGCATGAAAAGTGGCGATCGTTTTTTTCGTATCAAATCAATATAGTAAAATGCATATCTTTCATCAAAATATATCCGGGCTTTTAAATAAACTTGATGCATTGTCAATATGTTTGGATGAGTTCAAGCAAAATAATAATGCGATCGACATAGTCTGTCTTACAGAAACTTTTGTGAAGTCTGGTAGTGAGACAAATATTAAGTTAAAATCTTTTCAACTAGCTAATTTTTATTCAAGGATAAACATAAAACGTGGTGGTGTGTGTATATTGGTACGAAAGCCAATGGAATTTAAATTATTTGATGTTGATAAAAATATCCCGAGTGAAAAAACTTTTGAAATATGTGGTGTCCAAATTCCATCAATCAATTCTGTAATTTTATGTATTTATCGTACCCCTAATAGTAACATTAATATATTCTTTAATAAAATGGACATAATACTAAATAAATATCTTAATAAATCGACTAAGAAAATAATTATGGTAGGTGATCTAAACATAGATACACTAAAACATAGCACAGCAGCTTCAAGATTAAAAGATCTCGTCTTAAACTACGATCTTACATTTCATATCGTTGAGCCAACCAGGCAGAAAAGCTGTATTGACCACATCATTAGTAACGTTGAGTATGTTGAGGGTTATACGCAACAAACGTGTCTATCAGACCACAATACATGTCAAATTCTTAGCGTTCCTGTAATTCAAAAACAAATCCGTTTGGCACATTATTACTTGGAAAAAAGGAATTACGATAGAAAACATGTGGAAAAATTTATTGAACATTTGTCGGCCTTATCATGGTCCGAAGTTATTAAAGAAAATAATGTGAACAAGGCATTTAATGAGTTTCATAATACCTTTTGTCTTTTGTACTATTTATGCTTTCCAATTCAAAGATTCAAGGTTCGATGCAATCAGTCATCGCCTAAATGGTTAACAAAAGGGTTAAAGTTATGCTCTAAACACAAAAGAGAAATGAGACTTCAAATGTATAAAAATAAATCACCAGAATTAAAATCGAAATACAAGAAGTACAGTGCAATATTAAGAAATTGTATACATAAATCAAGAGCCAATATGAATTTTAAATATATGACAAATGCGAAAAATAAGTGCAAAGCTACATGGGACATTATTAAAGATAAAGTTGACAAAGACACATACGTAGATTCGATTAATGCGATAAATTATCACGGCAAAATTTTAACTGAAACTTAACAGATAGCTGAAGGGTTTAATCAGTTTTTTATTGATTTAACTAATAAAAATGCTTCGATAGTGGTCCCTACAAATAATATGAAAAAAATTAAGAGTGTAGAAAGTAGCTTGTTTTTTCATCCATTGACTAACATCGAAGTCATAAAGATTATCATGTCTTTAAATAACACTAGATCAGTAGGCTTTGACGGTATTTCTACACATATAATAAAACAATGTATTTTCTTAATCCATCCTATTCTCACGTATCTACTAAATCTATCACTTTCAGAAGGAGTTTTTCCAGAGAGACTTAAACTCTCAGTGGTTAGACCTCTAGATAAAAAAGGTGATAAAACAAATCTCACAAATTATCGGCCAATTACACTAATACCCATTTTTGCGAAAATATTTGAGAGAGCTATGCATACTCGTATGACCGATTTTATAGAGAAATTCAATGTTCTCAAGGAGGAGCAAAATGGATTTCAGAAGGCAAAATCTACAACCCTGGCTGCGTTCACATTAATAAAATATATAATCGACAATATAGATAAGCGCATGCCGGTATCTGTGATATTTTTCGATATGAGTAAGGCCTTTGACTTTGTTGATCATAAAACCTTACTTTTAAAGTGTGAAAGGTATGGCATTAGAGGCCTAGCCCTCAATTGGTTGACTAGCTATCTTACTGGTCGGCAGCAATACGTTGAAATAAAAATCATAGAAAACTTAGTTAATACCACGTATAAATCTAATCAGAAATCAAACAATTATGGCGTACCCCAGGGCAGTATTTTAGGGCCACTCCTTTTTCTACTATATATCAACGATTTACCATTAGCTACGAAACGTCCGTGTGTACTTTTTGCAGATGACGTGTCCATAATTGTGACTGATAATGAGAGAAATATAAAATATGAGGACGCCTTAAAATCAGAAGTAGAATCAATCTTAACCTGGCTAGATGACAATAATCTTCAAGCAAATATTTCAAAGACAAAATTGATCAATTTTCACAATTATAATAATAAAAACAGTTTTAATATAAATTTGACATGTCGTAATGAATTAATTGAAAAAGTTGACGAAATGAAATTTCTAGGCCTAATATTAGATGAGCATTGTAACTGGAAGTCACATATTGACTGTTTATGTAAAAAGTTAAACCGTTTTGTTTTTGCTTTGAAACAATTACGACGCACGTCAGGACAAAAAACAGCATTGACAGCGTATCACGGATATGTTGCTTCTGTTTTGAGATACGGACTTCTCCTTTGGGGTAACTCCACGGATATTAATAGAGCTTTTATCATCCAAAAGAAATGTGTCAGAGCGGTATGTGGCGTTGAACCATTAGAAACGTGCAAACCGCTCTTTAAAAAACTAAAACTACTAACGTTGACAGGCCTTTACATACATCAAGCTGGATGTTTCGTTAGAGAAAACGAAAGGTTCTTTGACAAATATATAGATAAGGTAAACTCTAAATTCAGTTCTAGGGATCCTACTAAACTCATAATGCCATTCCGCAAAACTGCACTGGCGCATAAAAACAGTTATATTATGGCTATTAAAATATTTAATCTGATACCAAAAGCGATTAGAGAGTTGCCGATAGTTCAATTTAAAAAAAAACTGTATACATGGCTCAGCGAGAAATGTTTTTACGATGTTGATGAAATGTTTTAATAATAATTTATATTCTGGATTAATCTGCTTACTTATATAATATTGACGTTGACATTTTAATTTTAATTTTATGTATACTTAATTGTAATTAATAATCTCATTAATCTCATGGTTGCCATGTTGATGTTTGCATGTCGGTCAACGACGAAGTGTGTGAGACAATTATTATGTAAGAACCATATATTTACCATACTTCGAGCAAATAAATTAATTTCATTTCATTTCATTTCATTTCATTTCATTTCATTTCATATGTGTAACTCTAGCGGTTTTGGCAGCACACGCCAGAATAGCTCGCAGATGGTAGATTATTTCCTAATTACTTGACACTTATATATTATATATATTATTATTATATTATTATATATATATTTTGGACAATTCACACAATATCTTTATAAATTGTAGCCTATGTGTTATTCTGATGTATAAGATATATTATTGTAAAGTTTCATTAAAATCCATTCAGTAGTTTTTATGTGAAAGAGTACCAAACATCCATCCATCCATCCATCCATACTTACAAACATAGGCGTTTATAATATTAGTAGGATAGAGCTAATGATTTTACAAAAGTAGAGATATGTTACGTTCCTAGTAAATTGCGTTTGAAAATAGTCACAGTTCCATACAGATAAATATACAAAGTACAAACTACAATCAAGTTCACTTGTTTCACTAATGAACGATCGACTGATACGGAAAACATAAGACTAAGAAAGATAGCTACCTGTACCCAATTGCGCTTCGATTGTCGCCGTGGATACACAGATTATGATTTTTAATCGAACAGAACGGACATTGGTATAGAAGAAAAGTAGGTAGGTAACGACAGAAAAAGTAAGCGCGATAAACACCCGTTTTAAAGTAATCATTATGTTATCTAATCGCGAACGATTGAACAGTTTTATAATTGATAATATTTAATATTATGCAGCTGCAAACCTACAATCAAGTCCCGCCTTACATACGCGCTTCGAGTTCACAATTCACATAATATACTATCAATTCTCAGTCAATTCCACTTAATACGAGGTTATATGGCTTGACTTTAGTAGTGCGTCGCACGAATTGGAGGGTGAAAAGACTCACATCTGGTAGGGTTTTGTTTCCTGAATACATATTTACCTTGTTGCCGCAGCGCCAGAAAACATATGGCTTCTTTCGACGACTTTGGCTTATCTTCACTTTATTTGGTTACTTATCACTTGGTACGTTATGTTGGTGTATAGAAAACAACGCGCAAGGCGAGCGAGCGTAGCGAGCGTGCCGCAGCAGCGACGGCCGCAGCGCCAGAAAACATATGGCTTGCGGTAGGAGCATTTGAGGCTAGAAATAATATCTCGAGAACGGGGCAATACCTATCATGGGGGTGGTAGGGGGGTGGGGGGGTCTTATTAAGACTTATTATTTAGAGGTGAATTGCCACTACAACTATCTTTAAAAGGAATTTCGTAAATTTTTCATACCCTTTCAAATCATTTAGATATTAAATATGGTTCCCATGGTACCCATCCAGATAAATAATATGATGGAAACTAATAATTTATTAACATAGAGTCAAATAATTTAGTAACATAGTTTTTTGAGTTCTGTATAATTCAATAAAATCACAATTTAATTCAATTATAAAGATTTAATTCGTTTAGTTTAATTCAAAAGTGAGGTCATTTTGTTTGCATCGTCAATAATAAACGCACTCACCCTGAAGTAGGAGATAGTATTTCTAATTAATTGCGACATTTGAGACGACAATCGGATTTTCCAGTAGGTATCGGATTAATCCGAGCTCGGATTCCATTTAACGGACAAACAATCTTGCTTGTTTTGTAACTTTTAATTGTCAGCGGGTTAGGTTCAAAATGGTGCAAATTTAATTAGAGACCTAAGAAAAATGCAATCGAGGAGAAAATACTTTTTTACTTGTGCAGTTTCAATTAAAAAAATGAGTTTATATATTTTTCAACAAGTTTTTCAGATACCTAAATAAAAAGTAAAAAAAAACACACTTTTGAAGGAGTTTTTTTGCAATTCTGATTGTTGTATCTAATTGTTATATTCACAAGATTCTCACATTATTACGTGTTTTTTCCTTCATTCGTAGGTAAGAGATTAGGTAGACATATAATTACCTTCTCAGACCGAAAGAACAGAAATATGAAACTCAATAAAATAAATCAGATAAATCCATTCAGGCTTCTAAAAGATTTATATATGAAGCGTGTTTAATAATGCAAAGGCAATCGAAAGTTGGAGAGCTGCGGATACCCTCTCGTAATAAACGGATTTTAATGGACCTTTTCGTGATATCTACCGATTAAATTATTGACGATTATGTCCTGACAATTATTCGCGCTCTTTTATTTTACAAGACTATGATACAAACAAAAATAAATTTCGGATTCTTCGTCTGTCATTTCATGGAGTAACATAGCTCTGCTAATTTAATATTTTTTACCCGTTTTATTGCATGTTTTATTCAGTAATCTTGATGAAAGTTTAATGAATAAATTGTGACTACAGGACGGGTATGGATAATTGAATTATATGTGTATTACGGTACAATGTGATTTGAACAACGAGGAATCCCAAGAAAATTCTAGACGCCATTCCGCGTGATGTCTAAAATTGATAATTGACCATCGACTAAGACTCTAATAACAAACAAACTGACTATAAACTATTAATACTTGACACTGGCAGAATTGACATTAGTATGTCACAGGCCATTAACAAAGATGAAGAGGAAGAAAAATAAATTTCTAGATAAATAATACAATGCTACAGATCTATAATTAATCTATAGGCTCCGGAACTAGTAATAACTGTGTTTCAGGAGCCAGTGGCTTCTCCCATCAGTTATATTATAACTAAATTATTATCACACCAAAATAAATTGTTTAATGAAATGATGATAAATTGATTAGATACTATGTTTATCATTTTACAATATTATATTATACATACTAGCTGTCCCGCTCGCGACATCGTCCGCGCGTTTTATAAAGAAAAATAAATTATACCGACTGCATCGCCATCTGCCGGGCTGAATTGTGAATCTAAACCATCCAGGGCGCCACCCAAACGCATACAAAAAAAATCATTCATATCGGTCCAGCCGTTTAGGAGGAGTTCAGTGACATACACACGTACAGTAGAATTATATATTATACAAAATTTAAATAAGTGTGCAGTATAATATCTAAATCGATACGTATATATTAAACATATAAGAAAAACAGTTTAATTTCTTAAATATTAAAGTTTAATTTTTTAGAAATTAAACTGTTTTTCTTAAACAGATTGATAAATATGTCAAAGTCAAGGTCAAAAGATAATTTATTCAATACAATCACTTTGAAACGTCTTACATAGGTACTAGGTGAAATTTAGGTGCCAATTCCTTCTAACCCAAGCCCGAGAAGAACTAATAAGAAACCCGTTCTGGTTCTGGTCTCGTTCTGGTCTGTAAGAGAGTTTATACATTTCAACACAGACTTAGAATATACATTTAAATTGTGTCGGTTAATTGTCTGAGGGCAGAGCAACATGATCTGATTCTTATCAATAATAATAGTCATCTAAATTATAAAACTCTTTCTATTATAGAATAAATAATAAATAATAAATAAATAATTTGATGGCAAATGCACTCAATACTATCTAGCCCCATAAGATACTTTATAACACCCTGAAACAGAACAAACATCTATGTTCGTCACACAAATGTGTGTCCTGGGAATCGAACCTTCAACCTACAGCGCAAAAGACAGAGCAACTACCAACTGAGCTGACGGGCTAGTCAATAATACTGTGATGCAGAATCCAGTCCCCTACCTAAGGACATGAGGACTCTACCCTACTTACTCTACCTAACTCAATTAAAGTGGCGAAGTATTTTTGGTAATCGAATAGACATCACATCAGCAAGTTTACGCAGAATGTAACATTTGCTTACGAAAAGGCTTTCACTCCCAAAAGAATCACAAATCATATTTTTATCACGCGAAAATGCCTCTGATAAATAGAGTGTCACAATTTTTTATTCGAATTACCCATGGGAGTCAAGTAACTACAGATCGCAAGCAAGATCAACGTAAGCAACTTTTTATATAGCTGTGTTCTTCAATTTAAATACAAAAATAATAAAAGTAAATTGCATAACTTTTATAACTATCATGATTTTAACATCATTTTCACTCAAAACGGGATATTTATTTATTACAATTATCTCGTGATCATGGCGCATGCAACTGTGCCGAAACACCAGGAAGAAGTAAAGAAAAGGTAAAACATTTTTATGGTAAATATCCCGTTTTGAGTGAAAATAATGATAAGTTATAAAATTACTAGCTGACCCGGCGAACTTCGTACCGCCTCAGAATAAAAAATAAAAAATAATAAAAAAGCAACCATTTTTTTCACATTTACTCACCTTTTAAACCTTCCCTGAACTTCCACAAATAATTCAAAACCAAAATTAGCCAAATCAGACCAGCCGTTCTCGAGTTTTAGGGATACAAACGAACAGCAATTGATTTTTATTATATAGATTATTGATTTCCAATTTATTAATTTAGATAAAACAAAACGCAGCAGCGGGTTTCTTTATGGTTTAAATACGGGAAGAGCGCGTTTGATTTCTTTGCATAAATACTGAACGATAGTAGCAAATGTTGTTTCAGGCTTTTGAGCACTTTTCATCGATCAGTCCAACAGTCAGTTTATTTTGTAAGTCCGAGAAGTAATTAAAACGGCTTACAGTCGCACCGTATTTAAAAATCAGTAATACAGTACAGTACTATAGAATATAGTTGGCCGCACTCACGCTTCATAGCCAGATTAATATTTTTCTGAGAAATTTACCAGCGAATGCGAGTGTTGATGATAAAATGAGTCGACAAAAACGGAATTAATGAATGAAGCAAGACTTAAATTAATAACGCTCTCTGTTCGTGAATAACTTTATTCTTCGTCTGCTTACAAATCCTAAGTAGATACCTACATACTCTTATTTTGATTCAAAATAATATAGCAAAATAATTGCCGCGTCCTTTCTTGTTGGTAATTAATCGCAGATTTAATATCGTAGTGGCTACATGGCGTGTAAAATTAATGCTAGCGGTCTTTGACAGTTCTATTAGAGGCTACTAATGCAATCTTGGTGAAACTGTTTCTAATGGGGGACGGAAAAGAGGGGACTCTTCTAACACAGGTTATTTTTAACTTAACAGAAGAGATCCCAACACATATGATGTACTACTTGTTTTTAACTAATAAAAGATTTTTGATTTTTTTGATTTTTTTTTATTTTAATGACCACATAGTTTGTCAACAATACAATATCAACAATGTAATTAAACAGAAACTGTCTATTAAAGCATATTATGAAATCTCTGATTATTTAGAGGACAAAACAGCTTGGCATGAATCTGCTCTAACTCGACTCGGCATCCGTAACAAAATTGTCGAGGATCATACAAAAAGGTGTCAAGACCAGACAAGTTTCTTGCCGGATTCTTCTTGAACTGGGGTTAGGAGAAACCGGCACCTAGATTCACTAGCATGTACGAAAACGATTCAAAGTGGTCCTTGGTATTTTTATTGAATAAAGTTAGTAAAAGTTAGTAAGTTAGGTAGTTAAAATTATTGAATTGAATTGTAATAATATCAACAATATAAATACAGAAATTTACAGAATATACAGTAATTTCAAATACATGGGTAACATTTGACCTATCTAAGAACTATTTTTATGTATGACATTAGATTTTGTTATTTCGCTAGATTTACTAAAATACCAATAAACGCGATTGATTATATTTTATTTACCAAATTCTGAACTAGCGTAACATCTTTAACTTAACTTTGTTAAAATTAAATTAAACATTTTTCTAATCGATTTCATATTTGTAATTTCAATAGGTCATGAAATCCTTACTAGATATTATAAATGTGTTGTGTGGATGTTGGGATGCCACGGGCAGCAGTTAATCCATAAACCAGAGGTGTCCTACAGAAAAGAGGGAGTCAGCAAGTACCTCCAAATGCCTGTTGATTTCGAAGAAGAACTCTCAGAAAGTCATTCTCTCGTTGAAAAGGCTAATTCCGACAATCACGTTTGTGTTAATATTAATAAAGTGTCGGGGAGAATTTTCAGTGATTGGATTCCATTTGTGCGGCAGCAGCTCAGATGTCACGGGTGTAGGGTCTCTGAAAAGATATAGGATATTTAATAAGATGTTTACGGATTAATCAGTAAGTACCTATTATTAGCCCGAACAAAACATCAAATGTGTTTTGAATTTAAGAAATCAAAATTGTATTACTATATGAGTTTTTCAAGGTTCTTTAAATGCCAAAACTCGGTACTTACTAAAGTATTTCTTTAAGGAAAATAGCTACTAGAACTTATTGTTACAGGCACGGTACACATTTGATTATTGCATGCAGACCACGCTCTAAAATTTACACAAAATAACTGTTACTAACCCATATTACGCAATAAATTACTTTGATTTGATTTGATCAATACATTATAATAATAATAAAGTAATTATCATTATGAGGGTTTTAGCAGATAAGATAACATTTATTCTACTGTTGCATAACCAGTCTTGACGAAGTTCGCCCACATTGTCGTTATTTGGTCAATAATGAGCTGGTCTTCTGGCGTAGTCGTCCACGTACGATATATCGAACAGATACCCTATTTCATCAGCATGCCAGGCACCACTGCCACCACTGATAAAGTTATTCATGTGCTGAATAAAATTCCTTCCACCAACATAAGAAAAGAGGTAGAGGTACACCTTAGCTTCATTATCGGTAAATCGTTGCAAACTTCGTATGGATGGATACACATACGACATGTCGGATCTTAAGTCAATGGCAGACTCTTCGGAATGTTCTATCAACTCGTCCCCGAAATAGAAATGCCTGACTATATCATCCATACCTACAAAATCTTTGTGTGTGATGTCATGT
The DNA here is from genome assembly GCA_948098915.1 of Lampropteryx suffumata. Classification (NCBI taxonomy): domain Eukaryota; kingdom Metazoa; phylum Arthropoda; class Insecta; order Lepidoptera; family Geometridae; genus Lampropteryx; species Lampropteryx suffumata. Next base: position 2,183,400 of record OX402551.1, read on the forward strand.
CTGACTAGGAACTTGGCTCCGTATACAAATCTACCATAGAATCCAATCTCGAATAGCCCCCATAGATCCAGATTAAGACGGGATGTTTGTTTGTGGGACTTGTTGTGGGAGGTACGAAAATACTGAGACGAAGACAGTCAATGTCACCAACTAGGGTTTCGTTGAATTCTTCTATTTGAGGGCTAATTTGCGAGTCATCGTTTGCTTCAAAAACTCCATCGAATATTGAATGCGGAATAGATGGCTTTAAAGAAAAATCCTTTATGATTATCACGGTATCTTTTGGATGAAAAATTCTTCAAATATGCTTATTTATTATATCATGCTTCAGCAGTGCGTTGTCAAGTACTTTATTTACCCCTAATGGGTTACCTTCTACTACTTTACCATACGGTATACCCATATACGTTGAATAGTTTCCATTTATAGCCCGAATTCCCCTCACTTGCCCCAGAGTTGTGTTTACCATGAGGTTTTCAGCGTTTTGAGCTAGCACACATTGTAAAACAAATATTATTAAAAGTAAAAATAAAAAATATTTCGTGAACATAGTGGTATAAGGTAATGAGTAAAGTGTTGTGTTGTTTTGATGAGTAACTGATACTATGGTTATCTTCTTATCAATTTCTTATCATTATCACCTAATTTCCATTGATATCATATATATAAATATAACATAATGATAATGAAGCACATTAATTTTCTTATATAATTCTTAATAAATTTATTACGCAGTTTGTGGGCAGCACAGGTTCATCAACACGAGGACGGGTTAAATTAGTCAATAAAATATTGAAATCAGAAGATTTAAGTGGTGATCATTTAAATAATTCATCATAATCATTTATATCTACTTGCTCAACAGCAAAAGTAACATGTTTTAATAGTTAACGAGTATTTATCGCGTATTACCTTTTCATTTACTTCTGGTGTTTTAGTTATGCTGTAATAAACCTGTGGTCGCGGGCTGACTCAAAGTTTAGGGAGTGGCCATCGAGTAGAATAGACGGCACTCGTATTGATAAGATTCCCTTCTACTAAACAATATGAATTCTGAACATTCGGGATGTTTAAAAACAATAAAAAGTAATAGCTAAGATTTTTAATATCGCCCTTTTTAGTTAGTTTAGTTTTAAAAATATAAGATAACAAAAGCAGGTCAAGGTTCTCTTGTGCTTCCAAGATATCGATGTAAATGACCGTTTATTTCAAATAACAGTTCCATGAACGCCATCCTATCGTGGAAGGGTCTGCTAATAAGGGAGAGCTCTTCGGATATCACCATGCAGTACAGCGGAGAGCTCTCGCTGATTGGTTCCCATTTTACGTCCAGTAGGTCTGTAGTTTGAGGAGTGGGATCCCTGAAAATAAAATATACCTACTAGATTCCGCGCGCGGCTTCGCACGCGTGGTATTTACATAATAAAAATCTGTCATGTGCGAAAGTCGCGCTTAAGAGGGTACCGTTCAAGGGCACCAAAACCTACTTTTTCACCAACATGATTGATTTTACCAGCATTTTACTAATACTAGTCCAATCATGCCTACTATCAATACCGTTATAAACAATGTATTACAGCACCGAATAATGCTTTAACAAAGATGTTTTTTTAGTGATTAAAATTCAAGTTAACAACAACATAAAACATTCACATCCCTTCGAAATTGTTAAACACTCTCTAAATGGATTTAAAGTTACGGATTTCACATTAAAGATTTAGACCATTTACAAAGTGAGATTTAACAGAAATAAAATTAATACTAGTATACATACACATATTTAATAAAATTGGTCCACATCGCCGTCATCTTATCAATCACGAGCTGATCCTTTGGCGTCGGTTCTTCATCCATCATTAACTCCATATCAAACAAGTAACCGAGTTCGTCTGCGTGTGTCGCTCCACCACCAACCAAGTTATTTTTATACTTCATAAAGTTTCTTCCGCCGTTATAAGCAAACATATAAAAGTACAGATTTTTTACATTCTTATCTAAAAACCTCTGTATAGTACGATGAGAAGGGTAGACGAAATTAACATCAGAGTATAGATTAATAAGCCCGCTCACTGTATATTTGCCAAGCTCATTATCTCCCAAGTAAAATCGTCGAACTGTGCTCGCTCCGGTAACATTTTCATATTGAGTATCATACGCCTTACTTAGAATGATGTTCACTTTGTCCGCTGAACTAAAATCATTTGATAACTTCTGAAAACGACTGTATCCCTCATCGTTCGTTATTCCGATCATTATTGATACATTCCTAATGTGATGTACAGCCGAGCTGAAGTTTTCAGTCAAGAAACCCTCAACGCCTTCAAACTCCTTTTCAACACAGGGATTCGTGCTGATACTTAGATTTGATGCATTTTCAATCAGGATTAATGGAGGTACGGTTGCAAGAAAGTCAATAGCTGCATAAACATCATCGGTTTCGTAACCGAGGTTATCAGCGAGGATAAGGGCATAATTAGGTTCAGACTTTCCAAAAAATGGCATTAGAATAGTTCCACTCTGAAGAATTACGTTACGAAACAATATTTCACCATCTTCCTTGCGTATCATATGATAGTTAACCGCAACTGCGCCCGCACTGTTGCCACCTAGTGTAACTGTATTAGGATCTCCTCCAAACGACTCAATATGCTTCTGCACCCATCGCAGAGCTAAAAGAGTATCCTTAAGGCCTTGATTTCCAGGTACTTCTGGTATATCAAGACACATGAAACCATAAGGTCCGAGGCGGTAGTTGATAGTGACGAGAATCACATCATGCCTGGTAAGGAATTTAGGCCCGTACATAAATTTTCCGTAAAATCCGATATGAAATAGACCTCCATATATCCACACAAAGACTGGGAGACGACTGCTGACATTGGCTGAAGAAGGAGTGTATATGTTAAGGCGCAGACAGTTAAGATCACCGATAATAGTGTGGTTGAATTCTTCAATCTGTGGGCAGATAGAGGAATCGTCATTGGCCTCAAATTCTCTGTCAAAGCCATCATGCGGAATTGATGCCTGAAAGCAGAAAATAAAATGAGCTTGAACATTTTTTTTTTGCAAACATATTGTTCTGTAATAATACAGATAATATAGATAATACAGGTAGGTATAATTTAGTGGGTATATTATAAGTAGGTAATCAAATAATATCTACCGCTCACAACATGCGACGGGCTTGCCACCTGGCAGGTTTGCAATCTTTAACAATTAATTTGAAGTAATTAATTGCTAAAGATTACCTAACCAAGTTTAATAAGCTGTGTTCAATTGACACAGCCGCTTAATTGGGTGAGACGGTAAGATGAGTCAAAGTAAATATGTCGATAATCGAAAGATTTATACTCCGGTTTAACGAATTTCTTATAAGTGATGTTTTCTTGCAGTTTTATACGTATATCATTTGGATGAAGTCACTTTGTAAAAAACTTGGCCCTACAAAGTGATATTATCAAACGAAACTGATGCTTGTGACTAGTAGGCACCTATGTTTGTTACTCCTTTTCGCCACTGTCACAGCTGAAAGGAATTAGATATTGATTGAGAAGTACGAGTATGCATTGACCAGTAGGTATCTATATAATAGCCTGAATTAATTGGCTACTTTTTGATCCATTAATCTGCCACCGGTGAGTGTCTAAATTCCTAAACGCGAGCGAAGCCGGGGGTGTTAGCTTATAACTAATAATGATAAGAACAAGTGAAGTGATGTTGAAGTAGTTACTATAGTGAATCTTATGGATACTCGAAGTTCAACAACTACTTTAAAAACTCTCTTCTTAGCACTCTATTTATTATTCAAATTTAACTTACCCCAAATGGATTAGACTTATTCACACGAGCGTAAGGTATCCCCATAAACTGGTTAGTATCCCCATCTAAAGATCTCACTCCTTTAATAGTCCCTAGCGTAGTTTCTACTATAGGCACTATTGCTATAGCATTATTAATTAAAATTAAAACTGATAATTTTATTCGTGTATCCATTTCAAATGTTCAATTGGAAATGGATATGATGGTTCAAGATACATTATTATAATTACGCGTTTACGCGTAAGTAGTGTTTTTAGACTTACCTATAGAGAAATAATAAAATAACATTATGGAATCATTCCGAACTAAGCAAGTAAACATGTTATGCTGATGATTTAGTTAAGATTAAGTATACTGAGTTATTTTGCTCAGAGTACTACTAATATAATTTTGCACAAAACACAGCAATAATATTTACAAATTAGATATTTATTAGTAATACAATATTTTTCTTTTAACTTCAGTTCGTTGCAAATTGCTATTAGTCTCATAAAATAAATCTAAGAACGCCATTCTGTCGTGGAAGGGTCTGCTGATGAGGGAGAGCTCTTTAGATATCACCATGCAGTACAGCGGAGAGGTTTCGCTGATTGGTTCCCATTTCACATCCAGCAGGTCAGTTTTCTGAGGCGTAGGATCTCTAAGGGAAAAAATATAGAGTAAATTGTAAGGCAGTAACTTGCTACAGTAACTAGCACTTTTCGTAAAAAAATTAAACAGACCTGGCAACTGGACCACAAAATATTACTCAAAAAAGGCCTACACCAAAGCTGTTCATTAGAAAAAAAAATGTACTGGTCTATTAAATTACTCACCCGTATTTTATGAAATTAGTCCACATCGCTGTCATCTTATCAATCACGAGCTGATCCTCCGACGTCGGTTCTTCTGGCATCAACTCCATATCGAACAAGTAACCGAGCTCGTCAGCGTGTGTCGCTCCTCCGCCAGTCATATTCTCTCTATACTTCACAAAGTTCCTTCCTCCATCATAGGCAAACAAATAAAAATACAGACTTTTAGGATTATTCACCAAACACTTCTCAATACTTTTGTACGTCGGGTATACGAAAAAAAGATCTGAAAATAAATCAATCGCTCCACGTAATGTTTCATCTCCTATCTCATGATCTCCAAAGTAAAAGCTTCGCATAAAGTTCGCTCCAGTGAATTTTTCGTGTTGAGTATCAAATAGAGCGCTTAGAATAAGGTCCGTTATGCTCGGATTATTAATATCTCCTAGAGATAAAGAGTAGGCTTCGTCATCATTTATTCCGATCATTATCGATACATTTTCTACATGATATACAGCCGAACTCGGTATTACAGTCAAAAAAGCTTCAACTCCATCAAACTCTTTTTCTACACAAGGACTAAAACCTATACCGATACGAGATGTTATCTCGATAACGTCGAGTGGGGGTACGGTTGCGAGAAATGCTACAGCTGCATAAACATCGTTGGTTACGTAACCAAAATGGTTGGCAAGAATTAAGGCAGCGTTCACGTCAGATTCACCTATAACTGGCATCAGTGTGGTCCCACTCTGGAGAATGGCATTACGGAATAAAGTTTCACCATTAGGGTTTCGAAGCAGATAATAATCAACAGCTATTCCTCCAGCGCTGTTGCCTCCAAGCGTAATTTGGTTAGGATCTCCTCCAAATGACTCAATATGCTCATGCACCCATCGAAGACCTAGAAGTGTATCCTTAAGCCCCTGGTTTCCTGGTACTTCTGGTATATCAAGACACATGAAACCATAAGGTCCGAGGCGGTAATTGATAGTGACAAGAATCACGTCATGCCTGGTAAGGAATTTGGGTCCATACATAAATTTCCCGTAGAACCCGATTTGAAATCCTCCTCCATAGACATACACATAGACTGGAAGGCGGCTGCTGGAACTGATTGATGAAGGAGTATAAATATTGAGACGAAGGCAGTCAAGGTTGCCGACGAGTGTGTGGTTGAACTCTTCAATTTGAGGGCAGATGGAAGAATCATCGTTGGCTTCATATACGTTTTCAAAGCCGGGATGGAGGATGGGCGCCTGAAAACATAGAAATAAACTTTTAAGCACACCTTGTTCCAAACCAACGAACCAACGAACGAAATGGTTTGCAAGTAACAGATACTTGCAAACCATTCTTCAATAAATACAACATCTTATCTGTTCCCTCGCTGTATATTTTGGAAACTGAGATGAATATAAAGCTTGTCCGTAACTCTAAAACAGCACTGACGGGCAAAAACATCTTCAGTATGGCTCCATTCATCTACAATAAGTTACCGCTATCATTGAGAGCATTACCAATTTCGTTGTTTCAGAAAAAGTTGAGTTGAGTTGAGTTAAATGTTATCATACAATTAATGACTTTATGACGGATAATTCTATTGGTACTATGACAACGTAATACCATTCCTTATATATTTAATTTCCTTCGACCAGAAATTGTAATGTATGTGACATTTGTATTAATTTAATTCAATTTTGTTTTCTGAATTTTTTGTATTGTTTTATTGCCGTTTATTTTTTTCTTGATTTCATTTTTTGTTATTATTAGTATGACATAACTATCAATGTTTATCATGCATTATTTCATTCTTCCTTATTATTTTATTATTCTAAATTATTATATTTCTATTATGATTGTAAAAGTGTAAACTATAAATAATTGCTAGATTACATTTAATCTATACAAGTTGTAACATCTTTTCAGACACGTAAAGAAGCAATAAATATACTTTGACTTTAACAAAAGATAAAAGATTACAAGATTATCATAAAACAGAGTATGACCGTGGTACATAAAAGAAATTAAATTATTTATCGAGCACAGCAGTACCTAATACACTACTCTATTACTATGAGATTATACCTACCTATAACTATATTAAATAAAATGATTTTAATTAAAATGATTATACAAAATTAGCCTAAGCTTTAAAAACGGTTCGCATTCTGGTATTTTTAAGTATAATCTACTAATGAGTTGGTAACATGATAGTGGATAGTCGTTTATTTTGACTTACCCCAAAAGGATTGGACTCGTTCACACTAGCATAGGGTATCCCCATGAATTGATTGGTTCCCCCATCTGTAGACCTTACTCCTCTAATTGTTCCAAGAGTCGTCACAACAGTAGGATTTTCTGCGAATACATTATTGATCAATACAAATACAGTAAAAAATGTCAACCGTTTAGTCATTTCAAAGGTGGTAATAGGTGTGTGTTTACCGACTCAATGAAATTATGATTATAAAGTTGAATTCATTATCAATATAAGGCCTAGCGCGTACTGTTGTTTATTCCGCTCCAAATATTATTTTATTGTAGGACGCACTATCGAATTTTTCCACCGCTCGCGGTTATATCAGGCACTTGCGGTTTTTTCCGCCTCCGATGGTTGTTTCTGCCAACGGTGGTTTTTTACGCCACGCCCTGTATTTTTCCGTTAATTCATCATAGTTTAAAACAGTTTAAATTTGCCTAACCTGACAGGAGGGTAGCGCGGAAATTTCCACTAAAAATTTCAGAAAAGCGCGAATAATTCGCCGCGGATTAACCCGCAGTGCTTGCTAGGCCACTGATTGTACCCCTAATTGTAATTTAAAGAGGTATTTACACATTTGTCGTCGTCGTAAAAACTACTAGAACCTGGAATATAACATTCATTCGTTTATGTATGTACATACATACAATCTTACAAAATACGGACTTAAAAACTAAAGAAGTTAGGTACTTATATTATTCGGTGCGTATATAAAGCGTGTATCATTTCTGTATTTTAATACATTTAAATTAGGTACACACAATAGTATTGTCTTTTTGAAAAATGTGGACAGGAGTAGAAGAAGAGAAAAAAATGAGAAAAAAATGATGGATTACTTAAAAGAATAGAGTGAATACGGTGATGAAGAATGATAGGGCAGAGTGGAGAAAAATACCTAGTTTCGCCGATCCCTCGAATTTTTAAAGATTCTTATTGTTTTGTATCCAGTAACTTTTCAGTTTTAATACAAATAATCATCCAAATGCATAAGCTTCTTTATTCAGCTAACTACATACGTCAAGTATATTAGTATATACTTATTACAATAATTTAAAGATAAGATTCATCATTTAAAGATTAGATAAAAACTGAAAATAAGCAGATTATCCACCTACTTATGCAGTATACAACATGTGCATTATGCTATGTTTAACATATGGTTGCCAAACATGGGCATTAAAAGAAAAGTCTATGAACAAAATAAATATATGCCAAAATGGAATAGAAAGAAGTGTAATCCGAGTAAAAAGAACTGATAAAATAAAGTTAAACAAAATAAAAAATGTAACAAAATTCAAATATGCGAGTGAAGTATGCAAAACACTGAAATGGAAATGGGCAGGTCATATGTTGAGAGAGGAAAATAAGCAATGGACAAGAATATTATCAGAGTGGTACCCCAGAGATGGCACAAGAAGTAAAGGACCTAAAAAGAGTAGCCGGCCCAGAATGGACTAGAGTAGCAAAGGACAGAGAAAGATGAAAGATTTTAGGGGAGGCCTTTGTCGAAGGACAAGTTGTTCTTCAACAGATCGTCAGTGTAACATTTTAGTTAATAACATTATTTTAAACAGTAATACAGGCTTATATTATTTATATTATATTATTATATGCAGGTGGTCTTACGTAAACACATGACATTAATAAAATCCGCCAAGTGTAAATAAACTATTTCATTATTAAACCATTCATGTTATCTAAGACGAAAATTCAGATTGGTGGACAATGAACATAACACCATCTAGCCACAAACTAAGCATAGCTTGTATTGTGGTGACCAGATGATTTATGGAATAAATGTTTGTCCTGGGAGGGAATAGAAGCCTTCTACCTGTAGCGCAAAAAGCAGATCTACTACCAACTGTTCAAAAAGGACAGTCAAAGATCAGTCAAATGCGAGAATTTTGTGAGTACCTACTACACAAACTGTAGGACTACTACTTGTGTGCGTTTGTGCTTAAAATTCGTATTAAAATAAATAAAGCGGTCAAAAACTACTTTTTCTAGTAATTGTAACCGATAATATAACGGTACCTTGGTAATGGTTAGGCATGCTAAATAAGTAATGTGCATTCTAACAGATGGGAATACATCGTTATAACTTGACAGCCTGACAACGAGTGGCGACCCTGGTAGACCAACAAGAAAGAATTGAATAGATGATCTCAACGCCGTCTTCAAGAGAATGGTGGATAGTCTCGAGGAATAAGGTCGATTGGAAAGATTTAGGGGATTTCTGCCCATCAACAGTAGGTTTAAAAAGAAAAGTAATACAGACATAAACGTACGTGACGTGACGTATTGTTTATTTTTTATTTATTATTGCATGAAAACAACTAACACTAACAAAGCTGATAGCAAAGACGTTAAACTTGCAGGGTTAATCGTAGCACCATCATGATCAGTCTCACAGCATTCGTACTGATCATAGGTCCTGTGGTACTCGTTGTTGTGCTTATAAAAAAGGTCCAAGAATGCCATCCGTCTGTTCAAAGGCCTTCGTTCCATGGATAGCTCATGGCCGATGTTGAGGTAGTGATAGGTCTCGTTGGTAAGGGACGTCCATTTAACAGGTAGCAAGGTAGTTGTCTGTGGTGTTGGGTCACTGAAAAAAAGAGGCCATGGAGCTCGTGTTGTCATATGTGCGAAGGGATGTTATGAGTTTGGAATATCAAGGAATTAACTGGAGGAGTATGATAAGTTGAAATACTTGCTGATCTATAAGATCAAAAGCAGCTTTGTTCAAAGTTCTTGGTATCACCTTGGTTCCTACTTTTTGTCTGGCTATGAAGCGCCTGTTCCATAGCTAAGTCGTTCCTTCTAGTTTACCAGCTCCAACCATCTGCAAGGTTAGTCCATGGATGGCAGACCGCAGTGGCATATTAATCTAAGCGCTTTCGTGCTTGGAAGGACATATTAAGCTGACGGTCCCAGTTATTCATAAGTTGATAGACCACGATAGATAACTTTAGGCCTAATAACTTTGTAATAACCTAACCTATATAATAACCTATTTTAAGTAAGATTGTAAGATGTAAGATTGTCTTGTCCAAAATCTCGAAATAGGTACACCGAAAACCTACTCACCCGAATTTAGCAAAGTTAGTCCACATAGTCGTCATTTGATCAATGACCTGCTGGTCCTCCGGTGAGACCTCATCGGGTAGACGCGACATTTCGAATAGATAAGCCAGCTCATCGCCATGTGCTGTCCCTTCTATAGTCACATTGTTCATATCCACGCGATGATTTCTTCTTCCGGAATATGTAAACATAAAATAGAAGATATTTTCAGCTCTGCTCGTAAGGTACTTCTTGATGCTTCTCTGAATTGGGTGGTTGTACACGAAATCTGAATCGAAATTAATAATTGGCCATTTTACGTTTTCAGTAATATTGCTATCGCCTATGTAAAAGCGACGCACGTAGTCCTCCATCCTTTCAAGTCTATCGTCCTCTATATTCCCACCATTGAAATCAAAAGTTTGATTCAGATGAGTCAGGAAAATGTTTAAGGTTTGAAAGTATTCAAAGTCTTTATTGATATGGTTGTGCATCATTTCGTACTGAGTAAAACCTATCAGAACAGGCATATCTCTAACTTTTGGTACTTCCGCATTAATCCAACTATATGTTATGAAGGCATCGTTTTCTTCAAATTCATGCTCGACGCAGGGTTTAAACTCTATCTTCAATTCGGTTGCTGCTCTTATAACAGAATGTGCGTCAATATTTGCCAATAGAGACACAGCTTCCCGAGAGGTTTTTGGTTCCAATCCAAGACGATTAGCGATTTTTATAGCAGCTTGTGAATCAGGTTCATAAAGCACTGTCCATGCGAGAGAACTACCGCTATGTATAATTACTTTATTGTATATGGTGCGTCTGTTTGAAAACAAATGCAGGTCTACCGAATGCCCTCCCGCACTGGTTCCTGCCAACGTTATTTCATTCGGGTTTCCTCCAAATGCTTCTATGTGTCTCTCAACCCACTCCATAGCAAGTTGTTGATCTTTCAGGCCTTGATTGCCAGGTACCACATTTAAACCGAGGCACATGAAGCCAAAAGGGCCCACACGGTAGTTTATTGCGACGAATATGACATCATGGCTAACTAAATACTTCGGGCCATAGAATTGCTCTGATGAGCTACCTCCCATGAAGAAGCCTCCATGTATCCAGATGATAACGGGCAACTGGCTAGCAGTGGTTGCCGTTGCCGGTACGTAAACGTGCAGTTTCAGGCAGTCCCGGATCCCTACAATTTCCTCATCATGTACTTGCGGACATACTGCCGTATCATTATTTGCTTCGAAAACGCCATCAAATTGTGGATATGGAGTCGAGTCCTGAAAAAGAGGTAAGTTCTTACTTATTGATTAAGAACTCTGCTTCAGATCGTTCATCAATAACTCTCTGTAGTCTTCAACAAAATGTTGAATTCAAATTTTGCAGTGTAAATTTAAACGCTTTCTTAGTTAAAACTTGAAAATATTTTAAATTAATAATCGAATTAATATTATATATGCGAAAGTAATCCTCTCTGTTTGTTACGTTTTCACGTCTAAACTGCTGAGCCGATTTTGATGAATTTTGAAATAGAGATAGATGGGACCTCGGAGAAGGACATAGACCATTTTATGTGGGTAGCACGCGTGCGAAGCCGCGGGCAGCAGCTAGTAATAATATAAAGTCCAACAAACAATTCGTTATGTTGAAACTCGTGTATAAAAACATGAAATACGAATAACAAACACTCCATTAAAAATATAACTCACCCCAAAAGGATTGGTTTCATTGACATGTCCGTAAGGAATACCCAAGAATTTATAATATCCAGCATCGCAGTCAAGGACTCCCTGGATGTCCCCAACACCTGTCGTCACTATCCGGCTTGATCCTTCTTGACATTTAATGGCATTCAAGAGAATCAATAAAAAAAATGCAAACCTAAATATTATGATTATATTTATCATGATATTCTAAGCTTGACTGCTTGGTCTTTACCCAGGATTGCGTTTTTTTAATTATTGTAGTTTATAAAATAAGTATTCATTAGCACAATTCTCGCAAAAGTGATTTTTTTTTTCGAATGGCTTCAAAGTGTAATGAAATATGGTATAATGATAATAGTTTCAGATAACTTTGAGGAGATTAATCAATTTGATAAACATTATCGTCTTTACGTGTAGACGCATTTATATATTACATAAGTAGGAACGAGTAAATCTGTAACGGACCGTGAAAATTGACAGCCTTACTTTTGAGGACTTATCTTAAATGTTCCATGTAATGTAAGAAAGTGCCTAATTCCTAAAACAAAAATGTACAAAGAAATACAAAACTATCCAGGGGCCCTACTCTTGACATCGATTAACGATATATCGGGTCAATAATCGTGCAAAACCATACTTTTACTTACATCGTTTCGACGCTTTTTGAGCAATAAAACGATATACATTACTTTTTACAATCGATGTTGAGATCCTCCACAACAGACGATTCGATAACTTGAATTTGACAACGAAATAACTGTCCATTTGACTGAATGCAAAGAGCAATTCCACGACTTCATCGTTTCGATATATCGAAGTCGGATCGCAGAGAAGACGCCCAGATATTGGTCCTGCTCTGTTAGGCGAACAAATGCTTCCATTTCAAAGAAACTAATTAGGCGTCTAACAACAGAATCTATTCTCATTATCTAGGAAAGGTATCGTTTGTTTACCCTAGACAGGTCCCAATCCAAAGCGAAAGCGCTAAAACAAATGCCAGAGATGGTTGAAATTTAATGTCGCTAAAGCTAGCTGGCTGCAATGCAGCTAAAGTCAAATTACAATCGATTTTTTAGTTATAGTTTCTAAATACATACATACTTATGATACTTTCTCACATCCTTTAATAAAAGTTATCCAAGGAACGGGCCTTGGATAACTTTTATCATAGGGTGTGATAAAGTATCAAAAGTAAGTATGTACATTTTGACAAACACGGGCTTTACTCACGTATTATTTTGTCGATGGAGGCACCGACATTGTTTCGATTCATCTAGAGAATCTTCATCAGGGTGAGATTGATCCGCGGTCCGCTCGTTGCCGCTCGAGCTCACGGTCGCAAAAAGCCCGTCGAGTAAAGCCCGTGTTTGTCAAAATGTTTAGTACAACTCACGAAAGTTTTGAAAGTAAGTATGTATTTAAAAACTATTTAGAAATGAAGCATAATGTACTGTGGTGATCAGATGACTGATAGGATACATAATTTTTAAATATATATACATATGATACTTTATAACTCCCAGACACAGAACGATTTGTTCCTATGTTCATTTATGTTCATCATAGCAATGTTTGTCCTGGGAGGGAATCGAACCCTTAATCGAACCTTTAGGAGGTTAACCTTAAGCAAATATTATAGCATAATACAATATATACTTAGTTTAGGGCTAGATCGTGTTATGTTCATTGTCCAGCAATGTTTATTTATTTATTATTATTTATTGTGGAGAACAAAACAAAAAAAAACAGATCTTCCAGCCATTTTCGAGTTTTCGCGAGACTTTGCACGTTAAAAAAATTCAAAATAACTTTATTCATTACAATCACAAGGACCACTTTGAATCGTCTTCTTACATGCTAGTGAATCTAGGTGCCGGTTCCTCCTAACCCCAGTTCAAGAAGAATACGGCAAGAAACTTGTCTGGTCTTAACACTTTTTTGTATGATCCTTGACAATTTTGTTACGGATGCCGAGTCGAGTTGGAGCTGATTCATCCCAAGCTTTTTTGTCATCTAAATAATCAGATATTTTATAATATGCTTTAATAGACAGTTTCTGTTTAATTACGTTTTTAAATTTGCCAATCGACAAATCTAGCACGTCGCTTGGGACCTTGTTATAGAAGCGTACACATTGCCCTATAAAAGACTTATTTACTTTAGCGAGCCTAACAGTGGGAACAGCGAGTCTATATTTATTTCTAGTGTTAATACTATGATTATCGCAATTTTTTTTGAATAAATGAACATTTTTGTGCACATACATTAAATTTTCGTATATATACTGACAAGGCACTGTCATAATATTAATTTCTTTAAACTTATTTTTAAGTGATTCTCTGGTGCCCATGTTATAAATTGCACGAACAGCCCTCTTCTGCAACACAAATATGGTGTTATAATCAGCAGCACTCCCCCACAACAAAATGCCATAAGACATAATGCTATGAAAGTAGCTGAAGTAAACGAGTCTAGCGGTATCTACGTCGGTAAAATGACGGATCTTTTTAACAGCGTATGCCGCAGAGCTGAGTCTCTTCGACAATTTATCTATGTGCGGGCCCCATAGCAGCTTATTATCTAAAGTAATGCCTAAGAACACTGTGGTGTCGACGAGATCTATCTTTTCGTTTTTAATTTTTACATTAGCATTCACCGTGTTTAACGTTGGGCAGTATAAAACGAATGCATTTCGTTTTTTTTCTCGTTAAGTAATAAGTTGTTTACATTAAACCATGTTACAACTTTAGAGATTGCATTGTTTACATCGTCAAGGTTAGTAAGTCGTCGCTTTAATTTAAATAAAAGTGACGTGTCATCAGCAAACAGTACAATCTCGTGATCATCCTTTACAAGTTTAAGTAGATCATTTATATAAATTTAAAACAAGAATGGCCCGAGTATTGATCCTTGTGGTACACCCATTTTTACCATTGACCCCGGAGAACGCTTTCCATTTACATCTACTCGTTGTGTTCGGTCAGTTAAGTAGGATGTGAGAAGCTTAAGTGAAACTCCCTTAACACCATAGTGGTGTAGTTTTCTGATTAGAGTTTCATGGTGAACGCAATCAAAAGCTTTCGACAGATCACAATAAATACCTAAGGCATCGCGTGATTCCTCCCAGATATCAAAAATATGTGATATTAACTCAACACCGGCATCAGTCGTTGAGCGTCCCTTTGTAAATCCGAATTGTTTACTGTCTAGTAAATTGTTGGTATTAAAATGCCGTTGTAATTGGTTTAGTATAAGTTTTTCAAATATTTTACTAAATGTAGGAAGTACTGATATAGGCCTAAAGTTACTAGGATCGGAATGACTACCTGATTTGAATAGAGGTATGATCTTGCTATGTTTCATCAAATCAGGAAATACTCCACTGTCAATACATTGATTAAATATGAAAGCTAGATCTGGTGCAATAATGTCAATTAGTGGTTTTATAACACTGACAGAAATGCCCCAGAGATCAGTGGTCTTTTTTACATTAATCATTTTGAATGCCATGATAATATCGTTTTTGTCCACATGTTCGAAGTAAAATTGTGTGACACATTCAGGTAAACTATCTTTTAACAATGATACTGCTATTACATGAGAAGAGTTTAAAGACTTTGTAGTGGAGACTGGAATATCAGTAAAAAAAGTTTCAAATGCCTTTGCTACATCTATATCTTGCTTAATTATATTATTGTTAATACTTAAATTTATTACACTATTATGAGTTTTGGATTTTCCGGTCTCACTATTAATTATTTTCCAAGCTGCTTTTATTTTATCTTGACTGTTTCTAATTTTTGAGCTTAAATACTGAGATTTAGCAAAGCGACAAACATTCTTAAAGATTCTTGAGTATTTTTTACTTTTTCTTTAAACTCTTCACTAAAGTTATACCGTTTTTCACTGTACAATTCATACAAGGTACGCCTACTCTTATGAATACCTGCTGTTGCCCACTCACAAAATGTTGAACTGCCAGAGACCACAATAGTTTTGGATGTGAAAATGGAACTGAATACTTTATTAAATTCAGTGAAAAATGTATTGTTTAAATCATTTTGATTATCATCATTATACAATAAAAAAGGCAAGTTGGTATCCAGGTTCAATCTTACTTTCTCTAAACGATCAGTGGTAACTGGTATATAAGTAATTTTTTTTTGTACATCTTTATTGTTCATTTTAGTTTCTATTTGAACTAGTTGACCGAGATGGTCAGAGTGAATATTACTAATTATATTTTTGCTTATTATGTTTATATTGGTAAAGATATTATCTATGCATTTGGCCGAAGTGGCAGTTATTCTAGTTGGCTCCATAAATATAGGTTCAAGACCAAATGAATTAAATAAACTAGTTATTCTGGTACTCAATGAATATTTCTCAAGCAAATTTATATTAAAATCACCGCATACAACAATTTATTTATTTGATTTTGTAATAGACTTATGCAAAATGTCCTCCATAATTTTCTCAAAAATATCAAATGAGGCGGTTGGTGGGCTATAAGTGCTTATAACAAGGAACCGCTCCAACTCTATGCAGGCTATCTCAATGTGTCTTTCTACAGAGTGGGCGACAATATCTTTACGTTCTTTGAATTTTATTTGTTTATTTATTAATATTATTGACCCGCCTCTTATAGAATGTACTCTGCAGAAAGAACTACCAACTTGGTGATACTTGAAGTTGAACATGAGCTCATGACTTTTCAGCCAATGTTCTGTTAAGCAGATTATGTCAATATTGTTTGAGTTCATGTACAAGTCTAGTTCTAATTTTGTTACTTTGTTATTATTTTTTAAATATAAGAAGTATAGGTATTCATTAATGATGATATAGGGGATAGATGAATACGTATGCATTGTCCAAAAATATATTTTTAGTTATATTTATTATTATTACCCAAACTTAAATCGAAACCAAGCATCGATTAATCGATGCTTGGTTTCACAGGTTGGTTAACAGCTCTATTAATCATTTATCAATTATCAAAAATCAATAACTAATAGAGCTGTTAGAAATTTAATGCTTCTAGATAATGTTTTCGATATACCTACAGATGTAATATTGGGCTTAGATATTTATTGAATACGCGCTATTATTGCCCTATTATCTAAAGCCACTTGTCTAAACAAGAAAACTGATTTGTCGTTTGAGAAAAATAAGATGTTCAGCCGAACGCCGACGGCGATTCATATTCATAATGTCTACGGAAATAATTAGTTTCCATTAGTAAGCTAGCTCGCTGTGCTCTAGAATAAAAACTCTGATTTATAATCCTAGGACTTTGTACAGCAGGTATTTATTGTATTTACAGACTACTAGGTAACCAGACCGTTTAAATAAACTGTTGGTTGGAGGCCGCATGTTTCTGCCACAGTGCACTCATAGTTATGTATATAAGTATATAATAATGCCGTATATATACGGTACGACGACGTCGCGGCAGACCGCGAACCAGGTGGAAGAACGAGCTCACCAAATTCCGGGGCGACTGGACTATCTTAGCGTGGAAGAGGAATGAATGGAAAGAATGGGGAGAAACTTTGACCCAGCAGTGGGACAGTGTGGGCTGATAATAATAATAAATAATAATCATCATCATCATCATATCAGCCTTTAAGAAGTCCACTGCTGGACACCCCAATTGATTTCCAGGAAGAACGATTTTGAGCCCTCTCCATCCACCGACTTCCTGCGATCTTTACAATGTCGTCAGTCCATCGGGTGAGGGGTCGTCCTACGCTTCGTTTTCCTGTCCTTGGTCGCCATTCGAGAACTTTTATTCCCCAACGGTTATCAGTTCTGCGAGCTATATGGCCTGCCCACTGCCACTTCAACTTGCAAATTTTGAGTGCTATGTCGGTGACTTTGGTTCTTCTACGGATTTCCTCGTTGCGGATTTTATCACGTAGTGAAACACCCAACATAGCTCTCTCCATAGCTCGTTGCGCGACTCTAAGCTTGTGTATGAGGCCAATAGTTAGCGACCAAGTCTCAGTTCCATATGTCATCACTGGCAACACGCACTGATTAAAGACTTTCGTCTTGAGGCTTTGCGGTATCTGTGACGAGAAAATGTGCCGTAATTTCCCGAACGCTGCCCAACCGAGAGGGATTCGTCGTTTTCGAAGTTGGACTTGCCTAGTTGAATCGTCTGACCCAAAAAGACATAATGGTCTACAACTTCGATTATATCGCTCTCAACATGTACCGGTACGTACATGTTGAAAGCGATTTTACATTAAACAGATGGACAAATATTTAGTACCATTCCGCCAATCTATTCTCAAAGAGTAGACACGATGCAGACGCATGCACTTCCCTCCCGCCCACAATTGAAAAGCCATGCAAAGCGTTAGTAAAAGGCAAGCACACACAATCCACACATGCAACCTCCCAAAGAAATTCGACACATGTTTCACCTCTCCACGAGGGATCCTCAGGAACACTTAACTCACTCTGCACCCCGACGAAAAAACAATCTGCTCTGCAGACTTGTTGCTTCGACTAACGTCAGGCTCAGACTGTCAGTCTGTACAGTTTACAGACTGACAGTGCTTTGCTTGCCTTTTACTATAGATTTGCATGGGTTTACAATGGTAAGTTTTGAACTTGATTACTTTTAGACTTCTTCTTTTAGCACCACAGTCGCAATGCGCCAAGCTAGGGTCCCTAAATCCCCATTTACACATGTTAAATCGACAGCGGCCAACCTGAGTGCGAAGTCGATTAAGAAACTTATATACAGGCCATGGCAGTTCGTGTCCTGGTGGTAATTTATCCTGCGAGATGATTAAATCAGGAGGTGGTGGTTTTCTTTCCTTCCAAAGCTAATGTTTTGTAGCAGCTGGATGGTTGTTCAAGGCCTGTGTATCGCTCTGAAAGCTTTTGCGGCTTTTGAGTCGAGCTTGAATGATTTCGTGGCCATCTAGACAGACGAACTATATTCTTCTGGCGCTCCGCTACCGTGGCACGCTCGCTTTGCTCGCTCGCCTTGCGCGTTGTTTTCTATACTTTTACATAACCTAACCAACTGGTTTCGATCTGATTAATTTCTTTATGACAAACGTGAAATCTGTCGAAGGAATCATGAATAACATCGTTTCGTCAGAGGTTGAAAGAATCTGACGAATGCGGAAGAAATAAATGATCTGACGAATGTGGAATCTGGCGGATGTGTCCTAAAACGCAATAAGTAACCCTGTTCGCGGGCTGATAAAATAAATTAAAGGGTAATACGCGATAAACACCCGTAAACTACTAATGGGTTATCTTAAATTCATAAACTAGCCGATGTGTTGTTTAAATCTGTTGCCATCTTTATCCATTAGCATTAGAAGGACTGAGACAGAGCATACTTAAACGCCATGCTAGATAATTATCGGAATATGAGATAGAGGGTAAAACAATATGAATTCTGATCGCAAGAGTTAAATAAATACCATCGTTATTGATATCTGACTATATAAGGAAAGGTTTTTGAAATGATAAGTTCTTATGGGAGGGTAAACCGCTTCGTTACGTAACGCGTTACGGTGCCAGTCTGCCTGGCCTCCCCTTTTCTCACGCATACGGCAGCGGTAGGCAGGCTCCTCCTCTTTCACTCTAACCCACAGCGCAAGTTAGATTAGGTTTAAGTTATCACTTCTGTCGGGCGTCCCGAGACGCACATGTTTTTTGGTAGGTAAGGTTACTTTATAATGTTAACTTACAACCCTTTTGTCATCATTGTTTCTATTGTTTTCTATACGTCTCCTTATAGAAAAATAATAATAACACTTTAAAAACTAAAATGAAACCTTCATTTATGGAATAAGAAATTTAGTTTACTTGGATGACATATTATTTTCAGCTATTTTGATTAAAAAATTTGACTACTGACACTACTTTAATGAAATTTTTATGGAACCAATCGGACAGTATGCATACCCTTTAAAAAAAAAACATTTTTTAAATCGGTTCATATATGATGGAGTTATGAGGTACCAATACCAACAATAAAAAAAACCGGCCAAGTGCGAGTCGGACATGCGCTCCGAGGGTTCCGTACAAACCTATATAGGTATATAAGTAAAATTTCACCCAACACGACAATCGAGTCATAGTTGGATGATGTAACAAAAAATTTACAGTTTTCGCAATTTTTCCTTTATCTGTGCTATAAGACGTTGCTTCAAACCAAATTTCAAGATTCTGAGTTCATGGGAAGTACCCTGTAGGTTTTGATTCCCTTGCGAGTTGCGAGTTTGAATATATGCGACTTAAGTTGCTGTTTCTCTTGATTGCGTTGACATAGAAGTTTGATTTTGTTACAGCTTAAAGTATGAGTATGTTATATGAATTTCAATTTAATACTTTTACGCGTTCATGAGAAAAGAGGTAGTAAGTTTAAAATTATTAAAAATATTTTTGTTTTGACTCCCTTGCGAGTGTTGAAAATTTGCGGCATAAACGGCTGTATCTTTTGATTGCGTTGGCTTAGAAATTTGATTTTTTCACAGCTTTAAGGGACAGTAGACTTTAGTATTTGATATAAACTTCAGCTTGATACCTCCACGCGTTCCTGAGAAAAAGTGTCTTGACAGACAGACGGACGGACGGACAGACAAAAAAGTGATCCTATAGGGGTTCCGTTTTTTCCTTTCGAGGTACGGAACCCTAAAAATAACAAAACAAAACAACCGAGTTGAGAACCTCCTCCTTTTTTGAAGTCGGTTAAAAAGCACTTCCAGTCCAATACTTTATGAAAAGAAACTATTTATGGAGTCGTTGTTCAGAGTCGTTTGTACGAAATAAAATACTAAGACTGAACTAAAAACAACTTTTTCCAGTAATTGTAACCGATAATATAACGGTACCTTGGTTACCTTGGTTATGGTTAGGCATGCTACAAAAGTAATGTGCATTCTAACAGATGGGAAACATCGTTACAATTTGTCAGCCTGACAACGAGTGGCGACCCTGGTAGGCCAAAAAGGTATCCTGGTAGGATAGTCTCGAGGAATAAGGACGAGTGGGAGAATTTAGGGGATCGCTGCCCATCAACAGTATGTTTAAAAAGGAAAGTAGTAGGTACTGACATAAACGTACGTGACGTGACGAGTTGTTTATTTTTATATTTGTTATTGCATGAAAACAACTAACACTAACAAAGCTGATAGCAAAGACGTTAAACTTGCAGGATTGATCGTAGCACCATCGTGATCAGTCTCACAGCATTGGTACTGGTCATAAGTCCTGTGGTACTCGTTGTTGTGCTTATATAAAAGGTCCAAGAATGCCATCCGCCTGTTCAAAGGCCTTCGTTCCATGGATAGCTCACGGCCGATGTTGAGGTAGTGATAGGTCTCGTTGGTAAGGGACGTCCATTTAACAGGTAGCAAGGTAGTTGTCTGTGGTGTTGGGTCACTGAAAAAAGAGGCCATGGAGCTCGTGTTGTCTTATGTGCGAAGGGATGTTATGAGTTTGAAATATCAAGGAATTAACTGGAGGAGTATGATAAGTTGGAATACTTGCTGATCCATAAGATCAAAAGCAGCTTTGTTCAAAGTTCTTGGTATCACCTTGGTTCCTACTTTTTGGTCCGCCTGTTCTATAGCTAAGTTGTTCCTACCAGTTTACTAGCTCCAACCATCTGCAACGTTAATCCATGGATGGAAGACCGCAGTGGCATATTCATCAAAGCGCTTTCGTGCTTGGAAGGGCATATTAAGCTGACGGTCCCAGTTATTCAAAAGTTGATAGACCACGACAAATAACTTTGGTTCTTATAATTTTGTAATAACCTAACCTATATAATAACCTATTGTAAGTAAGATTGTAAGTTGTAAGATTGTCTAGTCCAAAATCTCGGAAAACACCGAAAACCTACTCACCCGAATTTAGCAAAGTTAGTCCACATAGTCGTCATTTGATCCATGACCTGCTGGTCCTCCGGTGAGACCTCATCGGGTAGATGCGACATTTCGAATAAATAAGCCATCTCATCGCCATGTGCTGTCCCATCTATAGTCACATTGTTCATATCCACGCGATGATTCCTACTTCCGGAATATGTAAACATAAAATAGAAGATATTACCAGCTCTGCTCGTAAGGTACTTCTTGATACTTCTCTGAATTGGGTGGATGTACATGAAATCTGAATCGAAATGAATAATTGGCCATTCTACGTCTTGACTAATATTGCTATCGCCTGTGTAAAAGCGACGCACGTAGTCCTCCATCCTTTCAAGTCTATCGTCCTCTATGTTCCCACCATTGAAATCAAAAGTTTGATTCAGATAAGTCAGGAAAATGTTTAAAGTTTGAAAATATTCAAAGTCTTTATTGATGTGGGAGCGCATCATTTCGTACTGAGTAAAACCTATCAGAACAGGTATATCTCTAACTTTTGGTACTTCCGCATTAATCCAACTATATGTTATGAAGGCATCGCCTTCTACAAATTCGTGCTCGACGCAGGGTTTAAACTCTATCTTCAACTCAGTTGCTGCTCTTATAACAGAATGTGCGTCAATATTCGCCAATAGAGACACAGCTTCCCGAGAGGTGTTCGGTTCCAATCCAAGACGATTAGCGATTTTTATAGCAGCTTGTAAATCAGGTTCATAAAGCACTGTCCATGCGAGAGAACTACCGCTCTGTATAATTATTTTATTGTATATGGTGCGTCTGTTTGAAAACAAATGCAGATCTACCGAATGCCCTCCCGCACTGTTTCCTGCCAACGTTATTTCTTTCGGATTTCCTCCAAATGCTTCTATGTGTCTCTCTACCCACTCCATAGCAAGTTGTTGATCTTTGAGACCTTGATTGCCAGGTGCCACATTTAAACCGAGGCACATGAAGCCGAATGGGCCCACACGATAGTTTATTGCGACGAATATGACATCATGGCTAACTAAATACATCGGGCCCTTAAATTGCTCTAATGAGGTTCCTGCCATGAAGAAGCCTCCATGTATCCAAATGATAACGGGCAACTGGCTAGCAGCGGTTGCCGTTGTCGGTACGTATACGTGCAGGTTCAGGCAGTCCCTGACCCCCATAACTACCTCATCTCGTACTTGCGGACATTCTGCCGTGTCACTATTTGCTTCGAAAACGCCATCAAATTGTGGGTATGGAGTCGAGTCCTGAAAAAGAGGTACGAACTAACTTATTGATTAAGAACTTTGCTTCAGATCCTTCATCGATAACTTTCAGTGGTCTTCAACAATACGTTGAATTCGAATTTTGCAGAGTACATCTAAACGCTTTCTTAATTAAAATTTGAAAATACTTTTAAATTATTAATAATAATATAAAGTCCATCAAACAATTCGTTATGTTGGAACTCGTGTATGAAAATATGAAATACGAATATTAAATACTCCAATAAAAATATAACTCACCCCGAAAGGATTGGTCTCATTAACATGTCCGTAAGGAATACCCAAGAATTTATAATATCCAGCATCGCAGTCAAGGACTCCCTGGATGTCCCCAACACTTGTCGTCACTATTCGGCTTGATCCTTCTTGACATTTAATGGCATTCAAGAGAATCAATAAAAAAAATGCAAACCTAAAAATAATGATTATATTATTCATGATATTCTAAGCTTGACCGCTTGGTCTTTACCCAGGATTAAGTTTTTTTGATTATTGTAGTTTATAAAATTACACACTATTAATTGCACGATTCTAGCAAAAGTGAAATAATTTTTTGAATGGCTTCAAAGTATAATAAAATATGATATGATTATATGGATTCAGATAACTTTGAGGAGATAAATCAATTTGATAAAAACTTTATCGTCTATACTTGAAGTAAATTTAAAAGTAGGAACAAGAAAATCTGTAACCTACCGTGAAAATTTACAGTCCTACTTTTGAGGACTAATCATAAATGTTCCACGTAATGTAAGTAAATGCCTCATTCTTAGAACAAACATGTTCAAAGAAAATGACAAAACTATCCAGATATTGGTCCTGCTCTGTTAGGCAAACAAATGCTTTCATTTCAAAGAAACTAATTAGGCGTCTAACAACAGAATCTATTCTCATTATCCAGGAAAAGGTATTTGGTTCGTTTACCCTAGACTGGTCCCAATCCAAAGCAAAAGCTCTAAGACAAATACCAGAGATGGTTGAAATTAAATGTCGCTAAAGCTAGCTAGCTGCAATTTCAGCTAAAGTCGAACTACAATCGATTTTTAGTTATAGTTTTTAAATACATACTTATGATACTTTATCAAAGGGTGTGATGGAGTATCATAAGTATGTATTTCAAAACGAAGCATTACCAAGCATTACCAAGCGTTACTATGGTGACCAGATGACCGATAGAATACATAATTTATTTGAAGGCGCGATAGCAATTTCCAACGACAAGAGTGACAGGCGGCTGTAAATGTCACTCTAGCGGAGCGTCGTGTCGATGGTAGCGAGGCGGTCATGGGTTTTTGACACTTTTTTCTTGTCAAGAAAAAGAAAAAGGGCCAGCGCACCACGTTTGCGACGAATCGCTTTGTATCTCGCCTATCTAAGTTAATTTTAATTTAATTTAATTTAATTAACACCCATAATGAATTCTGATGAAGGCCCTCCTGAGCTTTCATATTTTTAAATACACATTCATATCATGATGACATATGACATATGAACACCTGTGTTCATCACAGAAATGTTTATCCTGGGAGGGAATCGAACCCTTAACCTACAGGTAAACCATAACCAAACATTAGGTATACCATAATACAAGATATGATATGTTTGGGGCTAGATGGTGGTGTGTGCATTGTCCTAAATATTGATATTTATTTATTCATTATTATTTATATTTATTTAAATATTGATATTTATTTATTCATTATTATTTATTGAGGCGAACAAAACAAAAATCGTTGCGTTTTAAAAATAAAAAGAAAACCGACTTCATTGAATGAAATTTGAGCCTATAATACATTTTTAGTGGGAAGTAGATGTATTTTAAATATTTATAATATGGTTAAGCCAAATAAACGCACCGCTCCAATGAGACAGCGAGGTATCGAAGTACTTACAAGAAACATCATCGATGTATACAATTTTTAGATTTTCGTTGATTTTGATACACTGTGATATATACCCTTTCATGTATATCCTTTTAAAAAAACCATTTTTCAAATCGGTTCATAAATGATGGAGTTATGAGGTACCAATACCAACAATAAAAAAAAAAACCGGCCAAGTGCGAGTCGGACTCGCGCTCCGAGGGTTCCGTACAAACCTATATAGGTATATAAACGTTAGGCTAAATAAACGCACCGCTCCAATGAGACAGCGAGGTATCGAAGTACAAGAAACATCATCGATGTATACAATTTTTAGATTTTCGTTGATTTTGATAAAATTTAAATGGGACCACCTGTGAAGTAGGTATACCCTTTCAAACAAAAAAAGATTTTTCCAAATCGGTTCACGCGTTTTCGAGTAAGCGGTGAACATACATAAACAAAAAAAAACCGAAAAAGACGAATTGAGAATCTTCTCCTTTTTGATGAAGTCGGTTAAAAACAGATCTACCAGGCATTTTCGAGTTTTTGCGAGACTTTGCACCGTTATTGTTTTTTAAATATAAGAAAGTTGCTGCCCGCGGCTTCGCACGAACCATGCCATACCTACATAAAAAGTAGCCTATATCCTTCTCCAAGGTCCCATATATCTCTATACCAAAATTCATCAAAATCTGTTCAGCGGTTTAGACGTGAAAACGTAACAGATAGACAGACAGAGTTACTTTCATATTGATAATATTAGTAAGAATCAACAGCCTAAAATTTAATACTTCTAGTTCTGAAAACGACAATACCCCATTTTCAACCCTTTAAAACACTTTTTTCAAGTAGCCTATGTCCTTTCTCATGCTTTAGACTAACTGTGTACCAAATTTCATTTAAATCGGTTCAGTAGTTTTGGCGTGAAAGCGAGACAAACAGACAGACAGATAGAGTTACTTTCGCATTTATAATATTAGTAAGGATATATAGGTATTCATTAATCTGATCACCATAATACAAGCTACTCGTATGATATTGGGGATAGATGAATACGTATGTATTGTCCACAAATATTTATTTATATTTGTTACCCAAACTTTAATCGAAACCAAGCATCGATTAAGCCTGAAAAAAATATTAATAGAGCTGTAAGAAATGATATGCTTCTAGATAATGTTTTCGATATACTTACAGATGGAATATTCGGCGTAGATAGGTGTTGTATAAGCGCCATTATTGCTCCATTATTTAAAGCCACTTGTCTAAACAAGAAAACTGATTTGTCGTTTGAGAAAAATAAGATGTTCAGCCGAACGCCGACGGCGATTCATATTCATAATGTCTACGGAAATAATAAGTTTCCATTAGTAAGCTAGCTCGCTGTGCTCTAGAATAAAAACTCCGATTTATAAACCTAGGACTTTGTACAGCAGGTATTTATTGTATTTACAGACTACTAGGTAACCAGACCGTTTAAATGAACTGTTGGTTGGAGGCCGCATGTTTTTGCCAAAGATATTACCACAGTGCACTTATAGTTATACGATATACGACGAGTACGACGACGTCGCGACCAGGTGGAGGGACGAGCTCATCTAATTTCGCGCCGACTGTACAATCTTAGCGTGGAAGAGGGATGAATGTAATCGAGATCAAATCGAGATGAGCACATTGATCGACAACAAGAAATTGTTTACACCACAAAACGCTAGTGGCACTTATCATATTTTTAATTCATTCCCATAATTAACAAGCAATTCATCGAGTAGGTAAACCTAATTTGACTTTGACTTAACTTTTGACTTTGATCGAAGTGCTTACCTCGATTGAGAAACTATCGTAAACGCGTAATCGGTCATCTATTCTGTTTTTTATTAACAATTAGCGACCCGCCCCGGCTTCGCAGAATGTCTATATATACAACGTTATCTAAGAGAATAACATAGACTAAGAGATCGACATATACCATTGTGGACTTTTGTGTAGACCTTTTTAAGGTGTACAATACTGTAGTACATTATTTTGATCTATCTCGTAGGGTTTAGCCAGCGTTTGCAATGTAAGCACTAAAAAATAGTTTATTTACGACACCCCATTGGAAACCTCTGAAATTATCCGTGTTTCTCTACTATATTATGCATGTTTTATACATATAAACCTTACTCTTGAATTACTCTATCTATTAAAAAACCAAACCAAAAAAAACCGCATCAAAATCCGTTGCATAGTATTAAACATACATAGGGACAGGCAGACAGCGGGAGGCGACTTTGTTTTATACTATGTAATGAAATGATGATGATGATGATTAATAAGGATCCACGCAAGGTAAATACTTATTAAGTAGGTACTTAATCTTAATTCAATGTTTTTCTTCTTGTCGTGTCACTAGTTATTTCGAACCAGTGTGATGAATGTATTAAAGTGCGCCTCAGAAGCACCTTTTCTGCACTTGCACATGTCTTCGAACTCTTCGATTCTACGGCATGCCGGTTTCTTCACAATGTTTTCCTATACCGTTTGAGAGTACTAAGTACTGGTATTCAATGTTTAAAGGAATGTTGACGAATGGCCTGCCAGCAATGCATAGACCTGTCATCGTACGTCAGTCCTCGGCGATTATTGCGGCTTGGGTCCGTCCTGATTTAATAACCAGCATTAATAACCATGATTTATGTATGACTGCTGACTTGACTCTTGTAGAGGCATTCGACGGGGTTTAAAGGCCATTGTCAATTTTGTGTCGCATGAACACAGAATGCACGGAACACTATGAGAAGACACACCCATCCACCCATCCTACACAATAGGATAATAACATACTTTTAATAAATAATAGTTTAAATGAAAACTAAAAAACACGCTTTATATAGAAAACCAAACTAAAAAATAGAAAATAAATTTTAATAAATGTAGGTAAGAAAAAAATGTTTTATTTAAAAAAAGCGTAGGGTGCATGGTGTCAATAGTTATATATAAATATTTCATTGACAGATATGAGAAGAAGGATTATCATTTCGATAATATCTTAAAAAACAACCCACGCTTTTTTTTTAAATAAAACTTTTTTTCTTACTTACTATTATTAAAGTTTATTTTCTATTTTTTAGTAGGGTTTTCTATATAAAGCGTGTTTTTTAGTTTTTTTAAACTATTATTTATTTTCTACTTTTTAGTTTTAGGATAATCGGATATATATATATTTTTTTTATTCGAATTATTGCATTGTCATCGGTCTTTGACAGGTGTGCAAAATTTGAATGAAATCTGGCTGCTTAAAGTGGGTTAAAATCGCGTCCTAAGGAGTCGGTTACAAACATACAAACATACATACACGTGAAGCTAACATAAAGCGTATAAAAAGACAATCTTTCTTTACATGTTCTTTACCCCTTTCTTAGTTTTATCTCTCAGCTTTGTAAGGATCACTTACACGTACTACCGTGCAAAATGTAATCACGATAAGACTAATATGTAGTCTGCGAGCAAAAGCACTGAATCTGATTGGGGCCGGTGAGATAGATCGAACAAGCGTCAGGTGGACTTTAAAAATAATCATAACTGTAGTTACAGTCTTGAGATATAAGGAGGTGACGTCTTTAAGGAGGCACCTCCACCGATCTCAGTTATGTACCTTTTAGGATGACTAAGTGGGCTTGCGAAGACCAGAAGCATGTTAGCGCCCCCGTGAACGCTTCAGTTGTGGAATGAGCTCCCTGCCGAGGTTTTCTCGGGGGAATATAATACTTCGAGAGGGAAGTTAATAGGTTTCTCAAAGATTGACAATGCACATGTGATGATTTTGGTGTTGCAGGCGTCCATAGGCTTCGATGACCGCTTACTATAAGGCGAGCTTGTTTGCCACCATTATGGTATTAAAACAAGATGAAAATGCAAGAAAGTCCAGTAGTCCATCCAGTAAGTATGATTATAATCAAACAATACTGAAAATGTAGTCATTGCGAAAAGTAAGTACGTTGTCCTAGAAGCACATTTTTTTGTGATCCTACAGCGGGGCGTAGCCCTTTCGTAGCCCTTTCGTAGCCTTTTCGTTCTGGAAATACTTATACTATTGTAAGTGCTTAAAAAAATATAAAAATTAGAATAAATATTAGTAGGTATAGGTACAACGTAGAGTCTATTCCCACTAGTTCAGTTGTCCAGTTCAATTGACTGAACTAGTAAGATTTATTTTTTCGTTTGTGCAATTGAAAATAAGACTAGCTTTTGCACCTTGTTACATTTATTATTATTAATAAAAGAAATCGAAACCAGTTAGTTAGGTTATGTTAGAGTATAGAAAACAACGCGCAAGGCGAGCGAGCGAAGCGAGCGTGCCGCGGCAGCGGCCGCCGAAGCGCCAGAAGAATATAGTTCATTCATTTTAGCACAGAAATCGAAACCAGTTGGTTAGGTTATGTTAGAGTGTAGAAAACAACATTTTTTTCTATTTCTGAACTGAACAAACGAGAAAAGAAATCTCACTAGTCCAGTCCACTGAACAAACGAGAAAAGAAATCTCACTAGTTCAGTCAACTGAACTGGACAACTGAACTAGTGGGAATAGACGCAACGTAGCCGAGGCAAAGGACGCTTAAAAGATGACCTCAAGGTTGGAACTTTGGTAATAAGTTATAATGGACCATCCCGGTACAGATGTGCCGCAAACTCGTAACACCCATCTATTAAAGAGGATTTAAAAGTTATTGTCTCGAAAATGGATCCCTAATTAATATTACAGATTCTTTTTTGTTTATTTAACATTCGAGTTTTACGCAGGTTTGAAAAAATATTTTTAAGTGCAATTTTTTTTAGGTCAGTACCAACTTACTTACTAGTAGCAAATAAGGATAGGTTTTTAGTTATAAGTAATAATAATAATAGAAAATATAATGTTTATTACAGGCAACAAAATCAAGTGTTTAAAATACAATAACAAGGGCCCACATAAAGTCACTCTTTTTTCGTTAGCGGTGTTTCTCTATACCATCGGTCGAGATTCAGCCATTTATTTTTTATTTATTCATTTATTCCATTTATTCAATACAATCACAAGGATCACTTTGAAACGTCTTACATACTAGGTGAATTTAGGTGCCAATTCATCCTAACCCATGCTCGAGAAGAATTGGCAATTTGTTTCGGCGGATAGGCGCTCCGCACCGGATACGACGTCTTCTGGTGGCGACCTCCTTCTTCATCTTCGTAAGTTCTTCGGACCACCACAGAATGGTAAGTTTTGTACTTGTTTTCTTTTAGACTTCTTCTTTTCGTGTCGATGCTTCAGACGTTATATGGTTTTCACAAGAGTAGATGCGCCATAGATTGTGTTGGAGCACCACAGTCGCAATGCGCCAAGCTGGGGTCCCTAAATCCCCATTCACACATGTTAAATCTACAGCGGCCAGCCTGAGTGCGAAGTCGATTAAGGAATTTCTATACAGGCCATGGCAGTTTGTGTCCTGGTGGTAATTTATCCTGCGGGATGATAAAATCAAGAGGTGGTGCTTTTCTTTCCTTCCAAAGCTAATGTTTTGTAGCAGCTGGTTGGTCGTTCAAGGCCTGTGTATCGCGCTGAAAGCTTTTGCGGCTTTTGAGTCGAGCTCGAGTGATTTCGTGGCCATCTAGACAGACGAACTATATTTTTCTGGCACTTCGGCGGCCGCTGCCGCGGCGCGCTCGCTTTGCTCGCTCACCTTGCGCGTTGTTTTCTATACTCTTACATAACCTTACCAACTGGTTTCGATCTGATTAATTTCTTTATGAAAAACGCGAAATCTGTCCAAGGAATCATCTTATCTTACTTATATTATAAACGCGAAAGTTTGTAAATATGTTTGTTGCTCTTTCACGCAAAAACTACTGAATGGATTTATATGAAACTTTACAATAATATAGCTTATACATTAGAATAACACATTAACGCTTTATTTTAAAAGATATTATGTGAATTATTCAAAATATAACGATAAGTGTAAGTATTTAAGTAGTATTAAGTAAGTAGGAAAAAAATCTGCCATTTACGAAACATTATGGCGTGCGCTGCGTAAACCGTCAAAATTACATGAAGTACTTATCCTGCGCAGACGCAGTCGCGAGCACCAGCTAGTGAATAATATCGTTTCGTCAGAGGTTTATAAAATCTGACGAATGCGGAAAAAATAAATGATCTGACGAATGTGGAATCTGGCGGATGTGTCCTAACACGCAATAAGTAACCCTGTTCGCGGGCTGATAAAATAAATTAAAGGGTAGTACGCGATAAATACCCGTAAACTAATGGACTAATGGTCAATCTTAAATTCATAAACTAGCCGATGTGTTGTTTAAATCTGTTGCCATCTTTTTCCATTGACATTAGAAGGACTGAGACAGAGCATACTTTAACGCCATGCTAGATAATTATCGGATTTTGAGATAGAGGGTAAAACAATATGAATTCTGATCGCAAAAGTTACAAAAATACTATCGTTATTGATATCCATCTAACAATATAAGGAAAGGTTTTTGAAGTGATAAGTTCTTATAGGAGGGTAAACCGCTTTGTTGCGTAACGCGTTACGGCGCCAGTCTGTCTGGCTTCCTTTTCTCTCACGCATACGGCAGCGGTAGGCAGGCTCCTCCTCTCTCACTCTAACCCACAGCGCAAGTTAAATTAGGTTTAGGTTATCACTTCTGTCGGGCGTCCCGAGAAGCACATGTTTTTTTGGTAGGTAAGGTTACTTTTATAATGTTAACTTACAACCCTTTTGTCATCATTGTTTCTATTGTTTTCTATAAGTCTCATTATAGAAAAATAATAATTAGGTACCTACACTTTAAAAACTAAAATGAAACCTTCATTTATAGAATAAGAAATTTCATTTACTTGGATGATATATTATTTTCAGCTATTTTGATTTAAAAATTTGACTACCCACTTGAACGTCCGAGTGCGGCAGCTGTCTCCCTCTAGAACGTCCGCCCGTGCGATCGTAATTCTGCGGCGCCGAGCGCTTGGTTCATTTTCAACTTCAAGCGTGATAACTAGATAACTACTATAGCTAGACTTAAATTAAAAATACATATGAATAGGTGAGAGGGCGCTACTGTGCCAAGTTCAACATCAGCTCTGTGTATTTTGTAGATTTATAAATAAAATCAGTGCTCAAAAACCAGTGAAACAGCATATAACGGACGTATAAACAGCTAATTTACAACATATATTGTGGACACAGTGAAATAATAACTTTTCTGCCTATAAATAGTGAATAACTGGAATAGTGAAGCTATCAACCGTTGGGACAAACGGGCAATAATTGCGAAAAATTACTACCTAAACGAAGTAAATCCCGTTTGGAAGAGACAATGTGTGAATATTAGTGAACTCTTTGTGGACTATATACAAATATCTGAAGAAAATAACCTAAATCTGTACTAGATGATTAGGCAATTATCAATAAATTAATTGAAACCAGTGTCCCTCTGTTGAAACTTGACTGTATTACGTTCTACAGACAGCAACATCAACACCATCGATAGATCGCACACCAAATACTTCATAAGAAAATCCAACAGAGGACACCACCTGAATGAAATTAATAGTTCAGAAAAAGGACACTAGAGGACACTACCCGTGCTATAAATAAGATTTACATATATTATTCAAAAACAATCTCACAAATCATGGAGGACATTATGAATGCACTTCGTCATATTCAAAAAGAGTTGGATGAACAAAAACTCACCATACAAAAAAGTGGAGAAAAAGTGACAGAATAGGTAACACAAAATATAAATAACATTATGGAAGAAAAATTTAGAACATTAGAAGAAAAATACGACAACCTCCAAATAAAAGTAGAAAATCAAGAGAAACGTCTTTATTTCTTGGAAAAACAAGCAAGACAAAGAAACATTGTATTGTTTGGAATAGAAGAGAAAGAAATATCATACTCAAACTTGGAAAATATTTTGGTCGAATTTATTCTAAAATACTTTGATCTAAACATTGAACGAAGAGACATACAAGAAATAAAGATAATTGGAAAAAAAGGAGAAAGACTTCGACCAATTGTTATCACTTTTTCTAACCTAGGATTGAAAATTGATATATTTAAACAAAAAAATGCACTGAAAGACACAAAATACTACTTAAAGGAAGACTATCCGCTGGACGTATTAAATAAAAGAAAAGAATTACAGGAGCAAATAAGGATTGAAAGAGAAAAAGGAAACACTGCCATAATAAAATACGATAAACTTATAATACTAGATAAAAACAGGAACACAACAAACAAGAGAAATCTCTCAATATCTCCTGAAAGCATTAATAATCAAGAAAATAAAACAAAAAAGAATAAACAACAACAGTCCGGCTCAAAAATCAAGGTCACAAGGTCAAATAGTACCACCGAAGGAGTTATAAAACCAAGCATGCTGAACTTCTTGACAAATAAAAATACAACGAACAAAAATACATAGCAACTATCCCCCTCTCTTCACACCAGTACCACAAATAAACAAACATCAACAAAAAACACAAAAAATCTTCCAACCCGGCTGGTCACCGTGGAAGATTACGACCAAAACCCTCCAAAGTTACAAAACTCAAACTCAAACACAACCTTAAAAACTTCGAAAAATCACACAAAGTCAAGCCGTCAATTAAAAATTATAACATACAACGTCAGAACCCTATCATCATACGACCGAATATTAGAACTAGAAGAATATTTAAGTAAAATTTACTATGATATCATGGGAATTTCGGAAGTTAGACGACAAGGTAACAAAATAGAAGAACACAACACCTTTATACTCTGCTACATGGGATCTACACCCGGGAAATATGGGGTGGGATTCATAATACACAAGTCACTGAAAAATAATATAGAAGGCTTTATAGGAATAACAGTAAGAGTAGCAACTCTCAACATGAATTTTGAAGGTAACAAGATATCAATAATACAAGTCTATGCACCTACAGAAACAGCAAGCGAACACGAAATTGATGAATTTTATAAGACCATAGAAAAGGCCTTGGAAAAAACGCACACACACATCATTCTAATGGGAGACTTCAATGCAAAAGTAGGAGCCCCCAGAGAAAACGAATATCTGGTTATGAAACAATACGGAAACGGCGAAAGAAACAATAGAGGTCAGAGACTTGTTAACTTTGCGCTAGAACATGAGCTAACAATTATAAATACCTGTTTCAGGAAAAAACAAAACCGCAGATGGACTTGGCGATCACCAAACGGACAGTACAAAAACGAGATTGATTACATTCTTTCAAATCACCCAAAATTGTTCCAAAATATAGAAGTACGCATCAGACCACCGTCCTATCAGATGTAAAATTAAGCTTACCACGCAAAAGAAAAATAGGACCAGGTCCACGAATAATAAAACAAGTCAACTCAAAAACAAAGATGAAATAACAAAATACAAAGAAACCCTATCAAGCTTTCTTTTGGAGCCATCAAGTCAACCTGTCAGCCAAGAGAACAAGCCGGTGCAAATCTTCTACGACAAAATAAAAAAGGCCATCCAACAAAGTTTGACCCTAACTAAACCAAATATAGAAAATAATAAAAAACATAAAATACTACAAGAACGCACGCTAGAATTATTAAAAAGAAGACAAGAACTACAATAAACTAAAAATACAACACGCTCATTGAAAAATGAACTCTCCGCTCTATACAAACTGGTTAATAAATATATCAAGAGAGACTATGCAAAATATAGACAAGAAACAATAGAGAAAAATCTACAGCTTTGTGGCAGCTCAAAAAGAGCATACAAAGAACTCAGAACAAACCGCTCCAGGATAGAAGGACTGAAAACCCTTAATAAAGATCTATTTAATCGAACCGATATTGTCAGTACAGCTACTGAATTCTACAAGAAACTCTATAGAGACAAAACAGAACAGAATAGACAAACAACAAAACAGAAACTGTAGTCTGCCACTCTATACAACCAATCCACGAAACCGAAGTAAGAAACTCAATAAAGAAACTGAAATTTGAAAAAAGCCCGGGTTCTGACAAAGTCACAAACGCATCACTAAAATATGCTCACCAAATTTTGGCAGAACCATTAACGGAACTGTTTAATTCCATACTTTTATGTTCTGAAACGCCCAAAGAATGGTCTGAAGCAGATATCATACTTATATAAAAAGGGCGATCCAAAAAATATCAGCAACTACAGACCAATTAGTTTGTTATCAAATATATACAAACTTTTCTCATCGATTATAAATAACAAAATAAGTCCAATAATAGAAGCAAAACAACCTGTAGAACAAGCAGGCTTCAGAAAAGGGTACTCTACTATCGACCAC
Organism: Lampropteryx suffumata; assembly: GCA_948098915.1. NCBI lineage: Eukaryota > Metazoa > Arthropoda > Insecta > Lepidoptera > Geometridae > Lampropteryx > Lampropteryx suffumata. The sequence goes on from OX402551.1 coordinate 2,218,419, forward strand.
ATCCACACCATCGAGTTAATTATAGAGAAATACCAAGAGCTACAGAGACCTCTTTACATAACTTTTATCGACTATCAAAAAGCATTCGATTCAGTAACACACACAAGTATATGGGAAAGTTTAAAAGAACAAGAGGTAAATACATAAATGTGATTAAAAGTATATACAGTAACAACAAAGGAAGAATAAAGCTCGAAACCTTAGGCCCCACCTTCCATATAGAAAGAGGGGTAAGACAAGGGGACCCGAACAAGCTGGATTGGAGTAAAACAGGACTCTATATAAAAGGCTCTACCTAAGTCATCTGAGGTTCGCTGATGACCTGATACTTCTGTCAGAGACAGCAAATGAGATGCAAAACATGATAGAATCTCTACAACAAGCGAGCGCGAAAGTTGGTTTGGAAATGAATCTAACGAAGACTAAGATAATGACTAATTCACGAGTAAGACCTATAACTATTAACAGTAACCCCTTAGAATACGTGAAAAATTATATCTACCTGGGAAAAAGAATAAGTTTCGAGAAAAACAGCAACATCATAGAAATAGAGAGAAGGATCCAACAAACTTGGAATAAATACTGGAGCCGATTTAAAAATAACTTACCAATAACTCTCAAAGCTAAAGTTATGAACTCATGTCAAGCTTAACTTATGGAAGCCAGACCTGGAAATTCTCTACACAGGTTTTGAATAAAATCAATACATGCCATAGAGGCTTAGAGCGAAGCATGCTAAACATAAAGAAAATGGACAAAATAAGACACACAAAGATAAGAGACATCACTAAAGTTACAGACGCTTTGACCTTTGCTCTAAAACTGAAATGGCATTGAGCTGGCCATGTAGCGAGAATGTCTGACAGAAGGTGGACCACACGAGTTACCCAGTGGAAGGGACCACCAGGCAAGAGAGGTAAGGGGAGACCCTTAGCCCGCTGGGAAGATGATCTGAAAAGATTATCTGGCATAAACTGGCGCTCCATAGCACAAGACCGACAAAACTGGGCATCTTTGGAGGAGGCCTTTACCCAAACCGGGATTTCTGTTAACTCATCAATATTTAAAACACATACTTTTATTACTAACATAATTTAAGCTAACTCACTAATAAAGGGTCTTTCGTTAAGCGTGTCCTATCTTTAAATTTAAATAAAACAAAGTGTGTGTGATATTATCGAAATTATTTATTTATTTGAAAGATGTAGTAATGCCATTATGTGTGGAATATTACATCATTCAAATGTCCGCCACGGCTTCTCTGAGTGGAGCGCATGCGAGATATCCAATTTTCCATGACTTTTGCGCATAAATCAGGCTGAATTTGACTTATGGCATAGGTTATGTTGGCTTTGAGGGCCGCTGTGATTTGTGGTTTATTCACATAGACCTGCCACTTAAGAAAACTCCACAAGAAAAAGTCTAGCGGGGTTAAGTCACAAGATCTCGGAGCCAGTTCACATCAGCTCCACGTGAGATGACCATGCCCTCAAATCTCTCATGCAGAATATTCAATGTGGCATGAGCTGTGTGGCACGTAGCGCCGTCTTGTTGAAACCACATTTCGTTGGTGTTCAGATGATCCAGTTCATGCCAAAAAAAGTTGGTAATCATCGATCTATAGCGCTCGCCGTTGACAGAGATGGCCTGGCCAATGTTGTTCTCAAAGAAATATGGCCCGATGACGCCGCCAGCCCAAAACCCACACCAAACTGTAACTTTTTCGGGATGCATTGGACGCTCTTGGATCTCATGTGGATTGGTATCGTCCCAAATTCGACAATATTGTTTGTTTACGTACCCATTCATCCAGAAATGGGCCTCATCGCTGAAGATAATTTTTCTGTGAAAATTACGGTCAGTTGCTAACTGCTCCAGTGCCCATTCAGCGAACACACGTCGTTGTCTATGGTCGTTTACCTTCAATTCCTAGGTGAGTTGAATTTTATACGGGTGCAGGCCCAAGTCACGACGCAAAATTCACCAAGTTGTGGTCTGTTAAAGGCCGAGTTCTTGTGAGCGACGCGAAATCGACTGCCTCGGATTCTCCTGCACACTCTCACGGACAGCGGCGATGTTTTCGGCAGACCTTGCGTTTCGTTGACGTACGGGTGTTGGTCGATCATTTACCGAACCAGTGGACTCAAATTTATCCACCACACGACGAATAGTCCTCTCGGTAGGACGATTATGGCGACCGTAAAATGGGCGAAGCGCGCGGTGCGTTGCCCGAACAGAACACTAATTTTGATAAAACAATTTTATCATTTGCACGTGTTGTTGAATGCTATAGCTATCCATGATGATTTGGCAAAACAGAATGAATAAATTACAACCAATTTGACAGATGTAGCTTCAACAAGATGGCCGCTACCAACTGTCAAAGTTCGGACGTGCCTATTGGAAGACCCTATATAAATCAAATTTGTGTTTACTGTAATATTATACCTACTAAATATTGTGAAACAAGAAATAAAAAAAGCTTATTATTATATTATTATTATTAATATTATGAATAGGTAAAACTATACAAATTAAAACTACGTGTAAAAAAAATGTCAACTATGAATCTAAATACTGAAAATACAAATTTAAACTTGACAATGTAGGTTAAATTTCAATAAACTCAGCATTTTGTTTAATGTCGATTTTTTTTGCCATCAGTCGATGGGCCTAGAATATTTGAAAATATTTCAATAGCAATACTGTTGAGGATTACTTTGATATACATATAACACGAATATAAATAAGACTAATAAATCAATCTAAACAACACCCGCACGCACTCACTTCACAAAACGCAAACTCAAGCAATACCTTTTTTTTTTTTTTTTATATGTTTGTTGCAAGAAAACCGTAGTTTTCTTGGATTCTACCATACGCCAATTCTATTAAAGAGTCATCTAGTGACGTTATACAGCAACTATCAGACGCCAACAGAACTTTACACAAAAGTCATAGAGGTCCGATGGGTCGAAAAAAATACCCGGACTGTCTACGCAACATAGTTTTCGGTCGATTTTTGTACCCGGACGCTCAAGTGGCTACTGACACTACTTTGATGAAATTTCTATGGAACCAATCGGAAAGCATGTATATCCTTTCAAAAAAAAACATTTTTCAAATCGGTTCATAAATGATAGATTTATGAGGTACCAATACCAACAATAAAAAAATAAAAAAACACCGAATTGAGAACCTCCTCCTTTTTGAAGTCTGTTAAAAAGCACTTCCAGTCAGATACTTTATGAAAAGAAACTTTTTATGGAGTCGTCGTTCAGAGTCCTTTGTACGAAATAAAATACTAAGACTGACTGGCTGGCAACGAGATCATCAACAGATCATAAAGCTCAAGTCACACGGCCGGATTACGTCATTCTCCTAAGGCAGTGCGGTGTACACGTTGTAAATTAGTCCTCTGTTCTTAACAATCTAATTAGTATGTACCAGCATAATGTCGCCGTGATAATTCGCTGTTATATGAACCCAGCTTTGAGCTTTACAAACTTGTTCTTGTTTTGTTACGTACTGCGAGTATAAAGGTAGGTAATGTTACAAAATTCCATCATTTGGTCATACCATTAAAGACTGTACTTACGTTCCTCTTGAAAATGGAAAGGTAGGCACGTAATAGTTATAAATAGTACGTACTTGATACCTTACCTATCTGAAATAAATAAATTAAATTAAATTAAATTAAATTTGTTTATTTCAGGCATTGACACCCATATCACAAAAATACTAAACTATACAAAAGAATAAAACATACATACAGAATACCTTAATATAAAGTATATGAATAAAAATCCATAGTACCCCTTTTACCATATAGGTATGGTGTCATTTTTTATTTCCGTCCAGGTGGACAGAAATCCAGTGCCTGTAGATTGGATTCGCTAGGTAGTCAAAATCAGACTTTAGGATGGTATTGTTGGAGCGACTTAGTCTATTCCAAAAAGCCGCTATACGCGTTCTTATGATAGCGAAGAAATCCTGAACCTCCGCATCAAAGAACATACTGGACGCGCTGCAATACCTCGGCAGCCTCATAAGAGCTCGGTACGCATTATTGTACTGTACTCTTATGGTGCTGATAGATTTTCTCGTGAAGTTAGACCAAAGTTGGCAGGTGTACATACCTAGACAATATGCCTTAAATAGCGTGTTCTTCACATCTGAGTTGCAGCTAGCAAAGCGGCGTGCGAGCATGTTCCCCCTTACTGCAATAGCCCTTCTCTCCCTCTCTATATCACTGTCGTCTTTCAATGACTCCGTCAGTAAATTCCCTAGGTATTTAAACTGCTTGACCATTTTAATGGTCACGCCGCTCAACTGTACCTCTGGCACAATCTCTAGGCCTCTTCCCGACCTGAATACCATCATCTCGGTTTTCGCTACGTTATACTTCAACCCGTGAGCAATGGCATATTGCTCACAGATCAGAAGTAACTTTTTTAAACCTTTGATTGAGGGGCTGAGAAGCACCATATCGTCAGCGTAACTTAAGTTGTTTACACTGACATTGCCTATATAACAACCTACTCTGGCCCTCCTCAGCTCTCCGATCAGGTCATTGATGTACAGGTTAAACAGGTCAGGAGAGGTCAATCCCCCTTGACGAACACCGCACTCTAACCTGTAATCACTAGAAGTCGTATCACCCTATCTCACATTATTAATTTGATGCCCATACCAGTATCTCAACAGATCCACCACATGTTTTGGTACTTGAGCATCGAACATTTTGGACCAGAGAATTTCATAATTCACTAGATCAAATGCACGGCTCAAGTCGAGGAAACAAGCATACACTGATGTGTGCTGTGAAGTGTAGTAATGCACGGTGCTTTTTAAACTCATAATAGCAGAGTCCGTTGAGAGATCGGCACAGAATCCAAATTCAAATCCATTTTGGACCAGAGAATTTCATAATTCACTAGATCAAATGCACGGCTCAAGTCGAGGAAACAAGCATACACTGATGTGTGCTGTGAAGTGTAGTAATGCACGGTGCTTTTTAAACTCATAATAGCAGAGTCCGTTGAGAGATCGGCACAGAATCCAAATTGTGCATCATCAATTTTAATGTTATTTATTAAATCGGGATGGATAATTCGCTCCAACACTTTACCCATAACTGTACCTAGCGATATAGGGCGATAGTTAGAAGGTGAGCTTAGATCGCCAGTTTTATTTTTAACGATAGGTACGACTGATGTCCTCATAAGATCATCAGGAAGGTAGCTATATCTTATACATAAATTGTAAAAGGCACATAAATGCATATACAAGTTGTCGCTAGCCCATAGAATGTGCTCTATACTAAGACCGTCGTGACCAGGTGACTTGCCACGCTTCATTCCTTTGACTGCCGTTCTTACCGATTTAAGAGTTATTTCTGGATATTCATTAGAAACTGTCTTAGCATAGGGCACATCCTTCACCGGCTGTGGACTAACTTCAAATCTCCTAGCAAACATTTCAGCAATGAGTGACGGCTCCTGCAAACCGTCCACAAATACTGGCAAGTTTTGTTTATAGCCCAGTTTTTTAGTTGCGTTCCAAAATTTTGAAAAATGTTTATTACATCTGTGTGTTGCTAATAAATTCATTTTAATCATTTCTTCATTCTTCTGACACCATTTAACTTTGTTTTTAAATTCAGATCGACTACTACGCATTCTATTGTATATTTCACCTCCCGACGGTTTGCCAGCCATCACCCAACATCTGAAGTACAACCTTGCTGCCTGATGGCTGTCCCTGACATGGTGGTTCCACCCGATCACCTTTTGACGCTTTTTACATTGCGTCAAACGAGAGCTTTTCACGGCTGCATTTTGTAATGCTTTAACAATACGGTCAAAATAACAATTAATATATGTAAAATAATCATTTAAATGTGAGCATGTCATAGGAATATCACAGTTACAAGTATACTTAAAACTATCACAAGTATTTAGGTTTTCATAACAATATTTACCATACATCTTTATCTGATTGGGGTCCCTTTCCCCCCACCGAATATTTCTCAAAGCATCCTGTTTGTCGAAGCTCTTTGTACCGACTGCTACGCCTGTTATGTCACACACTATACGTAGCGGGAAATGATCAGACCACGTGACGTCATATATAACGTTCACTGATATCACAGTGTTCCATGCGGCTTTAGTTGTTAAACAGTGGTCCAACCAACTTCGACTCCCATTCGCTGATAAATGTGTATGTATCAGAGTCACTACCGAGAACGTTAATGTTAGCACACTCCCACAAAAGATCTTCACAGAACCTCTTCAGCTCCCGTCCAAAGATTTTGGTTGGATGTGCGTTGTAGTCGCCTATCACATAGGCCACTTGTACATCACTCTCTTCAACTATAGCACTAGCCAGAGCCAGACACTCGGTAAATTCGGCAATATTTTTCTCGTCATTAACCGGCATGTAAACGTTCACCACCAAGAATGAGCCAGTTCCTACTGATATTTTTACTGCCATAATACGGTCACAGGCACATTCCACTGGCGTCACGTTAGGGAACTTGGCCTTACTCCATAATATAGCCAAACCACCATACGGTCGCCCTCTAAGTATCTCAACCGACGTGTCTATCGAAGACTTTGCAACACATCCAAATTCACTGTTAATTTGGTGCATAAAATTAAGGTCATGAGGTTGAAGCCAAGTCTCCTGCAGCACAATAATATCCGTAGTCCTGGACAGGTCGCGAATGCTCTGCACAGCTCTCTTGACGTTCTTACAGTTGAACGAGACTATAGATATACTTGATGATGTACTATGCATACTAGAGTCTTAATTATTCTTTCTTCCTTTCACCGTGTACTCACGGTAACGTCGAAATTTGACCCCTTTAGGCCAAAAGTCCTCGTTCAAAAACACATCAATGTTGTGCCTAGGTACGCTTAGTTTGAATGAGTTAAAATCCGTGTCATGTTTTTGGGTTAGCGATTCAATACTTTTACATTTGTGACCCTTCTCGTGAATATAGTCACGAATGTCGTCAGTTGTTGTAGATTTGTTCAATCTTGAAACATAAACGGCTGATGTAAGTTCCGCTACCTGTAGTTTGCTGGAACCGTGCGCTGTCCCAGTAAAGTTACTGAGCCTCTTTCGCTTTTTACGCTCGACCAATATAAAGCTCTCATTATTCTTAGGATCGTGCAGCGCACGATCGTATTTTGCCTGATGTGAAACGGCGCTCGTCACTATATCTCGATATAGTGCAGTATGCATAGTGCTCGGCCGAGAAGCGGGTGACCTTGACCCAGAGCGTCTATGCGTGCAGTTTACCGATGCACCTGCGATAACGGGCGTATTTTTTTGCTTGCTTCCTTTGGTTTTGCATTTGTTTTCTTTGTCACTCGAGTGCATATTAGGCGAGACAGGTGAGAGTGAAATTATTTCATCACGAACCTGACACTCAATAGATCTCGATTCTACTGCTACTGGATGTAGTTGTCCACCCTCGCTCTTCCCGGCACATGATCGAAGTTCTCTTATCATTATTTTTACCTCCTCAAGCTCGGTCCTTAGACAGTCAATATCAGATGCCCCGTTTGACTTCAGATCAGAGTCCGTTTTTTTGGCCTTTATGTTGGCCACGTCTTTTCTCAAAACTGCCATTTCCTTAAGGAAAGCTGTAACGTCAATGTAGTCAAATGAAACAGCCGGAATTTTATTCAGATTCATTGCGACAAAAGAGGGTAGGCAGTCAGGTTGGAACTCTTTAATAAGTTTGATGATTTCTTGAAGACTTTTTTGCTCAGTCCCATCTTTACGCCTCATGAACTTTTTAGTCGGAGCAAGTAACTTAAGTGCTATTGATCTCGCACTTTCAACTTCCTCGTGTGAGTAGGTACTCAAGCACATTTGTATGATAGCTGGTTCTGGCAAGGTATCAACTTTATGACTTACAAAAGCCAGCAGTTCAGAAATATATACGACCTCTGTGACCCTGTGGGCCAAAGCCCGCCTGACGCACAAGGGTTCGATTCCTGGCGCAAGAGAAATGTTTGTATGATAGGCAAGTATTTGTCTCGTTTCTGGGTGTTTTTCTATATATTTTTTATTTAATTTTAAATTACAATTACATTGTCTTAACATTACGGACACCAAAACGACAACGGAATCCCATAGTATATAAATACTGTGTAGCAGCATGTGTGAACTTCGCCAAACTATTAATAAATATATCAATATCGTCAGATTCACATAGGCTGTTGATGATAAGAAAGGCTCGCGTGAATGGTCCCTCACTCGGAGGTTAGTTCTCGCACTCGAGATTGCCAACAGCCTAGGACGACCGACCGACTGGCGCTGCGCGCCCACATAGAGGTCCGACACGCACAAACCAATACATATCAGCACCCGCAGATTGCGCACCATACCTCTGAGTAAACGAAAAATATATATTATTAACATTATAATTTCCCGCCTCACTTCTAATTTAGTGTAACCTTGAAGGAAGGATACAGGATACATTAATGTACAAGGAAGGGTACATTAATGGGTAAAATGCATAGACCCCTTAATAGTTTTATATAAAAAAACGTTGTAAATTTATTTTGCATTTTTTCTAATATGCTAATAAATTTTAAATTTTCTACATACTTTTTCTGATGAGGACTCCAAACATAGCACTGGACTCAGGCCTGCTTCTCAGAAGAGCATTATAAAGCACTGTATGTATAAGCACGGTGTGGATATTAGTAAAATCACTGCTCTGGCGCAATATTTTTGCCTTGATGTAATTTTTTTTTTCTATGTTGGTATAATATGTATGTATTTACAAAAAATAATTATATAAGTAGTATATCAGTCATGTGGTACCCATACACAAACTCTGCTTTTGGGGCCAGATGATGCTGTGTGAAAATGTCCGACATTATTTATTATTACCTATTTTAATATAAAGCCAAGGTTACAAAACGCCTTCTTGCAGATTGTCCAACACTGGCCTCGGAATTTTAATTCCGAGTCCATGCGGATCCCTAGATCGCGAACCGACTGCACACTATAAAATGTACCTAGGTACATATGTATTCACGAAAATGAAAAAAACCATTTATATAATTATTACTCATACATAACACAATGTATGTGAAACGTCTGGCATTATTGATTTATTATTTTTATTATTGCACCTTAAACGATATCACTTTTGAAACTATCATGATTTTGATCATGCATGCGTCATGATCATGAGACAAACTCATCTCGTGAACATGACGCATGTAACTGTGCCGAAATATCCGAAAGCAGTAAAACTCACATCATGGTGAATATTGCGTTTTGAGTGAAAATTTAATTAAACGTAAGCACGTAATTTACTATTCGCGACTTACCTATAAGCTAGGGTAACTCAGTTCTTATGAAGTACTAGCTGTTGCTCGCGACTTCGTCGGCATTTTTTTGAAAGTAATTGTAGCTGAAATCAGTCCCCAGGATGTAATTAATCTCCTTGCCAAATTTTATTGATAAGTTTCAAACCAATCACACCCACCACACATTAAAAGTTTCTATACAAACATTCACACCCCATTTTACTCCTATATGAGAGTTATTTTGAAAAATGCTGAAACACGTGTCCATTTATTGCATGTTATGCATCCAAACGAAGTTTTTAAGAAATAACACCAGCCGTTAAAAAGTTTCCATACAAACTTTGACACCCCATTTTACCCCTGTGTTAGGGTTATTTTGAAAAATCCTGAAACACGTGTACATTTATTTTGCATTTTATTTATTCATATCAAGTTTCAAGCAAATCGCACCACCCGTTAAAATGTTTCATAGTTTAGTTTTGACCCCTTTTCACTCTCTTAGAGATTGAATTCCAAAAAATCCCGCCTTAGTGAGTGGTTTTGCTATAAAAGGAAGCTACCTTCCAAATTTCAGTTTTCTAGCTTCAGCGGTTTCGGCTCGGCGATGATGAATCAGCAAGCAGTCAGGTTAAGCTCTTTTATAGGTATAGATTTCAGTTAACCTATGGGTAAAAACCCGAACACCTGGGTGTTTGACAGGCCTGTCACTTCAGTTGGAAGGTACGATTCCCTAGCAGGATAAACATTTTTGTGATGAATGTGAGTGTTTGTTCTGTGTCTGGGTGTTATAAAGTAGGTATCATAAATATGTAAAAATATATAAGTACCTATTCTATTAGTTATCTGGCCTTCACAATTTTATGTTATGCTTAGTTCAGTGTTTTTCTTTGTTTTTATTTTTAATAAATTTGATAGCCCCGTGTGTGCCAACATTCGGAACACACGATTGGCGCGGCACGGGTTAATTATTTTGATTCACCTGTCTGTAATTGAGCTTGAGGTACGTCTTTAATAGTCATTTTTTTATAGCTATATGCAGACATTATGTAAATAGGTACCTAAATTATTATTCACCAAATGTTCGTGAATTGTGTGCTTATTTTGATAAACATGGGTTTATCTCGTATTATTTTGTCAATGAAGGCACCGACACTGTTTCAACTCATCTAGACTAGAGAATCCGCGAACATGTTATGAAAATTTATACCTAAGTCCTTACATAACACCTATCTTCCTTTTATAGCTATACAACAATTTCAAACCCTATTCCGTTAGCAGTGTACCCAAAACGCCTATACAATTATCCATAAACAAACCGTCAACTCAGGGATTCACAGGCCATAGCGAGAATTGCTATGGCATTTCCCTTGCTTGTTTAACTACAACAGGCGCTATAGGTACGGACGTAAGTATTTTATATTGTTAACGATGCAAACACCACAATATTCCGCTAGGTACGAAAAACCTTAACTCTTTATTGGCCTACATACTATCTATATACCTAGGTAACTCTAATGTAGGTACCGCTCTCATAAGATATAGGTAGGTAGGTAGATAATAAGTACCTACTTAGTACACGGAACCTCTCTTGGATAATTAATTTCATTACCTACCTACAGGCGAGAATCCTGAGTGATCCCTCTAACATTATTGAGGGCGAATTGAGGGAGATGCAATTAATTACAATCGCAGCCTGCAAGAAAGCAATGTACCTACCTACAAAAACGTAACTGGGATTGTTTAACTAGGTAGGTAAGTGAAATACTACCTACATGAAAATAAGGGCGCGATGGTGTATCGGTGGTGTAGGTACCTATAGGTGGTCAAAGTCACTGTAATTACCTACGTATGTAGATACGTAAGTATCATTCTAATTCGTTGTGGGTGAGTGTGTATGTATAGGTACCTACCACATTCTGAATATAAAAAAAACCATTCGAACCGTCTTACCTGGGTATAACATGAATCTATGTTTCTGTCACAACTCACAAACTATAAGATGCTAACGCATGTTTCTGTTCAGGCACCAAGTCGGTAGATAATGTGTAGGTAGAACTCGTAAGCGAGCGACGTGAAGTTAATCATCTTCTTTTTCTTCTTTGTTTATGGCATGTGTCACATAATAATATTCATGGTCAATTTGTTAAAGTCTTAGTCGATAGTCAATTGTCAAATCTAGACAGCACGCGGAATGGCCGTCCAAAATTTTCTTGGTATTCCTCGTCATTCAAATCACATTGCACCATAATACTCAGTTAATTAAATTGTTCATACTTGCCCTACGTCGTCACAACTTATTCATTAAAATTCCGCTAAGATTACTGAATAAAACATGCACTAAAACGAGTAAAAAATATTAAATTAACAAAGCTATGTTACTTTATGAAAATGACAAACGAAGAATCCTTCTTCTTCTTCGTTAATGACATGTAACTTAATTATGACAATATTGCCAATGTCAATAGTTTAAATTGTTTAAAGTAAGACGTAAGTTTTCGTTCGTCGTTTGTTATTTTATAAAAAAAAATATTTTTTATAAAATAATTTGTAGGTAGGTATACCTACTTACTGATTATTTTTGCTCAAATCACAAAGAAACACAATACATAGGTAGGTACTTTTGTTCCAATTATTGACACTCGAGTCAATAACTCAAGCTTTTTTTTAATAAAATCAAAAAATTACAAATAAAACCCGAAATAACTCGGGAAAACTAAATAATTTAGGGGCGCAAAGTTTATTTTGCAAAACGGCCAAAATTAATCGAGACGATAGTCACTCATCCTTTGACGACCTCTGTGACACAGTGGGCTAAAGGCCGCCTAAGACGCAAAAGGTTGCGAGTTCGATTCCCGCCGCGAGACAAATTATTTTATGATCTGCAAGTATTTGTCTCGGGTCTGGGTGTTTCTATGCATAATATGTATGTATTTACAATAAAAAAAAGTATACAAGTAGTATATCAGTCATGTGGTACCCGTAACACAAGCTCTTCTTACTTTGGGGCCAGATGATGTTGTGTGAAATATCCGGCAATATTATTATTATATTATCCATCATAATTTATAAGGATTCTTTGGTAAACCATGTCACGCTTAGAATTTGTCAATGTCAAAAGTGTCAACTTCAAACAGATACTTCAAATACTTTTAGAAAAATATTTTCCTTGCATCCTTGTCTTTCACGTTAAATAGCCCCGGCTAACCAATGTGCCATCCTTATCCTTCTGTCAAGACAAAATAATGTGTGCAATGTTTGGTTGTGGTTGGTGGCAAATCTAGGTTATATTCATGCATGTTATATTCATACTGGGCTGCTGGGTTAGTTAGTTATATTTATTTTGTGTTGAGCTTGAGTTAGCGAAAGTTACAAAACTTCGAAATCCCGTTATGTGCAGCATTCTAATCATGTTCTCAATAAAACCATACGGCTGACCGCCTTTAAGTTAGTAGTCTTAGCACCGCTATTTAGACCTAACGCGCAAGCCAAGCAGTAAAAATATGATAAATATCATAGACCTAATATTTTTGAACTTAGCGTTCTTTGCAACGTTTACTGGTGTTCTAATTAATAATTATGAGAAATATTTGCCTGCTTTTATCATAAAAGGCTATAAGTATGGGGCTTTCGCGTACCAGGGCTCTGACGCCAATTACCTAAGAGCAATAGAAATACCTAAGGCCTACTACAGACATTTTTATTTGTTCTCATCAGTGTTCAGTTTATTGACGCTGCTTTACATGGTTTCTGTTTTTTTTCTTGGAGTAAGCATGAACAGATATGTGCCCATGGTGCTGAAGTTTTTTCTTGAAGAAGATGAACCCTCGGGTAAGTCTTGTGTACTACTTACATAGATACCCATTATTGACTGGCCTCTCAGCTCAGTTGGTAGTAGCTCTGCCTTCTACGCTATAGGTTGTGGGTTTAATTCCTTCCCCAGACAAACTTTTAAGTGATAACATAGATGTTTCTTCTGTCCCTCCTAAAGTATCATAAGTAGGTACATAATGGTGGCAATTCGGTTGGCACCAACCTAACTAATTTTAGCTAAAATTAGGTTTAGACTGTCAAATTAAACATTGTTATTCTGCTGTTACCAACTTATCCTAATTTAATTTTATCTAATTTAATTAAGTGTACCTTATTTAGTTAGATGGTACCAACCGAATAGGGTTTACAAATGATATGACTAACTAAAATATATTTTAGACATTCCTAAATTTAGAAATGAACCAACCAAATTGCCACCAATGTATTTAAAAATAAGATAGAAATATCTAATAATGCCGGACATTTCACATGGCATCTTTAAGCCCCAAAATAAGCCAAGTTTGTGTTATGGGAACCACATAATATAGTTTTTTTTTGTATATACATAGGTACATTATATTATACATAGAAAAACACCCAGACCCAAGACTACTATCATACAAACATTTGTTCCAAAAACAAAAATGTATTATGTAAGTCAAGCTACAGTTGTGGTCATATAATGACCACAACCACAATAAATGATTTGAAGTTATAGAAGTTTTTTATTTAAATTGTGTCATACACAGAGATGTGTACCTTCTGAGAAGCAACTAGTTATGTTATAAAATAGCCATATTAATAGAGCAATGTGGCTTAGGAATAAAGAATAAAATCGCAAACAATTTATTTTACCAATGTACTTAACACATTCAAATAGTTTTGAAGCTGGTCAAATAATTCAGAACGATTAATTAAACTGCTCGGGAATTGTTTTATATGACACTTACATTTAAAAATAATATGTGATGCAAAAAATTTAAAAATCAATTTAATATATTTTTAACTAAAATTAATAGTTAATAGCATATCCACGCCTATATTATTACTGCTATTACTGCTACTATATTATTACATAATTACTGCTTTACACTGGTGAGGCATTGACTCATTAATTTTTGTCATTTTTCAAGAGAAATAGAGTTCCATTCTTCTAAAAAAATGTTATACAGCTCTCTTAAATTCCCACACTGTGTATTTGAAACCTTTTTCTTTACTTTGAACCACAGATTCTCTATTGGGTTTAGATCTGGTCTGTTAGCTGGCCAGTCTAAGACAGAAACTGATTGCGCTGTAAGAAATTTCTTTACGGTGCGTGCAGTGTGCTTTGGAATGTCCAAATAACCGGTAGAATGTCTTCAGCATAAGGTTAAATTGTTTCTTCCAGTATATTTTAGTATTGGAACTGAGCCATGTTACCTTCTATCAACTTTACAGGTCCAACACCATGTCCAGAAAAGCACCCCCAAATTTTCACATTTTCACCACCGTGCTTTCGTGTACTTCGGGTCGAATGCTGTATTCGGGGGACGTCGTACATATTGTTTTCCATCAGAACATACTCTGTTTATTCATACCTTCTCGCAAATGCAAGCCTACTTGTCTGTGGCAAAGTTTCAACATGAGTACCTTTCTTGCTATCCTACCTTGCAATTTTACTTCTACCAAACGTCTTCGAATAGTGCGTGCTGAGATTGCTGAAGGGTTGTTTTCACCAAAATATTCTTTTCTCAGGGGACCCTTTAAAAGGATTTTGTTTTGCCATACGAACAAAGTTTCGGTCATCTCGAGGAGTTGTTTTTCTCTGTTTAGGTACACGTGGAACATTCGAAGTAGTTTGATACGTAGCAAAATGCTTTACAGCGTGGAAAACCATCGTTTTTGAACATTGCAGATGGTCGGCTATCTTTTTATAAGACCAATTCTTCCGGCGAAGTTTTATTATTAGGGTAGTGGCACCAAAAGATGAACGATTAAGCGTTTTTGACAACTTTGATTAGCTTGTCCTCCTTTACTTTATTATATTATCGCTTGCCATTATTTTTTAATAATTACTCAAGATTTGACTGCTGAAAAAGAAAATTACTATGTGTCTACTAGTTTTTTTGCAAAATTACTATTTGTCGAAGATTTTGGATTTTTCCCCTATAGATGAACGCCGACCCCTCATTATGAACGATTTGCCTCCAATAATTGAACTAACATTTTAAAAGGAATTTAGTTTTATAAATTTAGATTTTTATAAATTAGAAATGATTTCTGCATGGCTTTTGCGTGATGTTATGTCTGGTGTCTGGGTGCCTTTGCAAAAATAGCTGCAACCATTTTTTTGCCTGGTTTCAGGTTCGAACCTTTAATTTCATCATTTGCGTTTACAGGAAAGCCAAGTTTGGCCAAATTTAAAATCCAAGTAGCAATTTATCTTCTTCATCATCTGATAACGGTTTATTTGGCCCTTTTCTACCCTTTGTGTGTACCCTTTGGGATATTAAATTGAAGCCTGGCTTTGCTCAGGGAAATCTGTTCATTTTATGGAACAACACCTTAAAGTTGAACGAATAAAATGTAAATATATTAATAAGTTCAGTTCAAGTTTTGAACATGATTCCTATAGTTGAACAGATTAAGATTTTATACTGAATAAAAAACAAAATAATCAAAAACACAAAAAACATATGTTCAGCTTTTGGTAATTAGCTTCATATATTAACTAAAACTAATTTGAGATATTTTATTTTTATCTTAAAGCGATAGATTCTAAGTTATAAGGTCTGTAAAATTATGCTATTTCTCTATTAGTTGAATGGGTCAATGGACCGGTCATTTTTTGGGTCAAGCAAATAAAATTGTTCCCAATACTTAAACAGTCAATTTCTTTTTCAAAAAGCTTAAACATGAGAATTTGTATAAATATAATCAAAGCTTGATTTATCAAGTTCTTATTTCGTATAAAAACCACACAAATCGATCATTACTTCTTGCTTTAATCTAACAAAATGCTTAAATTGGGAAGGCACTTACCGTAAGTAGGTTTCCTAGTAAATCAGGTTTTCGGCGGGAACCACTCGTACAACGACTCGCCACGAGCGTGTCAGTAGTAAAACTTTAGATGTTTTGATTGAAAATGACGGACAAAATATTTCCATATGCGGAAAAAAATATTGCACACATGTAAATAGCGAGATATTTGAAATTTTTTGTAATATTGTATTGTCAGTCAACTTTTGGGGGTCAGGTCAGTCAACTTTTGGTGCCACTACCCTACTTCCCTTGTAGATTTATCACAACTTTTATTTTTTCACATTGTTTTTTCATAAGAAGCAATCACTTTTAATCTTTTACAGCACTAAATGGCGCCAAAATTATACAAACAGTAACAAATCGACTGAGTGTTCTCTATTTAAATTTGAATAAAGGTACCTATGAACTATTTAAGATAACCGTGGGCTTAGTTGACATCGTTGACAATTGGTAATAGTTGGTAATAGTTGACACCTTCAACTTTGGATAGCTTTGAAGACGCTCTTTTATAAGAATAGGTCACGTAAACGCACCCGTTTGATAGGTAATATATCCGAACACTTTCGTTTTTGTATATCGGCAACATTGATTTCACCATTGTGTATTGGCGAGTATTTTTCAGCGTGCGTGTGCAAGAAATTTTTTTTTTGTAATTTCTAAAATAATTGAAAGAGGTGAGTGAATTTACAATCAGTAAAATTTTTGTGTTTTCTTTGGAAGATATTCACATAGTTTATGCATGATAATAATATTCATTAATGTTTATTGCCCGGGCTTTACTTTTAACCTCGTGGATATAATGGCTTTAATTATTTTTGTGTGTGTCAATTACTAGTAACGCATTTTTTTATATTTGCAGTAATTGACATCCATGTCAACTACTGGTTTTTTTAGAATAAGTCCAATTTGCATGATGATAGTAATAAGTATACGGTGACAATCATTTCTGTAGATAGTGAGTCCAGCTGCTATTACTAGCAGCAATACTTGACAGGGGTTTCAACTATGCATGCATATGGTGTCAAGTACTACCTATTTACCTACCCGAAACAAAACCTAGCTCCAGTAAGAGATGACCAAAAGAAAAAGTGCCAGCCGTGGTTAGTTCTGTGTCGTATATTCAGTATTTGCTAAAACAACAAAAGGAAAAAGAAAAGAAAAGAAAGAGGAAAATCAGAATAAAAAGACAGCAAAAGCTAAAAAACTCCAAGAGACTAAAAAAAGGAAGAAAATAGTTTAAAGAAAGTGACAGTAGTGATGCTGAAACTGATTGGGTCGAATCTGGTTCATCTACCCTAGATGTCAGCTTTGAGGCACCTAATGAAGAAAGTAAGAAAAAACGAAAATATTCGAAAAAGAAAAGAAAAGAAAGAGGAAAATCAGAATAAAAAGACAGCAAAAGCTACAAAAACTCCAAGAGACTAAAAAAAGGAAGAAAATAGTTAAAGAAAGTGACAGTAGTGATGTTGAAACTGATTGGGTCGAATCTGGTTCATCTACCCTAGATGTCAGCTTTGAGGCACCTAATGAAGAAAGTATAGAAAGTCAAGATCTATTATCTGACCGTGAAGATCCTATAAATGTCTCACCACTGAAAATGAGAAGTCACTACAGATAAATGGTTTTGTGGTCATGCGATTTAGAGCAAAAAAAAAAACTAAACATTTCAGTGTGAAAAACAGTATGAAAAATCATTGACAAAATCGGAGACGAAGCCCTCAGATTTGAAGTTACATTCTTAAAGTATGACGAACATGGTAAATTTAAGTGGCCTGTTGTAGAAGACAAGTCCTTCGTTAATAACGAAGACATGGTTGCTAAACTGCCTGCTTGTCAAATTGATCGCCGAGAACGGTTGTTCTTTGAGTATGATTTTACCATATTTAGGTTTGTTTAGGTTTTAACTTTTAAAACTATCATGGTTTTGCACATAATTTTCACTCAAAACGGGATATTTACCATGATATATGAGTTTTTCTGCTTCTCGATATTTCGGCACAGTTGCATGCGCCATGATCACGAGATAAACTGAAGTCTTTGCGGGTGGATGTTATTGGCAGACAAAACGGTCTACCCTCTTTCTCAGTCTTTTACTGCGAACATTACCCCTACTACCGGTTTCACTGTCACTAACAACTCGATCACGATTACGACACACAACACTCACGGTATCTGGACGCATAACTGGTACCTCACTTTTACGATTTCCACACATCCTCACCACAGGGTTCCAGGCTCCAGACAATTGAAAACCGTCTTCTCGATTGAAATTCCTGTGTTTGGTAATCTCTATTGCCTCTTGTACCAATCTTGGGATGTAATGTTTTTCAGTTGAGATTACCTGTGGATTGTGTAACTCGATCCAGTGGTTTGAGCCAGATTCTAGTAGATGTGTAGCTATGGCCGACTTTTGTGTGTCCATATTTTTGACCGCCCGGATGTGTTCTGTCACTCGACAAGCTATGGTACGTTTTGTTTGGCCGATGTAAGAGCTCCCACAGCTGCAGTCAATCTTGTACACTCCTGGTGTTTGAAGAGGAATCTTATCTTTAGGTGAGCGCAGGTAGTGTGAGATCTTGTTTAAAGGAGTAAAAATTGTTTTTATGGACAATTTTTGCAGGGCTTTCGCAATTTTGTCCGTCACTCCTTTGATGTACGGTAGAAAAGCAGGTTTTCGTTCTACTATACATCTGTGGGGCTTAGGCCTTTGTCTAACTGGAAAAGATCGAAGCTTATATCCATTTTTACGTAGGACATGCTGAACATGAGCTAGCTCACTCTTTATGGAGTACTCATCACATAGGTCGAAAGCACGGTTCGTGAGAGACATTACAACCGAGTTAAGCTGCCGAGGGTGATGGTGTGAATCAGCATGGAGATATCGATCCGTATGGGTCGGCTTCCTATAAACCGAATAGCCTAAATTACCATCATCACGAATCTGTACCATCACGTCCAGGAAAGCCAAGCTTCGATCACTTTCCATTTCATACGTAAACCGCATCTTGGTATGTACGCCATTTAGGTATGCCAAAAGGAGTTCAATCTCATGTTTATTGCCTCTTACAATACAGAAAACATCATCAACGTACCTTTTCCACAACTTCATTGGCAAGGGGGCAGAGCATATAGCCAGGTTCTCAAAATACTCCATCCATATATTGGCCACTACGGGAGCGACGGGACTTCCCATGGCAATTCCCATGGCAAATTTATCATATATCATGGTAAATATCCCGTTTTGAGTGAAAATTATTGTTTAGGTTTTGTTTAAAAGAAAACCAATAATTAGATTTCTTTATCCATAAGACTGTTTTCTAAACTAATGACTGTTTCCTTCTTAGTTACCTCTTGACTGCTATTTTTAAGAGTAATATAATCTTGACAAATAAGATTTTTCTGTTTGTTGTTCCATTGTTTAATTAGTTCATAAATAAAGCAATTAAGTACTACTCATATATATTTTTTTTTATTACATGTCAACTATTGGACCAACTATAGTGTCAACTTCCTAAACAAGCCAAACTTTAGTATGTCAACATTTGGTGCATTTGATACTTTTAATTGTTTATTGCATTTTTATTGACTATTTTTTTGTTACCTTCACTTACGAAATATTTGATTACAATGCATCAATCTACAAAACACTGATTCATTAGGAATGTATAATGATTTATTACAATAAGTAATTTTGGTCACCCTACACAGTTCTAAAGTTGGCCATTCCGACCTATGTGTCAACTACTCCCCCATTTACCTTAGCGCTTTTAATTATATTACGTGACCAGCCAGTAAATAGGAATAAGTATCTAGGTAGGTAGGTACTATGTTTAGAAGTATTGTAAAAAGTTTTTCTATTTATTTTTAGCTAATCATGTGTTTCAATGAATACAGTGGTATTATGGAAAAGTTTTACGATACCTAGAGAAATAAAAAAAAATTGCATGCAATTAGTTTTACGTCTTAGTTTGAAGAAATCTTCCCTTTATATCAGCGTTCTTAATTATATGACCACCACTGTATGCTTAGTTTGGGGGCTAGATGGTGTTGTGTGCAAAAATTACAACCAACGTTCATCCAATTTAAATATATAAAAATCAATTGCCGTTAGTTAGTCTGGCAGACTTGAAAATGGCTTGACTATTTTTATTCATTTTATATTTTCTTCATATAAGTAAATTGCTTATTTAAGAAAAAAACGTTAAGAAAAACCCAAATCAAACAGTCGGAAAAGCGAAAATATCTATTTTCCGGCTGTTTGAATTAGTAATTTTGTATTGGAATTGCCTCTTAGATTACCTTTAGATGGAGTGGTGGACCTATTAATCCATTGACTAATCCAGACAAATATGAGTAGGTATATAAGTATACATAGCAAGTACCTACTTTATTTTAGTAAATAACATGAATTATTAGAGTCCGTCAAAGTAATGGTAACATAGTAAACAATATAGAATCTCATGTCAATTAATTTAAAAATAGAAAGTAGAAAAACAAAAATTTAATACTTTAGTAGGTTAGGTAGGTATTCCAAAGAGGACAAACTAATAATTTATAAGTAACTTCTAACTAATTGTTAAACTAAATACAGTTGTTTAAATGTAGCCCACATTCAACTAAAAAATAAAAGTGTACTGGCTAACAGGCCAGTAATGGTTGATTACTGGTCTGTCAGGTCTATTGGTAGTAGACGTGTGCGCCGCGCCGGCGCACTAAGGAGTATTTAGACTTCAAAACCGGACAAAATTAATTAGCATTTTTATATGATTGGAAATGAATAAAAATATGTAAATAAGTAAAGAAAATCATATATTTTTATAATAATGTCTAAAATTAAAATTAAATACATAATCATTTAATTTTAATGGGTCTTAGTCTGATTCATCTGAGTAAACAAGTCTCCATGGTTGATCTTCTTCTGTATTCAGTTCTTCTGGCTCGAACAACTCTATGGTTTCACTCATGAAGGGCTGGCTTTGTCTCGGTTTACGTTTCCGTACACAACTTATAAAAGGATCTGATGTGAGAAGCAGCCTGTTGAGGACATCTTGATTACATTCAATTCTCGAAAATTTTCGGGCATAATTTTGCCGGTATGAGCAGTAGTGCTTATTACGGGCTTCTGCGGCCTCTTCAGATAGTTGTCCGATAGGGAGGATGGCATATTTTATTACAGTTTCACCGTGCACTAGGACTTTGTGAAGAGTTGGTGTCATTGGATGCCAACCGTACAGTTCGACATACATTTTTGCAGTATCTTTGCAAAACTTTCCGAACTTCTCTGCATTTATTTTGAGTCCTGATGACATCGCTTCCAGAATCACCTTAAGTTTAATTATAAACTCTTTACTTATGCCAGTGATTTCAGCAGCTAGATCAGGATCGGCAAAGAATCTTCTAGACGTGTTGCCTGAATTGGAATTGCCGAAACCAGGTTTCGGCATATCAATTACAAGGCCAGTCTTTTCTCTATATTTCTTTTGGATTTTTTCTTTTGTTTCTTTGACTATAGTTTTTTCATCTGCAGTTCGGGCTTGCCATTTTTGCAGAGGAAGTTTGTAGGCTATGTGTAAAATCGTTTCTAAGAAACGGATTCTTGCGTGAAGAATTGACAATCCGAATCTTAATGATTGAGGATCCTCCACATATAAATTTTCAAAGTCATTGAAGGCTTTGGACGTTTTGCGACATATGTAACATCTCATAGTGGATGATGTTCCAGTAGCTGCGTTGTAAACTTTCCCATCAACCATGGTTGGGAGTAATGTATGTCGCACAAAAGTGGCTCTATTCTGATTTTCTGTTTCAGTCTTTAACAGTTGTTTTGTGTGGTTTTCTTCTTTAAAAGCATATACAATGATCTTCGAGAGATCTCAATCACATTTGATGTCGAATCTGCAAAAAAAACGACAAAATATGACTCCTTATATCACTTTAAAAGTACATTTTTTTTTGAGTGGTGGAATGATGTGGTAAACGTTTTTACTGCAGTGTTGCTGATGTGGTAAAACACTATATTTTATCATAAAAGTATATTTATCACCCGATCTAACACGGTACTATTACAAAAGTACTAATTAATAAAGACAAACATACACGATTTTCAATGTTTTACCCTCTATTGGTGCGGGTTCTAAAAATACTTAATAGTCAATCGTATTAAAGATAATATACATTAAAATTAAGTACATACCTTGTTCTTCAGATTCCATAGCTTAAACTTTCCACAATCCACTTCAAATCACTTTTAACACCAAATGCAAGTTTGTAATTAATAGGACGTAGCGTGAAAGTAGACGTGCGTAATAAACAAAGACTAGTTTCCGACTACCTGACCGGGGCGCGCGGAAAGGAAGGGTCCGAGGTAGGACCCGTTTATGATAGTACCATTATTCAGGTACAATAAAACGTCAACTTGGGTGACATTTACAGAAATTTGTAATTATCACTTTTGTCCGGTTTTGCAGTCAAAATACTCCTTAGTGCGGCGTGACGCCGCCAAGTGTACCCGGCGCATCGCCGCCGCCGCCGCCATTTGTGAGCGGCGTGTGATTATTACCTTATAAGTATTGTACTTTATACCTACGCCACCGAAACGAACCCACGGTCGGCTTGCGAATGCCGGTTTGCGACTCGCACCCAAATCGTAAACGTGAAACTATTACTCTGGTCATCTAAGGAGCTCGACATATTTCTCTATACCCTGGCTTCAACTCGCAGAGCAGCTGTACTTGTTGCGTTCTGCAACGGTACGCTGCCTTTTTTGCGTTAGCAATGGCCTTCCGGGATGCATATTTGAGTCGAGACCGGATGTAAACCTTGTAGATCTTCAGTTTAGTTCTAATTGGGAGATGCGAGGAGAGGACAGGTCTCAGTCAAGTCTCGGCTGTCAAGTGGTCAAGTCTCGGGCAGCGCGCGTTTGGTGTCGGGCGCGGTTTGCCTATGGGCCGGTTTTCAACGACCTGTCGATTTCGATTCCGAGGTGACCAAAACGACTTTTTCCACTCTACATCCTGGCCCGAAGCTGTTGCGGTGTACGATGGCTTATCACAAAGAGCGCTGCAGTCTTCTCCACGTTGACGGCCATGCACTACTTGTCCAGCCAGAGCGAGAGGATGTTCAGGAGGCGCTGCATGCGCCTATTGACAATGGTTGGGCTGCGCAAGGAGGCGAAGTAGGCGCTGTCGTCAGCGAATAAAACCAACTCACATCCCTATCTTCGTTTTCGTTCAGTTTCCACGCACAGCTCTTCTGCCAAGTGATATAGCATGCACGTCAGCTGGGGCGCTGTGTATTCGGAGGTTCGGTCGATGGTGTTCTCCCAACTTTCTTCTTCAAACCGATACCTCCGTGGTCAGGGCGTTCAGATCAGCTTTGAGCCAAGGGCAGCGTGAGGGCATTCATTCTCGGCGAAGTTCTCTATTCCGCTTAAACTCTCGTTTGATGCGCCGTGCAGATTGTTCTTCTTTCGTTGCCGTAGTGCCGTAGCGTAGAGGCCTTCTCTTTGGTTTGCAGGATTTTCGTGGTCAGTGGTGTGGCTTCCAGCTCAACTAGGGGTGGACTGACCAGAAAAACCAGACCAGACTGAAAATGACATTCATCCACGACAATTTTAAAACTTTGATTGAAATTATCCTTGTTTCATATGTTTAAGCAAATCTATGTACAGAACATTTATGCATAATTCCATAATTTACTAATCCTAAAACGATATACAAAAACAAGCCACGCCGCCGCCGAGCCAAAATGTGCAGCGCGCCGCCGCCGACATTTTTCAACGCGGCGCACACGTCTAATTGGTAGTAGCTCTGCCTTCTGCGCTGTAGGTTGAGGGATGGATTCCCAAGATAAATGTTTTGTGTCTGGATGTTATCATAATGTACATATGTATTCTATCGGTCATCTGCTCACCATAATAAGCTATGCTTAGTTTGGGGCTAGATAGTGTTGTGTGCATTGTCCACCAATATTTATTTATTTATTAATCCTTCCCACAGTATCAGTAGCAGCCTCAATGCTTGTGATGTCGCTCCTATCAGTGCAATGCCTGCGGAGGCTGTATGAAACCTACTGTTTGCAAGTTTTTGCGAAATCCAGTAAAATGAACTTGAGCCACTACGTTGCTGGGATTGTTCATTACTTCTCCTGTATCATGGTTACAGCTGGTCAGGCACCACTGTTTTGTGGTAAGTTAGACTAGATTATGTATTTTGGTCAGTAAATATTTAGAATGTCTGATATGTATTGTGTAAGTAGCAAACATGCAAAAATTTTGTTGTTTGCTTTCAACAGATTAGATGGCATCTAAAATGAGCTAAAATAAGTTGTTAATGTAAGTTGAGTTGTTCAAAAGACTGGTGGACAAGCCCAATGATCAATGGGATGGTGCTTACGTTGGACAAAGGGTTTGTATGGCTTTTAATGAGGTAGGTAAAGTTGCCAGCATTTTGAAAACTTTATCGTCAGTGAACTGTTGCATTTAAAAATGATTTTTGAATTCAAACTTAAGTATCAACAAAATAAGAGTTTCGTATTTCACGATATTTTACTCCAGCGAAGCAACAGAATCAAGGACTATTATAGTCCTTATTTTGTTAATTCTAAAGTCGGAATCAGAAAATGCATCCCATCAAAAAATATGACATAACAGATTAGGTACCATGCTCTTTGAAACATGCCTCTAGGATGAATCACCCTTTGCATGCATGCATGCATGCATAATATTATAAGACACTATTTATAATGCAATCCTTATCTAGATGTAAAGTTCTAGACTCACCATCTAGATGTAATTAAAGTATTTCTTATCCCACACATAAACTATTGCTTTACCTTGAAATTACAATGCAAATAACTTCCTACATATTAATTAATGCTATTACAAATGCAAAGGTCTAGGTTTTGTTAATCATCGGCATCATCCTGCATTTTATCCAGTTCTTCGTCGCCATTTGAGAACGCGATTCCTTAATCTGGCCTATCAGCTTAGTTGGTAGTAGCTCTGCCTTCTGCACTGTAGGTTGAGGGTACAACTCCCTCCCAGGGTAAACATTTGTGTGATGAATATAGGTGTTTGTTCTGTGGCTGGGTGTTATATAGTATCTTATGTATGTATATAAAAAGTATAAGAATAAAAAATACATACCTATAATGGTATCAGTTATCTGGTTACCATGGTACAAGCTATTCCTAGTTTGGGGCTAGATGGTGTTGTGTGTATTGTCCACCAGTATTTATTTATTTAATTTATTAAATCATACCCACAAATTTCAGGCAACCAAAACCGAGACACCATATTATGGACCGATACACGCACTAAAGTCTGCTCCATACCTTGCACCCTCATATTCGTCTACGCCTGGTATGAACAGTACAAATCCAATGTGATCTTCGCCAACCTCCGCAAAGACAAGAAGTCAGGCCAGGTGGTGACGGAAGTCCATGGCATTCCTAGAGGAAGGATGTTTGAGTATGTGTCGAGTCCACACAGGATGTGTGAAGTGATCATGTACACGACCTTGGTGGTTCTACTGCCGACGAAGACGTTCGCATGTATTTATTTGTGGGTGCTGGGCAATCAGGTGAGCTTTACTTCTTGACTTGGGGTGCGCCCTGCATACGTATAATACAACTTAATTGCAATATAAGAGATGCTGGTTCGATCACCATTGTTTTAATCTCATTAGCGCAAGGTCTACCTTAGGGACTCGTTTTTGTAAATTGAAAGTTTAAGAGAAGACTAGTCAATTATCAACCGTCGCAGGATGATCACACACCAAATCAAACTAAAAGTGATATTACTTTGTCTCGTAATAATCTATGCTTGTATTGCAAAAAAATCGTAAAAAATATATCGATTTAAAATTATAATCGTATAGTAAGTAAGTAAGTAAAAAGTTTATTTTAAACTATACACACACAGACATAAATAAAACAGTAAAAGAGCATATATATGTGTCTATAGGTATTTATTCCGATACAAGCATAAGTAAATAGTTTATTTATGCGACCTGTATCGTTCAATTCTCGCCGCGGGACAAATCTGTGATATCTGCAAGTATTTGTCTCGGGTCTGGGTGTTTGTATAAATTAACAAAAGCATTTATAAGTATACCTAATATCAGTCATGTGGTATCCATAACATAAGCTCTGCTTAGTTGGGGCCAGCCCGATAATGCTGTATCAAATGTCTGGTATTATTTATTATTATTCGTTATTTATTTACCTTACCTAGTTTCTCCATCACTATCCTTCTTGCACGTCTATCCTTTTCTTACACTATGCTACGTGCTACGTGCACTATGCTACGAAATAGCATGCATTTTAACTGCGCCCACTGACGAGTTTGTGCCGCTGACTAGTGCCTTATGAAATTGTGTATCTTTGTTTCAGTTCCAAACCGCATTTCAAGCTCACACCTGGTACAAAAAGGAATTCAAAAACTACCCTGTTAACAGAGAAGCTATCATTCCGCATTTATTGTAGTATAAGACTGAACTATGTATTTATTTTAAATTTATCGTAAAAGTGTAAGCAAGTAGGTAGGTACATTATACTATTATATTTAATAATTACCTAAATAAGTATCTACATAAATATTGTAAGAATTAGGTAAAGATATATTTTTGTTACAATCGTTTTTAGCATTTACGCATTGTTACTTAATTTATTAAAATATACTTATCATATCGAAAAATAAGTTTTATTATGGTTTTTAAAACGTGAAGTACCGTTGTCCTTTTTTCTCAGGTATTACTATTTTTATTGAAAAGCGACCCAAGTTAAACTTACAGTTCTATTTCGTTTCTCAGTCCCAAGACAAGCGTGTCTTTTCGACTCACAAGCAATCTCCACGCTATCTTGTTTTTATAGCACTTTCGTTGAAGTATTAACATATAATTAAAATAGCGACGCATATGAACCTAATTAAAATTGGTTATCAATTCTAAAAAGAGTAAGTAAAAAGAGTGAAGCTCTGGATTTGCAAAACATAAACCTGTATAAAGTTAATTGACATAATAGCCCTCAATTATTTCGGATAATTTAAACAGAACTTAAATAATTCAAAAGAAATTCAAAAAACTGTTCCTATAAAGAAAAAAGCAAGCAATTCAAGCCAAAATCGCTAAATATAATAAATTTTAGCATAGGTAAATTTTAACAACCTTCTTCAAAGCGCCATTATTATTTTTGTTCAAATCAATTAAAAATTCATTAAAACAATCTATGAAGACGAAATATTGAACCTTAAAATAAATCGAGGCTTAGAAGACCGTATTTTTAACAGTACCGTAGTTTTAATATGTTTTTGACAAATTCAAGTGAACGATAAATTGATGACAAATTAAGTTTCTAATAGGTTTTTTACATTAAGTTTTTTAGTTTTTTTAGTTTTTTTTACATCAAGTTTTTTAGGCAATGTAAATTTAAATGAGTGAGTATGTACAAGTAGGGTGGTATGGTAGCCAATGAACCAGTGGTACGCAATTAACCACCTTCATAACTACCAAGCGCGACGTTGTAAGTTTGTGCAAATTACATATTCAAACCTTCAGCCCGCGCCAATTCTTTGTACGTGGTCACCGGCCATATGTCGCCGCAAACGCACGTTGGAGAAACGTATTTGTGACATAGGCATCGAAAACGGCGTAAAAAATGTGGGTTTACATTTTTCATTAAGGCGCTTCCAGTACCTAAAATAAAGACAGAAACGGCCGAGAAAGTTGACAAAATTACGCCGTAGGTGGCGTTGCCTGGCGAGCCGGTGCCGCTCGTCGCCGTCGCAGAGCGTCCTTATTCTGTGCGTGTACTTATTCCGAGATTTCATATGTAAAAACATAAGCCTAGAAATGTAACAGACACGGCCGGTAAAAATAAAACAAAGTAGCTCGGTAAGTTGTGAGTTGATAACTATTTAGTTACTTACCTACTTACTATATTTTTGACTGACTTTGATAAGTTATTTTTGCATTTTAAAATTAAATATACCTACTGATTATACGAGTGGATATTGTAGACATCAATCTAAAGTAATTCTGGACCTGAAATAAATAATTGTTTACTAAACTACTTAGATTATTGATTATACCTTGAATCCTCTATGGTAAGGTAACATGTAAATTCTTGTGTGTGTGAGAAGTAAAAGTACCTACCTACCTCACAAGTCAGGAAAATATATTACTTATATATTTTTTTAAATTATTAGGTGGTTATGGTTGAGGGTACAAAAAAAAATCTGTTTGTCACGTAATAAACTTTATTTAAACTTTTTTATAATCAAACAAAATTACAAACAAATGATGGCGAGGCAATTTATACATAATTTCATACAAATCTAAGGATAGTTTACAAGTGGCAAACCTTTCCTGAATTTTGTATGAAAGAGTATTATAATTGTTTTTATAACTACGTACCTACTCGATTTTTAGATGTTCTTTGTTCGTGTAGGTATATAGTTTCATCGAAATTATTGATGATTTGGGCATGTCTGAGAATGATATTTGCATTCAAAATTAACTTTTGTTGGCGGCAGTTAATTTATAACGTTTTGAAAGAGGGGTGGGTTGGTAGCCATTGAATCACTTGCTAAGAGTAACTAATGATTCATGGTTCACTGGGTACCTGTAGTCATGTTGTACTTCCTCATATTTTTGTACAAAGATTCACAGCTATCAGCGTTGAGTCATCTATCCATACTATGAGTATTATAAACGTGAAAGTAACTCTGTCTATCTACTCGTATCACTTACCTCTTCACGCCTAAACGATTAACAGATTTCGTCTCAAAAATAATCTCTGAAGGGGGTGACCAAAAAAGACATTTTCAAATGCAGGAAGGAAAAAACCTACTCATCAGACGAGGGGGAAGTATGTCTGTTTTATAGCGCTTCGTCTTCTGGTGGAGACAATTTCCTAAGTGCACCTGAAGACGAAGAAATAATGTTGGATGGTCACTTGCATTCAATGGCACGCAACCCTTTGTCGAAAGACTACCTCATTGTAGCGTTTAAATCGAAGAAAACTGACGTTTATTCATCATCATCATATCAGCCCCTAGAAGACCATACTGAACGGCCTATGTTCAGTATAGATTTCGCAATAGATTTCCAGGAATAACAATTTTGAGCCCTCTCAATCCAACGATTTCCCGCCATCTTTATAATGTCATCAGTCCATCGGGTGGGGGTCGTCCTACGCATTTCTGTCCTCGGTCACCATTCGAGAACTTTCATTCCCCAACGGTTATCAGATCTGCGAGCTATATGGCCTGCCTATTGACACTTCAACTTGCAAATTTTGACTTTGGTTCTTCCACGGATTTCCTCGTTGTGCATTTTATCACGTTGTTAAACACCCAACATAGCTCTCTCCATAGCACGTTGTGCGACTCTAAGCTAGTGTAAGAGGCCAATAGTTAGCAACCAAGTCTCAGTTCCATATGTCATCAATGGCAACACGCACTGATTATGGACTTTCGTCTTGAGGCTCTGCTCGTATAAAAAAAGTATATTTTTTATACTATGCAAAAAATACTTGTCAGTTGTTTTGTACTTTAGTAATAAAGTTCCTATTTAGATTAAAGTAAGTACAAATTGTTTTCAAGTTTATTACAAAGTTTATTGAAGATAGTTTATTAAGGATTATTAGGACAGTTTATTAAAGATAAATGTAAAAAATACTAAAAATATTTTTGATTTATAGGCGTAATATCCAAAATGCACAATAAACAATACAGTGATTCATCAGGTAGGTACCGCTACTTTAATTGAGTACCACCCCCCTTGTTCATTGCGTACCACTAATGGTACATAATGAACCAATTCCCATATTTTAAAAATAAAATTATTGAATATTAAAATTATTTCTATGCTAGCTAAAACGAAAGATGTACTTATTTTGATAAAAAAAAAACAAAAAAAATTGTACAAAATGGTAATTTACCTAGGTGATCAAACAAACAAAACATTATTTATTCATTAAAAGCACAAGGACCACTTTTCGTCTTACATGCTAGTCAATCTAGGTGCCGGTTCCTCCTAACCCCAGTTCAAGAAGAATCCGGCAAGAATCTCGTCTATCTTAACATTTTTTGTATCATCCTTGCCAATTTTGTTAGATATGGATGCAGAGTCGAGTTGAAGCAGATTCATCGCAAGCTTTTAGTCATCTAGATAATCTGATATTTTATAATATGCTATATTTTGTTTTATGTATGAGATAGTTTCTGATTTATCAAGTTTATAACTTTGCCATGAATAATTAATGACCTAATTATTATAAGCTTAAAAAAACCAGCAACCTACAAACCAAACCAACAGAAACATACAATTATTTTATTGACCAACACAACATAAATATAAAACATTAATTACCGTACTTAAATCATTCAAATTGAATTTTTAAGGAGTTCATCATAATTTCAAACCACATTGCACACATTCATAGTCGGTCTTCTAAATTACTCCTAAATCCTAAATGACCAATAGGCTATTTGAACAGGAAGCTGAAACAAAATAAATTATGGTTACTCTATGTCTTGGAAGTAAAAGCCATATCTCTTTTGTGCATATAGTAGCCCAGATATATTGCTATTCTAAACTAGACAAGCGGAACGGAATTACGGAATTGCGTACGCAATTAACCACCTTCATAACTACCAAGCGCGACGTTGTAAGTTTGTGCAAATTACATATTCAAACCTTCAGCCCGCGCCAATTCTTTGTACGTGGTCACCGGCCATATGTCGCCGCAAACGCACGTTGGAGAAACGTATTTGTGACATAGGCATCGAAAACGGCGTAAAAAATGTGGGTTTACATTTTTCATTAAGGCGCTTCCAGTACCTAAAATAAAGACAGAAACGGCCGAGAAAGTTGACAAAATTACGCCGTAGGTGGCGTTGCCTGGCGAGCCGGTGCCGCTCGTCGCCGTCGCAGAGCGTCCTTATTCTGTGCGTGTACTTATTCCGAGATTTCATATGTAAAAACATAAGCCTAGAAATGTAACAGACACGGCCGGTAAAAATAAACCTTTCCTGAATTTTGTATGAAAGAGTATTATAATTGTTTTTATAACTACGTACCTACTCGATTTTTAGATGTTCTTTGTTCGTGTAGGTATATAGTTTCATCGAAATTATTGATGATTTGGGCATGTCTGAGAATGATATTTGCATTCAAAATTAACTTTTGTTGGCGGCAGTTAATTTATAACGTTTTGAAAGAGGGGTGGGTTGGTAGCCATTGAATCACTTGCTAAGAGTAACTAATGATTCATGGTTCACTGGGTACCTGTAGTCATGTTGTACTTCCTCATATTTTTGTACAAAGATTCACTGCTATCAGCGTTGAGTCATCTATCCATACTATGAGTATTATAAACGTGAAAGTAACTCTGTCTATCTACTCGTATCACTTACCTCTTCACGCCTAAACGATTAACAGATTTCGTCTCAAAAATAATCTCTGAAGGGGGTGACCAAAAAAGACATTTTCAAATGCAGGAAGGAAAAAACCTACTCATCAGACGAGGGGGAAGTATGTCTGTTTTATAGCGCTTCGTCTTCTGGTGGAGACAATTTCCTAAGTGCACCTGAAGACGAAGAAATAATGTTGGATGGTCACTTGCATTCAATGGCACGCAACCCTTTGTCGAAAGACTACCTCATTGTAGCGTTTAAATCGAAGAAAACTGACGTTTATTCATCATCATCATATCAGCCCCTAGAAGACCATACTGAACGGCCTATGTTCAGTATAGATTTCGCAATAGATTTCCAGGAATAACAATTTTGAGCCCTCTCAATCCAACGATTTCCCGCCATCTTTATAATGTCATCAGTCCATCGGGTGGGGGTCGTCCTACGCATTTCTGTCCTCGGTCACCATTCGAGAACTTTCATTCCCCAACGGTTATCAGATCTGCGAGCTATATGGCCTGCCTATTGACACTTCAACTTGCAAATTTTGACTTTGGTTCTTCCACGGATTTCCTCGTTGTGCATTTTATCACGTTGTTAAACACCCAACATAGCTCTCTCCATAGCACGTTGTGCGACTCTAAGCTAGTGTAAGAGGCCAATAGTTAGCAACCAAGTCTCAGTTCCATATGTCATCAATGGCAACACGCACTGATTATGGACTTTCGTCTTGAGGCTCTGCTCGTATAAAAAAAGTATATTTTTTATACTATGCAAAAAATACTTGTCAGTTGTTTTGTACTTTAGTAATAAAGTTCCTATTTAGATTAAAGTAAGTACAAATTGTTTTCAAGTTTATTACAAAGTTTATTGAAGATAGTTTATTAAGGATTATTAGGACAGTTTATTAAAGATAAATGTAAAAAATACTAAAAATATTTTTGATTTATAGGCGTAATATCCAAAATGCACAATAAACAATACAGTGATTCATCAGGTAGGTACCGCTACTTTAATTGAGTACCACCCCCCTTGTTCATTGCGTACCACTAATGGTACATAATGAACCAATTCCCATATTTTAAAAATAAAATTATTGAATATTAAAATTATTTCTATGCTAGCTAAAACGAAAGATGTACTTATTTTGATAAAAAAAAAACAAAAAAAATTGTACAAAATGGTAATTTACCTAGGTGATCAAACAAACAAAACATTATTTATTCATTAAAAGCACAAGGACCACTTTTCGTCTTACATGCTAGTCAATCTAGGTGCCGGTTCCTCCTAACCCCAGTTCAAGAAGAATCCGGCAAGAATCTCGTCTATCTTAACATTTTTTGTATCATCCTTGCCAATTTTGTTAGATATGGATGCAGAGTCGAGTTGAAGCAGATTCATCGCAAGCTTTTAGTCATCTAGATAATCTGATATTTTATAATATGCTATATTTTGTTTTATAAATGAGATAGTTTCTGATTTATCAAGTTTATAACTTTGCCATGAATAATTAATGACCTAATTATTATAAGCTTAAAAAAACCAGCAACCTACAAACCAAACCAACAGAAACATACAATTATTTTATTGACCAACGCAACATAAATATAAAACATTAATTACCGTACTTATATCATTCAAATTGAATTTTTAAGGGGTTCATCATAATTTCAAACCACATTGCACACATTCATAGTCGGTCTTCTAAATTACTCCTAAATCCTAAATGACCAATAGGCTATTTGAACAGGAAGCTGAAACAAAATAAATTATGGTTACTCTATGTCTTGGAAGTAAAAGCCATATCGCTTTTGTGCATATAGTAGCCCAGATATATTGCTATTCTAAACTAGACAAGCGGAACGGCACGGCATGGAATGCTGACATGGCAAGGATCCGCGGATTTCTTCTGATTATATCAACAATATTTGAGTGGTAAGGGTGTCAAAATATGCACAGCCCTTTAAACATAGGTCAGGATTGTCAATAAGATATACTCACCTATAAGGGTAGCCCTGAGTCTTAGCACGGAACACAGACAGAAGAAGCGAGAAGAACACGCAGACCAGTACAAGTCCCACCACAGTCTGGAACCTTCTTTTCTTTCCGTCAGCCTGGTTCCTCGGTTCAGAACCCTTCACTCCTCCTGCAGCCTCTATCATCACTATCATACCGACTACCACTGCTCCATCTGGTTTTAGAGTTATGGAATATCTTGGAGAAAATAATTAATATAAGCCAGCGATTATGGAACTCTTAATAAATTCAATGTCCATCAGTTTCGATTAGCAAAAGGGATTATTACATGGATTGGAATTACATTTGTATATTACGGTTTCTATCCCAGTTACGTGATATTCATATGACAGCATGTCTGTCTTAAAATCAACATCAATATTATTTTTTATCATCGATAAACATACGTTTGACCACGATCTCGCTTTAATGTCAAGCGACGATGGGGCACGCAGGTCTAGAAGACACCTATTTACTCGAGACTTGAAGAGACCTAGATTGTAGTTTTCAGGAAAGACAAGACGACGGCAAAGCATTCCAATCCTTGGCTGTACGCATTATAAATGTGGATGCAAAGCGAAAATATATATGGTACTCGTAACTAAAAGCTGTAAGTGTACTTAAGAATGTTTTGATTGTATCAGAATTCCATAATCTGGTAGGTGCTTCGGCTAGGCCCGTGCTCAACCAACGATAAGGCTGACTAAATCAATGAATACAAACAACTACAGCACTGATAAGTTACTAGGCACGTACGATACATTTTCTTTCAGTGTCAACACTAGGTTAAGCACTGTTCCAGCCTAAGTGCCAATGACATTACTGTGGTGACTGACTAAGGCTGTTTAGGCTTCCGTTAAGACGATATAGCCTAAATCGTGACGAATCATGACTGACGGTTCAGTTCGTTAACCTCAATTAGTTTAAAACTTTATTTTGATTGTAGTTGAAATAGCGCAAGAAACTTTCAAGCACATGTAGCGAAATAAGTTCTGTCTACAATAAACGACGCCATTGAAAAGGATACTCAAAATAGCCACAATGTAGCTCTCCAAAATAAACTGTCCATGCGATCCACCGTTGATATAAACCGGTCCATTCTTGGTCCTATGGAAGAAAGGCGGCCCCCTAATCTGGTTCCACATCTGCCCAGAGACCATAGCGAAGCAGAAGAACACAGCAGCCACTGCCCACATCTGCTTGTTGTACAGAAACTCGAGGTTGTTCCGCCGCATGTAAAGGAATCCGGCGACGAGAACGAATAGAGTTGCGAACGCAACAGCGCCTGAATAGTTAGGCGGACGGAATACTCTTATCTGAAAAGGGCAAATCAAATAAATTCAAATATGTTTTATTCAATACAATTACAAGGATCACTTTGAAACGCCTTACATACTATATAGGTGAAGATTCGCAAGATTATCCTTTATGTAAGCTTTAAACCTCTGTTGCGCTTTCAGAAAGTTTATTATAAAAGTAGTACCTACCATGTTTCCCATAAAGGATTTATTAAAAAAATTATCCGAAACTTTTTATCCGATTTTTTTTTTATTAATTATTTTATAGCACTACTATTTAATGAAAGTCTGGAGTCGATCTGATGATGGAGCCAAAAGACAGTCGAGGGAACTCCTCAACGATTTACAGCAATTATCTGGTGTTTGGGCTTGACTAATTTGTATGGTTGAGAACTTTACACCTAGATAGGTTGACTGTCGTTAGGGGTCTGATGATGAAGACGAAGGAAACTCCTCAACGCTTTATAGTAGCAAACTTGTCTATATACACATGTACATGAAGTCAGTTGTCTTTTTAGTTTTTAAAACGTAATGTGTTTAATAAATTTTCATATAAATATATTGTCATATATAAACATAGGTACATATGTATAAGCTATGTGCTGTGAGAATATTGATTTCTTTGAATATTTATTTCAAAGTCTCACATTCATTTTGTAAATGGCACAAACTATCCTTTTTGAACAACAAAATACCGGCTGCTTTTCCCCAGAGATTGATGCCATATGACATGACACTATGGAAGAAGCTGAAATAAACTATTTTAGCTATAGCTTCATCAATCATATTGTGAGAACTGCAACAGTATTAACATCTGTGGTTTTATTATATTTTTGGAAATTTCGTCCTCTTAGGGGTTTTATAGGGTTCTAAAGTCCACAAGGAGCCCTCATAGTTTCGCTATGCCCATCTGTCTGCTCTTGCTCAAAGGCTACTAGTTTTATTGTGATGAAATTTTGCACAATAATACTTATTAAAGTTTTTCTTTTACAAAGTTATGAAATAAAAACTATATATAAACGGTATTAGAGATACCTCCCCTACATGTTAAGTGTAGGGGAGTTGATTAAGGGTTGATTTTTTTATATTTTACTACCCCACTGTGTGGCATATTGTTGGATAGGTCATTTAAAAACACTCTAAAATAGTTTTTTGATACAGACATTTGATTAATAAATATTAAGCATTGAAGTGGTAGAGGAAGTAATTAAAGTGGTCAGTGTCCTCGCCTTCCTACTAATCTGCTGTTTGGAGAAACGCGAAATATTTTACAAACAATTTCATTAAATAAATTACAAGGAAAACTTACCAACGATAATATAGGGATTTAATTATATATTATATTATCTTAAATATATTATGAGTAACATCTGAATTGTAAACCTTAAAAAAATGTAATAAAGCCCTATTGAATTTTATTTTACTATGCTAATTAGACTGTGTTGAATTGGTTTGGGACCACTAGTAATTTTTGTCCTTACTGACTTCAGAAGACTTCACTGTGATTGGTCACATGTGCTTGGCCAATTTACTCTTTCATAGCTTTTTGTACTTTTTCTCTTTTCCCACTCTAGACCTACAGCCTATACAGGCTTTTCAGAGCATGCCAGCAGAGCAGACACCTGACCCAGATAGCATGCTATACAGGTCAATATACATTATAGCATGCTATCTGGGTCATGTGTCTGCTCTGCTGACATGCTAGAAGCAGGCCCTAGTGGTGGAAGTGTGGTAAAATAAAATAAAATTAACATCTAGTAAAGCCCCTGTATATATTTGAGAAAGTGTTGGATAGATGATCTTTATGCCTTGATAGGATTTGAGAGCCAGTTAGCAGTGCGATACAATGTGTGTAATAGGTTCAGAAATAAAAAATCTTTTTATACTAAATCTTATTAACTTATCTTATTGTGTCACTAGTTATTTAAAACCAGTGTGGTGTAGGAATTAAAGTGTGCCGCACAGGCTTCTTTCACTTTAAAAACTTTCCCTGCTGCTGCATTATTTTAAAAGTTTCAGGAATTTATTACACAATAAGTACCTGAACATCAGTTCTTTCTTGAATCCACTTGGCAATAGCCTCTGCATGTATTCCTGACCTCTCCAGGTCCATTGAGTCAGCTGGCTTCGGCTTGCCTTTGGACGGGAAGTGCATGATTACAGGGGCTGTGTTCAGGCGTAACTGAAAATTACAGTAAGAATATTTCAATTTGTTATATTTTACCAAGACCAGTGAATTTGTACAGGACTTTGAAATGGATGTTCTATACTAAGTGCCAGGAGTTCATAGTGTAGAGTTCCGTGTAACCACAGTCTTGAATATTCTGCCTTCAAGCAGTAGTGTGCTTTTCACTCAACTTACATTAAAAAATATCTTACACTAAAGTGTAGACTTACCATTTGAAAAATGTCAGACCCTTCATCAAAGTCTACCATACCAAAGAACAATTTATTGGTAAGCGATTGGGAAAATCTAAAAGAATTTGCAACAATCTGGTACTCGTCGTAAACAGCCTGGCAAATAGCGCAGCGTCTCGAAGGAGCCATAGCAGTAAACATTATCACAAACGAATAGTCTTTGGGCGGAGTTTTCACGAACTCCTTG
This sequence comes from Lampropteryx suffumata, assembly GCA_948098915.1. Classification (NCBI taxonomy): domain Eukaryota; kingdom Metazoa; phylum Arthropoda; class Insecta; order Lepidoptera; family Geometridae; genus Lampropteryx; species Lampropteryx suffumata. The sequence continues at coordinate 2,255,928 of OX402551.1, forward strand.
AATTTATTAACGTTCAACGATATTATAGGCTTCTTATTGGTCATATCAGTCAGTTGCTGGACTTTTTCGTCAAGCTGTAAATAAATAAATACGTTTAATAGAGTCGAACAAAATGAGCCGGTAATGTATTGCGAGGAAATGTATGCAAATTGTACTTACACCTTTGGTCCGACTTTGCGCTTCGCTCTCATAGTATGTGAGGAGTATCGTGAATAAAACCAACGCCTTATACGACTTCATTTTGCTTGTAGCAAACAGCTGAAAATGCTAAAATATTCTTACTACTTTTCAAGGGTTTCATTCAGTTTTCTACGTGTGTCTTCCTCGTCCTCCAGCTTGGCTTGATTTTTTTGACAATTCAACATCAGTCAGTTAGACAGATCTAAGTTAGTCAAGACTGTCCAGTCACCGAAAGCTTGACGCCAGGCAATGCAAATTTTAAGCATAAAATATTTCTAACCCATGTTTGTATATAACATTTTGTTCAAGTGGGAAAGAGAAAAACATTTTTTTTTGATCTCTTAGTTCGTTGGTTGAATTGAATGAAACATTTTCGGCTACGTGTACCAACTAACCACGTAGCACTGAGTAATTCCACATTACACTTGAACACAAGTGGAACGAGCGCAAAAACCGCGAACGCGATGTTTTGAATTCGCATAAACTCGAATTCGATGATTATAATTATTATACCGTCTCGTTGAATTTTAAACATGAGTGGCTTCAGGAATGGCACATAAAAACAAACTTCTGTGAAAGGTTATCTCTGTTTAAAATAGTGCCATCCCTTTTTGTATAATGTTAGCAGTGTTTAGGCAATTTTCAAGTTGAGAGGCGTTTTAATGGAAAGCATTAAAATGTGTTTTATTCGAACCACGGCTTTAAAATTTAAATGTCCATCAAGATGAGTTTTCAAAAACTTAAAGTTTTAATTCAACTTACTAACACAAAGTCCAAAACAAACACATACGTTTGCATTAACAATTACAGCTGAGCTGTAGATCTTGCGAACACTTCGAAATGACTGGTAATATAACTTTTTACGATTTCTATATAGGTAATTCTAATTAGGTATAGAACCTGATCACAAAATTTCACGAGAATCGGTTGAGAAATGCGACCTGTATGCTGAGTGCGAACATTTTTACGTTTACCTACTATACAGGAGAACATCCGCGCCGGCTAGCTAGACACCGCCGTTCGGACGACATTCGGAAGCCGTTCGGATAGACACACGAAAGCATTTTTGGCTAAGCTGAAACAGAGACACTCGCTCGCGCTTCGCGCTCGCTCGGTCAATAACCCGTTCCCGTTCCCGTTAACTACGCCCCTACCCATGCCAAACACGCTGCTGGAAATGGTTCCAAAATTATTTCTGTGGCCATATTACCGGCAGTGTGTGTTCACATTATGCTTTCATCTTTCGCTTTAGCAAAAGTGGACCTCGAAATCATTACTTCTGTAATGCTTTATTGCATGTTTTATTCAGTAATCTTGGCGGAATTTTAATGAATAAATTGTGGCTGCGGGACGGGTATGGATAATTGGATTGTATGTGTATTGTTGTGCAATGTGATTTGAACCAAAGAGTATGCAATATCATTTGACCGACGAAGAATCCCAAAAAATTCTAGATGCCATTCCGCGTGTCGTCTAGAATTGACAATTGACCATTGTAGTCAATGGTCAATTGTCAATTCTAGAGTATGCAATATCCTATATAAATATTGATTGATTGATTGACTAAGACTAATAACAAATAAACTGACTATAAACTATAAACACTTGACATTGGCAGAATTGACATTAGTATGTCACAGGCCATTAACGAAGAAAAGAAGAAGAGGTATTTGCTGTGGTCTACTATGACGTCATATATCAATGAATGACGTCAGAACAGAACCAGCTTGACATTTGACATTTATTTTGAAATGAATTAGATTTAGTTAGATTCCAAGTGGTCTTTGTTTTCATTAGAAGAAAATAAGAAATCTCATCAAAATCAACTGAAAAACAATAAAAATGCATAGAATAAGGAAGTTCACAGCTTTAACTACCATTTTCCATCTAAATAAAATTAGGTAGTGTCGTGATTTCGTTACAAAATTAATTATAAGATACGTTCCCTATTGCGTGGGTTCTGAGTTGAATTCGTTTAAAAATGAAGCCTGGAAAAAGTGTAGACGTGAAGGAAGAGATAGCTGAGATCCACACGGCTGCGAGGTCTCCGTCTCCTAAGCAGAAAACGAAACATAGATCGCGAAGTAGGTCTGGTTCTCGTAACCTTTCGAACGGCCACACCGACGCTGCGGAGTGTTTGGATACAAGTCCAACAAACGGGGAACCTTCCACCGATAAGTCAAAGCGAGACAGCTGGATAAAATCCGAACACGAGTCTGTAGAACTGCCCATTCATGACCAGATAAACCAAGGTATTATGGCTTTTGTGGAGAAAGAAATAAAAAAGACAGATAAAAATCCGGCTTTTGTGTTCTATTCTCATGATCCGAATGGTCTAGATGAGAAGTTTATGAAGACACTTTCGAGGCCATCTAGTGGGCATAAGGAGAAGCGTAGTCCGTCATACAGGAAGAAGAAACGGCATTCCTCGAGGCACAGAGACAGTGTGTATAATGATTTTGATGTTCCGGGTTCTAGTCTCAGTGCTTTAGAAAAAGTAAGTAATATGGACATACATAGATCATAGTTGGTTCATAGACAAGGTTTGTTTAATGGTTTGGAAGTCCAACATTGTCTTTCAGTCTCTCTCTGTCTTATTGTTATGAAATTAAGCATGGTTCGCCTCATAAGAGGCATGTGGTTGGATGGATTTTAAGATATTAAAAGGGGCTTCTAGTTGAAAAATTAATTTAATATATTTTAAACTTTAATGATAGAGTTGTGTCTAAACATTGTTAATTTAATTACCAGGTGGATGATTACCTAAAAGAATACAATAAAGATGAAGTTGTAACACTGAGTGGTGAGCTTGAAATCGAGCCAAATGATGTTGAGAATAATAATGGCATGTCAAAAGAACTCCGACACAAGCCTCGGAAGACCAGACGAAGAACTAGAGATGAGAGACAGGATAGCAATGCTAACGGCAAAGATGTCAGTCCTAAGGTGTTTAAAGCGGGGAGTAAAAGCAAGGGTTCTTCAAAACCAGGTATTTTATAAAACTATTATGGTCGCCTACATTTAGTAATAAATTACTCATTGAATAAATATAGAATTTAACCGGTTCTTTGTAGTTCCAGCTGACTGTACATTATTTACAGTCTGACCTAAGACTTGCTGCTTATTGCTTGAGATTTTGTTTTACTTTAGTCTCGGAAAAAAGTAAAAAAAAAAATCTCTTGCAAAGTCAGTTCAGTCAGTTCCATCATCACTTCTTTGCTTCTTTCTTTCACCCACTTTCGCTCACCAGAACATATGAACCTGTCTCATGGTTTATTTAAATAATCATCTCTGGACTCTTATGTTTAATCGGTACAAGTGCAATATGAGTATAGATAATGTAATGGCGCATGATTTGAGAGATTTTGGTTTTTTGTTTTGTTCATTTTTCTTACTTATTATTATTTATATTATTTTGTATATCATAGCTGAAATGATCATATTATTATTAGTATTATTAAAACTCAATGTAGTGCTCTCTGGTACCTTATATAATTATATAAAGTGTGAACCTCTCTGGTTCACACTTTATATAATCACTTTATAATAATAATAATATTGCCGGACATTTTACACAGCATCATCTGGCCTGAAAGTAAGCAGAGCTTGTGTTATGGTTTACAAATGACTGATATACTACTTAATTTCTTTTTTTTTGTAAATACATACATATTATACATATAAACACCTAGTTCTGAGACAAATACTTGCAGATCATACAAGCTTTACTCGTGGCGGGAATTGAACCAGCAACCTTCTGCATCTCAGCCGGACCTTAGCCCACTGCACCACAGAGGTTGTCATTATCTACCTACACTTAACACTTAGAAATGTGAAAAACAGTTAATTTTTTCTTTCACTTATATGTTTATTTTTTCACTACTAACTATTCTATTCTATTATAAGTAATTGTGATGAAGGTTAAACTATTTTTTGTTAAATCATCATTTAATGGCTTTCGTATATCAATGGACAATTAATAGACATACTAAGCTTTCAACCTAGGATTTGAAAGTAGTTAGATAATAATGGAGACTTAGATTACAAACTCATTGGCTATTGCTATACACCTTTAAACTCGCCGTCAACTCACCTTAACACACACCACACCCACACATTTTACATTTCACATATTTTGTGAAGGGGTCTACAATCCTATTTTGCAATGGTATCTAATTTGGATTCTGTTTTATTATCTTCGGAGGTGGCCATTCGGAGGTGGGAGGTAACATTCGCGACAGTTATGCCTGATTTTACGTGCGCTTCTACGCGCGATGTGTTTTGGAGGGACCCAGGGACAGTAACATATAAACATGGAGCCAGATAAAGCAGTTGTGTTGTGGCTTGCATACCGCCGATAGAAACGTCTTAAACAGAGAGAAAGTTGAAAGCTTCACAAAAAGTTTCGACTATTGCTTCCCTGTTATTCCGCCATAAATGACTCTATTAAAATAATCCAAATATTCCATATCCCATGTGGCTACTCTTTTTTCAACTTTGTCAATAAAAAGTTTCGTAGGTGGGTAATTCTACGATAAGAGGTTTCAAGTAGTTCATAGAGAATACGGCCACGGAGAAAAGTTGCTGTTTTTCCATTAAACACTTATTACGATTTCTGTCCTAATTATGTATCTTTTCACGTAAGGGCAAGTCATTTAAACATATTTTATTACTTTTTACAAGGCCAGGGTAAATACATTGGGCAGGGTAGACACACCAAGATCAGGGTAGATACTTATTTGGCCAGGGGAAAGAATTTGTGGCAATAAAAGTAACAAAATTAGTAAAATCAACTTTATTTAAACATTTTACTTAACATAGAATCAGACTATCATTCTCACCAATCATATTACACATTAACAGACTATATTATTTCGCCCTTCTCTGAAATTTAAAACAAGTGTCTTTAGTGTCATTATACAATAATATACGAATTTAACATGGCAGCGTACCTACAACAAATAATAAAATATTCCTTTATTAATACTAATTATGTAGACTAGCGCCTAAAAGACGAATAATTTATTTAAATAATTCAAATAATCAGACTTGCGATAACTAGGATAATTTTCATATCACCTGTACCCACCTGGGTACTAGATACCTGTACCTTGCCAGGGGAAATTTGGCAGGGAAGAGACGTTTTCATGATAAATTTTATTGTTTTAATTAACATAAGAAATGTTTCGTTACATTATGTATCACACTTTAACTATTGCATTATTATTAAATTATATACCAGTAAATGCAAATAAATTAAATGAATAATATAACTTTTATGACTTACCAGTGGAGAGACACAATGACCTTGCGAAACCACCATTTTGAACCAATGCGTCGCAACAACTAACAAATGATGATGCTCTTAACGGCTCACATGTTTTGCATTGGTAACTTCACGTTGATAGATGATTTTGAGCGCTATTTGAAATATAGCCGTTTTATATTTGTGTTTGTAGTAGCGGAATGAAATTTGCCAGGGTAGATACCCTAAAACAGTGGGACATAAGTAAAGTTTAAGAAATGTGCTTTATAAATATCCTTTAATTAGGCATTTAATCGTAACGTTATTTAATAAAGTACATTTAGGTGATGTGTTTCATTGCAAAATATAACAACAAATAGAATGAAATTTATATTTTAAACTGATTGCCACACAAGTTACCTCTTATCGTAGAACTACCCAGGTATCAAAATTATCAAATCCATTTTGCACTAAATACGTCCACTCGCCACGGACTCGCGCATATCACTGGATGCAGCAATGGCGCCTGAGTATCTCAACTCGCGTGGCGCTCGCGCGCAGAACGCGCGAGTCGAGAGTCCGGCACGTTGCACGCGTTTTACGCGCGAGTTAGGAAACGCGCGGCAGCATCTGGACGGCATGTATATAGCTCTAGTATCTGGAGAACGTGCGAATGTTTACGCTCCATCTGGACAGGCTCTAATTTAACTGCTGCGTAATGTTATCGTTCTTTCCATGTTCTTGTATATTCGTGTTTATAATCCCAAATAAATACATTTTGATTTTGATAACCAGAGATTATTAACAGACAAATTTCATAACTTTTCAGCTCGGCCAACAGACCTGACGGCAATGTTACAGTCTCTCGAATCCACCATGCCGTACCACGAGCAGTACATAGACAATCCCTTCTCCTCACCATCGCCTGTGACGTCACCCAATGATGAGAGACTGGATCCGTTCAGACGGAGGCCTGAGAAGATTTACATGCAGGGCGGCGGAACTTTTAGAGCTGTTTCCAGAGATAGAATCTTGGAGTCTCAGCAGTCAAGAGAAGGGGATAAATATTTAAGGTATTTACATAAAAGTTTAGTCATCTTCTACTAAGATGGATCGACACAACAGGGTTTTCTTCTTTATTGTCCGTCAGTAGTCACTCCATTCTTGCACAGTATCAACTTTCACACGGTGCATTCATCTTTTCTTAGGCCAACTTCTATCATACATATTCAAGTAAGTAACAAGACATTCTTTAGCATGACATGCCCATACCACTATTACTCTCCAAATACAAAATGTTCTTAAAATCAATATCGGTCCAGTGCATCTACTTTTCAGCATCATGGTTCTTTTACAATCAGTTATACTACGCCTCATACAGAAGCTCAGAGTCGCGCAACGTGCTATGGAGAGAGCTATGTTGGGTGTTTCACTATGTGATAAAATCCGCAACGAGGAAATGCGTAAAAGAACCAAAGTCACCGACATAGCACTCAAAATTGGCAAATCGAAGTGGCAATGGGCAGGCCATATAGCTTGCAGAACTGATAACTGTTGGGGAATAAAAGTTGTCGAATGGCGACCAAGGACAGGAAAACGAAGCGTAGAACGACCCCCACCCGATGGACTGACGACATTCTAAAGATTGCTGGAAGTCGGTGGATGGACAGGGCTCAAAATCGTTCTTCCTGGAAATCTATTGGGGAGGCCTATGTTCAGCAGTGGACTTCTAAAAGACCAATATATCGTGGATGATGATACGAAGCACACCGGATCTTTCTACCAATTGGCGGCAAGCGAGGGATGCAACAACGTTGTATAACTGCCTCGCTCTTTCACTTATGTTTGTCGTATCGTCTTATATCGCTTACTCTTACTCGCTTACTCCCGCAGTACACTCGTTAACAACTTGCAAATTATGATTTCAAACCTTGTTAAAGATTTGTTATTATTTTTAATGTTATATATTGAGTTTCACGTTTATTGACTTACTTACATTATAAAGTAAGCATTTATAAAATGAAAGTATAATAAGTAATTGTTGAGCAGTTTATATAAAAAGTAGGTAGGTATCATGGACCTAGCCCAGGCTCTACACATTTGAGAAACTATCCTTTGTAATCTGTATCGGGCTTGAAACACCTTTACCTGTAGCCAACATTTATCTGCACAACAGTACATGCGCAAGATTGCTTCGCGCCTAACTTCAGAAAAAAAAATCCAGTGTGAGTAATGTACGTCTGGTGCAAAACATTGCGCGACCCAAGAGCTGGCTCCTGTCTGGCCCAGCGTATTAGCATTGCCCATCAATGTGGCAATGCTGCCTGTGTATATACAATTTAATAATGTCCATAATCATTGATGACGCACCGTGTCATGTGTCAGGGATCCACTGAACTTCCTGAACACGACACCTTTCGACCAGAACCCGATGTCCATGCATGTCGAGAGAGGATCCGTCGTCACTCTCACGTTCGATATTCACATTCCATATTTCGCCCATTTAAATGTACGCAAAAATATTTCAAGGTATGGAAAAATTTGAAAGGGGAAAACTCATAAAATGCCAATATTTCAGGATGGGTGACGTAACTCCATTAGATGTTGCGTTAATGGTACAAAAGGCATGGCGTAGCTTTGCGCCGGCTTGCCACGGTATTCTCGGCGGCCTGGCGCTCATGCATCTCCTGCTGATATCTTATTCTGATGGACTTGACGCAGGTAATGTCGACCGGTATTAAGTCCAATTAGGCTGTCTAGTCATTTTGTTTTTTTATAACTACCCTCAAAATGTGACTCTTATTGAGTATAAGTTGAGTTAATTCCTAAAAATGAAGAATTTCAATGTTCGGTATATACTGTTCTGAGAACCTTTGACTGGCAATGCTTCTATCTTCATATACATAAATACATTAAACAAATACTGTGTTGTCAGGTCATCTGTCATTCCATGCGGTGGTGACAATGCCTTACGTGGCCGCCTACTACTTCTTCTGTGTACTGTGTCTACTATCTGTCTTAGATAGGTAAGTTTGAACGTTGTTTTGATGACCTTGATGGTGCAGTTATTAGATAACCCGTGTTTCCAATATAATTTTCTAATATCCAAGATAATAATTGATGTGTAACATTTTACCTCTCCCTTTTCGGCAATCTGTGAGAGTGATTTCGTGATTAGGGACGGAAGTGTGTAATATGATGCCGGGGCAGCGTGCGATATTTGATTTTACCAATGTGTATGTGATTTGATCAATGAATCCTCCGCGCGCGGAGGAAGAGTTGCAAAACAAACATTGGTGTGATGATCATAGATGTATGTTTTGTATCTGAGTGTTATAAAGTATCGTAAGTACGAGGAAGTATTTCGAAGTATACAGGTAGAATACCTCATCTGATTACCATAGTACAAGCTTTACTTAGTTATGAAACTAAATGGTGTTGTGTGATACCACCACCAATATTCATTCGTATGTATTCTTAGAAATTATCCTCAGAATAAAATAAAAAAAATCAACACTAATTTAACCCGACAACAATACATTACCAATTACTAATTTTAGAGCATAATGAATCATAACATAAGATAAGCCTATTTAACTTTATAACATTTCCTAGCACAAAGTAACGTCCGTCGCATCCGAAAGCCAAGCAAGTAATGAAGCCCGTTCGCCGCTTGTTGTGCCTATTTATACTCGACGGCTCGGCCCAGGCAAAGCAGTGGGAAAGCCATCAAAGAGTCATAAAAAATTAATTGCCGTTCACAAATCTTACAAAAAGTAAAAATAACTGCTTGACTGATTTTAATATTTTTTTGATCAATAACCTCAATTCTGATGTGGTTTATAATAAATATAATAAACATTTCTGGACAATGCACACAACACCATAAAGTCCCAAACTAAGCATAACTTGAATTATGGTAATCAATAATAATAATAATAATACCGGACATTTCACACAGCATCATCTGGCCCCAAAGTAAGCAGAGCTTGTGTTATAGGTACCACATGACTGATATACTACTTATATACTTACTTTTTTTTGTAAATATATACATATTATACATAGAAACACCCAGTAGAAATAATCAAGTATGCTAAAATAATTTAAGATTGTATGAAGTTAACCCTGGTCATATTGATCAAACAACTGGTTACCTTATTAGGGATCGCCTAGCTTAAAAATAAACGCTCCAAGTACTGACATTGTATAACGGGAGCGCGCGGCGTATGGAACGACACGTCCGCTCTCGACACGTAATTTGACCAATCACGACGACGAATTTGTGTGTATTGAGTATAATTACGTTTAAAAACTAAAAAGTAAACAGACTTCATTGAATGCAATTTGAGCCAAAAAAAATGCAGTAGTTTTTAGACTAGACGATCTTTACCAGCTTGAAACTATGGTGCTGTGTGAATTTTCCACCAATATTGATTTATTATTTATATATTGATTGGTCACAGGTTAGACGCAACCAGTATGGACATGACGGGTGGCCTACAGCCGTACTTCCAGCCTATAGTGCTGGTGATTCTATACACGGCATGTCTCCTCGTCTGCACTGCAGCTCGTATGTACGACGATCTCATGGTGTATCAATATGCACCTCTAGTCTCCAATGTCACCGGCAATGCTACTGCAGTAAGTTATATTAACACTAGCTTTTACTCGCGGTTCTAAACGCGTGGTACGTAAATAACTATGATTTTACAGATCACAGACTCTCTCTCTCACATACACACATACACATACACACACACACACACACACACACATACACACACACACACACACACACACACACACACACATATACACACACACACATTTTCTGTAAATCGTCAAGGAGTTCTCTCGACTGTCTTTCGGCTCTACCATCAGATCGACTCTAGACCATCATTAAATAGTAGTGCTTTAAATACTTCATGAAAAAAATTAAGAAACGCACTAGTCGCGACTACGATTTTCGAAGGTTCTTCTCGATTTCTCTGGGATGACATCATCACATCCTGGTTTCCTTATGATGGTGCTACCCTTGGGATATCTCTTTTCCAACAAAAAATTTCATAAACACGAAGTTATCGCCAAACACACATAAACGATCACCACCACGACCTTAGCAATGGGCTAAGGTCCGACTGAGACGCAGAAGGTTGCGGGTTCGATTCCCGCCGCGGGACAAATGTTTGTATGATCTGCAAGTATTTGTCTCTGGTCTGGGTGTTTCTATGTATAATATGTATGTATTTATAAAAAAAAAGTATATAAGTAGTATATCAGTCATGTGGTACCCATAACACAAGCTCTGCTTACTTTGGGGCCAGATGATGCTGTGTGAAATGTCCGGAATTATTATTATTATTATAAACATATGTATATATATACGGTTGAATTGAGAAACCTTCTTTTTTTGAAGTCGGTTAAAAATCTTAATAAGAGCGGGAAACGTACTATAAAGGACTAAAAATAGGTCCAAAAGAGAGAAAAATAAAACACGCACATTTATTATCTTATAATACCTATATCATACCTATGTATCATAACAATTTGTCTTAAGCTACACGTAAAACCAATTACAGGAAAACACAAAATGCACAATAAGCAAACAATTTTCGTTCGTTTAAGATTTAGATTTAACAAAGTCTCATAAAGTATAGACTAATTGTAAATCTAAACCATTCTCGAAACCACTTGAACACACACAAAAAATTTCATCAAAATCGGGCCAGCCGTTTAGGAGTTAAAAGTTAAATTTAAAGAAGTAAAAACACGCACAGAAGATTTATATATATATAAAGGTACATGAATAATAATAATAATAAATAATCCCGAACATTTCACACAGCATCATCTGGCCCTAAAGTAAGCAGAGCTTGTGTTATGGGAACCCACATGACTGATATATTACTTAAATAGTTTTTTTTTTGTAAATACATACATATTATACATAGAAACACCCAGGCCCAAAACAAATACTTGCAGATCATACAAACATTTGTCCCGCGGCTGGAATCGAACCCGCAACCTTTTGCGTCTCAGCCGGACCTAAGCCCACTGCGCCACAGAGGTCGTCGAATACATAATTAAATGAATACAAGAAAAGTAGGTAAAAGTACTGACAACTTTAAACAAGCAAGGGCAGTTACACAGCTATTTACGTAACAAGTGATACAAGACAATTACTCCAGGATAAGTTAGAAACTTAAATTTTTATTGTAAATTTTGTAGTCTGATGTTTCGGTTTTCTCATATAAATACTCTCGTTGTACACCCAAACACTACAATCTTATATGCGTCAATCTTATATGCGTGCTATTAAGCCGATTTTTCGGATTACACTTATTAAACTTTATGGATAAGGCCAGAAACGTATCCCTTGGCATTTTGAACTGGACCACGATGGAACGAGGTATTCTCGAGGACCAGAATCCTAGTAGTATTCTGGTTCATCATAGCGATACGACTGCTTTGAATCTTCACATCCTTAATGTTTTTTTATAATGGCGATACCGTTCTCATTGTTTTTCTCCGGAACACATTGTATGTCCACATAATTTCCCCAGCGTACTGTTCTAGCTGGCTTATTTTGGTAATTCAGTTCAAATTTTCGAATTTTCTTAATGCAGCATTTTCTGCGTGGATTTCTTTAATTTCCTAGGTTCGTTTTGTTGAGTGACGGCACCTTTACATTACTCATTGATAAAAGAGATCACGCCTTTCGCGGCTACAGACGATCACACTTGTTGTTCGAGGCGCATAAACAAGTTCTTCTTCATTTCACTTGTAAACAAATCTCGCTCGTTTTAACATCGGCACATGTCAGTGGAGATTCTTTCGGGGGTTAATTTAATCCTGGGAGGGAATAGAACGCTCAACCCACAGCGCAGAAGGCAGAGCTACTAGCAACTAAGCCGACAAGCCAATTGACGTTACTGTCGTTTTGTAATTGCTTAGCAGTATCGGAGATTTGGCTTTTCGCGAAATCACATCTGACTTATTATTTCTAAAGCAGAATACCGAAAGTATAAAAGACATCTCAGTATTTTATTTCAAAGTCACAAAAGCTTTTTTCTTCTACTAATCCACTAACTAATGTCTACCACCAAAAGAAATAAAAAGCTGGCTTTGAAAGTTACAAACACTTTCACAACCACTCGGCGTTTTATTTTATGAGACTCATTTCACAGGGTGGTATAAAATGTTTATTCGTGAGAGTTAAAAGTTTCACAATGCGATTTCCAAACGAGTCTAAAACGAGTTTTGGTTATTGTTCTCGAATTCAGTTTCTACAGTAATTAATTCAGTGCCACTGTTTCAAAGTCAAAGAAGTTTTATTCAACAATCACAAGGATCACTTTGAATCGTCTAACATGCTAGGTTAATTTATTAAAACCAGTTATACTACTTCAAAATAGGTTAAAGTTAAATTCTGGTGATGGAATCAATAGGTCGCCAAAATCTCCGTCTTGGCATTTATTTGTTTATTCGTGTACAAAATCCACAGTTCTTAAAATAGTAGACACAAGTTTATAACCAGCCAATAAAGGATTTACATTATAATTAACAAAATAAACCGACAGTAATTAAGGTGTGATGCTTGTGTGTGTGTGTGTGTGTTTGTGTGATTTAGTGTGTGTGTGTGTTTGTGTGAGTTAGTGTGTGTGTGTGTGTGTGTGTGTGTGTGTGTGTGTGAGAGAGAGAGAGAGCAAAAAATGTTTTATTTAAAAAAAGCGTGGGGTGCATGGTGTCAATAGTTATAAATATTTCATTGACAGATATGAGAAGAAGGATTATCATTTCGATAATACCCTAAAAAGCACCCCACGCTTTTTTTTAATAAAACTTTTTTCTTACTTACATTTATTAAAATTTATTTTCTATTTTTTAGTTTGGTTTTCTATATAAAGCGTGTCTTTTAGTTTTTTTTTTACTATTATTTATTTTCTACTTTTTAGTTTTAGGATATTTTTTTTTTTTTTCGAATTATTGCACTGTCATCGGTCTTTGACAGGTGTGCAAAATTTGAATTAAATCTGGCCATTTAAAGTGGGTCAAAATCGCGTCCTAAGGAGTTGGTTACAAGCATACAAACATACATACAAGTGAAGCTAATATAAAGCGTATAAAAATGAAAGAAAATTATACACTGTGTTTGACACAATATTATTTTATATGTAGGTATACAAACATAAATCCCTACTAATATTATAAATACGAAAGTAACTCTGTATACTGAGATAGATGGGACCTTGGAGGACATAGGTTACTTTTTATGTAGGTACCACGCGTGCGAAGCCGCGGGCAGCAGCTAGAAGTATATGCAGTGGTGGTCACATAGTTAAAGACACTGGAAGCATATTGAAATAACTAAGCTATTCCTCCTGTATATATTTTATCAGACTGCCATTGTAACTTGCTGCCAATTAATTTTTATTTGTGTTGTTATTGTGTACTGTTAAAACGAAATATTTACAACAAAACTTGCCTTTTATTCGGTAAAACTTAAATGTAAGCAGTGTAAATAAAAGATAAGATAAGATAAGATCTAACACATTTTTATAGAGCATTCCGATTAGGGCATGCAATTATCGAAACTTTTCGATAATCGATAATCCGATTTTTATCGGGTTTTTTTTCGATAAAAACCTATAATTACCGATTTATATAAGAAAAATAATTGTCTCGTACAATTGCTTTCTTTGTCCATATCCATAGTATACAAGAACATTTACGTATTTTATTATTGAATTAAAATAATTATTTTCTTGATAATATGGATTTATTCAAATTAAACTACAAATTTATACATAAAAATCGAGTCTGAATCTAAATAGTACTAGTCATGGTTACCTACCATTAAAAACTAAACAAATAAAATATTTTTTCTGAAATAATTACAGTAAAATATACTAAGGTAGGTAGTAAAACAGACCAAGGTAGTAAAGCTACTTATTAGTTCGTACTTTCGTATCTATTTGGAATTAACAATTTTACCAATCAAATCAGTCATTTTGAAGACGTGTCTACAAAGCCAATTTTGCAAATTTGTTGGTTAATCAATTCTTTATTTGATAACCTCAGACCGAGGGAAATATGTATAGACGCTTCGCCGCTATCAACCATAGTAAAATCATAAAACCGTGCTACTTTATGTTAATACACGAACGCACGCACACTCAGCCACCCAAACCGTGAGCCATGCTCATAGTACACGTCACATCGCCATACAGTAAATATCGTAGTAAAAAAAACACTATGCCTCCCTGTGCGGTGAAAAGTTCGCTGAAAACTAAAAAATAGTGCCACGGTATCACTTTTCACTTGTAAGTACTTCTAATAACACCTTTTTATTAAATATACTTCGTAAGTTTTAAGGTTATTTGGAACACAAATCCTCATTGACACACTTGGTATAAAGCGCGATGCTTGCCAGAATATATTTAAAAATTTCCCTAGTCAATGATATTATCTTATACTAGCTGTTGCTCGCGGCTTCGTCCGCATTTTTTTAATGAATTGTAGCCAAATTTTATTGATAAGTTTCAAACCAATCACCGGACCACCCAATAACAACATACAAACTTTGACACTCCATTTTACCTCTTTGTTAAGGTTATTTTGGAAAAATCCTGAAACTCAGTGTCCATTGATTTTGCATTTTATTTATTCATATCAATTTTCAAGCAAATCGCACCACGCGTTAAAAAGTTTCATACATTCGTTTTTACCCATCTTAGGGATTGAATTTCAAAAAAACCCCGCCTTAGTGGGTGGTTTTGCTGTAAAAGGAAGCTACCTTCCAAATTTCAGCTTTCTAGCTTCAGCGGTTTCGGCTGAAGCTAGAATATATAAATAATACCCGTTAACTACTAAAGCAATATGAACCCTGATCGTGAAGTTACAAAAAAATACACCGTTATTAGTTGTAGTAGCGTACAACATAATAACTGTTTTGTAAATAAATTAACCTCCACAACTTTTTACGCATTCATACACATTTACCGAATTATAGGGAACCATTTAACAAATGGTGACTTCACTTAGGTTGAAAGCGGCGAGGCGTCTATATATTTACGTCGGTCTAAATTAATAATGGGGTTTATTTGACTAACGGTAGTGATAGGAATGATTACATAAAACCTTTATGAAATTATCGTTTATCGGTATTTTTATCGAAATTTTTCGATAATTATCGCTAACAAAAATTTACTGATTATCGATAAATTATCGGTTATCGATTATCGGTTTGCATGCCCTAATTCCGATGCGTATCAATACTTGGTCGCATGTCCTTTTGCAGCAATAACAGCACGACATCTCTTAGCCATGGAAGCGATAAATTTTGTACAAACCTGTACCGGAATTTGTTCCCACGCTTCTGTAAAAGCTGTGTAAAGTTGATCGACGTTTGATGTATGCTTTGCCGCCACTGTCTTCTTCACCTGGTACCACAAGTTTTCGATTGGATTTAAATCCGGACTGTACGGGGGCCAATCCAAAATTGTCACAAACTGGTTCCTTAAGAAATCTTTAACTACTTTTGCGGTGTGTTTAGGATCATTATCCTGTTGACAAGTCCAAATGACCGGTAAATTTTGCTCAGCATAGGGCAGCATGGTTTCTTCTAAAATATTTTTGTACTGGTATTTATCCATATTGCCTTCTATCTTCCTGACAGGTCCGACACCAAGTCCTGAAAAACAGCAACTCATATAAATTTTTGTTTCATCCGAAAAAAGCACATTTTTCCACTCTCGTCCAGTGTTCATATTTTTTAGCAAACGCTAACCTTGCTTTAACATGGCACCTTCCGAGACACTCTTCCGTACAAGTTTGCTTCACATAGTCTCCGTATAATTGTCCTTGCAGACTCACCCGTCGACCCTCCTGCCCCATATATTTCCGAGCGTATCAGTTCTGATCCTTTGAGCGGTTCCTTTTTTGCCAACAACACCATCCTAGAGTCTTCCCGCGGAGTAGTTTTTCTAGGTCTCGGTTTTCTGGGTGACATTTTCGGTCGTATTGAACTTCTTGAAATGCTTTATAGCATTCATAACCATGTCCTTAGAACAGCTCAAATGGTTTGCGATTTTTCTGTATGACCAACCTTTGCTATGAAAGTTCAAGATTATCTTTCTAGTGGACGAATTGCAACTCTTGTTTTTTCCCATATCGATTGGTTGGTATAAAACGTATTAATTTGAATACAAAAAGTAAAATGTTATAATTAATGTCGTCATGCAAATACGCGGCAAAACAATGAAAAACCGAATGTAGTTCTTTTTCTTTTTTAAATTCAGAACACAGCGTTCACTGTCTTTAATTAGCTGGCCAGCTACAGGTACGTAAAAAGGTTTGTATTAGATTCGGATAGTGAGCAGTGTCTAAAATACCAAGCAACACAACTTTTTTGTCCCCCATTTTTAAGAATACAACGTCATGTATGATTTAGTAATAATTACATTAAATTTAATACCTACTTTGGCTAATGGTAGTGCCAAAATCATGTTTATTGTGATCATTTAGGGGGTGTCTCTAATTATGTGTCCACCACTGTATTTACTCGATACAAGTTGAATTGGCATAACAACTTTGAAGAGCTGGTATCGAGATGTCCTCCGAAGCACAAAAGCGACCCTGGTCAACTGACTTCGCTCTTCATTTCTTAAACATGGAAGATCAGCATTTAAAACGCATCATACTCGTAGGCGCAATAGGCGATGGCCGCGGGACAAAGTTTGTGATCTGCAAGTATTTTTCACGCGTCTGGATGTTTCTATATATTTAAAGTAAAAAAAGTAAAAATGTATTTATTGTATCTAGATAGGATAGGTACAGTATTACTTATACAGATGGAGCAATAAACAATAAACAATAGTATCTACCTAGTACATTTATTAGATAGGTACGAGTAGTAAGTAACAAGGTTTACTAACCCCCACACTAGGATTCCCTGTGTTGTGGGTGGCTAGTCTCTTCCAGAAGCAAATTATAAAAAAATGGTTTGGTGAGGGTAGGACGGACCTACGCTTCTTGAATGCTAGGTAAGGTTGTTGCATGTGTGAGTGTATCTGTGTGGCTGAGTAGTTATGCATATAATATGCATGTATTTATAAAAAAAACTACATAAGTAGTATATCAGTCATGTGGTACCCAGTTCTGCTTACTTTGGGTCCAGATAATGTTGTGTGAAGTTATTTCACATTATTTATTTATTTATATTCTGACTCCCAATCGCTCAATCTCAAATTCTAGTGTCACCACCGGTAGCTATAGAAGGCGATCAGGCGATACTGACTTCAAATCTTGTTGCAGGCCTCAATACCCACATTCTACCACACCTGGACTCACTTTTCGATATGGCGAGCGATCCTCTCGATCCTCGGTCTCGTCTACTTCATCATCTCCAACCCACCGGATCTTGTTTATAATAATCTGAGCAAGCTGCTGCAATTCAAACATTCCTTGCAGAGCATTGGATGATGACGCTTTTTAGATTAAGGTATGTGTATTGTGTTGTGTATCTTACTGTTAAAGCCTTGTGACTTAAATTCATATACATTTTATTTAATACGATGACAAGTTTGAAAGGATTTCAACGCGTGTTTGACGTGTAAGATTTAAAGAGAATTCGAACGGATTAGGAACACCGGGCAGAAGTCAATTTTTAGATTGGTTAATTCGCACATATAATTGTTTACGTTCCATAATCACTTTTTCGTTTCGTAGTGAGAAAGATGCCGAAAAAAACGTTAATTAGGCAAGCTAGAAAAATGATTGAAAACGTGAATTATTTAAAAAAAAAACAGAAAAATGTAATTGTATCTAATTTAAAACTGTTCAATTTTAGAATTAAATTAAATTTTAATGACGTGGGATATTTGCTTTTTAGACTTGCGGAATGTACCCCTCCACTTTCGCCAAGCGCTATTAAACCGTGACGCGACGTACACGCGGTACACGTGACACATACACACACCTTATACAAATCGCGTCCATTAGAGGAGAGAAATAAAATATTTTTATTTATCCTTAAAACTACTACAATATCCACTCTGTATTGTACTGGATGCACACTTGAGTGCCCAGCGCTGGTTTTCAGCAGATGCCAGAGGAGCTACGTCACGACCATCTATATGTATAATATAAAAAAAACTCTTATCATTCCTAATATTAATTCGCGTGAACGGCTTTGTGTAAAGGTTATGAATAAATTACTGTTTGAAGCTTATTTTTCCTCTTTCATAGTGATACCATGGACAAATAATTTGTCTATGGTTTTACCTACCATCGGTTTAATTAGTATTAAAAATTGTATATAAAAGAAGTAGTATTAATAATGACAATATCATATTGGCAGCTATTAGTATAAATTAATATTTTATAAAGATATTATATAACTAGCGATATTTTATATTATATAAGTACTTTTATGTAAAGCTTAGAAATTATATGAAATTCAGTTTAAACTATCCATATCTAACAGATATTACTAATATTAATTTAAATATATTACTAATATTAATATTAATAATGTTATGAAAATTATAATAAGCTTATCGTAATGTGTAAATGTAATAGGAGATTTTAAGGTGAGAGTTAATTATTAAGATGCAGAAATATTTTTTGTTCTAGTCAATATAAAAGCTTCTATACTCAAACGTAGCTTGCTGAGTCTAGATGAACTAAGTTAAGCAAGGTTTGGCGCGGTCACGCAAATCTCATACACATTAACGGTAATTCTTGTCACATATCTACGATCGAATACGCGAGTATTCTTGATTGAGGTGGATAAAAAATAATTCTCTTATAATATAATATAAAACTCTTATTTTAAGACTCATAAATAATATCACTAATAATTATAATGTTTAAATGTTCGTTTCTCATTACGTTGAAAAACAACAACAAAATATCCAAAAACAAGACACAAACGATGTCGCGGGCGTTGTTTGCTTATAGGTTTACGTATGCCCTTTTAAGTGAGTCTTAAATTTGAGTAGTACCTATATAAATGTCTTCCGCTTTTAAATTAGCACAGATAATTGGTTTAAGACACAGGCAACACTACGCGCTAAGCTAAGAATATGTGGGATTTTACGCCTAGCGCCCAATAGCAAATTAATCGACGCGGCTTAAACCTAATGCGCTTTTTCGCGCTATTCTGTGGAACATAATTAGACGTAGGCACGCGCCCTAGCAGAAAAAAACCGCGTTTTAACCGCGTGGATTAATTTGGTTGTGTGTGCTTAGATTAGCTCGAGGTGAGGTCTGCTGAAGGCTGGGTAAAATATAAATTCTACACGTGCCTATATCTTACAAATCTTGAAATCGAAACTATGTTAAATTGGGCATGTGCCTAATATTATGTTTGGACGTACCTCTGGCTACCCTCCTTAGTCATTCTAGAGGAACTAAGAGTAAATAAAGATCTGAGGAGATGTGAACCAAGACTGGGGATTAAAGTCGCAAGCGTCTGCTCTTTAATTTTGTAATCGGTACACAAATACAATTTTTATGTTAAACAAAAGTAGAAAATCTAGTCATCTGGAGGCCAAATATCTTAAAGACCAATGAGAAAGTTAGTTATATATTTTTATAAAAAGTACTTATTTATAAGACATTTATAATGACTGTTTAGCTATCCCTAACACTAGTTATCTAGTTATGCAATATTAGATATGTTAGATAAATTTTAGCGCCGTTTGAAGGCTCTGCTAATTTGGCTGGTCGACTGTCTGGCTTCACAGCTCAGTTGCTAGTAACTCTGCCTTCTACGCTGATGCATGTGGGTTCGATCCTGAATCCAGGTAAAACATTTTGTGTTATTTCTAGATTGGGTGTTATAAATATAGTATCCTTACGTTTATAGAGTTTATTATTTCCATCAGTCATCTCGTCGCTTTCTATAGTACAAGCTATGTTTAGTCAGGACTAGATGGTGTTGCGTAAATTTGCCCGTATTTATATATAATTACTTAATTCAATTTGCCAAAGGACTTAAACAAATATTGTAACAGGTCACAACTACACCCCCCAGGGTAACAGAATAAATATTATGATTTCGTCCTGGTTAATTTTGTGGATCCTAGTATAGTATGACCCTTAGAGAAAGTAAATTGACATTTTATTTGATCCAGGTACTTATTTAATCAATTAATACTTGGTCAAATCAACTCTAAGGGTTGTCCTTAATACAAGTTCTGCTTTATGTAGTATGTAGTCACTGACCCTGATTGTATAGTTGCGCCAGATTAGCTCAAATTTCCTTAAATAAGAACGACCTTAAAATCTTTACACCAAAGCTAAGAGTAACCATTTTAAATGACAGTTAAAATTTACCTTTATTGATCTTCTTAATATTTTTCACAGTTTTTAATAAACACTTCTTTACATGGTGACTAAAATGTGCTAAAACACGTGTAATTTAAAAATGTTACTCTAATTTGGACTTTGTTTCAAGTAAAATAAGGTCGTGTTTAGAAAATTTTAGCTAGCCTAACGAAAATAAAGAATCAGGGGCACAATCAACCTTAAACATAGACTATTTATCATAATAAATGTAATGTCTGTATGTATTAAATGAGATGTGAAATAATAACAATATTGAGTGTTGATTAATTTTATGTGAATAAATATGCCGTTATGAAATCAGCTTTACGGTATTTTGATTCGTATCGCCTATAGTAATAAGACGATTTTATAACGTAAATATTTTTTTATTAAGAAGTCAGAATTTTCGGCTTGTTCCTCATGGCTATACTATTTCGCCTAACTGATTTGGCTACGAGGACTAACATATCCTCATGGTCGATTTCGTGTCAAAATAGGCAAAGTACACTCGTCGCCGCAGAGAAGATACTTAGAGGATACCTACTAATTACTTATGAATATTTTTTTCCCATTTGTTCTGTGATTTATAAGACTATGCATTACACCTGGCTACAATGTCAAATTATATTCTTCTGGCGCTTCGGCGGCCGCTGACGCGGCACGCTCGCTTCGCTCGCTCGCCTTGCGCGTTGTTTCCTATACTCTAACATAACCTAACCAACTGGTTTCGATCAGAAGTATTGCAGAGGTATTTTCATTTAACCAAGTAGATAACTGTACTTGCTTTGCCTGTTTTGACACGAGTTCGGCCATGAGGATATGTTAGTCCTCGTAGCCAAATCAGTTAGGCAAACTAGTCAGGCCATGAGGAAAGACCTGAATTTTCAATCTACTTAAATATCTTAGGAATGTGTAGGTTTGCAAGTAATACTCTTGAAAAGGTATTAACAAGTATACAATGTATCATACATCCATAGGTTTCGACTAGAAAAAGTAAATAAGTCCTTTATGGGGAACACGGTGCGCTTCTATAATAAGCTTCCTGAAAATGCAACTAAACTACCTATTAAGAAATTTCATCATCATCATTGGCTTTCGTTCGTCTGATTCGTTCAGACGAACTTACGAACAAACTTCTCGTTGAAGATGATTTAGGTGGCGTCAGTAAAGTAACAGAGCAGTTAATTGTAATTGAAAACTTTCGTTCATGGATCCACTCCAGCAAGCTGAGGTGGGTGAAGTTTCCTCTCCACTGACGTCACTCTGTCTGGGATTCTGTTTGATAACGCACTTGTAGTATTAGTAGGGATATGAATGACTCAAAATTCAAAAATTCAAAATTCAAAATTCAAAATAACTTTATTCATTACAATCACAAGGACCACTTTGAATCGTCTTCTTACATGCTAGTGAATCTAGGTGCCGGTTCCTCCTAACCCCAGTTCAAGAAGACTCCGGCAAGAAACTTGTCTGGTCTTAACACTTTTTTGTATGATCCTTGACAATTTTGTTACGGATGCCGAGTCGAGTTGGAGCAGATTCATCCCAAGCTTTTTTGTCTTCTAAATAATCAGATATTTTATAATATGCTTTAATAGACAGTTTATGTTTATTTACGTTTTTAAATTTGAAAATCGACAAATCTAACACGTCGCTTGGGACCTTGTTATAGAAGCGTACACATTGCCCTATAAAAGACTTATTAACTTTAGCGAGCCTAACAGTGGGAACAGCGAGTTTATCTTTATTTCTAGTGTTAATACTATGATTATCGCAATTTTTTTTGAATAAATGAACATTTTTGTGCACATATATTAAATTTTCGTATATATACTGACAAGGCACTGTCATAATATTAATTTCTTTAAACTTATCTCTAAGTGATTCTCTGGGGCCCATGTTATAAATTGCACGAACAGCCCTCTTCTGCAACACAAATATGGTGTTAATATCAGCAGCACTCCCCCACAACAAAATGCCATAAGACATAATGCTATGAAAGTAGCTGAAGTAAACGAGTCTAGCGGTATCTACGTCGGTAAAATGACGGATCTTTTTGACAGCGTATGCGGCAGAGCTGAGTCTCTTCGACAATTTATCTATGTGCGGGCCCCATTGCAGCTTATTATCTAAAGTAATGCCTAGGATTACTGTGGTGTCGACGATATCTATCTTTTCGTTATTAATTTTTACATAAACTTTCACCTGTTTAACGTTGGGCAGTATAAAACGAACGACTGATTCATTCATTCATTCCACTTGTTATTGTTACCTACCTACATTGTTTAATAATGCTGGAAGTGTTTGATGTTTAATGATATTTTATATTATTTATTATTAATTTAATTTTTATTTTATTTTATTTGCCGATGTGGCGCAGTAGGCTAAGGTTCGGCTGAGACACAGAAGGTTGCGGGTTCGATTTCCGCCGCGGGACAAATGTTTGTATGATCTGCAAGTATTTGTCTCGGGTCTGGGTGTGTCTATGTATAATATGTATGTATTTACAAAAAAAAAGTATATAAGTAGTATATCAGTCATGTGGTACCCATAACACAAGCTCTGCTTACTTTGGGGCCAAATGATGCTTTGTGAAATGTCTGAGATTATTTATTTATTTATTAATTTTTTAGTACCTACTTTTGTTATAGAGAACCTAGTGTTCAGACAAATCTAATATAGGCTAATCTAATATAAACACTATTAACCAATGATTGTTGGATATAAGTTTTAAAAAATAAATGTAATACCAAGGAAGGTACTATTGAATAGATATTCAATACGGCCTCTGTGGCGCAGTGGGCCAAGGTCTGAGACGCAGGAGGTTGCGGGTTCGATACCGCGAGACAAATGTGTGTATCACCTGCAGTATATGCAAGACCCAAGACAAAACAAGACCCAAGAAAAAGTATAAAAGTCATGCGGTACTCATAACACAAGCTCTTATTACTTTGAGGTAAGATGATACTGTGAGAAATTATCCGGCATTATTATTACTATTATTTAGCTAAACAAAAAAGTTTTTATTATAGATTACAAAACAGGTTACTACTCAAAATCTAGAAAAGCCTAATTTTCTATGAATTTTCGTCATATATCCAACTATTTTGAAAAACGACCTCTATCAAAAATGGTCACTTCAATACTTAATATTATCTAACGAATTTCTGTATCAAAAAACTTTTCAAGAAACCTAATATCTTTGAGAGACCTTTCCAACGATACGCAACACGATTAATAAAAATAAATTAAACACAACATTGAAAAAGCTTAATTTAATTTCTTAACCTTGTAGGAGCCACAAATATATATAAAAGGCGATGTGTGTATGTATGTTGCCTTAAGACTCCGAAACGGCTGGACCGATTTCGATGAAATTTTTCAGTTTTCAATTTTATTTTCAGTTTTTTTCAGTTTTCCAGTTTTCAGTTTCAGTTTAAAATCTTCAGTTTGGCCTAGCGGGTGATCCTGTGATGTTTGGTATCGATCGGATCAACAGAACTTTTTTTTGCATCAATCAAATTTGGTATGGATATAGATTGTATCTTAAGAACGGACATTATGCTACTTTTAATGTATTACGCGCGCAAAACTGCGGGCAGAAGGTGATATGTTATATCTGCAAGCAAGAGCTTTGATTAGGAGCGGACAGACTGACTGACAGACAGACATGGCCAAACTGCTTAGTCTGGCCATAAATACTGTTACAATTAAAAATAAACAAAATATTACATTTGAATTTGGAATCTGTCATTTTTTATGATTGTTCATTGAGTGAGTTTTCTCATTTTCGCATAATTGTACAATATGCGATATTAAAATGGAGTGGGTTGATAAAGAGAACCGAATCGCTGTGATTTCATTAGACAAAGTAGGTATGGAGCCAAATGCAATTTTTAAAACTCCATACGCTTGGTATTAGTAAAATGTTTGTATACCGGGCCATTAATAGGTACAATGAGACCTCCTCTGTTTGTGACAGAAAAATATCTGGCCGTCCACGTAGTGTTCTTTACGAAAAAGGTGTTCAAAGCAGTAAGGGAAAGAATTTTAAGAAATCCTGTCCGAAAGCAAAAGATTTTATATCGGGAGATGAAGATAGCAACTAGAACCATGTCGCGTATTTTAAAAGATGACTTAGGACTTGCAGCCTATAAGAGACGTACTGGTCATTTCTTAACTGATAATTTAAAAAAGAATAGGGAAGTAAAATCGAAACAACTACTGAAGCGGTACGCAAAGGGAGGTCACAGAAAAATTTTGTATACGGATGAGATTTTTTTTACAATTTGACAACATAACTAAGAATGGTCCTTCCAGCAAAACGGCGCCGGTTAAGGTAAGGTTAACCGGCTTCTTGTGTATAAGGTATATATTAAGGTATAAGGTTTCTTGTGTACTTTGGAACCCTAAATTACGTATATTCAATATATAATATATAATATCAATATTTGTTGTACCAACCCAGAAAATTTATATATATATATATTTATGTATATATATAAACCGGTAAGATATATAACTTTATTGTATAAATTGACAAACATTCCGCCAAACTATTCCTTACGAACCTAGACACTAGTGACGCACAGTGCACCTCGCTTCCGTCCGCAATTGAAAAGCCACGCGAGCGTCGATACAAAGGTACCTAGCACAAACCATAACCAAAAATAAACAAGTATTTCGCCTCCACGAGGCATCTAATTGAGTCGCTCGGCACTGGAACGAAGAAACATCACACCGCAATCGTCACACGTAACGAATAAAAGAGCTCTGCAGACTTGTTGCTTCGCCGAGCGCTGGAATGAAAGTGAGTTAACTACGCGCCATCCCCACTATTTGTATTTATTAAGCACTGATTATCTATCCAAAGTCACGACTGAATTAATTAACTATTTATAGACTAGAATTGTTCTAGACAGTGGTATCAGTTTACTCTCCCCCGACTTAATGGAAAACTGCGTCACGAAGCAATGTAAAAGGCAGTAAAGCCCACGTTTACATAAGCGGTAAGTCTGATTACTAAGCCATAAGCTGCTTATTGGCCTCTAAAAGTTACGGCCTGGTGTAAATTAAGATGTCCAGTTATGGCTGTTTTAATTAGTACTTGGGTATAAATGTTATAATCCTCTGTGTAATCAAGCAGGTACCAGCCATAACCAGACGAAAATAACTTTATTCCAACGGAACAAGGGTGACAAAAAAGTCAGAAGCTGTCAATCGTTACGGCAAGTTAGGTTGATTAATTTTATAACAACGGCATTAAAATAAGGTATTCTATAAGTCATCTGATTCCTATAATACAATCTGTTCTTCGACCTATGTGGTGCAGTGAGTGAAGGCCTGCCTGAGACAGAATGTTGCGCGTTCGATTCCTGTATTATTTGTAAATATTTTAATGATCTGCAAGTATTTGTTCTGTGTGTTTTTCGATGTATAATATGTATGTATTTAGATAAAACGAAATATATTTGTAAGTAGTAAGTATATCAGTCATGTGGTTCTCATAACACAAGCTCTGCTTACTTTATGGCTAATGTTTGAGTTTTCGGAATGCTACTTCTCTTCCTATAGCATCTGTCTAGATAATAATTTTTTCAATGTCAATTGATTGTTTTTTCATGATTTGTTATAGGCCAGTCAAAATAGCATTTAACTTTGCACTAAATTTCCGATCCAAATTATTTTTTTATAAGGTTTAGGTTCACTTACTGAGCATAAAATCAGAAAATGCTGACAGATCCAGGTGACGCTTCAAGCGCCATCTTGAAAAAAAGTTTTTGGCCGATATCTCGGAAACTATGCACTTTAGGGCAAAAGTTACATAGACCATTTGTTACTAGTTATTTTTTTTTGTAAAACTTACATTTATGGCCCATTTAATGAACCGGTTTTTCTATCGCGGCCGATAACTTTTGAAATATTAGATTATTCAATAAAATGCATTCATTCGTTTTTAAAGATCAGTTTATTTTCTTACCTTATAAAAAAAGAATTTGGATCGGAAATTTAGTGCAAATTTAACCAAAAAAACGACTATTTTGTCTGGCCTATTATAAATATAGAAAGTCACAGTCCATCGTCATCTATTCTAAACGTCATTGCGGAATGACCGTCTAGAATGTTCTTGGACCCTTAAAATATAACTTAGATATTATAATATAACTGTCGACACTTGGTCTATGAAGTCACGATTTATTGATTAAAATTCGCTACGATTACCTAATAAAATACAAAAGATATTTTATATAAGAACTAATTAATTTATAGCAGCTATGTTCACATAAAATGCCAAATTGCGATGCGAATAACTATAGGCCCATTTCACTTTTGCCTGTATTTAGTAAGATTTTTGAAAAATATATTGCAAATGAGCTATATTATTTCATAGAAACCAACAAAATCATCAACAACAGGCAATTTGGGTTTCAACGGAAAAAAAACACGAATCAAGCTATAACTTCTCTAGTAGAGAGAGTTCTGTGGAATTTGGACAGAAGTAAGAGCACATACGGCCTGTTTTGTGATCTATCAAAGGCTTTTGACTGTGTCTGCCATAAGATTCTCTTATTGAAACTTGAGCATTATGGTATTAGAAACAATGAATTGTCTGTATTCGCGTCTTATTTAAAAAATAGAAAACAAATTCTAGAGTGTAACGGCCAAAAGTCAGAATCAAATAATATTACAATGGGAGTACCACAAGGGTCTATTTTAGGGCCACTTCTATTCATTCTGTATATTAATGACATTGTGGTCTGTGTTGAAAATGAAATGGATATAGTCCTTTTTGCTGACGACACAACTGTAGTAGTTAGTGATGAGAACAAAGAAAAGTTATGTGTAAAGATAGAAACGCTGATACTCAATTTACAAAAATGGTTTAATGCCAATAATTTACTATTAAATGTAGATAAAACGAATATTGTAAACTTTTTTTAGGACATAAACATAAAAATTACGAATTAGTTAGGCATACAATTGATAAACACTTTTTGACTACTCTTGACAACACCAAATTTCTAGGCATAGACATTGACAGTAAATTCATTTGGAATAAACATATTGACACTCTCGTTGGGAGATTAAAGTCAGCAGTTTACGCAATAAAGACAACTTAGTGACATAAGAGCTGCAAAAATGGTATATCATGCGTATTTTCATTCCATTATGGTGTATGGAATTTTAGTTTGGGGAAATGCCTCACAGTCGAATAGAATATTCATACTGCAAAAAAGAGCCATCCGTTCTATTTTGCTTATGAAAGGCTTAGAATCGTGTAGGCTAATGTTTAAGAAATTAGAAATTATGACAATGGTAGGAGAATACATTTTCCACAATCTGATGTTTGTAAAGCTAAACCCTGATAAATTTAACCTAAACTGTGAGATCCATAATTATAATACAAGAAATAAATATAACATTTGTCTTCCTAAGCATAGACTAGCCAAAGTTGGTAATAGCTTCTTATGTATAAGCATAAAATTGTACAATAAACTGACGTCTGAATTACAAAACTCTGATCTTGAATGTTATCGTATAAAGATAAGAAATATATTACTAGAGAAATCGTACTATTCTCTAGACGAAGCACATGCTGATGACATTTTTAAATAACGAATTTATTTGGAATTTAATGTTGCTATTCTATTTGTAATGAATTATTTTTCTTAAATGTTGTAACCAAACAGTAAGCCCGTAATATTATAGTGTAATATTATTATTAAGTATTTTTGTACCTGACTTTTCCAAGTGTACTGTACGTATCTTATTGGAATAAATAACTATTGTATTGTATTGTATTGTAATTCTCGTAGATTCCATAGATTCTACGTAATACTAATTTCTGTGCAAAATGGGGGCAAAGTGTCAAGTAATAATGTTAGACGTGACAAAACTCTTAGACTGCTTTAACTAGAGACTAGAGATCTGAAGAGATGTTTTTGTCTACCAAACCAGGAATAACAGTAGTAAGAGTGTTTATTTTTGGGTAATTAATACTTAATAAATGACGCATCACCCGCTATAACAACTATACTACACTATACTAACTAACTAACTATATAACACTTCGAGTGAGGATTTCTACATGGAACTGATCCCAGATGAGTGCTGCTTGGAGACTGATGAAGGAGACAACTGCGATAGTCTTCAAATTATTGGGGATTAGTCCGCCTGCTGACTAACAGAAGAGCTAGCAATAGAGAAGGAAAACTTGAAACAAGCCCGGCTCGTTGCTAGCCGTTATGCACCTGCAACCGAACCGACACCACATGTACTGATTCGTCTTTTCTGCGGGTCCTGTCGGTAAGGTCGAGAGGTTAGTGTGGGTACCTGGGAAGGCCTGCGCTTTCAAACAGAATCCCAGGCAGAGTGACGTCAGTGGAGAGGAAACTTCACCCACCTCAGCTTGCTGGAGTGGATCCATGAACGAAAGTTTTCAATTGCAGTTAACTGCTCTGTAACTTTACTGACGAAACCTAAATCATCTTCAACAGATCAAGGCCAATGATGAATTGATATTTATAATTATAATTTTGAATACATTTAGAAACTACCTACTTCAAAAATAAAGATTGGTACTAGGCATACAGTACAGAACTTTACAGAAACTTTACTGGCGGATAAAGGCCTCCTCTAACTGCTGCCATTTTTCTCTTTGTTGGGCGAGTCGTGTCCACGTAGCACCCGCTATTCCTATTATTTAATCTCGCCGTCTTGTTTTGGGCTCCCACGGGGGCGAGTTTCCTTGCACCCACGCACCAGTAAAGCACTTTTTCACTCCATCTTCCGTCTGCTGCTCTTGCCTCATGTCCAGCCCATCTCCACTTATGTTTGCATGCTAGTTCTGGGGCATCTATTAATTTAGTTCTACTTCGAATGTCAATATTTCGTTTTCTATCACTCGCGTCTTAGTTTCAGCATACACCTTCAGCTGCTCTTTGAAATACTTATATCTTATGGATCATATCTTTTGTTAGTGCCCAGCTTTGACAACCGTATAAAAGTGTTGGAGGTACTATAGTGTTCATAGCTTTCTTCTTAAGTCTTATAGGGTTATTTGATTTAAAAATGTATTTAAGAGACCAATATCTGTTCCAAGCCTTCTTTATTCGACGCTCTACCTCTCGGGATGTTTTTATATCCTTGAAAGAAATATATATTATGTCCAAGATACAAGTAGTCGTCCACATATTCTATTACATTTGACTGGATCGAGATAGATATTCGCTCGCCATTGGTCATAACAAATGTTACGGCAAGGTAATTCTATATTTCTATTTCCAATTTAGTGTTCATTACAATTTTGGGTAAATTTGGGTAACCAAGTGAACTTCGGATAATTCTGCAAATACGAGTAAATTACCTACAAAGCTTCGTCTCTCGCGCTCATCACTCCATTTCGTGTTCATCGGCGAATATATCTCCAACTCGTTATTTACGCTCTACTGAGTTTATGTAGTTGGCAAAGAAAGGGAGAAGGGGAACGGGCATTACTTTCAGGAAGTTACTCAGAATTGAATTCGCTCAGAAGTGTTGCCATTAATAAATTAGAAAAGTACAAGGTAAGAGTGTTTAGATAAATACTGGTATCTGATTATTTACGGATCTAGATTTTGTGGCTGCAGTTCAATTTATAATTATTCAATTTGAATGTAATAACAATAATAATGCCGGGCATTTCACGCAGCGTTATCTTACCTCAAAGTAAGAAGAGCTTGTGTTATCAGTCATGTGGTACCCACATGACTGATATACTGCTTCAATAGTTTTGTTTGTAAATATGTACATATTATACATAGAAACACCCAGAGCCAAAACAAATACTTGCAGAACATACAAACATTTGTCTCGCGGCTGGAATAGAACCCGCAACCTGCTGCGCCTCAGGCAGGCCTTCGCCTACTGCGCCACAGAGGTCGTTAGAGTAAGGAGTGCCTACCTCATGCTTGGATAATAAAACGCGTCATAAGCATTTGAGATCAGGTTACCTTTGAGACCCCGTTACCGACATTAAAGAGATGGGCAAATATTTAGTATTATTCCGCATATATTAGCGGAATAGTACTAAATATTTGCCCATCTATTTATTGTTTTGTAATGGATTTTCGCAAGGTCACGCCTTAATCAATTATCTAACTCTGTTATCTATCAAAGTAAGAGAAAAATGACTGATTCATCTACGTATTTTTCAAGTTTCATATTCAGACGTATTTAAAAAAAAATAAGCATCATACTTAGCATCATACAAATTTACTAATAATCGCACTAATAGCTGAATAACATCCGCTTAATAGAACCACTAAATAAAACACTAGTATTAGACCGTTTTTCCACAGGATAAATGAGTACTTCCCCAGTCCTCTGTCCCACCTGTGGACTGTTTGCACCACTAGCGGGATAAGCAATCCCAGGGTGGAGAAGAAGATTGCTCCGACGAGCCCTATAAGGAGTTCCAGGTCTGGTACTGCGACGGCTAGGACCACTGAAAAAATACAGTTGAGTTAGAATTCGCTCTTGATATTGCTAGAGCTTCGTATCATCAAAAGTTATTGTAGCAACGATAAATGTATCATTATCATCATTCAGATTACACCCACTGCTAGTTATTAAGCCATTCTTTACGGCAAGCGTCATCCAGAGCACTCTCTGACCTCTTAGAACCGGAGCCGCTGCAAGAACTAGGGATAGCGCGTTTACCCGCTATAAATGTATAATGGCTAATGTCTCTAAGCTACCATGATGCTGAAGAACTTCTCGAAGTCATATAAATTATATAAGTACTTAAATACTCTAATATTGGTATCTTACACAACACCCACACTCACACATTCACCCATACTCACATTTCACTTTAACTACTAGGCAAGCACACACACCTTCAAGCTTTCTCCTACACACACATGCACATAAACACACACACACACACACACACACACATATATCACACACTGACACATACACACAAGCAAACTCAAAAACAACAAAAACACGTTACGCTACACTTTGTTTTACATCTAATTCCTGTTTTTCACAATTTTCAAATGATTAATGATTTTATCACCTCAAAGATTTGTTAAATGAACCAAGGCAAGAGCGAAATCTCCAATGACAAGTATTCTTTACTTAAAAGGAGGTTTTGTCATTGTTTTAATTTATGTATTTTTGGAAACGAAATAAACATTTGTATTGTATTGTAAATATAGTACGGTACCTATTCTTGCCGTAGCTAAGATGTATATCCGGGCCAAGCGCGTTTCGGGTGTCGAATATTTTGTTAAAACAACGGGTCTATATTAAAATTACTTAATCGCCGTAGTGACCTCGCCTTCCGATCCTAAGGTCGTAGGTTCAAATCAGGCAGTGCATCAATGGATTCTTCTGTTTATAAAAAAATTGCGTGCTATACCAGTACTCTCAAACGGTAAAGAAAAACATCGTGAGGAAACCGGCATGTCGTAAAACCTAAACAGTTCGATGACATATGCCAAGTGCACGAAAGGAGCCTCCGAGGCACACATTAATCATTTAACCACACTGACTGGTTTGAAAAACTAGTAAAATAAATATATAAATAATCCCGGACATTTCACACAGCATCATCTGGCCCCAAAGTTAGCAAAGCTTGTGTCATGGGTACCACTTGACTGATATACTACTTATATACATTTTTTTGTAAATACATACATTTTACATAGAAAAAGCCAGACCCGAGACAAATACTTACAGATC
Source organism: Lampropteryx suffumata (assembly GCA_948098915.1). Taxonomy (NCBI): domain Eukaryota; kingdom Metazoa; phylum Arthropoda; class Insecta; order Lepidoptera; family Geometridae; genus Lampropteryx; species Lampropteryx suffumata. The sequence continues at coordinate 2,288,422 of OX402551.1, forward strand.
ATACAAACATTAGTCTCGCGGCGGGAATCGAAAGTCCACTGCGCCACAGAGGTCGTCAAAAGAGGTACGTAACAGAAGTACTGACACGATAAGAAGACGAAGACGAATTAGATAATTCGCTGGCATTTTTATTTATTGATATAACAATATACATAGTTACGCCAGCTAATCATAAGATGAGGGTATATAAATATAATGGGTATATCTTACAAGTATTATCTCACACTAACTAATGTATTCTTTATATCTGTATTCATTGACATTAATGTTAAGGACAGACTTAAACGCCACGCTACCTACAGCTGCCCTTATTATATTATGAGATTAAAGGAAAGAGGGAATATATTAACACTAGCTTCTGTCCGCGGCTTCGCACGCATGGTACCTACATAAAAAGTAGCCTTTGTCCTTCTCCAAGGTCCTCTCCATCTCTATACCAAAATTTATCGAAATCGGTTCAGCGGTTTAGGCGTGAAAACGTAACGTACAGACAGACAGAGTTACTTTCACATTTTTAATATTAGTAAGATATAAATATTCTTCTTCTTAATGGCATGTGTCATAATATGAAGTCAATTTTGCCAATGTCAAGTGTTTAGATTGTTTATAGTAAGACTTCACAAAGTCGTATGTTGTCGTTCGTCGTTTGTTATTTTATAAAAATTGTTGTTTATAAAAGAATTATACGGGTTATTCTTGCTCGAATCGCAAAGAAACACAAAACTTTCATTCTAATTATTCACACTCACTTTACACACACACGCGCGCACACACACACATACACCAACACACACACACACACACACACACACACATACACGAACAGACACACACTTTACACACTACACACTCAGATTTAATTAGTTTTTATGGAGGAGTCTACAATCCCCCTATTTTGGTATAGTAACTAATGTGGGTTCTGTTTTATTATCTTCGGAGGTAGGCGTTAACATTCGCGACACGGTTAATTTAACTTCTGCGTAATGTTAACGTTCTTTCCGTGTTCTTGTATATACTTGTGTATGCTCCCAATGAAATACATTTTGATTTGATTTGATTTGAATAACCCTAGCATTCATTGAATAAAATCAACAATATTACAAATAAAACCCGAAATAACTCGGGGAAAAAATATAAGAACGCAATGTTTACTCCGCAAAACGGCCAAAATAATCCTCATATATATATATATATATACGCGCGATACATTTAGAAACGGTTCTCTACTTCTGTCTAAAGTTGAAAATACTGTACAATTAATCGTTTAAAATACTGCCATTTTGATAGTGATAAATAGTGACGGCGAATCTTGAGCAGTGTTCACGTTAAGAGAAGTTTCTAAGTAGAGGGGATTACGCTTTACGCGATTTACAGTGAGAACCATAAAATGAGAAGGATAAAAATATACCTGACATTATACGGTTCGTGCGGCCATTACTCTCGCTCTGTTTCGAAAATAATGAACTTTTTATAGAACATAAGATTTTAGGTTAGTTAATTACAGCTACAAATTTATGCTAATATAAATGTCCTGCAAACGGCGATCTTATCGAATATGGCGATATCTTCCAGACAACCTTTGAATATACTAATGTAGACGACGACTTATGTAGACGGCCTCTGTGGCACAGTGGGCTAAGGTCCGGCTGAGACGCAGAAAGTTGCGGGTTTAATTCCTGCCGCGAGACAAATATTTGTATGATCTGCAAATATTTGTCTCGGGTCTGGTTGTTTCTTTGTATAATATGTATGTAATTAAATAAAAAAGTATTTATGTATTTTATCAGTCATGTGGTACCCATGACACAAGTTCTGCTCGCTTTGGGGCCAGGTGATGCTGCGTGAAATGTCCGGCATTATTTTATTTTATTAAACTTTATAAACATTATTTATTTAACAGATTTTAACAAACTTAACACTAGTTCTTAAACATTAATTCTTAGGAACGAAGATACATTTTCTTGCGGTAAGGTTGTAATCAAAGCCGATGTACAGTCAAGTGACTACCCTCCGTACTAGTTGACACTGTATGACGGCAGGGCGTCGTTGCTCTTCCAAACTGGGCTCTGTATTATCGCGAAACGGTACAAAATGGTATCTATCATTATATCCTACACACACCACAACAGTAAAAGAAACTAATTATAAAATAATAGTGTGGAATGGTTACAATAGCGTTCTATGTAGTTCGAAACTATTTCGTTCGTATATATATTTAAGGTAACATTACAAAACATGAAAAATAACTATAGCTTTATTCATTTTGGTCTTAATACATTTTTGTAGTATAGTTGATAGTTAGATTATATATGTTGTATTTATTAATATTATATATAGATATTTATATTCTTGAAAGGAAAAGGAATTGTCGATCAGCCAACTGCAAGGTTCAGCGGGATACGCCAGCCCTCGACCTTTTTGGAAACTGTATCCCAGGGGTTAGGTTAGGTTAGGTTGTACCCTTAGTGCTCCTTGAGCATTTTTTATTTTTTATTTACTTATAGAAACTAGTTGTCGCCCACTAGTCGACATTCGACCATAATTAATTTAAAATTAATGTATTTTTTATGCATAATTTAAAAAAAAATTAGCATTCTGCACTCCTTCTCTATATAAACTATAAGTGTGCGAAATGTCTCCTCCGTCCGCGCAATTTTCGTAAAAAAGGGGTACAAAGTTTGTTGCTTCACGTATTAGAATATAGATAGATATAACACAAAAGCAATAACAATAGTTATAACATCGTATACAACAGCAATAAAACCCTAGTGGGATAGTTTCTGTGATAAAGTTTACGTTTCAAATAAACCAGTTCTATAAAACATTAAACAGATGGACAAATATTTAGTACAATTCTGCCAATCTATTCCTAAAGAGTTACCTCCAAAAGAAATTCGACACGTGTTTCACCCCTCCACGAGGCATCCTCAGGAACACTTGACTCACTCCGCACCCCGACGAAAAAACACTGCTCTGCAGATTTGTTGCTTCGACCAACGTCAGACTGAGACTGGGCCAGTTGCGCTCCAACTTTACTATTTATACACTCAGTCAGACCGGACTGCCACGCCACCCGTATAAATCAACGCCAGCCGTTGTAAACAAACGTAATAGCGGTGATCTTGAAAAACTTGTATTTAATTCGTTCAACAGTGTAAAATCTACTGAATTATGTCTTGTTATTTCTAATGTTTCTAGTACAGACATTTTAAAACCTTTTCGCAGGTATGTAAAATTTCAAAAGTATTATTATTACTCAATGAATGTCTTGAATATATCAATTTTTTGGCAAAATGAGACCTTTCTGGACAATTATTTCTATAAGCTGCGATATGTTCTTTGTACCTAGTTTCAAAATTACGACCGGTTTGACTAACATAAACACCATTACATTCATCGCAAAATAATTTATAAACCCCTGATTTTTTATGGTTCTCTAATCTGTCTTTTCCATTACAAATCCGTTTTAAAGTGTTGTTGGTTTTAAAGGCCACTCTTACCTTGTTTCTCAAAAAAGTGTTTGAAATCCTATCACTAATGGATCCCAATTACTTGATTCCCAGATACTAGAAGGTCGTTTTGAAAGACAGCGTATGCACCCAGGAGAGGTAGATGAAATTGATATCTTTAGCCAAAGTCTGTATGGAACAGTATTGCTTTCGATTCAACAACCAATACTATACACAGAAAGAAGGTTTAGCTATAGGATCTCCACTAAGTCCACTCATGGCTGATATTTTCATGGACTAATTTGAAAATAAATTTATTATAGGCCAACCTAATATCTTATATTATTATTACTCTTTAGGAATAGATTGGCGGAATTGTACTAAATATTTGTCCATCTGTTTAATGTTTTGTAATGCATTTCCGCAAAGTCACGCCTGAATCAATTATCTAACCAGTTCTATGGCAAAATGCACCATACCGTGACGCTAGTGATACTAACCAGTAAAAACAACGCTGATGGTTCTCAGAACTACCTGAGCAACGTTTTGGTATGCCTGTCCTACCACCACCTTCATTCTTGTCCACAAAATGTCCATCGGAGCGTACATCTGGAGGCAGTATGTGAAAAAAACCGCAATGGCTACAAGAACTTTTGCTGACATTGCTAATCTGAAACAAAATAAAAATAAAATTGTCATTAGACGAAAGTTGAAAAAGTACGAAAGTTACGCCCGAGAGTACAATACAATACAATCATTTATTAACGAAAACAAAGATAGGTAACAAAAAAACAAAAAATATTAAAACATATACATATAAGGTGCAACTATGTTCTGCTTCACAGCGTGCGAAATAATGATATTAAAATAAAATAAATAGTCGAAAGAAAGAAAGAAAGCAACAAAAAAAACCGAGCGATACCTACACAGACATATTAAAACGAGAAATAAACATAAAAATAAAATGCAAGCAGCACATTAGGAAAATATTTATATGCTGTGTACTCGTATCTTAATCCATGGAATGACGTCACAAAATGGTGTCCGACAGCATGATGTTGCGTTCAGTAGTGGTGATCTTCTTGATGTCAAATGTCACTTTGGTATTCTGCTGTTACCAACTTATCCTAATATAATTTTATCTAATTTAGTTAAGCGTTCCTAATTAAGTTAGATGGGATCAACCGAATAGGTTGTACAAATGCTATGTAAATATAATAACTAAAATATATGTTAGACAATTCCTAATTTTAGAAATGAACCAACCCAATTGCCACCACTGAGCACCAAAAAGCGTATATTATTTATACACCTTAGCAATGAGGTATCCTTCCTATCCTATAGTTCAGATTATAGCAGCTGCCCATAAAATATCAGCTTTGATATATTCAGTAGGAATATTTATAATTAAAGACTTGGCTAAATGGTTAAATTTATAATAGCTATCGCCTTACTTAGTTATTGTTTCCATTGTCCTCCTTTTTAATTAACCTTTACTAAACCTATGAATACTATTTGAGTAATTTGTTTAAAATCTTGACTCACCGGAGGGTGAGTCAAGATTTTAAAGGTAAAGGTAAAGGTAAAGGTTAATTAAAAAGGACGACAATGGAAACAATAATAATAATAATAATAATAATACCGGACATTTCACACAGCATCATCTGGTCCCAAAGTAAGCAGAGCTTGTGTTATGGGTACCACATGACTGATATACTACTTATATCCTTTTTTTTTTTTAATTACATATATATTATACATAGAAACACCCAGACCCGAGACAAATACTTGCAGATCATACAAACATTTGTCCCGGGGCGGGAATCGAACCCGCAACCTTTTGCGTCTCAGCCGGACCTAAGCCCACTGCGCCGCAGAGGTCGTCAATAACTAAGTAAGGCGATAGCTATTATAAATTTAACCATTTAACCAAGTCTTTAATTATAAATATTCCTACTGAATATATCAAAGCTGATATTTTATGGGCAGCTGCTATAATCTGAACTATAGGATAGGAAGGATACCTCATTGCTAAGGTGTATAAATAATATACGCTTTTTGGTGCTCAGTGGTGGCAATTGGGTTGGTTCATTTCTAAAATTAGGAATTGTCTAACATATATTTTAGTTATTATATTTACATAGCATTTGTACAACCTATTCGGTTGATCCCATCTAACTAAATTAGGAACGCTTAACTAAATTAGATAAAATTATATTAGGATAAGTTGGTAACAGCAGAATACCAAAGTGACATTTGACAGTTCTAAACCTAATTTTTAACCGACTTTATCAAAAAGGAGGAGGTTCTCAATTCGTCGGAATCATGTATGTTCACCGATTACTCGAAAACGGCTGAACCGATTTGGAAAATTATTTTTTTGTATGAGAGGGTCACAGGTTCACAGGTGGTCCCATATAAATTTTATCAAAATCGGTCGAGCTGAAAAATAAACGAAAATCTAAAAATTGTATACATCGATGATGTTTTCATGTACTTCAGTACCTCGCTGTCTCATTGGAGCGGTGCGTTTATTTGGCCTACCCATATTATATATATACAAAATACATCTACTTTCTAATAAAAATTTATGAAATGTGAGCCTATATTTCATTCAATAAAGTCGGTTTCTTTTTAGTTTTTAAAACGTAATTTATTATATACCTATTTTTTTGGAATGTTATTACAAATGGTGTCGTCCATTGTCTGACAATAAGTGCTTGCCCTCGTTGACTCGCGGGCGCGGTCACGAAATAATAATAATAACTGACGTATACGATGTAGACCACATTTTACAAACGAAAACATTTTAACATTAAGTTGTATCTATGAAGTTTGTAGTTTTGTAAGAAATAATATAAACCTGTTCCCACAATACTCACGACCCGAAAACCTTAGGCCACGAAATAGGCTAGCCCGACCTAACTCTACATTACAAATAATACATTCTGGACCATATGCAATGTGTGTAAAAATATATAATAATTAGTACTAGTAATTAGGTTTATAATATTACATATGTATGTTAGACTTTAGGAAGCCGGTGAAGCTCGCTCGCAACTTCAATTCGAGGCGCGTGCAAAAATTGCTCCGAATATCTCTATCTCTGTTTAAATGATGTAAGCGCGCCAAGGGCCGTGTGAGTTCGATTCTCGCTTCGGGACAAATGTTTCTACGGCAAATGTTTCTATGATCTGCAATTATTTGTCTAGGGTATGGGTGTTTCTATGTATTACGTGTATGTATTTACAAAAAAAAACATGTTTGCAATTACGAATATAAGAAACACTGCATCCTATTTCATTTTCTCCCACGTTAAATCTTATGAATTTATGTGTCTGTCTCTTTTTACTGTTGCTTTTTCGTTTCATCGACTTTCAAATCATAACGATGCAAAAGTAAATAAAATTTTATTAACAATAGCCCAAGCGGGAATTTTGGGCGATTTAGGGATTTCACTCGAGCGCGGCAGAAATATCCGAATAGTAGATAAATAATCGATCAGATTTTTGTAATGTAAGTTATTTACACGCAGAAAAGTGTGCGTTTAAATAACCTGACAATTTGTGCGTTACATAAGGAAATGAGAGAGTCAAAAGCTTGCCCAAAAAACGTTATCTGGACATTCTCTAGCGCGGTTATATTTTTGGAACTGAAAACTTCTTTAGCATCGTTGTGATTGAAAAGTCGATGAAACGAAATAGCGACAGTAAAAAGAGACAGACACATAAATTCATAAGTTTTAACGTGTGACAAAATGAGCTAGGAAGCATTATACAGTGTTTCTTATATTCTTATTCGTCTCATTATCTTGAAGTCACTATCTTCAAATACAGACACTAGCCGAAGTAGAGCTACTTAGCTCTAAGATTCATAATAAGGTGTAGTGCATGCCACTAGTCGCTGAGAATTATGTACATATTTCCCACTTCGCGTCACTCTGCACATATCTTATTATTTTCAGATTTCCATACAAAAATATGATGATGATGATGATGATGATGATGACGATGATGATGAAGATGATGAAGATGATGATGATGATGATGATGATGATGATGATGATGATGATGATGATGATGATGATGATGATGATGATGATGATGATGATGATGATGATGATGATGATGATGATGATGATGATGATGATGATGATGATGATGATGATGATGATGATGATGATGATGATGATGATGATGATGATGATGATGATGATGATGATGATGATGATGATGATGATATATATGATCAACCAGTTGGTTCGATTGGAACAAAACTTTTATTTATTTTATTTATTTATTTATTTATTTATACCTTCTTACAGCTACTTTTACAGGAATCACCCAATACAACAGTGTAGTCATCATTTTACAAATTATTACAAATTATCCTTAATTACAATTTAACAAAATAATATAACACATAAAGTAGCCTTTGCGAATTCATTCAGAGGACATTGGAAAACGTCAACCTTGTCTTCTACCAGATTCAGCGTGTGCAATGTGCGCGTAAGAGGTGCTTTGCCCAATAAATGTGTCCTTCCTCGAGGCACCGTAAACAGGCGCGGCTGCCTACGCCTGTGTACGTACTTGTCGGGCACGCACAAACTCATGACCTCTAAAATGTTCGGGTTTACAATTTTACCTCGGAACACTCCTAGCACATACCAAGCAAGTGCCCAATCTCTTCTAATTTCTAATTTGTTGTATCCAACCATACCAACGAACAAGGTTGGATACATCAATGAAAAGAATGGATATACACCGTAGAGTTTTAAATATAGGTACCGTGTGAATTTATTTTGTATGCGCTGCATCATGAGACTATACTTACTTAGCTTCATGAGGAGCCCATATCGCGGCTGTACATGCCAACTAGCTTCTAACTAATGCATCGTACAATGCTGTCAATGCTTTTATGTTTGTGAATTTGTTATCACTCTGAAGTATGAATCCAAGAGTTCTATATGCTTTTTTACAAATATTGACAACATGCACTCTGAATCTAAAATCCGTATCGAGACATACCCCTAAATCTCTAACTAATTCCACCCGCTTCAGCACAGTATTCTCCATTTCGTAGGTGTAGGAGAGTGGTGCCTTTGCTCTGCTAAATGTTATGATGGAGCATTTGCTGAAATTAAACTGCACTTTATTTCTCCTACTCCACTCTACCACCCTATCCACGTCATTTTGCAAGCGTATACAGTCTCTCTCCTCTTGTATCGGTAGTAATAACTTTAGGTCGTCGGCATATAGCAGACACTTAGCCTCCATAACCACTTCAGGTAGGTCGTTGATCATGATTATAAATTCCAACGGCCCCAAATTACTACCGTGGCTCACTCCTGTTCTGGTGAAATATGGCTCTGATTTACACCCCGCGTACTCTACGTACTGCTGCCTGTCCTTCATGTAACTTGCGAAGAACTGGAGTGGCTTAGTAGTGCAGCCGATCGTCGCCAACTTCGCCAGCAAGATATCGTTATCAACCAAGTCAAAAGCTTTTTTGAAATCAAAGTAAGCGACGTCGATTTGCACACCAGCGTTCACGCGAGGTAGCCTAAAGGCCATAGAGTTGAGAAGGATGCTTGTGCTGCGCGCAGGTCGGAACCCATGCTGAGCATCCGAAAGTTGGGCCGATATCTGCTCTTGTATACTGCGTTGCACTGCCGATTCGAACACCTTCGCTGGCTTCGAAAGTATCGCCACGGGTCTAAATCTATTAATTTCTGACCCTGCCTGCCCTTTAGGTATCGGAATCACCCGTGTCACCTTCCTACGCCTTGGAAAGTATGACGCCGTTAAACATAAGTTATAAATAAATAAACCCTTCAACGAGTTCCATTCTGCACAACTCGTTGGTGGGTTTAGTTGGTCGGAGTGGAAGTACAGAAAATGTTTATAGTATAATTTCACAAAGTCGTATCTTGTCGTTCGTAATTTGTTTTTTTTAATATAAAATGGTGAAGTATTTCCATCTCAACCCATAGTTTTATACCACATGTATTTTATATCTGTTTAACACCGAAATATGTTGACGTCTCAACCCACTACAAACATTTTAAAATATTTTTCCCTTTCAACACAAAATATATTATGTTTCTGTTTTATACCACAGCTAAAATAAAAGATTTTGTACAGTCGGAAATACAGCTCTGGTAAGAATTTTATCATAATTTAGACCATTTTTAGATTACACATTACCTAAACTTCCAAAATGTCCAATGACCAATTTGTATATAGATTGTACTCTGCGATCACATATCACATAAAACTAAACACTTCAGTTGCCACTATAGTAAGTACTTAGCTCTAATTCAGGATGAACTATCATCGAACCCTCAGGCCTTTTGTAAACACATTTCTAACTTCTAATAAATCTAGTGTGACTCCGGATAACGAAATTATCCAGAGTCTCACCCATTTTAAAATCTGGAGACAAATCTTGTGTTAAAAATTATAGGCCCATTACAATTTTATCGTCCTTTTTCAAGCTATTCGAAAGTATTTTGCACACTAGACTTTATAAACAGTTAGCGCCTTACCTCAGCGACTCTCAACATGCTTTCAGAGAGGGTAGACCAGTTGACGCCAACCTAATGACACTTGTAAACTACATTTCTAAAAGATTGGGTGAAACTGTGCAAGTAGATGTGATATATCTTGATTTTATAAAAGCATTTGATCACGTGGATAATGATGTGCTTTTAGAAAAGTTGGCGCGTACGGGCTTTTTGACTCCCCATCATACCATACACAATCAGGAGTAAGCCAAGGCTCGTCTCTAGGACTCTTACTCTTCTCAATCATGATCGATGATGTAGCTAAATGTCTCACCAGCTCACAAATTCTGCTTTATGCAGATGATGTAAAAATATTAACAGATATTAAGTTGCCTTATGATTGTAAATTAATGCAAAGGGATATTATTGCGACAGCACCGCACGAAAGCTGACCAGTAAATCGCCGACTTCGCTCGCGCGCCGCTTTATATAACAATGGCTGCGCGAAGGACGGGCTCTATGGCTCTATCATATATGGCTCTATATATATATACTATACATGTATATATATAGAGCCAAAACGTAAGAAGACAATGAAGCTCTATGATTACCCACTTACTTGATTTCGTGTTCATATATACTGACCTAATGACTTTGACATTGTTGTTTACATAATGTTACATTTTGGACATTATTAGAAGTTGAAAGTGATTTATCGTGTTCTATAATAAAACGATTTCACTGCAAATTTTAAAGACATTGTAGATTTAATAGAGAGTGTTGATTAAAAGGTTTTAATATACTCAAAACTTTCTTTGATTTATGTTACCTACCTGCATACTTTGCCATACATTTAGTTTACTTAGGTTTTTTTGCTTCTGTCTGGGTTGAAATAAAAAATAAAAAAACCAAGTGTTAGGTATGAAACAGGAAAAAATATTATTACAATTGGCTTCTGGGTTGAAAATGTGGGTTGAAATAGAAAATACGCCAAAATGGTGTTTTATCATATAAAATAATTATACTGATTATTTTTGCTCGAATCACAAAGAAACACAAATCTTTTATTCCAATTATTCACACCCCAGTCAATAACTCTAGCTCTATTTACCTAAATAAAAACACTAAAATCTATACCTATAAAAGAGCTTCTTCTTCTTATCGTGTCACTAGTTATTTCTAACCAGTGTGGTGAAAGGATTAAAGTGCGCCTCAGAGGCTCCTTTCGTGCACTTAGGTAAGCCTTAATGTAAACTTTCCACCTTGCCGACAGGACCCGCAGGAAAGATGAATCAATACATGCTGTGTCGGTTCGGTTGCAGGTGCATAACGGCTGGCACCAAGCCGGGCTTATTTCAAGTTTTCCCTCTATTGCTAATAAAAAGAGCATAACCTGACTGACTGATTCATCATCGCCGAGCCGAAACCGTTAAAGCTAGAAAGCTGAAATTTAGAAGGTAGCTTCCTTTTACAGCAAAACCACCCACTAAGGCGGGATTTTTTGAAATTCAACCCCTGAGAGTATGAAAAGGAGTGAAAACGAATGTATGAAACTTTTTAACGCGTAGTGCCATTTGCTTCAAACTTGATATGAGTAAATAAAATGCAAAATAAATGGACACGTGTTAAGGGATTTGTTAGCGCCATATACGTATGGCCCATTCTTTTATTTTCTACCCGCATTCATTCACTTTTTTCTAACAACTGGCTTTTGGTTCCCGCACGGTGAGACTCTGCGCGTAGCCTTGGATGCCGACGGTCGAACTCGAGGATTTGTAGAAGCTCGCTTTGTCCAAGACTTCCATCATTATATTTCGGAACTATACTTTGATATTTAATGGTACTGCTATCATCTCGGAGTGATTACCGCATTCGTGAGCTATAAGGCTACTGCTGTCTAGCAGTAAGCTTCTCATCCGCACCGCGCCGCCATTGTGTTTGTGACACGTAAAATTAACGAATCTACTTCTGTCGGTAATCGACAGATATCGAAGGCCGCTATAGCTTTTACCTCATCAAGAGAGGAAGAGGAAGAAGGAAGACCAGCCCAGAAGTAGCGCTACCAGGCTTTGGACGAATCTCTAAGCCTACCTAAAGGCTTAGGATTGGACACCCACGTTTCCCGTATCGAGGTGATCGTAGCTTGTTTTGTACCGTGCGCGTGGAATTAAGGTCAGTTTTTCTTTAATCCATTTCTTCAATTCTATACGTTTTTTTTGATTCCCCAAGTGGAGTTGCTGTTAGCTATATAAATTAGCTACCGCGCCGATACAGGATTTTTCAAAATAACTCTAACAAAGAACAACCAGAATCAGGGTCACTACCTACTTATAGGTATGACCTGTTTCAACAAAGAAACGAATCATATATAGTTTTTGTCGTGCCTTCGCATTCGTATAGTACTAATTACAATATTGTGCGAGCGAGAAGAAATAACTAAAACCGCCTCTTTGGGAAGAAGATAGACTAAACATTAAAAAAAAATTGACCTGAATCTGTTTGTTTTGAATTATCTGTACCAAAAAACTGTTCAAGGAACCTCGTCTGAACTTTTGAAGACCTATGTAATGATATGCCACACTATGGGGTAGTAACACAATAAAAATCAACTCCACTTTACATGTAAGGGAGACACCACTTTCAAAGTTTTTATTCCATAACTTTCTACCTAACGTATTATCGTGAAACATTTAATGACTAATAAAACTAATTTGTCAGCGAGTTAGAGCTCTGGGAGTAATTCTGTTAATTTCCGTAAGCTGGATTTGAATTGAACCGCAGCCGAATGACTGCTTTCGACGTCATTTCGTATTCTGCTAATGAACAACGGCTCAGCTTCGCCAAAGATCGATCGAATGTTTTCCTTTGGTCATAGAGCTAACAGAATAGGTTTTTAGGCAATTATCTAACCGCATTTGGAGCCAGAATGGAAATGGATTGGAATAGAACGGTAACCGTTGTAAATTAAGATTTGAGGCCCTGATTAGAGGCGTACAGACAGAAAACACAAACAAGTATTTAGTGTTCTGTAAGACAGACAGACGGACGGACATAGTAAAATTAAAAGGGTTTATTGTTGAATTTGAAACCCAAAAAAAACCCGCAGCAGGACCAATCTTTGTATGATCTCTTAATATTTGCCTCGGGTCTGAGTGTTCTATGTATAATATGTACGTGTATAAGTATGTAATAAATCGATCATGTGATTCCCATAACAGAAGCTTTGCTTACTTTCTGGCTAGATGATGCTGTGTGAAATGACCTGCATTGTTTATTTATTTATCAGAATTACACAATCGCAACCTTGTTGCCGTCTTTGACATTGGCCCTGGTAGTTTCGCCTGACTAACTAAAACTTCTCAAAATACGAACGATTTTGTTTCGCTAGCAACATGTCTGAATTAAAATAATATTTGTCAATGCATTTTATAAAATATACCATGTAATGTGCAATCTATTAGCACATTCAGTCGCCATGTAAATTAGTGTAGCAAAAACTGAGGGAAATCAATTCAATAAAATACAACGAATTCATAATATATACAATAAATAAAAAAATATAAAATAATATACTAAAATAAAGGTTTAACCTATTTTAAAACTGTTTTTTTATTGTTACAGTAACATTAAAAAAAACAGTTTAAAATGATAAATTCATAGATTTTATTTATATTTCACGAATTTTTTGTCAGTCTGGCCATTTGTATGACAAAGTAGACTGTATCGACGATTTATATATGAGAAGCAAATATTTATAAACGGGGTAAATAATAATAAGGGGTAAGGTAAGGTAAATAGGTAGGTATTTACAAATTCAGTGCTCTAAACCAATGAGGGAAAACACCTTGAGAAACGAACAGTACTAATAAAATAATGCCTTATTATTAGGACCCACGCGTCTACGCTACGCTAGGTCTACGCTACGCTACGACGTAGACAATGGCGTAGCTATGAACTTTTGGCAAGTTCGAAGTTATGTTGCTGTTTAAGTAAAATATTTTACAGTAACAAAGTAAATTGTAAAATTAAACAAAATTTTGCTTAAAATAGTGCTTTTTTAAATATTTAATAGTAAAATCATGATAAATATTATTTCTACGTAAAAACTAACTATTATTTCTTAACGAGTAAGTACCAAATATAGGTTTCAATCGAAGATAATAAGAATTATACATTTATCTTCGATTGAAACCTACATGACTGACATGATGACATATCAGGTTGGTAGGTTGTTGATTCGATTTCATACCATTATGTCTTATGGCATTCTGTTGTGGGGGATTGCTGCTGATATTAACACCATATTTGTGTTGCAGAAGAGGGCTGTTCGTGCAATTTATAACATGGGCCCCAGAAAATCACTTAAGAATAAGTTTAAAGAAATTAATATTATGACAGTACTTGTCAGTATATATACGAAAATTTAATATATGTGCACAAAAATGTTCATTTATTCAAAAAAAATTGCGATAATCATAGTATTAACACTAGAAATAAAGATAAACTCGCTGTTCCCACTGTTAGGCTCGCTAAAGTTAATAAGTATTTTATAGGGCAATGTGTACGCTTCTATAACAAGGTCCCAAGCGACGTGTTAGATTTGTCGATTGGCAAATTTAAAAACGTAATTAAACATAAACTGTCTATGAAAGCATATTATAAAATATCTGATTATTTAGAAGACAAAAAAGCTTGGGACGAATCTGCTCCAACTCGACTCGGCATCCGTAACAAAATTGTCAAGGATCATACAAAAAAGTGTTAAGACCAGACAAGTTTCTTGCCGGATTCTTCTTGAACTGGGGTTAGGAGGAACCGGCACCTAGATTCACTAGCATGTAAGAAGACGATTCAAAGTGGTCCTTGTGATTGTATTGAATAAAGTTATTTTGAATTTTGAATTTTGAATTTTGATCCCCATACTGTACCAAAAGTCGTGTGATGAACATAGATATCCTGTTCTAAAATATAGCATGTACGAGTATTTAAAAGTATATACGTAGCGAACAGATAGATACATTTTTAGTAACGAGTCAGATACTATGCAGAGGCATGCACCTCCCTCCCGCCCGTAATGGAAAAGCAATCCAAAGTATACATAGTCCAACAGTAACAGCTGATACAAAGTAAATATTTGTCTTATCTGTTTATTATTTTGTTATGGATTTCTGCAAAGTCACGCTTGAATAAATTCTTTTTTACGGAAAAAAATAATAGTTTATAAAAACTAAACACGCTTTATATAGAACACTAAACTAAAAAAGGGAAAATAAATTTTAATAAATGTAAGTAAGAAAAAAATGTTTTATTTAAAAAAAGCGTGGGGTGCTTTTTAAGATATTATCTAAATGATAATCCTTTTTCTCATATCTGTCAATGAAACATTTATAACTATTGACACCATGCACCCCACGCTTTTTTTTAAATAAAACATTTTTTTCTTACTTTCATTTATTAAAATTTATTTTCTCTTTTTTAGTTTGGTTTTCTATATAGCGTGTTTTTTAGTTTTTTTAAAGTATTATTTATTTTCTACTTTTTAGTTTTAGGATAATCGGATATATTTTTTTTTTCGAATTATTGCAATGTCTTCGGTCTTTGACAGGTGTGCAAAATTTGAATTAAATCTGGCCGTTTAAAGTGGTTCAAAATCGCGTCCTAAGGAGTCAGTTACAAACATACAAACATACATACAAGTGAAGCTAATATAAAGCGTATAAAAAAGAGAAAGCTCTCAATTCGGTTGTTCTCAATATATAGTGCGTTACCTCAGAACTCCGTGATTTGTGAATGAATGTTTGGTTCTTAAATCAAAATAACTGGAAAAAATATGTCATCTAAGTAATTTTAAACGTTTTGAAAAATTGAGAACCGTCATTTTTATAAATCGGTTAAAAAGTGGCAATTCCGTTCAGCTATATCGTCATAATTAAATCACACATCCACACAAAATCTTTTTGTTAAACTCATGTAAGATTTACATATGAATTTGCTAGGGTTTTCATTATGTACTTACACTTCATGTTGCGGCAAGTTGAGTGTCACACTCCCCAGTACTCCATTCCCATACTTCAAGTATCCAAATACGCCGACTACGCCGTACAACACAGCGACTAACGCCATCGTACTGGTCAGCACGCCAGGACAGCCGAGGAAGTGCTGCGGCCGCGCCATTTCATTCTCCACCGGCATCACCACGTTGATGCCTTCCATCGCGAAGATTGCTGTGCTAAGAAGTATAATGGTTATAAAGTATCATAAGTATGTATATAACTAGCTACATAAAAGTAGCCTATGTCCTTCTCCAACAAAATTCATCAGCGATTTAGGCGTGAAAATGTAACAAACAGACATTGCATGTTGAACTTCCCAACTGGTCATGTAGAAGAAAAGCGAGGGAGATTGCATTCTGTGAAAAGAATATTCATGGTGTACAAATTTATAAATGTTTTAAATGTTACGTATTACTCTTTTTAATTATTATTAAGATACATTATTGATATCTCCATCGTATGTTTCTGAAATGCTATAAGAAATAACTTTGATTGATTAAGGATCAACTTATCAAAGTTGTAGTAGGTATTTACACTAATACTTAGTTGTAATACATTATTAATTAAGATAGTAGTTATTTAGTTATTAAAGTATAGTAAGAGTGCCCCTAGGTAAGTATTGCTGTGCCCTAACAGGGTTTATGTTTGAGACTAAAACAATGTATCATCATCTTACTGTAACAACATAAGTGCAATAAATATTTCTATTTCTCTACTATATTTAAGTTATAGTAAAATCTAAGAACTAGATAATACATTTACGATATACTTGGATATAATATGAGGGATACTAAAAAACAGTTTTAAATTCATTAGGTTTTTCCTTGGAATTAATAGTATCTTAAGATAGAAAAATGGGTAGGAGAGTTTAGCTAATAGCATTTTAAGAATTGTTCACGACGTATTGTTTTTTTTCAAATAACTCTCGCATCTGTCATTGTGGTGGTGTTGATAACCTCAACCAATCATTCGCAAATGTTTTAATAACTATCAAGAAATAAATGTATGTTTAATTCAAAACAATAAATAATAATGTATTCTTATTTAGCACTGTCATTAACTCTATGTTGTAATGGTATATCCTTATTATAGTGATGTACGAGGGCGGGTCAATAAGTCCGTGACTTTTTGAATTTCTGACCTCTTTACTGAAAAAGCAACACTACTCCTGTCAACAGGCATCTGTCAGTTGACTCCTGTCAAAATTTGAACTTGCTGTGTCAGTTAGTTTGTGTTTGACAGCTATCTTTATCAGACTACCCACTAATTTGAGGAAAAAATGGAAAAAAGTGAATTTCGTGTGCTTATTAAGCATTATTTTTTGCGAAAAAAAACCATTACCGAGACCAAGGCTAAGCTTGATAAATACTATGGGGACTCTGCACCATCGATTTCAATGGTAAAAAAGTGGTTTACTGAATTTCGTTGTGGCCGTACAAGCACTGAAGATGCCGAACGTCCTGGACGCCCAGTTGAGGTCTCTTCACCCGAAACAATCGAAAAAATTCACGATATGGTGTTGGCCGACCGAAGATTGAAAGTGCAAGAGATTGTGGAAGCCGTAGGTATCTCGCATGGCTCAGTGGTTTCAATTTTGAATGATCACTTGGGCATGAGAAAGCTTTCCGCAAGATGGGTGCCGCGTTTGCTCACAGTCGACCACAAACGCAATCGTGTAACAACTTCACTGGAAGGTTTGGCGTTGTTTAATCGCAATATGGAGGAGTTTTTGCGCCGTTTTGTAACCGTGGACGAAACATGGATCCATCACAACACACCAGAGACCAAACAACAGTCAAAACAGTGGGTTTCTAAGGGTGAATCGGCGCCAAAGAAGGCCAAGGTGGGTTTGTCAGCCAATAAAGTTATGGCGACTGTTTTTTGGGATGCACGCGGGATAATCCACATTGACTACCTTCAAAAGGGAAGAACAATCAATGGGGAATATTATGCCAACTTATTGGACCGATTCAATGACGATTTGAAAAAAACCCGACCTCATTTGTCCAAGAAAAAAGTTCTTTTCCACCAAGACAATGCAAGGGTGCACACATGTGCAGTTGCCATGGCAAAAATCCAGGAATTGGGCTATGAATTGCTCCCTCATCCGCCCTATTCTCCAGATTTGGCTCCGAGTGACTACTTCTTGTTCCCAAACCTGAAGAAATGGCTTGGTGGAAAAAGATTTGACTCCAATGATGAAGTCATCTCGCAAACAAAGGCCTATTTTGAGGACCTCGACAAATCCTATTTTTTGGAAGGGATAAAAAAATTGGAGAAGCGTTGGACAAAGTGTATAGAGCTCAAGGGAGACTACGTTGAAAAATAAAATTATTTATTTATCAAAAAATCTGTGTTTTATTCCAAAAGTCACGGACTTATTGACCCGCCCTCGTACCTACCTTGCATTTTAGGATAGATAACGTAAAGTAGTTTATATAATTAGATGGTTAATAATTACTCACTAATTAAAAAAACATGTGAATCATAATATTATAAAGCTATGTTCTCAATATTATAAGTTATAAAAAAAACATGTACTCTTATATAATTTCATTATTTTATATTATTAGTTATATATAATACTCCTATTGTAAACAATGTAATGAAACAATTGTATTATAAATCCACTTTCTTATTTTTATCTATTCAACTAATTTCAAACCAAACCATTTTACGAGATTTTTGTCAACCGACTTCAAAAAAGGAGGAGGTTCTCATTCGACTGTTTTTATGTTTGTTACCTCATAACTACGTCATTTATGAACCGATTTGAAAAAATCTTACTAAAAGGATTTACTTTCCGATTGGGCCCATATAAGTTTCATAAAAATCAGTTCAGGAGTTTAGTTTTTAAATAAAAAAAACTGAAAAAATATGTCAACCACTAGGATGAAACGAAATTTTGATATTTTGATTTTTTTATAAATGAAGTCGGTTGTCTTTATCACCATTTCTTTTCAATACTTTGTCCACTAGGTAGACATCTGGATACTTTGCTTTTTGCAACTCTTGTTCATAATACTCACCTAGGATTGGTTGTTTCTCATCATCTTGCAATTGATAGGATTGGTATTAATTTACTTTCAACACTTGGAATATTTCTGAACTCCAATTTCCTGTAAATCCTTTAGAGAAAATAGATTTACGTTTGCTTATCCGCACATAGCCAACACATGCATATTTCACTTTGGGTCGTACTTTGATAAAAGTAAACATTTGATAAGAGGGCGTCGGCAATCGTCTGATTCACGGTCACTGGGGCAACCTTGATTGTACATTATTATTATATGAATAGGTTAGACAATAGTGGTAATTCGGTTGGTGCATTCGTAAAATTAGGTATTGTCTAAAATATATTTTAGTTAGTCATAGCATTTGTAAAACCTATTCAGTTGGTACCATGTAACTAAATTAGGAACGCTTAATTAAATTAGATAAAATTAAATTAGGATATGTTGGTAACAGCAGAATACCAAAGTTTCATTTGACAATTCTAAACCTAATTTTAGCTAAAATTAGTTATGTTAGGTTAGGTTAGGTTTACAACCCATTTATATGAATGTATGTATTAATATTAATAATTGTTTAATACTAACTTGAGAAGAATGGAACACAATATTCATGGATGACAATTTAAGAGATATTTCACTAATCTTTCAAAACTAAACTAATTTCGCTACAAAAATCCAAATCGTTATATCCACCCTATGAGACTGTCTTAAAAACGGAAGGAATTTCTCTACCAGTGTGTGCACTGGATTGTATTAAAAAGTTTGTTGATAATATTTATTCTGATCTTAATCATATTACAGGATTTTTTTCAAAGGAAATTCTAAGTGAAAATGTAACTCTAGATCATCACGTAATGTTATCATCTACGTGTTGTCACATCTGTCAAAAATATTTCACATCAATGACGGAGAAAAAGGTTTCATCATTTTACGGGAAAAATCAGAGGTGTGGTTCATAATAGCTGTAACTTGAAATATACAAAGCCTAACTGAAAATTATTAGTATTTTCATTAGTGTGAAAATACTAAAATATAACATGTTTCATCCTGCAGTTTTACTCACATTGCAAAATATAATATATTTATATAAATTAGGTGTAATGTAAAACAAACAAACAGATTATACTAGTATTATTATGGGGAACACCACCTCGTTTTTATCCGACCGCAATGTAAACGACCAGAAACCAGAGCTCCAAGACCCGCTGCTGGGCGCATCACACTATGCACAGGTTAAACACACGTTTTTACACCTAAACTAACGTAAGGTGATCCCTCAAACACTACTCAGTACATACAAAACGGGGGTCTCATTTACTAGAATTTAGGGTGTCCGAATCTGTAGTAATCTACTGCTATTATGTAGTTTCGCCAAACTAGCTGAAATATTGTTAAATAACCAAAGTCTAAATTAGAGTAAAATTTTAAATAACAGTTTTATGTTAAAATTGACATCTTGTTCTTGACATATACCATTCCACCTCTAAAAAGCTTATTTTATTCACTGAAAACCGTGAGTGAGTAAAAATAAAAAGCACTTTTAGTCACGATTTTGGTGTTTGAATTTAGAACACACTAATATATTCTAACTCCATCTCAATGCTAAACAACCTCCTTGCACAAAAAATACTAGATACAAACTCTTCATGCAAAAAATCCTCGACTTACAAACTCCTTGATCAAGTGGATCCTCGAGATTTGATTGGTTGACAATTTCGACAAGGAGTTTAGCATTTGAATAAAAACTGTTTTGTGTTCTATGCTGCCATAGTAAATTGGCGCCAAGATTTGCGCTATTTTGAATACTGTAAGTTAAGTTGTACAAACACAAAGTTTAGTGTTAAAAAATAATCGATTAAAAATGCATTCAAGTGATAAGGAGATGTATTGTGTTAACACATGAGTTTATGAAAAGGATAACTTGCTACCCAACAAATCACGGCTGGTGTATATCCAAGCCTACGATGAGTTTTGCAAATAGAAAAATGAAAATCAAAAAATGTATGAAAATCAATACAAACCGAAAAAATCCCTGGTTTTTACCACTCAAAATGTTGAACCCTTTTTGAATGAAGCGCCAGACTTGCAAATTCTGGCAGTAAAAGTAAGTAAGCTTCAACAAATTATGTTACTTAAGTAATTAACTCAATACAAGAAGTTTAGATCTATTTAGTTGTAAACCTATTAACATTAATATTGTAACAGATTTTCTATTTTTGTGCAGGTTGCGTTGATTCTGGGCATTAGTAGAGTCTGTCGTTCAAATGAGCTTGTTAAATTGACAGTGGATGATGTGCAAATTATCTAAGACAATTAAGGGACAAGACAATTAAGGGAGACGAAAACGAAAATCGACCGAACCCTTGTAGGCCGAGATGATTACATGAAAATCGTAGAAAGTATCAAGTTTTCGTCCTCCGAATACAAACAACAATAGAATATGTTTGTTCTATTCTAAAAATAAATGCACAAGAAACCCAATTGGAATAAATAAAATGTTTCCTGTTCTTGTGTTGTGAATCAAATCAAATCATATGAAAGAAATTTATTGCGTCATATTACGCAATACGGTTTGTAATACATTTTAGAACAGCCATAATCAGCGTGGTACGCATGCAATATTTTATTAAAAGTATATTATTATTCAAATTAACTAGGTAGGTACAAATATGCTTTCAATTAAATTAAAGTAATGTAAGTCAATGTTCTTCTATAACAATGTTGAATGTCAATAATTTAAAAAATCATAGGTAGAATAATAATCCTTTTCTAATACATTTTTTTTCAGCCTTGCTTTAAAAACCACTGGGCTTTGTAACGGAACAGAAGGTAATTCCGTTACGGTTCACAATTATTATAGTATGCTTGGGTACAAACCTTATTAATATCACGTAGGCATACATGGGTCATTCTTATCAGAACAGATTTACCAGCAATTCTATCTCAGATCTTTAATTATTGAATAACATAGTGCGTAATTCATTACAACGTAAATAAACAAAGCATTTGTCATGACAGACTATACCATAGACGGATTATGGCAGATGTATGCAATTGTCAAGGTCCGTGAGTGAAAGCTAGCAAAAAGTAATGAATACTAAGATTATAGAATATGGTTTAGAAATATCTTACGACTCATAGAGTATAATAATAAATAATACTGGATTTGAATTAGTAAGATTAAATAGAATTTGATTCTATAAGATAGAATAATCTATCCTTCTAATAATATATTATTGATAGAATGATTTGGGACGGGAAGATCTCTAAGGAGGTTGAATTCGAAAGGATAAACAATTAAATAGCTATATAAACACAATATTAAAACTAGAATAGATAAATTAAAATCTATTTATGTTAACGATATAATATATAAATCATGAAATAACTACATAAAGTTGGGAATAAATTGAAATTTTAATTAATTTAGGGTTTGATTTAGTAAAGAGGTTATTTAGCTATATCACGGAGATTGGGACGTAAATTGAAATGGAATCGAAATTTCGAATGTGTTTGAAAATGGAAAGAAAAGAAAAAAAAAGATGAAAAAGAAGACGGCGGATTTTGTCATTCTGAATAGGAGGGGAGGACGCGTGAGGCTGTTGGAGCTGAACGTTTTCGGTAGATTTTCTCTCATGGTTTCCTACAATTACATGGTGTCTTGTCGTGCGTTGTTTCTGTGATAATTTTATTGTGTGAGTTATGTAATAGTTTATCCGGTCGATAAGTAATACATACACAATTAAATGTACGAAGCTTGCTTCCAGTATTCCTGATTCACACATCAGATTAGGTTAGGTAGGACATCAGGTAAACAACACAATTCGACCAGTTTGCCTAGGTTGTCGAATTACTATTATCCATACCTATTAAGTAGTATAAATCTATTTATGATTTTCGTAGGATTACGTAGTTTAACTGTAACTAAATCGGTGCGCAAACCAGTGGGGAAAACTATCATTGACTAAAAGTTACTAAACTTATAAACTCAATTATCCAATGAGATAGTAATACCAATTATTTACTAAAGATTTAGCTGAAACATTGCACAAGATAATAAATGTCTAGTTGAAAGCAATTATAAATTCTTATGAAATGGAATAATGATTTCCTACACCGTTAATTCAAATGTTCATTATTTGTACATTGTGGTACATATTTAATGGAGATCTTATGGATGAGTCCTACTATCGATTTATTAATAATCATATTAGATAAGTTCTATCAAACTCTTGAGGCGAAAGACCTTCTAGCTTGCTTGAATCTATGGAAAGACTAAAGCTGCTATCGAAGAAGAGTCAGTATGAATATTACTGTTGATATAATTTTATCTAATTCAGACTTTTACCTAGTAATAGTATAGAGAAATATGTCACAAGGCTCAGAATTAAGCTATCCAAATTTGATATTATTCATGGAATTAAAGTTAAACTATTCATATAATTTGTATATCTATCACACATTATCAATCTTCTTTACTCTACGAACCTAACAAATAAAATCACAACATATTGTATTAGATAATAATCTGTATTAGGGTCGAGTAGGGTAAAATTCTTGTGTACAACACAAGAATTTTAGTATGTATTAGGGAACTTCGCCAAGTAGATAGGAGTTAGGCAGGGCTCTTCTATGTATCCAGTTGCATTCTAAGATGCGATACTAGAAGGTTAACCAGTGGATGGATGGTATGTGAGTTGCTTGCAGACAAAAGTAGAGTAAATGCCCTTGAATGTGTTGGACCGACCTACTACATTGGACGTTTTGATAAAAGATTAAGCCCTCTGATACCCCTTTGCTGAACTATGACAGACACACTAATTACTGAAGTAACTGTTTTGTTTGTTTTCGAAATTAAAATTAGAGTTCCCTTGGGACATGAAATTGTCCATTGCGGAGGAAGGCTGTCCAGGTCACATGGAAAGAAACCTACTATCGCTAGCGAGGAGGGGCTGGTGATCAAAGCCGCAATAAAATATATCAATGTGGGACAAAAACGACATAAGCTGCTATTAGGAAGTATTAATATAGAACAAGAATGATTACTTTACTTAACTATTGAAACTACCATCTATATTATATTAACGAGAAAGTGACTATGTCTGTCTGTCTGTTACGTTTCGTGGCTGAACTGATTTTGATGGATTTTGATAAAGAGATAGATCGATTTTGGGGAATGATATAGGCTGCTGTTTGAGTAGATATCACGCGTGCGGAACTTGATATTATACAAAGTAACAATTTATGACAAGAACTAATATCGAATTAAAATATTGAAATAACTTAAGCCGTTATTATAAGGTTTCACAGTAATTCCAGATTGGATATAATACTTATTTACTTTATGCAGTTTTATAATATCACTAAAGGACAATAATTAATATAATTATTAACCTTAATATCGAGACACAGCGTGGGCAAATCAAAAATATTCTTCATTATAGAGGATGATTACTTCTAATAATAAAGTTTATAATATTTTAAATACATAACTCAACATAATTCTCTTAAAGAATCAGAATTACTATATTCGAAACACAACGTAGGATTTTAATCACAATCACTAGACGAATCGTTGGCCAAATTAATAATAGATCAAAGTATGTTTAGGGATTTAAATTATATTTTATAATACCATTTAGTTATTTGGGGTTAATTTTGGTACTTTTAATTAGTAGAAAAGAAAAAAGAAAGTTAGGTGCATCGAGGAGTAGTAGTAGGTAGAGGGGCGTTACAGCTTGAAGTATCTAATAAAAATAGTAGACACGAATAAGATACGAATATCCATAACTAACACGCTTTTGTTGAATAACGCTGTTGTATTTGAGGGTAGCCTGAGGGGGTTCTTATTATGTCGTCTGGATCCAAAGTTAATAAAAAAGTTCCATATAAATTTTTACAAAACAGATTATATACAGACAAATGTGAGATCTTGCTACTTGCCAAATGTCACGATTGACTGTGACTGTTACTGTCTGTGACTTCCGAAGCAGTTGTGTGGTCTATTTACTCTTTGGTGCACTTGTACGGAGCAAGATGGAATCCAGTGCCTGCGTGTGGAACCCGCATGAGAGCACATATGCACTCTTGCTGGAAAAGGTCCAGAATGCTTTCTTGCGGGCTCTCTCTCACAACATTTTTGCTGGGTTGTCTAGGGTACAACTCGTTGGAGGCTCGACGGGTTTGCGATCGATTCTTACAGCTTGCAAAATTTTCCGCAGCAAGATTGACGCTCTGGACTTGAGCAACGAGCTGTGTCGATTGTTTGTCCCGAACAACTATTGTCGGGGTCAGAATCATAGGCTGTTTGCCGAACCACCGGCACGCACTGTGGCTAGATCTTCGTCATCTATTTCGCGTATCCTTGCCGCGTTAAACGCGCTCCTGAATCATAGTCCTTCTCTATATAAACTATAAGTATGCGAAATGCCATACTCCTCCGTTCGCGCAATTTACGTAAAAAGGAAAACAAAGTTTTTGCTTCACGTATTTATACATAGGTATTTAATAACTGTTCTGTAACTTGACTGACGCCACAGAAATCATCTTCAACAGATGTACCAAGGCAAGATGATGATGATGATTTATATATAGATTTATATTTCAAATAATTGTTTAGACTGACTTTAATTAATGTAAGTAATTGGGTTATCCGTGTTAATTAAAGTACAATAAATAAATGATTTTAGGTCAGCGATGATTTTGAAGTACCCCTTAACTTTTGCATTACTGTCTTAATATGCGGCCTAAATGCCCGTATTTTTTGATTACGTTGACTCAGAAGTTTGATTTTTACAGCTTCAAGAGACCGTAGATGTAGTATGTAGTATGTATGTAGTGACCGTAGTATTAGATGTTAATTTCAACTATTTACCCCCACGCGTTCCTGAGATAAAGGGTCTTGACATACAGACATACAGAGAGACAGACAAACGGACCACTGTTTTTCCTTCTGAGGTACGGAACCCTAAAAATAATTAACATGGACTGGAAAACAAAACAACATCAGAGCCACAGCAAAGACAAAATAGTTCTGTATATAATGCGTATATTTTGTCATGTAAGGCTTTAAACTACTCAGGTTTATTTACTTTGAACAAACAACCTGCAAATTGCGAAGTTCGAAGTTTGGAAGTTCGTTCTGCAGAAGTTTCTGCATTTCTCATTACTAGATGCCGTTGTTGGTTGCCCGGCGTATCAATTCCATATTTTTGCAGTGGCACTTTTTGAGATAAATGTAGGTAGTCATTTACAAGAGAGCATTGGTAGTGCATAGCATTGGTAGTGGACGAAAGGTGCCTCTGAGGAGCTTTTTATCACACTCGTTTGAAATAACTAGTAACACGATATGATGAAGAAGTTAATAAGTAGGTATCACGCTACTCTCTGGCAGTGATCTGGATCAGTTGTGTGTGCTATAGATTATTTTCAGTAGTCTTTAGATAGCTCAACAGTTTCACATATATTTTGTTTTATTGTATATTATTCTGTATATTTTTTCAAATACAAATTCATGTATCATAAGTAAACTAAAATTAATAAAATTATATACATATTACAATAATTATAATTTACCTCAAAAACAGCGGCCATCTTGTCACGCTCTCCATTAGTTTCACGTCGGGGACCTCCGGCAAATCCAAGAAAGTGTAGTAGCACGTAATGAAGAATGTGACCAGGAGACAAAGATTAGCAAGGATAGAAAACGGCACCAGAAACTTGAGGTATCGTATTTGGGTGATCAGTATCAGCGGAAGAAGAAGCATCCCGCAGTAGGCTTCGACTTGGTACTTGTGGTTCGGTGCGACAGTGTCAAAGATCTATAACAAAACAAAAAAATACTACTGTACTGTTATTTATTATTATTATATTTTAATCGAACTAAAGGATATACGATAATATTATACCCACATTTACTTACGAACAAAATACTGTAGAGCCTAGGACTGTTTTGAGACTAAGCTCTCTTGCCCAGCACCTATACCTACTGTCTTTTAAAACCTGGTCAATACGTGCTAAAGCCGCGAGTGGTGTATACACCATATTTGTGTTGCAATGTACCTTAATATTATAACACTGGTCCAAGATAATCACTAAATAAATATCATGACAGTGCCTTGTCAGTATATATATAAAAATCGAATAAATGGCTACAAAAAAATCTTCAAATAATTACTTAAATACTTAATTCAAATAATTTGATTGATTTGGTATTGGAAAACCCCATTAGTGCATGACCGGGTTCAAAAATCAAATTTAGGATCGAAGGAAGTACTCTAGTGGTGCAGTAGTAAGTAGTACATGAATGTCTGAACCTGTGTGATGATCGCACTGAACATAATCCTAACTTAGGTAGCTAGAAAAACTAAGTTAAGCCACGACCACTACGCTTTTGAATTTTAGTTTAAACTTTTGTCCGCGTGGTACATATTTATACTAAAGTAGCATATATCTTATTCCTGGTCCAAATCTATAAGCTATAATACACCTTCCATGTTAGTCAAATGTAGTCAAACAATCAACACAAACTTTCACATTCGTCAATTGAAAGGTGCTAAAGTGCAAAAGTGCTAAAGCGTCATCTTGATCGAAATTAAATAAATATAATATTTAAATAATCCCGGACATTTCACACAACATCATCTAGCCCAAAAGTAAGCAGACAATGTGTTATGGGGACCAAAAATGACTGATTACTACTTATACTTTTTTTTTTTTACCTAGACCCGAGATAAATACTTGTAGATCATACAAATACTTGCCCCACGGCGTGAATCGAGCTCGCAACCTTCTGCGTCTCAGGCAGACCTCCGCCCAATGCGCCACAGAAGTCGTCACTTACAAAAGTGATATCTGAGATTTTAAATCAGTCTAAATTTACATAGCCAGAGGTTTATGCTATTCAAAATAAACCTTCATTTTTGGGGTTTGTTAGCCTTATTGCTATTCAAATCATGTTCATGGCTAACTTTAGCAGTAGGTAGTTCCGTACTCAAATGGGTAAATGCGAAAATAAAATGAGGCGCACGGTGTAGGGACTTAATATGATTATACGAGTAATCTATAATAAATATATAGGTAACATTTTTACACACAAAATCGTCACCTAGGTACTGACTTACATCTAACGATTTACATCTATGTACTGTCCAAATAATTTATTAGTATAATAGTAAAATTAAATAAATACTAAATAGTAAAATAATAGTATAATTGAAGTATTCATCTTCCTCTTCTTCCTATAATATCAACTGTCTTGATAACAATTGTCATTTGTTTTCTATATGTCATCGCGGAATAGCCGTCTAGAATTTACTTGGACTCCTCGTCGTACAAATTGAGTTGATAAATATCAAACGCAAATATGTCCTTGCTATGTGAAAAGGAGTAATTGCAGTTTTGATATTTGTCAGTGTTACCAACGGTATTTAAATAGGATTATGAATAATAAAGTGTCGTTGGCAACATTTAATTATAACGAATAATAAAATAACATAAGAAAATTATAAAAACAAGTTTGCACATATTTGTGTTTGAACTAAACCAATGGACATAATTCATTTTGAAAAAAAAATCCTAGGGGAACTTATTTGATTCTGATCTGATGTCTGACGTCATCATTGTGTAGAAACATAGGGTTGGGAATTTACGCTAAAAACATCGATAACTTGAAAAATACAAAATTATTTTTTAAGGAGTTTAATTAAACAACAATAATTCCGAGGTCATTTGAAGCTAGCGCCAACAGAAACGATCAAAATTAAAAAAACACTTAGCATTTTAGAAAATAATTTACACAAAATCAATTATTTCTGCGTCTCCAGGATCTACAACACTTTCATCATCATTATCAGCTGTTTCATGGTTGTTATTTCCTCAAGTTAACACATTTTTATAATAAATTAGCTTTTCATAGTTCTGCCATTCATTCCCATAATGTTTGCTTAGTAGATTATTTACATCAGTCAATTTTGATGATTTTACTGGAACTCCGGCCGGTATTAAAACCATTGCCATGTCGTGTAGTTTTTTTCTTCGTTTTGTCAATGATTTATCTTGATAAAGGTCGTTTCTATATGAAATTTCTCCACGAACACGAACACTATCAGGCTTTGTTTTTTTTAATATTATTCTTTTACATTTACTTATTTGGAAGTGCCAAGATTGTGTAGCTTTTAATACATCTTTGCTTGCGTTTTTCCAGTCGTAGACAGGCACTTCGGTCGCCTCTCTGTGAATTGTTGCATGTTCTTTAATTATGGTTTCTTATTAACTTGGCATTATGATGTCTTCTTTTTTCTTAATGACTCTTTCAACTAAAGTAAATACTCTGTCGGCAGGTAGAAAGGAATGATCTGTTACAGGAAATATCATTTCAATATCTTTGATGGTGATTGTCCCAAGAAGCCAATTCATAATCATGCATATAATTATGGAGTTCTTGTTCTGTCCACCACAGCCGTCTGAAACCAGCCTTATCTTGTTGACGCCAGTTAAGTCTATTGTATTTATACAATGATACAAAGCCGAGCAGATCTCATTGGAGCCTTTAGCTGCCTCGTCTTCTGCCCAAACATACGCATGGATGTTATGCGGCGTCAAGGATGTGTGTGAAGTGCCTATTACCACTGTAAAATTGTACAAATACAGTTGCCTTGAATAATATGTTGCTTGATCTGGTATTTAAGGCAGTGGAAGATTTTTTTCTCAGTCAAATGATATTATAAGCAGACCAGGGACTTCTTCTTGTAAAACTGTTAAGAGCGTAATTTGTGTATTCTGTGCTGTGTTATAAGTTCTTGCTTTCTGGCTGGTGAATTTTCAATTTTAATTTTTTCAATTAGTTGGAGGCAGACGGAACACATATCTGTCCTCGGGCTTCCAAATCCGATGTTAAAACGCGTATTTCATATTTTTCTGAAAAAGCCTTCCTTGACCCCGAATCCCGGCAAAGGCTGATCGTTATACATTACAAACATTTTTTTTATGTTAAGGTCAAGGTGTAGGTAAATATTGTCGCACTTTTATTTGTTCCCTGCAGTAGTTTGATTCTTATGGCTTGAAACTTTTTATATATTTTTCTACGGCTTCTACTTTGGCGGCAAAAGCAAATTGTTTTCTGTTACCTCCTCTTGTTTCTTTGGCTATGCTACCAGTTTCGTAATGCCTTTTAGCTATTCCGCTTATTCTAACTTGTTTTAATCGTGAGGCCGGTAGGAAAGTCTTCTTACACACAGGTACTAAATCCTTAGTACGGTGATTGGCGATATAAAACTTTACACCATAAGCCCTCGGATTTTTAGTTCCCATTCTTGGTCGATGGCGTTTAGTTTTGGTGGCAATAATGTGTTTCAGTAAGTAATTGTCTTGTTCAATTTTTCCGTCGTTTTCATAAAGTCTTTTGTGAAAATACAATATGTCTCGACTTGTAAGCGACCCACAATTCATAGATTTTTTATTATGTATGCACTGTGGCTTTTTAGGCAACCCTGTCGCTGAGTACCTAAAATACAAAAATTATGTATGATAACTCAATCTCGAAATTTAAAAAAAATGAAATTGATTGTCTCTTAGCTTCCTTTTCACGCCTAAACGGCTGAAATGGCAAGGATGTAGATCCTGGTAAAGGATCTCTACGCTACTTTTTATCCCAGAAACACGCGTGCGAAGCCACGCGCAGGCGTAAGTTTAATAATAAAAACAAACAATAAAGAAACAACGCAGAAATTGAATAATGCGCCAAAAGATGGGGTATTCTCAAATATAGTTTTATTGTATAGGAGGTAACACCCTTTTGGCCAAAGAATAGTAATAGTACCTAATTACCAATAAACTACCTTTGTTCATTTCAAATAATTGAACAATGTCGATAAACAACTATCGTGGGCCAAAATATCATATTAAATGAGGGGACATCCCTACGGTCATAGAAGTACGTCTAGATCTGCATGCAATCACTGTAGGAAGAAAGTTTACCTACAATTTCCGCTTCTTTTCCGCTTTTTTTTGTATTGTTTTAACATTAGTCCTTTTCCTTGCTTTATGAGGTTCAACTATTTTTATATTGGAGTCCATTATCTTGGTTAAAATTAATTATTTTTAATTAAAAACAATTGAATGACACCAACCTTGATAGTGTACCTTGACAGTAAACAAAAACAATGGCCGCCATAATGGCCGATTTGTTGGTTTGATTGGTTCGTTTGGACGTATTTGATTTTGATAAAAATGTATAATAGGACTTGTTAGCTTTTGAAACAAATTAGACTTTTTGATGCTTATTTTCATACCATAATTGTGGACATATTAGGTAATGGATAAAATCACGATAAACATAAATTTGTCACCTTTAATTTGGTGTAAAAAAATCTATTTTGACCGGAAGTGGACATATTAGCGTTTGATATTTATATCACAAAAAAAAAACACTAATTCAATTACACAATTTATTGATTAAATTACCGCTAAAATGATCAAATAAAATATAATATAACACGAGAAAACCTAATTAATTTATGTTACTTCGTGAAATGTAATGAAATGTCCTACCTTTTGAAGTACATAAGTATTGTGTGTAAAATAGCGTTTCTTATTCGCACGTTACCGGGATGGCACCGTGAAAACCTATACAGGGTTAAGTTACGTGTACAACGATGATATTATTGAACAGACATATATCCTGTTTCGTGTTTACAGATGTTGCTTCGCTACTGTAGCGATCACGTAAAGTTTGTGTTTTTAGGGTTCCGTACCTCGAAAGGAAAAAACGGAACCCTTATAGGATCACTTTGTTGTCCGTCTGTCTGTCAAGACCCTTTTTCTCAGGAACGCGTGGAAGTATCAAGCTGAAATTTATATCGAATACTCAGGGTCTACTGTCCTTTAAAGCTGTAAAAAAAAAAACTTCTAAGCCAACGCAATCAAAAGGTACAGCCCCAAATTTCCTATAATTTTCAACACTCGCAAAGGAATCACCTACCTACAGGGTACTTCCCGTGAACTCAGAATCTTGAAATTTGGTACGAAGCAACGTCTTATAGCACAAATAAAGGGAAAATTGCGAAATCCGTAATTTCTTAGTTACATCATATAATAAAATATTTTTATTAATTTAAAACTTACTACCCCTTTCCTCATGAACGCGTAGAGGTATTAAATTGAAATTAATATCAAATACTCAGGTATATAATACCTTTACGCTGTAAATAAAACTTCCATGTCAACGCAATCAAAAGAAACGTCTTATAGCACAGATAAAGTAAAAATTGCGAAAACCGTAAATTTTTTTATGGATTTCATTTTGCAATAAAAATACCGTAACTATGACTCAATTTTCGTGATGAGTGAACTTTTAATTACGGAACCCTCGGTGCGCGAGTCCGACTCGCACTTGGTCGCTTTTTTTCTTAATTTATCATTTAGATTCTTTGAAATTACCGAAATTTCAACTTCAGTTATTCGATTTTATTTATTACTAGATGAACCAGAGAACTTGGTACCATCTAAAGTTTATTTTGTAGTCAATTTGAAAGAAAGGAAAGAAGAGGAAATTCCTGTACCAAATTATTAAATGAAAATAAGTTTTTTTTAATGTTTTCTCAAATCAAATCGGCACACCAATGAAACAAAAATTTAAAGTGTTTGTCATCATTATTACAGAGGCAACATGGGCTTGCAACCTGTCCCATACATAAATACATAGGTAGGTATGTACATACAACATTCAAATTTAATGTACATTAAATTTGAATGTTGTTTGTTTTAGGTTTGTTTGGACTTAGGTGCCTTTCATTATTATTTTTTGTGTCTGCATCAGTTATGACCATGTTTCATCGTTTTTGTTTGTTTAGTCGTGCATGATTATGCGAAGTACCCCATAAGTACCCCAGAGATACCTACCTATTATTGAAATAAGTGCTGTGATTTAGCTGGAATGTACATATGTAATTTTTCTAGGTAAATATAATGTTTAAACTTGACTAAGTATAGAAACAAGTAATAAAAATATATTATATATAGTAAAAATATATTCATGTCGGTCAAATATTTTTTCGAATAATTTAGATAATTATCTTGAGATTTAACAAAAAATAAATCAGTTAGTAATAAATATTTGATAATCATAAAATCGACATATTTTATCCTTGATTCCTCTGTTAGCTACCAATAAAGAGAGTTTCGTACAGGACATTTTTGGGCGTCTCATCAAAATGAAGCTATTTACGGAAAATTAGCTTGATAGCAATCAAAAGCAAAAATGGACCATGGATCCTGGACTATAAGTATTTTATTTCGACCAAGTAATAATATTACGGCTAAGGCTCTTTCAAAAGTTCCTAGTAAGTAGGTACTTAATCCGTTTGCGGATGGGATCTCTCCTCTTATATTTACTTTAAGAGTTTAGAGTTCTGATTAGATTGATAAGTTTTGATTTACAGTACGATTTACAGCCCTTACAGTTTAAAACATGCTTGTTTTAACTTTTGAGAAAGTTTTGGAGAAATTAAGATTGTACGCCTCAAAATTAAGATACATAATTAAATTGTCACTATAGTGATAGTAGGTATAAATAATGTCGGATTTCACTCATTACCTGGCCCCAAAGTAAGCAGATCTTGTGTTATGGCGTTCATGACTGATATAGTACTTATATATATATATATATTTTATTAGGAAGAAGCTGCCATTTTGCATAGCAACCCTGCCAATCGACTATAAATACGAACCGCGCGCCTGCAACGGACCCACTTTTGCTTGAAACTTCGTAGTGTCAACACCTACCACTTACCTACATAGTGTTATTTTGATCGTTTTGCTGTTATAATGTTTATTTTGGATAAGAGTCTATTTTAGTTCATTTCGATTAGTTTTGTTTTGCTGTAAAATTAATTTCTTTAGTTCGTTTGTTATTTGTTTATGTTTATTTAGCTGAAACAGCTAATATCAGAAGTGGGATTGGCCCAATGCCATTCATCTCTTTTGACAAAGCTTAAAGTATTTTTGTCGAGGTAATTTCTGGTTACAACGATAGCTGAAAGTTCTATCGCTTGAAATAGAGGTAGAACCAGAGGTAACCCGACAAATCAAGCTAACAAGCTTCAAGCAACGCTTGGGGCTATTCTGGCGCGCCCTAATATATATAATATTATATTATAAATAAATTAATGTTGGTAGACAATGCACACAACACCATGTAGCCCCAATCTTAGCATAGCTAGAATAATGGTGACCAGATGACTGACAGATTACTTATATAATTTTAAATACATACATAGATATATTATAATACCCAGACACAGAACAAACACCTGCTTACTGATTAAGATACCAGGTACCATCGGCATACTAATTAGGTAGCTACCTACTTACTCGGAACTCTTCAAAGCATTTGATCTAAGCTTGTTTTCTTCATTAGGTGGATACAGACCGTGGACGTGGTAACTAAATTAATTTTAAAAACTAAATTAATTCCTAAACTTTTAGGAATTACTAATAAAAACATTTTGTTTCTATAGTCAAGCATACCTAAACATTTTGTAATGATTACCTTGGGAACAGGTATAATTTAACTTTGTAACAAGTTTTTAACCGTTTGAATTTTTGTTGTTATTTATTTTTATTTGTGTGTCTTGCTTTGTTATTGTTTTACCTTTGACGACCTCTGTGGCACAGTGGGCTAAGATCCGGCTGCGACGCAGAAGGTTGCGGGTTCAATTCCCTCCGTGGGACAAATGTTTGTATTATCTGCAAGTATTTGTCTCGGGTCTGGGTGTTTCTATGTATGATAAGTATGTATTTACAAAAAAAAAAAACAGTATATAAGTAGTATATTAGTTATGTGGTCACCCATAACACAAGCTCTGCTTATTTTGGGGCCAGATGATGCTGTGTGAAATGTCCGGGGTTATTTATTTATTTATTATTTATTTACCTGTTTTTGTTACTATAGTATCTGTGAAAACCATGTATTTTTGCCTCAGGTCTCTCGTGATTCAGGGGCTTGTGGTCAAAGAAAACAATCTTTTGTTCTCCGCCTCGTAACTATTGCGGGGTCCACCAGTAACTCTTATTAGCTTTGTTTTTTTTTTTCTTCGTAAATTAATTAATATGTATTATGTAGTTATACATTTTGATAAACACGGGCTTTACTCACGTATTATTTTGTCGATGGAGGCACCGTCACTGTTTCGATTCATCTAGAGAATCTTCATCAGGGTGAGTTTGATCCGCGGTCCGCTCGTTGCCGCTCGAGTTCAAGCTTCGCACTCCAGTGCAAACAGTTTCAGTGCGAACCGTGAACTCGAGCGGCAACGAGCGACTGCGGATCAAACTCACCCTGATGAAGATTCTCTAGATGAATCGAAACAGTGACGATAAGTCACCGTCAGTGAAAATAATACGTGAGTAAAGCCCGTTTTTATTAAAAAGTATAACTACATAATACATATTAATTAATTTTTACTGGACGACCGACAACGTGACATTTACGAGTATACTAAGAGCAAGGAGTATTCACACTTTGAGTGAATGTGTATGCGTGATGCGTACGAGTATATACACAGAAGAACACGGTTTAGTTTAGTTTAGTCGCTTTGTTTAGATATTCTTGTTTGCAGTTTGGTTGTTTGAATCCTTCTTTATAAGTATACACCGGAGTGTGACCAAGTCGCAAAAAACATCTGCGTATTTAAAACACTAGTAGGATACTCACATCTTTGAGTGACGACGCAATAAACAAGACGTATACGCTGGTCCCGCCAAGACAGACACCCGCCATTGCCGCGTCCACGAAGTACCTGTTAAAAGTTAGATATAATTACGTTTTAAAAACTAAAAAGAAACAGACTTCATTGAATGAAATTTGAGCTTATAGTACATTTTTAGTGGAAAGTAGATGTATTTTGTATATTGAGACTCCAATGAGACAGCGAAGTATGAAAGTACATGAAAACATCATCGATGTATACAATTTTTAGATTTTCGATTATTTTTCAGCTCGACCGATTTTGATAAAATTTATATGGGACCACTTGTGAAGTATCGCTTAGTAATAACCCTTTCAAACAAAAAAAGAATTTTCCAAATCGGTTCAGCCGTTTTTGAGTAATCGGTGAACAAACATAAAAAAAAAGATTCCGACGAATTGAGAACCTCCTCCTTTTTGATAAAGTCGGTTAAAAAACATTAATCACTTAACAGTCACATATAGCGTAGGAGCATGGGTTTTTACAGTTCCAAAGTCCACAATAAACCTTGCTCATGCAGACTATTCGTTTAATCTTGATTAAATTTTGTACTGTACCTATTAGATAACAAAATAACAAAACTAATTTTAGTGATGCCTCCCCCACGTGTATAGTGGGGTTGAATCTTTAAATGATATTTGGAGTTTTCTTAAACAGCTCTTCGATCTTCGTTTGATAATATTAAGCTTATAAGTAGTAATTTATGATAAAGATCAGTGTCCCACCTCCAGAATCACAGACAATAAGGCTTTGCTAGATTTTGAGTAAAAGTCTGATTTACACATATAAAAAAAAAAAACATATATTTTTGCTATGCTAATTCGATGGTGTTATATTTGTTGTTGATTTCGAAAGCCTTCACTGCGCTTGGCTAATTTATTTAAGCTGTGTAGGTACACCCACTATGCCGTGGTAATTTCATGAAGATTTGTTCGGTATCATAATCCACAGAATAATTGTATTATTCTTGGTACTATCATTGATTTGTAAAAATACAGGATGCAAACTCGTGAAACTGGTTAGTATTAAGCGTTATTGACATAACCTTGCAATACCAGGTATCACACACACGTTGCCGGCCATAGACATACGTTCTTTTGTCTGTTTGCCCAGTAATTACCCTTGCTCCAACCCCCTCCGAACGTAAACACAGTAATGCTGCTTGGAGGTGGAATATCTGGTACTGTAGTGGTACCAACCAGACGCACACTTGCTGTAGAGTTTTAGGTAAAATTCCTGTTTTAGTAAGTTGGTGTATGCTTTAGTAACCTGATGTTTTTGGAAAATCGCTTTAATCTCTTCGGACCAACTTGGAAAACTTTCTCGCAGGTGTCGGTGTAGCTTAGCAGTGGCACACGGCACTCTTTGCAAACTTCCCTCGATGTAGAAACCTAGAAACAAGTTTTAGTTTACATAAGTACCTGCCATACTTAGATTTATTAATATTAATAATAATACTTATTCAGATAACTAAGATCCATTGCACATACAATCAAAATAAGAGTTAAAATAAAATAAAATCCTTGATCAACACAGTAATATAAATTAAATTAAATGTCAAAAACTATTCCTACTAACCTAAATAACACCTTAATTAATATAATAGATTTGCCGAGCGAAAGGGTTAATAAGGGCTGATACCCAAAAACTTTGCAAAACCATTTTTTTTTTTTTTTTTTTTTTTTTTTTTTTTTTTTTTTTTTTTTTTTTTTTTTTATACTAAGGAGCGACTTATGTAACTATGGGCTTACTTATGTAACTATGTAACTATGGGCGAGTCCGACTCGCACTTGGTCGCTTTATTATGAGCATCAAATACGGCAAAATGAGTGACACTGTCAAACGCCTTTGCGTAGTCCACAAATGCGAGGTATAGTGGTATGTTGTTTTCGTTGGACTTTTCTATAAGCTGATTGAGTGCTTGTAGGTGGTCCGTCGCGGAGAGTCCTTGACGGAAGCCAGCCTGTTCAGCTGGTTGTTCTAGGTCCAGTTGGCCAGAAATGCGGTGTTCGATGACTTTAATGAAGGCTTTATATAATTGTGATACAAGGCTAATTGGTCGGTAATTATTTATATCAGTTTTGTCTCTTTTTTTATGTAGTCAAATTATGTTAGAGTGGCAGAAAAAATCTAGAAAGTGTGTTTTAAGTAAGGTGTTGAAAAAATTTGTTATGTGAGGTAAAAGCGCGTATTCTGCTACTTTGAGGGATTCGGCGTTTATTCCGTCCTCACCAGGTGATCGGTTGTATTTCATTTGTGTGAGAACCTTATGGACCTCGATGCCTGTTATTGGAGTGTCTGGGCATGAGTACGGGGTTTCGATAGAAGGTGGCTTTTGCTGGTCAGAGTACAGTGATTTCTGTAAAGTCTGTTCAGATGTCTAAGACTTTTTCCCTGTTTTGGTGTTTTTGTCTCGTTTCATCCCGTAGGCTCGTTATCCATGTTTTGCCAACTGAAGTTCCCTGTTTAACGATTCTTTGAGATTGGTTCCGTTCTAGAGCTATTTGAAATAATTTTGTAGTATATTTTGACGACCTCTGTGGCGCAGTTGGCTAAGACCCGGCTGAGATGTAGAAGGTTGCGGGTTCGATTCCCGCCGCGGGACAAATGTTTGTACGATCTGCAAGTATTTGTCTCGGGTCTGGCTGTTTCTATGTATAATATGTTTGTATTGACAAAAACAAAAATATATAAGTAGTATATCAGTCATGTGGTACCCATAACACAAGCTCTGCTTACTTTGGGGCCAGATGATGTTCTGTGAAATGTCTGGGATTATTTATTTATTTATTTATTTTCTTATCTCGCCTAACGCTTTTTTAAATTTGTTTATCTCTAATTCTATATTCTAAAGTGTTTATATTATAATACTTTGTTCCATTCTGTTAAACTCTTATTGCGCGTCTTCAGTATCCATTGGTAAAAGGGCAAAATTATTTTTAAATTATCAAAGTTTCTTTAGATAGCCGTTTTATGTTACGTTTGATCATGTTGTATCGTTGAATTTTAAAGTTGAATTTAACTGTTGCTCTAATGGGTCTGATCCGAATTTAGTTTTATTTATCGGACATTCGTTATGATAGTTTGACTGGAGGAGAGAAAATAATCTTTTGTAACGCGCGCCCGGAGAATTCCACGTCGTAATTGGTCATATAAATCTTCTACTTCATCATCAGGATGGAAGTTGGAGCGTAGACGTGGAGCGTACTGAGTCTTCAGATTCCGCATTGTCTGCGTTCTCATTACAACACAGTTATAGTATCCACGCTGACATAATAAAACACGACGCTCACACCTACCAACAATGATATAATAAATAAATAAATGATATAATGATACAGCTGCTAATAATGTAACAATGTCGCGTACCTACTACATACCTACTTAATTTCAACCGCTTCAAGGCTTGTGGACCCTACGATTATTTGAAAGAACCTTTGGATCATGAAGTTCAATTCAGTGAATAGGTCCTGAATCCACCAGGTGCTCGCTCCGCTATCACTGATTTCTGAACTTGGCGGGTTTTAACTGCATGCTTACGTTTGGCTATTGTACGCTTCGTTTGCTCTCTGACTAAAATTCTATTTACGCATGAAATGGAAGAAAAGTAAAGTCAGATGGTTACTTAGCACACTCTGTATACAGGAAGCCGACGAATACTGATAGGTATCTGGTATCACACCATCATCCACGCAACTTGCAGTCACACACCTACTGCGTGCGTGTCGCGTTTCACCATCAATGCGTGGATACTGTGTTAGTGTGGTGTGTCGTAATGTGAACGCGGAC
Source organism: Lampropteryx suffumata (assembly GCA_948098915.1). Taxonomy (NCBI): domain Eukaryota; kingdom Metazoa; phylum Arthropoda; class Insecta; order Lepidoptera; family Geometridae; genus Lampropteryx; species Lampropteryx suffumata. The sequence continues at coordinate 2,327,977 of OX402551.1, forward strand.
ATTTCGGAATCTGAAGACCAAGTGAGATTACGCAAAAGGGTGAGGAGATGAGCTGAGAAGATTGTGATAGGACAGAGGCACATATAAGATAATGTTACACAGAGAAGGAATGTGCTTACCAAGATCTCCACACAGTGTGTAGCGATGACAGCTACCAGCAGCGTCCCTAAGCCTCCAGGTATCAAACCTGCGTTTCTGAAAGCAGCGGGCATTGCCAGCAGGCCTGATCCTAGCGAGGACTTGAGGAGGTGAAAAAACGCACCGATTGTTCTGTAACGCCACATAAAGAATATTTAGTTAACCAAAGTAGACATGTTTGATTTGAGTGTCATATTCTAGATCGCTAGACTGCTCAATAGCTTAATTTTTTGGCGTGCGGACGAATTAAATAAACAGCACAGCGCCATCTAGTATGAGTTATACCGAGTTATATCGAGTAGATACACTACAAAGTATCGAGTAGATACACTACAAAGTACGCGTATCTACTAATGGATAAGAACGAACGAGATGGCTATATCTCTCTCTTACAAGCGAACATACTAGCGCGCTCCGGTTCGTTTTACGCGACGCACTCGCCGCTCATATAAAAGCGGCGGTAATGTGTGAATACAGTCAGTCTATTCTCGGCTTAACAATTAGTGATACAAGTGCGAAAGCTTGAAAATGTCATCAGTTCGGTTGTAGGTGTGACTTTTATTGTGTTCTATTAGGAAGTGTACTAGTAGAATCAGTGGATTAAATTCTGTGTGTGGTAGCTTTGAAATGTAATTAAATTAATGTAAATTAAATTAATAAATAATAGTTTAAAAAACTAAAAAACACGCTTTATATAGAAAACCAAACTAATAAATAGAAAATAAATTTTAATAATAGTAAGTAAGAAAAAAATGTTTTATTTAAAAAAAAGCGTGGGGTGCATGGTGACAATAGTTATAAATATTTCATTGACAGATATGAGAAGTAGGATTATCATTTCGATAATACCTTAATAAGCACCCCACGCTATTTTTTATTTAAATAATTTTTTTCTTACTTAAATTTATTAACTCTTCAACCCCGAAAAAATTTTTGTTCAAAATTTTGGCAGCACTAGGCACTAGAGTCTAGACTAGACTAGACTAAACTAAAGTGGCGGTAAAAATACTGCATTGTACAAAATATGTAATAACTCTACAACCAAACCATATTTTATCATTCTGTAAAAAACAATGTACTAATAGATATATTACCTATCATCTATCAGGCATAAAAATAACGTGTTTAGTCAAATACTATAGTTTATAATAAATAGTTTAGTAATATTTTTTAGTTTGGTTTTCTATATAAAGCGTGTTTTTTAGTTTTTTTTAAACTTTTATTTATTTTCTACTTTTTGGTTTTAGGATAATTGGATATTTTAATGTTATATTTTTTTTTTTTTTCGAATTATTGCATTGTCATGGGTCTTCAAAATTTGAATGAAATCTGGCCTTTTAAAATGGGTCAAAATCGCGTCCTATGGAGTCTGTTACAAACATATAAACATACAAACATACAAACATACAAACATACAAACATACACACATACAAACATACAAACATACAAACATACAAACATACAAACATACAAACATACAAACATACAAACATACAAACATACAAACATACAAACATACAAACATACAAACATACAAACATACAAACATACAAACATACAAACATACAAACATACAAACATACAAACATACAAACATACAAACATACAAACATACAAACATACAAACATACAAACATACAAACATACAAACATACAAACATACAAACATACAAACATACAAACATACAAACATACAAACATACAAACATACAAACATACAAACATACAAACATACAAACATACAAACATACACACATACAAACATACAAACATACAAACATACAAACATACAAACATACAAACATACAAACATACAAACATACAAACATACAAACATACAAACATACAAACATACAAACATACAAACATACAAACATACAAACATACAAACATACAAACATACAAACATACCAACATACAAACATACATACAAGTTAAGCTAATATAAAGCGTATAAAAATGAAATTAGACATATTTTTGATTTGGTAAGACCGAGTGGTTTAATTAATTTTTCAGTACCCGGCTCGTATATAGTTTACTAAAACGCGTGGTACAATTCATTTTCAAAATAAACTTATTTATCAAAATGAACATAATATTCATGTTTGTTTTACCACAAGTAATACAAGCTGCATTACAAGCTGCATAGATAACCACAAGATATGTTACTGAAGGCTGATTATGAGTGTTTGACAATTGCACAATCGAGGTGAGTCGCTCAAAAACAGCTGTTCTTTGGTTTTTAGGGTTCCGAACCCTACAAACCCTTATATTTTCGCCATTCCGTCAGTCTGTCTGTCCGCCCCTAATAATTTAATAATACTAATTCATTTATTTCCTCTTTTCACATGTTGCATGTACTTAGATATGTCATAACAATATTTGGGATCTTATACAGAAAGTGTTTCACAGAATATAAATTTATCGGCCAAAGCCTCGTCAACCTTATAGTAACTCTTATGTAATAATAGCCTATTTATAATATTGAAAAATTCAGGGTCAGATTTAGATTTAATACCAGTAGGTATTATATAATTTAATGGACACACACATAAAACTCTTTAATGTTTTTGTCAGTCTAATCTTAGGAGTCAGAAACGTAATCTTAGAACATTTCTTTTATTCCTCGTGTTATACATATGTGTACAAAACTTCATGTTGGTGATATTTTCTCTAATATAAACAATATTTTAATAAATAAATTCACCAATCATAGTCATAATGTTCAATTCTTTGAATTTATCTCTACAAGAGTCTATATTTGAGCCCTAAAATATATCGAACACAGCGTTTTCGCATTATAAATATCCTATTTGATTCTGCAGCAGTTCCCCAGAATATAACTCTGTAACTCATCAACGAATGAAAATATGCATAGTATACATCCTTAGCAGCCTTAGGCCCCCCCAGTTCTTTTATTTTTTTAACTGCATATGTAGCAGAACTTAGTTTTTTTGACAACTCATCAAAATGTACTGCCCAAGTTAGCTTTGAGTCCAGCCATACTCCTAAGAACTTCTTGCGGTCTGTTCTTGGTAAGTATAATTCATGAAGCACACTGTCAATATTATTAGAGTGAGTTGAAGGATTAGTTGCCCCTAGACAAAATTGAACAACATGAGTTTTGTCAACATTTAACAGTAGATTGTTTACCGAAAACCATTCTTTCAGACTAATAATCACATCTTTTAGCATATATCTTAAATTTTCGTTACTTTTTTTTTGACTATTATACTAGTGTCGTCAGTAAATAAAACTAAATCAAAATTGCTGTCCTTACAAACTATAGAAATATCATTCACATACAATATAAATAATAAAGGTCCTAATATGGAACCTTGGGGTACGCCTACTGTGATTTTACTATTATTTGATCTAAAGACGTTTAGTTCTGTAACTTGAGTTCTGTTAGATAAATAAGATTTCAAGATATTTAATTCATAATAATTTCTAATACTCTTATTATACTCTTGTCTGCAGACAAACGGAGGACACGTGTTTGCTTGCTCCGCATCGATTCTACGTCAAAGAGAGGTTGACCAAGTCAAACCGGCAGTTATTCCGGCAAGCACGAGAAGTCGGAAATCAATTAATTTTCCCCACGCTTTTTTTTAAATAAAACATTTTTTTCTTACTTACTTTTATTAAAATTTATGTTCTATTTTTTAGTTTGGTTGTCTATATAAAGCGTGTTTTTTAGATTTTTTTAACTAATATTTATTATTTTGTTGTGAGTGCTCATGTACAACACTGAAAACTATACCTACTAAAACAATACGCACTATGATAGTATTGCTCCTGCAAAGATATTTTACACTTCGTAAAAATAGATTTGGATTATTTATCACTACATCGTATAAAACAAAGTCGCTTCCCGCTGTCTATCTGTACCTATGTATGCTTAGATCTTTAAAACTACGAAACAGATTTTGATGCGGTTTTTTTAATAGATATAGTGATTCAAGTGGAAGGTTAATATGTATAATACATGCATAATATAGTAGAGAAACACTGATAATTTTATTTTCAACACACTTGCTCATAAAGTGGCTCTATGGTCACCGCAATTAGGCACACAATGACACCCATAATCAAACTGTGACTTTTTAATTGCTATAACTCACTAGTGCGTTATAGTTTTTTTTTTTTAATTTTATTGGTTGAGGTGCTTTGTTCTTAAAAAAGTTTTTATTCAAAAAAAGATGGTGTTTAATAGAACAAATAAATTAATGTTCCTATTGCTTGCTCATTTCATGCAACTTCTTATTTAAATAGATAATTTTTACTTTGCTATGCTATGCGCTATGCGCGAAAAATATAAAAAAAACCTCATCCCTTTAGTCTGAGGCTGATCGCAATGCGCGCGCATAGGAAAACTGATTAATTTTTCCCGCCATAGCGAATCATTTTTCACAACTCGTTTTCACTGTTGAAACAAAACTTTTTATCTACTAAATAAAATTAGTTTTTATTGTTATTTTATTCACAAGTGTCTTGAAAAACGTCGTATGATACACGTGTGTATTGATGATTACCGTCCTCGGCTCTCTTAAGACCCTCACCTAACGGCTCGGGTCTCAACGGCGCCTCAGCGGTTATCACCAACATTACACACTAGTACCATAATGTACTATTTTACATTAGACATTCTGTAGTATAATTATTTAGTATCAGCATTGCAACCGTGCGAAGCCGGGGCGGTTCGCTAGTAACAAATATTGTTGCGTTTTGATTATAACTCAAGCTGTTTTTCTTGTTTTTTATTGTGATAGTGTGGTGACGGCTATTTAAAATATGTTTTTCTATGAGTACCTATTGTTGTTCGTATTATATCCCGTGAATTATTTCCAATTAACTTGGGCGGTGTTGTGAGTGCTGTGGTTAGAAAACGAGCGGAAATATCATAATATCATTAATATCAAGTCATAACATGTCACCTGCACTGAGACTACACACTAATTTAATTTTTTAACCAACTTTATCAAAAAGGAGGAAGTTCTCAATTCGTCGGAATCTCTTTTTTTTTCGAGCTGAAAAATCAACGAAAATCTAAATTGTATACATCGATGATGTTTTCATGTACTTCGATACCTCGCTGTCTCATTGGAGCGGTGCGTTTATTTGCCCTACCCATATAATATATATATATACAAAATACAGCTACTTTCCACTAAAAATGTATTATAGGCCCAAATTTCATTCAATGAAGTCGGTTTCTTTTTAGTTATTAAAACGTAATTATAGCCAATTCTCATTTTCAGCTTCGAGATGACAATAGAGCGAGATGAAATACCTGTGTGTCTGTGTCCGTGTGAACCAAACCAATGTGTGTTTGCATATTTAACAAAGTAACTACTGAAGCAAGTTGATAGCGTACCCTACCGGCAATCCTTTTACAATGCAAATTAAATGTTTGGGAAAACCCTTTTTTTGTATTTCCATTAATATAAAATTAAAACGTGTTTTAATTTTATATAAGGCCTTAGCCTTATACCTAATACATTTTTAGTAGCAAGTAGATGTATTTTGTATAATATATAATATGGGTAGGCAAAATAAAAGCACTGCTCCAAAGAGACAGCGAGGTATCGAAACAAACGAAAGTATCATCGATATATACAATTTTTTGGTTTTTGTTGATTTTTCAGCTCGACCGATTTCGATAAAATTTAATATCATTTAATCCTATAATAAAATGTAATCCCATACCCTTTCAATAAAAAAAAGAGTTTTTCAAATCGGTTCAGGCGTTTTCGAGTAATCAGTGAACTTACATAAAAAAAAAGATTCTGACGAATTGAACCGCTCCTCCTTTTTGATGAAGTCGGTTAAAAAAATATGCATTAACCTTTTTGTCTGGCTGAATTTCCTTCCTTTTCGTTTTGTTGTCTTTATTTAGGTATGTGATTGCAAAATTACGAAATGTCATTTCTATCTTTACTGACTTAGGAAACCTTCACCTGTGCTTCATACGCTCTTGGCAAATCAATTTGTATGAAAACTCTATCACACCTAAGATATATACTTTTTTAATATAAGTCCTACCTACCTTGCTATACTTCGTTGCTACCATCTTTATTACATGTTGGTATCGCCAATATTGGACTGATAATAAACAAGTATCACTGTTTGAATGTATTGGCTGTCTACTGTTATCTGTAAAAATCTAAGTACCCCAGATAAATACTTACGATGTAGGGTGCTCGACGTTCCTATGTGCAAATGGCTCGTACCGATCATCCTTGTCTAACGCATCGGGTGTGAGGGTGACAGTGGATTGTGTGGTAGAATTTATATTTTCCACACTGTTCTTTGAGGTTCTGAAACCAAATTGTTATCGACGCCATTGTAATTTTATAGCGTTTCGTACTACCAAATCTCGGCATCCCAATATATAGACACATGAATTAATAGATAGATAAACGCTTTATTAAACACAAAGAGAACACAGAAATGTTATTAACAATAAAGTTGTACAATGGCCGGCTTTATCACTAAACGATAAGACAGATGTCTCTTCCAGACAACCTATAGATGGAGAGAACAAATATTAAACAAAACCTAATTCCGTGTTATCTCAATAGTGCATTACGCATTTATTCACGGCAAATGTTTTTGCACTATTTTGTGCGTTATTTTGCACACATAGAATCGGACGCCGGCGCACGCATGGGCGCAAAACGCGCGTTGAAATTTCCAATCTTCAGAATAACGTGGATAAAACTGAGCGGATTCATTCTCTAGTGAAGTGTGTGGGAGGCACTGGTCTTCTAGTGGTAGTGACCTCGCTTTCCGTTCCTAAGGTCGTAAGTTTGAATCCGGTCGTGCACCATTTGATTTTTTTATTCTAAGCATGCAAGTGCAGTGCTTACAACTCTTAAACTCTTAAACGGTAAAGGAACCCATCGTGAGGAAACCGGCATGTGGTAAATTCTAAAAAGTTCAAAAATATGTTCCATGAAAAAACCGTCTGAGACGCGCTTTATGCTTTTCACCACACTGCTAAAGAACAAGTGACATGATAAGAATATATTTACTTATTAATATATGCATGTTTCATTTGACCAGTTCCTCTGCATACCTATATTTCGAACCGGAGCACAACTAGGCAAACACTTTGATTGGCTCTTAGATCACATATTATCGAATATCTAATGGCTTTGCACACAGGCTTGACTGTGCAAACTAGGTAAGTTCATTTTCCGAACGAGCATCTACCTCAAAGCGACAGCAATTACCGTCGTAATTGAGACTAGAGTAGAAATAGTTATATATCTATCTTAAAATCACATCACGAGAAGCGCTCGGTAGCTAAATCCCTATCAGATGAACGAAGTTAAGCAGCCATCTGCGAAGTCAGTCCTTGGGTGATAGCAGTGGCAGTTAACGAAAGTAGTAGTCTAATTAAATAATTCGCAATCGTGGCGTTTAAATATGCTCTGTCAATGAACGAATAGCTATTGTTATTATAAGGTAAATCCAAAGACTAAAGATCGAGACAGGTGACTGCGGAGACTAGACGAGTAACTATGAGCAATTTAGAATAAGTGATTTATGTGGTATTGTTCGTCTTTAAGTAGATAGATTCGTGAACTGAGCTCTCTGAACAATTTTCACGTCCTTTATTCATTATTGTATACAAGACATTTACATTATACACTAAACTAAAGCAATAATGGCAGCATAGGCGAGCTTGACCCTAAAAAGAGTTCTTCCAGCAAACCTTGGGATATGGAGATATTAAAGACGAATAACGGGTAGGTATGAGGTGTACAAAAGGGAGAAAAGAGAAAGACTAAATTAAGAAAAACTAATAGAAATATAAATTGACTAACAGAGAAACAGAGATAGAGAAAAAACAGAGAAATACATTCTTACTCATTTAATAAATAATCTATACGGTCTTACTAAAAATAAATATTTTACTATACTTATATAATATTTATGTATGTATACCTAAATATATTATACCCATATAAAATAATACACAAATTGATATACCTAAAAACTTACAAAGAGAATGTTCTTTGGCTTTTCGCCTGAATATGCCAAGCGAGAGACTAGAGAGACTAGCGCGGATAATGTGAGGGAGAGAACTCCACAACTTCACAGAGTGGACCGTGAATAAACCATCATACCGACTAGAGAACACGTCGTGTTCGATTTGGTGGTTGGAGTCGGCGGCGATGTCGCAGCTACAATCGCAAATCCCACATTGGCCTACAAGATTAATATAAATCATTGTGCTTGATACATTACCTCCAAAAGTTTATTGATCTTCTTTTTCTTCGTTAATGGCATGTGCCATAATAATGTCAATTTTGCCAATGTCAGGTGATGGGTTTAATTATAAAGTCTTAGTCATTTCTCTATTCTAAACGTCATCTCGGAAAGGCCGTCTAGAACTTTTCAGGGATTCCTAGTCGTTCAAATCACATAATATAATACACTTATAATTCAATTGTCCACACGTGTGCTATAAAGTTACAATTTATTGGTTAAAATTCTGATTACTGAATAAAACATGCAACAACACAAGACAAAAAAAAATAGAATTGCTATGTTACCTCATGAAATTACAAACGAAGCATCAAGTTTAAGGATTTATCTTATAAACACACCAACTAATTATTTTTTTGAATATGCTCTGTGCTTGGAAGAATGACAAGCGCATAGCATACTTTTGCACCACGCAAATTACCCATGTCATTATAGGATAGATTAGAGGGACATCGTACGCGCGTTTTATTAAAAAAATCCTTGTTAACCAACTTCAAAAAAAGGAGGAGGTTCTGAATTCAGTTGTATACTATACATTTTTTATTACCTCATAACTCCGTCCAGTATAAACCGTCCAGTTTATAAAAACATTTTATAAATGTGTAAAAAACATTTTTTAATGTGAAAGGATATCATGGTGGATGTTGGACCAACGTATAAGGAAACCAATATTTGTTACAGCATGCCAACCATCGGTGGCGAGGATGACGGTATAGGTGATAATAGTCGATGGTTTTGTAACCCACCAAAGTTAAACCAACGTGCACGCAAAAAATGTAGAATACCACCAATTTACACTGGTACACCACATAGATATCAAGACCAAATTGACACAAAACTTTAAGCATAACCCGGGTGTCTCCCTCCAGCGGAATGGGCCCTAAAGGCCGAAATTCGGGTACTAGCCGCCCCGCCTGGAGACCAGTCATATGTCCAGGAAAACTCTAAAATTGTTAGTACCATAGGTATACCTGACGTCTACAGCGCTCGTCGTCGGGTCCTTCGAAATACCTGCAGGAGTCCGTTATTCGAACTAAGAACTTTGAAGGATCATTCCGTCCCTTCTGGACATATACCCCTTGTCCCTTCAGGCACCCGCCTAACAAACCTCGGTGCCCCAGGCTTTCCGTGTAGCCCCGTGAAACTTGCGAAATCTTCGGCCCCTAAGGCACTCCTGAACATTTAAGACACTTTCAGCTTCCGGCCACTGGCCCCGTCACGGGGTTCAAGTCAAAATCTCCCGGCCCCTTAGGCATTTATCACTTTCCTGGCTTCTTAGGACTGTGAATCCGCAATCGAAATGGAATCGAATCTCAACAGTACCACCGCCTGTCATATTATATGTGCCATTCTAAAGGAGCAAATTAACTACATTGCTAGAGAGCCAATGCACAATGATAAAAACAATAAAACCATTGTAGTTGCTGTGTATAGTAGATACCTGAAAGACGACTTCGTCGCTGCGGCGAAGAAATGCATTACTACTGCGTCAGATCTAGGACCACCATACACCAATAAAGTGTCTATCAACTACCATCTCCACTTGTGAACAAGATGTTTCTCAACAAAGACGCTAGCAAATGTGGGTTTGCCTTGTTTGGCTCAAATCATGCAGGATATTCGCGCGAAAAAACACAACGTTGGGTACGTCAATTACGTATGTAGGTACATACGTTATTGATATAAGAAAAGAATAGGACTTTCAAAAACTTTCTATCTTTGTGTATCTTTTATGCATTATTGAATAATTCACTCAAGCTTGCAGAAACATTTATAGGCAAAGTTGGCGCTGTTTCAAAAACTATTTCAAGGTCAAGTTTTTGCTATGCAGCTGCAGCTGGTACAATGCGCCGTCCTTCGCTTATCGCTTGCAAAGCGAAGTACCCGCACCGGTAAGTCAGCTGGTCATTCGGTTTTATTACCTTTCAGCTCGCTGATAGGTTTATTGCACATTTAAGACTCTATCGTTTTGTTCCTTTTTTGTGACATTACAAATGTCTGTTTGCTGCCAACTTTTACTTAAGTTATTTGCATAATCTTACGAAAAATGTTTATGACTGTTTATTTTCTTTTTTTTTCCTGTTAATAATGATGCCAATTAGTATTTATTACCAGAATGTGCGTGGTCTACGCACTAAGACAGCTATGTTCTATAGAGATGTTAGCTTGGGATCCTATGATATTATTTGTATTACGAAAACATTACTAAAAAACGTCCATAATAATCCATAATAATAAATCCAGCATCCATAATAATAAATTATTTGATGATCGATACATGTTTGGATGGGTGACCGTAATTACAAGTTCAGTTGTCATTCGATCAGTTAAGGGGCACGGGAGTCTTGATATGAATCTTTCGTGAGTTTGCGGCTGAGGTTCAGACTGACTAGTCCTCTTCGGCCGAGGATTTGTGGGTTACCCTCAATATTCATAACCGTAATCTTAGATCAACTTATAGAAAGCATATATGTATAGTTTGCATTTGCGATGAGAACCATGGTATCTCAAGGAGATACTAAGGTTCTCATCGCAAGACAGTTGACCTTAGTAATAAACTAAATGAGGTTATAATCCTCTCGTAATTTTATTAGGTCATTTGATTTATGCCATATTCGTCCCCAATTTTTGACCCACTTCATTAAAAAGAAATACTTTTTAATGGAGACCGAAAATTCGTCCCGCACGATAATATTTGTCCATATTCGTCCAAAACTCGTACATACATACCAAAATTATTGCAAGTACAGTTAGCGACATAAGTATAATTTATCACCACAACTAAAACTGTGGTCATAAATTTTATTATAAGCGTGTAAGAAATGTGTTATCTACCACTTAGCACATACCACTATACACAATAGTGATGTCATTACTAATACCTCTCAAGCGTCGACCCGATCGCTCTCCCCCCCGCGCGTGTGGTAACCATCATGGCGGGTAGTTGCAAAATAGTTGAGAAATCTGGGTAATTTCCCAGATTTCTCAATTATTTTGTAGGAATACCTAATAACATCTATACCTATTTGGATTCTTACTAATTAGAGTATATATTAGAGTATAAATATTCTTAAGTTCCCCAAATAAAATTTAAATGATGTTCATGTATAGTTTGAAAACAATTAAAATTAGTAGTACTACTACATCAGGATATAATTTAAAAACTAGACATAATTTTTTTTTATTTTAAACCTAGGTATATTATTTACAAAATATAACTATAAAAAAACACATTTACATACATATTTTTTACAGACTTAAACAGCCAACCGCTCGAAACACCGCGCGAAAGTGCTAAAAACACCGCGAAAAATCCGCGCGCGCGCGAATGACGCAACTTGAAACAACAATGCTGATATAAAATTCTACTAAGTTGAAGCCGTCCATTGACTTTATCGCTAGCCTATTCTATCCCGTACACATTGACATAGACGCAAGCAGGATAGCTATATTTATCGTACTGTCGTACTTATTTATCGTATGGCCAAAACGCTGCGTCCCAGATTGGGTCGCATACCACTCAAGCAAAATTGACGCGACCCAGATTGGGACGCGTACCACTTCAAAGCTTTCAGTTACTATCTAAATCTGTAAAGGTTTATGTAGAAACAATTTAAACAATTGCGGCTGAGAAATATTTATTAAGGTATATTTATGTATATTACGGTACTTACATCACAATGAATCATCAAGTGAGATCTACAAAACTTTAATATCCTTAAAAAATATCAGGTACCTAATATTATTCTAAACACATAGATATACATTTTACCTATAAAACATTTTAATATTCATTCGTTAACAATATCATAAGTATTAAAAAAAGCGTGTAAAAATAGAGCCTTTGAAGTGTAACGATTAAAAAAGTGTTGGTTCAAAAATAAAAGTTTAATTATAATATTCAGTTCAACCAGAATCAGATAATCAACAATAATCAGTCTTATAAGTCTTATAACTAAAAATATTGAAAACTATTAATATATATAATACGTAGTACAATGAAATACATAATTAAAAAAATAATATTTATATTTAGATACGTTATACTGTAAAGTATTTTTTTAAATTATATTTGAATCCTACTAATAATAAAATGTGAAAGTGTGAGTATGGATGTATGGATCTTTGTTACTCTTTCACGTAAAAACTACTGAACGGATTTTGATTAAACTTAGTACATATATAGTCAGTGATTGGGAATAACATATAGGCTACTTTTTATGTAGGTACCACGCGTGCAAAGCCGCGGACAGAAGCTAGTTATACATATATAACATTTATCAATAAAAAATTGTAAAAACAATAATCAGTCTTATAGTAACAAAGAGCGTCTTATTTAGTATTGGGAATAATAGTTAGAGATGCAAGTAGAAAAATTAACAAAAAAACAAAACGAAAATTCGATTAATAGTTTCGTACAACACGTTTAGGTGTGTGAGCGTTTTTATATAATAGCATCAATATAGTTTCAAAATACAAAAGAACATATTTTTTCTAGGTAATGACCTAATGAAATGGTGCCATGCAGCATAGATGTTATAGATTGTTGAATATATTTGTCCATTTCAATGGTTTTTCGATGTCTTGCTGCCCCTTTGCCTTGAATTCGTTCACGATTGATTTTGGCATAATTTTTTATAGTTTTTAAGAAACTTATGATATCTAATCTTCCTTTAAAAGTTTTACTCAGTCTAGAGTTAGCGCTCTCAGCCGGATGATTTGTTCTGTATATGTCGTTGTAAAAATCCCACTTTCTCCTCATGAAATCATTTTCCAACCAGTATGATACGAAGTAGTCACTGAACTTCTCAATGTTATTGTTTGTGGAACAGTCTTCCACAATATATAAAAATCCATCAGGGTTTAATTCTGAAGGTAGCAAAGCTAGTACAGAACAAAGAGCGATGTGCTTTCGGAAGATTTTCTTTTTCTTCAAATCCAGCGTTCAAGTTTGCGTATGAAGGCAGCGACTATCGAAATCAGTTTCAATAACGTATCCTTTGCCGCAGCTGTCTTTTGCAGCGAATACCTCAAAAACAAACGTACGCATTAGATTAGGTTTACCTACCTGACCTTTGTTGATATCATAAAATTATAAAAATCAAGTGAAGACTTTATGCTTCAACTGTACTTAAATCAATTAATTTACCTATACAAAACAAACTTGGGCTGAATGTGGAGCTGAAAAGTCGATACGATATAAGATTTTACTTATAAAATGTATTATGGGCCGAATAAGGCATATAATGCGGGACGAAAGCAGATTTTCTATATGGGCCGAACTTCCTCGGGACGAATATGGCATAAATCGGTCATTTTAACATGCCGTTAGTGTCGTGGACCACAAGTGATGATGATGTTTCACTCACCTCTAGTAATCTTCAGGACTTACACCAAGTAGACTTTGTGGATAATCTTAATACATATAATCTTTTTCAATACAATTCTTTTCCTAATCAAAGCAATATCCGTTTGCTTGGTTTCATTCTGTTAAAAAATGAGGTGACAGACAAAACTTGCGGCAACGCCATATGATTACCTGAAGATCCTCACCACCGATGGAAACTACCAATCTATTACATCTCGATGCAGTCGACTGGCACTCAGAGGTCTTTGGAAGAGGCTGTATCGTTTATGTATAGCACTTCATCTTATCGTGTCACTAGTTATTTCGAACCAGTGTTTTGAAAAGATAAAAGTGCACCTCAGAGGCTCCTTTCCTGCGCTATAGCACTATAATTGCCTATCGCAATAAATTAAATTCCTCCAAAACTGTGACTGATTTTTAATGGGAAAATACCCATTATGGATCACCTTTAATAAAAATACTCAAAGAAAAAAATCTAATATCATCATTACATAGTATAAAACAAAGTCGCCTCCCGCTGTCTGTTTGTCCCGATGTATGCTTAGATCTTTAAAACTATTATGCATAAAACATGCATAGTATAGTAAAGAAACACTGATAATTTTAGAGGTTTCTAATGTAAATAAACTCATTTTTTTGCGTTTACATTGCAAACCCTGGCTGAACCCTACGAGATAGATCAAAATAATGTACTACAGTATTGTACATCTTAAAAAGGTCTACAAAAAAGTCTCATGATGGCGATGGTATATGTCTATCTCTTAGGTTATGTTATTCTCTTAGATAACGTTGTATATAAAGACATTCTATAGTATATTTAGTATCAGCATTGCACCCGTGCGAAGCCGGGGCGGGTCGCTAGTAATAAATATAAAAGTACCATAACATGTATGATCAGGACTCCTTCTTTATTCCAAGAGAACGGGCAAGTATATTAGAAAATGAAATATACAATACTTACATTAATGGAACTGAAAACTAAATAAAGAAAAACCCCCGTGCTTTTTGGATATAATGTTAGGACTAAAAACTAATCAAATATCTATCCGTCTGTTATTCAGTATGGCGATCGTTCGTCCGCTTAGGTAACCGCTTAGGTAACCATCAAAAGGTACTCTTAGTTCGATATATATATGAGGTTTCTTATAACATACGGCTGTACGCTTAGTTCGATATAAATATAAAGTTTCTTATGATATACGGCTTTAACGTCAGAACACTGAAACTACAAAGGTTGCTGGTTCGATTCTCGCCACGGGACAAACGTTTGAATGATCTGCAAATATATCTCTCGGGTCTGGATATGTATAATATGGATGTATTTGCAAAAGAAAGACAAAAGTATTTAAGTAGTATATCAGGTGGTACCCATAACACAAACTCTGCTTACTTTGGGCTAGATGTTGCTGTGTGAAATGTCCGGCATTATTTATTAACTGATGTACACTTGACTGAGGCCCGTGCATATTAATTATTTCGACGTTAAACCAAGTGCAAAGAACACTAAAACAAATCTTATAATGATTATATTATTATTTCAGGCAACTAATAATAAGCAGATAAAAAATAACACTAAAGGTCAGGACATTTTAATAACAAGCTTAGCATATAATTTAAATACGATTAATAATGTTTTAATGGACATTCCACTCAACTCTATCTAGGCATAGCTTGTACTATGGGGAACCAGGTGATTGATAGAGTACTAATATATTTTTAAATACATACTTATGATACTTTATAAAACCTAGATACAGAACAAACACCTATGTTCATCACAAAAAAATCTGTTCCAGGAGGGAATCCCACTCACAACCCAGCGCATAGGACATATCTACTGCAAACTAAGCTGACAGGCCAGTCAATATTAATCTATATATCTCATTGTCTTATTAAGTTACGAGTAGGTAAGTGTAGGTAAAGGTGACACGTACCTAGACCTTGAATTATGCCTGTCTACTAAACCAGTTTGTGTCCGGAGAAACTGCATCTAGTGCCAAGAGAAATTGATAAACATGAATTATTAAACTAGGTACTTACACTTCAAGGTCCATTTTCTTAGCTATTTCCTCATAAAAATGTAACTTTATTCACTTGTCATTTCTTAATTAAACAGTTATTATGATAACCAGTGTCTATAGTGGCACATTTTTACTGGATTTTTAATTTCTACAATAATTAACGAAGCGTAGAGCACTAACGTGTGGCAGTCATGCAAAACTAGAACTGTGTATGTCGCGCATGTGACCATGCTATAGTGATACACAGGAAAGTTTCGCGAAAACAATTGTGAAATTTTTGGTAATCAACATGTTCGATATTATCCTGTTTGTCTGGCTCAGCGTATTAGCATTGCCATTCAACGTTGCAGTGCCGCCAGTATCTTGGGAACCCTGCCCTCTGGCAGTGATCTGGGTCAGTTGAGTTATCTATAGATCGTTTTAAACGGTCTTTAGATAGCTCAACTGTTTCACGTGTATTTTATATTATTGTATATTATTCTACCTGTAACAATTCCTGTTTAATAATAATAAAACAATGAATACCTAGGTTAGTTTTTTAATTATTTATGGCACTTATTATTCTATAAATAAACGTTTTCTTAGATCAGTTCATATATATTTATTCTCAAGAAAGACTGGAGTCACTTACATGAGAACTAATCTTACTTAAAATAATAAACTTAACAGGTAAAATTATTATTATTCTATTTATATTATTATTGTAACCTATAAATAATTGCACGCCCATAAAGGGTAGATTACATTGAATCTATACAAGTTGTAACATCTTTTTAAACATGTAATGATGCAAAAAATTTAAACTTTCACTTTGACTTTGAAAAGTCACGTCGACCGAGTAAGTAGATTTAGTTTAACAGCATAGGATGACAGTATATACTTCAGCCATATTTGAGACATAATATTTGTAAACAAACCACAACAGCTGATTTTTAGGGTTTTCACTTTAGAATATTTCAAAATTTCACACTTTCAATCATTTTACCCTAAAAATCGATCAAACTATTCATAATACGATTTGTAAAGTCATGTAAAAGATAAAAATTTATTAATAAACATTTCAAATCACAAGTAAGTGGAAATATTTTTATTTTATTTTTATTGGCTGTGATGGTTGATAATAGTGTCATCCCTAATGCTTTCTTGCTTCTTTGGATGAAATCGTGAACATTTTTGCATTATGTCATTTAGTTCGTGAGCTACACATGAGTGCGAAGTAAAATATGAAATAAAAATATAGTAAGTAAATGTAAATAAATCAGCTACCGTTTTTTTATTTTATCTTCTCGTACATTTTTATTGTTTAAAAACTCAATTATTTACTCATAATCATTTATAGGGAATATGCATGTATTTTTTTGTTTTGAATTCAGTTACAAATATTTAAAACCTCGCGCGCTTATTTTACAATTTAATATCTTATGCAATTACAAACAAACTAAATCAGAAAATAATGGTTTTTATACAAAATCAGAACAAAAAAAGGGAGAAAACTCAAGTAAATTTTAACCACATGCGTATTACCTATTATCATACACTTTAGCTAGATTTTACAAAAATAAGATAAAAAATGTTTTTTACCCATGCCATCACATGGTTGCCTAGCAACGCTTTGTTATTAAACATTATAGCTCGAATATGGTTTTTTTTTTATAGGTACCTAATTATTATAAGAAGGTAGGGTACATTTAGATACATTTTAAGAAGATAAGTAGTATGTGCATCCTGCATTTAAATTTACTAGCAGATTATTTTAAAAGTAATTTTGAAACACATAGTGCGATAGTTTAGATTTAAATGTAGTACATGAATATGTGTTTTTATAGTTGTGGGTAGTTAGTTTATTGTAAAGCTGTGCGCCTTCAAAAGTGATCATTTGTTTGCCATAGTTTGTCCGTTACTTCTGAATAACCAAAAAAATCGCTCATCGAGTGCTGCGTATGCTTACTTGTTGCGCTGTTAAAAAGATAAGCTAGTATGGAGAGAGTTTTTTAGAATTTTACGAACGATTATAACGAGGTATTATAAATATATAGTTTGATGTTTATTAATTTTGTTTTCGTATAAATTTTAGTGGTTGGTGTTAGATAGTGATTATTGTTTTTCTTGTTTTCTATCATAGATTTTATCATAACTACTAAAATAAACTATTAAAATTATTTTGTACATTTCTGTAAATAAAACTTGTAATTGATTATTCGCTCGAGTGTATAAAAGAAGTTTTAACTACGACTATTATACTTGAATTCACATTTCCCAATTAGTTGTCTCCGGTAAGATTAAACGATACTATATATTTAACCCGTCTTGGACTACCACCAGTGAAGGCTTCAAAAGTCAATAGCGATAAGAATGACCCGCTTTCATGTCCCTAACCAAGATAACGTCATCTAAATAGTTAGCAAAACAATAAAAAAATAATTTAAAAGAGTTTTTTTTTTATTTTAAGATTCACTGTTAATCAAAATCTAGTAAAGACTAGCCATGATATTTTTTCTTATAATTTCATCATTATATCCAATTATTTTAAAAACATTTCAGGTTTCCCCAAACTGTGGTATAACCGGTAGGTGCTTAATATTTATCAAACGAAGATCCGTATCGAAAAAATATTTTATTTTATAGGATAAAAGGAGATAACTCCATTTTCGTCTGCTCTACTTACTATTTTTATTTTTATTAAACATCTTTAATTCAATATTGTATTACAAATAACTACATGTTATTTGTAATACAATATTGAACCGCTGGTTGCCTGGAAAAGATCGCTTTTAGCGATAAGGCCGGCCATTGTACAATTTTATTCTATTAGTTATTATTGTATTATTACCTGTGGCTCACCCTCCTGGTTCGAATGGAAGATCAGCGTTCCGTTGTGTAGTTTCGACTGTATAAAGCTTCCGTCGAGTTCGCAACTTGAACTCGAGCGGCAACTCACAGACCGCGGATCAAACTCACCCTGATGAAGATTCTCTAGATAAATCGAAACAGTGCAGGTGCCTCCATCGACAAAATAATTCGTGAGTAAAACCCGTGCTTATCAAAATGTTTCATATAGGTACTTACCTACTTAGTATGTACCTACCTATATAAAATTTAGAAAAATTATAACAGGTTTGGTACCTATAATTTTAGTAAGTATCTACATACCAATAATTTATTGGGAAAGCTACTGTCCGTAGTTCTCACAAAATATCATAGTCACCATCGTAAACAGTCATTCGTACACATCATTATACGATATTTACGCTCTGCACACACTTCTAGATGAGTGAAAACCCTCAATAAATATGACCATGTCTTCAATGTTAGGTAGATACTATAATTACTATATATTACTATCCAGTATTTACTATCACTACATAGTATAAAACAAAGTCGCTTTCCGCTGTCTGTCTGTCACTATGTATGCTATATATCTTTAAAACTATACGCAACGGATTTTGATGCGGTTTTTTAATAGATCAAGTGATTCAAGGGGAAGGTTTATATGGCAGGTTTACACTCTGTCGTGGTCACGGGATGACTCATCCCGTCCCGTCGTCGAAACGTCGGGAAAAATAGGTAAATAAACGCGATAAATACCCGTAAGTATTTATAATAAAGTTTTATATGTATATTAAATGCTTATTATAGTAGAGAAACACTGATAATTTTAAAGGTTTCTAATGCGATGTCCTAAAATAACTCATTTTTTGCGCTTACATAGCAAACGCTGAAGTAGGCTGAACCCTACGAGATAGATCAAAATAATGTACTACAGTATTGTACACCTTAAAAAGGTCTACAAAAAAGTCCACGATGGTATGTATATATATCTCTTAGGTTATGTTATTCTCTTAGATAACGTTGTATATAAAGATATTTAGTAGTATATTTAGTATCAGCATTGCACCCGTGCGAAGTCGGGGCGGGTCGCTAGTATACTATAACTAGCTGTTGTTCGCGACATCTTCCGCATTTTTTTTGAAAGGAATTGTAGCTTCAATCCTTCCCCAGGACGCAATTTATCTCCTTGCCAAATTTTATTGATATGTTTCAAACCAATCACACCCACCACCCATTAAAAAGTTTCCATACAAATATTCAGACCACATTTTACTTCATTATGATACTTTTGAAGAATCCTGTAACACGTGTCCATTTATTTTGCATTTTATTTACTCATAAATCAAGTTTCAAGCAAATCGCACCACGCGTTAAAAATCCACCTTTTCACCCTCTTATAGATTGAATTTTGAATTGAATGAAAAATCCCGCCCTAGTGGATGGTTTTGCTGTAAAAGGAAGCTACCTTCTAAATTCTAGCTTCAGCGGTTTTGGCACGGTGATGATGAATCAGTCAGTCAGTCAGGTTAAGCTCTTTTATAGGTATAGATTATTTTGTTATCAACTTTTCCAAGTACTCTTCGTACTGTCAACTCAAAAAAGACCTTATTTTATACAGGTAAGTTACATTGAGTAGGTTGCGTAGCCAGGCACGCAATGTTTGTGTTTGATTTAAATTATTTTATCCTGAGATAAGTACATACGGGTGTTGGACTAATTGAAAAGATTAGCTAGACAGAATGAGTAATAAATGTTGAAGTTCTAAGTATAGTTATGAAAAATGATCATATTAAAAACAGAGGAGGAAATAGATTGTATCATAAGGGAGCAAAATAATATTTTTACGGCGAGGGCGCCGTTAACATGTCCTCATAACATGTTATGAGGTTACAAATAATAATAATACATTTTAAAATGCTTAAACGAAGTCTCAAATATATTATCAATTGGTATAATGATTATAATGTGACACACTGACAGTTATTAAATCTCCTTTATAATAAATATTATCAGTTATATTACATTATTTACACAATGCAAAGTATTCATAATTTCACTATTCCCGCTTATATAATAACATAAGACGCTAGAGATTATTAACAGATTTTTGAAAGTACCTAAATATGCCACATAGGTCACTTAGGACACGACCAAGGTGTTTAATAATATTCTACTAGCAATTAGATAGCTTTTGCACAAAGAACAAATACACTGAGTACACTGGCAAAACTAAATAATAAACAATAGCACTGAAAATGATTTGGTTTTATTATGTACCTTGGGGCCCTCCAAACTCTAATTAAGCAACATATTATACGTGAATAAATCGATAATGTGCTACTACCTAAACAAAACTTCAGCCTTACGTCAAAGTTTTTCATAAGCTGATCTTTTAGTAAGTACTAATTTTACTTGTACCCACTGTAGCATTACAATCCCCTTCCATATAATAATTACGTTTCAAAAACTAAAAAGAAACCGACTTCATTGAATGAAATTTGAGCCTATAATACATTTTTAGTGGAAAGTAGATGTATTTTGTATATATATAATATGAATATGAACAGGCCAAATAAACGCACCGCTCCAATGAGACATCATCGATGTATACAATTTTTAGATTTTCGTTGATTTTCAGCTCGACCGATTTTGATAAAATTTACATGGGACCACCTGTGAAGTATACCCTTTCAAACAAAAAAAGAATTTTTCAAATCGGTTCATTTTTTGAATCCAGAACAAAGTGAGGGATTCAAGAGTAGAATCCCGAGCGTAACGAGGGATTCTTTAGTAGAATCCTGAACGTAGCGAGGGATTCAAAGTACGTCGCCCGAGCCTAAAATATATTTTGCGCCCTACTGCACTCTACTTTTCATCACTCACTATGAGGAAATAAAATGCGCCTCATATTTTAATCCATTACATTTCTTGCGTCGCTTCTAATACTTTCAGGAGTTAATTCTATACTTTCACTGTCACTTGAAGAACTCATTTTTCAAAACAAAACCATGAATTTCTAACAATCCGTGAAAATTGTCGAAAACGCGGGCTGTATGCGTTTTTAATTTGATTTCTTTTTTTTTATTCAGTTTGCGGCGCGACTATGGGCCGTCGTACCAGTCAGTCTTTATTCAAACAATATTTGCGTTCGAATTTTTTGGCGCTGAACACTAAGATATTCCAAATTCAAAAAGGGCGCGGCAGTTTTTAATCTTCATTAAAAACTCATTACTGCCCGCTAAAAGTTTCTTATAGAAAACACCACCTTTGGGTGCACTTAAAGGCGAACCAAGTCGTCCTCTTCGAATAGATGGGATGAAAACATATTTTACGGCCCGACAGTCTCATAAACATCATCATGGAAGGTAAAGATGAAAGAAAAAGACGTAGAGGAAGACTATAAGGTATATGAAATAATTAAAACAATAGTAGCTCATAGAGAGAGCAAGGAGGCTCTACTGGAGAGGAACAGATGGAAAGAGTTGCATCACTCTCTACTAAATGTATCTTAAATCAGAAGAAATTTAAGTACTTATGGTATTTTATTTATACCAGCAGATGTCTGATTATAATTAGTATTATCTGTCTAATACCTAAGTGACCATGTTTAAATATTTTGATCATGCAGGAATTGAACATCTCACTTCTTGTTTTCATCATATATTTCATTAAATATACACTGTGACTGCTCTCTCAGTTCAGTCGGTAGGAACTCTACCTTCTGCGCTATAGGTTCTGGGTTAGAGTACCTCTAAGGAAAATATTTGTGTGACGAACATAGATGTTTGTTCTGTGTCTGGGTGTTATAAAAGTATCATAAGTATGTATTAGGTCTTTACTCATGAAATTGCCGTTTTGTATGAAATAAGTGAAAGTACCTATTTTTTAAAACTTTTTTATTTCTGTTATTCAAAGTAATCACCCATGCAATCGACGCATCTTTGCCAACGCATTGGCAGTTTATTGATGCCCTTCTTGTAAAAATCAGCTGGATGGGAGGCAACAAACTCTTCAAAGGCATTTTGCACTGCCTCTCGGGAATTGAATTGTTTACCCAATCTGTTGTCTAAATTTTGGAAAAAGTAATAGTCGGTAGGTGCAAGGTCTGGTGAGTATGGCGGATGAGGAAGAGCTTCCAACCCCAGCTCTTGCAGCTTGGAGACTGTCTGTTGTGTAGTATGGGGTCGCGCGTTGTCGTGAAGGAGCAGTGGGGACGACCGATTGACCAAAGCTGGTTTGCCGATGTGCAAGCTTCTCCATCATTTTCTCCAGTTCTTCACAGTATACATCTGCAGTAATGCTCATGCCGTTTTGTAAAAAGCTGTGGTGAATCACACCCGCACTAGACCACCAAACAGTGATCATCACCTTTTTAGGGGTCATTTTTGGTTTATGGCATTGCTTTGGTGCTGAACCAGGATCTAACCAACTTGCTGAGCGCTTTCGATTGTCGAAAATTCATTTTTTTGCCTATTGAGCAGCGCGAGGCGATTCTATCATCTAGGTCCCATCCACTTACGGTCTTTCAAATATTTGATGTCCCTTAAATATCAGGTGAGAAAGGCATTAAAAAAAAATGGCATCGGTGGTGGGACGTCAAAAAAGTAAAATTTTATAATATACTTACCTAAATCCAGGTCCATTGCGGTTCTGTAGAAGTATCTTAGTGCGTAGTAGAACGTAATGTAGAAGGACACATAAAAATATTTAAAAATATCCAATACACGAAAAAAAAAACGGCGGAAATAAAAACATAGAACTTAGAACTTTTAGTTACAAATTGATTTATTGCAGTTATATAGACTTCATGAACGGTACAATGACCTCCATGTGCTTGTTTATATGCACAGATAAAACACCTGAGTATTCTACCAACAAATTTAATCAATATTTAACCGAAACGTTTATAGTACTTTTTTTTCTTCTTCTTCTTCTTCTTCTTCTTTTCTTAGTTAATAGCCTGTGACATACTAATGTCAATTCTGCCAATGTCAAGTGTTTATAGTTTATATTCAGTTTGTTTGTTATAAGTCTTAGTCGATGGTCAGTTGTCAATTCTAGATGACACGCGGAATGGCGTCTAGAATTTTCTTGGGACTCCTCGTCGTTCAAATCACACTGCTCCACAATACACATGCAATCCAATTATCTATACCCGCCCGCAGCCACAATTTATTCATTAAAATTCCGCCAAGATTACTGAATAAAACATGCAATAAAACGGGTAAAAAATATTAAATTAGCAGAGTCATGTTGCTCCAAGAAATGACAGACGAAGAATCATGTTTATAGTAAATGACGTTGCAAAATCGTATGACGTACCGTTCACTTCACCATTCGATTTCGATTTTCTCTTGATATCATAGTGTATTTTATATCTATGGAAGCGAGGGACGGTGTACTATTCACAGAACATTAGTGCATCTCGTAATAAAAAAAAACTTGTATTCTCTGACATACGCGCCGGGGCGCCGGCACACGCTTATGATTATTACCGGATGTGGTTTCTATTTTTTACGCGTGGCCACATCTGGCCTTTCAACGGGTTAGTTTAGGGCTAATTGGTTTTGAAGCTGGTGAATTGTCCAGCGATAATTTTTATTTATTAATTTACACTAGGTCTGATTTCTTAAGCCCCGACGTTAACTTGTTATAAATTTGACGTGGGTATTTGTGTGTCTGTTAGCGTGTGAGAAATGTGAGGCATCGTAGCTTCTAAACGGATGAACCGATTTTGATTTAGTTTTTTTTGTTGGAAACATTACTTGGTCAACAATATTTAAGCTATGATTTAAGAATATCTGTTCAGGCATTTGAAGTTCAGCTCTTTTCTAGTTGATGAAGTGATGTGAACAACTTTCTGATCACCGGTCTGATCGATGATAATAAAATATTTCAATGATATTGCAAGATGAACAGATCAATGATCAATGAGCTGCATAATCTTTAGGGTCACCTTCACTACCTTGATTAGTTTTTTTTTGTGACATCATTACATAGTATAAAACAAAGTCGCTTTCCGCTGTCTGTCTGTCCCTATATATGCTTAGATCTTTAAAACTACGCAACTGATTTTAATGCGATTTTAATAGATAGAGTGATTCAAGAGGAAGGTTTATAGGTATAATACATGCATAATGTTGTAGATAAACACTGATAATTTCAAGGTTATTGGTATTAAGGTATAGGTAAAGTTATTATTTCAAGGATAATTTCAAGGTTTGAGGTTTCCAATGTGGTGTCGTAAATAAACTCATATTTTTGCGCTAACATCGCAAACGCTGTCTGATCCCTACGAGATAGATCAAAATAATGTACTACAGTATTGCACACTCTCAAAAGGTGTACAGAAAGTCCGCGATAGTATATGGCTATCTCTTAGGGATAACCATTCTGTAGTAAGTATAATTAGTATCAGCATTGCGCTGGGGTGGGTGGCTAGTTATACTTATATTTTTATTCATCTAATATCAATAACATATTTAGTCACAGCAAAGGGCTATGTCAGGTAGATGAACAACTCTGCGATTCTTTCAGTCATTTAATGAAAAGAAGGACAAGAAGTAGATTAACTCTATCGTTATAAAAAGCACCTGTCGTTTAAGAGCCAGGCTGGGGTAACATACATATGACGGCGTGGCGTCTTTTTTGTAAACAGCACGTGCAACGGGCCGCTAAACCAGTCGCAGCGGGACATCCCCACTCCACAACATGTTTTGCTCGGGGCTCAGATATAAAGCGGGCGAGCGGGAGGGAGCAGGCACTCTTACCTTGGCTTCGGCCCGATGCACATGTTGTAGCGCTCTTGGGTTGCTAATTATTGTGCGATATTGTTACTGAATTATTTCATAGTAGATGAATTTAATAAATCTGATTAACTATTAAATCAATAAAAACCTTTGGTTGAGACGGAAATATTCCTTTCTCTTAGATAATGTCGGTCCCTGAGCCTTTACATACATACACATTTATTTATTTATTTATTTCTCTCACAAAGGTTATAAACATTAATAGGCTTATGTATCATTAAAGCAATGGGCTTAAAACTTCTGTTTACCTGTTTTGTGAGAGTTTGGTTTTGAACAATAATATTTGTATCAGTTACTTCAAAACGATTCTAGACTATCGACTTGCAATAATATTTTGACTATCGCTTATGATAACAAACCCAAATATAAGAAAGCGGGCGTCTAGCTCAGTGCGGTCAAATAAGTAATCCTACTAAATCCGCCACAGATTAAACAGCAGTGCACTGGCCTTGTTAGGACAATAAGCTATTTATAGGCATCCTTATTTTTATGTGAGGTAGGTGAGGTATCTCGGGCGCGAGTCGTGTGTGCAGGTAGAGGGGGAAACGTTGTCACGGCAGGCGGTAAAATTATCAGTGTTTCTCTACTATATTATGCATGTATAATACATATAAAGCTTCCTCTTGAATCACTCTATCTATTAATATAAACCGCATCAAAATCCGTAGCGTAGTTTTAATGATCTAAGCATACATAGGGACAGACAGACAGCGGGAAGCAACTTTGTTTTATACTATGTAGTGATTACCAATCTTTATTAGTCTTTTATACCAGTTTATAATATTTTTCACCATTTCGTGTACCAGTGTGAAAACCGATTAAATACACTACTACTACAGTGAACTTTGGACTTCTCATTTTGTCTTTACACCAAATACCAACAACCAATATCTTAGAGGTCTAGGACTCCCACCATATAGGGTCCAAGCCTTATACAGTTCATAATCGCCATCAAGATAAAAATGCCACCGTGTTCACCCATCCATATACTGACCTCACAGAGAGTTGCTTATTTTTATCCAGTTTTTAATAAGATGAGTACGAAATGTATTAATAATAATAATAATTCTGGACATTTCACACTGCATCATCTGGCACCAAAGTAAGCAGAGCTGGTGTTATGGGTACCACATGACTCATATACCACTTATATACTTTGTTTTGTAAATTCAGAAACACCCAGACCCGAGACAAATACTTGCAGATGATACAAACGTTTGTCTTGCGGCGGGAATTGAACCCGAAACCTTCTGCGTCTCAGCCGGACCTTAGCCCACTGCGCTACAGAGGACGTCAAATTAGGATGGTACCTTCATTTTCTGCGTTAAAAAAACTATTTAAGGGTTCTTTACTTCATTTTTAACCGATTTTATCAAAAAGGAGGAGGTTCTCGATTCGTCGGATTTTTTTTTTCTTTATGTATGTTTACCGATTACTCGAAAACGGCTGAACCGATTTGGAAAATTCGTTTTTGTTTGAAAGGGTATACTTCACAGGTGGTCCCATATAAATTTTATCAAAATCGGTCGAGCTGAAAGATAAACGAAAATCTAAAAATTGTATACATCGATGATGTTTTCATGTACCTCGCTGTCTCATTGGAGCGGTGCGTTTATTTGGCATATTATATTTATACAAAAAACATCTACTTTCCACTAAAAATTTATTATAGGCTCAAATTTCATTCAATGAAGTCGGTTTTATATTTATTTTAGGATATTGTTTCAAGGATTTTTGAGATCGTGTCGAAAAAAAAATATGCTGGGCGTATTTCGGACCAATTTTATTAAGTGCGCAGGTAAGTACAAAATTAAAGGGTTGTGTGTGGGTATACGATGGGAAGCAAAACGTCTACTCCCACCTGTTCTGTTGAGTAGTTCTGTTGGCAGAACTATTGGGATTTTTTTAATTATTAGTTTTGTGACTTTTAAGACTATGCTTCACATCAGGCTTAATTCTCATCGACAGACGAACTTTATTCTTCTGGCGCTTCGGTGGCTGCTGCCGCGGCATGCTCGCTTCGCTCGCTCGCCTTGCGCGTTGTTTTCTATACTCTAACATAACCTAACCAACTGGTTTCGATTTCTTGGGTTTCGGCGGCCGCTGCCGCGGCACGCTCGCTTCGCTCGCTCGCCTTTCGCGTTGTTTTCTATACTCTAACATAACCTAACCAACTGGTTTCGATCTGAATTTCATGTCACAAGATTCGTGAACAGAACTACTGGGAATTCTTTGCCCATTTGTTCTGTGAACAGAACTAATGGTAAAAAAAATCCCAATAGTTCTGCCAACAGAACTATTCAACAGAACAGGTGGGAGTAGACTAAGCAAAAGCACCTGCGGCAATAATTGGTATCTAGCAAGTATAATAAATAGATGCCAATACATTAAACGCCATCAAACTTATCAGTACAGATATATTAAGTATTTTCTAAGTAACTCTCCTGGATATAGACAAGATCTACTTTCTGTTGGCGTTCATGTCTGATTTAAGATCATATTGTATGGAAATGAAGTATGATAATGATAAGTCTCGTGACTAATGCGATACTGCTGCTGTCGTTTCCATACAATTCGATCTTTCCGCAGACGTAAACGGAAAGTGGATCTTTACAGCAGAGATTACAACAGCTGGAAATGACAGCAACAATCACGCTTCAGTCATGGGACTTAAAAATAATGATATAATTAAATTTGATTTATCCACAGGTGTGGACGGAAACAGAAAATTTTGTCTAAATCTCCTGATCCCCAATTCTGCTAAGACAAATCACTCAAAAGATATAATGGCTACGATTTAAAAATAGATAATAAATTATGGGTTCAATTTCTAGCCAATTACTTCCAAATAACAGTTACGATCGTTGTGCTCTCTTACACTGCTTTTCTTCAAATGATAATTTTCATAGTGTTTTTAGTAGACTAGACGAGTTACTTGCCGGATCCTTCTAGAACTAGGGATAGATGAAACCAGCACTTGGATTCACCTAGAAATTCAAAATCATCATTGTGAAACATCTTTCTTTCTTTATGAGTTAATGAGTATTTTTTGCGTATAAGTTTTTAGTTTATTAACAGACGTTTAATACTTTATTCATAATTTGTTGATCAGAGTTAACATTTACAAACCGCCAAGAGTGCATCCAGGCAGGTGATCCAACAGCCACCACACCAACTGGCGATACACCGACGTGGGCCGCAACGGGATCACGCTAATTCAGTAGATGGGAACTTGCGATCTCCATGTGGTATTAGACACAAAAGACAAGGATCCTTCTACTCTTCAAAATGGAGAGACTACGATCCTGATCTCTCGTTTGTCTCCACATACCATTTGACACAACCCACTTACCGCCAAAACAGTGCTGTCGAATTTCCCAAACAGCCAACAGCCGGTGTTGGCTGTTTTGGAAATTTGTATACTTCTCATTATCAGCCTAAAAGTATCCTTGGTAAACTCGATGCCACTGTATTGCTGGAATTGGGCTTTTGTAAAAGCCTCGATTTAGACCATGCATCTATCAAATCTGGAGCCGTTCTTCAAGCATCTTTCTCGAACTTATACAGCACAGTGGATTTGAGGCAAGGGGAGGGACCGCATAGGTGGTCTAGGGAGGGGCTTTAGGCCGTGGCTATCAGAACTCTGTTTTGTTTGGCAGAGCTTTGGGATTCACGTCCAAGAGCAACAGAGGGAAACCCCCAAAAGAGGCTTAATAGAAAATCCCTAGAAGATCAGAAAACATTATATCCTTGGCTGGCGTACGAAGATTGAAAGACTAGTTAAAGCCTCCCAAAGAACTACAGACCATAACACAAACATTAGACAGAAGACACTGGATGAAGACACTGGATGAGCATAGTAAAGTGGATATCTACTGTTAAAGGCAAGGATTTTAAGAGATTCAGTAGAAAAGCTTGGAAACTACTACACGGACTCACTGACACTATCCCTTTAAACGGACTACTAGTTTAATGCCGGACGCCAGCGCGAATAGTATGGTAGAAGTTAGTCGGGCAAAAAGAGACAAACTTTTAACTAAGAAAGTTAAACAGCATCTTATGGCAAAATTCGCCAACAAACCAACACCTATCGAGACCTGTTTTCTATCGGAGAAATCATAGAAGCCATAAAGCTTTCTAGTTCAGTGAATTCCACACCACTTCACTGGCTTCCAGCATTGAGCCACATAGAACCTCATCTCCGTCGAAAACACGCGTTAAAGAGAGAATCCGATTAAATAGAGTCACAACCCACACTTCCAGTTCACGACGATTTCAACTACCCGCCTCACCATAGGATAAAATTTAGACGAGACAGACAGAGGGGAATCCCCTATACCTCTAGCTAGTTAGTGAGTGGAGTTGAAGTGATGTACTGTTACATCTTTTTGAAACGATCTCTTGGCTGGGAAACCTAAATATTGATTTGTAATGTACATTAGTATTTTTTTTACATCAATAATTAGTTTTATTTGAATTTAATTAACTAAGTAATTGTTTTAATTTACTAATTTGATTTAATTAACTAAGTACTTGTTGGGCGTCAGTTAGGTAGAGTATTGCACTCAACAGATTGATGTAGGATTGTAGGTATATTGTTTTATTTAATATTCATAATAACATCTTATTTTCTCAAAAATCTAAGTTGATTTACAAACGGCGCATTTTGTTATATGATGCCGATATTATTATCGATAACTTCACCGAGATATTAAGTTAATGATAAAAATGTCATATACTTTTAATCTGTCAAATATTATTAGAAGTATCGGACTATTGAAAAATCACTCTTATATATAGAACTTAGATATAAAAATTGGTTATTTTCTTGAACCACATACAGACAAGTATTGTTCACAAACAGAGATAGGTAGTACAAAGTAGCTTTAGTATTCTGATTAAAACTTATGAACACAAGGTTTTATCGTCATATTAGTCGATGATGCAAGTCGCGGCTAATGTAGACAAAGTTAAGGTAAGTACTTCATTTATACAAACATCAAAGGTACATCATATATATTAAATTTACTTTACATTACTATGCTAGAAAAAAACGCATAAAATATGTTTGATTTTGTAGTTACTTAAAAATACGTTATAACAAAGATATATACAATGACATTCAATAATATTACTAAAGCAACAACCTTCAAATTTCCACGAGAGCCCTTTTATAAATTCTTATCAAAGTCTTCACTTCTCACAAAACTTATCAACTTCGTCGATATATCGAAAATTATTAACATTCACACAGTCATGACTATTATCAACGGCCCCAACGTAAAACAATGGGAGCGATAAAACACAATCACTATGCCACTGACAGGGACGGTAGACGATAACAGTTTTGGTGTAACAGTTTTCACCACTGCCGTGGCAGGTATAATATCTCTTTTCCGTTCTCTTTTCTTGGCACTTAACAATATTCATTCAAGTCTCTCACGATGCCGATGAAATGTCAAACGCGAAATAGAACTTTATTTAGAAGAATGTAGAGTCCAAAGTATTGCCGCGGAGTTCACTCATAGAGGGGTTGTGTGGGCCCTTTGGCTTGCCTTGCTCTTGGCCACGAAATCTTGTAAAGGAACTGGCTCCCCTCTTCTCCGGTTTCGATAACCTGAGGGTAGAAAGTTGGATCAACCGAGCATCTAACACTAAAAGTAAATATGAATTTTTCAGAGCTCGATTTGAAGCAAGTGTTCCACAATCACTGTTCCTCAGTTGCACAGAACGGAGGTCAGTTGCGAATGTGTTTTGAACGTACAAACCGTACACACACGTTGGAGTTCCATTGGTAAATAATTGTTTGGGATCAGTTAGAAACTCATGCATTTTTAAACGTCAAGAACAATAGATTTGGGATCCCTGGGATCCCTGGGAACAAGCCTTTAGAAACACCTCTGAACCACCCTCCAAAAGACCTGGGTTCGTAGCAATAGTAGGCGAAGGGTAAAGTTCTTAAGCCATGACAGCTTTTGTTGGCCACTGGTTTATGCAACAAAGAAAGATAATACTAGTAGGTTTTCTTTTCCCTTATGACTGGCCCTTCATCTCCGTTGGTACCAGCTTTTTGTGTCATAGGTTGGGGGTTAGATTGCCCTCCAGAACGTACACTCCTATTATGAACACAGTATATGATTTATGTGTTTATGAGTTTCATACCCTTCGGCTACTTGTGCTATAGGAACCAGATGACTGATAGAATAGTTTTCGTTTATGTACTACGTACATACGTACATACTAAATAAATAAATGTAAATAAACAAATATTGGTGGACAACGCACACAACACCATCTAGTCCCAAACTAAGCATAGCTTGTATCATGGTATCCAGATAACTGATAGAATACTATTTATTGTACACCTAAAAAAACACAATATTCCAATTTCATTAAATTACATGTATTTAAGTGGTACAATGGGCGGCCATATCGCTTGAGAGCGATCTCTTCCTGGCAACAGAGATGACAGGCCAGCCAAATGCTATGTATGTATTTACAAATATATAATTATTCTATCAGTCATCTGATTCTTATTTATTTATAACAAGTACTTACACTATTTTTACAGGGCCATTAATGCAATAGTGTAAAAAAAAGAATTAAAATCAATTAAAATAATCATAGCATTTAGATTTAGATAATAAAAATAAACATGAACTTATAAATTTAAAGGTACACATTAACATAAAATTCTTCAATTAATAATTTTGAATTACATAATGTCAAACCAAATGTCAAAATGTCAAAAATAAAAACGTAATGTCAAAGAAATAAAGTAAAAAAAACTTGTTAATCAATTATACAATGTCAAATAATTTCACAATGAACATAAAAATTCTTCAATTAATAAATTCAAATTACATAAAGTCAAACCAAATAAAATATAAAATTCGTCAATCAATATACCATGTCAAATAACTGCACAATGTCAAATCTAATTATAAGAGCACAGAATAAATAACAGAGTCCTGCGACATTCGCTCAGGGACTGCTCCCTGTGCGAATGTCGCTCAGGGAAGATCCTAAAAAATATCGACTCTCTCCGCTACTAGATTGAGAGTGTGAATGGAACGCGTTAGAGGTGCCTTATTCAGGAGGTTGGTCCTTCCTCTTGGTACAGCCAAAAAGGCGGGCCGCCTCCGTCGGTGCACAAACTCATCAGGCACATTTAGCCGCAATTCCTCTAAAATGCCTGGGTTGGCGATCATCCCACGAAGTATCCTAACCAAATACAGAGCGAGCGCTGCATCTCTCCTCACCTCCAGTTTGTTGTATCCAACCATGCCCATAACAAACAAGGTTGGATACATCAACGGGAAGAACGGATAGATGCCGTAAATCTTCAAGTATAGAAATCTGGTAAATTTGTTTTGAATGCGCTCCACCATTTGCCTGTACTTGGCCTCGTGTGGTGCCCATACCGCAGCATTGAACTCTAAATGGCTTCTCAGCAATGCGTCGTATAGAGTCTTTACTGCTTTAATATTTGAAAAGTTGTTCGTCAACAAATCAAATCCTAGGGTCTTAAATGCCTTCTTGCAGATGTTAGCTACATGTACACGGAAATGCAGCTTGTCGTCGAGGCAAACCCCCAAATCCCTCACCGAATCGACTCTCTTCAACTGTGAACCCTTCAACTGGTAATTGTGGTGGATTGGTGTTTTCGCTCTACTAAAAGTTATGATGGAACACTTAATGACGTTAAACTGTAGTTCGTCCATAGCAGTCCACTCTACCACTCTGTCCACGTCACGTTGAAGGCGTATACAGTCCTCTTCGTCTTTTATCGGTAAGAGTAACTTGAGGTCATCCGCGAACAACAAGCATTTCGCGTCCTTGACTACTGTTGGGAGATCGTTGACCATGATAATGAACTCTAGAGGTCCCAAATTGCTTCCATGGCTCACTCCAGTTAAGGTAGAGTAAGGCTCCGATTTGCATCCCGCGTAGTCGACGTATTGCTGCCGGTTCTTCATGTAGCTCGCGATGAACCGCAGCAGTTTGGTTGTGCAGCCGATCGTCGCCAACTTCTGAAGCAGTATGTCATTATCGACCAAGTCGAATGCTTTTTTGGAGTCGAAGTAGGCGGCGTCGACTTGCACTCCGGCGTCGACCCGCGGTAGCATAAAGTTCATTGAGTCAAGGAGGTTACTAGAGGTGCTACGAGCCGGCCGGAAACCGTGCTGCGCATCGGATAGCTGTGACGACACTTGCTCCTGCATGCCGCGCTGCACCGCCGACTCGAAGACCTTCGCCGCCGTCGACAGAATGGCCACTGGTCTGAATTCGGTCACATCTGCTCCGGAGCCCTTAGGTATAGGAATAACTCTTGTTATCTTCCGACGTTCTAGAAAATGCGACTGCTCTAGGCAACGATTATAAATATAAGCGAGTGGCTCGGCCAGAGACATCCGACAGACTCTCATAATATAGACAGGGCTCCCCTCCGGACCTGCGGATCGCTTCGGCTTGAGCCTCGTCAACGCCGCGCGCACCTCGGCCAGCGCCAGGCGCGGCACGTGCACACGCGCGGCACTGGCGTGACTCGCCGCCTCCGCCGCTGCCACGTCCAGGTGAGCAACGAAGTGCCGTAAACCGAATGAAAGTACTTTGCGAATTCCGTTGCACATTCTGTTTCTATCAGAGTTCTTCCATTCAGGGAGATTTGCTTTCGGTTCACGGCCCCTCGCTTTGCCCTCACATAATTCCAAAACGATTTCGGATCCTCCGTCAGCTCCATTGCTCCACTTGTTTCTGATGCTGCACCTGAGCCTCCTCTATCATCCTTTTCACTCCGGCTCTACATTTCGAGAAAGCTCAATATTTGGATCCACTTACCTTGTACTGCTTGTGTAATCTTGCCTTTACTTTAATTTCTCTGATTATCTCCGCAGTGTACCAATTTGGATATATGTATCTCGAGTTCTTTCTCGACAGACGTTTTTCGGAACGCAACTGTCAAAAATAACAAATAAAATTCTATAAAAACTACCTACGGCCTCCTCGGGATCTCGTATAACATAGAGGGGATTCCAATCCACTTCCGCTATCGATGAGTATAGTAAATGGTAGTAAGCTTTAGAAAATTTCCACTACTGTTCGTCTATAGGCGTGAATGGCAGCGTGGAACGAGGCCCGCGCGTGACTGGCGGCGCGCGGCGCACCAACACCGCGAGTGGCGGGTGCTGCTTGTCGCGCGGCACCAGCTCCTCGTCCACCACCAACCACCACCTCCACCACCTCATGCATACTCAGAGAGGCTAACACTAAATCCAGTATTCGATCGTTACAATATCGTACCTCATTTTTTTGAGCGAACTCGTAGACAGCCATTACATATATAAAATAATTGATTATATTATCACTACAAGAATACATATTAAAATCACCTAGAACTAAACATGAATTATATTTTGCGCACCAGTTTTCGAGTATTCTAAATAAAATCATTGTCATTACTATTTGGGGGGATATATACAACACTACAAAAAAACAAAAAATATTATTTAAAAAAACTGTCGCGCCAATAATCTCAAAAACACAACTTTCACACGTTTAAGCCCGCTAGTACGTCCACCTTTCGTAAGTCTATCCGTGGCGCTGCCGCTAGAAACACCCCGCTGTGCTTTCTACCATCCGTGCGGTCGCTCCTCAGTACTTGAAACCCCGGAGGTACTATTTCTGCATCGTCTATGGAGTCATTGCATCCCGTCTCTGTGATGGCAAAAAAGTCGCTGCCTGAACATTCTATGTTAGTGAAGAACCGATTTAACTTAGTTCTCAGCCCTCTAGCGTTCTGGTAATATATTTCAATATTAATTACTTGTTTAGGGCAGGTTCAGCGCGCCGCCGGCGCCGTCACGAAAGGGCTGGTTTGGTTTGCGTGCATTATATCTAGTTGGATACACAATCCATGGCTTAATTTTGGCGTTAACCGGCCATACTTCGGCTGACAGGCACATTTCCTCATACGGCACAGGAACTCCTATTTTGTATGACTTGTAGTCACCCTTCGCCGAAAGTTCCGTCACTTAGCAGGTCCCGCCGGGACACAAGTCCCGCAGGTAAGTACGGATCTCATCGGCGCTTGACTCCATATTCCACAGATGAACATAGATAGACATAGATGAACAACCTTTAGTGTCGTTACAGTAGGGCCCACCGTACCACTCAGTGAGGCTGGCCTGCGGCTTCGCCTTACTTCTGTCCACTGCTGCAGGACCTCTGGTCCCTGGTTCAGGCTATGAGTTGGACCCGATGATTCGCTGGTACTTGAACCTGTTTCACCTCCGCGGGGCCGCGTCGCCTTGGTATTAGTGTCCTTGCCGGGCCTGGTAGCGCCACTGGATCTGCGGTGTTTGGTTTCATCGATACCGTCGACTTCGATTTCATTGCTGGTTTGTAAGCTGTCGCTGGCAAGGGCTCCCGGGATACCTCCTGGGGCTGGGGCGGGTTTGTTGCTACGGGAACCGGAACTGCGGCTGCCTGCTCGTACTTGCTGTGAAGCGCCTTCACTCGTGATGAACAGCCTTCTAGTTTTGCGTCGTAGTTGGTAAGTATTGATATAGCTAGAGCAAGCTGATCTCTCAATATCGATACCTCCTGTCTAAAGTTGCGAACTTCTGCTGACGATTGCGATGATGCGTTTTCTACGCTACTTACTGGCTCTGAATCCGAAAGAATGGGGATTTTTTTTTCGCTGGGTAACATAAATATCGCGATTCTTCTTAGAGGCGGCGCCGGTAGAGATCAGACTATTGTCTCCACCTTTGCTTTTGATTTCCATGGAGAGATCGGAAGGCGTGTCGCATTTAGATGATGAATCCATGTTGGTTAGGAGAGGTGTTTTCTTTCTATTCGTTACTTTTGAGCTGTAATCCCGCACTCTAGAACCCACAGGAGTAGAGCTGTTGTTTCCTCCTTTTTTGGCAGCGCAGCAGCATTCAGGACATACCCAGGTGTTCTTCTCGTCAACAGTCGAGTCTTTCCCACCGATGCACAGCAGATGATACCGCTTATTGCAACCTTCGATCACACATCGGAGATAGTCTTCATAAGGTAGTATGCCACTATCACAGGCAGAGCAACTCATCGTGTAACTATGACAAAAGTCGTAGGCGCGTGTCTTAGGCGTAGGATTCCAGTAGGTAGGCAGCGCGGTCAGTGCAGCGCGGGCGGGTGGTGGGTGACTCACTGCGCGGGGTCGGTGCAAGAGCGCTGAGCGCGAGTTGTTTTAGGTCAGTTACCGGACGGTTGACAAAATATTTTAAAATGTTTTTGCTTATAACTTTGGAATCACTGGGTCAATTCGAAAAAAGTAACAGTTTCCAGAAAGGTGTTTTCACTGGTCACAAATTGCATAAACTCGCAACAGAATCACGTCACTTTTTTTCACTTTTTCAAATTAAAATTACGGAGCAAACAAACAATGATGTTGCTTTAGCGAGTTACTACCGCCGAAAATATAATACTAAATACTTATACTACAAGCTTTGCTTAGTTTAGGGCTAGATGGTGCTGTTTGAGTTGCCCTCTTCCTTTTCCTCCAATCTATGCCTAAAGAATGGAATAAATACATATTCTAAAGGTGGTTAGTAAAACTGTGAATAAATATGTACAGTAGGGATATAGGTTGTACGTGGTACCTACCTGAGTAATGGGCCGTGTTGACACTGGCGGCGCGGGCAAAGCAGGGTGCGAGCCATTTGACACAACAATACTTTGTGAGCCACTGCTAAACACAATCCTCGCCTTCTAGTCCGTCGAGCTCTGCAATATTTAGTTATAAACTAAAAATAAAACGGCCAAGTGCAAAAGTCGCGCCTGAGCCTACGTATTTACTGTTTTCACCATTAAAGTTATTTCATTATTCTAACAATTATTAAGGGCCACTATGCCGTCATTTGTCACAAACATAACTTTGTAGTGCAAAATATAAACGAATGGCGACCAAGGACAGAAAAACGAAGCGTAGGACGACCCCCCACCCGATGGACTGATGACATTGTAAAGATCGCGGGAAATCGGGGGATGGACATGGCTCAAAATCGTTCTTCCTGGAAATCTATTGGGGAGGCCTATGTTCAGCAGTGGACTTCTAGGGGCTGATATGATGATGATGATGATGATGATGAATACAAGTAACACCAGATATGTATGGGACTTTATACGAGTATGACACGGTCATGTATCTATGAAATAGGAAAAATTTTTTTAATGTGAAAAATTACAAATGAATGGGTTTCCAATTATTTCGTTTACTTGTACTGACAGACCTTGCTTCTTACTAAATATCATGATTCTTAGTCAACGGGAGGTAGCCCATAGATTTTCATTTACTGGCGAGTATCGAAATAAGTATTGACACACCATAAATCCTATAAGGGTTCCTTTTTCCTTTCGAGGACCCTTACAAAAATAGGTATTTCGTGATTGCTGATATATATCAACTTCAGCTTAATTTTGTGACAAGATAAGCAATTACTAATGGAAGTAGAATTATCGATAATCTATACCGTACATGCCCATATCGCAAACCGTGGTTTATGGCCACACTCAGCCACCCACACGTCTTACGGCGAGTTTCTATTTAACACTTAAACGTAGGTAAATAAAACTAGTCGACATAAAATAAACGTCAAATCTTTTTTTATCTTTATAAGGTACCTGTCTAGATCAAGACTATCCAAGATCCCAAACATTCTAAAATGGCCCAATTTCGACTTTCATTAAAGTACAGATCACAATAAATAAATAATCCCGGACATTTCACACAGCATCATCTGGCCACAAAGTAAGTAGAGCTTGTGTTAGGGGTACCACATGACTGATATACTACATAATATATATACTTTTTTTTTGTAAACACATACATATTATACATAGAAACACCCAGACCCGAGACAAATACTTGCAGATCATACAAACATTTGTTCCGCGGCGGGAATTCCGCAACCTTCTGCGTTTCAGCCGGACTCCGCCACAGAGGTCGTCAAAACAATACTCAAGCACGTAAATCATCGCATTGAAAAGTAAATTTAAATAAAAACACACCCCGACATAAACTATCTTTAACCTAAACATAGACAGACCATTCCAATAAACCCAACCACGATACTTCTGGAGTAAGTTAGTGAGGAGCTGAGTATCCTGCAGAATCTAGGCAATGCTGTTGTATCAGATCAAGGTTACTATGTTCAATATCATTGAAGTAACAGAATACTACATTTTAAATCGATCAGACCTGTGGATGATGCTCACCTCTTCATCAACAAGAGAGCTGATAATCTTTAAATGACTGCACACCATTAAACATAAATAAGACTATCGATCAGGTCACCTTTGTCAAGCAAAACGATAAATCTAAATTGCAATCCTTTTGTGAGCTACGATGCCACAGAGAGACAATCACAAAGATACACAGAGACACACTTTAAAGATATAACACTTATCTGTTTGCTTGTCAGTTGACTTGGCTTGATTACGACACTACGAGTAATCTACGAGTCATGAAAGTAAAAGATCTTGTGTCCTGTTTGTTTTGCTCCACACACTACTATGTAATTTAAATCTTATTATCGTGTACCAAGAATAATTTTATCTACATATTTCTTTATTCCAATTTTCAATCTTTATTTTAGAGGTTACACATGTGCGAATAATGTTTCAATTTACGGACCTGCTAGAGGCACATGCGACTACATTGTGTCCAGTCTAGATCATTGGAGAATAGATTTTCGGAATAAGGCCTAGTGCGTACGTGCGTGTGGTACGTAGCCTATTGTAAAATATGGTATTTTCAATTCATGCGCCTAATATGTCTGATATTAACAATGCGCAGTGCGCTAAGCCAACTAGTACGTGCGCTAAGGCACGTACTAGTGGAAAAACCTCGTTGAATATTAAATACGTCAGATTAGACTAACGGTTGAAACCAAGCGGATTAATTTGCTAGTACGTGGACGTAGGCGTAAATACTGACGAAAAAAACACGTTGAAAATTATAAGCTTCAAAATAGACTTCTTCTTCGGTTTATTATCAAGTGTCTGCTAGGCCTTGAAGTAGGTATTTACCACCTACTACAATTATGTATTCAATACTTTGTAAACAACTTATAGCATAGGTTTTTGAGGTAGAAAATGTTTCGCGGTTTGAGCAAAGTACCGTACGGTGCATCTTCGAGGACTTTACTTGTTAAACATTGGTGTTAAGGATGATAATTGTGTAACCTGTGCGTCCAGTATGGCTCCCCCGGATGACGCAGGCGGTGACCTCCTGGCTGGAACTCAGTGGCGGTGGAGTAGCGGTGGGAAGCTTGGCACGCTCGTCGTCTTTGTGAAAACAAAATCTGTAACAAAGTTTTGATATAAATTTTTTAACCGACTTCAAAAGAAGGTTCCCAATTCGGTGGTATTTTCTTTGTTTGTTACCTCATCACTCCGTCATTTAAGTACAGTTTTATTACTTTTATGTAAAACTTTTATGTGATCCGATACCTACTTTCCGATTGGTCCCACAGAAATTTCACCAAAATCGGTTCTGTAGTAAAAATATGTCTTCCAACGAGGTTTCGAATTTTTACCTAAATTAAGTCGGTTTTATTTTTAGTTTATAAAACGTTTAGGTACGTATTACCATTTAATAAATTTAAAACAAAAATCTTTACCTACCTTGTTGACCAAATGTTTTTATAGTGTCAAAGAATTACTTAATTAACGTTCCGTTTGCTTTGGTAAAAACTATTAATTCATACCTAAATATAACTATTTGAAATTGTAATAATTATTTTAATGTTTATTTAATTTGTTTAAAAATGTGGTCGTTTATTTATCATATGTACCTAAGTACTTAATTTTTGCATGCTGGGTTTCCTAGCGAAATATGTGGATCTAGTTATGTATTTATGTTCTCTGTGTACCACATTTTAATAAATCATTTCATTTCATTTCATTTTATTGCATTTGTGGCGTTGCCACAATACTTATAATATATTTATATACGTATACGTAATTTATTATTACTACAAACTAATACTTTTGCTTTAGCGATGTACTCCACCCGAAGAATAGTCGCGCTTATACCAATCGTGTCGTACAGAACGAACGCGACTCAACGGTTGAAGACAAAGGAACTCGACTGCGCGCGCACCTTGACATAACCATCTTTCACCGCACCATTCTGTCACAGGCCTCGCGAGGGACGCACGGTACTTCGCTCCGCAACCAGCTACAGTTTCCGAGGCATACCTACTATCCTTACCTATGCTTATTGTGCTTTACATTTAAATTAGATTTGTTAGTGTTGAATAAACGGAGGTGTTAAAATGTCTGAAGTGTTTTGATTGCAACAATCAGAAAGGCACATCACCCCAACACACACTACACATTTCGTAATAATTATTGTACCTTAGGTATTAATAGAAAAACTTTATTTTTTGATTTACTTACTTACTTAATACGTACAGGTCTGTTGTACCTTCATTTAAAAGTTTAAGTGTTGTGAAAAACATGTTTTTGAAAAACAAGTGTTTGAGTGCAGTGTATGCATTACCTTTTCACATCGGAGTTTTGCGGATGGTATCTAACAAAAGCACAAACTTTACAATACCACTTTGTTTCCTGGAAATTGAATATTCATATTCAACATCGGAACGATTGTTAATCATCAAACGAAACCTGAGTGCATTTTATTCGCTAGGGTTGAAAGATTTTTTAAATTCTAATTATATAATTTTCTATACCTTCAATCCACTGAAAATGCATTAATACTTATTTCACGTTAGTGCGCCGACTTCATTTTTAAAATAATCGCACCAGAATTCAATAAAATTGAGCAATGTTACGCAAATTTGCCAAATAATTTAACACAGCATCATGTGGCCCCAAAGTATTTAGAGCTTATGTTATGGGAACCACATGATACACTTTATTTTTAGTAACTACATACATATTATACATAGAAACACCCAGACCCGAGACAAATACTTTCAGATCATACAAACATTTCCCTGCGGCGGGAATCGAACCCGCATCCTTCTGCGTCTCAGCCGGGCCTTAACCCGCAGCAGGTTAAAGCCTAGCCTGAGACGCAGAGGTCAACACAAGCATAACAGTTCCAAAAAAAATGTAACCTTCAATATTACCAATTGTCGTAACTTTTTTTTAAATAAATAAACACTAATTTAATACATTATTTCAAATGTTTTTTTCTTGCACCTTGCATTTTCCTCACTGTAGTGACGTGAAAAGTTGTGTGTTTTGCTCGGCAGCATAGTTATTGTGCGTCTCATACCTTTGAAACTTTCGCTATGCTCAGGTTTCAATACAAGTACTCGCGTCAGAAAAAAAAACAGTGCGGCCTATCAAATAACTATTTTTAAACTAAATAGGTCACTATAGTATGGTAAGCGACAGAATTAGCGATACATTTCCATCGACTAATACTTTATTATCAAACAATCACTTGACACTGGCAAAATTGTCGACAAGACAGACGCCATTATAGAAAGAAAAGATAGAAAGAGACTTCTATTGCCATCTTATCAGGCACTTAGTTATAAAGGGTAGAACAGGTAGTTACTGGTACTTATACAATACGTGTACCTATTTATCATTTTGGGGTTAGCAATCTTTATGTAACTTACTTTCACGCACGCGTGCATATCTGTATAAAAACGTAACTTACCTCCGTCGTCAAGATACAATGTATCTCGGGACGAAATTACATCAAGATAATTACAGCCGTTTTTGTGAAAGAAGTTCACAAAGAAATAGACAGACACATTCGACTATAATAATTAATGACGCTATGGCGATTATTAAATCTTCAACATAAATTTATACACAGCTTTTGATAAAGTGGGTATGACGTGAATTTTGAAATTACAATAATTAATTAGACAGTTAGGTCACATATTTTAATACCAACTCATTGTTATGTATAACAAAATATTGTTAATCAATTATGAAAACTCCCAAAGAGCAAATAAAAATTATGTAGTAGACCACTTACTCTAGTTTATGACAGTAATCAGTGGAATTGGACTGAAAGCTAATGGATTAATGAATATTAAAGCAATAAGTAACAAAATGGTACATAAACCTATCCATTTAACATGAAAATAAAATAAAATAAAATTGTATCCTTAGCAAATAAATATTA
This sequence comes from Lampropteryx suffumata, assembly GCA_948098915.1. Lineage (NCBI taxonomy): Eukaryota > Metazoa > Arthropoda > Insecta > Lepidoptera > Geometridae > Lampropteryx > Lampropteryx suffumata. The sequence continues at coordinate 2,370,587 of OX402551.1, forward strand.
TAGCCAAAACTCGACAAATCTAATTTTTACAGTAAATTATAATCTGTAAAGTAATAAGTGGATACCTACATTTTTGAATTTCCGAGAATCCACGAATACCCGGGAACCAGCAAAACAAAATATATGTAGAAACTTTGAATATCATCATCATCTATGTCAATAGATATAATGTCAATAGATTTCCAGGGTACGGTTTTGAGCCCTCTCCACCCACCGATTTCCCGCGATCTTTACAATGTCATCAGTCCATCGGGTGGGGGGTCGTCCTACGCTACGTTTTCCTGTCCTTGGTCGCCATTCGAGAACTTTTATTCCGCTACGGTTATAAGTTCTGCGAGCTATATGGCCTGCCTATTTCCACTTCAACTTACAGATTTTGAGTGCTATGTCGGTGACTTCAGTCCTTCTACGGATTTCCTCGTAGCAATATATAAGTGTAGAACCTAAAATGTTTGAAGAGTGCTAAGTGCGCGAAAGTAGCATCTAAAGAGCACTTTAATCCCTTCACCACACTGGTTAGAAACAACTAGTGACTACAGACAAATAGTGACAGAAGCAAAGTAAAAATAAATTAGTTACTCCTTAACTGATCGTATTCCAAATGATGTAGGTTATATAGGTACTTAAAGTATTTTTTTTTCTTTCTTTGTTCTTTACTGTACACAAAACATTAACATAATTTCAACATAAGCAATAATGTACACAGTCGAGCGTAACCCTAAAAGAGTTCTCTTCCAGCAAACCTTGGGATATGAAGATATTTTTCGATGATTCTTGGTGCAATTAAATCTCTATTTAAAATTGAGAAAGCAATTTTAACTCCTTTTAAAAACAGAAATACTAATAATAATGCCGGACATTTCACACAGCATCATCTGGCCCCAAAGATAGCAGAGCTTGTGTTATGGGTACTACATGAATAATATACTACTTATATATTTTTATTTTTTTAAATACATACATACTATACACTAGTTACCGCCCGCGGCTTCGCACGCGTGGTACCTACATAAAAGTAGCCTATGTCCTTCTCCAAGGTCCCAGCTATCTCTTTACAAAAATTCATCAAAATCTGTTCAGCGGTAAGGCGTGAAAACGTGACAGACGGACAGACAAAGTTACTTTCAAATTTATAATATTGGTAAGGATAGAAACACCCAGACCCAGAAATGCAACTTCTGTTATTTTTTGCTAATTCAAAAGTTGTAAAAAGAGTCTCACTGTAGGATCCTGAAGTTCTTAAAGAGCACGACGAACGCCTGCCGGAACTTGCGGTTCATGAAGCAGTAGGTGATCGGGTTGCAGCACGACGAGCAGTAGGCGAGGAGCAGGATGGTCATCACGCCGTTCGGGCCGATGTACTGGTACAACTCCTCGGGGTAGAACAGGGTGATCTGTGGACGATCTATGTTACTAAAATACATTTAAGATACATAACTATCTACGTCTGGCAGAAGCATCGCAGCTGGATCCTGTCTGGCCCAGTGTTAGCATTCAACGTGGCAATGCCGCCAGGGCCTTAGGGACCCTGCCCTCAGGCAGTGATCTGGATCAATTTAGAAAAAGTAAATAGGTCCTTTATGGGGAACACGGTGGGCTTCTATAATAAGCTTCCTGAAAATGCTACTAAACTACCTATTAAGAAATTGAAAGCATATATAAAAGGTAGTCTTTTGAAGAAAGCTTATTATAATATAGATGACTATATTATTGATAACAATGCATGGCCTCATGTCGCTCTGCCTTCAGACAGTTAACCGACACACTTGAAATGTATAAACTCGTTATTTCTCGGTATTTCGTAGTTAAGGTAGTTATAAGATGGATCATATAAAAAAGTGCTGGGACCAAGACGAGTTTCTTGCCAATTCTTTTCGGGCTTGGGTTAGGATAAATTGGCATCTATATTCACCTACTATGTAAGACGTTTCGAAAGTGATCCTTGTGATTGTATTGAATAAGGTATCCTTTGACTTTAACTTTAATTTAATAATATTTAATAATAATTTTATTCATTTATTACAGGTATTGGCCTCAATTCTGTTGGCACCAACCTAACTAATTTTAGCTAAAATTAGGTTCAGAACTGTCAAATGAAACATTGGCATTCTACTGTTACCAACTTATCCTAATTTAATTTTATGTAATTTAATTAAGCATTCCTAATTTAGTAAGATGGTACCAACAGAATAGGTTTTACAAATGCTATGACGAACTAAAATATATTTTAGACTATTCTCAATTTTAGAAATGAACCGACCGGATTGCCAGCATTGTATACATGTTTGTTCTTAAAATTTTGGCGATGGCTTGTTTCAGTACATACTATTCAGACACGACCTACACTAAGTCATGGAGACTTGTATTGTAGATTCTGCTGTCCTTCAAGGGTCTTTACAATTCGTAGCCATATGATCATCCTTATAATTTAAGTTAGGGAAAGTATGTACATACAATCAGTTGAGCTATCTATAGATCGTTTAAACGTTCCTTAGATAGCTCAGCTGTTGTTGTGTGTGCATGTAGTATAGATAACTATAATAATTATAACAATTGGTCCATTTTAACGGTTCTTTGAGGTATTAAAATCGTTAAAACATTTATTAAAATCAGTTAAACATAGGTAGGCTTGAATTAAAACAAAGCGACTGCGATTACCATACATATGGTAAAATTTGACCTTTCTTACCTAAATTTCATACCTTTCTTTCTCCTAACAATTTTCTTTTCCGTGGTTTACGCTAATCCTTCTCAAAATGTCATGCTTTATTGTGATCCTTTGCATGTAGGCGAGCTGAGTATTTTCAAAAATGGTCGTTGATATGATTACCCTCGAGTGAGCTCATTTGGCAGTAGCTTTGCTTTCTGCGCTGCAGGTTGTGGGCTCTATTTCACTCCAAAACCAACATTTTTGTGTGATGATGATCATTTACGGCGTTACATATATACGCCTCTCAAAATTAACACTGTCTAAGCACTGCTTAAGATTCGCCCTGTCAGGATGTCAATTCTTCTTCTTCTTCATTAATGGCTGTTTCATATGATGTCAATTTTGCCAATGTCAAGTTTTAAGATTATTTATAGTAAGACGTCACAAAGTCGTATGTTGACGTTCGTAGTTTGTTATTTTATTAAAAATTGTTGTCTCGTTATAAAATAATACGGATTATTTTTGCTCGAATCACAAAGAATCACAAAACTTTCATTCCAATGGTTCACACACGAGTCATCAGATTTAATTGAATAAAATCACCAAAATTACAAATAAAATAAATAACTCGGGAAAGATAAATAATATATAACTCTGCAAAACGGTTCAAAATAATCAAGGATGGTACTGTTTTATACAGTGATTAACTTTTGACAGAAGTTGTGAGCCATTTAAAAGTAAGGACGAATGTTTAGGTGTTATACATGTATATAATTAATAAAGGAATAATGAAAGACATTTTACAAAGTACGATCTAGTCTCAAAGTAACCGATGCTTGTATTATGAGAACCACATGACTGATGACATACATAGAGGTCACAGATGGTCATACAAGTTAGGCAAACAGCTCTGAGTGAAGCCAGCGTAATAGAGTATAGTAAATTAAACAATTTTGCGAGCAGAGTTCATTTAATACATGTGGCTTTGTGAGCTGTAGACCTCGCGAACAAATTTCGAAATGACTGTAATATAACTTTTTTCATATAACCGTCATTCTGTAAAATATCCAAAAACGGAATGAACAAAAAAATCGATATAGTTATAGAACCTGCTCACAAAATTTCACGAGAGTTGGTTGAGTAATGCGACCTGTAGAGGAGAACATCCGAAAAGACGCCGGACATACGAAATAATTTTTGCCTAAGCTGAAAACTCGCTCGCGCTTCGAGCTCGCTCGGTCAATAATAAATAATGGTAGACAATGCACACAGCACCATCTAGCGCCAAACTAAGCATAGCTTGTATTATGGTGACCAGATGACTGCAACAGTGAACAACAATGTATTACTGACGACCTCTGTGGCGCTTGAGACGCTGGCTAGGGTACGCTGTCTGAAATTTCCAGCATTATTTATTTATTATTTATGTTCGTCACAAAATTGTATGTACTGGAAGGGAAAAACTAGCTCTAAAAGGTATTATGTAGTCCATACTGACAAGTAGGTACACACACCTTCTCGTATGCTTTAAAATTACATAAAGTGCCGAAGTACAAAAGCACTTGACTGTTATTGCCACTGGAGATCACCAAAACCATTCAAGAACACCCAAGGCAGGGTTATTATGTTAAAGTAGCAATATCAACGAGAAAGCATTATCAGCGAAATCAGTCATAAAAAAAATCTTATTATGGAAACCGGCTGTTTCTTATTACTTACCGCCCACCTACCTATGGAGTCAAACTTTTCTGGCTAAAAAACAAGTTTAGGAAATAAATACAAAGTGAAGTATCTTTTACAAAATGATGAAGGGATAATCCCTTTTGTACGTGAATTGTATTTCAAAGTAAAATAAAAATACCACCGATTTTTGTAGGCATTGTTGTTGAACAGGAAGATCAAATTTTAGCTTGACGTCACTATACGATCAAGTCAAAATTGGACTACAATTGGGTCCATCCATGTTACAAAATAAATTGATTGATAGAATAGGTACAACAATTACGAAATTTACTCGTAATTACGAAATCGGTTCATTAGAGCCGACAGGTTACCGTAATGCCGATCATCCAAGGGCCTAAGTTTTACGTTTACGAACTACGGTAGTATTCTGCGTTTAATTGATGTTATTTTATTTCAATTTTTAGAAATAAAATAACATCAATTCTATTTTTAGTCTACATAAATGACCTTTGTAGCCTCAAAATAAACAATGTAAATAATTTATCTTATGCAGATGATACTGCTGTAGTCTTTAAATAAATTATACATCCCTAGGTTTCGACTAAAAAAAGTTAATAAGTCATTTATGGGGAACACGGTGCGCTTCTATAATAAGCTTCCTGAAAATGCTACTAAACTACCTATTAAGAAATTTAAAGCATACATTAAAGGTAGTCTTTTGAAGAAAGCTTATTATAATATAGATGACTATATTATTGATAAGAATGCATGGCCTCATGTCGCTCTGCCGTCAGACAGTTAACCGACACACTTGAAATGTATAAACTCTCTTGTATTTGTATTTCGTAGTTAAGGTAGTTATAAGATGGATCATTATAAAAAAGCGCTAGGACCAAGACGAGTTTCTTGCCAATTCTTCTCGAGCTTGGGTTAGGATGAATTGGCACCTAAATTCACCTAGTATGTAAGACGTTTCAAAGTGATCCTTGTGATTGTATTGAATAAATCATCTTTTGACTTGACTTGACTTGACTTTACTGACGTATCCTGGGATGACACTAAATGGTTCTAATGGCTTACCTAAATGTACTTACCTAAAATGTCTCCAAAACTAACTTTATGACTTTTACGAAATATAATAACAGCCAACCCAGTCTCGATTTTAGCCTAAAAATACACAAATGTAACTCTATCCAAGCTTCATGTGACTGCCCTAACATCATTAGGGTAACAACAACAAAATACCTAGGAATCATGATTGATAAACGTTTGTCCTGGCATGCTCACATTGAACACCTGATGAATAGAGTACGTAAATTAATCTGGATTTTTAAAATTTTACGTCATCTAGCATCAAGAAACCTAATAAACCAAATCTACAGATCTCTAGCACAATCGATTCAATGTTATTGTATAATATAAGTTTTTGGAACTAGAAAGAGCACAGAGGTCTCTATTAAAAGTTATATATTTTAAGCCCTACTGATACCCTACAGATATGCTCTATCAAGATGCTAGTCTTCTATCAGTCAGGAAACTCTACATTCTAAATGCAGTTCTGAAGTTACACAGAACTCTTGAATACAACCCCGGAATACTGAATAAGCGGAGGAAAGGTAGAGTAGTTATTCAAGTTCCGGCTCGGTCTCAATTTGCGTCGCAAAAATATGCCACGCAATCTGCCTACCTCTACAATACTATTAATAAAAAAATAAATATTTACCCTATTAATAATTATAAATGCAAAACTTCCCTAAGTAAATGGCTACTGACACTAAACTACGAGGAAACTGAAAAACTCCTAGAAATTGTTTCGTAAAATCAACACACACACAAACATATACACACTCCCACACACTCTCCCACACACATTCTCACACACATATTCACACACACACATCCACACTCACACATACATATTCACCTGGGCTCTCCTGAATTACCCATGCTCGTGGCAGACCGGAGCGCCTAAACACTACACACATATATGTATGTACACAAAATCAATGTAAATGTACATACATAACTTAACTTACGTTATATTATTATCTAAAATACCACTAATTAATCTAAATAACATTAATTTAATTTAACCTACATTTTGTTTTATCTTATTTATTTGCTTAACTTAATTTAATGTATATAACTGTACTACGGAAGAGTGAGACCCTCTAACACAGGAATATAATATACTTAAAAGAGGATCCCACACCCATGAAATGTATCATATATTAAGTTTTAAGAAATAAATATTTTGTATTTGTATATGTATTTTATTACTTATTACAGCATATAGGTAAGCCTCGGCAAACATCACATTAACCTCATAAAACTATGGCATCACATTAACCTCACTGTTGGACTGGAGCGCAAATGAGAGATCATAAACATTCTACCTGTTCATCACTTTTATTTTATGTAACACTAATCTAGAATTAAGACTTACATACCTACTACCACCAATGAGTTGTTATTATTATTATAATTAAGAATCTGGATGACCGACCTTTGCTCGGTATAAAACACAGATAAAACGACGTTCTAAATATGAAACATTGCTAGATCGATTTATCGCCTTCCTAACACCCTGCATACAAAATTTCATGAAAATCGTTGGGAGCCGATTCGGAGATACAAGAACTGCTCGTTCAAAGGTGTTAGATCACATTAGATTAGATTAGATAAGATAGATAGATAGATATAAGAAATTCAATATGTTTATTACACAATTACGCTGTAACATCAAACCTGATTGCAGTGTAAATTGGTGTGATAAGAGACTTGGCACATGGGATACCTACTTTTTATACCGAAAAATTAAATATAACGTCAAAGTTCGTATGCAAAGTAACTTTTTTTAGTCGTGCCAGGGGTTCTTCCAGGGGCCCTTTCACCGTCTGGGTGTCGAATACAATCTTTACGAATCAAAAAGCGGTAATGTTATTTTTCTCCTTCTTCTTTTTCAATGACATGTGACATAATAATGTCAATTTTGCCAGTGTCAAGTGTTTATATTTGCTTACAGTCAATTTGTTTGTTAATAAAGTCTTAGTCGATGGTCAATTGTCAATTCTAAACGTCATCGCGGAATAGCCATCTAGAACTTTCTTGGGATTCCTCGTTGTTCAAATGACATTGCACTATAATACACATATAATTTATTGTCCAAACTTGTCCCATGTAGTCACAATTTATTCATTAAAATTCCGCTAAGATTACTGAATAAAACATGCAATAAAATGAGTAAAAAATATTAAATTAGCAGAGCTATGTTACTTCATGAAATGACAAACGAAGAATCGTTATTTTTCTGCTTTTCCTTTGTAAATAAAGTGACGTTATGTGACATGAAAAAGTGAATGACCACAGACAACCTAACCATTATTGGTCTGAAAGCCTAAGCTAAGGCATTGCTCAGTTATTGACAGTGAAACACAGGAGAGTCATTCAATATCCAGCCCCTGGGTTAATGCTAGACGATGGTTTATCTTTCTACTATTTAGCCCCTGACTATGAATTGCACTTTTATAGTCAGGGGCTAAATGTGAGTGACTAAACAAGTGTGTTTACGTGTAAAGCGTTTCGAAAACAACATGGCTTTACTTATTTTTACTATTTGTATGCTTATTACCTAATTATTAAAAAATATACCCTAAAAGAAAATAAACCAAAGTAGTAAACACTTACCGTGTTTAATACATGCAGCGGAGTCCAGCACACGAAGAACTCCAATATTATAACGAAAAGCATTCTTATCACCTGCAAAAAAGAATCATTTTAAAAATACCCTCACAATCACAAAAGTAGACCACAATTAACTATTTTGATTTTTCAAAGCAGCTCCTACTATTGGGGCCCGTATTTCAAAACCAAAACTCAAACACAGATCAAAAACAAAGAACAGAATTTTGACCAAAATAAAATGCTGTCAAAAACTCTATGCTTAGTTCTTGATCTAAGTCAGTTTTGTTCTTAGTCGTAGTGCGTAAACTACAGTTGTCGGATAACGCCTGACTATTTGATCGTGATTTAACATAATAACAAGGTGTTTTGGTATTTGGACTTAATTTGTTTTGTCAGTGGAAAGTTGATGCATAAATAAAATACTCAGCAGCATATTTTTTTAGGCTGAGTTCAGCAGCTGTTTCAATGGCATGGGAGATAAGGGCTCACTTTTCTCTTGGCTTTTATGCTCTTGTCGATATGTGTGGACCTGACGACATGTCTGAACTCCAGATCCAAAGTGTGCATGCGGTTTGACTGTGTGCTTTTTGTATCCAGCTCACTTTTCCCCTCAGATTCCTGTTAACAAAATACAATTGATTATTCCCCAAAAATTACGACTCCAAAGCTTTATTTTGAAAATGCGTACTTATTTGTATCAAAACACAATTTTAAATACCTCCTTATTATAATTGAAAGTCTAACTCTAGCGATGATATGATTTTATTTACATATGATGGGGTAAAAAAAAAGTCATACAGTAGTCGCATAATAACGTGTAACATCTGACATCTCACCTTGGTAATAAGCAACATTAGCATTATATCCTGAATTAGTTCATATAACTGCACACTTTATACACAACACTGTAGATTAAGCGGCACAACTTACAAATGCATTCTCCTTCTCTATTTCCCTATTTCTTTCTCGTCACACACACTCAGAAAATGGGTTGGTACCATCTGAGGGCAAACTCTACCACCGCACGCGCTTATAAGTCAAATCAAATAGCGCGCGCTTCCCCGGCTTCCTGTTACAAACTTCTGTCCCTTTTCTCGAAAATACTACCACAGATTGCAGGAAAGCGAAAGGTGCGAAAGATGTTACATGTAAAATTAAACCCCTAAAATAGGAACAACCTTATCATGGTAAAATCAAAGTCCAAATTGGACTGAAACTTTCAGGGCCTGTGCATGTTGTTTGTTATTGTGTAATATCTGAAATAGGGAAAAGCTGTTGTATTCATAGCTCATAAACTCAATAAAAATAGAGAATGTGTGGGTGAGACCATAGTTGACAATAGAACTCCATTTACGTGATATTGGATATCGAACTGCGTCGTTTTATATGAGCACACAAGATTAATGTATTTTTCCATTAGCACCTTTTTCAGAAGGGCTGAAATCGTCATACGACGACCGTAATGTCATATTATAAGTAATGTAATGTAATTGGTGGTAATATTTTTTCTAAACTTCACAATAGTTCAATGAGAAAGCAACTAAATATACTTTGATTTCAATTCGCTTATACACTGTATAAACGCCAGGATAGTTTTATCCCTCTGCAACTGACGTGCCCTAATTTGTACAATTCTGCTGACGTGGTAGTGCATCAGACACCACTTTGACACCTCATAACTATATAATGTGTTTGGAGCACTTTATTTATTAGTTTTTTTTTTATTCAAACGTTTGGGGTGTCCTTAATTATTAAAAATTAATAATTATGTTAAAATACAAACATAGTACCATTCACTAAAATTTATTCAGTAACCTTAAGTTAGACTTTAATAAATGTACACCTCTAAAAAAACAAAAAAAATATAACTACATTTAATACATTTTGAAGGAACGTAAAATTTATATCAAAGACAACACATATAATCATGATTCATTGGTTCAATAAAAATTTACATTACATGACATAAGCTTTTACAGTTGTTTTCTGGCAATCTTCAGGATCATTGAAGACAAATAAGCTTTTCACAAACACAGCATTTTATTATTATTTTTATCCTCGTTGGACATAATAGACTATAGTTTTCTATTAATTACTTCTAATTAATTAATTAATTCTATTACTTGGTGAAATTGACCGAGTAGAGGTGTCGAGGGAAGTTCTATACCTAAAACTCTACTTATCGCCATTTGCAGTTATCTTGACGATTTTCGATGAAAAGCTTTCATGTGATCGAGCAGTTTTTGTCAGTTTCCTCAATTCCTCCAATATTTCCTATAAGTGGGATGGAACTGAACTAAACTATTTTGCGGTGTCTGTCATACTACCATTTCAGCCGCAGAGGGGTATCAAACACAGAACAGAAAGAACAATAGAAATAGCATGATGACTTTTCATCATGATCTTTTCTTTGGTCTTTGTTTAGAACAGACGTGTCCCAAATGTATATTTAAATAAACAAATAATCACTTGCTGACTCGTGACCTTGTTAACAGCAATCTGTGTCATACCTACTCAAGGTATAGGATATTATGTTTAGTGTCGTGAAAATGGACAATAATTTTTAACTCTGTTTCACTTCAATACTACAAAATGGACAACAGTCCTTTCAACTGGAGCAGCAGGACAGCTCGCTCGCCGCCGCCTGCGCCCTCGCCGCATCAGCATCCCGCCCTATAGCACCCAACCGAGAAGATGATGTCTTAGAAATTATTTCTACCCCTGAAATTCAGAACTGGATGATGTCAATCGAGCAGTACCTAAACGAAGTGTGTACTATTGCATCGGAGGGGAAACTGAATACAGAACAAAAACTTCGCATAAGTACTTTGTGTCGAAAAGTTGGTCATGGTACATCGCAGATGGCAGTGCAATACCAATCTCTTAAGCAGAAAGCTCTTCAAGAACTGAAAGACAGACTTAATCTTTCTCAGCGGCTTCAAGAACTTAAAGAAAGTATTGACCAGTCCTCGAAACCCGTAGCAGGAACCTCTTTTGCCGATATGGTTTAAAAATGGAACCAATAACTACATTAAGCCAATTAATCTTGGTTCAGTTGCCATTTATCCCAACGATAAGTAGAAATCAAGTGAAGATACAAAACCCCTTGTCCAGAAAATGCTTTGTCCTGAACGGATGAAGTTACACATAAGAGGCCTTCGAAAAACAAGGAACGGAGGAATAATAACAAGCACTGAAACTAAAGATGACATTGAGAAGCTCAAGCAATCGATGCAGCTTAAAAACTCTGACCTTACGATCGATGAGCCATATAAACGGAAGCCCAGATTTGCAGTTGTCGGTGTACCTTCATCAAAGGCTGAAAAAGAGGTTTTTACGTGTCTCTATCGCCAGAATCTGGCCGAAACACTTCAGAATTGAGATATAAGAAAAGCCCTCATAACAAAAGATAGAGTTTATGTGAATTGGTCGTCTTGCCCTGTGCGAGACTTTACTTTGAACACTCGATGTTATAAGTGCCATCAGTATGGTCACGCGGCCAAGTCATGTCGGGATCCTACATACACCTGTGGCCATTGTGCTGCTCCTGGTCATTCTATTAAGGAATGCACGAAGAAGGCAGATGAACCAAAGTGCGCCACTTGCATCCACTTCAATAAGCCGAGTAAACATTGTACAGGAACTGCTGAATGCCCGGCAAAAGTAATAGCAGAAAAAAGGTACATTAACTCCATAGATTATGGAGGTGCCTAAGAATGCCTAAGAAGACTATTTGGATGCGTCATTTAAAATATTTCTAGTGTCGGTTCATAAGTAAAAAAAAAAATTAAGACTAATCAATCACGATGCCCTACTAACCTTAAATTGTAAGTCAAGTTAAATAAACAACGTTTGCACGTTTTCTAAGTTAAATAATTACACGTAAAAACTAGAAAAATACTTACGTATCATTACTTTGTTTACAATTACCAGTTTACAATTCCGCTAACTCGCAATTTGTTTATCATTAGTTTTGTGTTTATATTTTTATAATATTTGCATTATTTGTAGTTTTAAGTTTAGTTAAGATTTTTAATATTATTCTATACATCTAACTGAAAATAAAATGTCAATGTAGGTGATTATTTTAGAATCTATGTACCTAAGTAAGCTCTTCACGCCTGAGATACAGGATCACAGGATACCTAGTTCAGGCTCGTATTATGCATACCTTTAATTAAATAAGTTTTAGAATTTTGTTATCAGTTAATAATGTACCATGTAAATTTTGAATAAATATTATTATTATTATATTATTATTAGGAGAACCAGTGTAGTTAAACTCACACATGTAGAAAAAAAACACACTTAGAAATAAAAGTTATAATTGGTTGAAAAATAACGTTAAAAAGGACCTCACCATAAAACAAATGTTATTGATATAAAACCTTAGGACCATCAGAACATAGTTCAAAACTCAGTACTAAAATGTAAGCCTACTTATCAAGAGATGACGCTTTTGTAATGCTGGCTGTAATTTGATTGCCCTCTAAACATAGCTACTTCCTTAGTGATGTGCTATGTGCTATACATTCGTCTTGTATGAAGGATACAAGACGAATGTATTGATATCGGTCATTATACCTACCTACTGTTGGGTATCAAAATACGAATACGATGGTTACGTTAGGCTATATTTGTGGTGGGCCAAATAAGCAGCTTTCATTTTTTTTTAACACAATCACACGCTTGTGTTTCTTTGGCGTTGAGGAAGTTTCTGAACTCCGTTCTGCTGATAGATTTTGTGCCTGTAATTTTTAATACGTTTCATGAGATTTAGATTTTGCGTAATCATAATATAAATGAAGGTAATTAATTATAATAAAACGTCATGAATAAACACTATAATAACCTGAAAAAACATTTTTAGAGTCGGTATAGCTGTGTCAACCATGTATTTGTTTCAACTTTTTTTAATTACAAAATCTTGGTCCTTAAAGTGGTCTGAGCATATTGTGCTTGTTTTTGTAGAAACCAATTTTGTTTCCCAGTTGCCTTTTTTTATGTTGGTGCCTTGGGAAAACTGAAACCAGAAGATATTTTATTTCTCCAAAATACTTCTGTAATTTTCATCTTACCTATCCACTGGAAACCATAGGTCTTAAATACATTTAGAATAAAGTCATCATTAAAACAAAAAATACACCGACCAGAAATTATAAACCTTTTATTAGAGATAACTATTTACATGATAAAGTTTTCGATAACACGTTTATAAATTTTTTAGGGTCACATCCCTAATTGAATAGCGAAAGAGAAAGAGTTTAAGAGAAATTATGATATGATATGCCCCCTTTTGTTAAATTGTTTGTTTGGCTATCGTTTTTGCACTCCAGAACAGCACAATACAGCTCAATAAATATTATTATTATTATATATGTTTTTAATTTGTTATCTATCGTAATCTCTCGCGAGGAATTTACGTTTTTCGCGGGCTTTTGGTCAAATGAAAAATCGTTGACGATTTTATTGGTTGATGGATAAAACTTGCGACAAGTGTTTAGAATGACCGATTTTGGAGTTGTATGAAAGTGAGTTTGTGGATATCGAGGGTTTCTAAACTATTATGTGTGTATGGGATGACGCCTGTAGATGAAATTACAATAAGTATAGTTTTGACAGTATCTTCCTTCCACTGGTTTTTGAGCTCTATTTCTAGGTTTGTATATTTTGAAAGTTTTTCAGTATGTGTTTCTACAAGATTATGGGTGTTGGGTACAGCAATATCTACAAGGTAAACTAGTTTGTTTTTTTTTGTCTTGGAAAGTGATGTCGAGTCTGTTGTAATGAATGGTTTTGTCTGTTATGTATGATTGTTCTGTCCCAGTATAGCTTATAATTGGTGTAGTCAAGAAGTTCTAATTATTATTAAGGCTTCGAATGTCAATATGGAAAATAATGTCAAATACTAGTGGTCAAGTACCAAACCAACAACTGGAGGTTTTAATTGCTCTATATTATACATCTTATTTTTGGAACCGCACGTGCTACGTGCTGGACATTGCTGGAACAATCGTACTAATTCGGAATTACGAACGCCGCCGAGGCGTCAACCTTTCGTCCAAGTACAGTACGTCTGCTTTCGATACAAACTACAGCTTTTCAGCGTTTTGAGTTACTACTGTGTTGTAAAGGTAAAATCATTTCATTTCATTTCATTTATTCAGTCACAATTATTTACAAATCGTATTTGAATATACATCTACCGACTTTAGGTAGATTAAAATATACTATCGAAATAACACGAAAACGCCAGGAGAGGAAAATGTTTACCTTAATACCCTAAATATCTCATTAAATATTTACGTCGCTAGCGCTATTTAAAAATACCTGCGTACGAAAATTGCTGCTAAAGGTTTCTAGGGTTACCTAATATTCATGTCACTTACTTTGGGTTTGATTTTGGCATTCCTGCTGCACTTGTCGCAATTGCTGTTTACCATTGAAGCTGTCGACAATATGTGGTTGTCCTTGCATTCATTTTGAAGTTTCACTGTAATTATTGATCAAAAATGAAATATAAACATTACCTAGAAGAAAGATAGATAATTGATTCCGGCGTAACTGTGCTAAAACCTGTTTAGTACTATCCCGCCAATTAACAACAAACAGCATCCTTCGAACAAACGACGAGGGATACTGTTTGTAGTGCGAAGAGGATCCATTATTCCTGAGGATGCCTCGTGGAGGCGAACTAGATATGCGCCGATACTAATATAGTCGGCGGGCGGTCGGCGTGCCGTCTTTAGAGAGTCGGAAGCGGCAACGTCATGCGGCGTCATAAAAAAAATTGCTTACTTTTAATGGAAAATTTAACTGGTTATTCTAAATATTACTTATTCAAATCAACACTTAGACACTCAAATATTAACTAAATATCATTCACGCAGTGGCTGTAGTTATCGTGAACAAACAACATTCTCTTCACTTTTAGCGGGCTTAGTCGTGATGTTTTCAATAAAGTGACTCTCAATGATGTATAGGACTGGATACCTATGAGTTAGTTTTCTCAACATGTTCATTTTTGATCTCAAAATAACAAACTACTAATCATTGTCGGAATCAAGTTACCTCCATATTTCTAATGTATATTGTATCAGTGCCTAATTTATCGTTGTGTGAGATTCGGAGCTTAATATTTCGACAAGATTTCTTTTTCTTAGTAGTATCTTCTTATCGACGATCTTTGTGATCAAAAATGTCTCTACAAGTCCACGATGTGCATTGTGACTAATGTTTGATAGCATTATAAGCATGCTATGCTTGTAAATACAACCACAAAATTCACTAACAAAATGTACGCACTTGAAGCTTGCTGCTTACCTAATGAACGTGCAAAATCATCTTTGCCTCGGACATGATAGGTATTCAGAATGCTGATGAAATTTTTAGCTGATTAACAAATGTAAGCAAAAAGTCAAGCATAAGGTAGGTATAGATACTGTTAGAGATCTTCTGGTGATATAACAGCAACCACGTGGGGCCAGTGTATAAAAGGAGCGAGCAGGGCAGCGCGCGCACACTTTTCGCTTGGCTTTCAGACTCGATAGACGTCTCGTTGTGTTAGGAACTTAGTATCTTTGCGCTGTATCGCTATTAGGGTACTTTTGTGTTGATTTCTTGATTGCAATTATAAGTGTTGGTTAAGTTTTCGATTTAGGTGGATTTTTTGTTATTTTTTTAATAAATATTTGTAGTAATTGGTAACAATACCTATTCTAGCTGGTACGAATATAGAAAATCATGAGCTACTTTCGTCTTTTAAAGCGTTTTGGAAGCATTTGGATCAGACAGATTTCTTTAAATTAATCTAAAGTCAGAAACAGTTCGTCGTCAACAAACTACAATAACCATTGTAGACAGATTACCTCAAACGAATCTGAAGACAGAGACAGTTCGCCGTCTACAACAAAAACGGGCTTCAATGGCTTTCCTACAATAAAGATTAGACAGATTCCCTCAAACAAATATGAAGAGCTAGTCAAACAACAAACATGGGCAAAAATAATGATTGTAAGAATACAATCATTATTTTTGCCCATGTTTGTTGTAGACAACAAACTGTCTCTGTCTTCAGATTCCTTTGAGGGAATCTGTCTGTTCTAAATAGTTACGTAGGCGAGACACGTGTCTAATTTATTTAGGGTCTAACTTATTAGCGGGATAGTACAAGATAATGGTCTAGCTATTCAACAATTGACCTAGGTGACGTCGAAGTTCGACTCTACGCACAAAAAACAACGTTTAGGTACTTTGAATTATCTGGTTTAGCTTTTATAGTTAAAATAGGGTGAACAGGGAGTACGTATAATATAAATGAGTGAGTATCAACAAAACTATTATAGAAGATAAATAGATACTCGATTTTACTAACCATCAATTAAGTGATACCGAACTAATACGTAATCCCCAATCCTAAGAAATCCCCAAGTACACACTTTTGTTACATCAATCGATACTTACTAGTTGAATCATATGAGTTGATTAATGGTTATAATCTTGTCTAAGGTGTTGTTTTTATCTTCGTTTTTTCTCTTGGCTAATCACAGCTTGTGTTATAGGTATCATATGACTTTTATCCATTTTTTTATATAAAAACATATTTATTATACATAGAAAATAACGCAGCCTGAGACAAACACTTGCAGATCAAATGAAAATCGTTCCGCGGGAATCGAACTGTACAATTCTGCGTTCAGCCAGGCCTTCATCCACTACACCACATATGTCTTGGTTAGTGAAAGGAAAAGGTAACACTTACAGTTGTTCTGCCAGGTGGTATTGTGCTGTATCTCATGCTGCATACCTCGCCACAGCTTGGTGACGATCAAAGAGTACGCGAATACCATCACAAAGATCGGGATGAGGAGTAGTGCCACATCCAGAAGCAGGTTGAATGACCTCTCTAGTTCTAAACTTTGCCAGTATTCGCGGCATTTCGCTCCTGGAATAATGAAATGAAATTAGAACTCAGGATAAATCTTGAATCACTTATTACCTTCACAATAATAATAAAGAGTACCAGCGTACGCAGACTCCACAGACGATCTTGGTTTATTAACATAAAATATTGGTGTGCTCCAAACAATGCTACAACTTTTTGATGCATCTCTGAGAATGAATATGTCAAATTCGAAGGTTATGGTCTCAGGTCTCACTAATCTCACATTGTTGTTATGTACTGGAGATAGTTGACAGTATTTTTATCTTAGAAATGTTTTATCCTTCGGTAAAGAGCATCAACAGAAGTAGATCTCAAGACGATCTCACCTGGGTTGGGCTGCGTTCGGCAAACTAGACGACATATTAATCAGCTAATACACCACAGTGTCTGAAGACCCGCTTATACAATCAATATGATGTGTTCTGCATACCATGATTTATGGTGTGAGACATGGAAGCTTACACATGAGGCTGTGTATCGCATGAGACTTGCACAGAGAGCCATGGAGACCTACTCGGCATTAAACTTATCGATCGAGTTCCTAGCACTGAAATTCGAAGACGCAGTAAGATCAAAGACGTCGTGAACCGGATAATGGAACCCAAATGGAGCTGGCAGAACACACGATGAGGCGTGGTGATGTGGAGTTGGAGGTGGAGGTGTAAGTAATAAGTAAAGTAATTGGAGTAAGACACCAAGGACACCCAGGGAAGCATGCGCCGGGATCAGTAAGCTGCTGGCCTTCCTGGAAGACATCGGGTGGCTGGAATAGCAGCCTCCACCCGTCACGCAAAAGGGGCCCATCAGAGGCCTAGTTGCGGAAAATCGTCTGCACACCAAGTACCAAGTAAGTAAGTAAGTAAATAAGTACCAGGTGGAGTAAGGCAATCACTGAATGGTGTCCGAGAAATGGCTAAAGGAATGTCGGTCGACTTTTGGCAAGGTGTGTATACATACGCGTATGAACATGTTTAGCCACAATTGGTAACTTAGGGAGGCTCATAACCAGCAATCGGTGAGATCAGGCTGTGGATGAGATGATGATGAGTATCAACTTATTCACCAATTATTAAAGTAAAATAAAAATTCAGAGTCAGAATAAATATATGTCGAAAATGTATTCATTATGTGTAAAATATACTCGAATGCAAATTTCCTTTGTTAAATACTTATAATAAATAGTGTAAATATTATAAATATTATACATGGGACATAAATAAACAAACTGTACATTTTCCAGTTTATCGTATGCTTTTTTGTGGAAAACATATAGACGCATTAATAATATGATCGCTCTAATAATATGATAAGGATCGCTCGCTGTATTTTTTACGTTTCGGTATTGTTGTTGTGACACTGCCTAAAATGTTATTTTACTTCATACTTTGGTCCCAACAAACAGACTGACGAAACAAAAACATCATTTTGTTAACAAAACAAAAATAATATTATGGAGGATCGTTCGTATTTTAAAACATTTTAGTTAGTCCGGTGGAACAAAACAGAGAAAAATAATAGAAGAGAATAAAGGTTTATTTGACACACAACACGAAAAAAGTAACAGGCAACAACTAAGTAAATAATCAGAGCATGTGAGCAGATGCCTATCAAACAAATAAATTGTGCAAATTGGTAATAAATCATTAATTCTGGACATTGTACACATGTCATAATCATCTAGCCCCAAAAAGCTTGTGTTATGGGTACTACACGTACTACATGACTGATGTACCTACTTATATATTTTTGTTGTAAATACATACATAGTATACATAAAAAAACACCCAGAACAAGAATACACTGTTTAGTTTATAGTTTTAGCTTGTGGTGCCAAACTGGTCCGGTCTCAGATTTATGCCACTTATATGGGAGACAGCGCTTAACTGGCCTATTGGGTTGCGTTAATATAAATAATAGCTCGGACATTTCACACAACATCATCTGACCTCAAAGTAAGCAGAGCTTGTGTCATGGGTACCACATGACTGATATTTACTTATATACAGATATTTATAAATATTATACATAGAAACACCCAGAACCGAGACAAATACTTGCAGATCATACAAACATTAGTCCCGCGGCGGGAATCGAAACCGCAACCTTCTGCGTCTCAGTCGGACCTTAGCTTACTGTGCAGGGGTCGTAAGAAACTTATAGATTTGGTTGATTGTTTTGTTTAGCATTAAAATTTTCCTTCTTACAACTAGATAACTTCCTCAATAGTATGACAACTCACCATTCCCCCTCATAGGCTGCAGCGTAGACACTAGCAGTATCGGAGAGTTTATTATCAAGGAGAGTGTCCATACGGTTACTATCATCTTGTACGCGTGGCACTGCGTTTGCCATTTCCGGGACTTCAGGGGTCGGCAGATGGCAAAGTACCTCTCGAGAGATATTGCTACTAGCGTCCACACGTTCACTGATACAGTCACAGCTAGAACAAAGCATTTATTAAGCGTACGAAACAAAACTCTTTACTATACTCCTTACAAAATACCCAATTACACGTATAAAGTGTTGCAGCAAAGCTTTCCTTAGTCACCAAGGAAGTATTTGTTTAAAATTTAAACCCATGTATGTGTACAGAATGAACATAGTATGTGTTAGTGTGTCTGTCTGTGGCATCGTAGCTCCCAAACGGATGAACCGATTTTGATATTTTTTTTTATTTGCAGTCACCCGACTTGATTGCAAGTCAAAGTCTAAGTCAAAGTCAAAAGATACTTTATTCAATACAATCACAAGGATCACTTTGAAACGTCTTACATTCTAGGTGAATTTAGGTGCCAATTCATCCTAACCCAAGCCCGAGAAGAACTGGCAAGAAACTCGTCTTGGTCCTAGCGCTTTTTTACATGATCTATCTTATAACTACCTTAACTACGAAATACTAATACAATCATTCCAATGATCCCAATTATGTTATCTTGACACACTTGAAATATATAAACTCTCTTATATATTTCAAGTGTGTCAAGATAACATAATTGGGATCATTGGAATGATTTCAACGAATATGTTATAGAGAGATATGTTTTGTGGGGTTTTTAAAATGTTTAATTTATAATTGTTGATCATATTTATTTTATAAAAAAAAAATCCTTTCGAATTCCCTTTCGCAGAAAGCACTGGACACAGGACTACTATTCACAACATGTACGGCATTGCTAACCACTCTACAAAGCTGATACTACAGTTAAGCATGTTTCGTTGAAAGCATGATAGTACGTGGTTAACGAGAGCTTTCTTGCCCCATGCATGTTGTGGAGTCTTCCTTCTAATGTTTTTGCGCCGTTTTAAACCGCTTATTACAAAATATAAAGAGTCCTAGAGGGCTGGCAACGCATCAGTAATGCTCCTGGTATTGGAGATGTCTACAGGCGACGGTAAATGCTTACAATGAGACCATAATCATGTGCATTTTATTTATAATGTATAAAAAAATACGTTTAAGAAACTAAAATGAAAACCGACTTCATTGAATAAAAAAAAAAAATTAAGAAAAATTTGAACCTATATAAAATTCTAGTCCATAAAGAATTTCAAGTACTTACTCGGTAAGTTACACCGGGTAAGTTTTTATTTTACGTCTTTTAGTACTTTATCATTTTTCGAAATGCGTTAACACCACTAGAAAGTCACAGGTAAATTACGAAATTTCATTTACTTGGATGACATACCCCTATGATTTAAAAACCAAACTACTGAACCGATTTTGATGAAATTTATTTTGATTTCGATTTTGAATCGATTTTAATGACGAATCGAAAGGTAAGTATATCCTTTCACATATTTATTTTTCAAATCGGTTCATAAATGACGGAGTTATGAGGTATATAAAAAAATAAAACCGAATTGAGAACCCCCTCCTTTTTTGATGTCGATTAAAAACCAGGGTCATTCTACTCACTGGAATTGAACCGTTGCTCACAAAGCAAACGCAGTTCGTTTGATTTTCAATAACGCAAGAGTGTTAGAAAAAGAAAACAATTTTAATGAAATTTTAATTGAAATTTGAACTTGGAAAAACAAATGCTACACGAATCAATGTAACAAATTGATGTATCACATGTAGGCAGCAATAAAATGTGGGCAGCAGTATCAACTAAAAGTAGTTACAGATAGCTACTAACCTTGTAGAAAAGGAATTAACTTGCACAAAGCGGCTCCGAAGAGAAACCTCCTGTATATCTGACCGATGATTGTGAACGGTAG
This sequence comes from Lampropteryx suffumata, assembly GCA_948098915.1. Classification (NCBI taxonomy): domain Eukaryota; kingdom Metazoa; phylum Arthropoda; class Insecta; order Lepidoptera; family Geometridae; genus Lampropteryx; species Lampropteryx suffumata. The sequence continues at coordinate 2,391,769 of OX402551.1, forward strand.
ACACAGCACTCCCAGTAAGAAGTCGGACACGGCCTGAAACAGTCAATACTAAACACCCTTCTTTCCTGGTGAATTTGGCATCAAATCCACTCAATATGTCAACTATTTAAGCGGTTTGAAGCGGCCCTTGGTTGTTTATAGTTTTTTTTACCAAACATTTAATTTATTTTTTACTTATATTAATATTATACAGGATCTTACATAATAATATATACTTATTATTGTTACCCGCGACGTTGTCGTTGACAACGTGATTGTTATTACGATTCTACCATTCAAGTTAGTCCTACTACAAAACTTCAATAAATATGCTCCCACTTAAAATTTAAAAAAAAAGCAAACAGATGTATGTATGATGTATGTAACAGCAAACTGTACCTATCTGGCAAGCGAAGCAAGCTCTGAACATCTACAAGGCGGTTACTCAAAATGATTAATATTCGTAAACGTAACTGGCAAGTAAAGCGATCCAATTTTTTTCATTAGCGTTCGACAGGGGCCTTAACATACCTACCTACCGATAGCAAGCGAACCAAGCAGCTCATAAATGCTACTTTTTATCAATTGGCGTGCGAAAACAGCCTAGAAATACCTACCAATCCGATTGCAAGCGAAGCGAGCAAGAACAAAACAACAAAACGATGTGATAGTTTGATAAAATGTACCATATCACATCATATTTCACATTTCACAATGACGTCATATTAGTTTGTTACTACACTGTAACAGCTGATCAAATGTCAAATAAATTTGGCATTTGCTCCGCGGGTGATGTTTAACTCGCCTGTTACTTTTATTGCTGGTTTTATTATGTCTATTATCCACGTATTCCAATAAGTCAAGTACTTGTGTACTTGTGTATTGACTTATTACTTTATAGTAGAAAGCCTGTCTACAGCTTATTTACCTACTATATAGATACTGTGTACGTATTTACTTACTATGTAGATTTATTTTGGCTTGCTGACATTTCGGACACAATATTTTCGGACACTTAAACCGAAATTACACCTTCAATTTTAATTTATTTCTTAACGACATTTCGGACACCAATAATAAACGTACAGTCAGGTAACAAACTTAAACTGCCAAGACGAATTCAATGATACCACATACACATACATAATAAATATGCATCTTGGCAGTTAGGTATTAAAAATAACATGAAAGATTTGAAAGACAGTAACTAGCGAGAGAGAGCTAATGTATAAACTTGATCTCAATTAATAGAAAAGTATCTTCTCTTATATATATGTTGCATATATATATATATATATATATGTTGCTCTTAAACGCGTATATAAATTTAAATATCTTGGACATTACGTAACTGACGACCTTGATGACCAGGCTGATGTAGAAAGGGAACGTAGGGCACTGACGATTAGAAGTAATATGCTGGCCCGCAGATTTGCACGATGCAGTAGGCAAGTAAAAAATTACACTCTTCAAAGCCTACTGCCAATCGTTTTACATAAGCAGCCTGTGGTTCAGCTATACTAAAAAGTCGATAAGTGCCCTACGTGTTCAGTATAATAATAGTTTCAGAGTGTTGATGTTTTTTTGCAGGTAAGTTAAATAAAGTTCAACCGAGTATAAGGTAATAGTAAAAAAAAAACGATAGATTAAGATTCAACACTATTTATTAATTCTATATTTCCTGTATTTTTGCCCTGATCTATTGATTAATAATAATAAAAGTGATTTTTTTATTATATTACGCTTTTAAGGCAAATACTCTAAATAGTTCATCTGGTTATATGAGATCTTTCATAATGGTGGTCATTTTGCTATAAAACTATTAAATTTTACGTCAATGACCAGAAATATTTAAAAATCATAATCACAAATGAGTTGGATGAACATCTTACTACTGACTGATTTTAGGCAAGGTGAAATATGTGTTGAATTGTGCATAGAAAGCCTTATTTTTTAAATTGTTTGATTCGATTGGTTTATTACCTAGTAGAATATTGTGCCAAATGCTGTTAAACTACTGTGATTATCGTCGATTTTTTTGTAAAATATTGTATCGCTAAAACTAAAATTCTCTACTTGTAATATTTGCTTAGCGATTCGTTTAATTTTTCAATCTTTGATAGTTTGTAAAAACTTAAGCAAGCGTGGTTTTTTTACATAATACGTTATTTAATCTCTTGTGCCACGATTTAACCAAACTGGTGATTCGGTGACGTTGTCCTTCGCAATTCCATAAATGTATTGGAAAGACGTAATCTCAAGCCAAGTGCTAACAAAATAATTATTAAATTTAATGACACTTTTGGATTTTGGGGCTTCTCCCATTAGTCAACTATCTTCAACAAACTCAATTGGAAGATGAGCTAAAGCACCACATAAAGCCACATGCTGTTTTTCGTATTTCTTTTTCAAACCAAACCAAATGATCATTGGTCTGAGCTGCTTTGTATATCATAAAAAATGCTTGGGTATTGAGAGCTTGGCGTAAAATCGCGCAAGAGACAAAGAGCGTGGTCTCTTTTACACTTATTTTTTTTTATTATTATTTTTACTCCATTTACCACAAACGTAAATGACTATTACAGTGTAAAGGAAACTTTAATGAATATTATATTACAATACTTATAATTATAAATATTGTGGCTTACTGTGCCTCCTGAGTACTTTGAGAATAAGTTCAGCTACCTGCGGAGTGGGATGCAACTTAAATGCAATATTTTAATAAACAAAATTATAAGAAATAATTTGGTGGAGTAGTTTGAGAATTAATGTATGGGATTCTTATCTTTTTGAAACAAAAGAATGGAGTAGTTTGGGAATAACCCCATGTAAGAAGACGATTCAAAGTGGTCCTTGTGATTTTATTGAATAAAGATTTATTGAATTGAATGACTTATTTACTTTTTCTAATCGAAACCTAGGGATGTATAATTTGTTTCTGTTCCTAGTATTGATTCTATGAATATATATTTTTTTCTGAAATCCTTCTCTAAAACGTACCTACTAAGGTCATCAAGGTAAATAAGAATCTATGATTAATTCTATTTCACATACAAAGCGGACAGAGCCGCAGGCAAAAGCTAGTATAAAATATAAGTGAAACAGTTGAGCTCTTAATAATAAATTCCTGTGAAAATATATATAGGCTCGGAAATTTCATAAATCATTTACATTTCGATAATTCGAAATGTAAATGATTCGTTCGGTCTTCACGACGAGAGGTACTACGCTCTCGGTCCCTGTGTGCTATTCAAACGGATCACCTATGTCACAATAACGCCTCCAGAATTGGCAAATTACACTTCGATGAACACCGAAATGCCGGGCAATATAGGCTTGACTGTATTCAATATCTAGCATCCCTACAGCTCTTTGCATCTCTTCCGTGGTAAGATGACGACGCTCCATTATAATAATAATAATAATAAAAGTAATTTTTTGACTAATCTAATTTTTTAAATCTAGTTTAGTAAAGAAAATAAAAAATAAACAAAACATTCTTCAGCAACCGTTTTGTTGGACGCTCCATTACACAGTAAAAACTCGTGGATTATTATTCGCGACACATAACCAATGACTGCTCCGGTTACTAATATTTTTTCGTGGAATAAGAAATAAAAATAAGAACCATATGCCTTTAAAATGAACAAAAGAAAAATGTTTAAATGTTTTCATTGTTTAAAAACATCATTTTTTTAAATAAACTGCCAGTATTTATTTGTTTATCAAAGAGGTTACTATTTAAAGAAGGTTCCATATTCCATGAAAGTTTAAAACGAAATAAAAAAACTTTACAAAAATTATGTGTTCCTTAGAATTTTTTATGCGTGTACACTAACATAATAGTAGATTGTTGCACCGAGCACAAAATGAGTCATTAATGCACGAGTGTTATGTTGGTGCCCGAGCGCAAGCGAGGGCACTATATTAACACGAGTGCATTAATTACTCTCTTTAGCGAGGTGCGTAATTTACTTTTCTTTCAACTACCAATCTAAGTAACTGCCGTGATAAAATACAAAATATTTACTCAAAATAAAAATCAAATTATTAAAAACAAAGTTTAATTCATCGTTTCATTTCTCATCAACATTTAAAACTTACAATTATTAAATGTGCAGTTATTAAAAGTAAAATTTGCAATTGCAAATTTACTTGGAACATTGATTCTTGTATTTGTGTGGTTTATTTATGAATAATATAATTATTATTCACAAATAAACCACCATCATCAGAATCAGACGATACAGGTAGACGCGGGCTCAATTTCAAATCATTTCCATGAGAAATAGACGGACGTGGTGATGTTGATCGATGCAAATGAATTGATTCTGTTATGTTTTGAGTGATTTTACTTTTATTTTGTACCGATTCATCTATGCTACTTGGTCCGATTTCCATCCACCATGACGCTTGAGCGTAGTCAAATTACCACCGGAGTCAGCTAGCAGCGTTGCTGACGTTCGGCGGAAACAATGCCCAGAGTAGGCTTCCGGGTTTTGTAGCTTCAGATAACTGGCGATTTCATAAGGCAATTTTCTAAATTTGTTTCTGCCGATGGCTTATTTTGAGCATTTACCATTCTGGTAATTTAAGAAAAAACGATTTTATGTTTATAGAGCTTGGACGCAACGCCTTGTATTTCTGCACTATATTTAAAAAATCGTCGCGTATTACAAATTGACGATCTTTCTTGGTTTTCGTGTTCATAAGTTTAATTAGCAGCATCTGGTTGGTTGTTTCGATGTTTTCAATTTGTGATATTCATTAATTCAGAGCTTCTGCAAGCACTGTTTATACCGAAAATAAGAGCAACCTATAAAAAAGATTAAAATTCGACGTTACACACAATTTATAGGCATTTAATTATATTAATGACCTGTATATACATTGTTTAGGGCAAGTGTTGAGTAGAAAAACATTGCCGGGTAATTAGAATAACTTCAAACATGTCGTTATGTCAAGTTACTCAACTTAGCCGGCAATGTACTTCTATTAAACAATTGCACAAAAGAGTGTTTATACCGGTCGTAATGTGTCAACGTCTAGATTATATACTTAAAACTTACCTTTGTTGCTAAATATTTATCGTCAGATGCTTCATTCAAAAATGTTTCTATATCCTGAGCTATGAGCACTTTTGACTTTTTACTCATATACCCATCTGATAGCCGCTTCAGTAGCGATGTTAATTTTGAGTATTCTTTTATATCCACGTTGTGCTTGGTATTAACTGTGCTTTTTAACATTGAATATATAGACCACAATGAAGATGGTCTAATTTTTTTGGACATCTCACTGAAATACGTTAAAAACACACTTTCGGCCAGTGATTTTACACGTCTTTCGTTTCTCCACATAATAAAACTTTCGTAAGCTTTTAAATATTTATCACGCGACTTTTGCGGTAAAAGGTTATTAATAATTTCATTTGCAGCTGTTTTTATGCATTTTGAAGTTGAATTCACATCGCTATCGCTGTATATTTCAATTTTTTCCAATTTTTCTTGCTAATTTTTATTTTCAGCCAGTATCTTTTTGATCTAATACAAACATTTTATATTAAACTTAATGGGAGATATTAAATCTCTGTGGTAAATTTATATCTATGTCGCATCCAACACGAACGGAGGCGCTGCGCTGCGAACTTCACTGCGCGCGCGCCTGACAGGGTCGTGACGTCATCGGCCCGGGCGGCGACTGAGCGGCTTGCGCTCTCGGCATTCCTCTCTCGGCGCTCGGCAGATACACTTCACGGAACTGTCACCCCGTCCGTGCTAGGCTATCCTTTGTCTAGTTACCATAAAGTGCTTAACATACCAGTTTAATCTCTGTACCTAATCATTGTAAAATAAACGACTGATATAGTGTAACTGTATGTCCGTTTTATAATTTGCACGAGTACCCGCAACACGCCCAACAGCTATGTCCAACGAAAATAGAAGCCTAGATCCCGATGTCCCGACATCAGAAATGGGATCTGAACGCGCAAATAATTCTACGTGCACCAGCAATGGAAACGAGTCACAATGGCGAGTACTTTTCGAGATGCAAAATCAACAAATTCAAGCACTAATTCAAGCATTCAGTCGGCCTACCGAGAAACATGATGTTATCTTGCCGGAATTCAACCCAGACAAGCGCAAAGCAGACGCTCGATCGTGGTGCACTATCGCAGATTTATGATTCGATGGAAAAAATGTGGAAGGAAGTCAGTTAATCATGACGATCAGTAAGACGTTCAAAGGATCAGCTACTACTTGGTTGTCGCAAATAACCTACTCAGGTATGACGTGGACACAGTTTAAAGAGCTATTTATAGCCCGATTCGTCTGTGCGGAAACTTCTGCAGCTACCCTCATAAATTTAAATAGTGACAGACCTAAAGAAAATGAAACGTATGCTGCTTATGCGAGCCGTGTAGTCACTTCGTTATTAAATCGATGGAAGAATTTAACCGTAGAACAGATAGCGGTTTCTACGTTAATTGGTCACTTGGCTCAAATCGACACCCGCCTACAACGACTTGCTTTTACTACGGAGGTTACCACGCGACAGCAGCTGCAACAAGAGCTTCAAGCCTTCTCCTACTTGAAACGGAAGCTACCTACGGACTTACGAAATGACGCCGGGAACGAGAAACGACAAAAGCTTGCATTATCGCAGATTAAATGCCATCACTGTGGAAAACATGGTCACAAGCAAATGGACTGTCGAAAAAAGATAGCGGAAATGAAAAACCCATCAGCGAAGCCACCTACACCTGGTTCCGGACAGCGGTACCAGCTCGGTCGTGTGCTACCGATGCGGCGCGATGGGCCACATAGCGAGTCGCTGCACATCAGCGGGAACCAGCGCTTCGGCAGCACCGGCAGAGCGACGTGTGGACCAGTGCGTGGTCGAGCCCTTATCAGGAACACTCTCACAATCTGGTAGGTGTTTTAGATTTGATTACGATTCTGGTGCTGAATGTTCCTTGATAAAAGAGACTGTAGCTAATAAATTTAGTGGTAGACGAATCGATAAAGTAGTGTCTCTGGTAGGTATAGGCAAAAACAACATACAAAGTACTGTTCAATTATTAAGTGAGGTACAGATTAATGGATTTATGATTGAGATTTGATTTCACGTTCTCCCAGATGTATACCTACGTTGTGATATCATGTTAGGTCGTGAAATTTTTAATAACGGTTTTCGTGTAAATATGACTGCGACTAACTTTACACTGACGAAAGACGACGGACTTATTGTGAATGTGTGTACGCCTGCTCAGATTAATTTGCCTGAGAATAGCCTCGACTCTGTTGACACTGATATGCCCGTAGACAGGAAGCCTGAGCTTGTTAGTATTTTAAAACAGCACTCCGAGTTTTTCGTAGATGGTAAGCAAAGACCTGTTGCATACTATAGCAAACGAACAACATCAGCTGAGTCTCGTTACCATTCGTACGAGCTAGAAACACTCGCTGTTGTCAACGCGGTAAAGCACTTTAGGCAATACTTGCATGGCCGAAAATTCACAGTGGTCACCGACTGTAACTCATTAAAATCGTCACGCAATAAAATTGACCTTACACCTAGAGTGCATAGGTGGTGGGCATTTCTGCAGGCATTTGATTTTGATGTCAAATATAGAGTCGGCAAACAGATGGCGCATGCAGATTTCTTTTCACGAAATCTCATACCGTCGACGCCATATCAACAGGTACATAAAGTAGAGCAAAAGCGGGTTAACATCACAGAACTCGCAGAAAATTGGCTTCTGGCAGAGCAGTAGCGTGATGAAGAAATTAAAAAGGTAATTACAGATCTGAACTCTGGACAGCTAAATGACGACGTGGCTAAAACGTATGACATAAGATCAGGTGTTCTTTATCGCAAGGTTCAGCGAAACAATCGTACAAGGTGTTTACCGATTGTTCCTCGAACAATGCGTTGGTCAGTCATTAACAATGTTCACGAGTCTATCATGCATCTTGGATGGGAGAAGACCTTGGAGAAGCTGTATAATCATTACTGGTTTGAAGGTATGAGTAAGTACGTAAACAAATTTGTAGACAACTGCGTAACCTGCAAAGTCACTCAACCACACTCAGGTAAAGTACAGGCAGAGCTCCACCCAATACCAAAGATCGCGATTCCTTGGCATACAGTGCATATAGATGCCACAGGAAAGTTAACTGGCAAGAGCGACAAAAAAGAGTATGTCTTTGTATTGATTGACGCTTTTACGAAGTACGTATTACTTTACCATACTAAAAATATTGACAGCAAAAGTAGCATCAAGGCGGTAAAAGACAGTTCGACTCTTTTTGGGGCTCCTGCGCGCATCATTGCTGATCAAGGTCGATGCTTTGCTAGCAATGAGTTTAAGGAATTTTGCGAGAGTAAAAATATTAAGTTGCATCTTATTGCTACAGGTTCATGTCGCGCTAACGGGCAGGTAGAGAGAATAATGAGTGTGTTAAAGTCAATGTTAACTGCTGTAGAGTCTGACAAAGATAAGTCGTGGCAAGACTCACTAGGTGATGTACAACTTGCGCTGAATTACACAGTTAATCGCATTGCAAAAGCTAGTCCGCTAGAGCTCATGATAGGTAAAGTAGCGCGTCCCTTAGACCTGGTAGTTGACGATGATGACGAACTTGTGTGTCTCGATGAAGTTAGGAAATTAGCATCTGACGGTATAGCGACATCCGCGCATTACGACAAACAAGACTAAAGCTAACGTTTCTAAATTTTCGACCGGCGAATTCGTACTTATCGAAAACGAGGAAAGCAACCAAACGAAGTTAGACGCTAAGTACAGAGGGCCATTTCAGATTGTTGAGGTATTAGATGGGGATCGTTACGTATTAAAATCGTTAACCAGTAAGCGTACCTATAAGTATGCCCATGATCGCGTTAGGAAGATGCCCGAGGGTCAAGTACGAATTGACATAGACAAGATTGTGAGAGATTCAGATACTGAATAATGATCAGTTGTGCAGACAGGTTTTAATTTCGGTGGGTCGGAGACTGTACCAGTGTATCGTAGCTGTAGCTCATTAAAAATCGGCGTCTGCTCCTAGAGCAGTCCGTGAGTACGCAGTAAGAGATAGCTCTGGGTAGTATAGTCGGGTCTTGCCTTGTAGCGACAACTTATGGGACAACTCGACGTTAGAGCAAAAGCTTTTGCTGGGGCTATGGGATAGCCAGGGACCACGAAATAAACACTTGTATGAGATTGAGAGAAACATTTGATGAAATTTGATTATTGTTATAATTTTTAATCTGTAAAGTGATTTTTGATTACTAAGAACGTCTGTCAATGTTACTCTACCTTAAAAAAAAAAAACTCTTTGTACTCTCAGTATACTCGTAGTATCAACATAGTTCTTGTTATTTTGATTAATTTGGTTTTAAATTAACTTTTATGTTGAGTTAGTTAAGTGTTCTTAGTTAGCTTTAATCAAAATTTGCTTGGAAAAAAAATAGTTTCTTTATTTAAATGACGTTAGTATAGAAATAAAAAATGTGCTGGTTTTTCTCTTGTCATAGATTAACACACGAGGGCGTGTGTCAGCGTAGGATGGCCGTGTCGCATCCAACACGAACGGAGGCGATGCGCTGCGAACTTCACTGCGCGCGCGCCTGACAGGGTCGTGACGTCATCGGCCCGGGTGGCGACTGAGCGGCTTGCGCTCTCGGCATTCCTCTCTCGGCGCTCGGCAGATACACTTCACGGAACTGTCACCCCGTCCGTGCTAGGCTATCCTTTGTCTAGTTACCATAAAGTGCTTAACATACCAGTTTAATCTCTGTACCTAATCATTGTAAAATAAACGACTGACTTAGTGTGACTGTATGACCGTTTTATAATTTGCACGAGTACCCGCAACACGCCCAACAGCTATGTCCAACGAAAATAGAAGCCTAGATCCCGATGACCCGACATCTAAATAAAAAGTAAACAACAGTGCAATAATGAGATTTCATACAACATTACTGCACTGTTTTGGTTCTAAGCAAAAAAGACTTCCTTTGTGATCGGTTTTGTAGATTAATGATAACATTACTGCGTAGTTGAAAGAAAATGGATTTTTCCTTTTGAGCCTTCTTACAATATCCGTGATGTATTTGTCTAGCGTCTTTTTTGACGCTGCAAGCCGAACACTATCGATTGTTTCAGACTATAGAACATGTTCTTTTATGGCTATCTCCTTTGTGCATTTTGTATTCGGGCAAGAGGCCTATCACAAAATGCCGAGTACTGAGCCCGAGCAGCCGTCGCATGGTATTATGTAATTTATGTGGCATTTTGCGCGGTTGTAATTACGTTAATTTAAAGTTTTATAATTATTTTGTAAAAAAAACAAATTAAATTTAACTTAACTAAAATATAGTAAGGATTAATAGCTTTATTTTTAGAATTATAATTATTTTAATTAATAGCTAATTCTGAATGTTTTTAGTAGTTTATGGCTTTTATTTTTTGTAGATGTCCTATACATAATTACAAAAATCCGAAGCCGTTAACCATTATCTAAGAGATTTTTTTTTAGTCAGATATCATTTTTATTCAACAAATTTACAAATATGTACAAACTAACCTATAAATAGATTAGTTATACTAAACTAAACTATACTATACTATTTAATAAAACTATGAACTCTATTTTCTACTAGCCGTAATTAGATATTTAATTACTAATAGATAAAAAACAGAGATCAGTTCACTGGCAGCAAATAAAGTGCCCAAAAGGCTGGTAACGTTACCTCGTTGATAGCCATACTAATCCTTTGTCCGAGGCACCAGCCCTTTAATAATTACTGGAACGAAGTTCCTTATCGCACAGTACGGACTTGGCGGATGGGCGCTAGGCGAAAAAATGTGTAAGATTTTTCCGTAACGAAGGATCGTAACAGAAAAATCTTAGTGTAGACGGTTATCCATAGGGTGACACGATTCTTTATTACCGGACAAAATATCCCCATATAATAATATGAATATCCAAACCAATAAAAAAATATACAATGTTTATTTTCATGACTCGAAAAAATATATTAATTACGAAATTTCCTACCATTCCTTCAATTCATTAGTTATTTCTGCGTTTCACTTAATTGCTCTCAGACGCTATTATTTCGTTCATATGTATTTGTTAATCAATAATATAATATGTTTATCAATAATAACATACTAAGATAGGAAAATCGTTCCAACTGAGTGTTCCACGACCCTCACGCATTATTTCATTATTACTATATGTATTAAAACTCAAGTTTGTAGCTTCAAATATACTTACCAAATTCAACAAATAAACGTTAGTGACCGTTCGCATTCTCCTGTTGTTACCCAATGTGGCGATCACCATGCAGTTCCCGGATATGGACAAGCAGAATATGAGGATATACGGAGGCAGCATAAACCACCATTCGTATGCAAGGGACGTCTTAGCGCTGCTCACAACACTGATGTTATTTACTGCTGTGAACGGCACCAGAGTGGACTCCATATCCCCTCGGGGGAGGTAGGAACTGTTTGATACTAGCTCCTCCATTTTGTATCTGAAACAAAGTTTAGATTCATGATTCATGGTATTTGTTTGTTTAAATAAAATAAATAATGCCGGATATTTTACACAACATCTTCTAGCCCCAAAGTAAGCAGAGCTTGTGTTATGGGTACCACATGACTGATATACTACTTAAATAAGCTTAGATAATGGGTAGTCTTTTGAGGAAAGCGTATTATAATATAAATTTCTGTATATTATTGATAAAAATGCATGGCTTCATGTTGCTCTGCCCTACAGACACTTAACTGACAGATTTGAAATGTATAAAGTACTGTATTCTTGTATTAGCTTTTCGAAGTTAAGCTAGCTAAAAGATGGATTATACAAAAAAGCGTTAGGACCAGGACGAGTTTCTTGCCAGTTCTTCTCGGACTTGGATTGGCACCTAAATCCACTTAGTATGTTAGACGTTTAAAGTGAACCTTGATTGTATTAAATAAATATATATAACTTTGACTTTGACTAATTATTTTTATCTTTTGTAATTACACACATATATATGTTGTTAGCATTTCCCCCACCAAGAGACCGGCGATGATGCAACCCTCCTATATAATGCGGGCGAAACCATTACTCAGACACTTTGTTCGTGGTGCTCGACAGTGCAACAGCTAAAGGATTGTAAAATTAGAGTGTGTTTGTGATGTTTTGTGTAAAGGTCACGTGAGTTATTTTGTGTAACTTGTTTTTGGCTATTTCATGTATAATATAGATCATTTTTTCAATGTGTGTGATTTATCTGAATTGTACGTAAAACCTATTTTGATTAAATTATGAGTAAATAGTTAGGTCAACCTGAGATTTGTTTTTTTTTAAGCCCATAAGTCTGAATTTCCTAAAATCAGAAGTGGGATTAGAAAAACACAAAGCCCACAAATATCGAGTAAACAAAATCGAACTACCCACACATTGAAAAGAATTGCCTGGTTTTGTATAACTTTAATCATTGTTTACTTAACGTCAGCGCAATACCAAGAAGTAATAACCGTAGTAGATCAAAACACAGGTCACAAAGTAATGCACGTGCCCAAGCCCGTAGTAAACATCGTTTCAATTCGCGAGAACGTTTGCGCCGTAGAACACGATCTAGAACACCTACTGTTTCTCGCGGTCGAGCATCACGTGCGAACAGAAAAATTACGCGCAGTAGGTCTCGTGTTCGATCACGAAGCGCCCCTCGCTCGTCACCTTTCCACAAAAGCTCTCGCGTCATATCTAGCCGTCACAGCCATTCTAGGAATTGCTCTCCTCTTAATTTGAACATACCCCTTGGCATGGCTAGTCACGAAAGTCATAGCATAACTCGCGAACATTTACAAAATACCCGACCGGAAGTAAATAAAAACGAATCCCGGTCCATTGTCAGAAACCAAAGTAATTCTATCATGCTATCGAAACATCATGAGTTTCCACCGTCTACATTAGAGAACACAGAAGTTTCTGAACAAGTCATAGAAACAACCACACAATGCTCTGAGGCTTCCACTCTTGCTCAGGCCCTTATTGAAGCCTTAAAGTCTGTCCAACCTTTAAGATCAAAGAATTATTACGTGTCAGACTTTGACCCTACAACCCAAAATATTGACTCATGGTGCGAGGAGGTTGATCGCGCTAAAAACACCAATGGCTGGAACGATCATGAGTGTTTGTCACGTGTCGCATCTTGTCTTAAAGGTGACGCTAGGACATGGTTATCTGAGTGGGTTACTAACGACCGAACTTGGTCTAATTTTAAGTTAGAATTTAAACCATTATGTCCAGGTAAATTAGACTATGCGAACATTTTGTTTGAAGCAATGAAAACCACTTCAGATAACTATTCTTACTATGCCGAATACGCTAGACGAACACTACTGCGGCTTAGAATAGTGAAGGGTCTTGATGACGAATTGAGGGTTCAGATAATTATTCGCGGAATTGATAATGCCCAAGTTCAAGAGGCTGCTTCTAACGCATCACTAACTACTGAAAACCTGGTGTCATTCCTCTCGATATACGTAAAGCCAAAAAATAAACATAATGTACACCCCTGAAATCGTCAACAAAAAGCGTTCTACCCAACCCATGCCTCGCTCTGAAATTAAATGTTTCAATTGCGGTCAAAGAGGTCATGTAGCCCGAGACTGTAGGAGACAAAGTCAACTGCTGTGATTGAAGGGATCCCGATGGACGTCCTTATTGATAGTGGTGCATTAAACGTGTCTCTTATATCATCTAGAGCATTAAAATATCTCACGTGTCAGCCCAAACAAAGACATTGCACTATCAAGGGAATAAGTAATGGAGAGGTTATTACAACCACCTACGTAACAGTTACTCTGGAATTTGAAGGGATCTCTATTGAGGCTGATCTAGTAGTAGTGCCATCGACGTACATGTGTGCTCCGATCATTATCGGAACTGACGTCCTTAATCGAGACGGAGTTACCTACGTTCGTACCAGGGATCGGCAATATTTAACACGTTCCTCTGTTAAACCATTTTCTGTCAATGCAATCGAGTCTAGCGAAACGATCGAGGTTAACTCACCTCTTACAGGCGAAGAGCGCGAATCTCTTATGGTTGTAATTAATGAGTTCTCAGATTTCCTAATTTCTGGCACGGCCATGACCACCGTCAAAACAGGTGTAATGGAAATAAAACTAACAAGTTCAGCCCCAGTGGTTTATCGACCATACAAACTTTCTCATCACGAAAAACTAAAAGTTCGTAATATCACTGATGACCTCCTAAGTAAAGGCATAATTAGAAAATCACAATCAGAGTATGCGAGTCCAATCATACTTGTAAAAAAGCGCGACGGTTCTGATAGACTTTGCGTGGACTTTAGGGCCTTGAATTCCTATTCAACAGTAAAAGATCGATACCCTCTTCCATTAATTGACGACCACATAGACCGACTCGGTAATTGTCAATTTTTCTCAAGCTTGGACATGGCGACAGGCTTTCATCAAATACGAATTAAGGAAGAGTGTGTCCATCTTACTGGGTTCGTGACTCCGGAAGAGCATTTCGAGTATCTTAAAATGCCATATGGGTTAGCGAATTCTCCTATCGTATACCAAAGAATAATAAATGACACGCTACGTAATTTCATTCTCAAAGGAAACGTGCTGGTTTACATCGATGATGTACTTCTGTTGAGCGACTCTGTTTCCGAGGGAATTAAGTTGTTACGCGAAGTGCTGGTCAGTCTTACACAAGCTGGGTTTTCCATTAACCTACGAAAGTGCTCATTCCTCACAACTGAAATAGAGTATCTTGGTCGTGTAGTAAGTCAGGGTCAGGTGAGACCGAGCCCTCGTAAGGTGGAAGCCCTTGCAAACACATCACCTCCAAGTGACGTCAAAAAAGTCAGACAGTTACTTGGTCTAGCTGGGTATTTTAGACGCTACATTAAGGACTACGCCACGAAAACTGCATGCATTGCTCAGCTAACAAGGAAAGGAGTTCAATTCTCCTGGGGTCCTGAACAGGAAAAGGTTCGTCGGGAGCTTATCTCGCGTTTAACAAACGAGCCTATCCTCAAGGTATTTGACCCTAAACTACCTACTGAAGTTCATACGGACGCCAGCAGCGCTGGTTACGGAGGCGTTCTTCTACAAACCCATCCTGATGGTAAAAGGCATGTAGTTGCTTATTTTAGTAAAGTGACTCAGGGCGCAGAAAACAAATATCATTCCTACGAACTAGAGACTCTAGCCGTAGTAAAATCCCTGCAACATTATCGACATTATCTCGTGGGATTGAAATTTGTTGTTGTCACTGACTGCAACGCCCTAAAGTCTACCGAGCGAAAGAAAGATCTACTACCCAGGGTAGCTAGGTGGTGGATCTATCTTCAAGACTTTGATTTCACAATCACATATCGAAAGGGGGTCCTAATGCAACACGCCGACTATCTTAGTCGTAACCCGTTGGTGGTAAACCAAATTGAAAGACCCCGCAACTGGGCCCAAATAGCACAAGCGGCTGACGAGGAGACTCAAGATCTTATCCAAAAGCTCCAAGACGGTGAACTAGATTCTACCAGGTACGTGACACAAAACGATCTGCTTTACTACAGGTACGTGCCGATAGCCGAGGAACCGAGACTTTTATGCTACATACCTAAAGGTCATCGGTTAAGCCTCCTCCGTGTGTTTCACGATGAACACGAGCACATTGGAGTAGATAAGACGCTAGATCTTATACTTAAACACTTTTGGTTTCCTGGTCTCCGTCAATTCGTTGGTAAATACGTCGCACATTGTCTAATATGTCTCTCCAAGAAACGTGTCCCTCGAGCACCACTACAGAATATTACATCCTGGGAGAAACCCGATACGCCGTTCAATACAGTACATGTAGACGCGCTAGGTCCGTTACCCATATCATGCGGATATAAGTTCGTACTAATAGTGGTGGACGCGTTTACGAAGTTCTGCTTATTGTATCCCATCCAGCGACAAGACGCTGAGGAGCTGAAACGAGTCATCACTCAGGCTATTGCACAGTTCGGCGTCCCAAAACTAATGGTTACGGACAAAGGACGCATGTTTGAATCTACCGAATTAACCACCTGGATCAACGACTTTGGTTGTGAACTACATCGCATAACCCCCGAAATGCATCACGCGAACGGCCAGGTGGAAAGGTACGTGCGAACGGTACTCAATATGATCCGCATTGAAGTGAACCACAAGCGTTCATCATGGTCAGAGGTGTTATGGAAGCTTCAACTGGTGCTAAACATAACGAAGCAGAAAACCACCCAAACTTCGGCTCTCAATCTTCTCATTGGCACCGATTCAACTACCCCAGTTATTCGTGCTTTGGTTAGAGACATAACCGTTGAGGGTTCTACGCCAAACCGGGAGAGTCTTCAAGAACTTACTAGAGGTCGCGCCCGTCAACTTCTAAGCGACAATCAAATTAGACAGAATGAACACACTAATCGACACCAGCATCCGCCTAGAGAGTTTCAAGTAAACGATCTTGTCTTCGTAATAAAGTTCTCTCAGTCAACAGGAAAATTGGATCCCGGCATGCGTGGTCCATACAAAGTCACCCAAGCTCTGCCAAGCGGACGCTACGAATTGAAGTTACTCAGCGGTGGCTATGGAAAGACAACGCAGGCCGCGGCACAGTTCATGGTGCCATGGCGAGGCGAATGGTGTCCCGAGACGTGCGCTGCGTTCTTCGATAGTAAGCTTATCTCAACCTATTCTCTTTTAATCGCATCTTGCATACGTCTTGGCCAGTCAAATTTAATATGTCCTGCCCGTCCCTAGGTTCCTTCTAAAAATGCGCTTAGATAGAGATTTAGTACCAGACATTACTTACCGACGCAAATTATATCCCATAGGTCCGTAGGCAGACTATTAAAAGTTAAATTCATTAACACTTGTTGATCGGTCATGGCGCGTGACGGGATGTGGTGAATAGAGATGGATGTGAGGTCCGTGTCTGCATATTCTGCGGCGGCTAAACCACGTGATATTAACAGTCCCCGTGTTAGCGTTTGTCGCTTAGTCCGTTTCTGCGTCAAACGCATCGTCGGACTGACCGTGTCTACACATCTGTGTATAGTTGGTCAAACCTGTATCAGCGTTTATCGCTTAGTCGGGTTTTCCGTGTCTGCGATTACTCGCATAGTCGGATTTTCCTGTGTCTGCGTTAGTCGCATAGTCGGGCAGACGCGTGTGTCGCGTCATGTTACAGATGGGACCCCTACATACCTAATGTTAACAGGCTGCAGAATCAAGCGCGCTGCAGAACTACATGGTGTCAGTGGAACAAGAAAACTAAGCTTTGTACCCAAAGCAAATAAGTATTTGAGAGACGTCTCAATAGATTTTAAGAGAGATGGTATAAGCTCGTGAACGAATCAGTTTTGAGAGATGACGTATGAATTGTATGAAAGATGGTGTAAGAAGAGTACGGAACGCTTTGTGTAAACTGGCAATCTTTTTTAGTACAGCTTTTACTTTCAGACAAAGATGCAGATGAACCAGAAACATGTTCATCAAACCCCACACATAGTTCCGGAGCAGGTCTCTCCATGCCTTCACTAGACCCTGAACCAGAGGCAGGGCCGTCGTCGTAGCGAGTCACAAGGTCTGGCAGCTTCACTTCAAAGAAGATCAGGTCGAGGCCGACCATAGTCAGGAGAAGCCGTGTTAGCATTTCCCCCACCAAGAGACCGGCGATGATTCCACCCTCCTATATAAGGCACCCGCCTTACACCATTACTCAGACACTTTGTTCGTGGTGCTCGACAGTGCAACAGCTAAAGGATTGTAAAATTAGAGTGTGTTTGTGATGTTTTGTGTAAAGGTCATGTGAGTTATTTTGTGTAACTTGTTTTTGGCTATTTCATGTGTAATATAGATCATTTTTTCAATGTGTGTGATTTATCTGAATTGTACGTAAAACCTATTTTGATTAAATTATGAGTAAATAGTTAGGTCAACCTGAGATTTGTTTTTTTTTAAGCCCATTAGTCTGAATTTCCTAAAAATATAATACATAAAAAAACAACCTGATCAGATATAAGTGCACATAACTTCTTATAGACTCTTTTTTTATAATCTTTTTCGCCCTCTTCGAGCATCGCAAACTACCTGTTATAATCATAACCCTTGCAATATGGGTCTATCCCAAACGATTCACTGATAACTCGAAATCGTCACAGCTGATAGCTGATAATCAGGTAGGAATTCAGTTAGTTTTTAATTCTTTACTGATAACCCGAATTTCGTGTTGCTCTTTGTATGAAATAACTTTTTGATCAAGCGAGCGAAGATCAATGGCAACTTGGGTTATTTAGTTTTGTATGTTTTTTTTTCTTCGGCGATAACTATAAAAACGATAATCCCAACTGCATGAAATTCTAGCAACAGATTGAAATTGAGAAATGAGCTGACAATTTACTGAACCAAATAAGACAAAGGGTGGTTAAGATAGTGTTTCTCAAAGAAGAAAAGAAAATTCAAGGTAATAACAATTAATTTCAAAAAATTCAAATTCAAAGTCAAGTGAGATGTCATATGAAAGTACTTTGATTGTACATTTCAAAACAATTTTATTTTAACTCTAATAATTTTTACTCGTATAATTTGTAAGATACGACGAAAAAACGAAACCATTTAAACATGAGTTCTCGCCTTTCGCAAGTTTCTTTGACTTTAAAGGTATGAGCTTAAATTAAGACTGGTCGCTTTTTGATTCAATTGGAATTATAGGTAACAAGACACTCGTATTTTTATGTATAATATGTATGTATTTACAAAAAAAAAGTATATAATTAGGAATATCAGTCATGTGGTACACATAACACAAGCTCTGCTTACTTTGGGGCCAGATGATGTGTGAAATGTCTGGGATTATTTATTATTAATATTATATATTACTAATATCGCCAAATATCAGTTTGAGGCGAACTACTAGTAAAGGCATGAATAATCTCCAGAAATACATAACTCAACATTGACAGTGTTAACACGGTACGATACACGGCACTGCGAACCCAACAATCCATGTTCTATTTTCCGCTTTGATAGTTTTTTGTGTTGTGGAAAGATAAAATTTTGTAGTCTTAAATTGTTCCTTGTGCGTGACTGGACATAATATTACGTGCTACACTTATTCTGTTATCACGTAAAATGTTATCCGACATTAAATGCTCTGCTCAAGCTAAATGCTAAAAAAGCTCTGCTAAAATTGGCAAGGATCATCAAAAAAGTGTTAAGATCAGACGAGTTTCTTGCCGGATTCTTCTTGTGCTACTGGAGTTAGGAGGAACCAGCACCCAGATTCACTAACATGTAAGAATACGATTCAAACTGGTCCTTGTGATTTTATTGAATAAAGAATGTTTTGAATTGATTTGATTGAATGGGTAAATACAAATTTGTTGATACTTTTCATATAACTATCGATAAGACTGATATGTAAATATATGAATTACAGAAATTTACAGATCAATATATATTTATATTTATTTATTTTTTAATTTTAAGTAGTACGAACATGTCAATAAAACTAATTTAAAAAAAAACAATAATAAAACTTAAAAACTACTGCGAAGTATTTTACTTAAATGACAATACAAGTTAAGAAAATGTCAAAGTTAGAAAATATGTCAAAATTGTAATAAATGTCATATCACGATTCAATAACAATACAAAATAGTTAAAAAATAAAAAAACATTAGAAAAAGAAAAATTACAATAATAATAACTGGTAGTAAAGTAAGCATCCACACACTCAAACAGACTTCTCACAGAATGTGAATACAAATATAAATACATGTGAAAAAATTGAGCTATCTATGGACCGTTTAAAACGATCTATAGTTATCTCAATTGTTTCAGATCAGTACCAAGGGGACAGCGTCCTCAAGACACTGTACAACGGTATAACGTTGACTTCTATCCACCTAAATCTAAATTTAATTTAATGGATCTAACAAAGCCTAACTAAATGTCCAACAATATTTTGGAACCTTGAATTATTGTACATAATAACTCATTACGAAGCAGCCTACCTTTCTTACTCATACATTAATGGAAAGCGGGATCTGCCTAAATTAAAAGTGTAGATTTCCGAAAATTCAGCGGAAACCTGTCAAGAGATAAATTTTGATAAGGCTATTTTATATATAAATTTGAATTTTGATTTGTGATAGAGAACTACGAGTAGGTATAGGTACATTAGTATACTAGTTCTAGGTAGATACCTAGAACTAGGGTTAATTAATTCCGAAACCCTTCAACCTTTACTCTTAGAGATAGAACAACGTTTCACCACTTGTGAAAAGTTGTTTACGTAAGCTCGTAAGCGTAAGAGAGTTGTGAATCACTACACAGTTTTGAAACGTGCCGTAACTCCCTCGTATGTGCCGTCTATTTAATGAGTTATCTGTAACTTAGAAATATTTAAGATTAACATCTGTAGGATAAGCAACGCGTTTTTAAGACCTTGTTAAATATTCGTTCGAATTCAAATATATGTATTTTTTGAGGTTATTTACTATTCAGCATTGAACACTATTCACATTTACTTGTAGGAATATTTATATGAATATAATCTAGTTTAGATTGTTTATCTTTAATACATTTATAAGTTAAGTTGATTTTAATCTGTGTTATGAATTATATAAAAAGAGAAAGATAAAACGAAATAAATATATAATATATTTGTTTTCTGCTGAATGCGCATCTGACCGAATGGACCGCTACTATCGAGTTTTACCTTCTTGTTATTCGAGACTTTTAAAGATAGGTGAGTGAGGTTTCATAGCATAAACTTAAAGCAAATAAATATCAATTTATTTATTTACATAAAATTAAAAAGTTAATAATAGAACTTGGTCAAATGCGGTGGTTGCGCCTGCGTGAGTATGGTACCTAGGTACTCTGTTCACACTTGATCTTTGTACCTCCTTCAGCTTCTTGCAGTAGGCGTCAAGAAGCTGGGCAGAACCCATTTTTGGGTCAAATTGGAAGCAGGCGAGAGAGAGCTAGGGACGTGGCTCTTCTACAATAAACAACAATCTAAAAATGACTGATAAATGGAACTATTTTAATTAATAATCGTATTTTGTATTTGCAAGGTACAATTAAATATTTAATGCCGGTGGATCACCCTTATCACTCAGGGGTATGAAAATAGTTTACGTCCTATTCTCAGACCTACTGAATACACACACAAAATTTCAAAAGAATCGGTCAAGCCGTTTCGGAGGAGTTTTGTTCCAAAAACTGTGGAACGAGAATTTTATATATAAGACATAATATTTCATATTATTATATTTTTTTGCAGGCCATAGGGACTGCGATCGTAAATATTTTATATTAATTTCAACTTCATACCTCCACTAGGTCCTGAGAAAAATGGTCTTTTAAGACAGACAGACGAAAAGATCCTATAAGGTTCCTTTTTTCCTTTTGATGCACGGAACCCTAAAAATACAAAAGCTATTGTCATTCAAATGCACGCTCACCTTTATTGATCAATTAACTGTGTCAACAAAAATGTCCCTCATCCCCTTGTTTCTCAGCCGAGAGCTTGCTCGATGCTCGATTCACTAACTGAACTCGTCCTTCGTACTATTTTATATTGGTATCTACAATACGTCTTGTATAGTTATAGTAAATAATTGTTATTGTACCTACACCTCTGTAGCGCAATGGGCTTAGGTCCGGCTGAGACGCAGAAGGTTGCGGGTTCGATTCTCGCCGCGGGACAAATGTTTGTATGATCTGCAAATATTTGTCTCGGGTCTGGGTGTTTCTAAGTATAATATGTATGTATTTACAAAAAAAAAAGTATATAAGTAGTATATCAGTCATGTGGTACCCATAACACAAGCTCTGCTTACTTTGGGGCCAGATGATGTTGTGTGAAATGTCCGGGATTTTTTTATTTTTTTATTATTTTATTTATATGTGTTATAAATGTTTCTTATTTATTGCTATATTTGACTATGTATATAATATCTATTTATAGACGACCTCTGTGGTGCAGTGGACTAAGATCCGGCTGAGACGCAGAAGGTTCGATTCCCGCCGCAAGACAAATGTTTGTAAGTATTTGTCTCGGGTCTGGTGTTTCTATGTATAATATGTATGTATTTACAACAAAAAAAGTATATAAGTAGTGTATCAGTCATGTGGTACCCATAACACAAGTTCTGCTTACTTTGGGTCAGATGATGCTGTGTGAAATGTCCGGGATTATTTATTATTATTATTATTATACATATTTATTGTCTATATGTACTGTTATATTTCCTTATTCTTAGATTATGTTAGCACGCCTACTTTTTATTCTCTCTAGCTAGCAGGTTGGCTGGTAGAAAATGCTACTAGCCTTAAACCCACCTATTCTCCGTATCTTCTATATAATATATATATAAAAGAAAGTCGTGTTAGTTACAACACTTATAACTCGAGTACTGTTGGACCGATTTGGATGTAACTTAAAATGAATATAGTTAGTAACTTGGATTAGGATATAGGCAATTTTGTATGCCGGAAAAACAACGGGAACGGGAAGGGGGCGGGTGAAGCAGCGGGTGGCCGCTCGCGCCATCTATCAATATTTATCTGTAACTTTGCCAATCTCTGTAATTAATACAATAATGAATAGCTATCATTTTTTTAATTGAGACATTAGTACTTTACTTTTTTTTGTGAAGTTGTAACCGCCCAACGATAATAAAAGTAAATACAATGAATTCAATATAAATGTAATTGGTGTTTTGTTATTTTTATAGGCCGTTATCGTTTACTCTATTCCTCTTTCAGTCATATACCACATCACATTATGTACTATAATTCATTTTATATTTGACCACCAAAATATTCACTAGAAATAATTGAAATGGCAAAACAACGTTTGCCGGGCTAGTATATAGTATTTATTTATATATTTATTTAGGCAGTAAAGGATTAAAAAAATAAATAAACAAAATTAATGTAGGCAGTGTTGAAAACATACAAAAAACATTAAGCCAAGTATACACAAAGGGGTATACAATTTCGTTATTCCGGAGGTCAGCTCCCACATCAATTCAATACTGTCTAGTTAGCAAAATAAAATATTTTTTAACCGACTTCAAAAAAAGGAGGAGGTTCTCAATTCGTTGGAATCCTTTTTTTTTTAATGTAAATCGGTCGAGCAGTTTTTAAAAAATCGACAAAAATCTAAAAATTTTATACATCGCTGATATTTTTAACCGACTTTATCAAAAAGGAGGAGGTTCTCAATTCGTCGGAATTCATTTTTTTTTTATTGTATGTTCACCGATTACTCGAAAACGGCTGAACCGATCTGGAAAATTCTTTTTTCGTTTGAAAGGGTATACTTCACAGGTGATCAAATTTTATAAATTAAATTTTATAAAATTTTATATATATTTATTTTTCATAAATTTTATCAAAATCGGTCGAGCTGTAAAATCAACGAATATGTAAAAATTGTATACATCGATGATGTTTTCATGTACTTCGATACCTCGCTGTCTCATTGGAGCGGTGCGTTTATTTGGCCTCATATTATATATATACAAAATACATTTACTTTCCACTAAAAATGTATGATAGGCTCAAATTGCAATCTATGAAGTCGGTTTTCTTTTTAGTTTTTAAAACGTAATTATCGTTTACTCTGACACCTCGCCTACCCATACCCATATTATCGATTCACAAAATACATCTACTTTCCACTAAAAATGGCTTAAATTTCGTTCAATGAAGACGGTTGTCTTTTTAGTTTACAAAACGTAATTGTGTTTGGTAATTTCTTAATATTTATTAGCATCGAGCATCAGTGGTTTAGTGTTAGTGGCCCTGCCTTCCTAAGGTCGTGGGTTCGAATCTGGTCGTACACCAATGGAATTTCCTTATCGAAAAATGTATGTGCGCTAAACCTGCCGAAAGGAAAGGAAAGGAGCCTCAGGAGTGCTTTGATCCTTTCACGACACTTGTTAAAAATAACGAGTTATAAATGAGGTCGTTACTTATAATTTAGTAAAAATCTCATAAAATCAGCATTCTACAACATTTATTTCGGACCTATAGTCCATAACAGGTAACAGGTCAGGTAACACGATACAATTACAAAATAAAAACACAATTAAAAACACATTTAAATACACAATTTAAAGATACTATTTCAAATATAAATAAAATAAAATATAACCATACACACAATCAAATCAAATTACCAAATAAAATAAAATTAAATATAACCTATAACCATTTTGTCACTACTAGCTTTACAATAGTAGTGTCAAATGATCTCTGCACAATGATATACTACACTACACGCATCTTCGCGCACACATAACAAGTAGCCTATATGCCAATCAAATATGTTAATGTGTTACAGCTTATTTAAGCTTCTTCTTATCATGTCACTAGTTATTTCGAACTAGTGTGGTGAAAGAATGAAAGTGCGCCTCAGAGGCTCCTTTCGTGCACTTGACACATATCTTAGAACTTGTTAGGTTCTACGACATACCGGTGTTCTCACGACCTTTCCGTTTGTGAGTACTGGTATAGCGCAGATACTCTTTTCGAACAAAAAGCCATTGGTGCACGACTGGATTCAAACCCACGACCTTTTAGAAACGAAAGGTGGGGGCGGTAGCCACAAGACCTTCAGTGCTCTCTATATTCCAGTTCATCCAAAGGTTGCCTAGCAGAGATCGCTGTTAGCGATAAGGCCGTCTATTGTATTGCCTTTTATTGTAAAATATTTTTTGTAATTTTCTGTGTGGTATATCAATAAAGAGTTATCTATCTAGCTTGGGTGTCACTGCTACAGCAGAAAGTCTTAATAGGAGGAAATATGTATCCATTGGCAATGGTTATAATATACCTATCCGCCTGACCTGAACCACGTAGCGTAGAGCCTCTACCTGAGGCGTAGATCCTGTTCAAAGAGATATTCAAGAAACTGCTGGACGAGTCCAATGATTAAAGGGCTGGTTCTTACCTTGGACAAAGGATTGGTATGGCTATTCAACAAAATATCGTTGCCAGCTTTTTGGACACTTTATTTGTGGTTAGTGATCTGTACTCTGTTTCTATAAGATCTATCGGTAAGAAACTATTTAATTACGAAAAATATTATTCATAGGGTTTGATAATTAATTTTAGGATTCAAGAAGTTATTAAACTCGGTGCGTTTCTATAGTTTTATTTATGTTCCCTCAAATTTTAGGATATCACTTTAGAGAGCGACTGAATGACCTACCAGACAGTAAAAGTGGATCCCATCTATTTATGTATACGAACAACGTGGCTACAGTGGTAAATGCACCATCTTTAGATATATTAGAGCGCAAACTAAACGAGTTGGCCCGGATTCTACAGAAGTGGTTCCGTAAGAACGGACTGGTGTAAAGAAAACGCACTTCACGCATTTTGATCTTGCGGATCGCTTTTACAGACAAATGGTGGTGGAAGAGTGTATCAAATCTGTCACGTCGATAAAATCATTCTTTAGTTTCCTTATTGAGAAAGGCCTTACATGGGAGCACTAAATCGATAAGCTATCCAAGAGGGTTGGTCGAGCGTGTTTCGTTTTGTGGTATATATTAGCGACCCTGAATAGCGAAATGTTTAGAAGCTGCTATTATGCTTCTGTTCACTCTATTCTGTAGTATGGTGTGGAGTTGTGGGGGAATGCGGCAGACTGGGAGCGCGCGTTACGTGTACGAGCAATTGTTAGAGTACCTTAAGAGGCGTCAGTACGATCTCTCAATATCTTTCTTAAAATGATGATCCCTTGCCTGGTGATCTACCAAGCAGCTGTGTCCGCTAGATGACACCTCGATTAATTCGTTGGGGACGCACACAGGTACGACATTAGAAATGCGCACATACCTACTGAGCGCGATCCCTCGTCGCCTCACCAAAAATTCTAAGCTTGTACACATAAAGTCGCCAGCAGTGTATAATCGCCTTCCTACGACTGTGGTAAAGATCTTTAAAAATAAGTTTGAAGTAGTGCCTTTTTGAAAATCAATTATTTAGGTAGGTACTTTATTACCTCTATGTATGTGTACTGTATGTACACATAAATAGAGGTAGGTACCTGTTACTTTTAAAAAAAGATAGCTATTCAAATTATTGTAAGAATTACAGAGATTAACAAAATTACGGATAAATATTGATAGATGGCGCTTGCCGCCTTGATGGCCGCTTGATGGCCGCCCGCGGCTTCAGGCGCCCCGATTCCGTTCCCGTTGTTATTCCGGGGCTTTCATTTTGATATGCAGAATCTTCAATCGCTCAACATGATGTTTATTTTTTCTCACTAGATTTATGTCTTCTGAATATTCAGTTGCAAACTAAAAATAAATTAATAAATAATCCCGGACATTTCACACAGCATCATCTGACCCCAAAATAAGCAGAGCTTGTATTATGGATGCCTCATGACTGATATACTACTTATAAACTTTTTTTGTAAATACATACATATTACACATAGAAACACCCAGACCCGAGACAAATACTTTGAAATCATACAAACATTAGTCCTGCGGCGGTAATTAAACCCGTAACCTTCTGCGTCTCAGCCAGACCTTAGCTCATTGCGCCACAAAAAACATTCTTAGCAACGCTATCTTATGGTCCAGTACATAAAATACTTTTGACGATTGAATTCTTAATTAATAAACGAAAAACACTTACTATCTGTCTGACTGACTGATTGACGCATTACAAAGATAATGACCCCGGAAATCCCGTCTCAAATGTTAGGGCTGATGTGTGTACGACGAAAAAATATATGTTACAAATTTCATTAAAATCTGTTAGGCCGATTTGAAGTGATTGCGTGTCAAGAAGTTCTATCTTATTTGTTAGCTTGATCTCACTACCCATCGTTACAAAACCAGTATCGAAGTTATAACGGGATCAGTATTCTTTTGTCTAAAAATCCCGGGAATTCAAAATCTTCTGAAATAATCATCAATGTTCTACGGATGAAGTCTCGGGGCATTCCGCTTGTAATAATATATTTTATACACATTAAGTACTTGTTTTTTAGTAGCTTTTGTGCTTTTTAGGTTTGAACTTCTTCGAACCGTTTCCCTAGTTACTGAGATGCAAAAAGTATGTGGGTTCGATTCCCGCCGCGGGACAAATGTTTGTATGATCTGCAAGTATTTGTTTCGGGTCTGGGTGTATCTATGTATGTATTTACAAAAAAAAATATTGTATATATGTAGTATATCAGTCATGTGGTACCCACAACACAAGCTCTGCTTACTTTGGGACCAGATGATGGTGTGTGAAATGTCCGGGATTATTTATTTATTTATTTCGAAACAGTGTGATGAAAGAGTGAGGCTTCTTTCGTACACCGCTGTTAGAACTGTCAGTGAAGCACCAGAAACTATCATAGATTTATAAAATTACTAGCTGTTTCCCGCGGCTTTGCCCCCGTGGTTGATAAAAAGTAGCAAGATAATAATTGAACAAATGAATGTTATTGAGCATAATTGCGGTTTTCGCGATTTGACTATGATCCCGAGTGAATTTTTGGCAAACCTTTTTTAGCGAGCACTTACGGTCCTAGAGGAAACTGCATACCAAATTTCATCAAAATCCGTTCGGTGGTTTCCGAGATTTCGTGATGAAAGAGTGAGTGAAAACGCAAGCTTGTCTCTTTTCGGCGAAAAAAAGTGAGCTTCTCCAAGTCCCCGTTTTCCGAAATGTAGAGGTAACTATAGAAAATCATCAGAGTGGTATTTGACAAATATATAATAGATTCGTAATTATATTTTCTCAAATCCCGGGATCATTCTAACAGACTATGCCACTTATTTATTTATTCGCGGAACTAAACGTCTAGTCTAGTGTCCGGCTAAGCCATACATTTGCCTTAGAGCAGGAGCTCAACGGACACTGGTAAGTACGATTGCAAATTAACACCATCGTAACATTACGCCGTTTCAGTTCCATAAGAACTGCACCTTCATAACTCGATAGGTATATACAAAAATTGGAAAATAATACATGGGATATTTTCGGATAAATCTCTGGAAAATCTGTATAATCTTTCTACTCACCTCTATATCAATATCCAAAAATCCACTTTTTTGAATGAGTTCATAATCATCACAAATCACGAAAAAATTACGGTATATACCGATACAACACAATTTTTATACACTTTTAATTTACTTAAATTTTAACTGCACACACCATTCCAACTAACAAAATATTTTCCAATCTTTTCTTCATTAAAATTTGCAAACTTTTGTAACACACTTATCCACACTCATTTACACGCAACCTGTTTTCGCGACCAACCACAACCGTTCTTTTATAGTTTTGACTACGCACTTACAGTTTTCAGTATTAAGATGAAAGTTTCGATGTTGTGGAAGGAAATAATTGGTACAGCCGAGCTTTGTGATACCAGCCTCGAAACTGTTGAAGCTGATTTGAGAGAGTCGGACCGCGCATGCGTGATCGGACGTGAATGGGTAGCTTAAAAGATACCCATTCAAGTCCGATCTAGATTCCAGTCTAGATCAGATAAATGAAGTCAAAACATTTAAGATATGGGCTAATATTTAGTACTTTTCCGCCAATCTATTCCTTATGAGTTAGACACGATGCAGACGCATGCAACTTCCTCCCACCCGAAATCAAAAAATGTGAGCCGTCACGTGACGACTGGCAGATGTGAAACATCGAAATTATTTTGTACAAGTAATACAAACAGTAGTACAGACAAGTAGTGTACAAGTAGTACAGACAGTACAAACAGGAACTAACTATGGCATAATGAAAAATACAATATTACGAATTTGTACGATGGTTTAGGTAGGTATGTGAATAAAACTTAAACAAGTGTCCTACCTAGGTACCTACGAAAAATTTTTAAAAGTAACGCACACCATCTACACGTACCTCAAATAGAAATTCATTGAATTTCGTGTGCATAGTACGTCTCATTAGGAAAAGATTGGCGGAATAGTACTAAATATTAGTCATCTGTTAAATGTTTTGTAATGGATTTCCGCAAACACACGCTTGAATCAACTACCTATATTACAGTCCACTCTAAATAAAAATTTGGCTTAAAGTTCCAAATTAATACTATGCACAAAAAGGTTAGCAAAAAAAGTTTTATTGAAATAAAAAAAAAATGTACGGCTTGAAAACACTTTATTGTACACCTTAAAACTAGGAAATAAACAAATTGACAACTAAGAATACCTAAAAATATATATGTACAGTGGGCGGTCTTATCGCTAAGGCAGCGATTTCTTCGAGACGATCATTGGATGGAGAGGAGCCAAACTTGAATGGAAGATTGGTCGGGGTGCACTCAATTATGAGCTATGATTTGAATAATTTTGTATCTAAAAAACGCAATAAAACACATTCTTGATACTTAAATATATTTACATAAACAGTATACACAAATACAGATAACACAAAGTAAAAGAACATCAAAAAATATGTGTTGAAACAGATCTATGAATAATTCATGATGTCTCAGCGAGAAACAGTTCTTTGATCCTAATCTAGACCACGGCTAGTGGAGAGGATATCTTATTTGGTGCCTTATTTACTCCATAGCAACTCAACTGTGAGCATTTAAGTTTTCCCACATCCTTGACTGTTGATGATGTTGTTGATCCTTGATGAAATGCACACAAAATGCACTAAACTAACGCACACGCTTTTAAAGCGTTTTACTTTCATTTCTACTACTGTAATCACGTCCACTTGTGTTGTGTGTTTTTTTTTACTAATTGGTATTACTTACTTGGTCCCAAAATGAAATGAAATAGGTTACAATTAGGTCTTATAATAGTTAGTCCATTGTATGTCCTACCATATTCTTTGGCATGCAAATTTTATCTAGTGTCGTTAACCTAGCTTACTTAATTTTCTTAGGAGATATATTATTAGAATGAATTAAAGGCTCCAACGGAAGACCAGCGCAGGTTATTAACCTGCACACGCTGAGTTGGAACCTCTTTGCAACTAAGCCAACTTTTATATAATTTCATTGTTTTTTTTTATGTTTGTTTTATGTACTCACGACCTTTGACGACCTCTCTGGTGCAGTGGGCTAAGACCCGGCTGAGACGCAGAAGGTTGCGGGTTCGATTCCCGCCGTGGGACAAATGTTTGTACGATCTGCAAGTATTTGTCTCGGGTCTGGGTGTTTCTATGTACAATATGTATGTATTTAGAAAAAATATATAAAAAGTATATAAGTAGCATATCAGTCATGTGGTACCCATAACACAAGCTCTGCTTACTTTGAGGCCAGATGATGCTGTGTGAAATGTCCGGTATTATTTATTTATTTACTTATTCCATGTTTTGTTATTTGTGTTTGTAGTTGCAAATAAATGTATTTGATTGATCGATTTGATATGTATTTTGAAAAGCTTAAATACGTTTCAAAGATTTAAAGATTTATCTTGATGACTACTGAAGCTAGATCCTAACATAATATAAAAGCGTCAAGCTGGTAATCCAGCTTTATTAGCTGTATTAATATACAGAATTTAAACCGCTTATCACAACATGTTCTAATAAAATAATTCTAATCGAGTTTCCGAAGATTTATTCGAACAAATTTGCTATTTTTGTTTTAAATATTACTGTAATTAATGTATTTTAACCTAATTATACCTATTTTTTTTTTTGTACACTGATATAAAAACCATTTGTTTCTGTAAATTCTAACTAATATGTATTATAAATGCGAAAGTAACTCTGTCTGTCTGTCTAGCTTTCACGCCAAAACTACTGATCCGATTTAAATAAAATTTGGTACACAGATAGTCTAAAGCCTGAAAAAGGACATGGGCTACTTTTTATTTGGAAAAAAGTGGTGTAATGGGTTGAAAAGGGGGATGAAAGGTTGTATGGAAGTATTGTCATTTTCAGAACTAGAAGCATACAATTTTAGGCTGTTGATTAGATACAAATAAATATGGTATTGAAAGTTTGTGAAAATGTTACCATTAAGGGTGTAAAATAAACATAGAGGAAACACATTTACGGATTCATTACAAATTTGTGGAGCTAATGTTAACACGTTAATCCCTACTTAATATTACAAATGCGAAAGTAACTCTGTCTGTCTGTCTCTCTGTCCCGTTTTCACGCTAAAACCGCTGAACCGATTTTGATGAATTTTGGTATAGAGATAGATGAAACCTTGGAGAAGGACATAAGCTACTTTTTGTAGGTTATATTAGAACAATTTGAATAGATTAAGAGATCAAGTGTCATATTTAATTTTTTTTTATTTTAGGTGTTTGTTTGGTATGCAGTAAAAGTAAATAGGTCGGAGCGACGGAGCACTCACTAGGACTGAAAGCTTCAAAGATTGATACCATAGATAATCAGACCGATAATCGAAGTACGCTACGAACTAAAGTATAATTAGTCGTAGTATAAGTAAAATGACTGGTGAGTAAACTCCCCACCGACAGTTTATTAGAAACTTCAATGACATTTTCATTATTTTCATATATATCTCGTCACCAGAGCTATTCACTTATATGAAAACAATAGAAGAGCACCGGTGGTCTAGTTTCAGTGACGCCGTTTTCCGATCATAAGGTCGTGGGTTCGAATTTGGTCGTGCACCAATGGATTTCTCTGTTCAAAAATGTATGTACAAGTACTCCAAAACGGTATAAAAAAATTCGTGTGGAAACCGGCATGTCGTAGAATCTTATATTTCACTGGCCGGTCAGCTCAGTTGGTAGTAGCTTTGCCTTCTGCGCTGTAGGTTCAGGATTCGATTCCCTCCCAGGACACCCATTTGTGTGACGAACATAGATGTTTTTTCTGTGTCTGGGAGTTATAAAGTATCATAAGTATGTATTTAAAAATATATAAGTATTCTATCAGTCATCTAGTCACCTTAATACAAGCTATGCTTAGTTTGGGGCTAGATGGTGTTGTGTGCATTGTATATCAATTATTATAATTATAATATTATATAAAGATCGCATACAAGTGCCAAATGCAAGAAAGGAATCTATAAGGCGCACTTAAATCCTTTTACAATATCGTCCGGTTCGAAAGAACTGGTGACGGTAAGAAAAAGTAGTAAAAGTACATATTCTTTTTAATAGGTTACTATTTATAGGTTTATTTTTAAAATTAGGAATTGCAAAAAATATATTTAGTTAGTCATAGCATTTGTTACTTATTCGGTTGGTACCATCTAGCTAAACTAGGAACGCTTAAAGATAAAATTAAATTAGGATAACTTGGTAGCAGCAAAATATCAAAGGTTAATTTGACAGTTCAAAACCTAATTTTAGCTAAAACTAGTTAGGTTGGTGCCAACAGAATTGAGGCCATTGGCAATTTATAGGATTTAGCTTGAAGACAATTCTCACCATATTGGAGCATAAACGCAGAATGAGACTGTAAAACGTCTATTAAATAAACAACATCTACATAATACGATACAGTTTTATACAGTAGGTTCCCAACATGTATCACTAGAACGAAGCATATATAGACGACACCTCTGTGGCGCAGTAGGTCAAGGCCCGGCTGATTCGCTGAAGGTTGCGGGTTCGATTCCCGCCGCAAGGCTAATTTTTGTATGATCTGTTAGTATTTGTCTTGGATTTGGGTGCTTCTATGTATTTATTTAATAAAATAATATTTATTTAGTACTAGCTGCTGCCCGCGGCTTTACGCGCGTGGTACCTACATAAAAAGTAGCCTATGTCCTTCTCCAAGGTCCCATCTATCTCTATACCAAAATTCATCAAAATCGGCTCAGCAGTTTAGGCGTGAAAACGTGACAGACAGACAGAGTTACTTTCGCATTTATAATATTAGTAGGGATATCAATATATAAGTCATGTGATACCTATAACACAAGCTCTGCTTACTTTGGGATCAAATGATTTTGTGTAAAATATCCGGCATTATTTTATTTTTACTCGTTTAGATTTATTATATATTATATATATTTGCTTTAGTAAATACTTAAATAAGCGCATGTATGTTACGGTACGGTATGTTTATGTTACGGTATCGTGACAATGTTTCAAAACATTTTATGCACATTCCAAGAATAACATCAAAGAATAGTCTGTTCAATATGTGTTGAGTAATAAAACATTGCTGTTTGAGTCCTATTTCAATTTACATAAATGTCGCCTCGGCACTCTTCTCTTAACAAAGATACCATATTTTAGTAGACAAAAGTTTTCTGAAGATTTGTTTGGAACAATTGTTTCTAAAGTCTCAGTTCTCAGAAACGGAAGATAAATAAACGCTCGTATTCTAAAGGTATATAATCCTTACTAATATTATAAACGCGAAAGTTTGTATGTATGTTTGTTACTCTTTCACGCAAAACTTATTGAATGGATTTTAATGAAACTTTACAATCATATAGCTCATACATCAGAATAACACACAGGCTATAATTTATAAAGTTATTGTGTGAATTGTCAAAAATATAACGATAAGTGTCAAGTAAGTAGGAAAAAATCTGACATATGCAAGCTATTCTGGCATACGCTGCAAAAACCGTAAATATTACACGAAGTTCTAATCCTGCCCAGACGAAGTCGCGGGCACCAGCTATTATCATATATTAGCTACTACAGTTATAAGCAACACATCATTGTTTATTATAATTATTACATGACGCAGTTCTATCTCAGCTAAACTAATACTATACATAAAATATTGTATTTTGTATGTTTGTTTGTAATGGTTGAACCTTAAAAAACTACTTAACCGATTTAAAAAAAATATTTTCATTATAGAGATTTCTAGAGGCTCGTCCAAACACTGCAATAAACACAAGATGTCAGAAATTTGCCTATCGTTTAAACGAGAAATTCTTGTATATAGGTATATAATATATATAATCTGAATCTCGGAATCAGCTGCAACGATTTTCATGAAATTTAGTATGCAGGGGGTTTCATAGGCGATAAATCGATAAATCCGTGTTTTGTACCGAGTAAAGCTCGGACATCCGGGTACTAAAAGTCATTATTTGGTGCGCGTTGTAAAAAATATTGATGGTAAGTACATAAAACAATGTACTACATGTATATAGTACTAAGTACCTACAAAGAGTTAGCAAGGCTATAGCTAACTATAATAATACTAATGCCGGACTGAAATATTATGTATTTATTCTTATATATATTATACTAGCTGCTGCCCGCAGCTTTGCATACGTGGTACCTACCTAAAAAGTAGCCTATGTCCTTTCTCCAAGGACATAGGCTACTTTTGAGGTTCATTCAATTCATCAAAATTCAAAAATTCATCAAAATTGGCTCGTCGGTTTAGGCGTGGAAACGTGACAGATAGACAGACAGACAGAGTTACTTTCGCATTTATAATATTAATAGGGATTGTAAATACATACATATAGAGTGTCGTGGAACACTCGCTGCTCGGTTGGAACGAAGTTCATATCGTAGTAGGTATATTATTATTGATAAACGTATTATATTATTGATTAACAGATTCAAATAAATGATATAGAATAAAATGTATATTTTTACAACTCGAAAAATATATTAATTGCGAAATTTACTACAGAATACAAAATATCCCCGCCAAAATAATAGGTTGGGGAAAAAGTTTCTTCGCATTTCTGAAGAAAATTCATAACATTTTTTAATATAGTTTATTTAA
Source organism: Lampropteryx suffumata (assembly GCA_948098915.1). Lineage (NCBI taxonomy): Eukaryota > Metazoa > Arthropoda > Insecta > Lepidoptera > Geometridae > Lampropteryx > Lampropteryx suffumata. The sequence continues at coordinate 2,426,495 of OX402551.1, forward strand.
ATTTAACTAAAGTATGTAGGTACCATTTCGTTCGATAACTTTCTGCCATCTTGAAGGTAGGGACATGATCCCATTACTATAGAAATTTTGGGACTTCTGATCAAAATACCGCGACAAGTGGTTTTGGCAGTCCTCTCGTGATGTTAACCTGACACTGTCTAAAGAATTCTGAAGAGACCGAAACAGGTGGAAATCTGAAGGTGCAAGGTCAGGACTATACGGCGGTTGCATTAACACCTCCCAGCCAAACTCTCTTAATTTTTGCTGAGTGGTTAAAGATGTGTGAGGTGATAACGCTAGTATCATGATGAAAAACCACACCCCTTCTGTTGATTAATTCCAGCCGCTTTATCTCAACTTCTTGCTCTAATCATCAGTTGTTCACAGTAGAGTTCAGAATCGATGGTCCTGCCTGGTGGTAACAGCTCATAATGAATAATGCCTTTCCAATCCCACCACACACACAGCATCACCTTGTTGCGAGTTAACCCGTGAAGCCTGACCGGCCTTTGACCACGACCTTTTTCGCACGTTCTTGTCGTACGTGATCCACTTTTCATCACCAGTTATCAGCTTCTTCAAAAATGGTTCGGTTTCATTACGTCGTAATAAAGAATCACAAATGAGTACACGGTTCATTAGGTTTCTTTCAGTGAGCTCGTGAGGTACCCAAATATCGAGCTTTTTTGTGTACCCAGTTTTTTTCAAATGCGCCAAAACTGTTTTATGGCCAATTCCCAGTTCTTCAGCTACGTCGTAACTACTGATATGCTGATCTTGCTCTACTTTTTCAAAAATGGCATCCATTTTATCCGTAATAGGGCGACCAGAGCGACGTGCATCTTTGACATCAAAATTTCCGGATTGAAAACGCTTAAACCAAATTTGTGCTACTCTCACAGATACTGCACTAGGTCCATAAACATCGCAATTTTTTTTGAGGCTTGCATTGCATTTTTATCTATTTTTTAGTAAAATTTTAAAATGTATCGAATTTCTTCATTAGATTCACTCATCTTGACAGTACGAAAAACAAATAAAAATCACACATTTTCCTAATTTGAATTTGGAATTATGTTCTTTAAAATTTAAACTTTTAATGATACCAAAACCAGCCAGATACAAATAGTATAGCCAAAGTGATTTTATTACAAGTTCATTAATAATATAATGCGAAAAGACTTTTTCCCCAACCTAAATATTGTATTTTGTCACACACATTTTCCTAATTTGAATTTGGAATTATGTTCTTTAAAATTTAAACTTTTAATGATACCAAAACCAGCCAGATACAAATAGTATAGCCAAAGAGATTTTATTACAAGTTCATTAATAATATAATGCGAAAAGACTTTTCCCCCAACCTAAATATTGTATTTTGTCTGTAGATATTTTGTCCGAGGATCAAGGATCGTGTCACCCTATGGATTACCGTCTACACTAAAGACGAAAATTCATGACGGAAAAATCTTACACATTTTTTCGCCTAGCCCCCATCCGCCAAGTGCATACCGTGCGATAAGGAACTTAATTCCATAAATACCCACCCGAGACAAATACTTGCAGATCATACAAACATTTGCCCCGAGCCGGAAATCGAACCCGTAACCTTCTTTGTCTCAGACAGGCCCACTGCGCCACAGAGGTCATCGTTAACTATAATACTTAAGTCACAATAGCCGTTTTTTATTCAAATTGGTCAATCAAAACACGCGTTTAAGTGCACCCGTGCAAAACGGGGGCGGCTCGCTAGTTATTAACAAAACAATACAAGCATCTGAGGCCCATTTTTATCTTTTCAACACGTTGGTTCAAAAGAATTACACGATAAGAAGCAGAATTCAATACAGTCACAAGGACCACTTTGAATCCTCTTACATGATAAGTGAGTTTTGGTAGGTACCGTTTCCTTAGCCAAGAAATCCTTCTTATTCAAGTTATGCACGAAAACTTTAGTTTAGTGGGTTGAATTCTTGTTTAAAAAATATAACATTCTTGAAATGATGACTGCTATATATTATATTCACATGCTATATACTATAATATATACCACAATGGAAACCCGTGTACCTTATATCAGATTACTTAGGCAGGGCACAAACGTGGACACTTTTGTGTCTTGTGTCAGATACAAGCTACCGCTGAATATTTAATTTCCATCGAACCAGTATGCAATCATCCATTCCCTGCGCATACGTAAAACTTTTTTGTATCCAGTTGCTCCCACTTAACAATTACTCATTGACGATCGAAAAATGTTCGGTGTCGGTAACTGGAAACAAAAAGTGTCTACGTTTGCGCAGCGCCTAAATTTCAAAAAGCTTTATTATTTTAAATCAAAGCTGTACTTACATTTGATCACGATTTCACCTGGAGGTAAGCAATAATGAGGTCGACGGTGGGGCACGAAGGTCTAGAAGATACCTAATTAATATTGACTTAAAGAGACAGAGATTGTAGTTTCCAGGAAAGACAGTCGATGGCAAAGTATTACAATCCTTGGCTGTACGCATTATATTATAAATGGAAGTAAAGCGCTTTGTTTGTAAGGGTGGTAGACTGACAAGTTATGTATGGTACTGAGCGGTACGTCTGCTTGTCCTATTGTGAAAAGGAGATGGTAGAATTAGATCATGCAATTCCTTGGCACATACTCTGAAATGTATTCTAAACATCCAAAATCATGTAAATTTACGGCGATGCTCGATACTCTGGGATGAATCTGCTCCAAGTCTTCTCGTCATCCGTAACATTATTAGCACGGATCAAATTAAAATGCTCGATGCGTCTTTAAATGGGGTTACGAAGAACCGACCTGGGCAAAAAGAGAAAATTGAAAAGGGATTTAGCGTGTTTACACCGGTATTTACCTGCTTGTATATATATATATATATATAAAAGGCGATGTGTGTATGTTCCTTATAGATTCCGAAACGGACACCGAACCAATTTCGATGATTGTTTTAGGTAATCTTCAGATTGGCCTATGGGTGATCCTGAGAAGTTTGGTAGCGATCGGATCAACATAACAACATAATTATTTTTGCATCAGTAAAATTTGGTATGGCTATACATTGTATCTTAGGAATCGACATAGGCTACTATTTAAGTTTTTTTTTTTTTTTTTAAAAACTCCGGATATTTCACACTGCACATCTGGCCCCAAAGTAAGCAGAGCTTGTGTTATGGGTACCACATGACTGATATACTACTTATATATTCTTTTGTTGTAAATACATACATATTATAAATAGAACCACCCAGATGCGAGACAAATACTTGCAGATCATACAAACATTTGTCCCGCGGCGGGAATCGAACCCGCAACCTTTTGCGTCTCAGCCGGACCTAAGCCCACTGCGCCACAGAGGTCGTCAAAATGTATGTACTATGCTTGCGAAACCGCGGGCAGAATATAGTATATTATAGTTCTCAAAATAAATTTACATTTCACTTAATGAGACATTTTAAACTAACATAACATAACATAAGACATACAGTGAGCATGCAGAACATTAGCAATACTTCAATGTAATATAATGTGTTTCAAACGACACTTCAGGTTTCAGTACATTTTTCAGTATCTACCTGGGCAAGAAGAGAAAATTGAAAAGGAATTTAAGCGTGTTTATGTTTTGCATATTAATGTTGTCATAGTTTTAATAAAGATTATTGCCCCGATATATAGATTATCATCGATTTCAAGAGTAGGCCCCCTGGAATTGGATACTTTAACACTTCATACGCACCCCGTGTGGGGTGTAGCAGCAGTTATGTAAGTAGCCTGTCCAACTAGACAGTAGACTTGAAAATTACCTAACAAATAACTATTATAATGTTTAAGACAATGATTTACCTTCCTTCTATCTTTCTATGCTCAAATAGTACAAAACCAATAGAAATTTAAATTAAATTATTACACAGTGATAATAATGGCACGACCTGTCGGCTATATAAATGAGATATAGCACCGGATATCAATTATTCTACACTAGTGCTAGCAACGAGCAGTTCTTAAAATGAAGGCCGCTGCTTCCATTTTACTTCTACTCACTCTGTCTTCTTGCAGATGTGAATCAAATTACTCGTATGAATATTACCCGAGTTACCATTTGGGTCCGCTGATTGCGTGCCAGACTGAAGTGGGATGGATGAACGATCCGAACGGCCTCTGCTTGTTCAAAAACGAGTACCACATGTTCTATCAGTACAACCCCAACAGCAGTCTTGTTCCCGGCATAGTACACTGGGGGCACGCTACGAGTAAAGACCTCATAAACTGGGAGCATCAAGCTGTAGCTCTAAGCCCAGACGAGCAGTACGATAGAGATGGAGTATTCTCAGGGAGCGCGCTCGTGGAAAACGATATCATGTATCTCTACTACACCGGAAACATAAACCACCCAGGCCAGAGCCCCAATCACGAGCAACATCAATGCTTGGCAACGAGTGAAGACGGACATTCCTTTACGAAACACAAAAGTAACCCGATCATCATGGGCGAGAACCGACAACCTAACTTCAGGGATCCAAAAGTATGGGAACATCAAAATGCTTACTATATGGTGCTGGGAAACTCTTATAATAATGACTCGCTTGGACAAGTGTTGCTGTACCGCTCCGAAGACAAGATTGATTGGTCGGAAGTAACGGTACTGGACAAGTCTGATGGTTTCCTTGGCTACATGTGGGAGTGTCCAGACTTCTTCCCGTTAAACAACCTTTTCGTTCTTATGATTTCTCCTCAAGGCGTGGGTGCAGAAGGCGATAACTTTAACAACTTGTACTCTACTGGCTATATTACAGGTAGATTTAGTTACGCAACTAACAATTTCACCGAAAAATCTGAATTCAAAGAGCTGGACCACGGCCATGACTTCTATGCCACTCAGACACTGGTGAATAAGGAGGGTCAGAGAGTATTAATTGCTTGGATGGATATGTGGGATCAAAACTATCCAGAGGGTCCTGACGGATTTACAGGACAAATGACCATTCCGAGGGTTTTGTCAATGACTAGAGACGGACACATATTGCAACAGCCTGTACAAGGTATGGATGACGCGGTTGGGGATAAACTTTTCGCAGGATATGCCCGTAGCGGTACAACAGTAAAGTTAGAGACTAATGCCGCTAAAGTAGAAGTAACCTCGCTGAGGAATCAAAACTTTGAACTCTTGATGGAATCGGAGAGTGGTAACGACACTGTGAAGATAAGTTACAATTATAAGGATGGCCGTGTGACCCTCGACAGGGGAGGTCGCGACGGCGTGCGGCGAACGAAATATAGGCCGAGTAAATTGGAAAATTTCCATATGGTTGTCTTCATCGATCATAGTTCCATCGAGGTGTTCTTTGGTAAGGGTGAGGTGACAATGTCCAGTCGTTTCTTCCCCAATGGCTTGTTGAACGTCCATCTAGGAGAACGCAGTCGCGCGCAACTCTTTAAAGTCAATGCGATGAAACGCACAATAATATCACCTAAAGAACTATTAAAGAGATGTTAACAAACTTTTTATCGGATAAAAACGTGAATGTAATAATCTTCATTGGGGCTAATTTTTTCTATTAGAAAAGTTATTGATATTGACTTATTTATAATTATGTTAGCTTAAAGGATACTATTGTTACGAGATATCAAATTATGTAGGTTGGTACATTCGTTTAGTGCAATACTTAGTATCTGTTGTATTTTATTAATTATATTACTACCTACTTTATTATACATGCAATTATACTTATTATTGATATTTATAGGTATTGTTATTGGTTTTATGCAATTATAGTAAGAAGAATACCAATAATAATCTGGGGGCACGGTAGTGCCCCCGCCAAGTCGAGCAATAAAGAGGCACGGTCGTACCATTATTTTCTCGAAACAGTTCAGGTCATTTTCGACCCCCCTATAACTTCATTGTGGATAAAACTAGAGGCCTGAATTTTCTGTAACCAAACAGGCATAGTATAAACACGGTATATTTTGGTAAATCAAGAAAAAACTAAAATATTTTGCAATTTGGTTCCAGTTTTCTAGATACACCAACTGCATAAATGACTTTGTAATCCCATATATATAAATATATAGGATTACAAAGTAACATTTGCAGTGATTGAACCAGTGTAGCCGATTATGTATAATGTATAATCAAGGAAAAACGAAAATATTTTGCAATTTGGTTCCAGTTTTCTAGATACACCAAGTTCTGCATAAATAACCTTGTAATCCCATATATATAAATATATAGGATTACAAAGTAACATTTGCAGTGATTCAACCAATGTACCTGATTATGTATAATGTAATGGAATAATAGGTATAGATAGGTACCTAGATATAATTATGTTCAAAGGTAACTTTTTAAAAGTAGGATTATCTACAAAAAGAAAAGAGATGCCATCAAAAACAAAACTTGAAAAAAAAAGTCTCGCGAAACTCAGTTCTTCTACCGTAAAAAGTTGTGAGATGTCAAGTCAATCTATTTATTTAAAACATAAAAGATTTTGAACTTTGATATGGTCACTATAAGATGTTGTTAGGTTAGCAAATTACTTAATAACTTAACACAGAAGGTTCCTTAAGGACTGACTAAATTAACCGACTTGGTATTACATGGATCTCACTACTTTTTAAGGTAGAGGAACTGAGTTGCGCGAGACTTGTTTTTTTTACAAGTTATGGTTTTGATGGCATTAGTAATTATATTTACACGTAAGATATCAAACAAACAAATAAATAATAAATTAGCCAAGCGCATGTGACCACAGCAAAGGCTTCCGATGTTAGTAAGGACAAAATTTTCCAAAAACACTTCCACAGATTGCAGGAAAGCGAGAGAAAAGATAGATAGATAGATAACTCTTTATTTTTATACCACACAGAAAAATACAAATACAATTATTTTACAATAAAAGGCAATACAATGGGCGGCCTTATCGCTAACAGCAATCTCTGCCAGGCAACCTTTGGATGGATTGGACTATAAATAAACAGAGAAGGGGCATGTTGGTGTGGTGTTAAGATAAATATAATTCTATACTTACATGATCTTTAAATAAACTAAATATAATACTGATATAAATAAACATACATACATAATAATAATATACATAAAATCATGTAGGTATTATACAAGATATTAACGATACAGAAATGATTAGGTATAACAGCACAACAAATAGTGTTTCATGACCATATTCTTGAAAATGGGGAGAGACTTGGCCTTTTTAATATCTACTGGTAACGCGTTCCACAAGCGGACAGCCTGCACTGTAAACGACTTTCCATAGAAGAAAAGATGTTACACATAAAAAAAAAACTTGTTGTAATAAAATTAATTCTCAAATGTCATTTGTATTATTTGTATAATGTGTTTTCTAAAATAACTAATCCATATCGTTGGTCTTCATCTTATTGTGCCACTAGTTACTTCCAGCCATTGTGGTGAAAGAACTAAAAGGCACGTCAGAGGCTCCATTCGTGCACTTAGCACAAGTCTTCAAACTTTTTAGGTTCCACAACATGCTGGTTTCCTTACAATGTTTTCCTCTACAGTTCGGGAGGACTGGTATATTGCACATAAATTTTTCGAACATTAAAACCCATTGTTGCACGACTGGAGTCGAACCCATGCCCATAGAATCGGAAGGTGCGGCCACTACCACCAGATCACGAGAGTTGTTGTTGGACCACCAGGTGTTAACTGCAATATATTATTGACTATCATAAATTACATTTACTTCCGCCAGCGGCTTTGCCTACATCCTTCAGGGCGTCTTCTCTGCGAACCGATATCATTATATCGAAACAAAAAAGTCGTTGAACTGTACGACGAATTCTGTCAAATTGACAGTTTCATTGTCAAATATAAATTATCGTATTGTAAAGGATTGCGACATCAATTTAGAAAAAAATGCCGCTCATTCCATGTTTCAAAACGAGTCGAACGATATTGCTTTTGCACAATTCTGTGTATATAATATTATGTTATATAGATATACTAGCGACCCGCCCCGGCTTCGCACGGGTGCAATGCTGATACTAAATATACTATAGAATGTCTTTATATACAACGTTATCTAAGAGAATAACATAGACTAAGAGGTAGACATATACTATTGCGGACTTTTGAATGTAAGCGCAAAAAATGGGTTTATTTGCGACACCACATTAGAAACCTCTAAAATTATCAGTGTTTCTCTACTGTATTATGCATGTTTTATACATATAAACCTTCATTTTGCATTATTCTATCTATTAAAAAAAATCGCATCAAAATCCGTTGCATAGTTTTAATGATCTAAGCATAAAAAGTCAAAAGATACTTTATTCAATACAATCACAAGGATCACTTTGAAACGTCTTACATACTAGGTGAATTTAGGTGCCAATTCATCCTAACCCCAGCCCGAGAAGAATTGCCAAGAAACTCGTCTTGGTCATTTTTAATATGATCCACCTTATAACTACCTTAACTACGAAATACTAATACAAGAGAAATTATACATTTCAAGTGTGTCGACTGTATGACGGCAGAGCGACATGAGGCCATGCATTCTTATCAATAATATAGCCATTTATATTATAATAAGCTTTCTTCAAAAGACTACCTTTTATGTATGTTTCAAATTTCTTAATAGTTAGTTTAGTAGCATTTTCAGAAAGCTTATTATAGAAGCGCACCATGTTCCCCATAAAGGACTTATTTAATTTTTCTAGTCGAAACCTAGGGATGTATAATTTATGTCTATTCCTAGTGTTGATTCTATGAAGGTCACTATTTTGCTGAATCCCATCTCTATTTTTATGTGTGTATAACAAATTTTCATATATATATTGTGAAGCTATTGTGAGAATATTAATTTCTTTGAATATTTCTCTCAAAGATTCTCGTGGTTTCATTTAGTTTAGTTTAGTTTAGTTTATTTATTCAAAAACAATTTTTACATCGTGTGTGAATATATCGTACATAGTATAATAAAATTAAATTAATAGCATGTAATTACATATGGGTACTTAATCAAATTCTTCTTTGCTATTTACATCATAATTACTTTCTTGTGATAAACCTGCAATTGTGTAAAAACACCCCTTCAGCAAAAGTTTTCTTAAATTATTCTTGAAAATATTTGGATTGTCAATTGCTTTCATTTCAGTAGGAAGAACATTAAACAATTTTACTGCTTGATACCTACTGCCATGCTTTGCCACATTCAGCCTCGGATATACCTCGAGCTCTAGGTCTTTTCTTCGTGTCATGAATCTTTTTGTTCTCTTCTCTGCTGTTTCGTATTTAAGTGGGTTTCGTACAATGTCCACCAGGACAACTAATATGTATAAGCTGGGCAGGGTGAGAATTTCTTGCTTTCTAAAATATTCTTTACATGATTCCCATGGAGGGATGCGCACAATAGTACGAATGGCTCGTTTTTGTATGGCGAAAGCTCTATTTATGTTATACAAGTAGCTATTACCCCAAAAAGGTATACTGTATCTCAGTTTGGACTCTACTAAAGCATAGTAAACCGTTTTTAATTGCTGTAGGCTTATTCTATAAAAGGCACGTATTGCCCTTTTTTGAATAAAAAATAATTTACCAATATCAGCTGCTTTCCCCCAGAGAATGATGCCGTATGACATAACACTATGAAAGTAACTGAAATAAACTAGTCTAGCTGTAGCTTCATCAGTAAGCCACCGTATCGCACGAACTGCATATGCAGCGGAACTAAGCCTACCAGCAAGTGTTTCAATTGTGGTCTCCACTGTAGGTTTGCATTAATATTAAGACCTAGGAAGATCGTGGAATCTACAAGATTCATTGCCTCTCCATTCATTTCAATGTTGTTCGGGCTATGAATAACACTTAGCAAAGTGAATTTGATACATTTCATTTTTTTTTTATTAAGCAAAAGATTATTGACAATGAACCAGTTAAGAACTAATGATAAGGATTCATTCACGTTATCGCAAATACTGGTTTTACCTCTATCAACTTTAAAAATTAAAGACGTATCGTCTGCAAATAAAACTATATTCACAAATACTTTTTTACAAAAAAAGAAAAATCGTTAACGTATACCATGAATAAAAAAGGGCCTAGTATCGGACCCTGAGGTACCCCTATATCAATAATTGATCCTGAGAACCTCTCACCACCCACGTCTACTTTCTGGACTCTATTGGATAGATGAGGTATGAGGTCAATCGCCCGGTTTTTAATGCCATAATATTTTAACTTTGTGATTAGGGTTGCATGACTCACACAGTTAAAGGCCTTTTATAGATCGCAGAATACCCCAACTGCATCCTGTGACTTCTCCCAGGCCTTAAATATAACGGCTGTTGATCGACCTTTAGTAAATCCGTATTGATTACTATGTAGCAGGCCGTTAACGTTAACGTGTTATAATAACTGATTAAGAATTATTTTTTCAAAGATTTCACTTAACGCAGGTAGCATCTATATTGGTCTATAATTAGCTAGATCACTTTCACTTCCAAACTTAAACATAGGAATGAGTTTACTGTGTTTCATGAGATCGGGAAAAATTCTCTCGTCGATACATCTATTAAAAATATAAGCTAAACTTAGCACCTTAGTAGACATTCCCCAAAGATCTTCTGTATTTTTTATATTAATTAACTTGAATGCTTATTCAATACTAGCCTCGTTATTATAGCTAAAACTAAACTTATTCTTACATTCTGAAACACTAGATTCTAATAGAACGGAAGCTCTGGAGGGTTTAACGATTTGGTCATAATTTTTGGTATATCTGAGAAAAATCTATCAAATGCATTCGCAACATCCTGTTCCTTTGTCAAAATTGTACCATTTATATTTAATTTGAACTGTATATTGTGAGCCCTTGATTTACCAGTTTCATTATTAATTAATTTCCAAGTTGCTTTTGTTTTATTTGTTGAATTTAATATTATTTTTCTCAAAAACAGTGACTTAGCCGCATGACAAACTTTTTTGAAGACTTTTGAGTAAGTCATACATCGGGACAGACAGACAGCGGGAGGCGACTTTGTTTTATACTATGTAATGATAATGATATTCTCAAAATAAATTACTATTTTACTTAATGATATATTTTAAACAAACATAACAGTAACTTATAAGATATACAGTGGGCATGCAGAACGTTAGTAATACTTAAATTGATTATGCGTTTTATACCAAAACACTTCAGTGGGGCGATTATGGAACTTTGAAACTATCAAAATATTGATAATAGCTTTCAGTTACTATTGATGAATTGGTATTACGGATAGCTGCGATTTCTATCGGCTACTTCGTAGGTACAATGTGAAGTTGGTGTCAAACTATAACTCGACCAATTTACAAAGTACGATTGTAATAGTAACCGTGTTTAGCGTAGTAAGCATTTAGATACATCGTATATGATTGATTGAAATAATGCCTATTGCTCATCGAAATACATTGATAGACATTGATGCCGATTGCTAATTGAAATTGATAGACATTGATTGTATCAAGAGTTCCATAATCGCCCTACAGGTTTCAGTACATTTTTAGGTACCTACCTGGGCAAGAACAGAAAATTGAAAAGTAGTTTTGCGTGTTTATATTTTGTTTAATGATATTGTCTTAGTCATAATATTTATTATTGTCCCGGTATATCCTTTATCGATTTCAAGAGTAGACCCTCTGGATTCAGAAACTTTAACACTTTATACGTAGCAGTAGTAAAGTAGCCTGTAATGCTGTGCTATGCTATGCTATGTAGTGTTATTGTTCTGCTGTTTAGTGAATACGACGTTAAAAAAATAAACGTGTCGCGGGATACGCGTTTGAAACAAAGTCCCTTTCATTTTTTTATATAAAATTGTGACCTTTCATAAAATAGTATGAATACACACACACACGACACATATATAATATGTATATGTGGGAGACTAGTTATCGGTATCATTCATTCTCTCTTTCTCTTACGGTTTTTCGTAACGTAACGCGTTACATTTTTATTTATATGCGTATAGAATGAAGTCCCATTCGTATGTAGGGTTGGCATAATTAATCATTAACGTGCCAGGCTTTCATTCTTTTTAACCCAACCCTTTTTAATTTTGATTATTGATGCAATATATATATTCATAAATTAATTACAATATAAATATATATATATATTTATTTGTTTTCAATAATTACATTGTATTAAGGTTATGGTGTCACGTACGTATAATGTAGGAATAAATAAAAATAGATTTGTATATATATATACACACATACATATGTATACATGGGAGATATAAATATGTGGGAGACTAGTTATCGTTCCTCATTTTTTCTTTCTCTTACGGTTTTTCGTAACGCGTTACATTTTTTCTCGGCTAGGTCTCCTCACCAACCTGCGATAAGGAACTCCTTTCCAAAACTTGAACATACGCTTTTGTAATATGAGTAAGATCGTGGTATCTGGCACCGGTGGTGTAGATAGTTGCTCCATCTTCCTATACTAAGGTCATAGCTTCAAACCCAGACACGCACAAATGGATTTTTCTTATCAAACAATGTATGAGCGCTGTACCAGTAATCTCAAACGGAAAAAAAAACATAGTGAAGAAACCATGGTACTTGGTGCGTGGACTTTTTTCCGCAACTAGGTCGCAGGTGGGCCCTTTTTGCGTGAAGAAACCATGTCCAAGAACCTTAAAAGTTTGAAGACATGTACCAAGTGCCAATTAACAAGTGACGAAGAAGAAGAAGAAAAAGGTAAGTTAGTAAGTTGAAGATGGGATATGATTCAAAGTATTTATTAATATTCATTAGCGACACGGTCTCCTCGCTATCCTTTATATGAGAGTAATAATAATTTTGAGTCTTGTATAATAGTTTTTTAAGTTTAAGCGAATAAAATTTCATGTAAGCGAACCTGTAAGAGAGACACAAAGAGTACGTAGTTCAAAGTCAATATAATGGATTTGAACAAGTGCAAATTAATGGTTATTTAATTTTAATTGTTAACTACGTACGCTTACGCCAAACCAGCCAGCTGATCTTACATACTTACCATCACTACCAAATTATGTAGAGGCTACGAAGTTCTGTGCCTTATCATCATAATCATCATCATCATCTAAAAACATCGATCCATAATAGTTTTCAATTCACCACAACTTTTAGACATATTTTTTGCAACGTGCATAAAATATAGTACCTTCAACCTTACTGAAAGTTAAACAGCTCACATGGTAGAATGGTAAAAGACATCAGTTTTCATGGAGTAGTACCTATCTTTCATCAAGAAGGCTCTTTATGCTAAGAACAGGATGGCGGCCAAGTTTAATGGATACAAGATGTTTTGGGTGCGCATATTCCTAGGGAAGACAGACACATTTAATTACAATTCCTTAAAAATAGATTGTTCACTAAATTTACGTTAAGTAGTCTCTATGTTGAGTAGTTTTTTGTATTTACAGATTCTATATATTTCAATGTATTCATGTACTGAACTTCATTCTGAACAAACTGTGCCAATTTAAATTAAATTATTTCACAGTGATAATACGGCACTACCTCTCGGCTATATAAATGAGATATAGCACCGAATATCAATTATTCTACACTAGTGCTAGCAACGAACGGTCCTTAAAATGAAGGCCGCTGCTTCCATTTTACTTCTACTCACTCTGTCTTCTTGCAGATGTGAATCAAATTACTCGTATGAATATTACCCGAGTTACCATTTGGGTCCGCTGATTACGTGCGAGACAGAAGTGGGATGGATGAACGATCCGAACGGACTCTGCTTGTACAAAAACGAATACCACATGTTCTACCAGTACAACCCCTACAGCAGTCTTGTTCCCGGCATAGCACACTGGGGGCATGCGACGAGCAAAGACCTCATAAACTGGGAGCATCAAGCTATAGCTCTAAGCCCAGACGAGCAGTACGATAGAGATGGAGTATTCTCAGGGAGCGCGCTCGTGGAAAACGATATCATGTATCTCTACTACACCGGAAACATAAACCACCCAGGCCAGACCCCCGATCACGAGCAACATCAATGCTTGGCAACGAGTGAAGACGGATATACCTTTACAAAATACGAAAGTAACCCGATCATCATGGGCGAGAACAGACAACCTAACATCAGGGATCCAAAAGTGTGGAAACATCAAAATGCTTACTATATGGTGCTGGGAAACTCTTATAATAATGACTCGCTAGGACAAGTGTTGCTGTACCGTTCCGAAGACAAGATTGCTTGGTCGGAAGTAACGGTTTTGGACAAGTCTGACGGTTTCCTTGGCTACATGTGGGAGTGTCCAGATTTCTTCCCGTTAAACAACCGCTTCGTTCTCATGATATCTCCTCAAGGCGTGGATGCAGAAGGCGATGACTTCAGAAACTTGTACGCCACTGGCTATATTTCAGGTAGTTTTGATTACGCAACTTATAAATTCACCCCAAAATCTAAATTCAAAGAGCTGGACCACGGCCATGACTTCTATGCCACTCAGTCACTGGTGAATAAAGAGGGTCAGAGGGTATTAATTGCTTGGATGGATATGTGGGATCAAAACCATCCTGAGGGTCCTGATGGATTTACTGGACAAATGACCATTCCGAGAGTTTTGTCGATGACTAAAGACGGACACATATTGCAACGACCTGTACAAGGTATGGAAAACGCAGTCGGGAAAAAACTTTTTTCAGGACAGGCCCGTTGCGGTACAAAAGTAAAGTTACAGACTAATGCCGCTAAAGTAGAAGTAACCTCGCTGAGGAGGCAAAACTTTGAACTCTTGATAGAATCGGAGAGAGGTAACGACACTGTGAAGATAAGTTATAATTATAAGGATGGCCGTGTGACCCTCGACAGGGGAGGTCGCGACGGCGTTCGGCGAACGAAGTTCAGGCCAAGTAAATGTGAAGATTTCCATATGGTTGTCTTCATTGATCACAGTTCCATCGAGGTGTTCTTTGGTAAGGGTGAGGTGACAATGTCCAGTCGTTTCTTCCCCAAAGGCTTGTTGTATATCCTTCTAGGAAAAGGCAGTCTCGCGCGGTCCTTTAAAGTCAATGCGATGAAACGCACACTAATATCACCTCAAGAACTATTAAAGTCATGTTAACAAAGTTCTTATATTGGAATAAAACGTGAACGTAATAAACTTGATCGAGGCTAATTATTTTCTTTTAGAAATGTATTGTTATTGACTTATTTATTATCCTCTTAGCTCGAAGGGTACTATTATTACGAGATATCAAAGTATATTCGTTGAGTATGTACAATAGCTATTGTATTTTATTATTTTTGTACCTACTTGCGCTATACATAATACATGCAATAATACATGAAAAAATGAAATTAAATGAAATAAAGAGTGAAAATACAAAACTTTTATTTGACACGTCACAACACAAAATAGACGTAAAGGTATGGTAAATGATTGTATCATTACAATATATCATACAAAATTAAACATAAAAATGAGCACCTACGCCACATGAGTTACTTACTTATTGATATTTATAGGTATTATTTTTGTTTTTAGGCAATGATAGTTAGAATACCAAAAATAGTTAGTATTTATGATATAAAAAAAAAAGAACTTAATAATAAATTAGTTAAAAGTGACTGGTCAGGTCCTAAGCCAGTTAAACACCATCTAATTACCACAGCAAAAAAATAGGGGTCGTTTTGTTGTTAAACATAACAGGCTCTTTCTCAAAATCTAAAAAGCCGTACTGCCTGTGATAAATTTCCTTGTAATTTCAAATTTCATTATCTATACTATTTTGTACTATTATTCATTATTATTTTTTGTAACACTCCGGATTTCTCTAAACAGCAGTTTAGGGAGGACACATAGACACACAGAGAGCCATAGATTAAGGACAGACAGACATATACACAGACAAACATATAGCGAAATTATATGGGTTCCTGGACTTCGAAACAAAGGATTTGAACAAAGCGAAAACACTAAGCGATTTTTCCCCAAACACCGCTTAAATATTTGAGACCTACTCAAATGTTAAAAACATGACAAACGAGGCCTCGTTATCCTACAAAATTGTATAAGAAAAGTGATGGAAAGTCACCAAAGAAATTCGTTTTTTATTCAGGCATATTTTACCAAAATTTGGCAATACTTAAGAGTTGAGGAAAAATTTGCCTTTTATACGAAATCCCTATAGAATTGAGTTTAATGAAGTTACGAGGGTGGAGTAAAAATATCAGTGTGAAAAAACTTGTTAAAATATCGGCTCTACCTTTTCTTTTCTTTAAACTGTTAAAAATATTTGCCGGTATATATAATGAATTCACTTATTAATTTATTCAATATTGACGCCAGATGACAGACACACTGATCAAATAAGCGTACTTGTCTTCTTTACTTTGTCTGTCTATTTATTTTAGTCTAAAAGCCGGTTTGAAATTTTCACGAAATAATTTAATACCTAAACATTTTATTACGTTTTATTAATACGCATCAGGATAAACGTAAATCCTTACTTATAATATTTAATATTATAAACGTGAAAGTTTGTATGTATGGATGTTTGCTACTCTTTCACGCAAAAACTACTGAATGGATTTTAATGAAACTTCATTACATAGTATAAAACAAAGTCGCTTCCCGCTGTCAGTGTGTCCCGCTTAGATCTTCAAAACTATGCAATGGATTTATATGATTTTTTTTTTATAGATAGAGTGATTCAAGAGGAACGGAGGAATGTATAATATATGCATTATATGGTAGAGAAACACTGATAATTTAGAGGTTAGCGTATATTCATTCAATGTATTAGAATTACTGAGCTACAGCAATGCATAGCCGGGTTCAGCTAGTGTTCCCTATAAACTCCGAAACGGCTAGACCAATTTCGATGAAATTTTTAGAAAATCTTCAGATTGACCTAACAGATTTTTTTTTGCGTCAATCAAATTTGGTATGGATATAAATTGTATCATAGGGACGGACATAGGCTTCTTTATATGTATGTACAATACGTGCATAGCTAGTTACAATAATATAGCTTATACGTCATAACACAGGCTATAATTTATAAAGATATTGTGTGAATTGTCCAAAATATTATATTATTTTATTGTATTTGTTACCTAATCGCGGCTGAACATATCTAAATGAAATTTGGTACGGAGATTGTATATTTGAGATGGACATAGGCTACTTTGTATGTATTTACATACAAAGTAGCCGCGTGCATTTACTAGTTTATCATTAATCTGGCCGATGCCGTAGTACCTACTTGTGAAGGTTGAAGAGGTTGGAATCCAATTGAGAAACCAACTTCAAGTCGTACGTGCTCAGAGTAGTTGGTCTACTGACGGTATAGAGAAATACCCCTAACGAAGAAGTGCCATGACTTATTGTGTTGTTTATAAGTTTGACGACCTCTGTGGCGCAGTGGGCCAAGGCCCGGCTGTGACAGACATTTCACATAGCATCATCTACTTCTAGCCTCAAAGTAAGCAGAGCTTGTGTTATGGGTGCCAGGTGAATGCTATTTTTTTCAAATACTTTATTATACATAGAAAAACACCCAGACCGAGACAAATGCAGATCATACAAACACTTGTTCCGCGGCGGGAATCGAACCTCCTGCATCTCTGAAGTTATCAAAATGAGTACCTAACCGAGTTGTTAATTCTCTGATTTGCAAACGTAAGTAGAAAAAGAGTGTATTATTCATAATGTACAACTTGACATGACATAAGAAGTCCGTACGTGATAGGTTGCTAACCCATCGCATCTACATAAACAACTGACAGTTTTTTGGCACGAAGTTCCTTATCGCACGGTACGGATTTGACGGATCCGGACCCCAAATGACGAATTTCCGTCCCAACCATTTCTTTAGTGTAGACGGTTATCAATAGGGTGACAAGATTCTTCATCGCCGGACAAAATATCTCCGTAAATATCTTCAAAAACCCCTTGAGTGGCGAACCTAAATCTAGACTATTATATATGGCGTCAAGCGGCTGTGGCGGCAAAATGGCGGCATAAGATGTATTTTCAGAAAACCAACTATATTGAACAAACTGCTTCTATCAATTAGATTATTATTGTTTCATCCATTATTTTATAATTATTACAATTGTTCAGCTTCTAGTTGTAAAAATGGTAAGCGCAAAATCTCGCTCGCTCCATACTATATGCTGTTTATTTTAAAAACACATAATTCTTTATGTTAATATTATATGTTGTTATATTTGTGAATATATTGTTTGATAAGTAACATATTTAATTTTACTTACTCAATATAAAAATACCAAGTTATTTGTACTTGAAAAATGGGCCAAGTGCAATGGCGAAAAAGATGTCGCCGAATTTTTACAGATTATCTCAATCAAAATGTTCAACAACCATAGAGTATTGTATATCAAATGAACGTTAAGGATTCCGTCCTTTAGGCCACATCAATCAAACGCCAACTGCTGGAACAAAATAAAACGCGGGAAAGGTTTATGTGTAATAATTCGCGCGCTGGAACTTTCGGGCCAGTTGCGAGTCAACGGAGTTTTCACTACCTGGTAAAGTGTACTAGTAAAGAGTTAACGGGTTAATATATTTTTTCGAGTTGTGAAAATATACATTTTATTGTACTTCATCATTATATCATTATATCATACTTACATCATTAAATTCATTAGTTATTTATGTGTTTCATTTAATTGCTCTTAGACGCTAGTAATTCATTCATTTGCATTTGTTAATCAATTATATAATACGTTTATCAATAATAATATACTACGATAGGAACTTCGTTTCAATCAAGTGTGCCACGACACTAACGCATTTTTTTTTATTAATCAGGTGAACATATACGTGATCCAACAAAATAGTGACACCAGCAGCCACCGTCCTATCATTGTTTCTCGTTATCGACTGCAGTGGAAACGCCTTTGTTTTATTTTATGCTTAGACAATAACATAATTATTTTCAAATCACTATACAATAACCGTACCTTTGCTTACGTATTGTTTTATGACGTCCTCTGAGAAGCAGTGGGCTGAGGCCCGGATGAGACGCACACGGCTACGGATTCGATTCCACGGGATAAATATTTATATGAGCTGCAAGTATTTGTCTTGTACAATATATATGTACGTACAAAAATATATTTATAAGTAGTATATCAGTCATGTGGTTCCAATAACACAAGCACTGTTTACTTTTTATTACTATTTATATACTTTTTTTATTATATCGTCGTTTTGAATATGTTTTCACTCTAACGAGAATAATTTACACTAAATCTCTTTTCATCAAACACAATCCGTCGCCAATCGCTGCACATAATTATTACAGGCACCGTAATCGCTGCATCGTTGTCCCGGCTCGTTAGGTACGAAGCGTTTCAAGGCTAAACATAATTTGATTTTAGCTATTAATTGGTGGGCGTTTCAATTAAAATCATATAGCCTCAAACTAAGAATGCTTTATATTTGAACTATGGGAACGGGGGTTCTATTGATTGACATAATAATATTTTTCCTAATGTTTTTTCCACAACACATAACATGCTAGTCATAATCACTGGTAGTCCTAACTGTACATTTACATTATTTTTTATTAACATATACATTTTTAGTCCTAATATTATGTTAGCCATAATATTTTAATAATTGTTTCAACTCTTAAAAAATGTCGTCACCGTCGTATTTAAAGTCACTAATTTCATGTTGTATAAAGTAAGTCCTAATGATTGTTAACTCTAATTTTGATTTATCTTAACAGTCAAAGCTTGATGAAAGCTTTTTAGATAATACATTTTAATTTGCAAACCAAATTAAAAATAAATTACAGCATGCAAGTAGTTTCATATATGATGTACCAGTTTAACTAGATATTGATCATGACTAATTAGATATTTAGGTATCTTTATTTTAGGACAAAAAACAATAATTATGATTTATAATATTATTATCTGTTATACTCGTAATTAGGATAAGATACTATGAAGCATTTTAGAATATTATGATTATGATGATTATTTTTATGACCATTTCATATTATATCAACCTAATATTAGGAGCAATGATGGTAGGTGTAATAATGTAAGTATGTATGAGTATAAGTATAAGTAAAATATTAGGACTAAAAATGTATGGAAAATACAATTATGACAAAATAATGGTTTGTCAATCAACAGAAAGCAATAGGAACCAAATGACAGATCATCATTTGGTTACCTACGCGTATTTTTAAACACATGAAAACTAATTATTTGGATCTATATTGTAAGAATAGAACCTCAAAGTCAAAGTGAAAGTTAAA
Organism: Lampropteryx suffumata; assembly: GCA_948098915.1. Lineage (NCBI taxonomy): Eukaryota > Metazoa > Arthropoda > Insecta > Lepidoptera > Geometridae > Lampropteryx > Lampropteryx suffumata. Next base: position 2,446,789 of record OX402551.1, read on the forward strand.
TAATTTTTAATTCAATAAATTCACAAGGACTACTTTGAATCGTCTCTTTACATGCTAGTGAATCTAGGTACCGGTTCTTCCTAACCCCAGTTCAAGAAGAATCCGGCAAGAAACTCGTCTGATATTAACATTTTTTGTATGATCCTTGCCAATTTTTTTACGGATGCCGAGTCGAGTTGGAACAGGTTCATCCCAAACTTTTTTGTCATCTAAATAATCTGTTACTTTACAACACGTTTTAAGAGAAAGTTTCTGTTCTATTTCGTTTTTAAATTTGCTAATCGACAAATCTTACTAATATCTGACCTCAAATTGGTTTTTATAGTTCTGTTGTATTGCCTAGGGTCACCTCGCATTTCATTTTGTCTATAGATGCTGCGCGGTCTCCACTTAAGATATCGTTTACCCGTGCTAAAACCTAGGGCATCAACCACTTTGGCTAGACCACTTCAGTTTGCTTATTCTCTGGGCTATAAATTCTCTGATACATAAGTATATATAAGTACTTCAGATAATTTATGGATTGCGACTATATTATCCATGTTCCATTGGCTAGGAATAATCCCTCATTTTCATTGGAAATATATTTTTACCGGACCGGCACTGCATGTACTACTGATTCGTCTTTCCTGCGGGCCCTGCCGGCAAAGTTGAGATGTTAGTGTGACCTGGGAAGGCCCACGCTATCAAACAAAATCCCAAGCATGACGTCAGCGGAGAGGAAACGTCACTCACCTCAGCTTGCTGGAGTGGATCCATGAACGAATGTTTTTAATTACAAATAACTGCTCTGTTACTTGAATGACGCTAAATCATCTTCAACAGATGAACGAAGTCCAATGACGTTGATATGTTTCTTAAAATATATTTTTGTGTTATTTTACAGTTTTATTCAAATTAGAAGAGTCATGTATCATTGTATTTTGTACCATAAATCATTATCATTTTAATTTCACTTTAGCACTCATCTCTTACCTACTACAGCTAATTTCTTATGATTCAGTGACCAATTCTGGTGACGGTGTTAATAGGGCACCCGAAAGCATCATATCTCTCAGCAAATAAATAATTAAATAAATAATGCCGGACATTTCACACAACATCATCTACCCCAAAGTAAGCAGAGCTTGTGTTATGGGTACCAACCACATGACTGATATACTACATATACAAAATATATTATACATAGAAACACCCGAGACAAATATTTGCAAGTCATTCAAACATTTGTCCAGCGGCAGGAATCGAACCAGTAACCGTCTGCGTTTCAGCCATGCCTTTGCCCACTGCGTCACAGAGTTCATTTTTAAAAATACTCTTTCACTACGTATTTTGAATTTAAATTAGGGCCACGAAACATTGTCCTTGTTCTCAATTACAGGTATTTACACACGTTAGTGGTTTTGAACATAATATTATTGCCTCTAATGTCGTAAAACCAGTAAATAGTGACGACTGTTGGTCGTCTGCTGTGGATTTGCTCAGTCTATTATCTAATTTCATAATTGGGTTACGATGATGAGTATAATTACAGCAATTTGCTAATCTAGGTCAGGTTTTTTAATTTTTCATTGTTATACTAGCTGCTACCCGCGGCTTTTCACGCGTAGTATCTCCATAAAAAGTAGCCTTTTCTAAGGTCCCAGCTTATATATTCCAAAATTCTTCAAAATCAGATCAGCGGTTTGGGCGATAAAACGTAACAGACAGAAAATCCTCATATGAATTATATGAATTTACAGATCCCTAACTTAAGGAAATATGAGTTGTCTAAATAAAACTTTCATCCTCTACTTTACCACCTTCAAGGTTGTATTTTGAGACAAAAAATAGCCTATGTTCTTCCCCCGAATGCAATACATATTCCTACCAAATTTCATCAACATCCGTTCAGACGTTTAGCCGTGAAAATGTTACAAACAGACAGACAAAGACTCTTTCGCATTTATAATATTAGTATGGATAAAATGATACTAGCAAAAAGTGGTTTTAATCACGAATACTTGATTCTTCGTTTGTCATCTCATGAAGTAACAAAGCACATGCACTTTTAAATTAATATTCTTATATAAACTAATATTTACTCGTTTTATTGATGTTTTATTCAGTTATCTTAGCGGGATTTTAATGAATAAATTGTGACTACATAGGACAAGTATGGAAAATTGAATTATAATTGTATTAGGTGTAATGTGATTTGAACGACGAGGAATCCCGTGAAAGCTCTAGACGGTCATTCCGCGATGACGCTTAGAATTGACAAATGACCAACGACTAAAACTTTATTATGGAACAATTACTTGACACTGGCAAAATTGTCGACATGACAGATGCTATTATAGGAAGAATAGAAGAAGGAGATGAGTATGAGTACTTTAGCATGATTTTTAGCGATCTCGAATCCCTAGCAAATGTCAAATAATAAAACAGATTAATCGTTAGTTTTATTTAACATACTATAATGATACCACGCTGTTTTTTACAACAACCGAAAACAGGTTAAATAAATACGTTAAAACTAGTTTTAATTTAGGTATATTTTTATCACTACCTTATTTATATACAAGTATGTATGTACAAAATGTTTTCTCAATAAATTACTACATACTTAACTTAATTTATAAATTATTTACTTATTCTTACTGGTTAATTAATACTTTTTTGACTTAATCAATATAAACAATTATTAAAATTATTATTTTATTCTTGAGTCGAGACCCTGGGTCCATGAGGAACAGGAGCCCATCGCGTTATCAGAATTATTTCTTGTAGAAACATTGCGTGGCCCAAGAGCTAGCTCCTATCTTACTCAGCGTATTAGCATTAGCCATTCAACGTGGCAATGCCAGTGTCTTGGGAACACTACCCTCTGGCAGTGATCTGGATCAGTTGAGCTATCTATAGATCGTTATAAACGAGCCTTAGATAGCTCATATGTTTTACATGTATTTTATATTATTGTATATCATACTGTACATTTATCTTATAATTTCTTTAAGTAAATGTAATAATTCAAAATGTTTCCTTTTTAATAATTCATCTTATTATACATCAGTAATGTATCATTTAAGTTAGGTTCTATAACATCTTTTACATAAAACTCTTCGATCATACCCACAACTGACACATACCCTCCGGAGACGAGACATATTATAGATATTAATGATATAATTATATTTTTCCACAAGATCCAGTTCATCCAGCCGAGGTCCCTGTCCCAGCGGTATACTGTGTCGACGACAGCGGGGAAGAAGAGACCAAGAGTTGAGAAGAAAATGGCTCCAACGAAGCCGATAACCAACTCGAGGTTAGGGAAGGACGCTGCTATTGCAACTGAAAAAAAAACCTTTGTAAGCCACTTTTAACAGCTTACAAATACTAAGGCAGAACCCACTACCGTATTATAATATAAATGACTATATTATTGATAAGAATGCGTGGCCTCATGTTACTCTGCCCTCAGACAGTTAACTGACAGATTTGCAATGTCTGTATAAACTTCTGTAATCTTGTATTAGTTTTTCGTATGTAAGCTTGTTATAAGATGAATCATACAAAAAAAGAGTATATTGCAATTTCTGCTCGGAGGAATGTAAGGAGGAATTGGCACCTAAATGTACCAAGAATGTACATTTAGAATGTAAGTATGTTTCAAAATGATCATAGTGGCTGTATTGAATAAAAATATTAAAATACAAAAAAAATGGTGGACAATGCACACATCTGGCATAGCTTCGTTAGAAGGGGGGCTAGAAGGTGTTGTAGGAGAGTAGTATGGGAGCCAGATGAAATAGAAATAGAAGATATTTATTTAAAACCACTAAACAGATACAGGGATAATATCTATACCTATATATAAAAGGCGATGTGTGTATGTATGTATGTTCCCTATAGATTTTGAAACAGCTGGACCGATTTTGATGAAATGTTTAGGTAGTCTTCAGATAGGCCTAGCGGGTGACCCTGTGAGATTTAGTAGCGATCGGATCTACAGAACTTAGGAACGGCGTGCAAAGCCGCGGGAGCTAGTAATATACAGTTTATGCACCGTTATAGAAAAAAGGCTACAACTCAGCATAAGTTACAGGAGTGTGAGGGATGCTGTATCGTATTTATAGTGGCGCCATCATGTTTCTTATAATTAAATTAAATAAAAATTAAATTAAATTTTATTTCAGGCAACAAAATTATGTGTATGAAATACAATAACAAGGGCTCATAGAAAATAAATACCTTATAGACTAACATATATATACATATAAACTTATGAACTACTTGAAAAGTATAATCACTTCCCGCTGTCTGTCTGTACCTATGTATGCTTAGATCTTTAAAATTACGCAACGGATTTTGATGTGATTTTTTTTAACTATTAAAAGAGTAATTCAACAGGAAGGTTTATATGTATAAAACATGCATAATATAGTAGAGAAACATTGATAATTTTAGCGGTTTCTAATGTGGTGTCGTAAATAAACTTATTTTTTTGCGCTTTCATTGCAAACGCTGGCTGAACCCTACGAGATATATCAAAATAATGTACTACAGTATTGTACACCTTAAAAAGGTTTACAAAAAAGTCCGCGATGGTATATGACTATCTCTTCGGGATAACCATTCTGTAGTATAATTATTATCTGCATTGCACCCGTGCGTAGCCGGGGCGGGTCGCCAATACTTATATATTTTATGAAACATAAAATCTATACCACACAGAACAAACATATTATGTTTATCACACAAATGTTTTCCCACTGGACATTGAATAAAGAAAAACATTGGATTGGATTTCTGTTATTAAGTCAAAACTTGTAGCATAGAATACTCTTGTAGTCTCTATCTTCTTTCTAGATTATTTTGTCAAGTAGCGGGACGGGATTTGTTCCGGGCAGCACTTACCTGACTATGGAGTATGACTATGACTGACTACGTATTTTATAAGTATGTATTTACTTATAAATATAAAAGTATTATGACTGGCCTGTCAGCTCAGTTGGTAGTAGCTCTGCTTTCTGCGCTGTAGGTCGAGGGTTCGATTCCCTCCCAGGATAAAAAATTGTGTTAAAAACATTGAATCTCTATTATCTCTTATCTAATTAAAACTTAATAAATAAATAAATTATATTTATTTAAATCACTTTTGCACTCTGGGATAATGGTGGTAAAATCAGATTGTGTAAATATTCATCCTCCCTTTTAAATGTTAACCCCTAAATTAAATGTTTCAAAAATGATTAATACGCCGACGGCAATTAATTGCACGAGGGTAGGAGAACTTGAAACATAAATTGGCTATTGAGTAGGTACTTTTGTCACATAAATTACATAGACGATTCGTTTTCGTCTGCTGTACAAAGATAGTGCTAACGGTATTTTATTCTCATTATTCATAATTATGTCTTAGTCTTTAAAAACCATCTTTAGTCATTGGCATTTAATGACAGATCATTTCTACTTAGCGCGTATCGAGCGTTTTAGAAGGATATTGTTTTTACTTTATTAATACTACAAACATATAAGTACATGTAAAATGTTACTTCGTTACTCGGAATGAATACTCGATAAGTAGGCTTGAGGAGCGGGTTGAAAGTAGTACTTTTCAGTCCTAGGGAGAATAATTTACAACTGACAACTGTCAACAGAAATGATAAATCTGCATTCCATTGACTCTCTACAAGCGATTTCTTCGTCTGTCATTTCATGGAGCAACATAGCTCTGCTAATTTAATACTTTTCACCCATTTTATTGCATATTTTATTCAGTAATCTTGGTGGAATTTTAATGAATAAATTGTGGCTGCGGTACGGGTATGGATAATTGGATTGCATGTGTATTGTGGTGCAGTGTGATTTGAACGACGAGGAGTCCCAAGAAAATTCTAGGCGCCATTCCGCGTGACGTCTGAATTGGCAATTGACCATCTACTAAGACTAATAACAAACAAACTGACTATAAACTATAAACACTTGACATTGGCAAATTGACATTAGTATGTCACAGGCCATTACCAAAGAAGAAGAAAAAGAAGACTCTCTACAACTTCAATTCAAAAGATTATCCAGTGCAATCTACTGCAGAAACTCAAATTTCCCAGAAAATATCAAATATCAACATACCCGGAAAAAACCTTTCACTAACTATAACTAATTGCCCTAATTTTACCATAAGCTTTAAATAAATATCTCAACAAAGTTGTTGATTTATGTGAAATAAAATACACTCATTTTTTCTTTAGCAAATTCATGTTTATATTTTTACTTTCCTTGAATACGTAATGCATTCAGTGTTCACCTCGGGTGAAAGACTTTTTTAGACCCTGAAACTATTGGCGCCCTCGCCCAAACCCCGTCTCAGGACTAAATAGGTTACTTTCACCCCTGGGGTAACAATGTACTATTATATAGTTCATAGCCAAAGGAGACCGAGTAGAAAAATCAATACTAAATGATGGAAATTACAGCCAGCCTGTTCTCGACGAACTGATTTTTTCGATGTATCGTTTATTATTTTGCTGTATATACCTACTCAGATATAGATCTATTCGACCAAACACTCAGGGGTCTATCTTCAAGACCACTGAATGGATAAGGGCCATAAAGTGACGCAGAAGATTGCGGTTTCGATTCCCGGCACAAATGTATGGAACAAATGTTTGTTTGATCTGCAGGTCTAGGTGTTTCTATGTATAAAATGTATTTGTAAAAAAAATATTACATAAGCAGTATATCAGTAATGTGGTACCCATAACACAAGCTCTGCTTTCTTTAGGCCAGATGATGCTGTGTCCGGCGTTATTTATTTATTATTTTATTTTCCCCAGAACCCCGAAGTGTAACCAACCTGCGAGAGTTACGATAGTAATCCTTATTGCGACCTGTATAACGTTTTCGTATTTCCCGGAACTCCTTTTTTTCAAGGTTCTTGTGATCATTTCCATTGGTACGTAGAATTGGAGCGTAAACGTCAAGAATATAACAAATGCCATTAGAAGTTTGGTGCTTTGTGCCACACTGAAACAGAAAAATCACAGAATTGGTAACATGCGCTTTTTATGCAGATTAAGAAGTGAAACAGAACCCGTATACACTAACCGCGCCATCGCACGTACACGGTTGGACAAATTGTATGCGACATTTGTATGATAAACGCGTAGTAACACTAGAAACTTCTACAAATGGATAGTTCAGAACAGATATTAGTTTGTACGTCATTTTCTACCGAGGGCTGCTTGATAGCTGCGCAATGTGGTTTAGTGTTGCGACCGTCTGCTCATCCATGTAAAACTAACACATTCTGTATCTTGGTGTTATGAAGTATAATAAGAATATATTCATATATCTATGAGTTATCAGTTATCTTTTCCTATAGTACAAGATAATGTATGTAAAGTACACCTCAACGTTGATTGGTTCGTGGGACGAGCAAATTTTGGGCCTAGTTATAAATAAAAAAATAATATTGGATATTTCCCACAACATCATCTAGTCTCAAAGTAAGCAGAGCTTGTGTTATGGGTACCATATGATTGATATACGACTTATATATTTTTTTTTTGTAAAAACCTACATATTATACATAGAAACACCCAGGCCCGAGACAAATGCTTAGCCGACTGTGCCACAGAGGTCGTCTGTGGCGTTATATGCGCTGCAATTTGTTTATCCTTCTCTGTGTGGTCCTTTTTAGTTCTTTTTCCGCTGTTACCGCACTCTTGGATTGTTTGTTTTGTGTGTGAAAATGTACCACTTATTATTACTTATTATTACAAAGACCACGGTTTGAGTTGTCAGCGCCTAGTCATTCATTACGTCTCACGTAATGCTGATTTGCTTGGATAAATTCTTGTGTCATTATTTCATATTTTTACTGTGCTACCAAGTTAGTAATTTACAAAAATTCACGCACGAATGAGAAATATTTTGCGAAAAGCACGTCGAGACTGGGATAAAACTTGATTATGTGCCTCAAAGAACACGAATTGGGATTCACATTGCACTCTTGAAGGGTTAAGTCGATGGAAATGGTTACGTTGACTTCGAAGGTCCATTCCACTTAAAAAGTTGGTGCCAGTTACATTTCATTGACTCTATCAATTTACAAACTTTTCGTTTATTTATTAGTTTTTATACCATCACAAGATTGGGTTTCATTAACTTGAAACGTGCGTCCAAACGGATGGAAATAAAAAAAATGGTTCATAAAATTTACTGTTTTATGGCTGTTTTTTTTTATATATGGTCTATTTTTTAATAACTAAACATGTTTCTGTATTATCGGTTGTAAGGATTTGTTTGACAAAGGAATATTGTTGCTATTTTATGCGAGGGTTTGTCATAAAGTTATATTAGGTATAGTTGTGGTATGTGGTAATATAGTGGGGTTAAAAATGCCAGCCTAATCCTTTTCAAGATAGATATAGCTTTCAAGTATCATTATATACAACTAGCTGGAACGCCCGACTTCATCCATGCGTTTATGTCTAGCCGTTTATCCTCTAATAAAATTATTAGCTAGAGTGATGTCTGTCCTTGTCATTCTAATGTCAAACAATAGATAGCAACAGATTTGAACAAATCATTTTGAAAACACGGGGTTTACTCACTTATTATTTTATCGATGGAACCAGTGCGAACCGTGAACGCTCGCGGCAACGAGCGGACCGCGGATCAAACTCACCCTGATGAAGATTCTCTAGATGAATCGAAAGAGTGTCTGTGCTTCCATCGACTAAATAATACGTGAGTTAGCTCCGTGTTTTTCAAAATATATGGTACAACTCACGAAAGTTTTGAAAATGATTAGTTAGTGTTTGTTTATAAGAGAGAACCTATGTCTTTACCTAATTATGATAGTCAGACATAATAGCCCTGCTGACTTTTTTGTGGGTAATAATGAGTATTATAAACATTTAGTACATTACTTTGTGTATCTATAGTTTTTGTAGCAGACACTAATTTTTGTGGGTAATAATGAGTGGGTAATAACGATTTTTGTGGGTAATAATGAGTATTATAAATATTTAGTACATTACTTTGTGTATCTATAGTTTTTGTAGCAGACACCAATTTGTTTTTACCACCAAGTGCATTTTTTTATACCTTGGGTTACTACTGCAATTTTCGAAGGACCTCCAATGTTCGGGTTTACACCGAACACAGCAATTATGCATTGTTGTCTTACAAGCAAATATGCACAATTGCCTGAACAAACCAATGCGCTACCATCTGCCGGCCCGGCACCGAGTTACTCATAACCATCTCACCAACATACTATTTTATAGCATATATATTATTACCAATTAGGTAGTACTTTAGATCAGTTTTATGTATTTTTCTTTCAACTACGTAGTAATGTTATCAATTATCACTACAAAACCGATCACAAAGGACGTATTTTTTGCTTAGAACCAAAACAGTGCAGAAATGTAATATGCAATCTCATTATTGCACTTTTTTTCATTATTGCACTGCTTTTTACTTTTTATTTAGATATAAATTTACCACAGAGGTTTAATATCTCCCATTAAGTTTAATATAAAATGTTTGCATGAGATCAAAAAGATACTGGCGGAAAATAAAAATCGGCTGAATAAAACCGACGTGATGAAAAAAAAACAAATGGCGTGCATATTTTATCATTGTAAAACTTTGATTCTTCATCTTCATTCTTTGATTCACTTAGTTTGAGTGGGTATATTTTATCACAGTAGGTAGATTGGTAGTAGAAATAAATAGTAGATTGTTGCACCGAGCGCAAAGTGAGTTATTAATGCACGAGTGTTATGTTGGTGCCCGAGTGCAAGCGAGGGCACTGAATTAACACGAGTGCATTAATTACTCTCTTTAGCAAGGTGCGTAATTCACTTTTCTTTCAACTACGTAGTAGTGTTATCATTAATCACTACAAAACCGATCACAAAGGACGTGTTACAGTAACATAACACCTCGTGCATTAATAACTCACTTTGCGCTCGGTGCAACAATCTACTATTTCTAACGATTCCGTGTACTTGTGTGAAGTCCGATGAAATATACTTCTATCTACAGTAAACTTTGGACTTCTCGTTTTGTCTCCACACCAAATACCAACCACCAATAGCTAAGAGGTCTAGGACCGATTTCTTAAACCGATTTTTTAAATTTCGATTTTTCTACACTTTATATAGAACATATTTCATGAGTGTTGGCTGCCTCTTTTAATATGGATGTTATACTTTTGTGTAGAATACGGCTACTATTAGATAAAAAACAGAGTTCAAATCACTGAGCGCAGGTAAAGCAACGCAATACAACGTTACCTAAAAATACACATGTAAATTAATGACTAGATATACTTAACTAGAAAATAATTGTTTAAATCATAATACATAAATTATTACATCTCCTGTGTTGGAACGATATATTTTATCCCCGACTATACAAAAGGAGGATAATGTTTTCGACGTCCACGGCTAACTACTTTAAGCTGCTTTTATTTTGGTACGTTGTAGCATAACCCTGTTTGTTCAACGCTATTGATTGCTTAAATTTTACTTTTTACGTAGTTACGTCTGAGCATAAAAAATAAGTTCAGTTGATTATAACATAAGTATTTTGTTACTAAGTTAGATAATTGATTTAGGCGGGACCTTGCAAAAATACATTACAAAACATTAAATAGATGGAAAAATATTTAGTACTATCCCGCCAATCTACTGACGCATGCACATCCCAATGATTCAGACGCATGTCTGGCTCATTGGAATGTGCATGCGTCTGCATCGTGTCTGACTCATTGGAAATAGATTGGCAGATTAGTACTAAATATTTTTAAATCTATTTAATGTAAGTACCTATGAATTTGTGATTGCACCCTATAACCCAAGCCCTGACTAAAAACCAGCGCTGCTTTGCATGGTATCCTATACAATGTGAGGTAGCATTATGCTGAGTTCAGTAACTGTTGCACATACGGAGCAGTACTAGTTGGGTCAATGGATGGCCTTCCCTAAATTGTTAGGGATAGGTGATCTGTCCTGTTTGTAAGTTTTTAGGTTATTTTAGGTATACCTGTCTTCACTGTAAACAATTTATGTTAAGTTAGGTTATGTGCTTTCAAATAAACTCTATTCTATTCTTTCTTTCTTCGAACTGTATAAAACTAGCTGACGCGCTCGCGACTCTCGTCTGCTGTTTTACTATTAAAATATACACACTCATCATTATCATCATTTACTGACTTTACTTACAGCTGAGTTTTCTTAAGTTTGTATAATACGCTAAGACCTTATGCTAATCCTGTTCATCCTTGGCCACGGACAACTTTGACTTCTATATCGTCGACCCAAAATAGTTATCCAAATTTTACTTAACCTACCAAATTCCATTCAAGGTGGTAATGCCGCCAGTATCTTGGGAACGCTGCCCTCTGGCAGTTATCTGGATCAGTTGAGCTATCTATAGATCGTTTTAAACGGTCCTTACATAGCTCAACTGTTTCACGTGTATTTTTTATTATTGTACACACATTATTTTGTACATTTCTGTTATTATTACTGTAATTATTAAACAATATCACTTACCAAATTAATATTAATAAATAATATTAAATAATGCCGAACATTTCACACAACATCTGACCTTAGAGTAAGCAGAGCTTGTGTTATGGGAACTACACGACTGATATACTAATTATATATATATATTTTGTTTTTAATACAAATATATGATATATTATACACAGAACAAATACCGTGACAAATACTTGCAGATCATATAAACATTTGTCACGCGGCGGGAATCGAACCTGCAACTTTCTGCGTATCAGCCGGGCCTTGACCCCCTGCGCAACAGAGGTATATAATGTAAAATTCTTTCTCAAAAAAGGTGAACAACAGTTAATCACTTGTTGTACGAATGTATCACTTGTTGTTATTAAGACTGGTGCCTGAAGTATGCGATATGCGTGTAATTTGGTATCAACAATTCAAAAGTTATAACATAAAAATTTACAAACATTACACCTGTATAATATGGTGTAGATGTAAATTTATAAGTAGATTTATATACAACCAAGTTTCAGGCAATTTGTATTACGCGTTCAAAAGTTTTCATATTTTTACTGCATACTGAATCCCTCTTTAAAAGTTGTTTTGGAAAACCCTAACATACGTGTTCATTTATTTTGATTTAAAGTACAATCACCGTTTCAAACAAATCACGCCACTTGTTAAAAAGTTCTGATACAAATTTGAACACCCACTGTTTACCTTATAAGGGTTGTTTTGATAAACACGTATCTACTTCCAACTTTTATTGGAACCTTTGTAAGACCTATTAGTAGAAAAGTCTCAGCAAAATTCAAAAACACATATTATTGTTTATGATGAAGAGTTTCGAGCTGGCCACGCCACATTTTTTTATTCTACAAACTTCATAATTTAATACTAAACACTCTCTTTAAGGGCTATAAACCCCTGAAATACGTGTCCATTTATTTTTTAAATAAAATATTTATTTAATTCTCCAAAGATTACTTACGAAGACTACAAGTATTCTAATGGTAAACAATTTTATTCCTAAACAGGCATAACATAACAGATGAGGGTATATTTTAAAACTTTGCTAGTAATGCACTGTGCATAGACCGGACGAGTCAAATTTGTTCACACGAGGTGTTTTATTTGAGAAATCACTCATCGGTAACCTTCTAAAATGTGACGTTTTAGGGATACTTTGAATTGGGATAGTGTTTTTAATGTTTTTATTGTTTTAGGTTTGGCGTTGTACAATTGTGTTCGTTCTTACTTTTTGTAGGTGGATATTAATGGCACTTCTTAAGTTGCGTTTGCGAACGACATTATTGAATGAAAATATCACCAATATATTATTTTATTTTAAATAAAATAATATATTGGTGATATTTTCATAATTTTCAAGTATTCATAGATTGTTGTAGTTTGAGTCTTATAATTGTAGTGAAACAGTATTTTAATTATTTTATTTTGTGTGATTTGTAGTTTTTCAAAGTTTAAAGGACAAGGATAAGGATAATTATATAAAGTTTCCAAACAAAGTCTCAAGCAAATCGGACACCGAATTAAAACTCTCTTAATAAAATTTTAATCTCATAGCAAAACCTATTAAAAGTAATTTTATGCGTTGAACCCCGAAAAAAGCGTATTGCTTATAAATATCGATAGATAACCGCTATTTTCGCTATCACGAACCCACTTGGTTTTACAAGTTATTTTTATACGACTTTTCGAGTAGGTATGTTGAGTCAAACATTTTTATGTCGGTATACTCTTTTAAACGATTATATTCTGAAATAACCAGAGTTGCAGTTGCCTTGTGTATTAAACACTACAGAGCTTATAGTGTTTACTACACAAGTCTTACATATCAGTTTCGAAGTCTTTTCTTTACATAACATATAACATCGTCAACTCAGGCGTGCTTGCGGAAATGAGGCTGGACGTGCCTCAAGAGTACGTACAAAAGCGAATGAGGCCACATCTGTTCGTGGTGGCCGGTATATGGACTAACCTATTAGGCAAAGCGCAGTTGACGCGCACCTTGCACATACTCAATCGAGTTTTAGAAAATATTGACATATTTCACTGTTCTCTGTCCGAATTCGTAATGAGTACACTGTATATTTTATGTTATTGTGATTAATTGGTAGTGATAATTGATTTTAATTTTTGAATTTTGACATTGTATTATAATTAATAAAAAAAATATGCTGAGCAGGACATTTCGCACATATTCTAGCCATAAAATTAGCAGAGCTTGTGTTATGGATGCTACATGACTGATATACACTACTTAAATACTTAATATTTTAAAATACATATATTCTACATTTAAAAACACCCAGACTCGAGACAAGCACGTCCAGATCATACACACATTTGTCCCTCGGCTGAGATCGAACTCGAAATCTTCCGCATCTCAGGCAGGCCTTGCCCGATTGCGCCACAGAAGTCTAATGTTATTTTACATTTTTTTATATTATTTTTTAAATATTTGAATTATTTCATTTAGTTGACTGCGCTATTGTATTAGGAGTATCCAGCTATGGAATGGGAATAAATAAATTATGTTTTAAACCCAACTCACACGTCCACTTCAGGAAGGTTCAATGTCACGCTCCCTTTCACAGCGTCTCCGTACTGGACGTAACCGAAGAAGCCGACAACTCCGTACGAGCAGATAACGATAAACATGGATATATTGAGCACTCCAGGGCAGCCGAGGAACTTGCCAGGATTCGCCATTTCGTTCTCGACTGGCATCACCACACCGATGCCTTCCATTGCGAATACCACTGTACTGGAATAGAAAAGTCTAAGGCTGTACCATCTTTTAATAAAGCAACGACGGGTTGTGCAAAAAGGCTTGACAAAGATATCATGAGTAAAGACATTTTCTGCTTCAGTAAATTTAAAATTATTAAAAGTAGTCTTATGAAGAAAGCATGTATAATAAATTAGTATATTGTTGATAAGAATGCATGGCCTCATGTTGCTCTGCCTTCATTCAAAAAATAACAAATCCGTTAAGTCGTCTTTGAGTAATCAGTGAACATACATAAAAAAAAAGATTACGATGAATTGAGGACCTCTTTCTTTTTTGAAGTCGGTTAATAATGGTGACTGCAGTATTGTTGATTTTAGACAAACCTCAAAAACAGTGGCCAGGTGGAGACACTAGCTACCATCTCTCTCTCCTTCAGTGGCGGTAGGTCCGAGAACACGTAGTATAGCGTTATAATAAGCACGACAAATACCATCACGTTGGCAATCCCCGAAAACGGAACTAAATACTGAAAAAATATACAGAAATAATTTGTTTTCTTCACAGAGAGCTTGTACACTGAAGTTAAAGATGAAATATGATACATAAATTTCCCTATAAATATATATATATATCAAGGTAGTACTGCTAAGTAGCACTGTTTTCCATACTAGGATTAAAAAGCCTGTAAAGTGGGGTCACAAAATACACAAATGTTTTTTATCAGTCTCAATACACTACTAGTTCAAAACCGGATCGCAATATATTCATCCATCCATCCATCAGACAACTGCACTTGCCCATACCTGACTAGAACAGATTGCATAAAATATTTGGGTGTGTATATTGATCCGTTGATAAACTGGAACAACCATATAGACTACCTAACATCTCGCACACGAAAACTAATTTACATTTTTAAAAATCTTAGATCTTCTGCAAACCCAACAACTCTAAAGTTAGTATACTCTGCATTATGCGAATCCCTCCTTAGATACTGCTTTCCCGTATGGGGTGGCTCGGTTAAAACTAGAATGCTGCAACTTGAGAGAGCACAGAGAGCTGTGCTCAAGGTGATGCTGAAAAAACCTTTTCGTTATTCTACTACATCTCTTTACAATGATGCTAAGCTAAAGTACTCACGGTGAGACAGCTCTTTGTGCTCCAAACCATACTGCGCATACACTCCTCTACCACATTTGACTCGAGCCTGATGGAGAAAATGAAATACGATACGACCGAGTTTGCCCAATAGATCCCCACGGAACCTCGACTTACAGTCGTTTCTACCCTATTATAGCTCCTCAACTGTACAATCGTGTAAATAGATATATCGACATCTAACCTATCTATCTAACATAGTCTAACCAAACACGAATTGAAAAGTAAGCTTATTACATGGCTTCTTGAACTAAATTATACAACCACTGAGCAACTAACAATTTATGATTTAAAATAATAAAATTTACTAATTACCTTGAGCAACTAACAATTTATGATTTAAAATAATAAAATTTACTAATTACTCTCCTTGCTATGTAGAGACATCACACACACTTCTTCTTCACACACCGTTTTCACTAGGTACACACACACAGACAGACATACACACACTCTCACAACCACACACACACTCACACACATACCACTACACTCTCATCGGTACACACTTAACACTAGAATGAAAACATTTTTATATAAAAGTATTTACGTAAGTTATGAAAGCTTATAAATTATTATAACATCGAGATCCGAATCCGGGAATGCGGGTGTCGGTCGATACACGACGGCAGGGTCAGTATTGAGGGTACAACCATACCCCCGAGATACAGTTTCCAACTAGTTCGGGGGCTGGCAAATACCCAACACGCTGAACCTTGTAGTTGGTTTATCGACACCTGCATTTCCTTCTAGAATAAGTTTAGCATAGTTAAAGGTTGTCTGGAAGATATCGCCATATGCAATAAGACCGCCGTTTGCAGGACATACTACTTTGTAGCCGTAGCATTAATTTAGTTTGTACGTCATGAAATGTTATGTTCTCAATAAAGTTCTTTATTATTATTATTATTATATTATTCGTCTTAACAATTAAAAAAAGTAGAGCTTTTATTATGCCACGTCTACGTACATCCCCGCTAAGACTACGCTCCGTCTACGCCACGCCTACACCGTACCTACTCTACATCGCTCCGCTTAGGCGCGACATCTAATTACCTTGAGGTTTCTGATTTGACAGACCAGTGCAAGAGGTACCAAGGTCAAGACGCAATACGTCTGGATAGACAGCTGCGATTCTGGGAGATAGTAATCGGCTACCTGAAATATCATAAAACGTCTATAAGCGCCATTACAATAACAAGTTATACACATTACTGCTTCATATGCGAGCTTTGTTTAATTTGGGTGCGGAATGTTTTATATTACTCTTCTTTTTTTCGTGTGGCTGCTTCAGTCATTATATGGTTTAAGATTAGGTGACTGCGTTGAGGTCTTCTCTTGTGCAGGTGGACTCAAACACAAGCAGGTGAGACATAGATGGTGTTTGAACACCACAATCACATTGCAGGGTCCTATTAAATATATAAATGTATGTTTTTTTTCCTTTTTTATCATTTAAACAATATGTACGTTCTTAAAATTAAAAAATAGCATCTTAAACCACTAAGGTTTGTCCCGACACTATTTGAGTTTACCATTATTTAATAATTGTAATAAACAAACTAAATAGGTACAAACTTAAAACTAACATAGAACATGAGTATCTAGGTAGGTAGGTTAGCAATACAAGCACCTAAATGATGCTGGACATTCCACACAGCATCATGTGGCCCACATCATCTGGCCCAAAGTAAGCAGAGCTTGTGTTATGGGAACCCCTGGACTAATATTTTACTTGTTTCCTTTTTTGTTTGTAAATACATATTGAAGAACACCCAGACCCGAGACAAATACTTGTAGATCATACAAACATTTGTTCCGCGGCGGGAATCAAACCCGCAACCTTCTGCATCTCAGGCTGGTCTTCGCCAACTGCGCCACAGAAGTATTCTGAATTCCCAGTCTGAAAACTAGCTCGGTCTCCCATAGGAGTGGCATTTAAGCTGAGACTGGATCTGTTACACATCACAAGCGAAAAATATAAACCTACCTACTCTGATCATATTTTACTAGTTTGTTTCTCTCTGTCTATAACTTTTTTCGTGTTGTGTGCCAAATATCTATTCTATTATATTAATATGATCTATTTATTAATAGATCATTTATGAACAATTATCTCACCTCCTTAACTGAAGATCCAATAAAAACTATGTATACACATAGCACGCTAATGTATGTCAGCGCTAATGAGTAATCCACAAAGGTTCTGAAACAAACGGTAAACATCTTCTAATTTCAACTTATTGTTTTGCCGGCAGAATTTTCTCACACGTAAAAGTGATATCGCTTAAAGATTCCAATTGCCAAGGGGATGCAATATTTATTCGTGAGCAACCAAGCGAGATAATACGAGCACTGTATATTTACGTGGATTATAGACTATGCGTTTTAACTTTACATTTTTTAATTGTTTGCGTTATGCCTTCTGCGCTGTAGGACGAAGGTTTGTTTCCCTCCCAGGATAAACATTTGTGTGATGAACGTGGTGTTTGTTCTGTGTCTGGGTGTTATAAAGTATCATAAGTATACATTTAAAAATATATAAGTATTCTATCAGTCATCTGTAGGGCGATTATGGAATTCTTGATACAATAAATGTCTATCAGTTTCGATTAGCAATAGGCATTATTACAATCAATCATATACGATGTATTTAAATGCTTAGTACGCTAAACACGGTTCCCACCACAATCGTACTTTGTAAATTGGTCGAGTTATAGTTTGACACCAACTTCACATTGTAACTAGCGATAGAAGCCGATAGAAATCGCAGCGATCCGTAATACCAATTCATCAATAGTAACTGAAAGCTATTAGTATCAATTTTTTTGATAGTATTATAGACATTAACTCCATAGATTATGGAGGTGCCTAAGAAGACTATTTGGAAGCGTCATTTAAAATATTTCATAAGTAAAAGGTTCATAAGAAAAGAAAAAAAAAATTTTTTACAGTAATCAATCACGATGCTCTTCTAACCTTCAATTGTAAGTCAAAATAAATAAACAACGTTCGCAAAAACGTGAAAACTAGAAAAATACTTACGTATCATTTGTTTGTTTACTTTGTTTACAATTACCAGTTTACAATTCCGCTAACTCGCAATTTGTTTATCTTTTGTTTTGTGTTTATATTTTTATAATGTATGCATTATTTGTAGTTTTAAGTTTAGTTAAGATTTTTAATACTATTCTGTACATCTAACTGAAAATAAAATGTCAATGTGATTATTTTAGAATCTATGTACCTAAGCAAGCTCTTCACGCCTGAGATACAGGATTACCTAGTTCAGGCTCGTATTATGCATACCTTTAATTAAATAGGTTATAGAATTTTGTTATTAGATATTATTGTACCATGTAAATTTTGAATAAATATTATTATTATTATTATTAGTATCAAAGTTCCATATTCGCCCCACTGGTCACCAAAATACAAGCTTTGCTTAGTTTGAGGCTAAATGGTGTTGTGTGCATTTTTCACTAATATTTATTTATTTTATCAAACAAATGAAACCCCTCACAATATCGTTTGCGTAATTTAGTGGTTATAAAAGTAGTTTCAAACCGATTTCTAAAAAAAAGGACGTTCTAGATTCATTTTTTTATGTTTGTTATCTAAAAACTATGTCGTTTATGCTAATATATATAATATGAATATGGAAAAAAATAGGATATGGAAAAAACTTCTTTTGTTTTTGAGGGTATTCATTTAGTTTGGTTCCATATAAACTTACTCCACAAAGCCACCCCATTTCTGTAGTTTTTTCGGCCCGTACGCGAATGCTGCTCCACATGTTTCGGCAAAGCTCATTGAAGGCTTTTTAGCGTCAACGCAGAGCTCTTGAGACGTTTTTACCTGCAAACAAAAATACCCAAACCAAATACAATTAAAATGAAATGATACAACTTTGTAGATATCGACATTTTATTAAAAAATTGGTTGACAGATTTAAAACAACAGACATAGTTGTATTTGGATAATTATATTCGAGGAAATAATTTTCCGGGTTACCATGACTGTAGTTAAATAAATAAAATAAATAAATAATCCCGGACATTTCACACAACATCATCTGGCGCCAAAGTAAGCAGAGCTTGTGTTATGTGTACTACATGACTGATATACTACTTATATACTTTTTTTTGTAAATACATACATATTATACATAGAAACACCCAGACCCGAGACAAATACTTGCAGATTGTACAAACATTTGTCCCGCGGCGGGAATCGAACCCGCAACCTTCTGCGTCTCAGTTTTGTCAACTATGAATAAATATATTTAGATATAATGTATGTTAAGATATATATAGGTGAATAATGTACATAACCCTATATAGCCTCAAATTAGGCATAGCTTGTATTATGGTGACCAGATAACTGATAGAATACTTATATATTTTAAAAACATACTTATGATACCTTATAACACGTTTCATAAAAGGGTTAAAAGACTACCAGACCGGAGGTTCATGTACTATGAAAGCATTCATTGTTCTCCGGTTTCCGGGTACCCGCAGCCCTTACATTTCGAGACAGAGTGTTTGAGAGTGTACAGTGAGTGATTCTTCTGCAGAAGTATTTTAAATCAGTTGTACTTTTATAGCTCCATTGTGAATCGCGACACACAATTTTGATTTATCGTAATCAATTTTACACAAATGAAAATGGTCCACTCAGAAACAAAATGAATCAACGTTTTTTACGAGGAGCTATTGAAACTCCCTGATTTCGTTTGTTTATTGTGTGTCCAAATAAAAAACAATATAATAGGTAATGATTATAGGTTGGATCTATTATTATTACCGTCTCTTATTTGGACTTAAAAAAGTGATAATGGTTCAGAACAAACACATACATATGTTTTTATAAATGGGCCGCCTCCGTAGCTGTGACGTCACAGGGACGGTTACCGCCAGTTATCGAATCATGAAGTAAGAGGGCCGGCTGCGCTCAAACCGTTCCAATGACGTCACACACACCCGCGTACGTTGATTTTACTGGCAGGAACGGCTAATGTTTATTACTTAATATCTTCGTAAGTAATGGTCCGATTTGGATAATTTGAAAAGATATATCATTCTTATGTCATTAAGAATAAGTTGGATACTGGGAAAGTTCTATTGAATTTTCTATAACTTTACTGATCCTCATTGTGTGATGAACACCGATGTTTGTTCAGTGTCTGGGTGTTATGAAATATCATAAGTATACATATATATTTACAATTTATAAGTATTCTATAAATCATCTTGTTTCTATTTTATCCAGCTATATTTATTTAAACAATATTAAAACCTTGTAAGTATCATTAGATAAATAAATAATGCCGGACACTTCACACAGCATCATCTGGCCCCAAAGTAATCAGAGCTAGTGTTATGGGTACCACATGACTGATATACTATACACACACTAATATACGAAACACCCAGACCAGATACAAATATTTGCAGATTTGCAGTCTGTGCAGAATGTGGGTATGATCCGCGGCCACAGACGCCGTCAATATGATATGATATGAAATCATAACTGTAGTTTTTAAGTGTTATTTCAGTCCATAGTAGCAGTCGAAACTGTTAAAACTGAATGTGATCGTATATCAAAAATTTAATTTTCCACCAAATAAATTCGTATGAATCCCTAGTGGATAACGCAGTTCAAAGGTCAGCTACCCGAAGCACGACACATATTATATGATTTCACTGAAATTCTCGTTATAGCTTGACAATTATTGTGTCATATAATATCAATTCCCACTCGGCGAAAGTAACTATGCGTGTCTGTCTATCTGTAACGCTTTCACAGCTCAACTACTGAATCGATTTTGATTAAATTTTGTAAAGAGTAAGCTTAAACCTTAAGGAAGGACATAGGCATAATATTTATCCAACCGGGATAACTAAAAAATGCAATGCATGCATTTTTTAAAATTTATTTACTATTAATTACATATTTTTATTTTATCTACTTATAATAATTTTAAAACGTAGGAGTCTACTTGTCAACTTGTACCTAGATGTCCGTCCGTCTGGATGGGTACATCCGTGGAGTTGGGCACTGGCGACGTGTATTACAAGTTTTTTTAAAACCTATCTCAGGCACCAGTCTTACACCAAACTGGTTTACTCGGCTCATATCACTAAAATTACAAGTATACTATCATTGAATAGCCTATGCTAGGTAACTATTTGTGTGGAGAAATAAATCATTACTGTAATTAATTAATTTTCAAGACAATTCACAAATATCATCAAGCCCCAAACTAACCCAAGCTTAATACAGGAATTAAACACCTACCGCCATGGCCAAAAGTATTGAGCACCCATTTGCAACTGTACCACATTTTGCAACTGTACGGAAAGTTAAGTAATAAATCAAATCTATTGTTTACGTATCCTTTTGTCGGCATCTGAAAAGGCTTAAAACAATGACCTAAACCGCATCTAGCAATAAAACACCTGGGGGCAAAAAAGTTTTTCATATTAACGATTTTGTAATTATTCAACACGGCGAGACGTGAACACGACAAGTGATCTAGAATGTTTCAGTGTTTTTTTGATAGATTCCAGTAATATCATAGTAAATGCCAAAAAAAAAATTTCATGAGGCGCAAACCACCACCACCACCGACCACCACCACCACCGACCGTGAGAACCGTCAGTTGCTAAGAGAGTCTTCGAAAATTAGGAGGAAAACCACTTTGGAGCTCGCTGCTGAGTTGTCAGCTGAAATTGATGAAAACAATTTCTGGTCGAACTGCTCGCCGAAGACTTCTATAAGCTGGCCTGAAAGGTAAAGCTCGGAAGAAACCATGGCTCTCAGAGAACAACAAAAAAGCGCGGTATGCAATGGCCTTAGAACACCAACATTTTATCTAACAAAATTTAGTAAAATTATTAGAAAGTAATCTGTAAAATGAATAGTAAAATTATTAGATAAGTAAGCTTTCTCTTTATTACAGATTTTTGGAACCCCTGGTGTGTCTTTTGTGCGTTGCCGGGTAGGTAAATAATTTAGGTTAGATTGTGTGGTACCGAGCGTAAAACACGGCAACGGCAGCAAAATGGTCTGAGGCTGCATGACGAGCTCTGTAGTTGGTGAGTTGTTCGAATGCGAGGGCCGGATGAATTCTACAAAGTACATAAATGTACTAGAATCTGCATTGATGACGTTATTCACTGACACTTTTTGGCGATACAAACATGGGTGGCGTTAAATTCCAGCAGGAGTGATCGTTCGGTTTTCGCTGAGAATACCTGCGTCTCGCGTTCGCGCATTCTCACAGTGTAAAGTGCTAACGCATCACAACAAACCGTAGTGACAGCTGGATCGCGATGATGACCCAGTTACTCATTGCGTAAGGCATGTTTGCGAACGGTCAAATATATTGTTAAGGCGACGCTATTACCTGCCTTTGCAATGGCTAATCATACACCAACAGAAGTGATATTAGAAACGGAACCAGAGCACACCTTGTACCAGCGTTGTAAGGAGACTCATGACCGTTTCAAAGAAGAGAAGCAAGAACGGGAAAGGCTTCAACGCCTTGTTAATGCCTTGTTCAATGCAATGCCAATACTTCAACAACAGCTAAAATGTGTTGTGGAAACCAAAAACCAATTCTTCAATCCCATCCACATCCAAGGATATGGAAACATCTTCTTCGCGACTAGAATATGTCACTGATGACGAAGAACTCGCAAAAGAGACTGAGTGGATCAGAACTAAAACAAGGAAAAAAAAGGAAACTGAACATATCACCTACTCTATCGCCTCAAAAACCCGACGAAACGTCAATTAAAGAAAAATCCAAGAAAGTTCCCCCACCACCGCCCATAATAGTGGACGGGGTGAACTATTATCAACGTTTCTATGAATTTCTGTTAGGAAAGCAAACTGCTAGCACCTTCTAAATAAGAATGTTGAGTAGTGAAAGCATCAAAATGAATGCTTCTTATGATAACACATACAGGCGACTGACAAAAGTATTGACCGAAAATAACTGTCACTGGCACTCTTATGAAAACAAGCAGGAGAGGCCAATAAGAGTGATGGTTAAAAAATTATCTTCTACCTGCAAACCAAAGAGAATTGTAGAAGATCTTAAAATCAAGGGCTTCAAGATTGAGGGTGCAGTCAACAAACTAAGCTGGAAAAGCAAAGAACCACTTAATATGTTCATGCTTACCCTCAATAACGAAGAAGAGCTAAGCAACATCTACAAAATAAAAACAATAATGGGGTGCATGGTAGAAGTTGAACCACTTAGAACCACAAAACTGATTCCTCAGTGTAAAAGGTGTCAGTCGTACGGGCATACGCATAAGTACTGTGCCAAAGAACCAAGATGTGTCAAATGTACAGGGAAACACCTTACACTGGATTGCAATAAACCAAAAGAGGAAAAGTCAAAATGTGTACACTGCGGTGAAGTGCATCCGGCTAATTACAGAGGATGCATTATAGCTAAAGAAATGCAAAAAATCTAAACCAAATCTACCAAAATACCAGTAATGATGCTGCAACAGCATTCCATTAGTTGTAACCAAACTACCTCTATTCAACCTAACGCTACCAGAACGACGACTACTAAAAATGTCTCATACGCTCAAGCTGTCGCCAAAAAAACAGCAACTGTGCCGCGCAGTGAGCCTATCCACGCAGAGCACTCTAAAGATAAAAAGCTGGATAAAATCCTCAAGCTTATGACATCTTTGACGAGCGACTAAAAATGATTGAAAATAATAGCACCAAAACCACTAAACCTAATGCTAAAATACTCAGAAATAAGTGAGAAAGTATTATTTAAGGAAAACCCTCTAACCCTAGTTAATAAAAACACAGACTGGGAGAGTTTTAAAATAGAATTAGATAGTAATATAGACCTTAAAGTACCGTTAAAAAATCCAGACCAGTTGGATTTAGAAGTAGACAAATTTATAACGCTCATACTGCAGACCGCTTGGAAAAACACGCCCGATGTCAGAAGAATTAACTACCCTAAAGGTATTCTTCAACTTATATCCGAGAAAAGAAAACAGATAAATAAATGGCATCAATTCAGAAGTCCACAGGACAAAAACAAGCTTAATCACCTCACAAAACAGTTGAAAAGGCAAATTCAAGAATACAATGATGTATCAACCAAGACCTATCTTCAGAAGCTAACCAGTGGTCGCAGTCAAGATTACTCACTCTGGAAGGCCACAAAATATATGAAACAACCAAACGGTTTGCTGAGCATCTAGAAAATACTTTAAACCAAACGAAGGACTAATACTCGAACCAACTACACACGAAGTTTTCGAATTAGATGAATTAACATATATAAAACTTGCGTCACCAAAAGAAGTAGAGCGAGAGATAAGACGGAATATAAATCCAAAGAAATCTCCTGGATTTGACCTAATATCAGGAGAAATACTTCACAACCTTTCAAGAAAGGCTTTGGTTAAGCAAACCAATTTTCTTAATGCCGCGTTGAGGCTTTAATACGTGCCAGACTTATGGAATGTTGCGGATGTAATCATGATAGCCGAGCCAGGAAAACCACTTCATGACACAACATCATATAGGCCAATTTCTTTGCTACCAATAATGTCCAAACTGTTAGAAAAGTTATTACTAAAAAGGCTCAAACCAATTATACAAACAAATAATCTTATCCCACAGCATCAGTTCGGTTTCCAGGAAAAACACTCAACGATAGACCAAGTACACCGAATCACCAATCACCAATGTGATAGAAAAAGCTCTAGAAGAAAAAAAAGTATGTTCTACCATCGTTTTAGATGTAACACAGGCTTTTGATAAGGTGTGGCATGAAGGCCTTGTAATAAAACTGAGATAAATGTTAGCAAAATCATACGCAGACATACTTGAATCGTATATAACAAATAGAGTATTTAGAGTAAGACAAGACGATGCCTACTCTGATATAAAAAGAAAATAAAAGTTGGAGTACCGCAGGGAAGTGTGTTGGGCCCGGTCCTGTACCTGCTATACACCTGTGATATTCCTGAACTTAGAACCAACACCATCGCAACTTTTGCTGACGACGCAGCTATAATGGCTTTTAGAAGCACTCACGCAAAAGCCGCAGAAAAGGTTCAAGTAGCTGTTAATAAAATCCATAACTGGACAAAGAAATGGCGTATTAATCTCAATGAAACAAAATCAGTTCATATAAATTTTACAAATAAGAAAGAACAGTACTGTCCAATATATATAAACAATAAAGTTATACCTTACGAAAATACAGCAAAGTATTTAGGAATGACTCTTGACGTAAAACTGCGCTGGAAAGCACACGTCAAGAAGAAAAGAGTTGATCTAGAAATACGCCTAAAAAAGATGTACTGGCTGCTTGGACGAAACTATTGTATTATTGTATTATATATTATATTATATATATATTATATAAGCAAGTCCTGATGCCAATATGAACCTATGGCATACAGCTGTGGGGCTGTACCAAAGAACAATATCCATATAATCCAAGGATTCCAAAATAAAGTTCTAAGGGAAATAGTGAATGCCCCCTGGTACAAAAGAAATGACGATCTCCATAGAGACCTTAGAATAATGTTCGTCGATAAGGTGATACAAAAGTATGCAGAAGCTCACGAACAGAGGCGTCATCACCATGTGAACGTCGAGGCAATCCAGCTCGTAGATATCACGGACATT
Organism: Lampropteryx suffumata; assembly: GCA_948098915.1. Lineage (NCBI taxonomy): Eukaryota > Metazoa > Arthropoda > Insecta > Lepidoptera > Geometridae > Lampropteryx > Lampropteryx suffumata. Next base: position 2,472,926 of record OX402551.1, read on the forward strand.
GTAAGAAGGCTAAAACGGAAAAAGCCATTTGAGTAGTGTAGTTTAACAATAGTGAAGTGATAAGTAACTATATAAAACACAAGATAAAAGTGTCATCCCCTTAACTAGAGACTGTAAGAAAAGTGCTGTTGGACACATTTTTAGGTATAATTTATTTTATAAAACTATGTCAAAGCAAAATTACTCATTAGCTTTTTTGACTAGATTGTAATATTATTTAGAGTGTGATAAATATTGTGCACTTCTTTTTCTTCATAAAAAAACAGACATGTGAATTAAGGATCTTAAGGGGCGAGCGCGGCAGCCCTGCGTCTCGGTAACGGTGTCGCGAGTCCAGAGATCCTCATCTAAAAATATGCGTACCGCGCTAAAAGAAGTTTTCACTTCAAAAAAAAAAAAAAAAACCAGCAGGACAACGCGCCATGTCACATATCAGCCCTCACAATCACATGGTTTTGGGAAAACGACCTTGAGTTATTGAAGTGGCCAGCCCAGTCTCCGGACCTGAACCCCATTAAGCATTTATGGGGTTTATTAAAGCGCAGAGTCAGGTGCCACACGATTAGCAACAAAGAAGACCTTAAGCGTTGCCTGCGCCTGGAATGGAGCTCAATTACTACTGAAGACAGTGAAAACTTGTACGCTCAATTCCAAGAAGAAATTCAGCTGTTGTAAAGGCGAAGGGTGGACCCACAAAATATTAATATTTTATCAATAAATAGTTATATAAATCTATATAATGGCCTCAATTCTGTTGGCACCAACCTAACTAATTTTAACTAAAATTAGGTTTTGAACTCTCAAATTAACCTTTGGTATTCTGCTGCTACCAACTTATCCTAATTTAAGTTTATCTAACTTAATTAAGCGTTCCTAATTTAGTTAGATGGTACCAACCGAATTGCCACCATTATATCGTATTATTTTACTTCTGTTTTATTTCTTTAAAAAAATTAAAATGTAAGGGGTGCTTAATACTTTTGACCAAGAAGTACATATATATGTACTTCTTGGTCAAAAGTAACACAATTGCTGGTCTAGGTGGGATTGAACATATAGCGCAGTAGACACAGTTACTATGTACAGCATGTTTCAATATTCTCCACAATTCCAACTCCAATGACTAGTACTATTTTCTTTTTCTACCTTAAACATGATTCAATACAATTCAATACCTTAAAAGTTGCTTTCGACCTACTATTTTATCAAGGAATCTACTACAACTAATAAAAATAATAGTTATCTGTAAAGTCGGTTTATGGACGATAATTTTACGTGATAACGTCATAAGAAATCATTGATGAAAAATTGCATACTTTTAACCTATTTAGATGCATCACAAGCCAAAGGCGTAGGCCGATCTTGCCTCTCTATCGCTTGTTCCGCGCTCTCACTTGCACGCTCGGCTTAGGCGGAACGTGACAATTTTTCGTGTGTGCAGCCAGCGTTCATCGATTTGTAAGACGTTATCACGTCAAAAAGATTTTTTTATGCCTAATATATACGGCCTAATATATGCCTAATATATATATATATATATAATAATACGGATAATGTAGTAGGCTACAATATTGTTACCATTTACCTAACGTAGTAAAACATAATCATAGCTAACTATCCTTGAATAAAATACTAAGCAGTGAAATAAGTCGATCAATGCAATGCAATGCATAGCGCAGATGAAAGCTACGACTAATTCTCAAGAGTAAACTTCATTTTTAAGGCGCAAATAATGTAATAACTCGGAATATCCGCATTCAAGAAAATCAGTTCCAATTTTCTATCATAAATCAGAGGGACAACTCACCAGTATATTAACAGTGTGTGTGCATATAATTCCTGCAAGTACTGTGCCGATGACGCCAGCTACAAGGCCCGAGTTCTTGAAGGCTGACGGCATCGCTAAGATGCCGGATCCGAGACATGCTTTCAGAAGGTGAAGTATCGAACCTATGGTCCTGTTGATGCAAATAAAACAATTACAAAAAACAGACTTCCAATCATTTATTTTTTTAATGTTTTCATTTATTAACCGACTTCATCAAAAAGGAGGTTAGGTTAGGTTAGGTTAGGTACGAGTATACTGCGTTGTAAATGTTATTGAAATCCTACAAATTTCCATTCAGAAAACTACTGCTCAAAGACAAATATTATTATATTGAATAACTAGTATACTATTTAATTTTACAAATACGGCTTCGCACGCATGTTACCTACATGCGTACCATGCGTGCGAAGCCGTATTTGTAAAATTAAAGCCGCTGGCAGCAGCTAGAAGAATTAAAAGTTTCAAGAATAAGGCTGAGGCATGCATATACGCTATCATGCCAGTCCCATGCTACTCACGTGTTCGGATGCTCCACTGTGCGGTGTTCAAAGGGATTGTATGGTTTGTCATCACTTTTCGTCGCTATACTCAATGACGATTGAAATCCTGGGTTACTTGTCAGATCGGCACTGTAAAATAGTGATAAAAATAATAATTACAAAGAAGAAAGAAATAAGTAAATATCTATTATGTGTCACAGATATTTATTTGTCAGGTAACATAATGACAAACAATTAAAAAGTATGACAGCAAAGTCGGTCGTCAATCAACATAGGTTATAAGCGTGTAGTAGCGTTTACCACGCCTATAACGCTGGTCTTTGTGGCCGTCATCATTAATTATAGCACAGTTTACTCTCGAACGAATGCTACTCAGATCTTTTCTGCAAAACGATAAACAATATCGGGACAGTAATTGTGCAAAACCCTGCTATTAACCACATCGTTTCGTTTTACGATAGAACGACAAACATTTACAATTTAACGAAAAATCTGTGAATTCGACTGTTTTCGACGAACATTTTAACGATGTTGTCGTTTTAATATATTGAAATTGGTTTGCCAATCAGATGCCCTGATCTAACATATTCTAAAAAACTGCCTGTAGGTCAGAACAAATTGCAAATTACAAGGAAAATACGTTTGCGTTCATGTTTTTTATTATAAGTTGGTACCTACTGCAACTGATTTACGACCTCGACTATCGAGTAAACAAATTGATAGATGAACCATGACCGAGAGTAAGTTTGGAGTTCAACAAAGTAATACAAAAACGCTTTACTCCTAAAAGAAGTTTTTATTACCACATCACGATACATATTAGGTATGTAGGTGATAAAAAACTTACATTTTTTTAAATACATACTTATGATACTTTATAACACCCAGACACAGAACAAACACCTATGTTTATCACACAAGTTTTTGTCTTGGGAGGGAATCTGACCTCGAACCCAGAAGGCAGAGCTACTACTAATAAGCTGACAGGCCAGTCAAAATAAAAATTGGAGGCATGCTTCCTTGCTAATGCCAATGTAATCGCTAACTAGAAAACTGTAAAGAACAAGGAAAATAAAGAGCAAGTTGAAAACCAATCAAGGCTTTCAAAGTCCACTAAATCTGTTTAATATGAATACTTACTATTCTATGAGTGAGCATGTTCCATTACTAAACGGATACAACTGTGATAGGTTGAATTTTAAGAAAAAATACACTAAGTAAACTAAGAAATTTGAAAATACAAAATTAAAGTAAAGATTTCCAGATAACATTTAGAATAAAAATATAAATTTACTTTTCATAATACATTGAATGTTGAGTTAGAGCGTGTTTGTGGGTGTGTGTGTGGGGTGTGGAGCTAGGTGTGAGGGCTTATCTTATTGTACAACTGTACTGGTTCATTCGAACCAATAATTTTCGGATTCGTTGTCTGACTTTTTATGAAGTAATATAGCTCCTTTATTTTCATTTATTTCACTCGTGTTTTATTGGGTATTCTTGACGACATCTGTAGCGCAGTAGGCCAAGGCCCAAAACGGATAAGGTTACGGGTTTGATTCCCGCTGCGAGACAAATGTTTGTATGATCTGCAAAGTTTTGTCTCGGGCTTGAGTGTTTTTCTAGTAACGTATGTATTTATAAAAAAAAAATCGGGTTGCACTCTGGGAGTGCCGACAGAAGTGAAAACTTATTTTCATTGGCGCGTTAGAGTTTAGTAATAAAACACTTCAAAATCAGTAATTATGGCGACTGCCAATCAAATACTGAACGAACACAGATGATGCAATATTTTTTGTTCAGAATGTAGATAATATATCAAAGAACCTAACTCAGTAAAGTTTTCCTTAAAAAAGTAGACTGTAAACATGTGAATTAAGGTTTATAATCAAATGGGGCGAGCGCGGCACCCGGCTGCGTCTCGCCCCAGACGGTAAAGGTGTCGCGAATCCAGAGGTTTTACCTCATCGAAAAATATGCGTTGGAGCCGTTTCCGAGATTCAGATTATATATATACATACATATATACAAGAATGAAGTGTACGTTAGCGCAGCGCCTAAACCTGATCGGTCTTATTACAAAAAAATACAATAGTCTAGGTTTGAACCAAGACCTTCTAGCTAGGTTTGTTGCGGTAATAACGTTGGTCCGAGTATCAAAATGTGTTCTTATTACAAAACGTAGTACTAACCTAAGACCAGCTAGTACAAGAAGAAAGACCATGCCATGGTTTAATTATTATCCACAGATAAGGTAAAAATGCTAGCGCGGCAAGTTTGATAAAAATTGTCTTATTTAAACAAATCCAAAACATTTCGGGCAGTAATGGCTATTGCTCCCCATCACAACAAGAGTATCAAGAGTAACAAGAGTAAGAGTAATTGCTGGACCTAGCAATGAGCTGGGCTGTATCATCATTGAGGACAGTTTCAAACCCAATGAAGAGAGAGAGATTGAGGATCAAGGTAAAATAAACCATAAAAATATATGAATACAATATATATCTTTACCAAATTTCATCAAGACTCATTCACCCATAAAAACATAACAAACAAGCATACAAACCTACAGAGAGAGAAGAAAATAATTTATTCGGTTTTTTATTGTTATTCCAATAAACATTTTTCTTTATGTTTTTGGTAACATCAAGCAAACACCCCATCGATAAAAGCAGCTCAGCCACCAAAAGGAAGAACTCCTATATATATTTAAATCTAAATAGATAGATCACCATTTAATCATCATGAATCATGCATGAGCAACTGGTGCAATTAGGCCTTTTAATTTAACTTTCAGGTCAAATGCTTTTGTGGATGCCCACCCTACTTTTTTTGTATAGTCGGATTGCTTCATAAATTTTTATGTAATTAATTATTATTTACAGAACTGAAGAAATGCTCCACAATATTATAACAAGTAATATAGAGTTCAAAAATAAACAAATCAAAATGATGGAAGTTGAACATGAAAACAATAAAAAATTGCACAATAGAAAATAAAAAAATTAGAACTGGAAATAGCTTTATTAGAAAAAAATACATCTAATATAGAATATAGATAATATAGATACATTGTATAGTATAAGTTCCTAGCCTACCTTCATATTACCATAGATAAATATTGTAAAAAATATTATATACTATTATTAAAAATGAGTTTCAATAAACTGCCTTCTCCTAATATTTCCCCTTACCGTGTTAGGAATATATCTCTGTATTTCTAATGATTCCCGTGATGTTTGGTCATTGCTATCCTTCTCGCCGTGAAACAAGTCATCCCTCATATCAATAGCAATATTGTGAAGCATGGCACATGCAACAATTGTTTTTTTAATTGTTTCAATATCCCCAAACATGCCTCTTAATAGGCAGCAAAACCTCTGTTTCCATAGACCAAAACATCTTTCCATGGTGTTCCGGGTACGGATGTGGCATCAATTGTAGTTTTGTTTATGCAGAGTTGTGGGGTTCAAACCTATATTTCAAACGAAAATGTTCGTCATGTAATTGAAACAGCATATCCAAATATCCAAAGCACTGGATCTTCTAAATCCATCAGATCGTTGTTATCAACCATTTTCGAAACGCAAACCGAAAAAACAACAAAGGAATAAATTCAAACAACGGATATTGTTTGAAGTTTGTTTGATTGATTTAATTTTGAGGTTATGTTTCGTACTAAAGATTCAAAGATAAACTAGGGGTCTTGTGGGTTTATCTTTAGTACCATAGATGTTACAGTATCTAGAGAAAAACTTCGTTTTGTAATAAGCTTTGGATTAGACCCTGGTTTATCAGCAGGTTTAAACCTAGACTATATTTAGTCTTCGTTTTGGAATAAGGCTGGATGTGTTTTTATTTTTCGTTCACCGTGGTATTAAATTGCTTCGACAGCATTTTTCATTGACCCTGTCAGCTTAGTCGGTAGTAACTCTGTCTTCTGCGCTGTAGGTATAGGGTTAAATTCCTTTTCTGGGTAAACATTTGTCTGATGAACAAAGTTGTTTGTTCTATGCCTCGGTGTTATAAAGTAAGTATGTATTTAAAAATATATTAGTATATATCACACATTTGGTCACTATAAACCATGCTATGTTTAGTTTAAGACTACATGATGTTGTGTGAATTGTCCACCCATATTTATTTATTAACAACATTTTATCGGTTTATGGAAATATCATAAAACTTGTGCAAAAGCATAATGCTTTTAACACGCTTTTATTAGCTTGGTATGTATCTATGTAACTGATTCTTTGAACGTGATTTTCACCCCCTTCAAAACACCGGATTGATTTGAAACTATGCACACTTATCAAGGATCAATGACATTGCAATAATTTAAACAGTTGTCTCATTATCCTGTACGGACTTTCAGGATTAGCGACTTTCCAAATCCAATACCCGGTAGTGTATTTGTGCCAAGTACGTGATTAAACAAAAATAATAGTAAAAAAAACACGCTTTTGTAGATAGCATTATATAATTGTTTTTTTTTTAACTATCACTTAGTATCGCGTCGTGTGTGTGCAGTATGATTCATACTGACCCTTCAGTTATCGGTCAAACTCTCACTTGTTATTTGGCAGCTGCGTTTCAGTTGAATGGGTCTGATCACATCGTTTCGTAGCTAATTTACAATCCAAGGTCAATAGGATAAAAGTTTAAGGTCAGAATGACACCTTTTTCAAAATATTGGTGAGTATTTACCAATATTTTTTATATCCATAGTTGTTTCCTACAATTATGTCCTACTAAACTAACAAAACATTATTTATTCAATAAAATCACAATGAACACTTTGAATCTAATTCTTATATGCTAGTGAATCTAGGTGTCGGTTTCTCCTAACCCCAGTTCAAGAAGAATCCGGCAAAGAACTCGTTTGGTCTTAACACTTTTTTTGCATGATCCTTGCCAATGTTGTCAGTCGAGTCGAGTTGGAGCAGATTCATCCCACGCTTTTTTTGTCATTTGAATAATCTGATATTTTATAATATGCTTTAATCAACTGATTCTGTTACGTTCTTATTACGTTCTTACATTTGCCAATCGACAAATCTGACATGTCGCTTGGGACCTTATTATTTAATTATTATTACTACGCCCTAAGATCCTACTACAGTGCTGCAATGGACCAGGATTTAGGTAAGTTTGTTATAAAATTATCGACCATATAGCGACCCATTATCGGCGCCATTTTTTTAAATAGGTAAAAAAACCTACCTGTCGCATCTGAGGTAATTTAAGATGTGGAATAGCACATATCTGGTAGGTACCCACGAATATCACGATACCCGTTATATCAAAATTTTGTTTTCTTGCTGTGTAACTATAAGCACTATGTTTTGTTATATACTGTAGACACTTTTGATAACATCTAATACCATAACGGGGGCATTATGGCGCTGGCGGTGCATTAGCTCCGTCAACAAATTTGGCTTTTAGTTAAAAGTCGTTTACTTACGTTGATTTAAAATTGTCGATCTCCACACTTTCCCTCTTTTCTCCTGTCATTTTGATTGATTATCTAGAAAAAGAAGAGAGATAAATTAAAGTTATTTAAAACATTACATAAATGTAAATAACAGATATTAATACACATGAAACAGTTAATCTACCTAATGGCCGTTTAAAACGATCTATAGATTGCTTAACTGATCCATATCACTACCAGATGAGAGCGCTGATATTGCCACAATGCGAATGCCACTTATTTGAGCTGAGAGCGGTCGTTTATAAGTCATGCATACTTTTCTACCGTTTAATAAAATATCAAAATATAAATTTATAAAGATGAAGATAAGGATAAAGGCTTTGACTTTTGTACATTTTGGTTCCCATACTTTTATATAATATATAAATAAATAAATTGCTCGACAATGCACACAACACCATCTAGCCCGAACAAAGCATAGCTTGTAATATGGTAACCAGACTGGTCCTGGTAGAATACTTATATATTTTTAAATACATACTTATGATACTTTATAAAACCCAGACACATAACAAATACCTATTTTCATCACCCAAATGTTTATCCTGGGAGAAAATCGAACACTCTACCTACAACGCAGAAGGTAGAGCTATTACCAACTGAGCTGACTGGACATTCATATGACAGAACTTAATATAAAGAAACAAAAACACATACAACTTATAAAACAAACACAAACAAAAAAATTACAATGACTTTCTGCGTCACAAAATAAAAATAACATAAGCCAGTAGCTGATGGAAGATAAGTCTAGGCTTATGTGGAATCAAGGTCGAATCAACTTCGGACCAGTTATATTTATAAAATAATATTCTTTGCTGGATTCCTACCAAATTCAATTTCTACTTTTTTACGCTACTATCTAGCCTCTATCACAGAACATGTAGTAGATACTAGATTACAGATAAAACACTTGAATTACTTGTAAATACGTACTTAAGATACTATACAACGTGGAACTCATACAAAAGCGACATTTAATAAACACACAAGTAGAGCTACTTGATAAGTATCAAATAAAAGTGGTCTTGTAATTTTACATCAAGGAACGAAATTTCTATCATTCTTTATTTTGGCCGCTACTGTAGCACACAGTAGCGGTGCAAGACGTTTGGCCACAGAATATAGAAAGGTTTGGCGTTACAGATTTTTAACAGACTTCAAAAAAGGAGGAAGTCCTCAATCTTTTTTATGTATGTTCACTGATTACTCTAAGACGCCTGAACCGATTTGGAAAATTGTTTTGTTTCAAAGGATTTCAAACTTCCCAGGTGATCCCTTAAAAAATTTATTGAAATCGGTCGAGCGGTTTTTAGAAAATCAATAATAATCTAAAAATATTATACATCGATGATATTTTTATATTATAATGACAATGGTTTTTTTTTAGTTATTAAAACGTAATTATTACATACAAGAAGCTCAGGTAATAATAATAAAATAGGTATATAGACAATAAAATAGAACAATTAGACAATTTTATTAATCGCGCAAAGATCTCAATAGCAACTAAGACGATAACTTTCGAACTGTTTATCCGATCTTCATTAACTTTGGTAGGTCCCCAGATTGGAAATGAGAAATGAGCCACTAACTTCTTGAATAGATTGGACAGGGGTTGTTAAAATAGATAGAGGTTCTAAAAAAGAGAAAAAAATACGTATAATATTAGTGAAATATGCACAAGGCACCAACTAACCCCCCCACCAACTTATATTATGGTGTAACTGATTATTATGTTATACAAATATTTTATGGGTGGTGTCATAAAGTGCTTTTTTGTGCCTTCTAAAATATTTTTGACGTGATAACGTCTTATAAATAGATAAACGCCAACTGCACGCACTAAAAAACATGACTAATTGTCACGTTCCGGCTGAGCCAAGCGTGCAAGCGAGAGCGCGGATCAAGCAATAGAGAGGCACGATCTGTTCATCATTGTGTTTTACAGACGTTTTCACGTCTGTAAACCGACTTTACAGACAACCATTTATTTCTTTCTAGGATGTAAACGTTAAGTAAGTACGTTGTATCATAAAAACTACAATAATTGAGCTCCCATTGGCTACTTCCATTGATTTTATATTCATAGTCTGAACTTAAATTGACACTGTTTGATTTTAGATTTATTTTGATATCAGCTTCAGTTGTTTCTTTAGTGTTTTCTTAATTCAAATTTTGACACAAAGCGGAATGGAACGCAGAACTCATCAACAAATGGGCCGATTGAACTGAAACATGGTATACAAGTCAAAAAAGACAGTGTTATATTAAACAGCAAGTGATGGAGTGTGATATAGAGAAAGTGTCAAATGAAACTTGGTATTTTGCTGTTACCAACCTATCCTGATTTAATTTTATCTAATTTATTAAGCGTTTCTAATTTTGTTAGATGGTACCAACCGAATAGGTTTTACAAATGCTATGACTAACTAAATATATTTTAGACAATTCCTAATTTTAGAAATGAACCAACCGAATTGCCACCACTATAGATATTATACCATACGATTCCATAGAACTTCATAGTGCATAAGGGAAGGGCAAATAGCCGTAAAGGGTAAAAGGTTATTTTTTAGAAGAATTTTTGACCTTTCTAATTGACTGATATGCACAACTCGCAGCCTAAGCCGCTGCTAGTAAATACTTGAGATTTGGAAGGTATACCTGTGTTTGTGTATACAGAAAGATTTATCATATTTAATCTTTAAGTGGGTAAAAAAGTGTGAAAATGATTATTTGAAAAATTGAATTCCTTAAACATACAAATTAAAAACTCGTCAGTAATTTTCTTCAATACATTTAGTAAAAGAAACCATTTAACGTGTCACTTAATTATTTAAATTTGCTTGCAAATTGGCATAAAATATTCTTTTATATAAATAGTCTCGACTGCCAAGTACAAATGGCACATCTGTGACTTCAAGTCTCAAATATGAAGCTGAAGGCGATTAGCAGATTATTAATCATTTTTTCGCGAGTGTGTTGAAGGTTCACGGCTCTATTCAAGTTTCTCTTACATCCAGAAATTATGAGTTTGAGAAGTTGAGAATCAAAAACTCAACGAATCTATGAAATTGTAAGATGACATGATAGATAATGATGTTTTCGTGAAAATCGTACACAATGTAAAGATATTAAAAGTTTTAACAAAAATCTCATGACAACAGCATTCAAATCTAGTTTTAATTATATTTTGGGCGTGCTTCAGGGAAGCATACTGGGACTTTTATTATTTTTATTATATTTGAACGATATACCTTTACTCACGTATCAATGATTTGCAGATGATATTTCAAAAGATGTTTCAGATATGAAGTACTTAGTACTGACGACCTCTGTGGCGCAGTGGGCTAAGGTCAGGCTGAGAGGCAGAAGGTTGCGGGTTCGATTCCTGCCACGGGACAAATGTTTGTATGATCTGCAAGTATTTGTCTCGGGTCTGGGTGTTTCTGTGTATAATATGTATGTATTTAAAAAAAAGTATATAAGTAGTATATCAGTTATGTTGGTATCCACAACACAAGCTCTGCTTACTTTGGGGCCAGATGATGGTGTGTGAAATGTCCGGGATTATTTATTATTATTATTATTATTACTTATGCAGTTATTAATTATGCAGTGTCAATGAACACTGAGAATGAATTAAATCTTAATAATAGAGAAATAACGCCGGACACTTAACACAGCTTCATCTAGCCTCAAAGTAAGCAGAGCTTGTGTTTTGGGTACCACGTGACTGATATACTACTTATATTACTACTTTTTTTGTAAATACATACATATTATACATAGAAACACAAATTTTTGTCCCGCGGCGGGAATCAAACACACAACCTTCTGCAGTTCTTTTAATTGGTTAGAATGTAACAGTTGTGAGCTAATATTCAAAGACTACATTTATTTATTTTCAAAATTACAATAATATTTATTGTAAACTGACATGTCGTGATGAATTTGTTGATAATGCAAAATGTTGAGGTTTTCAATTAGACGAAAATTGTACCAAGACTTCACATGCAAATAAATATCATTTTAAGTATATTATTTTATTAGTTTACTGGTATTTATCGCGTATTTTTATATCTCGATCTATAGATACCTCAACTGATCTAGATCACTGCCAGAGGGCAGCGTTCCCAAGACACTGGCGGCATTGGCACGTTTAATGGCAATGCTAATACGCTGAGCCAGATAGGAGCCAGCTGTTGGGTCACGCAATGCATCTACCAGACGCCCTGAGTTAATTTTAATATATTTAAATGTTTTATTTTTGTAATAAAGAGACTGCTCCGTACATCAGACCATAACACGGCTAAAGATAAAAATAACTATAAACTTTATTTATTACTATAAACATGGCGTAGATAGGATGAAAATATATTTAGGTATTTCACAACATGTTTTATCCATTTTGGTGTGCAAACCGAGAGAATGGCATGCTAATGTGTAAACAATTAATTATATATTAGGATAATTTCAAGCAGTAAACATTGATATAATAAAATTACATGAAAAATATAAATATGCCATTTATAAATTCGTTAATATTATAGCATCGTTATAATAGCATTTTTCAATATATTGTTTTTCAAATAATAATTTTAAACACATCATAATTAAGTTTCAGTTAGCTTTTTGGTATCACTACATTGTATAAAACAAAGTCGCTTCCCGCTGTATGTCTGTCCCTATGTTTGCTTATATCTTTAAAACTACGTAACGGATTTTGATGCGGTTTTTGTTAATAGGAAGAGTGATTCAAGATGAAGGTTTATATGTATAGGTAATACATGCATAATATGGTAGAGGAGCACTAATATTTTAGAGGTTTCTAATAAACACATAAACAAATAAACACATTTTTTGCGCTTACATTGCAAATGCTGGCTGAACTCTACGGGATAGATCAAAATAGTGTACTGTACCCGTGCGAAGCCGGGTCGGGTCACTAGTTCTATTTTAAATGTTTGGTGCCATTTAAACTATACTTTTGCGTAACAATGCAGTCTTGGTTTTACGAGTAAATAAACACAGCTTATCCTCACGTCCGTTTCGTGCCACATTGCCACATTGGACATAAGTTGAAACAAGTGGGGATTGTTTTTCACAAATAATGCTACTTCAATTATATACATTTACTAGCTGTCCCGTTCGCGACTTCATCCGCGCGTTTAAAAAAAATATATTGTCTACTAAATAAAATCACAAAAATCGATCCAGCCGTTTAGGAGTTTAATTACAAACACGCTCAGAAGATTTATATATATATATATTAGCTGTCCCGTTCGCGACTTCGCGAACGGGAGTAAACGACGAAGAAAAAATTATATCTAATTGTACTGACTGCAGCGCCATCTGCCGGGCTTATTTGTGAATCTAAACCATCCAGGGCGCCAAACGCAAACGCATACAAAAAAATCATTCAAATCGGTCTAGCCGCTTAGGAGGAGTTCAGACACATACACACGTACAGTAGAATTATATATATTGTGATAAGGACGGAAGTGTAAGAATTTTGTTTCAAAAATGATGGTCTGCAACTATCTGTCACATGTATTTTAAACATTGCTAATAAAAAACGTTTTATCGTTTTAAAAATAATGTCTTTGTCCGTCGAATTGCCTTTACCTACTTAAAAATGTCATGTTATGTTAACATACCTAAATACCTACTTAGTTTTTGCATGCTGGGCTTACTAGCGTAATTTGTAGATCTAATTAACTATTTAAATTATTTGCTTGTAAAAAACAGATTTCTACTAGCTAACTTACTCTAAAACTTGCTTTGTATGAATAGGTAGTAAGACCCCTAATTGAAAACATCATGGCTCGCATAACTCGCCAGTTACTTTAAGGTAAGGGTTGGAAATTGTGGATGAAAAAACCCCGCTTTGATCGTAAGAATAAAACTGTACTGTCTTTCACAAGTATTGAATTACGTACGTATATTCATCATCATCATATCAGCCCCTAAAAGCCCCTAAAAGTCCACTGCTGAACATAGGCATCCCCAATAGATTTCCAGGAAGAACGATTTCAAGCCCTCTCCATCAACCGATTTCCCGCGATCTTTATAATGTCATCAGTCCATCGGAGGGGGGGGGGGTCGCCATTCGAGAACATTTATTCCCCAACGGTTATCAGTTCTGCGAGCTATATGGCCTGCCCATTGCCACTTCAAATTGCATATTTTCAGTGCTATGTCGGTGACTTTGGTTCTTCTACGGATTTCTTCGTTGCGGATTTTATCACGTAGTGAAACACCCAACATAGCAACATACCCAACGTATATTGGGTACGTATATATACGTATATTACGTATACGTGTACGTATATTACGTATACGTAATAAACGTATATTAGGTATACGCATAGAAATTTTCGTTAAAACATCTTCACACAGACCGATAACCAAAGTTCTTTAAAATCGGCTCAGCGATGAGCAACAATATCTTTGAGAAACGAAAATCCAGATATTAAAGTTGGTAAGTGTGAAGTGCTTGCTAATTAAAAACGGGGCTCGCTTCGTTCGCTGTTGGCAATTTAATGTCTCTTTGTGAATGGTAAGTGTTCGCTTCGATCGCCAGATAGGTGCTGTACTGTGTACAATAGTCAGTGTCAGATCATACTCTATCTATTTACCTACGTAGATAATGTTGCGGGTAACAGCTAGACATAATACGGACATCGCGAGATCAGTTCGGGGCGAACCACTAATGTTTTAGTGAAATAATTTGTATTTCTAACATTTTAAAACACGAAACCTGATACGTGTCTACCGATACTACTCAACATTAGTCGCCATTGCAGCTTCAAATCCAGAATTATGTATATAAAATTAAGTGTTTGTCCTAGGTAGCGAACTAATCCAGAACCTACAAGGCTAAAGGCAGAGCTACTACTACTGAAATGTTATATACTTAAAGATCTCCCCATTCATAAATACATAAATATTGGTGTACAATGCACAGGACACTTAGCTTGTATTATGGTGACCAGGTGACTGCTAGAACGCTTATATATTTAAAAAACACACTTATGATACTTTATAACTCCCAGACTCTGAACAAACATGTTAATCAAGCAAATATTTGTCCTGTGTGAGAATCAAATACTCAATCTACAGCGCAGAAGGCAGAGCTATTGAATTGAGAGGCCAGTCAATAACATAAGTGAGATATTATTGACGATGACGTTTATTTACTGTTAAGTATGTTTTTCTTGTAAACATGTAATTTTTCATATGTGAACAATGTAATTAAGTGAACCAACAACAATGGCGTGGAAAATGATTTGTAACGCGGAATCAATTATTGATGCTTTGATTTACCAATTACAGGATTTCTTTACATTTCAAAATCTCCTCTACCGGTAACAATAAACATCTTTGTAAATGGCTTATCAGCTCAGTTGGTAGTAGCTCTGCCTTCTGCGCTGTAGGTTGAGGGTTCGATTCCCTCCCAGGATAAACATTTGTGTGAAGAACATAGGTGTTTGTTCTGTGTCTGTGTGTTATAAAGTATTATAAGTATGTATTTAAATATATGTAAGTATTCTATCAGTCAACTTGTCACCATAATACAATATATACTTCGTTTGGGATTAGATGGTGTTGTGTGCGTTTTCCAGCAATATTTATTAAATATTTATTTGTCTTATCTTATCTTCTTGTTCCTTACTGGTCCAAGGACTCGACTCCAAAAGCCATAGAGGCCTTAACAAGACCAGCATTTGAGGTCCTTCTAATTTACGCCTTTTGAGATCCTTGGCACATTAAGCCGCCGCATTGCATTTCTAAATTATTTCACTGCATCTGGAAAACATTGCGTGACCCAAGAGCTGGCTCCTATCTGGCTCAGCGTATGAGCATTGCCATGCAACGTGCCACCAGTGTCTTGGGAATTCTGCCCTCTGGCAGTGATCTGGATCAGTTAAGTATATATCGATCGTTTTAAACGGTTCTTAGATAGCTCAACTGAAGCCTCTAAAGCGAAATAGAAATACAAATAGAATAAATAAATATAAATGGTAGTTAACAGATATTGAGTCATACAGTAAGTTCATATATTTCACCAAAGAACATTGGCATGCAAATTTGAATGTTTTCAAAAACATTAAATCTAATATATAAAATTCTTCTGTCACGGGGTGCGTAATCGAACTCCTCCGAAACGGCTCGACCGATTTTCGTGATCCTTAGCGAGGATATTAGTCAGGGGGGAGAATCGAACAACATCTATTTTTCATCCCCCTAAATGTTAAGGGTGGTCCACCCCTTAATTTTTTTTTTTATTTTTCAGACAAAATTTTTTGTTTTTATTTTTTTATGATACATCATACAAAAATACATGCAACCCTAAATTTTCACCCCTCTACGATCAACCCCTATTTTTTTTTCTAATACATACATGGCAAAAAAACG
Organism: Lampropteryx suffumata; assembly: GCA_948098915.1. Taxonomy (NCBI): domain Eukaryota; kingdom Metazoa; phylum Arthropoda; class Insecta; order Lepidoptera; family Geometridae; genus Lampropteryx; species Lampropteryx suffumata. The sequence continues at coordinate 2,489,169 of OX402551.1, forward strand.
TTTGCCGGGACAGCTAGTCTAATATATAAAATTCTTCTGTCACAGGGTGCGTAATCGAACTCCTCCGAAACGGCTCGACCGATTTTCGTGATCCTTAGCGAGGATATTAGTCAGGGGGGAGAATACAAAAATACATACAACCCTAAATTTTCACCCCTCTACGATCAACCCTTATTTTTTAAACATCATATTTACCTATAAAAATGTTTCCTAAAAATAACATACATGGCAAAACAACGTTTGCCGGGACAGCTAGTTAAACTATATAACATTACATTAAATTAAGGTACTATATTTTAGCATTAATCAATTATATTAATAAGTTTCCAAGAAATTCGTTAACAGTGTAAAAAGTTCTGTCATAAAGCCACAATTTTATTCTTTTTACAATAAACCTTATTGGCAAGTCCTTTATCCTCCGGCAGGAATTTTATTAAATATTTGACCACACATTGTAAAAAAACTTTTTTTATATAAGGCAGTTCTAGGCACTCTTGAAAGAACAATTCTCTCAGAGTTTCTTACATATTTATGATATATGTGTCACGAGCTCTTGTAAAGAAATTCAGTTGTTCTTTAACTTAGCTGCCTCTAAAATATACAAGCTGGGCAATGTCAACAATTTTAGCTACCGAAAGATCGGCTTACATGATTCCCACGGAGGTATCCCAACAATTGCTCGTACTCATTTTTTTGTGCAATAAAAGCTCTATTCACGTCCGTCGAGTTACCACAGAGGATAGTACCATACCTTAAAGTTGAAGCCACATAGCCATTGTAAGCTGTCAAAATATTGTTAATATTTGCAGTCTTACGTAGCTTATAAAGGAAATAAAACGTACCACAATTTTGGTCCAGCATGATTCCTACGAATTTGGTTTTATTTACCACAGACAATTGTTGTTCTTTATAGCAAACTCGAAGCTTATCAGGATTTTTGTTAGAATTATCAAATTGTATTATGCTAGTCTTAGTCAAGTTAACATGTAAATTATTTTCGTCAAGCCATTTAATTATAGAATTAATTGTATTATTAATGTCATGAGCGTAATTAGAAATGTCAGAATTGGATGATATGATAATAGATATGTCACCAGCGAATAATGTACATGGGTTAGGAGTCACTTCAAGGAGATCATTAATATAGGTAAAGCAAATAACAAAAGCCTGCTAGTTACTGACACGATGAGAAGATGATGACTTTTTTAGTTTCTTCTTCTTTCATACTATTTTAATACTATGAGGGCTCATATTGTGCAACTATAAGTATTGAGGAAAGTATACACTATATATATATATATATATAAACAGGTATATGGCCCACCTAACTGTATGTGAGTTCTGTAACTCTTTAGACAATTGCAAATACAGAGGCATCACACACGTTCTTCTTCTTCTACTTTCAAACTACGGCGGCTGAATGTGCCGAGGACCTCAAAAACCGCAAATATCCTGGTTTGGATAAGGGCTACATATTTGAGCCTTTTGGAGTCGAGACCCTGGGCCCGTGGGGAACAGGAGCCCACCGCGTTTTCAAAATTATTTGTCGGCGTCTGGTAGATACGTTGCATGACCCACGAGCTGGCTCCTATCTGGCTCAGCGTATTAGCATTGCCATTCAACGTGGTAATGCCGCCAGTATCTTGGGAACGCTGCCCTCTGGCAGTGATCTGGATCAGTTGAGCTATCTATAGATCGTTTTAAACGGTCCTTAGATAGCTCAACTGTTTTACATGTATTTTATATTATTGTATATTATTTTGTACATTTCTGTAAATAAATGTGTTTACTTTCAAACTATTTCAATATCAGGAGGGCTCATATTGTGTACCTGTAAGTATTCAGAAAAATATAGGCTACGCAATTTATGTTTACCTACTGAATCAGCAAACATGCATACGGCCCTCCTAACTTTTTGTGAATTCTGTTACCCTTTAGGCTACGCGCGAGTTTCAGAGAAATGCACACACATTTTTAGGAATGCATATACATTCAGAATATGTATGAGTAAGTTGGAATGTTTTTGCGAATCTGATTTTTATATTTCTATTTTCCAGCTAAGAATTTTCGTGATATATCACAAATGTTACATCCCGTATGATTTCGGATCGCAAGGATTATTGAAGATTTACCATGGGACCTTACAGGTGATTTTTTGTTAGAACTTTGATTGATTGCAATAAATGGTATGGTGTTGTACTTAGCCTGGATTTTTTAAAAATCATAGTTTAAGTTTTCAATTGTAAATGCATATTAAATCAAGTCATAATAATATGTCTTTACTTATGAAACTACTATTCCATAATACTGGTCCTATAGAAAAAAACTTCAACTTAATAGATAAAGCTATTATTTAAATAAATAAATACAGGCGGACAATGCACACAACACCATTTAGCCCTAAACTAAGCATAGCTAGTATTATGGTGACCAGATGACAGATGGAATACTTATATGAAATTTAAAAAATACTAATGGTACTTTATAACACCCAGACACAGAACAAAGACCTGTGTTTCTAACTTTTAAAACTATCATGGTTTTGTACATAATTTTCACTCAAAACGGGATATTTACCATGATATATGATATAGTAGGGGTATTCGCAGTAAAAGACTGAGAAAGAGGGTAGACCGTTTTGTCTGCCAATAACATCCACCCGCAAAGACTTCAGTTTATCTCGTGATCATGGCGCATGCAACTGTGCCGAAATATCGAGAAGCAGAAAAACTCATATATCATGGTAAATATCCCGTTTTGAGTGAAGACCTGTGTTTGTCTTACAAATGTTTATCCTGGGAGAGAATCGAAACCTCAACCTACAGCGCAGAAGGCAGAGCTACTACCAACTGAGCTGACAGGTCAGTCAGCCTGTTATGTTCCAGTTATTTTGTGGAATTCAATTACACTGTAACAATTGGTTGATTTGACAACGATTTAAAAATACAATTGCCGTTACCATTGATAATTCCTTAAGTCAAAAAATGGTAAAGAAATGGTTCGATAAACGTTTTTTGTTTAGTGGCTGAAGTCAAAATTTGGGGAAAAGACATATTAGAAGCGTTACCGTTCGTCAATTTATCGTTGAACGTCCATTTATTTCGTCGTAAATTTATTACCAAAATTGCGAAAAAACATTTTGTTGCGAGTGTTGTGAACAAGTGTTGTCCTTATAAAATTGTGCCTAAACCCGTTTTCAGCAAGCTCACCTTGACCACAAACAGTAATGTATACGAGTATAATAACGTATGCCTGGGCATTATAGTCTTTTTAATATTCAAATGGCCAGATGTTATAAAAGACTAAAAAATATTAAACTATATATAATATAGTCGTGAAGCATCTTTTGTATCACAAATTTAACCAATAATAATAATGGACCTTCCACAAAGCATCATCTGGCCCCAAAGTAAGCAGAACTTGTGTTATGGGCACTACATGACTGTTACACATAACTACGTATTTATTTTTTTGTAAATACATACATATTATACATAGAAATAGACCCCGAGACAAATACTTGCAGATTATACGAACATTGGTCCCGCAGCGGAAATCGAACCGGCAAACTTCTTCGTCCATAAATAATCGTACATAAATGTCCCTCCAGCATTCTACTCATAGCGAATCGACTATCATTTCAATATTAATTATAACGATGTTGCGGGTATCACGAACATCTTTATAATTAATATTAATATATAAATGATATTATTGATAAGAATGCATGTCCTCATGTCACTCTGCCGTCAGACAGTTAATCGACACAATTGAAATGTATAAACTATCTTGTATTAGTATTTCGTAGTTAAAGTAGTTATAAGATGGATCATGTAAAAAAGCGCTAGGACCAAGACGAGTTTCTTGCAAGTTCTTCTCGAGCTTGGATTAGGATGAATTGGCACCTAAATTCACCTAGTATATTAGACGTTTCAAAGTGATCCTTGTGATTGTATTGAATAAAGTATCTTTTGACATTTGAATTATCGGAATCTGTGGCCTGTATTTCATAAGAGATCGAAAACAAAGCATAGGTTTTTTGACATTGGCCCAGTTTTGCCAGATTAGGTAAAATTTCGTAAAACACGAACTACATCTTTTATTTTTCATGTCTAAATTGGGGGAAAGTCTTAAGCGCAGGAATACTCAGATGTATTACCTGTGCTGCTAAAAAAGGATTAAGAAGGTCATTTTGCCGTTCTTCAATGGCCGCTGTAAATCAATTTGAATTTCGAATTTTTGTAAACTTATAATTTTTTCTACTATTTTGTTTATTGTACTCATTGTATAACTCATTGGGGATTTAGAATATATTTTTATATAGAAATAGATTCTAATAGGAAATTTCATTTAGATTCTTGTACATTATGTATCATACTGTTTAGGTTTTTTAATGATTTAAAGCTATAAAGGTCGACTATTGATAACTTGGTAACTTAGATCATTTTGTTTCCAGAATTAACTACCATATTTCAAAGCGTAAACCTATAGACCATAAGCCAGAAGAATTGTGCAACATTTCTCAAAATACATCACTTGACAATAAGGAATCGGGACCAGTTGAAGATCACGGATCTAGTAGGTATTAATATAAAATTGAACTTTTAGTAAAGACAGCCATTTTGTGGTCAAGCAGTGGTCAAGCAGTGTTCAAGCAGTGGTGCGGTTATTGCTCATTAAAGTTCTTTATTATCAACTCGAGAGGTTAAATTTACTAAGAAGACGTGTTTTAGATTATTTAAGTCATCACGTAATGAATTGTTGTTTAAAACTGGGAAATCCTAGGAAAGTCAATTCAATATAATTATGTTTTAAAACCTAAAAAAAAACCGACTTCAATTTTTTTATTTTTTTTACTGTGTTTTTACTTTCAGACAGGAGTCCTCCGCCATTTTGAACGCGCACCGTACTAGATAAAAAAATTATTGTGGAAACGCAATAAACTCAAATTGTTCCTGTACATCGTCTCGACTCTTAATTTCAAGAAGTTCCCTGCACCCACAATAGGCTGATGCAACATATGAATGAAATTTCAGCCCATAAAAATACAACCGAATAAGGAACACCCTCTTTTTTGTAAAGTCGGTTACAACGTTTTTATTTTACGTTTTTAGTACTCTGTCATTTTTAGAAATTCGTAAAGTTTACTGGATAGTCATAGAAAAGCAAAATATCGAAATTCCTTTTCAGTTATTTTGATTTAAAAACCAAACTAAACCGATTTTGATAAAGTTTCTATTGAACCAATCGGAAAGAATATCCTTTTAAATGTAAAAGTTTTTTTTTAATTAGTTCATAAATGAGTCTATAAACATAAAAAATAGTACAACCGAATTGAGAACTCTTTTTTTACGTCGGTTATAATGAACAAAATTACACTTGCTTATTTTTAAACTGTCATTTCAAAATGTTACTCTCCTTTGGATCTTAGCGAAGTATTTTACGAAATTTTAGCTAGTCCTGAGAAATAACAGAATCACCAACAGTATCCTGTTTTTGATCAAAATTCAATATGGCCCTATGAGTGCCCTATGAGTTATTCTCATGAAAACATATTTGCAGAACATGCAAGTCAAACCTGCATCTCTCACTTATGTGCCATCCTTTCACTCGCAGTGCCATTGACATATTAAAATAAAATAAAGAAAATAATGCTGGACTTTTCACACAGCATCATCTGGCCCCAAATAAATAATATATATTGCTGAACAATGCACACAACACCATCTAGTCCCAAACTAAGCATAGCTTGTTTTATGGTGACTGGATGACTAACAGACTACTTATATATTATTTTTATACCTATATATTATTAACTATATTTATTAAACTATAATTGTATATTTTATTATATTTTAAATACATAAGATACTTTATAACACCTAGACACAGAACAAACACCTATGTTCTTCACACAAATGTTTATCCTGGGAGGGAATTAAACCCTCAACCTACAGCGCAGAAGGCGGAGCTACTACCAACTGCGCTGACAGGTCAACCAACGTAAGCAGAGCTTGTGTTATGGGTACCACATGACTGATTTACTACTAATATATACATTATATATAAAAACACCCAGACCCGAGCAAACACTTGTAGATCATACAAACATTTGTCCCGCGGCGGGAATCGAACCCGCATGCTTATGCGTCTCAACCGGGTCTTGGCCCACTGCGCACAGAGGCCGTCATATTATTCCATATTATTAGTTATTTAATATTCCAAAAGTTTAAGGTGGAAAATAAAAATAAAAAAAAATAAAAATTGTTCATACCTTAATGCTAATTATAAATTGTTTTATTACAACTCACGACTGTCACTCACATAACTTTACAATAAAATAATATTTTTATTTAAAACAAATAAATAACTTTAAATAAATAATTGAGGTAGTGATTCTGTGACACTCTGAATCCAACTGATCTGTGGACAGTAAGCCTTTTGCGTGTTTGACGACAAAATCCTCTTCATACTAAACTAAACCCTATCTTGTCCGCACAAGGGTTATTATAGAGTCACGTTAAAAGATTTCATCAAGGTTGTTCAAGCCTATTACAATGATTATTAGTTCTTATAGTTTACACCTTTTATGTCAATGTGTAGATATATTTTTAACCGACTTCAAAAAAAGGAGGAGGATCTCAATACGTTTTTTTTTGTTTGTTACCTTATAACTCCGTCATTTGTTAACAAATTTGAGGAAGTATTTCTTCATGTGAAAGGATATACCTACCTACTTTTCGATTAGTCCCATAGAAACTCCATCAAAATTGGTTTTGTAGTTTAGTTTTTAAATAAAAATAGCTAGAATATGAACGAAATTTCGATATTTCGCTTTCCTTTGATTTTCCAGAGGTAACCCTTACTATGTGACCCTTACTATATACATATGTATTAAATAGTTATATATCCTTACTAATATTATAAATGCAAAAGTAACTCTGTCTGCCTGTCTGTCTGTCTGTCTGTCTTTCACGCCTAAACCGCTAAACCGATTTTGATGAATTTTGGTATAGAAACAGATAGGACCTTGGAGAAGGACAAAGGATACTTTTTATGTAGGCACCACGCGTGCGAAGCCGCGGGCAACAGCTAGTAATATTATAAATGCGAAAGTAACTCTGTCTGTCGGTCTGTCTGTCTCGCTTTCGCGCCGAAACTACTGAACCGATTTAAATGAAGTTTTACACAGTTTTGAAGTTACACAGGTACACAGGTAGTCTAAAGCCTGAGAAAGGACATAGGCTTAGACAATAGCATCTTGTCCGAAACCAAACATATCTTGTATTATGGTGACAAGAAGACTGATATAATACTGATATACTTTAAAAGAAAAACTAAAATATACAGAATAATATAAAATTACTTATAGATAAAAATACAGAATTCAGTTCACTGACCACAGGTAAAGTGCCCGAAAGGCTGTCATCATTACCTCGTTGAATAGCCATACTAATCCTTTGTCCGAGGTTAGCACCAGCCCTTTGATCATTGGTCTTGTCCACCATTCTCTTGGACAATTCTCTGAGCCGCCTCAGGCCCCCACGGGTCTAAAGTTTCTACCCCAAAAGGCAGAAATATATAATCATTGCCAATGGATACATATATAGCCTCTTGAGGTCTTCTGCCACAGCAGCAGTGGCACCCACCCCAATGTTTGTCCTGAAACCCCAACGTTCAGTGCAAAGGCAGAGCTACTACCAACTGAGCTGACATATCAGTCATTTCAAAAATTTCAGTGCAGTCGTTTTTATAAGTCTGGAATCAAGATCATTATAATGTTAAACAACAAATACTTAGTGCTGTAGTTTGTTTATTAATATAGGAGTATTGGGGTGACATTTAATGTTTATAAGACAAGGTTAAAAATGTAATGATTTACGACTCTATTTATATTTAACAGATCCCAAGACATATATTAACTCCTGTGATAAATGTGGGCGTGGGACAAATATAGAATGGAATAGAATAGAAAATATTTATTAAACGTCACATATCAAATATAATATAATATATAATATAATATAAACTAGTCTATGTACAGTGACGAAAAAAAAGCTACCCACTCAGCATATGATACAGAATATTAAAATGCTTTGATGTGCCTCTTTCTAGTAGTGGCGAAGGTTGAATAACGATAATGTTAAAGTTTTATTCAATACAATCACAAGGATTAAGCAGTGCATTTAATTCGGTTGACTATGACATTCTTCTCTCCATCCTTTTCTCTCTTAATATATCACCCAAAGCAATCTCTTGGTTTTCATTCATATCTTTCAGGCCGTTCACAGTGTGTACGCTCTGAAGAGTCTTTCTCTGACTGCTGTGATATCACGGGGGGCGGGCCTCAAGGTTATGTTCTTCCAACTCCCCTTCTTCTCAGTTTTCATTAATGGCATCACTCAAGTCATTTCTTCTAATCATCATCTTTATGCTGATGACTTTCAAATTTATAACCATATAAAAGTTAGTGAGTTCTCTGTTGATATTAACCAAATAAACGCTGACCTGAATAGTATCTACTCATGGGCGAAGGCTTTTGACCTTCTGGTTAATCCATCGAAGTCTCAGGCGTAAATTTTTGGAAGCTCTTATATGCTGAGTTTCATACATAAATCTTCTCTGCCTCCTCTTGTGTACGCTAACTCTCCTATTTGTTTCACAGCTAACACTAAGAGCCTGGGTATCATTTTTGATTCTCGTTGTCTTGGGTAAACCACATCAATGAAATCAGTAAAAGAGTCCATTTTTCATTCCAGTCCCCCAAGCATGAGGTAAAAAGTTCCAGAAATTTTTACCTCATGAGACCAAAGTCATTCAAGCTCAAACTTTGTTACTTCCTCTTATAGATTATGCCGACTGCTGTTTCATTGACGCCACGGAGGAGTACCTTAATAAATTAGAACGTCTTCAGAACTTGTGCATCCGATTTATATTTGGACTGCGGAAGTTTGACCACGTTTCATGTTCAGAGCCCAGTTAAAATGGCCACCCATTCGTCGGCGCCAGGATCTGCATGTCGTATCTCGTCTTTTTAATATTCTTAACAACCCTCTCTCTCCTTCTTAACTCTATGAGCGTTTCGATTTACTTGTTCCCCGTGGTGAGTCCTACAGAACTGCAAAATCTCTTCTTCTTAAAATACCTTCCCAGTTCTCTAGTCGCTATGGTGGTTGGTTATTCACGGTCCACTCTGTGAAGTTGTGGAATTCTCTCCCTCACGTTATCCGCGCTAGTCCCTCGCTTGGCATATTCAAGCGAAAAGTCAAAGAGCACTATCTCTCCTTGTAGGTGTTTAGGTATATATATTTGTATATTATTTTATGTAGGTTTAATATTTTTAGGTAGGTATATATATAAATGTACATATACTTATATAATAATTATATATCATATAATATGTTCCGCAATAATGTTTAGGTAATTATATTTAGTTTATATATTATTTATCTGTACGTTTCTATTAGTTAGTTCATATTTGTATTAAATTTATGAATTTTATCTTTTTCTTATCCTCCTTTTGTACACTTCATACCCACCGATTCGATTTTAACTGACTTTATCAAAAAGGAGGAGGTTCTCAATTCGTCGGAATCTTTTTTTTTTATTTTTTTTTATGATTGTTTACCGATTACTCGAAAAGAAAACGGCTGAACCGATTTGGAAAATTCTTTTTTTGTTTGAAAGGGTATACTTCACAGGTGGTCTCATATAAATTTTATCAAAATCGGTCGAGCTGAAACATAAACCAAAATCTAAAAATTGTATACATCGATGATGTTTTAATGTACTTTCATACCTCGCTGTCTCATTGGAGCGTTGCGTTTATTTGGCCTACCCATATTATATATACAAAATACATCTACTTTCCACTAAAAATGTATTATATGCTCAAATTTCATTCAATGAAGTCGGTTTCTTTTTAGTTTTTAAAACGTAATTATTATATCCAATTCCCAAGGTTTGCAGGAAGAGAACTTTTTTTATGGTTACGCTGTGGACATGCCATTATTGTTAAAGTTTAGATTATGTATTTTTTTTGTGTACAATAAAGAATAAAGAAGGATCACATTGAAACGTCTTACATACTAGGTGGATTTTGGTGCCAATTCGTCTTAACCCAAGCACGAGAAGAACTGGTAAGAAACTCGTCCTGGTCCTAGCGCTTTTTTGCATGATCTAGATCCATCTTATAACTACCTACATACCTTAACTACGAAAAACGAATACAAGAGAGATAGGATAGGTTTCAGAGACATTTCGTCGCCAAACTTTAAATCTTAGAAATCCTCAAAGACCTTTTCAATAATATTATCAAATCTATAGTTATTTAATATTAAAAAAATATATAATAATAACAGAAATGTAGAGAGTTATTATACAAAAATATAAAACACATGTAAAACAGTTGCTATGAACTTTGTTTGTTATGTTGAATCAGTTACTATGTTGGGCTATCTAACGACCGTTTAAAACGATAATTATCATTGAAGATGATATGGCCAGAGGCCAGAGTCCGAAAGATCCCCAATGATAATACGCTGGAGCCAGCTTGATAGCCAGATAGGAGTCAGCTCTTTGGACACTAGATAATTGACTGACTGTCTGACTATCAACGCATTATAACTGTGGGTTGTATTTAAATTTCTGGTACATACTATTCTCGGCAAAAAGTGCCTATTGCTAAATAAAGATATATGTCAAGTTACTCATTGATCAACCTTTTTTTAATCCTATCCCATCCTACTTTTATAAATGCGATAGTTACCGTAAATTTTCGGATGTCACATACTCAATCACGTCTAAGCGGCTAAATGGATTTAGATGAGGTTTGCTGCGAGAAAATATTATAGCCTGGAATCAAATTAGGTTACTTTATATCCTGGAATACGCTCCCTAAAACAATAAGCATATCTATAGGCATGACAGAATTACCTAGGACTATATACATATATATTTGAGTAGCTGTTGCTCGCGAGTTCGTCCGCATTTTATTGAAAGGAATTGTAGCTTAAATCCAGAATGCTTTTTATCTCCTTGCCATAAGTTTCAAACCAATCATACCCACCATCCATTAAAAAGTTTACATCAACATTCACACCCCTTTTTACTCCTTTATGAGAGTTATTTTAAAGAATCCTAAAAAATGTGTCCATTTATATTGCATTTAAAGTATCCAAACCAAGTTTATAAGAAATAACACCACCCATTAAAAAGTTCTCATACAAACAATGAAATCCCATTTTACGCCTTTGTTATTTTGAAGAATCCTAAAATACGTCTCAATATATTTTGCATTTTATTTATTCATATCAAGATTTAAGCAAATCGCACCACGCGTTAATAAGTTTCATACATTCGTTTTCACCCCTTTTTACCCTCTTAGGGGTTGAATTTCAAAAATCCCGCCTTAGTGGGTGGTTTTGCTGTAAAAGGAAGCTACCTTCTAAATTTCAGCTTTCTAGCTTCAGCGGTTTCGGCTCGGCGATGATGAATCAGTCAGTCGGTTAGTCAGTCAGGTTAAGCTCTTTTATAGGTTTTATAGATTTCAAACTTTAATACTAGTTCGATGGAATTATCCAAGAAAATGACATGACAATGTTTCAATTAAATTTAATCTGACGTAAGAACATTTTGGATGATGTCTTGTCCGCAGAACACTATACTCACGAAAACGTACTCCTAGCGAAAGTCTTGGCGATACATTTTTTGTCCGTCATATTTTATTAATAACTAGCTGCTGCCGTGGCTTTGCACGCTTGGCACCTACATAAAAAGTAGCCTATGTTCTTCTCCAAGGTTCCATCTATCTATTGAGATAGATGGAACCTTGGAGAAGGACATAGGCTACTTTTTATTTTGCTATAGAGCAATATTCATCGAAATCGGTTTAACAGTTTTAAAAAATATAAAAAATATAATTAAAAATAATCCGTACAATTATTTTATATGAAATACACAATTTTTTACCAAATAACAAATGATGAACGACAAGATAAGACTTTGTGACATCTTATTATAAAAAATATAAACACTTGAAAATATACATTATTATGACACATGTCATTAATAAAGAAGAAGATAGTATTGTCACATTAGCATCCTAGTAGTCTGTGTTTGTTACTCAAAATTAACTTATATTTTTTAAAATGAAAAGCCATCGTAAAAAGCGATTTAAAATGCAAATCTCCGGTAATAACTTCCAAAATTTCCAATTCATAATGTAACGAAACCAAAGCGTGATCTACGTTATCCCACGAGAGTTCTAAAAAGATTACAATGATGATTCGCGTAAGTAGCGATCGGCGCATTAGATTGTCAGAAAATTAGAGTATGGAACGGGGACCAGGCATTGCAGAAAAGAGGTATAGCTAGTCTAACCACAGATAACATAATACTATACTAGTAACTGAAACTGATGGAAAAAACGAGCAGTCACGAGACGCTCGCTGATGTGAAATATCCCGAGCTGAGGCGGATTGAGCCACGAGCGACCATACCAAAAGACGGCCACACTGCTGTACCGTTTCGATCATTCCCACTAGTCAAATTTTTTGTACTATTGTACGCTATTACTTACTGATTTGTCCCATTACTAACATAAGTGTTTGTAAAGCAACATGTACTTGGTATGAGAACATCTATAAGGTAACAATCGAAGAATCGAGATAATTATTTTGAAAATAACCGCTCGTTACTACAAAAAATAGCGGTGTGTTACCAACTACCTACTTACTTTTAGGTAGTTAGTTAAGTAAATAAATAAATTATGCCGGATTTACACAGCATAATCTAACCCTAATTTAAGCACAGCTTGTGTTATAAGTACCACTTGACTGATATACTACTTATATACTTTTTTTGCATATACATATTTATTATTCACAGTATTTCCCAGATCCGAGACAACTACTTGCAGATCATACAAACATTTGTTCAGTTCGATTCGTTCGTTAGAAAGGTACATTGCTGTACACCTGTTCGCCTTTTCTATATTAAACTTTAACTACGTAGGGGAATAGTTATTGAAGTAACACTTTAGATTGAATGGTTGGGTCAACATTGTAATTATAATCAGTATTATTTACTTACTAGTAAATAAATAAATGTTGATGTACGTTTCATACAGCACCATCTTGGCCCCAACCTAGGATAGTTGTACGATGGGAAACAAACGAATGAATATCTAAATACCTGTATATAAAAGGTGTAACAATACGAGTGGACTATTTAAATTGTTTGTAATTTTTTCGTGTATGTGGCAACTCTGAAATTAGACAGCTGTTACTTATGATTGTTCTGATAATAGAAGTTGTGCGGATTTTCTAAGCCCCAAAATCGACAGTTTTGTTTATTCACAAAGCCGATTAGAGTTTGGGGCTTAGAAAATCCACATGCAATCCATGAGAAACAAATGCATCCACAACGAGCAGCTGTCTGGTGAGGATTTGGGTCGGCGGTTTTAGGCGGACGATAGACCCCCACCTACAAGATGTACAAGAAGACCCGTACAAGATGCAGTTTACTCAGAAGCTCAAACCACCAGACTATGCAAAGCCTCGGCAAAATGTTTAATGGGCAAAAGCGCAAAGTAAAGAGAACGCAGATTTTTCGAAACAAGACATATTCACCGATGAAGCGCATTTCCATCGAAAATTTGGTTTATTCACAAAGCTATTTAGATTTTAGAATTCATATGTCAACTGGGCACCATGGCATCATGCAATTCAACGCCGTGCGATTTCTATCTTTGGGGTTTTGTGAAATCTCGATTTTAAGCAAATAAACCAGAAACAATTCCTGAGCTCAAGGCCAAAATCCAACGCGTTATCAGTGAGATTCAGCCACATTTTTGTCATAAAGTCATCGAAAACTTCATGAAAAGAGTAATGGCCTGTCATCAGTGCCCTTGGGGGGCATTTGCCTGATATTTTATTCCATACATAATCGGAATATATTTTCTTCATAATGTTATATAAATATCACAATTTGCTCCAAAATTACGTGTTTTTATTTTAAAACGATATAGTGCACTCTTATTGAGACACCCTTTATAATTTCATACTAAGAATACATTGTATTATCCAGACACAGAACAAACATCTATGTTCATCACACAAATGTTCATTATAACAGACACTATCCCCAAAATAAAATTTTAATTTTTATGTTTATTCTGTGTTCAGCCCGAATAGGGTTTGGTAGAATCCAACATAAATGATAATTTAACACTAGTTTCTATCCGCGACTTTGCACGCGTTATACCTGCATAAAAAGCTTACTCTAACCAATATTAAAGCATATTCCAATCAGTGGTTATATAATACAAAGTTTCATCCAAACACAGATGTTGCAACGTGGTTCGGACACAAACAACCATAAGTTACGCCTATAAAAAGTAGCATGACAGGTGTCATTCATATTGCTAAAGTTTAACGTGAGCTAGTCTCAAACTGACAAAAACAAGCCTTATGGATTTATTCATTAATCCGGTAAATTCATTGCCAGATTCGCTATCTTAGTTAACAACAGTATCTTAAAATACGTTGACGTATCATCACGGTATCGGCACAACTATAAAACACGTCAACAGGCTGCAAACGATAATCAACTGTCGATAATCGATCATTGAAAGCAGTGTTGCCAACTGTGTTTTACTTAAGCATCATGTTTTCATACCCAATCTATGTACGTAATAAATGGGAAACTTTGTGAGTTTGTGTTACACGTTGTTTCTTCACGCCATAACCATTGAACGGTTAAAGATAAAATTGGGCAAGTAGCGTAGAGTTTGGAATAACGAAGTTACTTTTTGCTCCTTCATCCCTCTCCCATAGGATACACAGGTGTAAACAAATAAAGATTCTACGAGTGAGGTGGGGGGTGGATGTTCGTTTACTATTAAATTTTAATTACCAACTCGTTACTCGATTCTGTTGTTTTGACTTTATTAATGACAAGCAACATTTTTAAATGACTGTTCTGAAATTAGGGTTAAACTTTAGTAGTGCGTGGCACGTTGGGGGTGGGGGGGGAGGGGAACCTTTTACGTATGGTGCGATTTGGCGCGGTTACAGTGACACATGACAGGTATTTTATGTTTCGTTCGCATCAATTTAGCACAACATGATTTATCACAGACAACAAATACGACAAAGATCAGATAAACCGTGACCTTGTATTATTTTCTGGCGCTGCGGCGGCCGCTGCCGCGGCACGCTTCACTCGCCTTGCGCGTTTTTTTCTATACTTCAACATAACCTACCTAGTGATAGGTGATAAGTAACCAAGTGAAGTAAAGATAAGCCAAAGTCGTCGAAAGAAGCCATAACAAAATCACTGACAAGATTTTTACGTTTCGTTCACATCAATTTTGCACACAACATGTTAAACCATAGACAAGAAATACGACAAAGTTGATTATTACCTGTCAATCTTTACGTAGTTTTATCTGATTTATTTGATTTGAGGTTAAAAATGTTTTATTATTTTCTCGGAATAACCTAATGTTATTAGTGGAACATTAGGTTACTAGTAATCAGAAAGCAAAACCCTACCAGATGTGAGTCTTTTCACCCTCCAATTCGTGCGACGCACTACTAAAGTCAAGCCCACCTCTTCTTCTTCTTCTTCGTTAATGGCATGTTTCATAATTATGATGACGATTATGCCAATATCAAGTGTCTAGATTGTTTATAGTAAGACGTCACAAAGTCGTATGTTGTTTGGTACTTTATAAAATATTTAAAAGAGTTATTTTTACTCGAATCACAAAGAAACACAAAACTTTCATTTAAATTATTCACACCCGAATCAATAACTCTAGCTTTATTTGAATAAAACTCGGGAATAATGAACAATGTTTATTCCGCAGCACGGCCAAATATAATCAATTAACACCTCTTTAGGTGACGGTTAAAATGTGATAAACCACGTCAATTTACATTTTAGTACATTTAAGATCTGTCAATTAAAAAAAATAATTTATACTTTGGTGCAAATGAAATAAGATCGAGTATTTTACGAAATCTTCCTGTGAAACTACAAAGTGCCAATGCCTGTTTTCTAAGACTGCTTGACTTTATGGTGCTATATAACGGTCGCTTTTTATTAGAAAAGCGATGTTGTATAGCTACTGCATGTATCAATAGTAGTTGACACCAAAATCATCAATCATGAGGATCAACAAAACGCCAATCACATCATATCTCTGCTTACTTTATGTTGATCCAGTATTCAAGTGCTTGATAAGCTATCTTGAAGTGTTTGTGTAAATATACCTTTGGTGTGTCACTGGTTCTTTCTCCAGCATTTTTGTCGTATTAAGTCAATGATCTTTATTTGGTAAACATTAGCAGTAGGAACTTATACAAAGTGTATTAAACTATTAATCGTGAATTTTATCAAGATGTCTACCAAGCCTAGGTATTATAGTAGTAAGCATTTGTTTATTCTTCTGACACATACACTATACATAGGGCACACTAAAAGTTTTGCACTTCTAGCTAATCGGAACTATTTGAATTTCGAATGTTATATTTTTTTAAATGTTGCAACCTTCGTAGTAATAAAAAAAAAACAATTGGCGGGAAATAATTTGTCAATTGTTATCACACATCAAAGTTCTACGTACGCAACGAAAATGGAATTAAGTCAAAAGGATTTTAGAGCGATGATTTTTTATGATTTTAAAAGTTCTCTCTCTCCGCAAGACTGTGCCGCTCGTCTTCAAAATGCTTTTGGGAGAGAAGCACCTTGTTTGAGCACCGTGAGGCGATGGTTTGCTGAATTTGAGAGAGGTCGAGTTTCTTTATATGACGAATTTCGTGGAGGGCGGCCTTCAACTGCCGTCATATAATATCAATAATGCGGCTACTGTTAAGCGGCTAATTGAAGAAAACCCGCGGATTACCTATGAGACAATTTGTGGACTATTGGGGATTGTTATGAGCAAAATTCAGAAAATTTTACACGAAGAATTGAAAGTTCGGAAACTTTGTTGTCGTTGGATCCCTCATTATCCTACAGCGGAGCAGAAGCGGGCTCGCGTGGAATGGTGCTCACAGATGTTACTGAAGTACGACCACGGACATTCTAATGCTGTTTATGACATTGTCACAGGAGACGAAACGTGGATATATTGTTTTGAACCCGAAAAAAAACAGCAATCTTGTGAATGGGTGTTTGAAAATGAGAACAAGCCAACAAAAGTGAGCCAGGCGAGAAACGTTAGTAAATTATCGCGTTTTTTTTCGCAGCTACGGGTCCCATCTGTACAATTCCACTTGAAGATCAAAAAAGTGTTAATGCCGAGTGGTATTCTACCATTTGTTTACCCAGGGTGTAAGAAAAAGTTCGCGAAAGACGACCCAAAAGCCGCATTCTCTTACATCATGACAACGCTTCTTCACACACGGCCAACAAAACAAAGTCATTTTTAGCTTCCGAAAAAATACAACTCGTCACCCATCCTGCGCATAGCTCCGACCTAGCACCCTGTGATTTCTATATTTTCCCCAAAATCAAAGATTTGATGAGAGGTTTCACTTTTACCAACTCCAAAGAGGCAGTGATAGCGTTCAATCAGCACGTAGAAAACATGCCTTCAGATCTGTGGTCCTCCTGTTTTAAAAAATGGTTCGATCGCATATAAAAATTTTTTAAATGTAAAGTAGAGTATTTAAAAGCAATAAACATAATATTTTGGTTTTACACATGTTGTTTTTTTAAGTTACGCAAAACTTATGGTGTGACCTACGTATTTATTTGAAACTAGTGTCTTTAAGGATGAAAAAAAAACATTAAAAAACGTATCTCGGGACGCCCGAAAGAAGAGATAATTTAAACTAATCTAACTAGCGCTATGGGTTAGAGTGAGAGAGAAGGAGCCTGCCTACCGCTGCCGTATGCGTGAGAGTAGCCAGACAGACTGGCGCCGTAACGCGTTACGTAACGAAGCGGTTTACCCTCCCATAAGAAGTTATCGCTTTAAAAAAATAAAGAAAGATGAAATAAACAAATGAAAATAGCACAAAAACATTAATAAATTGGTAGATATTAGGATGGTAAGGTTATAAATTAGCGCATGTAGGTGCACCTTACGAGCAATGATGATCTACAAAATTCACCTTGATGAAAAATCTCTAGATAAATCGAAACAGTGTCGCCTCCATCGACAAAATAATACATCAGTAAAACTCGTGATTATTGAAATAAAATGAAATTAATTTATTTGCTCGAAGTATGGTAAATATAAGGTTCTTACATATTAATTGTCTCACACACTTCGTCGTTAACCGACATGCAAACATAAACATGGCAACCATGAGATAAATGAGATTATTAATTACAATGAAGTATAAAAATAAAATAAAAATAAAAATGTCAACATCAATATTATATAAGTAAGCAGATTTATCCAGAGTATCAATTATTATTAAAACATTTCATCAACATCGTAAAAACATTTCTCGCTGAGCCATGTATACAGTTTTTTTTAAACTATGTGCTGCATTCTTATTGGATAATTAAAACGAATGTATTTGCCTTAGTGGGTACTTCCTAATCTTTGCCCAATATTTATGATAGCATAATGATCTCAACGCTGTTTTTCTTATTTGTTTGCTCCATAATCGACGACCTCTGTGCCGCAATATGCCCAGCTGAGACGCAGAAGGTTGCGCGTTCGATTCCCGCCGCGGGACAAATGCTTATATGATCTGCAAGTATTTGTCACAGGTCTGAGTGTATGTATGTATCAGTCATGGCTGGTTTACACTGACTTCGTAGTTCTTAGTACTTGTCAAAACACTAAGCCCCAATATGACAATAGAGAAGTAACCGTTTACACGTTGGAGCTAGTAGAAGGTATTAGTGACCAGAAATTCGAAATGGAACGTCGCCGCCTGGTTTTACGCAGTGTGTTTAAACATTATTCAAACATAATTATATCAAACACGATCGATAAGCTTGAACGAGCATTAAAAAAAAAACGTTTGTGGACAAGACAGTAGTTACTGCGCAGAGATGAATGGGGCCATTCTGCTCTTCTAATAAAAGAGCTAGCAACAGAAGATCCAGGAGAATATAGAGTATACAATGGACAAACTATTATAAGACCTAATTGTATCACATTATGTTCAAGCAAATAAAGAATATTTTATTTCATTTCAACTTAAAACAAACTGAAAACACTTCAAAAAACAAGTGTTAAACACATTAAGTAATAATAATAATCGACGAAAAAAGATACGATTTCTTAAAACGTACGTTTTTATTTTGCTTAAATCAAAATCAGCTAAACATTTTCATATTAGCAAAACATTTTTAAATTGCAATTTCAATATTAAAATTGTCATTTTGTTTTTCTACAGTTTTATTCAATACCAATTTACATGCCGATTAAAATACGTCCATCACACGTCATTTAAAGAAGTGTAATTTAAAAACATTAATCTAATATAACAATTGATGCAAACAAAATAAAGTCTTTTGTATTTTGCGGAAATTTTATTAGCCCGGTAATTTAGCCCGGGAACCGGAACCAAACAAAACATTTTAACAGCCTATGTCAGCAGTTTAAGTGTTTGCTTGGAGAAATATGTACGCCTGAATAAAATGCCGCAGCAAACTCAGCTGGAAAAAGAGCATAAAGTTGCTAAAATATATTCTTAGAGCTAAAAAAATATGTTTATAGTGCAGCAATTGTCTGAATAGTATGTCCCACAAAAGGTAAAAATCTTTTTCAATTACCAGTAATGAAGGTTTTATCGATATTGTTAAAATATTCAAATCCAATTTAAGGTAGCAATGATCATTTATTAACAGAAATGTACAGAATACACAACAAAAAAACAAATATATAACTCGATTGTAACAGTTGAACTGTCAAAGAACCGTTTCAAACGGTCTATAAATTGCTCTTCATATCCAGATCACTGTCACCTGGCGAGTTTCCATTCTCCTTCTCATAAAAGTATCTATCTAATCCCAGTTAATGATATAACTTTACATAACTATTATACATAATGCTTAATTGAAAATAAATTAATTTGTGGTAAAATAGCTAGTGCTGTTTCAGTTTTCTCTGTGCTATTGTTTCTTCATCATCCAAGCACTCGCCGTATCTCACCTCCATGCATTTGCTGCCCTGTAATAAAAATCATCGGTTAGAGTCATTATTCATAATATTAACTCATATTCTGCCGTCCAGCTCATATATTATAGCTCTGCTTCCCAGAACAGACATTTGTGTGATGAATATAGGTGTTTTTGTCTTATCCCAGAAAAAGATATATAAGAAAAAGATATCATAAAGATCCGTACTCACGTTGAGTACGGATTTAAATATATATCAGTATTCTATCAGTCATCTAGTCACCATAATACAAGCTATTCACCAATATTTATTTATTTATTATCTTACACTGGTACACTGGATTATCTTTGGTGAGCAGCGTCACTCTTTTCATATTATCCTCCCTCCGATTAAGGGCTTACAAGTGGATCTAACGTTCGCGACACAGTTTATCTAACTTCTGCGTAACTGAATAAATATATTTTTATTTGATTTGATTTGAACTTGGAATAAAAGGTACCCTGTCTCAGTCCAGGTATAGAATGTCTAAGTATATACAAAATCATCGCAATCAGTTCATTTGTCAGCTCAAACATCCATCTTGTCAGTCAGTCACAAAAAATGGTCTTTTCATTCTCAACTCAGCCCATAGCCCGTTCAGCCTGCGGGCTGTGTAGATCCGCTTTAGTTACTTTATTGGTAAACTCAGCCCATGGTCAATTCGTTCAGCTCGAATCCAGTCAGTTCAGATCTGTATGGTAGGCTCAAATGAAAGCCAATAAAATTATTATTAAGAATGCAAAGATACCAAGTCATTACTTCTGACATAACCTTTGCAATACGCAAGTGGTGTAACGGAACTTGCCTCAAGCTCTGTCACTTTCACTCTTGTGTAACGATGACGCAAGAAAAGTACTTTTGATAATTATTGTTATAATAATAATAATATTACGTATGCGTGTGCTGATCGTGTGGAACCGAACAATCCATGAGACAACCAAAATCAAAAGTTTTAGTAAGATCATGGTTAATACTATGATCTTATAGTACTACGAGTGCTGGTATTTTAGAGCTGTGTGTTTTGTTGAGTGTTTGGATTACATTTAGTACTTGGTGTTACCCCCTCTAGCTGTTAAAACTGCCTGCAATCTTCTCGGCATGCTTTTGATTAAGTTATCAATGAAATATTGTGGTATTCGATTTCACTTTTCTTCCAGTACTCTTTCAGATCTCCTTTTGTTGGTGTTGGATCACGCTGTTTTACTTGTTTGCCGAGCTTATCCCAAATATGTTCAATGAGATTTAAGTCTGGCGAGCGTGCTTTGACCTCTCGAAAATACCCCGAAACTATTGCTGCAGCATTAGGGCCGCGCATTGTCCTGCATTAATTGAACATTATCTCGGATGTACGGGGCACAAGGCATGACAATCGGTTCTAATCGATGTCATTTACGTACCGAGCCGCAGTCAGGTATCCATTTTCTCAATAACTCCGGTGTAACTCCGTATACGCCCCTATGCAATTGTCGCCCCATACCATCACTGACCCTCTACCAAATGACTCTCTTCCGACAATGTTACACTGAGCGTATCTTTCTCCGGGTCGTCTCCAAACTTTGACGCTTCTATAATCTGGCTTAAGACAAAACCTAGACTCGTCAGTGAACAATATTTTCCTCCAGTAATCATCATTCCAATTTTGGTATGAGCGAACAAAGTTAGCCCGAGCTACTCGATAATCTGTGGTAAGTAAGGGTCCTCTAGCTGGCAAGTACGGCTTTATTCCAGCTTCTTTAAGTCTTCTTCTTACGGTTTTAGTGCTAATTATCACCTGTCGAACGTCCTGGAGCGTAGATCTGACTTCAGAAAAAGTCAAAGTGCGATTTCTCAAAACACTGCTTGCCATAAATCGATCGTCTCCCACTGATGTGACTCTCTTGCGACCTTGCCCTGCACGTTTCGTGTACTCTCCAGTCAGCTGGTAACGTTTAACAATTCGAAAGATGACGGATTTAGAAACTCGCAATGTTTGAGCCACTTCTTTATAACTGCGACCATTTTCAATTAAAGTAACAGCTTTGGAAACCTGAGCTACGCTAAGATCCGGCATTGTGCCTTGATGTGTAAGTCCTTACACATCAATGAATACCTGAAAGTACACTAATATATGTACTAATATGATACACTATTGCGATAAGATTTTGTAAAAAAAAACTCGAAAAAGACATATTTTATGAAATTAATACACATATGTCAGCAACATTATTTTGTAATAAGATTTTGTACATATTTTATTATTTTTCTTTGATTGATGAAGCCTTCCTCTAAATAAGTCCATGAGTGTAGTTTATTCTTCATCAGATACCTATCTAATCTCAAAATGTTCATATCAAGAAGAAGAGAAGTCTCTTCTTCTTTTTGCTTTAATGGCATCTGTTTTGATGTCAATTGAATTTTGCCAATGTCAATTGAATTTGTTTTGTTATTAAGTCGCAGTCGATCGTCATTTGTCTATTCTAAATGGCAATGCGGAATGACCGTTTAGCATTTTCTTGGATTTCTCGTCGTACAAATCCCAAAACAATATGATACACTTATAATTAATTTGTCTACACTTCTGTTAAGAATTTGTTGATTAAAATTCAGCTATTACCAAATAAAATATGAAATAACACGGGAACTAATTTATAAGAGCTATGTTACTTCATAAAATGTCAAACGAGAATCAGTCAAAAATGCAAAAATTAAAATAACATGGATGTTGAAAGAATAGTTTCATTCTTTTTTTTGCGTTGCTTGTCTTTTTTTGCGGTTTGTTTTAAAATACGGGCCTGGCCCGTATTTAAAACAAACCGCCAAGATCGAGAACTTGATATACATTTTGTCACAGTTCTGGGTACCTGTCATAAACCGATGCATCGTTCTCGATATGAGTTCGAGTTATCTTATAAAATACGTTCCTCAGATTAACGATTTCATTAAGGCGTAGTTCGAATACGCAATTACCTATTCTATTCAATATGAGTAAAGTCGAGAATCAATTTTGTATGATATATATATACCATTGACGTGGAAAGTCAGCACAGCACCATCTTGCCCTTAAATTGACATAGCTTGTACTATTGGAAATCTACTGACTGATATAATACTTATAAATATATATGCTCGTAAATGTATACTATGATACTCAAGCACCCACACAGAACATGCATCTATGCTCAGCTCTTAGCACAGATGTTTGTTTTATGGGGGAATCAAACCCTACAGTGTAGAAGACAACCAACCGATTTTTTTAAACATTTTTTATCAAAGATAGACCTACATTTGACCACGATCTTGTCTGATGTTAAGCGACGATGTGGCCTACGATGGGGCACGCAGATCTAAAAAGCACCTATTTACTCATGACTTGACTTGACCCAGACTGTAGTTTTCAGGAAAGACAGAAGGCAAAGCATTCCAATCCTTCCTTGGCAGTACGCATTATTAGCGTGGAAGCAAAGGGCTTATTCGTAAGGGTGGTAGACTGACAAGATATGGATGGTATTGAGCGGTACGTCTGCTTGTCCTGTTGTAAAAATGAACCGAGCTGTGACTTGGCTTAGTATATCCTTACCTTTGCAATATACGCCTTCATATAGAAGTTACCGAAGAGAACGATGAAAGAAACCATGTAGATGATGAGTACATAATGCATCCACAAAGGAAATTCACAGCCGGTCCTGATGCCGTTAACTCCTAGAACTAGGGCGCAGGTAAACTGGATCTGAAAAAAAGATTCACGTTACAAAATAATTGTAATCATGATACACTTACATCATAACAAAAATCTCCGCTAGTGCGTGCGTCTGATTCCATGTTTTAAAGAAAAGCACAAATGTATTCGCCGCAGAATAATCCGTAGTATGCGTTAGGTTATACGATCTCAAAGTAATTGCAACCTAAAGAACAAGATACGACGATAACTCATATCAATATATTATCATATAATATATTTAAGTGAATTCATGTTGTTGTGTTGTGTTTTGGCTACACAATAACTGTCGATCATGACAATAATTTCCTTTGTGTTAGTAGTACCATTGGTTTGTACCATTGATGGTACAAGTGACACAACTTTGTATCCTTAGTACCTACCATTAAAATAGATACTAGTTTATACCGTGTATTTACTTTTTTTACCATAAAAATTAACGACGCAATTTCTTTAAAAACAAACCTAACCTGGCATCTGGACATATTCTCAGCTGGACAAGTTAGCAACTGGACAGAGTAATGTATCTAGACTGACGAACTATATTCTTCTGGCGCTTGCACGTTGTTTTCTATACTCTAACATAACCTAACCAACTGGTTTTGAATAAACTTGTATCTATTTTAATAGTACTAAGGACACATGGTAGTATCACTAGTACCATTGATGGTACAAATAAATGGTACTATAGACACAGTGTCCAATAATTAATGACAATAATATACTCGACAGTATTTTACCAGTAAGCAAGTATTGTTTTTTCTATGACTAGTTTATACATAAGACAAAGCTAAGTTTTGTCTATAGCTAAAGAACAGAATTTCACCCATTAATCTTTTCGTACAAAACTCCGATTTTCATTTTGAATTTTATAAAAGAATTTTAACGAGAATGCAAGCTAAATCTATCCCTAATAATATAATAATATTATTTGAACTGGATTTTAACTGGAAAAGGGTTGTTCTGCAGAAGGAACTTTATTTTCTTTATTGCTTGTTAACATAACCGGGGCAAGAAAAATAAAGCACAAAGTTACAATACATAAGTAGTTACGAAATCAGTTAGGCAAAACAATGAAATTAAGGCAAAGCCCACTTGCACGTAAAACATATTTTATTGACACAAAACACGCGAATCACACGCATTTGCGTCCTATTTGCGTGCTAAAGTATAGCAAACAACTTTTAACTTTAATATTATGGTACTAAAGACTAACATATACTTGTAATGTGTTATGATTTGATTGTTAATAACAAAGGCCAAGCTACCCTTCGAAACCTAGATGCAAATAGTTGAATAGGTACTCCGGGTTCCTTCAAGTTCCTTGTTCTATTGTGTCTGAATATTATTCAGAAGTTAAATTTTGAATGCTTTTGTTTCAATCTATATTTTACCCAAACGGGGCACCTGCCAGACTTATGAGTATGTCATTTTCAAACACAGCTATACTAGGTTACCTATATCTTATCTTTTATGTATAATATATATTCAAATGTGTTAGTATTATTGATAATTGATTCAGGCGGAACTCTGCAGAAATTCATTACATAATAGGTATTGAATTGGTAGACAAACATTTGATACTATCCTGCCAATATTTTCTATTGAGTTAGACCCAAAAGGAACTCGACACGTGTTTCTCCTCTCTCAATTCCTGAAGATGCCTCGATTATGATACTAAATATTTGTCAACGTATTCAATACTGTTTCTAAATTCCTCTACAACTAATAATATATTAATGCGAAAGATTGTAGTAGGTATGGCCGTAACTCGCTAAATAGCCTTTTAATTACATAAGAAAACACACAATACAGTGCAAGGTGTCAAACCTTATAAGTCCAGAATTATGCGGGCTAAAAAACCGCGGGTGGAATCACACTAATATCCCGTCACATCACATCACATCACACTTCATACTAATATTATAAAGGCGAAAGTTTGTGAGTGTGTGAGTGTGTATGTTTGTTACTTCTTCACGTCTAAACGGCTGCAGCGATTTTAATAAAATTTGGTATGGAGTTAGCTGACACCCTGGATTAACACATAAGCTACGTTTTACTGCGGGAAAATATATATTTTTTTTGTTTGTTACCGCGGGTAACACCGCGGGGCACAGCTAGTCTTCTATAAATTATAAAGTCTTGTGTGGTATTAAAGCTATATTTCGAGTGTAGGGTTGTTTTATGTATAAACTAGCAACCCGCCCCGGCGTCGCACGAATGAATTATACACCTAAACCTTTCTCATGAATCACTGCGTCCACGGGTGAAAAGTGTATAAAAATCCATTCGTTAGTTGTTGAGTTCATCGCGTGTAGACATACACACAGACGCGGCGGAGGAGCTTTGTTTTATAATAAGTAACTGATATTTTACTGATTTAGTGTTACTTCTAATTATACTTACCAATTGCAAGATGGTGAGGTATTTCTTCCACCAGAGGTACTTGCTGACCGAAGGCCCGAAGACGGAGAGTCCATAGTATGTGTACATCAGTACGTGGATTGCACTGTTCACCATCGCAGGCAGGAACGCTGAAACAGCACCCTTTATATTAAAAAGTATCCTCAAAAGGAACTCAAAGATTTGCAGCGATATTTCTATCCTCGGTGACCTCAAAAGGTTGCGGGGTCGATCCCCGCCGCCGAACAGATGCTTGTATGATCTACAAATAAATGTCTCGGGCTTGGATGTTTTGTTTTGTATGTTTTTATCTTTTTACCTAAGTTCCCATAACACATGCTCTGCTCACTTTAAATCACATTATATAGATATGATTTATTTCCATTGGAAATGCTTAATAATAAATATATTATTTTGTGGACAATGCACACAACACCATCTAGCCCCAAATCAAGCATAGCTTGTTATGGTGACCAGATGACAGATGATAAAATATGTGGGTATATATTGTTCAAAACATACTTATGATAAGTTATAACAAACACCTATGTCCATTACACAAATGTTTATCCTGGGAAAAAATCGTTACTCTCAACCTACAGCGCAGAAGACAGAGCTACTACCAACAGAGCTGACAGGCCAGTCATGCCGTAAGATTAATCTGCTCATCACAGCCAATATACCGTAACTATGTGTGTGTTGCATAGTTATATAATCTAAGAACTTTCAAAACATTTGTAAGTTGTATTGTACATTTGATGGACACCGGTTCAGTGCAAACCGTGAACGCTCGCAGCAACTTACGGACCGCGGATCAAACTCACCCTGATGAAGGTTCTCTAGATGAATCGAAACAGTGTAGGTAAATCCATCGACAAAATAATACGTGAGTAAAACCCGTGTTTATCAAAATGTATAATCTAAGTAGGTGTAGTAATAATTAAGTTAATTTATGTGATAACTATCTGTTGCCCTCGGCATTACTACCCCACAAAGCAGAAACCTTTAGGGGTCCGTCTGCTAAACATCCGGCATTTCGTAAGTTGTATGTTCATTGTTAGGCAATCAAGACAATTACGTTTTAATTTATTAACAGAAATGTACAGAATAATTTACAATATCATTATAATACATGTAGGTACATGTATATAAGGACCGCTTAAAACAACCTCATCTGATCCAGATCACTGCCAGAAGGGAGCGTTCTCAAGACACTGGCGGCAATGCCACGTTGAATGGCATTGATAATACGTTAAGCCAGATTGGAGCCAGCTCTTGAGTCACGTATTAATTTAATATAATTGTTTTATTATTTTGGTTGTGTTGGTAGTAGATAGTACCACACGCTTAACACAACGTTAAACAATATTGAAATTTCGCCACAATCATTTCCCAACTCAAGCATGGTAAACTAAGATACTCACTACTCTCTAATTAATAGTGTGTGCGTCGAAAGTCAAAACATCTTTGAATTATGTCGAAATTTCTTACGTCTATTACACAAAAGATGTTCCTGCTATCTAGACGTTGATAGTGGAATGTAAATTGGCTATAAATTTGCTGTAAATGTAAATTCTCGATTTCTACGTAGGTATCTATTGAACAACAGAATTATTGTATCAAAGCAATATGAACTACAAGGCTCTTTTAAACCATACCACGCTAAATTACCTATTATGTCGTTTTAGTAATTATCTGACGAGTATTGATCGCAAAAAAATGTTTGTCTTTTATATTTTGAACTCGCTTCTCCCCCGGCTTTGCACGCGTTGTACAGTTGTACATTATAAATGTTATAAAAAGTAGAATTTATATTTTCCAGGTTACAGACGATATAACTTTTTTCTAAATCCGTTCAGCCGTTGCAGTTTGATTCAGCCACAAACAAACATACAAAACATCCAAATATGAATGTAAAAATTCGCGTTTATATCATTTAGGATTGTAAACCCTTGTGAGGGTTACAAGGGTTACAAATACATAAATATTAAACATAAAAACACCCAGATCCGAGACAAGTATTTGCAGAGAATAAAAACATTTGACCCGCGTCGGGAATCGAACCCGCAATCTTCTGCGTCTCAGGTAGGCCTTGGCTCACTGCGCCACAGTCGTCAATAAATTGGCCGAGCACGTGTGACCACACACAGAAGGCGTCCGAAGTCGATATGGATAAGAATCAGGTCCTAGTACAATTCAATTCAATGAGGTGCATTAATACACGAAGAGTAGAGGAAGCAGCTTCGTACACTCAATTACCACATGTGCCAGCAATATCTTTTGTAATTGCTTGTTATGCCTAGCCATGCTCATCAACATGAGCTACTGTCCTAGTGTAGTGTAAGATTTGTCCGTCACGAATTTTCGTCACGACCCTTTCTTTAGACGGTTATCCATAGGGTGACCCGAATGAATTATTTTCAAAACACGAAAAAAAAAAATTATTACGGAATTACATACCATTCTATTTAATTGCTCTCAGCCGCTAGTGATTCATTAATTTGTATTTGTTAATCAATAATACAATACGTTTATCAATAATAATATACTACGATAGGAACATGGTTCCAACCGAGTGTTCCACAACACTCATGCATTTCTTTGTTTTAAATTCTGGAATTTAAAAAATCAGGTTAGAATAGATACTCAAGAAATGGTCTGTTACTTACTTGACCCGCTCGGCACCCACTTGATGCCAATCCACCAGAAACTGAACATCGTAGAGTGATGGTACACGTGAAGGAACGTCAGTTGTTCTTCTTTCTTACGCAGAATAAAGAAGAACGTGTCACAGAACTCTAGAAGTTTCGAAAAGTAGTACCACCATACTGCGTCTGCTATCTGTAACAAATCAATGTTTGAAATCCTCTGTAAGTGCATTTTAAAAATAGATTTGCCTAAAATGAAGTTAAACTCAAACTCAACACATTAGGATGTATAACACTTGCTACTAATGACTTGGCTGTTAGCTCAGTGGTAGCTCTGCCTTCTGCGGTATAGGTTGAGGGTTTGATTTCCTCTCAGGACAAATATTTATGGTGAGTGTTATGGTGCTTGGTCTGTGTCTGAGTGTAATTGGTATCGTATGTATGTATTTAAAATGTGTAAGTATTCTATCAGCCATCTGGTCACAATACTACAAGCTATGCTTAGTTTGGAGTCAGATGGCGTTTTGTGCATTGTCCACATGCTTATTATTTATAAATTGGTTAATAAACCGCCCATAAAAGCTTCCGTCATGGGAACAACTCTTGGAACCGGGGCCGTGCTATAGACTATAGAAGTTTAATGGAGTTCCAAATTCATAACGCAAAGTCATTAAGCCAAAGGATTGAAATAAAGTTTTTTAAACTTACGCGATCAGAACACATTATTATAAATACTAAATAAAAAATAAAAAAAAATACCCGTAAGTATTTATAATAAAGGATTGAAAGTATTACACTGAACTGAGTTTATTGTTAGGTTCAAATCTCAGCAGTGCATCAAATAACATCTACCTCTCAGAAAGTATTTGGGCTCAATTCGTGCGTGACTGAGAAAAACACAATGAAGAACGTTCTTGTGTTTACAGTTGATCCACTCTCGGGAAACACTGATCAAAATACAATGAAAATGAATAATTAAAGTAAGTGCTTAGTAAGTACAAAGTTACTTACTTACTTTCATTATTCATGTATTTTAAGGCAAAATAAAAGCAAATAAGTACATATTACATGATAAGTGTGAGGATCCTATATTTTTGATTTCATATTCTGAATAATAAGGAGAAGGCAACTTCGAGCACAAGGCACCGCAACTGCCTTTAGTGAAATTTCAACCAAACTGATTCGGACGTATCTCAGAACAAAAACCTAACTCGGATCGATATCTAACCAAAAGACGTTCTGACAGCTATGAATTAAATCCTGTGAAAACTTCGGGATCAAAGGTTGAGTTTAGATCTGAATTCCTTATGCTCTTTGTATACTCACTTGAAGTTCGTCAGGGTCGTATTTCTGCCGACACGGCTCGCAAATATAACTATATCGTAATCTAAACGACGCAGTTAATAATCTGGAATAATATAATAAATAAGATACATTTAAAAAATACATACAATAACAATTATCAATTTCAACAATACAGAACATATTGAAGATAATTATATAAAAAATATTACGAGTGACGAGTTCAGTAGTGAAACCGAGCATCGAGCAAGCGCTCGGCTGAGAAACAAGGGGATGAGGGACATTATAGTGTACACCTATAAGACTAAACTAGAACCAGAGAAAGCTACTAGTCTTAAACTTTACTAATAATGATAATGACTTTAATGATAATAATATTTATGAGGAAGTCACTTTCAAAATGGTTCTTAAAATCAAAATATTATCATTTACGAGGTAAGAATTTATTTTATTTACCTTACGGCTATGTACGCGTTCAGTCCGGCCATTGCCAGGTTGTATGGAACTAAGAGCCAGTTCAATTGGAACGGTCTCCGGCCGTTCATGAACTTTGGCCCGATCCATACCAGAAAAAGGTAAGCTAACGTGTAGAATACTGTAGGAAGCGGCGAGTCGACTAGAGGCCATCCTTTTGTTCGGTTATCTAAAACAAAAAAAAGCTGAGATAAGTAACAACTGAGCTAGATTGTTGTGATTGTTTTTAGCCCGTACTGTCGCACTTCTTTGCAAAGACCTCCCCTGAGCTAGATTAATTAAATTTAATGTAATAACCTTAATTCCTGTACGTTTATTCGTACGTTTTGACGTTTTCGTATTCTTTTAACGTTTTGTGCGCTTACATTTTGCCGCAGTGTACAAAGACGGCTGAGATGCACAAAGTTGCATGTTCGATGTATTTGTCTAAGAGTTTTTTAAACTTACGCGATCAGAACAAATTATTATAAATATTAACGGGTATTTATCGCGTTTATTTACCTATTTGGTAAACCTACGTGGTCACGGGAAGACTGCACTGGTCAGTCATCCCGTGACCACGACAGAGTGTAAACCTGTCGAAACGTCGGGAAAAATAGGTAAATAAACGCGATAAATACCCTTTAATATTTATAATAACTTGTCTTGGGTCTGGGTTTTTCTATGTATAATAAGTATGTATTTAAAAAAAGCAGTATTTAAGTAGTGAATCAGTCATGTACCCATAACACAAGCTCTGCTTACTTTGGGGCCAGATGATGCTGTGTAGAATGGCCTAAGCTCTTCCCTCTATCATGTCACATGAAAACTAGCGTGACGTTTATAGAGCAGGAGCCCGTGAACCCCAGACCTGCCTTATTTTATAAAAGCTGAAATTTTGTCAGCGCATGCTCCCAACACAGGTAAGAATGATGGACCATTAGTCCATCCATTAGTCCACCATTAGCCCTCAGTCCAGTGCCTATCAGCATCCAAATATGTGAATCATTTTGTAGATGGTGACCATGCATGATAACTGCAATGTCAGTGTCGACACTTTTGATCACAATATTCACTTGATTTGGAATACTGCACGCATGATAGACTATTTTGGTATCAGCCTCTTCATGTTATGGACATCATAACTCTTATACAACTCTTGTTACTATATCATTAGAAGCATTAAAAATAAAAGAAAGGCACTGTTTAGAATTTATGTGAATAGTTTTCTTTCCAATAAAAGGTATTTTTTCATCACTGGCCCAATGCAAACTGTGCAGTGAGGGGATCGCGGCAGACCCACGTATATACTACCTTGCGCTGTATTATTCGCTGTAGGAACTATCAAAAATGTCTGGCTAATGAGGAAACATCATCTAATTATTACCCAAGTATTATATATTGATTTTTATATATAATACTTGAGTAATATTTAGATGATGTTGATGCTTTTATACTATAATGTAAATTATAATTTCATGAACATCAAGGGTGTCTGGCAAGGAGTTGCCACGATGTTAAGCGTCTGGCAATTCAAAACGTGATTTTTAATAATATTCTGAAAGTAATACCAAAAAATCACACTTTATTATTTGATGAATTTAGATCGGTATTTCACACACCTTTAGTGCCTTTTACCTGCCAAAACCACGGTAACCCAAACTTCATAATGGTCCATCGTCCTTACCTGTGTTGGGAGCATGCGCTGACAAACTTTCAGCTTTTATAAAATAACGAAGGTCTAGGGTTCACGGGCTCTTAGACCATTAAGTATGATCTGTTCTTATCATTCCTATGTCAATGAATAAATATCTCGACACTACCCAGATTTAGATACTAACGATTAATACAGTATTGTAAAGTCTATTCTGAAGCATGTATTTTTATCCATCGTAAGCGTGCCTGATGATATCTCGTGCAGAGAGCTATTCAAGGAATTAAACATCCTGCCACTTCCTTGTGAACTTATTTACCAGATAGCTCTTTTCACGCACAACAACATAGAGGCTTTCCGGTGCCGAGGTGTTACCGCTCGGGCCCTGCGCAGTAACAATCGGGCTGACCAACTTGTCACGCCCGCACATTAACTGACCAAATCCGAGAGGTCCGTGTACATAATGGGTCCCTCAGTGTATAATAGGCTGCCGGATACCATAAAAAAGATGCAACTTCCACAGCGGTATTCAAAATAAGATTACGCAAGTGGCTACTTCACAACTCATTCTACTCAGTAAATGAGTTTTATGAATTGCCACTGATTTAATTAATACATTTATGATTGATATTTTGTAATTTAAAACCGTGATTTATTTATTTTATGTTAGTTTTATTATTATATTGACATAGAATGACTGTTACAAAGTTGAATGTAGTTAATTGAAAGTAATTAGTTTTCAAATGAAAGTATATTTTAATATACCTACCTATTGTACAAAAACTGACCTGTAACCTGGTGTTATTAATAATTGTATTGTATTGTATTGTATTGTATTGTATTGTATTGTATTTAAGCGCTGTTTTTTCCGTTAGCGCGTTCGTGTCCATCTGATTCTATGTTTTACAATATAACGCGATATAAATCGTCACGAATTTATCCGCAATGCGCTCTGTCTTAAACAACACATTAGTTCATGTGAGATTATATGTATACCCTAAGTCTACAATATTTGTAAGTGGATATTCATTCATTCATTACGTTTATTTCGGATAATATTATATTATAAAGTTACAAAGGATAATAAAGGTGTCCATATTTGATTATAATTAAAATTAAAGTAACCCTAACTATCGCACACTGGTCAAGAGAGTACAACATACACTCTTGTCCAGTGTTCCATAAAGAAATAGTCGGTGTCCAGCCTCTGGGCAATGAGCTGTAAGTCGCTGTTCGAGCTGATATAAGTTTACCATTTTACGTGGCAATGCCGGCAGTGTCTTGAAGACTCTCTGGCAGTGATCTTGATCAGTTGAGCTATCTATGGAACGTTATAAGAACGTCCCTTGTAAGCTGAACTGTTTCACGTATATTTTATGTTATTTTGTATATTTATGTTATCATTTTAAGATTACTGTAATAAAAGTTTATCTAATTATGAATTATGTCCTCACCTGACAATGAAAGGGTCCACATGTAATATTCGTAGGTCTCCTTCAGAACGCTTTGCGTCGAATTCACTATTATATTCGCCATTTTATTTATATTTCAATCTGCAAAAAATATTAAATTATTCTGAGAGCAATAATAGTTAAAAATAGACGGTGCATGACATTGAGATGATAATCAGAATCTTTTCCAACCAAGAGACAATCCTTGCTCGTCCAGCTAATATCTTAATAGGCAATTTATATTGAAGTGTATTTATTCATAGAAAGATTAATAAAGATTGTCTAAAAGCAATTCATCAGAAACGAACTTTTTTTTAAAAAAAAGATCGTTTTGAGCGGTCCTTAGCGCGCCTTAGAGCGGATATCTCAATTGTTTTACATCACTACATAGAATAGAATAGAATAGATTATATCTTTATTGTACACCTTATATAATAAAACACAATATTAGAATTTAATTAAACTAAAAGTATTTAAGTGGTACAATGGGCGGCCATATCGCTTGAGAGCGATCTCTTCCTGACAACCTTTGGATGGAAAGGATCGTATTAAGTTGAGTGGACGGCGCGGCATACATTAAGCTAATTATAAATTACATAAATTAATAAAATAAATATTTAACTAAATACTACATACATACACATAAATAAAAATGAATACATAAAAACTTACAAACTAAAGTGATATCTATGAGACTGATGTGAGATAATGATGGTATACCAAGTTTTTGATGATAGGTAAGGATTTAGCATACCGGATGGAGACAGGGAGTTCATTCCAAAGCTTCACAGCCTGCAGGGTAAAAGAGCTCCCATAGTAACAAGATGTATGAGAAGGAGTTTTAAGCTGCAGGGTTTCAGAAGAACGTAAGGATCGAGAATTGGAAAGATGGAACTCAAAGCGCTCCTTAAGGTAAATTGGAGTGGAAGGAAGAAACATAATGGAGTAAAGAATAGAGAGGATGTGAGCATTCCGCCGAAGACGAATCGGTAGCCACTTAAGTTTATATCGGAATTCAGAGATGTGGTCGTACTTACGCAAGCCAAATATAAATCTAATGGAAACATTTTGAAGACGCTCAAGTTTATTGAGTTGGTCTTCAGTTAAATCAATGTAGCTGACGTCAGCATAATCTATGATAGGGAGCAACAATGATTGTGCTAGCGCAATTTTAGTGGACGTAGGTAGAAAGTTTCGCAACCGTTTCAGAGAGGAAAAGGCAGCAAAGGTCTTTTGGCTTACCGCTG
Source organism: Lampropteryx suffumata (assembly GCA_948098915.1). Classification (NCBI taxonomy): domain Eukaryota; kingdom Metazoa; phylum Arthropoda; class Insecta; order Lepidoptera; family Geometridae; genus Lampropteryx; species Lampropteryx suffumata. The sequence continues at coordinate 2,524,158 of OX402551.1, forward strand.
TTAACTGAGGTGCCCAGGATAGGTGCCTATCCATGAGTACACCTAAGTTTTTAACCAATTCACTAATTTGTATGATAGTGTTATCGAACATAACTCGCGGGAGGCTAAGCCAGTCGATCCGAGACAACATTCTTGAGCTTCCTATAATAATTACTTGAGTTTTAGATGGATTAACTCTGAGACCGTATACTTTGCTCCACTCTAAAATACTCGCAAAGTCAGTGTTAGTACTTGCGATGGCTTCAGCTAACCACTCGACAGGAGCTTGTGTATAAATTTGTAAATCATCTGCATTGAGGTGGTAGGTAGAAGAGAGACGTTTCGATATAGAGTTTACGAATATAGCAAAAAGAAGAGGAGATAAAACGCTGCCCTGAGGAACACCAGCATTCACTTCACACCAGGATGAATAAGTGTCATCAATGCGAATTTGTTGCCGGCGACCATACAGGTAACTACGAAACCAGTCAATTACTGTTGGAGATATGTTATAAGAGCGGAGAATAGCTAACAGAATATCATAGTCCACATTTTTGAAGGCATTACTAAAGTCCAGAAGGAACAAAACAGTTAATAGACCGTTTTCCATGCCAAGTCTGATATCATCAGTAATTTTGATGAGAGCAGAGACAGTGCTATGACCTGAGCGAAAACCGGACTGATAGGGATTAAGAAGGACATTTGTGTTAAGGAAAAGGCTGAGTTGCTGGTGAACTAAGCGCACAAGGACTTTGGAAAGAAACGATAGAATGGAAATAGGGCGGTAATCAGAGAAGGAAGATGGATTAGATTTTTTAGGAAGGGGAGTTACTTGAGCCTCTTACAGACCAGGAAAGGTTCCAGAGTCAATGGAAAAGTTAAGAAGATATGCAATGACGTGGACTATGTCATCTAGGATAGGTATAATCATTTTTTTACTAATACAGTCACTACCGACAGCATTCGATGAGATAGCTGAAATGCTCTTTATAACATCACAATCAGTGAATTGATGAAACACAAATGGTGGAAAGTCAGGAGTTGGAAATAATGAAAGAGAATTTAGAGTTTGCAATTTAGTTAGTCCATCAAAATTAGACGAAGATGAGAAATTAAGGTTTAAGGAATCAATATCTAAATCTTTTTAGGAATTATGTTGGCGAGGCTTTCCAACTCCTAGTGACCGAAGAAATTTCCATACTTTTGCAGGATCGTTATTTTCGACAGATTCATGGATAAATCGGCGTTGTGCATCCCTACACACCCTATTGCAGTGATTTCTAACGTGAGTGTATATCTCCTTATTTTCATCAGATGGCGTACGCTTGTATCTGACCTTAGCAGCGAGTTTCTTGTGCATTTCTGCACGTATTTGATCAGTAAGCCAAGCTACATAGTATAAAACAAAGTTGCTTCTCGCTGTCTGTTTGTCCCTTTGTATGCTTAGATCTTTAAAACTACTTTTAATAGGTAGAGTGATTCAAGAGGAAGGTTTATATGTATAATACATGCATAATATGGTAGAGGAACACAAATAATTTTACAGGTTAATGTGATGTCGTAAGTAAAGACACATTTTTTGCGCTTACATTGCAAACGCTGGCTGAGCCCTACGGGATAGATCAAAATAATGTACTACAGTATTGTACCCGTGCGAAGCCGGGGCGTGTCGCTAGTATGTATATATATGTAGTCATTGTATATGATTTTGTTCATTTTTGTAAATAAATACATTTAAACTTATTATGTTTCATAAAAGTTAAATATTATATATTTATAGTGATATTTATATTTTTCAATATTATTGTCGGGCTTTTGGGTTAAGAGGAATTGACACCTAAATTCACCATTCAAAAATTTTTGACCTTGACTTTGAATAAATTGATAACGCGACGTTTTATGACTGTTACTTTTTGAAAAATACATTTTTATTTCATCGGGCCATTCTCGGCTGCCTCCTCTTCAAATACCTACTGGGATGTTAAATAACAAGACGTATCATGAGGGTAGCTAGACATAGGACACGGCGGAAATCTCGATTGGACGCCTTTCTCGAAGGACAAACTGTCGCAGAAGAATCGCTTGACATGGTATTATGTGTACATAGTATTAGGTATAAACAAATATATTCTTTTATGTAGAGATTATCTTTTGTCACGTCTGCTGTTACCCTGGATAAAAGTTAGGCCGTTATTCGGTATATTTGCCAAACTAGACTAGCTCTATGTAGCAAAACAGGGTCATCCGTAATTTAGGAATTTGAACTTTATTTAGTTAGAGCAAATCTACAGAAGCAGGTTTGACGACCTCTGTAGTGCACTGGGCTAAGGTCCGGCTGAGACGCAGAAGGTTGCGGGTTCGATTCCCGCCGCGGGACAAATGTTTGTATGATCTGGAAGTATTTGTCTCAGGTCTGGGTGTTTCTATGTATAATATGTATGTATATACAAAAAAAAGTATATAAGTAGTAAATCAGTCATGTGGTATACCCATAACACAAGCTCTGCTTACTTTGGGGCCAGATGATGATGCTGTGTGAAATGTTCGGGATTATTTATATATTTATTTATTTTTAGGTTATAGAATTTTGGACCATTTTTCTCAGTTTAAGTTCATGTTGAAGTTTAAAACCGCATAACGATGATTGAACGAAGAGAATCAACGGTTATTGTTACTTCGGCTGATATGCAGAATGTTTGTATGATGTGTCTATGTATAATATGTATGTATATACAAAAAAAAGTATATAAGTAGTTTATCAGTTATGTAATACTTATAACACAACACTTTGGGGTCAGATTATGTTGTGTGAAATGTTCGGCATTATTTATTTTATTTATATACTCCTTTCGTGATTATAGTGACTTCATTTTGACTACGATGCGACATTCATTTTATAACATGCATTGTCGCTTATACGAATGCTTTGATATTTTTGGAAAATAATGTTAATAAGTGCTGATTAAAATATTCTGTACCTACTTATTTGTAAATAATGCAAGAAGTATACGATTTTTTTTTTACCTAGCATTTATTTTTAGATTAACATGTTATCTGAAACAATAAAGATATTTACAGAAATTATTACAGAATAATATACAATAATATAAAATACACGTGAAAACGACCATTTAAAACGATCTATAGATAGCTCAACTGCTCCAGATCTCTGCCAGAGGGCAGCGTTCCCATAAATATAATGTTTCAGAAGATATAAAAATCTGAATGATTCGAGTGACTTTTCTGTTTGTTTTCTGAATGTCTCGCTAAGATACAATCCGTGCCAAATTTCATGTATCATCACAATTATGTATTATAATATTAGTAGTATTTTTTATTTCGTCGGGCTATTCTCGGCTGCCTCCTCTTCAAATACCCACTGGGATGTGAGTAGCGTGGGTTTACGTTGCTTAGAGTTATTTACTTATGATATTGCCGTTCTGAATACTATAGTAAGAATGGCAACTTAATAGGTAGGTAAAGGCCCTAAAAAACATGAACTAACTTATTAAATTCCATTAATTATTTATTTCTATAATTACGTTTTAAAAACTAAAAGAAAACAGACTTCATTGAATGAAATTAGAGCCTATAAAACATTTTTAGTGGAAAGTAGATGTATTTTGACATCGAGGTATCGGAGTAAACGAAAATATCATCGATGTATGAAATTTTTTGAGTTTTGTTGATTTTTCTGCTCGACCGATTTCGATAAAATTTTAATGAAAACTGGGAAGTATAACCCTTTCAAACAAAAAAAGAATTTTTCAAATCGGTTCAGCCGTTTTCGAGTAATCGGTGAACATACATAAAAAAAAATATTCCGACGAATTGAGAACCTCCTCCTTTTTGATGAAGTCGGTTAAAAATGTACAATGCACTTGATCGATGTATATAGTGTTATCAAAAGAAACAAAACAAAAGCCTACCCAGCATGGTTTTGAAAGGTTTCCATTCAAAAATGTTTCAATTGAATTTGGAAACCATTGTTAATCATTGTAACGAATCGAAAATATTTGTCTTTTCAAACGGAAACTGCCTATCAAACCATTAAACATATTCATCAAATTCACTTTCTATTATTACAAATACGCCACACAAAAGACGCTACTGACGCTTGACCGTAAACGAACAGTCAAGTGGTCATCTACTGTGATTGTAACTTCTCTGGAGTAACGAGAGAAAGTGTGGAGAGAAAAGAGATATACAATAAACCATGGTGCGAGTGAGAGAGTCGGCTGTTGAATCACGTACCGTTCTTGTTCCGTATTAAGTAACATCCATCTTACGCTATGTAATGTTTGGTTGACCGACTTTAGGAAGATAGGCTGCGGGAGTCTGTGGCCGCGGCTCTGGTATTTTTTGTATATTTTATATCTGCGCCACGACCTCTGTGGTGCAGTGGACTAAGACCTGGCTGAGACGCAGAAGAGACGCGGGACAAATGTGTGTACGATCTGCAAGTATTTGTCTCGGGTCTGGGTGTTTCTATGTATAATATGTATGTATTTACAAAAAAAAATTATATAAGTAGTATAATCAGTCATGTAGCACCCATAACACAAGCTCTGCTTACTTTTGGGCCAGATGATGCTGTGTGAAATGTCCGAAATTATTATTATTATTATTTTTTTCACAACTTAAATTAATATTGTTTTTTTTTAACAATGAGTTAAAAAAAAAACTTTTAGGTAACACTAAGAAATGAATTCCCAATAATACGTTTATTCTGACTGCCCCATAGAAAAAAATATAGGTATCCAAGTAGGTAATCGAGTTTGCGTATATTGCTTTCCTGTGAATTCTCAGTGGTGTTTACGAATTTCGAAAAACTATAAGGTACGAAATTTTTATTTCACGCTTTTTAGTAATAAGCGTAAAATCAAAACATAAAAAATAGGAGGAGGTTTTCAATTCGGTTGTATTTTTATAAGCTCAAATTTCATTATTTTAACCGACTTTATTAAAAAGGAGGAGGTTCTCAATTCGTCGGAATCTTTTTTTTTTTATGTATATTCACCGATTATTCGAAAACGGCTGAACCGATTTGGATTTTTTTTTTGTTTGAAAGGGTTATACTTCACAGGTGGTCCTATATAATTTTTATCAAATTCGGTCGAGCTGAAAAATCAACGAAAATCTAAAAATTTTATACATCGATGATGTTTCATGTACCTCGCTGTCTCATTGGAGCGCTGCGTTTATTTGGCCTACCCATATTATATATAAACAAAATACATCTACTTTCCTCTAAAAATGTATTATAGGCTCAAATTACATTCAATGAAGTCGGTTTCTTTTTAGTTTTTACAACGTAATTATTTTTCTTTCATCTTTGAAAATGAATCACCGAAGCTTTTGTAGTAGATACATCTAATATTAAAGATTAGCCTTATTTGCTTAGATAACTATTGTTACCCTCGCTTATTTGGACGCTTAAGCGATTATTTTGCAGATAAACTTTGTATTGTTTATGCATTTCTGAGAAATAATTTATCTCCGGACAAACGAATTCAGTCTTTGTCGTATTAAAGCAACCTTACAAATCCTCTAATTAATGAAATTCCTTTCAATACATTCGAATGTCAGCTTTTGACACGATTCAAACGGGAGTATGGCTTTGTATATTCTTACCTATATAGCCATTTATATAATGATGTGGTGAAAGTCCCTTTTGAAATGGCAAGTAAATAAGTAAGTAAGTACTATTAGTTGGATGTCCATTGTGATGTGTCCGTCTTTGTATATACTGGTACATAGAGTCTCACAAAAGACCAATATAAAAGAAAAAGGTGGGTCATGTCACGACTCATTCTTCACCTCAATTTCAATGCCCGTCTGCATTACATTTTGGTCAAATCTAACAAGCTTTGATCAAGTTCTGCTTGCCTGGTACTTAGTTAAATTCTTAGATGAGTTATTTAAGTTTATTTTAATGGAATTGCTTTTAAATTTGGTTTCAGATTTGGTGCTATCAAATCTAACAAGCTTCGATAAGGTTCTGCTTGCCTGGTACTTAGATAGGTTCCAAGATGGGTTATTTAAGTTTATTTTAATGGAATTGCTTTTAAATTTGATCTCAACGGTTGGAACGATTTGGGAAAGCCTTTACCAAACAGTGGAACGAAATTGGTGACAATCGGTAAAAATACACAAACAAATCCTACAGACTATCTGACATTATTTGACTTTTCTCGTATTTATAGAAACTTGTAACATTTTTTCGTCATTAATATTAATTACGATCTAAAATCCACGATTGATAAAAATTTCGTCAGGAATAACGAAATAAACTTTATTCATGAAAATTGTTAAATGAGTTTGGTTTAAAATTTTGTAAACTATTAAACTATAACTATAAGTAGAGAATCGTTTAGGCGGTCTATGGATGACCATATAATTTTAAAATTTTAAATAATATTTGTAATTCCAAATAAAACTTACCATACGAAATAATCACAAAAATAAACAATCACAAGTGATCACAGTACGAGTATGAGCGCTCGCACTCCGCCCGCTCTTGGAACTGCGCGTGCGCCGCCAACTGCCCTGTCGTTGACTTGCGACTGTCCAAACCTCTTTAGGGTATGGGGTAAGTAGGATGTGTATTACATGTTTTGTAATTTTAACAGTGATGGGCGTACTCCAGTGTGTAGGTATTTCTTCCGGTTTTTACTTACACAATAAGTAATTACCTTCTTTCTTAATGAAAATAGCTGAGACGACTTTGAAATCGCGTGTTATTATGTTATGTTTGTTATGTTCATAGATTATGTTCTATTTAAATCGTGGTAGCCCACGTGGTAATTTATTCCCACAAAAAAGTAGAAAACACACCTATTTTGTATACATATATAAATACAAATTTAAAACCTATAATATAAATAATAAATATAATAAATAAATAATCCCGGACATTTCACACAACATCATCTGGCCCCAAAGTAAGCAGAGCTTGTGTTATGGGTACCACATGACTGATATACTACTTATATACTTTTTTTTTTTGTAAATTCATACATATTATACATAGAAAAACCCAGACCCGAGACAAATACTTGCAGATCGTACAAACATTTGTCCCGCGGCGGGAATCGAACCCGCAACCTTTTGCGTCTCAGCCGGGTCTTAGCCAACTGCGCCACAGAGGTCGTCAATAACTATAAAGTACGAAAATGTCGTACCTACTTATCAAAAATGTTTTAACTGACTTCATAAAAAGGAGGAGGTTCTCAATTCGCTTTTCTCAAACACAAAAAGAAACAACGATTTATAACCTACTAGCTGCTGCCCGCGGCTTCGCACGCGAGGCACCTATCTATCTATCTCTATTCCCAAATTTATCAAAATTAGTTCAACGGTTTAGGCGTGAAAACGTTACAGACAGACAGATCTATATATATAAAAGAAAGTCGTGTTAGTTACACCACTTATAACTCGAGAACCGCTGGACCGATTTAGATGAAACTTAAAATGAATATAGTTAGTAACTTGGATTAGGATATAGGCTATTTTTTATCCTGAAAAAACATCGGGAACGGGAATGGGGCGGGCGGACCCGCGGTTGGGCGCTGGCGCCATCTATCAATATTTATCCGTAGTTTTGTTAATCTCTGTAATTATTACAATAATTTGAAAGGTTACTTTTTTTTAAATAGCGATATTAGTAGGTACTTTTTTTGTGAAGTTGTAACCGCTCAACGAAGTGGGCACGGGTCGGCTAGTTTATAATATTAGTATACATTTATTGAGACCATTATATTGAGCCCAAGCATAACACTTCTGTGTTAAGACACTGAGGAGTTGGGTATCTTGCAGATTCCAGGTGATCCTGTAGCACCAAGTCGATGATATCATGTTCTTGTAATATCATTGAAGTAACAGGATAGTAATTTAAGGATCAATCAGATCTCTGGAAGATGCTCACATTCAATGGGATGTGGGCAACTAACACATCCGCACGTCCACTCATATCAACAGTTGTCAACTAGAAATGAGCTAATAATCTTTAAATCTCTTGACAGCTCAGTGACTGGGCTGTCTGCTCAATTGGTAGTAGCTCTTCCTTCTGGGCTGTAAGTTGAGGGTTCGATTCCCTTCCAGGATAAACATTTGTGTGATGATCATAGGTGTATGTTCTGTGTCTGGGTATTATAATATGTATGTATATAAATATATATCAATTTCTATTCTATATCAGTCATCCGGTTAATATATTATTCAAAATTCAATATCACTTTATTCAATACAATCACAAGGACCACTTTGAATCGTCTTCTTACATGCTAGTGAATCTAGGTGCCGGTTCCTCCTAACCCCAGTTCAAGAAGAATCCGGCAAGAAACTTGTCTGGTCTTAACACTTTTTTGTATGGTCCTTGACAATTTTGTCACGGATGCCGAGTCGAGTTGGAGCAGATTCATCCCAAGCTTTTTTGTCATCTAAATAATCAGATATTTTATAATATGCTTTAATAGACAGTTTCTGTTTAATTACGTTTTTAAATTTGCCAATCGAAAAATCTAACACGTCGCTTGGGACCTTGTTATAGAAGCGTAAACATTGCCCTATAAAAGACTTATTAACTTTAGCAAGCCTAACAGTGGGAACAGCGAGTTTATCTTTATTTCTAGTGTTAATACTATGATTATTGCAATTTTGAGGTTGTAGGTTAGAACCAATTATGCAGGTTTACTCACAATGTTTTTGTCACCGTTTGAGAACACTCAAACTGCGCATATGCATTAAAACATAGTAAAAATAGGCAAAAACGTGTGAATTATTAACTGAATATAATAGACAGTAGACAGTTATCGACGAACCACAACTGAACTGAGGTCGCGCAATGTTCACATAAAAGACAAAAAAGTACTATGTACTATGTCTATATAATAATTAATAATAAATAGATAGATTAATAATAATAATAATAAATAATCCCAGACATTTCACACAGCATCATCTGGTCCCAAAGTAAGCAGAGCTTGTGTTATGAGTACCATATGATTGATATACTACTTATATACTTTTTTTTGTAAATACATACATATTATACATAGGAACACTCAGACAAATACTTGCAGATCATACAAACATTTGTCCCGCGGCGGGAATCGAATCCGCAACCTTCTGCGTTTCAGCTGGACCTTATTCCACTCCGCCACAGAGGTCGTCCACAGAGATTAATAAATGTAACGTTTCTTTAAGTAAGCTTAAACTGATTCAAAAGACCCCAAACATGGGTATTTATACTAATATTATAAATGCAAAAGTGTCTCTGTCTGTCTGTTGTTACGTTTTCACGGCTGAACGGATCTTAACGCAATTTGTTATGAGGATGTATTGCATTCGGGGGAAGAACATAGGCTTTTTGTCTCAAAAAATAACCCTGAAGGGTGTAAAATAGGGGATGAAAGTTTGTATGGGCAACTCATATTTCCTTAAGTTAGGGATCTGAAAATTTATATTAAGGCTTTTGGTTAAAAATAAATAAATATGTGTTTCAACATTTTTGTATAATAATCCCCGAAGGGGGTAAAGGTTCTAAGCTTACGCGTACGAAGTCGCGAGTAACAGCTAGTTACCAATATTTCTTAATATTTAAAAAGTTCCATGAAAGAACACTGTCATCCTTGACAGTTCTTGGCATTATGCTCAAGGGTCAACTTAATCGTTCTATTTGTTGAGGAAATCCGGCGTCACCCTGGATCCACACAACAGATCAGCTCCATAATATCATATTGCGTTTTCAAAATTATTTTATGGCGTCTCACAGTGTTTCGATTAGAACAAGCTAGCTGGACAAAATTATTTATTGTGCTATTTTGGCTCGTACGGCTTTCTTCTGATGTTTTAATGCGGGTTCAGCCCAAAACACCCAAATAAAAGTAGGTAGGGTAACGTGTACGACCAAAACCAAAACTATATAATAGATATTTCGTAAATTGAAACAGGTAGAAAATAACAATAAAAAATGTGGTAGCAACAGTCATAAAATACTCAGGTACTAATAACCTAGCTACTAATCATACAATGTCACACGAAGGGCCAATACTATTCCTTAATAACAATGTTTTTAAATAAATAAAATGCAGATCATATAAATTACTTATTATCAAAAAATCTATATGTTTTCAACGAATAATAACATTAGTAGGATACACAACTTAGAAATATGTTAGTACCTATGTACCTATACTAATATTTAAATATATACGTTCAGCCGTTTTATTTAAAACCGCTTAAAGTATAATTTCTTCACGCGTTTCGCTTAAAAATCTTTTCCTCGGGAATACAACACAAAATTTTAGCCTGTCTAAGACTATAGAATGATAGAAATACCCGATGTCCTGCTTTGATACTCCATTTACTGGTTTGTATGCGTGGCTCGTAGATTTGGCGTCTAAGCAGTAAGCCAAAGCCTCTTCTTTCGTCAAACATATTGGGTGTTCGTGACCACCCACACTTCTTTTCATAACTTGGCATTTATCAGGACTGTAAATTGCTTCTTTAATCACTGAAGCCAAGTTATAATTTCCGGCCAATCGCGTTGATAGTTCAGCTGCCACCACCAATTGGTTCACGTCCTGTGATTGAAGAAGATCGTCCACACGCCTGCTTTTCGTTTTTTACTACTTTCAGTGAAATCCACTGATGGACGCCCAGGAATGGAAGGGTTTCCTGATGATGATGATGGTGCTAAGTGGTGGACGGATACTTCGAACGTGAAATACCCAGCCAACCATTCAGAGTTTTTAGTCAGGATGCGATCGCGGTGCTTCCCAGAACTTTTCCATTTTTCTTTTATTTTAGATGACAAGCTTTCAAGTGTCACTTTGATTTCCCTCGCAAGATGCTGCCGTGATATTTGAAAAATCATTTTTCATTGATAGAAAATCATAAAATTTACTATTTTGATTCTCTTTGATATGATTCTGCCATTCATCAGAAAACTCAAGTTTTGAGACTGAGAATTCGAACTCTGAAAATTAGGTAGATAAAAACAAAGTTGTACTCAAGAACACAACCTAAGATGACTAAAATTCAAGAGTCAATGTATATGGCTATAATATATATAATTTCTAGCCCGGGTACATGAGGGTACCAGTACTTTCTAGCCCAATGAATAAAAAAAAATCGTCAAAACTAACAAAATTATTTTTTCACGCTGTATTAAAAAAAACCGGTTAAATTATATCAACTTACTAATTATAACTAAAAAGCACATACCTTGAACTTGAAAATTAATCACAAAAATTTTTCAAAAAACTTAATCTCACTGACATATAACGTTACTTCGGTAAGCGCAAAAATGCAATAAGTAAGTAAATTTTTAACCCTTTCTTTATATACTGCCCTAATTTCCTTATCAGTTGACATTAGTGCAAAACAATTCTTAGAATTGGTTCGAATAGGGTTCTGGCTCACGTAATAAATTCCGGGAAACTCAACAATGACTTTTGTCCAGCTAGCTTGCTCTAATCGAAACACTGTGCATCTGGTTGAAAAATTGCGTAACGCAAGAGCTGGCTCCTATCTAGCTCAGCGTATTAGCATTGCCATTCAGCGTGGCAATACTGCCAGCGTCTTGAGGACGCTTCCCTCTGGCAGTGATCTGGATCAGTTGAGCTATCTATAGAACGTGTTAAACAATCCTTAGATAGCTCAATTGTTTCACATGTATTTTATATTATTGTATATTATATTGTACATTTCTGTAATTATTTCAATAAATAAAAATAATATTCAGTTTCTTTATGTGTACAATGTTTTAATCAAAAAAATACTAGAAACTTCTCAAACCGATATTTTAAACTAAATTAGAAATCGGTCTGTTTCGTTTTAAATTCAGACCTTTGATAAATTTATGATGACCAGACACATATGATAAGGGAAAATGGAACCCATATACATACATGTACACCCTCACACACCCTTACATATGTGATATTACGCACAGATGTGTAAGAAACCTTGAGAGAATTGTGCTTTCAAGAATGCCTTGAACTGCCTTATATAAAAAAAGTTCTTTTGGAATGTGTGGACAAGTATTTAATAAAATTCCTGCCGAAATAAAGGACTTGCCAAAAAGGCTTTTTGTAAAAAAAAATTGTGGCTATATGACAGATCTTTTTATATTGTTAACAAATTTCTTGGAAACTGATGAATGTATTGATTAATGCTAAAATAGAATACTATAATTTAATGTAATTTTTAGTTTAATTTAATGTTTTTGAAAACATAAAAATTTGCATGCCAACGTTCTTTGGTGTAATATGTGAACTTACTGTATGAGCTCTGCCTCATTAAGACGCCATGGCGACGTCGCCAGCGGCGCAGGCCTGGATACTTCTGGCATCCGAAGGTCGCCAAGTCGACTGGCCATGGCGTCTCGACAGTCAGTTCGTTTACGTCGTCAGGAATGCATGTAGAAACAATCGCACTTCTTTGTTATCTACGTCGTAGAAAAATAGAAAAAAAAGAAACTATGGGTTCATCCTTTTATATCAGATCGAAGCCGAAGTGGTATTTTCTTTAAACTGTATGGAGATTTACGAAAATATACTGAACAATTTTTCAATTACACGAGAATGTCAATAGCATCTTTTGACGAATTATTGAACTTATGTAGAAATGATTTAACTAAACAGGATACGATATTTAGAAAATCGATAAGTCCGGAAGAAAAACTATTTGTGTCATTCAGGTAAGCAGAATTTTAATCAAATTTATGAAAATGAAACATCTAAAGTTAATCATAAATATCTAAAATAGATGAATCTTCTGAAGCATTTGTCATATTTGACGGTGGTGTGCTAAACGGTGCACTAGATAATGACTCAGTGTTGTAGTCCATCATAGGTAGGGTTTCTCCGCGAACAGTAGAATATCCAGGATGATAACTTCGTGACGGCGGCGGTTCTGTTTGTGACCAGTAGCTTTGACGGTATAATGCACTATCATCAATGTTGGGCACAGAGCGAGTTGCTTCTTCAAGAATTGTCATTATTTTAATTTTGGTTGCCATTTTTTGTTGTGGAGGCACTTTTTTTAAAGTGCTAACTGAAGACATCATGAATAACCTGTCTTCATCTTGATTTCCAACTTCATATTGTTCTCTACTTTTGATGGATTTGTTAAGGACTTCTAAAAATTTGTCATCTTCAGGTGCTGTCTTCTGTTTCTTTTTCATTCTTTTCGGACAACGATCTTGTTGCTGGATCTGTAGCTTCAACATCAGGACCTGTAGCTTCAGACTCTTTTGATGCCACAACTTCAGGCCCTCTTAATGCGACAACCTTCTGTAGAAACAGAAGTTGTTTAAAAAAAAAATATTCGCTTTTACGTGGAAAAAGTTGCAAGAGGATTTGAAACAATCGCAAACTTCCCCCATTGCATTGGCGCCATTGACGGGAAACACATGAGAGTTATTAAACCGATGCATACTGGATCACTATACCTTAATTACATGCATTATTTTTCTATTGTATTACTTGCTCTGTGTGATGCTAATTACAATTTCCTATATATAGACGTTGGAGCGTATGGAAAAAGCAGCGATTCAGCAATTTATAAAGATAGTGCTTTATACACTAACCTTATAAACCAATCCCTACATGTGCCTGCGGCAAACCCATTGACAGAAAACGGTGACAATATTCCATACGTAATAGTAGGAGACGAAGCTTTTGTGTTACATGAAAACCTCGTGAGACCATACGGAGGACACAATCTTTGTTACAAGCAAAAAATATTCAACTACCGATTATCAAGAGCACGCCGATATATCGAATGTACATTTGGGATTTTATCTAACAAGTGGAGGATTTTTCACAGGCCAATGAATGTACAGGGTGTACCTTGGCAGATTTATGATTTGTAAATGAAACAAATACATGTTAGATGTGATAAAATATGATGTATTGCATACAAAATCAACCGTTACAAATGCGGATTTTACTTTTTTAAAGATAATGCCGTCTAAATGTTTTCCATCGCGGCGTACACATTCACGGAATCTCTCGACACAGTTCCGAGCGACGCGTTGCAATAGTGATTGGTGAATAGCGTTCACTTCTTGAACGATATTTTCTTTTAATTCCGATATGCTTTTTGGGTTGCTATCGTAGACTTTTGCCTTAAGATAGAAAAAATAGAAAATAGAAAAAAATCCATAGGGGTTAAATCTGGCGATCTGGGTGGCCACACGATGTCACCATATCGACTAATCAGTTTTCTAGGGAACTGTTCACGGAGTAGGGTCATGGTGGCTCTCGCTGTGTGAGGTGTGGCGCCATCTTGTTGAAACCACGTGTGTGAACTATACGATTGGTGTTCTCGAAGTCTCGGTAAAAAATATTCGTTAATCATGCGGCGGTAAGCATCACCATCAACAGTTACAGTTGCTCCACGGGAATTTTCAAAGAAAAACGGCCCAATTATTCCGTTCGTGGATAAAGAGGCCCAAACAGTGACTTTCGGGCTGTGCAGAGCTTGTTGGTGCTTTAATCGCGGGTTTTGTCCTCTTGGTGCCCAGTACCGGCTGTTTTGCTTATTGACAAACCCATTTAAATGGAAATGTGCTTCGTCACTGAACCAGATTGTGTTTACAGTTTGAAATCGGCTTAGCATGTTTTCACAGAACTCCTTACGCATTATGAAGTCACTTGGTTTAAGAGCCTGCACCAATTGGACCTTGAATGGGTGAAGTTTCATATCCTTACTTAAAATTCTCTGCACGGTCGTTTTTGGCAGTGCCAAAGACGATGCTCTCTTGCGCACGGACTGATGCGGATTTTTCAGTACGCTGTTTTGAACTCGTTGAATGTTTTCTTCGGTTCTTACCTTTCGGCTAGGGCCTGGCCGTGGGTTGTTTACGGTGGACCCTGTTGCACGGAACTTCTGCACCCATGTTCTTATTAAATTAACACTGGGTCCATCACTTAAACGACGAATATCGAAACGCAACTGTCGACGAGCGATGGTGCACGAATCTTTGCTCTTAAAGTACGCTTCTACTGCGAACGCGCGGTGCTCACTGGTCACTGCGACATCGTGACTAAACAATCCGCATGAATGCCGCGTTGAACGCCGCCCCTCCCCCGTTTCCTCGTGTAACGGTTTAAAAAATATTTAAGTTTTAAGTTGTAAACGTGCCACGGTCCACCCTGTACATATAGATTTGGCAAAAGCGATTGTAAGGACATGTTGCATATTGCACAATTTTGTACGTTCCAGAGATGGCTATTCTTACGAAAATACTCTGACGATGACAGGATTTGAACCAGGTACAAGTCGAAATCGCGATAGAGGAGGAAGAACGGCACTCACAGTTCGAGACAAACGATTATTAGCAGATTATTTTGTAACTGAAAATACATTACCATGGCAAGACAAATATGTATAAATAAAAGTTAATAAATGTACACTTACTTACCTAGTTGTTTTTTTTCTTGGTTTGTCATTTCGTCTTTTTCTTTAAATATGTTTACTATTTCGTCCCAAACATTAATTTTTAAGTTACGATCGGAATACTCATTAGATGAACTATCCCATATACAAGGACGGTTTTGAATTTCTATTATAAATTTTTCAGTATCGAAACTCATTATTTACAACATAAACTAGGTACTATATTTCGAGTGAGCGTCCAAAATGGCGGCTGACTGGCGACTGAGTGAGCGAGGTGTAGTTTACCGTGTACATTATAGTGGCAACGTCGCCAAGCCGCCAGAGTATCCAGAAGCCACGTAGAGAACTGTAGTTCGTGGCCACGCTTCCAATTTGGCAAACCGTCGCCAAGTGAGTTAGGTACCATACATTTCAATATTAACTGCTTGGATACGTAGCCGGCGACGTCGCCATGGCGTCTTAATGAGGCAGAGCTCTATGACTCAATGTCTGTTACCTAACATATTTCATGCAATTTTTTTTTTTTTATGTACACCATTGTGCAGTGAGAAACTCGTTTAGCTTAAAATGCATCTACTTACCTAATTTTAACTTGTTTTCCCACACTACTATTTTATTCTGATTATTGTTTTGGAATTGTCTAACCTCCGCTTGTACTTTTGTCCTTGCACTGCGGGCACTGGAAACTGCGTCACATATATCTGCATCAATATAATACATATTGCATTTTTCAGTGTTCACTTCTGTACGTATTACGATAAAAAAAATTGTTGTCTGTAAAGTCTGTTTAGGACGATAATTTTACGTGATAACGTCATAAGAAAACATTGATAAAAATTGCTTACTTTTAACCTATTAAGAGTTGCGTCATAAGCCGAACGCTTAGGCCGATCGTGCCTCTTTATCGCTTGTTCCGCGCTCTCGCTTACACGCTCGGCTCAGGCGGAACGTGATAATTTTTAGTGCGTGCAGCCGGCGTTCATCGATTTATAGACGTCAAAAAAATACTTTTAAACTTTTTTGAACTTAAAACGATACAGCTCCTCCAGCTCACTCCAGCTCACTCCTCTAGCAACTCCAGCTCATGACAGCTCTAGTTGATGGGTATATGGGTATGTTTTACATTACCTATATCATAAGAACATCCAAAAAAAACAATCGTTTTAGAATGCACAAACAAGGTGACACCGACACTTGATACATTTGTATTACGTAAGATTTACCGCAGGTTCAATTCCCACCGCAGGACAAATGTTTTTATGATCTGCTAATATTTTTCTCAAATCTTTGTTTTTTTTTGGTAAGGTGTTTTTTATGTATAATAAAAAACATAAAAACTGTTGCTCCCGACTTCATCCGCATTTTTTTTTGAATGGAATTGTAGCCTAAATTCTTCCCCAGGATGCAATTTATCTCCTTGCCAAATTTTATTGATAAGTTTCAAACCAATCACCTGACCACCCATTAAAAAGTGTCCATACAAACATTCACACCTCATTTTACTCCTTTATGAGAGTTATTTTGGAAAATCCTGAAACACGTGTTAATTTATATTGCATTTTAAGTATCCAAACCAAGTTTCAAGAAATCACACCACCCGGTAAAAAGTTTCCATACAAACTTTGACACCTCATTTTACCCCTTTGTTAGGGTTATTTTGAAAAATCCTGCAACACATGTCCATTTATTTTGTATTTTATTTATTCATATCAAGTTTCAAGCAAATCGCACCACGCGTTAAAAAGTTTCATACATTCGTTTACATCCTTTTTCACCCTTTTAAGGTTGTATTTCAAAAAATCCTGCCTTGGGTGGTTTTGGGTGGTACCTTCCAAATTTCAAATTTCCAGCTTTAGCGGTTTCGGCTCAGCGATGATGAATCAGTCAGATCAGGTTAAGCTCTTTTATAGGTATAGATGTATGTATTTGCAAAAAAAAAACATAAAAGTAGGTAGTTAATCGGTGTTTCGGTTTCCATAACACAAGCTCTGCTTACTTTGGGGCTAGATGCTGTGTGAAATGTCCAGCATTTTTTTTTATCTTATTTATTACTGAACAGATTCTAAAAGTAGAAATAGCTATGACTATGTTGAGCGAGTGAAACCACGGGATAGGCAGCTGGTATTATGTAAGCCCAAACTACGTATTACCATAAGACATACAAATATTGCGACATGCATGGGTAGAACTGAGATTTAACAGTGAAAGTGATGTCACTTGTTTCCATGCATCGCAATACCGGAACATGCTGTTTTAACATATTTGTTTAGTCGGACAGCAGAAGAGCCAAATCCAAATCCAAAGAGATGACATGGTGCAAAAATCACATATGCGTTCACTTTTAAAACGACTTCAAAAATAGGAAGTTCTCAATTCGTTTTTTTAAAAGGTAATAATACAAAAGAACCAAAAAACTAATAAAACACAAAGAGTACAATACAGTAAAATAATTCATTCCTCTTAAATCACTCCATCTATTAAAAAAAACCACATCAAAATCAGTTGCGTAGTTTTAAAGATCTAAGCATACATAGGGACATACAGACAGCAGGAAGCGACTTTGTTTTATATTATGTAGTGATTAAATGTATTCTCTCTGTCTCACACACAACTGATTCAGATTCAGTTGCCTCATCTCATTAATACTAGCATTTAATGTTTAATCTAAAAGCCTCTGCTAAGTAACCCTTTGTGTAGAGAAATTAATTTATTTTAATTTTATCATTAGTTTGAAAAAAAGAAGGGTTTCAATTCGGTTTTTTTTTTTTATATTTGTTACCTCATAACTTCGTTAATGTGAAAACATATACTTTCCGATTAATCTCATAGAAATTTCATCAAAATTGATTCAGTAGTTTTGGTTTGGTATATAAATATTTCGAAAAATTATAAAATATTAAATAACATAAAATAAAATCTTTTTTAACCGACTTCAGAAAAAGGAGGTTCTCAATTCAGATGTGTTTTTAAAGGCCCATCACTAGTTATCCCATTCTTATCGCTGGCTAATCTATTTATCATGGAAAATAACTCTCAACATTTTGGCACTGTTTCCTCCTAATTTTCTTTTTTTAAATTACAAACTGATGCCTTTATTCATAATCACCACAGTAACTACATAAT
Source organism: Lampropteryx suffumata (assembly GCA_948098915.1). Classification (NCBI taxonomy): domain Eukaryota; kingdom Metazoa; phylum Arthropoda; class Insecta; order Lepidoptera; family Geometridae; genus Lampropteryx; species Lampropteryx suffumata. Next base: position 2,542,671 of record OX402551.1, read on the forward strand.
TTAACAATTTAATTGTGTCATTAAATAATTGTAAACACATACTTGTAAGTATATATTAATAATAATAATAATGCAGGATATTTCACACAGCATCATCTGGCCCCAAAGTAAGCAGAGCTTGTGTTATGGGTACCACATGGCTGATATACTGGTTAATTATTTTTTTGTTATGTTTTCATCTGCAATCAGTCTTCAGACTATGAGTAGGTTTGTTGTTGGCAGTCTGGTTTGTAGGATCTTTGCTCCAGCGAGCATTTCTCCTTTTATTTGCTTATTCTCCTTTTATTCCATTCAGTTCCATGATATGAAATCTTCGCAACCTCTTTGAATAGCATTACTTAAACAAGTTTTTGTGTCAATTTCTTGTCGATAAAAAATGTTTTGGTTTCGATGTTTTCTTTCAGACATGCAGACAAATAGACACACGCACATGGCGAAACATCAAGGGTGGCACAGAGGTCCAAGTCTCGTGTTATCGTCCAAGCTTGTGTTATAGCTACCACATGACTGATATACTACTTATTTGACGACCACTGTGGCGCAGTGGGCTTAGGTCAGGCTGAGACGCATAAGGTTGCGGGTTCGATTCCCGCCGCTGGAGCGATGTTTGAATGATCTGCAAGTATTTGTTTCGGGTCTGGATCTTTCTTTGTATAATCTGATTGTATTTACAAAATATATTATATATATAAGTTGTATATCAGTAATGTGGTACTCATAACAAGCTCTGGTTACTTTGGGGCCAGATGATGCTGTGTGAAATAATAAATAAATAAAGAATGGTAGACAATGGACACAGCACCGTCGAGTCCCAAACTAAGCATAGCTTATACTATGGGCACCAGATGACTGATAGAATACTTATCTATTTGTAAATACATACATAAGATACTATATAACCGAGATGCTCCCGATCTCCATAATGATTTGGCGAGGCTCTACAGCCGACCGGCAGAAAGCACTGGCTGTTCCAGGAACCTTCTTCTGTACCAAATAAATTTGAAGAACCTGAAAAAAATATTATTTTTATTCGAATATAAAAAACATTATGAAAAATTTAATAACGGACTCTTAGCGCAAAACCCTGAGGGAGTTAAATTAACCTCTGATATAAAAAACTCGTCTTCTCATCTCCTCGCCTCCCCGTTACTATGTCGAAAGTTGCTGTTGTGATAACTCCTGGGTACATAGAGGTGGTAACTCGCCCTAAGAGACGTTACTAAGAGTCGTTGGGCCATGCTAGGAGGCCACAGGGCCTAGAATATTTCCTAGATCCTAGCCTAGATCCACTTTCTGTTGGCGTTCACGCCCGCTGATAGATTTTCTTCCAAACTTCCAATTATGGCATCTGTCTGGTTGACAATTTTGCCAGTGTCAAGAAATTGTTTAGATATAAAGTATAAATTTGGAATGAGCGCCTAGAACTTTTTCGGGATTCCTCGCCATTCAAATCACATTGCATAAATGCACCTTATAATTCAATTGTTCATTCTTGAGCTATGAAGTCACTTTATTGATTACAATTCTGCTAAGATTACTGAATAATAAGCGAAGCACGGGAAATATAACAAAATTAAAAATGCTATGTTACTTCATGAAATGACAACGAAGAATCCCTGCGGATAGATCAATTCTACGGATATGACGCTAGCATGTCAGGTCACGTGACTGACACTTGACAGCTATTGTCATTTCCATACAATTTGATCACAAGGGCACGATTGAGGAAAACTTGAAAACTTGAGCGTTGAAGAAAACTATTTTAGGTGTTAGTGTTGCGTTAGGTATTTGTCTAAACTTCCAGTTATGCAGGAGTTGCCAACTCACACAAACATGGCTACTAACTAAACACTTCACAATGTTTCGAAGCAAGCAAGACAAAGACTGGGGAAAATCGTTTCATGGTGTGAATTAGTAAATAAATGTCTCCTTAAATAAATAAACAAACATGAGCTACTACTAATTAAATGAGTGCTTTCTACTATTATACAATATAAAAACAAATGAAGTGCGTTGACTCGAAAACTAGAAAATGGCTCATCCGATTTGAATTTGGTTTTTGTTTTGTTTGCCTTAACTTTTTTTTTTTATTAATTATAATAATAATACCGGACATTTCAGACAGCATCATCTGGTCCCAAAGTAAGCAGAGCTTGTGTTATGGGTGACTGATATACTACTTATATACTTCTTTTTTTTTGTTAATACATACATATTATACATAGAAACACCCAGACCCTAGACAAATACTTGCAGATCATTCAAACATTTGTTCCGCGACGGGAATCGAACCCGTAACCTTTTGCGTGTCAGTCATCCATCGTCCACTGCGCCACAGAGGTTCTCATAAAGATATAAAGATCATGTAAGCATAGAAGAGACATGAAAATGTTTCGTTTCATCCATGACTCCATTTTTTCTAGGTGACGTCTAAAAATTGCTAAGTACTGTGGTGCTCTCAAATCTGGAACGTAATGTTAGAAAGTATCACATGGTGTGATATTATATCACATCAGCTGATCTCGTTGCGTCATGTTGGTCGAGGTTATGCTATAATTGACTCAAGTATGTACATCAGAATGAGTAATTTAGTTAATGAGTATACATTAAAATTTTAGATTCCCTGAAAACAGAGAGTGAATTAGATCAAAATGTAACTAATACACCTCTACATTATACATTCCTAGGTTTCGACTAGAAAAGGTAAACACATAAGTCCTTTCAGGAGAAACAGTGCGCTTCTAAGTAAGCATCCTGAAAATGCAAATAAACTACCATCACTACATCACTACATAGTATAAAACAAAGTCGCTTCCCGCTATCTGTCTGTCCCTATGTATGCTTAGATCTTTAAAACAACACAACGGATTTAAATGCGGTTTTTTTCAATAGATAGAGTGATTCAAGAGGTTTATATGTATAATACATGCATAATATAGTATAGAATCACTGATGATTTTAGAGGTTTCTAATGTGATGGCGTAAATTATCAGTTTTTTTTGCGCTTACATTGCAAACGCTGGCTGAACCCCACGACATAGATCAAAATATTGTACTACAGTATTGTACACCTGAAATAGGTCTACAAAAAAGTCCACGATGGTTATGTCTATCCCTTAGGTTATGTTAATCTCTTAGATAACGTTGTATAAATAGACATATCTGTAGTATATTTAGTAACAGCATTGCATCCGGGCGAAGCCGGGGCGGGTCGCTTGTACATACATAAACGGTAGTCTTTTGAAGAAAGCGTATTTTAATATAAATGACTATTAAGATAAGAATGCATTGCCTCATGTTGCTCTGCTCTCAGACAGTTTACCGACACATTTGATATGTATAATCTCTCTTGTATTAGTTTTTCGTAGTTAAGGTAGTTATAAGATGAATCATGCAAAAAAGCGCTGGGACCAGGACGAGTTTCTTGCCAGTTCTTCTCGGGCTTGGGTTAGGAGGAATTGGCACAAATTCACCTAGTATGTAGGAAGTTTCAACGTAATCCTTGTGATTGTATTGAATAAAATATCTTTATACTTTGACTTGACTAACCTAGTAAGTTTTTTACAAGTAAAACTCCCCGCGTAATATTATTTTCATATTTACAAAATCAAAATTAAAATATTTTTTTTAAAAACTTCAAAGAAAAAAAAATTCTCTATCTATAATCTCCAAAATTATAATTTTAAATAAACTATATTAAATTATTAAGTGAAATTTTAATTTATAAAAAAAATATTTTAAATTATTATGAATTTAATAAATTTAAGTAAAAAACTACATTTTGAACCCCTGTTGAATCTTTCGGTTCTAATCAGGGTTAAACTTCGGGGATCTCTTCTTAGTGAGCGTCTCAACACACGCTTGAATTTTCTAGTCTCAACGCTAAACGGTTTATGTTGTGCGTTGTCTTTAAACCAGTGCATCAAGTTAATGATTAATGATTGATGCTATCAGCTTATCATTGATCTGGGAAGCTCGTGGCTAGCACAATCAACTGTACAGTATAAATTAAAACACAGAGACAACAGTACTAAGAAAGATTGGGTGAAACTTATAACCAAAAATCTATAGATTACAAAATTCTCGGAACCTTTTCCAGTTAATGATTTTTTGTTATTCTCAGTACATTCGTGTTAAGTCGGAGCCAACGACCACTTTTCACGCCATTATGTGAGTGAAAACAAAGTTAATGAGCAGGTGTAACTTCCAACCTTATCTTCGGTTTCTTGTGAAAGGTGGCCAATAATTTGATAGTGGATATTATTCTGGTTTCAGGAAAGTCAAATTTAAATATTTACAGACATTATTTACACTAATAAAAACTATGTTACTAATCGAGGACTTAAGGAGGAATAAAAGAAATGTTCTGACTCCAAAGATTAGACTGACAAAAACATTAAAGAGTTTTATGTGTGTGTCCATTTATTTATATAATAAAATTCCTACTGGAATTAAATCTAAATCTGCCCCTGAATTTTTCAATATTATAAAAAGGCTATTATTACATAAGAGTTACTATAAGGTTGATGAGGCTTTGGCCGATAAATTTATATTCTGTGAAACACTTTCTGTATAAGATCCCAAATATTGTTATGACATATTTAAGTACATGCAACATGTGAAAAGAGGAAATAAATGAATTATTGAATCATCTGATATGACACGTCTTGTTTATTTTTGTTTTTATAGTTCTTACACGCACAACTGAACGTAAAGCTTTTTTTTTTTGAGCGTTTGCATTGATGATGATAGGTGCGCTGAGACTAAGTTCCAGAGTCTCGAGTACCGCCTTACGGCGGTACTCGACAGTCAGTCAGACAGACAGTCGCATGCCTTTCGATATTTTATCGGATAAATTTCAGGGAATGTGCCCAGGAATTACATGATCTAATTCCACCATCTCCTTTTCACAACAGGACAAGCAGTACCGCTCAAAACCATGCACACCTTGTCAGTCTACCACCCTTACGAACAAAGCGCTTTGCTTCCACATTTATAATGCGTACGGCCAAGGATTGGAATGCTTTGTCGTCGTCGTCGGTCTTTCCTCAAAGCTACAATTTAGTTCTCTTCAAGTCTCAAGTAAATTGGTGTCTTCTTGAACTGCGTGCCCCAACGTCGGCCACATCGTCGCTCAATATCAGGTAATATAATGGTCAAACGTAGGTTTACCAATGATAAAAAAATACTATTGCGCTATACTCTAAAGAGGTATCTATAGGGGTAAGAAAAAGTTGAGTGTGTAAGAGCCCGATTAAGATCTCCAATGAGATGAACGGACCAAGTCAAGACAACGGTAAATCGTCCCTTTTACGAATGCACTAACAAGGCCACCATCAGAGAATGGCGCAGAGTGGCGAGCCACGCCTCCTGACGTGACGACCTCGAACACTCTTCCAAGAGTGTTGCGACTAGAAAAAGTACCTACAGGGGTAAATACCTAAATACATCTAGATACTACAGGTGAGCTGAAATTATATCCAAGAACCGTCTAGACATGTGCCAATAAGAAATAAAACCTTAAAAATAAGCTCTTCAATGTTACCTAAAAGTCAATTAGGTTAGATTAGGTTAGCAACCTGCAAATGAAATATTATATTGAACAAAGTAGTTATTAGAGGAATTCTCCGCTATTTCGTTTATGTAATGTTAATTTTATGTAAACTTTAGCACTTAAAAAAAAACGTTGTATAATTATTTAATTTATTTGTAAGTAGATAGGCTAATAAAATCGTTAGACGAAGCGACCTGGCTGACTGACTGAATACACGATATAAACTACAAAAAACCTTAAAAGAATCTTCTTTTCCGTCATTGATTCTTTAAAACAGTTTGGTGAAAGGCATAAAATGCGTCTTGAATTCTCCTTTCGTGCACTTGGCATATGTATACCTACATAAAGTGGTCGCGGGTTCGATTCCCGTAGGGGCTACTATGTAGTAGCCAGTCAGCCTACCTACTTACTAATTTGAATAATTCTACAGCAACACCAATCGACTGACATTTTAAATCAATACATGTAACATCTATAAAAAAATATTTAAATAAACCCTGATACAAAAGAATTACATCCAGATAACCTATTCATTACGAAGATACCAATAAGCACAAACACGATACTTCTGCTGTAAGTTAGAGAAGAGTTGGGTATCCTCCAAATTTCAGGAGATGCTTCAGCATCAGGTAAAACTTACCAAAAAAGAAAGAAAATATTTTATTTGTCCTAAAAACTACCACATACATAATAACTACACAATCAAAAAAATATGAAAAAATAATGTTTGTGCGCAGCAGGATCTAGGGCAAATATGGCATTTACTCAGCATTGTGTTGGATGCACACCTGAGTATGCATTCAGCGCTGGTTTTCATTATCATTGAAGTATCAAGATTCTAAACTTTCGATCACACCTGTGGAATATGCTCATATCTCTTCAACTATAAAAGAGACGATGATCTTCAAATGCCTGAAAATATTTTTAAATCATAGCTGAGAATACTCGCGATCAAGACACCTTCCAAACAACAAAAACTAAATCATAATTTCATCCGTAGCTATGATGATACAGACAGATAAAAAACACACAGACACACTGACCCTCACGTTAAATTTATAACACCTGTGTTTTTTTCAGAGGCTAGAAACCACGCATATGTTGGCCGTCAAAGCGCGAGATCGTAAAATGCGAGAACAAGGACCGTAAATCGATTCTCGACCGCAGAGCAAAAGGCAGACTTGCAGCTACTGGCAAAGACAATGGCAAATACACCGAGGAAACTGCTACCGCGATAGAAGCCTCGTAAACATAGATAGATAGATAGATTAACGTTTAATTGTACACAGAGAGAACATACAAAAAAAAACAATTAGCAATAAAGTTGTACAATGGGCGGCCTTATCGCTAAAAGCAACCTTTGGATGAACAATAACAACAATAAACAAACAAAAAACTTAATTTAAGATCAAATAAAATGTTGTTGAATAAACCTAAGATTATATTTTATTGCAACAGAAAATGATAACAAACACTTTCATTTACTTTCGTCCGTATTGTAGGGCATTACGTAGGTTCGGAGCATTCACCTGATACAGAACGTAATACCGGTTTACGAGTACCTTTACCATACTCGATACAAAATATCTGTCGCAAGTTGGTAACTGCATTTACAATTCGAAAGCTCTTTTGTAAAATGTTATGTGCATTAATAAAAAAAGAAAGCTGCACAAAAATCTAGCTTTGAGTATCTCAGTATAACTGCATTTTTAACAATTCCTGATCATATAATGAGTGTTATTGTATAGTGTAATAGCTGACAAATTTCCTCGACAGTGCACATAACTATATTACCTACAAAGATAATTTCCGCAAGAAATTTAATTAAATTTACCAATAAACAAACATTTTTGCTAACATCATTAATATATTAATATTCATAGTCCAGCCGTCCTTAGATAGCAAAGTAGTTTATGTTATTTTATAATATTTTTGTTAATCACCACTCATTGGAAGCTCTGAGATAGTGAGATGGCGCCGCCGTGGCAGACCAAAAAGATATGGCTAGATAATCTCGAAACCTTTGAAAGAGCTTGGGTCCAATTAGCTCAAATCCGAGTTGACTGGAGAGATCAAGGGAAGGCCTTTGCCCAGCAGTGGGACACAATGGGCTATTCGTAATCTTATAATATTATTGTTGTTTTATTTATACACAAAATGAATTGCCGTGCGATAATCTGGCAATTAAAATTAAAGTTAGCTGGACTGCTTTCCATATTTTTTTGTTTTGTTTTCTTCATTTTTGGGGTGATCAATTTTAGGTGGTGCGAACTTCACTAGATAACCTAGTATAATAATAATAAAACTTGTGTAAATAATCGTAGGTCTGGTTTAGCTTCGAGCTATAGCTACTTTATTGTATCACACAGTACTGAACGCAGAGTGGCTTCCGATAACGGCAGCATGATGTTAATAGCTGACTAGATCTGCTGGCATTGAGCGCGCGCCATGTAGGCTACTTTCTGCGTCCGCTGGACCACCTCTGGACACCGCTTGCGACGGACTAGTCGGCAGTCTTGGAAGAAACCCTCGTTGCGTGGGAAACCGTTGCTGCCATCACTGAATGTAACTAAACCTGGAACAGAGAACGTTTGCTATTGTAAAGTATCTATTTCATATTCATTAATCTGCTACTCGCAACGTCGCACTCGTGGTACCTACATATAAAGTAACAAAGATTCAAAGATTCAAAGATATTTATTTTCCAGAAAACATGTGTTGAAAAAAAATGTGACAATGTGTAACAACATGCTTGGTTTAAGGTATGCAAACTAGGTGGAGAGATGGCATGCAAGTTTAAAAATAATTACAATTTATCACTAAAAAATTCGTCAAGATTATAATAACACTTTGCAATTACCAATTTCTTTAGTTTTAGTTTAAACATTTGGACGTTCAGGTCTCTATATAGTGTAGGCAATTTGTTATAAATTTTTGGAGCAACACTAACAACACTTTTTTACGTTAGTGCTGTTTTTACAGGGTGTAATCTTAACCTAGTATTATCCCGTCTGCTTCGAATTACAAAATCAGATAAGCGAGGGAACAGATGGGGATTGTTTTTTACTAAAAGAGCTACTTCTAATATGTAGAGGGACGGAAGTGTCAGAATTAAGTGTTTTTTTTATTTTTATTTTAAACATGGCTCTCACACATCTCTTTTGTAGCCAAAAAATTATGTCTTTATTAGTAGAGTTGCCCCAAAATATTAGCCCATATCCTAGAACAGACCCTAACATACCGTGATATGCAATCAATAAGGCATCAGTATTGACTGTTGTTGACAGTTTATGCAGAGCATATGCAAGACTACTAATACTCTTACTCAGTCCTTCTAAATGAGTTTTCCAAATAAGTTTTTTGTCAAAGTCCTAAGAATCGTGTAGCATCAACTTGATTAATTAAATTGTTATTAAATGTTATATCTATGTTAGATGGGGTTTTGGATCTTAGGTCAAAATACATAATCATGGTCTAACTTAAATTAATTTTTAAATTCCCCAAGATACAATGCTAATTTAACAAATACCAATTTCACCTAATTACTAAATTAACCATACCAGCTTTTCTTCCTTATCAACAAGATCCGTCCAACTGTTTAACCAGACAGATGATAACAAGAACCAGACAGTAAGAGAGCATTGGCGGTGGTGTTGTGGCCCCGACTTCCGATCCTAAGGTAGTGCGTTCGAATCCGGTCGTGCACCAATGGATTTTTGTGTTCGAAAAATGTATGTGCGCTATACCAGTACTCATACAGTGGCCATATAGCTGATAATCGTTGGGGAATAAAAGTTCTTGGATGGCAACCAAGGGCAGGAAAACGAAGCTTAGTGCCCGATAGGCTGACAACATTATAAAGGTCGCAGGAAGTCGATGGATGGAAAGGGCTCAAAATCGTTTTTCCTGGAAAACTATTGGGGAGACCTATGTTCAACGGTGGACTTCTTAAAGGCTGATAATGATGATGATAGTACTCTCCAACGGCGAAGGAAAACATCGTGAAAAAACCGGAATGTCGTAAAACCTGAAAAGTTCAAAGATATGTGTTAAGTGCACTAAAGGAGCCTCTGAGGCGCACTTTAATCCTTTCACAACATTGGTTCGAAATAACTAGAGACAGAATAAGAAGAAGACCCGACTAAAATTTATAACATTGGTATTAAAAAAGACATGTACATATTAAAACATTTTTAGTATATTAGGTTTTTTTTTCTTTATCTATCTATATTTATCGATTCAGTTATCACGTAGTTGATGAAACAATGAAAATTGAGTTATCGAAGCTCGTTCGCTAAAAAAACAGTCGCTAACCGTGAAAAACGTGTTGGGGTAAATAAAACTGAACAATAGAAATATTTGAAAAATTAGAATGAAAAACAAAACTGAAACGCCTGTTGGAAAGGCAAGAGCATCGTTAAACCTTACGTGTTTATAACTTTCATCAGGCGATAGAAAAATTTAAAGTCACAAGCAAATGAACTCTTTGTTCACGATAAGGCTACAGTAGGTTTCGCACGATAAGGCCACTGTTTGTCAGTGAGTTTGTATTATGATTTTCTAAACCTAAATTGTAAACAATGTTATTTTAGGTGTGCTTTGCCGTTGAAATGATGTAGGTACTAACACAGAAAACTAATATAAATGTGGATATGTTTGTATTATGATTTTTTAAACCAAAATTATAAACAATTTTATTTTAGGTGTGCTTTGCCATTGAAATGGTGTAGGTACTAACACAGAAAACTAATATAAATGTAGATATAACTCTTAAATATTTCTCTTTATAATTTACTACAAGCGGAATTTTTACCATGATTTGTGGGCTTTTTTTACTTACCCGATATTTCTGGAAAAACTGTTTTTCCGTGATCACTGCGTATACAGGGTGGTTTGGAACTAGTATGTTATGCCGAGGTGGGCCGATTCTCGATACTTTCGAGAACAACATATGTTTTACCATTTTTATAAGTTTTATGTTTTTCATTGAAGAAATGAGCAGCAAAGTTTGCTTCAAAACTGCACTTACTACAAATGGTAACATCCTTAAAATCTGCTGTTTATTGAGCTCTGAGCGTGACCTCAAAATGAAGTATGATTTCACGCAACAACACAAATATTAATATTGCCTACATTGTGATGCCTCTGAGAGTAAAGACAATTTTTTTTTAGTTGAGTTCAGCTGCTATATCTGAAAAATTTGCAAATAAACAGGAAATGTTTATGATGATGCTGATGATAACATGTTCACAACTCATTACTAAAACAACTTGATTCGGATCTTCATAAAAAAATTAAAGAATTGGGTATCTAACCAAAATTTTCCGTAAGTAGGTAGATTGCATAGGTAGGTAAATCTTCATAGAAATTCAATTGTATGGAAATCTGAAAATATTAATTCTTTGGAGTTGTCATGGTCATGGTCGAAATCTCCTCGTTTAGGCTTAAAATACTAGTTCCTGAATACCCTGTATTAACACAATGATTAGAAATAACTAGTGACACGATAAGAAGAAGAACTGTCCCGTTTATAGTAAAAAATGATAAATGTAGCTAAAAGAATTTGTTGATAAATAATAATTTGATAAGGTAACTTATATTAAAATTCAGTTTGATTGTAACAATTTGATTGTGATATTTTTACATTAAATACATTTTTAGGTTTCGATTTTCTGATAAGAGGTAAAAAATAGCAAGAAACAAAAATATATAGTACCAATCGTGGAAATGCTATAAACAAATAAACCCGCTGAAATATCAACTCACTTGAACTTGCAGTTTTGGTAAATAAACCTTTATTATAGGATCCTGACTGGCCTGTCAGCTCAGTTGGCTCTGCCTTCTGCGCTGTAGGTTGAGGGTTCGATTCCCTCCAGGATAAACATATGTGTAATTTACATAGATGTTTATTCTGTGTCTAGGTGTTATAAAGTAACGAATGTATTTAGTTTATATGTATTCTACCAGACGTTCGGTTTCCATAGTAAATAAATAATTCCTGACATTTCACACATCATCTAGCCTCAAAGTAAGCAGAGCTTGTGTTATTGGTACAATATGACTGGATATCACTACATAGTATAAAACAAAGTCACTTCCCGCGGTCTGTCTGTCCCTATGTATGCTTAGATCTTTATAACTACGCAAACGGATTTTGATGCGGTTTTTTTTATAGATAGAGTGATTTAAGAGGAAGGTTTATATGTATGATACATGCATAATATAGTAGAGAAACACTGATAATTTTAGAGGTTTCTAATATAATGTCGTAAATAAACACATTTGTAGTATATTTTGGATCATCATTGCACCCGTGCGAAGCCGGGGCGGGTCGCTAGTACTACATAAATGGCTTTGTTAATTTTGGGGCTCTCGCCCCAAATCATCTCTGGTGCTATGTGAAATTATTTTCTATCAACATATATTATCCAACTAATGTTCAGTTTCGTCTTTTGGTGGATAGATTAAATTGTCGGTTACGGCTTTTGTAAAGTTGGTTTAAAGCCTATTGAAAGTTGGTAACAGACTCATACGAAAGTAGTACCTTTTACTTAGAAGATTAGAACTAAATTTACATTTCTAATGGCTGTGATTTGTAGTTTTACCAGATTTGCCTAAAATATGAACGATCGTGCTCGTACTATAGTCCAAATTAGAGTAACAGTTTATATTACAGTTTTTAATGAAATTAAAATGTCATTTTGTTCGTTTATTGAATTAATTTTTCTTACCCGAGTTTTAATTGACACCTTTTACACGATGACTAAAATTACATAAAATACGTCGATTTAGTAAATTTTCAAATTTTGTCATTTAAAATTTTTATTAATTTAGTTTTTGGTGTATAAAAACAAAATCGTTCTTATTTTATGAAATTTTATTTTCTCTGGTGAGTACAGAATTAGGGACAATATATATTTTGGTTGGTTATGTTTGTTGAATACATTTTTTATGAGCTTTTATTCATAATAAAAACGTACCTAGAATATAATAAAATAATAGAATGTACATTTATATAATAGAATGAATGAGATATATAGATATATTATATAGATATATAATAGAATGAGAATATAATAGAATGTACATTTTTATTTATATGCATGGGTTCTAGGCAAACTAAACAGCCAGGCTCACATAGGTAGGCAGATTAAAGTAGGTAGGCTGCTCGTAGGTACCTACCTAACCTTCCTACAATAAACGTATAAATAGAAAACATAAAAATAGATAATACGAGTTGAATATTTTATCACTAACCTGCAATAATTGTTTTTAAAGATAACAATTATTTTCTGGTGGAGAAATATCTTTCTAATTGAATTGCAAACGAATAATTAAGTACCTAGCCGTTTGCTATTCAAAATAAATCGTATTCTTTATGATAATAGAGCAACTCACTTCAGTATACCTTATATTTTCTTTGTATATAGAATTCAAAGTACACAAGGGGGTATATTTAATAGGGGGGCATATTTAATTAAGGGGGCATAATTTTATTCGTTCATTTGTATACAGAGTACAATAGCAATATTCAATGATTAAACGTATCTGGTGTTGTGTTTCGAGATTTTATTTAGATGCCGTGTGTTGATGTTGCCATGCCAAAGGATTATGAGACTTGCATTTAAATAGCGTCAACTGTCATTATGTTGCCATGTGATTGGTTGTTTGCTCACAAAGATAGATGCCTAATGATTCTTCGTTTGGATTCTTCGTCTGTCATTTCATGGAGCAACATAGCTCTGCTAATTTAATATTTTTTCCCCTTTTTATTGCATGTTTTATTCAGAAATCTTGGCGGAAGGATACCCAAGAAAATTCTAGACGCCATTCCGCGTGACGTCTAGAATTGACAATTGACCATCGACTAAGACTCTAATAACAAACAAACTGACTATAAACTTTAAACACTTGACACTGGCAGAATTGACATTAGTATGTCACAGGCCATTAACAAAGAAGAAGAAGAAGACGATTCTTCGTTTGTCATTTCATGAAGTAACATAGCACTTCTACATTAGTTATTTTATCTTGTGTTTTATTCAGTAATCTTAGCGGAATTTTAATCAGTAGAATGTGACTTTATAGCACAAGTATAGACAATTGAAGTTATAAGAGTGACCTGTCAGCTCAGTTGATAGTAGCTCTGCCTGTTGAAGGTTCGATTCCCTCCCAGGATAAACATTTCTGCGATGAACATAGGTGTTTGTTCTTTGTCTGGGTGTTATAAAGTATCATAAGTGTGTATTTAAAAATATATAATTATTCTATCAGTCATTCTGTCACTATAATACAAGCTATGCTTAGTTTGGAGCTAGATGGTGTTGTGGACTTTGTCCACCAATATTTATTTTATTTAAAGGAATTATAAGAAAAAAGAAAAAGTAGATGCCTGATTAATTTTAGCTGTCTTGGGAAGCAGACATTGTGCTCCTATATTATTGATTTTTCTTATATTAATTCGGATTTTTTTGTAGTTTTGGTGATTTTATTCAAAATCTTAAAGCTAGAGCTATTGACTCGGGTGTGAATAATTGGAATAAAAGTGTTTCTTTGTGATTCGAGTAAAATACATTCGAGTATCATACATGAAAGTTCAGCATTTTATATAAAATAACAAATGACCAAACGACAAAATAAGACTTTGTGACGTCTTACAAAAAAATCGAATCACTTTACATTGGCAAAATATTTTAAGTAAAAGAAGAAAAAATAGAGATGGCAGAGAAGATGGTGTGAAGAGCGGGGTGATTTTGGATTGATGAAAAATGGCATGTGTGCAAATGAAAAGTCTCTATCGTTGTGTTATCGTCATTGATGATGATGTTAGTGGTCCAGTAAAAGTCCTGTTGAAATACGAAACCCTTTTGTGTTTCATTGATTGTTCGAACCAGGAGCAGTATAACCCAGGCAAAAGACGATTCAAGGTCTCCGAAGCTTCTAAGAGATATTTCTGGGTCGCAACTATCGATTTATATTTTTTGTGTAATTTAAATATAAAATATATCATTTTATAAACAGTACCTCAATGACCGAGCTTTGCTTGATAAAACGACGTTTTCTAAAAATGAAACCTATCTAGATCGATTTAACGCCCCCGAAACCCTAGCGTACTAAATTTCATAAAAATCGTTGGAGCTGTTTCCGAATACATATATACAAGAATTGCTCGTTTAAAGGTATTACATAGATATATTATAAATTTACTTATAACATATAAACATCTCTTAACTTGTGTTAAAACTTATAAGTTAATTACTGTTTAAAATAGTGCTATTCCTCTTTGTAAGTTAGTGACAATTAGTGACAGGGCAAATTGAAAGCAGTATTTAAGCTGTGTTTACGTTGAGATGCGTTTATAAGTAAACCCGATTTTGTGTATTTTCTCGGAGCAACCATATGTACTTGTACATTTAGATAAACTCCGATTTTTAGATTAGATTGATACAAACCTAACTTAACAAGACATAAAATAGATAATTGATTCAGGCCTGACTTTGCGGAAATCCATTACAAAACATTAAATGATGGACTAATATTTTGTACTGGAATAGTACTAAATATTAGTCCATCTATTTAATGTTTTGTAATGCAACCTCCTCTCTGCAGACTTGTTGCTTCGACCAAAGTCTGAGCCTGACGTTGGTTGAAGCAACAAGTCTGCAGAGCAGAGTGTGTTTTTTCGTCGGGGTGCGGAGTGAGTCAAGTATTCCTGAAGATGCCTCGTGGAGAGGTGAAACACGTTTCTTTGGGAGGTTGCATAAGTGGATTGTGTGTGCTTGCCTTTTACTAACGCTTTGCATGGCTTTTCAATTGCGGGCGGGAGGGAGGTGCATGCGTCTGCATCGTGTTTAACTCTTTGGGAATAGATTGGCGGAATAGTACTAAATATTTATCCATCTATTTAATGTTAAGACATAAAATATTTTATAAAATGAATGTAAATGATTAATAAACATTTTTCTTCAATAGGCACGTACCCAAGCCCCAAACTCGTCCACCACGGAATTCTCCCTCGAACTTCATGCCATCAGCGCGCCAGAACACGCCGTGCCCATGGAACCATCCCTGCATGAACTCACCTTCATATCTGAAAACACATATCTACTTATAATAAATATCAAATAATAATAATGATAAATAATCCAGGACCTTTCACACAGCATCATCTGGCCCCAAAGTAAGCAGAGCTTGTGTTATGGGTACCACATGACTGATACACTACATACATACTTTTTTTTTGTAAATATATACATAATGTAGATTATTTAATTTGCAGAAGTTTAAATTAATGGCTAAGTGAGAGCTGTTGCGGCGGTAGATGTCGGTCTCGAGGCTAGTGTCTATAGGAGACATTGTCAATACTCTGGGCTCGTGAGAAGGAGCCCATCGCTGTTTTAAAGTTATTCCACGCAGGCTGTCTGGAAGAAACATTATGTGACCCCAAGAGGTGGCTCCTATTTGGCCCAGCGTATTGAAATTGCCATTCAACGTAGAAATGCCGCAAGGGTCACGGGGACAGATCTAGATCACAGCCAGAGATCGACAAGATCAACGAACGACAAGATACGACTTTGTGACATACTATAAACAATATAAACACTTGATACTGGCCAAATTGACATTATTATGACACTTTCAATCAATCTATTCAATCCAATAATATTTACCTGAATAACATTATTTGCTTAAACTAATATAATAACAATAACCAATAATGGAGATTTGCATCTACTTGCGGCTCACACGCATAAGTAGACTACATATATATATATATATATATATATATATATATTTATATTATATATATATATATATCTATATATATATGTATATATTCCAGTATTAGTAAGATTTAGTTCAAGTCAAGTCAAGTAAAAAAATACATTATTCAATACAATCAAAAGGATCACTTTGAAACGTCTTACATACTGTATGAATTTAGGTGCCAATTCAACCTAACCCAAGCCCGAGAAGAATTGGCAAGAAACTCGTCTTGGTCCTAGCGCTTTTTTACATGACCCATATTATAACTACCTTAACTACGAAATACTAATACAAGAGCGCTTATACATTTCAAGTGAGGCCATGCATTCTTATCAATAATATAGTCATTTATATTATAATAAGCTTTCTTCAAAAGACTACTTTTTATGTATGCTTTAAATTTCTTAATAGGTAGTTAGTTTAGTAGCATTTTCTGGAAGCTTATTATAGAAGCGCATCGTGTTCCCCATAAATGACTTATTTACTTTTTCTAGTCGAAACCTGTATAATTTGTGTCCATTCCTAGTATTGATTCTATGAAGGTCACTATTTTGCTGAAACCCATCTCTATTTTTATGTGAGTATAACAAATTTTCATATATCTATTGTAAAGCTATTGTGAGAATATTTCTCTCAAAGATTCTCGTGGTTTCATTTTATAAATGGCAAGAAGTTCGAAATATTACTACGACTCACGTTACGGAGTACATCAGAACCAACCACGGTTTTATATGTACTCGTAAAATGGGTCGAACTATACTTACTTAGCTCCATCAGAAAATGCCATGACCCCAAGCCCGGAGCATAAGCCGCCAATCATAGCTCCATCGTATCTGGTGTTATCGGGAAGCACCAGATGGCCCATCCCATGCTTCTGTCCCTTAGAGTTCCATTCGCCCACGTAGCGAGTTCCATCTTCATACTTGTACGCGCCAGTTTTTACCACGCCTGGGTCTGCAACTAGTAAAATATTGAGTTAATTTATTTCCTCAACACTGCTGCATACACAGGTGTAGTGGTAGTTTCCGTGCTTTCAAGGTATTTATGTCTATAAGGTTGTGGATTTGAATCTGGTCTTGCACTAATAGATTTTATTTTCGCAAAATGTGAGTAATGTCAGCTGTCTCAAACGGTGAAATTACTTACAGATTCTTAATTAATACAAAGTCACCCATTACTACTACTCACTGATTTGATATTAAAAAGCAAATTTATTTTAAATTTATTATAGCATATATATTAAATAAAACAAATTGAATGTAATTAAGAAAATAGATAATATAAAATTAATTTATCGACGGAGTAAGTTTTACAGGTTTCATATAATTTGATTGGCCAAAGCTTCGACAATATTTTAGTATATATATTCTATGTACTTTCTGTCTATTTTGAAAAAATCAGAAACAGATTTAGAATAAATTATATTTTACATTTTATGGTATGGTATGGTATTTTATATTTTTTTTTGTAAGACACTGGTAGACTGCATAATAGAATAGATGGGTATTTTTTTAGAATAATAAATTATTACAAAGATGAGTGCTTAATTACAATTTGTTAATATTGTTGGCTGTTTTTTAAATAAAAAATCTAATTATGAGTGAAATCTTTTCTCTGAAAAGGAAAAAAATATGTAGAAAAATGCATATCCGTCTGCTCGTATCCACGAATTTTCTCTACAGAATTAAAATGGTATTTAAAAATATAATTTGCACAAACACTTACCATCAACCATTGTGTTTGACTATCCAACCACACCTGCCGTTGTCCTGACATCGGTCGTATGGCTGCATTTCCTAATCTAATTATCAAAGTACTCGCATAAGACAGAGTAGGGCACGATAAAACACTCAAATACATAATAAATACATAACAAATACATAACTAAGGGCGAAAAAGGTTGGAACTTAAACTTAATTAAACTTTCTTCACAGAAATAAAAACGGGAAATAGAAAAGACGGCGACGGAGTGGTCAAGGAAACTCAACGGCCAAGAGGCAAGGTGCGTTGGGGTAAGATCGGCGCTGGGTTAAGATCGTATGAATAAAATTTCAGTCAAATTAGGCCATATTATTGTAGGCCGACAACATTAACCATGACGCCATTTTGTCTGCCCCAATCTCTGGTTTCCTTCAATGGCTCCGGGAAGGCAGACATGTGCTACGCGCCATTAGAAAAAAAAGGATGTTTTTGTGTATTTTGGTCTCTCCGGTCTTTCCCCTTTTACTTTTAATAATGTTTTTTGGCGAGAATATAGCTTGTTTAATTACTATTTTGTCTGAATCCAAAGTTTTATGGTGTGATAGTTGGATGGAACTAATCCAAACAGGCCTAGGGTCGCTTTAGGCCCAGATCCGGTGTTCCCCCTTGCAGGTGAAGATCA
Organism: Lampropteryx suffumata; assembly: GCA_948098915.1. Taxonomy (NCBI): domain Eukaryota; kingdom Metazoa; phylum Arthropoda; class Insecta; order Lepidoptera; family Geometridae; genus Lampropteryx; species Lampropteryx suffumata. Next base: position 2,561,375 of record OX402551.1, read on the forward strand.
GGTAGATTTATTCGAACTTAACCGTTTAAAAAAAAAAGAAAGTGGTTGTCAAACTTTAATTTATTTTTGTCATGAATGTTCTTTGGATTTAGAGTTTTTTTATTCGTTTTTTATATTTTTTATAGAAAGAAAGAAAGAAAGAAAGAAAGAAAAATAATTTATTTGCAACGGTACACAAGGAACCGAGCGACACACAGACATTAAAAACAAGAAATACACAGAAAAAAAATAAGATAAAAGAAGCTTAAAAAAACAATATTACGAAGAACGGTCTATATTGTGTCTCTCAATCCATGGGATGACGTCACAAAAAGGTGTCCGACTCAGCATGATGTTGCGTTCAGTAGTACTACTGAAAACAACGCTGATCTTCCGCGGAAACCAGGAGGGTGCGTCACGGCTTCGAACAAGATAGTCAGATAGTATTGATAAATAAATAAATAAAATTAATAAATAATTAATTACAAATATTCCTACTTAATATAACAATCACAATATGATTACCAATATTACAATATTCCTACTTAATAGTATAATTTAAAGATATATTATAGGCAGGTGCTATAATCTAATGAACTATAGGAGGGACACCTCATTTCTAAGGTGCGCGCGCATACTCTTTTTGGTGCTCGATGAGATAATGTTTCAGTTTCAAACGAAAGCTTGCAATACCTTGGAGATCTCTTATCGGTGGTTGGATATTGTTCCAGCATTTAGTAGCAGAGTACCGGAAGCTACCTCTGAAAGCGGCGGCTTTCAGAGGTAGTGATGCTTCTGTGTGGACAATTGTTTTGAGCTATTGCGCAATGACCCAGATTCCGAGACCCACGCCAGTTTTTCAAAAAGATAAGCTGGTTTTCGGTATTTTATAACTCCAAAAAGAAGACATGCCAAATGAAGTTTCTGTCTTGCTTTCATCTTTAAAATTGAGTGAAGATTTAGAAATGGGGTAACATGAGCTCTGGGCGGTATTTTAAAGATTGGTGCAGGCATTTTGAACACTCTGAACTAGGCGCTGAGTCCGGCTTAGCAAACATGGACCAGTAACAGTACCACATAATTTAGCTTAGAGAGTACAAGAGATTCCACAAGCTGGGTACGTAGTTCCTCACTTATAAAGGGTCTAATATTGTACAGAACCTTAAGTTTATAGAAACACGTTTTTACCGAGGCAATAACGTGTTTCTCAAATCTCAGATTTGCGTCCATATTAAGCCCCAAGTTACGTACCTCGTAGACACGCTCAATAGGTTCCCCCAGACATTTTAGTAAGAAGATTCATAAGGTATTAATTTAAACACCTATAGGTTTATTGTAGGAACATTGATTACTATTAGAAGTAAGTAAAGTACTTATTATTTTAGTGAACTAGGTTAAAAAGGTATTAAAAATTTAAAAAACGTTATTTTTATTACATTTTCAAAGACTTATTATTTCTTGAATTTGACAGTTGTCTGTCTTTTCCTAAATCCTTCTTAACTTGCTTAATGAAAAGCAAATCCTTGATGTAAGGTTATTCCTTCCTTCTTGTGACATGACAAAGTTTGAGAAACACAAAATCACCAATATTTTGCATCAGGGGTAAGATCGAATACCTTGTACAGAAAAAAAATTAAATCGATTGGAATAGTTTTGTTCCTAAGAATTTTAAAATCATTTTTATATTATGTTATAGAATGGGAAAGATCGGATGTATTCCTTTTATATACCTTGTTCTCCAAGTACTAGAATCTACTTTTAATTGAAGTCCAGACTTACTCCTTGATGGGAATTTTTTATCATGCTCATTAAAAAGTATGTTTTGTCTTTGCACACGTTAAAAGAAAAAACAGTTGAGTTTACAAAAACAAACGAAATTTAGAGCTAAGCTACGTTTAACCATTAATATTTTGCGCCATATTTCAGTAATCTGACGTATTCAGATCTCAAGAAAATATTTTTTTTGTCGGATGCTTTCAACTGGTCTAAAATCCATCCGGTATTACCCCAACGCACCTCATACCACCAGATGGTAAAAATGACATCGTCAGTGTAGTCGGGAACCACTGATAAAACTCGCTACTTGCTAGGCACCGGAAAGATTAGCGTAGATGAAGAAGAGGTATTTACCCAGCACTGGGATCAAACGAGCCGAATGCTGATGACTGATACAATAAATTGGCTAAACGCGTGTCGAACTACGCATGGAGAGAGCTTCAAATTCAAATTAAAGTTATTTCCAATATAAAATATTACAGATAATTATTAACCAATGCGTTTGATATGGACATTATACCATATAAAAAATATTAATATTAGAAAAAAATACATACGCTACGAGTACACTATGAGTACAAAAACATAAAGAATGCTATACTATAAAAAAAATACGATACAAGAGTTATAATAATAAAAAAAATCGTTACGTACTTAGATATTTTACACATCTAAGTAAATAATATTAATAATGCCGGACATTTCACACAACATCATCTTGCCCCAAAGTAAGCAGAGCTTGTGTTATGTAGTATCCGTCATGTGGTACCCCAAAAACAAGCTCTGCTTACTATGGAGCCAGATGATGCTGTGTGAAAAGTCTGATATTATTATTTATGGAAAAAAACTCCAGCCATCTTCTAATTTATGTCCAGTACAACAATTAGGCGCGGTCGCTATGGTCGTATCAGTTTGGATGGAGCTTGATTCGCAAAATATCAAATTCCGGTCCCGAGCGAAAGATTGTAAGGCGAGTATCTCGGGTCTCCAGACACTGCCAGTTTCCTATTGCGTGACATCTTGGCACGTAAAGTCATCGTGAAATTTCATAAAAATACTGACATCGAGAATGTTTTTGGCTTTGAATACGTAGTACAAATAGGCAGTTAATATGTAGTAATACAAATTTGGGGTTATACTCGTAAATTTGCTCTTCGAGCGGTACATTGTTACGTATTTGGACTAGGTATGAATACTATTTCTTCATCTTTGAAAACCAACTCACGTGGCTTTGATGATGAGTCTTTTCTCTTTTCCTGTACTCCAACCAACCATCAATATTTTATTATTTATAATATTTTCTACTGTTTACATTTTATTCGGATATTTTAATTCAAAACCACCATACCAGCATAACTTATGTCAATATTTTCTATATTTTTTTAACTACTAAGAGTTCGCAAGTTTTCCGAAGAAAGTAAAGTGTGTAAAGATTCCATTATTGCTTTTATGCAGTCTGGCAAACAAGAATCCGTAGCAAGTCTATTATAAAACTTTCACCGAGAATATATGTTTATTTCTCAATAAAAAAATTGTGGCAAATATAGTTTTGACCTATACCATATATCCAAATGTAATTTTTATCTGTTCTTACGGAGGAGATATCGCTGTCTACCCTTTATGTAAAGCTTTACTTAAAGGATAGTCCTTTGAAGCAAGCGCATTATAATATAGATGACTATATTATTGATACAAATGCATGGACTCATGTTGCTCTGCCCTCAGACAGTTAACTGACACATTTGAAATGTGTAAACGCTCTTGTATTCGTTTTTCGTAGTGAAGGTTATAAGATGGATCAGGTAAAAAAGCGCTAGGACCACGACGAGTTACTTGCCAGTTCTTCTCGGGCTTGGTTTAGGAGGAATTGGCACCTATTGGTATTTGGTATTGAATAAAATATCTTTTGACTTTGACTTTAATATGCTACGCAGTCAACTTGTGGTTGGTTCTTTGGACGGTAAAGCATGCTAAAACTACGTGGCTGGGCTGGGCATTATCAACGCTAACATCCACTTAGGAAATGAAGCTCTATCCAGTTTAGTGGCGCTAATGTCTTCCTGTGCGTGTGGGCCAGTGCCGGTGAAGGTCGAACAATTGGACAACAGCTGTGAGTTTCCATTGAAAAGAAGATGTACTGTTAAAGAAACAAGAACAGCCAGATCATAACCCATCTCGTTTGAAGTCAGTGTCAGTAGAAACATGCAGAATTATTGGATCCTATTATTTTACAAACTTTAGACTGACTTATAATCACTACAATGCTGGAAGCATCCAACACATGGTGAGCTGGACGCCCTTTTGGCACTTACACTCATGCTCAATAGGTAGGTGCTTACTTATCATATTATTAAAACGTTAGTATACCTATTTGACGACCTCTGTAGCGTAGTGGGCAAAGGCCTGCCTGGGACGCTGGTCCGATTCCCGCTGTGGGAGAAATGTTTGTATGATCTGCAAGCATTTGTCTCAGGTGTTGGTATTTTTCTATGCACAATGTGTATGTATTTACAAAAAATAAATCAATATATAAGCAGTATATCAGTCAATTGGTACCCATAACAAAAGCTCTGCTTATTTTAGGGTTTGATGACGCTGTGTTAAATGTTTAATTTATTTATTTTTGAGTTGTTTTACAAATATTTTTTTTCTGACTAGGGTCCGTTCTGAAAAGCTACAAACAGTCTATTCTCAATCTATCGACAGATAGAAAGTAAACCAGACCAGATGATGTTGTGTAAAATGTCCAGCATTATTTATTTATATATTATATAATACAAGCTGCTGCCTGCGTTGTCGCACGCATGGTACCTATATCAAAAGTAGCTTATGTCCTTCTCTAAGGTTCCATCTATCTCTATACCAAACTTCATCAAAATCGGTTCAGTGGTTTAGACGTAAAAACGTAACAGACAGACAAACAGAGTACTTTCACATTTATAATATTATAGTAGGGATCAATAGCCTAAGATTTAATGCTTCTAGTTCTGAAAATGACAATAATTTCATACAACCTTTTATCCCACTTTTCAACCCTTTACAATACTTTTTTCAATTAAAAAGTTACTTATGCACCTATGTGCCTTATTGCTTTTAGCGATAAGGCCGCCCATTGTACAACTGTATTGCTAATCATTATTTTTTGTGTGTTCTCTTGTGTACAATAAAGTGTTTATCTATCTATCTATCTATCTATATCAGGCTTTAGACTATCTGTGTACGAAATTTCATTTAAATCGGTTCAGTAGTTTTGGCATGAAAGCGAGACAGACAGACAGAAAGAGTTACTTTCACATTTATAATATTAGTAAGGATTTATCTATATCTATAAAATGCGATGTGTGTATGCATGTATGTTCCCTATTATAGACTCCGAAACGACTAAACCGATTTCCATGAAATTTTTAGGAAATTTTCAGATTGACCTAGCGGGTCATCCTGTGAAGTTTGCTAGCGATCGGATCAAAAGAACTTTTTTATAGCATCAATTAAATTTGGTATGGATATAGATAGTATCTTAGGAACGGATATAGGCTACTTTTTAAGAATGTTAGTAGGTACATACAGAAAAAGTAGCGTGCGAAAATATCGGACAGAATCTAGTTTCAGAACAAAAACTGTATACTGATTCTACAACTACAACTACCCAACTCTATTATATTAGCAAAATATATTAGAGGTCATGAAGTAGAGGACGCACGTATAACCTTATTAACTTCCCTAACATTGTTATTTTAAAGCCTCCACGCTCCACATTCGAAATTACAACATGTTCAGAACTAGCTGTTGCCTGCGACTTCGTCCGCGTGAATATAAGTGATCGCGGTTGGATAAATAATATTTGTACCACACCTACTGAGAAACTTGCCCATTCCTTTTCCAAATATATCTTAGAGAGTACATCATTTCAGGACTACTAAAATGCGGGACGGAAAAGTCTATGGAATTTCATTTCTCACGCGTTTAGCGGGAGAGAAAAGTGTATGGAAATCCATTTCCAACGTGTTATTTTTTTTATTTCTTCATAGATCAGCCGGTAGCTATGGTTATTTTTATTATACGAGTAGTTCAAACGACAAAAAGTTTTTACTCCAAGTCCGCCAAAATCGATTCCTTAGTTTAGCCGTGAAACGCTTTCACGGCTAAACTAAGGAATCGATTTTGACGAAATTTTGTACATAGTAAGCTTAATGCCTTTATTACTTGGATTCTTTTTTCAAAATGTTGTTCGGAAATCGGAAGAGGAATAAATCATTTGGCGGACTTGGAGTAAAAACTTTTTGTCGTTTGACCTACTCGTAGACAGACAAAAAGATAGGAAGAGTTACTTCTGCGCGCGTGAACCCAAACACACATGTTTATTTTGTTGCGGAGTTATTTTAAAATCATGATATATCCTAAGATGTTGATTGAAATTAAATGATTTCACAATAAAATACCTGTGACTAATAACATATTTATTTGGTTAAATATTAATATTATTTAGATAAAACTCCTTCCCACATAATGCATTAATTTCGAACAAATTTTATAACCGCTGTGGCGCAGTGGGCTTAGGTCCGGCTAAGACACAAAAGTTTGCGGTTTCTATTCCCGCCGCGGGATAAATGTTTGTATGATCTGCAAGTATTTGTCTCGAGTCTGGGTGTTTCTATGTATGATATGTATGTATTTACAAAAAAAAGTATATAAGTAGTATATCAGTCATGTGGTATACCCATAACACAAGCTCTGCTTACTTTGGGGCCAGATGATGCTGTGGGAAATGTCCGGCATTATTATTATTATTATTATTATAATCATAAAAACGGTTATAGTGAGTCAATCATAAAAGATAGACATATGTCGTTGCGTACTTTTTTTAGAACTTTTAAAGAGGAACAATTCTATCATAAATGATTTTTACGTAACTTAAACCGTTTACGCAGCGCACGCAACGGGAGCTCTCAAAAAGGAATATATTTTTTGCGACATTTTCCATTGAAGCTTCGCTCCTATTAGTCACAGCGTGATGTTATAAAGCCTTAAGCCTACCTCGATCAATTAACTATGTAACACAAAAAAAACTTTTAAATTAAACCAGCAATTTCCGTGATTAGCGCGTTCAACCAAACAAACAAACATTTCAGCCTTATAATATTAGTATAGATAATTTATGAGAAGATGTATTACTTTCGAACATAAATTAATTAAGTTAAAATAAATAACTTTCAAAGCTACTTTGAATATAATTTGAATAATAATACTCATAATCATGTTGGTATTACTAGCTTATTCAATTTAATATTTATTTAACTAATTACCAAACTAGTATACTTTCGTTTAAAAGTACCTATTTACACAAATATTTACGGAATTCGGTAAAACATAAAAATTGACAGGTTCAAAGGCAATAAATACTGACGATATCCACGTGAAACATTAATAATTAAGGTTTCACGTGGATATCGCGTTTAATTATTAAAAGCGCCAGTTTATAAACGGAATAAACTGAACTGCAATTTATATTTCTAATGTTTGTCTTAGACATTTAAATAATTACTGTTTAATTGTATGTGTTTCTATTACTTTTATTATGTAGTATATGTTTTTATACGAAAAAAGCCAGGTGCCCTTCCCACTAATTTACGCCAGACTTGGGCAATTAATAACATGCTAGATATCATCTAGCGTGGGGTACCTGGGGCACTTGACTGCCGCTTGACTAACTGGCGTCAATCTAGTGCTTCCGCCCAGCGCGTAATGCAAGCAAGTTCACGGCCGCTTGCTTTGTTCCTAATAGGCCCGATGCTGGTAAATGCCGGACATTTCACACAGCATCATCTGACCTCTAAATAATCCCGGAATAAATAAAATAAATAAATAATCCCGAACATTTCACACAGCATCATCTGGCCCCAAAGTAAGCAGAGCTTGTGTTATGGGTACCACATGACTAATAAATTACTTATATACTCTTTTTTGTAAACACATACATATTATACATAGAATCACCCAGATTCGAGACAAATACTTGCAGATTTTACAAGAAATTATCCCGCAGCGGGAATCGAACCCGCAACCTTCTGCGTCCGAGCCGGGCTGTAGCCCACTGCGCTACAGGGGTCGTTAAAATAAACCAATCGCTTGGTATTAAAACGGCGCCGGCGTATATTGAAATTATTATTTTTTATTTGTTATTCAATATCTCAGGGACTGTTTTGAAGTATCTGAGATGCTGGGATTCCATCAGCCAAAGAATGTCAGATCAATTTAAAAAAAAAACGCCAATCAAAACCATTGTTTATAGTTCTATTTTAGACCTCATTCTCGTATAGGGTTTGCATTCGACCTCATGGACTTTTGATAAAAAAAAGTTCTAACACCTTTGCAAATAAACGAATCGGTGAGCCTTCATGTTCTAATCGATCGAAGGCAGTTAAGATTAGTGGTAAATAATAATACCCTATTATCATAATCCCATAAAGAGTTACTGTTGGTGGTGGTAGCTCCGACGGGTACGATCGATTGCCACCAAGGTCGTCCTTCTACGAGTACCTTGGGTTCAGCTGCTACTTGAAATTATTAAACAGCTCGTGACTCGTGATTTGACGTTAAAATCTTGCAGATAAAGTGAGAGAAGTTGTTTTTCAGTTGCTTGGCGTTATGCTCGTCGCGTACTAACATTGTGCAGCACTAATAGGATTGCGATGCTGAAACCCTTAGCGCGTGGAATGCTCACTAAAAGTGGATTTCCGTATGCGACGAATATCAGCGAAATAGCCCGAGCTGACAGCGATGAAATAATTTTGACTTTACATGAAGAACTTTTTCTTCTGGCGGTAGGAGTTCGACAAAATGATTTCGGCCAGTCAGCTCCATCCTGTAGACCTGCATCGGTCGACTAGCCTCATAACTTAGTAGGTAGGCTGTAGGTTGTGCGTTCGATCCTGATCCTAGACTAACATTTTGTTATTGTTTGTTCTATGTCTGGTTGTCTATAAAAATGTTTCAATATATAATATGTATATATTTACAAAAAAACGTATATCAGTCGAGGGCACTAAATTAGAGTGCATTAATTACTCTCTTTAGCAAGGTGCGTAATTTACTCTTCTTACAACAACCAATCTGCCTACTGTGATAAATTATACCTACTCAAACTAAAAATATAAGGAATCAAAGTTTTACAATTTTACAATTTACAATATATTATGTTATGCCATGTTTTTTTTTTTACCAAATCAGTTTTATTCGGTCGATTTTTATTTTCAGCCAGTATCTTTTTGATCTAATGCAAAAAGTTTATATTAAACTTAATGGGAGATATTAGACCTCTGTGGTAAATTTATATCTAAATAAAAAGTCAAAAACAGTGCAACAATGAGATTTTATATAACATTTATGCACTGTTTTGGTTCTAGACAAAAAATACGTCCTTTGTGATCGGTTTTGTAGTTATTAATTATAACATTACTACGTAATTGAAAGAAATGCATATTTTGTATTATCGTGACAAGATGACTGATAGAATACATACATATTTTTAAATTTATACTTATGATATTTTATCAGCTGTCAGCTTATAATATAATATATAATAGAAAGTTTATTTTCTCTCAAAAAAGGTGTAGGTACAACATTTAATGCTACATTAATTGTAAGGACATGTCCTATCACCTGGTTTACGAGAGACTGGATAGGTTAGGTTAGGTTGGCCTGAGATAGGTTTTGTAATAAAACCTGTAGTGCAGGCTTATATCACAGACACAGAACAAACATCTATGTTCGTAACACAAAACTTTGTCCTAGGAGAGAATCGAATCCTTAACCTACAGCGTAGAAGGCAGACCTACTACCGACTTAGCTAAGAGGCGAGGCAAATGAAACGAGATTGGACGGTACACGGTTTGAAACACTCGTGGTGTAGAAAAATATCCTTGTAAAGTATTTTTCATCCCATCTATTCGAAAAGGACGACGTTGGTTCGCCTTTAAGTGCACCCAAAGGTGGTGTTTTCTACAAGAAACTTTTATCTGGCAGTAATGAGTTCTTAATCCTCTTTATAATCCTCCTTTTTGAATTTGGAACATCTTAGTGTTCAGCGCCAAAAAAATCGAAAGCAAATATTATTTAAATAAAGACTGGCTGGTACGACGGCCATATATAGTCGCGCCAGCCAACAGCTGAAAAAAAAAAAAAAAAAATTAAAAAGCGTAAACTAGCCCGCGTTTTCGTCAATTTTCACGGATTGTTAGAAATTCATGGTTTTGTTTTGAAAAATGAGTTCTTCAAGTGACAGTGAAAGTATAGAGTTAACTCCTGAAAATATTAGAACTGACGCAAGAAATGTGATGGATATTATAAGTTTTTAGTTGTTTTATTATGGTGAAGTACCTTTACTTTGATCAAAAAAAAAATGTGGGTTTGAACCTGGTAGTACACCTATAGCTTGCATTTTTTCGCAGCTCCCAAATGGTGAAGAAAAACATCTTGAGGAAACTGATAACAGGTCTGTTTGTTTTTATTTAAAATCAGGTATTTCTTTCTTAGGACAGGTCTGCTTGGCATGTTTGTCAAAATGTCCAGTCATATGCACATTGATTGTAATCAGGCTAATCAGTCAAGGCCGGTGGTCAATGTCGTCCGGGACGTGGACGCGACGTGACGTCGTATACCGCAGTCGATGTCATATTACACTAACAGGCCAGCGTTTGGTGGGGCAGGAGTACTCAACATTTCTTTTAAAATGTTGTTCTGACTAATCGTTTTTTTTTGCTGTCTATTATCTATCACAGGAAACTTTAAATAGTTTTAGTTTTTAGACCAGTTTATTTCAATTTTATTATGTACTTAGAGGCAATTTTTAAACAGCCACATTAAATTAACATCGTGAAAAACAATTATAGATCTATCTATAAAAACGGATATAAATATATTTATTAAGAGTATTATGTCTGTTTTTATAATGAGTTTCTTTAACGAAAAAATATATGTATGTTAATATTACAAAAAATTTCGCGAACCTGATATTTTTTTGCTACTCGACTTATTTGAAAGGTACCTAATTGTCTTGTATTAAAGTAGTATAAACTTTTCATGAAACGAAAACTAATTACTTACTATGAATCATACGTATGTAATTACAAATATATAAATACGAGTATTCTAACAGTCATCTGGTCACTTTATTTAATGAAAATAATAACAATGCCGGATATTTCACACAGCATCATCTGGCCCCAAAGTAAGCAGAGCTTGGTTATGGGTACCATGACTGATGACTGACATGACATGACTTTCATACTTTTTTTTCTTTTAAATACATACATACAGATCCGAGACAAATATTGGCAGATCATACAAACATTTGTCTCGCGGCATACAAACTATGCATATTAAGTATGTATTTAAAAATATATAGTATTTTAACAGTCATCTGATCACCTTAAGGTATATGTTTAGTTATTTTTTACTATTGCATTGTCAAACGATACATATTTATTCATATAAGTTCTATGTTTAATTGTAGAACTACATATTATTTTTTATTCAAATATTTCGAGCCGGAGTTTAGTACCACTGGCAAGGCGGGCGGTGGGTGTACCACCATTGGTCTCAGCACGCAACCCGAGTTCTGCATCGCGTTTTCAGTTAAACCATAGCGGGGGCTGCCCCGACCGCGCCGCAATACCACCATAAAATACAACCATACAACAAAATAAATAACACCCAGTGATACCCATTGGATAGTGCCTTGTGTTGTGTTGATTTTAGATCTTCGAATGCTGGTGAGTTATTTTATTACATTTAAATTGTTAGCGTAAGTTAAATTATTTGTTGATGTGCGCGAAAGAAAAATAAAAACGATACAAAACAAAACTAACTAAAGAAATAACTATAAAGTACATAAGTAAGACCTTACCGAAGAAATTACTTTAAGTTGTTCTAGAATTTCTCTAGATGAGAAATCGATGTTGAAGTGTGATTAAGCAAATGTTATTATTTATCATGTTTTAAACAAGGTAGGTCTTTAAGTGCGGCTTTTAAAAGTCATAAAGAAATTGTAATTCTCTTGTAGGTTATGTTATGTTAGGCGATCCAACTTTTCCAGTCTACGATTCCCGTAAATTGCTGAAGTTGGTTTTAAAACTAAGGTTAGGCGATCCAACTTTTGCAGCATACGTGGTTGGATTTATACATTAGCTTTAAACTATGTTTGGTACCTATTATTTTTGGGTTAAGCTTATTTTAGTACCCTACAACAATTCATAAAAATCATTTGTAATCATCAACTCATTTGTCCTACTTCTTTTAATACCACCATGTGTACATTATGCATATACCTACATATTTAAAATCAAGTTAAAGGTTCTAGCATCCGTCTATGGAATAATACGACGTTTTATAATTACGTTTTAAAAACTAAAAAGAAACCGACTTAATTGAAAGAAATTTGAGCCTATAATACATTTATAGTGGAAAGTAGATGTATTTTGTATATAAATAATATGAGTAGGCCAAATAAACGCACTGCTCTAATGAGACAGCGAGGTATCGAAGTACATGAAAACATCATCGATATATACAATTTTTAGATTTTCGTTGATTTTTCAGCTCGACCGATTTTGATAAAATTTAAATGGGAGCACCTGTGAAGTATACACTTTCAAACAAAAAAGAATTTTTCTTTTTTTTGTCGGCTCAGGCGTTTTTGAGTAATCGGAGAACATACATAAAAAAAAAGGATTCCGACGAATTTTTCAATTCGTCGGAATCGGAATCTGAAAGTCGGAAAAAACCTCCTCCTTTTGATGAAGTCAGTTAAAAGTGTACTTGAGTCAAAACATTCGTTTTACGTCACTTCTACGTCAGAGTAGATAACCTACAAAAATGATTAAAGACATTTAAGTGTTAACAATCTCTTGTATCTAACATTTGGGTATATCTTATGATCACACATAAGCTCGTCCTAAAATCTATTCTTGTCTTTATTAATTTAAATTAGAAACTATAACTTAAGGTCACGCTTGTTAATATGTGTTTATAAGATATAACGTTTTGAAAACTAAAAAGACAACTGACTTCATGTATTTAAAAAATATCATCGATGTATACAATTTTTAGATTTTTGTTAATTTTGTAAAAACGAAGATTCCGACGAATTGAGAACCTCTTCCTTTTTTGAAGTCGGTTAAAAAGAAGACTAAACTATTGAGTAAAAATGTAAGTAAAACATCAAAAAGTAAAAACAGAAGCGACATAACAACCCTAAAATTACTCTGCGTGATTTACTACCTAACATGTAAAAAGTTATCGACTCAGCGTTACGCTATCAGATGACAGATGACAGGTCAGCGTTTTTATTCTGCCAAGACCTTCGATCCAGTCACTCAACTTTACAAAATATATATCGGCGCTGTGTAAACTTAGCAAGCATGTGGAAGCCTAATAATTGCCTCAAATCTCAACAAAATGAATAGTTGCTTTCACTATAAACCAAAGTACGAGAATTATTGAAATAAAGTTAAATATTAATGGTTCAACGTGCATACGAACGAAAGAAAATGGAATGAGTAATTTATATATAACTAGCGACCCGCCCCGGCTTCGCTCGGGTGCAATGCTGATACTTCAGAATGGTTATCCCTAAGAGATAGACATATACCATCGCGGACTTTTTTTAGACCTTTTTAAGGTGTACAATACTGTAGTACATTATTTTGATCTATCTCGTTGGGTTCAACCAGCGTTTCCAATGTCAGTGCAATAAAATGAGTTTATTTACAACACCACATTAGAAACCTTTAAAATTTATGTGTTCCTCTATTATATTATACATATAAACCATCCTCTTGAATCACTATTTATTAAAAAAACCGCATCAAAATCCGCATGCATAGGGAAAGACAGACAGCGGGAAGCGACTTTGTTTTATACTATGTAGTGAAGTAAACAAACTAAGCAACTTATTTCAATTCCAAGGCGATATTTTACAACTACGCTTCTACGCAATACTCTCTATCTGTGTAATTAATTATGAATGTTCTTGGAGAACTACAATTAACCTTGCTATGAGTAGGTTAACAACGAGTATAAATTTGAGTTACAATATAAATAACTAGCGACCCGCCCCGGCTTCGCACAGGTGCAATGCTGATACTAAATATACTACAAATGTGTTTATTTACGACATCACATTAGAAATATCTCTACTATATTATGCATGTATTATACATATAAACCTTCCTCTTGAATCACTCTATCTATTAAAAAAAACGCATTAAAATCTGTTGCGTAGATTTAAAGATCTAAGCATACATAGGGACAGACAGACAGCGGAAAGCGATTTTGTTTTACACTATGTAGTGAAACAGTTCTTGACTTGAGAACCTACACAAATCGCATAGAAACGCTTATTATGTCGACTAATAAATAAAAACTCATTGAGACAGCTCTATATTCAGTACGTGATAGACAAATTATTAGTTTACTCCCTCCCACTAATTATATGTTATAGTTATAGGTTACAGTTCTGTCTGCTCAGTTGGTAGTAGCTCGGTCTTTTACGGTGTATCTTGAGGGTTCGATTCAATTCCAGGAAAAACTTTTTTGTGATGAAGATAGCTGTTTGTTCTGTGCCTCTGTTTAAAGGTATGATAAATAATTTAAAAATATGTAAGTATTCTATCAGTCATCTGGTCACCATGTTATAAGCTATGTTTAGTTTGGAACTAGCTAGTTTTGTGTGTATTGTCCACCAATATTTATTTATTTATTGATTTATATTGGCAAATCATTGATGTAAGCAAAGAGACTTGTTTTGTTTGTCACATAAGAATACATTTACGAAATAATATACCAACAGTTTTTTTATATGTGAAATAGTTGTACTATCTAATAAGCGTTTTATATTGTTAAATAGCTCAACTTATCCAGCTCACTGCCAGTCATTCGTGCACTATAATATTGTGAGATGCTCGTGTGTTGCTCGAGCAATTATTTCGGTGCCAAATGGCAGTGAGGAAGTGGTGGTTTTCTGGGATCCTTCAAATTCGTAACTTCCTCTCTAGAAGATTTTGCCGATAAGCCGACCGAGTAGGTACGTGGAAGAAACAATTTAGTGGGCACTGTCCGTGTCCGGGAAGAACAGACGTGAACGTAAGTGGTCCCAAGGGGAATGGCTGATTTATGAATGGGTGTCTGGAAGAAAAGGTCAAAATCACGATGTACAAAGAGCGATTATGTAATTCTATTGGATCTTTTCACTTTGAATAGGTAAGGTACCTCCTTTGTGCACTCAAGTGCCTGAAAACACTGAATAAAACCTAGTAGCAATTGTTTTGATAAACACGGGTTTTACTCACGTATTATTAGTTCGATTAAGTCGATGGAGGCACCGACATTCTTTCGATCCATCTAAAGAATCTTCATCAGGGTGAGTTTGATCCTTGATTCGCGGTCCATTTGTTGCCGCTCGAGTTCACGGTTCGCATTGACAAAATAAACTCGTGTTTATCAAAATGTATAGTACAACTTACGTAAATTTTGAAAGTGATATAATAGCATATTGTTTAAATAAATACTTACAACACAAATATATAATGTAATAATTGTTAGTGAATTTATTCAATTCATAGTTTGACTCTATCAATATACTCGTAACATTGACCTTAAACTCTAGTCAGACACAATGTAGATCGTTTCACAAACTGTTTCACATCCAATATGTCCAAATACCGGGAATTGTATAGTACAATACCTACGCAGTAATTCAATATTCAATTCAATAAGCCCACAAATACCACTTTGAATCGTCTTACATGCTAGGTGAATTTAGGTGGTGAATTCAATTGGAAATCGGGCGGGAACTAGTAAATCAAATCATAGAATACAAACGTTGTCAAAATACAAGATGTATAAGGCGCTGCGCAAACGTAGACACTTTTTGTTGCCGACATGGCACACCATCACAGGGAACCGTGGTTGCTGTGTCCTGTAGCGATGATCGGACACAGTCGCCCGTTCCAACTACTGGCCACTACTACTGGTACAATTCACTGCGTGTACAATTACAATACAAAACGTTTGCGCAGCTTAGTACAATTGTAAGGAAATTTGTTTTTGTTGCTTGTGTCTTGAACTGACGACTTTTAGATTCCAGTCACCGACACCGAACACTTTTTGATCGTCAATAAGTGTGTGTTAAGTGGGAGAAACTTGACACAAAAAAAATTGAAGTATGCGCAGGGAGTGGATGATTTCATACTGGTTCTATAGAAATCAAATATTCATCGGTGGCTTGTATCTGACACAAGACAAAAAAGTGTCCACGTTTGCGCCGTGCCTTATTCAAAAATACATAAAAACGAGTACTTAGTCTTGCGTATGAATGAACTTGATAGAAATAATGATAGCGTCTACAAAAAATATTATGAAATGTAATAAAAAATTTGATTAGAATTTCATGTTATTATTTGCCGTAGGTTGGGGTCCGATTCCCTCCCAGGACAAACAATTGTGATGACCATAGATGTTTGTTCTGTATCTGGGTGTCATAGAGTATCGTATTTATTAAAAAAAATTGCTTACTCGTGGTTTGGGCTAAACGGTGTTGTGTGCATAGCCAACCAATATTTGCATATTTATTTTACACTTAGGAAATACCTTAGTGACCTGGTGGCAAAGCTGGAGTACAAATATTTACTTAAATATATATATTTACTAAACTTACTTTAAGAAGATGCAATTTAATTTGCATTTAATTTAATTTATTTAATTAATTATTATTAAATAATTTAATTAATTTAATTTAATTGCTGCAAATTACTTTTAATCTACGCCGTGCCGTCCATTCTAATTCATCCAAAGCTTGCAAGGAAGAGATCGCTCTCAAGCGATTTGGCCGCCCATTGTACCACTTAAGTACTCTTACTATGTATAAATTTTTATTTTGTATTATAATATCATTAGGAGTTATATTCTATTATAAAGTTATATTCTATTTACTGACATTTGATTAAAAAACAAATTACCACTAATAACCAAAATTGGAGAACATCATGGATAAAAATTCCGATTATCACTTTAATTTATTTTCGAAATATCAAAATAACATATGTAAAAAATATCCCATGTGGATCTCGATCCAGGCATCGTCTTCTAAATCATGGAAGATCCATTTACACATGGCTTCGGTAATATGCGATATGTAACACCACTTTACCTCGGGGACTTGAGACCTTTATAATGTATCCAAAATTTTAGGAACAAGAAAATTACGAATGACTGGTTATATCCGAGACGTGACTGTATTAATTGGTACACTACATGAACACTCTTCATTTGCGTAAGCTACAGTATTGATAAACGGAGTTTAGAAACTATTTGACGTAGTAATCTTCATTTTGAAGTGATAACTTCTTATGGGATGGTAAACCGCTTCGTTACGTAACGCGTTACGGCGTTAGTCTGTCTGGCTTCCCTTTCTCTCTGCATACGGCAGCGATAGGCCGGCTCCTCCTCTCTCACTTTAACCCACATCGCTAGTTAGATTAGTTTAAGTTATCACTTCTGTCGGGCGTCCCGAGACGCACACGTTTTTTTTATGCTATGCTTAGGCTGACTCAAACCTGTCACAATTTCTTCTTCTTCTTCGTCAATGGCATGTGTCATATGATGATAATTTTTCCAATGTCAAGTTTTTATATTGTTTATAGTAAGACGTCACAAAGTCGTATATTGTCGTTCGTCGTTTGTTATTTTATAAAAATTGGTGTCTCCTTATAAAATAATTATACGGTTTATTTTTGTTCGCATCATTTTAACATGTATAGGTAGTTTATTATTATTATTACCTATGTATGATTTCATTATTTTTTATAATTTTTGGGGTTTGAATATGAAATTGCCGTGCCGTGCCGTTTGAATATGGAATTCCAGAGTAAAACTTTTTCACACAATAACTGTAATATTCTCAATTTAAAAAATATGACATTTGATTGTTTGGCTTTCAATTGTTTTTTATTCTGTTTTAAAGATAAAGATGAATACATCGAAAATTAGAGTATTTTTCTAATACGAGATCCGACGCAACTGTCGCAGAGATTCGGAACATTAATCCTAAGT
The DNA here is from genome assembly GCA_948098915.1 of Lampropteryx suffumata. Lineage (NCBI taxonomy): Eukaryota > Metazoa > Arthropoda > Insecta > Lepidoptera > Geometridae > Lampropteryx > Lampropteryx suffumata. The sequence goes on from OX402551.1 coordinate 2,579,237, forward strand.
TTGGAGAGGATACGGCTAATGAACGCACTGTGAGTTTTTCTAATACGAGATTAAAAACTCCGTCTTGATGAATGAACAACGAGGAAGGCCAGTCACTAAGGTACCTAAATAACGATGAATTGAAAGTGATAGTGAAAGCCGCTCCATACCAAACTACCAAGACATTCTTACTCGACAACCGATCTTTACTATTATTGCTTCACGATAACGCAAGACCTCATACAGCTCAAGAAACCGTTTTAACATTATAAGAAGTTAGAAACGATCTGTCATCCTCAGTACTCGTCAGAAATTGGCCCCAACAGACTACCATTTTTCTGGGATTTGGACAATTTTTCTTTTTTTTTTTTAAAACATTACATCTACCATTATAGGTTAGAGTCTAACCTATAATGGTAGGTCTAACCGTTAGACCTAATACAATAGATTGGTCACATACAATATAATTAATACATGTCATAGGACAAAAAATAAAATAAAATAATTCAATCACACAATAATAATAAATAATAATAAGAAAATTCAATCAAATAATAACTAAATATTCTTCCCAGGAAGCAGTACAGAATGCCTTCACACCGTTTTTTAATTACAGGTCACCAGAGATCTATCGAAAAGGTTTAAATTATATTCATATGAGATGGCAAAATGTGTTGATAATGGGGTTAATTTGATTGTATAAATATACCAAATGTTAGAAAAATAAATGTTTTATTTTGCAATTTCATACTTTAACGCCATTATGAATAAAATATAATTAATATAATAATAAAAAAAAATATAATTATAATTATACAAACAAGTGGAACGCCCCGCGACTTCGCTTACTTATAGATTAAACAATTAAGTCATTTCTCGGAATTAAAAACTCCTGATTCATAATTGGTTCAGCTGTTACAACGTTATAGTGTACAAAATATTTTTGCGTTTATAAATTTTGGTTGAACTTGTAGTAAGTAAATTTGTAGTAAATCTTTTAATAAGACCAGAAATGAAAGGAAACTTAAATCAGAATAATATTTCGTTTCACTCGCATTAAGTTTTCCACGGACCGAACAAGATTGGAATGAACGAGTTTATTCACAAAAGATTGTCTATATCGTAGGTACTTAGTTAATATCTTCCTCATTCAGCAATTTGCTTCAATTTACTCTTTGCGCTAGAATGAACGTAATTTTGCAGGATTATTGCCTGACTACGCCTATTTTTTAACCGACTTCAAAAGAAGGAGGTTACTAAATTCGATTCGTATATATATATTTTTTTTATGTGTGTTCGCGGATAACTTCGTCGTTTATGAACCGATTTTGATGATTCTTTTTTTGTTGGAAAGGAGTTATCCCCTAATGTGAGGGTGGTACCATGATAAGGAAACCAGGATCTGATGATGGCATCCCAGAGAAATTGAGAGGAACTTTCGAAAATCGTAGTGGCGACTAGTGCGTTTGTTTATTTTTTAATAAAGTATTTTAAAGCACTACTATTTAATGAAAGTCTGGAGTCGATCTGATGATGGTACCGAAAGACAGTCGAGGGAACTCCTCAACGATTTACAGCAATTACCTGATGTTTGGGCTTGATTAATTTGCATTGATGAGAACTGTACATCTAGATGGGTTGTGACTGTCATTAGGGGTCTGATGATGAAGACGAAGGACAGTCAAGGGAACTCCTCAACGTTTTACAGTAGTTACCCTGTGTATATACATGAAGTCGGTTGTCCTTTAGTTTTTAAAACGTAATTATACTAAATATCATTCAAATAACTATGACACATTCATACTATGGCATATTCATAGTACCAATTGTATTACTTCACACGAATTAATTTCACATCCTTGTGACATGGGTACAAAGGAACCCCACCCCAGAGGGGTTATACAAGATCCAATTTCTGTTGGCATGTAGGTACGCCTGCGGAAAGATGGCATTGTACGGAGCTGACACTAGCTTGTGATAAGTCATGTGCCTGATTGCTGCTGTCATTTCCATGCAATTTGATCTTTCTGCAAAGGCATTAGCGTGAAGTACTTGTCTAGACCTCCAGATGTAACTTCACATAACCTTAAAACTAAATATACTCATAAATAATGGGCGGGCGGGCGGTCTTATCTAACTTGATTGAAAGATTGGTCGGAGTGCACACATTTTTGTCTTAATTTTTCTATATAAATCAAATAAAGTCAAAGTCAAACGATACTTTATTCATAACAATCACAAGGATCACTTTGAAACGTCTTACATACCAGGTGAATTTAGGTGCCAATTCGTACTAACCCAAGCCCGAGAAGAACTGGTAAGAAATTCGTTCTGGTCCTAGCGCTTTTTTACATGATCCATCTTATAACTACCTTAACTACGAAAAACGAATACAAGAGAGTTTATAATATACATTTCAAATGTGTCGCTTAACTGTCTGAGGACAGAGCAACATGAGGCCATGCATTCTTATTATTAATATAGTCATTTATATTATAAACGCAATAAACTTACAAAATATTATTATCGATATACACAAATAGAGATAACACATATCTAAATAAATAGTTATAAATAGGAATAATTAATTCTAATAATTAATCCTAACTTTATGTCTTATGGAAACTGGCAACGCATTCTATAAGTAGACAGCTTGGACAGAGAAGATTAGTATAGAAGCTGGTTATATGCATTGAATTATAGTATATTGAATATAGATTTCAAGCTTAGAGTTTAAATATGTATATACTTTGGATTTATACATTTTTTTTTATCATTGATAAACCTACGTTTGACCACGATCTCGCCTGATGTTAAGCGACGATGTGGCCGAAGATGGGGCACGCAGGTCTATAAGACACTTATTTACTCGTGACGAAGACGTTTATTTACTTGTAGTTTTCAGGAAAGACAGACGACGGCAAAGCATTCCAATTCTTGGCTGTACGAATTATAAATAGAAGCAAAGCGCTATGTTTTTAAGGGTGTTGGCTGACAAGGTATGGATGGTATTAAGCGGTACGTCTTGTCCTGTTGTGAAAAGGAGATGGTGGAGTTAGATCATGTAATTCCTGGGCACATTCTCCGACGTCACGACGCTTTTAACTCGTTCTCACCACGTTGAACACGTTGTGACACTTTGTTTACCCTCTTGCTCTTAACGTGTGACGTAATTTGAACACCACTTATTGGTCTGCTAAGAATATTCTATGAAGAAAATCGAAGTTGTTTCTGAAACCCTCTGTGAGGAAAATATATGGTTGTTCATTTCAGACTGGTCAGTAGGTCATTGGCTCGCCACGACAGCATCGACTGAAAGCGATCGATTGTTATGATTAAATTAGTAGTATTCGGCGTTCCTAGAACTGCAAACATGCAAGGCTTACAATATTTTACTAGTAACAAAGAGAAGGAGTTTGCTTATCGTGTCATGATAACAGTGACTTACTTATTCTTCGTTTTTAACAGTGATCCGTTTTCCTTTGTGACTTTCACTGTATCCTATTAATAACTCTTATTTGTTAGAAAAAAACGTTAGGACTATAGATTGATAATTAAGTCCTTTTTTTTTCAGGTAATACATCGGCCCTGGAATGATCTCCACGGAGAAGACATTTAACCTTCCATCATCAGACCTCGAAGATGATACCTTGTGTCTGGCCAACAACGCTTTTTTTTCTAATATGGTACGTAACACAGGTTTGTCATATTTTTGCACTTGTGTTTGTATTTCATACATCGTTTTCGAAGAAAATCCATATTGGATACAAAGCAAATAATATTCTTGCGTTGGGTATTCTACGTTTTAAACGTAGAATCAAGGCAAGTCAAAGACATATTGTAGGCAATTTATATATTATAGGCAAGGCAAGACATCAATTTAGTTGATTGCTGGTAGCATGGATTTACCAGAGTATTTTATTTTCAGAAAACATCTAAAATGCTGTTACCTTCCATTGTTAGGGTCAGAATATACGTTTTTAGGGTTACTGTACTTAAAATAAGTAAGATTTCATCGCACAGTCAACTCTAAAAAATATATTTTATAATCGTGTAAAATTAATGTTCGTCAAAAACTTTCTTTTGTGTATAATCATGGCTATAAAACCCTCCATGCGCTTTATCAACAACATTAATTTATTTCTAGCTTCGACTTTTTTAGTATAAAATACCATATCAGTAGTAAATTCAAAATGACATAGTGGCCTTCGGTTGCCTTATCTACAGTTAAAACTTACTGAAGGTTAATGCAACACTTCAGTTAGATTAAGCCAAGGTGGATGTGAGGTTAGGGTTATGTAGGTAGCCATGACACGAATGGTTCAAAACACACCATTTTATGTTATTTAGTTTTTGGTTTCCATTCAGACAAGATTTTTCATCGTCGCCTATTCAAAGTGCGTTGAAATTGTATAATTAATGCATCCTCTTTCAAATGAAAAAATTCATGCAGGATACTTTCGGACTTTATAACTTTTATCTAACTTTTAACCTATTATTTATTATTATATTAGTGAATGCTTAGTGATTTATATAAAATATTCTGTTGCTTAATAAAATATATTTATTTCCTCTTTTTAACATATAGGTAATTTTGTTTGTTTTGCCTTTTTTATTTTATATTATTTTATTTGTATTTTTTATTTCCGGGAGTCTTTTAACGAAATTCTTAACCTGATTTCTTATTTCTTAGATCTTTTCTTATTTCTTACTTCTTTTTTAAATGAAAGACAGTGAAAATACATACAGTAAATGCCAATTTGTGTTTTTAAGGAACCTTCCGATTTTAGGTACTGCAGTAATTTTTATTTACTCATTTTCTTCTATAATGGCATCTGTCCTGAAGAAAGTTTTGCCCATGTCAAGTGATTGTTTTATTATTAAAACGTCTTATTGTAACTACGAGTAAGTTAGTCGAGCGTCATTAATCTAGTTAGAACTTCATCGCGGATTGACCGTGTAGATTTTTTTTGGATTCGTCGTCTCACAGGTCTCATAGCATCAAAAATTAAAATTTATTTAACATTTAAATGTTTACACTAATTCTGCACTACGTCACAATTTATTTATTCCAATTCACTTAAGATTACCCTATATAACATGAAATAACATGAGAAAATAAATTCATTTGAAAGAGATTTGTTACTTCATAAAATGTAAAACGAAAAATCTTTAATATACTCATTATATTTTGTTCATCGGCTCACAGGCTAGTATGTCATACGTAAGTACTAAATTTAATAATATTTTTATATTTCATAAAAAAGCACATGTCATCATGCGGGCCGGCTTTTTGATCTATGGTCAAAGCAATCAGTTATTATAATACTAAAAAGCTTTTGAAGAAAATAGGACATGTCGACTGTACAGCACAATTAGTAAACAAACTGATACAAGTAGTTATTACGTAGTATTGGATTTTCCTTGATATAGTTATACCGTCAACTCAACAATCATATTGCTATTATATGGCTGTAGTAATCAATTAGATGTATTTATTAATAACTAAATAGTATTTACTTTATAGCACTCATACCAAAAGATACAGGAAAATAATAGAGCAAGGAACAAATGATCTACTTAACATACAGCCCACTTTTTAAGCAGTAGGCGCTGTTACACTGCCAACACTCAAAATCTCACAGCAAAATCACACAAGCTCGTTCGAGACTGCCGCTAAAATTTGAATTCACAGATTTTGAAAACACAGTCATCGAGAAAATTGACAATTTATACTAAAACTTTTTATGCCACTGGACCCTGTTTCATAAGAGGGTTAAAAGACTACCAGACCGGAGGTTCGTGTACTATGAAAGCTTTCATTGTTCTCCGGTTTCCGGGTACCTGCAGCCCTTACATTTCGAGACCGAGTGTTTGAGAGTGTACAGTGATTCTTCTGCAGAAGTATTTTAAATCAGTTGTACTTTTATAGCTCCATTGTGAATCGCGACACACAATTTTGATTTATCGTAATCAATTTTACACAAATGAAAATGGTCAACTCAGAAACAAAATGAATCAACGTTTTTTACGAGGAGCTATTGAAACTCCCTGATTTCGTTCGCATACTGTGTCCAAATAAAAAACAATATAATAGGTAATGATTATAGGTTGGACCTATTATTACTACCGTCTATTATTTGGACTAAAAAAAGTGATAATGGTTCATTAGTTCAAATTTTGTTCAAATCCCTATTTGGGCTGTTCCAAACTCAAGAAGATATTCGAGACATTTCAGTTTTAGAACAGATTGAAAGTAAAATTAATAGCGGTACCTTCAAAGTAGACAGAGTTATGTTTTCAATATGTTACTGTGGATAAAATACTTAGAAGAGAACGGGTTTAATATAAATTGTTTGATGAATTAATTTAGGTAGCCTCGCACCAGAATACTGAAATATTTCTTCTTCTTTTTCTTCGATAGTGTTATGTGTTATAATAATGTAAATGTTGCCAAAGTTGTTTATAGTATGATTTCACAAAATTGTTTTATCTGATCTGATTATAATAGCTGATGTAATTTATGTAACATCAGCTATTATAACATTTATTTTTCCTGAGCTATTTCGGGTTTTATTTGTATATTTGGTGATTTTATTTAAATAAATCTTAGAGTTGACTCGGGTGTGAATAATTGGAATACAAGATTTGTCTAAAATCTAAAAAAAACCCCATGACAAACGACATGATACGATTTTGTCACATCATAATATAAATAAACAATAAAAACATTGGCAAAATTTAAGTTATTCAGACACATTTTATTAACGAGAAGGATAAAAATAATTTATTTAGTATGATGTCGTTCGCCTTTTTTTATTTATAAAAAATGATAACTTTACTTATAAAATAATTATTTCAAATGTCGTGCGTTAGTCTAGAAAAAACTCGAATGTGGCTCGACTGATTTCTATATAATATTTTTTGTTTTGTTCGCGTCAATACTGGGTAGGTTGGTTGGATTGTACGAAGTTCATTGGATTATCTAGATACTAATAAAACCTTTGATAATTCGAAAAAATAAATTTATATACATATAAATCTTCTGTGCGTGTATTTGTAATTAAACTCCTCCTAAACGGCTGGACTGATTTTAATGAAATGGTTTGTGTGTGTTCAAGTGGATTCGAGAATGGTTTAGATTTACAATTAGATTTTTATTTCTTTTTAAAACGCGCGGACGAAGTCGCTAGTAGTATCTAATAATAAGAGCGCAATATTTGATTGCAAAACGGCCAAAAATAATCGAAACATCCATAATATTTGAAGGCTACTTATATGCTTTTTCCGTCACTTTCATAATATTGACAGATAACAGGGTATAAACGTTTGAGTTTTATTTGTGGTCTTAAATGCTATTGGCCTTACTTAGAAACGTCTCTCAACTTCAGTCAAAAGTTAACCACTGTTTAAAAAAGTGCCATCCCTTTTTGTAAGATGATGACAAACAGTGACAGGTCGAATTTTAAGGAGTGTTTAGGCAGTGTTCAAGTTAAGAGGCCGTAGTGATAATTAAAGCCGTATAAATTTAGCGCACCTGTACAAAGATTAGCAAAACTTTTTTTGGAACTTACGAAACAAACGTTTTTTGCTGCTGACTAACAGAAGAGCTAGCAATAGAGATGGAAAACTTGAAACAAGCCTGGCTCGGTACCAGCCGTTATATTAAGGCTTACCTAAGTGTACGAAAGGAGCCTCTGAGGCGCACTTTAATCCTTTCACCACACTGGTTAGAAATGACACGAAAAGAAAAAGTCTCTAGAAAAATACTGACCTAATGAAACGCAAGTTAACTGATGAGTAGGTATCATACCGCTCATCAAAAAAGCAATCTAAATAAAAGCATGTAATAAAACGACACAACATTATAGAAATTACGGACAGTAAGAACACGCCTTCCGTCTTGATGGCCAGACTAACCAACCCTTGAGAAGGTCACGGCCATGGCCAGGTGAATTAATCACTGATAAAGCGGTTGATAACATCGCTATCGGTGGGCTACTGGTTAAGCATCATTTACACTGTACGGTGATTTACTGTTCACAGTTTAGTGGTTCCAATTTATGCGAAGATCTATTATCTAGCGTATTTTATTTACTTGAGGGCATCCAACAGTAGCTATACTTTTTTTACTAAATTTCTAGTGTCTTAATATCTATGCAAACTATTAATTATAGGACACAATAGTGTGTGCTAATAATAATAAACTCAACAAAACTGTTGGCCTGACAGCTCAGTTGCTGTGGATAAGAGATTCGATTCCCTACCAAGACAAACATTTGTGTGTTTTTTTCCGTCTGGGTGTTATAAAATAACATAAGTACTCGTATGTATTTAAATATATATATATATATATATATATATATATAGATATATATTCAACTGTCATCTGGTATCCATATTACAAGTTTTATTTAGTTTGGGGCTAGGTGGTACTGTTTGCATTTTCCACCTAAATTTATTAATTATTTATTTATTTACGGAACATAAAAACGAACCAAGAACAATATTAAGATAATAGTATTAAGAATGCGGTAGGTGCAATGGAAAACGAAACTACAGAGTGAACTAAGTACTTTTGCAAAAAAGTATTCACCAATTATATGATAGATTGGATTTAATAATACTGTAGACTCTACATACTATTTATAAAGTTTTATGTTGTTAAAAGCTGTCTCATAAAGCATAATTGGAACGAATCTGCTCCAACTCGAGACTTTGTATACAAAAAGATGATTCAAGATGTTTCTTGTTATTTAACGAATAACACATTTTTATTTCTTTCATACCTTGACATCTTGCGTGATTTTTCTCAGATTTGGTTTAAGAGCAATGGGCATCAAAGTACAAAGTGGTCCTTGTGATTATCACTACATAGTATAAAAGAAAGTCGCTTCCCGCTGTCTGCTGCTTCCCTATGTATGCTTAGATCTTCAAAACTACGCAACGGATTTTGATGCGGTTTTTTTAATAGATAGAATAATTCAAGAGGAAGGTTTATATGTATAATACATGCATAATACAGTAAAGAAACATTGGTAATTTAGAGGTTAGCGTATATTCATTCAACGTATTAGAACTACTGAGCTACAGAAACGCGTGGCCGGGTCAGCGAGTCTTAAATAAAACTATACCAGCTTTGACTGTGACTTATCGTAGGTTTGACGAAATACTTAAACTACGTATTTTGACAATTAATAAATGAAAATAAATACAAAAATATTTGTGAACCATCTAAGGCCCTGGGAGGGCATTGAACTCTCAACCAACAGCGCACATCGAATCTACAGTCAAATTATTATACTTGAAATATTGAAGCAAAAGTTAGCTATGACGGAACAAATTGGATTTTATAAATGTTCTGTTTTTAGGGTTCCGTACCTCGAAAGGAAAAAACGGAATCCTTATAGGATCACTTTGTTGTCCGTCCGTCTGTCCGTCTGTCTGTCAAGACACTTTTTCTCAGGAACGCGTGGAGGAGTCAAGCTGAAATTTATATCAAATACTCAAGTCTACTGTCCCTTAAAGCTGTGAAAAAATCAAACTTCTAAGCCAACGCCATCAAAAGATACAGCCGTTTATGCCGCAAATTTTCGACACTCGCAAGGGAATCAAAACCTACAGGGTACTTCCCGTGAACTCAGAATCATGAAATTTGGTGCAAAGCAACGTCTTATAGCACAGATAAAGGATAAATTGCGATAACCATTTATCTATAGTTACATCATATAATAAAAATATTTTTAATAATTTTAAACTTACTACCCCTTTTCTCATGAACGCGTAAAATTATTAAATTGAAATTCATATAAAACACTCAGGTCTATAATACCTTCAAGCAGTAACAAAATCAAACTTCTACGTCACCACAATCAAGAGAAACAGCAATTTAAGTCGCATATATTCAAACTCGCAACTCGCAAGGGAATCAAAACCTACAGGGTACTTCCCGTGAACTCAGAATTTTGAAATTTGGTACGAAGCAACGTCTTATAGCACAGATAAAGGATAAATTGCGATAACCGTACATTTTTAGTTACATCATATAATAAAAATATTTTTAATAATTTTAAACTTACTACCCCTTGTCTCATGAACGCGTTAAGGTATTAAATTGAAATTCATATAGAATACTCAGGTCTATAATAACTTTAAGCTGTAACAAAATCAATCTTCAATGTCAACGCAACCAAGAGAAATAGCAATTTAAGTCACATATATTCAAACTCGCAACTCGCAAGGGAATCAAAACCTACAGGGTACTTCCCGTGAACTCAGAATCTTGAAATTTGGTACGAAACAACGTCTTATAGCACAGATAAAGCAAAAATTGCGAAAACTGTAAATTTTTTGTTACATCATCCAACTATGACTCGATTGTCGTGATGGGTGAAATTTTACTTATATACCTTTAAGTTTGTACGGAACCCTCGGAGCGCGAGTCCGACTCGTACTTGGCCGGTTTTTTTTTGTATAGCTGCTTTATAAAACTACATGTACGTAGGTACCTTCCGAGATATTTTTTCATTTAACTGATCATAAAAGAATGCCTTCAGTGACAATGCCTCCACCAAGCCCATCAACTTCATGAATTAGTGTAATCTAAAAATAGAAACATAGCATGCGAATAATATTCAAATCGATAGATTTGCCTTGGCCTGGGGCTGGTCTAATTCCCACGTCACATGTAATTTATAATACAATTGCTTAAGTCTACTATCACTTGTTTTTCCCCGTATTTTCATTTCTACGACTTTCCAGTAAAACTATTTTACGATAAGTGGTCGAGCACGTATTAAGTAGAATATATATAAATAATACGTGAAGCACAAACTTTATACCTCTTTTTACGAAAATTGCGCGGACGGAGGAGTAGATATAAAATTTCGCACACTTGTAGTTTATATAGAGAAGGAGTGCAAAATGCTGGCCTGTCAGCTTTGTTGGTAGTAGCTCTGCCTTTTGCGCTGTAGGTTCGATTCCCAGGATAAACATTTGTTTGTTCTGTGTCTGGTGTTAAAAGGTATCATAAATATGTATTTATAAATACATAAGTATACTATCAGTCATCTGGTCATCATAATACAAGCTATGCTTAGTTTAGAGCTAGCTAGTGTGTAAAATAATTTAAATACATACTGATGATACTTTATACTTTTATTTTTAATATGTATGTATTTAGGGGTTGTATGAAAGAACGTGAGCGCTAGTTTTCTGTATCTATATCTTACTATTTGGCGCTGCTATAAACTCCAAAAGCGTAGATGTATCTGATAATATAAAAACCTCCTGATCTTGAAGTCGGGTTCTATGACCACCAATCCTAGAAACCCCAGAACTAAAGAAATCACCCAAAAATATAAATCATTTAAACTGCTATAGACAGAAAACAACAGTCTATTATTTTTCTTTTACTCTACCTCCTATGTTACTACTGATAGCTTTATTGTAGTTGAATTTGAGCGAGGTTTTATTCTATTACAACCACGTTTGACGTTCATCAGTCTTACTTTCATCCAACATAACATATAAAGAATCTTACAAAAAGCGATAGGACCAAGACGAGTTTCTTGCCTATTCTCCTCGGACTAGGTTTAGGAGGAATCGGCTTCTACATTCACCAAGTAATTTAAAAATTATAAGTCCTTGTAAGCATCTATTTACAAAAATCAATTTTCGTGCGAGACCACGCAAAAACTCGAAAATGGCTCGATTTTAATATTTTTTGCCTCTACTCTGGTGTGGTTAACAGTAAAATAATTTATGAAAATAAATCATTAATAAATAAATTGCATTTAGTATAGAATAAAACAGTTTTCTTTAAAGATAATAAACGCGTTTAGAAATGAAAAAGCGTATTCTGTTTTTTCATTTTTACATCCGAAACCGCTAATTCGCAATATAGTTGTTATTCATGCAAACTTTATAGCAATAGACACTATGAGACTTGGAGATACTTTCATTTTTATTCGTGAATTGTTCGCAGCACGCTACCCCATGGCTTTACCAACCCTTACACGCTATGTTGGCATTATAACAATTTTCATTGACGTCATACGTATTGCCTGCAATACGACCGACCAAGCAATTAGAGATCCTATTTTATTACTACTAAAGTTTAATTCGAAAGCCTTTACCACCTGCTATATAAACTCAAAGCTCTATTTATAGATTTTACTTCTAATCATTTTAAAATGCTGTTTTTATTGCTGGAAATAGAATTTTATGTTACCGAGGATATGACTCGTACTTGGGTTAGAAAAAATACAACCTAATTGAGAACCTCCTCCTTTTGTGAAGTACGCTTTTAAGTAGGTACTTTATAATTTTTCGAAATTCGTAAACACCATTGGAAAATACGAAATGTCGTTTACTAAGATGACATATTTTCCAGGTATTTTGATTTATAATCCAAACTACCAACCCGATTTTGATGAAATCTATGGGACCCATCGGAAAGTATATCCTTTCACATAAAAAAAAACAAATCGGTTCATAAATGACATCGACTTATACACTTACGTTTCTTGTTAATATTTCTCAAGAAAGCGAAGGTCTTGAGTTCCACAAGGCTGAATGCCGCCTTAGGTATGATCTTGCAGAGCTCAACAAGCGCTCTTAACGAGATCATTCGGATGTAGAAATGAGTTATGAGGTAACAAAAAAACAACCAAGCAACCAAATGAGAACATTTTTCTTTTTTGAAGTCGGTTAAAAAAGTAGTCCAGATCTATACCAAGTTTCATTCAAACAAAATATCACATTATCTATACTATTATACGAGTATAACATTAGCTGCAACGCCCGTGACGTCCGATTATCCGTACGTCTGTGCCTACAACATAAGTCAACCTATGTTTTTATACAGATTCTCTAGGGGATTTCTAGGGGAGTTTACCTGTAACTAAACACATTGAAATGATGATTCGTAATAGCCACACACTAACCATTATCATTATTTGCTGAGGAGTTCCGTTTTAGTTTTTTTTTTTCTTTATCAGATAGCAATCATCATGGTTCATTTAAGATTTTACACAGTACCTACCAATTAATTCAATTCAATTCAATTCAATTTATTTATTTGTCAGAATATAGGTTTACAACATTGTTATAGTATAGTAAATTATATAAAGCACAAGTACAATCTTACCTTAACTAGGCATGCAAATTTATTATATTTAGTTACAAGTAACTGAGGTCATCGTTCAAAAACTCGGTGATACTATAATAACTCTTTTCTACAAGAAGTGCCATTATTATTACAAGCTATGCTTAGTTTGGGGCTAGATGGTGTTGTGTGTATTGTCCACCATATTATAATATTATTTATTTATATTGTTGTTATCCAATAATTACAAAAAAGTATTTAAAAAAGCGACCTAGCCAGTAGTCGCATATGATGTGTAACATCTAACATCTCACCTTGGTAATAAGCAACCATGCGCGCTGAATGGTCAAATTAAACAGCGCGCTTCCCCGGCTTCCGTTTTCACGATATCATTTCAGGAAAGCGAGAGAAAAGATGTTACACTTCAAAAAAGTATATAAGTAGTGTATCATTCAAATGGTACCCATAACACAAGCTTTGCTTACTTTGCGGGTAGATGACGTTATGTGAAATGTCCGGCGATATATATTTATCCGACAAGATTCCTAGTCCTTTAGTTACTTTATTTATAATAATAATTCCAGGCTATGCAATGACGTAGTGTCGAAGAGGAATCACACACTTAAACCACGAGTGGTGTTACCCGAAAGCTATGTAAAAGGTTCGTTATTCACTTATTTTTACTTATTACTTAAGGAACACGTCAGTCATTTTCACAATACCTGCATTGGTGGCTTCGCTTTCCGATCCTAAGGTCTTAGTTTTGAATCCGGTCATGTACCAATGGATTTTTGTGTTCGAAATATATGTGAGCTATACCAGTACTCTCAAACGATGAGGAAGAACATCGTGAGGGAACCAGCGTGTTGTACAACTTAAAAAGTTCAAATAGAGAAGAGAGAAGGAAAACTTGAAACAAGCTCGTTGCCAGCCGTTATGCACCTGCAACCGAACCGACACCGCATGTACCCATACGTCTTTCCTGCGCGTCCTGTCGGTAAGGTCAAGAGCTTTCATTTAGGCTTACCTAAGTGCACGAAAGGAGCTTCTGAGGCGCACTTTAATCCTTTTACCACACTGGTTAAAATAACTAGTGACACGATAAGAAGAACAAAAGTTCAAAGACATGTGCACAAAAGGAGCCTCGACACTCGTTCTCGACAAAGCCTTTAATCCTTTAATCCTTTTACCACATTGATTAAGAACAACTAGAGATACGATTAGAAGAAGATCCGCTCGAGGTGAACGTGCATCTATCCGAATCGACCGCACCAAATTTTGAGAAGGTGATTCTTTCAGCATGGTTTTAATGTTCAGTGCGGATTAGTGCACGACATTTCATAATCTACTCTAATATTATAAAGAGAAAAGAAACAAAAAACTGTTAAATTTAGAGATCGAAATTACACCCTACGAAAATTGCATTAATGTAACCCATGCACCCGTGTCAAACCGGGACGGAACGTTAGTAACTAAATACAGAGAATTTATTCTAAATTTAGATTTTCGGTGTGGTCGGTATGAACAGTTGCGTGTTCAGCTTAAGGATTATAAAAAATGATCACATTGCCTTCCTTCAACTTAGAATTAGTGCCTAATTGTCTTCTGTGGTCTTATAATATATAAATTTTATTTAGATGTGAAGTCAGAACTAAACTAGTTGTGTCTGAGTGTTTATTTATTTGATTACAAGTACACTGTGTACAAACTATAGACTTAAATATTTCCAGAAATGCGCCCTCCAGCCAGAAAGGGTCAGCCTGTCGTAGTAGAGTTCAGTATTTACGTGGTGGATGTCAACTCTATCAACGTGGAAGACATGGACTTCAGGTATGTATGGCAGCACCGACCAACATACCGTATATTAGACGTCCTCTGTGGCGCAGTAGGCGAACACCCGCCTAAAACGCAAAAAAATGCGGGTTCAATTCCCGCCGCGAGACAAATGTTAGTATGATCTGCAAGCATTTGTCTCGGGTATGGCTGTTACTAAGTTTAATATGTATGTATTTACAAATAAATGGTTGTCTGTGATGTCGGTTTGTAGACGATAATTTTACGTGGTAACGTCATAAGAAAACATTGATTAACCGATCGTGCCTCTCTATCGCTTGTTCCGCGCTCTCGCTTGCACGATCGACTCAAGCGGAACGTGACAATAAGTCATGCTCTTTTGTGCGTGCAGCCGGCGTTCATCGATTTATAAGACGTTATCGCGTCAAAAAAGAAGTATATAATTAAGTATATCAGTCATGTGATACCCATACACAAGCTCTGCTTACATTGGGACCAGAAAATGTTGTGTAAAAAGTTCTGGCATTATTTATTATTCATTTAAATAATGCAAACACATACAAATATATTTATTTGGAGCAAATATAACAAGGTACCATTTACACACGAAACGATACCGACGACTAAAAAGTATTAAACTGTGGCACTGCCAGTAACGCCCTCCCCAAGTTCCAAGTTAACAAAATTTCATGTGTTAAAAAGACGGTGAGCAGTCTATCATTAATGGCCTTACTTTTAAACGTCTCTCAACTTGAATACTGCTTAAATACTGCTTAAGATTCATCCTGTCACTATTTGTCATCTAACAAACACAGATGGCTCTAATAATAATTAAAATGCTCCGTTGGAATGTGTTCATAATGTAGATCAGATATATTATGAGAGTGAGGAATAATGGGGAATAACAGAGTATATGTGTGTGTGAGTGTGAGAGAGATATTAAAATTGATTAGATTACTCGTTTAAAATATGCGTATGATTCCCCTCATAAGAGAGGCTCTGAAGCTAGGTAGATTTTAGTCTTACATTTTTGTATATATCTATACCCATAAAAGAGCTTAACCTGACTGACTGACTGACTGATTCATCATCGCCGAGCCGAAACCGCTGAAGCTAGTAAGTTGAAACTTGGAAGGTAGCATTTTCCTTTTACAGCAAAAGCACCTACTAAGGCGGGATTTTTTTGGAATTCAACCTCTATGAGGGTGAAATGGGGTGAAAACGAATGTATGAATCTTTTTAACGCGTGGTGCAATTTGCTTGAAACTTGGTTTGGATACTTAAAATGCAAAATAAATGGACACGTGTTTCAGGATTTTTCAAAATAACCCTAACAAAGGAATAAAATCGGGTGTTAAAGTTTGTATGGGAACTTTTTAACGGGTGGTGTGATTTCTTAGAAACTTGGTTTGGATACTTAAAATGCAAAATAAATGGACACTGGTTTCAGGATTTTGCAAAATAACTCTAACAAAGGAACAAAATCGGGTGTCAACGTTTGTATGGGAACTTTTTAACGGGTGGTGTGATTTCTTAGAAATTTGGTTTGGATACTTAAAATGCAAAATAAATGGACGTGTGTGTCATTTTCAAATATCAAATCAAAATATCAAAAATCTCATAAAGGAGTAATATGAGGTGTGCATGTTTGTATGGAAACTTTTTAATGGGTGGTGGGTGTGATTGGTTTAAAACTTATAAATAAAATTTGGCAAGGAGATAAATTGCATCCTGGGGAAGGATTTAAGCCACATTTCCATAAAAAAATGCGGACGAAGTCGCGAGTAACAGCTAGTGTTTAATAAAATTGGTGTGACGATTATGATATTTCAACGCACCGGGACTTCGTGACCGTAACAATACACGTGACAAGAACATAAATGTTGACAGTTTTTGTAACGAGGATAACTGACATGATCTAAAGTCACACAGCTATCAACACTAGAAAGAAGAAAGGAAGAAAAAAAATGTTTTTATTTGACCCAGCATCTAGGGCACTTACATACTATTAAAAAAACAAAATATATACTTATAATAATAAAAAAATTAAAAAACTAAGTACCTACCTAGATTGTTGTGTGGGGCAAATAGGTCCCTGTCTCAGCATGATGCTGTACCAAACCAATGGAGGATCGGGGCAGCGCTGATTTTCAGACGGAGCCTTAAATGATGTGTGACGTAACGAGTACCGATCAAAACACATATTACATATACATAATAAATAATGTAGTACGAGTAAGTACTAAATACAAAATGAAGGTGCAATATATACAGTAGATAAAAAGTTAAATTGTGTACTAAATATTTTTACACTAAGCCCACTGGTACACATTCGTTACTATGTATTATGTATTATCATCATCAATCTAAGGGTATGAAAATAACTGTCTGAAACAGATTTCAGGTCTACATTTTGATATACGGGTTTTACTCAAGTATTATTTGGATATGACGGCTCCAACATTGTTTCATTTCGAGTAGAGAATCTACATACGTCTAGTACGAGTTTATAAATGATGTTTACTATAAGTGTAATTAGTGTTCGTGAGCTCGCTAGAATAGTTTAATTTAAATCATTAGTACGAGTCAATGTTTGCGAACGTTTGCGAAGTTTACACGATGAATAAAACTAGTCGACCATTGACTAGTTCTATTTAACTAACTTAATGCTTTGAACTATTATCTTGTTTACATATTGCCAAAAAAAAAAACAATAATCTCCGTATGCCGTTTTTATCCGACTTCCTAAAAGACAGAGGTTTTCTATTTGACTTGTTTTTTTAATGCTTATTTTGGTATGTATGTTACCTGATATCTCCGCTAATTATTAGTTGACGTCATTTATTTTTATGAATTTTATACTAAAGAGTGTAGGTCCGAAGTGGTGTGTTATAAGTTTAGTGCGGATCTGATGATGGACAACATGATAAAAATCCGAAACTCCTCAAAAAATGAGAACAAATACAACGCATCAGTAATTAATTTTGGAAAATACGATATGGTCCAGACCAGGGATACCTATTTCGGTACCTCTCAGTGGTAAACTGACTTAACAATTAAATTTGAAGATATTCTATAGAACTCTATTACAATGACAACCAGCTCATATGTCGCAATCAAAGCATTATATTGCTAATCTAAGGCAATAACGTTATGCATACTTATCGGTTGATCAGACCATGGGCTTTGTAGATACCTTATGAAACTCTTACGAACTCTACGAAGCAGATCATGTCGTAATTAAGGCAATGCGTAGCTGATCACAGGCTTATAGCTTAATAGGAACTTGTCATTAAATTGATTTAAATTTTGATCAGACCATGGGTTTTGAAAGTACCCTTTGGAACACATAGATGACAAAAATATCATGTATCACATTTAAAAAACTTCGATAACTCAGGTTTTGATATTCAGGGTAAAGAATTTTTATTATTATTTTTGTCAATATTTTAATTCGTCAGAATAGGATGATAGAACTAGTCGATGGTCGACATCGTGTTACTTCATCGAAAACGTTGACTCGTCTACCGATATCAATTAAAACTATTAGATTAGAGCCCACGAAAACAATTATAGTTTACGTAATATGTACCCAAACTAAACGTAGGTACTGTCTACATTCGCGATTTGTATTTTACCTTCGTTAAACACGAGCTGGAGCGAGTAGAATACGGTTCCACCTCACCATGATCAGGCAGGAGGGATCTTCATCAGGGCTTCTGATGAAGATCCCTCCTGTAGTTCTCAAATTGTAAACCATCACACGAAAGTTTTGAAAGATATTACGTAGGTATTTTAGCGTACAAACATACCTATACAATTTGCTGTGAGAAATGTAGGAACGTGCTATATTTAATCTGTGGACGTGCCCATAGACTTGCTCAAAAGGTTTATGGCACGAGAGCTGTAAAGATGTCTTCCGAGGGATTATTAGCCTATACGAGGGATTGTAACCGTAGTAGTTTTATTATTTTCTGTTTTAACTTCATATTTGTTTTCACTACATAGTATAAAGCATTTGATGCGGTTTTTTTAATAGATAGAATAATTCAAGAGGAAGGTTTATATATATAATACATGCATAATATAGTAGAGTAACACGTTCAATTTTAGATGTTTCTAATATAATGTCGTAAATAAACACATTTTTTGCTCTTACATTGCAAACGCTGGCTGAACCATACGAAATAGATCAAAATAATGTACTACAGTATTGTAGATCTTAAAAAGGTCTACAAAAAAGACTGCGATGGTATATCTGTATTATATGTATGTATTTTATGAAAGTATGACATTCTGTAGTAAGTATATTTACCTAGTATCAGTATTGCACTCGTGCGAAGCCGGGGCGGGTCGCTAGTTGTAAATAAAAATAAAAATAGTATTCTACCCACCTTCTAGAGGTATATAGAATTACAATCTCAAAATGATGTTACTAGTTTCTGCTTACAGCTTCGCATGCGTCGTACCTATATAAAAAGTAGTATATATAATCCTATAATACTATAATATAATATTATAAATGCGAAAGTAACTCTGTCTGTCTGTCTGCCACGTTTTTACACATAAACCGCTGATCCGATTTTGATGAATTTTGGAATCGAGATAGCTGGGACCTTGGAGAAGGCTATACTATACTTTTTATCGCGTATTTCTTTTTACCACGCGTGCAAAGCAGCTAGTATATATACCCAAGATAAAATCAAATTCATTTCATTACATGAAGCTCCTTTCAGTCGTTTCGCCATGAAAACATGAATTTATAATATTAGCATGAATCAATTTAGTATCTATAAAAAATCATAAGTATGTAGTTAAGTATGTACCTACATATTTTTATCAATTTTTCTATGTCAATATCTGCTATCACTTTTACGAGCTCATCACCTATAAACCATAGCGATAAAAATATCGGGAGACAACAATTTAATATCTTATACAAAAGCTTTTGCCCATAAAATATTGTGGTAGGCAAGTCACATGTCACCAGAAAATAATTACATATTACACCATTTACTACTTAGCAAAAATAACCCTAATTTAACCGATTTAGACGACTTCTGTGGAGCGGTGGGCAAAGGGCCGGGTGAGACGCAGAAAGTTGCAAGTTCAATTCCCGCTTCGGGGCAAATGTTTGTATGATCTGCAAGTATTTGTCTCTAGTCTGGGTGTTTCTATGTAGTATATCAATCATGTGGTGCCCATCACACAAGCTCTGCTTACATTGGGACCAGATGATGCTGTGTGAAATGTCCAGGATTATTTATTTATTTTAAATAGCGCAGTTACCGGTATTGGTTTTATGACCATAGAGTAATTTTTATAAATAAATGTAAAATAAACTGCTTCAACTTTCGTACGAGTCAGTCAGAATCACTACACAACTGTAATGTCGAAGTATTAATGTAATAATACAAAAATAATTCATACAAACTCTACTAGGATTTTTTTCGTTTCATCATGAAGGATAAGGCTTATTATTCATATTATTATTATACATTTGTTTCAGATATAAATCCTTAAAAAAATATTTAAATTATAAACACTTAAAAACTACACACAGCATAATAAATCAAAATAAATTTTAATTAATAATAGAAAAAACATGTTAGAAAAAATTTATACAATAATAATGAAAGTAGATAAAATTAAAACTAGTTCAGACAGAGCCGATTGCTATCTGCATCCACCTGTTTTGAATGGGGCAGTCTGTCCGTGCAACAATCATCTGCAGGATGCCGTTGCTACTGCTTCGCGCACGCTGGAGTAGCTAAGCCGTCCACGCGCGCCTCCGCGAACATACCAGATGCGCTACAAAAGCGAGGCAGCCGCATCAGCATCCTGAAGATATCGTTATATTGGACTCGCAGAGAGCTGGCAGCCCGTTGGGTGTAGTTTACCCAGAGGCTGCTCGAGTAGAAGGACTGTCAGTAAGCCTTGAAAAGAGTGATTATTACAAGCCTAGTATAAGCTATGCTTAGTTTGGGGCTAGATGGTATTGTGTGCAGTGTCCACCAATATTTATTGAAGTGAAAACTTCTTTTAGCGCGGTACGCATATTTTTAGATGAGGTAAAACTTCTGGACTCGCGACACCGTTATCGAGACGCAGGGCTGCCGCGCTCGCCCCATTTGATTATAAACCTTAATTCACATGTTTACAGTCTACTTTTGTATGGAGAAGTTTACTGAGTTAGGTTCTTTGATATATTATCTATATTCTGAACAAAAACATAAAAGAATATTACATGTATATTAAAATTTATTATAACTAATAAAATACAATTCATAAATAAAATGCAATTCATAACCCAATAACCCAATAACCCATCTAAAAAATTGCTAACGCGCCAAAATAAGTTTTCACTTCTGTCGGCACTCCCGGAGTGCAACCCGTAATTTTTTTTTATTAATCCGCGTGGTTGCACCGCGTTATTCTGAAGTATTAGTAACGCATTTTTTTGCCTTAGTACCTATATCTAATTCCATGTTCTACAGAAAAGCGAAAAAATACACCGCGGATTTATCCGCAATGCGCGCTAGGCCTAATAACTGAAAATCTGTTGCACTTTAAGAATGTTTATAAACACATACATATAATAGAAAATCGTTTACTGTCTGGATACGATAGTAGGCGTAATCATTTTAAAGTTGACGCTCTATCAACAAGAAGTGATTATGTTAACCTTATACACATATATCAAAGTGATCCTTGTGATTGTATTGAATAAATCATCTTTTGACTTTGACTTTTGATATCTGCACAAAATTCTACATTTAACTGTTGATTGTCCTAGTTTGCTCGCGTCAGTCACCATAAACACATTATACGAGTAAATCCCGTAATCCTGCAACCTTTGGATCAAGAGTATACAGAAATAATATTCCACATTCATTCCACAGTCCCCTCCCAAAAATGTGTCGTCTTTATAACGAGTTGGCTACTTTTCGTAATCTAGATGTCTTTAATAACTGTATCAGTAGGTTTTGAGCGCTTATAAAGTCTTACACGGTGCTAATAAAGTATAATTTCCATAGTTGGTTCTTAGTTTAGGGTGTTATAACTTTTATGTATGTAACACCGTAATTTTGTCATATTCACATATTTGATTACGAATCTAGATTAATAAATAGATTAGAACAAATTTTAGTTAAAACGCTGTGTTGATTGTGATCTGTTTTGTGAATTTTTAGTTAAAACGCTGTGTTGATTGTGATCTGTTTTGTGAATTTTTAGTTAAAACGCTGTGTTGATTGTGATCTGTTTTGTGAATTTTTAGTTAAAACGCTGTGTTGATTGTGATCTGTTTTGTGAATTTTTAGTTAAAACGCTGTGTTGATTGTGATCTGTTTTGTGAATTTCATAAATAAAAAATACCCAGACCCGATACAAATACTTTCAGATCATACAATGTGCGTAGCTATGACCTTTTTGTCTGGCTGCAGCACACACAGTTAAACAAAACAAATCTATGTATTTGTTTTGTTTAACTCTTTTAAAGTTTAATTAGAAACTACCTGTTTTTATATTATACCAGCTGTCCGCGCGCATCTTCGCCCGTGTTGTAGATTTTTCTCGGGACAAACCAATTTTCCCGGGATAAAAAGTAGCCTATGTCACCCGGGTAAAAAGTAGCCTATGGTAAAATATATTTTCAATTCGTCCCAGTATTTTCAGAGCTTATTCAATTCAAACAAACAATCAAATCTTTCCTCCTTATAATATTAGTATAGACTAGGTAAAGTTGGTCTTCGTTTATTAATCTGTGTATTATTATCTTTTCTCTTATTACTTTTTATTTTATTGTTTGAATGTAAGTATGTGTGTATATGAAGCCACAAATAAATGCCAGCAGTCTATATACCTTCTAAAAAGCTTTTCCACTTTTTGCTTATATTATAATACGAGAGTTTGAATTGAATTGAATTCAATTCAATTATTCGTTTATAGACATAATACAATGTTCTTAGTCATGTCTTACAATAGTTATCATTTATAAGTGTACCTAATTAAGTAATTATATGAGTATAATTTTCCATATATAATTATTTATCAGCAAAAGCATCGTCATTTATATATTATGGTTCACTTATAAATACCTACCTAAACAAGTATCACATTGAAACACTGATAAAAATAGATATTCTAACCTAACCTTAACCTAGGTACACACAACAATGGACAAGAATCATTGATTAAAAGTAAACATTTTTTTATCCGCAAAAACTTCATCCATTTTATAATAACTCTTATGTATTCTTTGAGTTCTTACATACTTTTTGAAGTGGGCGTCTGTTATATTCTTTATTTGTACTGGTATGTTATTGTATAATATGATTGCGATACAATAATAACTTTTCGAAACTTTTGCAAGTCGTGTCATAGGTACAACCAGTTGATCCCTATACCTAGTATTAATATTGTGTATGTCCTTCTTAGTCCTCATATTGCCTAAGTTTTCTCTAACATGTAATAAATTTTGAAAGATGTATTCACTGGTCATTGTCATTATGCCTAATTCCTTAAATCGCTGTCTACATGAGTCCATTTGTTTTAAACCTAATATATATCTCACAGCTCGCTTTTGCATTATGAATACTCTAGCAGCATGGCCGCTGTACCCCAAAATATGATTCCATATGTCCATAATGTATAATTCTTTGAACAGTAAGGATAGTTGTTGTTGTGGAACAACAACAACGTCTAATATTAAAGATATCGTCGCAGATTAAAGATCGGAATCTAGAGTGGCTTAGACAAGCTCAATTGAACAACAAGTTTCTTAAGAAACTCTACTCAACTGTTCTAAACAGTACTTATTAATTGTTTTGATCGTTTTTATCTGTATTTATTTTATTAAGATTATATTTGATGACTTTGTTGAATTTGTTCATCTAAGTAAATACACCGAGAGTTAATGAAGAATGAATATAATAATAGGCAGTAAAAAAGTTTTTGATCTATGTTTTGAGACAAATATTTGTATAGTCTTTGCAAGTATTTGTCTCGGCTCGGGGTGTTTCTATGTATAATATGTATGTATTTCAAACAAAATATTAATACTAGTATATCAGTCATGTGGTACCCATAACACAAGCCCTGCTCACTTTGGGGCCAGATGATGCTGTGTGAAATGTCCGGGATTATTAATTTATAAAAAAAAAAATGTTTGAGTTTTGTTGTGATAGATAAAAAAATGAAACAAAAATTATTTTATAAGTTAATTTCATGTTTGCATTTTTGATTAGTAAGTTAATTCGTTTTTATATTTTTTTATTTTACAAACTAACGAAATCATCTTTAGGACAAGATGGATGACTATCGAGTATTTTAAACCTCTTTTATTTATTTTTATCATTAAAAACAATGTGAAAAGAAAGGATGTTGGAGGCAGAATATTGCGAATACACACCATATTTTTTTTAATATATTGTTCCTTCAAACAACGAGCAGAACAATTAAGTAGCGGCAAACATATTTTTCACATGCTAAGTGCATCGTCTTAGGATTCAAACTTCTGACGACCTCTGAAGACTGGCTGAGAGGCAGAAGGTTGCGGGTTCGATTCCCGCCACGGGATAAATTTGTATGATTTGCAAGTACTTGCCTCGGGTCTGAGTGTTTCTATATATAATATGTATGTATTAACAAAAAAAACTATATGACTAATATATCAGTCAGGTCGTACCCATAACACAAGCTTACTTTGGGGCCAGATGATGCTGTGTGACATGTCCAGGATTATTTATTTTATTTTTTATTATTATTTGTTATGTATTATTTATTACTTTAATTCAGTACATAAAATGGCTTGACTTTAGTTTCCGGATACAAGAATTGGAGGGTGAAAAGGCTCAAATCTGGTAGGGTTTTGCTTTCTGATTACATATTTATCACTTTTAACAGGAGGAAATCTTTAATTTTCGAAAAATAATAAAACATTTCCAACCTCAAATCTGATAAAATGTGAAACAAAACGTAAAAATTTACAGATAATAACCAAATTTGTCGTACTTGTTGTCTGTGGTTTAACATGTTGTGCAAAATTGATGCGAACGAAACGTAAAAAACCTGTAAAAAACCTGTTTCCTGCGGGTCCTGTCGGCAAGGTCGAGAAGTTAGTGTGGATACCTGGGAATGCCTGCGTTATCAAACAGAAACCCAGGCAGAGTGGCGTCAGATCAGAGGAAACTTCACCCACCTCAGCTTGCTGGAGTGTATCCGTGAATGAAAGTTTCAATTACAAATAACTGCTCAGTCAATTGACTGACGCCACCTTAATCATTTTCAACAGATGCACTAAGGCTAATGATGAATGTACGAGTACTACTTATCTACGAACATTTAAAGAACACCAATCACATAACATTAAAAAACTCATTCACAGAATAAAAACACCTCAACAATTTTTTTTTAAAAAGACGTACTGTCGATTGACTTCATATCAGTACGCAAATGATTAAAGAGTTTAACGGCCTGGTATCTACAGCCATGCATTGCCACATTCATACTAGGGCACGATAGTGACTCGAGGACTTTTCTTCTTATTAATAACCAACGTAATTTTTTCCTCTGTTTCAATCTGATGCCATCTTTAATTCCATTCTTTGACATTGGAATGATAAGGATAGATCAAACTATCACACCACGTTAGCTAGTTATGGAAACATAGGATAGAAAGGTAGCATTCAGAGAACGATAGTTCAGGCTTAGTATGTTATCTGAGTTAGCGTTTAAGTATGATTTGTCCTTGTGTTATTAAATAAAGAGTGCTTATAAGATTCTTATCAACACACACGAGGTGGTGAGTTGTTTAAATCTGTTCCCTTCTTTCAAATTCTGATAGGAACAAAATATAACTTTTATTTATTTTTATCAGTGAATTTGCGTTACGAAAATATTATGTTGTTTGTGACGCATGCTGTCATATAAAATTAAACGTACGTAATATTAAATTCAAATAGACAATGAAAACATATTTTGCCAAAACTGGTTCCAGTTGCAATTAAACTATTGGTTGCAACAATGCCTATTAGTAATACCTACCAAATATCTAGATCCTAATGACCTTTAGTATATTTCAATTGATCCCTCAAATCGCGCCTAGGACGGTTACTGTACCTAGTTATTTTTTCGTTACAATTCAGGGTAACTAAACTATCACATACATAATAACGATATCTACTAACATATTTTATCTCGTGATCTTGGCGCATGCAACTGTGCCGAAATATCGGGAAGTAGAAAAACTCTTATATGTATCCCGTTTTGAGTGAATTTTATAATATAAGTTATTTCAGACAATTTGAGGTAGTCCATAGTTTAAATGAAATGAAAAACAACTTACTGCTGTAAGTTGTTTTTGATTATTTGATTTTGTTCATGATTTTTACACATAAACATATCAAATGGTACTGAGTGAATTAACTAAAGCTGGAATGAGACCGACTGATGTACCAAAGATGACTAACCAGGGAGAAAAACTCTCTCATTAATCAGTAATCTAATCACCCTTAGCACAAGGCACTTCTAATGCGGCGATGACGCACAGGCCGCTACTGTTTTAACAGCCCCGTACTCTACTCATCAGAGACGCAGATTTTGCATGATGCCATCAGTATGATACACTGCAAACATTAGGGCATGTAAGCCGATTAATCGATTAACCGAAAAACCGATTAACCGACTCCTTTACGTTGGTTTTTCACTGTTTTTTTTTGGCAAAATAACCGGGTTTTCGATTTTTAATGAGTTATAAATGACAAATTCATTTGAAATTACGCCTTTCAGACTTTATTTAGAATGACCATAATAATCCACCTAATTATATTAATTTGTTATATACCTATTACCTATAATATATATATATATATATATATATACCTATTATATACCTAATTATATAATGTTAATTTGTGTTTTGCTAAAAATAGCAAAAAACAAACAAACACTTCTCAAAAAAATGTGAATGTCAACTTTATTAGTGTAATAATTACGTTTTAAAAACTAAAAAGAAATCAACTTCATTGAATGAAAATTGAGCCTATATTACATTTTTAGTGGAAAGTAGATGTATTTTGTATATATATAATATGGGTAGGCCAAATAAACGCACCGCTCCAATGAGACAGCGAGGTATCGAAGTACATGAAAACAGAATCGATGTATACAATTTTTATATATTCGTTGATTTTTCAGCTCGACTGATTTTGCTAAAATTTATATGGGACCACCTGTGAAGTATTACATATGAAACAAAAAAAAATTCCAAATCGGTTCAGCCGTTTTCGAGAAATCGGTGAACATACAAAAAAAAAATTTAACCTAAAATTTAGAACTTTTTATAAAGTTGCTTAAAAAAGGGATTTGAATACTACTAAACCAAAAATTCGAGTGAGTGAGTTATAAGTATATATTAAACTTTAACAAGTTAATTTTATTGATGCTTGCTATTTAAAAAAATAAGTTCATTTTTATTAAAAAATTTACACGCCCTAGCAACATCCCCGATGCATTACAGAAACAGGGCAATACCAACACCATCCGACAAACATTATTAAATTGAATCCGAAGAGCATCCAGTGATCTTTTGGTGTGTCTGACCCACAGACTTCCTGTGTAAAAATTCTGAAAGTAAGCTTTGAAAAGCGTGATTTTTACTTGATTGGTACAACGGGCACTTCTGACGGCTAGAGCCCTACCCTTTCAACGTCCACATCGTCATCAAGGTGGTCAGTAGGGAAGTTCCCTAGATATTTAAACTTTTTAACACGATTAATGTTTAAGCCAGGTTTCAAAATCAGGGTAATATTGAGCGTGTTAACATGACCCTAACCTGCGGCCCTAAAGACCATGTACTCTGTCTTATGTGTATTATAGGTGAGCCCATGCTCAACAGTGTAAGCCTCACAGACCTAATTAACAATTTTTGTTATTTTAAATTGCCATCCCTTTAAAACCGACTTCAAAAAAAAGGAGTAGGTTTTTAATTCGGTTGTTTTTTTTATGGTTACCTCATCTCCATCACTTATGACACGATTTTAAAAATTAAATGTTAAAAAAAAATAAAAAAAAATATACTTTCCGATTGGTCCCACAGAAATTTAATCAAAAATCGGTTCGGTAGTTTTGTTTTCAAATCAAAATAACCGGAAAATATATGCAATACAAGGAAATTTCGTATTTTATATAACTTAAGTCGGATTTATTATATAGTGATAGAGACAAATAGTGATATAGTTCCTATAAGTGTTCATTTTTTTCTTTTGAGGTACGAAACCCTAAAAACATGAAAAAGTAAAACATCAAACAAAACAACATATATTAGTATCGATATAATTATATATAGTTATATCGATATTGTTAGATACAGTTATAAACGTATCGTAACTTAATCGTAATCGTAATCGTAATCGTAATCGTAAACGTTTGGTATTTCAGAGTGGACATGTTTATCAGACAAACTTGGACGGAGAGTAGACTCCAACTGCCAGAAGATATCTTCGAGGAAGGAGACGACCACGTGACTCTACCGCCGGAATTCTTCGACAACCTGTGGCATCCCGACCCTTACTTCCTCAACTCTAAAGTCACAGGTGAAGATAAACTTGATTTTGCAAAAGTAATAAGCTCTCAGCCTGCACCAGAGACAAGACCAATCGCGTGATGTTGTCAAATTAAACGCTCAAGAAACAAGTGACGGAAACACGCAACAGGGTCTTGCCTAACACAGTGACCTATAGTATTCCAAGCGCATAAAGTACACATTCATAATAACTAGTACTTTTGTCAAGAACCAAGTCATACTGCCTCTGCCACACGAGTCAATAATAGTCCCTTATGTCGCTCTTCAGTATAAATTTGACAAAGAAAATCTAAGTATACTAAGGAGAGACCTCAGAGTGAAATTAATAATTGATAACTAAATTATCATATCTTTCTATCATCGTAACAAGAAAACGAATAAAGTACTAGTTTCTGCTCACTGCTTCGCCTTCGATACCTGGATAAAACCTAGTCTATAAATTTTGCAAGGCCTCATATTAATATTTCATAATGTAGACAGTTATTTTAAGACCAAAGATTTTGTGATATATTTAAGTATCACAAAATTTATATCCATCTGCATTACTGCTCCCGATTAAAGTGACTGAAATGCCGAAGCTGAAAGAGAGTCTCAAGTTGTAGTGAAGTTTTTTTTTATTATTTTATCTTTCATTTTTAGGAGGAGCATTACATTACCGCCAGCGAAACAAACCCGGTAAATTTGAATGCTCACAAAATTGGCACTTTTGCAAATTCTGAGTCGAAGCTTGCAATCACAAAAGTACACATCCAGTGCCCACTTTTTGAATATTAATTGACTATCTAATAAGTTTTTAATATAATACCTAATATGAAACACCCAGCAGCGACATCGAAATTAGGGCAAAAAGATTATTTGTGTTGACGTTACACTCATTTTTATATGATGGGTATCATATTTAAATTCCCTACCAAAATGTCTAGGTTTAGAATACAATAGTCAGATACCGATTAGTCCCCAGCGGGAATCAACCCCGCAACCTCTTGTTTCTAAGACTCGTCTCAACATCGCAACATCCACAGCCGTCAAAATATTATATTATATGAATGCAAAATTGTATCTGAATAATAGAATAATATTTCGCAGTTATTGAAACACGCAGTTTTTTAAATATACAATAAAAGGTTTGTAACCATGTAGGTAATATTGTGGGCTACTTATTATTCGGGTATCACGCATGCAAAGCTGCGGGCAGAAGATAGTAACAAACAAAATGGCAGATTAAAATTATTTGTATAAAAAAAAACCACTTGATTCACTGTGGTATAATTACACTCCAAAACCCGAGAAATAACTTTCATTTTCATGCTTTTTAGCAGCACAGATCAAGCATCCGAATATACTACCAACAAATCAATCGATATTCAACCGAAAAGTTTAACGGAAATGACGTAAGAATGAACGGGTCTTTATCATAGAATTTCGATGAAATATCCTCCTTGCATCTACTAATACCAATACAAAAGCTACAGATAAACTCGAGTGAGATGATAACCTCAGATGCGAGTCGACGATACTTATCAAGTGGGATGATCGCTAGCATACGTACTCAACGGTAGCGTGTGTAAAATGGGATGATCGCTTGCGTTTAGGTTTGGGGAGTTAATACTTGTAATACACCATCTTACTAACCTTTGTTTAAATAAGGAAACTCCAGCAATCACATATTTTAGGATATACACTAGAATTCCCTGTCGTATGAAAAACAATTGAATACCTACTTTTGAGAGCACTATGGCCACAATTGGCTTTTTTTTTTGTTGGTAATTTGATTGATGATTTTCATCTAAATTCACCTAGTATGTAAGACGTTTTAATTGTCTGTATTTTCTAGATACGTTCTGGATTTTATTATTAACTAGCTGTTTCCCGCGGTTTTGCCCGCGTGGTAGATAAAAAGTAGCAAGATAATAATTGAACGAATGAATGTTTCGGAAAAATTACAAAACATAATTGCGGTTTGACCGTGATCCCGAGTGATTTTTTTGAAAACCTTTCTTAGCTAGCACCTACGGCCCTAGAGGAAGCTGCATACCAAATTTCATTCCAATCCGTTCGGTGGTTTTTGAGATTTCGTGATAAATGAGTGAGTGGTATTAGACAAATATATAATTGATTAATATTCGTCGTCAGTTTAGTTAACTTTTCGCTTACTCAAATTATTATTATTATTATTAAAACAGTATATCATAATTTTCACTCAAAACGGGATATTTACCATGATATATGAACTGGATCGAGTTACACAATCCACAGGTAATCTCAACTGAAAAACATTACATCCCAAGATTGGTACAAGAGGCAATAGAGATTACCAAACACAGGAATTTCAATCGAGAAGACGGTTTTCAATTGTCTGGAGCCTGGAACCCTGTGGTGAGGATGTGTGGAAATCGTAAAAGTGAGGTACCAGTTATGCGTCCAGATACCGTGAGTGTTGTGTGTCGTAATCGTGATCGAGTTGTTAGTGACAGTGAAACCGGTAGTAGGGGTAATGTTCGCAGTAAAAGACTGAGAAAGAGGGTAGACCGTTTTGTCTGCCAATAACATCCACCCGCAAAGACTTCAGTTTATCTCGTGATCATGGCGCATGCAACTGTGCCGAAATATCGAGAAGCAGAAAAACTCATATATCATGGTAAATATCCCGTTTTGAGTGAAAATTATGTGCAAAACCATGATAGTTTTAAAAGTTATACAGTATATCATCTTCGTTTCAAAGTGATTGGTTCTAGTGATTGCATTGTACATTACAAAGAGCGTTCCGAACCACGCACAGAAAAGGCTTCCGAAATCACTATGAATAAGAATTACTTTTGCGTAAGTATCTTGAACAAATTCAACACCATTTATTTATCAAATAAATGAATTTTGTATAGAACTTCAAACCTATCATAACAACTTCAAAACGTAATATTTATCAAACGAATTTATGTATCGAAAAACATAAAAAAAACATATTTAAAAAACCAATCCAACGACATGCCAAATGATGGGCTGGTAAGATAAAAATAAAATCAACAACTTCTTATATGTAAGGCATCATATGTAAGGCGACCCCTGAAAAACATCCTATAAATTATATTCATAATTATATTATGCTGTCGGTGGTTGAGCCACTAAGCTTGTATTATCAATAAGAAAACACAGGTGCACTTTTTTTATGTATTAACTCTGTCACTATCACCGCCATACTCCGAGTCAGTAATGGTTACCTTAGTAACTTAACCCATTAATGACTCTGAGTGTAGCAGTAAGCTAAGAAATGCATATAAGCTTTTGCTGCACTTGTTTTAGCACAATTGGTCGTAGGCTCCGTAACAAGGTGTCCTTAATTTTTTGTGTCTGTCTATATATTAGTACAATTTTACATAAGTGGGTAGATAAAATAAATAAAAGTTCTTTCGGACAACAAAGATTTAAAGAAAAACAAGTAGTACATTAGATCAGATCACTTTCCACATCAATGTTTTCCACAGCAAAGACGTGTAAACAAGAATTAACCCAGACAGGGTTTTAAGATTTGAATCCAATAAAATGGTGTGATCGGCCTGACAGTAAGATATCAAATGATCCTTTAAGAGTATGTTGTGTTAGATAAGATAAAAGTAGAGTGATGATATGACATTTATGTGAATGACTAAAGATACAAAATACAATAATTCACGACTCCATTCATATGTAGACTGTTCAAGTCTACTTTCGAGATTCAACACAAATTTATGTAGAGAGCTTTATGAAATAATCAATCAAACCCTCGACTTTGACAGATGGAAAGGCTTAAATAAACCACAATATTCATGTAGCAATTTATTTTCACAGAAATCGCTGAGCTGACTCATAAGTTCTCCTCCGTGACGTTGTATAGGAATCAGACAGTAAGGTATGCGGCCAGAATGCACGCAATCATCGCTTGCCAAATGGAATTTCAACTCTATCCCATGGATATACAGTCCTGCCCGATTTACATAGAAAGTTGTAAGTATTTGTTCGTTAACGCTCCAGTTGCTATACCGCTTTGAACTGTATTTATTGATCTGTCATATTTCATGCTAATTAGAGAGCTGGTTCAATTTATGTATACGTAACTATATAGGTGTCGCGTACCAAAAAAGGGTGAACTGTACGCGAATGCTCGCTCTTTGAACCGTTCCCTGTCTCGTCGTTGTTTCATTCAGTAGTGGTAGTAAAACGCGCTGCACGCCCAAAGCTGCAGTTCATACCCAAATTGCCAAAATAGAGTGGAGAAAAATCTCGCCGGAACTGGGGCGTTATTTGCTTCTTTCAGTCTCGATTACAGAAAAAGAAAAGTCATCATATGAATAAATAGTATCCAGCTTTCATAGATACGTTTTAAAAACTAAAAAGAACATTTATATAGAACTTCGAAATATCGTTTACTTGGATGTAATATTTTTTCCAACTATTTTGATTTAAAAACTAAACTACTGAACCGATTTTGATAAAATTTCTATGTGACCATCCAGAGTATATGCGGAGTATATAACTTAATGCTTTCACATTATTTCGAAATCGGTTCATAAATGACGTAGTTATAGTAATAAAAAAATAATTATGGTAACAAACAAAAAAAATAGTTTTTGAAGTCTGTTACATTACAGTTTTATCAATACGCCCTCACAAGAAGGCATATTTACTTAAAACCTGCATGGTAAAATAAAAAGGTCCACGATGAAGTAGATCTCAAGACTAAGATATACTTTTTTGAAAAGACAAACGTATATAACAGAGTACAAACGTATATAACAGGGTACAGGGTATTATTATACATGTACATTTTTGTTACAGTTTCATACAGCAATCAAAAAGTGAGATTCCGTTGGAGCGAAGCTGGAGTCACGATCAACCCCGAGCTGAAACTGTTGCAGTACCACATCGGGCAGCCTCTGCGACTGGAGGAGACCAACGGCTATATGATAGACAAAGATGGTAAAATGAACTTGCGGGTAGTTTCACATCATCACCACTTAACCATTTAGTTCATCCTCTTGCTATTTCTCTTGATTTTGAGCTGAGTTCACCTTAAATTATTAAAATCTTGTTCTTTGAACATAATTATAATGTTCATAAAGTTCGTTTTCAAATGTTTAAGTTTTATTCAACGATCCCATTGAAATTCTCGAGACTGATTTTAACATGTTTTAGGTAACTACTCAAGACTCGTGGTCTACTTCCGGTTCGAGCGCCAAATCGGTCACCACCTTATCCAAACGTTCGCTCCATCCTCTCTCGTTGTCATGCTGTCTTGGTTCAGCTTCTGGTTGGACCTGGACGCGATTCCTGGACGAGTCACACTCCTGGTCACCTGCATGTTGACTCTGGTCACCATGTTCACTGGACTGAGAGCTGATATACCACCCGTTGCTTATGTTAAGGTAAGGTAGTACAAGCTCCATCGCTAGGATATTTTACAGAATTTTATAATTTGTTGATGCCACTCGGGAAACGGTGGTATAATTTTATTTTATTTTCTTTTCGAATCTTACAGCTAGGAATATTAAACTAGATACATGTGTTTTCACTGTTAGATAGAGAGGAGATTACAAATTTAACAGTTTTAATGTCAATAATGATTACTAAAAATTTAGAGAAAGTTTAAACTTAATAAAACTTACTTAAAATTAGGAGTCCCAAATATTTTTTCACTAAGCAAGCGTTTTAACTTGCTTGTTGTGTTGGAGTATTAAATAGATCGATATCTACACCTGCCAAGGTGTTAAACGAGGTGCTTGCTCGAATAATAAATGCATTTTGCCCATAATTTTGATTAAAATATAATTACAAAGAGGTCAACAACATTGAAGAGGTTTCATTTTATTTCATAGAACTTGGTAATCCTCAGTCTAGACTCTCACGCACATATCCCCACAATAGTGTGGGTGGACTTTTGTTAGATACTCAACGCGTTGGATGTTTTAGTAATTGAACATTCCTTTTCAACATACATGGTAATTGAAAGGGACGCGATCAATGTTTTGTCTATACTTATATTATATATGTTCTAAATGCTGTTTGTTTGTTTGTCTGATAAAATTTGGAACGGATATAGATAGTATTTTAGAGACGAACATAGGGAACTTTGTATATACGTACCACGCGTGCGTTCCGCGTGTAGATGCTAGTATGCCATAAATAAAACAAATTACAATGAAATTGATGTTTTTGTTACTGACAAGAGAAGATAAGACGCGTTAAGCCCCCGTAAAATAAGAATAAATACCTACCTACTCAGAAAGAGATTGCATTAACGTTAAGTTCATTGATTTGGTTTACATGTGTTTTTAATAACTTTAGTAAACCTTTAAAAACATTCATGTGTAATTCAAGAAGGGTAGTTTATTTATCAATAAAATGTATAAAAGGTACCTCCTCGTTTAGCCGTTCTTAAGCATGCCTACATCCAAGTACTTTTTAGAATGAGTCTTATTACAGGCGCTCGACTTATGGATGGCAGGATGCATGATGTTCGTATTCGCGGCTCTCGGAGAGTTTGTCGTGGTGAAGGTACTCGACAAGCAGTATCAGATGAACAAGAGCAAACAACAGGAGGCGATGCCTAGGATTATTCCAGTGGTAAGTCAAACTGTTTTTTTTTTAATTTTTAGTTCCCTATGCAAATACGTTACAAAATATTAAATATTTTGTAACGTATTTGCGTAATTGATACCTCAAATGAAAGAAACCAAGCATGTTTTCATATTTATTATTCGTAATTAAAATTAAACATAAAACTTATTTATATTTTTGTAATACCCCTTTAATTTAAAAAGGTTTAGCTATTTTTTTTATGAATTTATTCAGCTATATTGATTTCTATCCATCCTAAGGTTGTCTGGCAGAGATCACTATCTAGCTATAAGACCGCCCATTGTACCGTGTAGCTAAACACTGTTTTTTATAATAGTCTAATGTATTTTGTGGTGTGCAATAAAGTATTTTCTATCTTCTATCTATCAATCTATATCGCGCCAAAAATCCGCCATTTTGTTTTTTTTTTCAACCACCTATCTAAGGATACTTGGTTTTTAAGACGAATATAACGATACCGTAACTGTCGAGATCAATCCTGCCGTTTGGAAGATACGAGGTAATAAAGAAATTTACAAATATACATACGAGGATACGCGTGAAAAACCTATTTCATTAAATCTTTGAAAATATTCGTAAACTAAATGTGTCTGTACAAAAAATATCTTATGACCCAGATGCTTAGACCATGTTTTGTTAGATTGATTTCATAAAATTAAAAAAAAAAACATATATTAATAAAACTCAAAAAAAAGTCGGACTTCGTCTTACATAACTATGGCCTGAATGGTGCTAAATGATTCAGTCTACCTTCCCCTTACAGCTTTGCACCCAATCTCTGTGGCACAGTGGACGAAGGTCCTGCTGAGACGCAGAAGGTTGCGGGTTCGATTCCCGCCGCGGGACAAATGTTTGTATGATCTGCAAGTATTTGTCTCGGGTCTGGGTATGTAAAAAGATTACTGCCGAAAACTGGGTGATTGCAATCAGACCATGATTCCGAATA
Organism: Lampropteryx suffumata; assembly: GCA_948098915.1. Taxonomy (NCBI): domain Eukaryota; kingdom Metazoa; phylum Arthropoda; class Insecta; order Lepidoptera; family Geometridae; genus Lampropteryx; species Lampropteryx suffumata. The sequence continues at coordinate 2,615,258 of OX402551.1, forward strand.
TATTTAGAAAATATTTACAAAAAAAGTATATAAGTCAGTAGGTATATACATGGTGTAACTGGAAGGGTGGATCATCGGTGGCTGGACGATGGGTGACCTCAATGCCTATCGATTTAACCCCCCTGTATGTTCCGCGATATTCAGTCGTTCAAAAGTTATTCAGATTTTTATGAAATGTTCGTCAAATTCCGATTTTAAACTTCATTTCCCAAGTGTGGCGAAACTGTTAGGTATATAACCTTAATTTTTTTTTAAGGTTGTAGCTCGATAGTAGATATTTCGTCCTAAAATATCGTTTTGAGTCATTATTTGATTAAATTCCAAATAAAAAATAATCTTTACAAAAAAAACCGCAAACTTATTTTTTCAACAAACTTTGATAACTCCCAGAGAAAAAAAAATACTAAACTTTTTTTGTACAACCTACCTTAAAAACTACTTCCATTCATGGAGAAGTAACCCTGCAAATTTCATTTGACTAGTAGTAAGGCATCATGTTCACATATTTTTTTTAACGATGAAAGTGCCAATAATCCCTAATTACCTAAAGTCACTAACCAACTCCTATATGGTCATTGTAATGTAAGTAGGTACCTATTTATTGTTATCAGGTAGCAGCAACCGGTTTACATTAGAAATGAATAGCTAAATCATTTTTTTGTCTCGCTCATCCACTCCTATGGTTGGTTGATTAGGTGGGATGTTTATGGTATCAAACATTGTATTTTTTGAAGAAATTGTTGTTTCGGTTAACGTTCCTTAATCGTTTATCGTCTGCCATTACCTGTGTTACGTTTTGCTACCCAGTCTTTTTACTGAACCCTCTAAATTTGGCTTTGATACTAGATTGATTTGGACTGTTGTTACCTCGGAACCAAGACTGTGCGCGTTTACTGGACTGTACGAACTGTGCGATTAGTGCATCAAGCCATATTCTCCACGTGAATATGCAGAAATTATTATTATGTATTATTGTTACGGTGCAGCTCAAGGAAATGCTCGAGAGGCTGCTAGACTGTACCAAGAGCAATTGATTAGAAGAGGTGGTGTACAACCTGAGACCTACCCTGACTATCGTGTTTTCTTACGTGTGCGTATCGCATACATGGAAGGTCGCATACCCGGTACTTATCGTCCTGAGGGAGTGCCGAGAATCGACGCAGATCAAATAGAAGAAGTCTTGGAAGAAGCACAAAGAGATTCGTTGACAAGTACGAGAACCATTAGCCGTCACATGGGCCTGTCTCATATGACTGTGCACAGAATTTTGCGAGCGGAAGGCATGCACCCGTACCATGTGAGAAAAGTCCAAGATTTATTACCTGTGGACTATTCCCGACAAGTCGCCTTTTGTCAAGATATGGTAAATAGGTGCTAAGCAGATGAACATTTTTTTGACAACATAATGTGGACCGATGAGTCAACTTTCAGCTTCACTTCACTTCAGCCGGAATGGAATTTTCAATATGCATAATTATCACTCATGGAGTTTTGAAAAGCCACATGCTGTTCGCCGGTACAGTTTTCAACATCAGTTTAGCGTCAATTTGTGGACAGGAATTTTCAATAGACAGCTGATCGGACCATTCGAGTTGCCAACTAGAGTAAACGGAGAGGTTTGTTGGAGTTTTCTGGAAAATAACTTTTAGAGAATAGGAAGATTCGTTCCGCAGGCTCAAAAGGAATTTTATTAAAAGGTGTAGGCTATGCATAGCCAATAATGCAGCCCAATTTGAGCATTTACTATAAAAAAAACCGGCCAAGTGCGAGTCGGACTCGCGCTCCGAGGGTTCCGTACAAACCTATAGGTATATAAGTAAAATTTCACCCATCACGACAATCGAGTCATAGTTGGATGATGTAACAAAAAATTTAGAGTTTTCGCAATTTATCCTTTATCTGTGCTATAAGACGTTGCTTTGTACCAAATTCAAGATTTTGAGTTCACGGAAAGTACCCTGTAGGTTTTGATTCCCCTGCGAGTTGCGAGTTTGAATATATGCGACTTGAATTGCTGTTTCTCTTGATTGCGTTGACATAGAAGTTTGATTTTGTTACAGCTTAAAGGTATTATAGACCTGAGTGTTTTATATGAATTTCAATTTAATACCTCTACGCGTTCATGAGAGGTAGTCAGTTTAAAATTATTAAAAATATTTGTATTATATGATGTAACTAAACATGTGTAAAACGCAATTTATCCTTTATCTGTGCTATAAGATGTTGCTTCGTACCAAATTTTAAGATTCTGAGTTCACGGGAAATAACCTGTAGGTTTTGATTCCCTTGCGACTGTCAAAAATTTGCGGCATAAACGGCTGTATCTTTTGATCGCGTTGGCTTAGAAGTTTGATTTTTTCACAGCTTTAAGGGACAGTAGACTTGAGTATTTGATATAAATTTTAACTTGATACCTCCACGCGTTCTTGAGAAAAAGTGTCTTGACATACAGACGGACAGACGGACGGACAACAAAGTGATCCTATAAGGGTTCCGTTTTTTCCTTACGAGGTACGGAACCCTAAAAATAAATAATTTACTTACATGTATTTTTTTAATTGACACAATCCCTCCCTACCTTTGATGGACAGAAAAATATCGATTTTAGCACTTGTACAATTTTCAAGTCCACTTTTTAACATGATGCCACGATACTAGCTAAATGAAAATTAAAAAAAAAATAGTATTTTTTCTTCTTTGGAAGCCTTCAAAGTTTGTTGAAAAATTAAGTTTGCGGTTTTTTTTGTAAAGATTATTTTTTATTTGGATTTTAATAAAATCATTTAATGACTCAAAACGATATTGTAGGACGAAATATCTACTATCGAGCTACAACCTAAAAATAAAATTAAGGTTATAGACCTAACAGTTTCGCCACACTTGGGAAATGAAGTCTAAAATCGGAATTTGACTAACATTTCATAAAAATCTGAATAACTTTTGAACGACTGAATATCGCGGAACATACAGGGGGGTTAAATCGATAGGCATTGAGGTCACCCATCGTCCAGCCACCGATGATTCACCCTTCCAGTTACACCATGTATATACCTACTGACTTATATACATTTTTTGTAAATATTTTCTAAATATATTCAGAATCATGGTCTGATTGCAATCACCCAGTTTTCGGCAGTAATCTTTTTACATACCCAGACCCGAGACAAATACTTGCAGATCATACAAACATTTGTCCCGCGGCGGGAATCGAACCCGCAACCTTCTGCGTCTCAGCAGGACCTTGGTCCCACACCATCATCTAGCCCCTAAGTAAACAGAGCTTGTGTTATGGGAACTAAATTACTGATATATTGTTTAAATTCTTTGTTTTTGTACATATTATAAAAAATACCACAGAGAATTACTTGCAGATCATATAAATATTTGTCCTGCGGCGGGAATTAAACCCGCAACCTTCTGAGTCTCAGGCGAGCTTTCGCCCACTGCGCAACACAAGTTGTAATTATATTTGTTCTAAGAGTTTATTACAATTATTTAATAATGTATCTTTTTCAGCGCCTTAATGGCGAAAAAGGCTCATGCGGCACAGTAGCTGCATGGGAAGGCAGCGCAGTGCGGTGTCGCAAGGTTGACATGACGTCACCAACCTCCCCTCCCGCCGCGACGCCCTCCGTGCACCCCGCGCCCTCCGCGCCACACACACCTCATCTTGTTAATATTGAAAGAAGGCAGAGTATATTACAGGTATGGCAGAGTATATACAGGTACCTACGGTAAAGCATAATACAAATACTGCAGAGTATATTCAAGTACTCCAGAGGATGTTACAGGTACGGTGTACGGCTAAGATTTATTATAAAACATGATATGACAAGAATTTAGTATTACAAGTGCGTTAGAGTAGCCTACCCAATATACAAGTATGTACTACGCTAGGCATAATAGTTTATACAATGCAAGCAAGCTTTATCCTTAATAAATTATGAGCCTAAATAACTTTAATATTTCATAGGGTAAATTTGAAATAGGAAATTATTAAGTATATTAATATTAGAAAGGTATTAAACATTAACTAATATTACTCAATAATCAATAATGCTAACGTCAGGAAGTATTCGTAGTCTCCTAAGCAAACTTCTCTTGCATTATCTAGCTCACGATTCTGCAAAGCGGCGATTAATTTATTTATAAACGGATGCTTATGTTACTTACTAAGTTTATTTGTTCAGAGAGAATAATTTCACGAAGATCGTAATATAATATTAAATTAATAATACCGAGCATATAATATATGCAATTAGCGTTAGTCCGTACAGTAGATTATATTCGTATTTATATAATAATTTAAAGCGTGTCATTTAAATCCCTAGGGTTCGTATTATAAATTTAATATTAAATTACGATCTTCGTGAAATTATTCTTAAGGTAAGGATGTAACCAATGTCAACCAACACCTAAAAAATAAAAAAATGTGTGAGTGTCGTGGATCACTCGGTTGGAACGAAGTTCCTATCGTAGTATATTATTATTGATAAAAGTATTATATTATTGATTAACAAATACAAATGAATTAATTACTAGCGTCTGAGAGCAATTAAATCGAGTTCAAAAATAAATCGCCATTATTTTCTAATATATAATTAGTAGGTGGACGGTTTGCGGCCACTATAGAGGCAATCATAAAATTAAATATTGTTCTCCTCCAGAAAACTGATCTATAAACTCAGTTTAAAAATATCTACGATTTTAAGTAAAGACCACACATTTCACACTAAGTACCTGTGGGTATTTAAGGTAATAAGTTCGTAATAACCTATTTCAATACTCAGATCTGGGTAAACTTACGGTCTAATTTAGCATTGTAAAGCACGTTATTGCAGCTCTGTATCATGTTTATGGCTAAATAATATTCAAGCGTCTCGTTTGATTTAATTAATATGTTTATCAATATTGTAGAGATTTTGGTAGAGCTATAAGAACAGTCACTTAATAAATGATAATGTGAATAGAGAATGATTGGTGATCTATAAATATAAATGGCGAGATTTTGCCATTTTATTTTGGCCTGGCCGCTACGTGGCTACTGACTGGCCGAAACAGTGATTTTGTTACTTTCGTAAGTTATTAATTGGATATGTCGTAATAAATTCGCCAATGAATATAAAATAGCGAGACTTCGCTGTTAGCTGACTGGCCAAAAATAGAAAAAATAAAAATAAAAATATAGAAAAATTGTGTGTAAGTATTCGTGTATTAGAAATAAAAACGGTTGTGTAATAATACCAGTTGTTGGGATCGTAAATGAATAAATGTAAATATATAAATATTTGTGAACAATGCAATACCATCTAGCCCCAAACTAAGCATAGCTTGTATTATGGTGATCAGATGACTGATAGAATACTTATATATTTTTATTCTTTATTCTTTATTGTACACAAAAAAACATAATCTAAACTTAATCAATAATGGCATGTACACAGGCGAGCATAACCCTAAAAAGAGTTCTCTTCCAGCAAACCTTGGGAATTGGAGATATTAAAAACGAATGGGTGGGTATGAAGTGTACAAAAGGAGGAAAAAAGAAAGATTCCATTTTTTTAATACATACTATGTTATGATACTTTATAAAACCAGACACGGAACACCCATGTTCATCACACAAATACCAACTACCAACTGAGCCACCCAAACACATCAAATATTTAATTAAAGTTCATTGGTCTTTCTGTCGTTTTTTAAGCGGATCTTTGTGCTTTCTGGATACCAATTATCGGTATTTCAAGCGTCAAAATAAAACTAACTGTCAGTTTAGTTACAGTCAGTTTTATCAGAGTAAGAAAAGGGGGTATATTCATCTTCGGTACCCAAGCCAACCTCACCTGCACGTAGTAAACCCTGCTGAACAACAACCGAGGCTCTGGCGGTCGGCTGATAGCGGCATAGCGCAGCCTACATCGGCATAGCTAAATCTTCTGGCCGTCGACAGGCAGCAACGTTGGCGGTGCGAGAAGCTATGTCCTGGGGTTGTGAGAAGTCCGTAGAGAGGGAGAGGACACCATTAACGTAGACTCGGGCCATCTTGTGTACTTCCGCGAGGGTGACCAAACATCACAGGGTGGCGTAGGGTTTCTCGTCAATAAGGCCCTCTCTAACAACGTTCTAGAAATCTCCAGTGTGTCGTACCTGATCCTTTGACTATCCAAGCGGTATAGTATGAAGATCATTCAGGTCTACGCACCGACCTCGGCACATCTGGATGATGAAGTGGAGGATTTGTATGAGGACATATCCAAAGCCTTACACAACATCACGAAGGCTCACTTCAACGTTTTTATGGGGGACTTTAACGGCAAAGTGGAAGTCCGAGTTGGCGACGAATTCAGAGTAGGCCCACATGGTTATGGAGGTAGAAATCACAGAGGGCAAATGCTCGTCAACTTCCTAGAGAAAGAGGGGCTCTTCTTGATGAACTCATTCTTTAAGAAGAAGCCCCACAGGAAGTGGACGTGGCGAAGCCCCGACAATGTGGCAAAAAACGAGATCGACTTCATCATGACGGATAAAAGGCATATATTCAGAGATGTATCCGTGATCAACAGGCTCAATACCGGATCAGATCATAGACTTGTTCGAGGCTCTCTGAATATCAATCTTAGGCTCGAAAGAAACCGTCTGATGAAGTCCACGCTCCGACCTAATATACTCTAGATCATGGCGGGCACCGAGAAGTTTCAGAAGCTTCTTGGTGATAGATTCGTCGCCGTGGAACCCACCGATGACGTTGATGAGGCCCTACAAAACGTGATTGGAGCATTGAGAGACGAGGGCATCAAATTCTGCCAAATGCAGCCTAAAGGCAGGAAGTCCAAACTCTCGGATGAGAATCTTCGGCTGATGACAAAAAGACAGGAAACCACCCATACCACTTCGTCAGAGAGGTCAGACCTGAACAAGCAAATCGCGAAGATGATACGGCGCAACCTTCCGAGCTCCAACACACGCCTCATTGAGGAGGCAATTGAGCGAAGCCGAGGGTCCAAAGTATTTACTCAGCAGCTTGGCAGGAGCCACTTGATGAAGTAAACAACACACGATGGCCGAACCGTACTGTCAAAGCCGGAGATATTATCAGAGATTGAGGACTTCTATGGCTGACTATATGCAGCACATGCTCCTTGCCCCCAACGTAACAACCACGATTCCAGAGCCACCCTCCGCCGCCACTACGCCGACGAACTACCGGAAATCAGCCAAGACGAGATCGTGTTGGCCCTGAGACAGCTTAAAAATGGAAAAGCCCCGGGTGAGGACGGAGTTACTTCAGAGCTTCTGAAAGCTGGAGGAGCCCCTGTTGTGCAGGAGCTGCAGAGCCTCTTCAACTCCGTCCTTCATTGTGGGAGAACTCCAAAGGTGAGAAACGAGAGTTTGGTGGTTCTGTTTTTTAAGAAGGGAGATAAGACTTTTCTTAAAAATTACAGTTTACAGTACAAAAATTACAGAGAACAGTTTATAAGCTGTTCTCTCGGGTCATTACGAATCGTCTCGCCAGAAGACTCGACGAGTTCCAGCCACCGGAACAGGCTGGGTTTTGCGGAGGATATAGCACCATAGACCATATTCACACAGTGAGGCAGATCATACAGAAGTCCGTAGAGTATAATCAGCCCCTGTGTCTGGCTTTTGTGGACTATAAGAAGGCCTTTGACTCTGTTGAAACCTGGGCTGTTTTGGAATCCTTGCAGCGATGCCAAGTAGACTATCGTTATATCGAAGTGTTGAGATGTCTGTACGAAGCCGCCACCATGAGTGTCCGAGTACAGGACCAGCAGTCTAAGCCCATCCAACTGTGCAGAGGAGTTAGACAGGGAGAAGTAATATCACCGAAACTGTTCACAAGCGCGCTGGAGGATTTTTTTAATACGCTTGTCTGGAAAGGTATGGGCATTAACATTAACGGCGAGCACATCTCACACTTACGATTCGCAGATGACATAAGTCTTGCTGGCGGAGTCGTTGGAGGAGCTACAACGAATGCTGGACGGCCTAGCATCAGCCTCGTGGGCGATAGGCCTTGGCTTGAATTTGGATAAAACCAAAGTCATGGTCAATGACCAAATTGATCAAAGACCGGGTGCTGTTAATGGTCACATTCTTGAAGTTGTCTCGCAATACACATACCTCGGGCAGATTTTGCAGTTAGGCAGAAACCACTTTAAGAAGGAGGTCAAGAGGAGGATTCAGCTGGGTTGGGCAGCGTTTGGTAAACTACGTCGAGTTTTCTCCTCACCCATACCGCAATGTTTGAAAACGAAAGTTTTCAATCAGTGCGTCCTACCTGTTATGACAAACGGAGCTGAAACGTGGACACTCACAGTACGGCTAGTCCACCAGTTTAATGTCACTCAGCGAGCTATGGAACGAGCTATGCTCGGGGTTTCTTTGAAGGATAGAATCCGGAACGAGACTATCCGATATAGAACTAAAGTTGTCGACATAGCTCAGAGACTTAGTAAGCTGAAGTGGCCGTGGGCTGGCCATATCTGCAAAAGAACCGATAACCGTTGGGGTAAACGAGTTCTTGAGTGGAGACCGCGGCTCGGCAAACGTAGTGTAGGACGCCGGCGGTGGAGTGACGATCTGCGAAAGGCTGCCGGCAGAAGCTGGATGCGTCGAACTGAAGACAGGGCGCAATGGCGCTCATTAGGGGAGGCCTATGTCCAGCAGTGGACTGCTATGGGCTGATGATGATGATGATGAAGAAAAGTGGACAGATTCTTAGGTATAATTTGTTTTTTAAAACTATGTCAAAGTAAAATTTCTCATTAGCTTATTTGGCTAAATTTAAATTATTTATTGTATAATTAATATTGTGCACTAAACTAACAAAAAAAAAAACTCTTAATACTCGTCTCGTCTACTCGTCAGTTTTATCTTTTTTTTAAATCCGGTTGGCCATTTGGATTTTGAATAACAAAAGCCACGTCATGGAAAGTAGAGGTATCATCAATAACATTACGTGTCGTAATAAATATTTTGCCCCTAAAACTTTTTTTTGTATCAAGCTTGGCTCTATTATTAATGATTTAACTTAGGCTTGAGTTGGGGTTCATTTTATCCTACGCAAGTAGGTAGTTATTGTATTGTGATTTTCATACACACGCTGATTCAAAGGTGGTTTTACGGACTAAAGGTATCCTTACGTTTGAATCTGGGTCATAATTTATGTATAGGCCCTTACAAGTCACGAACGTAAGTGCTTAATGAAAAATCTCAGACGCTGTTTAAATTATCTTCATATAAATAAATAAAAAATTGAGTGAGCCCTTAGGTAGGTATTACAGTAGTCGCATATGATGTGTGACATCTAATATCTCATCTTGTTAATATGCTACATTAACAGTCAAAATCAAATCAATAGTATTTATTTGGGAGCATAAACAAAAAATATATCAAAAACATGGGAAGAACGATAACATTACGCAGAATTTAAATGTAACTGTGTCGTGAATGTTAACGCCCAACTCCGAAGATAATAAAACAGAACCCAAATTAGATACAATAGCATACTATATACTAAAGGGGGATTGTAGACCCCTTCACAAAAAATATTGAATCTAAAGTAGCGAGTGTGTAGTGTGTAAAGTGTGTGTGTGTGTGTGTGTGTGCGTGTAAAGTGAGAGTGAGTTTAAAGGTGTATAGAAATATAAATAGGTGTATAGTAAATGAGTTGGTAATAGGTATGTGTGTGCAAGGGGTACAGTGATGTTTATTCCGTGTTCATTTCGAAATTTTAAGAAGATTTTCAGTGTCATCATAAGATAGGGACATAAGCCATTGAAGACATTTTTGTTTACAGTTATATCGGGGAAGGGGATAAATGTTAATTTCCATATTCACCTTATTATCGAGTGTTGTGCTTAAATAGTAGAAATGGCGACTGGCTAATGCCGTGCGCCGTTTTTCCGTTTTGCAAACTATATCAGATCTACGTTTGGCATAAACAACAGTAAGGTCAAAGACTAATTGGGAATGTTTTCTGATGATCGTATGCAAAACAAAAAGTTGACGGACTGTGGGAAGTTGAGTGCAAGAATAAATTTCTGTGGTTGAAACCAGATAGGTTTGTTTATTAAATCTTTTAGGACTGCCCTCTGGGCTCGATCAAGTTTTAGCATTTGGGTTTTGACACAGCCACCTCAAGAAGGGATATAGTAAGTAAGAATAGATTGACTAAAGCATAATAAAGCATAATAAATAGATTTAAGAAGTTCGAAACTAATGACAGGACGTAGAGTTTTGAAGACAAAAATAAGTTTTCTTACTCGGGACACCGAAACGTCATTTTGGTGTTTCCAGCTAAGAGTATTATCCAACATAATCCCAAGATACTTATAGGTAGAGGTGCATTCTAAAGGTGGACAGTCACAGAAAGATGGATGGATGAAGTAGCATTAGGACATACATGTGTGAGGATACAGAAGGATGAGGGCAGTTGTGCAGCAGAGGTTGGGGAGAAAGTCATAAATTTAGTTTTGGAAATGTTTAGAGTAAGAAGATTGGATCGCAGCCAGAACATAACAGCCTTAAGAGCAAATTCTGCATTGTTACGAGCAGTTTGCCAGGTACGACCGTTTATGAGAAGGGCTATGTCATCAGCGTAGGTGATGATTTACAGTTAGGAAGGTTTAAGTCACAAAGATCATTAATATAAATAAGGAATAAGGTAGGTCCAAGAACGCTACCTTGAGGAACACCAAATGAAATAGATTCCTCCTTACTCATGAGTCCATCAATTTTCACACACTGTGATCGGTCTGAGAGGTAGCTACGGAAAATGTCAAGTAAAATTCCCCTAATACCAATGCGTTCCAATTTATTCAGTCTGTGCCCAACAGAAACAGTATCAAAAGCCTTGGAAAGGTCCAGGAAGACACCCATAGTTTTTTGCTTTTTGTCCATGTTCCTGACAACAGAATCGGTCAGTTCAATGACAGCGTCCTCCGTGGACCTCCCACTCCTGAACCCATATTGGTTAGAGGATAATATGTCCCTTTCACTCAAAACATTAAGTAACCTACAGTTAATAATTTTCTCAAAAAATTTTGAAAATACAATCAGGACCGATATAGGCTGATAGTTTGTAAAGGCCTCTCGGTCCCCACTTTTAAATACTGGATGAACAATAGCTTTTTTAAATGCACGTGGAAAAATGCCAGATGCAATGGATAAGTTAAATATGTGGCATAAAAATAATAGTAAGAATATGTCTTGCAGATTTAACTATCAAGGTAGTCAAAGTCAAAGTCAAAGTCAAAAGATGATTTATTCAATACAATCACAAGGATCACTTTGAAACGTCTTACATACTAGGTGAATTTAGTAATACCATCCCAGCCTGTTGCACATTTTTTTTTGAGGTTGGAAATGATAAAATCTATTTCTGAGTTATCAATACTGAAAAGAGCCATAGAGCTAGAGAGGGGTTGAGTGAGAGGTGGCTGAGCCAAGGAAAATTTGGAGTTTGAAGGCGTAGATGGGTCAGTGTTAGATATGGGAATGAGTTGAGAAGCGAGAAACTTACCTATGTTTGCAAATAAGGAATTAACAGTATCAACTGAAAGGGGGAGGAACACATTTTCAATAGATGAGATGAGGTTGAATTTATCTTATGAAGATTAGCAAGTATCCTTAGGATTATTTTTGGCATTATGGATTTTAGCTTGATTGTTATCCAATTTAAGTTTTTTTTATAAGATTGTTGCAAAACTTGCGATAGCGTTGGTAAATAAGCTTGTGAGTTTCACTATCGGGATTTCTTTTGCACTTACGATACAGTTTATCTCTTTGACGAATGCAGCGCAGGATGCCAGGAGTGATCCAGGGCTTAATGATACGTTGTCGACTAGGAATGAGTTCGTTGCGACTATATATTTTTATAGTAGTGGAGATAATATTTATCAAGTGCACGAAAGGAGCCTCTGAGGCGCACTTTATCCTTTCACCACACTAGTTAGAAATAACTAGTGACATGATAGGAAGAAAAAGTTATCTGAGATTGCTTCGGGATCACTAGCGAGGAGGAGTGGAGAAAAATCTGTGTTTTCCAGACAATCAACAATCGCAAGGAAATCATAACGTTGAGATAAGCGATTTGTAGATAGTTTGGTGTTTTTAGACTTACAGCAGAGAAGTATAGGCATATGATCGGTGATGGGAGAGTTGAGTACAAGAGTAGTTGCGGGATTAGGTGAACGAAGTATGACATGGTCAATACAGCTTTTGTCTCTTATAGGTATGAGATGGGTAGGAAGGAGGGCATGTGAAGCAACTAGATCTAGATATTCGTCTGAGTTTGGGTCAGAATTTCCAGAAAGCAAGTTTATATTAATATCTCCAATGATTATAGCAGTCTTGAAGTTGTTTGGGTTTTTTAGCGTGAGGTCTAGGCTAGAGAGGAAATATTTTACATTTTTAAATGACGGCGAGCGATAAAGAGCTATAATAGCAAGAGTGTTAGCTATCTATAAAATAATGTAATTTGCTTCGTGAAAGCTGGGCATGTCAATAATGCATTTCAGGTCACTTTTTACGTAAGCGACCATTCCATCGTTTTGGTTATTCGATTCAGATTGGAAGTGATTAAAACCGGCTAGGGTTGGTATAATAGGCGCTTTGCTGATCCAACATTCGGAGAGGATAATAATATCTACTTCAAGTTTCATTCTCTGTAATACAATAAAAGATGGTCAAAATTACGGTTGATGCTGCGTATATTAGCGTTAAGTATTTTGACGTTGTCTGTACCATATTGAACAATGTGTGTTCCAACATTCTCAGGAGAACATGTAAACGCATTAGACACAGAGATATGCTCGATATCGTTGTTTACTTGACTACGACTATCCATGATTAGATGGAATGATCAACACAGGGACTAGAACATTGTCGTTGTCATTGTCAATAAAAAAGATAGCAGAAAAGAGATAATTTTGCCATAACTTTTTAAATATAATATGTTGATTTGGAGACACTTGGAATTGTAGGGAAATGAAGGTGTGATGGGGTATGTGTGTGAGAGTGATTGGTTGTTTGTATGAATTTGTGTTTAGTGTGTGAAGTGTAATGTAGACCTTGGAGGAGACCTTGGAGACCTAGGACCTTGGAGGGACCTTTGTTAAATTTGCGAAATATCGATAAAACCTTTTCTTTAGTCAAAGCGCTAGTCAGGTCCATGATAATGGTCTTTTTTTTAGGGTCCTTAGTGTTGATTCTGAAAATATCCTTTACTTGATTATGACGAATAGGCACACCTAGAACCTTGCTGGTATTAATAAAAGTATCCAACAGTGCTGTCTTCAATTCTAAGGCTCCAACAGGGATATTTCTGATTTCCAGGCATGTGGATCTGGAATTGCGCTCGAAGATGTCCAGTTTGATCTCAAGAGTCCGGATGTATTGGACGTCAGCCTTACGTCAGACTTCCAGTTTTTCTACTCTATCCTTGAGGACATCAATTTTTTGAGCCAAAAAATCCACAGTCGAGCACATATCTTCGACGGCTGAGCAGAGGCGGTCGCATCTCTTTTCTTGTTCCTTTTTAAATTCAGCAAACATCCTCTTCATCTCCGACATGAAACTTTACAGATGTTCGCCATCACAGATAGAGCGCTTTCGTTTACGGGTAGATACCTTTTGGTGTACCATTAAATCAGGTTCCGATGAGCAACCATGAAGCGGCGACAAAGTGGGAACTCTAAGCATTTCAATAGGCGCCGGCGTTGATGACGAACGCTCGAGCACAGGTGCATCGGGCATAGTTGGCGAGGAGGCGGCTGCGGGTTGGTCGTGCGGGTGTGCGATTCAGAGGCATAGTAAAACGAAATTGTACCAGGGTAGCAGCAGAGGCAAGGCGATATCACAGTACGCAACAAGTATACACAGCGCAACACAAACCAATTCGCACACAGCAAAGCAACGTGTTAGCTTATGATGGTCAGTAGCGAAAGATGCGTAGCGGAGCGCTAACAGTCCAGTTAGGGAAAACCCCTAAAGACGTGAGCTTGAAAATTGCGGATGCACCTTTCTCACTTGCAGGAATAAGCTGTAGTAGGGTCCTTCTAACGAGTGTTGTAGTGTGCTCAGTTATATGAGAAGCAAAAAGTGGTGGTAGGCAGGCACTCACATGTATTTATAAAATCGTTGTATGTGTGCAGGTGTGTGGGAGTCGAACTGTGTACGACAACGTTGGCTGCAATTTTGATGACTGCTACGGGTTTATGCACTCCTAATTTCTTTACTTGAATTTAGAGTTTCAAATGAATGAAAACATGGAAATAAAACAGTACGGATAAACTATGAAACACGTCTGATCGGGGCAGCGGTCCGGAGAGAAGACAGTATATCCTGAATTAATTTATATAACAGCACACCTTATACACGACACTGTAAGTTAAGCGCACAGCTGATGCGTTTTCCTTTTGAATTTTCCTTGCTCTTTCTCGTCACGCCCATATACACACTGTTGGCTGACAGTACCAACCTCTCGGAAAATAGGTAGGTACCATCTGACGGCCAACTCTACCTTCACGCGCACTTATTAATCAAATCAAATACGCGCGCTTCTCTGGGCTTCATGTTACACACATCCGTTCCTTTTTACGTTATCATTCCCACAGATAACAGAACAGCGAGAAGAAAGATGTTACACATCAATAATACTGGACATTTCACACAGTGATGCTGTACCATAATAAGCAGAGCTTGTATTATAGGTGCCATATGAATGATATATTGCTTATAAACTTTTTTGTAAATACATACATATTATACATAGAATAATACCTAGACCTAGACTCGAGACAAATATTAGCAAATCATACATTTAAACATTTCTTCCTTGGTGAGAATCGATCTCGTAACCATTTACATCTCGTGCGGGCCGTCGGCAACTGCAACACAAAGGACCAGGTGTAAAAGGCCTTAACTAACTGAACTACGTTGTACGTTACGTTCTATATACCAAGTTTTTCTATCCCAGATCAGCTGTTACCATATAGTTGAGTAATAAAAATCCAAACTATCGCATTATATATATTCGTGTGAAGTATGATTTATTATTATATTATTCAGGTTGCCTGGCTAGATGCGGATACTGGACAAGAGCGAGTGCTCTGGAGAGAGATAGACAAGTTGTCGCGCGTGGTTTTCCCTGCCCTGTTCCTGCTCTTCGTCACCATGTACTGGCCAGTTCTGCTGCTGAAAACGAAGACATCTTCATAGCCCTCGGACGAGCACTGGTGGTCGACCAGCTGAGCAACTTTGGAGCTTACTCTGTAGATAATAAAAGTTTCTTTATAGAGACTTTTAGGAGCTATTTCCGTTTTTTTATGGAATATAAGGCTGTGGCGTTGGTATTTAAGTCGGTAGTTAGAAGGGCTAAGGATATATTTGAGAGCTTTAACACAAACTTTACTATAAAATAGCACAAGTTTTTCCTTGGAAATGTAAGTAGGTGCTTTTAAAAACCTAAGTAGGTGTTGCCTTAATTTTACGGAAACCATTTTAAGCATCGATCTTCGATCTTCGATCTTTGAAATTAGAGAATCGTTTTATTAACATTTTTCTAGATTATTGTAAACAAAAATTGTACAAGATTTCTCGGATAATACGAGTTAATATGATTGGTCAAATGGAAATTAAATACCACGATAAAACAACATTTAATAGGAGTTGTAAAAATAACATTAAGTAGGTAGATATTAAACGCTATAAGTATTCTTTACTATCGAGAATTTTATTTAATTTACATACTAATATAAGTGGATTCCACATATCGCTATAGATGCAAACGCCTGGGCCTCTTCTCTTGAAATCGACAAACGATATATCGGGTCAATAATCGTGCAAAACCCTACTTTTACTTACATCGTTACGACTCGTTTTGAGCGATGAAATGAACGACATTACTTTTGACAATCGATATCAGAATCCTCCATAATAGATGATGCGATTATTTGATTTCGACAACAAAACAACTGTCAATTTGGCTGAATTGGATGTAAATTTCAACGACTTTATCGTTTCGATATATCGAAATAGATTCGCAGAGTAGGCGCCCAGGTCCTCTTCTAATCGTGCCACTATCTTACGATAAATTTTGATAAACACGGGTTTTATTCACGTTTTATTTTGTCGATGGATTTCCCGACACTGTTTCGATTCATCTAGAAAATCTTCTAGTGCGAAACGTGAACGCTCGCGGCATTTCACGGACCGCGGATCAAACTCACCCTGATAAAGATTCTCGAAAAAATACATAAGTAAAATCAAGTAAAAGTAAGTAAATTCCGTGTTTATGAAAATGTACAACTCACGAAAGTTTTGAAAGTGAAATAGTTCTTACGAATCAATATGTATGTAAAAAAGTTTGTTTATAAGTTGAAGAAAACTGCTTGTGTAAATAAGTATCGAAGGTGCACTTCATGATTATGTATTATCGAAGTTTAACTGTTGAAGTTGGATTGTTGCAACTAAATAAATTATTTATATTTTATTTTATAATTACAATTAATGAACTATACGAAAGCACATTGATATTTTTTTAAAACTATGTAAGGCAAAAAATTCGTGAATTTATCGTTATTTTGTCTAAACCATACGCGATTTAATTTATTATATTACTAGTGACCCGCACCGGCTTCGCACGGGTACAATGCTGATACTAATTATACTACAGAATGGTTATCCCTAAGAGATAGACATATACCATTGTGTATTTTTTTGTAGACCTTTTGAGGGTGTACAATACTGTAGTACATTATTTTGATCTATCTCATAGGGTTCAGCCAGCGTTTGCAATGTAAGCGCAAAAATATGAGTTTATTGACGATAGAACCTAAAACTATCAGTGTTTATCTACTATATTATGCATGTATTATACATAATATAAACCTTCCTCTTGAATCACTCTATCTATGTAGTGATAATCTAACTAATACCTTTAAACGAGCAATTCTTGTATATACGTGAATATATAATCTGAATCTCGTAACGGCTCCAACGATTTTCATGAAATTTTGTATGCGGGGGTTTCGCGGGCGATAAATAGATCTAGCGAGGTTTCATTTTTAGAAAACGTCATTTTATCCTTGTTTTATACCGAGCAAAGACCGGTCATCCAGGTACTTTATTTTAGTAATTCCATTATAGGTAAATGCTTTATTATATTGTTAATGTGTATATGAGACAGCATGTTGGGGTTTGGTCAGTAGTCGACTTATGCAGAGCTTCTTTAATATGTAAACACTAATTAATAGCACCAGATACTTATTTTTTATAATGAATTAAAACAGTCTGTTCTGAGTTTATAGATAAATAATCTGATAGAGTTTTCAATAAATTTGAAATTGATTGGGCATTAGTAATGCTCTGTTTAATAATACCTGACGTATTACGTTATTTTTAATAATTGCCTGTCAGCTCAGATGGTAGTAGCTCTGCCTTCTGCGCTGTAGGTTGAAGTTTGAAGGTTCCAATTCCTCCCAGGATAGACATTTGAATGAAGAACATAGGTATTTGTTCTGTGTCGGGGTGTAACAAAGTATCATAAGTATATAAAAATATATAAATATTCTATCAATCATCTAGTCATCATAATACAAGCTATACTTAGTTTGGGACTAGATGGTGTTGTGTGCATTGTCCAGTAATATTTATTTATTATTATAATAAAATTATGAAAACAACGTTTTGTGCTCGAATTTTATGTGGAAAGTTCGTTAATTATCGTTATTAACTATCAATGTACTTGATTGTATCTATATATAATTTTATTCGTTGGTAGAGTTTTTTAATTTATGAAAATTTTAAAAATAATTTATAGGCTTAAAAGCAAAGCTCATTTGACAGCGCAATTTATATAATTTGTTGTAATGTAAGATTGTTTGTTGATTGGAATAAAAACATTTAAGTAATGTAGCGTTATCTTTTTTAAACCCAAATCCGAGATAAGATATGAAGGCATGTTTTATAGACCTCAGAAATAGAAAAAGAAAAATATTGCTTCTTTAAATCGAAGGTTTTTGGATTTTGATTTTGGTTTTAAAAGCAACTAATACTAAAGGCTTTTTTTCTTTTCTTTGATGCTTTTTACTTGATAATTCTCATTTTCATGGCAAAAGCTCTAAAAAAGGGAAAAAACATCTGATATCAGCACTTCAACAGAATAAACATAAACAAATTGGGAAAAATTAAGACTTTTACAGTCTCATTTTGTTCAAGTAATTTGTTTTTTTTAATATCGTCACAAAGGCACAGATGATTGTCCTCTATCAATTTTAAACGTCATCGCGTAATGGCTGTCTCAAATTTTCTTAGATCTCTTGTCGTACAAAACGCAAAGGAAACTTAACACACTTATAATTCAATTGAAAACACTTGAACTATGAAGTCACAATTGATTTATTTAAATTTATCTAATGTTACTATTTAACACGTAAAATAATAAGAGTAAAATTATCAATTGACGATCTCTGTGGGGCAGTGGGCCAAGGCCTGGCTGAGACGCAGAAGATTGCGGGTTCGGTTTTCACCGCGGTACACATTTTTGTATGATCTGCAAATATTTGTCTAGGTGTTTCTATGTATAATAGGTATGGATTTACAGAAGAATAAAAAAAAGTATTTTAAGTAGAATTTTTTTATACTAATAGAGCTAGAGTTATTGACTAGGGTATGAATATTTTAAATTACATCTTTGTGATATAGCTTTTAAAACTATCATGGTTTTGCACACATTTTCACTCAAAACGGGATATTTACCATGATATATGAGTTTTTCTGCTTCTCGATATTTCGGCACAGTTGCATGCGCCATGATCACGAGATAAACTGAAGTCTTTGCGGGTGGATGTTATTGGCAGACAAAACGGTCTACCCTCTTTCTCAGTCTTTTACTGCGAACATTACCCCTACTACCGGTTTCACTGTCACAGTGAAACCGGTAGTAGGGGTAATGTTCGAAAATTATGTACATCTTTGTGATTCGAACAAAAATAATCCGCAGTTATTTTTTGAGAAAAGGCTCTATTATATGTATACCTGTATACAGTTTTAAGTATGTGTGTCATACTACATCAGCATTATTCAGGAGGGAAATTCAATCAATTTTAAAATTATTCGAAAAACAGGATTTAATGAGATGTGCCCAAGTGTTCGAAGATTAAAATTCTACGCCCGGAACTCTAATCGTTTACAGAATTCAATTTCTTGTTTTAATGTATGGAGCTCCAGCAAAAATCACCTGCATTTATAAGTTTCGTTACTTATCCTTTGGAAAACAATCATGTTATAATAATAATAATAATAACAATATACTGGAGCTAATCCATATTCTACTTCCGCCTGCACCAGAGAAGCTCCTTAACACCATTTTTATGCCTACCGGGGAAACCACGTTAAAAAAACGCGCCTCTACCTCACTACACACTACACTACCTCATATGTGGCGTGGAAACGTGTGCATTTTATAGAGAATACAGCTCCAGCTAACTTTCGAATAGTTTTTTTTCAGAAATGGTAAATCTTAGAGAAAAAAGTATCTGGACAATTTTAGTAGATAATTACCTGATGTTTGAGCTATTTTTATCGTAAAACTACCCGTTTGGCCAAAAAATAAAAAACCCATATGTGCCTTTGACCTTGAATAATTTTTTTTTTGCACACTAGTGATCAATGGGGACTTTTCATGATTACATTAGAGTGGTATCCTTTAAGTGCCAGGAAATTTTCAGCTTATTGTAAATTAATGCAAGGGTCAATGTATATTTTGACCGGGCTATTATCGATCGTAGAAACATATATACGAACTTCCGTAACTGCATCTACGAAACATTATTTGTTGTAGTATTTTTTATGTCTTATAATATTAGGTAACATTTATTTCAACATTGTATATACATCAAAATAATAAAAAGCTTAAGTTATGGTGTTAAAATTGCTAATTAATTTACCATCATTTGTTGAAAAAAGATATTCACGTACAGTCAATCGTCTATGTCAATTTTAAACACCATCGCGGAATGACGCAAAACGTTTTGAATTTTCTTGGGTGCCTCATCGAACAAAACGCAATGAAAACTTATAATTCAATTGTCGACATTAGTGCGAAGAAGTTACAATGTATTAACTAAAATTCTGCTAAGGTTATCTAATAAAACATTTAATAATACGACATATACAAAAAAACTATTTCAAATATAAAATGATAAATCCATAAACAAAGTCATGAATCACTGCATTTTGTATCTTGTATGTCAGTGTCACATGTCACAGAAGTTCTCTTATCAAACAGATGGTACAGTGTTTGTTATTGGCCGTCATACGAAGCAACCATAGCGCTCTTATATTATTTAGTTTCTGAAGTTATTCCGCGGTTTATTAGTAATTTTATTCAAATAGAGATAAAAGCTATTATACTCGAGTTTGAATAGTTGAAAAAAAAATGAAATTTTCATTCATTTTTCATTTCATTTGAGCAAAAATAATCCGTCAAATTTTCATATAAATGACTACCATTTTAAATAAATGACGAATGGCCATATTTGACTTTGTGACGTCTTACTATAAAATTTAATCACTTGACATTGGCAAAATTGGCATTATTATGACAGATGCCATTAACGAAGAAGAAGATGCTACAGTCTCGTTAAGTCTATAAAAACTACTGATTTATCCAAATGTATTTTGCAGGCAATATAAAAATGCTTCATAATTCTCTCCTTTTTGCAAAGTGCGTTGTTTGTTCATAATGTATGTACCTATATGCTTTCATAACAAATGTCTTTTACCATACAACTATTCTTTGTTAAGTACAAAGCTTTCTTGAAAGCTTCTTTACGCATGTCAAAACAAATTAAGATGGCTCTATTGTGTCTTTGGAAACCTGATTTGCTCTGAGTGGCTTGCCAAAAGAATACCTATCCGTTGGTATCCAGTACATTTCTACGAGTCTACGAGTAAGGGGACAATAAGCTCGAGCGATAATTGAATCTATTCGTTACGTCTGGTATATAGTCTTGTTTTTCTCAATAAACAATACCCACGTTATAATGTGATTTTTAAATCCTTTTTTATTTTCATCCTATTGAGTCGCATGCACTCATGCACTTTTTTTGACAAAGCTGACAGAAGTAACCTCTATCAAAAAAAGTAAGGGTTTTTGCATATTTTTTCCTATTAAGCTCGATGCTTTTGTAAAGTTTAAAGCCTGTTTCTGATCCAATGTTCAACTAATGTGTATTAAGATTGTTGGTGACAGTGAATCCGATTGTACGGGTAATATTTGCAGTCTTTTACTGCAAATAAAAGTCTTTTTTGCAGTAAAAGACTGCAAATATAAAAATGAGGAAGATGGACCTTTTTGTTTGCCAATAACATCCACCCGCAAAGACTTCAGTTTATCTCGTGATCATGCCGCATGCAACTTTTGGGCAAGGTCAGGAAATATTAAAAACACAGCACGGTTCAACCAACTTGTACATTTTATTTATACTCTCTAAGGCTTGTTACCTCGTCTCTCTCTCAACGACGACTGACCAACCCACGTTGTCACGACCAATGAGTCATTCTAGCTCTCAATAGCAATCAATTGAGCAACTAGTACTAATAAAACATAATTCTATAAATTAATTGTTAGACATTTTAACTTATTCAAATAAATACAATTATTATTACAAGAGAATGATTTCTAAAAAATAACTTTACGATTAATTGAACATATACCTACAGTGTCAGTAACTTAGTACTTTATATTTCTGTAAGTCAGCTGCCCGACTATTATCTTTAATTCAATAAACTTTAAGAATAGTAAATTATAAAAGAAGAGATAAATCAGGGCCAATATTATTATTAACAACCTATATACCTCGTACCATCTTTATAATAAACCTTACACAACTGTGCTGAAATATCGGGAAGCAGAAAAACTCACATATCATGGTAAATATTCCGTTTCAAGGGAATATTGTGTATTAAGCTTCAACAAAAATAACATGAAGATACAGAATACGAATCAAAAGTTTTCTAAAAAAAAAAAACAGTTCAAAGCTTTGCTAAATTGTTCAAGGAGTTATTAATGTCTGTAATTAAGATCTTACTTAAATACGCAACGTACCTATTTATGTCGACGTAATAAGCACGTCTTGCCATTTAATTAGCATCAATTAAGCCTACCTACTTACGGTAATGATCTATCTACAGAATATCGTACATAACTAAACAGTAGACTAAAGCCAAAAATGTTCAAAGAACGGTTTTATTTGGCGTTCGTAAACGTTCTACACGTAATTACGTAGTTAATATTATTAATTCAGTGCTAATTAATTTTTGGGCCATTAAGTTAATGGAAAAACCGATGCTCTTCAGCAATTGCGTTTAGAAACAGATATAAATTATTCTCACCTATTCTATTAGAAGGAAGTCGTAGATTAGATAGTGATGTAACGATGTGAATCTCCAGTCCATCTGAAGTCACTACTGACCATGAAACATCGTGATGTCGTGGTGATCGTGGCGATCGTTTGTTTTGTGTCCACCCGGACACAAAACAAACACACTATGTCACTCAAATGTTTTTTTCTGAGAGGGAATCGAACACTCAACCTACAGCGGTAGGCATCGTCATTTTGTGGTTAAACATTTTAAGAGCAGTTTTTTTTTACAAAAGAATTAAGAAGTTAGTGAAGGAAAAATAGTGAAAAAACCGGCTCAACCCAAAACCCAAAATTCAAAATTGTGTGTTATTATGTTAGTCGGTATTCCCACAAAAAAGCATTTCATGTTCTGTGGGTATTCCCATAACGCGGGGCCTTGCAACCCAAGTTAAATTAACAGCTGTACAAAATGTGGGCACGTATCAAAATGTAGGTAGTTTTTGGTCGTGCTTCTGACTTAACACAATCAGATATCTTCAAAAATGTATGTAACTAGAGAACTGAGGAAACCTACCGAAACCTGGATATTATAATTGTGCTATGATTCTGTTTTGTTTCAGAAGAAACTTCGCTTATCGCAAGGTCTTGGACGGACTTGGCGGATGGGGGCTGGGCGAAAAAAAGTGTATATTTTTTGTCTCGAACTTCTATGACGGTCTTTTTTTAATGTAGACGGTTATCCATAGGGTGACACAAATTAATTAATATATGAATTGAATGATGTACGAGTACAATACATTTTTTATCTTCACAACTATCTAGATATAATTCACTTTAAATTATATATATTTATTTACATAAATAATTACAGAAATGTACAAAATAATATACAATAATATAAAATACACGTGAAACAGTTGAGCTATCTAAGAACCGTTTAAAACGATCTTTAGATAGCTCAAAAAATATAAACTTTTACAAAAAAATTCACAACTCGAAAAAATATATTAATAACGATATTTCCTACCACTCCTTGAATTAATTAGGTATTTTTGCGTTTCATTTAATTGCTCTCAGTAATTCTAGTAATTAATTAATTTGTATTTGTTAATCAATAATATAATACGTTTATCAAAAATAATATACTACGATAGGAACTTCGTTCCAACCGAGTGTTCCACGACACTCACACATTTTTTTTTATACATGTCATAAATAACATTTCTATGTATTGCCTCAATCGATGCCCTTATTATTAAATAAATAAATAAGTAAGCTAGTTTTTCTTACCCTAGGGGTCGCCATTATCACTATTCATGTTTCATTCCCTAATCCTTTGTCTGACGTTAACAGCCAATAGGTTTTTGGGAAATTAATGAGTGTTCTGATTTAAATACTTTTCTAGTAAGATCTAGACAATTTGTATTCACTTGACAGATCAAACGTTAATTCAGCCTAATACTCTGAAGCCCGGTCAAGCCAGGGCATGTGTAAACAAGCTAGCCAATGGCTTTATCAAAACGGATAATACATAGTTTAACGACGACCCCGGCTGATACGCAGAAGGTGGGGGGGTTCGATTCCCGCCGCACGTCAAATTGTTGTATGATCTGCAAGTATTGGTCTCGGGTCTGGGTGTTCCTGTGTATAATAATGTATTTACAAAAAAAAGTATATAAGTAGTATATCAGAAATGTGGCGCCCATAACACAGCTCTGCATACTTTGGGGCCAGATGATGTTGTGTGAAATGTCCGGCATTATTTATTTATTTATAATTTGTTGACTATCTATACTTCACCAGCTGAGAGAATACTAATTTATAATACTTATTGTATATATATATAATGATACCAAAATTTATAAAACCCAGACATAAAAAAAAACATTTATGTTCATTACACAAATGCTTATCCTGGGAGAGAATCGAACTCACAAACAGCGTAGGAAGGTGAGTGACTACCAACTGAGCTGAAGCGCCAGTAAATTTTAAGAGTTCTTAAGAATTGGCTGCAACAGATCAGAAGTATGATCTAACCTCTATTGAGTAGGATAAGCTGCATCATAACAAATAGGTAATTTTGTAGGTAGACATAATTTTCACATAATTTCAGGACAACATAATTTCAGAACAAACATTTGTGTGATTAACATCAATGTTTCTATGTCTGGGTATAAGTCTTATAACCTTATAATCTTATAACCTTACTAATATTATAAATTTGAAAGTAACTCTTTCTGTCTGTCTGTCACGTTTTCACGCCAAAACCGCTGAACAGATTTTGATGATTCTTGTATAGAGATAGATGGGACCTTGGAGAAGGACATAGGTTACTTTTTAAGTAGATACCACGCGTGCAAAGCCGCGGGCAGCAATGAGTATGTATATAAAAATATATAAGTTTAGAGAAATTTATTGACTCATAAAAGAACAGGTATGTGTATCCTCCCCATATTCACTTATGGAGCACAAACTTGGTCCCTTACAAATATCCAAAAGTCCGAACTCGAGATTTGTCAACGGGCGATGGAGCGCAGCATTCTCGGTGTTAAACGTACCGACCGCATACGCAACACAACTGTGCGCTCCAGAACCCAAATTTCTGATGTAGCTCTAAACGTTGCGAAGCTTAAGTGAAGCTGGACTGGTCATATCTGTCGCATGCCTGATGAGCTGTGGGCCAAAATCACCACTCAGTGGAGCCCTGAGACAGCGAGACGGCGCCGCGGTAGACCCAAAAAGAGATGGCGAAATGATCTCGACACCTCTGACAGAGCGTGGGTCCAAGCAGCTCAAAACCGAGATGACTGGAGAGATCAAGGGGAGGCCTTTGCCCAGCAGTGGGACACAATGGGCTAATCGTAATCGTAATTGTAAAAGAACAGGGTTCACTTATAATGAGCTTAAAAACTAGGTTAACTAACAGTTATTTAAGTAGGTTTCATTCAAGAGATCTTGTGGATACATTAAAATATCTTATCAAATATATATTTTTTAAGTTTAGTTTTATTTAAAGTTAGTAGTGATTTAGAGGTTTTTTTTTATCATCAGGTATATTATTAAACAGTTGTGCACCCTCATACATTATATTTATTTGTTCGTAATTGGTTCTAGGTTTCCTGAGTGTTAGTTTGTTTGTATTTCTTAGGCTGTGGCGAAATGTTCTTTTTTATAAATTCGATAGGTGTGTGTATTCAATTTCAATTCAATTTCAATTAAATTCAATTTCAATTCAATTTATTCATACAATTTATAACATAACAGTACATCAACCAAAGCGTTATAAATAAAGTAGTCAAGATTATTTACAGGTCATGTCAAAAAGTATTTATAAGTCAATAATTATTTATAATTTAAAAAAAAAATCGGCATAAGATTATACGGTAGTGTCAATCTATGCCAGGTTAGAAACTTATACTAGACTTCCTAGCCCACACTTCAAACATCCTCTTGCACTCGTGCATCAAGCCAGTCATCCCACTCACGAATAGATCACAGTGTGGAGCCCCGGTGAGGACGGATTCGAGCAGAAAAAGATATTAATGAATAAAATATCATTTACTAGGACGCAAGTTGTGAAAATTGCAGATTGAATATTTAAGTTTCCTCGTAAATGGTACGAGTGCTTGTCAAAAAATTATACCTAAATAGAGCTTTTTTAAGTTTATTTCGGGATATTTTGAGGTTTTTCAGATTGGATTTAGCCACATTGCCCCAAACATCTATAAGGTACTCTTAGTGTGATTACACCAGAGAATTATAAATGGTCTTACGAACTTTACTAGGTATTCATCCTACAGATTTTCGAAGTGCTCGAAGTCAAAGATGTATGTTTTGACTTTACGTATCACTAAATAGTATAAAACTGTCCTGTCTGTCCCTATGTATGCTTAGATCTTTAAAACTAGGTACGCAACGGATTTTGATGCGGTTTTTTTTTAAATCGAGTGATTCAAGATGAAGGTTTATATGTATAATAAATGCTTAATATAGTACAGAAACACTGATAATTTTAGAGGTTTTTAATGTGATGTCCTAAAAAAACTATTTTTTTGCACTTACATAGCAAACGCTGGCTGAACCCTACAAGATAGATCAAAATAATGTAAGTACTACAGTATTGTACACCTTAAAAGGTCTACAAAAAAGTCCACGACGATATAGACATCTAGTCTTAGGTTATGTCATTCGCTTAGATACCGTTGTATATAAAGAGGTCGCTAGTGTGATATATATGTATTCTATCAATCAATTGGTGTCCATAGTACAAGCTAAGCTTAGTTTGGAGCCAGAGCCAGGTGTTGTGTTGATTGTCCACCAATAATGTATTGATTATATCTATTTAAGTTAGTTTCCGTTTTGACCTCCTTTTCTGAACTACTAATTACTGATTAGTCTGTTTTCGTATCGTATACGTCAAGCTATTAATTTGTAAGCTTTCTTTTGAGCTTAATGTTAAGATATCTAATAACAATTAGGTACCGAACAATCCTATGTTCATCACAAAAATGTTTATCCTGCCAAGGAATCGAATGTACAACATAAAATGCAGAAGACAGAGTTACTACCAACTGACCTAAGAGGCTGGTCAAACACACTACAATACGAAAATAAATAAATAAATAATGCCGGACATATAACACAGTGTCATTAGGCCCCAAAGTTAGCAGAGCTTGTGTTATGGGTACCACATGACTGATTATACTACTTAAATCCTTTTTTTAAACACATACATTTTATACATTGAAAAATACTCAGACCGGATACAAATACTTGCAGATCATACAAAAAATTGTCTAGCGGCGGGAATCGAACCTCATGCAGGCCTTCGCCCACTTCGCTACAGATGTCGAAAATAGTTTACAAGTTCACAATAAATGGATATCACACATATTACGCTACGAATTCGCAAATGTACGTGATCATCCTTACTTAATATTATAAACGCGAAAGTTTGTATGTATGTTTGTTACTCTTTCACGCATAAACAACTGAATGGATTTTAATGAAACTTTACAATAATATTGCTTATACAACAGAATAACACATGGGCTATAATTTATAAAGATATTAGTTGAATTGTCTAAAATATAACGATAAGTGGCAAGTATGTACGAAAAATTTGCCATCTGCGAGCTATTCTGGCGTGCGCTGCAAAAACCGTTAGAATTTAACAAGTTCTAATCCTGCGCAGACAAAGTCGCGGGCACCAGCTAGTTCCATAATATATTATTTCATTATGAAATCATTTATTATGAATCAAAATTAATTATACCGTTGCGTTGGCCCGGTGCGGAGCGTGGGAGCACATATTTATGGTTAAGAAACTGGTTAAATAAAGCAAGTTGGTAAGTACATACCAACTTTGCAAGTACGCAAAAACCTTCAGATTCAAACCAGCTACAAACAAGCCGACGAAACATCGCCATGAGCATTATTATCTGGCAACGCGCGGATCGATAAGTATACAGAATTCGACAGCAGGGAGCAAAAACGAGTCTTTTTTTCGGCACATAATAAGTAGGCCCCTTTATACAGGGTGTATGTAAGCTCCAAACCAATCGAAGGTAAAAATTAACCCGTGTGTGCGCTTGCTTTTTTGGTTTAAGTTAAAATAAGAAAAAAACGCCATAACATCACAAAGATCATTTTGAATAATTTTGTCTTCTTCAAGGTGAATCTAGGTGAATCTAGGTGCCGTATTCTTATATCTCCAGTTTAAGAAGAATCGAGCAAGAAGCTCGTTTGGTTTAACGCTTTGGTTTAACGCTATCCTTGCTAATTTTATATCGAATCAAGTTGGAGCAGAATCGCCCCAAGCTTTTTTCATCGAAACAATCTGACATTTTATTAAAAGGATCATTCAAAAATCGCTAGGACCCACTTGACTTGCCTCGTTCTCCTCTGATTGGTTTCTAATATAATTGTTTCTAAAACTCACTTAATATATAAGACGATTAAAGGTGATTTTTGTTATACAAAAAATATATCTTTGAATTTGTCTATGCCTAAATAAGAAAATAAATGAAATGAAACGAACAGAAACACTTCATCGTACGATATTTCCGCGAAGTAAAACCACATCTCGCACTTTTATTTATCACAAACCAAGTGTCGCACTTTTTATTATTCGCGAGTGGTAGGTATTTATTATAACACACTCTATAGAATTTGGTATATTCACACGCACAAGTAGTTGACCAACATCTGTGATACAGGTCAACAACCACGCTAAATTACCTGAACATTTACATCTCATTTTACCAATGTTACAAATATTATATTTGTGACGACCTCTGTGGCACAGTGGGCCAAGGTCCGGCTGAGACGCAGAAGGTTGCGGGTTCGATTCCCGCCGCGCGACAAATGTTTGAATGATCTGCAAGTATTTGTCTCGGACCTGGGAGTTATTGACTGAGCGAAGCGAGTGTCTTCGTTTCAGGTTAGGCAAAAATGCTTTCGTCTGTCCGCCATCTGTCCGGATGTTCTCTCCTCTGGTCGCATTTCTCAACCGATTCCGGTAAAATTTTGTGAGCAGGTTCTCTAACTATAAAGTTTTTTTGTCGATTCAGTTTTTGGACATTTTGAAAATAGCTGAGATATGGGGGTTGAAAACGTAGAAAAATCTATAAATGTTCGTGAGGTCTACATCTCACAGAGTCACTAGTATAAAGTATATATAAGTAGTATACCAGTCTGTGGTACCCGGGGCCAGGTGATGATGTGTGTAATGTCCGGTATTTTTATTATTATTACTATTATAAACCTAAAAGTTTAATGGCTATTTGTAGCTCACTCAGGTCAAAACGGTATATATATAGTATGAGAATTAGTATATATGCTAACTCATACAGAAAGAGTTTGAAAACCCCGCGTGCAAAGCCGCGGAGAGAAACAAGGTAGTATTGTAAATGTCAAAGTTTGTGTGGATGCTTATAGATGTTTAGATGCCCGTTTGTTAACCAATCACAAAATAAAGGCTGAATGGATTTGGTTGATACAACATTAACGCTGATTTTTACTTCCATAGTGATAAGACCGCCCATTGTACATAATTTGTCATACGTAAATTTAGTTAGCTTATTGTCATATTTAGTTTTAAGTACATTAAAGAATTTTCATTCATTCATTTATTCGTTCATTCATTAAAAACATCTTAATTAAACTTTTAAAACTAGATAAATAAAGATATTTGTTTTTATTGTCTTGTAAATTCAACTGGTAGATAAAGGATAAAAAGCATAGTTATATACCAAGAAATAATTAATATGTACAGTAATCTTGTTCCGCACTAGGTCTAAACAGCCTGTACAGCAGAGTCATAGGGACTCGCCAAACGGTCTCTTAACACTTAACACTAAAGCTAATATTATAATTAAGCTACGTAAGTTGCATGTACTCTTAGATTATCCTACTAATATATATATATATATATATATTATATTATAAATGCGAATGTTTGTATGTATGTTTGTTACTCTTTCACGCAAAAACTACTGAATGTATTTTAATGAAACTTTACAATAATATAGCTTATACATCAGAATAACACATAGGCTATAATTTATAAAGATATTGTGTGAATTGTCCAAAATATAACGATAAGTGTCAAGTAAGTAGGAAAAAAATCTGCCGTCTGAGAGCTATTCTTTCGTGCGCTGCAAAAACCGTTAGTATTACACGAAGTAAATAAGTTCCTGCGCAGACGAAGTCGCGGGCACTAGCTAGTTAAAAATAATTTTAGACTTACTAAAGTTGATATGTTGAAACTCGTGTTAATAACATATGTAAGTTAGTTTAACTTCTTTATTACCAATTTCTTAGCGTGAGTGTGATGATAATAACTATTACCCAACACTGGTTATTTTACCATTGTTTATCACTACATAGTATAAAACAAAGTCGCCTCCCGCTGTCTGTCTGTCCCTATGTATGCTTAGATCTTTAAAACTACGCAACGGATTTTGATGCGTTTTTGTTTTTTTAATAGATAGAGTAATTCAAGAGAAAGGTTTATATGTGTTATTCATGCATGATATAGTAGAGAAACACTGAGGATTTTAGAGATTTCTAATGTGATGTAAATAAACATTTTTTTTGCCCTTACATTGCAAACGCTGGCTGAACCCTACGAGATAGATCAAAATAATGTACTACAGTATTATACAATTTAAAAAGGTCTACACAAATATGTATATATATCTATCTCTTTGATCATGTTATTCTTTTAGATAACGTTGTATATAAAGACATTCTGTAGTATATTTCGTATCAGCATTGCACCCGTGCGAAGCCGGGGCGGGTCGCTAGTCTACTATAAAGATAATATAAACGCTACGCAAAACAAAACCCGTGTTCCTAGCTTTATAATTCATATAGGTACTTATGCAATTTCGATCGTATATGTGATGATATGACTGCACATGCCTACCAGGATCTTCGGTTGCGCAGCTACTTCCGACACATCTATACCTGCAACCTTTTTGGTCATGAAATCTGCGTGTGCGCATTCTGCAAAACCAGGAGTCAATCAGTACTGTTGTGGCTGTCTTGCGCGTTGCACGTTATATATATTTTTTTATATTGACAAAATATTTCGCAACCGGGACCAGTGACCGCGTGATGTGTTTGACACAGTTCTAAGTGCAAAGTGAAGGGGTACACCGCGTCAAGGTAATCAAGCAGTTTCTGCAATGCGACTTATTTGTTTATTTACTTTATTTTGATTTAACCATGGCTTTTAGTAATTTACGACTTCGTAAAATATTGGGTAATGGAATACTTTAGGTGATGGAATATTAAAGTTAGTAAATATTATGTTCCAAGGATGAAAGATTTTAAGTACATAGTCAAGTATTATAAAGCTAATAGTTTTTTGTTTATTTGAGGCTAAATTACGCTAAAATTAGTAAAAAAATGTGCTCTTAGTAAGTACAATACCACACTATACATAATCTAGATGTACTCGTACTTAGAAATAATAGGTAAGTATTTACAAACGAGATACCTATCTGGAGTAAAATATTAGTACCGGCGACGGTCGTTACGTTTATTTACCGCCATCCGTTTCAGCCTAGCACGCACTAGTAAATTAATCCGCGCGGCGTTCTGTAATCTTTTCTAATGTATGTCAGTTTCAATGTGGTTTTTTCCGCTAGTGCGTGCGTTTATATCTGATTCCATGTTCCACAGAAAAGAGCAAAAAAAATCGCCGCGTTAGTGAATTAGCATTGCCAGACGACGTGGCAATGCCGCCAGTGTTCTGGCCACGCAACCATCTAGTTACCGAGACCAACTGGATTATTTATGTAATTTTTTTGTAATAAATATTCGAGCTAAAATGCAGGAGGTTGCGGGTTTGATTCCAAATGTTTGTATGATCTGCCCGTATTTGTCTCGTTTATGGGTGTTTTTCTATGTATTTATTTACAAAAAATACATATGTAAGTGGTATATCTGGCATGTTGTTCCCATAACACAAGCTCTGCTTACTTTTAGGCTAGATTACTATGTGTAAAGTATCTAGTATTATTTTCTATGATTATATTATAAACACACTAAGTGCTGCCCGCGGCTTCGCGCGCGTGGTACCTACATAAAAAGTAGCCTATGTCCTTCTCCAAGGTCCCATCTATCTCTATACCAAAATTCATCAAAATCGATTCAACGGTTTAGGCGTGAAAACGTGACAGACATACAGACAGACAGAGTTACTTTCGCATTAATAATATTAGTAGGGGTTTTTTATATACCTACATCGGTAAATGTTGTTGACATTGTTTCATCGTATTGCGTCCACGCATGTGCGATCAAAACCGACTT
Organism: Lampropteryx suffumata; assembly: GCA_948098915.1. Taxonomy (NCBI): domain Eukaryota; kingdom Metazoa; phylum Arthropoda; class Insecta; order Lepidoptera; family Geometridae; genus Lampropteryx; species Lampropteryx suffumata. The sequence continues at coordinate 2,647,474 of OX402551.1, forward strand.
TAATTAACTGGAAAGTGCTTAATTACATTGTAATGGAGGTAGACCCTTTCTTATATGCAGTAGATGCACATAAATGTACATAACCACACGTGTTGTGCTCTGCAGATTAAGCCGTAGTCTATAGCAGTATATCCGGTTACTTAAGTGACATTAAATGCACGATCATACTATAATTGGCAATGTGTTAGTTACCTACTATTCAATAAATAAAAATATATATAAGGCGATGTGTGTATGTATGTATGTTCCTTATAGAATCTGAAACGAAACCGATTTCGATGAAATTTTAGAAAATCTTCAGGTAGAACTAGCGGGTGATCATGTTCACATGATCATGTTTTATAGCAATCGGATCAACAGAACTTTTTTTTTTTTCTCGAATAAATTTTGATGAATTTTGGTATAGAGATGAGACTTTGGAGATGGACATAGGCTACTTTTTTAAATAAATACATAGTTATTTCAAAGTGTATTTGTGTCTGTCAGTTTCGTTTGTTATCTTTTTACAGCTAAACGGCTAAACGGATCTTGATGAAATTTGATATGGATACAGATTGTATCTTAGAAACGGACAACGGCTACTTTTTATGTATGTACTATGCGTGCGAAGCCGCGGGCGGTTTATAAATAAATAATGCCTGAAATTTCACACAGCATCATCTAGCCCGAAAGTAAGCAGAGTGTTTTAGGTATCTCATGACTGATATACTACTTATATATTTTGTTTTTTGTATATACATAGAAATACCCAGACCCGAGATAAATACTTGCAGATTACACAAACGTTTATCCCGCGGCGGTAATCATACCCGCGTTCATCTGCATCTCAGCCGGGCCTTGGCCCACCGCGCCACAAAGGTTGTGGTTTGCAAGCGCAAAATTGATCGTCTCGGGTCTTTTGACGCCCATACATTATGCAATACATACTGCCATACTGGCAGTTACATAGATGAGCTAACTCTGCGCGCTGACTGCACATTGTTTGTTTATTTTTCATAGCATAATGTTTTGGCGTTATCGAATTACTAACCTTATTGTAACCAGTGCTATTGAGCTATTTGTTAACGCGTTTACCATTGGAACGAAAACGTTTCTTTTGTACGGACAAATCAAAATCATTCGTTTGTGGGAATAATTATTAGCGCGATACGAAAGGTAAAAGGCTTAATAAAACGTTATTGAAAGTAGTTTAATTTTGGAAATATTTTGAAAAATTGAAATGAAATATTTGTATTTTTTTATATTTTTTTTGTTGTTACCTTATAATTCCGTCATTTATAAACCGATTTGAAAAGTACTTTTTTCATGTAAGGATTTATACTAATCCTAATTGATCGTATATAAATTTCATCAAAATCGGTTCAGTAGTTTGGTTTTTAAATCAAAATAGCTGGAACTACAAATCAACGAAATTTCGATATGTTGCTTCCTTGTAGTCACAAAAAAGCAGTATTTGAGTTAAACGACTTCAACAAGCAGAGCTTTTCAATTCGGTTATATATGGGCTTAAATTTCATTCCATTAAGTCGGTTTTCTTTCTAGCTTTTTGAAAGTAATATTTTATGAAAGTGATTATTCAGAGTCCTGGTAACCTGTTGAATTAAATTAAAATTAGATTGACATTTTGAAATTTATTTGACATTTAGCAGACATTTTGATAACCTAGGCTTATATCAGGGACGCAATCCTGCGTTTGTCTCATCCAAGAGGTACAGACACGATCGATTTTCTAGCCACCAGCGGGAAGATGGAAACAAGATTAGCTTGTGATATATCACCCGACTGGTTGGTAAACACCATCCACCCTGACCCTAAAGCGTTGGCCTAAAGAAAAAATAAGCACGAGGTAGGTAGGTATCTGTCTAGACATATACCTCACGCACACTAAAATACAAATACATATCTGAATAGATATCGCAAAGATTTATACTTACGTACTCGTACATTTCAAAATATAAACTAGTGCTGTGACTACAGTTTATTATTGACATTTCGATCAAGGCCCCCACTAGACACGAGGTGACTCGTATTTTGTGTAACGATGCGTCATGGACCGCGGAAGTTATTCAACACGAAATCAAGAGCGAGTTCACCTTAATTTGCTAGTGATTTGTCCAGGTACCCAATTCTGCTAACCAAATGAGAATAGCGTCGATTTCATAATATTTTTTTAGCAGCATGGAGAATTATATGGCTTAATTAGACTTACTTAACTAATCACTTACAATTTTCTTAATGCAGTCAAGCGATTATGTTATTCTATTACTATCAAAACATTGATATTAACAGCTTTCAGTTAAATAAATATTGGTGTACAATGCACACAACTCCATCCAGTGCCAAACTAAGCATAGCTTGTATTATGGTGACCAGATGACTGATGGAATACTTATATATTTTTAAATACATACTTATGATACTTTATAACATCCAGACACAGAACAAACACCAATGTTCTTCACACCAATTTTTTTTTATGTTCAATAAGGCAAGACAACGTTTGCCGGGTCAGCTAGTATTATTATAAAGAAACGCCCAGACCCGAGACAAATACTTGCAGATCATACAAACATTTGTTCCACGGCGGGAATCCGCAACCTCAGTCTCAGCCGGGCCTTGGCCTTCTGCGTCACAGAAGTTGTCTATTGATGAATTGGTGTTAAGCAAGGTTGATGTTGATTGTAACATACCATCATATGATAGAAACTGAGATAAAAACCTTACGTAGGTACGTAATACCAATCCATGATAATGCCTAACTGATAGACATTGATTGTATCAAGAGTTTTATAAACGACATGCTGGTGATCAGACGAGCGGCTCTGTTATGCTGCATGATGTTACAGTTTTTTTTCCTCAACAAAACCAAGTTCATCGAGAAACCTGTCTTAGCCAGATTGTAACATAAAAATGCAAATTGCACCTACTTAGGTTACGTGCTGAGGTTTTTGATCTGGACTATATCAACTAGATGACTGATAGAAGAGTCATGATACTTAACATGTAAATACAAACCTTCTTATATTTTTGTATTATAACTAAAACATATTTAATAGTTAATGGCATGGGACATAATAATGTCAATTTGGCCAGTGTCAAGTGTTTATATTGTTTCTAGTATGTCACAGAGTTGTATCGTGTCGGTCGTCATTTATATAAACTGGTGCCTTTCATATAAAATAACTATGGATTATTTTGCTCACAAAGAAACACAAAACGTTAATTCCGGTTATTCACACCCGATTCAATAATTCCAGCTTTATTTGAATAAATTTACCAAAATTACAAATAAAACCCGAAATAACTAAAGAAAATTAAATAACATAAGAGCGCAATGTTAACTCCTCAAAACGGCCAAAAATAATCAAATCAAATGTAAATTTTATCTTATTTTTAACGTACTTTTCGAAAAGGACGAGGTTCTCGATTCGTCGGAATCTTTTTTTTTATGAATGGTCACCGATTACTCAAAGACGACGAACGGATTTGATTTTTTTTTGTTTTAAAGATTATACTTTCCTGGTGGTCTCATTTAAGTTTGGTCGGTTTAATAAAAATCAACAAAAATCTAAAAATTGTATACATCGATGATATTGACGACCTCTGTGACACAGTGGACCAAGGCCCGGCTGAGACGCAGAACGTTGCGGGTTCGATTCCCGCCGCGGGATAAATATTTGAATGATCTGCATGCATTTATCTCGGGTCTGGGTGTTTCTATGTATAATATGTATGTATTTACAAAAAAAAGTACTTATATAAATAGTATATCAGTCATGTGGTACCCATAACACAAGCTCTGCTTACTTTGGGGCCAGATGATGTTGTGTGAAATGTCCGGAGTTATATTTATTTATTTTCGTTATGTGCAGTGCAGAACAATGCGTTTAGTTGGTCTACCCAAATTATATATAAACAAAAAAATTCCGATGAATTGAGAACCTCCTCCTTTTTGATGAAGTCGGTTAAAAATACATCTACTTTCCACTAAAAAATTAAAATTTCCACTTAAAATATTTCACTTAAATAAAAGAATTTTATGCTCTCAAATTGTATTCAATGAAGTCGGTTTTCTTTTTAGTTTTTAAAACGTAATTATAGAACTGTCATTTAAACTTTAGAAACATTCATGGTTTTGAATAATTACATTAACGTGGTAAATATCCCGTTTTTAATGAAAATTATTACATATAAAATGTTACTCTAATTTAAAGCTTGGCACAAGTAAAAGAAAATAGTTTGTATTTTTAGGATATTTAAGCTAATCTACTAAAATATCGAAATCAGAACCAGTAAAGAAAGAAAGAAAAAAAAAATATTTTATCAACATTTAATTCCGTCTGTGTCAGTTTTTCATTTAGACTGTCCAAATAATCTGCTTAGCTTTCAATTTGAAAAAGAAAAATACTCGAAATTAAGAAAAAATATCGATTTGTCGTTTATCATTTCATGAAGTAACTTAGCACTTCTAAATTAATTAGTTTTTCTCGCGCTATTGTATGTTTTATTCAGTTATCTTATCAGAATGTTATCAATAAATTGTGACTTCATAGCACAAGTATGGACTTCGTAGACTTCATAGCACAACAATTGAATTATAAGTCTATTATGTTGCAATGTGATTTGAACGACGAGGAATCTTGAGAAAGTTCTTGACAGCCATTCCGCGATGACGTTTAGAATAGACACTTGACAGTGACATAATTGTTAACAAACCAGATGTTATTATACGAAGAAAAGAAGAAATAGACCAGAACAGGTTCACAGCTCAGCTGGTAGTAATTCTGCCTTCCACTCTGTTGGTTGTGAGTCCGATTTCCACCGAAGATAGATATTTTTGTGATGCACATACATAGATTAAAGTATCTTAGGTGTATTTACAAGTTTATAAGTATTCCATCAGTCATCTGGATCCCATTTTACAAGCATTGCATAGTTTGCGGCTAGATGGTGCTGTGTGAATGGGCAGGTACACTGCCTTTTTATCCCGATAGGTGTCGCATTATCGACAATACCTTCCTTGACATTTTATCTGTCAAATTGCATGTGTTTATTTGTGTTTGTAGATTTATTTCAAAATTTTTCATAAAATACGGTAGTGTTGCGCTCCAGTCCGTAAAAACAGAGGCCCGCGTGTATTCCACAGAGTGGGTCTCAAACAAAAAAAAAAATCAAACAAAAAAATCCACAACGCTGTTTTCGTTTTAATAAAAAATCTCTTATCTCTAATCTACGAAGAAATAACAGTTTTAGCCCATTATATAATATAACATCACGCTCAGAAAAAGAAACTAACCTTTAAAACTTTTAGATTTTTTTATACTTTCAATCAAATTGATTTATTTTCCTCACCTCGAGAAGCTATTAAATTATCTTCAGATAGGTACTTATAAGATTATCTACAAGTGGTTGTCGCCCCTGTGGTTTTGATTTATAGGCCAATTGCAAGATTTGATAAGACACTCCAAATTCTTGTGAAATGATTGACATATTGTTCAGTTTTGAAGTAGGTAAGTAGGTATACATAGAAAAAGCGATTTAGGGCCGTATTCCTGAGTAACTACAATGGACTCACAAATATCATTCTACTAACTATACCTATACTATACATTGTGAGAAAAAGAAGAGGTAGAAGAATTACAGACAACCTCTGTGACGCATTAGGTCAAGGCACGGCTGCAACGCAGAAGGTGGCGGGTTCGATTTCGCGGACAAATATTTGTACGATCTGCTAGTATTTGTCTCGGGTCTGGGTTTTTCTATGTATAATATGTATTTATTTATAAAAAAAAGGATATAAGTAGTTTATCAGTCATGTGGTATCATAACACAAACTCTGCTTACTTTCACATACACACACACACATAAACCCTCATTAATATATTTAGTGGAAAGTAGATATATTTTTAACCGACTTCATCAAAAAGGAGGAGGTTCTCAATTCATCGGAATTTTTTGATGTATTTAAAATAAATATATATATTATATTTTAAATACAAATTAATGTGTACCTTTTGTCTCCTACTTCCTCGTTTTAAATAATTTTTAAAAGTAATTGTTAGACTCATACTTCAATTAAGAAATTATACCAAATTTTTTTTTTTTTTTGATATATTAGTGCACAATATTTTTCATACTCTAAATAATATTGCAATCTAGCCAAATAAGCTAATGAGTAATTTTGCTTTGACATAGTTTTATAAAATAAATTATACCTAAGAATGTGTCCAATAGCACTTTTCTTACAGTCTCTAGTTAAGGGGAAGACACTTTTTTCTTGTGTTTTATATGGTTACTTATCACTTCACTATTGTTAAACTACACTAACTCAAATGTTTTTTTTCCGTTTGAGCCTTCTTACAATGTCCGTGATGTCGAGGAGCTGGATTGCCTCGACGTTCACATGGTGATGAAGCCTCTGTTCGTGAGCTTCTGCATACTTTTGTATCACCGTATCAACGAACTCTATTCTAAGGTCTCTATGGAGATCGTCATTTCTTATGTACCAGGGGGCATTCACTATTTCCCTTAGAACTTTATTTTGGAATCCTTGGATTATACGGATATTGCTCTTTTTGGTACAGCCCCACAGCTGTATGCCATAGGTCCATATTGGCATCAGGACTTGCTTGTACAATAATAACTTATTGTGTACTGACAGAGCGGAGTTTCGTCCAAGCAGCCAGTACATCTTTTTTAAGCGTATTTCTAGATCAACTCTTTTCTTCTTGACGTGTGCTTTCCAGCGCAGCTTAGCGTCAAGAGTCATTCCTAAATACTTTGCTGTATTTTCGTAAGGTATAACCTTATTGTTTATATATATTGGACAGTACTTTTCTTTCATATTTGTAAAATTTATATGAACTGATTTTGTTTCATTTAGATTGATACGCCATTTCTTTGTCCAGTTATGGATTTTATTGACGGCTACTTGAACCTTGTCTGCGGCTTCTGCGTGAGTGCTTCCAAAAGCCATTATAGCTGTGTCGTCAGCAAAGGTTGCGATGGTGTTGGTTTTTAGTTCAGGAATATCACAGGTGTATAGCAAGTACAGGACCGGGCCCAACACACTTCCCTGCGGTACTCCAGCTTTAATTTCTTTTTTATCCGAATAGGCATTGTCTTGCCTTACTCTAAATACTCTATTTGTTATATACGATTCAAGTATGTCTGCGTATGATTTTGGTAACATTTGTCTCAGTTTTATTACAAGACCTTCATACCACACCTTATCAAAAGCCTGTGCTACATCTAAAAAGATGGTAGAACAGACTTATTTATCTTCTAGAGCTTCTACTATCAGATATCAGATTGGTGATTCGGTGTACTTGGTCTATCGTTGAGTGCTTTTCGCGGAAACCGAACTCATGCTCTGGGATAAGATTATTTGCTTCTATAATAGGTTTGAGCCTTTTTAGTAATAACTTTTTGAACAGTTTGGACATTATTGGTAGCAAAGAAATTGGTTTTCCTGGCTTGGCTATCATGATCACTTCCGCAACTTTCCATAAGTCTGGTACGTATTTAAGCCTCAGCGTGGCATTAAGAAGATTGGTTAGCTTAATCAAAGCCTTTCTTGGGAGGTTATGAAGTATTTCTCCTGATATTAGGTCAAATCCAGGGGATTTCTTTGGATTTATATTCCGTCTTATTTCTTGCTCTACTTCTTTTGGTGACACAAGCTTTATATATGTTAATTCATTTAATTCTAAAACTTCGTGTGTTGTTGGCTCGAGTGTTAGTCCTTCGTTTGTTTTAAAAGTATTTTCTAGATGCTCAGCAAACCGTTTGGCTTTTTGTTTATTGGTTACGGCCCATTTTCCGTGTTCTATTTTTATTGGTGGAATTTGGATATTGGGTTGTTTCATATATTTTGTAGCCTTCCAGAGTGAGTAATCTGTACTGTGATCACTGGTTAACTTCTGAAGATAGGTCTTGGTTGATACATCATTGTATTCTTGAATTTGCCTTTTCAACTGTTTTGTGAGGTGATTAAGCTTGTTTTTGTCCTGCGGGCTTCTGGATTGATGCCATTTATTTCTCTGTTTTCTTTTCTCGGATATAAGTTGAAGAATACCTTTAGGGTAGTTGGTTCTTCTTACCCTTAGTTTCACATCGGGCGTGTTTTTCCAAGCGGTCTGATGTATGAGCGTTATAAATTTGTCTACTTCTAAATCCAACTGGTCTGGATGTTTTAACGGTACTTTAAGGTCTATATTGCTATCTAATTCTATTTTAAAACTCTGCCAGTCTGTGTTTTTATTAACTAGGGTTAGAGGGTTTTCCTTAAATAATACTTTCTCACTTATTTCTAAGTATATAGCAGAGTGATCTGAGTTCATATCATAGCTCTGTTCTATTCTAAGGTAGTTATTAGCTATGTTTCTAAATATAAAAAAATCTATCAAATCTGGGATTTTAGTTGGATCTGTTGGCCAGTAGGTAGGCGATCTCGTTGATGCAGTATCACAGTCGATCTCTCGTACAGCTTTCATAAGTTCCCTTCCTGTTGTATTTGTTAGTCGGGAACCCCAATACGTATTTTTAGCATTGAAGTCACCTCCTAATATAAATCTCTCTCCAAGTGGTTGCAACAGACTCAAGTACCTGTTTTTCTGTATGCTATGTCGTGGTGGGCAATAAATGGCTGCTACAGTGAGTGGGTAGCGCTTGGTTTCAATGTGGATAGCGACCGACTGAATGTCTGGTTCTTCAAATTTACATTCTTCATGATGTTTAATATGTTTCTTAACTATTACAGCACTTCCACCTCTTCCTTTGTTGGCTGGGTGTAGTGCATGATAGGATTTGTAACCTTTGAATTTGATGTGGGACTGTTTTGTAAAATGTGTCTCGGATATAAGGCATACATCTATATTTTCTATGTCTATGTCTACTTGTAGCTCATTTTGGTGTTTTTGTAGCCCATTACAGTTCCATGTCATGATTCTAAGATTGTTAATCATTTTTTAGCCTTAGGTTTAGCGGTTTTGGTGCTATTATTTTCAATCATTTTTAGTCGCTCGTCAAAAGATGTCATACATTGAGGATTTCATCCAACTTTTTATCTTTAGAGTACTCTTCGTGGATATGCTCACTGCGCGGCACAGTTGCTGTATTTTTGGCGGCAGCTTGAGCGTATGAGACATTTTTAGTAGTCGTTACTCTGGTAGCGTTAGGTTGAATGGAGGTAGTTTCATTACAACTAATGGAATGCTGTTACTGCATCACCACCGGTTTTTTGGTAGATTTGGTTCTGATTTTTTGCATTTCTTTAGCTATAATGCATCCTCTGTAATTAGCCGGATGCGCTTCACCGCAGTGTACACATTTCGGCTATTCCTCTTTTGGTTTATTGCAGTCCAGAGTAAGGTGTTTCCCTGTGCATTTGACACATCTTGGTTCTTTGGCGCAGTACTTATGCGTATGCCCATAAGACTGACACCTTTTACACTGAGGAATCAGTTTTGTGGTTCTAAGTTGTTCAACTTCTACCATGCACCCCATTATTATTTTTATTTTGTAGATGTTGCTTAGCTCTTCTTCGTTATTGAAGGTAAGCATGAAAATATTAAGTGGTTCTTTGCTTTTCCAGCTTAGTTTGTTGACTGCACCCTCAATCTTGAAGCCCTTGATTTTAAGATCTTCTACAATTCTCTTTGGTTTGCAGGTAGAAGGTAACTTTTTAACCATCACTCTTATTGGCCTCTCCTGCTTGTTTTCATAGGAGTGCCAGTGACAGTTATTTTCTGTCAATACTTTTGTCAGTCGCCTGTATGTGTTATCATCAGAAGCATTAATTTTTACGCTTTCACCACTCAACATTCTTATTGAGAAGGTGGTAGCAGTTTGCTTTTCTAAAAGAAAGTCATAGAAATGTTGATAATGGTTCACCCCGTGCACTATTATGGGCGGTGGTGGAATAACTTTCTTGGATTTTTCTTTAATTGACGTTTCGTCAGGTTTTTGAGGCGAGAGAGTAGGTGATATGCTCAGTTTCCTTTTTTTCCTTGCTTTAGTTCTGATCCACTCAGTCTCTTTTGCGAGTTCTTTTTCATCAGTGCCATATTCTAGACGCGAAGAAGATGTTTCCATATCCTTGGATATGGATAGGATTGAAGAATTTGTTTCACAACACATTTTAGCTGTTGTTGAAGTATTTCTATTTGACTTCTTAGGTCATCAACAAGGCATTGAAGCTTTTCATATCAAAAATATGAAATAATCATTTTCTTCTATAGTTGACGTCGTTTAACTTTGAGCTTACATTAATAGGCGCAAAGTTAACTTATTAAAACCTTGCCCGTTAAACTTTTTGACAATTATTTATTTGAATATTTTCTGAAAACAAAAATTGCGACTTGAGCGCTGTGAACACGCTTCAAGATCATTTGATCAGGCAGAATCCCTAACAAAAAATTCCTTACGTTTAAAGAACTAAAAAGAAAACATACCTATAAGTGGAAAGTGGAGATGTATTTTGTTTATATATAATATGGATAGGCCAACTAAATGCACTGCTCCAATAAGAAAGCGAGGTTTCATAGTAAACAGTGTCATCGATGTATATTTTTTTTAGATTATTGTTAATTTTTTTAAAACCACTCTACTGATTTCGAAAAAATTTTAATGGGGCCACCTGGGAAGAATACCTCTTGAAACAAAAAAAAATCCAAATCGAGTCAGGCGGCGTTGAGTAATCAGTGAACATACATAAAAAAAATCTGACGAATTGAGAACCTCCTCCTTTTTTAAAGTCATCAAAAATTCGAACGACCTTAGTTATCTTGCACCAAAGTCCAAATAAGAATTACATTATAAATGACAGTTATAATAATTCAAAATTTACTTTCGATTCCTTAATTGAATTGATTGTCCGCAGTTTTAATCAACCCTACATTACTTTATGACTAAAATACGTCACAAGCCAATAACACGTTAGTAACAGTTTACTAAATTTACGTGTAATTAAAAAAATGTTATTCTAATTCAGACTTTGATGCAAACAAAATAAGATCGTCCGTATTAGTTAAAAGATACAATTTAATAATAGTCATTATAGTTCCATGTTGTACAAACAATATAATCTTGTCAAATAACGTAATGCCCACCAACAGGTGGGCCGTATGCTTGCTCGCTTACATTTAGTAAAGCCGTGGACATAAACTAACCTAATGACTGAGTCGTAAATTTTTTGGGGTATTATATCTCTACATGGTATAAAACAAAGTCGCTTCCCGCTGTCTGTCTGTTCATATGTATGCTTAGATCTTTAAAACTACGTAACGGATTTTGATGCGGGTTTTTTAAATATATAAATTGATTCAAGAGGATGGTTTATCTGTATAATACATGCATAATATAGTAGAGAAATACTGATAATTTTAAAGGTTTCTAATGTGATGTCGTAAATAAACACATTTGTAGTATATTTACTATCAGCATTGCACCCGTGCGAAGCTGGGCGGGTCGCTCGTAACTCCTAAGACTCCTATGTTATAAATCTTTATAATATGTCATCTTCTCAAGATATTATTTCGGAGAAGTGTGAAAAGGATGAATGGATTAAAATGCGTCTCAAAGGCTCTTTTATGCACTATCACAATCTTTATTGCAGACACAGAGATCTATAACAGACTACCGAAGTCGCGGGTGCTACCCGCGACATCGTACGCGTATGCTTAGAACCTTTATTTTTATTTTTGTATGGAATGCATCCTGTGCATCTAAAGAACATCTCATATGTTTAATCCCCTATTTGATGATTTTGCAAAAACGTTGGAACACGTATTTCTTTATTTCTAACCAAAAGCCTAAATATGAATTTTCAGTTCCCTAACATAAGAAAATATGAGTTGTCCAAACAAACGTTCATCCCCTATTTTAAGGTGGTTTTTGAGACAAAAAGTAGCCTACGTTCTTCCCCCGAATACAATACATCTTCTTACCAAATTTCATCAAGATCTGTTCAGCCGTTTAGCCTTGAAAACGTAACAAACAGACAGACAGAGACACTTTTGCATTTATAATATTAAAGTATGCATGTAAATTTCATAAAATATACAAAACAGAGAAATAAACAGAGATATAGAGATAGCAGAGATATGAGCTTACAAAACTGTGTTTGAGTGACATGAATAATCGCGCAATCCAAACCTATTACTATTTGTCTCGAGTTAAATAATATGGGACTGTTCTTGGTAAATAATAATGCCGGACATATCACACAGCAGCATCTGGCCTCAAAGTAAGCAGAAATTGTATTATTATATATGTATATTGGTGGACAATGCACATAACACCATCTATCCCCAAAAACTAAGCATTGCTTGTATTATGGTGACCAGAATGAAAGAATACTTATATATTTTTATATAAATACTTATGATACTTTATAACACCCAGACTTAGAACAAACACCTGTGTTCATCTCACAAATGATAATTCTGGGAGGAAATCGAACGCTCAACCTACAGTGCAGAAGGAAGAGCTACTACCAAATGAGCTGACATGCCAGTCAAATAGCATTAGGAATAGTATTAGGGCACAACGTGACTGATATAATACATAAATATATGTAGTTCATTTATGTATTTATACTGACTGACCTGTCAGCTAAGTTGGTAGTAGCTCTGCCTTCTGCGCTGTAGGTTGAGAATTCGATCCAGGATCCAGGAGGGTCCAGAATAGATATTTGTGTGATGAACGTGTTATTTCTGTGTCTGGGTGTTATAAAGTATCATAAGAATGTATTTCAAATATTCTATCAGTCATCAGTATTCTATCAGTCTATCAGTATTGTATCAGTCATCTAGTGACCATGATACAAGTTATGTTTAGTTTGAGGCTAGATGGTGTTGGTAAGAACCAAAAAAGCTGCGAAACTGTGTCTGCGATGCAGAAACTAGTAAACAATAAAAGACAATAAAAGACATTAAAACAATGATCCAGATGGTAAATGCCACACATCATCAAGAAGGATAGTAGGAACACTATTTGCAGAAATATAGCATTATTATTATCGCACTTGCGGCTTCGATATAGACAGACAGACTAGACATATTTAGTCTCGCTAACTTTTTTGTAGGTAATGATTATTTCATTTTTTGCACGGAACCCTAATTCTATTTTCACAATAATAGTAGATTAACACAGCTGATAATATATCGAGTGCTTACTATATTCTATCAGCTATCTGCCAGTGAAAGTCCCGTTAAAATCGGACTAGCCGTTTCGGAGATTAGATGGAACAAACAAATTTAAAACTAGTTTTCTGTTAAAAGTACCGTATGTGCTTTAATTCATTTAATAAAAAGCTGTTATTTTGACATTAAAAACAGACATAATATAGTTTGTATAGATAAATTATATTTTATTATAAATAGGAGCCCGTCCCTCTGCAGGATTAGATTAAGTCATCAGATATATAATATGTCCGTGATGGTTCCATAGAATAGGACTCCTCCATCTCCTCCCGTGGATGTCGTAAAAGGCGACTAAGGGAGCACACACTAGGGGATTGGGTAGCAGCACCTACCGAGTACTTAAGACAAAATCTGCGGTGACCAATTCGCCTGCCAAGCGTGGTGACTATGGCAAAACACCCCAAAATTATGTACACAAATAGAAGACGGCCCCCAGTTCCCGGCAGTTCCGCTACTCCTGGCATAGGTGGCGGCCACGGTAACGGCGAAACAGGGGGTGCCAATTATCTCCGGCAGAGGTCCAGCTACCAATCCCAACGACGAATAAATGATTTATTATTATATGAATAATACCATAATATGAACTTGATGGTTTCTTGTACAAAAGCGCGGGCAAAGTAGCGGGAGTTCTAGAGCTAGTAATAATAATAAATATGCCGGACATATTCACACAGCATCATCCCTAACGAAGCAGAGCTTGTGTTATGGGTACCACATGACTGATATACCACTTATATACGTTTTTTTCTCTATTGTAAATACATACATATTATTCGTAGAAACACATTATAATATTAAGCATTGTAAACTTTATTGTGGGTATTATAAACATATAGTACATTCTTCTTCTTCTTCTTCGTTAATGGCATGTGTCATAATGGTGTCAATTTCGCCAGTGCCAAACAATCACTTAATTGTTTGATTATAAAGTCTTAGTCGAATGTCGTTCGTCTTTTGTCTATGCTAAACGTCATCGCGGAATGGCCGTCAAGAACTTTCTCGGGATTCCTCGTCGTTCAAAGTGTATTATGTTGCAATGTGACTTATAATTCAATTGTCCATACTTATCTTATGCAGTCCCAATTTATTGATTAAAATTCCTCTAAATATACTGAATAGAACTTGCAATAACACGAAAAAATCATAAATTTAGATGTTTTATGTTACTTCATGAAATTACAAACGAAGAATCTATGTAGTACATTATTTTAGGTATCGGTAATAGTTTTGGCATCGTAAGCCAGATAATGACTTTTACTTTGATACTTTGGGTTATTGGATAATGTAACTTTTTGTAATTATTTTTTTAATAATTTTTGTAGTTTTTGAGTTTATCCGTTAAAAAATAAACAAACAATATTTTCTCTCTATTCTTAACTCTTTATAATATTCATTACGTTCAGATAGTATAGTTTTATTTAAACAAGTATCTATTTAAAAAAAACTGAATGAAACATTTGCACATCAATACATAACGGTGTGTCGTGACACAATCGTTCATAATCTATAGACAAAGTACATTGACTGGCCTCAAGCGCTACTTAGAACAGCCGTTGTCGGGGACTGGTATATGCGTACTATAATGTACTCGTAACTAATATTGGGACCAATTTCAAGCATGAACTAGCAATGGGTTGGCATTGTTACAATTCATCGACAGTGAATAAATAAATTGGTGGATAATTTTGACACAACAGAATGTTATTGCCAAACTATAAGTTAAGCTTGTGTAACTGGACAGTCAGCTCAGTTGATGGTAGCTCTGCCTAGTGCGCTGTAGGTTGGGGGTTCAATGCCGTACCAGGACAAACATTTGTGACATGAATATTGGTGTTTGTTCTGTGTCTGGGTGTTATAAAGTATCATAAGTACGTATCGGTCACAATAATATAAGCTAGGCATCGTTTGGAGCAGAATGGTTTTGTGTGCATTGTCCACCAATATTTATGAGAACCAGATGACTGATGGAATACTTGTATACATTTAGCAGTCTATTCGCTCTCACTCGTGTTCGCGTTCGTTCACACTACCATAAGTAAGCTCAAAAATAACTGAAACTTAACTATTGATATCCACCATCTTTCATACATAGGTACATCATAGTCTACCTCTAGGATGATATATGTTACAGTTTATTCTATAATAACACATCAACTGCTGTGTTCTTTAAACCTGTAGCCCTCTCTATTATTTGACTTTAGAATAATAATAATAGTAATAACGCCGCACATTTGACACAGCATCATCTGGCCCCAAAGTAAGCAGAGCTTGTGTTATGGGTACCACATGACTGATATACTACTTATATACATTTTTTTTCGAAAATACATACATACATACATAGAAACACCCAGACCCGAGACAAATACTTGCAGATCATACAAACATATGTCCCGCGGCGGGAATCGAACGCGGAATCTTTTGCGTCTCAGCCGGACCTAAGCTCACTGTGACGACCTCTGTGAGTTAATGAGTTTAAGTTTGTCAAACTAAAACTCATCTTTCAAACTCAAACTTAACTCCACGCTTGCTAATTTTGTGACTTTAGAACAGATAAAATAAATAAATAAATTAAATAATGCCGGACATTTCACACCGAGTCATCTGGCACTAAAGTAAGCAGAGCTTCTGTTATGGGTACGACATGACTGATATTATACTATTTTTATCACTATTTTTTATAAATACGTACATATTATACATAGAAACACCCAGACCCGAGACAAAACTTGCAGATCTTACAAACATTAGTCCCTTTCGCGAGAATCCGAAACCTTCTGCGTCTCAGTCTGACCTTGGGCCACTGCGCCATAGAAGAAATTTATCCGTTGTTGGATAAATACATGTTATGAAAAATTTAATTAAATTAAAATACCTTGAAACATGTAAACATACCGATTTATAAAATAACTTACTGGATAAGCAAAATCCACAACAAAAAATCCACTGAACAAAATCCAGTTCATCCCGGTTGACACTAGATGGATCCGTGTCCTGAATACTGATGGCATTGCCACGTTGTTATGGAATGCTAATTCGTTAATGATAATTTTAGTAGTATTCCGGTCAACGAAGCATAAAAACATATCAGGTTAGGTCAGGTACACATAAAAACAA
This sequence comes from Lampropteryx suffumata, assembly GCA_948098915.1. NCBI lineage: Eukaryota > Metazoa > Arthropoda > Insecta > Lepidoptera > Geometridae > Lampropteryx > Lampropteryx suffumata. The sequence continues at coordinate 2,663,796 of OX402551.1, forward strand.
ATTACAACAATCCCTAAATCGACCCCATTTACTAAAGGTGCCTCTTTATCACTAAAACATTTATTCTGGAGCCTAGAAACTTGTAAAGTTAAAACTGTGTTGAAATAAATTGTAAATCTACTTACCTATAGATAACCAACCTTTGACTGTGGCTTTACTCGCGTATTCTTGTTTTTGAAGTGATAACATCTTATGGGAGGGTAAAACGCTTCGTTACGTAACGCGTTACGGCGCTAGTCTGTCTCTTTCCCTTCTCTCACGCATACGGCAGCGGTAAGCAGACTCCTCCTCTCTCACTCTAACCCACAGCGCTAGTTAGATTAGTTTAAGTTATCACTTCTGTCGGGCGTCCCGAGACGCACACGTTTTTTTTCTAATATTCTCGGTGCAGCTTTTTCCACATGTTCCGCAGCGCTTTTGATCTCATTAGTCATAAGACATAAGACGTATCTCATAAGACACGACAACTAGATTATCGTGTATAGCTTGGGTAAAATGAAACTGTAAATGAAAATGAATCTATTAACATCTCACCCTTCTCTTCATTTTACATTAGATACTAGAGAATAAAAATATAGAAATACGATACTCCAAATTAATGTTGACGACCTCTGTAACGCAGAGAGCGGATTTGCGCCTGTGACATTGAAGGTTTCGGGTTCGATTCGAATCGACAAATGTTTTTATAATCTGCTAATATTTGACTCGGGTCTGGGGGTTTTGCTATGTGTAATGTGGTTCCTATAACACAAGCTGGGCTTACATTAGGGCTAGATGATGCTGTGTGAAATGTCCAGAATTATTTATATATTTTTTATTAATATTAGGCGTAATTTTTATATTACATAGAATTAGTTCTATGTATGTATTTGTTCTTGTTGATGTAATAGCACTAAAATATGTTAATAATAGGGAGACAAGGTCCATAATATCTTCTTAAAATATTTTCTCAGAGTCTTTTAGTGTCTTAAGGAGAGTGTCATTAAAACAATGGCTTTAAGTCCGTTTTTAGTTCCTTAAAACATAATAATTACTCGATTGACCTTCAAGTTCAGTTAGTGTCTTCTGCGCTGTAGGTTTGATTACCCGCCAAGATAAATATTTGTGTAATAAATATAAAAGTATATTATGATGATGGATGTAGATGGCTTCTGTATATATACTGTATATACTAATATACCGTATAGTTATATATATATATACTGTTAGTAAGGTAAAACATAGTGCCAGATATTTTATTTCATATTTATTTATTAAATTAAAGGTAATATATAGCAACAATATACTGCATACTTAGTATCTTCCATATAACTTGCATCTAACTTTACGCGAGCATAGCGTCCACACAGATCGGTCGGCACGGCACCAACCATTGTTTATGAATGTAATGAGTTGTGAATGCTGACTGTAGAATAGCCATTTAACACACAAAATACAAGAAAATAAAAAGGCACATGGTACTAATAATACAATTATGTTTAGGTATGTGTGTGTTATGTTTAGGTATGTGTGTGTTATGCTGCAGCAAATTGGCCCGAACTCGGAATGATCGGTTCGGATCGGTTTTCGCAGTAGACGCTGTTGTTCTGCCGAGACCATAGCTGTTACAAGCCCCTGTGAGAACAAACTTTTTGCTAATTTATTTTAGCTTATATTGTATGACCATGTCATGATGGTAGTCCCTCATTAGGGCTTAAAAGGTCAACACGGTTTTTGATTAAGTACTTGTAGATACTTAATATTAGTGTAAGCGGAGGTCGTGGGAAACAGAATAACCTCTTTTAATGCTAAATAACTGAGACAAAACGAATGCTTTGTTCGTTACCTTAAAGTACTTACTTCCTTCCTCTTTCGGATGACTCAATAGCCAAATCTTGTGCCGGAGATAATATGCCCCTTAGATAAATCCTTTGTAGTGATCTCAATTATTACAAACAAGTACCTATTTGAATGTGTTTTTAAATTTTCCGATGACCTCATCGTAATACCAAGGAGGATGACGACTTGGATAGAAGTCAAGATCAACAAAAACACGAATCGACTGTAGCCCGTAGCTATAAGTACATTTATACCATAATTACGTTTTAAAAACTAAAAAGAAAACCGACTTCATTGGATACAAATTGAGAGAATTAAATTATTTTATTTTGAATTTTTTAGTGGAAAGTGGGTGTATTTTGTTTATATTATGATATTGGTAGAACAACTAAACGGACTGCTCTGCACTGCAGGTATCAAAAATATCATAGATGTAAACAATATTTAGATTTTTGTTGATTTTTTAAAAACCGCTCAACTGATCTCGATAAAATTGAAATGGGACCACCTGGGAAGTATAAACAAACAGAACAAAAAAAAAATGTGTTTCAACAAAAAAAATAATTTTGAAATCGGTTCAAGCGTTACTGAGTAATCAGTGAACATACATAAAAAAACAAAAGATTCCGACGAATTGAGAATCTCCTCCTTTTTGATGAAGTCGGTTAAAAACTAGCTGCTGCACTCGTGGTACCTACATAAAAAGTAGATTGTCCTTCCTCAAGATATAATCTATCAGCTTACCAAATTTTGTCAAGGTCTGTTCAGCCGTTAGGCCGTGAAAATGTATCACACAGACATACAGACAGACACACATTCAAATTTATATATAAAGAATTCAAATGTTTTGATTCAATACAATCACAAGGATCACTTTGAAACGTCTTACATATTATGTAAATTTAGGTGCCAGAAAACATAACATTTAGACAAAGACACTTTTGAATTTATATATTAGTATAGATGAATATTAATCCTAATCCTAATATTTGATAATTTTTGGACTGCACCTGAACGAAACGAATAGCTAAATGAAGTGGTTATTCACGCTATGTAGTTGACGTGTCTGGATAAGACATGTCGAAGATCGGGCTCAGTGGCGCGCCTTGGGAACGACTTATGTTTTTGTTTAAAACCGCCGACCTGGAAATTAAGCCTACGGCCTCAATCAATCAAGCTTAAAACAGCCTAATAATAACCCGCAGTGATTTTTAGGTTTCAGTGAATATTTTCCGGACAAGATAGTTGCTAAAACTATTTGACGACCTCTGTAGCGCAGTGGGCTTAGGTCCGGCTGAGACGCAGAAGGTTGCGGGTTCGATTCCCGCCGCGGGACAAATATTTGTATGATCTGCAAGTATTTGTCTCGGGTCTGGGTGTTTCTATGTATGTATGTATTTACAAAAAAAATAAGTAAACACAAGTAAGTAATCCTATGGTTTGCTGTCTATCCGTCTGTATATCTAGACCCTTTTTCTCAATGACACGTGAAGGTAGATGTCAAGTTGAAATAATTATTAATTTTGTGGTTCTTAGTGAATGAATAAAATAAACAGTTTTTTGACTTAGATAGATAGATAGATAGAATAGATAGAGAAAAATAAAGCTTTTAAGACAACTCAATCAAAATAAAAGGTCATTTATGCCGCATATCTCAATACAGCCAGTAAATCAAAACCTATGGGCTGAAGCTTTCTTCATGCTGTCCTAGAATCATGAAATTTTGCAAGAAGCAAGTTGAATAACTTACAACGTGAAGGAAAAACACCAAAAACCGTTATTTTGATTTATTCATAAAACAAAGTTGACTGTGATGTATCCGGAACATTTTTTCAATTGAACTTGAATTAGAATTGAACTAGTAATTGTTATTGTCGATGGTAATAGAACCGTGGTGCTGAAAAAGTAGGTACCCATGTAAGTACGGTACCGTCTCAGGCGCGACTTTCGTTACTATTTTGCATGGTAATAAGTATTACTTTGAACGAAATGTCCAGAATAATATACAATAATATAAAATACATGTCACACAGTTGAGTGTTATGTGACTAAGTATCGTTAAAACGATCTATAGATAGCTCAACTGATCCAGATCGATGCCAAGGGCAACGTCCCCAAGACACTGGCGATATTGCCCCGTTGAATGACAATGCTAATTCGCTGGGCCACAATGGAGCCATCTTTTGGGATGTTTCTACCAATCGCCGTGAAATATTTTTTAGGTAACTTCATCAACGACTTCATCAAAAAGGAGGAGGTTCTCAATTTGTCGGAATCTTTTTTTTTATGTATGTTCACCGATTACTCGAAAACGCCTGAACCGATTTGGAAAATTCGTTTTTGGTTTGAAAGGGCATGTCCCATTTAAATTTTATCAAAATCGGTCGAGCTGAAAATTCAACGAAAATCTAAAAATTGTATACATCGATGATGTTCTCGTGTACTTCGATACCTCCATGTCTCATTGGAGCGGTGCGTTTATTTGGACTACCCATATTATATTATATACAAAATACATTTACTTCCCACTAAAAATGTATTATAGGCTCAAATTTCATTCAATGAAGTCGGTTTTCTTTTTAGTTTTTAAAACGTAGTTATTTAATGATATACAATTACTTATGTTTGTTTATTTTTAATATTATCAATATTTATTTTTTAATAATAATTAATATTAATTAGGAAAATCAGTTCTTGGAATCTAAGGACCATTTAGGACGAACGAACGAAATATTTTCTCTATAAGTAGATAGTTTTGTTACCGGCTTCGTTTTTATAATGTTTGCTAAGATTGATTGTTCCTATCGGGTTGTACGAGTACGTTAACTGTTTTATAATAAAAATGTTTTTATTTTATATCGAATCAGAAAGAAACCGCATATAAGAATCAGACATAAGTCGGTGCCTTTAGAACTCTTATCTTATTCATTTGTATTGATTATATTACAAAAAATCTGCTTATCTCAGATACAATAAGTATCTGAGATAAGCAGATTTTTTGTAACACAATGTTTGTTAAATCATGTTTTTGATTTCATCATCATTTATATTGCGTACAGCCAAGGATTGGAATACTTTGCCGTTGTCTGTCTTTCCTGAAAACTACGGTCCATAGGCGTACCCTATGGACAAGGTGGGGCAAGGTGGAGCAGCTGCCCCACCCTGGCTCCTGACCCGGAAGTAATAAAATTATATTTTAATTTAGATGAATTCACATTCAGCTTCCGTTTATTTACACCTTCATAGTCGGAGTAGGTATAAATTTGAAAATGCCGTTCTACTGACACAGAAATAAGATTAAGCCTGCATGGAGTGGTAAAAAAGTAAAACTTTTTACATGATAACTAAGCAAATCTAAATAAAAAAATGCTCCTAGTCTGAAGACTGATTGCAGATAAAAGCATAGCAAAAAAAACATGTGTGCAATTCACACGTGGTAGAAGTGAAAACTTCAAAAATTTTAGAACCACGAATATAAGGAACTCTGTATAATGCTTCCTATCTCATTTTCTCCCACGTTAAATCTTATGAATTTATACGTCTGTCTCTTTTTGCTGTCGCTTTTTCGTTTCATCGACTTTCAAATCACAACGATGCTAAAGAAATTTTCACTTCAAAAATAATTAAATAATATAAGAGATTTGATTGTTTGGCTTTCAGTGGTTTTTACATTCAGCTCAACGGTAAAGATAGATATGCAGGTACATCGAAAATTATAGTAATTATTAAAAATTTGTCTGATGTGGAAGTTGTGGAACTAACGCACATTCAGCTCATAGCATATTAATGTCACATTAATGCATTGAGTGTGTTTGGAGAGTACACGGCTAATAAACGCATTATGCGTTTTTGATACAATTGCGTAACGAAATCATAATTTCATGGAAACTTTAACTTGGAGATTGAAACACGAGGAAGGCCAGCCACAAAGGTAAATAACAATGAATTTAAAGTGAAAGTGGAGACAGATCCATACCAAACTACCAAAGAATTAGCGGTATGGTTTGACATGAGCTTATATACCCACAATATTGACCCATTTGCTTGCACTAAATCGGTAAAATAAATAACTTAAAAAAAGATAATTACGTTTTAAAAACTAAAAAGACAACTGACTTCGTGTATATACACAAGGTAGCTACTGTAAAACGTTGAGGAGTTCCCTCGAGTGTCTTTCGGCTCCATCATCAGATCGACTCCAGACTTTCATTAAATAGTAGTGCTTTAATAAACTTTCATAAAAAATAAACAAACGCACTAGTCGCCACTACGATTTTCGAAAGTTCCCCTCGTTTTCTCTGCGATGCCATTGTCAGATTCTGGTTTCCTTATCATGGTACAACCCTTGGGATAACTCCTTTCCAAAAAGAAAAGAATCATCAAAATCGGTTCATAAATGACGAAGTTATACGCGAACACACATAAAAAAAAATATATATAAACGAATCGAATTGAGTAACCTCCTTTTTTTGAAGTTGGTTAAAAAATGGCTACCTCATGTCATGAGTTAACAGTTTAGCAGTTCAGAATGCCTTCACACAATGTGTTGAGTCCAGGTCCCCAGAGTTCTATCGCAAAATTTAAATGGTCTTCCAATTGGGACTTCCGACCTTTGACAGTTTTTAGCGGCCATATTGTCAAATTACGACCTGCGAGTCTTTGCAATTAACCCTCAAACCAATAGCGGCCCTCAAAACCAATACAACCCATGCCCTCATCGGTCAAATTCAGCCTGATTACGAGCTAAGTCATGGAAAATTTAATATTTCGGATGAGCGCCACCAAGAGAAGCTGCGGCGGACATTTGAACGTTGTTATATTCTATACATAACGGCATCGATAGGCCTTTCAAACGAATAAAAAAAAGTGTTGCACTCCGGGAGTGCCGACAGAAGTGTTATCTTATTTTGGCGCGTTAGAGTTTACTAATAAATCATTTCAAAATAAGTAATTATGGCGACTGCCAATCAAATACTGAACGAACACAGATGATGCAATATTTTTTGTTCAGAATGTAGATAATATATCAAAGAACCTAACTCAGTAAATTTCTCCATACAAAAATAGACTGTAAACATGTGAATTAAGGTTAATAATCAAATGGGGCGAGCGCGGCAGCCGGCTGAGTTTATATCAAAGAACCTAACTCAGTAAACTTCTCCATACAAAAGTTTACTGTAAACATGTGAATTAAGGTTTATAATCAAATGAGGCGAGCGCGGCTGCCGGCTGCGTCTCGATAACGGTGTTTGCGACACCGTTACCGAGATTTTACCTCATCTAAAAATATGCGTACCACGCTAAAAGAAGTTTTCACTTCAAAAATTCGATGATATTTATTTAAATTTAATGATAGGACGCGCTTAATGAAATACCCTATACAAAATCTGTTATGTTGTACTAGGCGTTAACAAAATAAATTGCCGTTTTGCACTGAAAAGTTTGTTAAAAAACATTAGTTTTTGTAAGATTACATAAATTTATTTAATTAAAATATATACCCTCATTAACTATACATATCTGTCATTCTATTTTTCTAAAGACATTAAACTTTTTTTCTTATTATATGAATTTTGTGCCGTTTTTGTGCCGCGATTTGAGTGCCGTGAATACGCGTCAAAATCATGTGATAAGGGAGTCACCTTAAGGACAAGAGCACAATGATATAAGAATACAATGAATCATGACAGAAAACCGGCTTGTCGGCTTCTGCATGATGATAATGAGTGTGCATAGGAAGAGGGCTCAGAAGAACAAAATAAATTTGCAAACGAAAGGTAGTCTTAGCACGTATTATTGGCTATTGTTGAAAAAAGTCAGTAAATAAAAATCTATATATATAAAAATGTTATGTTGGTTTGTGTACGCTTCAAAAACTCAAAAAGTTCTGCACCGATCAAGCTGAAATTTTAGGATGATATATAATCCGCATCAGGGATTGTTTTTATATATATTTTTTTTGATCCTCTGCGAATCGTGGTGGGGTACAGCTAGTAATTTATAAATGACTACTACTTATCGAGTTTATTTACATCTGCCCCACCCTGATGATAATCCTGGGTACGCCCATGCTACGGTCTGGGTCTTTTCAAGTCAAGAGTAAATAGGTATCTTCTAGATCTTCTAGGTATCTTCTTCGTGGTCAAACGAAGGTCTATCTATGATAAAAAAAAGCATCATTATCATTCAGCCCGATTGCTATGCTGTCTACTCTTTATCACGCCACTCTTAGTAAGTCCGGTCCTTAGTAAGTCTCACCCAGTGGTTCCCGACGCTGACGATGATGTCAAAACCTCCTCCTAGGAAATTCTCAATTCGTCGGTTTTTTTATGTATGTTCACCGATCACTTAAAGACGCCTGAACCGGGTTGGAATATTTTTTTTTGTTTCAAAGGATACTTTCCAGATTCCCATACGGTTCCCAGGCGGTTTTAAATCAACATAAATCTAAAAATTGTATACATCGATGATATTTTCGTTTACTACGAAACCTCGCTGTCACATTGGAGCAGTGCGTTTAGTTGGCCTACCCATATTATACATAAACAAAATACATCTACTTTCATTAAAAACATATATATTCAATGAAGTCGGTTTTCTTTTTAGTTTTTAAAACATAATTATAGGAAATATCTTTTGTGTCTCTTTATCACACCACTCTTAGTAAGTCCGGTCCTTAGTAAGTCTCATCTAGTGGTTCCCGACGCTGACGTTCCTGGTTTATTTTAGAAAATATCTTGTGTAATCTAATATTTTTTTGGAGTTTTCATGGTTGTCAGATTAACTATGAAAGGCGTTTGTTTAAAGGCTTTATTCCTGCCCTATTTCTATTAGCGTCCAGCCCAATATAAATTCTCATTGTTCTCCAAAAACACAACATTCTTAGTCGAGGTCAACGGGATTTTGCATTAAATTTACGGTTTAAGCTTTATTACCTAGGTTTTAAATATATTTATCGGTTTATTACCCAAGGTTTTAACTGTTAATGTATGTTTCCTAGAAAAGTGTTAATGTTATTTTGAGGTAATTCTATTTTTTTTGTACCTATGTGTTCAACAAATTGTCTGACATATTTAGGATGCTTAGGACATAAAATTAGTACTAGTAGTCACCTATTATTCAAAATTCGACCATAATTAAATTTAATGTATTTTTTATGCATAATTTTTAAAAAATACTAGCACAGTCAGCACTGACTGACTGACTGACTGACTGACTGACTGACTGACTAGGGCGTGATTTTTTTTATTACCCAATCGCGTGGTACGATTTGGTTGAAACTTGATATGAATAAATAGAATGCAATGCAAATAAATGGACACGTGTTTCAGGATTTTTCAAAATAACCCTAACAAAGGGATAAAATGGGGTGTGAATAAAATACGACGAGAAAATCGAACTATTACACCCGGACCCAAGTCAAATATTTGCAGATCATACAAAAATTACTCCCGCAGTGGTAATCGAACCCGCGACCTTCTGCATCTTCGGCAACTGCGCTTCAAAGGTTACAGGTTAAAAAATATATTACATTGAAAACGGTTATTACATTCGTATTGTTACGTTGAACATCTATGCTAATCGCAGGTTATGCGGTTCTGAAGCGCGTCCAGCATGTTCGCTGAGGCTCGCACGAACGGGTTCCATGCGGAAGAAAGTCGCCCCTTTGCTATACAGGCTGCATGGGAGTCCCAACATCATTTTGAACGCATCTTTACATAGTATAAAATGAAGTCACTTCCGCTGTCTGTTCGCTTAGATCTTTTAAAATACCAAACGCATTTTAATGCAGTATTCAGCAATAGATAGAGTGGTTTAAAAGGAAGGTTTAAATGTATAATACATGCATAATATAGTAGAGAAACACTGATAATTTTAGAGGTTTCTAATCACATTAGACATTCTCTAGTAATTCTGTAGTATTTAGTATGAGCATTGCACCCGTGCGAAGCCGGGACGGGTTGCTAGTTACCTACATATACTCTATCTATTAAAAAAACCGCATCAAAATCGGTTATGTAGTTTTAAAGATCTAAGTATACATAAGGACAGACAGACAGCGGGAAGCGACTTTGTTTTATACTATGTAGTGATTACGTTAAAAACTAAAAAGACAACCGACTTCATGTATATACACAAGGTAGCTACTGTAAATCGTTGAGGAGTTCCCTTTGACTGTCCTTCGTCTTCATCATCAGATCGACTCCAGCCTTTAATTAAATAGTATTGCTTTTAAATACTTAATAATAAAAAATAACAAACGCACTAGCCGCCACTACGATTTTCAAAGGTGCCCCTCGATTCCTGTGGGATGCCATCATCAGATCCTGGTTTCCTTATCATGGTCCTTACCGTTCCTTACCATTCTTGGGATAATTCCTTTTCAACAAAAAAATAATCATCAAAAACGGTTCATGAACGACGAAGTTATCCGCAAACAAACATAAAAAAATATATACCTACCTACCTACATATACGGTCGAATTGAGAAACCGGTTAAAAATGTCATCGATGTATAGAATTTTTGGATTTTTGGTGATATTATAAAAAACCCATTTCGATAAAATTTAAATGGGACCACCTGGGAAGCATACCTATCGAAACAAAAAACAATTTTCCAATCGTTTCAGGCGTCTTTCCGGTGAACATACATTAAAAAAAAGATTCCGACGAATTGAGAATCTCCTCTTTTTTTTGAAGTCGGTTAAAAAAGAGATGGTACTATTTTAAACAGTGAATAACATTTAATAATATGAGAGACGTTTAAAGGCCATACTTATTGACATTAGAATGTCAGTAACAAACCATACATATACGATACGCTATGTTAGTATTGTGTTATTATTAACTTGTGAAGTGGGCTATTTTTGGCCGTTTTGCGTAGTTAACATTGTGCTCTTATATTACATATTTTTCCCGAGTTTCTTTTGGTTTTATTTGTTATTTTGGTAATGTTATTCAAATAAAGCTAGAGTTATTGACTCGGGTGTGAATAATTGGAATGAAAGATTTGTCTTTCTTTGTGATTCGAGCAAAAATAACCCGTATAATTATTATAAACAGAGACAACAAAACTAACAAACGACGAACGACAACATACGACTTTGTGACGTCTTACTATAAACAATCTAAATACTTGACATTGACAAAATTGTCATCATATGACACATGTCATTAACGATGAAGAAGAACTTGTGAAGTCACACTTTATTGATTAAAATGTCGTTTTATCTTTCAAAACACGAAAAAAACGAATTAATTTAGAATCGTTTAATTCATTTATAAAATGTGTAACGATAAATCCTGAAGTGAAGTCAATCAATGTAAACTTACCGGGTCCTTTAAAAGTGGTTAGAGCTGTGACTGAGTATTTGGGCAACCTATTAGGAAGGTTGAAAATTTCTTCATATGGAGTCACTAGATATTTCGAACCAGAGTGGTGAAAGGAATGACAACTGACTCATACAAAAGTAACAGTATCTAGTAATACTCCGTCCTTTTTTTCGGTATCTTTGAAGCTCATACTTAGAGTAACTATGTAGTTGCTCCTGCGGCTTCGCACGCCTGGTACCTATAAAGTAGCCTATGTTCTTCTCCAAGGTCCCATCTATCTCTATACCAAAATTTATCAAAATCGGTTCAGCGGTTTAGACGTGAAAACGTGACAGACAGAGAGACAGACAGAGTTACTTTCAAATTTATTATATTAGTAAGGATAATAAGTACCTACCTAGATGAGCTAGTTTTGCTCGGTATAAAACACGGATAAAACGACGTTTTCTAAAAATGAAACCTCGCTAGATCGATTTATCGCCCCCGAAACTTTACAGGAAACTTTACAACTTTACTTTACAACTTTAACTTTAAACGTATACAGAGGGTATACTAAATTTCATGAAAATCGTTGGAGCTCTTCGCGAGATTCAGATTATATAAATGTATATACATAGGTACAAAAATTGCTCGCCTAAAGCTATAAGATTAGATAAATGATGCTGGAAATTTCATTATAATCTAACTCCTATATAAGCAGAGCTTGTGTTATGACCGGTATACTGTGGCGCAGTAGGCGAACACCCGCCTGAGACGCAAAAGGTAGCGGGTTCGATTCCCGCCGCGGGACAAATGTTTGTATGATCTGCAAGTATTTGTCTCGGGTATGGGTTTTTCTATGTATAGTAAGTAAGTATTTACAAAAAAAATTGTATATAAGTAGTATATCAGTCATGTCATAACACAAGCTTTAGTTTGGGGCCAGATCATGTTTTGTAAAATGTCCGGCATTATTATTATTACTACTTATATACTTTTTTTGTACATACATACATATTATACATAGAAAACACCAAGTTCCGAGTAAAATGTTTGCATATTTGCATTGCATACAAATATTAGTCTCGCGGCGGGCATCCAATCCACATCTCAGGCGAGCCTTCACCCACTGCGCCACAGAGGTCAGAGGCTAAAAATACTACGGTTATTACATTCGTATTGTTACGTTCAACATCTATACCTACTCATCGTTGGTTATGCAACTTTGTCCACTTTATTGCACTTTATTTGAACGTAACAGAGTTGCAAATCAACTTATAAATTATCTTCGCTTTTGCCTTTTGTGGCAATTTGGAAACAAGGATACAAAAGCATTTATTTATAGGTACATTAATCCAATTGTATGTAGCCGGGCGAAATACATATATGCATGGGTCAGGTTGCGTGAACGCGAATACTGGCCACTGAAACAGTCAGTAATGCCGGGTTTCTGTATTATCCGTTAGTAAAATACATCAATATTTTTTTAAATGAAAGAAAACAGTCCGTTTTGATTTTCGCAGAAAAATCAACTGACAAAGCTTTTATTTTATAGGAATTATAAGTACTACACGAACATAAACCGCGAGGTTCTAAGTCGAAGGTCAAGCCTCTGGCTTGCCTGTCTGTTTTTTTAATTTCTGATATGAGTTTAAATTTAGGTTGAAAGTGTGTCATTCAATTATGAAAGAATAACAAATTGACATGCACCATAAGGATTCTGAAGTCAGTAGGGATTGAAATGTGTAATCAATTCAACACTGTCTAGTTAGAAAAAAAAAAGATGGGATTGAAAAAATCATATAATCATCATTGGTCTCTTAGTTCATCTGTTGAAGATGATTTAGGTGGATAACGGCTAGCACCGAACCGAGTTTGTTTCAAGTTTTCTTTCTCTGTTGCTGGCTCTTCTGTAGGTCAGCAAGGGGACTAACCCCCAATAATTTGAAGACTATCGCAATTGTCTCCATTATCAGTCTCTAAGCAGCACTCATCTGGAATCAGTTCTACGTAGAAATCCTCACTCGAAGTGTTATTCAGTTCAGCGAAAAATGCCAACCCGATTTTACAGTCAGATGCGGATGCTGACCCATTTTTGATGATCCTCAGCTGATCGTTATGGAGTGGTAGAAGTAAAAAACGTATAAAGTAAAATGTATTTTTGTAAAAAAACATCTGAAGGGATGGCAGTTATCAGGTCATATAATATACAACTTATTTACATGTACGAGAGATACCTCTTAAATCTTTTTTGATAAAATGTTATTATTATATAATATTTTACGAGCCACTAATACGTACCTGAATACGTAATACACAATGATTTTTATGTTGATGTAATTTCGCACGGTAATCGTGCAAAATTACATCAAGATAAAAATCATAGTACCCAAGCTACAGCTCGGGTTAGGAGCACAGACAGACAGACCGACACCTTCTGAACCCTAAAAATGCAATAGTTCACCACTCTTCTCATATCTATTACCCAATTGAGTTTAGTAAACAAAGCGCCTATTTGAGATATTCTGAAGAATATACCCTATAAATACCCTGTTAAGGACTTATTCTTAAATACACTCCTTCTTTTTCGGCAGCGGCTAGCATCGATATTATGTAGTAGCCTGATTTTTATGTAAATGCATTGATTACGAGTTACTGATAACCTTTCCTCATTAAACAAATGATGGTAGGCGGTGATCATGACATTCTTATTCAAGGTGATTAAGGTAATGTATTCAAATCGGTCAATAAACAGGTTGATGTTTAGTTATGTTTCTAGCGATCGGTAAACCTTTTGTTCTTTAGTGTTTCTCCAGCGAACTGTGATAACAAAGACGGTGTCTTTCGGTATAAAATGTACTGTTCAAGCAGTGAACCGTAATATCTGTGTAAAGTGGTTGTTTGTTCGCTAAAAGGGATGAGAAAACGTACGATCTTTAAAATCACGGTCTTTAAGTACCCCTACTTACTCGGCTCGACGTCGGCGGCTCACGACAGCTTACCTCTTACTGTACGGCGATGTCATCCAAAGATGAGGCCTTGTGTTATTTGAGTTTAGTAAACCATTACATATTAAAAAACTAAAAAAAGGTGGTAGAATCAGCTCGGTGTTGACGTACGAGCCGAGGCGAGCCGAGCGGAGCCGAACCAAGCCGAGCTACGAACAAAATATCAATCGTGCTGGATCGCGAACCAACTCACTCGGTAGTTTTAGTGTTCGCGTATTTACACACGAGCGAAAAAAGTCTAGTCATAATACGGGTACTTATCGCAGGCCTATCACTCCTCTTGAAGAAGATTTGAATGATTGAATGATTTGTATGATCTGCAAGTATTTGTCTCGGGTCTGGGTATTTCTAAGAATAATATGTAAGTACTACGTGTAATATGTAAGTATTTACAAGCTCTCAGCTTACTTTGGGTCCAGACGATGCTGTGTGAAATGTCCGACATTATGTATCTATTATTATTAATTACAACTCTAACAATTTTTTATACCTTGGCTATAAGATTTTTTTTTTTTAGTAGCATTATCGCGTATTACTTTCTGATTCCCGACGTTTCGACTAATATTAGACATCTATGCATAGGTGCAGAAACGAAACTAACCATAAAATTCAGTGCATTTAGACAAACGAAAACGTAAGCTGAGCGTAAATTTGCGTCTATTAAACTACCTTTTTAATCGGCGATGGATAATACCTTAAACAGCGTCAAACTTAGGAAGGTACCTATAATACGTTAGTTCCTAGAATAGGTACTATTTGACCAAAGTTTTCCCGCTACTCTGTGCGTCCACGTCTGATTTGAGCACAATCTTACATTTTAGTGGTCAGATTGATAATCAAACTGATCTAAACAATCAAGTTTGTTAAACACAAAGAACCAGAGAGAAACCGCTTCACGGTTGTCGCAAAACTATAGTTTCGCTAGCCATATACTCGTAACTTGGGGAAAGCAGTAAATACTAAAAACCGCAATTTTAACCTAAAAAACAGCAAGTTTCACGTACCTACCGGTCCGCCGGTGAAGGCATCGACAATCTTAAAGTGAAACTTCTGTAAATAAGGCCCTTCGGAACTTTAAATGCTTGCGCAAATACCCCGATAAAAACTTTCTACATTATCCAAACCTAGTGGAGTGTATAGTTCGGCAACAACAAGTACCCTAGTCTAGATAAACAACATGTCCGCTGGCTCGAATCGGGATACAGAGATCCCACCACACAGATACTTTCCAACCAGAAGTGATTAGGCGGCAATGGTCTTGTTCGATTAAAATCGGACACAGCAGTTCTTTATTTTTGCAAATTGCCTGAACAAACCAGTGCGCTACCATCTGCCGACCCAGCACCGAGTCACTCATCTCTATTTAACCAATAACCGTACCAATTTATACCAGTTAAGTTATTATTAATTAGTACTCAATGACAATATAATTTTGCTCCCTTTGATAACCATTTAGTGTGAAGCCCAATTTATATAACTATCTACAGTGAACCTTGGACTCTTTCCTTCTCCGAACCTACCAACAACACCATCATACAGCTAAGAGGCCTAGGATTTCCACAATACAGAGTCCTAACCTTTTACAGGTGCATAAAATCGACATAGATTCTAAGAGAGATTGAAAAAAGTTTTTTTACAAAATACAAAGCTATGAAATAATGGTTATAACTTTAGCTCTAAATACATAATAATGGCAGCAGTTGCGATAATTGGTATGGAATTTCAATGTCACACCAAGCCCTGGCAAGATTACAAAGCATTTAAAGGTAATATCTGCACGACTCAGAGATAATACCTGGCAACAGTGTCACGACAGTTAGGTTGATCGCGCACTACGACCTAGGATGCATCCGTGACTACATAGTCTAGAAGCTAGATATTTTAAACTCCAAAGGTCTCCACCGAACAGAACATTTATTATTCTTTATTATTCATATCCAAATACAGCGTTTTATGGACTAGGCAATAAAAATAGAGCAACTATGTTAACTGAAGAAACATATTAAGACCTTTCTTATAATTGCTACTCAACTTGAACACTGCATAAGATTCCTTAGGATTCGATTTACTATTTGTCACCTTCTTACAAAAAGGGATGGTACCATATTAAACAGTTAATTACTTTTGACAGAACTTGACAAACGTTTCTAAGTAAAGCCGATATTTTCAATTAAATGTTGAGCTCATAAGTTCTAGACCCTTATCACCATACTCGTAGCATGTAAATGTATTTAATAAAATTTATTTGGATTCGAATTTGACAATGGTCAAATTCGAATCCAAATAAATTTTATTTTCAACACACTCAACACAACACACACTCAACACACTCAACACACGCGCAATGGCGCGTGTGTTGAGACGCAAATTTGTTACAATAGTTCAAAGTTATCAAAGTTACAATAGTTTTATTCGGAAAAATCACAAGGACCACATTGAAACGTCTTACATAATTTAGATGCTGAGTCTCCTAAGCGAAGTCCAAAAAGAATTAGACAAGTAACTCGTCTTGGTTTGTCTGTGTCTCTGGTTGGCGGTCTTGGACTTGAACGACTGGTGCGCGAACAGTTTTAGTAGCATGACGCATCCAGTAGATAATTTTCCTCTTTACATCAAGGGCGCTGTCATTGCACGGATGATAAATAACCTCAACCCTTTTTTGAACGTTTCGAATCAGTCATGAACGGAAAACCTTCATAGAATAATTAATAGATTTTAATATAATAGGCTTCTAGCCTTAAAAGATACCAGATCCAGATCTACTGAGTAAAATAAAATGATACGCACCATCCAAATATAAAAGATTTAACCCTCCTTTTTATATGCCTGTTGTACTAACTACAGAAATAATTACGTTTTATTAACTAAAAAGACAACCGACTTCAATGTATAAAAAAGAAAAATATCAAAATTTTGTATCATCACATACTTTTTTCAATTTTTTTGATATTATGATTTTTATATGGGAATTATACCCTGTCACATGAAATCTGATTTTTTCAAATCGGTTCATAAATGATGGAGTTTAAAGGTAACAAACATAAAAAACAAAAAACAGTCGAATTGAGAACCACCTCCTATTTTGAAGTCGGTTAAAAATAGGTACGTTCTTGTGGCGAGCGAGTGGCAATTTCATCAAGAGTATGTTTGTTTTCACTGAGATCTATTCTGCACTAGTATAAGCTCAACAACGGCTGAATAAGAAATTCTTTGGCGACAAGTCGAGTTCGCAAAGTCAGATACTTTCTTGTTTATATATCACGAAACTATTGCTATCCTGGTTGTTTTTATCTTGTTTTATGCTACTGATAATTTTGTTTAAACAAGCTGTTGGGTTTCCATTTAATAAATAAATACCGAAAAAAAATTTAGGTATAAAAAATATTTTTTCAAAAAATGTTGTCAAAATGCAAGAATTATCATATAGACACAACCAGCGTTTTGATAAACCGAAAGTACAAAAGCAAGAATAAAAGCATTTCATTAATAAATTTATTTTGACGTTAGTACAGATTGCTATCGTTCCTGTGAAATGGATGTTTTGAGGCTCCTAAATAACACTAACGTTCCTTTCAAAGGAAAATTGGTGCTTTACATTTTCACTGTTCGTTTTTTGACCCTTCAAAATTAATTATGATTAACGAAGTCTCTTTGAATAAGGAGATTTTTCAACAATTCGATTTGCTAGGAAAATTAACTTTTGGCATGTTTCAGTTTGACGTGAAATTCAACGTTTAACGACTTTTATACAAAAAGTTTTTTAGTTATATTAATAATAGTTTAAAATAACTAAAAAACACGCTTGAATAAACAAAAGAAAAAAGAAAAGCGTGGGATGATAGAGTCAGGCATCACTTAACGGAAATCCATTACAAAACATTAACAGATGGATACTATTCCGCCAATCTCATCCTTTCTCAAAAAGCAATTCATTATTTATTAGTCTCAAACCAACAATCGGCGAAGCAACAAGTCTGCTGAGCAGTGTTTTTAACCGACTTCAAAAAAGGAGGAGGTTATTTTTTTATGTTCGTTACTTCATAACTTCTGACTGGCTGAACCGATTTTGATGATTCTATATTTATTTGAAAGCTGGTGCTTCCCGTGTGGTCCAATTTTCATTAGGTACATTATGTGCGGGACAAATGGACGAATAACTCAATATCACGCCAACCGATTCCAATTCTGATTCTTTTTTAAACGACTTCAAAAAAGGAGGTTCTCATTTTTTTTTATATTCAATGAAGTTGGTTGTCTTTTTAGTTTTTAAAACGTAATTATTTCTTAAAGGTGCGAAGCTATTCAGGTGTTCCTGAGGATGCCTCGTGGAGAGGCGAAACACGTGTCGAATTTAAAGGAAGGAATAAATTGGCGAAATAGTACTAAATATATGTCCATCTGTTTAATGTAGTTAAGTTATTTTCGTCAACTCTAATGAAATTACATGAATAGATGACAGTTACGTGAAATTTGCTATGTATTTACAAAAAACCTACATTAGCAGATATTATTTCCGAAAAGCCACACTCATCCTCAACATTTTTGAATGTTGATACATTTAGATAAGATAAAATAATGTATCTCTATTGACCAAAATACATGTTAAGTTAATGGTGATCCTCACACAAGGCCAGGCCTGTATTGCGAGAGATCAGTCAAGCAAAACGTGACCTAGGTATTACAAAAGTACATATGACTTCTTTATTCTATACTAGCTGTCCGCGCGCAGCTTCGCCTGCTTTGAAGATTTTTACCGGGACAAACCAATTTTCCCGGGATAAAAAGTATCAGCCTATGTCACCCGGGGATAGTGTAGCTTTCCAACGGTAACATATTTTTTTAAATCGGTCCAGTAGTTTTTAAGTTTATATGTTACATACAAAAATACAAATCTTTCCTCTTTATAATATTACTAGCTGCGCACGCAGCTTCGCACGCATTGAAGATTTTCCCCGGGACAAACCAATTTTCCCGAGATAAAAAGTAGCCTATGTCTCCCGGGGATAGTATAGCTTTCCAACGGTAAAATATTTTTTTAAATCGGTCCAGTAGTTTTTAAGTTTATTCGTTACATATAAAAATACAAAAATACAAATCTTTCCTCTTTATCATATAAGTATAGATATAGTGTAGATTGTACACATATTGAACATATTCTGAAACATACATTATCTTGGGGCATGTCCACAGGCGAGCTTAATCCTAAAAAGAGTTATCTTCCAGAAAACCTTGGGAAATTAAGATTTAAGATATTATAAACTAATGGTGGCTATGATGCGTACAAAACGGAGAAGGAGAAAGAGAAATTAAGACACATTAATACAAATTAACAAGTAGAAACACTAGAAAATAAGACTTCAAATGTCTTATTTTATAGGAATTTATTATACTAAAAAAAACTACATAAGTAAACGAAAATATTACCTATACATTTAGTTACAGATATATAAACAATAAATGGAATAATATACATCTACTTATAGAGTTATATAGAAAAAACAAAATTCAGTTCACCGACCGCAGGTAAAGTGCCCAAAAGGCTGGCAACGTTACCTTGTAGAATAGGAGACCAACGCGTTTTCAAAATTATTTCACATCGTCTGGTAAAATATCGCGTGACCTAAGAGCTGGCTCATATCTGGCCTATTGATTAACATTACCATTCAATGTGGCAATGCCGTCAGTTGTTTGGGGACGCTGCCCTCTATCAGTGATCTAGATCAGTTGAGCTATCTCTAGATCCTTTTAAACGGTCCTAAGATAGCTCAACTGTTTCACATATATTTTTATATTATTCTGACATTTACATATACATTTTTGCAGTTATACCATAATTGGTATAATTACAAAAATGTACAATGTACTTATGTATACATATGTACGATAAGTTTGACTGAATTGAATTTGTTACAAGCTGCTAATTAAAAAAACTTAAGACATCAAAAGGTATTTAATAATTCTTTTATTGTTTCAGATGGGAAACGACGAGAAAAAAGGGACCATTGTTCTAGAAAACTTCAACTCGACGTAAGTAGCTTTTTTTGGACATCTAATAATTTCAAATGTTATTTGTTTAAACAGGAAGTGTTTAACAAAATAAAACCCAGTGTTGTTCATTTTAGAAGATTGTGCCTAACCGAAAAACATAAACAAATTTTATAATGACTATTTTAATGTATATATATATATATATAATATAGCTTGGTTTTTATTTTTATTCCGCAGGGCAAACCTAGCCTCAAACCCTGGTTTCCAGTCGACACTGAGCTTAGGGTCGAAAGAAGTCATCAATGAAAAGGAATATAGTCCGTTTGAGCATCGCAATGTGGAGCATCCCAATTCGTAAGTAATATACCAAAACAAATGTTTATTAAAAAAAAAACCTTCTCTAATGTTCTACGAAAGATAAAACCTAGATTGCTTATAAAAATATGTATTCCGTACTTAACACATTTTAGGCGTCCGAGCTTCAAAAGTAGTAACCAACAGTAGCCTCAATTCCGTTGGCACCAACCTAACTAACCTTAGCTAAAATTAGTTAAAAATAGCTAGCTAGTTACTAGTTACTCCGGTTTCTGTTCAGATATAATTACATTTTAATAACGTATAATTAGTTGGAAGACAGTAACAATCTCTCGGAAAAATGGGGTTGGTACCATCTGACGGCCTACACTACCACCGCCCGCGTTCAAATAGCGCATGCTTCCCCAGATTCCTGTTACACACTTCCGTTTCTTTTCACGAATCCACTCCCACAAATTGAAGGAAAGCGAAAAGATAGCGGAATTTCAGCGGAAGAAAAAAGAGGAAATACATTTGTTACACATCAAAAACTATGCAGTAATGAACGTGTAGGTAATTTAGAGCTGAAAATAAGTTTAGTTCAAGTGGTGGGAGGGAATAGCGGGTCACAAAAGGCAGAACTTAATAAAAAAATAGCTAAGACATTTTGTGAGTGTACTACACATACTTACTTAAAATAAATTGTTAAGTAAGTAGAACTTTTAATAAAAGACTTTATCGTAAATTTTAATATCATGTTTTAAGGAATGACTTACGTTAAACAAGTAAGTTTACTTGGGAAAAGTTTATCGCTTGCTTTTTATTAAACACTTTCACAAGACATTTAATTCTACTATTTTATTGAAAATAAATTTGGAACGACGTCAAGATTGTGACTTATTGTAAGATAGAATGGTTATTCGAAAAGTAACCCCCGATTCAATTTATTTAATAATTTAATTAATTTACGGCGTCTGGTAGGAACATCGCGTGATCCAAAACTGGCTCCTATCTGGCCCAGCTTAGCATTGCCATTCAACGTGGCAATGCCGCCAATGTCTTGGGAATCCTGAATCAGTAGAGGTATCTATAGATCGTTTAAGCGGTCCTTAGATAGCTCAACTGTTTTACATGTATTTTATATTATTGTATATTATAAAATATATTTCTGTATTATTTTAAAACAAATGTAATAACTTTGTAAATGTAATGTTCAATATTAATTAACTTTGCGAAAATTACAACTGAACTCGATTAAAGAGAAAACATAATTTTTAATGCATTAAACATTACAAAGAATAACATAAATTACAATTAATTACGTAAACTTGTATATCCCTTACCCTTGTTTTTTTTATATAGGTACTTATAAATTCAGTTGTTTGAGAAAACCCCTTGGTTCTCTGTTTTTTGCTTACAATTACAACAGGAATTTAGAAAAACTTCTAACGTACTCTCTAAGGATCGTTTATTAGGAATTACTCGTCTGTTTACACGACAAGCACGTTTTGAGGTGAAAACCTTCTGAAAACAGAAAAGGAAAAAGGAAAAGGCGATTAACGCCTGGAACAGGCAACTTCCAGACGTTAATCGCCTTTTCTAATATTTTTCATTTTATTTTAGGAGTATCGGGTCCCTGGTCCATCTACTCAAGTCATCACTTGGCTCAGGCATCCTGGCCATGCCGGCTGCCTTCAGGAACGCAGGTCTTGCGGCCGGAGCGATAGGTACTCTCGTCATTGGTTTCATCTGCACTCACTGTGTTTACGTTTTGGTAAGTTTTATTATTTGAGAGATCCATTATTATGAAAAAACGTGCCAATAACACACAATGAGAATCATAGTAAAAACGCTCAGCTGTTTCCTTGGTCAAAATCAGTTTTTTATGGAATCTTGGGGTAATTGAAGGACACGTACTTGTACCTACACTGTAAAGTTAATATGTTTCTCAAAATTCTGTGATGACATTGTTTTATGATTTCAAATAAAATAATTTTAAATAGATCAAGATTGTATACCAAAAGCCAAGCTATAAGCTAAACTGGTTAGGCACTGCGACCTTGAATCTCAATACCACAGGGATATATTTTTTACCGGTACACAGCTGCGGCATGTTTCTTGTGAGTAGCTGATGGAGTGTTTTACTCCTTAGAAATAGGTATGAATATTTAGTGACTGATGCTTGGCAATACGTAATCCTGCTTTTTAGCGGTTGTTCAGTATTTTTTTATATTTTGTACATTTAGAATGGCACACTCTCCTAGTTACAAAGTTTTCTGCTTTGTATTGTGTTGTTGTTTGTGTTGAAGGTTGTAAAAATTGTAATAACAAAATACACAGATTTTATCATATATGTTATTATTATCAAATAAATATGTTCAATTCTGTACTAACCTAATATAAAATCGGTGATTAGCTTAAATGCAATGCATTAAGGAAAGTTGTTTAAGTATGAAAAACTGGTCTAACCTGTTAAAACGTACTGATTTACTACCTACACGGTATCAAAAGGTTTCCACTGAAAGATGTTGATTGGGAACATAAGATTAAAAAAATAAAAATTTATTGACACGTAATTGGCTACTATATATAAACAAAACATTATAATTTGTCAAGCAGTGAATTCAATTATTTATGATGAATAAATTCCAAATCATTGAGAGACTTATGACGGTGACAAAAGTAGCATACGTCTCTTGATGGTTTGGAAATACTAATGTCTTTTATGATGCATTGTTATCAAAACTAATCACTCTTTCTTGTATGATATGCTATCCATATAAGTGCCTAGATTCGAAATTTATTGTTTTAGCAATAAGTACCCTACGATTTGTCCGATCACCACGCGCGACATGGTGTTTAACTCCGCTCTTGAGTTTACTAGTGCGAACTTTTCTAGAACATTGAACTCTGATATGCTCAGAGGAACTAATTGACCTGCATCGCGGTTCTACCGTCGTATCTAGCGACATCGAAATAATACCTATTCACACCTCATTAACAGATGAGTTTCTCGCTGCTTGTTTTACTAGATTTTTTCTCCCCCTTAAGTGCAGATTGTGGAATGATCTTCCTTCTGAAGTTTTGTTAGCAAACTATAACATACAAATGTTGCGGACGTCTATAGCCAACGGTTACTGTTTACAATCGGGCGGGATGTAAGCCTGTTTGCTTTCTAAGTTTAATAAATATTAGGTTGGGGAAAAAGTCTTTTCGCATTATAGTATCTATGAACTTGTAATAAAATCTCTTTGGCTATACTATTTGTATCTGGCTGGTTTTGGTATCATTAAAAGTTCAAATTTTAAAGAACATAATTCCAAATTCAAATTAGGAAAAAGTGTGATTTTTATTTGTTTTTCGTACTGTCCAGATGAGTGAATCTAATGAAGAAATTCGATACATTTTAAAATTTTACTACAAAAAAGGTAAAAATGCAACGCAAGCTTCGAAAAAAAATTGCGATGTTTATGGACCTAGTGCAGCGTCTGTGAGAGTAGCACAAATTTGGTTTAATTTCAATCCGGAAATTTTGATGTCAAAGATGCACGTCGCTCTGGTCTCCCTATTACGAATAAAATGGATGCCATTTTTGAAAAAGTGGAGCAAGATCGGCATATCAGTAGTTACGACGTAGCTAAAGAACTGGGAATTGACCACAAAACAGTTTTGGCGCATTTGAAAAAAACTGTGTACACAAAAAAGCTCGATATTTGGGTACCTCACCTCACTAAAAGAAACCTAATGAACCGTGTACTCATTTGTGATTCTTTATTACGACGTAATGAAACCGAAACATTTTTGAAGAAGCTGATAACTGGTGATGAAAAGTGGATCACGTACGACAAGAACGTGCAAAAAAGGTCGTGGTCAAAGGCCGGTCAGGCTTCACAGACTGTGGCGAAACCCGGGTTAACTCGCAACAAGGTGATGCTATGTGTGTGGTGGGATTGGAATGGCATTATTCATCGATTCTGAACTCTACTGCGAACAACTGATGAGATTAAATCAAGAAGTTGAGAGAAAGCGTCCAGAATTAATCAACAGAAGGGGTGTGGTGTTTCATCATGATAACGCTAGACCTCACACATCTTTAGCACTCAGCAAACATTAAGAGAGTTTGGCTGGGAGGTGTTAATGCATCCGCCGTATAGTCCTGACCTTGCACCTTCAGATTTCTACCAGTTTCGGTCTCTTCAGAATTCTTTAGGCAGTGTAAGGTTAACATCACGAGAGGACTGCCAAAACCACTTGTCGCGGTATTTTGATCAGAAGTCCCAAAATTTCTATAGCAATGGGATTATGTCCCTACCTACAAGATGGCAAAAAGTTATCGAACAAAATGCTACCTACATACTTTAGTTAAGTGTAAATAAACTATATTAAAAAATGTTTTGAATTTTCTTAAAAAATGCGAAGAAACTTTTTCCCCAACCTATTATATTAGAGCGAGTGCATAATTTGGTGAAATACATACCCTGGGACATACCAGAGTTTCTTAGGAGTTCTAAGCTTGGACTGTCTTGCTTATTCATTTTATAGGTCCAAATCTAAATTACTTAAGTTATATAACCTACTCTAGATCAGTCTTATATGTCATATTATATAATATATTCTTATAACCAAATCTAGGGCTTCCATATATCAAATTCTTACTGGTCCGAACTTGACACAGGTAAAAACATCCCAAGAAGTATGCGTGTATGCAAAAAAACCTTCGATGGGATTCGCCGAGACTTGTGGAGCTGCGTTCGAGTTCGGTCCGAAGAGGTTAAGGCCGTGGGCAAATTTTGCAAGGTATGGCAGCAACATAAGAACTCACTAGAGTTATTACACGTCTATATGTTTGTGTTCTAACCATAAAGCTGATGTTGTATACAACTATCTAACTGTTTCGCTCATGGTCTAACTCACTTATGCGGGGTTTGCATAAAATTGCAAACGATATTAGCATCAGCCTCGATTAGATAAAATCATCCAATTGGTTACATTATTATTTTCTTCTACTTCTTTTAAACTAGTGACGAAAGGACTTAAGCGCGCCCCAATGGGTCCTTTCGTGGGCTTAATGCAAATTCGCGTATATTATATGAACCCGTCATTTCAACAATTTCTAACAGGTCAGTTGTTAATTGGATGACCGTTAGTGGCATTTGAACAGTTGAGAGATTTCGTGCTTCAGCTATTTAGATAAGTTTACGACAGTAACATCGCGTCTTCGAATTCGTATTCATACATATACATATACATATACATCGCCGTCGTATACAATACAAATATGGGAGCAAAATTTTTAATAAAAGAATTCGACGAAGTGTTGACACAAGGAATGTTTTTGATCATCTAAAATGAGATGGGTGTCGTGCCGCCTTCTCTTCAAATCATGCAAATAAGTTAAATGAATACATAAAGTGGATCAATGTCCTCGGCAATCCTACCCACGTTATTGTAGAGGTGATTTGTAAATGTTTGTGTGTGGATTTTGGGATTGTTCAGTTGTGGTTCGATCTTTCTTCTTAAAGATAAAAAGCAGAAGTTCAGTTCACTGATCTTAAGGAGTGTACCTAAATCAACATCTTACTGTAACAACATAAGTGCAATAAATATTTCTATTTCTAAATGTCTGGTAACGTTACCTAACGCATAGTTTTCTAGTGTGCACAGAATAAAAAAAACGTGTGCGTCTCGGGACGCCCGACAGAAGAGATAACTTAAACTAATCTAACGCTGTGGGTTAGAGTGAGAGAGGAGGAGCCTGCCTACCGCTGCCGTATGCGTAAGAGAAAGGGAAGCCAACCAGTCTAGCGCCGTAACGCGTAACGTTACAAAGCGGTTACCTTCTATTTAGCTCGTTCTCAGCATTACAACAATGTGTATCAAATATAATAAGCTTTAGATATAATATTTTTATGTTCTGTAAATTTTGATACTTAAACATGTATTTTGCTGTAATAAATACCTTTTACCCTCCCATAATAAATGATCACTTCAAAAAATTCAAGGTGAAATATAAGTATTTACTTTTATTAATATAAATAAAGGTAAATACTTATATAAACTAAATAAATGTTAACATGTAATAGTGTAGTATTATAATTAGTATACAATCTTTTTCTTTCAGAACCTTCATCGATTATGCCCTCACGTGTACGTACTTGGCAGCTTTATGTGTCTACATAGTCTTCATAGCTGAGAATTTTAAGGAGGTAACATTATACACTGCTATACTTTTCTAGTCATCTTGTTTTCATAGTGAATAACTCTGGCCAAATAATTTCCATTTGGTAAATTTATCTGAATGAAAGAAAGAAAGAAAGAAAGCATTTATTCTGTCCACCACTCAAAATACAATAGCAAAAATAAGGAATAGGAAGTTTACAAAACAAAACTTACAATAATAATAACAATAATAAACCGTGGTGGCGAAATGGTACTCAGATCAGCATAATGCTGCCGCATGTTGCCATGTGACAGCGCTGGTCTTCCGCTGAGGCCAGTTTTGAGTTCACGAACATCTTGACCCGAATCAGGGCTTACAATCGTTTTTTATAAAAGTAACTTAAAATATAAAACAAACTTCACAAGATACATTAACTCAACAAGATACAACATCAAAAAGCACACAATACAAATTAATAGGTACTCAAAGTATGAACACAAACCCAAAACAAAAATAAAAAACAACAGTAGTAATAAGATTAGTATTTTACTTACATTACAGAACAAACTAAGAGGACAGTTGCAAAAACTAGATTCCCCTATGCCAGGGCTGGTCTATCTATATGGAAAAAATATGTTCCTTTAATTTAACTTTAAAAAGATTAACATTCAATATATTTTTAAATGGTGGTGGTATGTCATTCCAACACTTTGTGGCATCGTAGCGGAAACTACCTCTAAATGCAGCAGAGCCATGTAACGGTGTTGCTAGTAAAACAGAACCTGCTCTAGTTTTGTACCTACTATCATCCTGAAGCCAGCGCATTTTGAACAAAAGTATAGCAAGGTGAAGATACCTTCTCCAAAACATCTTAAGCAGCTTGGCATTGTTAACATAAGGTGTTACATGTGCTCTAGGCGGAATATTAAAACAAAACCTGGCACAAGCGTTTTGGACGTGTTGTATCAATCTCTCGGTTCTGGAAAATAGTCTGGGGCCATAACAGTATCAGCATAATTCAATTTGGAAAGGACAAGAGCTTCAGAGAGATTAACACGGAGATCAACGCTCAAACAGTTGCGAATACGGTACAAAACTTTTAACCGAAAGAAACATTTCCTAACACAATCAGTGATATGCTTTTCAAACCGCAACTCACTATCCATTATTACTCCAAGATTGCGAGATTCATTTGTGCAAACAATGGGTTCCCCTAAAATGCTCACCTGAGGTGTCTTGAGTTTAATGTTATCAATTTGCTTCCTTGATCCTAGTATCATATACTTTGACTTCGCAGGATTTAAAACCAGACAATTATTAGTTGACCAGATAGCAATACGGTCAAGATCTTCATTTAGTTTATCCAATGCTTGCGATGCATCCTTCGGAAGAAAAGATGTACAGAGCTGCAGATCATCTGCATATATGTGACACTGACAGTGATGAATATATTTTACAATGTCGGAGCAGTATATTACGAACAACAAAGGTCCCAATATAGAGCCCTGAGGAACGCCTCTAGGAACAAAACGAGGTGAAGACAGAACCTTTTCTCTGTCAGGCTTTGAGATTTCTACAAGCTGCGAACGATTCCGGAGATAACTATCAAACCAATTTGTAGTATTACTATCGAATCCATAATAACTTAACTTTGAAATAAGAATGGTTGTGTTTATACTGTCAAAGGCTCGAGAATAATCCAAAAGTACCAGTAAAGTCCCCATGCCCAGATCCTGCGCAGCAAGAATATTATCAGTGACATCAAGTAAAGCAGTAGCAGTGCTGTGAACTTTTCTAAAACCAGATTGAACTTTTGGAAGAATATTGTTTAACTCTACATAGAGAGAGACCTGATCATGGACTATTCTTTCCAAGACTTTAGAGAGACAAGGTAGAATGCTGATTGGTCGAAGATCTTTAAAATTAGCTGGATTCGCTATTTTGGGAATAGGCTTGATAACTGCTATTTTCCAGAGGTCAGGGAAAGTGGACGTAGAGATAGAGAAGTTTATAATGTGGGTTATCGCTTCTAAAGAGTATGGGAGAGTCAACAAAATCATGTCAAGATTTATATCATCGAATCCCTGAGCTCTCGATTTCAGTAAATTTCAGCTTTATAAGACCTTATCAGGCGAAACAATTTTTAATTGTAACGAGTCATCACAGAACCTATTGTGTTCGTAAAATGTTAAATTAGATATATCTATATTATTAGAACCAGGAACGTTCAGAAAATTATCATTTATGGTTTCTGGGTCATTCAGGTGATTGGATAGTTCAGTACATTTGTCTAGGGGAAGATACTGTGTTTCAAATTTTTCCACAAACTTGCAGGGTTTTTTAAATTGGCATTTATATACTTGACAAAATACGCACGACGATCAGCTTGTAAAGCATTAGACACAGTTTTTTTCAAATCTTTATAATAATTTTTATGAGTCTCCTTCTCAGAGGTCCGATACCGAGCATGTGCATCATCTCTGAGATGCATCATCTGTTTCAAGGTATCAGTAATCCAAGGATGGGACTGTTTTCGTAAGAATACTTTCTTTTCAGGCGCATGCAAATCAAAAAGGATTATGATCATTTTATTAAAAAGAGTTATCATTTCATTCACATCTTCAAGAGTTGTTATATAGTTCCAGTCAATACTCTCCAAGTCCTTACTAAAAAAATCCATCAAAATATCCTTCAAAGGTCTGTATATGACATAAGATTTTATTTGTTTTGGTTTTTTCAAATTCAGTTCAGTAGTGATAAAAGCATGAGCGCCAAGGTCAGGAAGCCAGGAATAGTAGGCGCTCGCTCGTCCTCTCCACTCCTCAGCCAGGTCTCGTTAATGGCTAGTACATCCGGTGTGTACCGCTCTACTGCAGATATGAGCTCATCATGTTTGGTGTTTAAAGAGCCTGCATTAAATAAGCCACTTTTTAAAAATTTAGTATATGTGATATCTGAATAGATATGATATTGTACTAGTTGATTCATAGATAAAGCAATAATTATACTGTAAGAGCAAGCAGAATGGTTTGGGTGTATGTGTGTGTGTAGGTGGGTATACACAGAGTAGCACGGTTTTAAAGCTTTATTTGGTTGTTCACTGCACTACAACATTTAAATTGTTTAGTCTGAGGTGAATGACTTGATCGTGCTGTGTGAATAGCTTAAGCAATTGAAATAAAAAAAAGTACACTGTCGTGCTGTATAGTAAATTATTCTATAAACTGTTTCCATAAAAAAGCCTTAAGTAGCGGTCATCTCCTCTCACCAGTACAATACTTTTGACAGTACTGAGCGAGCGAAACATAACTGAGTAACGAAATCATTAGAATCAATGTGCTTTGATTCTACTGATTTCGTTTAGACCATTGATGAGGATTGCCGGAATGCTCACATTCTCAATCTTCTCTATAATATTCTGTTCTCTCCGTAAACTCCCTTTTATCTCAAGGAACGGTTTGAATTTCTCTATCTCTCTAACCCTCGATCCTTACGCTCTTCAGATACCAATGAACTTAAAATTCCCGTTCACTCCTCTATCTTCTATGGAAAGTCATTTACAGTGCAGGCTGTCCGCTTGTGGAACGCGTTGCCTGTATATATAAGAAAGGCCAAGACTCTTCCCATCTTCAAAAACATGGTCATGAAACATTATTTGTCGTGCTGTTATACGTACCTAGATATTTTTTTATTTTAGTTTTTTTTTTATACTGTTTACCTTTATTATTATATCTATTGAGTACATATGTATGTATATATTTATATCAGTATTTGTACAGTTTATACATAAATGTAATTATGTAATTATATATATACACCACACCTACATGCCCTTTCTCTGTTTATTTATAGTCCAGTCCATCCAACGGTTGCCTGGTAGAGATCGCTATTAGCGATAAGGCCGCCCATTGTATTGCCTTTAAATAAGTTTAGTTATTGTTATTGTAATATTCCGTGTGGTAGTCAATAAGGTGTTTTCTATCTATCTATCTATCTATCTATATATCTATCTATCTATGAGGCCAGTGTGAATCAGTATCAACTAATAACTAAAGGAATAAACTTAGGTAAATGATGATTGTACTTTGCTTATACGAGTAATAGTTTTGTTAATTATAATATTTCAGTTTTAATGTAATTGCAGGTCTTAGACGAGTATATGCCCAACTACAAGCTCTCAGTAGAGACGTACTGCGCTCTCACACTAGTACCCCTGGTCCTGATCTGTCAGATTCGAAACCTGAAGTGGCTGGTGCCCTTCTCGGCGATAGCCAACGTGTTCCTGGTGATATGCTTCGCGATAACTATGTACTACATCTTCAGCGGATTGCCCAACCCAAAGGAACGGGAGATGGTGGCACCTGTCACGCAATGGCCCTTGTTTATAAGGTAAGAAAACATTTGAGATACTTCTTCTTAGATAATAGCATGCGGCATGCGTCATGTTATTGCAAATTTTGCCAATGTCGAGTGTTTATATTGTTTATAGTATAATGTACCAAAGTCGTATAATGTAGTTCGTCATTTGTTATTTTATATAAAACTAGCTGTTGCCCCCGACTTCGTCTGCATTTTTTTTAAAGGAATTGTAGTTTAAATCATTTGCAGTTTATCTCCTTGCCGAATTGTACACTGGTACCCTGGCGCCTTGATTTTTTTATCCAATTCAAGTTTCAAACCAATCACGCCCACCACCCATTAAAAAGTTTCCATACAAACATTCACACCCCATTTTACCCCTTTATGAGGGTTTTTTGAAAAATCCTATAATACGTGTCCATTTACGTTGCATTTTATGTATCCAAACCAAGTTTCTAAGAAATCACACCACCCGTTAAAATAATCCCATACAAACATTGAAACCCCATTTACCCTTTGTAAGAGTTATTTTAAAATATCCTGAACCTAAAATATTTATATTGTAATTTAATGATTTAAATCAAGTTTCAAGAAAATCGCACCACGCGTTAAAGTTAGTTTCATACATTAGTTTTCACCCCTTTTCACCTTCTTAGGGGTTGAATTTCACAAAACCCGCCTTAGTGGCATTCTAGCTTCAGTGGTTTCGGCTAGGCGATGATTAATCAGTGAGTCAGTCAGGTTAAGCTCTAATTAAGCTTTATAGATATAGATAAATGGTGTCATTTCATATAAAATAATTATACGGATTATTTTTGCTCAAATTACAAAAGAACATTAATCTTTTATTCTAATTATTCACAACCGAGAAAAATGAATTATATAAGAGCGCAATGTTTGCTTCATATGATGGGCAAAAATAATCTTTCAGATTATTCTTATCATTCTTCCTAAAATGGCATCTGTTGTGATGACAAGTTTGGCAATGGCCTCAATTCTGTTGGCACCAACCTAACAAATTTTAGCTAAAATTAGGTTTTGAAATGTCAAATTAACCTTTGGTATTCTGCTGCTACCAACTTATCCTAATTTAATTTTATCTAACTTAATTAAGCGTTCCTAATTTAGTTAGATGGTAACAACCGAATAGGTTTTACAAATGCTATGACTAACTAAATATATTTTAGACAATTCCTAATTTTAGAAACGAACCAACCGAATTGCCATCAATGATCAAGTGATTTTATTTTGTTATGGTATTGTCACAATATTGCTGTCAATCGTCATTTTACTCTTGTAAATGGCATCGACTGTGTAGAATTCCCTTGGACTCCTTGTCCTACAAATCACAAAATATTAAAATTCCTATGTATAAATAACCTACACTAGTAATAATAATAATAATAATCCCGGACATTTCACACAGCATCATCTGGCCCCAAAGTAAGCAGAGCTTGTGTTATGGGTACCACATGACTGATATACTACTTATATACATTTTTTTTCTAAATACATACATATTATACATAGAAACACCCAGACCTGAGATAAATACTTGCAGATCATACAAACATTTGTCCCGCGGCGGGAATCGAACCCGCAACCTTTTGCGTCACAGCCGGACCTTGGCCAACTGCGCCACAGAGGTCGTCAAAGAAGACCTTAATAGTGCTAAGAAGCCACAATTTATTGTGTAAAATTTTGCTAAGATTATTCGTAAAATATAAAATAACACGAGCAAACTAATTAGTATATAAGAGCTACGCTAGATCAAACGAATAATTAGATACTCATTGTTTTATTTCACAATATCATTACACCGAACAACATTGGCATGTAAAAAATGTATAACAAAGTAATTTCAATACCCAAATTGTCATGAACCTCACCAAAACTCAAAGCATAGGTGCAGATGGGAGATTCATCGTAAGTCATTTCCTGAAGTAACATAGCACTTCTAAATTTATATTTTGTCTTGTTTTATTGCATGTTTTATTTAGTTATCTTAGCGGAGTTTTAATGAATAAATTCTGACTACATAGGACACGTATGGACAATTGAATTATAAGTGTATTATGGTGCAATGTGTACAGTGTGCAGTGCATGAGTATGAGAATGAAATGAATAGAATGTGTATGAGTGCAGTGTGTACACACTCAAACAAACATTACAGTGGTCATTAAGTACATAATTATGCTAATATCAATAAAGGGTACATATAAAAATTGATAAAATAATATAAATTATCTTATTATCATTATTTTGTATATAAAATCTTCAAAGTTTCAAAGCAAACCCCACTACGCATTAAGAAGTTCCATATAACTGTTTTCTTTAGGGGTAGAATTTCGCAAAACCCTGCCTTAGTTGTTATTTTACTAAAAAAGTATGCTACCTTCCATGTTTCAGCTTTCTAGCTTCAGTGCTTTCGGCTCGGTGATGATGATTCAGTCGGTCAGGTTAAGCTCTTATATAGATATAGTTAATATGAATTCATCCATTCTATAGAAGAATTTCTCCACTAGCTACTTATAGAAAAAAACTCCACTTCTTTAATCTTATTTTAAAAGATTGCAACTAGAGTACTTCTATCACTGTCGCAGGAAGGCGATTATCCGCCAGCGCCATTACGAGTACAAGCTTAAACGTTTTGGGGAGGCGGTTATTTTTGAGTATCGCTTCCCGCTGGCTGTCGGTCGGATCGTCGTCTCTGGCGTGTAATCTCATTTACAGGACATTCGTACTCGTTTCTAAGTAGATTTCCCTTACAGGCCATTCGTAGTAGGCAATATCTGCCTTACTTAGAAAAGTCCCTGTACGTCTTTCAAAAGTTAATAACTGTTTAAAATTGAATTATTTTTAGAGTTAAGTCCATACGGAACCCTTATAGTTTTGCTGTGTTTGATGTCTGTCTGTCTGACTATTATTTTTATTGTGATGGAATTTTGAACGGTAATATGTATCAGTGACCCCTACAAAGTTTTGAAATAAAAACAGCTGGTGCATTTATTTATTTAATCTGTACTATAAAATTATTTACGGCTCATTTGGAGACATTTATGTTTTAATACTTAGCAAAAAACTTCTAAACTTGTAAGGTCGTTAGTTAAAAGGAGCGTTTAATGCCACGTTTCGCCAAAATACTACCTGCCCAGAATTTAACTTACATAAATTACTTTTAGCACTACAATTTTTTATTACTTACAGTTTTACACAACATTCAAAAAAATATATATTAACGACTGTTATACATGGGCTTAGTAGACACCTCAGACCTCTAGTTAATTAGTTCTTAGAGGATGTCTGAAGGAGTAGTCAGAGGTACGTCCAAATATTATATTCGAATTTTTTGGATGTGCCCTGTTTGGCGATATTTTCCTTCTCCGTTCACTATCTTGCAAAACATTAAATTTTGCGGTTATTTTCCTTATTACCTCAAAGGTTTTGCTGAATGGTTACAGCTTAATAAGATATTTGTAGTGATTCTAACATGTCATTCAACAAGATTGAAAAATATAAAAAAGCTTAATAGATTTCACTTTCAAAACTTTCGTGAGTTGTATTTTGATAAACACGGGTTCTCGAGTTGACCGTTCTCACTCAGTTCACGGTTGTGTGCGAACCGTGAACTAGAGATGAAGATTCTCCAGATGAATCAAAAAACAGTGTCGGTGCCTCCATCGACAAAATAATACATGAGTAAAACCCGTGTTTATCAAAATGTAAAGCTTAAGATAGTTTAAATATTTCCACCTTGTGCTATCATTACTGCAGGATTAAATTGACTAAGAGCATGTGACTACGCATAGTAAAGGCTTCTAAAGTCAGCAAGATTAAGAATGACTAATTGTCAGCTCCCAAACCAATTGAACACAGTCTAATTAGCACAGCAAAAAAAATTAAAAGGCCTTTTTATGTATTTTTAAGGTTTATAAATCAGGCTGTTACTCAACGTCTAGTAAAGTTAATGAAAAGATGAGGAGCAACAGGCAAGCATGGTATGGGCATGTAATGAGAAGGGAAGAATGGCATGTAACTAGGAGAGTGCTTGGTATGAATGTTGATGGGTTTACAAGTAGAGGTAGGCCAAAGAAAATATGGATGGATTGTGTGAAGGATGACATGAGTAAGGAAGATGATGACTCAAAGTCTAGTAAAGTCTCACTATCCGTGATAATTTTTCTTGTAATTTCTTTATATATTCAACTATTATGTAAAACATTTCGGGTTTCTCCAAACAGTAGCTTAGCCACAAATGGACACGTAGCTCTATCAAAAATGGCCACTTCAAAGTTTAATATTTACGGATATCTGTATCGAATTTCATCACGATTAAATTTATAGTCTGCAAGCAAGAGCTGCAAGACAGACAAACGGACATAAAGAAACTATAAGGTTTCCTTGTGAACTACGAAACCCCTAAAAGCTAATTATATATTGCCGTCTTCTGCTATCAATACTGCACAAAAAAGAACCGCAATACTTTGAGTTTAAAGAATGTAACGCAGAAAAGTCATTATTGTACTACGCGGAAGTATGTCACCCACATAAATGTCGAGTTACTACAATTTATTAGATCCGTCATAAGATTAAGTACGTATTATTCACATTGGTATGATTTGCACGATGCGTGTTCTCATGGGATGTAGGTACTAATAGCTCGGTCGAAACAGCTGGTCCAAATCATGGCTGACGTGTTTCATTTCATTTAATTTATTTAGTAACAACTATTTTCATATCGTATTTGAATATATGAAAGAATGACAATAAATTAGCACGAAATGTAATTAAGAATCCATATACAAAGGCATATACATTCAGATTGAATTGATTGAAAGATTCTATAATATGTCATAAATTCGTCAACAGAGAATAAACACTTCTCCAACAGAATGTTTTTTATTTTTCTTTTAAATAAATAAATAACGTTAACAAATCACACAGCATCATTAGTCCCAAAAGTAAGCAAAGCTTGTATTTTGGATACAACATGACTGATATATTATTTTTGAAATACATTAATATTATACATAGAAACACCCAGACCCGATTTGTTAGTTTTTCTTATCCCCGATATTTAGGCATAAGTAAATGCACCATGATCACGGGAGAAACTCACCAATAAGTATCCCGTTTATAGTGACACTTATGTGAATAACCATGATAGTTCTCATTTTTTTTTTATTTATTATTTGATTGAGATGGATTTATGAAATTATTATAAAATACTAGCTGTCCCGTTCGCGACTTCGTGCTCGCTTATTATATAGAAAAAAAAAACGAATTGTAAATCTAAACCATTCTCGAATCCTCCACAAGAACACACACATTATTTAATTAAAATTAGTCCAGCCACAGAAGATTTATATATATTAGGTTGGGGAAAAGGGCTTTTCGCATTATAGTATGTATGAACTTGTAATAAAATCTCTTTGGCTATACTATTTGTATCTGGCTGGTTTTGGTATCATTAAAAGTTTAAATTTTAAAGAACATAATTCCAAATTCAAATTAGGAACATGTGTGATTTTTATTTGTTTTTCGTACTGTCAAGATGAGTGAATCTAATGAAGAAATTCGATACATTTTAAAATTTTACTACAAAATGGTAAAAATGCAACACAAGCTTCGAAAAAAATTTTGTAGTCTATGAGAGTAGCACAAATTTAGTTTAAGCGTTTTCAATCCGGAAATTTTGATGTCAAAGATGCACGTCGCTCTGGTCGCCCTATTATGGATAAAATGGATGTCATTTTTGAAAAAGTGGAGCAAGATCGGCATATCAGTAGTTACGACGTAGCTGAAGAACTGGGAATTGACCACAAAACAGTTTTGGCGCATTTGAAAAAAACTGGGTACACAAAAATCGATATCTGGGTACCTCACGAGCTCACTGAAAGAAACCTAATGAACGGTTCATTAGTGATTCTTTATTACGACGTAATGAAACCGAACCATTTTTGAAGAGGCTGATAACTGGTGATGAAAAGTGGATCACGTACGATAAGAACGTGCAAAAAAGGTCGTGGTCAAAGGCCGGTCAGGCTTCACAGACTGTGGTGAAACCCGGGTTAACTCGCAACCAGGTGATGCTGTGTGTGTGGTGGGATTGCAAGGGCATTATTCATTATGAGCTGTTACCGCCAGGCAGGACCATCGATTCTGAACTCTACTGCGAACAACTGATGAGATTATAGCAAGAAGTTGTGAGAAAACGGCCGGAATTAATCAACAGAAGGGGTGTGGTTTTTCATCATGATAACGCTAGACCTCACACATCTTTAGCCACTCAGCAAAAATTAAGAGAGTTTGGCTGGGAGGTGTTAATGCATCCGCCGTATAGTCCTGACCTTGCACCTTCAGATTTCCACCTGTTTCGGTCTCTTTAGAAATCTTCAGGCAGTGTCAGGTTAACATCACGAGAGGACTGCCAAAACCACTTGTCACGGTATTTTGATCAGAAGTCCCAAAATTTCTATAGCAATGGGATCATGTCCCTACCTACAAATTGGCAAAAAGTTATCAAACAAAATGGTACCTACATACTTTAGTTAAATGTAAGTAAACTATTTTAAAAAATGTTATGAATTTAATTTTCACTCAAAACGGGATATTTACCATGATATATGAGTTTTTCTGCTTTTCGATATTTCGGCACAGTTGCATGCGCCATGATCACGAGATAAACTGAAGTCTTTGCGGGTGGATGTTATTGGCAGACAAAACGGTCTACCCTTTTTCTCAGTCTTTTACTGCGAACATTACCCCTACTACCGGTTTCACTGTTACTGACAACTCGATCACGATTACGACACAACACTCACGGTATCTGGACGCATAACTGGTACCTCACTTTTACGATTTCCACACATCCTCACCACTCCAGGCTCCAGACAATTGAAAACCGTCTTCTCGATTGAAATTCCTGTGTTTGGTAATCTCTATTGCCTCTTGTACCAATCTTGGGATGTGATGTTTTTCAGTTGAGATTACCCGTGGATTGTGTAACTCGATCCAGTGGTTTGAGCCAGATTCTAGTAGGTTTGAAGCTATGGCCGACTTTTGTGTGTCCATATTTTTGACCGCCCGGATGTGCTCTGTCACTCGACAAGCTATGGTACGTTTTGTTTGGCCGATGTAAGAGCTCCCACAGCTGCAGTCAATCTTGTACACTCCTGGTGTTTGAAGAGGAATCTTATCTTTAGGTGAGCGCAGGTAGTGTGAGATCTTCTTTAAAGGAGTAAAAATTGTTTTTATGGACAATTTTTGCAGGGTTTTCGCAATTTTGTCCGTCACTCCTTTGATGTACGGTAGAAATGCAGGTTTTCGTTCTACTATACATCTGTGGGGTTTAGGCCTTTGTCTAACTGGAAAAGATCGAAGCTTATATCCATTTTTACGTAGGACATGCTGAACATGAGCTAGCTCACTCTTTATGGAGTTCTCATCACATAGGTCGAAAGCACAGTTCGTGAGAGACATTACAACCGAGTTAAGCTGCCGAGGGTGATGGTGTGAATCAGCATGGAGTTATCGATCCGTATGGGTCGGCTTCCTATAAACCGAATAGCCTAAATTTACCATCATCACGAATCTGTACCATCACGTCCAGGAAAGCCAAGCTTCGATCACTTTCCATTTCATACGTAAACCGCATCTTAGTATGTACGCCATTTTTTAAAAATGTTTTGAATTTTCTTAAAAAATGCGAAGAAACTTTTTCCCCAACCTATTATAAAGAACTTGCATGCACAATTTTTGAATAGATTAACCCAGCTAACTTCTTTTGACTGTGTACTTTGCATCATACCCATTCGTGACCTGAATCTAGGAAGTTGTAGTTTACCTCCGTCCTTATTATACGATGCACCACACAAATGATCATTAAAGTATCATCGCAGATATAACTGGAGTTTTACCTTATAAACATTTTGTTTCGATTTGCTAGTTCATTTAAATAAACTATTTATGTTCCTAGATATGTTTTTTGCTTCCTACAATTAACACTTTCACGGACAAATTGTCGAAATCCGTTAAGCGATTTGATATTTTTTTGACACAGATAATAATGTGTGTGATATGACAACCCGCCTACGGACAGCATCGCCTGTGGCCGTATATGCCACCATACATACTCAATAATGTGTGTGATATGACAATCGAACCGAGCACAGCCTGTGGCCATATATGCCGAAACAGACACTCAAATATTTATATGACACATCCGCCAATAAACGGAACAATATATGAATGGGGATTTTTGTGTCATATTATAATTTATCGAAATCACTCTGTGTCCGTGATAGTGTTAATATATATGCAAAAGCGTGTGTTAATGTTTTATGTGGCTTAATAACGTCGTTACGCTTGGTACATATCACTTTGTATAAATTTAAAGTACCTGGATGATTGAGCTTTGCTCGGTATAAAACACGGATAAAACAACGTTTTCTAAAAATGAAACATAGCTAGATCGATTTATCGCCCCTGAAACCCCCTGCATACTAAATTGAAAATGATCAGGAAAATCATTGAAGCCGTTTCCGAGATTCAGATTATTCATAATATGTATAATGTACAAGAATTGCTTGTTTAAAGGTATTAGATTTGGACTTGGAATAACATAGCTATGTTTTTAGTAGCTTTTCATCTACGTATGATGCGGACATGGCCGGGAGGAGACGCAAATTTATTATAAACTAGGTGACCCGGCAAACTTCGTACCGCCTCAGAATCAATAAATAAAAAAGCCTTTTAAACCTTCCCTGGACTTCCACAAATAATTCAAAACCAAAATCAGCCAATTCAGTCCAGCCGTTCTCGAGTTTTAATGAGACTAACGAACAGCAATAGATTTTTATTATATAGACTAGCTGACCCGGCAAACTTCGTAACGCCTCAGAATCAATAAATAAAAAAGCAAGCATTTTTTTCATATTTACTCACCTTTTAAACCTTCCCTGGACTTCACGATCAGACCAGCCGTTCTCGAGTTTTAGCGAGACTAACGAACAGCAATTGATTTTTATTATATAGATTATGTATAGAGTTTGATAGGTCAAAGCCCATTAAGGAAGTCATCAAATACATACTTTTATTCTCGACAATACGAATACTACTTTCAATTAGTAAGTGGCTGGTGTTGGGCTTAATAAATAAATAAATAATGCGTGACATTTCACACAGTTTCATAGCTTGTGCTATGGGTATCACATGACTGATATACTAATTATATGCTTTTTCTTTTTGTAAATACATACATACAGACGAACGACGACAGAAGACAGAAGACGACGAAGTTCGTCTTGGTTCTAGCGTTATTATTTTAATAGTTTTATTATACATTATATTAGAGCAAAATATAAATAAATAATGCATTTCACACAGCATCATCTACCCCCAAAGTAAGCAGAGCTTGTGTTATGGGTACCACATGACTGATATACTACTTATATACTTTTTTTTTGTAAATACATACATATTATACATAGAAACACCCAGACCCGAGACAAATACTTGCAGATTATACAAACATTTGTCCCGCGGCGGGAATCGAACCCGCAACCTTTTGCGTCTCAGCCGGATCTAAGCCCACTCCGCCACAGAGGTCGTCAGATATGTATCGTTAAATATGTATACTATGAAACGGCTAGAACGATTTCGAGTCAAGTTCAACTGTTAAGTTTAGTTGCGATCGGATCAACAAAACTTAGGAACGGACATAGGCTACTTTTGATACATGTACCTACTATGCGTGCGATGCCGCGGGCAGGAACTAACACAAAAAACACCCGAAATAGATATAATACATATCGAAATAGAGCACTCTAGTCATTGCATTTGATTGATAATATTTAATAATAATAATTAATTAATTAATAATTAATTCCAGCACGGTAATCTTCGCAATGGAAGGCATTGGTGTTGTCATGCCGGTAGAGAACAACATGGCCAAGCCAGAGCAGTTCCTCGGCTGTCCAGGAGTTCTAAACATCGCCATGACTGTGGTCATCAGTCTGTACGGCCTGGTCGGCTTCTTCGGGTTCATCAAGTATGGTGATGACGTCAGAGGCAGTGTAACCTTGAACCTCCCGCAAGATGAAATGTAAGTTAAACTAGGCCAGCTCTACAACTCGTTTCTTGATCATTGACTCTTTCTCGGGCAAATTACGTAACAAAACCGGTTGTGTAGTCAAAGAGACCTGCCGTCAAGTAAGTGAAAACACTAATAAAAGGCTTCCGTAGCAGCAAGTAACATAATATAAAAGTTCTTGTAGTTCGTTGTAACTACAAGATCGTTGATCGATAATTTAATAATAGAGTATTTTTTTTATAAAGTTATTGATATTTACGGTTTATGACGTGTTAAAAAAACTACTTACTAAATCTCGTTCAAACAATTTTCGGTGGAAGTTTGCATGGTAATGTTATCATTCTCTTATTTTAGAAGTTACAGAGGGGGGACACATTTTACCACTTTGGAAGTGTCTCTCGCGCAAACTATTCAGTTTAGAAACAAATGATATTAAAAACCTTAATATCATTTTCGAAGACCTATCCATAGATATCCCACACGTATGGGTTTGATGAAAAACATTTTTTTGAGTTTCAGTTCTAAGTATGGGGAACCCCCAAAATTTATTGTTTTTTTTCTATTTATATGTAAAAATGCGGTTTTGCTTTTAGAATTCACAGAACTCATCACAGAAATTCGGTTCACAGAATACATCTACTTACCAAGTTTCAACAGTATAGGTCTTATAGTTTCGGAAAAAAGTAGCTGTGACATACGGACGGACAGACAGAGAGACAGACAGACAGACATGACGAATCCATAAGGGTTCCGTTTTTGCCATTTGGCTACGGAACCCTAAAAACTGCGTGAGTGTCGTAAGTTTCACTACCTGTCATAATTATCCTTGTTATTTCATTATTATATCCATTATTCATTATTATATAGAGGTCAGTGTCAGTTCAGTCCCCCCTGGACACTGGACCTCTATCAAAAATACCCACTTGAAATTTTTTATATTATAAATATACGAATATCTGTATCAAGAAACTATTAAAGAACTATTTAAACTCGTAGTCTGTATTTTTAAAATACCTATCCAACGGTATGCAACACGATAGGGTAATCAAATAATAATAAAGTCAACCCTACTTTACATGTAAGCGAAGTATCCCTAAAAACCGTTCAATATTAGATTTATTTCATAACTTTGTAGGAGTCAGTAATACGTAATTATCGTGCAAAATTTTATTACGAGAACAAGAATAGTCTGCGAGCAAGAGCAAGATTAGGAGCGGACAGACTGACAGACGGACATAGTGAAACTATATCGGTTCCTTGTGGACTTTGGAACCCCAAAAATTATAGTCTATTCAATGATTCAATGGTATCCAATGATAGCCGTTGATTATTGCTTTTCTGATCTCAAGTTTTTGACATAGTGGCCACCCCATCAATTTTCACATAGCAAACATAAGAAAGAAAGATATAAAGTTTGGTTTATTTTGTAACATTATTCAGTTAGCATAAAAGTATGTATACACAAATAGATATGTAAATCGACAGTAAAATCGGTCGTCACTCAGCATAGATTATAGGAGCATTTAAAAGTGCTTGGCCAGACTGCAAACGCGGGCCAGGGGCGGGCGCGGCGCGACAAACTCAAACATAAGAACTTCATTTGAGTGTCCGTAGTAGACACGCGGGTGCGGGGCGGACGCAGGAAGCGGCGCGGGCTACTTGGCGCGGGAAGCGCGCGGGCAACTCACGCCATAGCTCGTTCATACCGCGTGGCCGCAGTGAGAGCGCGGGCGAAAAGCGACATCCTGCGCGGGAGAGGGGATCTCAACTCACGCCATAGCTCGTTCATACCGCGTGGCCGCAGTGAGAGCGCGGGCGTCGAGCGACAACCCGCGCGGGAGCGGGATCTCAACTCGCGCCATAGCTCGTTCATACCGCGTGGCCGCAGTGAGAGCGGCAAGGAACAACCCGCGCGGGAGCGGGGATCTCAGACTGGTTCGAGCTAACCGCGCGCGTTCTTGTGATGGCATCTTCACTAAATAATGTAGAAAAATGAATAAGTGCTATTCAAGCACGACCTACCCTGTGGATGTTGAAACAATGTCAATTCAAAAACATAAAAGTTAATTTAAGATTGTAGAATGAATTAATATCAAAAAACTTTGGAGGTTGCTCTCGCAATTTTTCATTTCATATAAAAATTGCCTTTTAATATATGAATTTTCCAGTAAAAGTAAGTCTTCTTCATTCATTTTATATTTTGACAAATACTGGCTACGTCAACACTCGGAACGAGGCCGCGCTCCACTGCGGACAGGTACAAACGCACGCGTTGCCGCACCCGCGCCGCTTCCCGCACCGCGCTGCCAGTCTGGCCAAGCACTAACGCTCATGTAACGCTCATGTAACGCTTTTGTACGCGCCGACGTAAAAACAAAAAATAAACGAGCAACCGACACCGCTGAAATTCACTCTCGAAATTGTTAACTATTCCGAACATTTTTGTATTCGAAGCTAAACTTTAGATACCAGATTTGCCATGAAGGTAGGTAAACTTCATGGCAAATCTGGTATCTAACGAATGTACGAATGTATGCCGTATGTATGACATATAATGTATGTATGACGAATATACCTACCTATACAGTACTACCTACTTTTTTAATTAGACGTCTCGGCTACATTCGTGTTTTTAAATTGTACGATTATGCATCCAATGACGGCTCGCTTGCTGGCGGGTCAAACTGACGAGCCAAACTGACTTAGTACTGTAGGTACCCATGTCTGACTCTTGATTAAATACTATAAGGTCTATGCCAAGGCTATTCTACAGAGGTATCCATATAGGTATGTCTGTTCTGTTCCAGTCTGGCCCAGAGCGCGAAGATCCTGATGGCATTAGCTATTCTCTTCACGTACAGTCTCCAGTTCTACGTGCCTATGGAGATGATCTGGCGACAGATCCATACAAAGATATCGGTGCGGTACCACAACATCACACAGATCACTATCAGGACGCTCATTGTAGCTGGTTCAGGTAATTAGAATTGAATGTCTTTTATTGAATCCACCACTAAAGTGATAAGAATTCTCTTGTTTTGTGTTACTAACGGCGAAATCATAAAGAAGCTTGGTCGACATTTGTCTTCGCAATGAGGGCACAAGATTGCTATTATTATTTTATAAATTTACTCGTTGACAAGACTGCTATACAGCTCTAATTATTCATTTTCTGTTTATTTTGACAGCATTTATTAGAATTGTTATTTATTTTATTAGATATCTACTCTTACCTATTTAAAAAGACCTTCTTTCAGCCGCTTTGAATAATTTGTACCTAACGGTTTAATATACCTACCATTTTATTTATCGTACACATTAGATACACGTTTTTCGAAGCGGAAATCAAGAGTTTCAAAGTGTTCCTAAGGTTAATAAACTCATTGAACTAAATTGAATAAATTAATATTTAGCAAAACAAGATCGATCCTATTTCGTTTATACCAAAGTATAAATGACATAACAGTTAGATACAAAAAGT
Organism: Lampropteryx suffumata; assembly: GCA_948098915.1. Lineage (NCBI taxonomy): Eukaryota > Metazoa > Arthropoda > Insecta > Lepidoptera > Geometridae > Lampropteryx > Lampropteryx suffumata. The sequence goes on from OX402551.1 coordinate 2,708,309, forward strand.
GCTTTGGATCATCGAATCAAGACGAGTTCAAGACGAGTTTCTTGCCAGTTCTTCTCGGGCTTGGGTTAGGATGAATTGGCACCTAAATTCACCTAGTATGTAAGACGTTTCAAAGTGATCCTTGTGATTGTATTGAATAAAGTATCTTTTGACTTGAATCTCTTGAATCTCTTGAATTTTGTATCTTCTATCATTGAGATAATTGTCCTAAAATGGCTCTAAAAATAATATTTTATAATCCTAAAGAGATTATAAAATATAATTTTCTCTGTTAGCTCCGAACTCGCCTACAACGCATGTCATCAACTAAACTAATTTAGCAAACCCTTTCCCTAGAACCCTTTCAAACTATTCCTATCATAAACGTCAATCATCTAGCTTAAAAGGTTTATCGTGAAAATGTGTTATAGTGGCCTACAAATTCGTTTTGGTAATTGTACGTGCCTTCCAGCATAATACGTCCTCTTGTCTACATATCGGTGAATTAAAACATGGGCCCTAAAGCCGTTTACCTAATTATGTACGGTAACCGCGTCTGGGTCGAAAGTGTCGATTTTATACCATACTTTGCTGTCCCATAAACGCGCGGGTTTACCCGTCACCGAGAAAATAATAATGGTGTGTGCTTTCAAGCCGTAAGGCTTCAGGTTTGTAAACTGACGTCTGCGAAGATTAATAGGACTAAAATGAGCAAGGGTATTCCCAGGATCCAATGAACTTTAGCATGTGATGAACTTTGGTACTTACAATAAACTTGTTTGATACTTACAATAAATGTAATAAGGAAAATCATTTAGGTACTCATTTATATTCCGTCAATCCGCCTTATTGACATGAACCACGTGACAAACCTTAGTGAATTTCTTTAAGGAAAACTTTAACGAGAATTACACTGTTTGCTTGACTTGCGACGCAAGGCCGTCACCACTCACGTAACAAAACAACTTTTCCTTTCAAAGTTTGCGCCATAAAGTACCTAGATAAATTTAAGTCATCAACACTCAAATACTGAGGTTACACAACCACAAACTTATAAACAAGCGGTATACGGTTATTTAGTTAAAAGTTGCGTGGGTAATACCCACGGTATCTATGTAATTTTGTAATGAGCTTATAAACTTGGTTTATTTGTAGTTTATAATGTAAATAGGGGAATTCCTTGCAACTCCAACTTTACGAATAAACGCGTACCCATCGATTCCACCGACTGGTCATCGAGTTTCGTCGAACTAGAATTTGATAGCTTTGTTATTTCCCTTTATGACACAGAACTACGAGTATAGTAAATAGATATTTTAATATTTAAATCTTTTACAGTGGCTTTAGCTGCAGCCTTCCCTGATCTAGAGCTATTCATAAACCTAAGTGGAGCCATCTTCCTCTCCAGCCTGGGTCTCCTCACCCCTGCCATCGTCGACACAGTCCACAAGTGGGATCGAGGACTGGGACCCTTCAAATGGATCCTATGGAAGAATATCTGCATTGCCATTATATCTCTAACAGCTCTTTTCGCTGGTTCATACGTTTCAATCTTAAGTATGTTCGATAAATTCGGACGCATGCCGCAACAAATTACAGGAAATAGCACTATTGACTCGACTATTACTTAAGGTACAATTACTACGGTCTCTATAGATATTTATAACGACGGATGGAGGAACAAAGCTGAACATTTTAGGTGAATTTAGGATATTACATGTTACTGTACCTAGTTTCTTTATATTATAACGCCAGCTACACTCGTACTAGACATAAACGAGAAAAAGCCGATGAATTAATTTCCTGTCAGGTTTCTGCGAGTGAACTGAAAAGATATAGGTGATACATTTTAGTGAAATTGTTGATAGTATAAAGAGTTTTCAGGCAGCGCGCTTAGCGACAGGGTAGGTATGTACTCTGAGGTATTCTACTTAGTACAGGTTTTAAGCAAGCCAGATTTTGAGCGATTGCAGTTATTTTACATTTTAGTAAGCAAGTTAGCAAGTTAAAGCTTGAGATTCTTGCGGTAACTTTAATATGTTGACTCGACCCAACGATTTTGTATAAAATGTCAGAGCTATAACGAAATGTACTCTCAATGTCATCAAAAGACTGCTCTGAATTATATAACTTTTACGTACATTGGGCTATATTTCAGGACAAAACTTTAACTCAGATGGAAAAGTTCGCATAGATTTGACAGCAATAAATTCAGAACTGTCTGGAAATAAGAAGTACAATGTGTTTATTTGTGCTATTGCATTACAACATTAATGAAAACATGTGCTTATTAACGTTTGATCTGAGTTGGAAGTTTGTTCTGAAATGCGCCTTGAATTTATTCTGACAAATGTATTGTGTTGTGATAGATTACTATATTTATATCTTCTACTTCTTTCTTATCTAGGATCAATGTAATATAATAGTTTATGCAATGATTTAGTTAGCAATGTAGGTAATTGATTATAAATACAAAATATTACGTGCATTAAAAATATATATTCTATTTAACAATAACAATATTTATACATAAACTTAATATAGAAAAGCTTACGACTGTTATCCTCGGGCTCAGAAAACGCCTCAGATCTCTCGTAACCTATTTCTTTGAGGAGATAATGTACGGAATATTACTGTATTCTGCTATTCTAGTAGTATCCTATTGATATAATGTTTCAAAGTGCCTCTTTTTACCCCCCTTATTAAACAAACAAACAAATATTAATAATATAAAATCTTTATAAAATTTTACAAAAATAAGAGCTTTAATTTGAGACTCTTATTCTATTTAAACGGGCGTTGAAGGGCCCTTACCCTTGTTAGAACTCACAAACACTCATTAGACCCCATACACGTAATAATTTAAACTGTAATATTACAGGTATGTATGCGTTTGTACAGAATATATATACTATTATTTAAATAAATTTAATCAACGCGTGGTTGTGATGAAATGTTTTTAAAACATTTCGTAGGTATATTTACTTTTCTATAATAAATCAATCTTGGTTTTGTACTCAATTAATTAAATTCAATCGTGTATGCAATGAATTCAATTCAATAGTGTATTCAATGAATTCAATTAAAGAGTGTATTCAATGAATTCAACTCAATAATGTATTCAATGAATTCAACTCAGTAGTGTATTCAATTAATTAATTTAAAAAGTGCATTCAATGAATTTAATTTATTTAGTAATGTATTCCATGAGTTGTGTCGTAAGATTTCCTAGTTAATTGACTTAATAATCGGATTAACTTATACAATATTGAAGCAATACGATCTACTTACATAACGGCACAAATAGTGGACAAAACGGCATAATATAAACTTTACATAAAAAAACTAAAATAAATTACATAAATGTATACAATAATATAAAACACATGTGAAACAGTTGAGCTATCTAAGGTCCGTAAAACGATATACAGATAGCTCAACTGATTCAGATCACTTGAAAGTAGATTTATGATAAGAATAAACTGTTTACCTACTGAATAATTATAAGATTTGCTAAATTGTAATCACACAGAAATAAGAGGCCGGTCTGTTTCCAGGAACCAAATATGTAATAGATATCGTTTTCACTTTACCACTGATTAAGCAAAACGTGTTGAACGAGTCTTATTTATTTACAAACAATAACAGTCAAATTACGCTGACCAGAAATAAAAGCAGGTGTAAATAAATCAAAGTAAAAAAAAAACTAAAAAACACGCTTTATATAGAAAACCAAACTATAAAATAGAAAATAAATTTTAATAAATGTAATTAAGAAAAAATGTTTTATTTAAAAAAAAGCGTGTGGTGCTTTTTAAGATATTATCGAAATGATAATCCTTCTTCTGATATCTGTCAATGAAATATTTATAACTATTGACACCATGCACCCCACGCTTTTTTTAAATAAAACATTTTTTTCTTACTTACATTTATTAAAATTTATTTTCTATTTTATAGTTTGGTTTTCTATACAAAGCGTGTTTTTTAGTTTTTTTTAACAAATTTTTATTTTCTACTTATTAGTTTTAGAATAATCGTTTTTTTTTTTTTTTCGATTTATTGCATTGTCATCGGTCTTTGACAGGTGTGCAAAATTTGAATGAAATCTGGCCATTTAAAGTGGGTCAAAATCGCGTCCTAAGGAGTCGGTTACAAACATACAAACATACATACAAGTGAAGCTAATATAAAGCGTATGAAAATACAACTAGAAAGTATTTTATCTATTATATTATTATTATTTAGATGAATGCATCTTGTGTCGCTTTAGCTATTCCTGGGCTGTCAGCTCAGTTCGTAGTAGTACCTTCGGCCCTGTAAGTTGGAGGTTTTGATTCCCTCCCAGGATAAACATTTGCATGATACTCGTAGGTGTTTTTTCTATATCTGGAGAGTATTATAAGTATGGTCATCATAATATAAGTTTTGCTTAGTTTGGTGCTGTGTACATTTTCCACCAATATTTATTATTTATTTATTATTCCTTTGTCTCTATTTCCCCCATACAACATTTTTATGTATCTACAAATAAAACGTCATCATTATAAACTTTTAGATCTTGTACCTACTGCAAGAGGGATATTGTATTCACCCTTTTGTAAACAAAACCGCAGTTGTACTTTACTTGTTTTCATATTAAATAACGGCTTGGCTTACCCTACGTTTACGACGCTACGCTGCGAACGATCGCTTAAATGTTGTCTTTTGTTTTACAAGAGATAACAAAATTTTAATTTTCTCTGGCGGTTGGACTCAGTAAATAAATAAATAAATAATGCCGGGCATTTCACACAACATCTTGCTCCAAAGTAAGCATCAACTCCTACCCAGCGCGCTACCCGCCATGATGGTTGGCAATCGCGCGGGGGAGAGCGATTCGGGCGGTTGCTTTAAAGGATATGTACCACTTGACTGATATAGTACTTATATAATTTTCTTTGTAAATACATACATAACAACAAAGACCCGAGATAAATACTTGCACATTTGTCTCGCAGCGGGAATCGAACTCACATCGAAAACCTTCTGTGTCTCAGCCGCAGTAAGAGTCTATCGCGGTTAGTACCTACCACCACCAGATATTCTATTACGGTGTTTAGGTTCGAATAGCACTGGAGCAAATTATATTACTGGGCAAACAGACAAAAAACGCATGTCTTACGTCATCAACGTGCATGTGATACGTCCTGGTATTCCAGGCGTTTCTGTTAACATATACAAATAGGTGGATGGTATACCTATTTGCTGGCTCTGTTGGGTAATTATTGAAACGTACACGAATTGGAGAACCATAACTGTTGTAAGGCCATCTGGGCTCTAACCCTACCAAATGCCTTTGTGTTAATATTTCTGCGGTGAAGGGGTCTTTACCTTTATCTTTAGTTACGCAATACAATCAAGCACGCTGATATCTAATTTATTGAAGGTTTAAGTCAATATTGCAATAGCAATGTGGCAATTACTTGGATGAAATAGTTAATATTACCACTGTTACTTACATATTTGTGTGCTGCGGTTGACCTCTGATTAACGAGTTCCACTCAAACTCACCCACAGCGCTAAGACTCGTTCAATACCTTGCTTATTGGATGATCAAATGAATGCCTAGATTTCTCAATTCTCAAATTGAATTCAAGTTTAAATTAAGTTTCAACTCAATTTATGCAGAAACTTTTTAAATTATAAAGTTAGTCAAACAAAGGTATTTTGAGGTCTTGAAAATTATATACAGATCTGAAATGTACTTCTGCGAATGTAATAGAGACATTTTAATTTGCAAGTGAGCTCTTGAATTATTGGAAAAAGTGGACTTAATTCATATTAGACTAAAGGTTGAATAAATATAAAGGGTTCTACTAAAACGTTAGTAGATCTAACGTTTTAGTGTATTTAGCAATAATTTCGTCACATAATTCTCAAATTTTATCTTGTGTAAGTACAAATCTTAGTAGGTTGACAATAAATAATAAATTAAGTTTGAATGTGATAAATGTTTTAAATGTGTATAAGATTTATTACGTAATCATGAATTAATCAAATATATAATGTAATAAAATATTACTGTATTTACTTATGTCCTTATTTCTCTAGAAACACTAATATTTTTTTTTTTTTTTTTACCATAATATGATTGCGAGCGGTGCTTCAACATATCTGATGGTGAGGAATTAGACCGGCTCCCCACCAAGGCCGGCTTACGTAGTAGCTACGGACTCCCCAAAACACTAATATTAGGTTAAGGTAGCATTGTGCTATTCTGGGTCTTATAACATTGGCGGTTTGCAAACGTTTTCAAAGCGGAGCGGGCGCGCAGCGAACACGTCGCGGATGCGCAGCGCATATGCAACCTATTCGCCGCCTGTGCGCGGCGAGTTCGCAACGTACAATTGGATTGACTTTCTACAAGAAGTGTACAAAATGGCATCCGCGACGCTAGCGAGTTCGTTGCGCGTCGGCAACGTTTTCGCTGTGTGTCCGCGACGTCTTCGCTGCGCGTTTGCCACGTTTTCGCTGCGCACACGCTCCGTATTGAAAACGCTTGTAAACCACCAGTGTGATAACGCTCTAAGGCATAGAAAAGACCTTAAGGTTGTTCACATATTTAATTAGCCATTTTGTCAGACTGACCTGTCAGCTCTGTTGGTAGTAGCTCTGCCTTCTGCGCTGTAAGTTGAGGGTTCGATTACCTCTCAGAATAAACATTTGTGTGAAGAACATAGGTGTTTGTTCTGTGTCTGGTTGTTATAAAGTATCATAAGTATGTTTTTAAAAATATATAAGTATTCTATCAGTCATCTAGTCACCTTAATACAAGGTATGCTTAGTGTGGGGCTAGATGGGGGTGTTCTGCAATATTTGTACAAAACAGTTTTTGTTTACAATCGCGTTAGAACGTGATTCTTGTATATTATTTTGATACTGCTACTATATACTTATATTTAATGGCCAATTCTAGTGACGAAGTAAATAGCCTGCTCAAAGCTCAACAGCCTTTTAAAAGCCGGGAACAACAGCTTAACGTACATTCCGAAGCATGGAAGTGGAAAATGTCAATACGATAATGCGATTTCAGACTTTATGGAATTTTATTTAAAAATACAAACAGCTAGAGATCTTTCATTCCAGCGCTCGAAGCAATACATACGTTTTTAGAGAAGCTTGTTACGAGTGTTGCTGTTTCTTCTGTCAAGTGTGGAGCGAGTCAAATACTCCTGGATGCCTCTTGGAGACTAAACAAGTATATAATTTATTTATGAAGTTGCCGGTGTGAATGTTGTGTTGCTACCTTCGTATTGACGCTTTGAATGAATTTTCAATTGCAAAAAGAAGACACACGCGTAAGCATTGAGTCTAATTCTAATTGACGACCTCTGTGACGCAGGGGGCCAAGGCCCGGCTGAGACGCAAAGGTTGCGGTTTCGATTCCCGCCGCGGGACAAATTTTTGTATGATCTGCAAGTGTTTATCTTGGGTCTGGGTGTTTCTATGTATAATATGTATGTATTTACAGAAAAAAAGTATATAAGTAGTATATCAGTCATGTGGTACCCATAACACAAGCTCTACTTATTTTGGGGCCAGATGATGTTGTGTAAAATGTCCGGCATTATTATTATTATTATATTATTATTATTCATTAAGAATAGATTTGCGGAATAGTATTTAATATTTTTCTATCTCTTCAATGTTTTTTTCAATGTGGTCACCCATTCAGGTACAGATCTCGCAGAGCATTGCTTATAGGACTGATTAACTTTTTATAATTGAAACTTGGGTATGTATTATGTTATTTTATTAAGATAACTACTTTGCTGAAACCCATAATAACGACTTTGAACCTATTATGGTTTGAATAGAGTTCATCCATCTCTCAAAGTCATGCACGATTACATGTATGAAATTGATTTATTATTCAAAATCCAATAATTTACCAAACTTCTCAGAAATAAAATTAGTGAGTTAGGCTAACTCTGACTGAAAGTTTGAGTCTTTCGAAGTTTGAGCTTTCGGAGCACATTTTGTCAATAGAGTTCATTTTAGCATGTGGCATACAAGCACAACAGTAAAGATTTATATAAGACTGTTAAACGCTATTAGAAACTTTAATGCATTTGGAGACCGTTTTAAATCTCTTTATAGGCTTACGTAACCGAGTTTTGCTAGCATTTAATTTGTTTAAAGCTGTACCCTGAGCAAATGATGTTTGTTCAAAAAGATCGGTTTGTTCGTTTTAATTACTTTATTAATGACAAATGTTTGCATGATCTGCAAGTGTTTGTCTCGGGTCTGGGTGTTTCTATGTATATGTATATATTTCAAAAAAAAAAGGTATAAAAGTAGTATATCAGGCATGTTGATAATTCAAGCTCTGCTAATTTTGGGGCCAGATGATGGTGTGTGAAATGTCCGGGATTATTAATTTATTATTATTATTCTTTTTCTTCTTTTCTTCTTATAATGGCATCCGTCTTGTCGACAATTTTGCCAGTGTCAAGTGGTCAATTGTCAATTCTAAACGTCATCGCGGAATAGCCGTCTAGAACTTTCTCGGGATTCATCGTCATTCAATTTACATTACACCATAATACACTAATAATTCAATTGTCCATACTTGTTCTATATAGTCACATTTTATTCATTAAAATTTCGCTAAGATTACTAAATAAAACAAGCAATAAAACAAAAAAAAAATGTATTAATTTAGAAGTACTATGTTACTTCATGAAGTGACAAACGAAGAATCTAATTACAATATTCTCTTACGGCCCTACTTATAAACGCCTCTCAACTTGAACACTGCATAACCACTGCTATAAATTAGCCCTGTCACTATTTGTCACTATCGTACAAAAAGGGATGGCACTATTTTAAATAGTGATAAACTTTTGACAGAAGCTGACGTTTCTACGACGTTATTGTCAGAGTAAGTTGCAATTGAAAACGACGTCAACTTTAGAAGCAGATTATTTAATTATTGTATACCATTTTTCGTAATTATATAACAGAATCATAAAATAACTTTAAAAACAATTTCAAACGAGGAAGTAGGAGACAAAATATTGCTAATACACACTTTATTTTTTTATAATTATTATGACTTCGATTAACGAGCAGATAGGCACCAACTAACGCCAAAATAAGACACATTTATTCCATTAAAAAGGTAATTAGCTGAGGGTACCGTCTTAATGCGTTTCAGTCTGTTAAGTCGGAATAATAAATGAAACGCCAGTAGCGTCAACACGAGACCATTCGATTTTTTCTTTGATTTGTCGGTCAGCAGTATGAGAGGGATTAACAAAGCGCTCGTGGCATAACATAAGCCCTTCGCATTAGCGAACTAATCCAGCTCTATTTAAAAGCATAGAAAATAGAATGGAATAAAAAATATTTATTTAACGCCATATAACAAATACAGTACGAATATAACATAAAGAAGTCTATAAACAGTGACAAAAAAAGGCTACCACTCACCACATTAATACAGAAGTGTGAAGGCTGCTGTATCGCTGGTATTGAATGGCGCCATCGTGAGTTGTGCAGCAGGTACGGCCTCTTGCCGTGAGAAATGAAATGAAACGAAATGAAAAATATTTATTTGACACGACACACAAAAAAGACTTAAAGGTTAAGGTGGTAAATGATACATACATTATTAAAACTAATAAAAAAAAGAAACGAGTACGTACGCCACAAAACTTGGAGAGTACCACATACAATGCAAAGTATAATTGGCAAGTTAAAACAGGCACAACTCTTAGAACTAAAGAACTAACAAACATACTCGTATATAAAAGTTTGTTTAATAAGCATTGACGAATACAAATACAATACAAATGTACGCAACCATTTAAACATTGTGATAAATACATAAAATAATAAAAATAATATAATTAATTCTAAACCAAAACCTACCTCTTAAACAGCAGTCTTTTTTCCATTTAACAGATGTATTTTTTATGAATTTTCGAGTGAGTATTTTTACGTGAAACTGATCCCAGATGATTGCTGCTTGGAGACTGATGATGGAGACGATTACGATAGTCTTCAAATTATTGGGGGTTAGTTCCCCTGCTGACTTACAGAAGAGCTAGCAATAGGGAAGGAAAACTTGAAACAAGCCCGGCTCGGTGCCAGCCGTTATGCACCTGCAACCGAACCAACAACGCAAGTACTGATTCGTCTTTCCTGCGGCCCCTGTCGGCAAGGTCGAGATGTTAGTGTGGGTACCTGGGAAGGCCTGTGCTATCAAACAGAATCCCAGGCAGAGTGACGTCAGTGGAGAGGTAACTTCACCCACCTCGGCTTGATGGAGTGGATCCATGAACGAAAGTTTTCAATTACAATTAACTGCTCTGTAACTTTACTGACGCCACCTAAATCATCTTCAACAGATGAACAAAGGCCAATGATGGTGACTGTAACTGACAGGTTCACAACACCGACTGTCAATACTGAGCCCCGAGTTCGAATCTTACATCCTGGAACGTCTTTATGTGCCAAATTATTGATTTTGACCCGAGTGTTGATGTCAACCATGTTTGACGTGAAAGAAAACATGTCTTTTTAGGGTTGCGTACCTCAAAAGGAAATATGAACCCTTATAGGATCACTGCGTTGTCACTCTCTCTGTTTGTAAAGACTCTTTTCCCAGGAGGTACGAAGCTAAAATTAACATTAAATATTTAGGTCTGTCTGCGATCCCTTGAAGCTGTAGAAAAAAGAAAAACACGTTTCAAATTCAATGTAATCATAATATAAGGTAATTTATACCGCATTTTTCGAACTCGCTACTAAATATGTATTTAGTAGCGAGTTCGAAACGGCTTTGCGGCTTTGCGTAGACATGCAGGGATGTCTACGCAAAGCCGTCTACGCATCCTTCTCACGGAAAGGAGCTCGTGTAGAATCTTGTGAAATTTTCGATACCCAATCTGCAATATATGTACGTGATTTGCCTGTATTCTTGAATTAAATTTTTCACTGCTAGCACGTTTTCCTCGGTAACAGCCGTCAAAGGACGACCACTTCTTTCTTCATCCCCCAAGTTAGATGACCGCACTTAAATTTGTTAGGCCAGCGGTAGATGGTTGCTTAGTTGCTTTAGAAGGGCCTTCATCCATGCCATTTCAAAACGATTAAACGACTCATCCGCTTTTTTGCCACATTTGAATTCGTAAAAAGTCATCGCACGAAAATAATCCCGACGCAGATCCATTTTTCAATGAAACACAACAATTCAATTTAGCTTTCAAAAGTGAATGTGAATGTGTTGGGAAATTCAAAAATCGAATCATTGTATTTTCACTTTTAAAATAAGCAGAGTTTTTCTAAAAATTATAATTGCTCTTCAGTCGACTGGCTCCGCTCGAACTGGCCGCTCGAGTCCAGTTGACCTACTACACGTTTTGAATTGGTCTACTGGCCCTGCTTACAGAATTTGTTATTAGAATAGACAAGAAGAAGAGTGTTTCAACTTTTATCGATATTATCATGGATTATATTTTATAATTAATCGATATAGCAGGCTTCATACAAAAATCGTATTTTCACATTACTTTCTGAGTGGCCTGGTATGTATTTTTATTAATTGTCTACATTTTTACTATCATAAGTAAATGAATTTTCTCTCTATTTTTCTAGATCAAAACCTAAAGAGCAATTCCCGCTGACATGAAATTTACCAAGAAACAAACTGTCAGAGTACAATGGAAAAATCCGAAAACCGTTAATTTGTTCTAAATCAGACAAAAATAACTTTTGTGATTACAAAAAGAAAATTCGGTGCTTTCGACGATTTCTTTTTCGACGACGATTTACCGACTTATTAAAATGAACCGTCTTCAAAGTATAATTAAAATATAAAATTTAGAGTAGTCTCAATATTGTGGTTGTAGTAAATATGTAAAAAATTAATTTGAAATCTATTTTGAACTATGTCCCTTTATAGCGAGCTAGTTACGTCTTTGTGGAATTTCCAAGAACGTCGGGGATTTTCTTGATTTAATTCTAGTAAGTACTTTCTTCCTTCTCTCTCTTAAACCTATAACTTATACATAAACTGGAATACACCTTTGTGTAATGACATTTGAAGTGTAGTCTTTGAGCGAGTTACTATCATATCATTAATTACACAGGTACTGTAATCTTCTAATGAAGTGCTTTGTTTTTTTGTGGGAATTTTTTAATCTTGTTAGTCTTATTTGCTAACTTATTTTTATGGTAATTAAATAAGATCTTCAACAAAACAGGTTCCTTTACTTTTATAATTTTTTGCTCAGTCGGAATTTTGAATCTAGTCCAGCGATTAGCTTTTTGAAAAAAGGCAATAAATATATTAGCCAAGCCCGTGTGACCACCACAGTGGATTACCACAGGATTCCGAAGTTATTAAGGAAAAGAATAGCTCTAACAAAATTAAGGAGTATAAAGTTAATAAAATAACATAATTTATAGTTATGTACGGTACTTAGATACTTATTAGAACTTAAGATATACAAATCAGGGCTATTACTCATCGAGTAAAGCAGTACTAATCCCGATAATTTTCCTTATAATTTGTATATACAAATATTTTAAACACTTTTGGGTACCCTCAAACAGTGGTTTAGGCGATGGGAGAAGAGAGGTGGGGACCGGGGCTGCTCAAAATTTATCAAACGAATATCTGTTTCTAAAAACTGTTCAAAAAATCCCTGAATATCTTTTAAAGACCTATCTAACGATATGCCACACAAGAGGGTAGTAAAACAAGGGAAGGAGTAGGGCCATTTTACACGTAGGGAGGTACCCCCGAAAATCTTTTTTCCAAGTTTTATTTCATAACTTTATAAGTCACTAAGATGTAAATACATTAATTCGTGCAAAATGTAATTACAATAAAACTAATAACGACGACCTTTGTGGCGCAGTGGGCCAATGTCCGGCAGAAACGCAGAAGATTGCGGGTTCGATTCCCGCCATGGGACAAATGCTTGTACGATCTGCAAGTATTTATTTGTCTCGGGTCTGGGTGTTTCTATGTATAATACGTATGTATTTACATAAAAAATTTATAAGTAGTATATTAGTCATCTGGTACCCATTATACAAGCTCTGCTTACTATAGAGCCAGAAGTTGCCGTGTGAAATGTCCAGAATTATTTATTTATTTATTCAAATTACGAATTATATTAAATTATAACTAATAGTCTGCGAGCAAGAACTTTGATTAGGCGGGCAGACAGACAGACAGACGGACATGTGGAGACGAGTTCCTTGTAGACTTTAGAACCCTAAAACCACATGATTGCCGCAATCGCATCCCAGCGCTATCACCTTAAACTGTATGATACCTGTCCACCTGTCTTGTATGATATCCGCGCAGTGCTCAAGCATTTCCGTAAGTGTAGCTCAACCCTGAGGTGACAATGTGCACTGCCCGCTATACGAGTGATTCAATGGTATAAAGCCTTCAACAATCACAAAACCATTTTCTCAGCTCAATGTTTTGTTTGTAACACGCGCGGCTGAACGTGCCGTGTTCGAATTTCAAAAGTGACGTTGTGATTTGACGTTTGTAATTTTCGTGGCGGGAGTTTTGACAAGTGAATTGTGTAAAAAGAACATTCCGCGTTTTGCAAACTCAAGTAAGTGCTTGTTTATATTTTTTATCGCTTGAACTCTTTGGATTTAATTATTTCTTGTTGATTCAATGAATCGTCGAAATTGTGATGTAGGTTTTCAGACAAATTGTGTTTAGCTACTTCCGTTTTGGTGATGTTACTTATTAAAATTATATTTAGAAAGGATTTCTTGCATAACAGCATCTAGTGATCCTAACTAATATTATAAATGCGAAAGTAACTCTGTCTGTCTGTCTCGCTTTCACGCCAAAACTACTGAACCGATTTAAAAGAAATTTGGTACACAGATAGTCTAAATCCTGTGGGACATAGGCTACTTTTTATGTAGGTAGCATGCATGCGAAGCCACGGGCATTAGCTAGTATATTATATGGATCTATGATCTGGATGGAGACCATTCTTAGTATCTGCCTTTGTCGTGCCGAACCTTTCAGGAAATTGATTGGATTGAATAGCGCAGTTCATTCAATCAAGCAATTGATAAATTTAATTCCGTATCGAATTTATTTAGGTAAGTTCAATTACCTATGTTTGTTACTTGTCACGGACCACGGAAAGAATTGAGATCCATTTTTGGATTAATACACTTGCCGAATTTCACTCGAATAATAAATTAACGACTAATTATTAAGCGACTTAAAAAAAGAAAGAGTTAGTTATGTACCTTATATCTCCGTCATTTATGAACCGATTTGAAAAATACTTTTTAATTTTTTTTTATACTTTTCGATTCGTCCTATAGAAATTTCTTCAAACTCGGTTCATTAGTTTTGTTTTTAAATCAAAATAGCTGGAAAAAATATGTCATCCAAGTGAACTAAATTTCGGATTTGACTTTTTGTGACTTTCCAGAAGAATTGTTTACAAATTTTGCAAAAATTAGTAAACTATTAGAAGTGACTTCAAATAAAGGATATTATAACGGATTGAGAACTTCAAATAGTTCTCATCCGTTTGTTTATTTTATGAGCACAATTTTTCTCAATGAAGTCGGTTTTTCTTTCTAGTATTTGAAACGTTTTTTTTCTACGAATTTATCCTCGTCAGATATATTAGTTGTAAAATGCTGATACTATTCCATCCATACTAGCTGGTGCCCGCGATTTCGTCTGCGCAAGAATTAGTTTCCGTTTAATTCTAGCGGTTTTTGCAGCGCCCGCCAGAATAGCTCGCAGATGGCAGATTTTTTTCCTACTTACTTTACACTTATCGTTATATTTTGGACAATTTACACAATATCTCTATAAATTATAGCCTATGTGTTATTCTGATGTATAAGCTATACTATTGTAAAGTTTCATTAAAACCCATTCAGTAGTTTTTCCGTGAAGAAGTAACAAACATACATACAAGATTTGCTTAGTATTGGATTGTGCTGTTTAAATTATCCAGCAAAATTTGTTTTATGCCATTCGCTCATTGGTCGAAATTCGACCATAATTAAATTTAATTTTATGTATTTTTTATGCAAAATTAAAAAAAATATTAGCATTATGCACTCCTCTATATAAACTATAAGTGTGCGAAATTTCATACTCCTCCGTGTCCGAGCAATTTTCGTAAAAAGTAGTACAAAGATTCTCCTTCACGTATTAATATGTAGATAATGCCGGACTTTTCACACAGCATCATCTGGCCCCAAAGTAAGCAGAGCTTGTGTTATGGGTACCACATGACTGATATACTACTTATATTTTATTTTTATTGTAAATATTGTACATAGAAACACCCAGACCCGAGACAAATACTTGCAGATCATACAAAAAAATTTATACACACAAAGAGCCAACTACTTCCATGTGATAATAATATATCAAGTGTGTATATACCTGTCTTTTAGTTAATATTTTTAACCGACTTTATCAAAAAGAAGGTTCACAATTCGTTGGAATCTTTTTTTTTTTATTGTTGTTGTATGTTTCCGATTACTTGAAAACGGCTGAACCGATTTGGAAAATTCTTTTTTTTTTTGAAAGGTTATACTTCACAGGTGGTCCCATATAAATTTTATCAAAATCAAAATCGGTCGTGCTGAAAAATCTACGAAAATCTAAAAATTATATACATCGATGATGTTTTCATGTACTTCGATACCTCGCTGTCTCATTGGAGCGGTGCGTTTATTTGCCCTACCCATATTATATATATACAAAATACATCTACTTTTCACTAAAAAAATATATTATAGGCTCAAATTTCATTCAATGAAGTCGGTTTCTTTTTAGTTTTTAAAACGTAATTATTATTCTATTTGAATGTTCGTATCGCAAAATAAAATTTTCTGTCTCTCTCTTTCTCGTTGGAGTTAAATTTCACCGTTGTACTCCATCTTATCTCTTGCAACTAATCAACCTATAAGGGTAGGTCATTGATCCCGGTTTTTACATCCTTGTTTTTATCGAACTTCGACTACAAAGCAATATGATATTTTTTACCGACTTTATCAAAAAGGAGGAGGTTCTCGATTTGTCGGAATCTTTTTTTTTTTTTTATGTATGTTCACCGATTATTCAAAAACGGCTGAACCGATTTGGAAAATTCTTTTTTTGTTTGAAAGGGTATACTTCACAGGTGGTCCCATATAGATTTTATCAAAATCGGTTGAGCTGAAATATAAACGAAAATCTAAAACTTGTATACTTACATCGATGATGTTTTCATGTATTTTCATACCTCGCTGTCTCATTGGAGCGTTGCCTTTATTTGGCCTACCCATATTATAATATACTAAATACTACTTTCCACTAAAAATGTATTATAGGCTCAAATTTCATTCAATGAAGTCGGTTTCTTTTTAGTTTTTAAAACGTAATTATCTTAATTTGATTCAAACTAAATCACGATGCTCGGCCTCCTTAAATAAAGTCAATGCTCGAAGGCTTATTTGAGAATAATCAATATTGACTACACCCGAACATGAAGATGTGATTTTCGTTTATATTTTTACACGCTATTTGCTCTGTTTAAATATATTTTGCGACACGTTTTGGATCGATAGCAGGCAATTTAGTTTATGTATACTATACTTGTAAAATTATCTAAGAAGTGTATGTAAGTATGCATAAATAATTTTAATCAAACGTTAATCAAAATCAGTCCAGTCGTTTAGAAGGAGTTTAATTACAAACACAAGCACAGAAGATTTTTATAAATAAACATTTGCTTTAATGAAACTGCATATGAGTTTTTTTTACCGGACATTTCCAAAAGCATCAAGCAGAATTTGTTGTTATAAATGCATAATTATTGCATTATACATACGTATCTAAGCTCAAACTTTATACAATTTTTATACTTTCGTTGATTTTTCAGCTCGACCGATTTCGATAAAATTTAAATGGGACCACCTAGGAAGTATACCCTTTCAACAAAAAAAAATTTTCAAATCGGTTCAGGCGTTTTTGAGTAATCGATGAACATAATTAAAAAAAAAGATTTCAGCGAATTGAGAACCTCTTCCCTTTTGATAAAATTGGTTATAATGCCATTTGCTTTATATTTACTTTGGTAATAAAAAAAACACGCGAAATGACATACTTAGATATATATATATATCCGGCATTCGCAATAAGCAGACGATTAGCTCTGTTTAAATATAAAATAAGTTTTGGATTAATAGCAGGTATTTTAGTGTTTATTATAGCGTACTTGGAAAATTACCTAATAAGATATGTAAGTATGCATACACAATTTGTTCGGCTTTATTACGTACGTGGTAAAAATATGTGTGGTCACATATTGATTGCTAGTTATCCTGCTAGTTATCATTAGAACAAGGATCATATAATTACGTTTAAAAACTGACAAGAAAACCGACGTCGTTGAATATAAAAAATACAATCAAATTGAAAAATACAACAAAAAAGGAGCAGGTCTTTTTTTTGATGTCGGTTAAATAAAAATATTTTACGCTTTTTAAGTACTTCACAAGATAGCAAAATTCAAAATTTCGTTTACTTGGATGACATACTTTTATAAGTAGTAGGTAGTAGCGACCCGCCCAGGCTTCGCACGGGTGCAATGCTGATACTAAATATACTACAGAATGTCTTTATATACAACGTTATCTAAGAGAATAACATAACCTAAGAGATAAACATATACCATCGCGGACTTTTTTGTATACCTTTTTAAGGTGTGCAATACTGTAGTAATATTATTTTCATCTATTCTCGCCAGCGTTTGAAATGTAAGCGCAAAAAATGTGTATATTTACGACATCACATTAGAAACCTCTAAAATTATCAGTGTTTCTCTACTATATTATGCACGTATTATACATATAAACGTTCCTCTTGAATCATTATATTTGTTAAAAAAACCGCAACGGATTTTGCGTTGCGTAGTTTTAAAAATCTAAGCATACATAGGGACAGACAGACAGTGGGAAGCGACTTGTTTTATACTATGTAGTGATAATAGTCATGTGATACCCATAACACAAGTTTTAACACATAAACGTTCAAATTTATAAATTGTATTAGGATCATCTTGGTATAACGTAAATACTTACCTATATATTATCTAATTAGTTATTACAAACCACAATAATACCTACTTCTCTCAATAGAGACATGACAATTGATGACCTCATGAGCCAGCAAGATGATGCATTTCTTTATTATTATTGCGCGGTGTTTTACGTGTGGTTAAAAACAAAGGTTATGAGGATATATTTGCCTAATTCTTGCGGTAAGCGCGTGATCACATTGACGGTTTGGCTTTACCATAAAATTGTTCAATACTTACTGCTGCCCGCGGCACCTATAAAAATAAGACGAGCGAGGCTGTGGTCGCTTATAATGTGTAACATCTGACATCTCAGGAAAATGGGTTGGTACCATCTGAAGGCCACACTCTACAACCGCACGCGCGTCAAATCAAATAGCGCGCGCTTCATACTCGGTTACACACTTCCGTTTCTTTTTACGAAATTACTTCAACAGATCGCAGGAAAGCGAGAGAAAAGATGTTACAGATCGAAAGTAACCTATATGGTATTTTACCTGAGTTAATGCCGCGACAAAAAATATATTTACGGTGAAACGTTAAAATTTACTTAATTATGTAATATATAAATATTTTTACGCGCACGTTTTCCAGGCTTCATGTTACACGTCCGTCCCTTTTCACGAAATCACTTCTACAGATTGCAGGAGAGGAAAGATATATCTCATTTGACGTCATCTTAGGGCGCAATGGGCGAAGGTACAGCTGAGACGCAGAAGGTTGTGGGTTTGATTCCCGCCTTGGGACAAATGCTTGTATGATCGGCAAGTATTTGTCTCGGGTCTGGGTGTTTCTATGTATAATATGTTTGTTATTAAAAAAAAGTAAGTACTAAGTAATGCCCATAACACAAGGTCTGTTTACTTTGGGGCCAGATGATGCTATATGAAATGTCCGGCATTATTATTATTAAACAATTGTAGGTTAAATGTCAGTTTAGCAGAAAAAACATTTGTACAAGGTTGTAGAGAAAACATTTGTCGCAGCTGTAGTATGAACCTGGCAGGTCACAGACTAAATACATCTATGCCAATTTTCATCCAAAGTCATGACAACAATAAAATATATTTTGCCCTGTATGTTGATTCAAGAGAAACATTTGTGTGATGAACATAGATGTTTGTTCTGTGTCTGGGTGTTATAGCATTATAAGTACGTATTTATAACTACTAGGGGTCGCCTACTGGTCGAAATTCGACCATATTAATAATAATTAATGTATTTTTTATGCATAATTAAAAATATTAGCATTCTGAGCACCTCTATAAACTATAAGTGTGCGAAATTTCATACTCCTCCGTCCGCGCAATTTTCGTAAAAAAAGGGTATAAAGTTCTTGCTTCACGTATTACCTATATTTTTGGTTTCTGACCTATAATGTAACATTATCAATAAATGACTATTATGACTATTACTATTATTATTATGTTTATTAAGACATTCGCTTATATGATTAGTTGGATAGAAGTGTTGCTGGAAGCTTTAGGACTAGCGCGTACTGCTAATTAATCCGCGGCAATGTTTTTCGCGCTTTTCTGTAGAACATCATAATCAGACGTAAGAGTGCACACTTGTGGAAAAACCCGAGTTAATAATTACATAATTACATACACTTTAAAATAGTCTTTGGAATAGCGCGGTTAAAGCCACGTGGATTAATTCACTAGTACGTGCCACTTGGTAATTACTCAACACTTCGTTGAATTATATATTATTGTATAATTATTTTGTAATACTGTAATGTAGTTCTATTTGTTTTCTCAAATAAAATTTTCAACTGACATTTGTCAACTGAAATTAAATTTAAGCAAGGTTCACAAATAAAAAATTCTTCCCAAAGCACCTATCTGTTAAACATAAACAAATAAGAACCGAAACAAACAACTGTCGTAAATTATCCACAAAAGGACGTTTGTGCGGACAAAAAGTAATAAAATATACATCTGAATTGGTTCCAAACGTTTACTCGTATGTCACACATATTGAGCACAATAACTCACTGTCGACTCTTGTTCGTACTTTTTGTCTACAAAGAGAAGACCATCTGTATGAATTCCGTCATCAAAGATTGATTCTCAAATAACCGTGGTGATTGATCCTGTATTTATTTATTTATTCATTAAAACAAAATCCACAGCTCTCTTAAAATAAATCTAAGCTCAAACTTATAAAAATTCTTACAACCAATAAAGGATGAAATTTTTTTAGTTATAACATATTAAAAAGCATCCGTTTTACTAAGTACATGTACTTTAATTCAACTTAATAAATATAAATACAATCACAATAATATTAGAAATGGGAAAGTCTTGTAAGTATGCGTGTGTGTAGTAAATGTTTGCGACGCTTTCATGGAAAAAACCATACATCATAAAAATAAAACGAAATAAATACTTACTTTTTATCAACATACCATGCGGTCGAAGCCACGGGCGGAAGCAAGTCCAAAATAATACGAAAATACAAATAACAAGATCTATAGATGACAAATAACCTATCTTTTTAGTACTCGTATATACACAACAATAAAATAAATAATGCTGGACATTTCCCACAGCTTCATCTAACCTCAGTAAACAGTGAGTTTTTTTTGTAAATAATATATTTATACATAGAAAAACACCCAGACCCCAAACCCAAACAAATATTTGTAGATCATACGAACATTGTATTGTATGATCTGCAAGTATTTGTCTCGGGTCTGGGTGTTTCTATGTATAATATGTATGTATTTACAAAAAAAAAGTATGCAAGTAGTATATCAGTCATGTGTTACCCATAACACAAGCTCTGTTTACTTTGGGGCCAGATGTGAAATGTCTGGGACTATTATTATTATTATTATTTGTCCCGCGGCGGAAATCTAACCCGCAAACTTCTACGACTCAAGCAGGCCCGTTGCGCCGTTGCGAGGTCGTCAATTTAACAGAAAACGTGTTTTGAGATTTTATGCAATAATTATCTGAGACCAATGCCAGATGAAAAGCGTATAATGATTAAAGTGACTCTAACGTTGATAATGTCACCTTCAAACTGCAGAGTGCCTTAACTTTTCACCGGAAGTGCCCTTGCAATTCAATGAATGCATCAATAATTATCCTAAGGCCCGTATTTCAGCGGGGCGATTGATGGACTTCTGATACTATACAAATTTTGATACTAATCACTTTCAGTTACTATTGATGAAGGTATTACGGAAGGTTAATGTTGATTGTTATAAAAATCCTCAGATCAAATAATTAAGAAGACGGAGCGCCGCAATCAACCAAAATAAAGTCTCAAAACCGTGCTCCTGTGTGTAGATACCTGCACACACGCACACACATACACCAAAATCGTACTTCTTGCTTTTATAATATATTGAATAAATGGTGTTATTTTTTTGTTATAATATGTTTTATTGACCACGACATGACATAATACTTAATAGTATAAGTATGTATGCATATACTAATAGCAATGAGCACGGTTTGGGTAGATGTGTGTGTTGTGGGTGCGTATATTTACACAGAGGATGGTTTTGAGACTTCACTTTAGTAATTCATTGCAGTCTCTGTCTATATATTTATTCAGTCTGAGATGGATATAGAACGTACGTAATAGTAATCCATCTTGTCAAAACTGGTTCCAATTACAATCAAACTTATGATTGAAATTATGCCGATTGCCAATCAAAACTAATAGACATTGAATATGTCAAAAGTTCCATAATCGCCATACTGATCAATATTCGAACTTTTGGACAACTCTTGGAACATTCCTCAGTTGGTAGTAGCTCTGTCTTCTGCACTGTGGATCCCCAACCTTCGATTCCCTCCCAGGTCAAACATTTGTGTGATATTGATAGATGTTTGTTCTGTGTCTGGGTGTTATAAAGTATCACAAGTGTGTACTTAAATGTATATAACAATTAATTATCAGAATGATAGAGTATCAGTCATCTGGTCCATAATAAAATCTATGTTTAGTTTGGGGCTAAATGGTGTTGTGTGCAATTGGACACCAAAATTTATTAATTTACTAAATCGAGAACTATCCAATCCAATTATATTCCATTTAAATTATCATTTTTATTATAATTTATTTTACTTTTGACAGCTGGAGTACTAATCGTTTAGTGGTGTCCTAATGCATTACCTAATGGGGCATATTACATTATCAATAATATCACGATATATCGTGATATTATTAACAGTGTATAGGATGTATCGCAGTATCGTCAAATATCGCAGAATATCCAGAAATCCTGTGATCTGCGCGATCCTATAAATAATATTGAAGTATCAGTATTCAACTGACAGCCATGGAGGAACGACGTGACAATGTGACGATGAAGAACGTTCCGCCGCTGAACGAACAAAAATATATTTAAAAGAATGATTTGTATTTGAGACGTGCCCTTTAAAATCTTTAACCGAACGCTTCCTCCTACGTTCACTTTTCAATGAGTTAGCGAGTACTGTTACTATAGCTGCTTTTCTGTTATTTTCCATGTTTTTATTTCAACAAAACACAATGAGGAATAAAAATTTACTAACAAAACACAACTTCAATCTAGTGAATCAAAAGGCATTCTCTAAGATGATAATATTGATACGTGTAATTCCCCTTGTAATAACGTGTAATTAATGATCAATACTTGTGATACTTGCGATACTAGGATCACGATAATATTGATCAATGTAACTATCGCCAATGCAGAAAGACTATAATCATACATTTTCTGACAGTTCTAAAGTGAAGTGAAAAAAAATATTTATTTACATAATACAAAAATGTAGTAAAAATCATCATGTCAATTACGTAGACTAAAACTTGCTGGTGTTATGCTAACCCCGTGCAGTAATGTCACGACGTCAGAGGATCGCCCTTCTCTCGGTCAGAAGTTATGGAAATCTATGCTTAGAGCTTGAGTTTGATACAGATTAATACCTATGCTTTATTTGTATTGTCGTTTTTAACTCCCGATGCTAACAAAGGTGTTACAAGTTTGACGTAAGTAATGTTTGTCTATCTGTGGCACTAGCTATAGCTCCCAAACGGATGAACAATTTATGTTTTAATGGTGATTTGATTGATAGTGTTCTTAGCTATGATTCAAGATAATCTGTTCAGCTATTTGAGGAACTTTAGCTCTTTTCTATTTCATAAAGAGATCTGAGCAACTACCACAGCTCTGATCAATTCGAAATTATGTATCCTGTTTCTTCATTCATTTTTCAAGATCATGGTAACTTTGACTTGATGCTGCAGCATCACCTGAAATTTCTAGGATACCCAACTCCTCACCAACTCACAGCAGAGAGTTACTTCTACTGTAGGAATTGGACAGAAGCTTCAAACTAAACATCGTTAGTTTGTTTATACATTCTTTGGCTCTGGCTTCTCTATAGGCTTTGTATTTTTGGTGTCAAAGTTTTTTAACTGACCTTATCAAAAAGGGGTTAGCACTAGTTCGACTCAATTCGTCGGAATCTTTTTTTTTTTAATATCATCGATTACTCGAAAACGGCTAAACCGATTTGGAAAATTCTTTTTTTGTTTGAAAGGGTAGGTATACTTCACAGGTCTTATATAAAATTTATCAAAACCGGTCGATCTGAAAAATCAACGAAAATCTAAAAATTGTATACATCGATGATGTTTTCATTTACTTCGATACCTCACTGTCTCATTGGAGCGGTGCGTTTATTTGGCCTACCCATATTATATATATACAAAATACACCTACTTTCCACTAAAATGTATTATAGGCTCAAATTTGAAGTCGGTTTCTTTTTAGTTTTTAAAACGTAATTATTTAAAATTTAGACATGTTATAATTCCGTGTTTGCATGGGGATTAATTAGTGAGCGTAAGTATTTCCATTCCTTATTATCTATTTAAAATGACTCAGCGATTCATTTATCAGCATACCTAAATACCTGTTGACAAGTACTTCTAACCCATTATCAACAAAGTTTAGTTTAACAAAATAAACTGTGCACAAGTGGGTAATTGCCGCGAATGAGCTATGGTAAACCAGGGAAGCGACAAGCAATAATAAACCTTGTTCTACGGAAATAAAGAGCAGAAGAATGCAAACTACCTGTTGATTGACCTCGTTTAGTGGCACAAGGCTTGCGCGTCTTGGTCATGTTGCGGGAAAGGTCTAAGGCCCGTATTTCAAAACAAAATTCAAAGTCTTATCAAGCCAGTCATAGAATAGAATAAAATAGAATAAAATTGAATAAAATTGAATAAAATAGAATAAAATAGAATAAAATAGAATAAAATAGAATAAAATAGAATAAAATAGAATAAAATAGAATAAAATAGAATAAAATAGAATAAAATAGAATAAAATAGAATAAAATAGAATAAAATAGAATAAAATAGAATAAAATAGAATAAAATAGAATAAAATAGAATAAAATAGAAAATACTTTATTGCACACCACAAATACATTGGATTGTTATATTTATAAGAAAAAATATTTAGCTACACGGTATTACAATGGGTGGTCTTATCGCTACATAGCGATCTATGCCAGACAACCTTGGGATGGACAAAAATCAATATAGCTGAAGCTGGGGTGATGAAAATAATATGAGTGATTTATGATAGAAATAAGATGTACATACATATTTACAGGATAACATTATATAGGTACTAGCTGCTGCCCGCAGCTTCGCACGCGTGGTACCTACATAAAAAGTAGCCTATGTTCTTCTCCAAGGTCCCATCTATCTCTATAACAAATTTCATCAAAATCGGTTTAGTGGTTTAGGCGTGAAAACGAAACAAACAGATAGACAGACAGAGTTACTTCTAACGGTGTTTGCAGCGCACGCCAAAATAGCTTGCAGATGGCAGATTTTTTGCCCACTTGACACTTATCGTTATATTTTGGCCAATTCACAAAATATCTTTATAAATTATAGCCTACAAGCGACTTTTTAATAGCCTTTTATTAGCTGTCGCAGATAGCTGCTATTTTTTTTTAACATAAAATACTGTAGGAAATACTGTCAAAAATAATTACTTGATCTTAGTGTTAGAAAAATAAATGTTTTTTCTTTCTTTTCTTTCTTATTGTAATTGCTCGGCCATAACTCTTTCAAAACGAGGATGTTTTTGTCTCCTTCCTTTGAACTATTCGTGTCATAGTATCTCACCACCTGTTTATTTGCTGTTTCTCACTGAAATGTTTCGGCGTCTCAACCCACTACAATAGTTTATAAAATATTTATTCCGTTTCAATCCAAAATATGTTTCTGTTCGAAGCCACAGCCAATATAATACACTGTACAGTTGGATAAACAGCTGCAGAGGTAAGTATTTTAACATAACTTAGGCCATTTTTAGAGTTCCAAAGTTAGGTATCGCTATATCCGTCCGTCTGTCTGTCTGTCCACCCCAAATCAGGGCTCTTGCTCGCAGACTATAAGTATAATCATGAAACTGCACTGTTTAATATTGCACTGTAATACGATTTAGTAAATTACTAATTAATAAATTACTTCATTTTTTTTTGTTTTTCTTATTAGATGGTTTAATTTTGGTTTAATCTTATCTCTAATCTCATTCTAATCTGATGGACAGCGGTGTCGCGGTCGGCCGAAAAGCGTTGGAGTGTGATTTTGACAATTTTGAAAGAGGATGGTGGGCGATCTCGTTGGATAGATCTAGTTGGAAGGATTTGGAGAAGACCTTTGCCCAGCAGTGGGATAAAATAGGTTAAAAAAATTGTGTTAAGAGCTGACCATTAGTCATTATTATCCATACTGAAAGTCAGTATTGTCTTTACTGGGCGTGGTCACATGCACTTGACTAATTAATTTGTTAAAGAAAGAAAGAAAGTAAATATATATATTTGCAACAACATTCACGTAAAAATAAAGCAATATGAAGGTACATTCAAAATAAAAACAAAGAAAAACAGAAAAGACAACTTAAACTAAACTAAACTAAAGATTGAGTGTCTCGCAATCGTCCAGGTGTGCTGTTACAAATTGGTGCCCGACTCAGCATTATGTTGTGTCATACAGTCGGAACTATAAAACGCAACGCTGATCTTCCGTCGGAACCAGGATGGTGAGCCACGGGTACATATACAATAATAAGGAATACAGATAGATATAATAATACATATAATTACATATAATTACTTACCTACCCACCAGTTTTTGTAGCTCGCGTCAATTACAAAAAGGTGTGAATTTCGCGATCACTGCTGTCAAACCAAATATATGCTAATAAACTTGATTCTGTAATTTCGATGAGTAACAAAAATTTTGTCAAACATAACCGATCTTATTTTGATCGCATCAAAGTCTTTATCATAAAAACATTTTTAAATTTCAATTCATTCAATTTAATTTCGAAAAAAGTATATTAGTAGTATAACAGTCATGCTGTACCAATAACATAACACAATCTCTTCTTACTTGCGGCAAAAGTATCATTCGTATGTTACTACATTTTAGGTTGTCGGCGAAACAGTAGAATCACCAGCAATACCTTCGCTAGTTTAGCCGCTAGTATAAGCGTATTGTTATCTGCAGTCGGATGACAGGCGAGTAGAAAGCAGCGACTTACAAATACGAGTTTTTTTACGACTCGCCATTGATTCCGCAGATATTGCTATCGCTACTAGTAGTTTTACGTAATAACTCTGCTGTCTATGATTACATGGACAGGACCCTGAAAACTGTCTGAAACTAGATTTCCCCGGAGCGTCACACCTTTTGGTTTATTTATTTATACATAGGATTAGAGCAAACTCTAGAAAACCAGCGTTGCCCTACGCCTCATGGCGCAGAGTAACAATAAGCTGAGACGGATCCTTTTTGGCATACCACACAGACCTCCTTGCACCTACCTTGTTTCTTATCTACTTTGTGTGTTAGTTGTAACTCGTGTTTTTTTATTTTTCTTAAGTGCTAGTAGTTAAATTTAGTACCTTATTATGTGTCTGTGTAATGTTATGTCAAATAAAGCTTTTATCTATCTATCTTATCTATCTAGACAGAACTTAATAGCAGGTAGGTAAACATACTTATACGTTGTAGAACACAAAATTCTTCTCAATAAATATATTTTCTTTGTAGGTATTTTTTGTGGGTTGGTAACCTGTTTACGATGTTAGCGATATTTTTTTATTTGTTTTATTGTTTTTTACTATATATATATATATATATATATATATATACATATTTGTACATATATATTGTACATATATATTATACATATATATTATACATAGAAACACCCAGATCCGAGACAAGTAGGTACTTGGAGAACATACCAAACATTTGTCCCGCGGCAGGAATCGAAATATTTATTTTAATATATGACGAAGGTGGGTTACTAAGGTATCTAATAGTAGGTATTTATCATTAAAATCCTCAATGAGCAGAAAGAAAGAAGTGGTTGCCCACTGGTCGAAATTCGACCATAATTAATTAATAATTAATGTATGTATTATGCATAATTTAAAAAATATTAGCATTTCGCACTCCTTCTCTATATAAATTATAAGTGTGTCCTTATACTCCTTATACTACTCCTTCGTCCGCGCATTTTTCGTAAAAAGGGGTAGATACAAAGTTTTTGCTTCACGTATTAATATATAGATTATTAATATATACATAATACAATCTGTAGCCTGAGTCAGCACTTCAGCAGTTCACTTTACTTAGGTACGTAAATAAGATTAAATAATGCGATTTACCCTTAGACAAGTAACCAAGATTCGAAGAGTTATAAAATAGAACCGTATCACGCTGAAACGACGGGATTGTACGGTTTACGGTGTACGGTGCAATATTAAGCGATTACTCGACTTAACTTAAATCGTATGTTTCATTGAATCGACAGAAGTGCTAATTTAGATTGAAAACAGTCTAAAAAATAGCAAAACGGAAACAAGTAGGTAAAATAATATCGAGGAAAGATATTGGATGACATTGAAATCAAGTTTTAGTGTGATTTCAAGAGCAATGTCACTGCCGAACTTGGTGGACAAAAGGTCAGGCTATAGCCTTGTGAGTTTTCCTCTTATTTTGGCAAAAATCTATTTAAAACAGTCCATAAATTAGTGAGTGTGTGTATAAGAACACTTAGTTCCTGAGGTGCTTTTTTGTTAAAATTAAAAAAGTAAATTTAAGGACAAACTTTTTCAAATAATATTTACACTGTTGCATCTTAGACCAACTACTTTATTGACTAGCTGCTAATTTGTCCAGCAAATATTTAAGACGAGTTGCATCATTGAACTGTTGCTTTATTTGTTTGCTACGACTTTCTCCAGATCATTATTAGACAAGTGGGTGCAGGGATCCGCATTATCTACATTTTGCTGATTAGGTAATGTTTTATTTTATTTTTTTAGAAGAACAAACTGAACTACATTACATTATTACAGAACTAGTATTTTAAGCCTGAAGAATGAGATTCTGACCATGAAAATGAACAGTTGTGAGGGTACAAATCCTAAGAATTAATAATTTCAGATTTATACAAAAACATTACAAAAACATTCAAGAAATAAAATTGACAACAATTTTTATTTTGTCAGTAATTTTTCAATTATTGACAAAATAACATTGAACTCATAAAAGTGGTAAAACATATGTTGTTCTCGAAGGTATCGAGAATCGGCCCACCTCGGCATAACATACTAGTTCCGGGACACCCTGTATAGATACTTTAACACATAAATTTATTAGATTTTTTTTTCTGTTTAGATTTTATTAAGAATTTGTTGTTTTTATCTGCAGTTTGAGTACACTAAACATACGCCTATTTAATGCAAAAAAAACACTCAACTAACTCGCAAAACTTGCTTAATTTTCATTGACAGTTCTGCACTAGTAATTGAAAAGGCAACACCAAGCAATTTAAATGAATGTGAAATTATTAAAGTTTTTTTATAATATTGAGGTCAGTTAAATCAACGAATCAACAACAATCAATCAATAAAATGTCGCTCACCGTAGGCTCACCTACAGGTACAAAAGAGACTTGACGAATGTCTGCACTTAGAGGAGCAATAATAGAAACTCGTCATATTGCAAGGCTGATTATCTGCATCGAAATTGCATTCACGTATTTGCGCGGCTGAGCTAAACCGCTAACCATGAGACTTCCTTATTATTTTAGTCCTTTAAAATATTGAAAATATAATATAAATTATAATAGTAACTGCCCGCGGTTTGATACACATGGTAAGTATCTACATAATAATTACGTTTTAAAAACTAAAAAGAAAACCGACTTAATTGAAAATGAAAATAAAAATACAACCGAATCGTAAAACTTCTATTTTTGCAGTAAGTTAAAAAAGCGTTTATTTTCGCTTTTTAGTACCTTATCATTTTTTGCAAATCGTAAAGACCACTGGAAAGTCACAGGAAAGCAAAATACAATATTTCGATTAAATTAATGACATATTTTTATAGCTATTTGATGAAACCAAACTACTGAACCGATTTTAATGAAATTTCTATGGGACCAATAAAAAAATGTATCGTTTCACATAAAACAATATTTTCTAAGTCGGTTCATAAATGACGGAGTCATTAGGTAACAAACAAAAAATAAAAAATACAACCAAACTGACATCCCGCTTCACAAAGTACAAAGTAGGTTAAGTCCGTCCCCAAGATACAATCCTTACCAAATGTCAGCAAGTTCAGCTATTTAGACATAAATTGACAGATAGACATATAGACAGATAGACAGATACATTTTAGAATTTATAATATTGGATGTGATTGTAATTGAATGCAAACTACCCGAAGCCGGCTGCGTTGGAAGTATTATTTCGAACAAAATCTGCCTAGCATTTTGTTCCACCTGAATTATTCCGACGGAGCAGATTTTGTTCGACACAATACTTTTGAAGATGAGTGCATGCTCATTTTTAAAAAGCATAGAAAATGATCTCTGTAAGATACTCGTGCCAATAAAAATTTGTGGTTTAACTATTACAATTTTCTATATGAAACAGAAATAGAATTTAAGGAATAAAAATGTAATCCATTTTTAGCATTCATTAGTTTGTTTCTCTATTATAATCTTAGCTTTCTTCGTAAAATTTACTGACGGATATTTACAATCACAGATATCCGACAGTACATTACCTATCTACACTGATCATCATTAAGATCAAAATCATCATAGCTATAATCTTTTACGATCAATTGAAATCGTTCTCGAACGGTAACGGTAGGTTGTTCCCCAAAAAGAGTTATTAAATTTTTATTGATTTTAAAACCAGTTATTTTTGCATGCCGCTAACATGGCATTGAGAAAAGTCATTGCCCTAAGCCCTGCCAAATTTAGGGCCTGCAACATTTTATGGAGCATGATAATATACAATACCAATCAGTGTGATGGAAGCATGAATAAAATAGGAAGATATGATCATATTATCCTACCCTACTCGGCATCCGTACCAAAATTTGTAAGGATCATATAAAGATCCCGAATTATTTTTGTACTGAGCCAGTTTGAGACAAATTTTGAAAAACTCATGCTACTTAACTGATTATATCTAACTGAATACAAATCTATATATACAGGGTGGAATTTTGTAATGCCACCTGAAGGAAAAGTACTCTTAATACTGTAGATAGAAAATTTATTAAAATTTTCTTTAATTATAAAGGAAACATTCCTTCATTTTTGAATAAAAAGAAATCTGCATTCAAAGATTTACGAAAATTCGCTTGCCACACCCAGGAATCGAACCGACTAAAATCTGTAAAAATTACACCATGTATTTTTATTGCATTGATCGTTAGGATCAATTATAAGGATGAAATCTCTCTAACAAACTTGATAAATTAAATGAAAAGAAAACCATGAAATCTGGACTTATAAATTTAATGAGACAAGTTATAGCTCTTTAACTCAAAGATCCATCTATTTACTTATGTTAGTAATTAATTCAAAATGCAAAAATTGCATTTTTTGAGTAACATTGTATGGTCTGACGAAACCAACTTCAGCAATAACGGCATGTACAATCGCCGCAATAACCACTATTGGTCTCGAGTGAATCCTGTTCGTGTTTATGAAACTAACAATCAAGTAAGATTTTCTTTCAACGTTTAGTGCGGAATTATGAGAAATATGCTTGTGTTAGTCCACGTGTACGAAGGTCATTTAAATACTGTCAAGTATCTTTAAATACTGGATCTCTTAAGAAAATAGTTAAATGGTTTCATATGTGAAAAATCTAATTTACATTAAATCTTATGCGAATGTAATCGAGTTGAGAGTTGAAATTCAGAATACGATTTATATTCACCACAACACGTTATTAAAGGTTAATAGAAATGAATTCGTTAAAAGAATACATTTGTGTATCCAAGAAAATGCAGCCCTTTTCGAGCAACAAATTAGTTAGTTTTCCATTTATTGTAAATAATTTAAATAATTTACAATTTTAATGGTTTTCCTATCATTTAATTTATCAAGTATGTTAGAGAGATTTCATCCTTTTAATTGATCCTAACGATCAATGCAATAAAAGTACAGGGTGTAATTTTTACAGATTTTAATCGGTTCGATTCCTAGGTGTGGCAAGCGAATTTTCGTAAATCTTGGAATGCAGTTTTCTTTCTATTTAAAAATAAAGGAATGTTTCCTTTGCGTAAAATTTTCTATCTACAGTATTAAGAGTACTTTCCCTTCAGGTGGCATTACAATATTCCACCCTGTATATAAAAAAGTCGTGTTAGGTATATCATAAAAAAACATATAATTAATAGGTATACCAAAGATATCATACATAAAAAAAGAAGTATATAATAAAAATATTAATAAATAAATAATCCCAGACATTTCACACAGAATCATCTGGCCCTAAAGTAAGCAAAGCTTTTGTTATGGGTACCACATGACTGATATACTACTTATTTACTTTGTTTTGTAAATACATATATATTTTACATAAAAACAACCAGACCCGAAACAAATACTTGCAGACCATACAAACATTTGTCCCGCGGCGGGAATCGCACCCGCAACCTTCTGCGACTCAGCCAAATCTTAGCCTACTGGGCCAAAGAGGTCGTCATTATTATATAGTATCAGTCATGAGGTACCTGTAACACAAGCTCTGCTTACTTTGGGGCCAGATGATGCTGTGTAAAATGTCCGGCATTATTTATTATTTATTTTTTATTTTTCACCATCATGAATGAATGAATGTTTTTTTTATTGTACACGTTAAAACTAGACTAAACTAGTGCTACACTAGAAAAGCATAGATCATTGTTGTAATGGAAATAATATAACTTACATTGAAGCACAAACTTTACTTTGTAGTTTTTTAAATGTTCTTATACGTTTTGTTAC
Organism: Lampropteryx suffumata; assembly: GCA_948098915.1. Classification (NCBI taxonomy): domain Eukaryota; kingdom Metazoa; phylum Arthropoda; class Insecta; order Lepidoptera; family Geometridae; genus Lampropteryx; species Lampropteryx suffumata. The sequence continues at coordinate 2,740,778 of OX402551.1, forward strand.
GATACGTACGTGACGACGTCACGGTCACATAAGATAGTAACCGCTAATGATATTAAATAACTACAAATTAAGGCTTTACGGTTCTTTCCATTACTTGTACTGTCAACGTGAAGTATACTATGGGTTTAGCGGCAAGTAAATAAAACTTTCACTCAAATATAAATTTTGTTTTCTCTGTAATAAAAGAAAACTTTAAATTCCTCATTTTGTACGTGGCAGAATAGGCGCAAACCCTATGCGCGGAAAATAAAAAAAACCTCATCCCTTTAGTCTGTGGCTGATCGCAATGCGCGCGCATAGGAAAACTGATTAATTTTTCCCGGCATAGCGAATCATTTTTCACAACTCGTTGAATTAAACTTTTTATCTACTAAATAAAATGAGTTTTTATTGTTATTTTATTCACAAGTGTGTTGAAAAACGTCGTATGATACACGTGTGTATTGATGATTACCGTCCTCGGCTCTCTTAAGAGCCTCACCTAACGGCTCGGGTCTCAATGGCGCCTCAGCGGTAATCACCAACATTACACACTAGTACCATAATGTACTATTACAACTCTAAATCTATTTACTAGTATTGAATAAAGCCGGTTATATCACACAGCATAATTTGATTTCAAAATAAGCGGAGCTTGTGTACTATTTATAACTGATATAGGTACTATTTATTTCCTTTTTTTTTCTCTTTTGTAAACACATACATATTATACATAGAAACACCAAGACCCCAGACAAATACTTGCAAATAATACAAAAAAATCCCCGTGGCGGGAATCAAACCCGAAACCTTCTGCGTCTCAGCCAGGCTTTGGCCCAATGCGCTAATTTGATATCAATTTCAACACGACTCAACGCGTTTCTGAGAAAATCTGTATATTCCTTTTGATGTATAAAACCCTGAAAATATTATTTGTATAAAACTAAGGTACTTACAACAACTACAACAATTTAAAAAACTGACGATAATAATAATCTTTATGTTCTTGGATTTCTCTCATTTTGTAAGTAATATATTTCTTTAGTAATACATGTTCTTAAAAAGGCATTAAAGGCTGTTTGTAAGCTATCAAGGTGTTAACTACACATAGATAAGATTTAAATGATAAGTGATGTGCTTGATATGACTAGGTACTTATCGAGTTTATTTTCAAGCAATGCAATAATATTCAATAATATAAAAATACATGTGAAACAGTTAAGGACCACTCAAAACGATTTATAGATATCTCTACTGATCCTGATCACTGACATAGGGCAGCGTTCACAAGACACTAGCGGCAAGCAATGCATAGTCAAATGCATTTTCTCTTAAATCCTGCTTTATAGTAAATCACTTAGTTTAACAAACCTTGTTCTGGAACATTGTCCTTTCCTTGTTAGAGAGTTGTCAACGATTTCACTTGTTTTTTGTGTTACATAATGTTAAGTGTTCTAAATAATAACATTTTAAAATGTATATTTAAACTTCCCACAGCTGGGCAAACATCTCATCTTCTACCACGTAGCGCTAACTCGTAACCAAAGTCGACAAAAATGCAAAAAGTATAAATAACTAATTAAATGAATCCCCGGTACAAAAAAACATCATTACATCATTACATGGTATAAAACAAAGTCGCTTCCCGCTGTCTGTCTGTCTCTATGTATGCTTAGATATTCAAAACTACGCAACGGATTTTGATTCTGTTTTATTTTAATAGATAGAGTGATTCAAGATGAAGGTTTATATGTATAATACATACATAATATAGTAGAGAAACACTGATAATTTTAGAGGTTAGCGTATATGGATTCAACGTACGACTACTGAGCTACAGCAACGCGTAGCCGGGTCAGCTAGTATATCTTGAGACCATTGCAATGAGTTCAAACCCGATACCTCTACTGTAAGTTGGTGAGTAGTTGGGAATCCTGTAGATTCCTGGTGATGCTCCAGCATCAAGTCAAGGTTATCATTTTATCATGTTATCATTAAAGTAACAAGATACCAAATGTTCGAATCGATCAGACCTGTGTGAAAGTTGATCTGAAATGTCTGAAAAGATTTTCTTGAATCGTAGCTAACAAAATGCTCATGCTAATAGGAGACCTTTAAACAATCAAAATCAATTCATCCGTTTGGCAGCCGCGAGGCCACAGACAACACAAATACACAAGTCAAACATATAAATCAACCTTGCGTTAATTATTTTCTAACCATATTTCTTGATTTTATGCATAGAAACCTGTTTTTTTATAATTTAAGCAAAATAAAGCAATCTAGCAACATAAAATTTATATTTCAACTTTTTTTGAATCCTTAATACAAGCTCTATCGACATCGTGATAGTCTTCGTCACATCTCTATCACTTCTAGTAGAGCCTCTTAAGATGTAGAGCGTGTCTGTCATTACAAAATATCTGTGCAGTATAGTGCGAGAGTGATTTTTATCGAATAAATCATGTTGATGGAATTTTCTAGTGTATTATATCTTATCTGTCCTCGTTGTTTGAAACTGCTGGTACGTAATTTGTTTGCTTTAAAGAGAATGCAAGTGTGCGACAACTTTGAGCTATAGTAGTCAGACGACGAAATTAAAGAGACAGTAACACTCCCCGTGTCATTTAAAAGTCTATGAGACGGGCAGGCAGGTTGATTCCTTATGTATTTCTGACAAAAATCCACAGAAGCCATAACCCAAGAATTCCTCTATGTGTCCCGTTTTATATGTTTTTATAATTATGTTTGACCCTAAAAAGAAACCGGCAGATTATAGATCAAATTAGTTTGAAAATGAATCTTGAGAACGCCGAACGTAGGAGAAATAAGGTTGAAGTTGAAGAACAGCGAAGCGAGGAAGTTATCTTTCAATTTATTTATGTCAACTAAGTAGGTTTTCATGGTTTTCAATAAATCCTTCTCGGCAACTTTGTGACGCTTATAAATTTTCTCTGATTCGAATTTCAAATTAAGAAGGGCGCATTTAGCTTAGTTAGATTCGAATTTTGTTTTCCATTTGAGTTTTGTTTAATTAAAATGAAGTGAAGCCGACGCCGAGTCCACAATCTCTCAAACTTGTTTTTAATTTTGTTTTAGGTGAATACATCCAGAACGGAATGAATACACCGTGAAAACAAAAAAGCATTTGGTACCTGATCAAGGTGTTCTGATTGAACAAGTAGTCAACGTGAGCAAAAACATGAAGCAGAAGCCATCTGCACCGCCGATCTCCACGGTCATGGATGCATACAGCTCCAAGTAAGTATTTTGATGTAGAAAGCAAACTCACGACAGCGACATTTGGATATTATTAATCATACGTTTTGATATCATAAACATTGTAAATCATTCGTCATACATATACAATCACACCGACGCTGTTTCGATTCATCTAGAGAAATTTGATCCGCGATCCGCTCATTTTCCGAAATTTGTTGTTCGCGTTTTCTGTTCGCAACGGTTATTTAAAACCCGTGTGGTGAAAGGATTAAAGCGCGCGGGTATTCAAATGTTTAGCACAACAAAGTTTTGAAAGTGAAATTGTAAATCATCTTCTGAAATCTCTAGACGAAAAAGTTGAAAGGGGTTGGGAGGCTTGCGTCACGTCCAAGAATTAGTAAATGCTCATTTTATGAAGGAGGCTTTAGGCAGCCTTTTATGAAGGAGGCTTTATGCGGTCATTTATGAAGGAGGCTTTAACTGTAGTTTCGATACCCTCCCGCAACAACATTTGTGTTATGACCATAGTTGTTTGTTCTGTGTATGTGTGTTATAAAGACTCATAAGAATGTCTTTCCGATTATATAAGTATTCTATCAGTCACCTAGTTCCAATTAATACAAACTTTCCTTAGTTTGGTGCTTGATGCGTTTGAAATGTGTATTATTTATTTATTGGAAAACCAACAGCTTGTTTTAACAGAATATAACAGTCGCATAAACAAAGAAAGCCAATTACTTACACGTATAAAAAACACAATATAAATATGTGGTTACGATTTAGAACAACTAGAAATAACTATCTAAGTATGAGTAACTTAGTAAGTATCTAACTTTGTGAACTCGACTTGTCGACTTGTTGTTGTATTACAATAGAACTACGTACATAGAAACTTTATTACATTTTTATGAATTAAAGTAAGTACTTAATTATATTAGTAACTTATGATTTAAGTTACTTGTTCCTGCCCGCGGCTTCACACACACTTGGTTCTTACATAAAAAGTAGCATAACGTCCGTCCTTAAGATACAATCTATCTCCTTACCATATTTCCTGTTAAGCCGTAAAAATGTTCTAGACAAACAGACAGGCAGAAACAGTTTCGCATTTATAATAAATAAATAAATAAATATAAATAATCCCGGACATTTCACACAACATCATCTGGCCCCAAAGTAAGCAGAGCTTGTGTTATGGGTACCACATGACTGATATACTACTTATATACATTTTTTTTTTGTAAATACATGCATATTATACATAGAAACACCCAGACCCGAGACAAATACTTGCAGATCGTACAAACATTTGTCCCGCGGCGGGAATCGAACCCGCAACCTTCTGCGTCTTAGTCGGGTCTTAGCCAACTGCGCCACAGAGGTCGTCGAATGTCGTCGAATATAATACTATGTTTTTCGCTAGCTGTTTTATATCAATGTGAAAAAAATATATAAGTTCCTTATCGCACGTTACGGACTTGGCGCATGGCGAAAAAAAGTGTAAGATTTTTCCGTCACGAATTTCCGTCACGAACCTTTCTTTAATGTAGACGGTTATCCATAAGGTGACACGATTTTTCATCCTCGGACAAAATGTCTCCGTAAATATCTTCGTAATTATTATTTTCGAGTTGTGAATTTTTATTGTACATCATTTAATTTATTAGTTACTATTAGTTATTCTGAGTTTCATTTAATTTCTCTCCGACGCTCATTCATTTGTAATTGTTAATACCGTTCATAAATAATAATATACTACGATAGGAACTTTGTTCCAACCGAGTGTTCCACGGCACTCAAGCATTATTATTATTGGTTGAAGATTGAGAATAATTCTGTTATCTTTATTATTATAAAATACTATTGTATCATTGATCCCCACTTAATGTAGAATAACTTGAGTTATAGACATTCTGGTAAACTCTGAAGAACTTTAGAAACTTGGTTTTCAGATAGCGGTATCGTTAATTTATACTTACTCGTAGTATCATGACAACTCGGCTTAGAACATCTTGTCGACCGCGAGTAGGCTCTAACAGCTACATGTAGTTGAGCATGCCCTAAATGTCAAAGCTGTCAACCACAATGAGCTGAGCTCCTGTCTCTGAGGGAACAGTGATCACTCTTATCTTATTTACTACACCAGTCGTCGGTTGAAGCACTTTGATAGTAGTTGAGAGTCATTGAGCTCTTCGCTCAAGTTGATGAGTTATATGGGAGATCTGATCTAAACTATTCCTACATACATCGTCATTGGCCTTAGTTCATCTGTTAAGATGATTTAGGTAGCGTCAGTTAAGTTACAGAGCAGTTATTTGTAATTGAAAACTTTCGTTAATAGAAGCTGAGGTGGGTAAAGTTTCCTCTCCACTGACTCCACTCTGTCTGGGATTCTGTTTGATAGCATTGGCTTTCCCAGGTACCTGCACACTAACTTCTCGAACTTACCGATAGGACCCGCAGGAAAGACGAGTCAGTACATGCGGTGTCGGTTCGGTTGCAGCATATCGGCTGGCACCGAACCGGGTTTATTTCAAGTTTTCCTTCTCTGCTGCTAGCTCTTCTGTTGGTCAGCAGGGGGACTAACCCCCAATAATTTGAAGACTATTGCAGCACAATTTACGGATCATCAGTCTCCAAGCAATACTGGGATCAGTTACATGTAAATTCTCACTTGAAGTGTTATATAGTTCAGCGAATAATACCAACCCGAGTTTACAGTCAGATGCTGGTGCTGACCCAGTTTTGATGATCCTTGACATACAAAAGTCGTAAAATCTGTAATCTATACCTAATATGTAAATGTCTTTGTCTGTGTATGTATGTTATATGTTATGTTATAATACTTTTTATGCAAGTAACATGCGTGCGAAGACGCAAGGAGCAACTAATTGACCTATATGTCAGTCATTAATTGGAGCCAAACGCGTAAGTTCTTCCCCTGTAGCATTATGTTTTCTCTTGTTCTATTGGTTTTAATAATCAATCCAATGATTTCAGTGTCATTGTATTCACTTGAAGGTAATCATGATTGTATTTGCAATTATGTTACCAAGGGTAAACCTCATTGCTAACTCGTCATCCCACACGTGTGATCGAAAGTGTTATCTATTGTTAAGCAAACAATGGTGTTGCCGTAAATTAATCTAAATCTACTGGGTTTAGCGTAGTAGGAACAGACAAACAGAATGAAGGCAGCTCTAACTGTGCGATATTTTTATGCAATTAATCATTTCGCTTCTTACGCGGGTATTCTTGTTCTTACAAAAACAGTCTCATAAACTATTACTATAAAATACTAGCTCCTGCCTGCGGCTTTGCAGGCATAGTACATACATAAAAAGTACCCTATGACCGTTCCTAGAATACAATTAAAATCCATACCAAATTTAATTGATGCAAAAACAAAATCTGAAGATTTCCAAAAAATTTCATAGAAATCGGTCCAGCCGTTTCGGAGTCAATAGGGAACATACATACACACATCGCCTTTTATAGATATTATAGATTGATTGACCTTAACCTCGGCAATATCAGGTGACGTAAGGTCACTATTAACTGGAACGACAATGGCTTTTTGTTGTTAAAATTGACCAAGGGCGTGTCAGACCATGCACAGTCAAGGCATCGAAAACAGTAAGACTAAGAATGCCCAGTGGTCAGGTCAGTAAGTAGGTATATACTTTTTTTATGGTTTACTAATCAGGCTCAAAATCAAGTAAAACCTTACTCAAAAAGAAGGAACCTTGTTTATTTACAGGATAATTACAGAAATGTACAGAAATATAATACAATAATATAAAATACATGTGAAACAGTTGAGATATCTAAGGTCCGTTTAAAACGATCTATAGATAGCTAAACTGATTCAGATCAAATCGTTCCCAAGACACTGGCGGCATTGCCACGTTGAAAGGCAATGCTAATACGCTGAGCCAGATAGGAGCCAGCTCTTGGGGTCAAACATTGTATCTACTAGACGCCGTGAAATAATTTTGAAAACGCAGTGGGCTCCTGTTCCCCACGCCTTATTAGCTTTAATTTTCGTTGTAATGTCATCATATATCCAACTATTTTGAAAATATTTTAGATTTTCTTGAATAGAGGTTTAACCTGGTAGAGGACTGACCTCTATCAAAAATGGCTACCTTCAAGCTTACTCTACTTATCAATAAAAGGGTTCTTTGTTGGACTTCGGAGTTCTGAAAAACAATCTCCTGGAGGGTGAAGAACGTCTTGAAATACTCTAGAAATACTGAAATTGAGTATTAGCCCAGAGAAACCATCCACGACTCATGAGTCGTGACTCATGAGTTGTTCAGCTTCCTGGAAAATAATACTAAGTTTATTTCTAAAATAATATCTTCATAACACTTTATGGTCTCATACGAAAATAAGTAAAGCCTAATTACTTTCTCATAAAGTTCCTTTAGAATCAAGTAATTAAGTCGCATGTACAAGAGCGTAATTTAATACATTATGTTTTTATCGTATATTTAAAACGGATTTTTAATATCTCGACTAGCTTCCGACCGCGGCTACGCCCGCATAGAAACTTTGACACAAAATACACACATGATGGCAGATTTGTATTAGGGTCTTCTTCTTATCGTGTATCTCTAACGTTTACTTATCATTCTTATCTTCTTTCTTCACAAGTTATTACGAACCATTCTGGTGAAATGATCGAAGTGCGCCTAAGATCCTCCTATCCATTATTAACACATGCTTTTCATTTTAAACCGACAGGAAGAAGTTATAGACTTACTGACCATATTTTTCATTATTCTGTGTTAAAACTTTATGTCCATATATATTTTTATTATTTAGCTGCAGCAGTAATCAAGATAACAATAAGATTTTTAAATTACATAACGCACAACATCGCTAACGTAGAATCGTAAGAAATTGTAAAAAAGATGAATTGAGTTCAGTTTTATTTATTTTTCTGAAACATTATTACGAAAATAGCATGAACTCGCTAACCATATACCTAAAAATTGAATTAATTAATCTATTTATTTTTAAGGAAAACCAACGTTTAACATAAATAATTACATAAAAACAGAAAGCCAATAACAGGTTTCCGCTGATAGAAATATAACAAAAACAATGTGAACACAAGCTTAAATAATGCTTACATACCTAATCTAACACAGGATAAATAAAATCACAAAATAACAATCGGCCTAATCTTTAAAGAAGTCGAGAGTTAAGCACCGACTTACCCTGGGAACACTTGTACAATATGGATCAATGTCCAACAACTTACTAAAATTATTCAGGGTTTCATTAGCTCGCATCATGAATTATAAAAAATATACCTAATTAATTATTATTAGATATCGATCAAGAAATCATTTCCTATACAAACAGGCACATTAGGTACAGGTAGATACAAAACGTACATACCACAAACAGGTGTCGCTACCATCACTCAAGTCAGACATAACAAAACGCAGTTTTTCTACTGGTCAACATTATTGCAATCACATTAGCATAGTACTTGCAGCCTGATGCAATAACAAAAACAGATTTCATCAACCGCTCCCTCTATTGGGGTTAATTTGGCGTCAATTCACACTCGAAGACGTACCCAACAGCAATTTATAACAACCTGACGATGTCGCAGCACTTTAGTGTTAACTCTGACAAGACTATTACTATTACAAATATATTTAACTGGTGAGAAAAACATGAAAACACACGTGATTGGGTGAGATTAATTATAAATATGTATAGATAAACCATCCTGGAGCGATTTATGTGAGTTGTTTATTAAGGAGTCTGATGGCCGTATCTTTTGTAATTTTCCGCCCCTAAAGAACATATTTTAAAAATGTCATATTTTGAACGAAATCAACAAATTCTACAAATTTTTCAACTGTAGTTTCAGAGTTAAACTACAGCTACAACTTACAACTACTACTTTGAAACTGCAGCTCATAAGAAAGAATCATAAGAAATGTAAAAACAGCTTCATGTACGCGTACGTAATATCTGTTTAAAATAATATTCAAACCAAAATTCTGAAACAAATCGAAATTATTTGTAACAGCAGTACCTACGTAAATACCTCTAGGTATATAGTAATTTTGTATTTAATTTATGTCAAAGATAATTGAAATTAGTTGAAATGCTATTGTTAAATAATTAGTCAGACGTAGCCGAGGCGAATTGGATGACGTCAAGCCTCTCAGTTGAGCTATCAGTCACAATTTGATCAGCAGACTGAAAAGCACCTGTGAAAACAGAATATAATAAACATGATATTTGGTCGTGGCTCAATCACTATGCAACGATTGGATGCATTTGGTATATTATTTATTATCGTGTTTTACCTGAACTACAAAAAACCTATTAGTAAAAGTACAGAAGACGTACTCCACGAAAACAATGTTCAGTATTGGCCCTAGTTCATCTGCTGAAGATGATTTAGGTAGCGTCAGTCAAGTACAGAGCAGTTATTTATAATTGAAAACTTTCGTTCGTGGATCCACTCCAGCAAGCTGAGGTGGGTGAAGTTTTCTCTCCACTGACGTCACTCTGCCTGGGATTCTGTTTGATAGCGCAGGCTTTCCCAGGTAACACTAACCTCTCGACCTTGCCCACAGGATCCGCAGGAAAAGCGATACATGCGGTATCGGTTCGGTAGCAGGTGCATAATTGTTACGACACAACAAATTCAGCTTGCACGGCGCTTAGTGCAAGCGCTTAGGGCCTAACATTATATTTACCTACATAGTCTTTCTATCGCGTAGCTATATCTCGTCTGGTGCGACACTTCTCTATAAATTTGCCCAACAGTTTGGGTGCGCCAAAGTACTTGTAACTTCTTGCCTAAGTGTGGAGTACGCCTGGCCTAGCAGAACTAGCATTCGGTTACTTTTGAACTAGTATTTCGCTCCATCACTGGCATTGGTCACTGACTCTGACTATATATGATACTTTAGCTAAGACAGGCAAAACCTACGATATAAATAAATCTCAGGATGAATTAAAGTTCATTATTTTGAGATTTTTTCCTTTTAATTTTATTAAATTCACTTTGAAATACGATTTCACGTATTCATCCGATCACAATAAATGATTCGTAAATGCAGTTGTTTTGTCTCTTTATTTCAGAATCGAACTTGCCTACAATGGATCGCGAGAGGACTTGGACCCGTACGTGCCATCTGAACATAGACCTCTGGAAGCCAATACTTCGTAAGTAGCAACTTTGAAAAAGTATGTACTCAAAATTGTCTAGGGTCCAGAACCCCTGAGGGTCTATACAAATACCTCACACTTAGTTGTGGTAGAACAAAATATATATATATATATATATATATACAATATATATATATATATATATATATATATAATATATATATAATATATATATATATATAATCACAATACTAAAGCATGACCTACTGCTCTAATTTCTATTTATATATATATATATATATATATATATATATAAATAGAAATTAGAGCAGTAGGTCATGCTTTAGTATTGTGATTTATTACTGGTTCGTAATAAATCACGAAATAAAGTGACGTCTAAGAAAATAAAAAATCCTTTCACCCGCTGCAGGTACCTGAAAATATTCCATGTACTTATAATTTTTGAACTCATAGTATTCGAGTTTTTGGAACGAAGTTCCTTATTGGACGGTACAGACTTGTTGGATAGGGGCCAGGCGAAAAAAAGTGTAAGATTTTTCCGTCACGACCCTTTCTTTAGTGTAGACGGTTATCCATAGGGTGACACGAATAAATTAATTATATAAACGAATGAATTAGATGAATTGAATGATGTAGTTACAATAAAATATTTATTTTCACAACTCGAAAAAATATACTATTAATTACGAAATTTCCTACCATTCCTTCAGTTCATTAGTTGTTTCTGCGTTTCATTTAATGGTTCTAAGATGCTAGTAATTCATTCATTTGTATTTGTTAATCATTAATATAATACGTTTATCAATAATAATATACTAAGATTAACTTTGTTTCAACCGAGAGTTTCACGACACACATATTTTTTATATTTTTTTCTCGTTGAAAAAATCTCCTCCTTGAACAGAGATGCCTGTTGGTAAACAACCTGAATCTATTTTATTGTTTTGAAGTTTAACCGAATCAGAAGGTACGACAGTTTAATTAATGTGACGCAAATGTATTATTAAACAAGAATTTGAATTGTTTTATGTATATACTTATACATTTAATTAATTATGGTTAGCACGAGTACGAGCTGTATAATATTCTGTGTATTTCTGTATATCTTACCAGCAATACTTGTATTGGCCTTCATTTTTCATTGACGTCGGTCGCGTATGTTAATCTTTTACGAGCATTTAGATATACTTATCTAATATACTACTACTGTAATGATCAGCTCACACAGACTGCGATTTCTCAGCAGCGGAATACACAAAAATGATATTTGCGTGTAGAAAGTCTGACCCGCCCCGGCTTCGCACGGGTGCAGCATTCCACCCGTACGAAGATACTAATTATACTACGAATTATATCCCATTATCCCGGGTATCCCACATATAATTATATATACTATAATTATATACGGGATACCCATTCTGGTATCCCTAAGAGAGTCATACAAGTTAGTGGCACCTGTATTATATCACGTGCCGCGCATAATATCAGGGTCGTTACTACCCAAGTATCAGTGTTTCCAATGCATATTAGTTCAAGCGACCTGCCGCCTACGACGACGTGAGACCTTAGCGAAGCAGGAAGGCATAGTGAGATATCGCGTAACCTATTAAAACCTATTAAATCGCGTCATGAATTGACTAGTTAGGTACACTGGATCGGCGTGATAGCGCGTGGCCTCAGTGCGACCGACCGACGTTAGGGCTCTGGGAGCCAACGTCAAATCAAGTCAAATCAAGTTAATATTAATAATAATCTATAAGTTCATAACTGGTTCTATATAACTTGACTCTCAATCAAGTTAATATTAATAACAATCAATAAGTAAATAACTGGTTCTATATAACTTGACTCTCAATCAAGTTAATATTAATAATGATAACAATAATCAATAAGTAAATTGAATCAATCATGTAATAGCTATCCGTAAACCCATCCATTCTTACGGACACCTATCCTGCGACTTTGCGAACCCATCCATTCTTGCAAAGACAGCAGGAAGGTAGATTACTTTGCAAAAAGAACATGAACCCATCCATTCTCACGTCCTAGTTGTAAACATAAACAATATAACTTTGTGAACCCATCCATTCTCACAAAATCAATTTGACATAGGCTTGTTTTGCAACAGAGCATGAACCCTTCCATTCTCATACTCGATTGCAGCCCAATCCAACTCTTATAATGATATAATGGTACGTGACATGAACACCTCTATTCATATACACGATACTATTCATATACACGATATACACGACAACATCTAATCTTTATAAACATATATTAAAATATACAGTTAAAATATTATCATAATTATCCATAAATAATTTCATAAACTTTCCTCTAGATTACTAGTCACAGGAGATTCATCATCGGCAGTATTATCATTAAGTTCTAGTGCAGCTACATGAACCCATGGATGCATACGATTAGCAGCTACTGTGGTCTTACGTTTGTTATTAGTACCAGTAAGTCCTGGAATCGCAGCTATCTCATACCTATCGTTGCCCAATACTGACACTACGCGATACAGGCCCACATAAGAGGGCAGGAGTTTTTTACTTTTACCGTCATTATTAAATGCAGTCTTTGTTATTTTAACAAGCGCACCCTCAGAGTAGTTAAGAGCAGGATGCCTATTCTTGTCAAAGTATTGTTTTTGTTTAGTTTGCTCATGATCTATCCTATCCTTAACCTGTTCTCGAATAGTACTAACGACAGTTTGGTCTCTCGTAGCCTGTCTTACTTCATTAAGTCTAGGATCTACTTCGCTGTTCATTTGTGTACCAAACATAACCTCTGCGGGAGTCCTACCTGTTGTCTTTTGCACGCTATTATTAAGCCCCCATTGACTTGTACCTATTTTTGTATCCCAATCTTTTTCATTACTGTTCAGATTTTGTGCAGTTAGGGAATCGAGATTAGTGCGGTTGTACCTTTCGACTTGTCCGTTCGATTGCGGACTGGCAACTGCGTTTAGGACGTGTTTGATGCCTTTATCGGTACAAAATTTTTTTAAGAGTTAAAGCACGTACCCCTATCACTGGTTACAAGATCTGGAGTCCTAAATGTGTCAAAAATATTTTCCAGGATGTTAATAGCCGTCACTGATTTTGTATTTCTTACAGGTCTGATAAAAATAAAAAGTAAAGGCATCGATCACGACTAATAAGTATGAATTGCCCTTTTTTGACTTTACAAAGGGCCCAAGGTGGTCGATGTGTAGCGTGTGGAATGGGACTTCTACTTTCGTAATCGGATGCAACAGTCCTTCTGATCCATGATTGCCCTTTTTCGAGTATGCGCACTAAATACATGAACCAACATATTTTTTTATAAACTTTGCCATACGCGGAAACCAGTATGCGTTTTTAACTCGCTCTAGCGTTTTCTCAACTCCAAGATGACCAATGTCATCATGGTTTAAGCGACACAACTGCCACCTTGCTCCTTTTGGAACAGCCCACCTAAGTTTGGCTCTGTCACCATCTATACATTTGTACAAACCGTTGTCTTTTATCATATAGTTATCCTATATATATTTAAGTCCTTCTGAATCGAGATTGGATGTAAGAATATCACGTATCCTATTCAACTCAGAGTCTCCTAACTGTAATGTATGCAGCCAATTATCTTGGCTTATTGACATAATCATTGGGTATTGATCGACCGGATTTTGATCCTCGTTTGGAATGGGATTTCTTGATAGTGCGTCTACGTGCAACATTTTGGCACCCGGACTATATTCTATGGAGCAATTAAATTCTTGCAGCATTAACCACCACCTGGCGATGCGAGGGATCAGGTCTCGTTTAGCAAAGGTAGTGCGTAATGCGCTGCAGTCCGAAACTACTTTAAATTCGTGCCCTAATAAGTAGACCCTAAATTTTTTTAAGGAACATATAACGGCAAGAGTTTCCAGCTCATAACAGTGGAAATTTTTCTCTTCCGGCGAAGTCTGGCGACTATAAAAAGCCACGGGCCGGAAAGGTTCAGTACTAGCTGAACGTTGCATCAATATACCTCCTATACCAACCCTACTCGCATCAGTGTGCAGTTCTAACTCGGCAGCCGGGTCATAAATTGCCAACACTGGTCTCTCGGTCAGTTTTTCTTTTAGTGAACTGAAAGCTTCTTCCTGATCACAGTTCCAAGTCCATGATACGTCCTTCTTCAGAAGTCGACTGAGAGAGTGTGCTATCAGGGCAAAGTTTTGGATGAACTTGCGAAAATAGCTCGCTAATCCTAAAAATTGGCGCACGCCATGGATATAAGTAGGCCGAGGGAAATCGACAACCGACTGAATTTTCTTATTACCAGGCCTTACCCCAGAACCACTAATTTCGTACCCTAGGTAATCAATTTTACGAAATTCGCACTTTGATAAATTTAGAGTTAAATTAGCCTGCTCTAATAATTTTAAAATATATTCTAACTTCGCCAGACAGTCATCAACATTTTCTACATATATTAAGAGATCGTCTATGTAAGCGGTAGCTTTGGAAAATCTTGCGGGACCTAACACCTTGTTCATCATCCGTTGGAAAACGGCGGGGGCATTGGCCAATCCAAACGGCATGCGATTATATTCGTATTGGCCGTCTGGAGTGACAAATGACGTAAGAGGCTTCGAACTCTCTGATATGGGCACCTGGTAATAACCAGAAGCGAGGTCAAGAGAAATAAAACATGCCTGTCCAGAAAGTCTATTTCATCTTCTATTATTGGCATCGGATAACGTTCTTTGATCGTAATTGAATTAAGCATCCTATAATCTACGCATAACCTATGGTTCCCATCCTTCTTGCGTACCAAAATTATAGGGCTGGCGTATTCCGATACCGATTCTCGGATTATCCCCGATTCTAACATCTCATCCACCATGTTCCGTACTTTTAGTCGCTCGATATGAGAGAGCCGATAGGGGCGATACACAATCGGAGTTTTGTTATTTACTTCGATGCTCATTTCGCAGATATCCGAACAACCTAAGTCTACCTACCTAACAAACGTTTATTTGAATTTGACAATGAAACATCTAAAATTTCTTGTTACTCGGAAATTTACTGTATTTCATTGATACCCTAGTGATTTCTTATCATTACAAACTTGTGCTATGCCCTCAGTAAATTAAATAATTCAATTTAGAAATGTCGTACAACAAAGACGAAATTCATTAATTCCTTTATTTTACTAAATTGCTTTTATTTCATTCAAAAAGTGTTCAGGCGCCCAAATTGGTACTGATTGATTTGATTGATTTTAGGGTCCGGAGTTGCTCTTCAGAAACTATTAATGCTATCGTCTTAATTTGAAATAAAACGCTATCAAGTGAAAAAAAACATTTAAAAAAAGCGACCAAGTGCGAGTCGGACTCACCCATGAAGGGTTCCGTAGCAGCAAGTAACATAATATAAAAGTTCTTGTAGTTCGTTGTAACTTTGATCGATGTTTTATTAATAGTGTATTTTTTTACATTAACTTATTGATATTTACGATTTATGACTTACGAAATTACGAAAAAAAAACGACTTACTAGATCTCGTTTAAACCAATTTTCGGTGGAAGTTTGCATGGTAATGTACATCATATATTTTTTTTAGTTTTATCATTCTCTTATTTTAGAAGTTACAAGGGGGGGGGAGGGGGACACACATTTTACCACTTTGGAAGTGTCTCTCGCACAAACTATTTAGTTTAGAAAAAAATTATATTAGAAACCTCAATATCATTTTTGAAGACCTATCCATACATATGCCACATGTATGGGTTTGATGAAAATTTTTTTTAGTTTCTGTTCTAAGTATGGGGAACCCCCAAAATTTATTGTTTTTATGCTGTTTTAGTGTGAAAATCTTAATGCGGTTCACAGAATACATCTACTTGCAATTCGGCCCTAAAACCTAATTTGGCCCGGAACCCTAAAAACATAATTAAAATCATACCGAAGCATAGATTGATTAGGTTTAGAATTGTACATTTTTTTAATACTTACTCATTTTTTATAGTTTCGATGTCCCCAAGTTTCGCTGTGTTCGTCTGTCTATCTGTATGTCTGTCCCTCATCAAAACTCTAGCTCGCAGACTTTAACATTTAGTCGTGTTTATGACCTGTGACGTATTACAAAGTTACTTATGAAATAAAATGAAAATGTATTTTTAAATATACCTCCCCTATAAAGTGAGGTTGGTGAGGTTTTAATATTAATAGTGGTCGCCCAATGATCGAAATTTAACCATAATATGTGATCAAAAGAACTTCTGTGAAGTTTGATCAATATTATATGAGTTATTTATTCGAAGATATACATATAAACAGGTAGTACTTTTAGTTACTAGGTAGCTTCGCACGTATTAAGAGATTTTGAAAATCGATACTACTATCGAATTTTACAAACTAAATCGATTCGGCCCAGCACTGGCCCTGCCCTATTCAAGACGTAATTTTTTTAGAGATTATTGAAGCAAATGCAAAATATTGGGTTGGGCTGGGAGGGCCCTTATATCTTCGAATAAATAACTCATATAATATTGATCGAACTTCACAGAAGTTCTTTTGATCACATATTATATTTCTTTAATTTATTCGAAGATATACATATATAGATGTTTAGAGATTTTCATTTGTACTTAGTAATAAAATATAAGTTTAATTATAAACGGTGTTATAATCAGTACTTTAATTCACAAACTTAGACATAATGTTAACTTCAAAAACATACATAATATAATTACACTATTATACATGAATCAGTAATCAGTCTTAAGTAACTTCTTTAAAATCAAGCTTTAACATTCTGTAAAATTGATCGGGCAAAGTTATTGTCGACATTTACGATAGGTCTTTGGTAAAATTTGGTAAACACCTTCGACGTACTAGTCCATCCTGCGGCTTTCCTAATAGTATCGACGGATACCCCTGCCGCGGCGGCCGCAGACGTAGAGGCGTGCCGCGTGCTGTGCGCGCTGAACGCCCTCACATCCACGCCGCTCTCCGACAGTGCCTGTTTTATCCATCTGCTTATTGACTGTGCTGTCGCGCCCTTATAGGGGCGCTTCACAGTTTTTAAGAGATTGGATACATTTAGAGGCCGGTCTTCCCTTGTGACAAAGAGATAATCCTCGAGGATGGTCGCAGGGCAGATTCAGGCATTTTCTCGGAAGTTCGGTACTAACAAGGTTGGCTGTTCTCGACCTGCCGCGGATGTTTTTAAAATGTCTTTGATTGTCATGATGCCGTCAGAAGTGAAACTTGTGTTTTCTAGTTTTATCAGTGACATAGTTTGAACGCGTTGGGCTGTACATAAATGCTAGCAAAATTACTATTTTTTTTTGTTAGTTTTCCCTATTTAGTTCTCGATTTGGTTGCCAGTTACAGATGTCATTGAGCACTATTTGTGGACCCCAAGTGCTGCAGTACTTTGGAAAACTAGGTTTTAATTTGAATGCTCCCTTTTCGATCGTCTGACCCAATATTATATCCTAATAAGAGGGATAAAGCAGATCTGCAGATGTTCCCTTGTTAAACTGCTCACTTAGAAATCACAAAAGCGGGGGGAGAAAGCAATCAAAGGTATTATAGTTGTTACCGTTACAGAATTCCCACCACAGATTAAATGAGATGCTATATTGCTGAATCGTATTGTTGGATAGGGATGCCAGCATTAGGTTCAAGGCTGATTCCGGGACGCTACGCGACGAAAACGCCTGCCTGAGAGTATTGCGGCACCCAGGATAAGTAAAATTTCTGTAAAAGGATTTTATACAGTGTTCACTAGGATTGAGCCAGATAATTTTGGACGTAATAATGCTCATTAATTGTAGATACCAAGCTTGAGATAGAAGGTAAAGATCAAGATGCCTGTAGCTTCTTCCTCTATAATATTTTGAAGGCACTTGAGTATCAGAAGAAGGAAATGCGTAAAAGAACTGTGTATTCCAGTGAATTGTAAAAGCGTCTATGGTAAGAGCGTCAGGGTCTTTTTTCCATGACACATAGTGGTGGCATTTGGCATTGGCCCGAGAAGCAAATAAATCGATTTCTGGTGTCGAAATGTTTTGATATTCGTTGGTAAGCTGAATTTGATAGTTCAGATTCGATGTCAGGATTGAGTTTTCGAGATTCGGCATCGGCTTCTAAATTGTCTTTAGTAATTATGTAAGAAGCGAATAACCAGATATTTCTTTCTTCGGCCAAATTTGTCTAGCCAGGTTGCTGAGATGAGGGTACTAAATTCCTCGCATTCGATTTACGTAGCTGATAGCTGTTGTGTTATCTACACGCAGTAGTATGGAACAGTTAGACTTTTCTCCTGCAAAATATTTTAGGGCTAAGAAGACAGCTAGAAACTCCAAATAATTGATGTGTGATTCAAGTTCACTACTTTTCCAAGCACCATGAGCTTGTTCGTTATCACACACTGCTCCCCAACCAGTACGTGAAGCGTCTGTGTATATTTCAGAGTCAAAGTTGGCTATCTTGAATGAATTATTGGTCTTTATGACGTTATTTTTCCACCAATTCAGGTCCTTCAAAATTGTGGGATGAGGTTTAAATTTGGCTTCAAAATTAGTAAATTTTTGTAAAACTAAAAATTTTTGTCTTTCGAGAAGTTTAGTGTAAAGCCAGCAGTATTTGACTGCAGAACACGCGGCTACTAAGACTCCGATTAGGTGAGCACGGACACACTTACGCAAAAGTGAGAATTTTTCGACTAGGCTGAGGGTTTTATGAAGTTTTTCTAATAGTAAAGAAATTGTTTGATCTAAGGAGTCAAACATGAATTCCAGGTACTTGCATGATTAATTGGGGACAAGGGAGCTTTTTTCATAATTTACTATGAACCCTAAGCATTCGAGAAGATTTAAAGTAGTTTGTACATTTGTGTAACATTCGTTGTAATTATTACCTATGCAAAGTATGTCGTCTAAATAACACACGTTTTGAAAACCTTTATATCTTAGGTGAGATATTACTTCTTTTATAACCTTGGTAAAAGACTCTGGGGGCTGCTGAAAGCCCTTAAGGCATGGAATTAAACTCATATGTAATTACAACCTGTTTGTCGTTTTCACATTGAAATCTTGAGAAGTTAAGGTTCGATTCTCGAATAAGTATAAGTAAATAGGCTTCTTTCAAATCGATTGTAGCTATGTACCCGTTAGCAGGAATTAATCTAGGAGCTTTTCGGTAGTCTTCCATCTTAAAATGTAATTTAGAAACAAAGGTATTTATGTTTTGAAATATACTGATCACTAGAAGGCTTACAAGTCCTTATAGGCCCAAGGTCTAATAACTTTTTAATAGCTATAGTAATGTCAACTTTTTCTGCTGGTGACCACGATACCTTTGGGATATAGGTTTTTGTCACATGGTGTTCCAATGGTATAGGAAAACCGTTACGTATCCAGTCTAAAATTACGGTGTTATAAGTAATATTGAGCCAACAATCGTAGAAATTCGAGATTCTACTGGCATGTTTTACCTGCACTATTGACGCGTCACAGATTTCATCGGTTTGTTTGGACCTATCGCGCTCGCTGTCCGCTGCTGTGGCGGAGGACGGCGGCTCGTCACAGGGTAGTTCGTCCTGCCCGACCCTCTCCGACCCTCCTGGTCTGCTGGAAGCGCGAAGGTCCCGACCAGTTTCCCTGCTGTGCACCGCTTGACTTACACTGTTACTGATAACGAGTACTAGACGCCGCTTGTTCAGTCATCGAGGCATTTTTTGGTGTTTTAATAATCTTTTTGATCGATAAACCTTGTTTTTCGATCATTTTTGAAGCTTTAATTTTTTCTGTCAACTTATTTCCATAAAGCGTGTCGTCTCTTTCACTATCTTGAACAATGTTCAGAAACGGCTTAGCTGGTGCATAATTGATGACGCTAATCCGAGCTTGGGTTTCCTGGTAGTGGAGATCCGTCAAAATTCGGCATCCGTCGCTGATTATTTTTATAGCTTCAATTTTATTATCGCCCGTTAGCATTAGGGTTAGAGCCTTATTGAAAGCTAAGATACCAACACCTAGTTGTTGTTGTTCTGATTCCTTACGTTTGTCCCGCTGACGAGATGCTTCAGATATAGCCGATGATACTTCTCTGTTCAGCTTAGGCGCTTGTAAAAGAGTGCAGTTTTCAGATATTCCTTTAGTAGTTTATCTTTTGCTTCCTTCAACAGTCCCGTTTTTAGGATAAGATCCCAGCGCTGGACCAAGCTTTGGTGGATTTTGTCCCCAAGCTTCGGATCATTTCCTGTCTCTTCTCAAAGTGCTCCTAGGAGATCTGGGTCAAACTCAGAAAATGCTTCAGATTCATCATTGGGTGGAGCAGCCTCTATGGCGGGTGCTAAACCTGTGGCCTCGGCGTCAACAAAGGCAGAGGGCATCGCATCAACCGTCGCAAGACCAATTTCTAACATCGGAGATGAGTTTATAGATGAATCATCTGAAATTCACGATAAACGAGAATGAATATATAATTTTGACCTTCGTGTTAACTATCGGTTAACCGCCGGGCTTACTTATATAATAAAGTAGTATACCATAAGGTAAGCTTAGTAGGCATTGGTAGGTACCTCATTATACTTTTCATGTTATGCGGCCATCGTGTTAACGTTCGGTTAACCGCCAGGCGAGTGTATTATAATTGTCATAACCGTCGTGTTAACTCTCTGTTAACCGCCAGGATCATCTCAATTTAAAACATATTTATAGATTATTTTCACAAAACGGCACGTAAGTATACTAATGTTGAAACAAGGTACCAAATAAGCTTATTGCGCCGACACACAACACTGCGATCACGAATAAAGCATAATGTGAGGGTAGATGCATACCTGAGTCTGATGAGGTTTCGATCAGAATCCTTCGGCGATTATATCTCTGCTGTTCGAGTTTCTTGATTTTTCGCCGATAATGTTGAATATTGTCCGGGGACGTATCACGATTACGTTTCGGCATTTTTATGAACTTTTATTTCACTAACAAGGAGTGCGCGTGCGCTTGCTACCTCGCACGAAAAAAGAATAACGTCTTGAATAGGGCAGGGCCAGTGCTGGGCCGAATCGATTTAGTTTGTAAAATTCGATAGTAGTATCGATTTTCTAAATCTCTTAATACGTGCGAAGCTACTTAGTAACTAAAATTACTACCTGTTTATATGTATATCTTCGAATAAATTAAAGAAATATAATTAATAAATAATTAATGTATTTTTTATGAATAATTTAAAAAAATTATGAACATTCTGCACTCCTGCACTATATAAACTATAAGTGTGCGAAATTTCATACTCCTCCATCCGCGCAATTTTCGTAAAAAGGGGTAAAAAGTTTTTGCATCACGTATTAATATATAGATTACCTTACCAGCTAACTTATGGGTAGATAGATCTTTTAAAGGATTTTCCTTGAACAATTTTTCGATTTTGGTATTCATTTAATAAATAAGCCTTCAAGTGGCCATTTTTGGTAGAGGTCAGCAAACCAACCTTTGCATTCAAAATATTTGGATATATGATGAATTTACTAGGATTACATACCCTTACGGTTAGTAAGGCTCTATTTTGAGTAATAGCGCAGTGGGCCCAGGGCCCAACAGAGAAGCAGAAGGTTGCGGGTTCAATTCCCGCCGCGGACAAATGTTAGTATGATCAGCAAATATTTGTCATGGGTCGGGGTGTTTCTATGTATAATATAAATAAATAAATAAGCCCGGACATTTTCACATAGCATCATCTGGCCCCAAAGTAAGCATAGCTTGTGTTATGGGTACCACATGACTGTTAAACTACATATATACGGTAAATACATACATATTATTACATAGAAACACCCAGACCCGAGACAAATACTTGCAGATCATACAAACATTTGTCCCGCGGCGGGAATCGAACCCGCAACCTTCTGCGTCTCAACCAGACCTTAGCCCACTGCACCACAGAGGTTGTCATATAAATATGTATGTTATTTACAAAAAAAACTGTATACAAGTAGTATATCAGTCATGTGGTACCCATAACACAAGCTCTGCTTACTTCGGGGCCAGATGATGCTGTGTGAAATTTTCGGCATAATTAGTTTACTATTATTTAAAAAAAAAAAATTCGCCAGTGACTTCGGAAACCTTCACGGTGCGTGGTCACATGGGGTTGGCCAATCCCTACTAATATTATAAATGAGAAAGTAGCTCTGTCTGTTTGTTTGTTACGCCTAAACCACTGAACTGATTTTGATGAATTTTGGTATAGAGATACATGGGACCTTGAAGACGGACATAGGCTACTTTTTATGTAGGTACCACGCGTGCGAAGCCGCGGGCAGCAGCTAGTTTATTATATACTTACAAGCATTGTCCGAATGGGTAGGTATCTATGCTGTCAGTGATCTTGGTTATATTACAAGCTATGCTTAGTTTGCGGCTCTTTGTGTCAACCAATATTAATTTATTTCAACTCATTTCGTTTGCAGAAGTGCTGGTGCCCTTGCTCATTTGCTGAAAGTGTCTCTCGGGTCAGGGATCCTGGCAATGCCACTGGCTTTCAAGAACGCAGGCTATGTCGTCGGCACTTTCGGGACTATCTTTATTGGCTTGATATGCGGACACGTTATTCACATACTGGTAAGGAAGCAAGTAATGTTGGGCTGTATACTCCAAATTTTTACGAGGCTTTACGAGTCGTACCCAACCCATTTAACGATGTTGGTTGTGGGTTCGATTCCTTCCCAAAATTTGAACATGGACATGGTGTTTGTTCATCACACAATTTTTTTCTATATCTGGGTGTTATCAAGTATCATATGGATGTATTTAAAAATATATACAAGTAATATAACTTCTAAAACTATCATGGTTTTGAACATAATTTTCACGAGATAAAGCTCGTGGTCATGGCGCATGCAACTGTGCCGAAATATCGGGAAGCCGAAAAACTCGTATATCATAAGTATAATAAGTATAAGTATTCTATCAGTTATCTGGTTACCATAACACAAGCTATGCTAAGTTTGGGACTGTTGGTGGTGTTGAGATGGTGTTGAGTGAAATGTGAATCATAGTATATTTATTTATTAATAACTAGCTGCGCCCCGCGGTTTCGCACGCATGGTACCTACATAAAAAGTAGCCTATATCCTTCTCCAAGGTCCCATTTATCTCTATATCAAAATTCATCAAAATCGGTTCAGCGGTATAGCTGTGAAAACGTTACAAACAGACAGACAGACAAAAAGAGTTACATGCGCATTTATAATATTAGTAGGGATTATTATTAATACTAACTCCATGTGTTACGTAGTTTTTGGATGTGAATTGACGAACGACTCACTGCATGAATACTCATCAATAATTATTAGTATGTGACTTGCATTTATTTACAGAAATGTACAGTATAATATAAAATATACAGTATAATATAAAATGTACAGTATAATATAAAATGTACAGTATAATATAAAATGTACAGTATAATATAAAATGTACAGTATAATATAAAATACATGTGAAACCGTTATGCTACATAAGGACTTCTTAAAACTATCTATAGATGGCTCAACTGATCTAGATTACTGCCAGATGGGAGTGTCTCCAAGATATAGCCAGCATTGCCTCGTTGAATAGCATTGCTAATACGCTGTTTCAGATAGGAGCCACCAACCAGCTTTTGAGTCATGCGATGTTTTTACCAGTTGCCGTGAAATAATTTAATAATTATGTTAATTAAGAGAAGAGAAGAATGGGTAACATATATGTCAACGACATATAAATAAATATAAATAAATAATGTCGGACATTTCACACAACACCATCTGGCCCCAAAGTAGCAGAGCTTGTGTTATGGGTACCACATGACTGACATACTACTTATATACTCTTTTTTTGTAAATACAAACATTTTGTCCCGCGGCGGGAATCGAACCCGCAACCTTCTGCGCCTAAGTCAGGCTTTCGCCACAGAGGTCATCAACATAAGATACATTAAGATAACATCAGATGAAATTGATCACCACTCGCTTCGACGATTTGTCGTCCAATATCGACTCTATTATGCAATCGTGTTAATGCAAAAGCGGAAGTCGTAAATTTTCACGTAGTTTCATTGTGATGTGACTTGGTCATTAGGGGACAAAAGAAAGAATTGTTACCGCATCTCGACACTGTTGTAGCTGCGCTTTGTTTGTTTATCTTTTTATCTGTAGCCATGACATGACAGGTTCCACTGTGTATGCTTAGGCTGCAACTACTCATAAGCGGAGCGACAAGCGAGTTATTGAAATTAAATTTCAATACTCGAATTACAAGCACTATATACATGCAGTCATGTGTGCTAACTGAATTTAGATGACGATTCTTTTTGCCATGTCCGAGAATCTAGAATATAGCGAAAAAAGACTTAAATACTTTTTTGGGAGGAATTTTTAGAGATGAAATAAGTGAAATGGGAAGACTTGATTTCCAGAAATGTACAGAATAATATAAAATACATATAGTATATAAATAGTATATGAGTTATGGGTACTATAACACAAGCTCTGCTTACTTTGTTAAATAGTATATGAGTTATGGGTACTATAACACAAGCTCTGCTTACTTTGTTAAATAGTATATGAGTTATGGGTACTATAACACAAGCTCTGCTTACTTTGTTAAATAGTATATGAGTTATGGGTACTATAACACAAGCTCTGCTTACTTTGTTAAATAGTATATGAGTTATGGGTACTATAACACAAGCTCTGCTTACTTTGTTAAATAGTATATGAGTTATGGGTACTATAACACAAGCTCTGCTTACTTTGTTAAATAGTATATGAGTTATGGGTACTATAACACAAGCTCTGCTTACTTTGTTAAATAGTATATGAGTTATGGGTACTATAACACAAGCTCTGCTTACTTTGTTAAATAGTATATGAGTTATGGGTACTATAACACAAGCTCTGCTTACTTTGTTAAATAGTATATGAGTTATGGGTACTATAACACAAGCTCTGCTTACTTTGTTAAATAGTATATGAGTTATGGGTACTATAACACAAGCTCTGCTTACTTTGTTAAATAGTATATGAGTTATGGGTACTATAACACAAGCTCTGCTTACTTTGTTAAATAGTATATGAGTTATGGGTACTATAACACAAGCTCTGTTTACTTTGTTAAATAGTATATGAGTTATGGGTACTATAACACAAGCTCTGCTTACTTTGTTAAATAGTATATGAGTTATGGGTACTATAACACAAGCTCTGCTTACTTTGGGGCCAAATGATGCTGTGTGAAATGTCTGAGATTATTTTGTAATATTTATTTTTTGTCACGTTTAATGGCAATGCGCTTAGCTAGATCTTTATATATATAATTCTACTATACGTGTGTATGTCACTGAACTCGATGAATTTTTTTGTATGCGTTTGGGTGGCGCCCTGGATGGTTTAGATTCACAAATCAGCCCGGCAAATGGCGCTGCAGTCGGTACAATTAGATATATAATTGTCTTTTTAAAACGCGCGGTCGAAGTCGTGAACGGGACAGGTAGTACTATTATATTTTTTAAATAAATCTTTCAAAATGGTAGGGCCTTTACTTTATACAATATATTCATCGACAGTATATACATTAGTTTAGACGGTAAAACATTAATATCTACAGGTCATTCCTAATCTTTCCACTAGCCATCCTCGCTAAAGCGCATCGTGAAATAATAATAATATCTAGGAACAAGTGGGAACAGGACGGTGTTTTAAAAACACAGGATGGTGTTTTTGCCGCTATCTGTCCACCTACAGTTAGCTCGCTCGCTACGCTCGTGTCTGATTAATTCCTTATTCTAGCACTTTCTAGTGGTTGTCTGTTTAGCAATCAGTGCGCAAATATACATCAACTGGGCCCTTTGATGCAGTTTGGCACTTTGATGCTGTTGTTAACAATAGGTATTAATTTACTCGGTTTAGTTCTGCTTTCTATTGCACCTTTATTGTAAAATTTGATCATATTTAGTGAGCCACAATGAATTTTTTTTTTTTATTTTGTTATTGAAATTATTCTTCTTCTTCTTCTTTGTTAATGGCCTGCGACATAATAATGTCAATATTGCCAGTGTCAAGTGTTTATAGTCAGTTTGTTTGTTATTAGAGTCTTAGTCGATGGTCAATTGTCAATTCTAGACGTCACGCGGAATGGGGTCTAGGATTTTCTTGGGATTCCTCGTCGTTTAAACCACATTGCACCACAATACACATAATAATCCAATTATTCATACCCGTCCTGTAGTCACAATTTATTCATTAAATTTCCGCCAAGATTACTGAATAAAACATGCAATAAAACGGGTCATAAATATTAAATTAGCAGAGTTATGTTACTCCATGAAATGACAGACGAAGAATCCCTCATTGAAATTATTTCCTCTCTACACTCTTTTCGATTCTTCGTTTGTCATTTCATGAAGTAACATAGCACTTCTAAATAAATTATTATTTTTCGCGCTATTGCATGTTTAATTCAGTAATTTAAGTGGAATTTTAATCAATAAATTGACTCCATAGCTCAAGTATGGACCATTTAATTATAAGTGCGTTATGTTGCAATGTGATTTGAAAAACGAGAAATCTCGGGAAAGTTTTAGACGGTTATCCGCGATGACGTTTAGAATTGACAAAATGACGATCGTCTTTCGACTGACTTATAATCAAACAATCACTTGACACTGGCAAAATTGTCAACAAGACAGATTTCATTATAAGAAGAAAAGATGTATACTCTTTTATATAATTATCGACTTGGAAAAATA
The DNA here is from genome assembly GCA_948098915.1 of Lampropteryx suffumata. Classification (NCBI taxonomy): domain Eukaryota; kingdom Metazoa; phylum Arthropoda; class Insecta; order Lepidoptera; family Geometridae; genus Lampropteryx; species Lampropteryx suffumata. The sequence goes on from OX402551.1 coordinate 2,767,935, forward strand.
TACTACGGCAGGTCAATTTATCCTTCTGATATAATAAATGTGGATGTTTGTGTGAATGTTTGGATGTTTATTTAATACTCAATCACGCTATAGAGGCTTAACTGATTAGGATAAAATTTGGTATGGATACAGATGTGAAACAAGTCTATCTAAAGCATATTATAAAATATCTGATTATTTAGATGCCAAAAAAGCTTGGAATGAATCTGCTCCAACTCGACTCGGCATCCGTAACAAAATTGTCAAGGATCATACAAAAAAGTGTTAAGACCAGAAAAGTTTCTTGCTAGATTCTTCTTGAACTGGGGTTAGGAGGAACCGGCACCTAGATTCACTAGCATGTAAGAAGACGATTCAAAGTGGTCCTTGTGATTGTATTGAATAAATTTATATTGAATTTGAATTTGAATTTATCACATAAACCTCTTTTTATAAACGTACGTTACGTACGTACATGCGAGCAAAGACGTAGGCAGCAGCTAGTATTATATCAACAATTTCTTAAATTTTGCAGGTAAAGACATCACAGCAGCTCTGTATAGAGACAAAGAAGCCATCTTTAGGGTATGCGGACACCTGTGACCTGGTGTTCCAACACGGACCCAAGTCTGTAAGGAAGTTTGCGCCTTTTGCCAGGTGAATAAAGTCTATATTATATTTAAACTAGCAACGAAGAAGTTCCTGATTTATAATTTATTTATTATAGCCACTTTGTTTCCTAATTCTCATGTTTATTACAAAATATAATCATAAACATTTTAATTTTACTTTCAAATAAGTTTACCAACGGAAGTGCGATTAAAAACTACATTGATAACTGTACCTAATTATTTTTTTACTCGCTTCCTCAAACTATAGGATACTAGCTATAAAATACTCTATGATCTCAAGAGGATATCTTCCTGAAATCGAATGTAACTCGAAACACAAATAAATATTCGAAACACAAAAATTGAATCGACAAAAAGTTCTATAATCTATAAATATATATTGTATGAACCTGCTCACAAAATTTCACGAGAATTGGTTGAGAAATGCGACCTGTAGAGGAGAACATCCGGACAGACGCCGGACATACGAAAGCATTTTCGTCTAATCTGAAACGGAGACACTCGTTTCGCTCGGTCAATTATAACAGATTTTACGAACTTAACACTAGTTCTTAAAAATAAATACTAAGGTACCAAGATACATTTTGTATCAAACGGTGTTTTTGTATCATTTTGTATCAGATACAGATTGTAATCAAAGCCTATGTACAGTAAATTAACCATCCATATAATGTTAGTAGGATGTAGGATAAAGCCTCGTCCATTGTCCTGAGAAACGAAATAGACGGTAAATGATGTGAAATAATATATTTCCAGGGAATTAGCTGACTGGGCTCTGGCTTTGACTCACTTCGGAGCTTGTTGCGTCTACGCCGTGGTGGTTGCGGAATCTTTCAAACAGGTACATAAGCATTTTTATTTGTTTACTGCAAATGATTCACGTGTACAAAACGTCTGTAGCTCAGTGGGCCAAGGCCCGGCTGAGACGCAGAGGGTTGCGGGTTCAGTTCCCGCCGCGGGACAAATGTTTGCATGATCGCTAGTATTTGTTTCGGGTCTGCGTGTATCATTATAAAATAATATTTATGTAATGTAAAAAAAGATTTTATAAGTAGTAAAAGAGTCATGTGGTTCCCATAACACAAGCTTTGCTTACTTTGGGGTCAGATGATGCTGTGTGAAATTTTCGGCATTATTTATTTATTAAAACAGTTTTGTTTGGAGTTGAAAATAAAAGTCAAAACTTACTTGCTTACGACTTTTACCTCCGGGCTCCGTAGATACCTCCTCAGAACTGTAGGGAAGAAACCGGCATGTCGTAGAAACTAAAAAGTTCGAAGACATGTGCCAAGTGCACTAAAGGAGCCTCTAAGATGCACTTTAATCCTTTCATCACACTGGTTCGAAATAACTAGTTACACAATAAGAAGATCTGTTGTTACTTAGATCCTTGATGTCTAAATTAATTACAGAAATACAATATAATAATATCAATTACATGTGAAACAGTCGACCTATCTAAGGACCGTTTATACAATCTATATATAGCTGCACTGATCTAGATCACCGTCAGAGGTTAGCGTTCTCAAGTCAGTGACAGCATTGGCACGATGAATGGAAATGCTAATACGCTCGGACAGATAGGACCTCTTGGGTCACACAATGTTTATATCAGACACCGTTAAATAATAATTATTATCTAAATTAGTTGAAAATTACCAAATATAATGAAGCAAAAAAGGTTTCATGTTTTCATGGTTTCGTAAATGGGATGAAATCAAGTGGGATCAAACCCCCTTTTTGCGAAATATGAGCCGAATTTCGTAAAAAAGGTTTTTTATTCCCAGAATTTATTTGAAAGTTCGTAAAAAATTCAAATAACATTAAAAACGGAATTTCATTCATTTGAGTATACCTTAAAGCCGTTACTCATGTCCATTTATTATATTCGACAAAGGTTTTGAGAATTTCATTAGACTCTATTATACCTACCTATGTACCTACAACCCACGAATATTGAATCTGTATTCATTCATGTTTACATTTTCAATTCTTCAAGTAGAGTTCAAGTAGTATAATGTTATATACCTTTCATTCATATAATCGATATACACTCATGGACTTATTTAGAGGAATGCTTCATTAATCAAAGAGATATACTAAAATATGTACAAAAAATTCTTAGTACAAACTGGCCACATATACATTAATATTTAATTTGAAAAAAGAATTACTTCAATAGCCTTTATTTCTGGCTTTCGTTTGTTTTTTCGTTTATTTGTTATTTTCACTAGTCTATTGGAATAATTTTGCTGACGTATTAATTTCATAAAATCTTGTCTTTTTTTCAATATTTTTTTTACAAAAACGTATCGCAGTAATGTTCCTTACACGTCAATGAATACTTGAAGGTACAATGCCGTATCTTAGCCTAGCTCAGGTTGCCGAAGCTGTTACTTTAATTGAAAATGGCTGCAGTTATAAAGAAGTGGCTCAAACATTGCGACTTTCCAAATCAGTAATCTTTCAAATTGTTAAAAGTTACTGGCAGACTGGAGAGTACACGAGACGTGCAGGGCAAGGTCTCAAGAGAGTCACATCAGAGATAAACGATCAATTTATGGCAAGCAGTGTTCTGAGAAATCGCACTTTGACTTCTTCTGAAGTCAGATACTACGCTCCAGGACGTTCGACAGGTGACAATTAGCACTAAAACCGTAAGAAGAAGACTTAAAGAAGCTCGAATAAATCCGTACTTGCCAGCTAGAGGACCATTACTTACCACAGTTTTAACAGCTAGAAGGGGTAACACTAAGTACTGAATGTACTAAAACACTTGACAAAAAGTTTTCGTAGTGTGTACACAATCACATTTGCTATGTGATGATTGAAGGGTTAATTCATCAAAACATCATTTTTAACATATCTGTTCATTAGTCTTGTGTTTTTTACTAAAGAAAAAAATAATAAAGTGCTTAATATAATTTATATAATACATACAAAAAAAATCCGATCTGTCTTTATTTTGTTCCGTTCCTCTAATTATATTCATGAGTGTATATAAAACAAAGTCTTGTTAGTTACACCATTTATATATATGTCGCGTCAGGCATGGCAGGGTGCGACATTAGGTAGACATTTTCTTCACCTTCCATTATTGTGGGCATTAATAGGTTCTCCAGGCGACGAAGTAAACGAAACACGTAATGCTCACAGTTTTATTCGAAATTGCACACAAAATATTCTAAAAAATAAGGCCTTTATTACGCGGTAACAGACAAGTCTTTTGTCCACGTCTTGCTATTACCAACTCTCCAAAATAACTGACTGAGTTCACAAGCAAGATGTACTACAAAAGCTTTGTCCAGACGCCCCGGAAATCGTTGGCAACGTCTGCGTTTCCGCTTTCATGACATTTTAAAATACCAAGTCAAATCCCAACTAATTCGAATGGAATCGTAAATGAACTTATAATAATACCAACACTCTCGGAAATCAAACGAATGACTTATTACACAAAAATAATTAAACGGACAAGCTAACCGGAAATCATCTCGCAATTTTAAAGATTAAGATTAAAAATCAAATCAACATCTTAGTACTCTATACATTTTAGAAATCAACAAAAATAAGTTTAGTTTTATTAGCACAATCAAATTAATCAAGTAATATTTTGAACTAATTGATTGGTTATTTTCCATATTATTTAGTTCAATCTCCGACATATATATACATTTATACAATTGTGTCATATAGAAGCATAGTCAATCAAAATGTTTTAGTCTAGTCTTCTTTTAAAAACGCGCGGGAGAAGTCACGAACGGGACAGCTAGTTGATGATAATAATAAGAATGCACACAGCGCCATCTAGCCCCAAAGTTAGCAGAGCTTGTGTTATAGAGTACCACATGACTGATATACGTATATAAGTTCTTTTTTTTGTTGGGAAGAGAAGTGAGTAATATTTTGTCTACCAAAGCTTCCAAAGTACCAAGAGACAAATACTTAAATACATATTTAAACACATACAAAATACTTCTAAACGGTTCTTAGATAACTCAGCTGTTTCGCATGTATATTATATTAATGAAAACAATGATGTACAATTCTGTAAATAAAGCTTAGACAGTGTGTTATATCTGGGCATTTATGAGAGTCACAAATGTTCGCACTTTGGTGAATTGAATGCTTTTCATTAAATAATGAGCAGGAAACATTTGAAACTGGTAGAAAAAAGTACAAAGGTACACATGTTGCATATATCTTAGTATAGAAAACAAGTTTTACATGTGCTGGTTTATATAGGCTAGTAAAGTACGTAGAAACATTGTTGTCAAACGCAGGTTGTCAACTTTGATAATTGAAATATTCTTTGAAATTTTCTTCCTCAAATTGTTATTTTTATGGTTGGAAACAAGTTCAAGCTTAAAATATACAATATTTACCTAAGTAAATACATATATTATTATAATTTTATTTATCTAAGGTCTTGAAAAAATGGTAATAAAAATCTAGTCGTTTCAACGTTCTCAATGATTTTGATTAATTTCACGAGCGACTCAGAACTCCTGACTACCTCTTTGTGCGATTCTTGTTCTTAGAATCCTTCATATTACTGACTCGTCGAGCAAGTTTAATATAATTTCACATGGACAAGTTTAACAAGAGGTTTTAGAAGTACCTAGTAGATCCATGTAGTAGATTCTTTGAAAACTTTGCTCATTATTCTGTCGCAAGATGTGCTGTGCGAATACTGATATATGACTTAAAAACCAAAGTATGAAAAAATCTCGCTGTGTGTCACAAACAAGCTGATGTTTGAAAGTAGACAAATTATACTGAGAGGTCTCTCGAAATCTCTTCCTCATAACAATAATAACCTAACGCCGAAGTATATGCGAGAGTATATGTAAGTTTGTTACTTCTTCATGTTAAAACGGCTAGACGGATTTGTATGAAAGTTACTCAATATAGTGAAGACCGCTGAAAGGTCTTTTTAAAACTCGAGCAGCATCAAAGTGCATTTAAACATTGTATATGGTATCGTATGAATGCTGAAATCAAAAATTTTAATTTTTCATAGATGTGGACTTTTTATTGATGTTAGTACTATACGGAAAAAGTTGCGGGAGCAGCTGGGCTTTTAGCTGACTCCCTGATCAAATCTTGATCAAATCTTATCTTGACGCGTATTGACTGCGCTCAAATACAGATTATAAAAAACATTTTAATGTTTATCAAAAAACATTTAAATATTTTTTTGAGTTGAATATTTTAGACATTATTTTATATTTATATTAACCCGTTGACTCTTTACTGGTACAATTGACCCGTCAGTTGACTTGCAACTTGTCCGAAAGTTCTAGCCCGCGCTAGAATTGTATTTAAAAGTCTTGATTTAGGTTCGCCACTTAAGGGGTAGTATAAAACTACAATTACATTAAAATCAATTTGAAATCATTATAGATGGCAAAATATTGAAAATACATTCATATATCTACTATATAAAAATAAGTCGGGTTTTCCTTCCTGACGCTATAACTCCAGAACGCACGAACCGATTTCCACGGTTTTGCATTCGTTGGAAAGGTCTCGGGCTCCGTGAGGTTTATAGCAAAGAAAATCCAGGAAAAATTTAAAATTTATTTTTTGTGAAGTTGTAACTGCCCAACGAAGTGGGCACCGGTCAGCTAGTCTCTTATAAAGTTGTAACTATTATTCTTTCAATTAACGAGCAGATAGCCACTAGGAGGATAAAAACATTTTTTTCCATGCAAAAGTTTCTTTGCTTAGGACACAGTCTTATAAGGGCTTCTTATATTCCTCGGACGACCTCTGTGATGTAATGGGCGACGGCTCAGTTGACGCCTGAGTCGCAGAAGGTTGCGGGATCGATTCCTGCCTTAGGCACAAATGTTTGTATGATCTTTAAATATTTGTCTCGGGTCTGTTTGTTTTTGTATGTAATTACAAAAAAGTATATGAGTAATATATCAGTCATGTGGTTTCCATAACACAAGCTCTGCATATTTTGGTGCAAAAAAAAATGTAACTAAGTAAAGAATATAACTTATTAAAAAACAATCAAACACTGACTCAGAAAAGTTTAATTTATAAGCTGAATCCAAACTTGGATAGACACTGAATAATACGTGTAAGTGGACGTCTGAACAAAACCAAGAGATATGAAAAATCCCGTCATCTTGACAACAGATGGAAAAATGACGAAATTACTTATAGAGCTGGCTCACGCGACTACGTTACACGAAGGGGCTTGCCTGGCTCTGGCTTATATCCGCCAAAGATATTGGATCTTGAATGGGCAGGAATCGAGTCGTGAAAACTCAACTACGTCACTGCGTGCGATGTCATAGGTTCAAACGAACAGAAAACTCTCAACCCTTCCGGACCCAAGGCACAACTACTATGCTCAACTGATTGTGCCGTGGGTACTTTTGATTCCCTTCTACACAACTGAGTTCCCTGCGACTCAACCCAGACCTTCTGCACAACTACTATGCCCACCTGGTTGAGTTGTAGGGAACTCTGAAACCACTTTGATACCCCATAGTACAACTACTTCAATTCTCTCAAGCACTGAAAGTAAACCTCTTTATTCAAGTATTGCACTTTAGATTTGTCATCTTTTTGAAACGTAGTTAATATGTGTACGTCACTTTTCTGTTTGCTTTGACGTCGCGTCGTAGTAATTACAATTACTGTTTTGTTAATCAATTTATAATTTATATTATAAAAATGAATGAAGACGATGGTATTTGCTGCATAGATTACAATGGCGGCAAGATTGTACTTTATCGTGAACACCAGTATCACAAGATTCGCAATTATAAAAATGGTTCTTGCGTACTGAGATGTTTACTGCTTTACCGTTGTTGCCATAACAAAGAACATTAGAAGGCTGGCAATATATCAAGGAGGAAGTCAAAATTCATAATTTAATAATGCCTAAATTTACAAAGTACATTGATCACCTTTTTTATAAAAAGTGTGCTGTCTGTTCTGTCCGTATTTGGTGAGCGTCACAGAACAAATAACTACTAACAAATAAAGCCGTGAACAAAAACACAGTCAATGTTTGGCGCCTACTGAATTCTCTTAAAGTAATTGTATCCACTTCTAAAATGCAACTAGCAAAAGGCGTTTCCGCAAAACGTAAAAAAGATCAGATCATCAATGACATAGTTATTAGATCTGTCCAGATGCAACTTATCAACGGTGAAATTAGCCTCGGCCATGCCTTAGATAAATTAAGATAAAATAAGTAATACCACAATATATGAGGTTTTATTAATTTCCTTTCTTTCGTGGGTTTATTTTTAAGTTTTAAGTTTGGCAGTGTAGGTATGGCTATTTGCGTCTCATTTTCGTCAGTTGGGCCAAAGGTACAATTTTTTCCCAACGAATCAATCAGTTGTGTCTCAAAAGAACCCACGGCACAACCAGGGATTCGAGTTTTCGTCAGTTGGGTCATAGGTACATATTTTTTCCGGAACGGACCAATTAGTTGTGTAGAAGGGAATCAAAAGTACCCACGGCACAATCAGTTGAGCATAGTAGTTGTGCCTTGGGTCCGGAAGGCTCTCAACTCATGGCAGACCTCCAACCACAAAGAGTGACACCATCACGACCCTTCACTCATACGAGAGTTGATTTCACGGAACATGTGAATTTCAAGCTAAACAAAGGAAGAGGAGCAAAAACTACGAAAGGGTAGATAGCCATTTTTGTGTCTATGGCCACTAAAACAGTGCACAACTGAGCGGTCAATAAGCGGGTCGTGGGTCGGAATCATCTTTACTTAAACATAAATTGTTAAACTTAGCATTTTACGTGATTTACTTTTAATAAACTTTAACTGTGTTTGTGACCCGGTTCTTCTTAAGCAGGGTAGACTGGGTAGGGTATTTTGGGTAGATCGTTCGTACTACTTCCATTAATCGTACGAACAACATGTTAAACATTTCAAATGAAAGTGTAAACATTTGTCTTCAAGTGGACATAACAATTGGAGGTCTAGATGCAATAGTTGCCAGACAGTTACAACTAACGGATATGTCGGCCACTGTTACAACTGACTCCCATACTAGGGGCGGTAGTAACAGTGATAGGGGTCAATTGTAACACACCCAAATAATACAAACTACATGCATTTTAATCACTTTTATTATTCATAAATCACATTAAGGTACTTTTAAATTACTTAAAATTATTATGGCACCATTTTAGGAACATTTTTATGTAGTCTTTTTAATCAGTCTATAACATTTTAATTTTTAAAACAACATCGTAGCTATTATCGTCTTAAACTAGCAAAAATATGAACATAAACTAAACAAAAACAACTTCTAAATTAAAAATTATAACGAAAATAATAACATTTTAACCAAATACAAATTAACAAAATTCTTTACCATACAGTTTTTAAATTTAATCAGACTCACTGCAGTTATGACACAAGTAATATCTACTACCCTCTGTGCACTCAATGTGTGACCATAGACGACAGGCCCCTTGACATTGAACCCATTTCAATTTCTAGGCAAACCAGGCAATAAAAGTCTTCTTCTGATGATGATGATGATGCTGGCGACGGGTTAGCTTTCTTCTTCTTTGCTTTACCCTTACCTTTGCCTTTCTTTCCAGTCGATGATTCTAAAACTTTTTTCTTTACCTGTTTATCTCTCAATCTTTTCTGTCGCTCTTCATATTCCTTTCTAACAGCATCCTTTTCAGGAGTGTCTGTGTAAATAGCAGACTTTTTAGTTTTTCTGCCTCTATTTGATGTTTTCCTAGGGGCAGCTTTTGGGTAGGGCCGTATTTCCTCTGGTGAAAACACAGTTCGAGTGCTTGTAGATGGCTTAGGCGATAATTCCATATTTATTTGTCTTGGTGGTGTCGCTAATTCAAGGTTTTCTAGGATATCGACCTCAGCATTCTGTGTTAAAGCTACTAGGCTGGTTGAAGCCTCGTTCAACAACGAAGGTGATAGCGGTGGATTTTCGTCGTCAGGTGGAGGTACAATAATATTCTGAATAGGAACAACCACTTCTTCTGTATCGTTTGGGTTTAGCCTGTCTGTCACAAATGATGGCGAAAAGTCAATATCTCGAAACAAATCACGATTAAAGGGGGGTATATTCCCGTCTTTGGAAGCCAGCCTGAATATTTGACTGGGTCAGAGCGAGTGGCATTGCAACTGACGTAATACCTGGTATGTCATAAATTTTCATGGTTCTACCTGGATGATTCCGCATCCAGGCATCACAGGCTGTATTGACAGCTTTTTTCAAAGGTCCGTACACAGATCGATCCAAAGGCTGCAGTTTGTGTGAGCAGTGGGGTGGGAATGAAAGCAAAACTATTCCGTTTTTTTTACAGAAATCTAAGGAATTTATGTGAATGTGCGATGAATGGTTGTCCAAGACAAACAACACTTTGTGAGAAGGAGAGGCATTCGTATGTTTCTTAAAATGTTTGAGAAATATTAAAAATGTTTCATCCTGCATCCAGCCTGATGGGTTGCCTGTTCCAATAGATCCCACAGCTCCGTCCCTTATGAAATATTCATTATATCGTATGCGAGGAAATACGAACATTGGGGGAATTGCATTGCCCAGCGCGTTTGCCGCAAAGGCTAATGTCACCAATGTGCCTCGTTAAGCTGAGGTAACGGCACCTACTTGCTTTGTTCCACGTCTAGCCACGACTCTGTCGGGCTTTTGCACGGTGGTTACACCCGTCTCATCGACGTTGTATATGTCTTGTGGTTCAAAATGATCACGGTCCATGACTATTTGCAGATTGACATAAAAGGCATCGACATTGGTCCCGTTGAAACTGGTCGCTCTAGATAGGCTTGTAGCTTGAGCTGCGCGCACAGATAGTTCAGGGTTCCTCTTCATAAAGGAACAAAACCACTCCTCCCCAGCGATTTCGTTTTAAGCCAAGAAGGAGGGTTCTGCAAATTGTATTTTACAGCGAGCTGAAAGGCCAACCTTCTTACCTCTTTTGTAGAAAGTCCGAAGTATATGTCTGCAGAACGAGTCAAGTATTTGGCAAGTTGTCGTTCTTGATCTGCCGTAAATACTCTATTATGAGCTTTATATCCCATTGTTACATTTGCCGCCTCCGCGTCACTTTCGGTCGCTGCATCTCTATATATAACTTCAACGTTTAATCGTGTGCAGTCTAACTGGACTGTACAATGATACTGTGAGAAATGTCCAGTATTAATTATTATTATTAACTTATTCCTTGGCAGTCAAATATCTAATTGAAGATATTGAGTCTCGAGCATACAAAATAAACATTGTATTCCGAATATATAACTGAAAGCCGAAGGCTTGCATTCCCGTTCTCCCAAAGAATTTACTTACTTTCATACAATGTCGCCGAAATTTAATTTGCTCGTATTGCCGTTTCGGGAATTTCAGAACCATGTTGACACATTAGCTGACCCGCGCGTTTTTGTTATATGGTAAAATAAATCTGGTATAAAAATGTGTTTGTCTTTCATTCGATGTGTTTTATTGTAGTTTCAAGTACATTCACAATACTGAACTTTTTTATTCAAACTTGAAACCCCTCTTTTTGTCCCATTTTAAAGTGCGTGTGTGGTCGTGTTCTGCCGTGCTATTGGAGCAATTATTTATGTTTTATTAACGTGTAAAATACTGTTTAATTTGTACGTTTGTTATGTTTTTTACGTATTTAGATGCTAACAATACAAAAATATTTACAATGTACCAAATTTTCGATTTCGACATTTTTGTAATAACAAAAATGACGAAATCAAAAATAATTAACTCAACGTTTTGTGTACATAATTGTATCGGGTTTGATTGGTTTTCCGACGCAAAAAAGTGTTACCTAAAACCACGTAACGGCCGTGTTTATTTTAATGAATGGAAAAATAGACCAAAATAATTGATGGAATAATAAACAAACAAAGTGACTGACCTGTCAGCTCAGTTGGTAGTAGCTCTGCCTTCTGCGCTGTAGGTTGTGGGTTCGATTCCCGCCCAGGATAAACATTTGTTTGAAGAACATACCTATGTTCTGTGTCTGGGTGTTATAAAGTATCATAAGTATATATATAAAAATATATAAGTATTCTATCAGTCATCTGGTCATAATAATACAATCTATTTGCATCTATTTTGCATCTATTGCATCTATTTACAATCTATTTTGAATTTTGAATTTTGAATTTTATGCTTAGTTTGGGACTAGATGATGTTGTGTGCATTGTCCAGCAATATTTACGAGTATTTAGTTATTAATTATGACAGACATTTCACACCTCATCATCACAAGTAAGCCGAGCTTGTGTTATGGGATACCCCATGACTTATTACTTATTACATTTTTCGTAAATACATACATGTTTTATACATATTTTGAACTGAGAGACGCGTAAAGCCATATACAGGACGCATTCCACATTGTCAATGTTTCGTTTAACCCGCAAGTAATTTCAGGTTTCGGATGTATACGGGGGTCCAGACTGGAGCGTCACGGTGTTCTGCATGCTCACCTTGATCGTCCTCATTCCTCTAACCCAAATAACTAAACTGAGCTATCTGGTGCCGTTCTCCGCAATCGCTAACTTCGTCTGGCTCGCGGCGATATGCATTTCCATCTACTACTGCTTGAGAGGCTCTTCGGATCTCAGCAAACGAAACGCTGCTACATCGATAGAGGGGATACCGACATTTATAAGGTGAGTTACCTTATAAATGTGCTGGTAGCAATCTACCATCATTATAAGAGGAAAATGTTTCACCTGGTGCTGTATAAATCATCTAAATTACATGCAAAAGCCTTTTTATTTCATCTGGAAGGCATTGTTTCTAGAGTTTGCTTTCATAGTGAGGTCATCATTTAGATCGATCATATATACTTTTAAGTGCTCAATTTTTTTGGAGAGCTATAAAAATATGTTACTTAATGACTGAAGCCTTCGGGCCACAGACCCAGTTGGTCACTGGGCATTGCCATATAAACGTACAGAACTAGGCCTAGCCAGTACGTTTTAATCCACGCGGTTCTAGTCCACGTTATTTTGTTACTATGATACTATGGAGTTAGACTTCTTTTGTGCAGGTAGGTACTCGGGTTTCTACTGCCATTAATGATTTTAGTTAAAATAGTTATTTCAGCATAATTATGTGCTAACATATTATTATCTAATCCCATACTAATCATAGCTTGTGTTATGGAGACTAGATGACGGATAGAATACTTATATATTTTTAAATACATACTTATGGTACTTTATAACACCCAGACAGCTATGTTCTTCAATTAAATATTTATCCTAGGAGGTAGTCGAACCCTAAACCTACAGCGCAGAAGGCAGAGCTACTACCAACTGTGCTGACAGGCCAGTCATAATGTAACAAATAATGTGAATGTATCACAATGAGAACCAGTGTTTAGCTTGAGAATAAAAGTATTTTATAAATCAACTGAACCCCGTTACTACGACAAGATACCACTTGAAAATCCAATATTCTGAGCGATTTTTAAATCTGTTTTTTAATTTCAGCACATGCCTCTTCGCCATGGAAGGCATCGGCGTTGTGATGCCTTTAGAGAACGAGATGAAGAAGCCGCAGCATTTCCTCGGCTGCCCCGGAGTCCTCAACATAGCCATGAGCACTGTAGTAGTGCTATACGGGTTCGTGGGCTTCGTGGGGTACATGAGCTTCGGGGAAGAAGTGAGGGGCAGTCTCACTCTGAATCTACCCGCGGATGAGATGTGAGTAGGAGAAATGTTCATCTACCAGCAGCTGAACTCCTGTATTTTACGTAGAATGGTTCAAATGTCTTCAAAACCCATGTAACTTTTGCGTATCCTGCACGATTTCTGCACAGTTTAGATTTTTAGAATAAGCGAACTGAGCTTCAGCCTTTTCCCACTATTTAGCATCTGCCAAGTATAATGTTTGGACGCGCCTCTGATTACCCCCTTAGAAGATTACCAACCTCAAGAAGGGATGTGTAATGATTTGCATAAAATTATTACGCATAATATCATTTTGCATACCACCTTTTGGCATACATCTTTTCTCGCATAAAGTTCAATGGCGTGACTAAAAATGCATAATTCAAAAACACATATTAATATCAATAAAAAAACAGACAGAGTGGTAGATTTTCGTACGTATAAATTACAATACAATTCAAATTAAAATAAAATTCCAATAATTGAAAGTAAAATAAAGAATTACTCACAATCGTCCAACAATCGAGAGTGATGTGTGAGTAATTCTAAAAAATATTCTATCAGCCCGCCCCGGCTTTGCACGGGTATTTAACATGAATTTCAAAACTTATAAATTTTAACAATTTTAACACTTTTAACACAATTTCTTTTTGTGTTTGGGTTACTAAGAAAGAGTATATTATAAAGAAAGTTTTTTAATGATTAAATTTATTGGGTCAGACCGTATTTGATGTTGTTTTATTTTGTCGCAGCAAAATAAATTGATTTTCAGGAACTCCGTCCTGCGATAGCCGCGAAACGACTGAAAAATATTTTTTTTTTTGATTCGCTCTATTTAATTCGGCAAGACGTTTCGTTTTTCACAGTCACATTTATTAATTTATTTATTTATTTATACTTTTAATTAACACGGATAAAACCAATTGCATTAATTAAATATTATTATGTCTAATTGCAACTATTAATACATTATTTTAAATTACAAATCTAATACTACAGTTATACACATAATAAATAAGTTATATATTATACTACACACAGAGATTAAAAATATATCTATCAAGTCAAAAAATACAAATAATGGAATCATGTCAGGACTACTATATGGGTAGGTACTTATACAAAAACAAACAAATAAATAACCAAATAAACAGTCATACTTCACGTTCACAAAACCTTAGACAGTCTGCCAGTATTTTGGTCCATCCATCCGCAAACAGGTCACATTGAGGATAGGCCTCTAGGAGAGCGTTGAGTGCGGCGAGGATGCGAGGCACGGGCGAAGTAGCGCGGGCCACAGTACGACTGGCTGGTACGGCAAACAACTTATGTTTCCGATTCAGAAAGAAATTTACAGGGGCATAGAATTGACACAGCACAGCACACAGATCCGAAGCGTCAATTAGGCCACGAAATATCTTGACTGCCGTTATGATTTGATCGTTGGACCGGCGGACCTCTAGCGAGTAGCCCAGACAGCCAAGGAGAAATTTTGTGGGATACATAAAGGGATAGTATCCAAAAAGATGCTTATAAAGGATTGAACTCCATCCTGTTAGCAATACACCAGTCGTATATTGCATCGACGTAACTTTGGAGTGCCAAACAATCTTCTTGAGTCTTAACCTCAATATAGAGTTTAATGTCGTCAGCATACAGAAGGCTCCCAGCACGAGTCACGACTGTGGGAAGGTCATTGACCATTAACAAAAAAAGGAGTGGGCCAAGAATTGATCCTTGGCTGACGCCGGAACGCATGTGATAGGGTCGAGATTCGTACATGTCGAGCCTGACAAACTGCTGGCGATCCCGCAGATAGTCCGCGAGAAGTCTGAGAAGACCTGGGGCCATACCTATTGCCGAAAGTTTCGCTAGCAGTATATCATTATTAACCCTATCAAACGCCTTCCGGAAGTCAAAATAGAGTACGTCGACCTGGAGTCCCTTATCTAGCCGGGCTGAGATGAAGTCAACGAGCGTCAACAGATTCGTATTCACGGATCTCTTGCTCCTGAAACCGTGCTGTTCGTTACACAAGTACTTATTTACTTGAGCGTAAATGTACTTATGCAGTACACTCTCGAATACCTTCGCAGCTGAAGATAGGATTGCAATGAGGCGGAATTCTTCAACGGATGACTTTATAGTGTTTTTAGGTATCGGGGTAACTCGCGTGAGTTTCCATTGAGGGGGGTAAACCCCTGTCTTCAGTCCTAGGTTGAATATGTGGCAGAGCGGGGCGCATAACAATTTCTTTGCATGTTTGAAAACTACAGGCGGTATATTGTCAGGTCCCACTGAACTATTCGGTTTTTATTGATTAATGCCGCAGATGACGTCGGCAGGCACAAACTTGACAATATTTATGTTATTACTATTTGCGCAATCTTCACTTTCGATGCGTCTAGCTGCGGGATATCGGAGTGAAACACACTGGAAAAGTAGCTTGCAAATGCCTCGGCCGCTTCAGGGCCAAAAAATGTTGTGCCCTGGTAGGATACGCTAGGTTCAAAGCCTCCCTTTGAGCGTAGACTTGAAATGTGCTGCTAGAATTTACGGGGGTTGAGTTTAATGGTGCTCTCGATATTTTCTATGTGCGCGCTGTAAGCACTCGAGATGCGAAGCTTCATGTTGGCTCTATGTTCTGAGAAAATTTTATAATCTTCGTCAGATTTTTCCCGTTTCCAGGCAGCGTACAACTTTATCTTATACCTAGCGTTCATGTCGGACGTGAACCAGACCGGGTAACGCTCACATACTGAATTATGTCGGCGCTTTTTTGGCATACAGGCGTCAAAGATACTATAAAAAGTTTTATAAAAATGTTCACTAGCACTCAAAACATCTCGGGCCTGTGTAATACCTCGCTCCACGAACAGTCAGACAATAATTGATGTAGCTGCTCAAAATCGCACTTTTTAAAGTTCCAGTCTTTATCTGGATTGATGTTACTTGGCGCGATTCGATCTGAATGGTGTGCCGAGTCGATTCTTACCTCAATGTCAAGTGGAGGATGAGGCCGATCAGGGGCAACTATCCCTTCCGTGGCCGCCACTGTTACCTCGGGCGTACTCTCGCACTCTCTGACCAGTCACATGAGTCACAGTTCTTTGTAATGGACACATTGTTTTTAAAATGAATGGCGCGACGTGTTGAGTGACGACTTGGCGAGGTGTATCGTATGTGCGCTAGTATGAAACAGAACGTTTACTATCTACTCAAGATATCATCCGGTGTCAGTGACGTTTAGCTAGAGTGGCCAAAATGACGACTGCGATTTCGTTGGCGATTTGCGATCAGAATTTAACAAAATACTCGACAATCCGAATTTTGCGGATATATGTTGTCGACTTGAATTCTTTATTTTTTATGTTTTATTATTCAGGTGAGGTTACGATCGAGTTTACCGTTTCCTTGACGAAATTATTAATATAGATATTATAATAATATGTACTAATTAAGCAGGTTTACAGTTTTTTTTCTAAAGTCTGTTCTGGCACTCACCGGCCGCTGTCGCGCAAGCTTCGCTCGGCTCATGCGTGGTTCAAACCATGCTCATCTCTACGCTCCTCGCAACATATCCTTGTGGTTGTTAATTGTTATAATTGATTATATTTATAGATGTATAAATAAAGTACCTACATACAAATAGCTACTGGTTAAGTCAATAGCTACTTTATGTCTAACACAATAAGGTAACACAATAAGGTAAAAGAAAACTATGCCAAATGTTTATATGACAAACAATATTATGCATAAAAAAGTAGTTTAATAAATTATTAAGCATAACAAAACTATCTCAAAATATTTTAAAACAATAATGCCTGATAAGTACATAATTATGCTAAAAGATTAATGCGAAATTAAATAATGCCACCAGATGACGATATATTAATTTATGCCTAACTTAGGTCACCCTTCAAGATTATCTAAGCATTTAGAGATCTTAAGTGTCTACTGAGTCTAAATATTACAGACCTGATTGGAGTTTTTATATAACTACCGACATTTCGTTATTATTTTTACTTTTTTCTATTTGTACGATAATTCAATTCAATTCAATTCAATTTCATTTAATTCAGCCTTCATAAGTTTAAGTACAAATTAGAGCCATATTTATCATAATAATAATTTAAAACATACAGAACATAAATAAATCAAAGAAATTAAAATATAGACTGCATACACCACATCATTACATCACCGGTGCGAATGGTGATGTAATGATGTAATGATGAATGTTTATAATATAAATGATTTTAAACCGGATACATACGTCGAAACTAATACAAAAATATATTAAATACAACCTTAATGAATAAACTAAATAAACCAATACATACATAAACATACCTAAATGCTAAGTTTTTTGTTTTGTAGATTAGCTCAAGTAGCGAAGCTCCTGGTGGCATGCGTGATGCTGCTATCATTCGCTCTCGTGTACTACGTGCCGGTGGACGTGGTGTGGCGCCGCGTGCGCGAGCGCGTGCCTGCGCGGCGCCGGCGCGGGGCCGAGGCGGGGCTCCGGCTGCTCGGAACTCTACTCATAGGTACGTACGGTAGGGCCGAGCGGGGCTCCGGCTGCTCGGGACTCTACTCATAGGTACGTACAGTACTATGTGCGGGGCCGAGGCGGGGCTCCGGCTGCTCGGGACTCTACTCATAGGTACGTACAGTACTACGTGCGGGGCCGAGGCGGGGCTTTGGCTGCTCGGGACTCTGCTCATAGGTATGTACAGTACTACGTGCGGGGCCGAGGCGGGGCTCCGGCTGCTCGGGACTCTACTCATAGGTACGTACAGTACTACGTGCGGGGCCGAGGCGGGGCTTTGGCTGCTCGGGACTCTGCTCATAGGTATGTACAGTACTACGTGCGGGGCCGAGGCGGGGCTCCGGCTGCTCGGGACTCTACTCATAGGTACGTACAGTACTACGTGCGGGGCCGAGGCGGGGCTCCGGCTGCTCGGGACTCTACTCATAGTTACGTACGGTAGGGCCGAGGCGGGGCTCCGGCTGCTCGGGACTCTACTCATAGGAACGTACAGTACTATGTGCGGGGCCGAGGCGGGGCTCCGGCTGCTCGGGACTCTGCTCATAGGTATGTACAGTACTACGTGCGGGGCCGAGGCGGGGCTCCGGCTGCTCGGAACTCTGCTCATAGGTACGTACAGTACTACGTGCGGGGCCGAGGCGGGGCTCCGGCTGCTCGGAACTCTGCTCATAGGTACGTACAGTACTACGTGCGGGGCCGAGGCGGGGCTCCGGCTGCTCGGAACTCTGCTCATAGGTACTTACAGTACTATTTGCGGGGCCGAGGCGGGGCTCCGGCTGCTCGGGACTCTACTCATAGGTACCTACGTACAGTACTACGTGCGGGGCCGAGGCGGGGCTCCGGCTGCTCGGGACTCTACTCATAGGTACGTACAGTACTACGTGCGGGGCCGAGGCGGGGCTCCGGCTGCTCGGGACTCTACTCATAGGTACGTACAGTACTACGTGCGGGGTCGAGGTGGGGCTCCGGCTGCTCGGGACTCTGCTCATAGGTATGTACAGTACTACGTGCGGGGCCGAGGCGGGGCTCCGGCTGCTCGGGACTCTACTCATAGGTACGTACAGTACTACGTGCGGGGTCGAGGTGGGGCTCCGGCTGCTCGGGACTCTGCTCATAGGTATGTACAGTACTACGTGCGGGGCCGAGGCGGGGCTCCGGCTGCTCGGGACTCTACTCATAGGTACGTACAGTACTACGTGCGGGGCCGAGGCGGGGCTCCGGCTGCTCGGGACTCTGCTCATAGGTATGTACAGTACTACGTGCGGGGCCGAGGCGGGGCTCCGGCTGCTCGGAACTCTGCTCATAGGTACGTACAGTACTACGTGCGGGGCCGAGGCGGGGCTCCGGCTGCTCGGAACTCTGCTCATAGGTACGTACAGTACTACGTGCGAGGCCGAGGCGGGGCTCCGGCTGCTCGGAACTCTGCTCATAGGTACGTACAGTACTACGTGCGAGGCCGAGGCGGGGCTCCGGCTGCTCGGAACTCTGCTCATAGGTACGTACAGTACTACGTGCGAGGCCGAGGCGGGGCTCCGGCTGCTCGGGACTCTGCTTATAGGTACGTACAGTACTACGTGCGGAGCTGAGGCGGGGCTTCGGCTGCTCGGGACTCTACTCATAGGTACACCCGAGTCAATAACTCTAGCTCTAATTGAATAAAAACACCAAAATTACTAATAGAACCGGAAATAACTTAAGGAAAATAGAGATAATAAGAGTGCAATGTTTGCTTCGCAAGCCAACCAGAAATAATCACATACACTTTCTGTTGGCGTTCTCGTCTTCGGAAAGGTCAAATCGTATTTATATGACACTAGCTTGTAATATATCAAGTGACTGAAGCGTGAATGCTACTCTCATTGTCCACTAATATTTATTTATTTCCATAATTTTTTTATGGAAATCTAAGCGAAATTTCATTCTTCGTTTAACATTACATAAAGTATTAAATAGATGGACTAATATTTTTCCGCCAATCTTTTCCCAATGATTTAGACACTAATAGTATGGAATAGTACTAAATATTTGTCCATCTATTTAATGTTTTGTAATGGATTTCCCCAAAGTTACGCCTGAATCAATTATCTATTTTATAAAGTAACACCGTTCTGTTAAATGAATTAGTTTTTCTATAAATATTCCTATAAATTTGTTCACCTCGGTGTAGGGACATAACAAGTGACTTAATTTATACCAAAGTTTGAAATAGGGTTGATCTTAAACTAAGTCGAATTTAAACTTTGAAGAACGGATTAATTACTTATGTTTGTTCAGGTTTAGCTTTGAGCGGTATTTTAAACAACTGATATAACTTTTATTTTGCAAAACAATACAACTTCAACAACAGCTTTGTTGCTTACTTAAAGTTAACCTTATTTTGTTTGTATCAATGTCTGAATTAGAAAATTATTATTTATATGACACTTCTTAAATAGATAATTGATTCAGGCGCGACTTTGAGTAAATCCATTAAAAAAAATTGCAGCTGCATGAGTCTGCATCGTGTCTAACTCATTAGGAATAAATTAGCGGAGTAGTACTAAATATTTGTCCATCTGTTTAATGACTTCGTAAATATACTAAACTGTCATGTTTTAGCATGTTTCAACATGTAAAGAGGTATTTACCAAAACAGCAGAATAAACTAGAAAAATCTATTCAGTAATAGAACAATATGTCAATTTTTACTTATTTTAAAACTGTTATTTCAAAATGTTATTATAATTGAACTTTGACAGATGCAAAATAAATATCGTACCTATGTATTTACAAAATTCAAGCTGGTCCAGCGAAACAACCGAATTACCAGCATTCCCGAACTGTGTTTTTATTAACTATTTTTCCCTAGAATTGTACATAACATAATTAGCAGATTCACCACAGTTGGTAGTAGCTCTGCCTTCTGCGCTGTCGGTTAAAAGTTATATTCCTTCCCACGCCGAACTTTTATGAACATGAAGGTATATTCTATATCTGGGTGTTATAAAGTATCATGAGAATGTATTTAAAAATATATAATTACTAGCTGCTGCCCGCGTCTTCGCTCGCATGGTACCTACTTAACAAGTAGCCTATATCTTTCTCCAAGATCCCTTCTATCTCTATACCAAAATTCATCGATATTGGTTCAGCTGTTTAGGCGTGAAACCGTAACAGACAAACAGACAGAGTTACTTTCACATTTATAATATTATCAGTCATATGTTTGCCAAAGTACAACCTATGCTTTGATTGGAGCTAGATGATATTGTGTGCATTGTCCACTACTATCTACTATCACTACTATTTTTATAATGAATGTTCCGTGTTCCTATTCATAACGGATATTAATCTGTAATATTATAAGGTGTGTATAAATATAATTAAAATAAATTGATTGTGTTAGTATGTCAATACGAATACATGTTAATCACGATAGTAAAACTTGTTTGTTTTTCTTCCAGTTGGTATTGGCTCTGCTATTCCTCGACTTGAACTTTTTATGGAGCTGGTGGGAGCAGTGTGTCTCTCTGTAATGGGACTGCTCCTCCCCAGTGTGTTGGAACTGGTGTGGCGTTGGGACAAAGATCTCACGGCATACCACTGGGTGGTGTGGAAAAACATCGCTATATGTATATTCTCCATTATTGCTATGGTGTCTGGCGTCGCGTATGCTATCATCTCAATGATTGAAAAACTTTAACCTATAATTACCATAGAAGGTAGTAAATGTGTTATTTTATGGATATGCCATAAAAACAAAAATTTTACAAATTAACCTGTTTTAATAATCGATCAACGAATATTCAACGGTTGTTCTAGCATATTGCTGTTAGTATTGTGCGAGTGAGAGGACTGAAATCGTTTCGTTTTATTCGTTACTTTATTGAAACAGGTTATGGGTACACACTTTGTGGTTATACACGGTAGCGAAGATTTAAATCGTTAGAAAATTCCTACAGGTACCTAGGTAGTGATTTAATATGAATGCATTGATTTGTCTCAGGTCTGAGTGTTTCATGTGTAATATGTATGTATTTACAGAAAAAAAATATAAGTAGTATATCAGTCATGATATATAACACAAAGTTCTGCTTACTTTGGAGCTAGAAGTATGAAATGCCGGGCATTATTATTGATAGGAATGAGCTCAAACAAATCATAAGTTTTTGTTTAAATAAAGACATATTTTGTCAATTTGTGAAAATATGCTGGTAATTCTGCTGTTTCGCCAGACTAGCTAAAATTTGGTAAAAAAAGAATTAATTGTTCTTACTCCAATGTCCAAATTAGAGTAAAATAGTTAAGTATTTAACTTTTATTTAGACTTAGCTTTAAGTAAAATAAGATCTTAAAATATTTTAAGAAATTTAAATTAGTTAACGAAACTGAAAAATCAAGGCCAAATGTCATGGATTTTTGGATTCAGGGCTGCTATCTAATGATTTGATTATCAGGTATTAAATTTTATACACCGGCTTGACTACATTGTCGATCATAGTCGGCTACCATATACTGACAGACCGTATGAGTAACAGAGACGCTGCATTGTTGCATTGTTGTTGATAGATATTTCATACCCCATAGCAAATCTAGCCCCAAACTAAGCAAAGTCAGTCATTAACTGACAGAATACTTGTAAATATAAATATTGACAATGCACACAACATCAGCTAGCCCCAAACTAAGCATAGCTTGTATTATGGCAACCAGATGACTGATGGAATACTTATGTATTTTTAAATACATATGTACCTAATATACTTTATAATACCTAGACACATAGCAAACACCTATATTCATCACACAAATGTTTCTCCGAGATGGGGATCGAACCGTTGTGGGTTCGTCGTTCCTACATCGCAGAAGGCAGAGTTACTACTATTAATAAAGTTATATTGTAATATTTAATAATAATTGTGTAATATTTATTTAAATCCTGGTACTTGTAATGTTTTAGGATCAACAATACAGGGTATATTATATACATTGTCATAGTTATCCAAGCGGCGTAGTGTTACGTAGCAGTGCAATGCGCGTAGTTGTGTTGCTATGTGCGTAGTTCATTGCCAGTTTATTGCTACGTGCGTAGCAATAGTTATTTTATATTAAGATAGTGTTTATTATTAAAAGGTCACAATCCGAATACAATAGTTAAGGTGATAAGAAGTGCGTTTTTACTCGTTATAAAAACTGGATTTATACAAGAAGGATTTATTAGGACTAAATGTAAAAATTGCCGTCCGTAAACTAGTAGAAAAATGTGCTGCATACCATAAATTATTAAAATATAAATACGCAACTGGTACCAGTACCAGTACCAGTACACCAGTATTAATATAACTATGAAAGAATCGTTATAAAAACTACTTTAGGCACTGAACTGTTATAATAATTAGTTTGTATTTTGTTTAATATTATGCATACTTAACCTAATAATGCTGCATAATCTGAACTAAAATTTACATAATAGAATAATTTTATTACATTTATTTGCAAGAATTATTCCAATTCAATTTCTTATCAACTATTAGTGGTATAAGTACCTAAATAGATCAGCAAAAGGTTACCTCTATCCTATAATCACGTAATTAGTTAGCGTGGCTCTTAAGTAAACTCTGTCATTCTAAGACAAGAAATGGTAACATTTAAACAACACATTAGCTAGTGTTTGTTTATATGATGGACGGTTAGTTTTAATGTTATGTTACATAGATCAATTTTACATTATATAAATAGTACTGCATGTGATAATTATGTAGTTGAATTTATTGTTATTACATCTAATATTTTTGAAAGATAGATACGTAGATACTCTTAAGTACTCGTTAAAACCGGCGATGATTCTGCTGTTTTACCGAACTCGCAAATTTTCGTAAAATGCGAATGGTTTTTTTGCTTACACCACAGTCTTCTTCTTCCTATAATAACATCTGACTTAATTATAGTTTTGCTAATGTCAAGTGGTTTTGTTATGATAAAATATTGCCACAAAGTGGGAGTCAAATTGTCCTAAGTCGCAATTTATTGAATAAAATTCCGCTAAGCATACCCAATAGACCGAAATACCGGAAATACCGACGTGAAATAAAGGAAAAAACTACTTACTTATGTTACTATTTTACTCTGTAAAATATCAAACGGAAAATTCCTATACCTAAGTCAAAATGAAATAAC
Source organism: Lampropteryx suffumata (assembly GCA_948098915.1). Classification (NCBI taxonomy): domain Eukaryota; kingdom Metazoa; phylum Arthropoda; class Insecta; order Lepidoptera; family Geometridae; genus Lampropteryx; species Lampropteryx suffumata. The sequence goes on from OX402551.1 coordinate 2,791,945, forward strand.
ATGTTTGAATGACAGTTTTAAAGTTGTCGTTCTGTTCTCCTTTTGAATTGATTTTTCTCGAATTTCACCTTTTTTCCAGCATTAATGAAATGGCGACTATAATAAGCTAAAATTCTTCAATTAAGTAAATTTGTATTTTACGAAAATTTTGTTACGCAATAACAGATTCACGAGCATTTGTTTTTGTAAATAATATTCTGTGTGACTTATACGTGTTACAGATTAAACCTTATTTCAAAAGCAATAAGTATTTTTATTTCTGCGAAATGTCATGAAGGTAGTGCACTTCCCATTGAGATCCAGCGATGCGGTATATAATTCCATTTATGCTGATGTTCCAACCATCAAATTAATTTTAAAATCACCATGTCAGTATAATGATTACAGTTCGTGGTCCAAGTCTCCAGCGATAGAGCAATTTAAAAATTGCGTTGTCATGATACTCAAGTATTCAGTGATAGAGCAATTATAATAGCTTTGTCACGGTACTTCGTTTCACTAATAAGCAGTGCAACTAAAACATAGCCTATGGTCAATGAGAAGACAGAGAAAGACCCATGTAGGTACTTAATTGACCGAGCGAAGCGAGTGTCTCCGTTTCAGCTTAGGCGAAAATGCTTTCGTGTGTCCGGCGTCTGTTAGGATGTTCTCCTCTATAGGTCGCATTTCTCAACGAATTCTCGTGATATTTTGTGAGCAGGTTTTATAACTTTATAGTTTTATTTTCAGTTTTTGGAAATTTTTCAAAATGGCGGTGATATGGGGGTTGTAAACATTAAAAAAGTTATATTTCAGTCATTTCGAAAAATGATCGCGAGGTCTACAGCTCACAGAGCCACTAGTTTATAAAGTAGGCGAATCCCTGTACCAAAAAAAGTCAAGGAAACTATGTAATCCAAAATTTAACGCGCCTCGTAATCTTTAGTAGGCATGATTTAAAGGTAAATTTACACTCTGCTTAGTAACGTAACAAATTTAGTTACGTAAGGAAAAAAACCTTTTGTAAATAATGAAATATTGGTGAACAATGCTCACAACACCATCTAGCCTCAAACTTGTGTTATAGTGACCAGTAGGGCGATTATGGAACTCTTGATACAATCAATGTCTATCAGTTTCGATTAGCCATCGGCATCAATGTCTATCAATTTCAATTAGCAATAGGCATGATTTCAATCAATCATAAACGATGTATTTAAATGCTTAGTACGCTTAACACGGTTCCTACCACAATCGTACTTTGTAAATTGGCCGAGTTATAGTTTGACACCAAATTCACATTGTAACTAGCGATAGAAGCAGATAGAAATCGCAGCGATCCGTAATACCAATTCATCAATAGTAACTGAAACCTATTAGTATCAATGTTTTGATAGTATCAAAGATTCATAATCGCCCCACAGATGACTGATAGAGCACATACATATCCTTCAATACTTATTAAATCACCCAGACACAGAACGAACACACGTTCATTACACAAATGTTTGTCCTGGGATGTAATCAAACCCACAACATCGCAGAAGGCAGAGCTACCACTGATCTGGTCTGATCTGACAGGCCAGCCAGCAAGTTTATATTAAGATAATCGGTAACTTAAGTCTCTACCATTACTGCACTTATTGAAGGTTCAAAAGAACTAGTCATATCGTACGAAGAAGATGAGTACATCGTACTAAAGGCCAGAACTATTTATTGAAGGCAGATGGCATAATTAACTGTACCTATGTATATAATTGATGTTTATTGACTCAACCATTAATATTCATCGATTATTAATGGTGTCCCAAAGCTTTACCGTTTTTTAACAATCTGCTTGCTTGGGGTACATACAGAGAAACCAACTTATATTATCAAAAGAAAGTGGCATTTACGTTTATTGATATTAACAATGTCATGTGGAATAAAAACATTTAGTTCGAGCTTTAGCCACCGAATAGATACGTAAGTGGCACTGTCGATGCTTGTGGTAAATCCAATTCTTAGGTGACCTCTTGCCGGTTCTGCGTATGTTGCTATATTATACAAGCAAAAGCACTGTAAAAGCACAAAGTTGGTAATGGAGCTATTGAGACTTTTATAGTTGCATTTGTTCTATCAATGGAACTGGAAATGATACTAGTGGGAATTATCAGCATGATAAAGTTTTATAGACCAGTATGTAATGTAATAAAACTTCTGATGACTTCAGAGGCGATGTCTGCGAAGACGCTCGGTGAGAGTGGCTGGGCACAGCCCCTGCCATACGATACGATGCCGACTGCAACTCCATCCTGGGTGGCTGCGCCGCCAGAATCACCCTGAGGAAATAATTGAATAATAAATAAAATATTCGTGAATAATGCACACAATGGACTCAATTCTGTTGGCACCAACCTAACTAATTTTAGCTAAATTAGGTTTTGAACTGTCAAATTAACCTTTGGTATTCTGCTGTTACCAACTTATCCTAATTTAATTTTATCTAACTTAATTAAGCCGCTCCCGACCCGTGGTACAACTGTGATGTCCAACTGGTTGTACTACGGAGAAGTAAAGTTACCCACGGTTCAACTGGTTGTTCTATGCGGAAATATCTTTACCAATGGTTCAACTCGAGTAAGTTGTTCTTTCCTTGGTCCAATTAGTTGTACTACTGGGAATTTAATTTATCTATGGAACAACTACTGGTAATAAACAGGAATAGTACTGCTTTACATCTGGCTTCAATCTCATCGACAGACGAACTATATTCTTCTGGCGCTTGTGCGGCCGCTGCCGCGGCACGCTCGCTTCGCTCACTCGCCTTGCCCGTTGTTTTCTATACTCTTACATAACCTAACCAACTGGTTTCGATCTGAAATATTCTTCTGACGCACCATTTTTTACAATCAAAATCGTTGTCAGATCACTTAACGATAGTCATTTGTTTTGTAGACGTTCATTTGTTTTACACGATCATCTTATCCCCGTGGTCCAACCAGTTGGACATAATTCCACCGTTGTACCACGGGTCATAATCATAAATGTCAAAAAAAAGAGTTGAACTATGGGTAACTTTACTTCTCCGTAGTACAACCAATTGGACATTACAGTTGTACCACGGGTCGGGAGCTAATTAAGCGTTCCTAATTTAATTTACCATATCTACCAACTAACCCCAAACTTGTATTATGGTGACCAGATGACTGATAGAACACTTATATATTTTTATATATACACTGATGATATATTAGAACACAGAACAAACACTAATGTTTGTCCTCGAAGGGAATCACACCCCCAAACTACAATGAGACCTCACTTTAGAGACCTAGGTATTCTCAGGTTGTCCAGATTAATAGAACATCATATGGTAGTGAGAACTAACCCGGTCTCATATGTAAGGAACCTGCACACATATTTTAAGACTTCCGGTACCTTTCACAAGTGCTCATACCCAAACAGTTTCAAAATTTAATTTAATTAGAAATTACTAAATATAGCGGATTGCGTTTAACGAAGCTACGAAACAAAGAAAGAAAATACCATTCAACATACCTGGCAAGTTCCTTGGCCTCCAAAGAAGAAGTTGCCAGCGCAGAACTCATTCCGTGTCAGCACAGAGGGGTAGACAAGATAGCATGCTGCATAGTACACGACTGGAATACGGACGTCCATCAACCTTTCGGGGATGGAGCTAGCTCCTTGCTATAAATACATTTTAAACGGTAATAATTTGAAAGGAGTTACTTAGTATTTTGTTATGTCTTCTTTTGGTATCATTTGGTACCCATCACTTTTCTAAGTAAGTAAGTACCTACGTTCCAAAATGTTTATCAATACGTTTCCCAATCTAATTTGTAGTTTTCACTATACTTTCAATGTTTTTTTTTGACAAGCTTCTATCCACTAGATCGGCTTTACAAAGCTAGGTGAGTTTCCGAGATGGTTGATGGTCCATTAAAATAGAGCTATTTCAAACCCATGTTTTACCTCTGTCCTGCCCCAGCCACTGACGTAAATTTCAGAGCCCCCTTGCATCGGTCGTCCTTGAGGCGGCAGCGGTATCGCCATTATAGTGACATTATTCAGCGGTATGGGGTCCACGGTCTTCATCACGGCAACATCTTTGTCGAACGGTGGATTGTCGTACTCCGGATGGGGGATTACTTCGGCGATAGGGATAATGGTGCCATTCCTGCGGAAGGAACTGCCTGCTCGTAGGACCACTGTTGATGGGTCCACGCTGTGAAATTACATGGTGTTTGACTAAAATCATTCGAGAATGGTACTATCTTGTCACGTCTATTTCTTTTGAAGATTACGTCACATAAACATGTGCTATCTTCAAATGGTAAGATTTAAACAAGTAATTAAACAAGCCACGATAGAAAAACACATTGTTTCTCTATCTTACACTAGACCAGTGGAACTACACGAGGCATCGTTTGTGCACAATAGGTATAATACCTAATATATTATTCGATTTGAACCCTTTACTGGAATCAGTTTATAAGGGATTTAATCCCTAGTGGTTGAATTTCCATAAATAAAATAGCCTTTATATTATCTGAATTGCGTTGTTTTTAGTTTTTAGAACTAGGATTCTCTTTACGAGGGGAAAATTTCCGATCATTTTATTTATTTTTTTCGTCCATGCAATATCGGGTCAAAGGTTCCATACAAAATATCTACTTACTTTTGAGCACAATGCGCTGCAGTTGCTATATAATATTCGCTGATAATAAATCCTCCACAGAAGTACGAATTGTTCACAATGAAAGACACCTGGTACGGATGATCTTCGATATTGGCCTCCTGACCGCCCACGATCCTGCCATTGTACGGGCCGGGACTTTGCATGAACTCCTCCCAGGTGGGGAAATCTGCTATATTAAATGGATTCACTGAAAACATAATAATAATAATAATAATAAAGCCTTTTTATTCGGACTACTAGATATACAGATTGTTCTTATACTAATGCACTTTTTTTCTATATATATTAGTTTTCCTTCTTTAAATTTATTCATTTATTTGATGCTTCTTGATCTTCTGTAGGTCCGTTTGCCATTCGGCATAGGCTTCCTCCATTCTGGTCTCTCTCTAGCCACTCTACTCCATGTTGTACCTGTAACTTGCCTGATATCATCGTCCCATCTTTTTTGTTGTCTACCTTTTTTCCTTTTTCCTTCTCTTGGATACCATTATGTAACTATCTTGCTCCATTTTTATTTTCCTCTGATAATGTGACCTGTCCATTTCCATTTTAGCCTTTTTATTTTAAGGGTAGCGTCCTGTACCTTGGTTTTTTTCCTTATGTTGATATTTCTTATTCTATCCGCCCTCTTTGCTCCAAGCATACTTCGCTCCATTGCTTGTTGGGTAACGGCAATTTTATTGGTTATATTCTTTGTAATAGCCCATGTTTGGCTTCCATACATTAGAATGGGCAGGATGCAGACGTTGAATATTTTGCTATTAGTTGTTATTTGCATGGTTTTGTCCTTCATTACTTCCCTTAGACCCTAATACCTTTTCCAACTGTTTGCTATCCGTCTTTCAAGTTCTTTGTTTATGCTATCTTTAGGTGATATCAGCTGGCCGAGGTATATATACTCTTCCACATAACTAATTTCTGTCTCTCCTATAATTATGCTACTTTTATACCCATTTGTCATTACTTTTGTTTTTTCGGGATTAAGTTTTAGTCCTACCCTCTCACTCTCAAATGCTAGCTCAGTTAACATTTTATTCAGGTCTTCTGTCGTTTTTACAAACAATTCAATATCGTCGGCAAATATTAGGTGTGTTAGTGTGCGGCCATCGATACTTAAACCCAGATTTTCCCACGCGAACTTCCTAAATATCATTTCCAAAACAGCTGAGAAAAGTTTTGTAGAGAGAGGATCTCCCTGCCTTACCCCTTTTTGTATCTTAAATGAATTTCCTTTCTTTTCTGGCTTAATACAAGCTGAGCTGTTTTTGTATACATTTTTAATCAATCTTATATATTTTTGTTTTATCCCTTGTTCTCTTAGCGCCTCCCAAATGTTTTTATGTATTAATGAGTCAAATGCCTTGCTATAGTCGACAAATGCTAGATAGTATATAAGTTTATATTCTGAATATTTTTCGATGATTTGCCTAACAACATGGATATGATCAAGTACTGAGTAGTTACTTCTAAAACCTGCCTGTTCTATTGGCTGCTGTTCGTCGAGTTTTCCTTCCATTCGCTTCAGTATGATCTTTGCAAATATTTTCTACAAATTGGACATCAAACTAATAGGCCGGTAGTTACCGATATCGTATTGATCTCCTTTTTTGTATAGAAGGATTATGTTAGATTGAGTCCAGTAAGTGGGATCGTTTCTGTGTTTATGATGTCATTAAAAAAATCTTTCAGAATAGGTATTATTGTCCATTTAGATTGTTTAAGTATTTCATTGCTAATTCCGTCGGGTCCTGGAGCTTTATCATCCTATTGGGTTTCTATGGCGGATAGTATTTCAGTGTTTTTTTTTTAAAAAAACACTGAAAACATAATTAATACTAAATAAATCATATATAATACTGGATATTTCACACAGCATCATCTGGCCCCAAAGTCAGCAGGGCTTGTGTTATTGGTACCACATGACTGATATACTACTAATTTGCATTTTTTTTGCAAATTCAAACATACATAGAAACATCCAGACCGGAGACAAATACTTGTAATTCATACAAACATTTGTCCTTTGGTGGAAATCGAACCCGCAACCGTCTGCGTCTCAGCCAGACCTAAGCCCACTGCACCACATAGGTAGTCAATTATTTTAAAACAACAGCTCCTCTCAGCTTTCTTTGCTGCATAAGTCTCTTCATACAAGATTTGATGCCTTTTTTTAAATTAAAATTTGGAAATTAATTTTGAGAACTCCCTAAACCCTGAGAAAGATAACCTAGCTCCATATTTAAGCTGTCTAGAACCATCAATTTAGTCTCTGCGTTGATCGCTTGCGGCGTAAGTAGGCGCTATGATTAATTTCATGAAAATAACTTTTACAAAATTAGTATTCAAGGACCGCTGAAGGCAAGTTAACGAGTAAGCAACTCCTTTAAATAAACTTCGAAGTTAGCAAGAGTCGATAAGGTTTTGCTAAAGTTATAAGCTTCCAATTGAAAAGCGCTTTTCTATAAGTATATACCAAAACAGATTTCTATAAGTATATACCAAAACAGATTTCTAAATGTTTTGGTACAATTTTGGTTCAAAATACACTGCGAAACTTTTCAATAATGCCTACTCGGTTCCACTCTTATTTAAACCAATTCGTTAGGTACTGAATTAGGTACTTTAATAAATCTATATCAATATAATTACGTTTTAAAAACTAAAAAGAAACCCACTTCATTGAATGAAATTTGAGTCTATAATACATTTTTAGTAGAAAGTAGAGGTATTTTATATATATATAATAAGGGTAGGCCAAATAAACGCACCGCTCCAATGAGACAGTGAGGTATCGAAGTAAATGAAAACATCATCGATGTATACAATTTTTAGATTTTCGTTGATTTTTCAGCTCGACCGATTTTGATAAACTTTATATGGGACCACCTGTGAAGTATACAACCTTTCAAAAAAAAAATTTTCAAATCGTTTCAGGCGTTTTCGAGTAATCGGCGAACATACAATTCCGACGAATTGAGAACCTCCTCCTTTTTGATGAAGTCGGTTAATGATTACTTTCGTCACCTAAATGTTTGTCCGAGATGGGAGTTGAATCTTCTACCTTCAGCACAGACAGGAGAGTTACTACAAACTGAGGGGTGAAACTTTAACCAACTTCATAATGCGCGCACATCAACGCGGTATCTACTATATCTACTAAATTTACTATGGATACCAGATAGCTGATATAATGTTCAAAACTTATTTATTGTTTAAATTTTACAAAAAACTCAATGTTATCGAAATATAGAAGGTTACGGGTTCGATTCCCGCCGCGGGACAAATGTTTGCATGATCTGCAAGTATTTGTCTCGGGTCTGGGTGTTTCTATGTATAATATGTATGTATTTACAAAAAAAAGTATATAAGTAGTAGGTATATCAGTCATGTGGTACCCATAACACAAGCTCTGCTTACTTTGAGGCCAGATGATGCTGTGTGAAATGTCCGGGATTATTTATTATTATTATTATTATATTTAAGTAAATTTTTTTTTGAGTTTTTCATGGTAGGTATGGTAGTTTTCATCTTCTTCTTTTTATCTTAAATATAATAACTAAGTTTTAAAAACCCAAAAAGACAACCGACTTCATGTATGTAAAAAATATCATCGAAGTATATACAATTTTTTGATTTTTAATAAATTTTAAAAACCGCCGACGGGCGTTTTCGAGTAATCGGTGAATATACAATTCCGACGAATCGAGAACCTCCTCCATTTATGAAGTCAGTTAAAAATGTTCTAAAATAGCTCCACGCTGTTTCTACTTTGATATACATACTTAGAATATACTATGACTCCCAACACAATACAGTTTTATATTCATAAAATGTTTGTCCTGGGTAAGAGTCGCACTTACATAGACAAAGTGACTAAGCTAAGAATCCAGTTGAATATTTACAGACATAATACCCTCTCAGACGCAGACAGGCAGTAACGCATTACCTTTCCCAAAACAATCCAACGACGCGATGGCAAAAATCACAAATACCAACACATTCATAATTACAAAAAGTTTAAACTGATTCCAATAGAACACATCGGGGTTTATATATAGATAAGTCTCTTGATATAATTTAAAGCACCCGCATGTTAATAATGGAATGCGCTCGTATTGTCATAAATTGTTTCAATGAGCGATGTATCATGCTGTGAATCTGATATTTTCTACTTTTTAAGGCTAACACGTCGTCACAGAAACACAGTATTTCATTATACACAAAAAAAAATTACACCTAAATATTTTTTACAATTCACGTCCAACGATACTTTATACGCGAAAGCTATATCTTATCTTTATTATAACATAATTACGTATTTAACTTTAAGCAATCTTTTTCCAATACGCCTTTAAACGTCCTTTTAGTTACGTTTGAACAAGATCATTGGTGAAAAGAAAGCTGTTTTTGATACCGAATCTTTATTCAATCACCGCGTAAGATTTACAGTGCACACTGTACTTTGAAAAACAGTGGCACATCTTATTCAAATACCACGTTTAATACCACAAGCTAAATACAACACATCTCGTAAACGATGCGTTACATATTCCTTATTTGTGTTCAATTGTTTGTCTTACTAGTCGATTTGGCAGATAATAAATAAATAAAACTTCTGGTATGGCATGAGACTTTTTTGGACACGCTGGCGGATAGATATATTTCTGTCTTTTAGACTAGAAACTTTAAGCCCGTGGGGACCTGAGGCGTGGCTCCTATTCAGAGAGTTATCCAAGAGACTGGTGGACAAGACCAATGATCAAAGGGCTGGTGCTTACCTCGGACAAAGGATTAGTATGGCTATTCAACGATGTAACGTTACCAGCTTTTGGGTACATTCCTGCGGTCACTGAACTGAACTCTGTTTTTTATCTAAGTATAAGAAATTATCTTGTAGATAAAGAACAAAAAACAGGTTAGTTTGTTAATTGTTTCTACCTACTTTTAAGCTTGTTGAAAAATTAAATATTGGTGGATAATATAATACACACAACATCTTCTAGTCTCAAACTGAGCATAGCTTGTATTATGAGCAGACGACTGATAAACTAATTATATATTTTTAAATACATACTTGTGATACTTTATACTATATTACTTCTACTTTCGTATAAGTTAGTGACCAACTCTGTGAATGGAGTTCTATGATCTCCGGCCAAGGTTCGATGTGACCTTTCAAAAGGTTGTTTAACTATGTTGATCTTTTAAGAACTATTCAACTATAACTAACAATTGAACTATATATAAAAGATTTCCCGATCGCTTTACTTGATAGAATAATAAAACTAACTCCAGCAATTCATGAAATTTTCTCAATATTAACAAGTGACCTCCTTTCTATTGTAACTATACAACTGATAATATTTACATTGAGTTCTTAGATAAATTTGTGCTACTGTTTAACTTTACTACGGCAACTACTGTTAGGTCAGCATTATTAGTATGGCTATCTCGTCAGGATGGACCGACGAGGGACACCGCTTCATGAATAATAAGGATAAAGGCTTTTTACACTTGGCGGGGTTTTCTTGCGTAAAATAAGTACTTACCCATTGTAAAGTAAAATAGTGTGGTAGACTGTAGGCTCAGACCAATGAAATATATAGAAGTAGTGCGCGTACAACCATAGTGAAGTCTCAATACCGTGCTGCTTTGTGAAAATCTGAAAATACACGCCCGCACACTCATACAATTACTTCCAAACCGCGCTCCTTGATCTCAGTAAGAGTCACGTCCAGTAAAAATCATACAAAAAAATATATTTTGTAAGGTGAAAACATATAAACGATCGTCATCGAACGAAATTAACACAAAGCGACTGCCTAAATATAATTTAAAATTTCACCAGCTAATGATAATAGATAATATTATTATACTTGTAATAGTAAAAGTAAAAACATAGCATATATAATTACAGAAGTGCGTCATAATAATTATTGCTACTAATACAATAATATTTATATGCCACGTTTTTGCCACGTATAAACACGTTTTTATCTGGCTGAGTAATACTGCATGGCCACTGACGTTGACAAGAAACTGTTTTTTCAACTGACACTGACACTATTACAAAGCATGACGGTTAGTTAGTGTACATGTGTATGTTTTAAATGAATTTATTTATTTATTATATGATATCTGTAGATGTTTTTTTGCAGTCCTTAGTAGCTCAACTGTTTCACTTGTTTTTTATTTAATTGTATATTATTCTGTACATTTATGTAATTATGTCTGTAATATGTTGAGGTACACTGTTAGAAAATATTTATTTATTTTTATTTCGTGTTGTTTTCGCTTCGTGAGGTCGCTCCTATAAATTGGGTTGATCTGAAAACCAGCGCTACTTCCGTACCTGGAAGTAGCACATGCTGAGATTAAATCTTTTTAGCCACACTAAATTGTTGATTGGTTTGCGGGAAGGGCTAATTTCTTACGCATAGTTGGTTGATTTTTGTTTGTTTTTTTGTTTTGTATAAATGTGTATGTGTTTGTATAAGATTCCCCTTGAAGCCAATTTTTAGTCTGTTTTCCGCTTATGTGTTCTCGTTTGTTTTGTGTGTGCTAAATATATGTTTTTCTTTCTTTTCTTTCTTTTCTTTCTTTCTTCTTACAATATCTTACTATTTTACGCATTAGACTAGCTTCACACATCAGTAGGATCTGCCTTCTGCGCTATAGGTTGAGGGTTCGATTCCCTCCCAGAAAAAAACATTTGTGTGATGAACATAGGTGTTTGTTCTGTGCCTGGGTATTATGAAGTATCAATGTATGTATTTAAAAAAACAAAAATAATATCGGTCATCTAGTACCCTTAATACAAGCTATGCTTAGTTTGGGGCTAGATGGTGTATAGAGTCCACCTATATTTATTTATTCACTAAAATGTAAAATACCAACTTTTCGACATTCTCACATAAAATGATGCCTTCACATTGGTTGATAGCGGCGCTCCGTCTTTATATTTATTTAGTCTGACATTTTAGGATATCAATGCTAGGTAATAATGTTAAAAACTATGATTGTAATACGATTGGACGTTCGTAGCTCAATTACACCGTAATGGATGAAACGATTTAATTGAACTGGATATAGCGTGCCCATGAACCATGAACCCTTCTAGGTCCAAACAAGCGATGAAACTAGATAATAAAAATTAGGTTTATAATTAATAGTTTATAATTATAAATTCTTAGAAAATGTTCTTAGAAATGCTAGAAAAGCGCAAAGCAAAGAAAAACTCTATTTTAGAGTAGTATCCTTTGTGAAAGAGCTCGAATACTTAACCCCTTATTCATAAATACTTGTCATTTTGAAATGCTTGATAATATTGTCATTCTAAACGTGAATAAGGACGTTAGCAGAATTTTAAAACCTATTTAGCTACTGTTATTTTGAAGCGAACGAGTACATACTTCGATATTATAAATTTGTTTCTATGTAAGTATGAATTTTTGTTTACATTTTCAGCGAGAAATGTTTTTACGATATTGATGAAATGGTTTCATAATAATATATATATAATAATTGATATTCTAGATATACCTTCTTTTTCTTCATCGTTAATGGCATGTTTCATAATTATGTTAACTTTGCCAGTGTCAAATGTTTAGATTATTTATAGTAAGACATCACAAAGTCGTATGTACGTTCGTTATTTGTCCCATCTCCCATCTCCCATCTCCCATCTCCCACTCATTTTTTAAGCAGTTTACTCAATTTATACGTATACTAGTACTTCTGGCACTGGAGAGCACTTGTGCTATAGTGGTAGGGGCCTCGCCTTCCGATCCTATGGTCGTGGGTTCGAATCCGGTCGTGCAGCAATTAATTTTTCTGTTAGCAAAATGTATATGCGTGTGTGCTATATACAAGTACTTTCAAACGGTGAAACGGCAATCGTGATTAAACCGGCATGTTGTAGAACATAAAAAATTCAAAGACATGTGCCAAATGCACAAAAGGAGCCTCTGATATTAAATGAAATATTATCTATTTGCTTGAACGAATGCTATACAATTTGGTCTTTGATAGTAAGTCTATTGTATGTGACGTACTATAAATTTATGTCTAGGGTAGGCAAGTGTAAGAACGCTATTATAGCAGGTCTGTTGGATAGGTTATGCCTGACAGGCACGTATAGACGCTGGGTGCAACTAGCATCTATCAATAAAGTAGGTATATTATATAGAGGTATATAATATATTTGACGACCAGAAGGTTGCGGGTTCGATTCCCGCCGCGGGACAAATGTTTGTATGATCTGCAAGTATTTGTCTCGGGTCTGGGTGTTTCTACGTATAATATGTATGTATTTACAAAAAAAAAAAGTATATTAGTAGTGTATCAGTCATGTGGTACCCATAACACAAGCTCTGCTTACTTTGGGGCCAGATGATGCTGTCTGAAATGTCCGGGATTATTTATTTGTTTATTTATTTATTTACCTACTTTATTTTGTTTAATTTTTAGTTAGCTATATTTTATTGTGCTGTACCTATTGTTTGTAAAAATGAATCTCGTGTCTGATATAAAGGTATATTATTATTATTATAATGCTTTCACACTTGTTCCAACGAGTGGGGCACGATAAAAAGAAGAAGAAGTCTGGCTCATAGTGTTTATATAAACTCATGAAGCAAAAAAACTAAGTGTGGAGCTAGACTACGGAAAAGTGAAAGGGCGTGCACTAATAGCATGATACGGGTCCTTTAGAGGTTTCATTTCTATCTAGTACTAGTTGATGCACACCGCTTTGCTCGCATGCTATAAAAACGTTATAAAAATGCACGTTATAATAACTTAAAAGAAACCGACTTTATATTAAAACACGAAATTTCTTTACTTGGATGACATAATTTTTTCCAGCTATTTTGATTTTAAAAACAACTAATTAATCTATTTTGATGAAATTTCTATAGAATCAATCGGAAAGTATATCCTTTCACTTTTTTTTTCAAATCGGTTCATAAATGACGTTGGTAACAAATATAAGAGAAAAAAAAACATTCGAAATGATTCCTCCTTTCTTTAGGTCGATTAAAAAAGTAGTCAATAAGTTATTCCAAAATCGAAATCTATTACATACCGCTATATTTGTTAAGTGATTGGCTAACGAACAAACGTCAAACAATAGCCCTAACATCCACACGAGCTTTAACATATATAATACTAGCTTGCGCTCGCGTCTCTGCGCGCTTGGTATCTATATAAAAAGTAGCCTATATTTGATTCCAGGTTACATATATACGAAGTTTCTTCCAATTCCGTTCTACTATTACGATGTGATTGAGCAACAAAAAAAATTATAAACATCCATCATTACTTTGAAAATTTCGTAAGTTCTACATTTTGATACATTTTGACGGATTTTACTCTCGTATTATTTTAGTCTATGAATGCACCGACACTGTTTTTATTCATGTAGAGAAACTTCATCAGGGTGAGTTTGATCTGCGGTCCCGGTCCGTGAGTTACCGCTCGAGTTCACGGTTCGCATGCAAAGCGTGTTTGTTCAATACGTCTCCATACAAAGTTTCGCTGTATAATTATTTCACATCTCGACGACCTCTGTGGTGCAGTGGGGCAAGGTCCGACTGGAAGGCAGATTGCGTGTTCGATTCCCGCCTCGGGACAAATGTTTGTATGATCTGCGAGTATTTTTCTCGGGTGGGTGTTTCTATGTGTATAATATGAATGCATTTTCAAAAAAAAAAAAAATAAGTATATTAGTCATTTGGTACCCATAACACAAGCTCTGCTTTACATTGGAGCCAGATAATGCTGTGTGAAATGTTCGGTATTATTTATTATTATTATTTGTAGGATAAGAAGCTACCTAAGCTAGGACTTGGAGTCCGTCGGAGTTCACGGCTACGAAAAGATGATTCTAGCTTCACTAGTCACGTCACTGTTGCTTTCGTTTCCATATAATTAGATTTTTCCTCAAAGAAGTAAAACTAACCGTGAGATATTGAACTCTATTACATAAATGCACTGAATAATATACAATAATATAAAATACATGTGAAAATGTTAATTAAGCTATCTAAAGATCGTATCTAAAAATAGCACAACTGATCCAAATCACAGCCAGATGTCGTCCCCAAAACAACGCATTGCCACGTTGAATGGCAATGCTTATACCCTGATAAGCGCTAACTCCTGGGTCACGCGATGTTATTACTAAACCCTGTAAAATTAATTATTGGCTCATGTTCCCCACGGACCCAGAGTCTCGACTACAAAAGGCTTATATATAGACCAAATCGAGACCAGCATATTTGCGCCTTTTGAGGTCCTCGTCACAATCAGCTGCCATACCAGCTTTAACAGAAGTCCACGACAGATGAGATGCGGCCAGGGTGTCGACGCAAGTAGCACACCATACCAATGGCCTACCCATCTCCCAAGGGACAAGAGTCATACCATCAGGCCTCTTACAATCATCACGTATCATTCCGTTCGGCTCGAGAACAGCTCATACGTTGACAAATAACATCGTTAATCGCGTGGCGGATAATCCTACAGGCGGCCCTAAAACACGATTATCCGTGGAGACCAAGCTGGTCGGCGACTGTACTACACTGGCGCTGAGGGGCGCAACACCGCGAACCCAACCGCAGACAAACTGCAACTCACGCGTTCTCCAGATACTAGAGCTATATACATCGCGCCCAGATGCCTACGCGCGTTTCCTAACTCGCGCGTAAAACGCGTGCAACAAGCCGGACTCTCGACTCGCTCGTTTCGCGCGCGAGCGCCGCGCGAGTTGAGATACTCTGGCGCCATTGCTGCGTCCAGCGGTACGCGCGAGTCCGTGGGAAGTGGACGTATTTAGTGCAAAATGGAGCTTGATAATTTTGATACCTACGAAACTTTTTATTGACAAAGTTGAAAAAGAGTAGCCACATGGGATATTTGGATTATTCCAATATAAAGTCATAAGGCGGAATAACTGGGAAGAAATAGTCGAAACTTTTTGTGAAGCTTTCAACTTTCTCTTTGTTTACGACGTTTCTAACGGCGGTATGCAAGCCACAACACAACTGCTTTATCTGGCTCCATATTTATAACTGTTCCTGGGTTTCTCCCAAATACATCGCGCGTAGAAGCGCACGTAAAACGCGGCATCTGGACGCAATACAAATTTAAGCGCGCGAGGGCACTCGTGCGTAAAACGCTCCATCTGGACAGGCTCTCAGGCGCCATTGCTGCGTCCAATGGTACGCGCGAGTCCGTGGCGAGTGGACGTCTTAAGTGCAAAATGGAGCTTGATAATTTTAATACCTACGGAACTTTTTATTGACAAAGTTGAAAAAAGAGTAGCCATATGGGATATGGAATATTTGGATTATTCTAATAGAGTCATAAAACGGAGTAAATGGGAAGAAATAAGTAGTCGAAACGTTTTCGAAGCTTTCGACTTTCTCTTTGTTTACGACGTTTCTGTCGACGGTATGCAAGTCACATCACAACTGCTATAAGTGGCTTCATGTTTATAGCTGTCCCTGGGTCCCTCCCATACACATCGCGCGTAGGAGCGCACGTAAAACGTGGCATCTGGACGCAATACAAATTTAAACGCTCCATCTGGACAGGCTCTAAATGTTGTAGGATCTAATAAGGTGCCAAAGTTATATTTATGATGATAGTGCTTGTAACCAATGTCCTGACTCCCATATCGATCTACGGACCTAGAGCGTGTTTCTAACAGATGATTCGATCTAAGCTCACGTAGTGGCCCGTCCCATTGCCGTTGAGCCGAAAGGTACCTTGGGGAAAACGGAATTAGGGCAAGCACAAATATCTGTAAATCTATTTTTCTCTTGATTACCAAACCAGGCCAGTGAGGCAATCGGGAATAGGTAATAAGTTTCATTAATTCAAGTCGGGTTCCTTTAATAATAAAGAAACCTGACTAGACTAATTGATATTTGCATATTTTGAAAACATATGATTCAATCAGTATTTTGTATTAGAAAATTAATGTTCTCCACTGAACTTCAAAAATAAGTGCCGGATGCTACAAACGATTACAAAGTTTATTTTATTCGGAATAGAGCATAAGTACTTACAAAGATGATTTAATTTCCATAGAAAAAAACCCTTTACTTTAACGGAGAAACCTTCTCTTAATCCAAATGAAATAATACTTATATATTTATTTAACTAGCTGCCCGCTAATGACTTCGTCCGCGCGTTTTAAAAAGAAAATTATATCACATTAAAACACATCATTAAGCACTCGGGATAACCTAGTTATATATCAGTGAATATTTTTTTAGAATCGGTTTTGTAGTTTCAAAGATAACCCTTTACATCTAATACTCTCAAAATCAAAAACAATCCTTACAAACATTACTTCTATCACTACATCACTACATAGTAAAAAACAGTCGCTTCCCGCTGTCTGTCCGTCCCTTTGTATGCTTAGATCTTTAAAACTACGCAACGGATTTTGATACGGTTTTAATAGATAGAGTGATTCAAGAGGAAGGTTTATATGTATAATACATGTATAATATGGTAGAGAAATTGTTCATTTTAGAGGTTTCTAATCACGTTAGACATTCTGTAGTATATTTGGTATCAGCATTGTACCCGTGCGAAGCCGAGGCGGGTTTTTTACTAGCGAAATATGTAGACTAAACTTTTGACCACCACTCTTTAGTAACATAGACTTATTCTTAAACATGTGCTTAGATCGTATCTGAAAAGTTAGAATTTCTAATTCAAGAATAACTTATTGGGGCCAAATGATGCTGTCTGAAATTTCCGGTATTTATTTATTTTATATATAAGTGGTGGTTCAATATCTATCCTTGATTGTCGTAATTTTGATAGTCATCACAGTCATAACCTTTACAAGTCATTTCATAAAGTTTTTATAGAATTAAATTTTAAAAGTGGCAATCAAGTTTTATGGCTATTTGTTTCCTATCAGGTATAATGAATAAAAAATATCATTTGATAATATTAATGACATGGTTTCACGCCGGATTATAATAATCCCTACTAATATTATAAATTCGAAAGTAACTCTGTCTGTCTGTCTGTTACATTTTCACGCCTAAATCACTGAACCGATATGCTCTTTGGTATAGACATGGATGGGACCTTGGAAAAGGGCATAGGCTACTTTTTTGTGGGTACCACGCGTGCGAAGCCGCGGGCAGCAGCTAGTTAGTTATATATATTAAACAGATCGCGTGAACCTAATGAATTAACTACTGTAGGTATAGTATACATTTAGATAAACACGGGCTTTACTCACGTATTATTTAGTCGATGGAGGCACCGACACTGTTTCGATTCATCTAGAGAATCTTCATCAGGGTGAGTTTGATCCGCGGTCCGCTCGTTGCCGCTCGAGTTCACGGTTCGCACATGGTTCAGTGTGAACCGTGAACTCGTAACAAAATAATACGCGAGTAAAGCCCGTGTTTATCAAAGTGTATAGTACAACTCACGAAAGTTTTGAAAATGAAACTATAGCTTGAATTATTTGCAAGATTTTTTTTGGCACTATTAAATCGTTCTTCAAATTAAAAATACCTATGTTCGATGTAGTATTGGAATAGAAAACAATCTAACTCTGTATTTTTATATAATGTGTAGTACCCGATACCTAAGAAACAGGTACTTAATATAATGTGGTATAGGTCTAGTTTATTTTCTTACTAGCGACCCGCCACGGCTTCGCACGGGTGCAATGCTGATACTAAATATATAACAGAATGTCTTACCTTACTACATAAAAGATAGTCATTTACCATCGCGGACTATTTTAAAGACCTTTTCAAGGTGTACAATACTGAATTACATTATTGTGATCTATCTCGAAGGGTTTGCAATGTAAGCGCAAAAAATGAAATTATTTACGACATCACATTAAAAACCTCTAAAATAACAGTGTTTCTCTTCTATAATATGCATGTATTATACATATAAACCTTCCTCTTGAATTATTTTATCCATTAAAAAAACCGCATCAAAATCCGTTGCGTAGTTTTGAAGATCTAAGCATACATGGGGACAGACAGCGGGAAGCGACTTTGTTTTATACTAATAGGTTGGGGAAAAAGTTTCTTCGCATTTTTTAAGAAAATTCAAAACATTTTTTAATATAGTTTATTTACATTTAACTAAAGTATGTAGGTACCATTTTGTTCGATAACTTTTTGCCATCTTGTAGGTAGGGACATGATCCCATTGCTATAGAAATTTTGGGACTTTTGTTTTGGCAGTCCTCTCGTGATGTTAACCTGACACTGCCTAAAGAATTCTGAAGAGACCGAAACAGGTGGAAATCTGAAGGTGCAAGGTCAGGACTATATGGCGGATGCATTAACACCTCCCAGCCAAACTCTCTTAATGTTTGCTGAGTGCTAAAGATGTGTGAGGTCTAGCGTTATCATGATGAAACACCAGACCCCTTCTGTTGATTAATTCCGGCCGCTTTCTCTCAACTTCTTGCTTTAATCTCATCAGCTGTTCACAGTAGAGTTCAGAATCGATGGTCCTGCCTAGTGGTAACAGCTCGTAATGAATAATGCCATTCCAATCCCACCACACACATAGCATCACCTTGTTGCGAGTTAACCCGGGTTTCGCCACAGTCTGTGAAGCCTGACCGGCCTTTGACCACGACCTTTTTTGCACGTTCTTGTCGTACGTGATCCACTTTTCATCACCAGTTATCAGCTTCTTCAAAAATGGTTCGGTTTCATTACGTCGTAATAAAGAATCACAAATGAGTACGCGGTTCATTAGGTTTCTTTCAGTGAGCTCGTGAGGTACCCAAATATCGAGCTTTATTGTGTACCCAGTTTTTTTCAAATGCGCCAAAACTGTTTTGTGGTAAATTCCCAGTTCTTCAGCTACGTCGTAACTACTGATATGCCGATCTTGCTCCACTTTTTCAAAAATGGCATCCATTTTATCCGTTATAGGGCGACCAGAGCGACATGCTAAAGATGCATGTCGCTCTGGTCGCCCTATAACGGATAAAATGGATGTGAATGTACATCAAAATTTCCGGATTGAAAACGCTTAAACCAAATTTGTGCTACTCTCACAGACACTGCACTAAGTCCATAAACATCGCAAATTTTTTTCGAGGCTTTTTGAAATGTATCGAATTTCTTCATTAGATTTACTCATCTTGACAGTACGAAAAACAAATAAAAATCACACATTTTCCTGATTTGAATTTGGAATTATGTTCTTTAAAATTTAAACTTTTAATGGTACCAAAACCAGCCAGATACAAATAGTATAGCCAAAGAGATTTTATTACAAGTTCATACATACTATAATGCGAAAAGACTTTTTCCCAAACCTAATATGTAGCGATTTTATAACCTAACCTTATTGGTTGGTAGGTAAATGCCTAGTATATTATGTGCTATGTGCTTTTATGACGACCAATGTGGCGCAGTGGGCTAAGGTCCGGCTGAGACGCAGAAGTTGCGGATTCGATTGCCGCAGCGGGACTACTGTTTGTATCTACAAGTATCACTGCATGACTGGTATACTACTAATATACTTTATTTTTTGTAAATACATACATATTATACATAGAAACACACAGACCCGAGACAAATACTTGCAGATCATACAAAAATTTGTCCCGACTGCGGGGATCGAATACGCAAACTTTTGCGTCTCAGCCGGGCTTTAGAGCCTGTCCAGATGGAGCGTTTTACGCACGCTTCTACGGGCGATGTGATGGGAGGGACACAGGTACAGTTATAAACATGGAGCCAGATAAAGCAGTTGTGATGTGGCTTGCATACCGTCGACAGAAACGTCGTAAACAAAGAGAAAGTCGAAAGCTTCAAAAACGTTTCGACTACTTATTTCTTCCCAATTACTCCGTTTTATGACTCTATTAGAATAATCCAAATATTCCATATCACATATGGCTACTCTTTTTTCAACTTTGTCAATAAAAAGTTCCGTAGGTATCGAAGTTATCAAGCTCCATTTTGCACCAAATACGTCCACTCACATCGCGCGTAGAAGCGCACGTAAAACGCGGCATCTGGACGCAATTCAAATTTAAGCGCGCGAGGGCACTCGCGCGTAAAACGCTCCATCTTGACAGGCTCTTAGATCACAGCGCCACAGAGGTCGTCAAATATCAATGACTACTTTGAATCGTATTCCCAAATACTAGGAGGAATCTAGGTGCCGGTTCCTCTTAACAGTTTAGGAAGAGAAACTCATAAAAATTCATCTAGTCTCTAGTATGATCCGTTCTTCTTTTAGCTTTTTTAAATCAGTTTTTTTTTAAATATGCTTTACTAGCTGTTGCTTGAGACTTCGTCAGCATTTTTTTTGAAAGGAATTGTAGCTTAAATCCTTCCCCAGGATGCAATTTATCTCCTTGCATAAGTTTATTGATAAGTTTCAAACCTGACCACTCATTAGTTTCCATACAAATATTCACAACTCATTTTACTCTTTTATGAGGGTTATTTTGAAAAATCCTGAAACACGTGTCCATTTATTTTGAATGTTAGGTATCCAAACCAAGTTTCTAAGAAATCAAACCACCCGTTAAAAAGTTCCCATACAAACTTTGACACCCCATTTTACCCCTTTATTAGGGTTATTTTGAAAAATCCTGAATGAATTTTATTTATTCATATCAAGTTTCAAGCTAATCGCACCACGCGTTAAAAAGTTTCATAAATTCGATTTCACCCTTTTTCACCCACTTAGGGGTTGAATTTCAAAAATCCCGCCTTAGTGGGTGGTTTTGCTGTAAAAGGAAGCTACCTTCCAAATTTCACCTTTCTAGCTTCAGCGGTTTCGGCTCGGCGATGATGAATCAGTCAGTCAGTCAGTTTAAGCTCTTTTATATGTATAGATTAATGATCAACCGCCCCCACATATGACATTGATATCGAGGCAGAAGGTAATAGACTATTACCACCATGTAACATTACTTGCACTTTGATGTGATACGTACACGTTCATTAAATTCGCCAGCATTTTTTACTTCCTGTACTCGGCCGTGATTATGATTACAGATTACAAATGTCCTCTGGACAGCCATTATAATAATACGAATTTTGTAACTACATGATTATGCAAAATTACTAATAAATAATTAGTTTTTTCCTGGATATCTAAAGGTTTTACGTGTTTTAGTTTTTATTTTTGACATCAAACGTCCAAACATCCTGTCTGACTTGACTGGCCTGTCAGCTCAGGTAGTATCTCTGCCTTCCGCGCTGTAGGTTGAGGGTTTCATTCCCTCCTAGGACAAATATTTATGCGATGAACAAAGGTATTTGTTGAGTGTCTGGTTTTTATTTAGATACATAAGTATGTATATAATAATAACGTTTTAAAAACTAAAAAAACACTGAAATGTTTTATATAAAATACGAAATTCCGTTTACTTGGATGATATATTTTTTCTACCTATTTTGATTTAAAAACCAAACAACTGAACTGAATTTGATGAAATTTCTATGGGACCAATCGTAAAGTATATTCTTTCGTATAAAAGAAGAATTTTTCAAATCAGTAACAAACATAATATATTTTTTAAATACAAGCGAACAGGGAACATTTTTTTTTAAGTCGGTTAAAAATATATAAGTATTCTATCAGTTATCTCGTCACCATATAAATACAAAATACAAAATACAGTGAATCTAGGTGCCGGTTCCTCCTTACCCCAGTTCAAGAAGAATCCGGCAAGAAACTCGTCTGGTCTTAACACATGTTTGTATGATCTTTGCCAAATTTGTTACGGATGCCGAGACGAGTTTGAGACGATTTATCCCAAGCTTTATTTATATCATAATATAAGTTATACTTAGCTTGGGACTAGATGGTGATGTGTGCATTGTTCATCAACAATAATTTATTTATTTTGGGAATCATGTACCTAATAATAATCCTATCTTACTAATTAATCTATTTAAACGAGTAATTAATGTATTTATGTATATATATAATCTGAATCTGGGAAACGGCTCCAACGATTCTCATGGAATTTATTACGCTGGGAATTTGGGGGGCCATAAATCAATCTAGATAGGTTTCATTTTTAGAAATCGTTGTTTTATAAAATTAAATAAATAAAGCTTGGTACTATTATTAATGCGTGATGGCAGATGCAGGTTTAGCGGATGTCAATAATGATGATGATTTTTTTGTGCCTCGATGACTTCATGGCTGATTTGAGCTGAATAAAACTAGGTATACGTATATTCAGATCTGGAATAGCATATTATATATTTTGTATGTTGATAAGGCACGTGTTAACTCGCAGTGTGTTAGTATAAACTAAAAAATATGATTGAAGGTTATTTAATATTCCAAGGTGTTTAATATATCTCATGAACAGGCGTTAGTAGGTATTAAGTGTATCTTGAGACGAAATATGCATTTGTTTTTTTTATATATACTACAATAATAATAATAACGTCAGAGATTTCACAAAGCGTCATTTAGCCCCAAAGTAAGCAGAGCTTGTGTTATGGGTACCACATGATAGATATACTATTTATATACTTTTTTTACAAATACATACATATTATACATAGAAACACCCAGACCCAAGACAAATATTTGCAGATCATACAAACATTTGCCTGCGGAAATCGAACCGGCAACCTTCTGCGTTTCAGGAAGACCTTCGAACACTGTGCCACAGAGGTTGTCAATGGTGGCAAACAAGCTTACGGCCCGCCTGATGATAAGCGGTCACCGAAGTGTATGGACGCTGCAACACCAAATGCATCACATGCGCGTTGCCGACCTTAAGAAATCTATTAACTGCCCTCTCGAAGTACCCCATACTGTTTTTCTATAATTATTATTAAATCAGCTTGGCGAAGAGTCTAGATTTCGTCTAGTCTCTAGTCTAGTCTAGATTTGAATGCGTACCTGTTGATATTGGCGTAATGGGTGAAGGCCTGTATGAAACGCAGGAGGTTACGGGTTCGATTCCTGCCGCAAGACAAAGTCTGAGCCGACAAAGACAAAGCCGCAGGGTGTTACTGTGTATAATAATAATAATAATATACTTTATTCAGACACAAAATTCAGGCAAAATCTGCAATACAATCTGCGCCTCGATTGAATATTGATAGGCAGCTTATGAGATTAGGTCGCTATCGACCTAATTCCATAAGCTGCCTATATATCACTACATGGTAAAAACAAAGTCGCATCCCGCTGTCTGTCTGTCCCTATGCTTAGATCTTTAAAACTAAGCAAAGGATTTTGATGCGAATTTTTTTAATAGATAGAGGGATTCAAGAGGAAGGTTTATATGTATAATACATGTATAATATAGTAGAGAAATACTGATAATTTTAGAGGTTTCTAATCACATTAGACATTCTGTAGTATATTTAGTATCAGTATTACACCCGTGCGTAGCCGGGGCGGGTCGCTGGTTTTGTTATAAACAACACGAATGCCAACGTGTGCTCTTATAGTATACTGTGTCCAGAAATGACAGATATAAAAAACTTTTTTATATTAGTATACAATTCTTAAAAGTAGGCCAATGAGTAATTTAACTATGATTTGAACTATGACTGTTACACTACACTAACTCAAACGGCTTGATTCGTTTGAGTCTTCTCACTATATCCGTGTTGTCGAGGAGCTGGATTGCCTCGACGTTCAAATGATGATGAAGTCTATCCTCATGAGCTTCTGCGTGCTTTCGAATAACTGAGTCGACGAAGTCTATGCCGAGGTCCCGATGGAGGTCTTCGTTTCTTACGTACAAGGGGAAAAAATATAAAAAATCTGATAGAACGATCTAATTAATGTTCTAAAAACTTCTATCGCAGACGATTTGGCTTGACATATCTGTAATTATATTGAGCCCTACTGGGGTGCTGCTCAGCTCCACTATCAAATCATTCACGTAGGAATTAAAAAGATCCGGTAAAGTTATCCCCCCTGTCTTAAGATAAGATAATCTTTATTTACCAAATAAATTTCACATACATACATATTATAAGTTACTGGTGATCCCTACACTAGGCCAGGCCTGTGTCACGGGAGATCGTGATCGTGAAGCGAAACGTGATTACATATCACAAAAGTACACATTACAGGGCAGATAAACAATAAAACAATAGTAAACTAAAGAAAACTATAAAAAAAATAAACATTACTACGTGCAAAAACCAAAACTACGATAACATTACATACAATACAAAGAAGTGAACAAATACAAAGAAGTACAAAGAAGTCTTACACCACAAGTTAGCCTGTAGGTTTCAGAGAGATCCTGGCCCAACCTAAAGCTCTTTGTTTGGTTACGATACCAGTATGTGAGCAAACCAACAGCGTCATCTGAGGCAGACGTGCTTTTTAATTTTATCCATAACTGTTCATGATTTAAAGCATCAAATGTTCGGCTCAAATCAAGAAAACAAGCGTAGACGTTTACCTACCTGTAGTACTCGATTACCTACTTGTTTTAACGCGAATATTGCGATATCTGTTCCTACCTGTGGCCTAAGCCAAATTAGGCCTCGTCGATAGACAACACTGGTGCAATATTTTTCTGTAATAACCATTCATGTATCAATCAATCGTAGCAAGCAAGATGAGCCTTTAATTGGCCATATAACGTATGTATATAGAAAATATACGTAATATAAGTAGTGTATCGGTCATGTGGTTCCCATAATACAAGCTCTACTTACTTTGGGGCTAGATGCGGCTGTGTATATGTCCGGAATAATTTAATAAGTATTTATTAATTATTTCATTAATAAAGAGCTTATCTGTTATAGGTCATAGGTCTGTCATTTTATTTTAAGGAAAGTGGGCATACCAATTATGCTCCTACCGGAATATAGATAAGCAATCAAATTAGACAGATCCTTGAACAAATCCCTTTTAGTTTCTATTAAATATTAACCGTTAAATTAATCCATAATCGCCGTGTTCTAACCGGTAGAGCCATGCCATATGTAATAATACGAATAGTTACTTTGGTATAGATAGGAAACTCCCACATTACTCAAGGACGAACAATCTGTTTTATAACAAAATAGCCGTGAGCCTGTGCATTTTGGAGTCAGTGTAACGTAACATAAATCAATAAAACATAAATTTAATATTTGAAAAAAGTTATATAAAAGTTTTACATCAGATTTGATAAAATCGAAAATCAAACCATTTAATTTAATTAGTGTCATTGGATAGTGATTTTAAGCCAGATTTTGGTAAAATGAAATAAAACTTTAACATTATGATAAACACGGATTTTACTCACGTATTATTTTACACTCTCTTATTTTTTTTACATAAAATCCTCTTTAATCTCACAACACCTACCTATCTCAAAGAACGTTTCCAATTTCTCCACCTCTCACACTCTCGAACCTTGCGCTCTTCTGATACTCTCTTACTTGCGACACCTGTCCACACTTCCTCATACTACGGCAATTCTTTCACAGTACAGGCTGCTCAATTATGGAACGCACTGCCAGGTGCTATTAGACGCGCCAAGTCACATGCTATTTTTAAAGCTATGGTCACGGAACACTATTTGTCCTGTTGTTAAATATTGCTAATTTTTTAACATTATTTAGGTTTATATATATTATATGTATGTATTCGTTTATTTAGTTTATCATATTGTATTTAATATTATTTATTTATTTTTGTAATATTAGGTATTGCTGTATTTCACTTTTTGTTATCCTGTAAATATGTATGTACATATTATTTTTATCATAAATCACTTTTATTTTTTGCATCACCCCATATTCAGCTGAATTGATTTCTATCCATCCTAAGGTTGTCTGGCAGAGATCGCTATCTAGCGATAAGACCGCCCATTGTACTACAATGTACGCCCATTGTAGCTAAACACTGTTTCTTATAATAGTCTAATGTATTTTGTGGTGTGCAATAAAGTATTTTCTATCTATCTATCTATTTTGTCGATGGAGGCACCGACACTGTTTCAGTGCGAACCGTGAACGCGAGCGGCCACGAGCGGACCGCGGATCAAACTTAACCTAATGAAGATTCTTAGGAAGAATCTAAACAGTGTCGGTGCCTCCATCGACAAAATAATACTTGAGTAAAACTCGTGTTTATCTAAATGTATAAAACTTAAATGGTGTGATGTTAAACACAGTTTTGTCATTTATGCTTCACTTTTTATGAATACGATCGTAAGGGGTCAGGAACTACAAGTAGCATTGACGAACGCACAGATGTCGTGCCTCGCGTGTAGTACTAGTAGAGACTTGAAAGGGCACATGGGAGTTGCGCTTCTATACCAATTTATATTACATTACAACTTTAATGGTGATATTGTCATGTCAGGATAATTGCCATGCCATCACGATATAACTTTTCAGTCTGTCGTGCGTTCTGCTGTACTGTGGACAAAGTGCAGTGTGATATTAATAATTTGTGTAAAAATACTCGGTAAAACTAAATTTTATCTACTTAAAAACATCTCTCAACTGTCAAAAGTTAATTACTTTAAAATAGTGCCGTCCCTTTTTGTAAAATAGTGACGAATAGTGACAGGGCGAATCTTAAGCAGTATTTAGTTAGTGTTTAAGTTGAGAGGCGTTTATAAGTAACGCCGTTAATGTAAAACTAAATTAGCCTCACATTTATAAAATAAATGACATGGACCTTATTTAAACCAATATATTTATATATATATATATATTTATTAATTGACAGGCCTGTCAGCTCAGTTGGTAGTAGCTCTGCTTTCTGCGCTGTAGGTTTAGGGGTTCGAACAATTATTTATTGAAATGTTAAATTAAATTTGTAAACTCTAAAAGTGTACACAAAAAAAAAACAAACAATATAAGCAACAATAGATAAAAAATAACATTAAAAATTCGTATTACTTATTAGGTAACTATGTATGATGGTCATTGTCCTAATTATGTTTGGACTTTTGAACTTTCAATTTATTTACAAAAATAATTACAGAAATGTACAGAATAATATAAAATAAATGTGAAACAGTTGAGCTACCTAAGGGTTTAAAACGATGTATAGATAGCTCAACTGATCCAGATCACTGCCAGAGCGCAGCGTTATAAAGTTAAATATAGTCTCACACAGTGCTTAATGGTTATTTCTTATAACTTCTATAACTTATATTTATTAATTGGCGACCGCTGTGGCCAGTGTGCGAAGGGACGTCTGAGACGCAGAAAGTTGCGGGTTTGATTCCTGCTGTGGGATTATACAAATGTTTGTATAATCTGTAATCAAATCATATAATCAAATATTTGCCTCGGGTCTTGGTATATTTCTATGTATAATAATGTATTTACAAAAAAACTATAGTAATACGTATATCAGTTTTTCCCATAACACAATCTCTGCTTACTTTGGAGCTATTTTTTTTTATACAACATTACATCCTTTATTTACAGAAATAATTACAGATATGTACAAAATAATATACAATAATATAAAATACACGTGAAACAGTTGAGCTATCTAAGACCGTTTAAAACGATCTATAGATAGCTCAACTGTTCCAGATCAATGCCAAAGGGCAGCGTTCCCAAGATACTGACGGCATTACTACGTTGAATGGCAATGCTAATGCTAATACCTTGGGGCTAAATGAATTGAACTATGTTTGTCCACCATATTATTTTTTATTATTATTTATTTATCACTTATCTCTTTTGATTTTCTTTGTCAAATTTATTCTAAGCAGTATAAATTTGCGCTCCAAAACGTACATACAATCATCATAGCATTTGCTGATATTTCAGTATACCAGTATAAGTTTAACTATGTACAGAGTAAAATCATAATAAACGATTTAAAAACTACAAAAAACACTGACTTTATTGAATAAAAATTTGAGCCGATATAAAATTGAGCCCATTAAAAACGTCATCCCTATATTTTCACGCTTGAGAAAATTTTTATTTTCCGGTTTTTAGTACTTTATAATTTTTCGAAATTCGTAAATCTCACTGGAAAGTCACAGGCAAGCAAAATACGAAATTATGTTTACTTGGATGACATATTTTTATCAGTTCAGTTTGGTTTTTATAACTAAAATAGCCTTGCATTTTGATAAACACGGGTTTTAATAATAATAATAATAAAATCATTTATTTCGGACCCATAGTCCATAGATCACAATACAATTACGATACAATGCAATTACAAAATGAAAATTTAAATAAATTAAATATTATTATAGGTCTGTCTTAGACAGACTATTGAGCCACCAGCGATGATACCGGTTTCAGCATCATCATCCAGTACTGGATACCCACGATACTGGAGCGGAGGTTCTGCGCCACGGTGGCCAGCAAGCTGTTGGAGCTACGGCGCATGCGGCCCCTCACTTTACTCACGTATAATTTTGCACTGTTTCGATTCATCTAGAGAATCTTCATCAGGGTGAGTTTGATCCGCGGTCCGTGAATTGTCGCTCGAGTTCTCGGTTTGCACTTACGTGCGACAATCGACATCCTCCTCGATCTTCCATCGACAAAATAATACGTGAGTAAAGCCCGTGTTTATCAAAATGCATGAAATAATCATTATTTAGACGCAGAAGGTTGCGGGTTCGATTCCCGCCACGGGACAAATGTTTGTACGATCTGCAAGTATTTGTCTCGGGTCTGGGTGTTTCTACGTATAATATGTATGTATTTACAAAAAAAAAGTTTAAAAGTTTTGAAAGTGAAACAAAATAGCTTTATTTAAAAACCAAACTAAATAGATGTTGATGATATGTCTATCCTTTAACATATTTTTTTTTTTCAAATCGCTTAATAAATGAACGGAGTTAATAAGCATAAAAAACTCAACTGAATTGAGAACTTCATCCTTTTGGTTTGAGTCGGAATTCACATTACTTGCCTATTTTTAGGCAAGTAATGTGAATATTTCGGTTTTAATAACAAAATTATGTTATTTGAAATATATGATTTTATTTAGCACACTGAGCACTGGTGGTGGTTGTGCACCAATGCATTTATCTGATTCAAAAATGTTTGTGTAATGTGTGCTATATCAGTACTCTCAAACGATAAATAAAAACATCGATAGAAATCCGGCATGCCGTAAAACTTAAGAAGTTCGAAAACATGTGCCAAGTGCACGAAAAGAGCCTCTGAAGCACCTTAATCCATTTATCACACTGGTTCAAAATAACTACACGATATAAAAAAAAATTGCCTCCTAATTTTTTATAGAAAGACTAGCTGACCCGGCAAACGTTGTTTTGTCTTAAAAAAATTTTTTTGGGGTGAGCCACCCTTAACACTAAAAATTAGTTATTAACCTATTCTCAGACCTACTGAATATACATATAAAATTTCATCAAAATCGGTCAAGCCGTTTTGCCGTTGGAGGAGTATAAACACGAAAACTGTGACACAAGATTTATATAAATTTATATAAATATATAAATAGTAGCCTATGTTCTTCACCAAGGTCCCATCTATCTCTATACCAAAATTCATCAAAATCGGTTCAGCAGTATAAGCGTGAAAACGTAACAAACGGACAGACAGACAATTACTTTCGCAATTTATAATATTAGTAGGCATTATTCCGTACATTTCTGTATTAGTTTTAAAATATTAAGTTATTCATAATCTAGTAATCAAGCGCTGCCTTACAAACAAAACTTTTTCTTATTTTACAAACAAAGAGGTTCGGTTCTATTTTAACAAGCCTCATTAAATTTTAAAAGTATACGATTACGTTTTTCAAAGTTTATTATACCTACATACCTGTCATAAAAACATAACTCATTACTGACTCATTATAAGTGTTAGAAGTCAGAGTTGAGTTGAAAAACTTATTTGTCCCATAAAATATTCATACCTCCTAACGTATGCACCTTTGCGTATGCAAATTCGTTAATTTTAAGTTTAGTAATCACATACGTCAAAATACACGTTTATACCAAAACGAAATAAGTAGGTATTTATACAACAATTAAGTACATACTTACATTCTAATATTATGAATTCGAAGCGTCTTTATATGTATGTCTGATTTATACTTTTCACGGCTGAACAAATTTTGATGAAATTTGGTAAGAAGATAGATTGTATCTTTGGCATAATATCATAATAATAATGATGACAGACATTTTACACAGCATTATTTAATCCCAAAGTAATCAGAACTTGTGTTATGGGTACCACATGACAGATATACTACTTAAATACTTTTTTAATTTTATCTTTACATAGAAACACCCGCACCCGAAACAAATACTTGCAGGTCATACAAACATTTATCCCTCAGCGGGAATCAAATCCGCTACCATCTGCGTCTCAGCCAGGCCTTGGTCCTCTGCGCCACAGAGGTCAAGAGTGTGTCGGCATGTGCATGTGCCCACGATTGACATGTGCAAAGTCGTGGGCATCAGATAGTAGGCTATCATAACAATAAATAGGTGTATTTTTGTATTTGCATGCTGCTGAGTAGGAACATGGCTGTACATCTAATATTTATATTCATACATTACTTGTGTTTCGCAAATAAACAAATTATTTTAATTATACAAAATATTATTATTATTATTAAAAAAAAATGCATTTGAACCTAGATTTAGACTCAAATATATAAACAAGTACATATATATTTATTTACTAAATACATAGAATAAAAACATACAATATTTATGATAGAGAGAAAGATATTGTAGTCTGCACTAGGGTTAGCCTGTATCGCGAGTGGCCGGTTGACAAAAATGAATTACCTATTACTAAAACACAGCATACATAGAACTCGACAAACAATGAGAAGTAGAAAAAAAACTCAGAAAAAATACCTGCAGTTTATTCTCGTACTCCATGCAGTCATCCGCCATAGTTACTGAGGTGATCGAGGATCCCCTCAAAGGATCCAATGTCAGCTGCACGGCTTTGTATTGTTTCAGTCCTACTCCTATTTGTAAATACATCATTGTATTCCCTGGACATGCGACCAGAACTAGTTAGTTTTATCGCTTTCGAGGAATCAACTATCGCATAGCGGCGTCAAGATTCGTGGCCATCTTTGATTTTACCAAAATAATCGCACAGCGACGGATGTCGCTTATATATTATGTACTGATGTAGATGCTGTGATATCAGACATAGCATATGCATTCTTTTCACATTGAAATAGAACATTGATTTCAACGCTCGCATGAGTATTATTATTACAACAAAATTTTCAAGAAAATATTATTTTTGTATTTTTTTGCCTTAGTTGAGTCTTCATTTTCACTTGTCCATAAGTTAAAACTAATTTCCACCTTGTAATATTACAATGGTTATCCTCAGTATTTTCATTGAATTTTGTTGCCACCTTTTCAAACAATGTTAATGAGACAAATTGACAAATTATGACTCACAGATATTATTGACTCTACATTCGACAAACATTTTTAAACATTCTATCTTTAGGGTAAATTGTTATACCTACATGTTTTTTTGGGATAAATTTAATATAGTAAAAAAGATAGCTATCTGAAATACTGATTAGATTTTTTGATTTATCGACACTGTCAAATGGTTTGTCCCGTTCATACCTAAACCCACGCTATCCCTGTCAAAAAGCTGGTGCCTTCAGAGTATGTTTTCCGCGGGACTAGTGTTTGTAAGATCTCCAAGTACTTGTCTCGGGTTTGGGTGTTTTCTTGGTATAATTTGTATGTAGTTACAAATTAAAAAAGTGTATAATTAAGTAGTATTGATTTTAAGTAGTACTACAACAGCAGCAGTCATGTGGTACTCATAACACAAGCTCTACCTTGGGGCTAGTGATGCTGTGTGGAATAGCTGGCATTATTTATTTATTATTTAAATGTAAGATGGTGTCACCTTCAAGTCTTAATTAGTTTTAAGCCAACGAGTATGTTTTTTTGGGTTCTGAACTTTATAGTCTAGACTAAAGCAAAAAAAGAGCAATAAATAATACAAGTTTGAGAAAAATATCGTTCTAGCGATTAAATAGGGTTTATTTTACAAGTTTTGAATTTAACAGGTGGTTGAAATTACATACAACTAAAGCGTTAAAAAAAATTGAAATTATTAAAAAAAAACAAAACTCATTGCAATGTTAAGCCTAGCACGCACTAGCATGTTAAAACCGCACCATACTGAAAAACGTAATTTGCAACGCGGTTTTTTCCGCTAGTGCATGCGCCTACTAATTCCATATTCCACAAAATAGCGCGAAATAATTCGCTGTAGATTAATTTGCAATGCACATTAGGCCTTGAAAATTATCACTTAATATAATAAGTTCGATAAATTGGTCAAATAAGGAGTCTCATTTTATGTAGGTAGGTATTTAACTCTACTCAAGATGTAACGCGAGTAGGTAGATACATGCCACTTCAGCTAGATAATAAAAAAAACGATGGAAACTTTATAACGACACTGACACAAAGGTAGTGCCTAGATATAGGTACATAACTACCAACTTCTTTTTTGTAAATAATGATAATCGCTAGCAGGTTTCTCACGAAGTCGGACCTGCTTGCAATTTCCAGCTTATTTGTTCTATTTTTAAAATTTAAAACTAGTAATACTCAGTGATTAATAAGTTTTTACATTTGGCCGTTTTTTCTTTTTATTTCAACGTTAGTACATTAATTTGACCAACTCTGTATAATCTATTTTGGTATATTTTTATTTACTTATTATTTTAAATAAAACATACGTTATTCTAATATCATTATTTAAACACGAGTAGGTATGTTGTGATCAAAATAACGATAAGAAAAAAGTGAGAGTGTAGACTGAAGCTAAAAGGTTGAAACCTTAAAAAGTGTTTACAAAATGTTGGCGAAAAATTCAAAGAAGGTTTTTGGCGTTTCGCTCTTGTTGCTGCTTGTGGCCATCATCCTGGCAGCATGGGGGTTCCCGTGTATTGTCAACAAACAAATTCAGAAGGTAAGTGATGTGATGTGCCTTTTAATTCACCTCTATTCAGTACTAGTTGGAACGCCCGCGACTTCGCCCGCGTTTTGTGTGTTTGTCTGTACATAACTATAATAGTTAGACATATGTATATCTTCGCGATCTGTTGTGCCTAACAACGAGTACTTTAAACATGAAATTTATTATTTTATGTATCATCAATAGTTTTAGCAGCGCACGCCAAATAATGACTTTTATAGGCAAAATTTTGATATAAAACCCAAGGGTGATATATAACGAAAATACATAA
Source organism: Lampropteryx suffumata (assembly GCA_948098915.1). Taxonomy (NCBI): domain Eukaryota; kingdom Metazoa; phylum Arthropoda; class Insecta; order Lepidoptera; family Geometridae; genus Lampropteryx; species Lampropteryx suffumata. Next base: position 2,825,825 of record OX402551.1, read on the forward strand.
TCATAATTTTCGTAAGTATCTCAATATTTTTAAAAAAATACAGCTCATGTTACTCGCTGACAATGTAGCATAAAATAAGTGAAAAAAATTCAGTTGAGTATTTTTTATCCATTACAAATAAATAAACAGAAACAAAAAAATCGTATTCATATATAACATCTCTAAAACCTCCACTCACAGTGCATGCATAGTAGCGTTCTCTCTTGCAATGCTCCGTTTGTCTGCTTATTTTCCATGATAAACTCTTGGAAGTGCATGAAGCTATTATGATTATATGAAACTAGTATGTTTATGAAATAAATTAGTTTATGTATGTAGTACCTATGTTCATTTTTTATACAATTCAACTCTATCAATCCATTTTTTCAAATTTGTCACCTGTCATTGTCACCTTAAGAACATTGTCATTGTATTATTGTCTGCTTGAGATTCTTCGTCTGTCATTTCATGGAGTAACATAGCTCTGCTATGTAACTCCATGAACACTTCTTTCTCCACTTCTTTTGTAAATACAAACATATTATACAAAAGAAAATACCCAGATCCAAGACAAATACGTGTAGTTCATACAAACATTTGTCCAGAAAACATCACCAAATTCTTGAACCTGTGCAAACCAAACATGTGATTGAACAACCAAAACAAGCGTCCACAAAAAGTTTCACAACATGGGAAACATAAACTAAGATAGAACAGGAAATCCTTTGATGAACTGCTGAATGGATTTGAGTAAATGTTCCGTGTCCTGGCATAGCATCACGCTGAGTGAGAACCTTTTATCCAGCTGCTATAAGAGCAAAGCCCCAGGCTAATAAAGAAAACCTATAGGTGTAATAACATTTTGCGAAAAGCCTTAGCAAATTAAATATTGTGTTAAAAAATGTGTCTTATTTTGCTGCCATTTATCGGCTTTAGGCAAGTTTACTGAAGGAATCATATATATAAAAAAATGCACTCCGGGAGTGCCGACAGAAGTGAAAATTTATTTTGGCGCGTTAGACATTTTTTAGATAGGGTTATTGGGTTATTGGGTTATGAATTGCATTTTATTTATGAATTGTATTTTATTAGTTATTAGAAACTTTAAAATACTTTTAATATTCTTTTATCTTTTTGTTTAGAATGTAGATAATATATCAAAGATCCTAACTCAGTAAACTTCTCCATACATAATTACGTTTACAAAATTAAAGTTGCTTACGTTGCCCAGCCTATATATATATTTCAGGTATGCTGTTTTGTTGTGGAGCACAATAAATTCTTTGACAAATATGAGGACCAAATAAAATCAAAAATAAAATTGAGGGACCCCACTAGACTATTAGTTCCAGTTCGAAAAACAACTTTAAGTCATAAAAATAGCTACATAATGTGTATAAAAATATTTAATAGAATACCTAGATCTATAAGAGAATTACCATACAATAAATTTAAAACAAAAATGCTTACCTGGCTTGTTGACAAATGTTTTTATAGTGCCAAAGAATTTCTTAATTAATGTTCCGTTTGCTAAGGTAAAAACTATTATGTAATGCATACCTAAATTTAATTATTCGATATTGTAATAATTATTGTAATGTTTATTTAACTTGTTTAAAAATGTAGTCTTTAATTAAATTATTTTATGTACCTACCTGCTTAATTTTTGCATGCTGGGTTTCCTAGCGAAATGTGTGAATCTAATTATATATTTAAGTTCTCTGTGTACTACATTTCACGCAAATAAATCATTTCATTTCATTTCATTTCATAAAAAGAAACCGACTTCATTGAATTAAATTTGAGCCTATAATACATTGTTAGTGGAAAGTAGATGTATTTTGTATATATATAATATGGGTAGGCCAAATAAACGCACTGCTCCAATGAGACAGCGAGGTATCGAAGTGCATGAAAACATCATCGATGTATACAATTTTTAGATATTCGTTGATTTTTCAGCTCGACCGATTTTGATAAAATTTATATGGGACCACCTGTGAATACACGAAGAATACTGTGAAGTATACCCTTTCAAACAAAAAAGAATTTTCCAAATCGGTCCAGCCGTTTTCGAGTAATCTATGAACATAAATAAAAAAAAAGATTCCAAAGAATTGAGAACCTCCTCCTTTTAAAGTCGGTTAAAAAGTAGACTGTAAAGATGTGAGTTAAGGTTTATAATCAAATGGGGCGAGCGCGGCAGCCCTGCGTCTCGTAACGGTGTCGCGAGTCCAGAGGTTTTACCTCATCTAAAAATATGCGGACCGCGCTAAATGAAGTTTTCACTTCAAAAATATACAAGGTATTTTGAACATTTTGCCTACAACTTCCGTGTATTAAATTGTTTTAAAGTAATTGTTAATTCTGTAATCAATTATGAAAAAATATCTAAAATATTCAATTATCATGATCTATTAAAGTTAATGACGACATTGTTTTAACTTACAGTTCACAAAAATAAATCTTTAATTGTTTTTTTTTTATATTAAATGGAATTTTTCGCGCCGTCAAAACGCGTCAAGGTCATTTGCTCAAGATACTGCCTTAAATAAGTTAGTTTCTTAGGTAGTTTATAACTCACGTTCATTCACAACTGTTATTAAATATACACCTCTTACCACTAACGACTCCGAAGACTATCTATAATAAAAAAAAATGGGTTACACTCCGGGAGTGCCGACAGAAGTGAAAACTTATTTTGGCGCGTTAGAGTTTAGTAATAAAGAAGTTAGTAATAAATCACTTTAAAATCAGTAATTATGGCGACTGCCAATCAAATACTGAACGAACACAGATGATGCAATAATTTTGTTCAGAATGTAGATACTAAATCAAAGAACCTAACTCAGTAAACCTCTCCATACAAAAGTAGACTGTAAACATGTGAATTAAGGTTTATAATCAAATGGGGCGAGCGCGGCAGCCCTGCGTCTCGCCCCAAACGGTAGGGTGTCGCGAATCCAGAGGTTTTACTTCATCCAAAAATATGCGTACCGCGCTAAAAGAAGTTTTCACTTCAATAAAATAAAATAAACTTATCATGCCTACACCTCAACATAGCCATATAGCATCTGAAACCTAGGTAGGTACATAGACCTGCTCAAGATATACCAAAATATGCTTTGACCCCATCTTATTATACAAAGAAATACACCCAGACCAAAGATAAATACTTGCAGATCATACAAACATTTGTCCAGAATTAATCACCAAATTCTTGAACTTGTAAAAGACTTTAAATTAAACATGTGATTGAACAACCAAAACAAACTTACACACAAAGTTTCACAACATAGGAAACATAAATTAGAATAGAACAGTTAATCTCTTGATAAACTGCTGAATGGATTTGAGTAAATGTTCCGTGTCCTGGCATAGCATTCGACTAAGTAGGAACCGCCATAAAGAGCAAAGCCTCGGGCAAATGTACTCATATGCTCATATTCGTATGGCAATATTTTTATTTAACGAAGGCAACTAAGAACATTTTGCGAAAGACACTTACAAATTACATATTGTGTTGTATTGTGTTGGGTAGAAATATGCTTTGACCCCATCACTTTGAAATACCAGACGAGATCACAGTAACAATAAGAAACATAAACATTTATCTGCTCTGCAACCCGAGAGAAGTAACAAAATAAACCTACGTCCTTTATGTGATCTTGCAGAGGTTAAATATTAATATTAAATTAATCAACTTAAAAATTGGAAGTTGCAATTTAGAACAGGTTCGTCGGGACACTCGAAATTTTCCACAGGCTGATTAAATTAAGTTAAGGTATGTTTTGGTTCATCATATCAAACATTTTAAAGTGTATGTGTGTTTGTTACCTTTGAGGGCTAAACGGATGTTGATGAAATTTTGTAAGGAGATAGATAGTAGGTATCTTGGGGAAGAACATAGACATATACTTTTATGAAAGTACCACGAGAGCGAGTACGCGGGATCAGCTAGTATCCTCTTAAGTGCTTTTGCAGACATCCAAACAAATATCTTACAGAAGAAATGTAATGTAAATCCTAACCCTTTTAAGGTATAATACAAGATTCTCCGTGACTTGTGGATATCAAAAATTCGAGAGTCACCTAAGTACTTTTTAGACATTGTAGGTACAAATATTTGCAGATCATTATACACATTTTTCATGACACAATCTGTAGAGCATGTGATAAATGAGATTTGATTTCTTCTTCCTATAATAGTATCTGCCATGATGTAAGTTTAACTAATGTAAAGTGGTTTTGTTATAATATCTTCACAAAGTTCGTCGATCGTCATTTGACTATTCTAAGCGTCATATAAACATCCCTTAACTAGAGACTGTAAGAAAAGTGCTATTGGACACATTCTTAGGTATAATTTATTTTATAAAACTATGTCAAAGCAAAATTACTCATTAGCTTATTTGGCTAGATTGTAATATTATTTAGAGTATGATAAAGATTGTGCACTAATATAACAAAAAAAATGAAGATATCACATTAAATAGAATACACTTGTCTTTACTCTTGATTGTCTACACATGGTGTTCAGAAATCATAATGTATTGATTAAAATTTCGCTAAAATAGCCAATAAACATGACAATCCACGAGAAAAACTAATTTATAAGAGCTATGTCAATGAGCTATGAGCTATTCTGAAATGTCAAATGAAGGATCCGAAATTTGATTTATGTAGAGTCTCGAATGATTACACATTGTCATTTATATGAATTACATTGAGGTATTCACAGACATATTTTACGTACTCACTTATTATAACTGGACCCCTAATGTTCTGTGACCTTTTTCAAAACTAATGCATATATCGATCGTAAGATTCAAAACAAAACAAGCATCAGTAAATTCAGGGAAGGTATATTTTAGAATTGTATGATGTTAGGTAGGTACTTACAATATGACATTTATAGAAATTTCAAAGTATTTTAATTAGAAACTTATTATTACAATATGACATTTATAGAAACTTCAATGTATTTTAATTACAAATTTCTTATTTTTTGGTTTAAACATTTGCTAGCTATTAAAATAAGAAGTCGCCATTATAAAATCAATGACCTAAGACTTAATCGAATCTCTACCTACTCCGTATTTACACCTTGATCTATTTTCCTGTTTGTACAGAATTGGACGCAGTCAGGGCTAGAGGCTAGGTTACATTGTTTATAACTATGTTTTAAAAGTCCTCATCACATTAAACAGCATCTTCATCTCATAACAAGATAGGATATATATGTAGAAACAGCGCGTGACTCAAGAGCCTCCTATCTGGCCAAGCGTATTAGCATTGCCATTCAACGTGTCAACGCCGAGGTCATTCGGTCGTTGCCATCTAGTAGTGAACAGTAGAACTATCTATAGATCGTTTTAAACGGTCCATAGATAGCTAAACTGTTTCACATGTGTAAGTATTCGTATCGCGTCTGGGTGTTTCTATTAATAACTAGATGTCCCGTTCGCGACTTCAGCAGCCCGTTTAAAAATATTGAAAATCTTAACCATTCTCGAATCCACTTGAATACACAACCAATTTCACTAAGTTGATCAAATCGGTCCAGCCGTTTAGGAGTTTAATTACAAATACACGCACAGAACATTTATATGTAATTATATATGTTTAAAGAAGATTTTATATGTATCTAATTATATATGTGTATGTTTTTTCAAAAAAAAAGTAGTAGTAGGTATATCAGTCATGTGGTACCTATAACATATGCTATGCTTACTTTGGGGCCATAATATGATGACAAATAAATAGAAACAAAAATATTATTTATTAAATAAAATCATTTTGTTACGGCTGTCAAATCGAGTTGGAGCAGATTCATCCCAAGCTTTTTTGTTATCTAAATAGGCTTTTATTTAATAATAAGCTTCATGAGACAGTTTTTGTTTTATTACGTTTTTAAATTTGCCAAACGACAAATCTATCACGTCGCTTGGGACCTTGTTATAGAAGCGTACTCATTGCCCTATAAAAGATCTTAAGCGAGCCTAAATGTGGGACAGCCAGTTTGTCTTTATTTCTAGTATTAATAATAGTACCTGGATGACTGTATAGAACACGGAAAAAACGACGTTTTCTAAAAATTGAACCTAACTAGATCGATTTATCGGCCCCAAAACGCCCTGCATAATAAATTTCATGAAAATCGTTGAAGCCGTTTCCGAGATTCAGATTATATATATACATATTTTTAACGACCTCTGTGGCGCAGTCGACTAATGTCCGGCCGAGACGCAGAAGGTTGGGGGTTTGATTCCCGCCGCGTGACAAATGTTTATATGATCTGCAAGTATTTGTCTGGGTGTTTCTATGTATAATATGTATGTATTTACAAAAAGTATTTAAGTAGTATCTCAGTAATGTGGTACCCATAACACAAGCTCATCTTACTTTGGGGCCAGATGATGCTGTGTGAAATGTCCGGCATTATTTTTTACTATTATTATTTATTATATACGAGTATACAAGAATTGCTCGTTTAAAGGTATTAGATGATTAAACGTTAAGTTAAACGTCCAACATTATTAATTAATTATATTAATATTTATTACAAAACCTACCCATTAAACTTATGTGAGAGCAGTGATAGCAGTGAAATAAATCTTTTTTTTTCTTGTTTCAGAATATCCAAATAGAAAACTCTTCACAAATGTTCGACAAGTGGGTAAAGATGCCAATCCCACTTGACTTCAAAGTCTATGTCTTCAACGTGACCAATCCAGACGAGGTTAACAAGGGCAAGAAGCCTAATCTCGCGCAAGTTGGACCCTATGTTTATAAGTACGTTTTCAACACCATTTTTAACCGACTTTATCAAAAAGTAGGAGGTTCCCAATTCGTCGGAATCATTTTTTTTTTCAAGTAGAATGATTTTTTTTAAGGAAAGTAGATGTATTTTGTATATGTATATAATATGGGTAGGCCAAATAAACGCACCGCTCCAATGAGACAGCGAGGTATCGAAGTACATGAAAACATCATCGATGTATAAAATTTTTAGATTTTCGTAGATTTTTCAGCTCGACCGATTTTAATAAAAAAATTACCCATATTATATATATACAAAATACATCTACTTTCCACTAAAAATGTATTATAGACTCAAATTTCATTCAATGAAGTCGGTTCTCTTTTAAGTTTTTAAAATGTAATTATTTCACTTTCAAATTATTCATGAGCTGTATGTATGAGGAGATAGTATCTTGGGGACGAACCTAGGTTTCTTTTATTAAGGTGTACGAGTTATCGTGGTACCCATGTATTATTTTGTCTAATACATTTATCTAATATCTAATACATGATATATTTTTAGTGGAAAGTAGATATATTTTGTATATATATAATATGGTTAGGCCAAATAAACGCACCGCTCCAATGAGACAGCGATCGAAGTACACGAAACATCTTCGATATAGGTATACAATTTTTAGATTTTCGTAGATTTTTCAGCTCAACCGATTTTGATAAAATTTAATTGAGACCACCTGTGAAGTATACCCTTTCAAACAAAAAAAGAATTTTCCAAATCGGTTCAGCCGTTTTCGAGTAATCGGTGAACATACATAAAAAAAAAAAAAAAAAAAAAGATTCCGACGAGACGAATTGCGAACCTCCTTTTTGATAAAGTCGGTTAAAAATACATCTACTTTCCACTAAAAATGTATTATAGGCTCAAATTTCATGTGAAGTCGGTTTCTTTTTAGTTTTTAAAACGTAATTATTATTTTCAAATAATAAACTCTTTTAAACGTTAATTGAAACTTAAACATAAGCTTTGAAAGAAAAGAAAACCTCCATTTCCTGATTTTATCACCCCGTAGGAAAAATTACCACCAGAACATTCGCACATGCGAAATCTACAGCGGTTGGCCGCTGTAGATTTCCCATGTGCGAATGCGGATTTAGGGACCCCAGCCTAGCGCATTGCAACTGTGGTGTTCCAACACAATCTATGGCGCATCTACTCATGTGCCCTCTCTGTCCGAATACTTCCAAGAAGGAGAAGACCTTAACGCGGCCACAGTTAGTGAGATTGAGATCGCCACCTACTACTCTAAAACCATTAAATGACTGAAGCATCGACACGAAAGAAGAAAAAGAATGAAAATTTTGTAAAAGCATAGTGGTTGATGCAACCAACCCTAAAGCCTCTAAAGGTGACTATTAGGTATTCATGTTATGTCCAAGGATTATCTGTATGTAATGCTTTTTCAGAGAATATCGAGAGAAAACGATATTGGGTTATGGTGCAAACGATACAGTGAAGTATATGCTGAAGAAATACTTTGTCTACGACCAGGCAGAATCGGGTCCGTTGATGGAAGATGACGAAATCACAGTTATCAACTTTTCTTACATGGTAAGCTTACAAACTTGTAGGTGGATGTTTATTTTGGTCGGGGCGTACCGAACGCAAAGGGTAAATGTTTATCGAAGCGGCTAAAATCCTGTTAGAGCATTTCAATCCACTTTCAAATTAATTATATTTGTAGAACCAATGGTTTCGCGAACGAAATAAATTTATACTTTATAATTATAATGTGTCTAGATCGTATTTAAATAATACATTTAAATACGATTTTACTTCTTAATTATTTATATTTTTACGATATTAATTAGACGAGTTTTGTTGAAGGCGAGCTCTATCTACTAATACTATCAAAGACCTACTATTAAGGTACAAACACCTACCCTTACTCAATGATTCCTCCTCCACTATTCAATTGTTTTTATTTTTGAAGAGATAACTTCTTATGGGAGGGTAAACCACTTCGTTACGTACGGCGTTACGTAAGCGTTGGTTGTTGACGGATGCTCGTCTGATCGATTGGCAATTAATGCCGGGGTGCCCGGAATCATTGGGTATGCAGATGACAGTACTGTTGTGGAGAGATACTTTGCAAACGCACGAGCCAGTAAAACTGAAATTCAGAATCTCAGAGACGAGATGCTTACGCGTCTGAATTCGACTCTCCAGATCGTGTCGTGTGCGTTGTTAAATTCAACGCATCTAAAACGCAAGCTTGTCTCTTTTCGGCGAAAAAAGTGAGTTTCTCCAAGTCCCGGTTTTCCGAAATGTACCGATAACTATAGAAGATCATCTCGAACGCTTGGGAGTTTCACTTACACGGACTCTCAATTTTGGCTCCTATATCGAGTCCAAGGCCAAAACTGCTGCCATGAAGCTTGGAATCCTCAACAAGGTGAGGCGATACTTCACACCTGGACAGTTATACTTTTCCACCTTATACAAAGCTCAAGTCCGGTCGGGTATGGAGTATTGCTGCCATCAATGGGATGGTTCAGCCAAACACCAGCTGGCTGCCTTGGACTCAATCAATGGGTGAACAGCTTAACGCTGAGACTAAGTTCCAGAGTCTCGAGCACCGTCGTAAAGTTGCTTGCCTTTCGATCTTTTATAGGATACATTTCGGAGAATGTGCCCAGGAATTACATGATCTGATTCCACCATCTCCTTTTCACAACAGGAAAAGCAGACGTACCGCTCAATACCATCCATACCTTGTCAACCTACCACCCTTAAGAACAAAGCGCTTTGCTTCCACATTTATAATGCGTACAGCCAAGGATTGGAATGCTTTGCCGTCGTCTGTCTTTCCTGAAAACTACAATCTAGGTCTCTTCAAGTCTCGAGTAAATAGGTGTCTTCTAGACCTGCATGCCCCATCGTTGGCCACATCGTCGCTTAACATCAGGCGAGATCGTAGTCAAACGTAGGTTTATTGATGATAAAAAAAAACAGAAAAAAAAAGCGCACCTTCCTAGTCAGGCGTCCCGAGACGCACACTTTTTTTATAAGCCTTGCTTACATAGTAGGTACTTACTCAATTTCTTAGAGCATCTAGTATATTTAGTTATCTATATTAGAAGGCGATGTGTGTATGTATGTTCCCGAAACGGCTAGACAGATTTCAATGAAATTCCCAACCATAAGCAATACATCACACTTGTAATTAAAAATATATTTTTTTCTTTCAATTTACATACTTTGTCAAAGTCAATGTCAAAAATATTTTTATTCAATATCACAAGGATCAATGAAATTATTTTTGCCTGTTTTAAGTAAACTTTGCACTCATATATTACTTATTTTTCCCAAGTTATTTCGTGTTTTATTTGTAATTTTGGTGATTTTATTCAAATAAAGCTATAGTTATTGACTCAGGTGTGCATAATTGGAATAAAAGTTTTTTCTTTGTGATTCGAGCGAATATATATTCCGTATATTTATTTGATAAAAGGCTCAATATTTAAAATAACAAACGATGAACGACGTTATACGACTTTGTGACGTCTTACTATAAACAATCTTAACACTTGACATTGGCAAAATTGACATTATATGACACATGCCATTTAACTTTGTTAACCGACTTTATCAAAAAGGAGCAGGTTCTCAATTCGTCGGAATCTTTTTTTTTATGTATGTTCACTGATTACTCAAAAACGCCTGAACCGATTTGGAAAATTCTTTTTTTGTTCGAAAGGGTATACTTCACAGGTGGTCCCAATTAAATTTTATCAAAATCGGTTGAAAATCTACGAAAATCTAAAAATTGTATACCTACATCGATGATGTTTTCGTGTACTTCGATCGCTGTCTCATTGGAGCGCTGCGTTTATTTGGCCTAACCATATTATATATATACAAAATACATCTACTTTCCACTAAAAATATATCATGTATTAGAAATTAGATAAATGTATTAGACAAAATAATACATGGGTACCACGATAACTCGTACACCTTAATAAAAGAAACCTAGGTTCGTCCTCAAGATACTATCTCCTCATACATACAACTCATGAATAATTTGAAAGTGAAATAACTACATTTTAAAAACTAAAAAGAAAACCGACTTCATTGAATGAAATTTGAGCCTATAATCCATTTTTAGTGGAAAGTAGATGTATTTTGTATATATATAATATGGGTAGGCCAAATAAACTCACCGCTCCAATCAGACAGCGAGGTATCGAAGTACATGAAAACAACATCGATACAATTCTTAGATTTTCGTTGATTTTTCAGCTCGACCGATTTGATAAAATTTAAATGGGACCACCTGCAAAGTATACCATTTCGAACAGAAAAAGAATTTTCTAAATCGGTTCAGGCGTTTTCGAGTAATCGGTGAACATACATGAAAAAATAAAAAAATAAAGATTCCGACGAATTGAGAACATCGTCCTTTTTGATGAAGTCGGTTAATAAAATATTATTCTACAAAATAATGATTATTCCATGGTTGAGTTAACGACGCGTTCAACCTTCTTTGATATTTTTAAATATAGATCAGAAAAAACACAATATAGTCATACAAGAAACATAAAACATTGTTTTTTTTGGCTTTTATTTCTTATAAACTTGTTTCTTAGATAAATGCGAATTCTGTTTTTCCAACTCCGCTCCGATAAAACAATGTTTTATTAACTGGTCTCTTAGCTCAGTTGGTAGTAGCTCTGTCTTTTGAGCTGTACGTTGCGGGTTAAATTCCCTTCGGGAACAAACATTTCGGGTTTGATACATACATATATGTATTTAAAAATATATAAGTATTCTATCAGTCGTCTGTTTACCATAATACAAGCTTAGTTTGGGGCTAGATGATGTTGTTTGCATTATCCACTTATATTTGTATATATTTATTTAAATTTATTAGTAGACACCTTCAGATACGCTTACATAATGTGTTCTCAAAACATTTTATATTTAAGTTAATTAGGTAATTAATCAATTCAGCTGTAACTGTGTAATTTAAGCAAACCAACGTCCACAAAAACTAGATGGCGCCACAGGACATCTATATCCTCTATGTTATCATCACTTAAGAATTAGTTAGTGTGGTCTTTATCTATGGTCTATCCTATATATTTATTTATATTTATTTATCTTAATAATAATAATAATAATGCCGGACATTTCACACAACATCATCTGGCCCCAAAGTAAGCAGAGCTTGTGTTATGGGTACCACATGACTGATATATACTACTTATATACTTTTTTTTTGTAAATACATACATATTATACTTAGAAACACCGAGACCCGAGACAAATACTTGCAGATCATACAAACATTTGTCCCGCGGCGGGAATCGAACCCGCAACCTTTTGCGTCTCATCCGGGCCTTGGCCCACTGCGTCACAGAGGTCGTCAATGCCAAGTATCATGTGGTTCCCATAACACCAGCTCTGCTTACTTTGGGGCCAGATGATGCTGTGTAAAATGTCCAGTATTATTATTATTATTTATTTATTAAATTAGAAAGTGGCACGGTGTGTTTTTTTACTTCTCACAGCCAAACGGTTGAACGGATTTTGGCGAAATTTTGTTACAAGATATTTTATATCTTGAGGAAGGACCTGAGAGTGTTTATGTGTGTTTATGTGTAAGTACTATACGTGTGTAGCCGCAAGCACCAGTTAGTAATAATATAGTATTTTACTCAGATCTAAAAATTATTACTTTAATAGTTCCAGTAAAGTGTACAAAACGCATTGATGGTTAAGTGGTAGTGGCCTTGCCTTCCTGCCTTCCATTACAAGTGTCACGATAAGAAGAAGAAGAAGTAGAGTAAGCGTAGAGTAAGCGCCCAACCCTAAGTGTACGATGTTCGACGAGTAGGATCTGAAGCTATATTTCATGCCGGTCATTTTAAGCCAGGCCCCGGATCAAAGTGGCTCGGGAATCTATTACCCATGACAACTTCCTTATTAAGTATTCCCTGAAGAAAACTTTATGGACAACAATCACTTGGGAGTACTGTTTATGGGAGCAATACCCATTCAACTTCGCTTTGATTTTTAACCGACTTCATCAAAAAGGAGGAGGTTATCAATTCGTCGGAATCAATCAATCGGAAAATTTTATTTAGAATTCAAATCTTCGAATTCACAAGGATCACTTTGAAACGTCTTACATACTAGGTGAATTTAGGAGTCAATTCCTCCTCCCTCCTCGTCCTAGTCCTAACGCTTTTTTGTATGATCCACCTAACTAGCTTAACTACAAAAAACGAATACAAGGTAACATGAGGTATTTCATTGCAAATCTGTCAGTTAGCTAGCAGAGGACAGAGCAACATGATGACATCGATGACATGCATTCTTATCAACAACAATATAGTCATTTATATTATAAAACGCTCTCTTCACAAGACTAGCCTTTATGTAATAATTTTTTTAATGCTTTTATAGTTCGTCTGCTATTCGGGGTGGACACAAATCTAACAAATCAAAAATCATAAAAATCAGTGCAGCTGTTCTCGAGTTATATATATAATACTTTTTGTTTGATCCAAACAGGCTGCAATCCTGACTATTATGGACATGATGCCATCCTTTGTGCCCGTGGTGAACAAGGCTTTAGAGCAGTTCTTCCCGAACTTAACTGATCCTTTCCTAAGGGTGCGAGCCAAGGACCTGTTCTTCGACGGTATATTCCTTAACTGTGATGGCGATAACTCCGCTTTAGGTAAGGATAATTACTTTGTATAAATTTAAGGCTTATTCATTTATTTTGACGACCTCTTCGACCCAGTGGGCGAAGGCTCGTTTGAGACGCAAAAGGTTGCGGGTTCGATTCCCGCCGCAGGATAAATGTTTGTATGATCTGCAAGTATTTGTCTCGAGTCTGGGTGTTTCTATATATAATATGTAAATATTTACAAAAAAATATATAAGTAATAGATCAGTCATGTAGGTACCCTTAACACAATCTCTGCTTACTTTAGGGCGAGATGATGCTGTGTGAAATGTCCAGCATTATTTATTTATTATGTTAAATTAGTAGTATTATTAATGTTAATACTTCAAAAAGCCTTCTAAATTTTTTATTCAAGATCAATGCTTGGTTTTTCAGAACCTTTTACTAAGGTTCAAGTAGGTGTAGCCAATTTATGGCCTTGCTTATAAACGTCCATCAACTTCTGACAAATATTATTCACTGCTTAAAATAGTGCCATCCCTTTTTAACCGACTTCATCAAAAAGGAGGAGGTTCTCAATATGTCGGAATCTTTTTTTCTTATGTATGTTGATCGATTACTCAAAGACGCCTGAACCGATTTGTTTTTTTTTTGTTTTAAAGGGTGGTCCTAGGTGTTCCCATTAAAATTTTATCGAAATCGGTCGAGCGGTTTTTAAACTATCATCAAAAATCTAAAAATTGTAGACATCGATGATATTTTTGATACCTGCAGTGCAGAGCAGTGCGTTTAGTTGGTCTACCCATATCATATATAAACAAAATACATCTACTTTCCACTAAAAATTTCAAAACAAAATAATTTATGGTCTCAAATTGTACCCAATGGAGTCGGTTTTCTTTTTAGTTTTTAAAACGTAATTATGTAAGATAGTGAGAAAAAGTAACAGGGTGGATCTTTAGCTGTGTTAAGACTGTGTTCAAGTTCAGAGGTTCTTTTGTAAACACCTCTGAACTTGAACACTTTTTACTTATGTAAGGACGATAGTTTAAAGAAAAACTCACGCGTTGTTCGGAATAAAACAATATAATATTAGAAGATTCAACCCATTTTACCATAACTCAATATATAGGTATTAACAAGACATGTTTACGATCAATTATGCCTACTTAATAATCATGATGCAATTAAGTTGTCCGCGACAATGCATAGTACACAGAATACCTATTATCTCAGTGCTAGTACCTACTTACTACAGAAGGCACTCGTTGCAAAATAAAACATTTCCATCCTTACTTAGAAACAACTTGAAAACATTACTTAGAAAAACATCAACATAAATCTAAAAATTGTAACCATCGATGATATTTTTTGTATTCACGAAATCGGTTGTCTTTTTAGTTTTTAAAACGTAATTACTCGTTTTATAGTATACAAAACTATCATAAGTACACTCAAATAATAACAATAAAATACCTAATAATAATTATTGAAAGTCGTTTTTCTATAAAGCAGTCCCTGGTATGACACTAATAAATGCCCCTTGTCACGTTCACGGCTCTCCTTTCAAAAGCTTTCTAGAGATTTATCAAAACATTTTTGCGTTTCCACTCAAGTTTTAAAAGGTTTCTTTTCTAGGTCTGGTCTGCGGTAAAATTAAAGCTGACAATCCACCTACCATGCGGCCGGCTGATGATGGCAATGGATTTTATTTCTCTATGTTTTCTCATGTAAGTTTTAAACATCACTAGATGGCACCACAGGAAAAAAAAAATGCGATATGTCTCAGTTTTGGTAATTCTATAAATATCTTACGATACTTAACCTGATTAAGACGTCTAAGACGGGTATTCCCATTCGTTGAGGATTCAGATCCACAATAAATTAAATTAAATAAATCAATTAAATTTACAATAAATTGAAAATACGAATGACCCAGGTTTAAATGTAAAAGAACTTCCAAGTCAAAGGCAACATTTTATTTGATACAATCACAAGGATCACTTTGAACCTTCTTACATGCTAAGTGAATTTAGATGCCGTTTCTTCCTAAGACATGCCCTTTTGGTCGGAAAACCCTGTTTATAAAAAGCCTTTTCCATTCCCTATTCAAAGATAAATCTTTTAGAGAAACGTGTAAATCCCAAGTGAGCTATTAATGTAACAAAAAACCCTGCAAATTACAAAATTCTTCAGAAATCTAACCAAATTCCTTTAGTAACCGACTTCAAAAAAGAAGAAGGTTCTCAATTCGTCGATTTCTTTTTTTAATGTGTGTTCACTATTATCTCAAAGACGCCTGAACCGATTTGGAAAATTCTTTTTTTGTTTTAAAGGCTGTTTCGCAGATGGTCACATTTCAATTTTGTCGAAAAAATTGTAAGTATTAATATTTTTTATATCCAATGAAGTCGGTTTTCTTTTTAGTATTTTAAGCGTAATCATTATAAGTAACTAGCCGACCCGGCCACGCCTTGCTGTGACTCAGTAGTTCTATTGAAGTTAACTTAAACTGCCATCTGTTAGAAACCTATGGAACTTATTGTAGGAAAACATTTAATTTGCAATAACACAATATTGATGTTTTTTTTTATCAATGATAGACCTACATTTGACCACGAACTCGCCTGATGTTAAGCGACGATGTGGCCGACGATGGGGCACGCAGGTCTAGAAAATACCTATTTACTCTTGACTTAAAGAGACCCAAATTGTAGTTTTCAGGAAAGACAGACGACGGCAAAGTATTCAAAACCTTGGCTGTACGCATTATAAATGTAGAAGTAAAGTGCTTTGTTCGTAAGGGTGGTAGACTGACAAGGTATGGATGGTATTGAGCGGTGCGTCTGCTTGTCCTGTTGTGAAAAGGAGATGGTGGAATGAGATCGTGCAATTCCTGGGCAAATTCTCCGAAACATATTCTATATAAGATCGAAAGGCAAGCAACTCTACGCCGGTGCTCGAGACTCTGGAACTCTGGAGTCTCAGCGTTTAGCTGCTCACCCATCACCCTCAATGCTCTACGCTCAATCGAGTTCAACGCAGCCAGCTGGTGTTTGGCTGAACCATCCCATAGATGGCAGCAATACTCCATACCCGTCATACATGTCAATAATTGAGATAAACACTAACCTATCTTAATTTTTATATTAATAAATAAAACAAGTTTCATAAATATTGATTAAGTAGTTCCGGAGTTATTCTTGGCCGTTTACCCATCGTGACGCGAGTTTTTTATATACCTAGGCATAAATATTATTAGTGATGGATATAATTTCTATAAGCTTTTTGTAGAGTTACGCAGTCTAAGAACCTTTATTTCGTCATGTGCGTCTTTCTGTTTATCTGTCTGACCGTACGTAACACGTATTATTAATTTATAATTTAACAAAAATACAATTTTTTTGTGTACTCCTACGTAAAACATTTAATAGATGGACAAATATTTTGTACTATTCCGCCAATCTATTCTCAAAGAGTTAGGATACTCCTACCTACGTAAAGTTAGGTTAAGTTTTTATTTTACGTCCATCGTGTGTCATATAATGTCTTCAAAGATTTGACGAAGTTTCTTAGAAAGTTTTTCGGTACAGATATTCGTTTAATAAAATATTAAGCCGTCATTTTTGGAGTCCAAGGTCCCCGCCTGCCTACTGACTAAACTGTTTAATAAAGTGTCTAATATTGTAGCATACCTACATTCTGAAATTATAGGGAAAATTACTAGACTAGGCCTTACTGGATTATGAGTAACAGCCTGATTTATAAACGTTAAAAAAATAGAATATAAAAACTCTATTATGTATCTACTAAATTAACTTATTATGCTAACTAGATTGTGTTGGAATAGTTTGTGACCTATTAATTCTGTTAAATTCCGTAAGCTCTTAAGGTTGTCTGGTCAGAGATCGCTATCTAGCGATAAGACCGCCCACTGTACTACCAAAAAGTCAAAAGATGATTTATTCAATACAATCACAAGGATCACTTTGAAACGTCATACATACTAGGTGAATTTAGGTGCCAATTCATCCTAACCCAAGCTCGAGAAGAATTGGCAAGAAATTCGTCTTGGTCCTAGCGCTTTTTTATATGATCCATCTTATAACTACCTTAACTACGAAATACTAATACAAGAGATTTTATAAATTTCAAGTGTGTCGGTTAACTGTCTGACGGCAGAGCGACATGAGGCCATGCATTCTTATCAATAATATAGTCATCTATATTATAATAAGCTTTCTTCAAAAGACTACCTTTAATGTATGCTTTAAATTTCTTAATAGGTAGTTTAGTAGCATTTTCAGGAAGATTATTATAGAAGCGCACCATGTTCCCCATAAATGACTTATTAACTTTTTCTAGTCGAAACCTAGGGATGTATAATTTATGTTTATTCCTAGTGTTGATTTTATGAACGTCACTATTTTGCTGAATCCCATCTCTATTTTCATATATATATTGTGAAGCTATGGTGTGAATATTAATTTCTTTGAATATTTCTCTTACCGTGTAGCTAAACACTGTTTCTTTCAATAGTATTTTGTGGTGTGCAATAAAGTATTATTTATTTATCTATCTATCTATCCATCTTATAGAATCGAATAAATAACAGCTTTAGACGTCTTTACGTACTGTGCTTATGAACAACGGCTCAGCTTACGCTACGTTTATGAAGTGGCCAACGATTGATCGGATGTTTTCTTTTGTTTGGTCATAGAGATAACAGAATTGGATTTTAGGTAATTTTAGAACTGTGATTCAAGCTGAAATATGGATGGATTGGAATATAACGGTAACCGTTGTAAATTAGCAGAATTGAGGCCCCTAATCACTAGCTATTCTTAACATTACTGGCTTTGGAAATCTTCACTAGCATGATCACATGTTTGGGCAATTTAATGTATCTAACTATTTAGGTACCTGCGTAAACTATTTACAAAAAACTAGTTGTCGCCCACTGGTCGAACTTTGAACATAATTAATTAATAATAAATGTATTTTTATGCATAATTAAAAAAAAAACATGTGTGCAATTCACACGTGGTAGAAGTGAAACCTTCAAAAAACAAATGTATAATACAAAACACCACGGTTGTTGGGGTGCCTTTTCCCAAGCTTTGTACTACGCATGCGCGCACAAACACGTATAATGCTTCCCATCTCATTTTCTCCCACGTTAAATCTTATGAATGTATGTATTTGTCTCTTTTTACTGTCGCTTTTTCGTTGCATCTACTTTCAAATCACAACGATGCTAAAGAAGTTTTCATTTCAAAAAAATATATTCTGCTCTCCTCTATATAAATCATAAGTGTGCGAAATTTCATACACCTCCGTCCTCGCTATTCATTTCTGATTAATCGATTCTGGGCTACTCTTGAAATTAATAAACAATATATCTACATATATTAATTGATACTATATTTGTTATAACACTATTATAAACAAAAACAGTCGAGTATTACCTAACTTTAGTTCAATCGTTTCAACTTATTTTGAACGATCGCACGACCGACATTAGGTACTTTTGACAATCGATGTCGTAATTCTCAACAACAGATTATATGATCATTCGAATTTGACAACGAAACAACTATTGAATCCAACAATAGATTACAACACCGTTATAGTTCCAATTTATCGAAATCGGTTTATCGAATAGACGCCCAGAGTCGGGACCGTACGAGATTATCCGCAGACCACAAAAAAATCGAGACCTGTATAAGATCACGCGGGGATAAGGGAAAACAGGCGTGATGTTAATTGTAACCTTTGTTACTTTCAAAATCATATCCTAAAATGTCAAACTCCAAGATAACATGAAAACTCTATCACCAAGAATCCAATTATTGAATCAACACGCTCCGAAACTATGTAGAAACTCATTTCAGATGAATAGATCCGAATCAGGACCGTACGAGATGGTTCGTGGGACACAAAACATTCGGGACCTCGGCCACATTGTTTCGTACAAGGACAAAAAGACGATGCCAATGTGGGGCGACCAATACTGTAGCATGTTGAATGGATCCGACTCCTCGGTTTTTCCGCCGATTGACGAGAGTAATATCCCGCAGAGACTGTATATCTTCGAGCCGGATATTTGCAGGTATTTTTATGTCACTTTAGGTTTTAGTTAGAGGATATTGCCAAGTTTGTATATACCTGTCTACTTAACATGAAAGAATATTTGAAGTAGGTAGGTTCAGGTTATCATCATTTTGGGCCTCGCCGATACTGTAAATTATTGTAATTATTTTTTGGCTATAAAAAAATATTCTTATTTATATTCTCATCATAAGGGTTGTAGCTATTTTCTGTAAATATATTTTCATAAACAAATTTTTTCTAGTTAAGTACCTACCCAATAAAATTTCAGCCTAATTATAAATCAAATTACTGAGGTACAGTTGTGGTAGTAAGTACCACAACTGTACCTCAGTAATTTGATATATAATTAGGCTGAAATTGTATTGGGAAGGTACTTAACCAGAACCAGTTATTGAGTGTAGAACATGCGTTGAAAATTAATATCAAATACTACGGTCTACGGTCTCTTAGAGTTGTAAAAAATCAAGCGTTATATTTTTTATACAATCGAAACATGAAATTGTAACTTCTGAATTTTAATTGTAACACGTAGCAAAAACTCGATTGCCTTTTCCGAATAACTTAGCAAATTTCTTGCTCTTTTATAATTGAGAGAATAAGAAATAAACTGGTACGCCTCAGGGTAATCCGTCATGTTAAGATGTTTCTTGGCAAAAAATCTTTATTTAATCAAATAATTTCATTATTTCAGGTCGTTGTACGCGAGTTTGGTCGGCAAGAGTTCCTTATTCAACATTTCTGCGTATTACTACGAAATAGACGAGTCTGCGTTGGCAGCGAAGAGCGCTAATCCGAATAACAGATGCTTTTGTAAGAGGTGAGTGACTCGTTTCTTCTTCTTCTTCTTCTTCGTTAATGACATGTGTCATAATGTTAATTTTACCAATGTCAAGTGATTCGATTTTATAGTACCTAAGTTGTCACAATGTCACTGTTAGTAACCATTCTACGCATATAAAATTCAATTTTTTTTTTTTTATAAAAAAAAACGTGTACGTCTTGGGATACCCGACCGAAGTGATAACTTAAACTAATCTAACTAGCGCTGTGGGTTAGAATGCGTGGGTAGCGCGCTTACGTAACGCGTTACGTAACGAAGTGGTTTACCCTCCCATAAGAAGTTATCACTTTTTATTTTTGCTCGAATCACAATGAAACACAATACTTTTATCCCTATTATTTACATCGGAGTCTATAACTCTAGCTTTATTTTAATCCTATCACCGAAATTATTACAAAAACCCTAAATAAGACGAGGCAAATAAAAACAATAAGAGCGCAATGTTAGCTTTGCAAGACAGCCAAGAACTCGTTTTTGGAAACTCGACTCGTTTCTTTTTAAACTTCTTCTTTCTATAATGGCATCTGAAAATCGTAAAATTTCGCAAATGTCAAGTGATTTTGTTTTATTAGCAAAATATAGTCATAGACGATCATCATATGTTTATTCTAAACACCATCCCAGAACGGCCGTCTAGATTTCTTGGATTCCTTGATTGTACAAATAACATAATATTTGTCTACACTTGTGCAAAAAGTGTGCGCAGAAAAGTTTTGACAACGTCACAATTTATTGACAAAAATTCCGCTAAGATTGCCTAATAAAACATGAAATACCACGAGAAAAACGAATGAATTCTTGAGCTTGTCACACGACGAAATGGACACGTTTCTGTCGGGGAGCCATTAAAAATTAGATACCTTAATTGTATTTGAGAAAGACGACGTCAAATCTGCGAATCAACGGTTAACAAAAGTTTTTGCCGAGAATTGACGTAGGTATCATCTCCCAGAGAGACATCTTATTTTTCCAAGCCCCTTTAATTCGAGCCTATGACATGGGTAACTTAGTATCAGCCAAGTCAATCTAAACTTAGTTCAAAACTATGTTTCGATAGTTAACTTCAAAAGGAAGTATCCGTGGCAGTTAACAGACAGATTTGCTATGTATCCTACTAACCACATTAGGTACCCATAACACTAGCTCCGTTTACTTTGGGGTCAGATGATGCTGTGTGAAATTTCCGGGATTATTATTATTAAGTATTACTATACCTTGTATAGTAAGGGTGGGCCTTAACTGTGTGTGTTTTTCTGTAGTTTATATAACCTAAAAAACTACAAAACATCTAAAAGATTTTATAAATCTTTTTCGAAAATACAACAAATGGAAAATTTTATGACTTAAAAATAATGTTGTCTTTGTGACTTCCATTAGCTTCTCGACAATTTGAAGTCGTAGTTGCTGATTCTCGAAAACTCTGGGACACGTTGCTCTCGGTATAGCGTTTATTTCCCGGATGATGCTTTTTTTTCAGCTGCTCCAAATTGGATGGATTATTATCATAGTCTCTTAATTTAAAGTAGCCCGGAGGAAATATGTAATCATTTTGAGTGAGATCGGAGCTGCGTGGGGGCCACTCAATATCGCCCTTCGCGAGATAAGTCTTTTCGGGAATCATTATTTTAGCAAGTCTATATAAACATTAGCAGTAAGACATGTGCAGAAACCAGGAACTAATATTGTGACTTTCAAATTCATGCAAAGCTGGTTTCAGAAACTCCCTCAGCATGTTATTGAGAAATTAACCAAACAAAATGCCAACACAGTAAAGGCCTAAGCTGTATAAATTAAGCTAATTATAAGAAGGATCATACAAAATCTAGAACTAGCTCTAGCTAGAATCTAGAACTAGGTTGAGTTTCTTGTCAATTCGTCTCTGACTTAAGTTATGAGAAACTGGCATCTAATTTCACCTAGTATGTTTCAAAGTAATTGTATTGAATAAAAACATATTTGAGTTAGAGTTTCAGTTCGTGCCTATTGCTTACGTTTTATGACTTTAAGGGTATTATTCCCTACTTCAAAGGTCACATAAAAATTTAGATCTGCAAGAAAATCTATGCTTAGTTTCGATCTGCGCTTGACCTTTGTTCTAACACGGGCCTGAGAATTAAGACCTGAAATGTCTCAAGGGTCTTGACGGCAGACAGATTGTTGTCAAGGTTATAGAAAGCCCCGTACACATACTAGAACTTGTTAACTGTAAACCTACAAAAGGTCATCTCAATGTATTTTGCACATCCATCGATTGTACGCGTACAGATATAGCCTATTTCAAGGCTACGTTTTATGTAGGTACCACGCATGTAAAGTCACTGGAAGGCGCTAGTATCTTAAAAATTACAATAAAACGAGTTTAACCCACAGGAATTGGAGTGCCAACCACGACGGTTGCCTGCTGATGGGTGTGCTCAACCTGATGAGCTGTCAGGGAGCCCCCGCCATCGCCTCTCTGCCCCACTTCTACCTCGCCTCGGAGGAGTTACTTGAGTACTTCGCAGACGGCATCAAACCTGACAAGGAGAAGCACAATACATTCGTTTATATCGACCCGGTAAGACATCGCACATCAAAGATCCGTCAATCCTAATAAATCCTTATTATTCTCATTAGATCTAACAAGCCTCCCTAAGCTCGTTAGAATTTATTATTTAATTAAGAATTTAATATTGTATTCTTATTATTATTATCAAAAATGTTTACACGTAGGTAGTAAACATTTCTGATCAAGCAAATATAAGTGAATTGTAATTGCAATTGAACTGTCGCTTGGGGATCATGTAAAAGTATAGCGATAGCAATAGCAACACGACAACAATACCAGGCCATTCAGAAAATAATGCAAAAAAAAGTGTTTAAGTATGAAGCCCTGGCTGATTAATTTAAAAAATTAATGTCATCTACAGGTAAAAGTTCCATTATTTGAATTTCCCACAAATTTTTTTTGAGTGCTAAATTGAATTGTCGTGTTTAATTGAAAAATGTATCTGCGTCGGAAACATTTGATCGTTTTCAAATGACATTTATGGATATGCGGTCGTCTTACTTCGGGGGATGAAGAAAGAAGTGATCATCCTTCGACGGCTGTTACCGAGGAAAACGTGCTAACAGTGATAAATGTAATTCAAGAAAACAGGCGAATCACGTACAAATACATTCAACATATTTTGCAGATTGGATCGGGAAGCGTTCACAAGATTGTACACGAACACTTTCGCGTGAACACTTTCGCGATAGTTTTACGCTCGGCACCCAGCGAGCGTGAAACTATCCTACAACCTCACCGAAGCTCAGAAGCAGGCTCGTGTGGTATGGTGTCGTGACATGATTAATAAATTTGAAGCAGGCTCGTCTCGGCGCGTTTACGACATTGTGACAATTGACGAATCCTGGATTTATTATCAATAGGATCCAGAAACAAAGCGCCAGTCAACAGTTTGGCTGTTTCAAAAAGAACCAACACCTACTAAAGTGAAGCAGTCAGAAAATTTTGATCGCTAGTTTTATCACTGACGGGGTATCTTGTGTCGATTCCATTACAAAATCAAAGCAGCATCAACACCGAATGGTAGTACACTACGAAAATGCCTGCCAGAAGTTTCCACTGAATTGAGCAACAAGCGACCGAACACCGGGTCTCGCGGGCTACTTTATTACCTAAAATAAAAGAATCAACTGAAAGGGATACAGCTTTCATCACCGCCGGTAGATGCGTTCGAGAAGTCCGTAGTAGAAGGGTCCGCGGCGGACTGGAAAAGGTGATTCAAAAATTGGTTCAGACGCATGAAACTTTGTATAAAAGCTGGTGATAGTGTTCTTTAAATATATTTTATACCACACCTACTGAGAAACTTACCCATTCCTTTTCCAAATGTAACTTAGAAAGTACTTACATAATTTCAGGCCTACTAAAATGCGGGACGGAAAAGTCTATGGAATTTTATTTCTAACGCGTTTAGCAGGAGAGAAAAGTGTATGGAAATCCATTTCTAACGTGTTATTTTTTTTTTTAATTTCTTCATAGAATCAGCCGTTAGCTATGGTTATTTTATTATAGGTCAAACGACAAAAAGTTTTTACTCCGCCAAATGATTTTACCTATTCCTCTTCCGATTTCCGAACAATATTTAAAAAAAAGAACCCAAGTAATAAAGGCATGCGCGGAAATTTCTTCGAAATTTGAATTTGGGTTTGGTAATTTTATGAATTCTACAGAATGTCGTAGAGTGAAGATTTTATTCCTCGTAGGTATAGTATAAAGCAATATGTATCACTCAGCAGAAAGTGCGATTTCTACCTCGTGTGTTTTAAGGCTCAAATGACACACCCGGTAGGAATTGGGCACTTTCTCGCCTATGTGTACAATAATAAAATAAAATAAATAATAAATAAAATAAATCCCGGACATTTCACACAGCATCATCTGGCCCCAAAGTAAGCAGAGCTTGTGTTATGGGTACCACATGACTGATACACTACTTATATACTTTTTTTTTGTAAATACATACATATTATACATAGAAACACCCAGACCCGAGACAAATACTTGCAGATCATACAAACATTTGTCGAACCTGCAACCTTCTGCGTCTCAGCCGCATCTTAGCCCACTGCGCCACAGAGGTCGTCAAATGTACAATGTACTATTATCCATATAAGTTTATATTTTAGTTTCTCAAAACGTTTCTGAGTGTCCCACGTATCTGCAAAATCTGTCTCAAGTCGCAAAAAACTATTGTTACGGAAGCTACCCGATGTCTTTTACTCGCCTTTCGCCCACCGAAACCCGAAACTACGGTTTTAATATAGATATTACCGTAAAAAACGTGTTGGTCAGCTATGATTGCGCAATCCTACTCTATTGCTATCACGAGATACATGGGCTGATCCTATTTACAAGTAAACTAGTAAACAAGTAAACTACTACAATTCACTAACCACTTGACACTTGTAGAGTCGTGTGAACAGTCACGACAAATCTGTGTCATAAATAATGTTTTTATTTTTTTGATATATTTTATAAAATATTGATATAAAAATATACCTATTGTTATCCTTGAATAATAATATTAATACGTGTTATATTAATGTTTGAATAGTGCAAGAACGCACTGCGCATTATAAGGCCACAATTTTCCATTCTTCTGCTCAAAAGGAGCCTCTGTGCCACTTTAATCCACTCACCACACTGGTTGGAAATAGTTAGTGACACGATGAGATGAAGAATACCTAATGCTAATACTAATGTGTAAATTGTTACTTCTCACTTGTCAAGTGGAAAGTGTTGGAAGTAGTGGAAAGCGCTAGTACCAAGACTAAGCTCGTGTAAACTAGGCATTACGCGGTGCAAAAAACTTCTTCAGCAATACATACATACTTTCACACACACACATACACGCACACACATACATACTCGAATACACAGATCTGTTTAGTTTTTTTTAGTTCACTGTTTAGTTCACACAGTATTTATTCTTTTATATGATATTTTAGTTATAATTCTGTTATTGAATAGACTACCATTTAATATTATATAATTTAGTTTAACAAAGCTTGTCCTGGAACATTGTCCTTTCTTGCTAGAGAGGAGGGCGCTGACTCTGCTACACAGCTTCTAACTTTTGCAGTTGTCAACGTTTTCACTCGTTTCTTTTGTGTTACATGTGTTAAAGGTTCCAATAAATATTTTTGAATTTTAATAAGTTATATATTTCCATTATGAGGGCTTGTGAATTATTGACAGGGTCTAGGGATTTCTGCAGTGGCTTCTAATTAAAAATTCCAACCCTATAAAAGTGGAACAAATGAAACGTTCAGCAATAAGGTAGAGTTTTATTTCACGAGGCCCGGAATTATTGGATTTTGAGTCTTTTAATCAAAACCGTATAGTTTAACATAGTATAAACTTATAGTCACCGCACAGGACTTTGTGAGGTGAACTCTAAGGGCCTTATGAGATATATATGTCACGCAGATAAATGAATAAATGTTGGTGAACATTTCACTCCAAACTCAGCACAGCATGTATTATGGGAATCAGATGACTGATAGAATACTTATGTATTTTAAATACACATTGATACTTTATAACACCCAGACACAGAACAAACATCTATATTCATCGCTTAGGGGGGAATCAAACCTATAACCTATAACCATAACCAGAAGTTACTTTTAAATTAGCTGTTAGACCAGTTCAAATCAGTATTATAAATCATGCGACATGATCTTGTGAGACAGGTTAGCCCTATCAGGCATCTTATGCTTAGAAAGTGAGATGAATATCGCGCGGATGACGTCATCATCTCATACGAAATGTGCCGTTATTTAGTGGAGATGATCAAATATTCTCAATATCTGAACATCAGCTCCCAGAAAAAGTTGATTTATTTATTTTAAATATATATGTTCACAGGTGACAGGAGTGGTATTAAAAGGCGTAAGGCGAATGCAGTTCAACATAGAGCTACGCAATGTGCCAGAAGTGCCACAACTGAAGAGTGTGCCCACTGGCCTGTTTCCTATGCTGTGGATCGAGGAGGTTAGTACTTGCAAGACTGACTGACCTTGAAACCCGTAGACCTTGCTCAGACATAGCGTAGATTTACCGTAGACTCCGCTCCGCGTAGACTAGGCATAGATGTCGTGTAGACTTGTCGTAGATGCCGCTTAGACTTGACTGTTGCGTAGACAACGCCTTTACCGTAGACTCCGCATAGTAGGTATTAAACGTTGCCTAGACTGGGCATAGATGTAGTATAGACTTGACGTAGATGTTGCGAAGACAACGCCGTAGACTTGACGTAGGGATTGTGTAGACTTGTAGATGCCTCGTAGACCTTGTGTAGTCGTCGCGTGGACTTGACGTAGACGTTGCGTAGACGTAGTTTAGGCGTTGCGTAGACTTTGTACGCAAAGACTTGTCATAATCGGTTCGTAGACATTTTGTAGGCTTGACGTAGACGATGCATAGTTACCTCGTAGACCTGGCATAGTTACCTCGTAGACTAGGACTTAGAGCATCGCGTAGACTTGTATGGATGTCGACTTGTGTGTATGTACTTATTATTAGGTTATCTTTGAGTTTAACAGTAAGTTTTCATGTGATTTGCCTTTTTATAGCAGTTTTACCATATGAGGGTTTTGACGAGATTTCCTTCGCTGAATTGTTGCAAATTAGTTACGTAGGTTAACTTGACGTTAATGGACGTGGTACTTACGTAGATAAAAAGTTGCCAATATGTATATCCAGATCCACATATATATGCTTAAAGACCTAAATGGCATTTAGTTTTTTGTGAAATTTAAAAAGTCGCTTTCAGACAAATATTTTTTAATTAGTGAATATTTTAATAATATACATCTAAGTTGTAACATTATAAAAAAAATACCTATTAACTATTATTAAACATTGTTCATTATTACCTCATTTATTAATTCTGAAACAACTCCGAAGAAAATAAACTAAAGTTAAGAACTTGGTTAATTTTGAAATAAAACAATTCCAATAAATATGGTAGGACATACAATGAACAAATTAAAAGACCAAATTGTATCACATATCTTCAAGCAAATAAATATTTGTTTATCTTATTGATGTCAGTGATTAATCGGTGTGTGTAGATGTTCAATATTCGGATGTTAACAAATATCATCCGAATATTGAACATCTACATAGACTTTCAGCTGAGCATCAGAAATACAGTAAAACTTCACTTGTATCTAAAACTTGTTAATAAAAATTCATTATTTTACAATAAAAAATAATAATAGGAGTAATGACTATTAAGTGACTTTTGATATAAGCTTTCGGTGCTTTGTTTCAGGGTGCAGAAATCAACAAAGAAATTCAAGACGAGCTGAAGCAGTCTCACAGTCTGCTATCATACGTGGAAGTAGCTCGCTGGCTGCTGCTAGCGTTAGCTCTGATCGGGACTATAGCGGCCGCCGCAGCGGTGGTTCGCAATTACCCCATCTGTCGGAACAATAATTCTGTCAGCTTTATAATGCGACCCGGGTCTGAGGTCAATAAAGGTTTACATTAGGGAGAAGTTGTTTTATTAAATTTTTAAAGACATCATGGACCGTCTGACCTTTTAAACATAGCTCCTGCTCTGCTCGCAGACTTGTAGTCGTCGTAATTCAAGACGAGCTGAAGCAGTCTCACAGTCTGCTATCATACGTGGAAGTAGCTCGCTGGCTGCTGCTAGCGTTAGCTCTGATCGGGACTATAGCGGCTGCCGCAGCGATGGTTCGCAATTACCCCATCTGTCGGAGCAATAACTCTGTCAGCTTTATAATGCGACCCGGGTCTGAGGTCAATAAAGGTTTACATTAGGGAGAAGTTGTTTTATTTAATTTTTAAAGACATCATGGACCGTCTGACCTTTTAAACATAGCTCCTGCTCTGCTCGCAGACTTGTAGTCGTCGTAATTCAAGACGAGCTGAAGCAGTCTCACAGTCTGCTATCATACGTGGAAGTAGCTCGCTGGCTGCTGCTAGCGTTAGCTCTGATCGGGACTATAGCGGCTGCCGCAGCGATGGTTCGCAATAACCCCATCTGTCGGAGCAATAACTCTGTCAGCTTTTTAATGCGACCCGGGTCTGAGGTCAATAAAGGTTTACATTAGGGAGAAGTTGTTTTATTTAATTTTTGAAGACATCATGGACCGTCTGACCTTTTAAACATAGCTCCTGCTCTGCTCGCAGACTTTTAGTCGTCTTAATTAAATTATGCACAGTAATACGAGAAAACATGACGATAAAGTATTAATTAGCGTGACATTGAATGCTTTTAATTATGTTTCGAAGGTTAGGTTTTCTATACAGTTCGATACAGATATTCTTTTGATAAACATTAAGTGGTACCGAAAGGCTGTGATGTGGTAATAACTTTATAACTTTATTATCTCACAAAAAAACAAAGAACAGAAACAATAATAAACTAACAAAAAATTACAAAAACCTACACCTACATTAATTAACAAAGTAAGTAGGTTCTGGTTTAGTATTAAGTTAGTAGGTAGGTAATTATTGTCAGCTTGAAAATATAAGGGGCTTGTGGACACTAGCTCTCACACTAGGATTCCATGTGTCGTGAGTAGCTAGCCTCTTCCGTAAAATTGTACAAAATAATGTATTAGGTTGGGGAAAAAGTCTTTTCGCATTATAGTATGTATGAACTTGTAATAAAATCTCTTTAGCTATACTATTTGTATCTGGCTGGTTTTGGTATCATTGAAAGTTAAAATTTTAAGGAACATAATTCCTAATTCAAATTAGGAAAATGTGTGATTATTATTTGTTTTTCGTACTGTCAAGATGAGTGAATCTAATGAAAAAATTCGATACATTTTAATATTTTACTACAAAAAAAGTAAAATGCAACGCAAGCCTAGAAACAAATTTGCGATGTTTATGGACCTAGTGCAGTGTCTGTGAGAGTAGCACAAATCTGGTTTAAGCGTTTTCAATCCGGAAATTTTGATGTCAAAGATGCACGTCGCTCTGGTCATCCTATTACGGATAAAATGGATGCCATTTTTGAAAAAGTGGAACAAGATCGGCATATCAGTAGTTACGACGTAGCTGAAGAACTGGGAACTGACCACAAATTAGTTTTGGCGCATTTGAAAAAACTGGGTACACAAAAATGATCGATATATGGGTACCTCACGAGCTCACTGAAAGAAACCTAATGAACCGTGTACTCATTTGGGATTCTTTATATCGACGTAATGAAACCGAACCATTTTTGAAAAAGCTGATAACTGGTGATGAAAAGTGGATCACGTACGACAAGAACGTGCGAAAAAAGTCGTAGTCAAAGGCCGGTCAGGCTTCACAGACTGTGGCGAAACTCGGGTTAACTCGCAACAAGGTGATGTTGTGTGTGTGGTGGGACTGCCAAAACCACTTGTCGCGGTATTTTGATCAGAAGTCCCAAAATTTATATAGCAATGGGATCATGTCCCTACCTACAAGATGGCAAAAAGTTATCGAACAAAATGGTACCTACATACTCTATTATAAACTTAAAATCGGTGCAATAAGAGCCACTTTACGAACAAGTGTGTTGTAAATAAATAAACAAACAAAGCAGGATATTTTACACAGCACCATCTAGCCCCAAAGTAAGCAGAGCGTGTGTTATGGAAACCATCCTATATAGGTACGTTTTTTTTTATTGTAAATACAAACATATTACTCATATACATATTACCCAACCCCGAGACAAATACTTGCAGACTTGCAGATCATACAAATATTTATCCCGCAACGGTAATCGAACCCGCAACCTTCTGCGTCTCGAGCGGGCCTTCATCCACTACGCCACAGAGGTTGGTCGTTTCTATTATTAAGGGTAACGAAGGGTCTATTATTTCACTTTTAACATTTTCGTGAGTTGTGCTATAAACGTTTTTTGAGTTGTGCATTTTGATGAACACGGGTTTTATCACGATGGAGGCAGCGACACTGTTTCGATTCATCCATAAAATCTTCATCAGGGTGAATTTGATCTGCGGTCCGTGAGTTTCCGCGAGGATTCATGTACAGTGTGTACCATCATCAATAAAATAATACGTGTACCTACCAGTACACGTCAAACCAAAAGATAATTCAGTAATAATTCACTACTGCATAAGAGCACTGAGGTCACGTGGTAGTGGCCCCGCTATCCGATCCTAAAATCGTAGGTTTAAATCCGGTCATCCAATTTTTCTATTCGATACATGCATTACGCGCTATATCAGTACTCAGTGAAAAAAAACGTCGTGAGGAAGCCGGCATGTCGTAGAACCTATAACAGTTTAAAGACATGTACAAAGTGTACGAAATAGTCTCTAAGGCACACTGGTTTTTTTTATGACTAGACAAGATAAGAAGAAGAAGACTACTTGTCACTGCGGTACAAATACTTTCATCTTGTTTTAGTAAACAAATGCTCAATAGCGACTTTAGTCATTCCACCAAACTCACACAATACTCATAGTAATACAGCGCGAGTGAGAGATCTTTTAAAACATGCATTTCAAATTCGTTTCTTCTTAGAAACAGGTATACGAATTCTCTAGCTGAAGAGTTCTACAGGTCATCATCATTGGCCTTAGTTCATCTGTTGAAGATGATTTAGGTAACGGCAGTTAAGTTACAGAGCAGTTATTTGTAATTGAAAACATTCGTTCATGGATTCACTCTAGCAAGCTGGGGTGGGTGAAGTTTCCTCTCCACTGACGCCACTCTACCTGGGATTCTGTTTGATAGCGCAGGCCTTCCCAGGTACCCACACTAACCTCTCGGCCTTGCCGTCAGGACCCGCAGGAATGATGATGATAATTTATAGCTTATAATATTTTTAAAAGGCTTCAAAAAAAAAAGGAGATTCTCGATTCGTTTTTTTTTGTTTGTTACCTCATTACTCGGTCATTTATGAACCGATGTCCGATTTCACCAATAGAAATTTCATCAATATCAGTTCCGTAGTAAGTTCTTAAATCAAAATAGTTGGAAAAAATAAACCAAGTAAAGAAATTTCGGATTTTTATATAAATGAAGTCGGGTTCGGGGTCGGGTCGGGTCAAGAACAAAAAAGACTGCACAAAAAGAACAAAATAATATAGCTACAAAAAGGGTAAAATGTGTTAATACGAGTAAATATAAAAAAAAGTGTTGCGTAATGCCGGACTACCTTACGAAAACCGTAAAGGCAAAATGATGAAAGGGAAACCATATGCAAGAAAATCCTTGTGTTGCAAATGTATGTAAAAAAAGGTGTTATGAAATCAGCGAAGAACAAAGAAGCAATTTGAACGATTTTTTCTGTTCTCTTGATACACAGCGTAGGTGTTGCGATGCTCAGGCGAAGTTCCAATAGAGTGAAAAATAACTGTTACCTATACAGAATAGCGTCAGATGGAACTGCGCCTGAGCATCGCAACACCTAATCTCTTCTAACATATTTTTTTTTGCATCAGAAATAATAGTCCTGCTAGTATATCTGAAGATGATTCGTGTAGGGGCGAAACACGTGTCAATTTGATTATTAACACAAAGAAATCGCTAATTTGTTACTACATTTCTCTGTTTTCAGGTTATTGATTGGTGTTTAATGATCACAAAGGTATTCAACCTTTGTGATCATTAAACACCAATCAACTCAACTTGTTGATTGCCTATATTTTTGCTCAAATACGATACATTTGTGATTTATCTATATTTAGTTGTAATATATACTTATTTGTTTGTAATTATATTGAATTATTAACAATTTCTAATCTCATTATCTATATTTTTCTAGAATTACAACTTCAAAATACGAATACATAATACAACATTAATTTATTTACCTTATCAAGATACATAGAACTAACCATTGTGAATAAAGTGTGTTAAAACATAAATGAATAAGTATGTATTGATTCTCATAATTGTTTTTTTTATTTTTAACGGAACTTATAACCGATTATAATTATGGATATATCTGAATTCTCCCTTATTACTTAATTATTTCAAACTTATAGCGCTAATGGGTCGTATTTACACGTTTTGCAAAAAAATGGTCTTTACAACATGAAAAATTACCCTTGTATGTACCTACTTAAATGGCTTTTACTTCAGACGTTTGTTACCAGGCCATTAATTAATGGGTCGTAAAGACCATTTTTTTAGGTATTCAGGGGTGTAAGTCCATGCTAACTTTTTAAATAACGCTCGTATATAACTGTAATTAAATGAAACAAAGGACTGCCCAAACATAAGAACTTTCTTCCTAGAACCAACTTTGTATGTTATACATACAAAGTTGGTACAAAAACAAAAAGTAAAGTTATGTAAAAAATATTTTTATTAATTTTTTTTTTTGCTCATTGCCCTCAAGTAGTTGATTTGTAGTTACGCCCTTTGTATCGGAAACAGTCGAATATAATACAAAATGTGTGATAGGATGTGGAAACAATGGGCAATTAAGGTACATTTACCTATTTAGTTATCTTATACTTGCGTACATAGCTGTAGTTAAGGTAAAATTGACGTTAGCCCTCAATGATATGAATAAATTTAAATATTTTATGATATTAAGTACGTTATTGCGTCATTTTATAACTACACTACAGGACAAGCAGATGTACCGCTCAGTAACATAATAACATCCATAGGTACCTTGTAAGTACCTTACGAACAAAGCGCTTTGCTTCATTTATAATGCGTACAGCAAAGGATTGTAGGTAATACTTTGCCGTCGTTTGTCTTTCCTGAAAACTACAATCTGGGTCTCTTCAAGTCAAGAGTAAAAGTCTTCTATACTTTCGTGCCCCATAGTCGGCCGCATCGTCGCTTACCACCAGGCGAGATTGTGGCAAACGTAGGTCTTGGTGTGTAGAATGGTTTCCACAACTAGGTCGCAGGTGGGCCCTTTTCAAACGATAGTAAAAATAAAAATAAAACAAACAATATTTTTTACATGAAATGCTTTCACGTGAATATGAAAAATAGACCGCGAATAAGCCGCATCATTTCGGCTAGATCTTGGATCATGAAATTTGGTAAGGGGATAGATTGTATCTTGAGGTTGGACATAGGCTATTTTATATGTATGTAGGTACAGCGTGTATCGAGGCGCGGGCAGAACTTGTATTAAACATTATGCCCGCTATACACATTGGATCAAGGCCAGCATGTTAGGCCAAAATATCGGAACCAAAGGTCGCGGTTTACACATTGGCGTATTGATCATTCTGCATTGCCGCTTTGATAATTATGGAAGTAGAAACTCTTGCACCCGGGTAATTTATTCATACAGTTCCTACTAATCATTACCTAAATATCAAAGTCGAGTGAAAAAGAAAATCAGCTGAATAAGACATCAAAGTGTGAATACTGTTTGCGGAGCGCGCCAAGTTAATTTGAAGTGTGCATGAAAACACACTATTCGGATGTTCGGCCACTGTTGCCCGCCAACATATGCAAGATGGCAATGACGAAGATCTCGTTGACCCAACATGTCTCGGCCCAATGTGCACAGCCGGCTAAAATAAATTTGACTTCAGTGATTACTAGATCGTTTTGCTTTTCGGCATAGGAATCGCGAAAATCATAACTAATACCAATATGATGCCTTTACCTTACCTTACACAATGCCTCTACCTAGCATCTGAGTATGAAGTGAGTTTTCAAGGCTATGGTCAATCAGTAGGCGATAATACTATCTTAAGCAAGTTTTCGAGCGCTATCTTCCTATCAGCAGAAAGTTGATAAGATAACATAGGTACTTTTTAAGATTTATTTCATCCATCAATGAACTTTGTCTTACATTCCTAGATTACGGTCTTTAAGAGTGAACAAGTCGATTATCTTTCCATACAAACGTCGAAGGGTGATCACACCATCGTCTGATGATGAACAACCAAAACTAAAAGTGATATAAATTTGTCTTGCCATAATCTATGCTTGTATCAATACAGAATTGTAAAAATAATATGAGTTTGAAAGATACAAGACTCAAAAAAAAACGTTTATTATCACTGATTTTAGCGCAACTTTAGGTGTAAAATAAATAACAAACGGAGTACGCAAACTAAAAAATTGTTCCGATACATACAAGCATATATTATTTATTCAAGAGCTCAAATAACTTTTTTTTATAAATAAATTCAGTAGTTTTTTTATGAGAACCCTTTAACCAAAGCTCTATTCATTATTTTTACGCAATCGTTTTATTTAGAAATCATAGATTAATCTGATCATGACTCGAAATTATAATCACGCTATCTCCTTACTGCTCATCTCTATCCTTGGTGCACGTCTATCCTTTTCTCACACTAAGCTAGGTGAAATAGCATGCATTTTAGCTGCGCCCACTAACGAGTTTGTGCCGCTGACTTGTGTATCCTTAATACCTAAAATCTTTAATAAACTTTATGTGGAAACGAACTTCAGCCGCCCTTCTCTCCCTCCACTACTAAAATCAGATGGATCTCTAGCCCACACTGCAATCGAGAAAGCAAATCTCTCTGCTGCTCAATTTGCGGAAGCTTCACGTCTAGACACTTCTAACGAAACCCCACCTAGCCTTCTTCGATGCGAAGCGACAATGCAGGATATTCGCATCCATCAAAAAGAAGTGCTCAAAACGTCTTGACGTGAACAAAGCTAGTGGTCCGGATGGCAAAAAAGGGGGTTTCTCCAAGTCCCCGTTTTCCGATATGTATTGTTAATTGTAGAAGATCATCTGGAACTCTTGGGAGTTTCACTTTCACGGACTCTCAATTTTGGCTCCTAAATCGAATCCCTGGCCAAGACTGCTGCCATAAAGCTTGGCATCCTCAACAAGGTGAGGCGATACTTCACACGTGTACAGCTTTCCACTTTAGGTAAATAAAGCTCAAGTCCGGTCGGGTATGGAGTATTGCTGCCATCTATGGGATGGTTCAGCCAAACACCAGCTGGCTGCTTTGGACTCGATCGAGCGTAGGTAGAGCATTGAGGATGATAGGTGAACAGCTTAACGCTGAGACTAAGTTCCAGAGTCTCGAGCACCGCCGTAAAGTTGCTTGCCTTTCGATCTTTTATAGGATATGTACATTTCGGAGAATGTGCCCAGGAATTACATGATCTGATTCCACTATCTCCTTTTCACAACAGGACAAGCAGACGTACCGCTCAATACCATCCATACCTTGTCAACCTACCACCCTTACGAACAAAGCGCTTTGCTTTCACATGTATAATGCGTACAGCCAAGGATTGGAATGCTTTGCCGTCGTCTGTCTTTCCTGAAAACTACAATCTAGGTCTCTTCAAGTCTCGAGTAAATAGGTGTCTTCTAAACCTGCGTGCCCCATCGTCAGCCACATCGCCCCTTAACATCAGGCGAGACCGTGGTTAAACGAAGGTTTATCGAAGATAAAAAAAAAAATGAATATGTTTTCAATCAGTACAATCAGTAGGTACTGATTGGAATCGCC
Organism: Lampropteryx suffumata; assembly: GCA_948098915.1. NCBI lineage: Eukaryota > Metazoa > Arthropoda > Insecta > Lepidoptera > Geometridae > Lampropteryx > Lampropteryx suffumata. Next base: position 2,862,191 of record OX402551.1, read on the forward strand.
TTTGACTAGCACTCTTATAGCGCCTCACTTGCACTTGTTGATATTATATTTTACAGTTAAATGTAGGTAATAAAAATAGTAACTAAGCTAAGCGATATGTATCTGAGTGTCAGCCTATTTTTTTCGACATCCCGCCGACGCAGATACCTGAAGTGGGTTCTTAACGTGGGTACTTAATAGATGTATGAGATTTATCTACACGCTAAGTCACGCGGACATGCATAGGTACCTAATCCATTCGCTACTCTACAATTAGGTGCTGAAGCCACTAGCTTGTTCGTAAAAATATTAATAACTACCTGGTGCCCGCGACTTCGTCTGCGCAGGATTAGTAAATTCGTGTAACGGTTTTTGCAGCGCACGCCAGAATAGCTCGCAGATTGCAATTTTTTTTCTACTTACTAGACTTACTTGACATGATTACTTACTTAGGTACTGTTATATTTTTGACAATTCACACAATATCTTTATAAATTATAGCCTATGTGTTATTCTGATGTATAAGCTATATTATTGTAAAGTTTCATTAAAATTTATTCAGTAGTTTTTGCGTGAAAGAGTAACAAACATACATACAAACTTTCGAGTTTATAATATTAGTAAGAAAGATTTAAAGAGGAACCGAACTTCCAAAATCTATTTTCCCTGGCTTGACTGGCCTCAGTACAGTTGGTAGTTTGTCTTGTGTTGTAAGTTGTGGGTTTGATTCACTCCCAGGACAAACATAGATATTTGTTCTGTCTGGGTGTTATAAAATACAATAAGTAGGTTTTAAAAAAAAATATGAGTATTAAGTCAGTCACCAGGTTCCCACAGTACAAGCTATGCTTCGTTTGGGGCTAGATGGTGTTGTTTGCATTCTCCATCAATATTTATATAATTTAATTATTGCCAAACACAAAATATTTTAGGTATGTTTAAGTATGCTCTGTCTTTGTCATTCTAATGTCAAGGAATAGAGATAATAATAATAATAATACCGGACATTTCACACAACATCATCTGGCCTCAAAGTAAGCAGAGCTTGTGTTATGGGTACCACATGACTGATATACTTTTTTTTTGTAAATACATACATACCCAAACCCGATACAAATACTTGCAGATAATACAAACATTTGTCCCGCGGCGGGAATCGAACCCGCAACCTTCTGCGTCACAGCCGGACCTTGGCCCACTGCGTCACAGAGGTCTGTGATCATACAATGTTTGTATGATCTGCAAATATTACTCTCGGGTCTATGTATAATATGAAGGTTATGCAAAAAAACGTATATAAGTAGTATTTCAACCATGTGGTACCCATAACACAAGCTCTGCTTACTTTGGGGCTAGATGATGCTGTGTGAAATATTCAGCTTTATTTATTTAGACATTTAGATAAACACGGGCTTCACTCACGTATTATTTTGCCGATGAACTCACCGACACTGTTTCGATTCATCTAGAGAATCTTCATCATGATGAGTTTGATCCGCGGTCCGTGCGTTAACGGTTCGCACTGAATTTATGTATTTCGGTTTTGTTTTTTTATTTATTTATAAATATAGGAATAAGTCTAGGATTATCAAAAGAAACAAGTAATAATGAACAAGTAGGTAATATTAAAATTAATTTATTCGCTGTCAGAGCCTTCAGAATGTGACTCCTCATCAGAATCCATCCTCCGTAGCACGGCGTCTGTGTCGGTTTCCATCGCGACTGGTTCCTCCTTCGGCGTCATATCGCCGACTGTTTGTATGCACCGGATAGTGTACTTATTGAAGTCACAACTGAAACAAAATCATCATGATCATTATAGCTATGGATTTCATAATACAATCATGAAACAATGTTTTTATGTTCGATTAGCAATTACGATCCGTAACGTTTTTGGGTATGGATATGGGTACCACATGATTGAATCATATTTTAAAATGTAAATAATTATTATATTATTACAAGCGAAAATGTACTTTTTTATAGTGTGTAATTTGGCCTACCTACTCTAATCATTCTCCTATTTGTTTCTCTATGTTTGTAACCTTTTTCGTGTTGTGTGTCAAATAAACTATTATTCTATTCTATTCTATTCTATTCTATTCTATTCTATTCTATTCTATTCTATTCTATTCTATTCTATTCTATTCTATTCTATTCTATTCTATATAATTACGTATTGTCTCGATTTGACCTGTAACTTTACTGTTATGAATAAATGACTATGAACTATGATATACTTCTTAAACGATTTTTTTTTGTACATATGCAATTTTTTTTTTTATTCATACTGATTCGTTTTAAGAGTTATACCTGTTTTAACTTGCCAATTATAGTTAGCACAATGTATGTGGTCTCACACATGGCGTCTAGCAGTAGCTGCTGCGCTACTCACGATGGCGCCACTCAATACCAGGGATACATCAGCCTTCACACTTCTGTATCATATGCTGAGTGGTAGCCTTTTTTCGTCACGGTACATTGACTACTTCGCACAGTTACATTCATTGTATTTGTGTGGCGTAATATTTTCTATCCATTCTATTTGGTATGTTTTTAATTATACTTTTTTAACTGTTAGTATTTTTGTATATTTATGTATAAATGTCCCGCCTTTAATGTCACCCTGAAAGGTCTAGTCTGAAAATTTAACAGCTGAGCCTTTACAATTCAGAAACGTGCAATACATACCATGGTACGTATACCACCATGTAGAAATCATTTCATGGAACTCCATATTTTGACGCTACCTAGCCTATATATCCTTGTAGCTCTTATGGGCATTATCAGACATCCGTCAAAGTATAAAACACAAGAACAAAGAGCTACAAGGAGAAAAGATCTTGCGACCCCACTGTGTCCGAAGTTAAATATTGGCACGGTTGTAGATATCAGGCCATTACACTGTACAACTCTCTTCCTGTGGCTATGAAAATCATAGAAAGTCCCACTACATTTAAGTCTGCATTAATAAAGCTTTTGCTGGAGGGAGGCTTCTATACAGTTGATGACTTTAAATTAAGGAAAATGTGATTATTTGTAATTATTTGACATACACTATGTGGTCTTTTATATTATTATTAAGTTTTTAGGCTTAAGTATTTCAGACATAATGTAATTTTTTTTATTGAATAAACTTGTATTCTATCTTATTATTATCTTCCGTTGAGGCGCCATTGAGACCCGAGCCGTTAGGTGAGGGTCTTAAGAGTGAACAAGTCGATTATTTTTCCATACAAACGTCGAAGGGTGATCACACCACCGTCTGATGATGAACAACCAAAACTAAAAGTGATATAAATTTGTCTTGTCATAATCTATGCTTGTATCAATACAGAATTGTGAAAATAATATGGGTTTGAAAGATACAAGACTCAAAAAAATTCGTTTTTCATCACTGATTTTAGCGCAACTTTAGTTGTGAATAAATAACAAACGGAGTACGCAAACTAAAAAAAATGTTCCTATACAAGCATAGATTATTTATTCAAGAGCTCAAATAACTTTTTTTTTATAATTACATTTAGTAGTTTTTTCATGAGAACCCTTGAGCCAAAGGTCTATTCATTATTTTTACGCAAACGTTTTATTTATAAATCATGGATTAATCTGATCATATGACTCGAAATTATAATCACGCTATCTCCTTACTGCTCATCTCTATCCTTGGTGCACGTCTATCCTTTTCTCACACTAAGCTAGGTGAAATAGCATGCATTTTTGCTGCGCCCACTAACGAGTTTGTGCCGCTGACTTGTGTATCCTTAAGAGAGCCGAGGACGGTAATCATCAATACATACGTGTATCATTCGACGTTTTTCAACACACTTGTGAATAAAATAACAATAAAAACTCATTTTATTTAGTAGATAAAAAGTTTAATTTCAACAGTGAAAACGAGTTGTGATTGTGAAAAATGATTCGCTATGGCGGGAAAAATTAATCAGTTTTCCTATGCGCGCGCATTGCGATAAGCCACAGACTAAAGGGATGAGATTTTTATTATTTTCCGCGCATAGTGTTTGCGCCTATTCTGCCACGTACAAAATGGGGAATTTAAAGTTTTCTTTTATTACAGAGAAAACAAAATTTATATTTGAGTGAAAGTTTTATTTATTAAACACGTACGAGTTAAAATTATCTATTTAAATAAGAAGTTGCATGAATTGAGCAAGCAATAGGAACATTAATTTATTTGTTCTATTAAACACGATCTTTTTTTGAATAAAAACTTTTTTAAGAACAAAGCACCTCAACCAATAAAATTAAAAAAAAAACTATAACTCACTAATGAGTTATAGCAATGAAAAAGTCACAGTTTGATTATGGGTGTCATTCTGTGCCTAATTGCGGTGACAATAGAGCCACTTTATGAGCAAGTGTGTTGAAAAAGAGCTTTATCTGACTGACTGATTCATCATCGCTAAGCCGAAACCGCTGAAGTTAGAAATCTTAAAATTGGAAGGTGGCTTCCTTTTATAGCAAAACCACCCACTAAGGCGGGATTTTTTTTAAATTCAGTTGTATTGGACACGTGTTTCAGAATTTTTCAAAATAACCTTAACAAAGGGGTAAAATAGGGTGTCAAAGTTTGAACTTTTTAACGGGTGGTGTGATTTCTTAAAAACTTGGTTTGGTTAATTAAAATGCAATATGGACACGTGTTTCAGGATTTTTAAAAATAACCCTCTTAAAGAAGTAAAATGGGGTGTGAATATTTGTATAGAAACTTTTTAATGAGTGGTGGGTGTGATTGGTTCAACACTTATCAATAAAATTTGGCAAGGAGATAAATTGCATAAATTGCATGGGGAATTTAAGCTACAATTCTTTTCAAAAAAATACAGACGAAGTCGCGGGCAACAGCTAATTATGCATTTTATACTGTTCTATATAAATTTTGTTATAAATACTGCAGTAGTATAAATACTGTTTCAAAGTTATAATGATCCGAAATGTCCATATAAGAGTAAAGACCTTCAGATATTTTTTACATCATTCGTTATCTTACACTTGACCTTCCAGCCAACAGCTGATACGTACGATCTATTGATATAACGTGACTGATTTGATTAACAACCGTCACATTCACCTAATATTTTCAGATATTAAAGTTACATAATAACCTTGAGAGTGTGAGAAAAGAGTTACGTCTAGTACGGGTTTACAAATTACGTATACTGTAATCGTTTTTGACGTGATAACGTCTTATAAATCGATGAACGCTGGCTGCACGCACAAAAAAGCAAGACTCATTGTCACGCTGCGCCTGAACCGAGCGTGCAAGCGAGAGCGCGGAACAAGCGATACAGAGGCATGATCGGTTCATCAATGTTTTTATGACGTTATCACGTAAAATTATCGTCCACACAACCATTTTTTTATATCAGTAGTACGAGTCAACGTTTTCGAACGAAATTTACACGAAGTCGACCATCGAGTAACTTTATTTCTTTTACACATTGACAAAAAAAAACAAAAATATCACCGTACTGTATTTTTTTGTTGCAGAAGCCCTTAGGGGCGCTGCAGAACATCGTCCTACCAATACCAGAAAGTAAATAGTTATTTGTTATACAAGAGTGTACAGTTACTTTTTAACCGCGTGCTCAATTTTGATGACCGAGCAAGCGAAGGATTCTAAAATTTTAAAAAATTAGAATCTTGAGCGTTAGCGAGGGATTTTTAAATACATACTTATGATACTTTATAACACCCAGACACAGAACAAACACCTGTGTTCATCACACAAATGTTTATCCTGGGAGGGAATCGAACCCTCAACCAACAGCGCAGAGCTACTACGAACTGAGCCGACATGCCAGTCAGCTAACAATGCAAATGAGTAACAATACTATGAATGTTTTCGCGTAAAAGGTCAAAGTGGGAACTCTAACTGCCAAAATGCATAAATTAGCTCAAAAACTTTATTCGAATTCGAATACTAATCGATTTAGCCTACTAATCGATTTAGCTTACTACCGATATTAGCTCTTCCAAGTATGAAGTATTAGCTCTAGAGGCGCTGTTTTTTTATTATAGATACCACCAGGCTAGATCAAACGTAAGACACGTTTGATCTAGCCTGGTGGTAAGCGACGATGCGGCGGACGCAGGTCTAGAAGACACCTATTTTACTCTTGTCTTGAAGAGACCCAGATTGTAGTTTTCAGGAAAGACAGATGACGGCGTAATGTTCCAATCCTTGGCTGTACGCATTATTAATGTGGAAGCAAAGCGCTATGTTAGTAAGGTTGATAGACTTACAAGGTATGGTACAGAGCGGTATGTCTGCCTGTCCTGTTGTAAAAATAATCCCGGACATTTCACACAGCATCATCTGCCCCCAAAGTAAGCAGAGCATGTGTTATGGATACTACATGACCGATATCCTACTAATATACTTTTTTTTAAATACATACATATTATACATAGAAACACCCAGACCCGAGGCAAATACTTGCAGATCATACAAACATTTATCCTGCGGCGGGAATCGAACCCGCAACCTTCTGCGTCTTAGCCGAACCTAAGCCCACTGCGCCAAAAATGTATGGCTGCAGGTCACTATGGAAGGAAACGAAATTTTATAAAGTGTTCTTATACTATAACTATTTATAAGTATTTTGAAAGATATAGTAACATATATAGTAATCTTCCGAAGATGCCTTGAACACATAATTCCTTAACTACCATTCATTCATTTATCACTCACTACATTAATTATAAAATAAGATTGATTTTATATTTGTTTCTCATATATTTTATTTTATAATATGCTCTTGTCTCTTGTCTCTTGTATAATATGTTATTAAAAACTTATTGTCTTTCTTCTCATTTTTTAAGTCCTAACCTCTTTACTCTGTTTAATTATACTCGCCTATCTAAATTGTTATATAATTTTGCCGTACAAATGAGTTACGTTTCAATCCGGTTCAAAACCTGTAATATTGTTAGATTTCAGTTTCTTAGTGATTGTAATTTATTTTGTGCGTTAAATAAATAAATTTAAAAAAAAATAGCTATACAGCAGTTACATATGATGTGTAACATCTGACATTTCACTTTGGTATTAAACAACATAAATATTATATATCTTGAACTAGCGACCCGCCCCGGCTTCGCACGGGTACAATGCTTATACTAAATATACTACAGAATGTCTAATGTGATTAGAAACCTCTAAAATGATCAGTGTTTCTCTACTATATTATGCATGTATTATACATATAAACCCTTATCATGAATCACTCTATCTATTAAGAAAACCGCATCAAAATCCGTTACATAGTTTTAAAGATCTAAGCATACATAGGGACAGACAGACAGCGGAAAGCGACTTTGTTTTATACTATGTAGTGATTATTAGATATTACAGCACTCTTTATACACAACACTGTAGGTGAAGCTTACAGCTGATGTGATATCCTTTTCTATTTTCCTTTCTCTTTCTCGTCCACACACGCACACACAGTTAGCTGACAGTACAAGCCTCTCGGAAAATGGGTTGGTAATCTGATGGCCAACTCTTCCAACGCGCGCGCTCATTAGTCAAATCAAACAGCGCGCGCTTCCTAGGTGGTAGAGTTGGCCGTCAGATGGTACCAACCCATATTTCTGAAATGTCAAATGTTACACCTCATATACGACCACTGTAATGCTCGCTCGTTTTTTGTGTAACCGTTTAAGGTATCAACGCGAGTTTATTATCCCTGGTAATCCGGTAACCACCTACGTCAGGTGAGCGGGTATAATAGTTTGCAGTTTTGTGTGTGACAGAGATGCATGAACGAGAAGCCGTCAGTCATTGCACCTGCGGCTAACGCGTGAACGTACAAAAGTTTCGGGCAAATAAATCAAATGAATTAAAAGTGTTCTCTGGCGTTTTAGATAGTTTGATCTCACCAATCCAGATAGAACTTTAGCGTGCAGTGATGCCTAACAATAGAACGAAAACTAGATGAGTAAGACTTACATCTTGCTAAGCTGCGAATGGCGGACAGCCAGTACTTTCTCCAAGGCCAGCAGAGCAGCCGGCGGCGGCTTGCGGCGGCCGGCGCCGAGCGAGGCTCGCGTCCACTGGAGCAGGTGCTCGAGGTGCCGGCTGCTCTCTAGCAGACGTGCTACCGAGCCGATCAGACGGTCCGAATATTCACCGTCTAGCTGCGATACTGTCAGGGTTACTGGAAATAAAAGATATAATTATATAAACACTAGCGACCCGACCCGGCTTCGCACGGGTGCAATCCTGATACTACCGAATGGTTCTCCTCCAACTCCTTATACTACAGAATGGTTATCCCTAAGAGATAGCCATATACCATCGCGGACTTTTTTTAGACCTTTTGAGGGTGTACAATACTGTAGTACATTATTTTGATCTATCACGTAGGGTTCGGGTTTCGCGTTTGCAATGTAAGCGCAAAACAATGTGTTTATTTACGACACCACATTAGAAACCTCTAAAATTATCAGTGTTTCTCTACTATATTATGCATGTTTTATACATATAAACCTTCCTCTTGAATTATTATATCTATTAAAAAAAACCACATCAAAATCCGTTGCATAGTTTTAAAGATCTTAGCATACAACGGGACAGACAGACAGCGAGAGGTGACTTTGTTTTATACTAAGTAATGATAATTCTCTTGCAGGACTAACTTTTGTGTACATAGATGTTTATTCTATGTCTGGGTTTTATAAAGAAATAGCTGCTGCCCGCGGCTTCGCACGCGTGATACCTACAAGAAAAGTAGCCTATGTCCTTCTCCAAAGTCTCATCTATCTCTATACCAAAATCGGTTCAGCTGTTATGACGTGAAAACGGGACAGACAGAGTTACTTTCGCATTTATAATATTAGTAGGGATAATTCTCTTGCAGGACAAACATTTGTGCGATGAACATAGAAGTTTGTTCTGTGTCTGGGTGTTATAAAGTATCATAAGTATGTATTTAAAAATACTAGTGGTCGCCCACTAGTCGAAATTCGACCATAATTAATTAATAATTAATGTATTTTTATGTATAATTAAAAAAAAATAGCATTCTGCGCTCCTTCTTTATATAAACAATAAGTGTGCGAAATTTCATACTCCTCCGTCCGCACAATTTTCGTAAAGAGGTACAAAGTTTTTGCTTCCGTATTAATATGAAAAATAATAACTTTTAAAACTATCATGGTTTTGCACATAATTTTCACTCAAAACGGGATATTTACCATGATATATGAGTTTTTCTGCTTTTCGATATTTCGGCACAGTTGCATGCGCCATGATCACGAGATAAACTGAAGTCTTTGCGGGTGGATGTTATTGGCAGACAAAACGGTCTACCCTCTTTCTCAGTCTTTTACTGCGAACATTACCCCTACTACCGGTTTCACTGTCACTAACAACTCGATCACGATTACGACACACAACACTCACGGTATCTGGACGCATAACTGGTACCTCACTTTTACGATTTCCACACATCCTCACCACAGGGTTCCAGGCTCCAGACAATTGAAAACCGTCTTCTCGATTGAAATTCCTGTGTTTGGTAATCTCTATTGCCTCTTGTACCAATCTTGGGATGTAATGTTTTTCAGTTGAGATTACCTGTGGATTGTGTAACTCGATCCAGTGGTTTGAGCCAGATTCTAGTAGATGTGTAGCTATGGCCGACTTTTGTGTGTCCATATTTTTGACCGCCCGGATGTGTTCTGTCACTCGACAGGCTATGGTACGTTTTGTTTGGCCGATGTAAGAGCTCCCACAGCTGCAGTCAATCTTGTACACTCCTGGTGTTTGAAGAGGAATCTTATCTTTAGGTGAGCGCAGGTAGTGTGAGATCTTCTTTAAAGGAGTAAAAATTGTTTTTATGGACAATTTTTGCAGGGTTTTCGCAATTTTGTCAGTCACTCCTTTGATGTACGGTAGAAAAGCAGGTTTTCGTTCTACTATACATCTGTGGGGTTTAGGCCTTTGTCTAACTGGAAAAGATCGAAGCTTATATCCATTTTTACGTAGGACATGCTGAACATGAGCTAGCTCACTCTTTATGGAGTACTCATCACATAGGTCGAAAGCACGGTTCGTGAGAGACATTACAACCGAGTTAAGCTGCCGAGGGTGCAAGAGCATGCAACTGTGCCGAAATATCGAGAAGCAGAAAAACTCATATATCATGGTAAATATCCCGTTTTGAGTGAAAATTATATGAAAAATAATATTATTAATTTTAGAATTAATCTAATAGCATTTACAATATTCAAATGCACTTTGATGCTGCTCCAATTTTGAATAAGTAGACCTTTCAGCGGTCTTTATACTGAGAAGCCTGTATCGTAAAGACTTTTGACACAACCAATGTCTATTCGTTTCGATTAGCAGTAGGCGTAATTTCAATCATTAGTTTGATTGTAATTGGAACCACTTTTGACAAGACGAAATACTATTACGTACGTTCGGTTTCTATCTCAGACCAAATACATATATAAACAGAGGGCCGTAAATAACCAAAGTGAAGCCTCAAACCATGCTCCTCTGTGTAAATACACGCACTTACGCATACACATCCACCTAAACTGTGCTCCTTGCTCTTAGTATACGCAAACATTTTTGTACTATTAAGTATTCTGTCATGTCGTCGTCTAGAAAACATCTTACAAAAAACATTAATATATTACGTGACAGAAAAGTGTCACAGAATCACCATTTATTTTAAATAACACCATTTTTTATCTATAAGTCGTAAATGATCTAGGTTATTAACCGACTTTATCAAAAAGGAGGAGGTTCTCAATTCGTCGTTTTTTTATGTATGTTCACCGATTACTCGAAAACAGCTGAACCGATTTGGAAAATTCTTTTTTTGTTTGAAAGGGTATACTTCACAGGTGGTCCCATATAAATTTTATCAAAATCGGTCAAGCTGAAAAATAAACTAAAATCTAAATATTTTATACATCGATGATGTTTTCATGTACTTTCATACCTCGCTGTCTCATTGGAGCGTGGCGTTTATTTGGCCTACCCATATTATAATATACAAAATACATCTGCTTTCCACTAAAAATGTATTATAGGCTCAAATTTCATTCAATGAATTCGGTTTCTTTTTAGTTTTTAAAACGTAATTATTTTGTACAACGTTTGACGTGACCAACAAGGAGCACAATTTCGTTATACTTATGTGCATGGGTGTGGGTATTTACACACGAGAGTACGGTTTTGAATCTTTATTATGGATGATCATGGTGCTCCGTCTTTATATTTGATTGGCCTGAGGTTTCTATTCATAAGACAGCATGTATGATAATCAACACCAACCTTCCATAATACCAATTCATCAATAGTAACTGAAAACGATTCGTATCAATGTTTTGATAGTATCATAATTCCCTAATCGCTCGACAGAAATAAGTATATAATATAAGTATTCTATCAGTCATCTGAGTCCCATAGTAGAAGCTATGGTTAGTTTGAAGCTATATCCTTACTTATATTATAAATGCGAAAGTTTGTTTGTATGTTTGTTACTCTTTCACGCAAAAACGACTGAATGGATTTTAATGAAACTTGACAATAATAAAGCTTATACATCAGAATAACATATAGGTTGTAATTTATAATATTGTGTGAATTGTCCAAAATATAACGATAAGTGTCATGTAAGTAGGAAAAGAGCTATTCTGGCGTGCGCTGCAAAAACCGAATATCTGCGCGTAATTCTATTACGAAGTCGCGGGCACCAGCTAGTGTTTCATAATTTTTGTCTGCTAGTATGTTATCATAACTATGGTTTTACTTACAATAACAAACAGTTAGGTATTACATTGTCTTAAAAATACATACTGTCGCTAGGCGGCACGGATTCTATGCATTCTTGTAATATAGAAAGTTCATTCAGTTGTATCGCGCCAATCAACGCATTGCCCCAAGACTTCTCCTTCAGTAGCTTCTTCACTGCAAATGGGGTTGTGTCTGATTCGAGACGGAACGGCCTGAAAGAAGCATACAAATTGAACACCCAACTATAGCATGTACTTACACATCTAACCGTTTATCTCAATATTGGACAAAATATCTAAAATTATGACTTTGAAGGCTATAAACTTTTCACTAAAAACTGGATATTTACCATGATATAATTATGTATAATATAAAGAGGTAAAATTTGTTTTTTTGTTTTGATGCATTCATTCCGTCTTTACATTGTAATTTTTGACTAATTTTACCTACTATCCGCATTATTCGAATTATCCGGATATTTTACTTGTCACTATTCGGATTTGAAAACCGGCGGATCTCCGGATAATTTGTTTATCCGGATATCCGGATAGCAAGCCCTATATATGATACGAGACGAGATATCTCGTGATCATGGCGCATGCAACTGTGCAGAAATATCGGGAAGCAGAAAAACACATATCATGGTAAATATACCGTTTTGAGTGAAAATTATGTTACAAACCATGATCGTTTTAGAAGTTATATAATTATAACACGATACTCTTCACGATTCATCGTAATATCTGAAAATACCTATTCAACGATATGCCACACGTTTAAAATACACAGTAATAAAACAACTTCCACTTAATAAAAATAACTCACATTAAGTTTTCTTTCAAGCTTCAGTCATGTGACTAATAACAAGTTAGTGTAAGTTCTATTCAGTTTAGATTTCTAAGACGTGAATGAAATAATGAAATCAATATTGAACAATGCACACAACACCATCTAGCCCCAAACAAAGCATAACTTGTATTATGGTGACGAGATGACCGATAGAATACTTATATATTTTTAAATACATTTATAAGATACTATAACACCCAGACACAGAACAAACATCTATGTTCGTCATACAAATGTGTGTGTCTGGGACGGAATCGAACCCTCAACCTAAATCGCAGAAGGCAGAGTTACTAACAATTGAGCTGACATGCTAGTCAAATGTTGAATGCCAAAAGAAAGTGAATCTTGTATAGACCCCTAGGTCTTTGTGCAGGTATTAGGCTTTTTTAAGACTCACGATCAGAATTCGTATTGTTTTAGTAATTGACCAGTATTTATCGCGAATTATCTTTTAATTTATATTTATATATAATATTTCGGAATCTGAAGACCAAATGAGGGTAGTTTTGTAAAACTGCCCATACTACTTGACGGCATTTTCCTAAGCGGGACAAATGTTTGTATAATCTGCAAGTATTTGTCTCTGGTCTAGGTGTTTATATATAAGTAGTATCAGTCATGTTGTACCCATAACAGCTCTGCTTACTTTGGGACCAGATGATGCTGTGTGTTGACTTAATCTTACTGTGTGTTGAAAAAACTTAATCGAAATGTTGGGAATAAATTTAACGCTAATACGCGATACTCGCTAACTACTAAAACAGATAATGAACCTAGAAAGAACCTAGCTAGGTATCTCTAGAAGCGAAATGTTCCTACAACTGCCTAAGCTATCAATGTTTTATATAGTATTAGTAGGATAGGTAAGTAATGATAGGTACCTGAAAGTGCCGTCAATGCCGGCATTCTGACTGTACACAAGTAATCCCTCCGTAGCAGCCACTGCGAAGCTTTCTCCCGTCGGCGAAAACCGCACGCAGAAAACACGCACCTAAACGTAAAAATCATATTAAAGACACAACTGGTGATCTTAATGACATTTATATAAGACACAATAAATAATTAATAATAATAAATATTGGTGGACAATGCATACAACATTATCTAGCACCAAACTAAGCATAGCTTGTATTAGCGTGACTAGATGACTGATAGAATACTTATATATTTTTAAATACATACTAATGATACTTTGTAACATCCAGACACAGAACAAACACCTGTGGTTTATAACAATGAATACAACGATTCAAAACGTATGAGTTTTTCAAAATGAAAAGATATTAGAGACCAGAAGAATGGACTTATCATATGTCCTAGATGGAACATAGCGAAACTCTGTATGCATGCGCTACACGGTTTAAAACCACAGTTTCTACCTAGATGACCTTGATATTTTTGCATGACCTTTAAACGCCCTTGGTATACAGCCCAGCAAACCACTGGCAGAAGCGGTGGTTTAAAACTTGTTTCAAACCTTAGTCTTAGAGACCTACTCTGTCACTGGGACTTAACGTATAAGGAGTACAAAGACTCTATCCAAAAAAAATGATTTTTTTTCTTCAAATGCACACAAAAGTGCCGTACAAACTCCAAACTTTAGAAATTTTGATAAATAAGGAGCCATGGCGTCTTTGTAAATTGTAATAGTGCATTACAAGCATTCTGCACACGTCTATTCAGGACGAGCGTTTTAAATACGAGGGCGGGTCAATAAGTCCGTGACTTTTTGAATTTCTGACCTCTTTACTGAAAAAGCAACACTACTCCTGTCAACAGGCATCTGTCAGTTGACTCCTGTCAAAATTTGAACTTGCTGTGTCAGTTAGTTTGTGTTTGACAGCTATCTTTATCAGACTACCCACTAATTTGAGGAAAAAATGGAAAAAAGTGAATTTCGTGTGCTTATTAAGCATTATTTTTTGCGAAAAAAAACCATTACCGAGACCAAGGCTAAGCTTGATAAATACTATGGGGACTCTGCACCATCGATTTCAATGGTAAAAAAGTGGTTTACTGAATTTCGTTGTGGCCGTACAAGCACTGAAGATGCCGAACGTCCTGGACGCCCAGTTGAGGTCTCTTCACCCGAAACAATCGAAAAAATTCACGATATGGTGTTGGCCGACCGAAGATTGAAAGTGCAAGAGATTGTGGAAGCCGTAGGGATCTCGCATGGCTCAGTGGTTTCAATTTTGAATGATCACTTGGGCATGAGAAAGCTTTCCGCAAGATGGGTGCCGCGTTTGCTCACAGTCGACCACAAACGCAATCGTGTAACAACTTCACTGGAAGGTTTGGCGTTGTTTAATCGCAATATGGAGGAGTTTTTGCGCCGTTTTGTAACCGTGGACGAAACATGGATCCATCACAACACACCAGAGACCAAACAACAGTCAAAACAGTGGGTTTCTAAGGGTGAATCGGCGCCAAAGAAGGCCAAGGTGGGTTTGTCAGCCAATAAAGTTATGGCGACTGTTTTTTGGGATGCACGCGGGATAATCCACATTGACTACCTTCAAAAGGGAAGAACAATCAATGGGGAATATTATGCCAACTTATTGGACCGATTCAATGACGATTTGAAAAAAACCCGACCTCATTTGTCCAAGAAAAAAGTTCTTTTCCACCAAGACAATGCAAGGGTGCACACATGTGCAGTTGCCATGGCAAAAATCCAGGAATTGGGCTATGAATTGCTCCCTCATCCGCCCTATTCTCCAGATTTGGCTCCGAGTGACTACTTCTTGTTCCCAAACCTGAAGAAATGGCTTGGTGGAAAAAGATTTGACTCCAATGATGAAGTCATCTCGCAAACAAAGGCCTATTTTGAGGACCTCGACAAATCCTATTTTTTGGAAGGGATAAAAAAATTGGAGAAGCGTTGGACAAAGTGTATAGAGCTCAAGGGAGACTACGTTGAAAAATAAAATTATTTATTTATCAAAAAATCTGTGTTTTATTCCAAAAGTCACGGACTTATTGACCCGCCCTCGTACACTGAAGTTTGGGATTTGTTTTAAGCCGTGTAGACAGAAAACGTTCTACCAAGGTCACCTTGGTAGAAACTGTGGTTTCAAACCGTGTAGCGCATGCTGTAGCATATACGAATACCAGGCTGTTAGACTATTTGATTCCCTGTCAGTCGAATTGAAACTAGGAATTTCAATAAATTCAAATCTGATGTAAAAAAACTCGTGCTGAGGGTTTTTTCGACTCGTTGATTTTTTGTGAGCATTAACGTTGACATTATTTAGAACGACGTAGGTATTTTGTTCACATAAAGCACTAATAATAAGCCTTTTATTTCATGCAAAAAGTGAGATACATACATAGTTTAGAGAAAAAAGAAAAAAATAATGATATTGTTTACACTTATTTCACAAAAAATGTTTAAATCTGGATAATAATATATAAGTTTGTTTGCATGAACCCCTCCTCAAGTGAAGGTCTCCTCTAAAGAATACCATGTGTCTCTATCTTAAGCTATTTGCGGCCAGCATGTATCAGCTATTTTAATTAACTCGTCTGCCCATCTCGTGTGGGGTCTGCCTTTCAGACGTTTGTCGATTGGATCCTTCCACGTTGTTACCCTGGTGGTCCATCTCTCGTCCTTTAGCCTAGCTACGTGTCCCGCCCATTTCCATTTTAGTTTTTTAGCGTAGGTTAGAGCATCCGTCAAGAACATTTCTTAAGGTTTAAAAAGTGCATGAGCAAAGTAAATAGTATCAAAAGATTTCTTATCTATTTGTTGGTAAGCGCATCACTTGGGAACGGCAGGATCGATTTGGCAATATTTTGTTTTAAAATGTTTTTCATAGTCTAAATTAGGTTTTTTTGGAAAGCAAAATTTAAAGATAATTTTCACTCAAAACGGGATAATTACCATGATATGCAAGTTTTTCTGCTTCCCGATATTTCGGCACAGTTGCATGCGCCATGATCACGAGATAACCTCCATCATCATCAGTGATCATGAGATCTGTAGGGCGATTATGGAACTCTAATTACAATCAATATCTATCAGTTTTCGGCGTAATTTCAATCATTACTGATAGACATTGATCGTAATTAGAGTTCCATAATCGCCCTACAGTTTATCTCGTTATAGGTATTTACCCGCTTTCTCAACACAAATGTAAAATAAAATGTTTAAATTGACTCTTAGCTTTTTCATATGAACAAACAGAAGAAGAGAACATCTCCTCGTTCCTTTCTCATAAATAATAAGGACAATACATTTTGATAAAACACGGGCTTTACTCATGTATTATTTTGTCGATGGAGGCACCGACACTGTTTCGATTCATCTAGAGAATCTTCATCAGGGTGAGTTTGATCCGCGGTCCGCTCGTTGCCGCTCGAGTTCACGGTTCGCACTGATTCAGTGCGAACTCACCCTGATGAAGATTCTCTAGATGAATCGAAACAGTGTCGGTGCAATTGACAAAATAATACGTGAGTAAAGCCCGTGTTTTATCAAAATGTATAGTACAACTCACGAAAGTTTTGAAAGTGAAATACTAAGGACAAGTTATATAAGCCTTCTTACACATCCTTAGATACTCATTGCACACACTCAGACACAGACACACACACACACACACACACACACACACACACACACACACATACACACACACACACGCACACACATACTCACACACACACACACGCACACACATACTCACACACACACACACTTCTAACTCACATTCCCACACACTCACACTTATCATCTCCTCCTCAGTCATTCATTAAACTTTCTCATTAATGTTATAATTTTTGTTTTATTATTATTTTATTTCGTTCTTTTATATAGAACCTACTCATCAGTTATGGAGGTGCGCGTTGAGACTGCTACACAGTTTATAACTTTTGTACTTTCATCGTTTT
This sequence comes from Lampropteryx suffumata, assembly GCA_948098915.1. NCBI lineage: Eukaryota > Metazoa > Arthropoda > Insecta > Lepidoptera > Geometridae > Lampropteryx > Lampropteryx suffumata. Next base: position 2,879,694 of record OX402551.1, read on the forward strand.
ACTTGTAATTTAATGTAATTTAATTATTTAACTGTGCCGCAATATCGGGAAGCAGAAAAACTCGCATATCATTGTAAATATCCCGTTTTGAGTGAAAATTATGTTCGAACCCATGATAGTTTTAAAAGTTATAATTGAAATTCACTCAGCATCATCTGGCCCCAAAGTGTAAGAACGCTATTATAGCGGGTCTGTCGGACAGGTTATACCTGACAGGCACGCTGGGTGCAACTAGCATCCTGAGGTATATAATATACATACCTAAATTATTTTATTTTACTAGATTCTTAATTTTTATTTAACTATATTTTATTGTGCTGTACCTATTGATTATTGTTTCTAAAAATGGATCTCGGGTCTGATATAAAGATATATTATTATTATTATTAAAGTAAGCAGAGCTTGTTGTGTTCCTATGTAAAAAAAACAGACTTGTAGAACGCAAGGGTGATCAAGGGAAAACGCATTGAGTTTCGCAAGATTTTTTGTAATGTTAAATAAAGATGTAGATGACTTCTATAGCGGAATAGGCCAAGGCCCGGCTGATACACAGAAGGATGCGGGTTCGATTGCTGCCGCGAGACAAATGTTTGTATGATCTGCAAGTATTTGTCTCAGTTCTGGGTGATTCCATGTATAATATCAATGTGTTTATAAAAAAAAGGTATCTATATAAGTAGTACATCAGTCATGTGGTACCCATAACAAGTAGCTTTGCTTACTTTGGGGCCAGCTGATGCGTTGTGAAATGTCCGGCATTCTTTATTTATACTGATAAAAAACTGAATTTAATTTAATTTAATAATGAATCATCACTAATTAGTAACAGAACATTAAAAACAACATTTAGATGTAAATGATGTCCGGGAAAACAATATATTTTGACAATATGGTTACGAAGGAAAAGTTACTAGCTTTAACAGCAACAGCTGCTAAATTACCTCGGGCTTGGTTTGTCTATCTGCCATATCCCCTTGCCTCACGCCTGGTAGCCGTATATTGACGTCGCCTCCTTCTAAGTCGCCTCTCTGTTCCACTAGAGCCAGGTTACCAAATTCTGACATCATTCGCCTTTGGATAAAGTCCTGGAAGTATAATAATATGTTTAGGTAAGACTGGATGTATAAACTAACTTCAACTAATATTAAAAATGCAAAAAATATATTATATATAAAAAAATGCTTTTGACAGTTTGCGTGGATATCATTGTAGTCACACATAGGATTGAGTCTTGATTTAAAACAAGTTGATTTAAAAGAAAAACATTAATTTAAATCAAAATAGTCAAGATCAATTAAATCATAACAAGCCATCTTATATTACTTAAACTCAAATTTTAAGCATATTTTTTTTATTTTTTATTTTTGGCCATCAAGCACTATTCTAATCCACAGTATGTACATAGTTTTAAACTTTTTACACAAAGCAAACTATATTGAGGTTTGTTGTTGTTGCTTTCCTGGTTTATGTGTTGTCACCATCATTTGGACTTATAATGTTGCCATCTTCGAAATTATGAAATAAATTAGTAAAAATCAAAATATTAGATCTTAGACATTTACAATCTACAACTACTACATCTACAAAACGACAATGTTTCTACGAACAAAATGATATGTTTTTACGTAATAGTTGCATACGCTATTTGAGAAGCTATTCATCAGATACATACATTGACCGCGTCCAGTGATCTGTTCTGAGTAATTTCATACTTCTTAATCAGGATGCTGTCTCTCACACTGTACAGACAAACGTATTTGGAGTTGCCGCCTCCGAGGATGCACGTACCATCGGCGGAGTAGCAAATCGTTGTGAAGGCTCTGAAAACAACATTTAAATATAATTATTGAAACCAAATATCAATGGCACCAACACTTATCTTGTACTCGCTACTGTTCCCCGAGCGAAGTCCAAAAGACTTTGATTTTTATTTTATGTAATACAAATTGTTTTCAAAATTAGTTAGTATTAGTTATTGACATTGTGACTTTTGAATGTAATTTTATTGTGTATTCAAATGGCTATGATTTCTAATCCGATTTTATTATGCAATAATTTAATTGACAAATTGAGAATTATTGTAGTCCATAATCAAATTACTTTGACATATTTATGAATTTTTTTGTTTTTATTTCTATAATTGTGTTTTTTGTTTTTCTTAAATGTTTAAATGATTTCATAATTTTAATATTAATGTTAAGACTAGGCTAGACTAGAATATAAGGTACTCTATTGCATTGGGTGTGTCTGTAAATATAGATGTACATGTTTATAAATAAATAAATAAAAACACTTGTACCAGGCCAGGCGTACAGTTTAGGTACAAAGTATTGCCGCACCCATTCTGTTGGGCAAACCCGTGTGTTGCGCCAGACGAGATAGAGTTACGTGATAGAAAGAAGATAGGCACTATATACACACTAAGCGGTTGTGCGAACTGAATTGAACTTTGTTGCTTCGTAGGAAGAGTCACTGTTAATATAAATGTTTGCGTGAAGATAGCTTTCTGTACTCATAAGTATTCTGTGCTTGTACGTTCGTACAAGGTATTAGTGATTATTCAACGAGATAACGTTGCTAGCCTTTTGTTGGGCACTCTACCTGAGGTCAGTGATCTGTTTTCTAACTATAAGTAATTGTCTAACTGCGGCTAGAAACAAGTTTTCATAATTTATCTAAGTTAGTTTGTATTGTTGATGTCTATTTATTATTCTGTTAAAAAAAATCACAATCACTGATAAATGAATTTACTAACCTACTTATATGTACCAATATAATAATAATATGAACATTAAGGTACACCATAAGGTTCATTCATGTACATAATACATTATTTTGAATTTACAACGAAGTACAAAATAATATAAAATAATAATAATAAATAATCCCGGACATTTAACACAACATCATCTGGCCCCAAAGTAAGCAAAGCTTGTGTTATGAGTACCACATGACTCATATACTACTTATATACGTTTTTTTTTGTAAATACATACATATTATACATAGAAACACCCAGACCGAAAATATAAGAAATATAGAAAGTGAACAGTGAAATATTGGTGAACAGTCCGCACAATTTGACACGTGAGCACATTTTGCACAGTAATAATTTACAAGGTGGATTTGCGTTCTTAAATTATAGAATTTCTGATGTGTTACATCTTTCCTCTCCCTTTCCTGATATCTGTCGTAGTGATTTTGATAAAAAGGGACGGAAAAGTATAATAAGAAGCCGGGGAAGCACGCTGAGTTGAGCAATTAGCGCGCGCGGTTGTAGAGTTGATCGTCAGATGGTACCAACTCATTTTCCGAAAGGTTTGTACTCTCAGCTCGCTCGTTTTTTTATATTTAAAATAAATTTTAATTATGGATTTACATTATTAAATTATTAATTTCATGATTACTGATAAGTAACTCTACCCGGTGTTTTCATTTAATATCGACATTATAGCTCCACATTATAATAATATAGGGGCATATCGTTAAGAGCAATCACTGCCAGACAGATGTAAGAAAACTGTATGGTTATTATAGATTTCTTAATACAATTAATGTCCATCAGTTTCGATAAGTAATAGCCATAATTTCAATAATTAGTTTGATTCTAACTGGAACTGAAAAGATTGTAATTACGTACGTTCGCTTTTTATTAATAATGTCAGCATGTGTTACAATCAAGATCAACCTTCCGTAATACCAGTTCATCAATAGCAACTGCAAGCAGTTAGTATCAATGTTTTGTTTTGATTCCATAATCTCCCGACAGATGGCAGTCCAAATTAAATTAACGTACTTGTGTTTCAACATTTTCTGTGGCGTGATAAGATCTGTGTCTGCGAGACCTGAGCCGAGATCGTTTCTGCCTTCCACGCTGCCCATCTGGTCCATCGTCTTCGTATCGAAGAAGGTTATACTACCGTCCAATGTTGATACTGCTATCTGAAATTATTTGTTTATTATTTTATTTATTTGTTCTCGATTTGTTCCGACATGAGTAGCTTCGAGCAAATAATCATGATCACAGTCGGTAAATCGCTCGATCGACCGGCATTCTACTTTCTACTAGGTCATTCTACTAGAGTGTCGTCGGAGGTGAAACGCAGACGGATTGGAATATAATGATAAACGTTGTAAATATCTCTTATTTATTAGGAGTATCATTGTGATAGGCTTTTTTATGGAAGCGTTTCCTTTCTCATACAAAAAGTAACTGCCTGATGCTACTAATTAATTCAAATTAGTAGGTAAACAATAATGTACTTAATATTTATCATCTAGAAAACATGTTACTAGTCAATAAGAACTTAATAACTTTGGTTTTGATTACCTAATTCGATATTTATTCTCGAAAACTTATTAACTCCTTTATAAAACTTATTTTTAATATAATTTATTTACTTTACAGGGTAATATTGCCCCTGATTCAGTTGTTTCGTTAACTTACTTTAATTACGAAAACACCGAATTATTTTATTTTGTTTGCACAAAAAGTCTGAAATTAGTAACATTTATAAATTCGTTTTAAAATGAGTTAAAACCTACATTTTGTTCCCTTATTGAATTTTTTCACTGGCCGAATACTTTTATATATATATATATATAAAATAGTAATATCTAACCTCGTCGCCATCAGGTCTGAAGACAACCTGCAACGCGTCTGAAGTGAGCTGGATAGTCTCGCAGTCGGAGCTGGCTTCCAGACTGTTCCACAGTCGCACTGACCGGTCCCAGCTGGCAGACGCAAGCCGAGAGCCAGCTAACGCGGGACTGAATGCCACGCACGATACCGGCGCCTCGTGACCACTGAGCACCTGGAAATAGAACAAGTCAAGTTAAAGTCAAATATATTTTATTCAATACAATCACATGGATCACTTTGAAACGTCTTACATACTAGGTGAATTTAGGTGCCAATTCATCCTAACCCAAGCCCGAGAAAAACTGGCAAGAAACTCTTCCTGGCGCTTTTTTGCATGATCCATCTTATAACTATCTTAGCAACAAAAAACGAACACAAGAGAGATAATACATTTCAAATGTGTCGGTTAACTGTCTGAGGGCAGAGCAACGTGAGGCCCTGCATTCTTATCAATATTTATGAAAATCTAAAAAACCCCCGACAGAAAAACATTTATGTTTCATTGTGTGTATTGTGTGTTAAGATTTTTGTAATACCTACTCATTAAAGTGAACATTGCTCTTTTTGAGAAATAAATTCGTTAAACATAACATTTGAATTTCCATCAGCTTTTTTCCAGTTGAGTCAGGGAAGTAAGCAACTTTCACTGGTTTGATAGATTCGTAATTTAGTATCCTGTCACTTCAATGATATTGCAAGAACATGGCTGCCTCGACCTAATGCTGCATCATCATCTGGGATCTGCAGGACACTCAACTCCTTATCACAGCTTAGGTATTATGTTTGGGCTTATTGGATTTGTCTCATGAAAAAAAAACCGGCCAAGTGCAAGTCGGACTCGCGTACCGAGGGTTCCGTACAAACCTGTAGGTATTATAAGCAAAAGTTCACCCATCACGACAATCGAGTCATAGTTATAGAATTTTTATTGCAAAATGAAATCCATAACATGAGAATATTTATTAGAAATATTTTTATTATATAATGTAACCAAAAATCTACGGTTTTCGCAATTGTTTCTTTATCTGTGCTATAAGACGTTGCTTTGTACCAAATTTCAAGATTCTGAGTTTACGGGAAGTACCCTGTAGGTTTTGATTCCCTTGCGAGTGTCGAAAATTTGCGGCATAAACGGCTGCATCTTTTGATTCCCTTGCGAGTGTCGAAAATTTGCGGCATAAACGGCTACATCTTTTGATTACGTTGGCTTAGAAATTTGATTTTTTCACAGCTTTAAGGGACGGTAGACCTGAGTATTTGATATAAATTTCAGCTTGATACCTCAACGCGTTCCCGAAAAAAAGAATCTTGACAGACGGACAGACGGACGGACGGACGGAAAAAAAGTGATCCTATAAAGATGATTTAGTCTAGCACAAAAGCGTTCAAACGTTGACTTACATCCAAAAGCTTTCCGAACTTGATAGACCAGATGAAGATCTCGAAGACATCCTGGCCCCCCGCGGCGCAGAGCTCGCTGCTGGAGTCCAGCGCCACGCAGCTGAACTGCACCAGGCTCGGGGATGTCAGCGTACGGAAGTTACGGTACCTGGCATTTACATCAAAAATTAACGTGTCGCGGGACGCGTTTGGAATGAAGTCCTTTTCCTATGCAGGGTTGGCATTATTAATCTTAAACGTGCCAGGCTCTCATACTCTCTACCCATCCCTCTCTTTAATTTTGATTATTGATGCAATAAATTACTATATTCATAAATATATATATATATGTAATAAAACAGCATATCTCCTTCGTACAATCCTTATTTCAATGTCCACTACACTTTTTGATCACAGAACTTTAGTGCTAGAAGGCTTAACAAGAACTGGCTACCGCTCTACATCGTGTCGTGTCGTGTCGTTACATACCTTTGCACATCTACAATGCCGGGCAAAGTCAATTAACGTACTCATTCAAAAAAAAAAAATAGGAAAGAAAGTAATTATAATATTACTACTACTACTAACTACTACTAATTAAATTACTACTACTAGGGTACTAATTAAACAAGCTTCTTTTTAATAGCATTATTCGCTTCAGAAAATATAAGTTACCTTCTAAATTACTAAGTCTGCCACAACCAACGCGCGTCTCAATAATTGTATCTCAGCCACTAGTTATCTCCTATGTAAGCCACTGTTAATATAACTCAGCATGCTGGTTCTATTATAGCATCTAAATTTGTGGCATGCATTCAAATAGCAAACTTCTAAAATATTAATATATGACACTAAAATAGTAATTCTATTTGCTTCTAATTGTATAATCTAGTATGTTTAAAATGTAAGTCATCCTTCATTAATCGATCGTTAAATTTACCTAAAATTGTCATCAAATTGTATATTAAAGCCACTATTATTTGGGGACCCCAGTACCCCCTCCACACATCAGGACCCCCCCACCCCCCTGGTACAACTCCCAATTTGAGGAATTACCCGTTATCGAGTTATTTGAATAAATGTATCCTAACCTCAAAAAAAATTATTGATACAAATCTAGTTTAAATTACCAAGTGTGGGGGGGAGGAAGAGGTCGCTTCTGGCGCTTCGGCAGCGGCGGCACGCTCGCTACGCTCGCTTGCCTTGCGCGTTTTTTTCTATACTCCAACCATAACCTACCTAGTGGTTTGTAATATTTTTTTTTACGTTTCATTCGCATCAATTTTGCACATGTTAAACCACAGATAACAAATACGACAAATTTGGTTATTATCTGTCAATTTAAATGTCAATGACAATAAACAAACACGGGCGCGGGCGGGTCGGTACAAGAATCGAATGGCGCTCTCTGATTGGTGCAAATGGCCGGTTGCTGTCATGTCGCGCACTCGCGCCAAATCGTACACAGCGGCTATTTTCACGATAAAAGAATATGAAGTATTATTTTACATGTTAAGTTATAATATATGGTGTTGTCTATTGAAGCTTGAATATATAATTTTTGAGGAGCTTGTATTGAAGCTGTAAAACTTAAAATGGTGATGAGTTGCAAATTCCGTGGCCGAGTTAGTAAATTAGTTGGCAATGTATAAATCAGAAGGACAAGTAAAATTAATTGTTGATTTTGACTTTGCTTTCTTTAATATTTTTAGTTGGCGTTGTAAAGAAGATGAATTAGTTTATTAGAGGCTATGTCATTTTCCCGATGCTTAGTTATTAAATGAGAAGTTTGACCACGTGGCCAAAAAAATGTCTGTGGCCGGATTTATTATTTCTCATTATAAATTTATAATCAACAACACGAGTTTAAAAGTAGAATAAATATAAACCCGGTGTAAAAATAATCATGAAATAATTATAAAATTAGAAATAATGACATAATATGGGTGGGTAGAGAGAATGACAGCCTGGCACGTTAATGATTAATTATGCCAAACCTATATACATATATACATGTATGTACATATAGACTAGTTATCGGTCTTCTTCATTCTCTCTTTCTCTTACGGTTTTTCGTAACGTAACGTGTTAATTTAGGATAAGGAACTTCGTTCCAAAAACAACAGTCAGTACTGGCTTGGTTAATATGCTCTGGGGAATTCCTGGTATAGCGCTTCTGCTTTTTGAAATAAATGCTGGAGATTTAACACAGCATCATCTAGCCCCAAATTAAGCAGAGCTTGTGTTTTGGAAGCAACATGACTGATATATTATTTATACGACGATCTCTGTGGCGCAGTGGGCTAAGATCCAGCTGAGACGCAGAAGGTTGCGGGTTCGATTCCCGAAGCGGCACAAATGTTTGTATGATCTGCAAGTATTTGTCTCGGGTCTGGGTGTTTCTATGTATAATATGTATGTATTTACAAAAAAAAAGTATATAAGTAGTGTATAAGTCATGTGGTACCCATAACACAAGCTCTGCTTACTTTGGGGCCAGATGCTGTGTGAAATGTCCGGGATTATTTATTTATTTATTTATATACTTTATTTTTTATTTATTTAATTACTATGCAAAATTATATTTAGAAAGACACCTAGACCCCGAGACAAATGTTTGCAAATATTGTGCGAGTGAGGACGCGAACAGCCGTTTTAGATTCGTTTTTTTTTAAATAGGTTATAGCAGAAGCATCGAGAATAACCGGGGAAGTCTCGTATATTCCTGATATCTAAGTCCCGGGATCAACGATATCAAAGTCAAAAGAATTTTCGGTATCCTCAGAACTGTTTAAATTATTATGTCTACCAGTTTTCTACTCATTTAATCAGGAAAGACTCATTTTCATCGCATAGTTGTCTCGCTTACGACTGCATTATTTGAATACTGATGTATTTCTATTCCTACTCACAAAACAATTCGTTCTAAAACAAGACAAAACATTCTAAAACTTCCATTACTCCTTAACATCATCCATAAACTCGAAAATGTCTCATATAATGTTCATCTTATCTTAATGAAAGGACTATGGGAAGAAACGTCCTCAACATCCAAAAGATTTGAAACATGTGTCCTTTAATACATCTATTAGAATAGAGAACTTTTTAATATAGCGAATCCGCAAGCAGCAGCTAGTGAGACCATGGAATCATAACATCTTCCTAAGATAATTAACTTACCTCGTGAGATCATAACAGCGAACAGTGCCATCTAGCGACGATGACACTAGAAACTTCTTGTTGGAACTGAACACGACGTCCGTTACCGTTGACTTGTGCTCGTTAAAAGTCACAAAACAGAAGCCATTTGAAGTATTCCATACTTTTACCTGTAATCATAACATCATAATGTCACACCTCTAAGATATTGAAGTGTAACATCTTTGCTGCAATTTGTGGGAGTGATTACGAGAAAAGAGACGGATGTGTATAACAGGAAGCCGGAGAAGCGCGCGTTATTTGATTTAAGCAATAATCGCGCACGATTATAAGTTGGCCGTCAGATGGTACCAACCCATTTTCCGAGAGGTTGGTACTGTCAGCCAACAGTGTGTGCGTGTGTGACGAGAAAGCGAAAAGGACACAGAGAAGAACGCATCAACTGTGCGCTTAACCTACAGTGTTATGTATAAAGTGTGTTATATAAACGAATTCAGGATATAACGTTAATGTGCATTGTCCTGCAATATTTATTTAATTTACTAGTGGATTAGTTAGATATGAGTAGTAGATAATATAATCTTACCTTTCCATCATATCCACCAGTGACTATATAAAGACCGTCGGGAGAGTAAGTAAGACACGTCATATCAAGAGAATGGCCCTGCTGCTTCATCACATATTGCTCACCTGGTAAGAAACAACAAAATAGCATTTTTAATGATTATTATTAGGTACAGTAATCTGAAAATAATCCCAGCTATCGGTATGATATCTCTATGTTAGCTCAGATTGACTTTTTCATATGCTACCTGGCTTTTTGTTTACTGTTTTTAGGGTTCCCTGAAGTCCACAAGAAACTCTTATAGTTTGTCGCTATGTCTGTCTGTCCGCCCCTAATGAGACCTCTTGCTCGCAAACTATTAGACATATTGCGTTAAAATTTTGCACAGTAAAACAATTAGTGGCACCTACAACGATATAAATTAAAAACATTGTATAAAAGATTTGTGGGACAAATGTTTGTATTCTCGAGTCTAGGTGTTTCTATGTATAATATGTATGTATTTACAAAAAAAAATTATATATGTATATCAGTCATGTGGTACCCATAACACAGCTCTGCCTACTTTGGGGCCAGATGATGCTGTATGAAACGTCTAGTATTATTTATTATTGATTTTAGTATTGAAATGGGGTTAACTTTTAGTTTTCAGGTTGGTGTCCCGGAGCAGTTGGTTCTATAGCTTGGTGTTATTTAAAAATGTATGTATTCTATCAGTAATCAGTAGGGCGATTATGGAACTCTAATTACAATCAATGTCTATCAGAAATCTATGAAAACTGATAGAAATTGATTGTAATTAGAGTTCCATAATCGTCCTACTGGTTCCTACCATTACAAGCTATGCTTACTTTGGGACTAGATAGTGCTGTGCGAAATTATAACCAATATTTATTTATTCTGGCCAGTCAGCTCAGTTGGTAGTAGTCTGCTTCTGCGCTGTAGGTTGAGGGTTCGTTTCTCTCCCAGGATAAAACATTTGTGTGATGGACATAGGTGTTTGTTTTGTGTCTGAATGTTATAAAGTATCTTATGTATGTATTTAAAAATATATAAGCATTCTATCTGCCATCTGGACAGCTATGCTTAGTTTGGGGCTAGATGGTGTTATATGCATTGTACACCAAAATTTTTTTTTTTATATAATTTATTCGACTTACTCTGCCACTCCCAGACAAGCAGTTGTCCGATATTAGGACACCCGAACGCAATCCAATCGCCAGGTGGAGATATAGCTATGGAACTAATCCTGTGCTCTGAGATATTGAGTGAATGTATAAGGTTGACATCTGGCATTTCGTGCAAGAAAAATATACCATTTGAGAAACCTGAAATAAAAGAAATCATTGATTTATTAGATTTTGCACGGTAAATATATGGTATTACGGAACGTGGCTGATGAATGTAAGAAATGCTGTCGTAATGAATAGAAACTAAATAAATACAAAGACAGAGTAAAGTGCAACCAAAGTAAAGCCTCAAAAGTTTTGAAAAGTTGTTCGTTTCCGACTCAAACCCAAGCTCCTTTATTATTTACCGAATGACATATACAAAGAGCAAAAAGCATAGTTTGGGCGTATCAGTGTGGGGAGAGGAGCATGGTTTTGAGGCTTCACTTTGGTTGTTTGCGGCAATCCGTCTTTACATTTATTTGTTCTGAGACAGAAACCAAATGTACATAATACTAAACCATCTTGTCGAAACTGGTTCCAGTTACAAAATTTTACCTATTGCTAATCGAAACTGATAAACATTGATTGTATCAAAAGTTCCATAATCGCCATGCACATGTAAATGTTACTAGCTGTCATGTCACACATCAAAATACAAACTATTAAACTAACATCAACTATGAAGGACCAACACTGTTTCGGTTCATCTAGAGAAACTTCTAATCCACAATCTTCACTACAAAGATTTTCTAGATTGATCAAAAATGTTGGGGCCTTTATCGAAAAAATTATACATGTATAAATAATTAGAAATATTAGTGGACAATACACACAACACCATCTAGCCCCAAACTAAGCATCGCTTGTGGAACTTTGATACTATCAAAACATTGATACTAATAGCTTTCAGTTACTATTGATGAATTGGTATTACGGATCGCTGCGATTTCTATCACTAGTTACAATGTGAAGTTGGTGTCAAACGATAACTCGACCAATTTACAAAGTACGATTGTGGTAGGAACCGTGTTTAGCGTACTAACCATTTAAATACATCGCATATGATTGAAATAATGCCGATTGCTAATCGAAACTGATAGACATTGATTGTATCAAGAGTTCCATAATCGCCCTACAGATGACTGACAGAATACTTGTATATTTTTAATACAAACTTATGATACTTTATAATACACAGAGCAAACACCTATGTTCACCACACAAATTTTTATCCTGGGAGGGAATCGAACCCTCAACCTACAGTGAAGAAGGCAGAGCTACTACCAACTGAGCCGACAGGCCAGTCACTCCCAGTTTACCAGTTTTACCTGTGACTAATATTTTAGTTTCCTTATGGTACTGCGCCGCTGTTAGTTTAACTTTATAGTCTGTCTGCCGGATCGCGTCGCCGATATAATGCCGGCCCAGTTTCTTATAACTCAACCGGTCCTTAGTCTCTAAATCCTTTTTTTTCTGCTGTATAAACCGTTTGTTTTCTTCTTCGCTATCCTGTGAAAAACAGCAATTAATAAATTCGGAACAGAATGTGATAGGCGACTTTGAAGTTACTTCAAAACTGGTCAACTCATGTTTCTTTTTTATTGAGTATTTTGTTTACTTCTTTGTGTGAGAAACAGCATTTTAAAAATTATAAAAGGTTGTGATAGGTGACTTGAAAGTGATCCAAAAACTAGTGAACTCATGTCTTTTTTTTATTGCCTCTAAATAAATAAATATTGCTTCACAATCCAAACACCATCATCTAGCCCCAAACTAAGAAAAGCTTGTGCTATGGGAACCAGATGGTTGATCGAATACTTATATACTTATATACTTATAAATACATAGGTGTACTTATGAAACTTTGTAACACCCAGACATACAACAAGCATCTACATTATTGGCTTTTAGACAAATGTTTTAACACAATGAATGAATATTTTAATTATAGGGAGATCTGAGCTGTAACCTATAAATTTGTATTAATGAAATAATACATTGTTTATTATTACATTATTTATTAATTCTAATACATCTCTCACAAATAAACGAAAATTAAGAATTAGGTTAGGAAAACTTTTGATAATATTTGCTTGCCAAATAATATGGTAGGACATACAATGGACAAACTTCTATACAGTGGCGTAGATACCGGAGGTCTAGAGGGGTCAGTGCCCCGGGGCCCCCAAGCACGGGGGGTCTCTCGGACTCTGACTTACAAACTATAAAATTGAACTAGTGAAAATTTCTCCCACATTCCGAATATAAATAAACCATATTCATATTATGCATCTAAAACAATATATAAAAATTTGAAAATATATATTTATTTGGACGAAGTAAGTAGAGCTTTACAAGAAAGAAATGCAAAAATGCAAATTTATAGAAATTACCACGAATCATTTTAACGCAAAGCCAGAAAATAAAAAAAAAACAATTTGATAAATTATCTTGAGATTACCGATTTCAAAAAAGGGAAGAAATATTTAAAAATAGTAATTGACCGAACGAGCGCGAAGCGCGAGCGAGTGACCGAACGGCGTCCGGGCGGCGTCTGTCCATATGTTCTCCTCTACAGGTCGCATTTCTCAACCGATTCTCGTGAAATTTTGTGAGCAGGTTCTATAACTATATAGAAATTTAAGTCGATTCAGTTTTTTGAAGTTTTTGGAACACGACGCATATGGAACAAATAATTTTCAATAGTTTAGTTGGGGCCCTAGTTTATTGTTTGCCCCAGAGCCTTTAGTTACCTAGCTACGCCACTGCTACTATAGGACCAAATTGTTTCACATATGTTCAAGCAAACAAATATTATTTCATTTATTTCATTGCAGAAATGTTGTCCTGGGAATCGAACCCACAACCTACAGTGCAGAAGACAGCTAGCTGAATGGCCGGTATAGATGGTACTCCCTAAAAACATTATGTGATTGTTTATTGTATGAGTGTTAGTATTATTTACGTACATATTCTTTGTCCTTCTCAATAACGTTTCTCTCATCGACATCGTCTTCGCTGTCCGCTTCTTGAACTTTCCTACGCTTCAGTTGCGAGATCTGTACTTCTGACACTACGAGATCGTCCGGGTCTATACTAGACTCCCATAGAACAACCTGAGACAATGGAATAAATGAGAAACCCTAAATATATTTGTATATATCCTTTTGCATTCGTCACATTCGTTCAAATCAAAGATTGACTCTTTGAAAACCACTAAAAAAAGACAATCGATTTTTAGCCGACTTTTAAAAAATTATGAGGTTCTCACTTTGATTGTATTTTTTAAATGTTTATTATCTCATCACTCACGTTATTTATGAACCGAAAAGAAACAATATTTTTTATGTAACTTTCTGATACCATAGAAGTATCAGAAAAATACAGTTCAGTATTTTGAAATCAAAATAGCTGGAAAAAATATGTCATCCAAGTAAACGAAATATTATCATTCAAAACAGTCATAAAACATAACAGGCAAACATACCAGGTAAACATACCAGGTAACAGACGAGTCTGTTTGCCTAGTCTGTTATGTCCTGTTATGTTTTCATGGCTAAACAACTGAACGGAGCTTGATAAAATTCGCTAAGGAGATATTTATAGTAGCTTGGAGATTGACATGGGCTACATTTTAAGTAGATACACGCATGCGAACCGCGGACTAAGCTAGAGAATCTTCATCAGGGCGAGTTTAATCCGGTCGTGTGTTACCGCTTAGTTCACGGTTCGCACTCACTCATAAAACACGTGTATCAAAATGTATAGTAAATCTCACGAAAGTTTTGAAACAACGTACCTGCCCGATTTAAATAATCTAAGTAATATAAGTATAAGTATAAGTAAGTATAAGTATAAGTATAAGTAATAGTAAGTAGTAACTATAAGTAATGTAAGTATAAGTATAAGAGGCCTTTGCCCAACAATGGGATGATCTATAGTCATAACAATACATTTTCAGTAATAGTAAATACAATTATAGATAGATACATACCTACTTAATAAATATTGATTGTTACAATATTGAGTGCATAAAAAAAAAAAAAAAAAATATTAAAAAAAAACTGGTATCTTATTATTACTAAATGTATGTATCTAATCAAAACAAAACTAATCAAAGTTTAGAAATGTATAAACATTAGAATCAGTGCTGGCTACAGGAGGCTAAAATAAATAAATAAGTAATTTAAGATTATTTAAGTAATCTTGAGATCGTATTATGTATTATTTACTTTTGGGATTCAAATTGATCCATATCGCAAGATGAGTATAAATGGGTATTAGATTAAAAGAAAATGTTAAAAGTTAAATTGGGAGATCAGTCACATGCAAAGTAAATTTATCTAAAGTAAGTCATTTTGGAGTAGTTGAAGTATGAATGAAAGTATGGAAGGTTGTCGCTATATTATAGTGACAGTATATATTTAAGTTAGTGCTGTTTCGAGACGGCAATAAAAAAAAACAACATACCTGCCCATTTCTGCTAACAGTTATAAGATCTAGGCTCTTCTTCTCAAAGAATACTCCAACAATCTTATCCGTATGCCCACTGAGAGAGAACATACTCAAGTTGTCGAGATAGTCAACAGTGTATATCTTCGTGGTGGTGTCTTTGGAGCCGACTGCGAGGAGTTTGGAACAGGCAGACCAGTCGACGCAGGTGACTTCGTCGTGGGCTTTATTGAAGACTCGTTTCATGGTGAAAGAACGGAATTCGCCGGTAAATACGCAGGGTGCAGTCATTATGAACACTGGAATACAGAAGTTGGTCAAAATGTTCAGTTTAAGGGGTCGTTGCTTAAAAGCATACTTACTAAGAGCATTGGTGATCAGTAGTAGTGGATCCTAAGGTCGTAGGTTAATTCAGTCAAGCATCAATGGATTTTTCTGATCGAAAATGTCTTTGCGCTATACCAGTACCCTAAAACGGTGGAGGGAAACATTGTGAGGAAACCGGCATGTCGTGGAATTTAAAAAGTTCGACGAGATGTGCCAAGTGCACGAAAGGAGCCTTAGGCACCTTTAATCATTCTTAACACTGGTTCGAAATTATTAGTAACACGATAAGAAGAAGTATACTTACACGGGCAACTTTTTAACCGACATAAAACAGTAGGACGTTCTCAATTCAGTTGTTTTTTTTATTAATATTTTATATTTGTTACCTACACACTCTTAACATCTAACTCCGACATTTATGAACCGATTTGAAAAAATATTTTTTTATGTTAAAGGATATACTTTTTGATTGGTCCTATAGAAATTTCATCAAAATCGGTTTAATAGTTTAGTTTTTAGCCATAATAACTGGAAAAAACATTGTTGAAAATTTATATTTTGCATTCCTATAACTTTCCAGTGGTGTTTACGAATTTCGAAAACAAATATAAAAACGTAAAATAAAAACATACCCTTAGGGGTATGTTGTGAAATATGTATGTGTAGGTGAAATATGGAATATTGGATGGATGGTTTTTTTTTAACCCAATGAAGATTTTTATCTCTGAAGAAGTGATGTGCAACAAGTGAGATGGAATTCAGTGAGTGATGTATTAATTTTACTTTCTGAGCATAACCTCCCAGGCTCTTTAACTCCTGAAGTTTTATAACTTTAAAACCAACATGGATTTAAACATAATGTTCACTCAAAATGGGAAATTACCATGTGATATGTATTTTATGGGTAGCAGAAAGACTCTGATATCATGGTAAATATCCCGTTTTGAGTGAAGATTATATCCTGAAGTTTTATTAAGCAATTTTTGAGAGCATTAAACAGATGGATATATATTTAGTACTATTCCGACAATCTATGCGGACTTGTTACTTCGTCGCGAAGAAGCAACAAGTCTGCAGAGCAGAGTTTTCGTCAAGGTGTGGAGCGAGAAAAGTGTTCTCGAGGCCTCGTAGAGATGTGGAACACGCGTCGAATGTTTTTTTTGAGGTTGCATGTGTGGATGGTGTGTGCTAACCTTTTACGCTTTGCATGACTTTTCAACTGCGGGCGGGAGGGAGATGCATGCGTCTGCATCGTGTCTAATTCATTGGGAATAGATTGGCGGAATAGTACTAAATATTTATCCATCCGTTTAATGTTTTGTAATGAATATCCGCAAAGTCACGTCTGAATCAATTATTTATTTTAATGTTTGAGAGTACAACAAAACTAACCAACATTATCACAGCAAGCAGCGAAGTACTTTCCATCGGGACTAAATTTGACTGCGTTTACATACTGCTTGAACTTGTACTTGTGTATCACATTGCAGGTTAGGAGACTGATCATCTGAGCTTCACCCTCTGTAACAGAAAATAATATTAAAATCAATGCACAAAACCAAATACAAAACATTCTTTATTCAATAAAATCACAAGGACCACTTTGAATCGTCTTCTTACATGCTGGTGAATCTAGGTGCCGGTTCCTTCTAAACCCAGTTCAAGGAATCCGGCAACAAACTCGTCTGGTCTTATCACTTTTTTGTATGATCCTTGCCAATTTTGTTACGGATGCCTAGTCGAGTTGAAGCTGATTCATCCCAAACTTTTTTTACATCTAGATAATCAGATATTTAATAATAATATGCTTTAATAGACAGTTTCTGTTAAATTTCGTTATTAAATTTGCCAATCGACAAATCTAACACGTCGCTTGGGATCTTGTTATAGAAGCGTACACTTTGCCCTATAAAAGACTTATAAACTTAAGCGAACTTAGGCTCGCTAAAGTTAATGTGGGAACATCGAGTTTATCTTTATTTCTAGTATTAGTATTAACACTAGAAATGCAGATAAACTCAATAAATTATGATTATAGATTATAGTATTATGATTAAAGCATTTTTTTTGTATATATACTGACAAGGCCATTACATATATACCATTTATTATTATACATGTAAATACTGTCCTATATAGGCATTACTCTCGAGGGATGATATTGTTGACTGTCAACTTAATATCCCACAAATATATAATAATGTAACAGATTGTGTGGATAAATATTAGTGGACAATGCCCAAACCATCTAGCTCTAAACTAAGCATAGCTTGTATTATTGTGACCAATGGCTGATACAATACTTATATATTATTAGAAACATACTTATGATACTTTATAACACCCAGACACAGATCATACACCTATATTCATCAGACAAATGTTTGTCCTGGGAGAGAATCAAATCCCCAACCTACAGCGCAGAACCCAGAGCTACTACTAACTGTGCTTGGCCAGACTGCAAACGCGGGCGCGGGTGCGGCGCGGCGCGGCAATCTCAAACATAAGAACTTCATTTGAGTATCCGTAGTGGACACGCGGATGCGGGGCGGACGCGGCGCGGGCTACAAGTGGCCGCAGTGAGAGCGCGGAGCGTCAAGCGACAACCCGCGCGGGAGCGGGGATCTCATACTGGTTCGAGCTAACCGCACACGTTCTTGTGATGGCATCTTCACAAATTAATGTAAAATAATTAATAAGAGCTATTCAAGCACGACCTGCACTGTGGATATCGTAACAGCGTCAATACAAAAACATTAAATTTAACTTAAGATTGTAGAATAAAATAAATCAAAAACTTTGGAGGTTGCTCTCGCAATTTTTCATTTAATTTAAAAATTACCATTTAATGTAAGAATTTTTTAGTAAAAATTAGTCTTCTTCGTCCATATTATATTTTGACAAACATTGGACACGACAGCACTCGGAACGAAACCGCGCTCCACTGCGGACAGGCAAAAACGCGCGCGTTCCCGCGCCCGCGCCGCGTGACAACGTCATAACGTCATGCACTCTCGCTTCGATCGTAACGTTACAATGAGCGTAACGTGACAATGAGTCATTTTCGTGCGTGCAGCCGGCGTTCATCGATTTATTCAATAAAATGGATCGTTTTTAAAAAATGAAATCCGCATTGTTATGGATTTCATTTAAGCAATACACCGGAGAAGTGACTGTCTCTCTTTGGTTAAAAAATGAGGACCAATTACCCCGCTGCCTGTAATGGCACACCAAACTGTCGTTTTTAAACAATATAAACGTTTTTGATGGCGTTCTCTAGGGTTGTTGGGGCACCAGTATCGTATCTTTTGTTTGTTAACATATCCATAGATACGGAAATGAGCTTCGTCACTGAACAAAATGTTTCCAAGTAGTCGTAGTCCAAGTTTCGTAAGTGCTGTCCGAAAACGTTCCAGCATTGTTCTTGCGAAGGATTCTCGCAAAGTCATTTTCGTTAAGAACCTGAACAATTTGCATTTTGTATGGGTGGTTTTTCAAAATAACATGCACTGTTGATTTTTTTATTCCAGTGGAGGCCGGATCTTTCTTTCTTATCGATTTCCGTGGATATCAAACTTGAGACACATGTCATGGCGTTGCTGCTGACGTTGATGGTCCAGGGGTAGTTCCATTAATCATTGTCCCTTCTTGATTGAATCTTTGTACCCACAATCGGATAAGTTGCGTGCTCGGCCCATCACTTAGTCGTCGAATATTAAAATAAGTACAAAAAGCGCGACGCGCACGTACCAATGATACACTGCTCTTCAAATATTGCTCGACCGCAAACGCGCGGTGTGCCCCCGACCAGTGACTCATGGCGACTAACGATTCCGCAAATCCTGCGCTTCGAATGATACCCCTCTCGCTTACCTCACCCCGCTAGTATTTCGATAATTGCAATTTTAAGTTGAAAAATTCTCACTGGACACCCTTTACTTATATATTAGACATAGAAACACCCAAACCCAAGACAAATACTTGTAGATCATACAAACATTTGACCCATGCGTCCTTCTGTGTCTCAGCCAAGCCTTGGCCCACTAAGCCACTATGGTTGTCTTTAGCTTACAATAAGCAGTTTGTAAGTGTAGTCATGCTTACTTTCATTGACCGCCAGAAGAGTGGACCCGTTAGGAGAAACATCAATACTTGTGTAGCTGTATTGACCCTCAAAAGATAATGTGTTGCTCTTATTGCTGAAATAAATTTAATTAATTAATATTTCGTGTAATTGAACATAAAGGGGACTTTTAACAAATAGTTGTTAAACATCTCTTTAACATGAACTTTATTCAACCTGCTGAATGTAAAGAAACTAGGTGTTACCCGCGATTTTGTACGCATATATGCTTAGAACCTGTTTTTTATTTTAACCCCCTATTTGACCCCTTCGGGAATTATTTTGCAATAACGTTGAAACACATTACTTAACTAAAGGAAATATGATTTGCCCAATAAAACTTTCATCCCCTATTTAATTAACTACCCCTTCAAGTTTTTTGAGACAAAAAGTAGCCTATGTTCTACTACATATACAGTTCAATACATCTTTTTACCAAATTTCATCAAGATCCGTTCAGGCATTTAGCCGTGAAAACAACAAACAGACAGACAGAGACACTTTTGCATTTATAATATCAGTATAGATATAACAATGAAACTTACTGTTTGAGGTTGTACACTGTGATCTTATTTCCAACAGGACTAATGACACAATTTCCATCATTGGTAAATAAAACATCTCCTCGTTGGTACACAGTTCCCAGCAGATTTTGAAACTGTAAAAATATAATCATGCATATTGGATAGATAGATAAATATTTAACAACCTCTGTGGTGCAGTTGATTTAGTACTATTCTGCCAATCTATTCCTAATGACCTAGGTACCATACAATGTAGTTGCACACTACTTCCCTCCCATGCACAAAATTTAAAAGTTGTGTAATGGACCATATACATAGGTACTATACTACCCAAACTTGCTATAAAAAAAAAGTTGATGTTGCATATTTTATATAGATGTGGATATTATGCGCCACCTTTGTATAGACTATCTATTAGTATACTATACTTACTTACTAGTAGTTTTTATGGAATACCACAAAGTCATGTCTGAATCAATTAACTATAATCATGTAATTTTATAGCACTTGAAATAATCAATAAAGCTCAACTAAGTCACTAGCAGCAGTTAGTATAAATATATAAATTTATACATCTAAAATGCATTTGAAACTAAATAATCTATTTTAAAACAGTTGAACTTTATTAACCTTTTGAAACAATATAATAATAATAATAATAATAATAATAATGCTGGACATTTCACACAACATCATCTGGCCCCAAAGTGCAGAGCTTGTGTTATGGGTGACTGATATACTACTTATATATATTTTTTTTTGTAAATACAAACATATTATACATAGAAACACCCAGACCTGAGACAAATACTCGCAGATCATACAAACATTTGTCCTGCAGGGGGAATCTAACCTGCAACCTTTTGCTTTTCAGCCCGGCCTTGGCCCACTGCATCACAGAGGTTGTCATATGCAAAGGTACACATTGTATCTATGTAAAAGTAGCCTATGTTCGTCACCAATCTACCTCCGTACCAAATTTAATGAAAATCCATTCAACCGTTTAGTTGTGAAATGGTAACAAACAAACAGACAGATATACTTACGAACTTAGAATTTTATAGAAGGTTTAGTATAATATTCAATATGCCTGTTTCACATGTATTTTATATTAATATTCTGTACACTTCTGTACTTATTTCTGTAAATAAAGCTTCAGTAAATTTGTAACACCTATATATTATAATCACACAATTAGTAGCGTTAAAGTATTCTCTGTCCTGTTTAAATTAATAATGATTAAGAATAATTTAAACAACACATTAAGTAAGTTAATTCAGATTAATAGATAGACCCCAAGAGTTTGACATGCTCTTTAAAGTAGTCACTATTGTAGGTACCTACTATAGGTATTATCGTTGCACAGTGAGTCTACGAAACGTACCAGTTAAAATTGTTAAAACACTGGTTAAAATTTTCAAGTCAAAATCCTAGGAAATAGTGGTAGGTACCTACCAACTTACTTTGTAATGAAATTTCATCGTGACTCTTTGCTAGTTTTTCCTTCCACAAAGCTTTTTTAATAAACACTTTTATTGTTGTATTGTATAGTTACTTTTATATATGTACATCTCTTTCAAATTCTTAGTTTTTTTTGTTTTGTTTACATTCAAAATATAAACAGGCAAAGCGAACTGCGAAACCAAAATCTGAAAACATGTGCAAGAGGGATGAGCGGCGAGCAATTGCAAGTGCACGTGCGTTTGACATTGACATTGACTTTGACATCAAATAAAATTTTGATTGATTGAAACAAAACAATGTTTTTTTAAATCCGATAAAACATTTTGTTTTATCGGATTTAAAAAAACATTGTTACTTGTTCCAAAATACTTGTCTAAGTTCTATACATAAATAAATCGAATAAATACGTGTCTCGGTTTTCTCGAGAAAAGTATACGAATGTATTCAATTTCCTCTCGTTGGAAGAATATTAACAATAGGGGTACCAGCAATTATTTTGAATTACAACTATATTTTCTTAGCGTTTTATATGTAGTGCTAGTATAATGGAATCCAGTCAAACAAGTCCAGTACTTACATGCCAATCGTATCGTATTGTACACGCTGTGTGCTCTAGATAATTATATTTTACTATGAAGGTAGGTAAGTACCAAATACTACTACAAAACATTTTTTATTCAATGAAATCACAAGGACCACTTTGAATCGTCTTCTTACATGCTAGTGAATCTAGGTGCCGGTTCCTCCTAACACCAGTTCAAGAAGAATCCGGCTAGAAACTCGTCTGGTCCTATCATATTTTGTATGATCCTTGACAATAATAATTTTGTTACGGATGCCGAGTCGAGTTGGAGCAGATACATCCCAGGCTTTTTTGTCATCTAAATAATCAGATATTTTATATATGTTTTAAATAGATAGTTTCTGTTTAATTACGTTTTTAAATTTGCCAATCGACAAATCTAACACGTCGCATTGGACCCTGTTATAGAAGCGTACACCTTGCCCTATAAAAGATTTATTAACTTTAGCGAGCTTATCAGTAGGAACAGCGAGTTTATTTTTATTTCTAGTGTTAATACAATGATTATCGCAATTTTTTAAGTAAAAACTTCTTTAGCATCGTTGTGATTTGAAAGTCGATGAAACGAAAAAGCGACAGTAAAAAGAGACAGACACATAAATTCATAAGATTTAACGTGGGAGAAAATGAGATAGAAAGCATTATACGTGTTATTACGTGTTTGTGCGCCCATGCGTAGTACAAAGCTTGAGAAAAGGCATCACAACAACCGTGGTGTTTTGTTTACGTGTACGTATTATACGTTTGTTTTTTGAAGGTTTCACTTCTACCACGTGTAAATTGCACACATGTTTTTTTTTAAATAAATGAACATTTTTGTGCAAATACATTAAATTTTCGTATATGTTTATATATATACTGACAAGGCACTGTCATGATATTTATTTCTAAGTGATTCTCTGGTGCCCATGTTATAAATTGCGAACAGCCCTCTTCTACAACACAAATATGGTGTTAATATCAGCAGCACTCCCCCACAACAGAATTCCATAAGTCATAATGCTATGAAAGTAGCTGAAGTACCTTCATATGTATGCAATCTATCTTATATAATCAAAATCAATTGCTGTACGTTAGTCTCACTATTAAAACTCGAGAACGGCTGGTCTGATATGGCTAATTTTGGTTTTGAATTACTTGTGGAAGTCCAGGGAAGGTTTAAAAGGTGAGTGTATATGAAAAAAATGCTTGCTTTTTTATTTATTGATTCTGAGGTGGTACGAAGTTTGCCGGGTCAGCTAGTAACTTATAAAAAACTAAACTAAGCTGATGTACAACGGTTCACCTAGACTAAGGGTTATGCGATCAACGAAAGGTAATATATATACAAATGAAATACTATTTTAGCAGATCAAAAGAGTTGGTAACATTTATAGATTAGTCATTTGAACAACCCTTTTTTATTTTTAGCTTGTTTTTAGAAAACAAACCGAATAGTTTTGATAGACTAGTACACAAATATAACTTAAAGATTTATAGTTATTTATGGTTAACTATTAGAGGTATTTTGTTTATTATTATGGCATTAAAAAGCATGATAACGTAAAAAGAGTTCATGCGCAGATCAAAGATGCTGGCCACCGAACCACACTAGCGTTCTACGTCACGGCTTAGCAAATTTCCAGCTCAGGATTGGTTGCTTATTTCGGAAATTACGTCATAAAACCAATCAGAACTTGGGTCATATCGAGCGCTGCCTTGGACATCAATCGTCATATGACCCATTCTATCGAGCCTGCAAAGCTTGGGCCATATTTGTCTGTGCAAAAGTAGTTCCGTGAAGTGAGTGTGTGCAGATAGTCATCACAGTTTTGGACCTGTAAATACCCACACTAAACCCTCAAAATGGCTGATAACCCAATCTATGGACCCTTCTTTGGAGTTATGGGGGCAGCGTCTGCTATCATCTTCAGCGGTAAGTTGTATTCTGTGTGGACCATTGTCGCCGAAATGGCTGTCTCGCTCGATTTTTTATCGATCTCCAAATTGGGTTTCAAGATTTTGCCTATGTTTCGACTGCAAAGTTGATTCTTTATGGCTTTATGGATTCCCCAGACGAAGGTCTGTAAAACTTATCGATTGCAGTTATTTTAGGTGGACTAAATATAGTTTTAGCCGCGCCTTGTGCCGTGCTAGCTATACTCACAGGATACCTACTATGGTTATACATCTGCTTACGAGAAGATTTACGGGGTAGATAAAGTTGAATTGAAGGGGGTGGATTAGGGCGTTGTATTTCACAAAAGTACTTGCCTACCATAGTGTGAATCATGTGATCGTAGTACGTTATGTTCGATTGATAGCATCTTGGTACCTAGTTGCAACATGTAGGAAATTACATACTTAACCAATAACCTTTTATTTGAAACTCAAGCTTTGCTTGATTAGCTATGCATAGGCATAACTTCAATAACTCTTGATAGTCCTGTCTTGTAGGAAACTACTTACCTAAAAACCTTCCATATAACTCCATTGATAGTGATAGTTACTTATCTAAGTATCTTCTAAATAAGTTAACATACTGTATCAAACAATAATGAACTGTACATTAATAAGGAGCAAGAAGTTAGGTATAGTGATGTGAAGCCTGACCTACTTTCTTGCATATTTTATTGTATAGGTATCAAAAACATGTAGTTTGTCATCACATGACTATTTCATTGATCATGTGATCATACTGACCTATGTCTGATTATTGAACTTAACCTAACACTTTCAAATGATTATGATGAATGCCAGTCATCTGACTACATCAATGTCTAGCTAATTCAGATTCTGTTAATCTAAGTATTGTATGTTTTCAGTAAGAAAAGGTACTTAACTCTATGGATTTATAATAAGTAATGTAGATTAGCTATAGACTCTCAAATTGAAGCTAAACTTTACAAGTGATGCAGAAACAAAACCTTACCATAGAAGAGGATAATAAATTTGTTATAGAGAATTCTTGCCGAAAGCTCATAGAGGAAGCTGCATTAGGTACTCCAACAAGAGTTCTATAAGTGTTATTGATAAATTCTTAATGACATCAAAGTACTACTTTAAAAAATTGCTTTAAATTCTACGGTTAATAAATAAGTAAAAGTCATAATTCTAAAGTCCTAATGACAACCATGGGTCTTTCTTACACATGCTAGATACCTAGGTATTACAACATACAGTCACGTGATTTTGTAGTATTAGTTATTAGTAACACATTTTATCAATATTAAAATAGGTAATAGAACTTCCTTCCAATCAACCTATTAAAAGTTGTGGTTATTCAAATCAATTAAATCAAATGATTACCTAGGTCCAATTCTTGATAGGATAATAGGTACCTTTCCCACAACTACAAATCAAAATATATTTATCAGCAAAGCTTAGCATATCTATTATAATTGCCCCTCTGGGCAGCCTATTAACTCCTATAAAACTGGGAAGACTATTAACGCCTATAAAAGCCTCTGCTTTTGAAAGCCAACAAACCTTCCAAAGCATGGAAGTACTGATGAAAATGTCACTGCAGGACACCTATCCCAAGTTTTGACTAAGTTAGCTGTGCCACATGCTCTATGTTCAGTGCACAGGTTCATGTCCATGGAATTAACATATTACAACACAGCTAACAAAAGAATCAAACTAGGGTCTTTATAACTATATGAAAAGACACTAAAAATTGTTGTCATTAAAAAAAGATGTTCACCAGTTTTATCATTTTCAAACAAATTATCTGGAAGAACAAGAACGAGTATAACACTCCAAAATGTGTGTTCCTGATTTCAATAACAATGATTTTGTTACATTCCAGCGCTGGGAGCCGCATATGGAACGGCTAAGTCCGGCACGGGTATCGCCGCTATGTCGGTGATGAGGCCCGAGCTCATCATGAAGTCCATTATTCCTGTGGTAATGGCGGGTATCATCGCCATCTACGGGCTGGTCGTGGCAGTCCTGATAGCCGGGTCGCTGGAGTCCCCCGCCAGCTACACCCTATACAGGTTTGTTTACTTTTTCACCTTTTCCTAGTAAATCTCTTCTGGAGTGAAATCTTTTTTTGTTCTTGTTTTAAATCTTTATTATTAGTCCCGCACCTGATGCTATGACTTGTTATGGTTTAATTTGAAATATTGCAAACCTAGTCTATAGGAACCTTGATGAAACAATCCATGACTTCGTTTCTGGGTTTATTTCTTCCATGGCAATCAAAATTACTAAGCATGTTATGCAAGTGCTTGATATCTTTATAAATGGGCTTATTGTTGCAAAATCAAGCTGTTTAGCTATGAATAAAATTGTTAAGGATACAAAAGTCAGCAGCACAAACTCGTTAGTGGGTGCAGCTAAAATGCATGCTATTTCACCTAGCTTAGTGTGAGAAAAGGATAGACGTGCACCAAGGATTGTATGGATGAAGGATGAGGAGTAAGGAGATAGCGTGATTATAATTTCGAGTCATATGATCAGATTAATCTTAGATTTCTAAATAAAACGATTGCCTAAAAATAATGAATAGGCCTTTGGCTTAAGGTTTCTCATGAAAAAACTACTGAATGTATTTATAAAAAAAAAGTTATTTGAGCTCTGAGTCTTGTATCTTTTAAACCCATATTATTTTTACAATTCTGTATTGATACAAGCATAGATTATGAGGAGACAAATTTATATTACTTTTAGTTTTGGTTGTTTATCATCAGATGGTGGTGTGATCACCCTTCGACGTTTGTATGGAAAGATAATCGACTTGTTCACTCTTAAAGTATTACAGATCTGAGGGTTACATGTAACGTGACAAAATAAGCAAGTGTTTGTTTGTTTGATTTTCAGAGGGTTCATCCACCTGGGAGCAGGTCTGGCAGTCGGCTTCTCTGGGCTGGCAGCCGGGTTCGCCATAGGCATCGTGGGAGATGCCGGCGTCCGTGGTACCGCTCAACAACCCAGGTTATTCGTCGGAATGATTCTTATCCTCATTTTCGCCGAAGTATTGGGTCTCTACGGTCTGATTGTTGCCATCTACCTTTACACGAAACAGTAAACGCACACTTCACTACCGTCGCCAGTGCTTCGAGCCTCTATGCCGTGAAATCCAATCTGCTCATGAGCCATGATCGCGCACAGGGAACGTCGTCGCCGGTAGCGGCGCATAGGGCCTCGGAGCACCCTCGCCTTGTATTATATGTCTCGTTGATCATTTATATTCCTTCGCTAATCTCCGGCGAGTGTCGCCTGGATGCTGCGGCGACACCGCCGCACAGAGGCACGAAATGTATAAATAATTTTTCTATTTTATATAAAACGATCTATTTTCGAATCCCAATCATGGTTTACTTCAACGCTACCGTGCGATGACTCCGTAATTTATTGAATTGATTACCGCATGTTTTCTCATTACTTTGGTGACAGAAGATTTCGTTTCACTAATCTACATATCAGTTTTGTTGCGCGTTAACACCCTTCGCGATTTCTTCGTACCAGCCGATGATATCACTTTTTAGATTATTTTAGCGTTAAGGCGAAACTAATGTACAGTTAGAGTAGAAAATTAAGTCCAAACAAGTTATAATAATTTATGAAACAGTTGAACCCCCAGGGTACTGTGTACCAGTTGATCGAGAATGTTAGGTTTAACCTGGCTTTAGGTACTACATGCTATATAGCTTTCCGTGTTATAGTGGATGTATGTAATGTTATGGTTCTAAATACTTCTTGTTCTGCCTAGAAGTGACCACAAAACGCGAGTCGCAAACGTTTTATGTATTGCCAGGAATCAGTTAATAAACGTGGTTTGTACATTCCATATTATTTTGTTTCTACTTTATTTTGTGTTTTATTTTCCTTTTCGATCTTCGTATATTTTTTATGGATGGGCGAGTTATAAAAGTATTAACTAGAAGGCGGTCGCATTCATGACATTATTATAGCACTGTCATATGCAACTATTATATTAAAATATTTCTAATAGTTATTAATAATACATTTCTGACGACTTTAAATGTAAACATATTTCAAATATATTTATTCTGTATTTATGTACCTAATAGTCAAAGATGTTTGAATGATTATAAATTGGTAAGTAAAATACATATAGGTAAAATTGTATTTTATTTTAGGTTTCATGTTAGAGAATGTTATAATCTTTGGTGTTAATGAATGAATTGTGTTAATAAAATATTTTAAAAACGACTACAATGTAAATTATGAGTATTATATTATTTATCTGCCTCTGTGGTTGTAGGTTCCCAATATAAAGTTTAATTGTATAATCCCTACCATATGATTTGAAGCAGGCCTATATAGATTTGGTATATAGACAAATACTTACTTTCTTTATGCTGACTCCTCTGTGAACATTCAAATTGTATGGAAATGAGAGCAGCAGTCACACTTTAGTCACACTCAGATTTATCACAAGCTTGTGTCGTTGTGAATGCTAAAAGAAAGTGGATCTTGTCTAGACATTGGGGGATATTGATAATAATACCTATGAAGTATGACTTTAATGATTTGCAATTTATGAGTGGTAGGTTAGGATGTGTAGAAATACCTACCTACATATAACAATATAGGTAGTACTAGTTGGGATTTGACACTGGCATGAGGTGCAATTTCAGCTATCCAGATTGTTCCTGAATTAAAAAAACAAAATTAGGAACCTTCTGCAAGTTATTCAATTTGAATGGTTTCTTGCCGTCCTCCGCAAAAGGCTTCTGTTGGAAATACCCCTGCGGTCATCTATCCGCCTGAGAACGTTATTTAACTCCCGTTGATCTGTAATAACAACCAAGAAAGTTTTGCGAAGTTTGTCAACTAAACCAAGAACTCTAGCTCAGGTAGATATTGGTGGCAATTTGGTTGGTTCATTTCTAAAATTAGGAATTCTCTAAAATATATTTAGTTAGTCATAGCATTTGTAAAACCTATTCGGTTGGTACCTATCATCTAACTAAATTACGAACGCTTAATTAAGTTAGATAAAATTAAATTAGGATAAGTTGGTAGCAGTAGAATACCAAAGGTTAATTTGACAGTTCAAAACCTAATTTTAGCTAAAATTAGTTAGGTTGGTGCCAACAGAATTGAGGCCAATGGCCTCATTGTCACCAGAACATTGTGGAAACTTACCTACTTAACGCCTTGATGTGAAATGATTCGCCCGTTTTGGACTAAAATCTAATGTAAGGAACTGACCGGACCGTCTGGTCTTTCGTATTATTTTCTTAGTTTACCGAATGATTATTATAGATTCCGCATCCCACCCCGATTTCTGACGCCCTCTGTGGCGCAGACTGTCTGGGTAACAGAAGGTTACGGGTTCGATTCCCGGCGCGGGACAAGTATTCGTATGATCTGCAAATATCTCCGTCTCTCTGTGGTGTTTTTCATTTTATAAAATGTATGTATTTACAAAAAAGTATGTAAATAGATAATTCGTTTGTTTTCCTAGGCACTATCGCTTGACACTACTAGTAGAGTGAAGGGAAATTTTACTTTCCCGTGACATTACTGGTAGTGCTACGAGTAAAAGTATCACGGGAAATATTATTTCCCGTGGCACCAGTGAACCTTTTGTGGGTATGGTTCTAGACAGACAGAACTGTATTCTTCTGGCGCTTCGGCGGCCGCTGCCGCGGCACGCTCGCTTTACTCGCTCGCTTTGCGCGTTGTTTTCTGTACTCTAACATAACCTAGGTAACCAACTGGTCGATCTGATTCAACTTTTGCTCCTGACTACTCTTTATTATAAATATTTACGGGTATTTATCGCGTTTATTTACCTATTTTTCCCGACGTTTCGACAGGTTTACACTCTGTCGTGGTGACAGAATGTGTTCTGATCGCGTAAGTTTAAAAAACTTTATTTTGACTCTACTCTGTCCAGTAGCTAATTTGTCCAGCTGGGAATCTGTCGAAATGCTCCTGACAGACCTGGTAGTGCCGTGCCATTGGTAATGAAGTAATCCACGGGAGATTTTATAATATGCGATTAATTAACCAATAAGAATAGTAGTGGAAAGGGAAATAAAAATTTCCCTTCACTCTACTAGTAGTGCCAAGCGGTAGTGCCTAAGAAAATAAGCCGTTTATCCTACCACATAACACATGCTCTGCTTAGTACTTTGGGGCTAGATGACGCCGCGTGAGAAATGTACCTAGGTACCTACTTATGGCATTATTATTATTTCTGCCGTTTTTTTCTTACCGCCTCTATAATGATGAATGTAATAAAATAGAATTCCAACAAAAACATAAATGTGGAAAAGGGGCCAAGTTCGGTACACACTGCATTCGGGATTGACGTTGACGTCGGAAGTTTAGATCCGAACAGGTGCCAAGCTCCATAGCCGTTCCTTAGATCGTAGCTAGAACTAGAAATGTGCAACGTTATTTTATCTTATTTATAACAATTCAATTCAGTTCTGTTAATGCGTAAAAATAGGAACACAACAGCAGGAGAAAAAAATGAGTTAATAAAAAAGAAAGTAAGTACAGAGAAAAGTAAAAGTAGGTAAATCTTGGTATTGAAATTTACTTATAACTTATCAAGTTTTGTAGCTCTCATGAAATTTCGAATTGGTGTGTACAAAGGGTGTACAAAGGGGTGTACAAAGGGGTCTTACGAGCAAAGATCTATACGAGCAAATCATTAAAGTATGTTCTAGTTTTTATGTTATGGGCGTGTCAAAAGGAGTTAGAAGTAGCTGGTTCGTGTACTAAATATACACACTGCCATGCCGGTGCGGCGCCCATTTCTTTTCCGAACTTGGCTGCAGTGTTAGCAACCTGAAGCGAGCTGACTATCGTACCAGGGGCGTAGAATTATCGTATTTGTCACTGTCATGGACCGAAATTATCGTTCTTATCAGAATAATGTCTATTATAAATAAATAAATCATATTATACATGATATTGATATGTATTCAAGTACCCTGTAGTTTATCTCTTTTAAACCACCGATTTCAACTCAACAGAACACTTTAAAAACCAAATGTTTTATTGCATGGTACCAGACCTGAACCGAATCCCTTTCTATTTAAAGTTCAGTAAACGCGCGAAATTCGAATTCGCTCGGAAGTTCTGTATAAAACACGCTAATATTTCGTATTACAAAGTAGAAATGAATATGGATTATGGAAGAGTAATGAGAAAGGAAATGAAAGAATTTTCTTTATATATCAATATAATATACATTATTCATATAAACAAATAATATATATTTTAATATATATTTAAAACATATATTAATGTAATCAATATATTCATAAATATTAATTTTTCGTTATATCACTTAAAAATCGTTTGGCATTCAATCACTATTAAATTCCTCTACATTCGTGTCACCATAAAATATTCTGAACCGTTCTGGCAGTGCTTTCTGTTGAGTTTGTTTTAAGAGTAACTCTTTGTGAATGCGACTGTATTCACTTTGTGAATAAAAACATGCTACTGCGCTTTAGTTTAGGCTATCAGCGTATGAGTAAAATAAAATAAATCTTCAAATTTTGCATCATGATGGAAATTATCGTACAATCTGCATACGATAATACTGTGCTATCGTACATCGTACGTAGGTACAAAATTATCGTATGTGTACGATAATTATCGTACGGTTCCGAACACTGCTTGGCTGACACATTAGGTAATCTAGATATAAAACAAGGAGCGAGCATCGCATAATCTGTCACTGTCACTTATTATTTTCAAGTACCTCTCTGCATGGCAGAGCCAAATATAATGTTATCAAAATATAAGTGGCTATGGGCGTGTAGTTATACCTAGAGTTAAACTATTATTTATTAGAGTTAAACGATTTTTTTTACGATCCCTATAGTTCTGCCAACAGAACTACTCAACAGAACAGGTGGGAGTAGACGAAAATTATTAAACATTGGCCTTGCTTTGATGATTTTGACTAACTCGCTAGATGGCATACCTTACCTACCCAACTACCTAGTTATGATCTTTTTCCGATAGAGGGCAGCCGCGCCGGTCAACAAGTAGACTCAAATAAAAAGCGTTTCCTTCCATTCTACAATTAATAAACTATAACTGGTATAACTATTTTTTTTAAAGTAAGTCTGGCTCCACCCGTTCCGTAGCCGTGCCAGTTGGCGACATCCACAGAAAGGAATGCCGACGACCTTCAGCTACGCTACGCCCCTCAGCCGCGCCACGCCCGAAGCTTTCGGCTCGCACAATCGCAGTGCTAATGTGAATCTAGAGTACCTAAAAAGAACCAGTGACATGGCAACCTAATAACCAAACCATCAGGTTGTTAGGTTGTAAGTAATCAACATCAGTTGGTGATTTGATGATCAACATCGGTATTTGAACGGCTAAGCTGGGTTGCTTGGTATTTCTTAGGTTAGAACATTTCCTCAAAATTACACCGTTACACCGTTGGTTACTCAGATTAACAACATTCAGAAGTTACTCAGATAGCAACCTACAATTTTTCAGCATATCCTTCCCACATAGCTCACGCGGTACAAAGTACCTATTGAAAACACTCAAGACCCGAAGTCTTGATTGTTTTTATGTAGGTATGACATGTAAGTATTATCAAAAAAAAAAGAAAAGTGTCATTCATTCATTCATTCATAATCTACCTGATCTGCTGAGAAGTAAATAAAGGACATCCACCATTTTTACAGTCGCTGGCTGAACTTTGCGATCTTTGTGTTTCAACGGATTCGTAACATCAACACAAGCAGCTTATACCAGTTCGATATATAAGCAGCTAATTCGGCCGTTAGTAGCAAGGCAACCGTCACACAACTAGGTTATCTACTACAGTAAAACAAAATATCGAGGTTTCGTTTGACTTGGATGACATATTTTTTCAGCTAGGTATGTATTTTGATTTAAAATTAAACTACTGAACCGATTTTGATGAAATTTCCATGGGACCTATTGGAAAGTTTATAATGGAATAATTACGTTTTAAATACTAAAAAGAAACCGACTTCATTGAATGAAATTTGAGCCTATAATACATTTTTAGTGGAAAGTAGATGTATTTTGTATATATATAGGTAATATGGGTAGGCCAAATAAACGCAACGCTCCAATGAGACAGCGAGGTATGAAAGTACATGAAAACATCATCGATGTATACAATTTTTAGATTTTCGTTTCCTTTCAAACAAAAAAAGAATTTTCCAAATCGGTTCAGCGGTTTTCGAGTAATCAGAGAACATACATAAAAAAAAAAGATTCGGACGAATTGAGAACCTCCACCTTTTTGATAAAAAGAAAGTCGGTTAAAAAGAATAACAACAACAAAAAAACAACCGAATTGATACCACATGAATTTGAAAAGAACTGATGATTTTCAAATGGCTGAACAGATTTTCTTAAATCATACGAGAGTTACCTATGAACGATCAAGTCATCATTCAAACAAACGAAATCAAAATCGGAATTTATATGTTTAAGAGCTACGATGCCATAATACACGTTAAATTTGTAATAACCCTTTTGTTTTATTCCGGGGTTAAAAAGACAGGGTCTGGGTCTGACTGCTTAGCATGCACAGAAACGCTCAGGTGCAAATGTCACTGCGGTCACTTATCCAGGTACATACCTACTGATCTGAAGAACAACTATGTTGCTATACCATGAGTGCTTCAGTTATTAGGAGGATGTGCGACAGGCAACATCACGGGCAATCTATTTTTTCGCTCTCAATCATCCGAGGCCATAGCTCCCGACCAATCTAATTATTCAATCAAGTATCAATTCAAAAGAGTTAAGTAGTAAGTACTTAGGTAATATTAGTCGAGTGTTTAGCCTTCCTTCCCCCTTCCCCCCTTGAGGTCGTTCTCCCCTCCTTGAGCGAAAGGCACAAGACTTTCACTTGTGGAATCCGGCGGTGTGACGTCATCTTGCGCAATGTGATGCAATGGGTTTTTTGAGCATTTCTTATTGTTTCATTCAGCATAATCTTTTGCTACTTACTCGAAACTATTGAGTTCATGCTCATCTGCCGATACTGGTGACCTAGGTACTTAATAACCTACCGGTTTCCATTGGCGTCGGCAAGATTATTTACAGGGAGTTGCATCTGCTTACATCTATACTCCGAGTTCTTGAATATATTTTGACGACCTCTGTGGCGCAGTGGGCTTAGGTCCGGCTGAGACGCAAAAGGTTGCGGGTTCGATTCCCGCCGCGTGACAAATGTTTGTAAGATCTGCAAGTATTTGTCTCGGGTCTGGGTGTTTCTATGTATAATATGTATGTATTTACAAAAAAAAAGTATATAAGTAGTATATCAGTCATGTGGTACCCATAACACAAGCTCTGCTTACTTTGGGGCCAGATGATGCTGTGTCAAATGTCCGGGATTATTTATTTATTTATTATTATTTTATATCTACTTGACTGGCCTCTCAGTTTAGTGGGTAGTAGCACAGCCTTCTGCGGTGTAGTTTGCGGGTTCGATTCCCTCCCAGGACTCTCTGTTATAAAGTATTATAAGTATGTATTTAAAACTAAGTATATAAATATTGTATCTGTCATCTGGTCACCATATTACAAGCAATGCTATGTTTGGGGCTAGATGGTGGTGTGTGCATTGTCCACCAATATTTATTAATTTACCATAGCAAATTAACAGAGTTGTAAGTTTAAGGATTTTTTCACAAAAACGTGTTTACCCTTTTTCACCCCTCTTAGAGTTTGAATTTTGGAAAATCCATTCATAGCGAGCGCCTAACACCATTCAAAGAATGCTCGTGCCAAATTTTATATCTGTAACCCTTTGGAGATTTCGTGATGAGTGATTCAGTCAGTGAGTGGACTTCTCCTTTATGTATTTATAGATATTGAGTTATATCCCTAGGTTGTCTGGCAGAGATAAGACCGTAAATTGTACTACCGTGTAGCTAAACATTGTTTTTTATAGCAGTCCAATGTAGGTATTTGTTGTGCGCAATAGGGTATCCATAGGTACCTATTCTATTCTATCATTCTTCCGGGATAACGATTTTCTTCAACACACAATAATTGGTAAAGGCAAATATAATAAAATAAAAAGATTTATTTAAAATCGATCGTATCGTGTTACTAGTTATTTCTAACCAGTTTGGTGAAAATATTAGAATCGATAAGAGAAGTACGCCACAGAGGCTTCTCTCGTGCACTTGGCAGACTTCTTCGAACTTTTTAGGTTTATGTTGATTTAAAATTATAAAAATATGCTACCTATTAATCTTCAGTCGCCCAAAATAAATAAGCGGCTTACCCTATACATCGAAATAAAAATATTCTGAGTCTTCAACTTAGTTTACCATACTTACATAATCACATCAAATATTTTTCTGTTCTAGTTAATTTAAATGTCTGTGTTGGATTATACCTAAATACCTATCTACAATTTGTTTTCTATTATACGTGATTTGAGGTCATCAAAATAAATTATCGAAATTCGTGAAATGATACGGAAAATG
Source organism: Lampropteryx suffumata (assembly GCA_948098915.1). Lineage (NCBI taxonomy): Eukaryota > Metazoa > Arthropoda > Insecta > Lepidoptera > Geometridae > Lampropteryx > Lampropteryx suffumata. The sequence continues at coordinate 2,915,515 of OX402551.1, forward strand.
AGTGCACACATTTGTGAATAAAACCAAGTAATTATAATTCTAGTATAGATATTTATTATTAAATTGATTCATAAAATCTACATTAGTTTGGTTCAATAACAATTTATTAGGTAAGTATTGGAAATACTATAAATAAAATGCTAACTGCATTTTTCTATACTTACAATAAAAAAGCTTGCGAATGTATTCTTACAATATTACCAACACCTTTTCATCGCAAATACTTTGAAGAAAATATTTACATCGGCGGGCCATTTCAATCACAATTTTTTCCAAATTTTGCCCCGAATAAAAAAACTTAATTTGTCTATTTGGCACAAAATCACATTACTTTTATGAAGTAACCATTTACCTCTCACCAATTCCACCGCCTCAACTTATATGTAAAATCATACTTATTTTTTTATTCCTAAATAATAATATTGCAATTCTGACATAACTTGCCATCACTTATAATAATTTATAACAATATCAACTAGGTATATTTACTTAAGTAAGTAGGGACCTATGTACCTACTTACTTATTTTTAAATATATTTCTAAGCTAGGTACCTACATAAATATATTTTCTTTATTTTTCTTTTGCATGTTGATATAACATTACAATTTTCAATCTCTTTTTATCACTTATTCACTGAACATCTGCTTAGATGATAGACATCAGTGATTTAATTTAATATTTATATTTATATTTATAATATTTAATATTTTATAAAACTTACAATAAAATTATTTACAAAATCCTTATTAATCTAAAAGTTCATAGAACGTACGAGAAATATATCATAGATATATGGGATAAACATTACCGGGTTTCGACGAGCACAATTTTACAAATTTAATAATCAAAACTTAAATTGTCGTCATCTAATCACCGGTAAAAACTTACAACTAACACATAGGATCCCATCCAGAGCGATTCCAGAGAAAATTACCTTTCTCGAATCGTTCGGAGGGATAGTGAACACGACGGCAAATAATTCCGAGTTACGAAAAATTCGGCCGTCTAAAATCTGACACGATTGCGTAGCGTTTTGTCAAAACGCGACCAATCACCGCGCTCCGTGGACCGCATTACCGCGGACCAAGCACTAATAAATAACCTAAAACCTAAGAGTATTACAAACAGTACGGGTGACAGAACTGGTACACCAGTCTCTGACTCCTCTCGGTTTTCTTCATGATCCCCTTCTTGTAGTACTGTCGGATGCTACGAGAAAGCTTGTCATAGTTCATCGCTGGCCGGTTCTTTCTCTTGCCCCAAAGTCTCGCGACGCGCACTGAATCCTCGATCTTGAACACACCGTTATCTGCAACAAGACATGAATTAAACATCAATTCCTCTACTTGTTACTTTAATTTCGAGAGACTTAGGCCTTGTGCGCATTGCGGTTTAATCCACGGCGATTTTTTCAAGTATTCTGTGGAATATGGAATTAGGCACTAGCGGAATAAAATTGCGTTGATAATTACATACGTCAGAATAGACTTCAGAATAGCGCGATTCCAAGCGCGTAAATATTTGCTAGTGCGTGCTAGGCCTTAGAAAACAGTTGAGTTGAATAACAAATCTAACTGTTTGTTAAAAAAAAAACACGAGTATTTTATGAGTTTTTGAGAGTCAAGAACAAAAGCACGTATTTTAATGTTACCTGTACGTACCCGAAAGGTACGTTTGTATCCATATCAAATAGGTAAGTACGAGCAGATATATGTACCTAAGTGTTAGACATTAAAGTAATTTATGGAACCTAGGCACTCCAAGGTAAGTTTCTTTAGTTAAAGTTTATCAGCAATCTCACGTCTACCAACTTAACATGACCAACCTTTAAATGATATTTTGTCCAACGACAGCACAAAAGCGAATCATGAGTAATTCAAGCCTAGTTAGAATATTTAAGGACAAAGGAGGCTTCAAGCCACCGATAGGTACACGACATCCAGACGACAAGTCACGACTTATGCATAGGGTATCTATACCTAGGCTATACCTAGGCGTACAGCCACGAAATCCACTCTATATGTACGAAGGTACACGTACATTGGCGCATCAAACCTTTTGTGCAAATTCGCGTAGACGTGCTACGCCAGAGAAAGAGTTACGCATTAGAGTGACATTGGTGGCAATTCGGTACGTTCATTTATAAAATTAGGAATTGTCTAAAATATATTTAGTTAGTCATAGCATTTGTAAAACCTATTCGGTTGGTACCATCTAACTAAATTACGAACGCTTAATTAAGTTAGATAAAATTAAATTCGGATAAGTTGGTAGCAGCAGAATACAAAAGGTTAATTTGATAGTTCAAAACCTAATTTTAGCTAAAATTAGTTAGGTTGGTGCCAACATAATGGAGGCCATTGTATTTGATTAATGATATGTTATAATTTCAATTAATTTGTATGATAAATAAAATTTATTCACGTGCCTGTACTCGGGCGAGATATGCAGCTTTACTATTGACAATTCCACCTAATGTATATTATAATCATGTCTTATGTGAATGAACGTACTGAATACTAGAAAGAGAGGCACTATGTAGGTAAATATAATTTCGTTTTAAAACTAAAAAGAAAACCAACTTCATTAAATATAAAAAAAATACAATCGAATTGAGAACATCCTTTTTTTGAAGTCGGTTAATAAGTTGGTTTACGCTTTAGTTTGGGGCTACATTATGTTGTGTGTATTGTCCACCTGTATATATTTATTTAATTGGTTAGTGCACAATACATTACCTACCTAGTTACTACCATCGAATGAGCGTTGTAAGTAGGTACCTAGGCCTCTAACAACCTAAATACTTATAAATCTTCCAGATGGCGACAGGCTGGATCACCTTGACTGGAGAATGTCTCGGTAACTTGAATTTAATAAGTCAAGCTAGATACCTACAATAATAAGTATAATAGGTTAGTAGGTATGTACCTACAGAGGTAGGTTGACTTTGGTAGTGATCTGCTGTTAGAATAATAAACATGTGAAACAGTTGACCTATCTATGGACCTTTTAAAACTACTAATAAATAGCTCAATTGATCCAGATCAGTGCCGAAAGGCAGCCAAGACACTGGTGGCATTGCCACGTTGAATGGAATGGCCAGCTGGGTCAAGCAATGTTTCTAAGTCGGAAAATAATTTAGAAAATACGGTGGGTTTCTGTTCCTCACGGGCCCAGGGTCTCGGCTCCGAAAAGCTTACATACGTAGGCCTTATCGTAGATATTTACGTCTTTCAAGCTCCTCAGTACAATCAGTCGCCAACATTTTATGACTATAACTTATCTATATTGTTTCTTACACTTGAAATTAAATCACAAATACAATAAGATATTCCAATCTATGTAGATTTACAGCATCGCATCTTGCCGATGCGCAGGCTTCAAATATTTATTGCTTCATAAATTCACTAGCAAAACTCATCATGGGAAGTTATGGCCTAGGTCAAAGAAACGAAAGAGGAGAACGCCTATTAAATTATGCATTCGAGTATAATTTAGCAAAAATTAACACATACTTTAAGAAAAAACCCAGTAGTAGATGTACTTGGAAGTCACCAGACGAAAGCGTCAAAAACGTAATCGACTACATTATGACGAATATCCCTAAACTAGTCCAGAAATATGAAGTTCTTAAAAATGTTAAATTCCGAACAGATCATAGGCTAATAAGAACAGCACTCAACTTGGGGCAACCAAAAAAGAGCAGGAAAACCTTCAAACCACTACCTAAAATCCCTAAGACTGACGACGAAATAACACATTACAAAAATAACCTTAAATCGTGCATAGAGAACAATCTACAAAAAACCACAAGCGTACAATCTTACTACGACAAACTAGAAAAGGCCATACTATATAGCCTAAGCCACGAAGGTAGCCATAGAAAAGGAAAAAAGCACAATATATTAAATGGAGATACAATAGATTTAATAAACAAACGAAGTGAACTAACATTAAAAAAGAATAAGGATTCAAACGCATAGAAAGAACTGAGCAAACTATACAAAGAAACCAGCAAAGCGATCAAACGGGATTATAGCGAGCATAGACGAAAGAGGTCATTCAAAGAATTGAATTCACGCAAAATGTGGATACAAAAACTAGAAGGCCAAAAAACAGAAACCAATACGAGACAGGATATCATACACGAAGCAACCACTTTCTATCAAAAATTATATAAACGAAGAGAAAACAATACCGCAACGAAGGACTCACATCAGTTTGGTAGCATACAAGCATTTACACCCATAGAAGAAATAGACATATACCTACAGTTGAAACAAGCAAAATCAGACAAAAGCCCAGGTCCCGATGGGATAACCAACGAAGCCTTGAAACTAGGCGCACCCATTCTACTGACCCCCCTTACAACATTATTCAACCTGATACTGGAAACCGAAATAGTGCCAATTCAATGGTGTACATCGGACATCATACTACTACAGAAAAAAGGGAACCCATTAGACATCAATAACTATAGACCAATCAGCTTACTAGCAAATATATACAAAATTTTTTCATCACTACTTCTAAAACGCATTGCACAAGACATTGACAGTGCTGAACCCATAGAACAAGCAGGATTCCGATCTAGCTTTAGTACGCTAGATCACTTACAGTCACTAGAACAAGTCATGGAAAAATATGAAGAATTTAACAAGCCACTATACCTTGGGTTCATTGACTACAGCAAAGCGTTCGATAGCATCAGCCATAGTTCTATACGGGAGGCACTAAACACCCTAAACATCAATCCAAAATACATAAATATTTTAAAACATATATATAACAATAGCACAAGCAAAGTCAAATTAGAGTCAAGAGGAGCAACCATAAAAATCGAAAGGGGAGTCAGACAAGGTGACCCATTGTCACCTAAAATATTTATTGCTGTCTTAGAAAACATATTTCAAAAGACTGGAAAACAAAAGGTATCAACATTAACAATTGCTATTTAAATCATTTAAGATTCGCTGATGACATAGTCATAATGTCAGAAACTTCAAAAGACCTCCGAGAAATGCTATGCTCACTTGATAAAGTAAGCTCGAACGTAGGATTAGAAATGAATGCTAGTAAAACTAAAATAATGACAAACAGCGATGAAAGGCCCATTAACGTAAGGGAAAATACAATAGAATATGTCAAAAACTACATCTATCTGGGTAAACAAATATGATTTAAAAAAACAAACAACGAAGACGAAGTTGAAAGGAGAGCTAGTATAACATGGAAGAAATTCTGGTCACTCAAAGAAATCTTAAAAGGAGACTACACAATATCGATGAAGAAAACCGTTTTAGATACCTGTATACTGCCCTGCCTGCTGTAAGGATGCCAAACTTGGGTGTTCACGACAAGAGCCAAACACAAGATAGAAACAACACAAAAGGCCATGGAGAGAAGTATATTGAATGTATGGAAAATACACAAAGTCAGAAGTGAAGTTATAAGACAAAAAACAAAGGTAACTGATGCTCTCACGCAAGCTCTAAAACTAAAATGGCAATGGGCTGGCCACGTAGCACGATATAAGGACGGCAGGTGGACAGCCAAAACTACAAAGTAGAAAGGGCCCACAGGGAAAAGAAAAGCAGGCAGACCGAAAAGAAGATGGGCTGACGACTTAAAAGATACAGTAGGAGACGATTGGCAAAATATAGCAAACGACAGGGAAAATTGGAAACAACTGGAGGAGACCTTCACCCGAGGAGGGTGAAGGCCTCCTCCATACCATAACTATATATTAATTTAGATTAAAGGAAGGAAAAAACAATTAAAAAAATAAAAAAACTTCTAAGTAACTAATCCATACAAATATAAATATAAACTACATAATTACATACACTTACACTGTTATTTAAGGGTTCTGGGAAATAAAGGCTTTTTATTTATTTATTTTATTTATATTCACTAGCTATTTCAAACCAGTGTGGTGAAAGGATTAAAGTGCCCCTCTTACCCCTGCTGCTCTTTTCGTGCACTTGGCAGATGTCTTCGAACTTTTTAGGTTCTACGACATGAGGAAACCCCTCACGATGTTTTCCTTCACCTTATTTACTGCTTAAATATTACTAGTAGCTCTGCGAGCTGTAGACCTCGCGAACATTTATCGAAATGACTGAAAAATTTACGTTTTAACGTCCTCAAACCCTATATCTCCACCATTTTGAAAAAATTCCAAAAACTGAATCGACAAAAAAAATCTATATAGTTATAGAACCTGCTCACAAAATTTCACGAGAATCGCCAAAGCTGAAACGGAGACCCTCGCTTCGCTCGGTCAATAAAGCCAAGGCAACCTATGAAAGCAAATTTTGGATACGAGCTAAATGCTCTATCTAAGGTAGAGCTACCTGAACCGTGAACAAAGGAACTTATTACCATCTACCTATAGTGTAATATCCTCACGTTTAATAATGTTACTGACTCCGACTCGTATTTTCAAGATAAAATGAATGCAAGTCAAGTCTTGATTCCGTGACTTGTACAATTAAAGCGACCATTAAATTGTGGTCGAGCGAACAACAGGTTTAAACAAAGCTTCGCATTGTTATAATCGCAAAGTTGAGATCAAATATCATTCTGCTCAATTGGGAGGAAATTTTATACTGGCATTTCATACTAAACATTTTTTATACACTTATTACCTACTAGGGTATTTCAATTTGCTTTTTTACAGTTACTTTGGTACCCATGGAATCATAATAACATTAATTTTAATTAGGTAATTGCAGTTGGACTTGGAGAGGCGACTTGGATTTTCATTTCGTTGAACAGAAAAAGCTATTGGTGCACGACCAGATTCAAACCCACGATCTTAGAAACAGAAGGCGGGGCCACTACCACCAGACCACTAGTACTCTCTAGTCCGGGGTGATCTGATCGATGACCAGTTTTGAACAATAAATGGTAGGTAGGTACTCACTTCGATCTAACCACCGTATAGCGGAGCCGTGTATGTGCGGAGAAGCCAGGAGCTCTTTCAGAAACTGCCAGAGATGAATATGTGTGCTGCCAGTCTTCACTTTCCCGCCGCCAGATGGCGCGGCTGTGGCTGGCTCTGAGTCCTCGTCTGTGAAAGGAATATTGACTTTTGAAAAGGTTTTTGTGATATCCCATGGTAAAGGGAGCTAACATTGACAGATCTTCTGCGCTGTAGGTTTAGGATTCGATTACCACCCAGGATAAACATTTGTGTGACGAACATAGGTGATTGTTCTGTGTCTAGATGTTTTAAAGTATCACAATTATGTATGTATTTAAAAAATATATGTACCTAGGTAGTTACATTAGTGATTTAGGCTATGCTTAGTTTGGGAGTGTTGTGAGCTAGTTAGTGTGTCTAGTTTATTTATTTTATTCAATTACGGCGGTCTGCGACAGACTGAGTGAATTCAATAAGGTCGTGCAGTGTAAATAGGTGTATTTTGCCTGAAACGTATGTAATTTGGTTATTAGTCAAAGTAACCTAATAATATAGTCTAATGTCTGACTGTCAATAACTTTCAGAAAGTGATCAATAATTCTGTGAAAGCCCTGAAAGTGAGATACCTACCAAATACTATGAAGAATAAATGAAGAGTTTTTTCTGTTTGCCATTTTTTTTTGTATATTTACAAATTTACAAAAAAATAGTTTATAAGTAGTATATCAGTCATGTGGCACCCATAACACAAGCTCTGCTTACTTCGGGGCTAGATGATGCTGTTTGAAATGTCTGGCATTATTATTACAAATATTACCTACTTATACAAAGATTTTCATCCATCATTTGTATTTACCACCGAGCAACACAACGGAAGTGTTTAAAATTTCAAGACATTCCGGATCCTAGCAGCCAGACATAAATAGTCTACCATACCTGGTAATCATTTTATCTCCGAAAACGGGGCCAATTTTTATTAAAAGCATAACGTGATATGCTCAATTGCTCAGTCTACTAATATGAGCAAAAACTGTCTGTATTAGAATATTTACCCACCGAGTTCCAGTAAATGATTTACACAATTTACGTAAATAAGTTATCCAGCAGCTAATTACTCCGACACTATTAGCATAATTAATTACTTGTGCGAAAGACGTGACCGTATGTTGTGTATAATATGGCCCATATCTAAGCGAACAAAGTACCTACTTACCCATAAACTACTCTTGCAGGTCTCTGAATATGTAAAATGATTACGTTTAAAGACAACATAACCGACTGACAATCGACGCAATATTACGGACCTGAGTGTATTTGATGTTAAGAGGTGCACTAAGAATAGAAAGGAGTTACCTAGGGATTTGCAAGGGATTAATTTCAGTAGAATGTTAACAAGATATCTAAAGATTCACACAGACAGATGAAAACTTTCTAAGATTTTCATTCCAGCGCTCGGCGAAGGCTATGGAAATGCTCGTTATGAGCGATGCTGCTTGTGGGGTTGTGTTTCATCGTTCCATTGCTGAGCATGTCAATTGTTCTTGAGGATGGAGGGGCGAAATACGTGTCTAAATTCTTTTTGAGATTGTGTTTAGCTCATTCCGAACATATTTGCGGGATATTAATTACCCAAATATTTTTCTATTCAATATTTCGTTTTAAGTAGCATCATTATCTAGAATGTTGTGAAAGGTGAACCAAAGTAATTTCTACTCTATGAATTGTAAAAATAAACCTCGAGTGAAGACGCGAGGTAAAGTTAGTACTTGAAATATTCTGGTAGAATTATAATTCCCTCCCTGCCACATAACGATTTAACATCATTATCCATCGTATACGATGAGAAAAATAGAACATACATTGCATTCTCGGAAAATACTACAAGAACTTAGTTTGAAGACACCATGGCTTCCTAGAACTTGCTACATGAACGAAAGATTGAATTCTTCGAAGCCATAGAAGTCGGCTTAAGTTAGGCTAAAGACTTTATTCTGAACCACTCTGATCGGAAAAAAGGTTGATGAAAACTGGCTGATAAGATTGTGAAACATACTAAGTAGGTTTCTTCTGGACAGGAAATAGTTTTGCTAAATGTTAAACTCCTTAAAGCATAAATAAAAACAGCAGGCGAATTTGTTAAAATAACCAAACGTTTCATTTATAGATTGACAGTGTAAACTAAATTGAGTTTATAGGAGTGGCCTTCGGTTCTAGACGTGTAAACAAACTCGAGTCACGTAAACACTTAAACAGTAAAAGAATCATTTAAATGAAAGCCAAGTGTTGAATTCTGTAGGTTTTTTGCCCCCAAGAAAAACAAAACTAACGTATTTTAACCTATAAATCGATGAACTTAAAGAGCATAATGCTGCAGCAGTACCTACTCAAGTTTGGGCAAGTAATACTGGTACTACTGTGAGAAATGCGAAGTGTTGAGTTTAAAGGGTGTGGAACGATAACAACTCATTTTTTGTTCATTTGGAAAGGAAATACAATGTCGGTGCGACCTTGCGAGTCCAGTGGCACGACCAGATAAACTGTGTCGGGAACGGCACTTAGCACTAGTTTGGGTGATAGCTTCTAGCTTAACTATTCAATGACCAACGAGTCATTTACGGGCCTTATAATTATGTACTATCACAATATTATCCGCATAACCACCGCAAGTGTGCATATTCTGTCTAGTGACTAGCCGTTACCTCTGCCTTGCTGGCTTTTACACACCAATAGTATTTTTATTTTGATAACAGGAACTCTGGTTCTAAAAGGCGGATTTTGCTACAATTACAGTTCCAAGCGAAAAAATTTAGTAAGTAAGCCTTGTATAACTAAATCTTTGGCTTTTGCAATAGTAAAAACCAAAAAGACTTCAAGACAATTTGTGGCGTGGCAATTAGACGCGGTCAATGTTTTTCCCGTATAATATTTTTTATGGTTTTTCATAATCCATGGAAGGTAATAGTACATACGCATGGGAGACGGCAAGTTGCCGGCCAGCTACTTCATCAAAGCTCTTGTGATGGTTCATAGTTAGTCATTTATCACAAAAACAAATTACATTGCATGTAGAAGTAGTCGGTACAATCGTAGGCTTGTTTTTAGATAGAATAGTCTCTTTTATTTTTCAATACGACATGACATTAGAGTGCAACCTTTTCTTATAACATTTGACTCATGCATTCCTACTTTTCCATTTTTTCATGCCTTCTACGAGTTTGATATTATTTGTGAAGCTGTGATATAACGTAGCCCCAATTATCGTCTCTCATGGTTCGTTCGTATCGTTTCTCAACATTTGACAAGGGACTTATCGATAGCGCCAACAGCCGGTGCTAGCTTCCCCGATATAAAAAGTTGACGTACGTAAGTATATCGGCTTGACATATACGGAGGCTCCGAGCAAGGGCAGACATGACGGTAGGACAGAGCTGATTGATGGGTTAACTGTAACTGAGCATAGAGCTTTGAATTCTATAGAAACAGCGACCGTAGTATGACGAGCGTGAAATAACGGGGATGTGTGACTCGTTATCTCTAAGACGTACGGTTGAAAATGCTTTGTAATTGAAGCGTAGTGTAGCGCTGCTCCAATTCAATTTAGCGAAAAGTTGGTCATTGTTTTTGAAATGAGCTTCTTGTTAAGTTTGTACTAATGCGAATGTCTATCGCAGGTTTTCGTTAGCATAATTGAATCGGTTACATTACAAGAGCTTTTATTATCATTCGTGAATTCATTTAATCCATTACGTAGGTATCTAGCCATCGTAATTTAATGTAATTCAGATGTTTGTACATCTTTAGATTCTAATTTGCCCAGCATTATTCATCAGGACATGCTTCTGCAAATACTAGCAAACATAATTACGTTAAAAAAACTAAAAATACAACCGACTTCATGTTTGTAAAAAATATCATCGATGTATACAATTTTTAGATTTTGATTGTTGTTTTAAAACCGCTCGACTAATTTCGGTAAAATTTTAATAGGACCACCTGGAAAGTATACCCTTTGAAATAATAAAAGAATTTACCAAATCGGTTCAGGCGTCTTTGAGTAATCGTTGTTAAATAAGTAAAAAAAAATGATTCCGACGAATTGAGAACCATCGAATTTCGAATTGAAAATTTTGAAGTCGGTTAAAAATGCATCCAAATTGTTTTTGACTTCTTGACCATGTCTGAAAGGAGCCTTGAAAAGGGTCTATACAAGAATGGGTATAAACAGCCATTTAATATCACAGCCGATAGCCTATTGACCTCCATATTCGTTTCTATCGTGAAGATATAAATCTCGGCGCTCTCATAGATACGTCAAACATGTGCGGACAGACTCGCGAGAGATAATTGTAGATTGCTATTTCCTGTGCGAGAGTCCGACACTTTTTATATTTATGAGCTAACTGTCTAGCCTAAGGGACACCTCTGGTTATGGTCCTTATTTTAAGGTAAAGCTAATAATTACCGCTAGAGACAACTGGGAAATGAATAAATGAAATACAAGTGAGATTGGTCTTTTCAAACTTTTGTGTCTACTTGTACGAATCAAGAAAACACGATCAAGACCTCTACTTCACTAAAAAAGATTATCTAGATGAACCCAAACAGTTACAGCTACAGTTGGTAGTAGCTCTGCCTTCTACACTAAAGATTGGGGGTTGGTGATGACCATAGGTGTTTGTACTGTCTTTGGATGTTATACTCGTAAAGTATGGTTTTAAACATATAAGTCTTCTATTAATCATCTGGTCATCATACTACAAGCTTTGCTTAGTTTGGGGCTAGATTATGTTGTGTGCATTGTCTACGAATATAAGAAAAAAAGTGTCGGAGCCCTGAACTACAAAATGATACGTGAGTAAAAACATATTTTTCAGAATGTACAATATTTTATCATATAAAAAAAACTCATTTGTCACGATGCATCGACGATGGGGATTGAGCAGGACAGAGCTCAAAAGCAATTCAAAAGAATATTAAGTAGAACTATTTGAAATCTGTTATCTTTTATCTGAAATATGTTATGAAGTAGAATTTATAATCAAATGACGGCTATAGGTACGTTTAGTAAAAAACGTAGGTAGGTACAATACATTATGTATGCTGGTGATTGATTAGATCAATGATACCGGATAAAGGATACAAATCCGACTGGAAAACCCAATAATTAAATCGACGACATTCTGTTAATTTAATCATAAATTATTTATGCCACTGCGCTTATCATAGACTAATCATGACCAACGAATAAATAAAATCTTTAGTAAGTCTATAAATTCCTACAAAGATATCTATTGTTGCAGAACTTGACCATTAGGGCTCTTCACAATTGGCGTCCCCATTCTATCAAATACATCATCATTTGCAATACTTCCAAACAAGTCTTCGGCGACACTTGTCCATATATCATTAACTTGTTTGTCTATTCGTATGTGGGCCGGCCATAGCTTCAGCTAACGGTGATGCACAATGCACGCCACAGATGCATTGCTGTGCCACATTTTACTTCATTACTCACTTTTCTAACATCTCCAAGCTTTAATAGTTAGAAATCATCTCCCAGTTCGCTAATTGGATTTTAGACGATACTCTTTTATGCGTTGTCTTAGATGCACTAAAGTCATTGGGGTATGGCGTGGCGGTTTTTATCATTTGAAATTGAGGAGTAATTTTATGAGAAGGCGACTTAGAAGTCATAAATTGATAGAGAATAGGTGATATTATAAGTACACGCCATGACTGGCCTGTCAGCTCAGTTGGTAGTAGCTCTGCTTTCTGCACTGTAGGATGAGGGTTCGATTCCCTCCCAGGATAAACATTTGTGTGATAAACATAGGTGTTTGTTCTGTGTCTGGGTGTTATAAAGTATCATAAGTAGGTATGTATTTCATTTTTAATATATCTTTCTGGTCACCATAATACAAACTATGCATAGTTTGGGGGTAGCTGGAGCTGTGTACCTAATTGAACTAATATTTATTTAATTGTTAGATTTATTTATCATAGCCATACATAACTTGCCAATACCAGCGTCCTGGTAAGTGCTTAAAATCATGTAGCACAAAGGTTCACTCGAGCGTTTCAGAATGTAAAAATTTACAGAATTTTAGTAATGTGTTTGGTGTAGGTGTTTATATGTATAATATGTAAATATATATTTAAAAAGTATGTAAGTAGTATATCACTCATGTGGTACCCATAACACAAGCTCTGCTTACTTTGGGGCCAGATGATGTTGTGTGAAATATCCGGCATTATTATTAGTATTATTATTATGTTAGCGTTATTTGCATAGAATGTGGATAGATAAATGACTTACCATCACTGACGTCATCAGCCGACGGCAGAACGACGGGGGTAGGCGTCGTGGGAGGTTGCTGATGCTCTGACCATGAGGTCGACGTCCTCCAAGTCTCGTGCCTCGCTGCCTTCCAGATCTCCAACTGGGCGTATAGCGTGCTGCCAGACTGCAACAATATCCATAATTTAGTTGTAATAAAACACTGTTAAAGTGGCATGGTAAAGTGTAACTATGCCAGAGGAGTCAAAAAAGTGTAGGCATTCACTGTGTTTGCCTCAATTATCTGTACGCCGTTGCGCCGGTTCGAGATAAATCTCATTAAATTCTTAAAACATTATTTTATTACAAACATTTCAAAGTATGCTAAATCTATTCAGCAGGCAATCTGTTCACATCCAATTTTAGAAACCCGTTTTTAAAACTCGTAAATAGGTTTTATGTAGCAACAAGTTTGGGAGTCTTTAAAATTTTGCTGTAAAATGTTCGCGCTAAAGGCTTCTTAGGGCGATGAACTTCGCCTTCAAACCTTTTAAGGTTTCGTTATAGAAGGGCATTTGAAGGCCGCAACAACAAACCAGATGGTATTTGTATGCACAGCCGTCTGAGGTACGTGCTACCGACTGACTTTCATCGGCCTTGGAGAAAGTCGCGAAGCAACAGTGCGTGATAACGATACTGTAAGTGGCACTCCTAATCGGCCTTCAAAGTAAAATATGCTCTATTGTGCGAGTGCTAGATTCCCTATTGATTTATCCGAAATCCTACGAGGCGAAATATTGCAGCCCGTCGGCGATATTTCTATCTTTGATTATAGACTCACAGACATAAAGAATAGAGGTGTTTTAATTCGCGCGCGTGCCATAGATTCACGCTTAGAGATCTTTTCTATATATTTAAGTGTTACGTCTGCTGTGTTGTTGTATTTTCTATAGTCAGAAGAAACATAGAAGGTTATTCAAGCCAGCTATATACTGTTCTAATTAAGCGCGATGCATAATCATTAATTACTGTAAATCATGTAGATAATGTCAGCTTGTTATCAATTCGACAACTCAAGGCTGAGACAGGATTATTTATTGTATAACTTACTTCTATCCGTAGGTTTGGTCGCGTAAGTAAAAACCTATATGTAAATCCAGGTTCGTCTAAATCTAGTTTTATTCAATTTGGTTCATTTATTATTTCTTGTGCACTTGAATATTTGTTTTCACCTACCTAGTGTTGATTTTTGTTTACCGAAACCATACTAAATAATTTCTCGTACCAAAGGAAGAACTGTTACCTGTAACAGAACTACACAATTAGCTACCACAGGAGTAATATTGTACCTTCAACATTTTAAAATAAACATTTTCTATTTGTATTCGTATTATTGTGTGATTGAGTAACCAACAAACACCCACACAAACTTTCACATCCTTCTTAATAATATAAAACTCACAATTATTAATAACAGTTAATAAAAACCAAATATTAATAGCAAATTCCAATAACATCAATAACGCTTTAAAACTTTACCAGTAGCGCTATCTAGTTTATAATTTTAGTACGATAGGATACACACAAGTCGAGACTAATTAATAGATTTAATTTCCAATATAGGACGCTAAATGGTCGCCTTAAACATAAACAAATTTAATTGTTGCTCTACATAAAGTTAATATAAAGATAATAAATTGCGAAACGATTTGGTGCTAATTAGCCTACAGAGGCGAAAGAAGGTGTTGCATAATATTGAAAGAGGTCTACCTGGCGGATTTCCTCGTCAACGTGTAACTTTCGTCATAATAAAGCGCATGGTCACCTCTTGGCGGTTCTGCTTACCTAGTACGTATTTCTATAAAAGCTAAAAAAATACAATTCTCAACGATGAAGCATCAAACAATAACCTCTTGGCGGTTCTGCGTACCTAGTACATATATCTGGCGACAGTCATGGCGACAGAATGGTAAAGAAACTAGTGGGAATAACCGAATAGAAAAACCTATATGACAATCATTCAAGGACCATTATCGAATTTAGAGCAATTAGGTATCGTGAATCTCACAATAACATAATTCTATCAAATTCTGTTATTGTGGTATTAAGGTATACTTATAAGAAAATATTACAGAATATTAGAATTGCCAATCTTGTACTATGGGAAAAAGTTGACTGATAAAATACTACATATAAATACATAAATATATTATACTTTAAAACATTCAGACACTGAACAAACAAAAAGTTAAGTTCTGGGGGGAAATCGAACTCACAACCTGAAGAACCTACACCTACACAGAAGACAAAGTACTACCAGCTGAGAGTCCATTTTTAAGTCACCAAAGTAAATAAACGTTTCAATCAAATACATCGGGCAAAACATCATGATCGATTTATCAGTCAATGTAATTTTGAGCTTTTGACCACAACTAAAAGCAGATAGATAAGCAACAAGCAGAGAAACTACGACGTAGTTTTTGATAATAAATAACTGATTATTATTATGGTTATGGTATTTTCCTATTATCTAGCTTTTGCTCGTGGCTTCGGTAAAAAAAAAGGAACGTATATTTGTCATGAGTGACATATCTATAGGTACTAATTCAATTCTAAATCCGTTGTTACAACGCGATCGAATCATTAACAAACAATAAACTTTCGAATTTGTATATTATTATTATAAATGTTATTCTAGATTCACAGTAAATTATAATACTGTAGCATGAGGTAAAAAATTTATTTGGACGAACCAATACCTACCGCGTGTAGATTCGTTCTTACCCGTCCCTCCCTCCATCAATTGTCTCTGCTAATTTATCTATGGTTCACAGAAATTTTGAAATAAAACTATTAAAGAAAGTGTTACCTACCTAGTCTACATACTATGTTTTTGTCCAAGAGCCTAACACGTGAATTACGTGCCCTTTGCTTTGCGGTAAAGTTAAAAGAGGTGTGTTATCTTCTTTACTCAGATTATTTTAATATTGCAACATAAGTCATTATCATAGGTACTGTAATGATTATAATGTTTATCTACCTTTGAAATAACTAAACAGGCAAGAAACTAAAGAGGCAAATTCCATAATACGAGTATACTACACTCTTCTTAATCTAAGCATACAATTGCTGAATCACTTAGCTGGCCCATACAATATGGCACGCAGCACACTAATGACGTAACCCGAGCAAAAACGTACGAAGTTATTATAACCGAAATACTGATATAACTGATGTTCTAAGAAAAAGATATTGACAAATTTGATAAAAGTTTCTCAAGCATTAAATTTTCGCACCTAAATATGTATAGAATATTTAGGTGTAAGGTAGTAAGTAAGGTAAGGTAGATAAGTAAGGTATCATTAAAAATGTTATTTTTACTGTCTGATCATGTAAACACATTATCAGTTAACAGTTATCTTACGTGACCTTTGTCCTAGAAACGCCCTTCTCGACACATGGTCACATGCAGCTACATGCGAGAGATAAAATTCTTGATACATTCATTTCTACCTCGTCAATCTTTGAATGGATTCTACTCATTAGTAATAATTCAGTTTCAGTCTTGTATCATTGATTTGAACGTACATTTCGAACTTATCTATGGTATTATTTTTAGAGAGAAAAGCGATTTTGAAGCGTTTGTGGCATGCTAAGTCATCCCGAATTCAACAAGTTAAACAACTTTCTGCGAGCTCAGTTGGATTGGTGACTGCAGAGACTTTCGTGATTCGAATTCATCGAAGTGCTTTCGTGATTCGAAGGGCACGATAAAGCGATACTCTGAGCAAATCAACGTTCATCGTGATCGTGATTTTAAATCAGAAATAAATCAAATAGAGTTTTAAAAAATCTTAGGCGGACAATGTTTTCATTCGTTAATTCTATTGTTATTCGTGAATGCTGCACGTTAAAACGATGTCAACTATAGAAAATGATAAATATTTGATAGTTTTAAAGTTAAAGTTATATTAAGTTAAACAATAACTTTAGAAATAATTTGAAACGAGAAAGTTGAAGGCGAAATAATGAATATACATTATTTATTAATCACTAGCTGCTGCTGCTGCTATGTCCTTTTCCAAGGTCCCATGTATCTTTATACCAAAATTTATCAACATCGGCTCATCGGTTTAGGCGTGAAAACGTGACAGACAGACAGACAAACAGAGTTACTTTCGCATTTACAATATTATCGTAGGGATTATTATTTCCTCAATTAACTAGCACTAAGTTTTTTGCAGATTAGATTTTTTGCATACAAAGGGTAAACTGCTATAGGTATTAAACTGTACGTTTTAAAAGTTGTTAAGCCTCCGGAGGCTTTCGGGTAGTTTATTAAGTCCGTTATAAGAGAGCCACTGTCTCATACGCAGTAGTAGAGAGAAAATCCATTCAATAATGATAAGCAGTGAGGACATAACCTTATTAAATATTGTCTCCCAATAGAGTCTCCCACGCATCAAACGTGTCTTACTGTCGCTTGATTCGTTGCAAGCTCAAAAAACTTAAACTGAAACTAAACTGTAGAACTGTTAGACAACATGACATCATCTCTAATCTCAAATCACTAGGCTTCGGAGGCTTGAACGTTTAAGCCCCGTGTGCCCGCGCCTCTAATGTAAGATCTAGAGGCTAGGCGGTCATATTAGACTGTAATCGTGAAGGCGGGGATGCTTTGGCGTCGATGATATGGCCGAAAGGCCGTGTAATTGCTGACTTTGGTCACTTGGTAATTCGAGACATTGATCTCTCAACATCTACATAGGCGCAGCGCACCCATTGTTTTATTAACAAGTACCAACAGATTACTGTTTCTAAATATTGTTATTGTAATTGCGTCGGTAAATAACCTTTGACTCTGTTTGAAGTCTTTTTACTAAACTCTGGGATTTTTGCGGATATAATTATATCATAAGTAACAGGAGTTTATAACATTGAAGGTGTTGATTCTTACCTGTGGTGCCCTTTGAATGAACTCCTCTTCTGTTAGAGCGGCGAGGGCAGGTCCATCAATAGCGAAGTACTCCTCTGGTACCATCTGCAGGTTGTAGTGCCTTAGTGTGAACGTGACCCACGCTTTGACGTCATCCGGCCTCCATAGCATTGGATCTGTAATGTTATTGGTATTACTATCTTTTGTTTGGAAGTCAATGAGGCTATCAGTTTTTAAGGGGGATAAAATATTGCGTAATCAAGATCTTCTGTCTGTCTCTCCTTATTGGAATATAGTAAGACAGAAATCTATCTTATCACCTTTAGTCGCCTTTATTTTTAGTTGATCACCTTATGAGCAATGATCGAACTATTTTCTTACCCTTGTCATTGATTTTTATGACTTCTAGTTATTGAATTCAAGTCTGGTCTATTAATATTTTAATATCCTCAAAAACGTGACGACAACCGATTGGCTGGCGAGATCGTCAGTAGCGCTATAAACAAGCAGCTTACGTAACCAACGTTTGTGATGAGCTTCTCAGAAACCACTTATTAAAAGATGGTGTACATAGTAGCTGACATCTACGTGGAAATACGTTTTTTCTATCGCATCGATCAATGACGTCATTGTTAATCGGACTATTAATATACGCATAGACATGCAAGTTCAGTATTCCCATACTATGCGAGTAATGTTCATAAATTATATGTTATGATTGTTTGCTACGATCTCACATCTAACTTAGTAATAGGTATGTGCTATGCTGTCGGCATTTTTCTTGACTCACCAGGTGATATTCCAAGTACTGTGCAGGTGTTGTCTACGTCTCTTCGGGACTGCTCGATGGCCATAGACAGCACTCGGTCGATGTCAGGTGTCACCAGAGCGTCGTCACCTCCACTGCTCTCCTCCATCTTCACTGTGCCCAGTTCAAAGGGGATCGGTTTCAGGTTTAATCTTTTCTGGAACGATGTGTCTTCAAGCGCAGATCTTAATAGAATGTGATCTCGTGGCTCCTCGACCTCTAACTTAGGTGTAAGGTAGTTTTGCTGAACGCTCTCTTGCAGTATCTGGTTCTCTTTTAGCAGCTCTTCTATATCGATGTACTCCTCGTGAGATGGGACAGGTGAGTGCGAATACTGTGTGTAGCTGCTGCTATACGATACGCAAGAGCCAGACGGGGATAGAGGGTAGGGTGAAGCGAAACCGGGTACTGATAGCCTGTTCGGCTCCTCCTTGATGACTGGCGAATGGAACTGAAGGGAACTGTACGGGGAAGGCGGTTGGTACGCTAATGTGGGTATGGGCCCTTCGTCTGATGATGGGGACGGTGTGGAGTACCCTTCGAAGTCATATAAGCGATCGAGGAAGTTGTTGTCCTCTGGATAGGGTGGTGGTGGTTTTGAATGTGGGTTTGGGGGGGAGTGAAGCATGGATTCTGGCGGCGAAGCGGCGCCTAAGAGTCTGAGGAGGTGTTGCAAGTCTGCGGGGGAGCTGGGCACGGCCCTCTCTCCCTGAGAAGCCGATGGCGGGCTGAAACCCGACCGCGGTACTGTCTGTGGCATCTGGCGACAAAAGAAACACAACGTTAATTTGATTACACTTAAAGGATTTGGGATTAGCTCAGAATCTATTTTAACTAGGAATGTTTGTACTTTTGAGATTAATAACAAATTTTGATGTTAGTTAGAGCGTGAAAAGTTATAGCAACACTGGCGAGTGTCTTCATTACAAAAGCGCCGTGCGTAGCAACGGTTTAACAACGTTTATCCAGATGTCTAAATATAAACAATTTTCAATGTTGTTGTACGTCAAAGTTATCTAAACTTGGTAGTGACTAACATAGGAGTGAATTAGTAAAATAATAAAGTTAGTTAATGTGTGTAATCGGTTTTCAACTGTATGTCGAGCTGATATGATTCAAATCACGTCAACAGTTTGAGAATGTGTTATCAAGGTATCACGAATATTAAATAAACATGGACTTTTGCGTAAACTCGGTTCTCAGAACTACAATGTGATAGTTAATGTTAATAAAAATGTTACTAACACTATAATAATAAGCGCGAGGACCAACAGTTTTTTGCCAATTCATGTTAGATTTGGGTTAGGAGAAATCGGCACCTCGATTCACCTAGCACCTAAGACTACTTAAAGTGAACCTTGTGGTTTTTTCCTAATTTTTATTGTTATGTTGGCCGAATGGCTTAGTAACTTTTTTAGGGTTCCGAAGTTTACAAAGATACCTTATAGCTTCGCTATGTCTGTCTGTTTGTCTGTCTGTCCGCCCTTAATCTTGCTCTTGCTCGCAAACTATTATTTTTATCGTGATTATATTTTACGCGGTAATACATAATTAGTGACCCTTACAAAATTAGTATATACAATCAAAATGTAACGGTTTTTACATTTCCGTTTAAATTATGCTTTTTTAAATATATATTTTTTTGACTACCCCATCATAGCGTTGATGATTTTTTTAAAGATATTAAGATGTTTCATACACAGTTTTTAAATTTTAAACATCGCGTGAGCCAAGAGCTGCCATTCAACGTGGTAATGCCGCCAGTATCTTGGGAACGCTGCCATCTGGCAGTGATCTGGATCAGTTGAGCTATCTATAGATCGTTTTAAACGGTCCTTAGATAGCTCAAATGTTTCACGTGTATTTTATATAATTGTATATTATTCTGTACATTTCTGTAATTATATCTGTAAATAAATTTTCATATGTTTTTAAATACAGTTTTCGTTTTAATTAACACTTTTGTGTACAATAAAGAAAACGTGAGCTTAGCGCGAGTTCTCGACTTTGAACCAAAGCTATAAAAACCACAACTTGACGTTCAAATCTTACAATACTTATCATAGATTGTCTTCAGCACCTACCTTAATGATAAAAATTTATTAGGTAAGTAGTACTAGGTACTACTTACCTAAAAAAGGTGTTTTTATGATACCTATACCATATAAGCAAACTAGATACAGATAAGCCCCCGAGGTGGCTCATTGTAACCGACTTCAAAAAAAGGAGGAGGTTCTCAATTCGTCAGAATCTTTTTTTTTATGTATTCACCGATTACTCAGACGCCTGAATCGATTTAGAAAATTCTTTTTTGTTTCAAAGGGTATACATGAAGTCGGTTGTCTTTTTAGTTTTTAAAACGTTATTATTGGCCAATTTCTCTTTCTTCGTACACTTGAGAACTCGTATCAAAATTTAAGATTTATCATGTAGAGATTTGATCAGAGAAGAGTCATACGATGATATTATGTCAATGACATAAGTTACAAAATGCAATGATCCACGACTCTATTCTCATGAAACACTAACAAAGACGTGCTTTATTTAATTCTAAAACTTACTCGAAGTAAACAAAGACCCATCGTGCCAGCATCAGATACGTTACTGAGAAGACTCAGTTATCCTGCGCGAACCTACCACACACGTTCAAGTTTAACCGGTCAGGTAAGATAATCAGAATGAGATTTCTTGATTTTCTACATATTTTTTTACTCACTTTTTCATTTGCATTCAGACAATGCAAAATGTTCACCTGGTTCCCATGCGTCGGGCAGATGCGATTGTCTAAAGCACTTGAGTGATCTGAGATCACTTTTAAATTAATAGAATACATTTATACACCAGTATTATAAATTCAAATGTTTGGATGCTTGCTTGTTTGTTACTCAATCGCGTTGTTACAAACATATTTAGATGATGTAAGTATACCCTCCATTTTTAAACGACTTCAAAAAAAGGAGGAGGTTCTCATTCGTCGAAAACATTTTTTTTATGTATGTTCACCGTCATTACTCAATGACGCCTGAACCGATTTGGATTTTTTTTTGTTTCAAAGGGTGTATATACTTCCCAGGTAGTCCCATTTAAATTAAATTATATATCATTTATTTTAATTTTTGTTGGTTTTATACATGGAGAGCATTTAATTTTTTTTTTTCATTTTTAGTTTGTGATTTTATTAATTTAGTTGATTATAATAATTGATGGGAGAAGCCACTGCCTCCTGAAACACAGTTTTTACTAGTTCGGGAGCCTATGGATTCATTATAGATCTGTAACATTGTATATGTCAATAAATTTATTTTTGTTTTGTTTGTTTGTTTTGAATTTATGATATTTTTATATACCAACATGAAGTCGGGTTTCTTTTTAGTTTTTAAAATTATATTTTAATGAATCAAAATCTCGCTGCTTTTATCCCACGTTTAATAATCACATAATTTGCTAGCGCGGCGCTACGTTATTCCGTCTTTGTTCTTCTAATGTCAAAGAATAGAGATAGCAACAGATTTAAACAACTATTTAGCTAGTGTATGTTTATATGATAGACATGGAGTATAGAATCTCGAGAAATGAGATAAAGTGTTATGAATGTTCGTACGCAAATAAAGATGCGGGCGATTCTTCGTCTTTTTAACCGGCTTTATCAAAAAGGAGGAGGTTCTCAATTCGTCGGTTTTTTTTTTTATAATGTATGTTCACCGATTACTCGAAAACGGCTGAACCGATTTGAAAATTATTTTTTTGTTTGCAAGGGTATACTTCACAGGTATTCCCATATAAATTTTATCAAAATCGGTCGAGCTGAAAAATCAACGAAAATCTAAAAATTGTATACATCGATGATGTTTTCATGTTTTCATAGGTACCTCGCTGTCTCATTGGAGCGGTGCGTTTATTTGGCCTACCCATATTATATATGTACAAAATACATCTACTTTCCATTAAAAATGTATTATAGGCTCAAATTTTATTTAATGAAGTCGGTTTCTTTTTAGTTTTTAAAACGTAATTATTAATATCATCTACTAAAGTACAAGTAATATTTTAAATTAAACACTAGGTTTGTAATTATTATAAAATTGAGGTCTTATCGTTTGTTATTATGATTTAACTGTTTTTGTTTATTTAGAAAGAAACTGTACATTTTACTTTTAACGACCTCTGTGGCTTAAGACCCGGCTGAGACACAAGAAAACACAGAAGGTTGCGGGTTCGATTTCCGTCGCAGGACAAATGTTTGTATGATCTGCAAGTATGTGTCTCAGGTCTCTGTGTGTCTATGGATAATATGTATGTATTTACAAAAAAAGTCTAGTAGTATATCAGTCATGTGATTCCCATAACACAAGCTCTGCTTACTTTGGTGCCAGATGATGCTGTCTGAAATGCCCGGGACTTCTTACTCACTATATTTAAACATCTTTATCTAAATTGTTCGGACATATTATTTTGTAAAAGTTTTGAAGATGTTTCAAATATTTGGTACCAAGTACTTGTTTCTATAAAGAAAGTAATCGTTTAAGGTGGATTAATTCATACCCTCTCACTCACACAATACTTCACTTCTTTATTGAAACACGCTATACGTATAGTTAGTAATGGAAGAGCAGACGAGCAACTTTTTTGGTATGCCGTAAAGAATGCTGTTTAGTTTCAATATCCGCCAATATTAATACTCTTCTAATCCCACGTTAAATTTAAGAATACCTGAACTATAAAATCTTTGCGTGCGTTTGAATAAATGAATAAGTTAATAACCTACTTGCTTTATTCAAGTACTTTATGTAACCTATCTATGTGCATAGCAAGCCAAGTAACGTGAGTAAACTAGCCGACTATCTTTCCATATAAACTTCGAAGGATGATCATACCACAGTCTGATATTGAACTATCAAAACTCAGAATAAAATTGTTTTGTACGAAAGATACAAACCTAAAATAAAAAACGTGTGCGTTTCGGGACTCCCGACAGAAGTGATAACTTAAACTTATCTAACCAGCGCCGTGGGTTAGAATGATAGAGGAGGAGCCTGCCTACCGCTGCTGTATGCGTTAGAGAAAGGGAAGCCAGACAGACTGACGCCGTAACGCGTTACGTAACGAAGCGGTTTACCATCCCATAAAAAGTTATCACTTATAAAAAACGAATTTCAACACTAATTTGAGCGCACTTTTAGGCTTAAATAAATATAACATACACAGTACATAAACTTAAGTATTATTTTAATACAAGTATGGTTTATTAAATCAAGAGTATAACTCTTTTTCATGAGAACCCTTGAACCAAAAGGAATTTCCATAATTTTTACGCGGTCGTTTTAGTAGAAATCAGTCTAAACATTGCATGACCCAAGAGCTGGTTCCTATTTGGCCCAGCGTATTACCATTGCTATTCAACGTGGTAAAGCCGCCAGTATCTTGGGAACGCTGCCATCTGGCAGTGATCAGGATCAGTTGAGCAATTTACAGATCGTTTGAAACGGTCCTTAGATAGCTCAACTGTTTCACGTGTATTTTATATTATTGGACATTAGTCTGTACATTTCTGTAAATAAAATCTGTCAAAACTACCATATTAGTTACTATCCATCATGCATGTCTATTCTTTCACATTATGTTAGATGAAATAGCATGCATTTTAGATGCGTTCGCTGACGAGTTCGTGCCTCTGACTAATGTATCCCTAAGGTCCATTTTCTGAAGCAGAACGGAGGGTAGATGTAAAATCAACAAAAGCATAACGTCATTTTCAAGTGGTAGCCCTCTACCTAAATTAACCGCATTCATATAGAAGATACCATATTTAAGTATCTATGTAAGTATTAAAAGGGTGTAAGAAACATTTTCTTCTTGTTACGTACAAGAAGAAAATGATTGAGCTTTTACTACATTCGGAATTTCATAAGATATTGTGTAATTTTTATAATTACTGAATCATAGTCATTGCTTTCGTAGGAACGGTCAAAGGCTTTCTTTAACATTGCGGATACGGACGTACTCACTATGGAGTAAAAAAACGTACAGGTATACCATTGACACAATGCTTGGATACGCTTAGACATTAATATATTTGCAGGAAGCTGAAATGTTTCATTCAACAATACAAAAAGCGTCTAGTGACGTCAGCTCATTATTATCGACTATCGATAGATCAAAGCACGCGCTGTTACAATTTTGACTAGACCTTGGGGAATTCACGTTCTGTACATAGCTTGTCACGATGATAAAACTTATTATTTAAACTACTTGTAATAAATTAGACAAAATGATTATTAGTCGAGTTGCTTCATAGATCTAATGTTTTTGACTACCTGAGACCCCTTCTAGCTAGGTAGGCAAGTAATACCTATTATGCTCTCGAATGTTGAGTTGAAAATGCAAACACATTGTTTACCTACAAAAGGTTGCATTTTCAAATCTGTTAATGATTTTAATTCAGTTCAGAATAAACCTAGAGAAGTAAAAAACAAAAAATGATTCATTTGTTTCGTTTTTCTACTGTTTTTTCGCGCGTGGGAATGAGATAGGGAGACTTGTGCTTATGTAGCTCTCAGATCACGTTTTTTGAAAAAAAAATTCGAATAGTTAGTTTATCAATGTTTGTGTGTGGGAATAAAAAAAACAAATCAAAAAACATGTAACACGAGATTTCTTAGAAATAATCTTGACGTCTATACATCGGTGAAACCGACCATCGAATGACGGGCCTTCTCTGTAGGAAGCCAGAATTTCTACAGACAATTTTTACAGTTTAGAACCAGATGGTTCACATTTTTGGTATTTCCAAACTCTCTAGCCAATTATACAATTCATGGCATTTTTATTGACAAACTCTATAACTTTAATTTGTTTATGGATATTTGAATCTTTTGGGAATTATGAACCGGTTTGTTTTATTTGTTGTTATTTCGGTTAATGGAATAAGTAGAGGAGTAAATGTGTTGTTAGGATAACAAATACCCCATTATTGTAATATTGATAATGCTCTACCTCCAAACTAGGCGAGCTGAACACTCGATGAAAACTTTCACCCTCCATTTAGTCAATAGTCACTTTGTATGAAAACAAAAACCGCACTCACACAGTCGCCGACAGTCAGCTGTCAAAGATGGGGTTGATGCACCTTGACTTCGCGTCCATGTCAAAAATTTGAGGTTAGAATTCTGCCGGCCGGCGGCGCTACGCGAAAACTCGCAAACTTCAAATCACTTTAACCTTACATTTGAAATTCGAATGTTAATTGAATACTGGCCGTGAATAACACGTAGGTTTGTAGGTTAAAAACTTTTTGTGACATGAGTGCGTGTGTACGCCGGATAGATCACACAGCCACTGAGCTCGGCGTCTGCGCACGAAGCCTTTGCCTCAATGAGTGCCTACGTCATAACGGGAAGTACGCTACTAAACTTAAATCGAATTATAAGACCTTACATTGTCGGCTCACGTCACCGAAAACATAATTATGTTTTGACGTGTTGGAATAGAAATTAAAAAGTACTTAATTGATTTAATTCTATTACCCTAACCCGGACACTGATTTAAATTAATAGGTGTTCCAGAACCAAAAAGTTGCAAGTGTAAGATATCTGGCACGGTCAAGTGCCTCTTTTTAGGTAGGTTTTTTAATGTGTTATAAAACACTTATGATCTCAACATCTGTCAGAAGTTAATCAGTGTTTAAAGAGTGCCATCCCTTTTTGTAAGATACTAGGTATCAAATAGTGACTGGGCGAATCTTAAGTAGTGTTTATGTACTATAAGAAAGACCCAGCACAGTAATTATTTTTGTTTATAAAATGCCTTAATGCTTACATTAAAGTAGGTTCTTTTTAAGTTTCTTCTTCTATAAGTTAGAGCCCACGACATTAGAGCTGGATGATATTCCTACAGATTGTCGATTACGAATCATGTTTAGGTTTACAAAAATCACAACTATTTTCAAAATGTCACAATTGCTCAGAAACTGACCTATAACTAGAAGGACTGACACATACTCGTAGGTTTTTCAAGTCAATTAAAATCCAATACTTATACGTAGGAACTTGAATTGTTAGTATGTGACATATCAAATCACAACATACCTACCCATAAAAATATTGGTGACGTCATAAGATTACATTGTATTATCTTTCTTTTTTATTCTAGGTACTTACCTATTTAGTATAAGTAGTGGAAATTTTAATAAAATTCGGTTTCACCCACAATGCCGAGTACCTACGTCGTAACTGAACAATGACGTCATCGCCATTCAATAAAACCTACTTGCACAGACAAAGTAAACTCACATACACAGTGTTTAAATAGCATGGTACTTATAGGTAACAAGTATTTAGTAATCTATGTACGGTACAAGTAAAGACACGTGATTATCAGTGTCATGCTTTTCGCATAAGATACTATTTAAAGGTATTACAAATGATCATTTTAATCAAATTTTTGACTCATTCATGTAGGTATATTTACCAATATCTTCAATTTATGTATCTACATAAGATAGGTAAGTACCTGATAATACCAATATGTGTAATTGTTAAGTAAACTTATGACGGTATCCTCAGAAGATGAGCTATGCAAAAATGTGTCTTATTTTGCCTGTATTTAGTGACTATCTACTCGTTAATATAAATTATAATAATAATAAAAAAATATGGTATGTAGTTTCAGTATTTTGCCTCCAACTTTCTCGTTTCAAATAGTTTTATAGTTATTGTTAATTATGAGAATGTTTTATGAAATAATGTCTAAATATTGAGTAATCATCATTTGACATGGTTTTAACTTATTTAACGAATGAGAACATTGTCCGTCTTGTCTTTATAATAATAATAATAATACCGAACATTTCACACAGCATCATCTGGCCCCAAAGTAAGCAGAGCTTGTGTTATACCACATGACTGATATAATACTTACATTATATACTTTTTTTTCTATAAATACATACATATTATGGTACATAGAAACACATAAAAGTGAAAGAATTATAAAATCAGTTAAGTAGTTATTTAGTTTCTCCATTACAAACACACATACAAAAAAAACAATTATTTTACTTTTATAATATTCGTTTTTATTAGCGACTGTCGGTGGCAGATAATGGCGTTGGACCGAAATCAATGGAAAACTCGAGGGTAGGTCTTTGCCCACCAGTGGGACAGTACGGGCTAAAAACAACAAACAACAACAATATTCATTTAGATAAATAAGTACTTAATTGATTCCTTTTAGGTTAAATAATTTATTATATTTAGTGATGAAATCATACCACTTGATTTAACGCAATCAGTTTTTAATGATAAGAAAGATAAAAAAAAATGATAAGTTTTAATAATATTACACTTTTCACTAGTTACTATTAGCCTGCATATCTACGAAACATTATTTACAAAAGCGTACATAATAATATTGACAATAATCAAGTTATTGTTTAAACTCATATTATGTATACCTCAAGTAAAAAACATTAGTAAAGTATAGAAAACAAATATATTGATTAAACTGAAATACTATTCAAAATAAAACATGACTATTAAATAAGTAAGTAATGATCCTATTAATAGTTGTTATTGTAATTAACTTTGTATAGATATTTATATATTAATACGTTAAGCAAACTTTGTACCCCTTTTTACGAAAATTGCGCGGACGGAGGAGTATGGAATTTCGCACACTCATAGTTTATACAGAGAAAAAGATATTTATTTTTAATTATGCATAAAAATACATTAATTATTAATTCATTATGGTCGAATTTCGTACAGTGGGCGGCCACTAGTATAGATTAATCACTGTTTTGTTAGGTTTCCGAAGTCCAGAAGGATCCTTTATATGTCTGTCTGTCCGCCCTTAATCTTGCTCTTGCTCGCAGACTATTAATTTGATTGTTTCTAAGTTTTAAAAGGTAATACGTATTAGTGACTCCAAAATGTTATGTAATTAAAACGGTTTTTAGGAATACCCAACATGTAAAGTGAGGATATTTTTTTTATTATTTTATTACTCTTTCGTGTAGCATATCTTTGGATAGGTCTTTCAAAGATATTACGAGGTAGTATGCCAGCAGTAGCAATAAAAATATCGTCAATAACACTTGACCGTTTCCAGTGAACTTTACTATGAAAAGATTTAAACGCGCTTTCACACATAAAAAGGCGATGTGTATGTTCCCTATAAACTCATAAGATAAAATTTTTAGGATATCTTCAGATTGGACTCAACTGAACTTTTTTTTTGTATCAATTAAATTTGATATACATAGATTGTATCTTACGAACGGACATAGGATATTTTTATGTATGTACTATGCGTGCGAAGCCGCGGGCTGAAGCTAGTATGTATTACAATGACAAATTTCAATACGATAAGACTAACATGCGAGCCAGAGCTTTGATTAAGTGCGAACAGATAGACAGACGGACTATAAGGGTTTCTTGTACCTTAAAGAACAAAATAAGTCTTTGGAACCTTATAGAACAAAATAATTTTAATAAAGTTTAATCTTATAAAGCCGCAATTAACATTCTGTTCTTATTCCGATGCAAAGAGGGCCTTGGCAAATACCCGCGTCAAAGTTCTTGCAATGTTTGCTTACGTTCTATTAATACACTCGGTTATGTAAGTGGGAATGCCATCTGACTAACCAATAACGCATTGAGGCCTTATGACACTTCATTCACGAAGCCAGCCCACGTATGTTATGTACGGCAGTAATGTACCCACTACCGGCCTTACTTAGAAATGTCTGCCAACCTCGATGAAACCGTAATCACTGTTTGAAATATCGTCATCCTATTTTACACGCTTTTTATTAGCTTCACTTGTATGTAGCTGACTCCTTTGGACTTGAATTTGACCCACTTCAAAAGGTCAGATTTAATTCAAACTTAAACTTGGTTTATCGAGGACCGATGACAATACACGCATTTGATAAAATTATTCCATTATTCAATTTTCAAAATAAGATTTATAATTTATTTAACTTTCAACTATAGTCGATAAGGCAGGAATTGATGTTAATTTTAATGTCCAATCATAAGCGTGTTTTTTTAGTTTTTTTTTAACTATTATTATTGGAAGATACTGACAAATAGTAACAGAGCAAATCTTAAACAGTGTTCAAGTAGAGAGGTAATTTATAAGTAAGAAAGGTGTTTAAATACTGCCATCCCTTATTTTAAGATAGTGAGAGGCGTTTATAAGTAACTAGCGACCCGCCCCGGCTTTGCACGGGTGCAATGCTGATACTATTGTAAGTTATCCCTAAGAGATAGACATATACCAATTACTTTTTTGTAGACCTTTATAAGGTGTATAATACTGTATTACATTATTTTGATTTATCTCATAGGGTTCAGCCAGCGTTTGTAATGTAAGCGCACAAAATGTGTTCATTTACGACACCATATTAGAAACCTATAAAAAAATCAGTGTTTCTCTACTATATTATGCATGCATTACACGTATAAACCTTCCACTTAAATTACTCTATCTATTAAAAAAACCGCATCAAAATCCGTTGCGTAGTTTTAAAGATCTAATCATACATAGGGACAGACAGACAGCGGGAAGTGACTTTGTTTTATACTATGTAGTGACACCATGTTGGGCTGCACGGTGGGTTGACTGGGAAACGGACATTTATTTACATGAATTTTGATTAAGCACTTATATTGAAAATATACATACAAGTCTACTAATTTCTACATATGTTTATAATTGACCGAGCGAAGCGAGTGTCTCCGTTTCAGCTTAGGCAAAAATGCTTTCGTATGTCTGTCCGGCGGCGTCTGTCCGGATGTTCTCCTATACAAGTCGCATTTCTCAACCGATTCTCTTGAAATTTTGTGAGCAGGT
Source organism: Lampropteryx suffumata (assembly GCA_948098915.1). Classification (NCBI taxonomy): domain Eukaryota; kingdom Metazoa; phylum Arthropoda; class Insecta; order Lepidoptera; family Geometridae; genus Lampropteryx; species Lampropteryx suffumata. Next base: position 2,946,321 of record OX402551.1, read on the forward strand.
TCTATAACTATATATTTTTTTTGTCGATTCAGTTTTTGGAAATTTATGATATGGGGGTTGAAAACGTAAAAGTCATTACGAAAAATGTTCGCGAGGTCTACAGCTCACAGAGCCACTAGTATACTAGATCCCACCCCGGCTTTACACAGGTGAGTTAAACACACAAACCTTCCTCATTTATCACTCTGTATATTGGTGAAAGTTGTATAAAAATCCGTTTGGTAGTTTTTGAGTTTATTACATTCAGTGCAGTGGTGACTTTGTTTTATATTTATAATATGAACTGATTATTTAAAGAAATGTACAGAATTAAATTAGATATACTTAATTAATAGGGGATGTATTAAACAAAGTACACGTATTTTATATGCCACGTATTTTTAAATTTTATTTTAAGTAGAGGTATTATTTTTCGATATAAAAAAAATATATGCTTTGTATAAACGGGCCTCAGAAAACTAAACTATTTTATATGTATTTTATTTATACAAAGTATATGATAGTTTTTTTATATTAAAATATAACGAAAAATAATGCCTCTAATTAACCCACTTTTGTCCAAAATGAGTTAAAGTCGTAGATGCATTTTATACCTTATTTTATTGAAATAAATGGTGGCAATTCAGTTGGTTCATTTCTAAAATTAGGAATTGTCTAAAATATATTTAGTTAGTCATAGCATTTGTAAAACCTATTCGGTTGTTACCATCTAACTAAATTAGGAACGCTCAATTAAGTAAGATAAAATTAAATTAAGATAAGTTGGTAACAGCAGAATACTAAAGGTTAATTTGACGGTACAAAACCTAATTTTAGCTAAATTTAATTAGGTTGGTGCCAACAGAATTGAGACCAATAATGTCTCGCTACGAATCGAATAAAATTGAACATACTTGTTTGTATAACAGGCAGCGATAGTAAAAATAAACTATGTTTGTAGACTCTTATGTTCATGTAGTTTTAAATTATGTAAAATTAGTTTTAAATTTAAAAAAAATGTGTTTATACAATACCTTATTATGATGAAAATTACCCAAGTTGTAAGTTCCAAAACCGTTCACCACAAACATTATACAAAATTATATGAAGCACGTTTGTACTGACCAATATTTTTATCCACTTTATAAAATGCACGCATTTAACTTAATTTCTTCCTTATTTTTAATGTGTTATCTTCTTCGCTGTCAACAAATGAATAATGTGTGGTATGTCAATGCATATTGTAATTTATTGTTGTACATTTTATCGGTTTACAGTTATCTGGGGGACCAAAGTTCGCAATGATTAGATTAAAATTATGACAAGTTTATATTGTAATATGCGTCGTGGAAGCAATTTTAAACATTCATTCACAATTTCTAATTTTTCAATTTCCACTTCTAACATTGCGTGACCCGTGCGTTTTTTTATAAGAAAATGTTTGATTACTTTTCAATCTGAGTTTGAGATTTGTTCTGAAATACAAACCTATGTTCAAGAGCTAAGTTAATTAATATTAATAATAATAATAATAATACCGGACATTCCACACAGCATCATCTGGTCCCAAAGTAAGCAGAGCTTGTGTTATGGGTACCTCATGACTGATATACTACGTATATACTTTTTTTTGGTAAATACATACATATTATACATAGAAACACCCAGACCCGAGACAAATACTTGCAGATCATACAAACATTTGTCTCGCGGCGGGAATCGAACCCGCAACCTTTTGCGTCTCAGCCGGACGTAAACCCACTGTGCCACAGGGGTCGTCATATGAATTGAATAATATTATAATTAAGTATGTACTTATATTATACTAGCTGTCCCGTTCTACATGATTTTGCTTTTATATGATCCAACCACAACCACCATCCATCCATCCATTAAAAAGTTACCATTACCATTCACACCCCTTATTACCTCTTTGTAATACTTACTTTGATAAATCCTGAAACACGTTACCATTTATTTAGTATTTAATTATTCAATGCAAGTTTCAAGTGCATCGCACTACGCCTTAAAAAGTTTTATACATTAGCTTTTACCCCTTTTACCCTCTTAGGGGTTGAATTTCAAGAAAACCCGCCTTAGTGGGTGGTTTTGCTATAAACCTTCCGAATTTGAGCTTTCTAGCTTCAGCGGTTTCGGCTCGGCGATGAAGCTCTTTAAAGATATAGATTATTATTATTATATTTAATTGTTTATTGATATTATGTACATTTCTGTAAACAATGTAAGTAGTTTAGAGTTTATAATAGTATATAATAGTATTTAACCTTGGTTTAATGAATATACATGCAAAAATAATTATAAATTAAATGCATCTACTGCTTTGGCTGTTAACTGTTGAGTTCATTTCATTGGATTTTACGTGGACGTACTGCATAATATAAGTAATTACTTATTAAATGTATTTTAATAGCTCTTAAATGTTGGGGCTACACTAAGATATTTATTAATTATCTGAGCGTACATACCTATTAAATTATTAGGTAGGTATTTCAATATTTTGACAATCAATATCAGATTTCGGCCACCAACTTTTTTGTTGTATTTTAAATTATAATGAAGTTAAGCTTACGACCCTTTCGCCTATAGACATATCTACAACACCAGAAGTATTGCTGATGTTGCGTTGCCCTTAAGGACTCTTTTTATTTTTAGCTTAAAGCACTTCATGTTCCATGTAGTTCGATGTTAAAGTTATTTGTAAATCAACAGTTTTTGACGTGATAACGTCTTATTAATCAATGAACGCAGGCTGCACGCAAGAAAAAGCATGACTCATTGTCACGTTCCGTCTAAGCCGAGCGTGTAAGCGAGAGCGCGGAACAAGCGATAGAGAGGCATGATCGGCCTAAGCGTTTGGCTTGTGACGCATCTTAATAGGTTAAAAGTATGCAATTTTACATCAATGTTATCTTATGACGTTATCACGTAAAATTTGTCCGTAAACCGACTTAACAGACAATTTTTTTAAACAGAATATAAAAGCAGCAAAAAAAAAAATCAGGTTGCACTCCGGGAGTGAGGACAGAAGTGAAAATTTATTCTGGCGCGTTAGAGTTTAGTAATAAAACACTTCAAAATCAGTAATTATGGTGACTGCCAATCAAATACTGAACGAACACAGATGATGCAATATTTTTTGTTCAGAATGTAGATAATTATATCAAAGAACCTAACTCAGTAAACTTCTCCATACAAAAGTAGACTGTAAACATGTGAATTACGGTTTATAATCAAATGGGGTGAGCGCGGCAGCCGGCTGCGTCTCGCCCCACACGGTAACGCTGTCGCGAATCCAGAGGTTTTACCTCATCTAAAAATATGCGTACCGCGCTAAAAGAAGTTTTTACTTCAAAAATTGAAACTGACTACAATAAAAACAGATGCAGTGATGTAAAACTGAATAGATATCTAATTAGATGAACTCGACTTATAGCTAGAAAATTCTCTATTCAGTCAGTGTTTAGTTATTTTTCTACATGTTTTCTACCAAATACACTGAGATATTATATGAAATGTAAAGGTTAAAGTATTACACAAAATAATACAAATGACTCAACAAAATAACACCCGGACCAGAGACACATATTTACAGATCATACAATCATTTGTCTTGCGAATTCCCGGAATTAAACCGCAACATTCGGCGTCTAAGGCTAGCCTTATCCTTGCGCTATACCAGTACTCTCAAACTGCGAAGAAAACCATTGCAAGGAAACCAGCTTACCGTAGAACCAAAAAAAAATCGAAGACATGTGCAATGTGCACGAAAGGAACCTTACTAAACTGATTCGAAATAACTAGAAACACGATACGAAAAAGCGCTGCCGTTGTGGCGCAGTCATTCATATAGTTGAGATAAGTCTATAAAATGTTAACCCAACTGGTTATAAAGGAAACAAAAATAAAGCAAACCATAGCAACAGTGGTAAAACAGATTGTACGACCGCAACTGGAAAAACCAAGAGCGAGAGGACCTTGGGCTCTGGTCCCCTTCACCGACCGACGCCTAAATACTAACTTATTTATGCTATGTGCTTTTATTGAATGCGTGTTGGTACTTCTCAATAATAATGGTAATTCTCAATAATACGTTTTTTTGTTTGTGCATTTCTACGAAAGACAACCTCTGTGGCGCAGTGGGCTTAGGTCCGGCTGAGACGCAGAAGGTGCGGGTTCGATTCCCGCCGCGGGATAAATGTTTGTATGATCTGCAAGTATTTGTCTCGGGTCTGGGTGTTTCTATGTATAATATGTATGTATTTACAAAAAAAAAGTAAAATAAGTAGTACATCAGTCATGTACATGTCAGTACATGTTGGTACCCATAACACAAGCTCTGCTTACTTTGGGACCAGATGATGCTGTGTGAAATGTCCGGGATTATTTATTTATTTATTTATTTATTTACGTAAGTACCTACTCGTACCAGGTTAGTTAAAATACAGCGTGTGACTGATAAATCAATAAGAGGAAACATTTTGCTAAATACACACTTGACGGTACTTGACGGTACATGAGTTTGTTTCTTCAAATAATTTGTTAATTTTAACATGTTTAACTGTCAGTTTTCATGCAGAACTGTCACAAAATCAATACTTAGTTTTTTTTTCTTTTTTTTCCGCTCATACGGACAGGCTGTTGTCTTAAGACCTTACTGCCTTGCCTAACGTTTTTTTAACTATTTTGTCGCTCACGGTTTTGTATATTTTTTTTATCAAAATACTTTGATACATATAAATGAGTAAATCTATCCTCAGTCTTCCATCAGTTGACAGGCCATAGACTCTTATAACTTTTTACATGATGTTTACTGCCAAACTGCATTTGAATTTAGAAAATGAAATCTACGTGTTTGTTTCACATTACGTTCTAAATTGATCTATTATAAATCTAGAATATAATGTGAAACAAAAGTCAATTTACCATTTATGTCTAGTGTCTAAATCACAGGTATATACAATGTACATTGTTCTGGCTTAATGCCACATGAATGTGACCTTTCTGACTCGCAACATACGTAGTAAAGTTGGCATTAAGTGGCCGTGTGACCAATCGATATTAGCTGTGGATACTAAAGTTTTAAAAGTTGACTCATTTTTGTACATATTTTTTTATAGAAAATGTTCAAAACCACTAAATTTTACTGACAATCAAGAATGCCGGATATTTCGCACAGCGTCACCTAGCCCCAAATTAAGCAGAACTTGTGTTATAGGTACTACATGACTTATATAATATTTTTACTTTTTTTATTGTAAATGCAAACATATTATAATAATACACCCTGACTCAGGGTTTTCACGAATAGATTTTACGAAGACTCAGGCTCAGACACGAAAACAAAGCATATATTTACTCTTCCTTATGACAATGCTAACTTAACAAGGAGGAAGCCTCGGCGCACGCTTACCAGTAGTTTCATCTGAATTGTTGTATTATTCAGTTATTATTTATTAATAGGACAACATACAAATTTTATGAGCTCTATTGATATTTCAGATGATAATTATAAATTTCGTCCTTTCGGAGACAGGCTATATAGTCATGAGACTGCCTTGTTTTAAGTAATATTTATTTGAGTTTAATGGGTGGTATTGATAGTTGATTCCTCAAACCACACAGACTTCTTCCATAGATATTTTTGTCTACTACCTACGCCATCTTTTTTAGTGCCTCTTCTGATCTTTAAACAAATCTTTTAGGGAACTGTAGAAAACCTTTTTGTGCATAAGTTTATATTAATTTAAATACAGTTATTAATTGCTCTATTATGACTTTCTGTTATACGTATTCTAAGGTTGTAATAGTGGCTAGTTTTGTATCAGTAGATATTCGTAATTGTTGTTTCGTCTGAAATTAACTAAAATATCGTAAAATACGATCTTATTAAAGTAGCCCTAAAGTCTAAATTGCAGTACATTTTATAATGAAACTTCTTAAATTACTTAATGTGCATCAGCAAATTTTGCAGCCATGTAATTTGATGTTGATTAAATTTGCAGAAATTTCTAGAAAAATCATTTCAATAAGGGAACAAACATTATTTTTAACTTATTTTTAAATTGTAATTTAATACTGTTACTCTGATTGGGGCTTTGGTGTACGCATAATAAAGTCTTTTGTAGTTTGGCGGAACTATTAAATCAGTGCCATTGCATAACTTATAACTTAATAATAATTATTAATGTGATTTTATCGGTCAATTTGATTAACTAACGACAATATCCTGCAATCCACGATTTGCATAAACTAGGTCCACAATTACTTGTGGTGTTACAGCAAGGCCGTGTAAGCGTAACGCAGCCTGTGACGTCACTGTTTCCCTTTCACTGTTGCGATTGGGCGGCGCAGGCGCAGCCGCAGGTACGATCACATCGATATTCAACGCCCACTACATACCACTTCGATTTACTAAACTGGTATTATAGTCTGAAAACGCGAAACACGTTTTAATAATTTTGGCAAGGCTTTTTTCTACTGAAGTATTGTAGGTAGGCATTTCTGAATGCATTTTATACTCGGTAAGAACTTAGAAAACATTTTTGACAAAAGTGTCAGGAATAAGCTTCGTATTTTTAATATCTTTAGTGAATAATTGGTATTTATTACGATTTATATTTTATTATATTCCCGTTGTTTCAGTTATGTTTCAATGACCGTAGTCACGAACTACTCGTAACTTGATGCTTAAGGGGTTGCCGAGTAACCTTGGGCAGGTTTTCGAAACTACCCTCACTTGGTCTTCAGATCTGTTAATTACCTATGTAAGCAAAGATTTACCTTTATACTTATGTGCAAAATTAAGGATAAATATTTATCAGCTTTTCGCGACGCTGTAAGTCAAGTCAAGTCTTGTTGTTGACTTGTCAAAAGATGATTTATTCAATACAATCACTTTGAAACGTCTTACATACTAGGTGAATTTAGATGCCTATTCATCCTAACCCAAGCTCGAGAAGAATTGGAAAGAAACTCGTCTTGGTCCTAGCGCTTTTTTATATGATCCATCTTAAAACTACCTTAACTACGAAATACAAGAGAGTTTATTCATTTCAAGTGTAACATTTGTGTGATGAACTTAAGGTGTTTGTTCTGAGTGTTTAATAGTATCATAAGTATTTTAAATAATGAAGCTTGGTATTATTATTTATGTTGTATGTTATTTATAAAATTTCAAATCTACGGCCATATTCGAGGTCGCAGAAGGTCACCTATAAATCTTTATGGTTCTACTTAAAAATACTAGTAAAACAAGTTGCCGTCGTGAAGATGGAGCTATTTTTTGTGTAGTAACTGAGTCAAACTAAATAACTAAATTGATTTTTTTAAATAAATTTATATACATACACCTAATTTAAGCTTCAGATACAAAATCATCTGCATCTCCCTGCCTTTATCCCAGATTACGTGGGGTCAGCACAACAATTACAAACGCATCTACAATTCGTGTTTTTATGTAAATAAATATAATTAAATAATTAAATATTGATGGACAATGCACACAACATAATCTAGCCCCAAACTAAGCATAGCTTGTATTATGGTGAATACTTATATATTTTTAAATACTTATATAAGTTACTTTATAACACCCAGGCACACAACAAACACCTATATTCATCACACAAATGCTTATCCTGGGAGGGAATCGAACCCTCAATTTAGAGTCTTATGACTTATGGCGTGCAAAGATCATCTTCCAAATTCAGACCATATTTTATATGTGTTTTTTTATTAGGAATCCAGAAAATAAAAAAAACGTGTGCGTCTCGGGACGTCCGATAGAAGTGATAAAAGCAAAAGAAAAAGCAAAAAGCAACAAATCTAGTACAAAAATGAGGTCTACATGATGATGATTTTCGTTTTATTTGCTGCGTCACAAAAAAAAGGCCAATTCCAAACATTGCTTAAAAGACATAATTATCACCTGACTCATAGTTGCCCAACTAAAGACGAAGGAATAAGAATTGATCTCGAATTTTCCTGTTTCGGCCGTGGTCAAACTTTCGCAACGCTATGATTCAGAGTGGACATGCAGCGAATACTCAAAACCCATGAAGTAATAATGGTATGAATGTGGCAACTGTAAATATTACATATGAGTCACACCGCTTGCATTATTATACATTTATTATTAGTGAATGTATTGGTAAGTATTTCCAAAAGAAAATAAAAATTGCAGTGCTATAAAAATTAAAACTTTAGTACCTAAATATAAAACTTTGTTTAATTACAGAATAATAAATATATATAAACATAAATAGGTATCATACAAAACTATGAATAATTATGAACTCTATTTTCTTCCGTAATTAGATAATAACTTAACGTAATGAACTTGGTTATTAGCATTAGCGTATTAGCATTGCCATTCCACGTGGCATTGCCGCCATTGTCTTGCGAACGCTGCCATCTGGCAGTGATCTGGATCAGTTAAGCTATCTATAGATCGGTTTTAATCGGTCGGTCCTTAGATAGTTCAACTGTTGTATTTAATATTATTCTGTACATTACTGTAATTATTTCTGTAAATAAACCTTGGTTATTATTATTTAAGTTTTTCGAAATATTTTGCTAAACTATCAAATTCGTATTTACTACTTAGGTAGGTAACCTGTTTTAAATGATTTTACATGCCCTCGCTCTCACACAATTTTGCTATCAGTATTGTGCCAGTGAGATGACATGAACAGGCTACAACCTAATATTATTCCACGTTTACCACCCCCTTCCACAATTTGAAATCGATTATTAACCATAAAATAAAGAATCCGGTCCATTATATCAACTCATATAGCAACTCTAGGCCAGACTAGGTTTTACGAGTATGAGGCCAAAAGTCCAGCATCTAGGCCTTTAAAAAAACTGGGCTTATGTCAAAAAAAGTAAATTCTACATGGCAACATTTCCAAATGCCACATCCAAACATTCACGCATCCATCTCAAGAGGCTCACGTAACTTAGAAGTCGCAGTTCGTCCTCGACCTCGATAGACAAAAGTGAAAATCACTTGCCAAATAACGGCCCTATTTTACCAGGTTTTCACAGAAAAGTTACGAAATATTCTTCACGCTTTTTAAGCAGTTTCAGAATGACCGAGTACTGGAAAATATAAAATGAAAACGAAAACATAGATAAATTTGGTGTTTTCTCGTCCCAGATTCTCATGATACTGTTATATTCTTAACGAAGTTAGAATGGTACTATAGTATGTATGCATGTACGTAGTATGCATGTGCCTGTGTTTTTACTGTAGTGTCTATTCACTAAAATCAATATAGAATCATTTTATTTTTTCGTATAGCATTTTATTAAATTATATTTAGCCAACATTTTTAATATTATCCCAATAATTTATCAAATACTGACAGCTGTCTCTTAGAGATACTTTTGAAAAATATATTTACCTAGTAGATATATTCTTAGTTTGTCATTTTATGAAGAAACATAGAACTTAATTATTTTTTCTCGTTTTATTGATGTTTTATTCAGTAATCTTAGCGGAATTTTAAACAATAAACTGTGACTACATAACACAAGTATGTACAATTAAATTATAAGTGTATTATGTTGCAATGTGTTTTGAACGACGAGGAATCCCGAGAAAGTTCTAGACTCCCATTCCGCGATGACAATTAGAATCGACAATGACTATCGACTAAGACTTTATAAACAATCACATGACACTGGCAAAATTGTCAACAAGACAGATGCCATTATAGGAAAAAAAGAAGAAGTATTTAGTAGGTAGGATTACAGGACCATCTAGAAATAATCAGCTGTTAGCTTTAATGAAACCCTAAAAGAGTCCGAAGACATGTGCAAAGGAGCCTTTCACCACACAGGTTCGAAATAGTCACACGATAAGAATGTCAGGTCTAGCCAAAGACTTCATGATAGGTACATAGGTACGTACGGTACGTCCTACAGCAGTTACTAGGTACTAAGTGAGTATGGTACGTATATACATTGCTTTTTTTGCACATGTTAACCTCTTTCCAAATAGAACAGCAAGCTCAGTGACTTAATGACCACTGGACTGTAAATTGCTGTGGCATTTTAACTACACCTCTTATTGAAGGGTTAATTGTGGAAAATGCATGGGAAAGCTCCTAAGTAATTGTTGCGAGTGAAATTGTAGGCCACTGATGACTCGGTACCAAAATTTCTACAAAATATCGTAATAGAATAGAATAGATATCAAAAATTATTCCGGTTTTGAATGTTTTTACACCACTTAAACTTAATTCGTGAAATTATTATCTTGATAATAATTATACGTACTTTCTCAATTGTCTGATGTATTACTAAATCGGGTTTATCTCTATTTAAATGTAATGCTCAGGTTATTTATAAGGAAACTAAACAAAAAATCGATCAAACGCCCAATAATTCAAGGCGATCGTGTGCCGTGACAAATTGTTAAAGCTGTTCTGCAATCTGTTATCCTCAAATTTTATCCAGTGATTTAAATCTCTTCGCGTTTGATCAAAATTACGCGTCGGATCTCAATCGAAATTTGAAATAAAATTGTTTCAAAGTTCTTGGATTCCTCCTTTGTCATTTCATCAAGTAACATAGCTTTTACAAAATAAATCGATATATTTTCTCTTGCATATTTTGTTCAGTAATGTTAGCGGATTTTTTATGAATAAATTGTAACTTCATAGCACATGTATAGACAGTTGAATTATAAGAATATTATGGTTTCAACGACGAGGAATCTCGAGAAAGTTCTAGACGGCCATTCCGCAATGACGTTTAGAATAAACAAATGACAATCGACTATTCGACTAAAACTTTATTATCAAACTATCACTTGACACTGGCACTGACATCATTATGACACATGCCATTATCGAAGTAGAAGAAGACATGCCTGTACGGGTATAGATCTTATTCATTTTTCGAACAGAAAAATCTTTGGTGCACGACTGGATTTGCACCAACAACCTTTAAAATCGAAAGGCGGGACAACTTCCACTGGACCACTGGAGCTTTGTACCTCAATATTAAAGTAAGGTATCAATAATTATAAATACCAACCTACCTAGTTGGAAATCCCTGTAATATAACAATATATTACAAACAGATATGCACTCGATTTAATTAAAGTAATTAACTTAACGTACCTATCCATATAATTACTATTACCAAAGCCTCTGTTGTTCTACTTTAAACCTCACTTATAAAACATTAAGATTTAAAATTGAACTGCGAGATCCAGAAAAGTTGATACCAGAACTAAAGCATAAAAAAAAGCTTTCGACAGTTTCCATTGTAAGCTTTATCGAACTAGCTTTAGAGGCGAATTCAGCTTGGTATATATAACCAGTAATGGTTTTGTGACCTTCGTAAGGTTTGCTTCCGAGTTCTTGTGAGCTTTGGACGTGGTATTATTAACATTTAGTCTGGTAATGGCAACACATAACTTGTTATAAAGCCGTGTATTCACTAGGAGACATGTTCGGAGACACGTTTCGTGTTGCGAGACATGTTCGACATCGCACAATTCGTCGCTTCTAACTTGTAAGGGTATATCTTATTAATAAATAAATAACGCCGCACATTTCATACAGCATCATCTGACCCCAAAGTAAGCAGAGCTTGTGTTATGGGTACCACATGTCTGATATACTACCTACCTTTTTTTTGTAAATACAAACTGTACATAATATACATAGAAATACCCAGACCCGATACAAATACTTGCAGATCATACAAACATTTGTCCCGCGGCGGGAATCGAACCCGCAACCTTCTGCGTCTCGGCCGGACCTTAGCCCACTGCGCCACAGAGATCGTCAAATTGTTGACAATATTGCTACTCGTAAACCAGTTGATAAATATCTCCCGACAAAATTGCCGTGTGCATCGCCGGCTTTAATCATTCATAGAAGGAAATAATTTAATTTTTAATATGCATTAGATAGCCATTGTTTATAATATTGTTACCTAATATAATAAAGCTTGAGTAAAAATGTAGGTTCCTAAGTAACGCTGACCGTTATATATATGCATATATTACAATCATAAAATAGCGGAGACGCTGATGATCCAACGGAATTTTATTAAATATTTTTTTAAACTACAGAAATGTACAGAACATACAAAACAGTTGAGCTATCTCAGGACTAAATACTGTTTAAAACGATCTATGTAATTGATGTTGCAATGTGATTTGTACGACGAGAAATCCGAGAAAATTTTAGGTCTATTCGATGACAGAATTACGATTGGAATAGATAAATGATAATATAATAAAACAATCACACTTGACGTTGACAAAATTGACATCAAGGTTGGAACCTTGTAGAAAGAGGAAGAAGAAAAGTAACGTCACAATGTCTTCTTCTTTTCTTTCTATAGCATCTGTCTTTTTATGGCAGTGTCAAGTGCCATGGCATGGCAGGGTTATAGTCTTAGTCGATCGTCATTGGTGGATATTCGGTTGGTTAATTTCTAAAATTAGGAATTGTCTAAAATATATTTAGTTAGTCATAGCATTTGTAAAACCTATTCGGTTGGTACCATCTAACTAAATTAGGAACGCTTAATTAAGTTAAATACAATTAAATTAGTATAAGTTGGTAGCAGAAGAATACCAAAGGTTAATTTGACAGTTCAAATCCTTAGTCTATTCTAAATGTCATCGTGGAATGGCTGTCTAGAACTTTCTCGGGATTATATGATAAAAGTAAAGGTTTATCTATAGCCACCGTCATGCCGGTCACCGCTATTCAGGAAACCAAAGTTTTACGCGGAAAACGTGGAGGCATTTCAAGAGCTGTTACTGGAATACATTACAATTTCTACGCACAATGGTTATTAAATTACCTATGTCCACAGTATACTGTCTCATTCCCAATCTTTATGAATATACTTGTGAGTCGCTATAGTAAGAAAATATAATACCCACGAGAATTTCAAACTTAAGTAACTTATAATTTTCACTCAAAACAGATATTTGTCACTATATATCACAGCGTCTGGTAGTAAAATCATGTGACCCAAGAACTGGTTCCTATCTGGCCTAGCGAATTACCATTGCCATTGAACGTGGTAATGGCGCCAGTGTCTTGGGAATGCTGCCCTCTGGCAGTGATCGTTTGAGCTATCTATAGATCGTTTTAAACGGTTTAGATACAGCAACTGTTTCACATGTACCTAATTTATATTATTGTACATTATTGACGACCTCTGTGGCGCAGTGGGCTAAGGTCCGGCTGAGACCCGCAACCTTCAATAGATTGCGGGTTCAATACCCGCCGCGGGACAAATGTTTGTATGATCTGCAAGTATTTGTCTCGGGTCTGGGTATTTCTATGTATGTATTTACAAAAAAATCATATAAGTAGTATATCAGTCATGTGGTATCCATAACACAAGCTCGGTTTACTTTGGAGCTAGATGATGCTGTGTGAAATATCCGGGATTTATTTAGTATTTATTTATATATTATTCTGTACATTTCTGTAAATAAAATAAATAAAGCTATAATAAAATAAAGCTTTGCTTAATTTGGAAAGGAAAGGAAAAAGGTAGGTTATTTATCATGATAACAGTAACTCACGTACTTACTGCTTCTCGATATTTCGGTACAGTTGCATGCGCTATGAGAAAGAGATAAACTTAAATCTTTGCGAGTGGATTTTATTGGCAGTCAAAACGGTCTACCCTCTTCTTCAGTATTTTACTGAGAAATACAAACATTTGTACCCGCACCCGCAGATAATAGAACACGCAAACGCGTTTCATACCTCGCCTGTGTGTATCTTATATCATATTATATCTCGACTTGCACAGGCGAGTAAGCCTACGGCTGGCTTGAGTTTTTTTGACCTGAAACTGATGTTGCAGTTGCAACTGCTATTTTTATGAAGTAAACCGGTGGAGGTCTACAGTCTACCGTGGTGGGTAGTTCTTGATGACTCGATGAGTGTACCTAAGTATTTATAAGTGATGAGACACTGCAATAATTGTCGAGAAAGCATAATTACACGCAATGCTAGCGCATTGGCATCTAAATGGCGCGCCTTGCTTCCTTGCCTGGGGCGCACATAATTTAATCTTTAGTATATTATATGTTATTAAAGCAATATAAAATATCTGGATCAGTTGCGCTATCTATAGAAGGTTTTAAACGATCCTTTTCACATTAATTTTGTTAACTGACTTCAAAAAAAGGAGGAGGTTCTCAATTCGTCGAAATCTTTTTTTTCTTTTTTTTATATTATGTTCACCGATTACTCAAAGACGCCTAAACCGAAACAAAAAAGCATTTTCTAAAGAAAATTATTTTTTTGTTTCAAAGGCTATAATACTTGAGGCTACAAACTAAGCCCCATTTAAATTTTATCGAAATCAGACAAAAGGTTTTTAAAAAAATCAAGAAGAATCTAAAAATTGCATACATCGATGATATTTTTTATATACATGAAGTTGGTTGTCTTTTTAGTTTTTAAAACGTAATTATATCAGGGTAGCTAAATAAAAAGTAGCGTATGTCCGTCCCGAAGATATTATCTATCTGCCTACCAAATTTCATCAATATCGGTTCAGCCGCTTAGATGTGAAAGCCGCTTAGATGTATGGCTACACGGCTGGCATTTTGTATACATTTTAATGTCTTTATATGAAAAAAAAGATAAAAGATGTATTACGAGTTTTAATGCGCAACCACTCATGTATAACAATGGACGAGTCACGACAAAAAGTGCAAAAAGTGGGCAAACGCTATATTATTTTGCACGTGGTTCTGTCTATTTTCTCACATAAATATAATAAACAGTATTAGTTAAATAAATTAAACCTATTATTCCAAATCCATTACATACTTAGTGTAGGGTATATCTCATAATCAAATATTAACTAATGTAGGGTTAAAATTGCCATCTTTATTTATATACATTATTACAAAGGCAGACCAACTTTAACACATTGCTAGATTTTGTGATTAATAAAAACGATGGTTACATAATAATATGTTTTAAGATCTGTATTATTAATAATAGTTAGTAATAATACTATCTCTATAAGCTTTCTCATTATAAATGCGCGCTCTTTGGACTTTTAGTAAATTGATAATGATATGTGTTATCAAGGTCACGAGATAACCTTTTAGAAAATAAAGATGATAAATACTTTACGATAATGACGTCTACGGCGTAGCGGCTGCGTAGGCAGCTACGGAGCACCGTAGCGCGGGTACTATTTTATGTCTACGATTTTTTATATTTATATTTATAATAATACATAATATTACTGACCTAAAAAAAAATGTATTGTTAAATGAAAAAACCATGCAACTTAGTATAATTCAGTATCAAGTAAGTAGTTCCACGTTCATCATTGCCACTGGTTCCTTCTTGATACCTTATGTCAACGTCCTTTAATATTTCCTAAAAATGCGTAGACCATTTCAAAAGTTAGCATCGACGTCATTTCGTTGGAAACAAGTTTGAAGCGACGCGTTGCAAACAGCCAATCATTGCAGATCGCAGATTATATAACAGTTAGTACCGCATAGCCTCGGCCGGTTCTCATCGCCTTTCGAGTGTTTATGCCCATTTAATGAAGCCATTCCCAATCCACTCACACCATGCACGATGAATATTTACGCACCAAACTAAGCATAATACGCTTCTATGCGGTTTGCGATGAAAAACTGTTCACGTTCTATGTAAATACGACGAGCGTCGAGCGAAAACTAGAAAGTTACGCACACTCGCGCACGTTCCCATGTAAGCTAAGAACACGGTTTCATAATTCAAATTCGCATTACGAGTTTCGTTTCTACCTTGCTCTCAGTTTTTTATTTTATTATACTTTTTTATAACTAAACTCACCGTATCTGTCTCCTCGGCGAAACCGTTCTCCCACAGCATTTTATCGTTATAAAGTCCAACACGATCACTGGTAAAAATCAACAATATTATGTTTGTTTTATTATTCCAAGTCCATATCGCGCGGATTTTTGAAGAAAGCTCGCACTCCACGCTATATTTTCTTTAAATGGAAAAGCTGCGCGTGCGTCAACGGCGAGAGACGGCTCGGTAGAGTGTGCGCGGGCGCAACTACCGACGGATCACGAAGCCAGTCGACCGACGAAGTTAGCCGACCTACTTTGTTCCACCATGCTTACGTCACTGCGAACCGCGTTCTATCCAAAATGAACTCTATCACGTTGATATTAGATTTAGTACTCTCATTGTCTGTCAACTGAATTAATGCTGGCTTACCCTGTATATTGAATTCTTTCGACGAGTAGGATACCCAGATAAACTATTTCAAAATAAATACTTGCCGGCTGTATACTAGATTCGTTCAAAGTGTCATTGGTTGTTTCTTAGTCTCTTTACGCTAGGTCAATAAATAGTTCAAAACAAGCATCATCCTGAGAGTAGGCCCATATAGGTTACTCACGATCATCTTAATAATAACGGTACTGTATCCACGTTGTTTAATTTAGTTGATCGTAGCTAAGTAGCAAAGTGAAAATATAGTGTAGCTACTATCATTTCTTCTGGTCGTACTTCGAAACGTTGCGGCCGAGGAGTGTTTTTTTTCGCATTTTCCGATGAAATGGTACCTGCGCGCGCATGTAGGTACCTACACATAGGTGGTAAATGGACGCATCAACAAAAACTCGTTTAAGGCACTAGTGGTTTGACTCGTGCTATTTTCCTCTCACTTTGTGATCTTTAGCGTTCATTTTATTAATACTAGCATTTGCCCATAGCTTTGTATTCGCGGTATCTATATAATAAGTTGCCTAACTGCACTGATTAAGTATATTGACGACCTCTGTGGCGCAGTGGGCTAAGGTCCTGCTGAGACACAAGGTTGCGGGTTCGATTCCCGCCGCGGGACATCCGTTTGTATGATTTTTGGATCTGGGTTTCTATTTATAAAAAAAGTATAAATGAAGTATGTTTCCATATAACAAAGCTCTTGCTTACTTTGGGAATAGATGATGCAAAGTGAAATGTCATTATTTGAAATGGCATGGTTTATTATTAATATTATTATTTTACAAAGAACAAAGTACTTAATTTTGTTTAAATATTAGCTAAAATTTAACATCTAATAACAAGATCTTCGTGTCATTATCCACAAAGTGGAGTTGGCACCACAGTCGTCTCCATTCTTTTTATTTTTCTATTATCTGTCATTATAGTAGTTTCTTCTTCTTCTTCTTTGTTAATGGCCTGTGACATACTAATGTCAATTCTGCCAGTGTCAAGTGTTCATAGTTTATAGTCAGTTTGTTTTTTATAAGTCTTAGTCGATGGTCAATTGTCGATTCTAGACGTCACGCGGAATGGCGTCTAGAATTTTCTTGGGATTCCTTGTCGTTCAAATCACATTGCACCACAATATACATATAATTCAATTATCGCTACCCGTCCTGTAGTCACAATTTATTCATTAAAAAATCGCCAAGATTACTGAATAAAACATGCAATAAAACGGGTAAAAAATATTAAATTAGCAGAGCTATGTTGCTCCATGAAATGACAGACGAAGAATTTATTTACTTTCTAATCTTAGTAGTTTTTTTCTTCCTATAATTGCATCTATCTTGTCAATTTTGCCAGTGTCAAGCGTTTGGTTATAAAGTCTTAGTCGGTCGTCATTTTTCTATTCTAAACCTCATCTCTGAATGGTCACCAAGAACTTTCCCGGGATTCCTCGTCATTCAAATCACATTGCAACATAATACACATATAATTCAATTGTCCATACTTGTGCGACGAAGTCACAATTAATTGATTTTCCCGCTAAGATTGCTGAATAAAACATACAATAACACGAGTTTGAAATAATTAATTTAAAATGTTTTTTACAGGGACCAGAAGATTTGCTGCACATTCAGTTCTGATTAAATATATCATACTCAAATTGATTTAATTAAACATGACCTATATTATCCACACAAAACATACACACCTACAACATATAACTCTCGCACACACTCTCACACACACATTCCAACACACCTTCAAACACACTCTCTACACTACATCCTCCAATACTGATAAAAAAAAAGGTTGTTGTTTTATTATTTATATATATTTTTTTAATTCTAGTCTAGCATTTGTAAACATAGCGTTTTTTTTCGTTGTTAGCTTAACGCAATCTCTATGTATTGGGACTGTTTCGGCCAAACTAACAAAAATGTGAAAACTGTGCACGATTCACTTTACATTGTAATAGCCGAAGCAGAGATCCCTTGCATCTATATACAAGTTTTTTGACTTAGTTAGAGCATGGAGTAAATTTTTGTGTGAAGCGAAACCACCTCAGCTTGCGTGCTCCAGCAAGCTGAGGTGGGTGAAGTTTCCTCTCCACTGACGTCACTCTGCCTGGGATTCTGTTTGATAGCGCAGGCCTTCCCAGGTACCCACACTAACCTCTCGACCTTGCCGACAGGACCTGCAGGAAAGACGGATCAGTACATGTTTATACTACCTATTATTGCTGGCAATTCTGTTGTTTCGCTGGACTACCTAAAATTTTATTATTTTGCTACCAATAAAGTTCAAATTAGAGTACCCATTTTAAATCACAGATCTAATATAAGTTACAATTATTTTTAATTATTATTTAATTATTAAATGAACAAGTGAAGCCTATTCCGAATAGATTAGTGCTTTATTTATACCTATTACAATATTCGCATTTAAGTGCTGAGTGGTGGTACTTACGCGATACTACGAGTAGTTTAATATATATATTGTAATAGGTATAAATAAAGCACTAATCTAGAGGACTAGGCGCGTAGTGTAAGTAATTTTTGTTTTATTGCTATAATTTTTATTCCAATTAATTCCTTTATTGAAAATAATGTATACATGTATAATGTATAATGTATAAAATAACCGCAGTTTTCATCAACACCTCCTTACATGATGACTAAATTGAGCTAAAACACGTCAGTTATACGTTAATTTAGGAAGTGTCACCAAAAAATGTTATTCTAATTCAGACTTTAAATTCAAACAAAATAAGATCGTTTTTGCTTTAGGAAATTTTAGTTACGCTAGCGAAACAACTGAATTGAGACCAACCCACAAAAGAGTTCGTTTGGATATGTGTCAAACTACTGTGTTTCAAGTGACAATAACCTATTTGTTAAAATTAGTCGATCAAAACAGCGATAGAATCTAAATAGAATAGAATAGAATAGAATAGAAATTATTTTTGGCCGTTTTGCGGAGTAAACTTTGTGCTTTTATATTATTTACTAGCTATTGCTCGCGACTTTATCCGCATTTTTTTGAATGGAATTGTAGCTTAATGATGGATGCAATTTATCTCATTGCCAAATTTTATTGATAAGTTTCAAACCAATCACACCCACCACCCGAAGTTTGTTAGTTTCCATACAAACATTCACACCCCATTTTACTCCTTTATGAGAGTTATTTTGAGAAATCCTGAAGCACATGTCCATTTATTTTGCATTTTAAGTATCCAAACCAAGTTTCTAAGAAATCACACCCGTTAAACAGTTCGCATACTTTAACTTTGACACCCCATTTTACGCCTTTGTGGGGTTATTTTGATAAATCCTGAAACACGTGTCCATATATTTTGCATTTTATTTATTAATATAAAGTTTCAATCAACACGCACCACGCGTTACATTCATTACATTCATTTTCACTCCTTTTCACACTCTTAGGGATTGAATTTCAAAAAATCCCGCCTTAGTTTTGCTGTAAAATGAAGCTATCTTCCAAATTTCAGCTTTCTGGCTTCAGCGGTTTCGGCTCGGCGAAGATGAATCAGTCAGTCAGTCGGTCAGGTTAAGCTTTTTTATAGGTAGGTATAGATTATTAGAGTTATTTCGGCTTTTATTTGTGATTTTGGTGATTTTATTCAAACAAAGCTAGAGTTATTGACTCGGGTGTGAATAATTGGAATGAAAGTTTTGTGTTTCTTAGTGATTCGAGCAAAAATAATCCTTATAATCATTACATAGTATAAAACAAAGTCGTTTCCCGCTGTCTGTCTGTCCCTATGTATGCTTAGATCTTTAAAATTACGCAACGGATTTTGATGCGGTTTTTTTAATAGATATAGTGATTCAAGAGGAAGGTTTATATGTATAATACATGCATAATATAGTAGAGAAACACTGATAATTTTAGAGGTTTCTAATCACATTAGACATTCTGTAGTATATTTAGTATCAGTATTGCACCCGTGCGAAGCTGGGGCGGGTCGCTAGTTATTTTATAAAATAACAAACGACGAACGACAACGTCAACGTCGTGACGTCTTACTATAAACAATCTAAACAATTAACATTGGCAAAATTGTCATCATATGACACATGCCATTAACTAAAAAGAAGAATCCTAAGATGACATTTGTATCATGATATTAATCCTTATCCAACTAAATAGTTTAATAATCAAGACTGTAGATGTTCATGTAAATTCCTCAATTATTCGAATCAGACATTTCTTTTCAGCTTGTCAGCTCAGTTGGTAGTAGCACTGCCTTCTGCACTGTAAGTTGAGGGTTTCATTCCCTCCCAGGATAAAATATTTGTATGAAGAACTATATGTATATGTATGTATAGGTGTTTGTTCTGTGTCTGGGTGTTATAAAGTATCATAAGTATGTATTTAAAAATATATAAGTATTCTATCAGTCATCTGGTCACCATAATACAAGCTATGCTTAGTTTGGGACTAGATAGTGTTGTGTGCATTGTACACCAATATTTAAGTATAGATAACTATCGACCCGCCCTGGCTTCGCACGGATTTATTTATTTTAGAAGTTACATCAGGTATTGACGGGAATTGAACTATGTTTCACAATAAAATTACGACTCTAAATTGCACCCGTGCGAAGCCGGGGCGGCTCGATAGTTATCTATACTTCCATACTAGTACGAGTAGGTACAATAATTGCGAAGGTTTCTGAGTCTGTTTGTTATGTCAAGGCTAAACGGATGTTGATGAAATTTTTGGTAAGATAGATAAATAGATAGATAACTCTGACTTTTTATTCATTATATACCACACGGAATATTACAATAACAATAACTATACTATTAAGAGGCAATACAGTGGGTGGCCTTATCGCAACCTTTCAGGTTAGGTATCTTGGGGAACTACATAAGATACTTTTTATTTTTAACCGACTTTATCAAAAAGGAGGAGGTTCTCAATTCGTCGGAATCTTTTTTTTTTTTTTATCTATGTTCACCGATTACTCGAAAATGGCCGAACCGATTTGGAAAATTCTTTTTTTGTTTGAAAGGGTATACTCCACAGGTATAAGTTTTATCAAAATCAATGAAAATCTAAAAATTACATCGATGATGTTTTCATGTACTTTCATACCTCGCTGTCTCATTGGAGCGGTGCGTTTTTTTGGCCTAACCATATTATCTAAATACAAAATACATCTACTTTCCACTAAAAATGTGTTATAGGCTCAAATTTCATTCAATGAAGTCGGTTTCTTTTTAGTTTTTAAAACGTAATTATAGCTCAGGCAGAACCTTGTTTAGTTACACATAAAGAATTTCAGAGTTTTTGTAAAACTTTTGTTACATTTTTGTTAATAAACTTTAAATACCGACAAAAACTTGATCTCTGGAAAATCCATCACGTAACTTACTGTGCAATCACTAAGCCGTAAGTACTTGCATAATGCTCTCAATAAACTGTGCTATCATTACCCTCTTTTGGCAATCGAGTAAACAAGGAACTACAGTCTACAATAAACAACGCAATACTTCGAACTGTCAATTCAATTTTACACTTCAAACGTCACACCAACTTTTAAATTCGGGCGGTATAAAAAATATATCTACCAACTTTATCCATATATATAAAAGGCGATGTGTGTATGTATGTTCCCTATAGGCTCCGAAACGGCTAAACCGATTTTGATTAAAGTTTTAGGAAATCTTCTGATTGGCCTGGGTGATCCTGTGAAGTTTAGTAGTAAAAAAAAGTTCTGTCGATCCGATATCAATAGAACTTTTTTTTTTGCATTATTTAAATTTGGTATGTCAAAGTCAAAGTCAAAAGATAGTTTAATCAATACAATCACATGGATCACTTTGAAACGTCTTACATACTAGGTGAATTTAGGTGCTAATTTCTTCTAACATAATCTCGAGAAGAACTGGCAAGAAACTTGTCCTGGTCCTAGCGCTTTTTTACATGATCCATCTTATAACTACGAATAACGAATACAAGAGAGTTTATACATTTGTCCAGTGTCCAACTGTCTAACTGTCTGAGGGCAGAGCGACATGAGGCCATGCATTCTTATCAATAATATAGTAATTTGTATTATAAAACGCTTTCTTCAAAAGACTATCCGTTATGTAAGCTTTAAATGTCGTAATAGTCAAGTCAAGTCAAAAGATACTTTATTAAATACAATCACAAGGATCACTTTGAAACGTCTTACATACTAGGTGAATAATAATAATAATAATAATAATCTTTATTTGGCAGAAATAACTTACAGTAGTACAGTATACAGCAGTGTAGTATGAATTTAGTGCCAATTCATCCTAACCCAAGCCCGAGAAGAATTGGCAAGAAACTCGTCTTGGTCCTAGCCCTTTTTTATATGATACATCTTATAACTATCTTAACTACGAAATACTAATACAAGAGAGTTAATACATTTCAAGTGTGTCGGTTAACTGTCTGAGGGCAGAGCGACATGAGGCCATGCATTCTTATCAATAATATAGTCATCTATATTATAATAAGCTTTCTTTAAAAGACTAACTTTTATGAAAGCTTTAAATTTCTTAATAGGTAGATTAGTTGCATTTTCAGGAAGCAGAAGCGCACCGTGTTCCCTAAAGAGATTGTATCTTATAGGAACGGACACAGGCTACTTTTTATGTATGTACTATGCGTGCGAGGCTGCGGGCAGAAGCTAGTTAAATATAAATTGAATACGAGATAAGGACAGTATGGTCTACAAGTAAGTTTGTCGTTGAACTTTAGCTTTGTAAGTCGTGATCGATCACGATAACTGTTGTTTAGTGACGTCTCAATGAAAACCCAATGTACACAGGAACTAATACCAAGAATGTTATAAAAAGTATATTATGTATTTAAGCCAAACAATTTCGTCATTTACGCTCCATCTGGTTTCAAGTCTAGGTTTAAACTTCGTCATTGATGCATCTGGTTCTAAATCTGTTTAAAAAACAAATGTTTTAAACAATTTCGTAGAATAGTCTGTGATGCTGTTAAAAATAATAATTTGAGTTCAGAACCTCAATAAGAAATAAGTCGAACGATTGCGAAGGTCGCGCATGAGAATTTATCGTACTTACTGGCCTGTCAGCTCTGTTGGTAGTAGCTGTGCCTTCTGCGCTGTAGGTTGTCAAAAGTCAATAGATACTTTATTCAATACAATCACAAGAATCACTTTGAAACGTCTTACATACTAGGTGAATTTAGGTGCTTATGCATCCTAATCCAAACCCAAAAAGAACTGACTTTTTTGCATGAGCCTACGAAAAACTATTATAAAATAGTTTATACATTTCAAGTGTGTCGGTTAACTGTCTGAGGGCAGAGCGATATGAGGCCATGCATTTTTATCAATAATATAGTCATTTATATTATAATACGCATTCTTCAAAAGACTACCTTTTATGTATGCTTTAAATTTCTTAATAGGTAGTTTAGTTGCATTTTCAGGAAGCTTATTATAGAAGCCACCGTGTTTCCCATAAAGGGTTGAGTTGAGGGTTCGATTCCCTTCCAGGATAAACATTTGTGTGACGAATACAGGTGTTTGTTCTATGTCTTGGTGTAATAAAGTAGGTATTCTATGTATTTAAAAATATATAAGTATTCTATCAGTCATCTGGTCACCATAATACAAGCTATGCTTAGTTTGGAGCTAGATGTGTGCATTGTCCAATATTTGTTATTATTATTACTTATTTTTTTTCAGCATCATGGTTCTTTTACCATCTGTGATACTGATGGTAACTAGTTCAACAATACCGTCATAAACGATGAGAGCACCGAACATTTATTTACAGAAATAATTACATAAATGTACATAATAATCTTCTATCTATATAATAAAAATCAATTGCTGTTCGTTAGTCTCGCTAAAACTCGAGAACGGCTGGACTGATTTGGCTAATTTTGGTGTTTAAATGTTTGTCGTAGTCCAGGGAAGGTGTAAACGGTGAGAAAATTTGTGGCAATGAAACGCACGTCGGGTACAGCTAGTATACAATAAAATTAAATATATGTGAAACAGTTGAGCTATCTAAACCTTAAACTATTTATAGATAGCTCAACTGATCCAGATCACTGCCAGAGGGCTCCGTTCTCAAGACATTTTTAGCATTGGCACTTAGAATGGCAATGCTAATACGCTGAGCCAGATAGGAGTTAGCTCGTGGGTCACGCATGTTTCTATCAGACGCTGTGAAATAATTTTGAAAACGCGGTGGGCTTCTGTTCCTCACGGGCCCAGGGTCTCGATATTGTTTTTAAATTACAAACCAATATTGTTTTATGTAATATAAGTACGAGCAAATGGTTTTCAATTTTTTTCTTTTACTTGTGCCACTTGTGTCGTGCTTAACCTTGCTTCTTGCTTCATGCTAAAATGTCATGATTGTCATGTTAACGGCAAGTACCCCATATGATTATTTATAGTCGTCTTGCGAAGCAAACATTGCGCTCTTATTTTTTTTTTCTCCAGTTATTTTTCAAGTTTTATAAGTAATTTTGGAGTTTTTATTAAAATAGAGCTAGAGTTATTTACTCGGGTGTGAATAATTGGAGTTAAAGCTTTGTGGTTTTTTGTGATTCGAACAAAAATAATGCGTAATTATTTTATATGAAAGGCACCATTTTATATAAAAACTAGTTGTACGCAGCTTCGACCTCGTTGAAGATTTTTCCAGGGACAAACCAATTTTCCCGGGATGAAAAGTAGCCTATGTCACCCGGGCATAGTGTAGCTTTCCAAAGGTAAAATAATTTTTCAAATCTGTCGAGTAGTTTTTAAGTGTATTCGTTACATACAAAAATACAAATCTTTCTCTTTACAATATTATCATCATCATCATACCAGCCTTTAGGAAGTCCACTGCTGGACATAGGCCTCTCCAATTGATTTCAAGGAAGAACGATTTTGAGTCTTCTCCATCCACCGACTTCCTGCGATCTTTACAATGTCGTCAGTCCATCGGGTGGGGGGTCGTCCTACGCTTCGTTTTCCTGTCATTGGTCGCCATTCGAGAACTTTTACTCCCCAACGGTTATCAGTTCTGCGAGCTATATGGCCTGCCCATTGCCACTTCAACTTGCAAATTTTGAGTGCTATGTCGGTGACTTTGGTTCTTCTACGGATTTCCTCGTTGCGGATTTTATCAGGTAGTGAAACACCCAACATAGCTCTCTCCATAGCTCGTTGCGCGACTCTGAGCTGTATGAAGCCAATAGTTAGCGACCAAGTCTCAGTTCCATATTTCATCACTGGCAACACGCACTGATTAAAGACTTTCGTCTTGAGGCTCTGCGGTATCTGTGACGAGAAGATGTGCCGTAATTTCCCGAACGCTGCCCATCCGAGTTGGATTCGTCGGCTGACCTCTTTGTCGAAGTTGGACTTGCCTAGTTGAATCGTCTGACCCAAATAGACATAATGGTCTACAACTTCGATTATATCGCTCTCAACATGTACCGGTACGGGTGCAACATGAGCATTTGACATGATTTTTGTCTTGCTCATGTTCATTTTAAGACCCACTTGTTTAGAGACGATATTGAGATCGCTGAGCATTGCGCCAAGGTCTTCCAGCGATTCTGCCATGATGACTATATCGTCGGCAAATCGAAGGTGAGTGATGCGTTCGCCGTTGATGTTGATACCATATCTATGCCAGTACAAGAGCTTGAAAACATCCTCCAATGCAGAAGTGAACAGTTTCGGAAAAATAACATCTCCTTGTCTCACCTCTTTATGCAATGGGATTGGATTCGTGCTTTGGTCCTGGAGTCGAATAGACATGGTGGCGTTACTGTACAGACATTTCAACACTTCGATATACCGATAGTCGATTTGGCACCGCTGGAGTGACCGCAACACTGCCCAGATTTCGACAGAATCAAAGGCTTTCTCATAGTCCACAAACGCTAAACAAAGTGGCCGGTTATACTCTTCGGTCTTCTGTATAACCTGCCGGAGCGTATGAATGTGCAATTCGACATGTCTACTAAAGACTGCAGTTTCATTTCGCTACGTTCTGCCATGAGTTTTAGAGTTTGCTCAGAGAGTTTTTGGGTTCTACCTTTGCGCTGAGTCTTACAGAACTTTGACCCAACGTCATTGACAATTTCCATCAGCCCGTCATTTATTTCGTCCACGGATTCGCATTCGGCGAAGCATTGGAAGCGATCTTGAAGTTCCAATTGAAAGCTCTCGGGGTTTTGGATTTGGGCAGGACTTGGGCGAAGAGTAGATTTCATCAGACGGGACCTTTCTAACTTTACGTTAAGATTTAATGAGCCTCTAACCATTCGGTGATCACTGCCGGATCACTGAGACATCATTAAATATTTGCTTTTTTGTTGTCATGATGAAATCTATCTCGCGTTTGTGTCCACCGGGGTGAAGCCACGTCCATTTCCTGGACGACCGCTTCTTGAAAAAGGAGTTCATCATAAAGAGTCCCTCTTTTTCCATGAAGTCGGCCAATCGCTGACCCCGTTGGTTCCGCTGTCCAAATCCGAATTGCCCCACTCTCAGTTCATCGCCGTTCCTCATACCTAGCCGCGCGTTGAAGTCCCCCATTACAACCGTAAAGTGTGTTTTCGAAAAAGTGTGTGTTGTTTTTTGTGTGCATTTGAAATGTCATCATACATAGCCTCCACTTCATCGTCTGGACGTTTCGAGTGAGGTGTGTACACCTGTATGACCTTAAACGAATACCGTTTGGTTATTCTGAGTATAAGGTATACCACCCTGCTCGACACACTTTCGATCTTCACAATGTTGTTAACGAGGTATTTGTGGACGAGAAACCCAACACCGTGCTGAGATAGTTGATCGCCCTCCCGGTAGTAGAATAAGTTGCCGGAATTTAGGGTTATCTTGTCCTCTCCCTTTCTTCGGACTTCTGATAACCCTATAATATCCCAGTGCAACTTACTCACTACTTCTTCCAGCTCTATTAACTTCTCGTCGGTCCTCAGTGTGCGTGTGTTGTAAGTTGCCAGGGCCAGGGGTCGTTGGGATTGGTAGCTGGACCTCTGCCGGAGATTCTTAGCACCCCCTGTTTCGCCGTTACCGTGGCCGCCACCTATGCCAGGAATAGCGGAACTGCCGGGAACTGGGGGCCGTCTTCTATTTGTGTACATCATTTTGGGGGTTTTGCCATAGTCACCACGCTTGGTAGGCGGATTGGTGAACGCAGATTTTGTGTTAAGTACTCGTGAGGTGCTGCTTAATCCCCCGGTGTGTGTTCCCTTAGTCGCCTTTTACGACATCCACGGGAGGAGATGGAGGGGTCCTATTCTATGCCGGAACCGCCACGGCAGTAGTTACAATATTATATAACAAATGACGAACGACAAGATACGACAGTATGACATACTATAAACACTTGACACTGGCAAAATTTACATTATTATGACACATGCCATTAACGAAGAAGAAGAAGTACTCCATAGGTTTATTTTTACTGGTGAGTTCGAAATATTCGGCGTAAATGACCGCAAGTCCGTAAGTCACTTATTAAGTGCGTTGATTTAGAAGCTTACATTTTTATAGCTTCAAAAGATCGCGGTCTTAGTATCCGACATGAATTTTGGCTTAATAACTCCATGCGTTTAAAGGGTCTTGGGTCTTGAAGATACAGACAGACTTACAATTAAAAGGATCCTATAGGGATTCCTTTTTTCTTTTGAGGCACGGAACCTTAAAAGTGAAACTATCATAGAATCACTTTGATATACATTTGATGGCAGAACCCAGAAGCTGCTGAAGTCAGATTGAATCTAGACTTCACATTGACTTGGATGGTTGACCACTGGTAGCATTTATCTATTTAAGATTTACAAAAAACTAACACAACAAATTTTGCAATTTGGAAATTGCGTTTCTTCATTAAAAAGACTTCGACGCGCTCTCCAATGTCCAATTAAAACAATCCGTTAATATAAAACAATCCGTTGGAAATAATATAAAACAATCCGTTGGAAATAATATAAAACAATCCGTTGGAAGCATTCGTCAGTAGATTTCTCTATGAAAATCAGAACGGACCGTTTTCTTTCTTAATTACTAATAAAAAAACGACCAAAAAAATGTATTGAATTTTTTTAATAATGTATTTTATTATTTTTATTATTGTGTTATCTTTATTTATGGACAGGATTACGTTTGACAGCCATATGTCAAGCAAGGTGAGATCATAACGTCGTATACCTTTTTCTAAATTTTTATATTAATTAGTTTGTTCTTCATTATCTCCTTCAGTATGGCGATTATGAAACTTTTGACAGAAACAATTTCTATTAGTTTTGATTAGCAATCGACGTAATTTCAATCATAAGTTTAATTGTAATTGGAACCAGTTTTGACAAGATGGATTATTATTACGTGCGTTCTATATCTATCTCTGACCAAGTAGATATATAGACGGAGACTGCCATGAATAACTAAAGTGAAGTCTCAAAACCATGCTCCTATGTGTAAATACACGCACCCACGCACACACATCTTCCCAATCCGTGCTCATTGCTCTTAGTATATGCTATACTATTAATTACTTATACTATTAAGTATTATGTTATGTCGTGATCAATAAAACATATTACAAAAAAATAACATCATTTATTTAATATATATAAAAGCAAGAAGCACGATTTCGGTGTATGTGTGTGCGTAGGTGCGGGTATCTACACACAGGAGCACGGTTTTGAGACTTAATTTTGGTTGATTGCGGCGCCCCGTCTTCATATTTATTTGATCTGAGGATTTTATTCATATGACAGCATGTATGACAATCAACATCAACCTTCCGTAATACCTATTCATCAATAGTAACTGAAAGTGATTAGTATCAAAGTTTTGACAGTATCAGCAGTCCATAAT
The DNA here is from genome assembly GCA_948098915.1 of Lampropteryx suffumata. NCBI lineage: Eukaryota > Metazoa > Arthropoda > Insecta > Lepidoptera > Geometridae > Lampropteryx > Lampropteryx suffumata. The sequence goes on from OX402551.1 coordinate 2,975,460, forward strand.
CGCCTCGCAGATCCCAATACTTTTGCCATGATATTGCAATCTGCCTCTGCAATTCATTCCCTGTATAGTCATTGATGGAAATTGTATCTATGTTGTTTTTGTTTTTAGCCCGTACTGTCCCGCTTCTGGGCAAAGGCCTGCCCTCGATTTTTCCATTTATTTCGGTCCAACGCGATTTTTTGCCACTGACAGTCGCTAAAGGTGTCCAGCTCGTCGCGCCGTCGCTTGCATGGTCTACCGCGCCCTCTCACTGTCTCAGGGCTTCACTTAGATATATTTTCAGATTGGTCCGATTGGAAATTTCATCAAAATCGGTTCAGTAGTTTGGTTGTTAAATCAAAATAGCTGGAAAAAGTATATCATCCAAGAAAGCGATATTTAGTATTTTGCTTTCCTGTGACTGTCCAGTGATGTTTACGAGTTTCTTAAAATAATAAAGTACTAAAAAGCGTAAAATAAAAACGAGTTTAGCCGACTTCAAAAGGTGGAATTTTTCAATTAGGATGTATATTTTTTTATTCAATGAAGTCGGTTTTCTTTTTAGTTTTTAAAACGTATTTTTTTTGATGGGTAATGATGAGTACTAGACACATGTAGTACCTACATTATTCTGTACATGTAGTAATTAGTTTATCCATTACAAAAAAAACAATCAAATTCTTTCTCTTTAATATTTTAGACTAGGGATGCGCCCGGTTTCGCACGGGTGTAATACAGAGTTGTAATTAACATGTCCTCAAGCTTGATTATAAAATTATTTCGTTAAATAAGGATTAATATCACGAATGTCATCATTTAATTCTACTCATGTTTTGAAAGACAAAATTAAACATAAAGTGTTTATATTGACTTAACTATTATGATAGTTAGACAAATGTGAATTGAAGAATTTGACACTAAACAACAGATTTAAACGTTAAGGTACGTAACAAACAAACAAAATAGGTACCCTTGGTACAAAACTCGGTAGGTGATCAGTATTACGGTACTAAAAATAGTCTCCGGGACTTTTTTGTGAGTAATATAAACATGTTCAAGTTGTATGTTATGTTTTGTATTGTCAATAGTTTTTACAGCACTTACAAATTCTGAGTTATATAGGCATTTTTTTATTTCTTGGGATACATTATTTCAATTTATGTATCTCTTATTTATAAAAAAATATAATACGCGTGCAGCCCGGGTTATTTGCTGATACTGTAGCTTTATTTATTATTTATTTATTTATTAACTAGCTGACCCGGCAAACTCGTACCGCCTCAGAATCAATAAATAAAAAAGCAAGCATTTTTTTCATATTTACTCACCTTTTAAACCTTCCCTGGACTTCCACAAATAATTCAAAACCAAAATTAGCCAAATCAGACCAGCCGTTCTCGAGTTTTAGCGAGACTAACGAACATCAATTGATTTTTATTATATAGATAATAATTGGAACTAGTGCCACTTACACTAATTAATTCGCTTTCAGATGTCAACTACATATTTTAGTCTATATACAAAGAATTACTTAAATAATTGTATAAATATTAAACCACAAAAACAAGCAAAATAAAAATATAAAATCAATAATATGGTAATGAAAAATTCATAACAATAGAAATACAGCACAATGAGAATATCGAAGCACATAAAAAGCTTGTCAATATAAATAACAATTGATCAAACATAAATAAACATAGTGGCTCTGTGAGCTGTAGACCTCGCCAACATTTTTCAAAATGACTGATATATAATTTTTTTTACATTTTCAACCCCCATATCTCCGCCATTTTAAAAGTTTCCAAAAACTGAATCGTCAAAAAGTTATATATAGCTATAGAACCAGCTTATAGAATGCGACCTGTAGAGGAGAACATCCGGACAGACGCCGGCCAGACAGTCGCGCCGGCCGGACAGACATACGAAAGCATTTTTGCCTAAGCTGAAACAGAGACACTCGCTTGAGCTTCTCGTCAATTAAAAAATTAACATAATTTTATTAGATACATTGATGTCAAAACTGATATATTTTTTTAAATCGAATAAATATATATACACATAAAAAAATACAAAATAAATATCTTTTCTTTTTATAATATTAGTTTGAACTGTGAAACTATAGATAGGTAGGTTGTTTATCTACAGATCTCTTTTTAAAATGATCAAACAAATTACTTATCTCGTTTAACCCTTGCCTAAACTTGGCCAGAAATAACTAGTTTGGATACAACAAGAAAACTATAAGACAAGTGCCATTTAAGGTCATATAAAAAATCGTAGCACTGATTTCGAACAAGTTTCGCAACTTTTTCGTCGAAAACTTTGTTTTTATTTCTGCAATGAAACGGGCAAAAACTAATTGTAGTAGGTATTTATAATTTTTATCTACTACTTTTATTACATATACATACATATAATATAATAAAAGTGCGCCTCAAAGGCTCTTTTAATGTATTTACTTGGCACAGTCATGTCTTCTAATTTTTTAGATTCTTCAACATGATATAATAAAACGATTACGACTACGAATAGCCCATTGTGTCCCACTGCTGATTAAAGGCGTCCTTGATCTCTCCAGTCATCTCAGTTTTGAGCTAATTGGACCCAAGCTCTGTTAAAGGTGACGAGATCATCTAGCCATCTCTCTTTGGGTCTACCACGGCAGCGTCTCGCTGTCTTAGGGCTCCACTTAGTGGTGATATTGGCCCTCAGCTTAACCGGCATGCGACAGACATGACCAGCCCAGCTCCACTTAAGCTTCGCAACGTTTTGAGCTAGATCAGCAATTTGGGTTCTGGAGCACAGAGTTGTGTTCGTATGCGGTCTGTACGTTTAACACCGAGAATGTTGTGCTTTATCGCCCGCTGACAAATCTCGAGTTCGGACTTTTGGATGTTTGTAAGGAACCAAGTTTGTGCTCCATAAGTTCTCACACAACACTATCTAGCTCCAAACTAAGCATAGCTTGTACTATGGTGACCGGATGACTGATAGAATACTTATATATTGGTGGCATTTTTAAAATTAGGAATTGTCTATAATATATTTTGGTTAGTCATAGCATTTGTAAAACCTATTCGGTTGGTACCATCTAACTAATTTAGGAACGCTTAATTATATTAGATAAAATTAAATTAGGATATGTTGGTAGCAGCAGAATACCAAAGTTTCATTTGACAGTTTTAAACCTAATTTTAGCTAAAATTAGTTAGGTTGGTGCCAACAGAATTGAGGCCATTGTCCACCAATATTTAATATGTTAGCTAAGTAATTTTTATTAATCTATGGTATAACATCTTCTTGTGACATGTTTTCTTATTTTGAATAAGTATGGTGAAAGGCTACGTGGCTATTTCATTCGAGGATAGGTGTCATCGATCCATCGATAGGGATAGACTGCATCGTCTAGTCCGTGTTGTAGTTGGTTTTGAGAGTGAGGTAGGTAATGTGTTAAAAGATGTTAACTATTGTCATATATACATATTGAGTAAATTTATTATATAAATAACTAGCTGACCCGTGCCCACTTCGTTGGGCGGTTGCAATTTCACAAAAAAAATGAAAGTACTAAAATCACTATTAAAAAAAATATCTATTTACATTATTGTAATAATAGCAGAGATTAACAAAGTTATAGATAAATATTTATAGATGGCGCAAGCGGGCACCCGCGGCTTCGCCCGCCCCGTTCCCGTTCCCGATATTTTCCGGGATAAAAAATAACCTATATCGAATCAAAGTTATAAATATATTCATTTTATGTTTCATCCAAATCGGTCCAGCAGTTCTCAAGTTATAAGTGGTGTACTTACTAATACTAAGAAATATTGGAGGATATTGCTCACAACACCATCTAGCTCCAGACAAATGTTTATCCTGGAAGGAAATCGAACCCTTGTTTTTGAAAATAAAACTATACTTACTCAATATACTATATGGGTATATATGTCCATCCATCCTATATATATAGTATATTGAGTAAGTATAGTATTTATTTTTAAAACCATGTAAAGTTTTATTACCGAAATGTACACAATAATATACAATATAAAATTCATGTGAAACAGTTAATTCCATGTGAGCTCACATTTATTTATTTATTTATCTATTAATCATAACATCATAACAGGATTTTTTTTTAACCCTAAGGCGATGCTAGATCTACAAATATAGGTACTTAAGTTTTATAACGTAAATACAAGTTATAAATTATTAATCTAAAAACATTTCATTTCTATCACAAGCTGTGCCATTTCCATGATTTTCGGTAGGTTTTGGTGAAATATATCAACGCTGTTTTCAGACAGGATATTAAGTAAATGAAACCAGTCACACATGGAAGCCCGTCCCATTGGCGTTGAGTCGAAAGGTTTTTGGGGGTGAGCGGAATTAGGACAAGAACTATTCCAAGCATTCTTTAACATTATAAAATAAGAATGTGTTACATATTGTATAATTTTATCTTTTTTTACATACACACACCCACCCACCCACACACACACACACCCACACACACACACACACACACACACACACACACACACACACACACACACATACACACACCTACACACGCATACATACATACAAACACCACAAATTGATTGCGGTCGGTTTGTTTTGATAATTATAACGTAAATCCGATATTGGCTGTCGATTATAAGTTTTATGTTTATGTATACTACTTTTATGAGCTGTATTTGTTATCCAAAATAGAGTGAGTTTGAGTGTAGTGACTAGAGTCGTAGTCTGACATTTATGTCATTGATATAAGGAACTAAATGCAATGATACAAGATTCTATTTAAGAAACAAACTATGTCAGGGAAATGATCCAGCAATTTTACTCAGCCTATAATTATTTCAAATATAATTTCCTTCTTTATTGCTAAATGTCAACTACAAAGTCGGAGATGTATAGCGCTTGAGTGGAGTAATGGGAGCATAAATACATGGACATGTCTCATTGAGGGTAATCACGTACACGACTATACGAGTTTAAGTCATAGACATACATGTATTTCCAGAACTTTCATGAGTTGTATTTTTGATTTTGACATTTTGATAAACACGAGTTTTACTCACGTTTTATTTTGTCGATGGAGTCACCGACACTGATTCGATTCATCTAGAGAATCTTCATCAGGTTGAGTTTGATCTGCGGTCCGCTCGTTACCGCTCGAGTCCAGGAAGATTCTCTAGATGAATCGAAACAGTGTCGGTATGTCAATATATCTATTGACAATATAATACGTAAGTAAAACCCGTGCTTATCGAAATGTATAGACAAGTATTTATCTCGGGTCTGGTTTATGTATGATATGATTGTATTTACAAAAAAGGTATATTTATAGTATATCAGTCATGCGGTACCACACACAAGCATAACACAAGCTCTGCTTACTTTGGAGCCACATGACGCTGTGTAGAATGTCTGGCATTTTTTTTGTTTTTGACGTGTAACATCTTTCGTGTGAAGGTACGGAAGTGTGAAACAGGAAACCGGGGAAGCGCGCGCTATTTGATTTGACTAATGAGTGCCCGTGGTGGTAGAGTTGGCCGTCAGATGGTACCAACCCATTTTCTTATTACCAAGGTGAGATGTCAGATGTTACACATCATATGCGACTACTGTAAGGCTCGCTCGCTGTTTTTTCTTTTAACAGCGAACTAAAGCTAAATGTCCCTAAATATAACGCTTTTTTTCTTAACTTCCATCCGCATCGTAAATGACTTTTGATGTTCTAGTAGTTAGTACTCACGATCTAGTAGTTGGTAAAGTCTGTATAATTTCAGAGGAGTCGTGAATGACTACATTTTGTATCTTACGCTATTGACATAAATGTGACCCTAGCACTCTTCTCTTAGCAAACAGATTCTGTATATAAGTCTGTACTGTGTACATACCTATTCCTGACTACATTAATAGTTAACGTTATTAGTAGATATCTTTTATTATGAATAAAAGATGAATATGCGGTATGAACTCAGATCTCGAAGAATCAAATATTACTACATTCATTTGGCTTAGAGTTTGAAGTCTTGAACTTGTGGAACTTTTTTGTCCGACTCTATCAATAGAACGAGCAATATAGCTACTGGGAACAAATGTATTTAGATGCAGCGAGTTCCCTTAGCATCCACAAGTCACGTGGTACTGTCCTCTACGAAGGTGCTTTTACAACTTACATCTTAATATGTACGAAACTGTAAACCATGACAATTCTCTGACAATAGTAATGTATACTAGTTCATAACAAAATATATTTTTATTTACAGAATAATTATTTTTGAAACAGAGCTAAGGACCATTTAAAACGATAGGTAACACAGTTGATCCAGATCAGTGCAAGAGGGCAACTCAGCGCCCCCAAGACCCCATATTCGGCATTATTTGCTCATTAAGTAAGTACCTACTTTTACTTTTTGGAACGAAGTTCCTCTTATCGCACAGAATGGACTTGGCGGATGGGAACTAGGCGAAAAAAAGCCTCAGCTTTTTTCGGCGCGAATTTCCGTAATGACCCTTTCTTTAGTGTAGACGGTTATCCATAGGGTGACACGATTCTATATCCCCGGACATAATATATATTTTGGGGATATGTTGTTAGAGATATTTTGTAGAAAATTACGTAATATATTTTTTCGAGTTATGAAAATAAACGTTTTATTGTACATTAGGTATTCAATTCATTAGTTATTTGCTGAGTTTCATTTAATTTCTCTCAGACGCTAGTAATTCATTCATTTCATTTATTTAATCAATAATAATATATTACGATTGGAACTTCGTTCCAACCGAGTGTTCCACGACACTCACGCATTTTTTAGGGTTCCGTACCTCGAAAGGAAAAAACGGAACCCTTATACGATCACTTTGTTGTCCGTCCGTCCGTGCGCCTGTCTGTCCGTCAGTCTGTCTGTCAAGACACTTTTTCTCAGGAACGCGTGGATGTATCAAGTTAAAATTTATATGAAATACTCTCTACTGTCTACTGTCCCTTAAAGCAGTGAAAAAATCAAACTTCTAAGCCAACGCAATCAAAATATAAAGCTGTTTATGCCGCAAATTTCTGCAAATTTTCGACACTCGCAAGGGAATCAAAACCTACAGGGTACTTTCCGTGAACTCAGAATTTTGAAATTTGGTACGAATGGCTTATAGCACAGATAAAGGACAAAATTGCTAAAACCGTAAATTTTTAGTTACATCATATAATAAAAATATTTTTAATAATTTTAAACTTACTTCCCCTTTCTTGAGATCAAGAAGATATTTTTTTGCAATAAAAATACCATAACTATGCCTCGATTGTCGTGATGGGTGAACTTTTACTTACCTACAGGTTGGTACGGAACCCTCGGTGCGCGAGTCCGACTCGCACTTGGCCCGTTTTTTTTTCAATTGATCACTATTTGTAGAAAATCTTGATATCTACGGCCAAAAAAAGTGTTTGTCTCAATACAGTGTCAAAATAAACGAACCAAGGTCACGCCACAAAAAAAACCATTGATCGAATCAATATAAATAAGACACTCGATACTCGTACCTATTGGACTAGCCTTTATAGTACACAACTGACTTATCATTGCTTTTGGTTATTTTAGAAAAAGTTCGTGCATAAACTTCGTCTCAGAATTAGAAAACTAAAAACCCTGCCTATGCCAAGGATAAGTTCCTACTTATTGCTGGTCTGGACGCCGTTCTAGCGTCGACCATTTTTCTAAAACATTAAGAGCGTTCTGAGAGCTTTCTGTTTTTTAATTTTTTTTCTGAAGAGATAACTATGTTATTTGTCAATCACTGTCTTGACTTTAAGATAGACTTTAAAACGTTGCATTTTTTTATAGAAACACTTTATAATATATTTTTAGTTTCGTACGTTTTTATCTACCACAGTGGTCTGCAAATTTTATATCAATGTTCCATCTAGTTTCATTACTTTAATGACTATATTATGTAAATTTAAAGAAACACCTGCTTAGTCGTAAATTGTCACTTCAAATCGGTTGAATCAGGTTGGGTTTAATTTATTCTAAAGTCGAGGCAAGCGAGTAGTGTAAGTAGATACTTAAATTGATTTTAATGCTTCTTAGATACTACCCATAATCTATCTTGTGAATATATTTATAAATATCTAAGCAAGTTGGCTTATTTTTTCAAAACATCTATATTTTACAAAAAGACGATTTATCCATTAAAACGCATATGCATTATTACAATACTCCTATGGAAAAGTTGCATGTCCAAGGCTTCTGCTTGACATGTTCAATAAACTATTTTTAGAAGACACAAGGCTCCCACTAAATAAGTCCAAACAAAAATATGAAATATCTATTACCACCTATCTACAAATATTATAAATTCGAAAGTAACTCTCTCTGTCACGTTTTCACGCCTAAACCGCTGAGTCGATTTTGATGAATTTTGGTATAGATACATGGGACCTTAGAGAAGGACATAGGCTACTTTTTAGGTAGGTACCACGCGTGCGAAGCCGCGGGCAGCAGCTAATTGTAGTATATAAATGAGTATCAGTTGTTCATTCTCTGCTATGTAAACGTGAGTAGAAAGAATGCTAGGTTATACAAAGAGTATATTTGACGACCTATGTGGCGCTGTAGGCGAACAGGCACCAGAGATGCTAAAGGTTGCGGGCTCGATTCCCGCCGCGGGACAATTTTTTGTATGATCTGCTAGTATATGTCTCGGGTCTGGGTGATTCTATGTATAATATGTATGTATTTACAAAAAAAAGTATATAAGTAGTATATCAGTCATGTGGTAGGTACCCATAACACAAGCTCTGCTTACTTTGGTACAAGATGATGTTGTGTGAATTGTCCGGCATTATTTATTATTAACATTGCACAAATTGACCGATGATATGTTTCTGTAACGAAATACTTACATAAATAAATCTATATCTAAAAATATATCAGTCTATTTTACTTTTTAAACTTTCGCGATCATGAAATGTTTATATGATCTGCAAGTATGTGTCTCGGGTCTGGGTGCTTCTATGTATAATATGTATGTATTTACAAAAAATATGTATATAAGTAGTGTATCAGTCATGTGGTTGGTACCCATAACCACAAACTCTGCTTACTTTGGCACTAGATGATGCTGTGTGAAATGTCCGGTATTATTTACTTATTTTATTTTTATATTTTGTCAAAATAAAAACAAACGTACGGTATTTTAAAATAATTTATTATGCTGACAAATTATCTAGTTATTTAAATAATTAGGTAGTTACATATTCGATGTATTATACAAATCTTTGCATAGATAGATAAACAGTCAGTGAGTTAACCTAATTAAGAAAGATAAGACATATCTATATTGACATTTAGCATAGCAATAGTATCAATAATTTTAATAATAATTTACTAGTTAGGGAGGTACCAAGCAGATACAACGAGAATTACCTACTTACCTACTGTAAGCCTGGAGTTTAAAATTAAATCTAGCGAGGCAGTAAAAAATTAATTAAATACTTATTAGTAGCAATTTTTTAATAAAAATCCCATTTTCATTAAAAAAATCATTGAATGAAGCGTTGGTGTTTTTTAATAATAAATTTAAAAAAAGGACTCAAATTGTGGTATTTTGTTTTTAAAGTTATATTTTTAACCTGTTTATATTTTTAACAGGTTGGAAAAACTTAATATATTTCAAAAAAATCACTATAAAATCAGATCGCTTTTAAAATTTACTTTCTAATCCTAAACTAAGACTTGATTTAAATCTTTTGATTGCTATATGATAAGCTTTCGTAAAAAGATTACGTCTGATAGATATATATTTAATTGTATACCTTTATTGGCTTCCAGTCGTAATAATCATTATTTAACCAAAAAGTTACATAAAAATGCCGTGAAATTGCAAATCTCCGAGATTCCGGTGAACTTTGACAATAATTTAGAAGTAGTAAAAATAGTAAATTTAGTAATCCCAAAACATACCACAAGTTATAATATCCACCTAAAATTAGAATATTTTAATATATATAATAAATTAAGAACAAAGCCGAAGACGGGGAAATTATTCGTCAAGCACGTGCTGCATGGCACATGTATTTTAAGACCTAAATATAGACTGAATTAAAATCTAGACTTGCATTATCACCTACGTGCAGATAGTACGAGTTTATTCTGTACACTTTTAAGTAGTTTATTAATCCATAATTTCGATTTTCACAGAACAGTGAAAACACAGTAAATGGAGTTGTAACTGCAGTTGCAGAACATAATGATAACGTGCTTGCATTTACCAATAAGATAAATTATTGGTAAATTTATAAAATTGGCCTAAAACCACATATTACATGTGAAGCTCATTTGATAAATACTAAAAGAACCGGAAAGTTTAGCTATCTCCCTTTTCATATAAATTTTAGATTATAATACTTACCTAGAGAAAAAGAGAAGACATCTAGATAATTCGATAAATATTTATTTTTATATCTAAACCCTAGTAATCTTTGTTCATTCCGTTTGACTCTTTACTTATTTTCATTAACAACCCTACAAATATTCAGCGTAGGTTTACATAAAATACAGTCTATCAAAATAACCCTTATTTACATTACATTTGAGCACAATAATCGCAACACATAGTGCATACAATAACACTTCCGGAAAAGTTTAGTCCTATGCTATTTACAAGTCCATAGTCACTATATCAAGTCAATCCGGAAACTTCTGAAACTTTCCGGAGCTCGTGACTACTCGGAGCACTTCGTCTGACCGATCGGTGGTTTCCGTGACTCTTCGGAACATTCCGTGACCAAGTCGGAAGCTTTCGGGACCACTGGATGTGTTGGGGACTATCCTGACCCCCCGGAACCGTTAGAGTACACGTCGTTAGCTGCGCGCTGGCCTGCTCGTATCACACTCTGGACTGTTTGCGCTGCGCCCTGGAATCCCGAGAAAAATAATCATTTTAATGTTTCTGATAACTTTTGAATTTCTGATTCTGATCTACATCGGACTACAAGGTTGACTGATTGTGGGTCGGATAAATTAAAGTTCACTTCACTATATTAAAATTTATAGTCTACTCTAGAAGCACTAAGTTCTACAGAAAGGTAGACTTAGACAAATCAATAAGTAATTTACTTATTAAATCGTAAATATTACGTAGGTACATACTCTACAAAGATTTAAATAACTAAACAAACTAAACCAAGTATCTAGGTATTATCAGTTCGCGAACTCATGAACAAATGAAAAAATATTTAATACCGAGTCAGAAATTAATAATAAAAAGAGTAAGAGCATAAACAAAAGTAGTAAATAATTGCGAGAAATAGATTAAAAGTTAGGTTTGATCAATGCAGTGATAAGAAAGTTGCAGAGTTTTAGAAATGTGTTAGTCCAAATTAATTTGACTTACAAAAACGTAACGCCAATTGTCTCATCTGAAACCTTCAAATTCAAAGTAAAATTATATCATCCACACTTCAATTATACAATAACAAAGTGCATACGTTATAAACTTATATTATTTAGGAAACATCCTTCAAAATGTCTACACACCGTCGACCCTGCCGTCACAGCCCGCCGGGTTGGTGTCGGCGGCTAGTGAGCGGTATTATTTTAAAAGGAAGTACTCCATAATAATGCCGTAAGTTCTAACCCGCTAGGCTGAGTCGGCGGGTTCGACGGGTCTGGTGTGTAGTCTCCAATATATGCTGTAAAGGGCTAGCGAAATTGCAGATCTTTTTCATACAGGTACCTGTATTGCAGCGCCGAGGAACTGCGAGAAAGCTCTCGTGACGTTGATGGCTGCGGAGACCAGCTGTCCCCGGCCAGGGCCCTGCTCAGGCGTCACAGCTCTGGGAGGTTCCAGAGGAATCTAGTCAAATCACTTCCATTAGATAGGACAAGGATGGATGGTCAGTGGTTAGGTGCTGGTGCAAAAGCGTGATTCGTGATAGTTAGAATTATACATGTAAAATGTTTGTAGCAACATATTGTAAATAATATTTGTCTAGCAAGTGTTATAATGAAAACGGAAGTGAAAATACCCAGTATAAAAATAGTCATAATGATTTATAGTGCGCCTAACCTTAAATACTTAAAATGGACAGTGGCGATTTTTTCAAAATTGCTATTACAATATAGAATTTTTACATATACATTTGTGAATACAAATTATAGAATTAGTAAAGGTTAAATAAATATATTACAAATCAATCTGTACAAATAAATCTTCATAAGCATTTATTAAAATTTTTAGTTGATTTTTATTTACATATACGTGTAAACGATGGTTTAGTAAGGAAAGTCAAAAGTCAAGTATATACTGAGTAAATGAAGTTAGGGCTTTAGTTAGATCTCAGAAGCATAGAAAATCGGGAAATCTTACTGTTATACCAACATGTATAAACTCACCAGCTCGGGGTAGGGGACATGCATCTACACAACACTACATATAAGTCTACAATAGATTATTTTTTACAATTACTACTTTAGTTTAAACAGTCTAATAGTTCAAACTATTTGATTATCACTTCTTCACTAAAGTAAAACAGCTGTAAAACAACAGATACTCATATATGTAGAATTAATTTTATCAAACACGGCGCGCCTAAATATATTGTGAATGCAAAAACTTGCGTAGTTATAAGTACGAGGAGTTCAAATCTATCTTTGATCAATCTGTCCTTTAGTGAATCTAGTGTGAACCTTGTTGTACCAGTTCCATATCGGTTTTTTTACCCGATGGGGTTATTAACAAAACACGTAAACTGAAAGTGCATAAAATTCCCAGGTGCCAAACACAAAACATAAATTTAAACACTTTATTTTACAGAACTTGCGTTTTACTGCACAATATTTATGTACAAGCCAATGAAGCCGAGTCTATGCTTAATAAATAATTTAACTAAAACACTGTAAAAAAATACAAAATTAATATAACATTTCTCACTATTTACAACCCATCCTCATCACCCGTTTCTGTACAATATAACATGCAGACTTAGATTAAATAGGAACAAGTTCTATGAGTACACTAAAAGTAATCGTTCCTGGGGTTTGTATTTAATCTAAGGTCTGTTCCTTCACCTCAGCCCCAGTCGCACAACTTCAGTAAAAGTGATGAGAAACCCACTCTGTTCGAACTCGCCGGCCGGTCTTCCGCGTTGCCGGTGAAGGGGCCAGACCCGAACCAGTTGACTCTATTGGAAGTTGCTTCTGACGGCCTGACAGATGGCGCTGGTCCTGGCCGCTGACTAGGCCTTGCTGAGGGTGTTGGACCGGGACCTGTTTCTGTCCACTGCTGCCACAACCAGGCCAGGCCATCCAAGATAGGCCTTCTGGGAGCCGGAGGCGGCGGAGGCGGCGTGGTCGTCCGCCTTGCTTTCGGCGTCACTACCACTTGGTTGAGTAAAGCCTAGAGGTTATAGTTACATGATAGGTCAATGTGAAGAATGAGTAGAATAGGAGATTAAAATGATGTTAAAAGCAAAATAAAGTTATAGTTATTGAATTCAAGTTGCAGGAAAAGTTGTTTGTTTCTGAAACATTCTATTGGTATAACCAAATTTCAGAAAATATAGAATGTGATCGCGTGCCACTTTTCTTGAATAACAGTTGCAGAAATAAAAGGTATAGAAATGTGTGTTTTATTTAGTTGTAGTTGATAGGCATTATAGTAAGAAGAGATAGTATAAGTAATTCATTAGCACTTCAAAATAAAATACTTACCGCGAGTCTGAGCTGCTCGTCGATTGAACTGGCTGTTGTGGGTCCGAAGCCCTGCTCCTTAAGCAAAGCTGCGAGCAAGGCATCGTTGCTTTTGCCGTACTCTGTGCTCAGGGATATCGGTGATTTGGTAGCCTCGGAAACCATGCCGGTGGCTTTTTGTTGCTGAATTAGCTTTTTGAGAGCCTCGTCCGATGTTTGGCCTGGAAGTGACGGAAGCACTTGATCAGACTTTTATCTATACATTTTCAGTACCTACTTATTAGCTCTTTATAAGATTCCAAAAATTTTTTTTTAATTATTTGTGTTTAACTATGAACAAATACAATTGAATGAAATTACCTGTAATAGCGAGTTTACTTCTAAACGTCGTAGTCTCCTGTGCGTCCTGCAATTTTATCAAAGTTTTTAACAATTTTCTGTCATCCTGCACAGTCCTCAAGTCATCTGTAACAGCTATTTTAGCACCGAAAGGTAAGGTCTTGTCAGTCATAACAGTCGACATCATAGAAGGTTTAGGTGTAGCATCGTTGTGTTGTGAAGGTGAAGCGAAAATAGATGAAAGTTTTAGGCCATCGTGTAGTGAACTTGGACTCACAGTTGGTGGTATGTTTGGTAGTGTTGGTATTTTGAATTGCGACGGGTCTTGCCCAGTGGCTTTAATTAGTGCTTGTAAAAGCTTTGTGTCTTCTTGGAATTGTTTTATATCGTCTTCTATAGACGGTCCACCGGGAGCATTTGTTGTAATTGCTCGTTGTGTTGTTGCTTGTGTTGTGGTTGCTTGTGTCGTTGTTGTTGTTGTAGTCGTCGTAGTCGGTACTAGGTTGTTGGCGCTGTTAGCTATAGCTTTTCCATTACGAACACCGCTATCAGGTTTGCCTGACTGTATTTCAGTCAAACTCTTGTCGACTGCAAGGGCTATAATTCGGTTGGCAAGCGCTGTCTCCGCGTCGTCGGTGCCGGTATTAGTGTTCAGTACATTTTTCTGAAAACAAATGATAATACGTTTTGATAGCTGTGTTCTATACAGTATTTTACCACTAAAGTGTTAGACTATTTTTAAAATAATTGAATAATAATGTAGCCTGATTATTTCCATAAAATGGTGCATAAACATCAAATTTAAATATTAACATATAATGAATGAATAAATGAATGAATGAATAAAGGAATGAAAACACTTTATTGTACACCTTAAACCTAGCACAAAGAATTTCACAACTAAGAATACCTAAAAATACAGGGTGTCCCGGAACTAGTATGTTATCCTGAGGGGGGATATTTCTCGACACTTGGGGGAACAACAAATGTTCTAAAATTTTTATGAAATCAATAATTTTCATTGAAGAAATGTGCATCAAAGTTTGCTTTAAAATTGGTAGAAGTATGTATCCATGCCTACCTATCTTAGTACACCAATAAATTTGTACTTGCACAAACTTATTTAGGTAGGTAACGTGCTTGGAAACACTGGAAACTAACGAGGGTTGTCAATATTAATAATTGAAATAAACTTAAAAGTTTATGTATGGAAATTTGAAAATAGGAATTAAAAAAAAAATCACCACCATATCTGTTTATTTAAATGGTCAGAATCACATCGTTCAGGCTTAAGAAACTAGTTCCGGGACACCCTGTACAATGAGCGGTCTTATCGTTAAGGGAGCGATTTCTTCCAGACAACCTTTAATTACTCATATTTTAGTTTGTATTCAAAATATAAGATTAAGATTTTATAAAATCAGATTTATTAATTAGGTTAGATATTCATATGCTTACCAGATTTTGTAGGAAAGCCAAGTCTTCTTCGACGGAGAATGTTGAGCTGCTCGGTGCCTCCGTAGTGACAGTGAACCTCGGCGGAGCCTGCCGTCCAGATAGTGTTCCCGTTTCGACACCCCGGGCCGTGGTAGGTTGTCTCTGGGTAAAAGGCGTAAAAGTTGTAGAGATCTTGACATCTTCAGTAGCGGAATCTTCAGTTGTAGACGACACTGTCCTAGGAGCAAAAGTTCTAAACACAGGTCCATTGGTTGTCGCAAATACAGGTTGTACATTCAACGAAGTCGTTGGTTTCGAACCTATTCGAGTGGTCTGAAGATTAGAAGCGATTCTAACATTTGACGTAACCTTCGATATGTCTGGTATATTTTGGTTTCCTGTGTTTTGACCGGTCGCCTGTAACAGAGCCTGTAGAAGCTTAGCATCTTCTTGGAATTGCCTTATGTCGTCTTGAAGTGATGGTGTTGATGCTTGTGTTGTTGTCAGCCTTGTTGTTGTTGGTGCAGCTGTTGTTGTTGTTGTTGTTGTTGTTGGCGTAGTTGTTGTTATTGGCGTAGTTGTTGTTGTTGGCGTAGTCGTTGTTGTTGTTCTAGTTGTTGTTGTTGGCCTAGCTGTTGTTGTTGTTGTTGGTGGTGGTGGTGGTTGTTGTGTTGTGGGAACCCTAGTAGTAGTCAAAATAGCGTCTAATGAAGGAATATTGAGGTTTGCTGGGTTTTGTCCGGTAGCTGCTAATAAGGCTTTTAAGAATTTAGTGTCTTCTTCAAATTGACGAATATCGTCTTCAATAGAACGTGACGTTGTTTGTACCCCATTTGTAACTCTGATATTTCCAGCAAGGTTTGGTGTTGATAAAGTGCCAATATTTTTGTTTCCAGTTCCTGATAGCAAAGCTTGCAATAGTTCGGTTGGGTCGTTTTGTTGGGACGTTGTTGGTACTATTCTCGTTGTCGTTGCTGATTCTGCACCAGTCAGCAAGTTATTAAATGTTTGGACGTTTAAGTATTTAGGATCTCGGGCTGAATTTTGAGCGTTTTGTGTATCTTGATATTTTCTTATATCGTCTTCAAAGTTTGTGGTTTGGATAGTTGTCCGGGCAGCCTGGGTTGATGTTGCTATTGGTGCTGGTGTTGTTGTTGTCCCTTGAGTTGTTGTTGTTGTTGTTGGTGCCTGCGTTGTTGTTTCTGGTGTTGCTGTTGTTGTTGTTGTTGCTGGCGTTGTTGTAGGTGCTTGAGTTGTTGTTGTCGCTTGAGTTGTTGTTGTAGGTGCCAGAGTTGTAGTTGGGGCTTGCGTTGTTGTAACTTGTGTCGTTGTTTGTGCCAAAGTAGTTGTAGGCGCCTGAGTTGTAGTTAAAGCCACTGTCGTAGCTTCCGATGTCTGTGGAGCTGTAGTGCTTTCTGAAGTAGCTACTGGCGTATTTGTCAACATTGTTGACTCCGGAGCATTAGTACTAGTGCTATCACTAGCTTGTGTTTGAGAGGTAATATCTTTCGTCGCAGTTACGGCTGTACTAATTTGGACTTCATCTTTGTCTGTATTTGTTGTTGATGGTGATTTGGTTGCAAGTTTCTGTACGTTTGAATTCTGCTGTTTTACCATCACTTCATCTATTGGTATGAACTTAAATACAGTATTTCCATCGCCATCACTAGGACTTTCTGTGCGTATTTGTTTGGTCTGCAATTTGTTATAAATACATTTTATATTTTTCTTTTTGAAAGTTTTTCATTCAACATAAAATGCTGGCCTTTGCATGCTGGTAGATATGCCGTCACCACTTACCTTACCCGAAAATTGCATTTTAAACTATGAAATTCCTGTTCAAAAGTCCATTGGTTATCATTTCAAATGCAGATGTATAGATGAAAAATTATTGGAAAATATAAACGTGATCTATAATATCGAAGTGTGTTGTTAGTCAATAAAGAGTAGGTATAGTAAATAAATAAATAAATAGTGGTTAAAAATGTAATCATTATTATACCTCCGGATCAATATCCAGTGTTAATATTGTCGGTTCACGAGTAGAGCTCGTCATGGATGCTATGACCATCTCCTGTTTAGCGGCCGAAGATATACTATTAAGCAGAATCTCATCAATAGAAGGTAGCATTGTAGTTGTGCGTAAACTCAATACATGCGAGGCAGTGCTTATTTCAGCAGGCGGCTTATTTGTGACGGTAGTTATACCCAATGAACTGCTTTTAATATTAAGTGCCGATGAGGATATCTGCAATTACGAAATAAAATGTTACGCCTGGCGATGTTAATCCGTGAAGCAGTTAGGTGTAAAGCATGCAGACAGAGCTTACTAGTATAGACAGAGTAGAAGGTAAGGTACCACAAATCCCGTCCCGACATGCATGTTCCTCGCGCCAAATCGCTGCTGCAAGTGGAGAGAAGCCTCAAGCACAGCGTTCAAGCTAAACAACTTAAAGTCAATACCATTGTTTCTTGGTTATTTACAGTGTCAGTTCCGTTATTGGTGATGTCTGTGGATGTCACAGTATTAGTGGATACTCGGATGGGGTTAGACTGCGGTCTGACAATGGCCGGAATGTTATGGATGGGGCTGTATGGATTCCTCAAACTCCATGGGCTGATTGGTAGTATGTCAATTTTTTGCATGATTCGTGGCACTCTAGTTCCGTTTGGAAATTTACGGATTACTGTGTTATTGGGTAGCAAACCGTACACGATGTAGGGGCTTGCTTCTGTTAATGACTCCAGGGCATCATCGTTAGGATCTTTACGTACCACAGTGTTATTTGGTAATATTCCAAAAATAACGTAATCTTTTTTGGGTATTGTCGGAATGGTGGCGCGCAGAGCGATCGCAGGTGTAATAGATTGGTTTGTTCCGATATTACTATCTGTTGTTGTTTCAGTGCCAGTTTGTGTAGTTGTTTCAGTATCTACTTGAGTTGTAGTCTCTATTGATTGTGTAGTGGTTTCTGTGGTAGCAGAAGCAGTTGTGGTTTCAGTGTTCTCTTGTGCTGTTGTAGTTGAAATGCTACTTGCAGTAGTAGATGTACCATCTGTTGTATTATTGTTTCGAGTAGTCTGTTCTGCAGTGGCTACAGTAGTGTTTCTAGAAGTGCCTTCAGTAGTAGTTGTTGAATCAGTTTTTCCGTTTTCAGTATCAACTCCAAACCGCACGGAAAGGTCTGAGGTTGTCTCAGTAGTTGTTGATAGCCCATCGAGAGATACTGAGAGGCCAGTAGTGGTTGTCGAACCATCATCAGATTTGCCGCTTGTAGTACTAATAGGTTGTGTTTGTGTAGTAGTTGAAAGAGGTGCAGGATTTGGGGTAGAAGTTGTGGTAGAAATTACATCAGTCATTACAGTAGTTGATGCATCAGGCGTAAAAGTCATTGTGTTCATGATATTAGTCAGTCGTTCTGATAAATTAATATTGGTGTTAGACGGACTTATAATTTCAGTTAGTGTGGGAGCTGTTGCCAGTTCCGTATTGTGCTGTCTAATCAGATCTTCGATCATCTTCAAAACACTAGCTTTCTTAGATAGTACCCATAACTGTAGGGGTGATATCTGACTTGGGTCTTGGATGTTAATGTCAACGTTATTTTGCAAAGGTTCTTCGGTTTTTTGACTGAGTGGTAATGATCTAGTAAGATAGTTAACCTCTACATCACTGGGAGTAAAATCATTTACTTGGAAGTTCGTCAGGAAGGGAAGAGGAACAGTGTTATTAGTAGAGCTTATGCTCATTCGATTGTTATTAACATTATCAATCTCAGTACTTGGCGAGGCAGAGGACGTCACTGCTTCAGTACTGGTCGAAATAGAAGTAGTATCTTGAGAAACTGTTGCTGTATTAGGTAGTGTGTCGAAGGCTGCACGTAATTCTGTTTTAGCAGTTACTGTAAGGTCAGTTGACGTCGTCTGACTTGTGGATCCAAGAGTTGTACCTTCTGTAACCCCTTGTGTATCATCAATATTATTTACAGGTTGTGTGGGGATGTCCGTAATAGCAACGGAACTAGTGACAGAGTTACTATTTCCTACGGGGCTATTTACATTGTTATCTGTAGTAACACTTTGAAGGATATCGAAGGAATCTAAATTTGTATTTACATCTACTTTTCCAGTGTCTTCAATATCCTCCAAACTGTAAGGTGTAGTGTTTGGAACAGAGTCAGCATTATCAAGTACAGTCGCCAGTCCATCTATCGCTCTAGGTATTAGAGTTTTTAATAGTTTTGCCATATCTACTGAAATTCTAGACCTACTATCCTCATCCATATTTTGGATAATACTTCTAATGTTATTAGATAACATGCTAGTTAGTTCAGATGATACTAAGTTATTGCTAGATAACAAAAGATCAGAGACAGTGTTATATACCATTGTTGGATTGTCAGTCGTCGGCTGATTCGATGTGAAATCAGATGCTGTCGAAGTTTTGTCGGTTGGTGATTCTGTATCTGAATATAATACTTTAATAGCAAATGGCCTCCTTGCGGAAACGGGAGTGGAAGGAGCAGGGATGGGAGTTTGGGGTGTATTCACAGGAGTTACAACTTCAGCGTTTAGTGACGGTGTAACATTTCCCCCAGCCGACATATTGTTAATCACATTTGGTGTTGTCTGAACGGTGTTCTGTACAGATTGAGTGGTAGTGCTGCTGGCGTTGACCGAGACAAACGTGTCCGGGCTAGTTATGCCTCCATTACTATTTACATTAACTATATTACTCACGCCATTGAGTATTTGTGTTACATCAGTATTAAGATTTGGTTTTGTCGTTACTTCAGTTGTAGAAGAGAGTCGAGTTTTAGGTGTGGATGTGAGAATTTCCGCTAGTGCATCGAAAATAGACACAGTAACTGAAGGCGAGTGGTGCGATGCCTCAACGTTCATGACTTGTGACGACTTCAGAAGACTCTCTGAGAGTCTCAAGTCAGCCGAGGACAACGTCCTTCGTGTCTGAGTAATGGATATAGCGTTGTCTGGCCCTAATTGCATTTCTTCTCCCTCTACCTGAAATAAGAAGTATGCTCACCCATGTAAACAGAAACAAAGATGTGTGTAAAGTGGCAAGTTGTGTAGGTTTGTCAAACGAAAAGAAAACTTACTGACAATAATTATTTGAGTTTCGTGCAAAGACCAAAGCCTCTTTATAATAAAGTTGATATCAAGATAACAAGGAATATTTAGTAAGATGACGTGGATAGTTAAAGAAAACTAGTGAATTATGCATATTGAAACAAGTTTGTATAAATTGTATACAATTTAATGAACTATTTTAATGTTAGTAATATTATTTCTACAATTGAA
Source organism: Lampropteryx suffumata (assembly GCA_948098915.1). Taxonomy (NCBI): domain Eukaryota; kingdom Metazoa; phylum Arthropoda; class Insecta; order Lepidoptera; family Geometridae; genus Lampropteryx; species Lampropteryx suffumata. The sequence goes on from OX402551.1 coordinate 2,996,237, forward strand.
AGTAAGTTACATTACTTTGATTTGATAAGCTTACTCAACTATGCATTCAATGATAGAAGTATGCAAGCAATTTGTTTGTTCTCTAAGAAATCTAAAGTTCCGTTTTAAAGAGATGCTTGCATAGTTAAAATTTAAAAGCAGTCTTTTCCTATACTTTATTAAATGCTAAGAACTACATCTCTTTAAAACTAAACCACAACCCTTAATTACAATAGACGTGTGTGAGATGCATGGTGTGATGTTACGACTAAATGATTCCATTAACCAGTTCGATGGATGACGGATGAATGTATGACGATGTGGCGTTTGCGTAGGACTCCGTGGTCTCATCCACGTGCTCCTCGAACCAGTTAGGCTCTTCTACAGACTGTGTCAACAGGTGGTCAGTCACGAAGAATTTCAGCCATGCCTTTAGCAATGAGAAATGTTCATTACGACAGCTTGTCGACCATTCAAAAAAACCAACTACAGCAAAATCTCCCCAAAATGATTTGTTCAAATTTATTTTTAATCTTGACAAACACACATAATATTTTTTTTATGAATGTTAATAAATTTTTCACAAAATATATATTTAAACTAAACTTATTTATTTTGTGAAAAAATTATCAGATTACTATAGTTGATTATGACAATAATGAAAATGATTTATCATATAAGTTATTTTCGATGAAATCATTAGTTAATTAATATATACCAAAATAAAGATCTCATCAAAAGTAACTTATAAGTGATTATGTTAATATGAGGTGCAACGATTTGAATGTATCTTAATGCCAATTTTATAAAAGGGCTTTGTATATTTACCAAGGAAAGGGGATATTTAAAATTTTGTAAAGTTGCACTGCACAGTTTTCAAGTTGAATTCAAATTGCATTGTGTTTATAGTTCTTTGGATGTAGTGTTACTTACAGTCGAGGATGTTATTGTAGGTACTGTAGGTTTGTAAAACGGTTTATTGAGATAGGAGGCTCGGTATTTAGAACTGAATCTAGATTTAGACTTTTCAGTTTCTGCATTTATCTGTAAAGTTTTGATCAAAACTTTTAAAATGTGTTCAAAAAATATGATCATTGTACTATTAGAATATAATAATTAAGTACTTACTCCATTATTTGACGCCTCGGTGGTCTTTGTAAATGCTTCACTAAACTTTCGTACATTTCTTTCTCGGGACCTTGCCGTAGTGGTTTCGGGAGAATCAACAATCTTTTTTTTCGGCTTCGTTCTTTGTCGCCTTCTTTGTAAGTTTCTTACTGGTGGCACAGTAGAAGAAGCGCTTGTATTATCCTCTACGACATAACCATTCTTGAAATTAGCATGGTACTTCTGCCTGTCTGTAGCAACAGTTGGTAACGGTGATACAACTGATGTATTTGACTCTTCAGCCATGTTTGCAGTCACTTCGTTTGAAAGTATATTTTCTTGTGATTCGGTGCTACTGATCGATATTAAGAATGGTTCATTGTTATTCTCAACTTTTACTAGAGAGTCACTGACAAGTTCTTTGTTTTCAGAATTATTAAACAAAGTAAAAATAAGTGGCATATCTGCAGTGTCTTCTATGTTTTTTTGCGCAACATCAGAATTATCTTTTATAGCAGCTTCTGTAGTAGTTGTTGTTTCCGTTTTATTCCTCAATCGAGAGTAATATGAAGTTCTTGGAAGTGTTATTTTCTTTCTTACGACCGTTTCTTCTTTTTTTTCACTAATTGTTATAGAAACTTCAGTGCTTGTAACTGTGTTCTTTCCTGCTTTCCTTGAGTAAAATGATGGTCGTATAACGGGTTTTTTTAGACCACTGGTAGTTTCAATTCGTGTGCTTTTGTCATTATTTTCTGTTTTCGAAGCTGGAGTTGTAGTGAATTTGAATTTCCTATTGTATTTGGAGCCCGGTTTTTCTGTGTTTGAACTTACACCACTAACTGTGGTAGCAGCTGGGCTAAATGTAGTTGATTTTTTATTTCTCGTAGGGTATTTGCCTCTAAGCTTGTAGTCTGGGCTTTGTGAGGCCACCTCCGGTGTAGTAGTTGTTTCAACAGATTCCTCTTCATTGTTTAGACGATTTGATTCCTCTACCCTTTGTTTGTTCCTTAACTGTAAATATATTAATAAAATTGATTAAATAATATAAAATATGTATGTAGTCACTAAACACACGCCTTTAAATTGATACACCAAATCCGGTTTTAACGTCCAACGAACATCACGATCAGCTTATTTCAGTTATGATTTAAACGACAGTGGAAACAGTATATAATTGGTTTTAGTAAGTAGTAAGTAGAGTAAGTTTTTTTGCACGGGAAGATGTAAGTGTTAGTAAAACAGTAGTAGGGATTCGTTCATTCTGGCTCACCAAAAAAATGGATTCGGATTCATTAGTTTTCACACACACAAAAAAGCCGTGACGGGGTGGTCTTGGCCAAACCGCCGGCTAAAAAAAAAAAAAAAAAAAAAAAAAAAAAAAGTTTAGACTCTTTTTGTATGTTTTCGCACACGCCTGATCGATTGCGCTCATCCATTTTAACGTATCTCGTTCCGTTCAAAAGTTAGAAAGCCACTGTTGACTGACCCAACCTCAACCTTCAAAAAACCCAACCTTTTTTTGCATCGTTCGGCTTGCGCCGCAGCTAACCTAACCCAACCTTTTTTTGCATCGTCCGGCTTGCGCCGCAGGTAGCTCAGACCCAAATCCTTGAGAGAAAGAATTCGTGTGAATTAAATTTAAATAATTATAATATCATATTATGATAATATGATAACCAATATATTTATTTTTATTTTAATTTTAATATATTTATTAGCAATACGCCAATATATATTTTATTCTATGTGTATAATATTTATTATTGTACGGCCCCCCCACGATACATATAAATATGAAATTATTATTTAATAATTTAATAAGTATTAATTCTTTAATTGTTATTAATTATATTTATTATTTAAATAAACCACCTTTATAATAAACTAACCGCGATTACATTCAATGCAAATATAAAAAAAAGCCGGCAGGGAGGCGCCATCTAAACAAAAACTTGTCGGGGCATGACGTCTTGCTAAAACGATGTAAGATAACATCTGCGATCGATAATTCATCATGAGTTTTTGTGACACTGCAAACTGTAAGATAACATCTTCTATCGATAATTCATCATGAGTTTTTGTGACACTGCAAACGCCCACCCACAAGGCAAGTTTACTTGTCGAAACATGTCGTGAGTTTTTGTGATGCCTTTCTTCTATAAATTTCTAAAACTCTCGAGTTACTGACACAGTCTTACACCATTCGTGCAGTGAACTACAGATAAATATTGTTATAACGTCTGCTATTATATCTACGTGTATTCTAAAATTATTCGTTACTCAGCACACAGTCTTGTGTCACAATAAATAGTGTTTCCGTGTTCTACAGTATAAAATGGAGGTAAGTTCTATATTACTTATTTACTTAGAACCGATTTCACCTTTGCGATTAAACTATCAATATAAGCTAAACCGAGTTCAAGATACCCTTGATGATAAACTGTTGTAGCACAAGTCACATTTGACACAACTTTGACTTTATTTGAGTTCGATTAAGCTGAACTTAGTTTTGTTGATCTAAGTTTTGCCTGCAAACGGTGAAATCGACTCTTTGTGATCTATGATTTTGCATTTATGTTGTGCACCTACTTGTATCTATGTATTTTATAAAAGTAACATGTCGTTACAGGACACACCAAGTTACTCTCCCGTGGAGGAGGTTGAAGAACATAACACTTTCAAGCAATTCTATTATAATACTATATCTGATGAAGAGGACACCACCAATTGCGTGCCATACTACCTTGCAAAGAAATCTACATGTAAGCGCCCCCGCAGTAGTCTCAGCAACATAGATGAGTTCTTTCCGGAAGAGTCTCCAAAAAAGAAGAAAGCAAAAAACTCATCAAACGTTGGACGAATGAACAAAGAGGGTGGTACATCATACATATCAACAAACACAGATGACAGTGTTAATGCTACACATCTTATAAAAATTGATGTGTTTGATGTGAAAAAGCTGAGCAAGATTCCTTCTGCCCAACATTGGAAACACGCTGACATTCGTGTCAAATACTACTGCAAGGAGTTGAATAACAAAAATTATGAAAAATTGAAAAAAATTGTCTATCAAATCACCAAGGAGATATCGGAATCAGAAGACAGCAAAATGTATTCTTTTAAAAAACAATAACTAACTAGGTGTAATAACTAAATGTAAATAATGATTTTTAGAATAGATAATAACATTGTCATGATTTTTCTTGGTCATCAGATATTTTATTTTTATACTTGAATAAAAAACTTTTTAATTTCATGAAACTTTGTTTTATTAGTCTAATGATTCACTTTTAACCACATTTATCAATTAGTAAACTTAGTTAATTTAGCTAACATTAACTATTTGTATCTAGGTGCTAGTCCTTTTAATTTTTAAAGCATTTATTAAACAACTTGTGTAAAAATAGATCATTATTGATAGTATTGTTACTAAATAATTCAATAAAGTCTGTCATAGTATTACCATAAAACTTGAAATACAGATATGTTAAACAATATTCTCCACATACTGTAGTTAAGTCGTGTTGCAATCTATATCTATTAAAACCCCACTGTCTCGAGTTTCTGCGCAGGAAGTTTTTGTGGTAGTCTTTAGGTGCGCGTCCATATGAATCAAAATACTGGCCAACTCCATTTTTATCTATGTGCATGGCTATCCAATGTGATCCTGGTTTGTTGTCCGGGTCTAAATTGCTTATTAGATACATCGGTTTTTTTACATGCAGTGGTAACCTGTTTGCAGCATACACATTTTTGTGTAAAGCTGGGTGAATGTAGTGTAAATATTTTCGAATATCAATTGTATCCATTATTCCTAATAAGGAAAGCTGTGTCAAGTTCAATCTCCAAATCAAGAATGTTAAAAGGAAGTATGTAAATTACTTTTTATAGTGAAAAAGTAAAAAAGAGGTTTCAGGAAATAAAACGATATGTACGTATGCACACGTCAATGTTTTATTTATTATATAACTAAATACAATTTTATTTAATCTTGACAATTGATAGATAGTCTGTGAATGGGAATACAATTTTATTACATCCTAACTACTATAGTCTACAGTTACATTACGATTCTTATCAATTTCAATAACATTATCGAACTCTGCATAAATAATACAATTTATTGTCTGAGTAAGAGTAGATTCAAAACGAACCTCCAGTCTAACGCTACCATGTTTTATAAGATTCCAATGAGTATTTGAATTTGAACTGAGGTCAGCTGTTAGATCAAACGCCAACATACAATATCCTTTTGCATATTGCTCCCTAGATATACCATTGCCTTCATTCAGAAAATGTATACCTGTCCCTGAAAATAGTGTGTGATAGGCTGCTGTGTAAATATTATTATCGAATGATGGTTGCAAAGCTTTCGAAGGTATTTGTTGACCGTCAATGTATAAACAAAATGTATTTATATTGTAGTTTTCAAAATTGAATGGATTTTTTGTTAGACCCCCATTAAACGCTGCATTGTTCACAAATCCGATTATACACCTTTTGGGAACTTGCCCCAAAAAAATATTATCTAGAGTTTTACCCTGAATTCCTGAAGGTATAGTTAAAACTTTGACTTCAGCTCGAGTGATAGGATATTTAGCTGTAGTAGAGGATAAAACCTTTTGATGTGCAAGTAATACAGTAGGATTGATTCGTGCTCTACGTATAATGAGTGTTGCATCTGTAATGCATACTTTAAATTTCAAGTCGGCTGTAGAAGCCATTAGGTTAAATGTTTCTCTCGAACGAACTAACTTAACACTCATTTCAACACCATTTATTAAAAACTTTTCTTGATTAAATATATCACCATGAAGATGACCAATCATTTCTATCTCCTTACTTTCACATGCTAATTCTCGTCTTTTAACAAATCCCTCATTTTTTTCATCAGTTGAATCCATTTTCCCAGCCGTATCTTGATACCAAAGACCGCAAGTCAGATGAGATTCCTTAGCAGCAGGAGCATAATTTAATAATGTTTCCATGTAAGCTCTATAGGCATATGTATTGTTTGGCGGCGATACTAGCTTTTGATTCAAATAAATATCTAGTTGGGTGAAAAGAGAATGGAGCCAATTGTTTACTGGAGCTACAACAGTTGACTCAGTTAATTTCGTACCATCCTGGTTTTGTATCTTGGCTTTTATGTGCAGCAATGTATGGGATAAATCCATGTAGTCATCACCTGTTCCAGGTACTTGAAATTCTATGGGGCCATCATCAGCTAGGGATGAAATGGGTTTGTAGTGTATCCATAATCCGTTTTCTATGCTAGTTTGCGTGGATGGTAGAGCAAATAAATCTAACTCTGATTTTATACATTCACAGGAATGGCTATGTAAGAATGACATTTTAAAAATTATTTATGAGAATATATCTTTTTGATTATTAACTCGTAATTTTTTTAGAGCTTTCACTTTGGTTGTCGACGGTGGAATGACTGAACTAAGACGCTTCCTTTTGGTTATATATCCAGAACCAGACATATTTAATTTATCAATTTTATCATGAGCTTTTCTTTTCAAGTTTGAAGTAGCTACTTTTAGTCGATTTTTAATTGATTCTTCCATGGGGCGGGCACTAACCATATCTGATAGAAGACCGACACCAGTATTTAGTGCCTCCTTGCCTATTACTCGAGCACCACTAGAAAGTAAGGGTAAAACCGATCTAAACAACCCTCCTAAAAAGCTACCGATCCCATGACCACGTTGATAAGGCGCCCCTTTATAAATCACTCCAATACCAGAGCCAGCTTGATGAGAATAATAATGTTCATATGGACAAGTTATGCTGTCACGGGGATACATTATAATTTTTTGAAATGAAGTTTAACACACACTGTTCCAAACTGGAATGGTATTTTTTGACCCGTGCTGGTTCTTATATCTATTTCGATGGTATCAAACTCTCTACGCATAACTGGTAAATAGTGAGGAGGTGAGAAAACATGCATTTTATTTGCGCCATATATATACTTTGCCGGATCTAAAGGAATGATTCTCAGGAGAGGAGACATAACATCTCCTACTATCTGAGGATCGATTATATCACAATAGACAAATAATTGTGATGGCAATCCTAAATGCAAATTTGCAGGGCATTTTCCAAGACCATTATCTACAAGATTCCTATTAGGTTCAAAACCGAGTTGAACACTCAATTTAGGTTTTAACGTTAGCGATTTTACTGAATTATCCATCACCGAAACTGACACAAACTTTGATATTTCATCATAGCGAAACGTTACTTTTTCCTTTATATGATTCAACGCTGTTAAAATATGATTAATGTTATCATAATTTGTAGCTGGAATGTGTTTTTTATAATAAACCAATGAAGGTATTTTCTCATTTGGTATCAACATCGTTTTAGTTATGTAAATAATATTTTCATGTTCTTGAACAGTAAACATGGTACATGGATATTGAAATTCAACAACTCCGACGGTCCATTGTCCCTCCAATTTTATGGGTTTTGGTAATTTAGTTGAAAATCTTGTAGTAACATTATCTGGAAAATATTCCATAGAACTGTTACTAGGTAATGTTAAATAAAAACTTTCTCTATTCATATTTGTTTTAAATCGGAAACTAGAACCCAACTATTAAATTTATCTGGATAACCTTTCCACTTCACTAACACTTGCTTTCTGTTACCAGAATAGCGGGAACTTATTATTTTATCTAGTTTATAATTTAGAGAGGGGTCGTACGTCACTTTTTGCAATTCCTTATCATAAAAGGTTCCAATAATGTTTTCTTGCTGTAAATCTCTTAGTGTGTACACAATCCATGGATCCCGATCTATCACTGAAGATATTACAAATATTTCGTCACTCCAATTAGATTCATATCCTTTTTGAAATATATGTTTATATTTTGTTATTCTTACATAGTCTCCAATATGAAATTTGGGTAGTGTTGGGGATGTATTGGTATTATTATTTTGGACATGTTTACGTGTATACAAATTGTTCCACACTGTCATTATATTTTTTGAGTTTACATCACAAGGGCACATCTTGATGCTGGAATGGTAACTGTGGTTATATGAATATATTAAGTCCTGTAAAATATCAATGTATTTATATGTATTTTTGTGTGTAAAGTAACGCCACATCCTCATTTTGAGTGTCCTTTGAAATCTTTCAACTACACTAGCCTTAATATCGGGGTTGTTTGTAGTATAGTAATTGATATTCTTCGTATTAAAGTATTTTTGAACATCTTTCGATACAAATTCGGTTCCTTTGTCGGATTGTATATGGGTAGGTGTTATATCAGCTTCACGAAATATACTTTCAAAACATGTTTTAATCGATTCAGAATTTTTATTTTTCATTGATCGTGCATAGGCAAATTTGGTAAAAACATCAATAACACAAAGAATGTAATTAAAACCATTATTATATTCTGAATAAGTTCTCATGTCACTTAAGTCAGCCTGCCAAAGTTCATTGAGATTAGATAAGATATATTTGTTTCGTGGAAATTTTTTGTGAACCGGTTTATGTAGTGTGTATGTTTCTTGTGATTGTAACCATCTTTTAACATCTTCTCTGTTCATTTTACCTTTCATAGCACTAGCCAGTTTATCAATACTACCATACCCCGCTGGGTGTGAAGGGTTATAGTAGATATTGTTTATTTCTAATAAGGATTCCATTTTTCCCAATCTATCTTCTGCCTGGCTTTGCTAGTAACTGGTGTTGAAAACTCTTCGTCCTCTTCATGCGGTGTGTATTCTTTATATGGTGTAATCGGAAGCTGCTGCATATAGTCGACTCTTTGTGGATTTCCAATATAAATTATTGGTATTTTAATATCTTTCAGTGCTTTTGCAAATTTCTCCCATCCTATTGGAGCACTTCTTTTTAGCGGTCTCAAAAAATCATTTACTAAGTCAACAATATTACTCCCAGGGATTTTTTCTTTGTCTACAGTAATTACACCATCAGCATCCCAATTAATTTTATTTTTGTTCAATACCAACAAAAACAATAATCTCTCACCCTTCCTTATATATGTTTTAGGTACCAAACTGAGTATGTGTTTTGGGGTGTAAGGAGTTGGTTTTCCATGAGAAACAGTAATATTTACCTGTTCCTCACCTTCGTTTGAAGACTGAACAGTAACTGAATCTTTAACACTGATTTCATTGTTTTTATTATCAACTGTGTCATACCCACTATTATCCATATCAGATTCAATATTTGATACGATGGGTAATTGAATTGGACGACGTCCTTCTTCAGCAAAATGTAAATATCGCTGCAAAACTTGCAGGTATAGAGTACACTTTTTTCTTTCTTCCATATCACTTTTTAAAATGTCTTGCATTTCCATATCTAATCGTGATAGGGGGTTATCAGCCGTATTATGTTGATTAATTTTTTCTATTACACTTGGATCAACAAGCAACATTTTCTTAGCATGTTCCATTTTTCAAACAAGTGAGCCAACTAATGCACTTAAAATTGAACCCAATATCATTGGTAAAAAGGCACCCCCTTTTTGAATGATTATGTTTTTGCGAATTCTGTTTGTACTTTTACTTACTAGTTTGCGAAGTATGTCTTTATATTTTTTTAAGTTTTTTCTAGTTGTTTCTTCTAAGGGCACTTTTCCTTTTAAAACGTTATGAATGCATTCACAAATACAATTAATTTCTTCTTCATCACACGATTTTAAAAGAGCTTTTACGTATTTTGGTTTTAGTGTGCGCAGAGCTCTAAGTAAATCCGTATGCGTCTTTAGTCTTCGATGCATTATTTATGACTGATATGAATTTGTTGATTCTTAGCATATTTAAACACTTTTGTTGGTATGTACACAGTACAATATCCGTCTGAAGGGAATATTTTTGTCTTGAAACGACACATGTCATTAGTATCTTGTTTTAAATCAATCATTAGGTATCCATGAGCTTCATTAGTCGCATCTTTGTAAGAATCTTCCATAAACTTAATATTTTCTGGTGAAACTTGTCGTGCTAGGTATCGAATTTGAGTCTTATCACGAGGATTTTTGAAATAGATGATATAACTAGAGTTCAGCGATATGTCTCTTTGGCCTTTACCTTGATGAAATAAGTTTTGTGTTATGTAGAAAACACTCAAATTTCTGTGATGACTACCTTTTGTAAAAATATCAACAATGCGTCCATCGGATTCCCTCATGAGATCATCAATAATTATTAGTTGAGGATCCTTTCCATCGAACATACTAAGATCTGGTATTCCTTGAAAATAATTTACGTTTCTCAAACTATACAACGGTTGCATTTCATCAAAACACCATGTGGTTTGAGCAAAATTCACACTACAAACTTCTTTTACATATTTTATAAAGTTTGTGACAAAATTTGATTTTCCACACCCACTTGGACCAGCCACTATTGCAGTAAATGGATGATTGAAATGAAACATTTTTTTTTTTACTACCAACACGTGTTTCTGGTATGAGGTAAATGAAGGCAATGATACAATGTTTTAAAAATTAGAAATATATATTTATATTTATACTTAAATTTAAAATAGGATAAAAAATTATGTCATATAATAAAGGAACTCTATAACTATATTATTACATTAACAGCTAGGTACTTTACAAAGTTGTGGTAAGGTAGATAGGTACCTAACTAGATACTTAAATTCTAATATTACTTAAACTTAGTTTCTTAAGCTATAATGCCCCCATGCTAAAGTATTTACAGAATTCGATAAAATAAAACGTTTAGTATCATTATGTGAAAGACATGTTTTGTTAATTTTTTGTGTGAAAATTACATGCTTTATTGACTTAAATCTATACATGTGCGAAAATTGAATATTTTTATCAAAGAGACACGTCTTATAGTTATCCATTGTAAGTTTTTTAGTTACACATTTATTTACTCCTTTAGCCTTTGTTAAGATTCTATTCTCAACCAGCATTGCATACATTTTTGATCGTAAGCCCACAAACTCTGTAAAGATTTTACCGTTATTTTCATCTTTAAATAACCCTACTCTTTTCTTGTTAACAAGTGAAAAATTATATACATTATCTGGTGGATAATCAGATGTATCGAAGTATGTATGAATGTCGTCTTTAATATCTCTGTAAAAATCGTTTGTAAATATTTGGTAAACCAAACTGTCTGTATCTGTGTATAACAGATTGATATTGGTATGAAATTTATTTTTCATGTAATTATAATGGAAATCATACATCAAAGTTTTGGAAATATCTAAAACACACAATCCTAAATAGATGGGTTTGTTGTAAACCAATTTTGTTTTACGAAGTTGTATTGCAACTAATTCTTTTGAAAATATGGAAAGACTATGAAATTCAGGTCTTGCTATTAAACTTTGAGCCCCTTGAATCTTCCCTCGATTTTCCCAGTGAGTGAGCAATTTAACATTTACCCGTTTCTCAATGTTTTCCATTGTTTTTCCAAAGATTGCATTGTTCATAAGCTTATAGAAATCTTTTTCGAAGTCGGATTTGGCTTTGGTTCTTTGATTTGTATTTAATTCTATATACTTGCTTAACCATGGACTTTGATCAAATTTTAAAATTCTATGAATTTTTTTAATTTTTAATCCCATATTTAAGCATTGTATTAAATTTCTGTAGTGTATTACGTAGTTACTTTTATTATTTAGATTTGGAACCAGTTTAAAGTCTTTTGTATTTCCTATACAAACATTTTCTGGACAGAGTGGAAAATCAGAATGTAAATCATGTAGGTTATCAGGATATTCTAAATCTACTTCTAAAATATATCCGATTTCAGAATCGATTGCAACTTTGAAATTTGTCTCAATATCAACCCACTGAAAACCTCCAACCGGGAGATACTGTGACATAGCCCAACCATACAAATTATTAGCATCAAGATATATTAAAAATGATGTTGCCTGATTTTTATCGTAATCATTCATATAGTGGTTGTTTGCTTTGGCATATCGATGACTGCACTGTGATACTCCACCTCGAATACCAGATTTAATAAAGGCAATTTTATCAAAATCTGTTAGCAACTCTATCTCTATTTTTGTGTATTTTAACATCGCATCCCAACTTAAACCTGGTGCTGTATAGTAATGCGCAGGATCCAAACCATAAGTGCTCATACAAACAGTTCTAAAGTTTTCAAAAATGTCACTTAGCAATAAAACATCTGTCTTTAAGTACAAATCCGAATAATCACTCATAGAACGACATTTAAAATGCTGCCAGACATCTTTGGCATGTTCATAGTCTTCATTTGAAACGTTTGTATTTGTTATTGAGCTAAAGAATTGGTTTTGTGTGGGAAGAGATGTTTGTTTAAGACTTTCTAACCCGGTCATAAATTCATAAGGATAAACACCTTTTCTTTTTAATCGTTTAAAATCCTGTTCATTCGGGAAATGTTTCCTCAATTCATCGAATTGATTGATGTTTAAATTATTTGCTAGTGTTTCCAAACTACATGGCAAAAATTTCAGAGAATCTATAAACCGTAAACTTACTCGATGGTTATTAACTTTTAATAATTTTGAAAAAGATATATAACGCTCTTTGCTTTGGGGGATTATTTCTACTGCGCCTTCAGCAAAATTTAGGGCATGAACAATAAAATGACCATCATAATTACTTAGATTATGTAAGATAACCGGAACGAAACATTGACTTCTAAATTTACTGCTACATATTTCATGAGCAACACCTCGAAAAACGCCTGTATACCAATCGTAGTCTATTATTTGTTGGGATTTTAAATCTCTCCCACAAATGTAGCATGTAGTAGCTACATCTATTTTAATTTTGTCCATATCTGTTAAAGGTAACGGACATTTTTGAAAGTTATTTATTTTGGTAATTATTTCAATGTCTTTCTGTAAGCTTTCCATAAACTTTTTTGTACAGTCATCACCCACATAAGATCTGTATTTTGAGAGACTGTCGTCATAGGCACATTTAATGTAATATCCGAAACTATATACATCATGTCTTTGAACATTTTCAGTATGAGGTAAATCTGAATCATTTGAACAGGTTGCGATTGGTCTCAGAAATGATTCAAAATCTGCATATATAACGAATGGAACCTTGAGTTGTTTTTGATATTTATCAAATGAAGCCTTATTATTGGAGACATTTTCACCGAACCAATTCTTTAAGCATTTTTTTTCGGAAGGTAAGTCAGTACGAATTTGATTACAATCTCGCTCTTGATGTTTCAATAAGTGCTCATTGTCTGGAAAATACAATAAACAGCCATCACATAAATGTATTCTAGCGTGTTGCGAGGTGAGTTGACTTCTTATTAAGCGTGACATATTTTTTATATAGCAATAATGACCATTTGTATCATTTGTTATATATAATAAGTTAATGTGACAACTTTTTCGACACTTTGTGAAATATAAGGGACCAACAACAGAATTTTGTTTCTTAACATCATCATATTCTAATCCGAAAACATTCACACTGATGTTGTTTAATTTTTCAACTTTTGAGATGTGACACAGTTTAACAGGGAAAGAAATCCCATCAAATTTTAATTTATTTTCATTTCTTACATATGATGTAACTCTATCAGCATTTTTTGCAACTGGATACAATGCTGACAGTAATGCCCATTGGAAACATTTAACGTCTGCGTTTTTAACATTGACTACCGCTTTTTTTGTTTGTATATCATGTGGCAATTCGATGTATGATGTACCACGTAGGGGGTTAAATTTATTGATATTCATATCAATGCTCACAATTTTAGATAAACTCCAACCACTATCCTTTTTTTCAAATTCGCTTATTTTGTTGGATAACGTGTCCTTTAATGATTTTAAGAATATATCTAAATCATCACCTTGCATGATTATAAAGTTACTAGTTTGAAAGTCAAATGAGTTTTTTATTTCTTTTGTTTGTTGTACAAAATCAGCGTACAATATAAAATTAACTTTAAAAATTATGAGTTCTTTGATAGCTTCATTGATTAAAACGGAAATTGTTTCAGTGATTGATTCCACGAATAATTCAGGAGTTTCAAAATCTATTTTCGTTTTATCTATTTTAGATGTTATTTTGTATGTATAAACACGGTTTCCAAAAGCTGATTGTATAAGATCAACATTCGATAAAGAATGTTGAATTTTAACAGAGTTATATTTATGCTGTTTACTATTAAAATGGCTATTTAGATACCTCTTCTTTATTGGCAACTTGCAGGCAGTGCAATTCACAGTTCCAGTTTCAGTCTCCATGCAAAGATTGAGTAATTCATTATCGAAAATTGGATCAAATGCTTCCCGCGATGTTGATGGTGTTTCCAAATGGCTTTGTTCCTTTGATCGTCTTCTCTTCATTATATATATAGGTATGGCACGCAATTGGTGGTGTCCTCTTCATCAGATATAGTATTATAATAGAATTGCTTGAAAGTGTTATGTTCTTCAACCTCCTCCACGGGAGAGTAACTTGGTGTGTCCTGTAACGACATGTTACTTTTATAAAATACATAGATACAAGTAGGTGCACAACATAAATGCAAAATCATAGATCACAAAGAGTCGATTTCACCGTTTGCAGGCAAAACTTAGATCAACAAAACTAAGTTCAGCTTAATCGAACTCAAATAAAGTCAAAGTTGTGTCAAATGTGACTTGTGCTACAACAGTTTATCATCAAGGGTATCTTGAACTCGGTTTAGCTTATATTGATAGTTTAATCGCAAAGGTGAAATCGGTTCTAAGTAAATAAGTAATATAGAACTTACCTCCAGTTTATACTGTAGAACACGGAAACACTATTTATTGTGACACAAGACTGTGTGCTGAGTAACGAATAATTTTAGAATACACGTAGATATAATAGCAGACGTTATAACAATATTTATCTGTAGTTCACTGCACGAATGGTGTAAGACTGTGTCAGTAACTCGAGAGTTTTAGAAATTTATAGAAGAAAGGCATCACAAAAACTCACGACATGTTTCGACAAGTAAACTTGCCTTGTGGGTGGGCGTTTGCAGTGTCACAAAAACTCATGATGAATTATCGATAGAAGATGTTATCTTACAGTTTGCAGTGTCACAAAAACTCATGATGAATTATCGATCGCAGATGTTATCTTACATCGTTTTAGCAAGACGTCATGCCCCGACAAGTTTTTGTTTAGATGGCGCCTCCCTGCCGGCTTTTTTTTATATTTGCATTGAATGTAATCGCGGTTAGTTTATTATAAAGGTGGTTTATTTAAATAATAAATATAATTAATAACAATTAAAGAATTAATACTTATTAAATTATTAAATAATAATTTCATATTTATATGTATCGTGGGGGGGCCGTACAATAATAAATATTATACACATAGAATAAAATATATATTGGCGTATTGCTAATAAATATATTAAAATTAAAATAAAAATAAATATATTGGTTATCATATTATCATAATATGATATTATAATTATTTAAATTTAATTCACACGAATTCTTTCTCTCAAGGATTTGGGTCTGAGCTACCTGCGGCGCAAGCCGGACGATGCAAAAAAAGGTTGGGTTAGGTTAGCTGCGGCGCAAGCCGAACGATGCAAAAAAAGGTTGGGTTTTTTGAAGGTTGAGGTTGGGTCAGTCAACAGTGGCTTTCTAACTTTTGAACGGAACGAGATACGTTAAAATGGATGAGCGCAATCGATCAGGCGTGTGCGAAAACATACAAAAAGAGTCTAAACTTTGGATAGCTTTATTACCCTGGAGTATTTGTTTTCTGCTGGACCCGTCTGAGTGGATTGTGATGATGTTGAGTATGTTTTGAAAACTTTCTGAGATGATTTCACTGACAAACTCTCTCTGGTCGGAGAGCTCGTGTGTGTCTGAAATATTTAAATTAGATACAAAGGAAAATACGAAAGAGATTTCAGTGAAGGACAGGGCTTGAATTCCAATAAAAGACAACGTAAGGAATATGTAAAGATTTTTAAAGTTGTTAAATACATAACTTATTTTCTCTTCGTTTTGATGGAAATCAGTTTTGTGGAAAATGTGTAACTTACGGCATTTTTTGCTTGTATCAAAGCTTTAAAACTTTCAGGATAGTTATCATCTTCATTGATGTCATCAGACTTCTTTTTTGGTGCTGCAACATATGGGGTATGTGTTGCTTTAGCCCTTGCTAACGGACGCCTCACGACCCGGGTCACTTTCAGCGTAGTACTTTTTGGCTTGCTCGCCTCCGTGCTTTGCTGTACGATTTTTTCGACAAAAACTGGAGCAGCTGTTTGGATTTCAGGTTGACTAGTTATATTTTCTACTTGACTAGATTTTACTTCGTTCAAAGCGATGATTCCTTCGCCAGTGAGATTCGACTCCGTTTCGGACAGTCGAGTCTTATACCTTAGTTTCCTTGCGTTTCGCAAATCAGCTGATGTGCTCGCTGTTGTTGGGGCTTTGTCCACAATTAGTATAGAATTCGTTGAACCAGAGCTGTCAAGGTCTAGAGCTCTGGCGCTGGGCCTTGTGTTGACTCTTCCACGCCCTCTTCTTGGAGCTATGCTTTCCGTAGTCTGTGTTATTGAGCTTCTCCGTCTTACCTGAGTAGCTGCGTTATCTGTGTTTGTTTGTTTAGTAGCAATTTTAGATATGTCATCTACATTAATATTAAATGCTTCGATTTTGGGTTCGGCGATAGTCGGGGAAGAAACTTCAGGAACTTGAGTGGGTCTTCGAGCCGGCGATCGCGTTCTGCTTCTTATCGCTGAATTTCTGAAGGTTTCTGCAGTAGTTTCTGGTCGTGTAGTTTCTATGGGCCGACTGCGCGTTCTAGTTCTTCTGGAATCGAATCGTTCGTTGTTTCCGCTGGGTCGCTCCGGCTCTGCCGCCCGTTCCGTTGTCTCTAGTCTGCTTCTCGTTCTTGTGCGGACGACCTCTCGAGGAGGTTCTTCTCGCCGTCTGCTGTTTCTAGAGCGGAACGTGGGCACGCCATCAGAAGAGTCGGTGCTGGAGCTATTACTATCCGTAGCCAATGGCGCTGGAAGTCTTCTGCTCCGAGAGACACCTTCCGTCTGAAAAAAATAATAGTAACTTGCTTAAAAGCTCACAAGCACGCAAAACATACTTTACTTATACTAACTAGTTTAATTCAATAGTAGTTACTATCTACTTAAAGACTGGTTTAAGTAAATAAGTGCTTTATGTTTACCGTGTTCAACGGTGAGCTTTTATAATAAGCTTCCTAAAAATGCAAGTAAACTTCCCATAAGGAAATTTAAAGCTTACATAAAGTGTAGTCTTAGAAGAACTAAAGAAGAAGGAAGAAGGAATAAGGAAGAAAGCGTACATAATAAAAAATACTATATTATCGATAAGAATGCATGGCCTCATGTTGCTCTGCCCTCAGACAGTTAACTGAAATATTTGAAATGTATAAACTCTCTTGTATTAGTTTTCGTAGTTAAGCTAATTATAAGATGGATCGTAAAAAAAAGCGCTAGGAACAGGACGAGTCTCTTGCCAATTCTTCTCGGGCTTGGGTTAGGAGTAATTGGCATCTAAATTTACCTAGTATGTAAGACGTCTCAAAGTGTATTAAATAAAATATTTTTTGACTTTGACAAACTCTACTTTATAATGTTACGATGCATTTTCAAAGAAGGTATTTAGCACGAATAATCATACTAACTTTTTCAGAAGCTGTATTTGATAGTTAAGTCAGCATAGACATATACGCTAACTATATTTTGGTATAGTTTTTATAAGTGCGACACCGATATATTCAAAAGTGAGAGGCCTAACCTTTGCAGTTAGGTTCAGCGTAACGACCCTATGCCACAGAATAAACAGCACCTACTCCTGTGTCCGTATGCCCTTATTTAAAGACATGTGAACACAGTGCACATGTGCAGTAAACTATAATGCCCGATTGCTAGAAAATAAATTAATCCGATAATCATTGATTTTTCCAGTGAATTCAAAACTGCTACTAATTGAAGTTTGCCAGTGCTTACCCACCGTCTACCTCCCTAAGAACATCTGGGTGAACCGTTGAAAGTATTTTTTACAACGGCTCACGTTTGTTCACCTGGGTGATCCTTGGGAAATATTTAGTTTCTACCGTCCATCTTGTTATCAAAACTCTTCAGATTTTAAGTGCATAGAGATTATTTAGGTTACAGGTTAAAAACTGGACAGAGTTATGTATCTAGACAGATGAACTATATTCTTCTGGCGCTTCGGCGGCCGCTGCCGCGGCACGTTCGCTTCGCTCGCTCGCCTTGCGCGTTGTTTTCTATACTCTAACATAGCCTAACTAACTGGTTTCGATCTGATTAATTTCTGAGGTGCACCGTCACCAATATAAAGTGAGGCGCATTCACATTTAATCTGAGAAGTGAGTCGTTGTAAAAAGAACTTTCAACGGTTCTCCCAGATGGTCTCAGGGAGGTGGACGGTGGGTAAGCACCTAAGTTTGCTTAGTATATACACCCTATTTGACTAAATAACGATTGATAACGAATATAATTTACTTATTGCTTACAACAAGCGCGTAGTCATTATTCTGATAAAGGTCGCATTGAGTCGAAGAGTCAGCTTCTGATGCGGAAGCAAAGAGGGCATTTATTGAACCGGACTTGCAATACAATATCTTTAAATTGTGTAAATAGGTACGCAACACTCGCATTTACTTATCTTGACAAAATCAGTACCCTACATAGCGAAACGAATCTAACTAAGTATCTACTTATATGTGCGTAAATTTTACTGTCACAAAGTATCAAAGGTACACCGCGTGAACTGTGCAATGACTAATAAAATAATATAATTTCAATTATAAACAACTTGATATACCTGTATACAAATAATAATAATAATAATATAATAGTAATATAGCCCTTTTATTCCGAACATTTACAGTATTTGTGTTGTAGTTATATGTTGTTGTTATTATAAAATGTCCCTCAGTTCGGTGTGTCTTTTGACATAGACCTCCTCCAACTGCTTCCATTGCACTCTATCTGTTGCTACTCTGGTCCAGTAAGGTCCCAAGGGTAAGCGAAAGTCATCTTCCCATCTTCTTGTTGGACGACCCCGTTGTCTGCTTCCATATCTTGGGTACCAGAGTGTTACCTGTTTGCTCCATTTTTCGTCTTACATCGTAGCATATGACCTGTCCAACGCCATTTCAATTGGTCCGTTCGAGTAAGTATATCGGTGACTTTGGTTCTGTTCCTTATTTCTGTTGAGGTTACTCTGTCACTTAGTTTTATTTTCAACATGCTTCTCTCCATTGCCCGCTGAC
This sequence comes from Lampropteryx suffumata, assembly GCA_948098915.1. Classification (NCBI taxonomy): domain Eukaryota; kingdom Metazoa; phylum Arthropoda; class Insecta; order Lepidoptera; family Geometridae; genus Lampropteryx; species Lampropteryx suffumata. The sequence goes on from OX402551.1 coordinate 3,015,607, forward strand.
ACTTGGCTAGTGTTTCTCTGTGGTTCTGAGTGAGGGACCAGGTCTCTCTTCGGTATGTAATACGGGGGAGAATACAGGTGTTAAAAGTTTTTCGTTTAATGGTCATGCTCAGTTCTCTACTTTTCATTATTTTCATTAGTGACCAGTATTTTCGCAAGCCTCTAGCAATCCTCTTGTTTATTTCCTTTGATGTTTGGTCTGTAGGGGCGATTATCTGGCCCAAATACACATACTCTTGTACGTACTCAAGCTTATTTCCGAATAGTACTATGTAAACAAATAATAGGTGTAACTTATCTAGTCTGTCAAGTTAGCAGCTTACCTAACTAAAACATTTGTTTTGATATTGTTAGGTATCGCGTTTCGTTATTTGTTGCTCCATCAAGCATCGATATTAATAGGAAACGAAAATTGATACCTAGTTCAAGTTACTTAAACATTTACGAATTAAAGTTACGGTTCATTGAAAATAGTTATTTTTAAATTTGTTGCTAAAATTTTTGAAATATATCAGTACTTTTCTATCCAAAGTTTGACTTGAGTTGTAACGCTGATAAAAGAATCCAATTATTTTACAATTTCTACAGGTAAGCTGTACAAAGTGTCCCTATATTTTTACAAAGCAAGTAACTTCACGAACTTCTATTAAAGCTTTCTCGTTTCTTGAGAAAATACATGGCCATGCTGAACATGCAATAAATCCACTATCACTGTAGGACCTATCTAGGTCAGATAGTGCCAAGCTTACGAGTTAATAAACGTTATACGAGTTCGATACATTCGTGTGTGAACAGAAAGGTATTCAGGGCTACATACCATAATACAATTGGCAAATTGGACACACTCCTGCTTGAACTGATACCTACTGGATCAATCAATGCTTTTTTTATATCTGTACCCTTATTTTTAGGGTAACAAGTGCAAAATGCTTTCTTAAAAGAAGCTTGCGTGATCCCTAAATCTTCCTATTAAAATACGGGCCACAAATCGACTCTTTGTAAGGTATCAATCGTTTCAAAACCTACACCGACTCATTGCACATTGGGTAAAACCAAAGCCCTACATGAACGCATTAAGTAAGTTCAAATCGATTAATAATTGCTATAACTGCCACGTTAGTCACATGAACCGGATACAGAATTGAGACACTTAATTTTTACCTTCGAAAACAGTTTTTTCCAAAATATATTTAAATAGTCATCAACCATTTCGTTGCATAAATTTTTGGGGCCAGATGATGTTGTGTGAAATGTCCGGAATTATTATTATTATTATAAATACATGTTTAATCGTGGAAAATAAAATAGATTATCAGAACTTTTCGATAGTGTGTCGAGCCGAACGAACCCATGACACTACGTCATGGGTTAATGACCATAACCCATGACGTAGTGTCATTATGGGTTATTATGGACACAAAACATAAAAACATCAGGTATAAAAGTAATCATCTGCAGTCTCAAATTTTTATGTCATGGTCAAGTCGTGCACTGAATAAACGTAATTTTTCAGTTCTCTTAAATTGCACCTTCAGTGCCAGTGGTCAATGACGTTATCTCAAAACGAGCATTTCATCGCCGCTCTAATTCGTGACTTATTACCTGTATATCAAACACATGCCGTATTAGTTATGAAATAGCAGTCACGCTTAATTTAAACAGTATTTCAATTAGGACGATCAACATTTTGTTAAGTTGTTTTATTAACTACTTAAATCGTAGCGAATTTGCTTCAATGAGATGTACTTTTTTTAAATTAATTTTGTCAGTAATTACGTGTATTTAGATTATTTCTTTCTTAATCTGACTTAATCTGGCTAACTCTGCAGATAGAGTTACTATGTAACCCAAAAGCTTCCCTCAATGGCCTTTTTAATGGCTAAATGGTTAACATATTTTTGAAATGCCGGGGCTGGTAGTTTACGTGGCCTTCAAAGCACGGAAATGGTTACATGAAAATAGCACCGCGGTCACCCATCCAAGGACTGACCCTGCAAAAGGTTGCTTAACATTATTAATGTATAATGTAACATTATTAATAAATTACTATTATGACTATTACTCTGTAAGGACGACATAACTATGCTCCGATCGATTCCTAATTTGATACCACTTAACATTTTAAAAAACACGGGTTTTACTCACGTATTATTTTGTATGAAGGAACCGATACTGTTTTGATTTATATAAAGAATCTTCGTCGGGGTGAGTTGACCCTCGGTTCACTTGCTCACGTTCACGCTTAGACAATGTCCGTGCCTTCATCGACAAAATAATACGTGAGAAAAAGCCGTATTTCTCAAAACGTGTAATACCTACAAACACACAAAACTTTTATAAGTAAAATAGCACTTGTTATTAAACTATATAACTTTTAAGACCATTCCATTCAATGCACGCTTGCCGATTGATAATCACTTATCAAAATGTTTACGAATTCAATTCACACATTTAACACGTTCGTGAGAATCTTTTAATCGATTTCTCGAGCTCGTACGTTTTATAATTGCTAGTTTATTGATTCACATAAAGTATATTTAATTGCAAGTATGTTTACTGCTGGTTTTAAACATTTTAATGCTTTCGATTTCTAAGAGTCATAATTATAAAATCAATCGATCTTTGAGTCTTGAAATGTTAACGACCTCGAAACTTTATCATGACTTTATTTGAGCAAACACGTGTGTTCGTAAAGCTGACTTCAGATCATTAAATACATTATAATGCGAATTAAATTTCTATACTTACTAAGTAGATTATATAGACAAGGAAAGTATAAAGCTGTGGTCTGTTTTTATCAAAATTTTCTTCCCACACTCACCATATTCTTTAATACAACAGTGGAATTTTTACATCACATTTCATAATAAAAGTAGTGATTATTTTAGTTCATGAATTTAAGCGAAAGTTAACCAGTTCCAGATCGCTTTCGTGCAAAACCTGTTGGCTTTCTTCAGTGGGTAATGCAATATTGCAAATATAGTGCAAGGCGCAAGCCATAAGCCTATAAAGGTTTTAAACAGACAACTACGTGCAACTCAAAATGTGTAATGGGCGGTCTTATCGCCTAGATGAGTGATTTATTTTTATTTATATACTGTATTTATATGCAACAGATATAATGAACTCCGTTTCTAGATTTGATCACTGACTCATACGAAGTAAATAAATATATAAATAATTACAACAAGTGAAGACATGTGAAGACATTTGACACAGCATCATCTATCCCCATAGTTTCCATACAAGCTAAATACCACGTGACTTATATCTATATATTAATACGTGAAACAAAAACTTTGTACCCCTTTTTACGAAAATTGCGCGGACGGAGGAGTATGAAATTTCGCACACTTATAGGTTATATAGAGAAGGAGTGCAGAATGCTAATATTTTTTTAATTATGCATAAAAAATACATCAATTATTAATTAATTATGGTCGAATTTCGACCAGTGGGCAAAAACACCCAGATACGATTGACTTGCATCTGCAGATATTTGCATATCAATCATTTTGACAATAATTTTGACTGTCCTGATAGCTCATTTGCTCAGAAGGCAGAGAGGGCAGAGAAGGAAGGCTCATTTGCCTTCTGCGCTTTAGCTTCGACTCCTTCCCAGGATAAACATTTGTGTGATGAACATATATAATGTGTTCACCACACAAATGTGTGACTAGCTTAAAAATACACCTACAAAAATATTTACACACAAAGGACATTGCCTAGCACTTTAGAATTAATCTTTGAGGTTTAAACCGCGCTCTTCTGAATTAATTTTCTGAAACAACGCGGTTTTTTTTCGCTTGTGCGTGCGCCTACGTCTGATTCCATAAGCTATCATCTTATGAATTGAACCATCACGCAACATGGCAGCCATAAAGGCGTTCAAGGTTGCGCGTGCGCCGAAAGCGACAAAGCCTTCGCGTAGCCTTTCCGGACAATGACAATGTACTGTTATAGAAGCAAAGTAAAATACATTATCATAGAGCGTTATATATGTATGTAGTTGTGTCAGAAAAATAAAAAACAGCTTTTAATTGTTATTATAACATAATAAAATATATCGTCTTAAAATTGTATATACGAGTATACCTACTTACAACCTAATTACATAGATATTGATAATAGAGACCATGTGTGACGGGAGTTCTTGCACTGAGCACGAATGAACTAGCGACGACCGGGACTAACTCAATTATCATGAATTTTGAAGTGATAACTTCTTATGGGAGGGTAAACCGCTTCGTTACGTAACGCGTTACGGCGCCAGTCTGTCTGGAGTTCCTTTCTCTCAGGCAGCGGTAGGCAGGCTCCTCTTCTCTCACACAGCGCACAGCGCTAGTTATATTAGTTAAAGTTATCACTTCTGTCGGGCGTTCCGAGACGCACACTTTTTTTTTCATAACGCGAATAAATAATGCATTGTTTTCTTTTAGAAATAGGTTTGTTTACAATAATAGAAAAGTAGAAAAGGTGTATTTCAGGGTTCCGAAGTTCACAAGGAATTTTTTCGCTAGTTGGTAGTGCTAGTTTCGCTATGTCTGTCTATCTGTCTATCTGTCCGCCCCTAATCAGAGTTTATGCTATGACTATAAGTTTATCGTTATGACATTTTGCACGGTAATACGTATTAGTGGTTTGGTAACAAAAAGTTTTAGCTTTTACCTACCTAACATGAATAGTGGGGTTTTCATTATTTTATTAACTCATTATGTGGTTTATCGTTGGGTAGATAAAGATACTATGATGTTTCTTAAACAGTTTTTCCATATAGCTGTTATAAATATTCGTGGTCACATGCGTTTGTCATTTTTAACAGACTTCAAAAAAAAGGAGGAAGTGCTCAACTCGTTTGTTTATGTCTGTTATCTCATAACTCCGTCATTTATGAACCGATTTGAAAAATTATTTTATTTTGTGAAAGGATATACTTCCGAATTGGTCCCATAATTTTTTTATTAAAATCGATTCAGTGTTTGGTTTTTAAAACATAATAACAGTAAAAAAGGTGTTATCCAAGTAAACGAAATTTCGTACTTTGCTTACCTGTGACTTTCCCATGGTGTTTACAAATTTCAAAAAATTATAGGGTACTAAAAAGCGTAATTCAAAAACTTTTTAACCGACTTCAAAAAACGAGGTGGTTCTCAATTCGGTTGTGTTCGGTTGTAGAGTAATATAAAATAATATAAAATACATGTGAAACAGTTGAGCTATCTAAGGACCGTTTAAAACGATCTATAGATAGCTCAACGGTTTTCTTTTATCTTTTTAAAACGCAATTTTTTTTTTATTATATTTATTGTGTAAATACCTATCTACACGAATTATATTACGTCGATACTGGCTCGGGTGGCTGTCTCATTGTAATCTTAGCTAATACATTTGTGTCTTCAATCGAAAGGGGCATTAACAGTGCGTGCATCTAATGACATAATGGGTGATGTAGAATGGAGATCTCGGGTCGGGACATATTTGCACGATACGTGTGCTAATTATCTTTGCCTGTAGTTATGTAATTACTCAATATTTAAGCGACACATTAAGATAATCTCAATTAAGAGATCGTTATTTTACTATCAGGTTAAATATTCATAAGATATTTTGGAGAGCACGAGTTTTATTGACTGGCCTGTCAGTTGGTAGCTATGCCTTCTGCGCTGTAGGTTGAGGGTTTGATAACCTCTCAGGTTAAACATTTGCGTGTTACACACAGGTGTTTGTTCTGTGTCTGGGTATTATAAAGTATCATAAAAAAAAAATAATAATAATAATAATTTGGGGCTAGATGCTTTGTGCATTGTCAACCATTATTAATTTATGTATTATTTTGTCGATAAATGCACAGATACTGTTTCGATACATTTAGTGAATATTTATCAGTGTGAGTTTAATTCGCAGTCCGTGACGGGAACGATTGGACCGCTCCGTCAAAGCCGTTAGTATTGTTTATTTTTGTATGAAAAAGGAAACGGTCTGTTTTGGTTTTTATATAGATTTCAACTGACAGATATAATTAACGGACGATTAGCCATGGAAGGTTATATAGAGATAGAACATAATGTTATGGAATGTTTTGTTTGTTTATGTTTGTTGATTTGATGTGAAAGGATATACTTCCCGATTGGTCCCATATACATTTCATAAAAATCGGCTCAGTAGTTAGATTTTTAAATTAAAAAAAACCGAAATAAATATGTTCTCCACTTGAATGCAACGAAATTTTGCTTTTTTATACATGAAGTCGGTTGTCTTTTTAGTTTTTAAAACGTAATTATTTACAATTCAGTATTTTTATTAGCGCCATTGTTTTTATGCATTTTCGCGTCCAGTTTTTAAAAGTATATCTGTAAAACAGGAAGCTCTTAAAATACGATTATGTTGCATTAACACTCACGCGGCTCCGAGACGTCTTAAAATGGATTGCAACTGTCCAAGAGTCTATAGACCACAAGAAGACCTTCAATATCAACTAACAGGGTGATTCACAAACGACAACACACCTCACAAGACAAACCTAGTTGGTATTATGCAACAAACCGGCTCATATATTCTTTTCGTTTCCTTCGAGTTTTTCTCGTGTCGAGTGTTACAAATATTATAACACAAAATTGTTATGCGACCTGCTGACACGCACGCCGTTAGTTTTAAAACTAAAGAGGATATTTTTATTTCAGGGTTTGAATTGAATTTGAAACATGATGTAGCATAATTACCTCGGATAAAGGATTAGTATGGCTTTTCAACGATCTGCGGTCAGTGATCTTAATTGTATTCTATCTATAAGTGATTATCTAAATACAGATAATAGAGTTCATAGTATCATAGTAATGTATAAAATAGAACAGTATAAAATAGTACTAATGGTATAGAACTTATGGCCTCAGTTAGTGCGATTGAGATCGCCGCCTACTACTCTAAAACCTTATAACTACTGAAGCATCGACACGAAAAGAAAACGAAGTATAGTAAACCTAGGTTAATTTGTAAATGTACTATTTTTATTTACAGAAATGTTCAAAATATGCTATAATATAAAATACATATGAAACAATTGAACTATCTTAGGACCGTTTTAAACGATAGATCACAACTGATCTAGATCACTGTCAGAGTGCAGCGTCTCCAAGACACTGGCGGCATTGCCACGTTGAATGGCAATGCTAATACGCTGGGCTAGATAGGAGCCAGCTTGGGTCACGCAATGTTTCTACAAAACGCCGTGAAATAGTTTTCAAGTGTTAATAAAGATGTTTGTGAATTGGTTCTACAATTTATTACTCTGTAATTAGAAGTTTTACTTACTGCCAATGCCGCCAGTGTATTTGAGACGCTACTCTCTGGCAGTGATCTAGATCAGTTGAGCTATCTACCGTTTAAAACGGCCCTTAGAAAGATCAACTGTTTCAAATGTAAAAAAAACATAAACTTGTGTTTTTTTTATTTACAATATACGAGTACTAGCTGCTGCCCGCGGCTTCGCAAGTATGATATCTACATAAAAAGTAGCGTATGTCCTTCTCCAAGATTCCATGTATCTCTATACCAAAATTCTTCAAAATCGGTTCAGCGGTTTAGACGTTAAAACGTAGCAGACACACAGACAGAGTTATTTTCACAATCGCCTAATATTTAATGCTTCTAGTTCTGAAAATGACAATACATTCATACAATCTTTCATCCCCCTTTTCAACACTTTACAACACTTTTTTCCTATTAAAAGGTAGCCTATGTCCTTTCTCAGTATTTAGACTATCTGTGTACCAAATTTCATTTAAATCGGTTCAGTAGATTTGGCGTGAAAGCGAGACAGACAGAGTTACTTTCGCATTTATAATATTAGTAAGGATTATTTTAGTCATCTGGTTCCCAGAATACAAGTTTTGTTTCAGGATCGAATTTGCTGAATAAATTGTCCACCAATATTGATTTATTTTTATTGTTTTTTAGAAGGCTGTGAGTCACCCTGTATTTATTACAAATCAAGATTAATAATCTCGACAGAATATTAGCAGAATGTCGTCAAAAGGATACAACTGTAAATACACCAAGGCCTTACGAAGGGACCTTGTCTGAGTCTATAATAATGAATAACACTTTGTTGATTGTTGATCTAAACTGGCATTTAGGATAATTGAGCTACTCAAAGAGTTTTAGACGTAAATTGTGAGCCATAATAACAGAATATGGACATAACATAATCTAGCTCCAAACTAACCATTATAGAATACTGATAGATAGATAGAATACTTATATATTTTTTAACACGTACATAAGATACATTGTAACACACAGACGGAACAAAAATATAAATAAAATTTATAATAATGCCCGCCATTTGACACAGCATCATCTGGCCCCATAGTAGCAAAGTATACTCGTAGGTACGTTATGTGTTATGGGTACATGACTGATATACTACTTACATACTTTTTTTTGTAAATATATACATATTATACATAGAAACACCCAGACCCAGAGACAAATACTTGCAGATTATACAAAAATTTGTCCCGCGGCGGGAATCCTACCCGTAACTGTATTCAGTCCTGTATTTCAGACGGGCCTTCGTCCACAGCATCACAGAGGTCGTCTATGTCCATCACACAAATGTGTGTCCTGGGAGGGAATCAAACCCTCAACCAACAGCGCAGAAGGCAGAGCAATTACCAACTGAACTGACATGCTAGTCAAATAATAATTCCAAAGACTAATTAAATTCACCACAACCTCAACATAATTCATATAGGTATAGACTTAATCTAGTATAATTTTAACAGAACTTATACCTTTGGAAATTAACTGCTAACCGCGGCTTCGCCTACGTAGTACCTAAAGTAGTCTATGTACTATTCCAGCTCTACATTTATACCAAGTATCACCCAGATCCGTCTAGCCGATATTGCGTAATTAAGTAACAAACGAACACCCAAACATCCACATAATTATTAACATTGATGATCCTGGTACATAAAATTTGCGTGAACATAGTGTGGTCAAGTCTGAGGCCAAATTATGACACAAGCAGCTTCGTATTTTCTTTATGTCATCGCGCTAGATCTCAATCCCTCTGTAAGTCACGCACGACTCACGAGTTTGACAAGCTCCCATTCTCATGCAATCTCGTGCAAAGATGATCTCGTGTTTGTAGATCATTCGATTAAGTCGCGAGTTGACAGTATCAGCAGAACATTTTGTACGAATGTTTTTAACACGTTTGTAGAGGCTTCTTTATGTGAAATGTTGAGTTACATGCGATATGGAAATGCCAACTTAAGCTAATAATATTGAATGCACTCTTTGAAAAATCTTTGCACAAAAGAACATCCTTGAACCTGAAAATCGAAAGTGTGTGACATCGGTCAGTATTTCCTATAATTAATTTCCTATAAGTTATTATAAATCCGAAAGTAACTCTGTCTGTCTGTCTGTTAGCTACGTTTTTACGCCTAAACCGCTGAACTGATTTTGATGAATTTTAGTATAGAGATAGATGAGACCTTGGAGAAGAACATAGCGATGTGCGAAGCCGCGAGCAGCAGCTAGTTTCCTATAAGTGGCAGTGGGCTTGCAATACTAACTACTGTGGCCAAAATGTACAAAATTGTGACACGCACTAAATATAATGTTTGGAATCCCATTAAAAATGTGGGAAAACGATTGGTCACCTTAAAAATAAATAATAAAATAATGCTGGACATTTCACACTACATCATCTAGCCCCAAAGTAAGCAGAGCTCATATTATGGGTACCACATGACACATAGCTCTGGCTCCTGAAACACAGTTTTTACTAGTTTGGGAGCCTATGGATTCATTATAGATCTGTAACATTTTATTATGTCAATAAATTTATTTTTGTTTTGTTTGTTTGTTAATAAACTTTTATTTTGTAAATACATACAATTTTATTATACATATCAAAACACCCATACCCGAGACAAATACTTGCAAATTTGACAAACATTTGTCCCGCGGCTGGAATCGAATCCTAAACCTTCTGCGTGCTGCGGAAAGAGCTGCATCGTTCACCGACACAGCTTTTTTTTTAAATTAGAAGCAAAAGAATCCGTTTAACTAAATATAAGCACTGGCCTTAATATTCCTGATGACGAAAATTACAGTTTTGCATAGATGCCCTATTAGGAAACCAAGACTCACTCACCTATCTTGCAAATCTTAAAATTTGAATACCAAAACCTGATAACCGTAGCTAAAACACATCACTCATTGTACAATATTTTTTCTGTAAAAACGAAGTACTTAGAAAGTCTCGCATTATATAACATTCTAGCAAGATTAATCAAATGTGAGTCAATTCAAAAACACACAGCACTGCAATTAAGTGGGCACAATATACCATCAACCTACAATTCCTACAAGATATTGTTCTCACTTTACAAAAGAATATTACAAAAACAATCTGATGATACAGATAATGACAAAAGTGATTTAGCTTTTTCAAACGTTTGCATTATTAATAACAACTTAAGATTATTTTGGGCGTTTTGCATTGCGTTTCGCATTGCGCTCTTGTATTATTTATTTTTCCAAAAATATTTCGAGTTTTATTGGAATTTTGGTGATTTTATTCAAATAAGGTTAGAGTTATTGACTCGGTGTGAATAATTTGAATAAATAATTTGTGTTTCTTTGTGATTCGAGCAAAAATAATCCGTATAATTATTTTATAAACATTATTTGCCTCCGTTTTAGCTTCGGTTTCTCAACCGATTATCGTGAAATTTTGTGAGCAGGTTCTATAAAGTGCAGAATATTTGCAAATACAATGCTAAATTAAAAAACTAAGTAAAACATTTTTATTTACTAATTAAAAAAAAAGTTAAAAAAAATTTTTTTTTTTTCATAGATAGACCTACGTTTGACCACGATCCCGCCTGGTGGTAAGAAACGATGCGGCGAACGATGGGGCACGAAGGTCTAAAAGACATATAAATGTCTGAAAACTACAATCTGGGTCTCTTCAAGTCAAGAGTAAATTCAAGTTAAGTCAAGTCAAGTTACTCTTGACTTGAAGAGACCCGCATTGTAGTTTTCGGGCAAAATATTCCAATCTTTGGCTGTACGCATATAAATGTGGAAGCAAAGCGCTTTGTTCGCAACTGCGTACCAATGTCCTAAAGCAAACATTGCTATAGGATCTAGGTATACATACATTTTCGAATAAAAACCATGCAGACTGTTTTGTACTTTTAATTTTAGTCACTTATTATCTCTGTTTGTTTCAATATCATCGCTGATCAATACTCAAATTACAGAAATGTAAGTACCTACAGAATAATATAAAATATATGTTACAATTATATATACAGTTGAGCCATCTAAGGACCATTTAAAATGATCTATAGATAGCTCAACTAATTCAGATCACTGCCAGAGGGCAGCGTCACCAAGACACAGGTGGCATTGCCACGATGGTGATGCTAATACGTTGAATCACGCAAATTTGTTTTAAAAATATAAATCAATTACCGTGATTAGATTAATCAGATGTTTTTTTTATCATAGATAGACCTACATTTGACCACGAACTCGCCTGATTTTAAGCGACGATGTGGCCGGCGACGGCGCACACAGGTCTAGAAGATACCTATTTACTCTTGACTTGAAGAGACCCAAATTGTAGTTTTCAGGAAAGACATACGACGGCAAAGCATTCCAATCCTAGGCTTGTGGAAGCAAAGCGTAAGTTCGTAAGGGTGGTAGACTGACAAGGTATGGATGGTATTGAGCGGTGCGTCTGCTTGTCCTGTTGTGAAAAGGAGATGGTGGAATGAGATCATGCAATTCCTGGGCCTATTCTCCGAAATGTATTCTATAAAAGATCGAAAGGCAAGCATACATACTATTAGTTTTAACATCTCTGTATCAATACACTCAAAATGCAGAACACGTAGAACAACTTATACAAATTTAACATTTCACGCTCCGACACCCGACTGACTTATAGGATTGCAAAAGAAAAACTTGCATACTGCACACCAAAATCTATTGTCATAATCTAGGCTAATCATATGCGTAGGATGGCGTAGGAATAAATGGCTTATACACAAAAAATCCATACAAAGTGGAACATTTGTGACGCATAGAGCTGGCTCACTCCTACACAGTGATTTATATAGTTGTTTTGTTTGGTGATCGGCTAAAATTAGTGTCAAGTTAAAGTACCTGTTATAAATGTTGAAACTACGCTGAATGAAATACCTATATATATATCACATGATATGTATAAATAAATAAATATTAGTGGACACAGACACAGAACAAACACCTAAGGTTTTCACACAAATGTTTATCCTGGGAGGGAATCGAAGCTGCAACCTATAGCGCTGAAGGCAGAGCTACTACCAACTGCGCTGACAGGCCAGTAGGTGATGTTTGTTACTTAAACACTTCGTAAGTAGCTCTGCCTTTTGCACTGTAGGTTGAATGTTCGATTTCCTCTTAGTAAAAACATGAACATGTTTTGAACATGATCTTTGTTTTTTGTCTGGATGTTAGAAAGTATCATAAGTAAATATATAAAAAAAATATAGGTATTCTATCTGTAACACCAACTATTACAAATGAGTACAAGCAATTATTCATTTATAATGACTTGTATTGACTTGTATAACTAACTTTAAACCTAAAAAAGAGAATAAAATACACATACCTACGACATAGTCACGATTCACAACGTCAAAGTTTGTACGAGAGCGTAAGGTCTCCTCCCGTTGGTTTTATTATACGTGATTGTTAAAGTAATCTTTGATTCCCTTTTCGCAATTCGACCATAAAAAAGGTGCATATCAGTCATCAAATTACAGATAGAGCTCACGTAGCTACCTTACCTTTATTGGCAATGTCGAACGAGGATGCCAAAATACTAGTGTTAAACACACGTGAATTCGCCTTCAGATATCTCTGTAAATTAATTAATATCTTGTCTTTGTAACTTCACTGAATGAATACAAATATTGGCTTTAACTCGACAATCAACAACAATCACAACCTTAGCAAGCAAGTGTTTGTTTTGCACCCGTACGATTGCAATAATAAGCGATCGTATGAACATCAAAGAAGGTAATTGCATAATTATAATCGTGATTCCAACATGAACACTCGTATTTTAAATCTACCACATTGAAGTGCACTTTGAAATCTTAATTGCCTATAGCTGAATTAATCTTCTTAAAGTTACGACTCCTTGACATTTCGAAATATGGACAGGGACCTTAAAAATCTCTTCAAACTATTTAATGTTGATTTAGCATTAATTTTATCGATCACGGTTTGTAATATTGATAATTAAAATATAAATTAATGCTTGGAATATTGCATGACCCAGGAGCTGGCTTCTATCTGGCTCAGCGTATTAGCAACAACAATGCCGCTAGTGTCTTGAGAACGCTGCCCTCTGGCAGTGATCTGGATCAGTTGAGACATCTAAAGATCGTTTTGAACAGTCCTTAAATAGGTCTACTGTGTTTTATATTACTGTATATTATTCTGTACATTTCTATTAATAAATTATTAAATACTTAATTTTAGTCTGTATGTAAGTAATCTCTTTTCAACTGAAACACAGGCTTACCTCAGTTCAGTATCGTGTTTTGCATACCTACTTATGACTAAATAAGGTTTTGTATTTTGTTATTTTTAATTATTTGGTTCGCAAATCGAAAAAAATATAACTCTACCATAAATTTAGCTTATCTTAAACATACATTGGCCTCAATTCTGTTGGCACAACCTCACAAATTTTAGCTAAAATTAGGTTTAGAACTGTCAAATGAAACTTTGGTATTCTGCTGCTACCAACTTATCCTAATTGAATTTTATCTAACTTAATTAAGCATTCCTAATTTAGTTAGATGGTACCAACCGAATAGGTTTTACAAATGCTATGACTTACCAAATATATATTAGGCAATTACTAATTTTAGAAATGAACCAACCGAATTGCCATTGTCTTTTCTGTGGGGGTTTTATTAAAATTTGAATTGAATTGGTTGAATTTCATGAATTCGTTTCTCAGTGAGCGTCTACGCACTGTAACACACACCCTTAAAATTCTCATCTCTACGACCAGCGGCTTAGACTGTGCCGTTTCTGTAAAACGAGCATACGGAACGAAAATACTCATATTAAGAATTAGTATTATTCAAACTAGATTTCTATGGGACCTTCTATTGTGGGTCCTATACCCAATTATGTCATTGAGTTAGTTAGGACTTTGATTCTTATATACACATACAATAATAATAATATAAACTTTATTTTAGGCAACAATATCATGTGTATAAAATACAATAACAAGGGCCATAGAAAATAAATAACTTATAGACTAACATACATATATATAGATAAACTTGCGAACAACACAAAAAATCAGGGCACTTTCTTCGTAAGCATTGCTTCCCTATATCGTCGGTAGACAACTCTTGTTGACCAGAAGTCGGGTGCGAGGAATACGTCCTTATACTTGGCAGCTATCCGGGGCACGTACTTAAGGTTGATAAAATTATATATGTTTATAATTTTGTTTAGGTAGCCATCTGAGCTTTTGAAGACGACACCACCTTGAAGTATCCTTTGGTTGACATGTTCCCCCACGGTTGTCCATATTCGCTAACTAGTCAAAATATCATAGTTTTTTCTTAAGGTTGACATTTAGTGATTCACACAACCCACACAATGTCGAAGTTGCGTCCTAATCTTACAATTATGGAAACCGTAAAGGTCAATATGAAGTGAAAATGTAAAGTTTTGTTACTAATCAGTTGTAAGAATAAATATTGGTAGACTATGCAAATATCACCATCTAGCCTCAAACTAAACATAGCTTGTATTATGGTGACCAGATAACTGATAGAATACTTATATCTATCTTATAATACGTGAAGCAAAAGCTTTGTACCCCTTTTTACGAAAATTGCGCGGATGGAGGAGTATGAAATTTCGCACACTTATAGTTTATATAGAGAAGGAGTGCAGAATGCTGATATTTTGTTTAAATTATGCATAAATTACAAAAAATACATCAAATTGAATTATGGTCGAATTTCGACCAATGGGCGACCACTAGTATTTTTAAATACATACTTATGATGGGAGGGAATCGAAGCCTCAACCTACAGCTTAGAAGACAGAGCTACTACCAACTGAGCTCGCAGTCAGTCCTAGTCAGTATGGGAACGTTTTTTAAATAACAAACGCATGTTTAAAAGTACATATTACGGTTTAGAATTAAGAAATCTCAATCTTCCGCGTTCCGTAGATTAAATATAATATTTCTCTACTAAATTATTGGTCTGTTACCATAATTATTATTGCATTAACTATTAATCATTAGAGCACTTCGATTAAAAGTACATTCACTTCTGAAATCTAGAACAGATTGAGGTTACGTACGGTAGGTCACTCACGTCCTGTCCAACTCTGACATTACTAAAAGGATTTGTGGAGGCCTTGTCACATGCAATCAGCCGCCAACTCGATAACTTAAAATAATAGATTGTAGGTCATCGTCTTTCTTCTTCTTCTTCTTTGTTTATGGCATGTGACAAAATAATGTCAATTTTGTTGTCAAGTGTTTATGTTTGTTTATAGTCAATTTGTTTGTTCAAAAGTCTTAGTCGATGGTCAATTGTCAATTCTAGACGTCACGCGGAATGGCCGTCCAAAATGTTCTTGGTATTGCTCGTCGTTCAAATCACATTGCACCATAATACACAGTTAATTTAATTGTCCATACTTGTCCTATCTAGGCACAACTTATTCATTGAAATTCGGCTAAGATTACTGAATAAAACATGCAATAAAACGAGTAAGAAATATTAAATTAGCAGAGCTATGTTACTCCATAAAATGACAAACGAAGAATCCAATCGTCTTTCTAATAACCACTTAATGTGTTATCATGGTAAAATACGGTCTCCTTGTCATTTTAATGTCAATAGGTTATGTCATGTCAATATGTTCAGCCGTAGTGTCGTGAATAGGTATCACTTCGTTTGTCATTTCATGAAGTAACATAGCATTTCTAATTTAATTATTTTTTCTTGCTATTAAATGTTTAATTCATGAATTTTAGCGGATTTTTAATCAATAAATTGAGACTTCATAGTACAAGTATGGACAATAGAATTATAAGGTGTATTATGTTGCAATGTGATTTGAACGACGAGGAATCCTGAGAAAGTTCTAGACGGCCATTCCGCGATGAAAGGTCAAAGGTCTAAAAGTCCTAATAACTATATAAGTAGTTACAATATCAATATATCAATCTATAGTCTCAAAAATCTACAAAGAATAAAACTAAAGATCAAACTAATTGATCTTCACCTTGCCGAACTGTGGCAGTAGTTAAAGTTCACCGAAGCTCAGGATCGCTAAGCAACCGTTTCATTAATATGGCGGCGATGATCTAAAAACTACGGCGACGTAAATAACTTCTTGGATTTCTTGTTAATTGACTAAAAATGCAACTAAACTAAGATTAAGAAATTTAAAGCTTACTTTAAATAACCTCATGTGTAGAAAGCGTATTATAATATAAATTACTATATTGTTGTACTAATGCCCTCATTTGCTCTGCCCTCAGACAGTTAACTGACAGATTTGCAATGTATAAACTACTATAATCTCGTTTTTCGTAGTTAAGCTAGTTATAAGAAGGATCATACAAAAACCGCTAGAACTAGGACGAGTTTCTTGTCTCGGCCTTGGGTTAGGAGGAATTGGCACCTATATTAATCTAGTATGTAAGACATTTCAAAGTGATTGTATTGCATAAAGATATTTGAATTTGAATTACAGTAAATAAACGATAAGCACTTAGTTTTAAATTATAATAAAGAAGTGTTGGAAAGACTTTCGTTATTATTTTGCTGTAGTTTGTGCTGTGTGGTGACACTAGTTATGTCTTCTCTTCTTCTTTCTTCTTATTTTCTTCTTGTCACTGTCTTAACATTTAAAATAGCCATCTCCTTTACTGGACTACAAAGGAAAATGCAAATCTGCTTCAAATATTATTAACGTCATGAATTAAAATGTATACGCTATTTGGTTTTCCATGTAAATAAAAATAATATCTCTGAATTCAAATAGCGGTAGTTATATGACGTTCACCGCATTTTAGGAAACCACAGGTTATTAAAGCTGCTATTTATAAAACAAAAAATAACAATACCTATTTGCAAATCACTGCAGTTGCACTGTTCGAAACATTGCGATATTTCGTAATATTTCTAATGAATGTTATCAAGTGAATGCATCGTCTGAAGCATCAAGAACCTGCAATTAAGAATACTCAATATGACCATTTGACTTCTTCGCCACAGCGGATGGTTTGATGAAAAGTAAATAGGTTTGATTCCCAACAGGACGAATCTTTTAAAACTTTGTACTGATGAACATTCTCTATTTATCTTCTTAGTATAGTGTCACTAGTTATTTCGAACCAGTGCGGTGAAAGTTTATAGTTCTTATAGTTTCGGAAAAAAGTGGCTGTGACATACGGACGGACAGACAGACAGACAGAGAGACAGACAGATATGACGAATCTATAAGGGTTCCGTTTTTTGCCATATGGCTACGGAACCCTAAATAGGAGGTTACTCAATTCGATTCATATATTTTTTTTTATGTGTGTTCGCGGATAACTTCGTCGTTTATGAACCGATTTTGATGATTATTTTTTTGTTGGAAAGGCGTTATCCCAAAGGTGGTACCATGATAAGGAAACCAGGATCTGATGATGGTATCCCAGAGAAATCGAGGGGAACTTTCGAAAATCCTAGTAGCGACTAGTGCGTTTGTTTATTTTTTATTAAATTATTTAAAATCACTACTATTTAATGAAGGTCTGGAGTCGATCTGATGATGGAGCCGAAAGACAGTCGAGGGAACTCCTCAGTGGTTTACAGCAATTACCTGGTGTTTGGGCTTGATTAATTTGTATTGATGAGAACAGTACACCTAGATGGGTAGTGACTGTCATTAGGGGTCTGATGATGAAGACGAAGGACAGTCAAGGTAACTCCTCAACGTTTTACAGTAACTACCTTGTGTATATACATAAAGTCGGTTGTCTTTTTAGTTTTTAAAACGTAATTATTAAGGTTATTTTTTCGTGACAAAGTCGTTTTGAAGTCGTTCCTGGGATTTCAAAAGTTGTTAAACCATCACGGGATGCTTTGGTTGGCCAATTCGTTCACTTAATACAAATTTTTTGAATTTGACAAATAATTAATACAATTTCTAAATAACATTTGAGTAGGAATTTAAGAATTAATTAATGACAACTTTAAACCCAATTTAAAGGTGTTGAGGCGACATGAAAATACATCAATATCTAGATGTCTTTCCATTACCACCTCATCGAGAACCTTAACGAGATATGAGACAGAAGCGTTATGAATCTTATTATAATTATTTACAATTCGATTTAATGGAGAGTATTGACCTAAATTGGTGTTGGCACTATTTCTGACAAATGGACTGTATTTATTATTTCTTGGTAGATATCTAGGTATGAAAATATTAATTTGTGACAAAAGATAAGGGGTGTCAATCAAACTGTTTATTAATTTATAAAGAAATATGTTGTCCAGCAGTGATCTACGATCGCGCAGAGATTTCATATGGAAATTACAAAGCCTGTCAGTGTAACTTATGAAAAAGTAGTAATTGTAAACAGAATTTGTTTCTTTGTTAACAAATAATTACAACAGCTTATAAAGAATTTCGTGTGAAGAGCATAAAAAGAAGAATGTATAGAATAACTTTTGATTTGATCTCATCAGAGAAATATTAAAACCGCAAAAGTTTAAACAACCCATTAAAAATGAAGTGCAGATCGTATCAAAGCACGGTTTATACTAGCATCACAAGTTCATTGAGAGCTAATTGTTTGGCCCAACTTCCCGAGTTTAGCTGTTCAAACTTAGTTGCCGCTCCTTGAGCATCCAAGATAATCGGCTTGTAGCTTGAGCCTTGTCAGGGGAGAATAACTATAAATGGGACCAAGCCGCTGTAGTTCGACTATGACGAGAGTCTTAAAGTATTGGAAGTATTGAGACACCGTTAGGTAAACCCATTGAAAAATCCGTGATGTGATTTTTTAACAGCAACTTCAGTTAAAAATCTTTCCAAACTAATCAATATTTGAGATTTCTTATTCAAACCTTTCCTTAGTTGTACTACACATTTTGATAAACACGAAACAGTGCGAACTGCGAACGTGAGCGGCAATGAGCGGACCTCGGATCAATCTCTCCCTGATGCAGTTTCTTTAGATGAATCGATAACAGTGTCGGTGCCTTCATAGACAAATTATGAGTAAAACCCTAGCTTATCAAATTTATGAGATTCAAATTTCATAGCGATTCTGTAACCTTCACAGTAATGCTAATGTCTTGGTACGTTCATTCCTGACTCTTTTGTAAAAACTGTTTAAAAATAAAGCAACACTGTCTCGACCGTCAGCGACACACGCTCCGGAAAAAGAATAAAACGTTTTGCTCTTCATTTTTCAATACTGTTTACGATTAATTCGTTAATGTTAATGATTTAAAGAATTAAAGTGCGCATCAGAGGCTCCTTTCGTGCATTTCTAGTTAGATGCATTTGCCCAACGGAATGGGTGCACCAACATGCTTATTACTTCGTTAAATATGCACCTCGTAATTACAATATCGAGGTATCGGATGACCGAGCTTTGCAGACACGGATAAAACGGCGTTTACTAAAAATGAAACCTAGCTAAATCGATTTATCGCCCCCGAAACCTCATGCATATTTCATGGATTTTGTTTAATAAATAAAATAAAAATAAAATAAAATGAAAATCGTTGGAGCCGTTTCCAAGATTCAGATTATATATACATATATATATATATTGAATTACTCGTGAATTACGAGAATTGCTCGTTTAAAGGTATTAGATTACGTGAGAAAAGCCGCGAGCTACACTAATTAATCATAGTAACGCCAATGGCAAGCGATTATCTCTCGCTTACATCACGTTCCTAATACATCTTTATCTGGAACTATTGAACTTCTCAAACACCAATTTACTTTTAAATTGACCGCGATGTTATTTAACCTCGTCCGAATAGAAAGGAGACGGTCGTCTTCGACTTAATTGAACACAAACAAGGACTGTGCACCTTACCGAGATAATTTTATAAGCATAAGCTCAATTTGCACCTACAAATTGTGTAGAACGAAGACAACAAAGATATGAATTGTAACGCGAGTAAAATCATGATTTAGGACAAATTTAATAAATAAATAAAAATTAATAAATAATGCCGGACATTTCACACAGCATCATCTGGCCCCAAAGTAAGCAGAGCTTGTGTTATGGGTACCACATGACTGATATACTACTTATATATCTACTTTCCTTTTTTTTTGTAAATACATACATATTATACATAGAAACACCCAGACCCGAGACAAATAGTTGCAGATCATACAAACATTTGTCCCGCGGCGGGAATCGAACCCGCAACCTTCTGCGTCTCAGGCAGGCTTTCGCCCACTGCGCCACAGAGGTCGTCTAATCAATTTATTAAGTTTATCAATTGATAGATCAGCGATAGCCTATCGTCAATTCATTTCAAATTAATTCTATAGAATAGAGTTATAGGACTAATGAAATCAGCTCATAGTTGAGCAAAATTCACGAATCGCTACACTAGTATAAAACAAAGTCGCTTCCCGCTGTCTGTCTGTCTGTCTGTATGTATGCTTAGATCTTTAAAACTACGCAACTGATTTTAATGGGTTTTTTTAATAGATAGAGTAATTCAAGAGGAAAGTTTATATGTATAAAACATGCATAATATGGTAGAGAAACACTGATAATTTTAGAGGTTTTTAATGTAATGTCGTAAATAAACTCATTTTTTTGCGCTTACATTGCAAACACTGGCTGATGTATCAGCAATGCACTCGTGCGAAGCCGGGGCGGGTCGCTAGTTTTTCATAAAAAAACAGTAAACCTAGTACGGGTTTACAAATGACGTAAACTATAATAATTTTCGTGTGCTTGCTAAACCAATCGTTTTTATTTCTTCTTCTTCCTATGATAGCATCTATTTTTATGTCAATATTTCATCAAAATAGACTAAATAGATTGCCATTGTCAAGTGGTTTTGTTTAGTAAATTATCATCAGAAAGTTGTAGTCGATCGTATTTTGTCTTTTCTAAACGTCATCGCGGAATCGCCGATTAGAATTTTCTTGGTTACCTCGTTGTTTTCGTTTTCGAATAAAACTGTTTAATTTAGCTCTTACAGCCGATTTTAGTTCTTCAAAGTATCCAATAGAGGCGCTGTATGGAATGTATGGAATTCCTTCCATTTACGTAAATAAATTTACGCGTAACTCAATGGAGATGTAGAATGTTATTGTGTAAACAGTTAATAAAAAGACATTTCATTTAGATTATTTTACAGCTTAAATGTTGAAGGATCTAGGTAAGTATATTATAATATAAAACTTTTATGACGACCCATCTCCAACGCCATTATTTCAAAAAAGGTTTTAAAAGCCGCGGGTAAAAGGGTTAACAGAGTTTCATGTAAACTATAGTCCAAGTCAAAGTCAATACATTATTTATTCAATAAAATCACAAGGACCACTTTGAATCGTCTTCTTACATGTTAGTGAATCTAGGTGCCGGTTCCTTCTATCCCCAGTTCAAGAAGAATCTGGCAAGAAACTCGTCTGTTCTTTACACTTTTTTGTATTATCCTTCTATCCTAAGCGTACACTTTGCCCTATTAAAGACTTATTACCGGTATCGAGCCTAACTGTGGTAACAGCGAGTTTATCTTTATTTCTAGTATTAATACCATGATTATCGTTATTTATATAAAAGAACAGTTATGTGAACATACATTTGATTTTCGAATACTGATAAGGCACTGTCATGATATTTATAAAAACACATACAAGACGTATTGTCAAAAACTCTGACACATGACATAAAAATATATTAAGTTCATTATAATTACGCAAGCGCAAAGCTTTAGAAGCTTATGCACTGATGTCTCTATCTGACACTATCATTACCGATTCTAGAGCCATTGAGTAATAGGCATCTTGATTGATAATATTAAGAAGTAGCAGCCTGGTATTATATCACCATTGGTGTTACCTGAGGATCGTGCTCGGCATATTCAACAACTGCAATATTGCAATATTCGTAACCTAGTCAGTCGTTTACTAATAGAACAACTGATAAATGACAGGTCAAAACGCGCTTAGACGTTTCGACCTGCCAAAAGTAAATTAGACACGATGCGCGCGTTTTATTGAAATGGAAAGGATTTTTCGAACATTTTATGATGTAACATAGCGTTTATATAATTAATTCGTTTACCTCGTGTTACTGCGTAATTTTAATCAATAAACTTGACAATTTAATTATAAGTGTATTATGTTGCAATGTACGACGAAGTATCCAAAAAAGAGGTACACTAAGGTATCCATGAAAACTCTAGACAGCCATTCCGCGATGACGTTTGGAATAGACAAATTACAATCTTTTTCTTTTTTAATGGCATGTGTCATAGTAATGTAAATTTTGACAATGTCGAGTGTTTTATTGCTTTTAGTAAGACGCAACAAAGTCGTATGTTGGTGTTCGTCATTTGTTATTTTATAGAGGCTTTTCATATATAAAATAATTTTTCTTTCAACTACGTAGTAATGTTATCATTAATCACTACAAAACCGATCACAAAGGACGTATTTTTTGCTTAGAACCAAAACAGTGCAGTAATGTTATATGAAATCTCATTATAGCACTGTTTTTTACTTTTTATTTAGACATAAATTTACCAGAGGTTTAATATCTCCCATTAAGTTTAATATAAAATGTTTGCATTAGATCAAAAAGATACTGGCTGATAATAAAAATCTGCTGAATAAAACCGCCTTGGTGAAAAAAAAACAAATGGCATTTTGTACCATTGTAAAACTTTGATTCTTCATATTTTTAGTTTTAGTAGGTATATTTTATCACAGTAGGTACCTCGATTGGTAGTTGAATGAAAAGTAAATTACGCACCTTGCTAAAGAGAGTAATTAATGCACTCGTGTTAATTCAGTGCCCTAGCTTGCACTCGGGCACCAACATAACACTCGTGCATTAATAACTCACTTTGCGCTCGGTGCAACAATCTACTATTACGGATTATATTTGGTTGAATCACAAAAAAACACAAAACTTTTATTGCAACTATTCACATACGAGTTAATAACAGAACTCTAGCTTTATTTTAACAATATCATCAAAATTAACCGAATAAAACCAGAAATAAAACTCGAGAAAAACAAATAAATCAGAGCACAATGTTTGCTTTGAAAAACAAGAGTAGTCTCAAATGACGATCGACTACAGCTTTGTGACGACAACAAAATTATATAACATTCACTTGACATTGGTAAAATTTATACCAAGATAGATGCTATTATTGAAAAAAGAAGAAACTAAAAAAACCTGCCCTAAACGAAGCAGTTTGGCTGACCACGCAAACAAAGATCTTGAAAAGAACTGGCTCGTATCTGGCCCATCGTATTAGCTTTGCTATTCAACGTGGTAATTCTGCTAGTGATTTGAAGATACCTAGAACAGTCGAGAGAATACATAACGATTGTTTTATATAAAATAAATAAACAAACAGTGTTTTTTTACAAAAATAGTTCCTTATATACTACTATTAAAATTTACAATAACCTCTTACTCTAAAATCTCTTAACAGTTAAATATTTCAAAACCATTTAAATAAATTATAGTTTCTCAAGTGTTTACAATATAACATAAAATTTTGATGAATAGTTTTTTTAATCTAAATCTTATAGCTTACTAAAAGGTAGAATAATATTATGTTAAATATCATGTCCTTCTAAGTACCTATTGTATGCCCAAGATGGGTAACCGTAGGTAAAAAATATGCAAAAAAAAATCAGTTGATCCGTTCGCTACCTAGCTGCACAGGATCACCTGCTAGGCCAATTTGAAAATTTCCTAAAAAAATCATTGAAATCGGTCTAGCCGTTTCGGAGTCTATAGGAAACATACATACATACACACATCGCCTTTTATATATATATATAGAAGATAGATTATTCTGTACATTTCTGATGATAGTATAAGATCTTGGCGGACATCATTACGGCAAAGAAATCCGAGATAATTTGAAAAATAGCAACGAGTTTGTACGCAGCAGGAAGTGACAGGGCCGTTGACGCAATAAGCGACATGTTCATTGTGTGGCAACTCTGTGGTTTACTTCTACACGCGATATCGTAAACCGTTCTCAAAGTATACACTGATTGGCTGAACATAAAGCTGATTAAAGATTATATATATATATAGCAACTGTATATAAAGGCAACACTGATCTTTTTTAAAATAAATACGTTTTAAGAAATAAAAAGAAAACCGACTTTGAAATGAAATTTGAGCCCATAAAAATACAACTTATATATTACGAATTGAGAACCTCTTCCTTTGTTTGAGTCGGTTAAACAAGTTTTTCTCGCTTTTTGGAAAGTCACAGGAAAGCAAAATATAGAAATTTCGTTTACTTGGATGACAAATTTTTTTAACCAAACTACTAAATCCATTTTGATGAAATTTCTATGGGTCCAATCGGGAAACAACAATAAACATAACACATTTTTTTTTTAAATCAATTCATAAATGACGGAGTTATAAGGTCACCATCATTGGCCTTCGTTCCAGAGCAGTTAATTGTAGTTGAAAACTTTCGTTCATGGGTCCACTTCAGCAAGCTGAGATGGGTGAAGTTTCTTCTCCACTGACGTCACTCTGCCTGGTATTCTATTTGATAGCGCAGGCCTTCCCAGGTACCCACAATAACCGCTTGACCTTGCCGACAGGTCCCGCAGGAAAGACGAATCAGTACACGTGGTGTCGGTTCGGTTGCGGGTGCATAGCTGCTGGCACCGAGCCGGGCTTGTTTCAAGTTTTCCTTCTCTATTGCTAGCTCTTCCGTTAGTTATAAGGTAACAAACATAAAAACAACCGAATTAAAAAGCTCCTCCTTTTTTTGAGTCGGTTAAAAATACCATCATCGCTCCCTTATGGATAAGACCACACATTGTACATTATGTGTTCCGGGACTTCCCCAAATGTACTGCGAAATTTCGAGCGCCATTATGTTTGTTGTACGAGTATTTATTGTAAAACTCAAAGGAACAACTACAACTTTTGAAATCATGGTTATTCTGCTTTAAGTTGAAGGTTCGATTCCCTCCCAGGACAAACATTTGAGTTATATATTTTTTTTAAATACATATATACGAGCATAACTAACGCTCTCCTAACATATCTCCAACAGTGATTGAATGGTTTCGTAGTTACCTGTAATGGCGTCGGCAACGTATACCGATCGATGACACTTACTCATCATGGTGCAATATATCAGCTGGCGTTCCTCAGGGCGGCGTTTTATCACCTCTTCTCTTTGCCATTTTCATAAACTCAATCTCCCAACACTTAACTTCATCGTACCACCTCTATGCAGACGATCTCCAAATCTACACGCAAGCTCCTATGGTGTTGTTGCCTGATGCTATAGCAGATATAAATCAGGATTTTAGTCGTATTTTGGACTGGAGTAGGGCTTACGGTCTTAAGATTAATTCCATGAAAACCCAAGCGATTGTCATTGGTGTCTATGGTGTCTAGAATTCACTGGACCAGCCTTCCACATATTATTTTTGATGGAGTTCACATAAAGCAGAGTGAGACCGTGAAAAATTTGGGTGTTCTCATAGACAGAAATCTGTCATGGGAACAACAGCTAACTGAAGTCAGCCGTAAAACTTTTGCCTCAGCCGGTTCTATTCGGAGATTGTGTAACTTCCTTCCAATCGCCACTAAAATTGCGCTTGCACAGTCACTCCTTCTTCCAATACTAGATTTTCCAATACTAGACTTTCCAATACTAGATTTGACTGAACAGCAACCTCAAAAACTCGAGCGCCTTCAAAATCTTTCCATTCGATTTATATTTGGGTTGCGCAAGTATGACCATGTCTCCGAATTCCAAAAAAAGCTCAATTGGTTACCAATTCGCTTTCGTCGGAATTTGCAAGCTCTGAATTATTTATATAATATCCTTTTTAATCCAACAACACCGTCCTATCTCAAAGAACGTTTCCAATTTCTCCTCCTCTCCCACTCTCGTTCCTTGCGCTCCTCCGATACTCTCCTACTGGCGACACCTGTCCACACTTCCTCATACTATGCCAATTATTTCACAGTACAGGCTGTTCAACTATGGAATACACTGCCAGATGCCAGACGCGTCAAACCACATACAATATTTAAAGCTATCCATCCTAAGGTTGTCTGGCAGAGATCGCTATCTAGCGATAAGACCTCCCATTGTACTACCGTGTAGCTAAACATTGTTTCTTATAACAGTCCAATGTATTTGTGGTGTGCAATAAAGTATTTTCTATTCTATTCTACTATACATAGAAATACCCAGACCCGAAACAAATACTTGCAGATCATACAAAAATTTGTCCCGCGGCGGGAATCGCAACCGCAACATTCTGCGTATCAGCCGGACTTTGGCCCACTGCACCACAGAGGTCGTCACTATGTCTAAGAAGGAACCAGTGCAAGAAGGTAATAACAGGCTAGCCTTGATACCACACAATGTGCCCATCAACATGGTTGAAAAAATATTATGAGAATTCGTGTTGTAATGTAAGTATACATATTACTTGTAATTGTCATGTTGGAATCCCTTTGAACTTTAAAGCTATCATCGTAAAAGGAAGCTGGGTAAGGGCATGATAATTACTCTCTGCGATATCTTTCTTTAAAGGGCAGAAAACTCGGCGCTTCATTTTTCAATGTAATCAGCACTTGTTAAGGGGAACTTGTCTTTATAGGGGCTTTATTAAAGTGCTATTGTAGATTCAAGTATATATCTGACTGATATTGCAAAATTAAGGTTGTATAAGTAACTTATAAGTTTTCCTAGCATTTATTTTGATATTAGTATGTTTTTTAATAATGTATACACTAGCTGGAACACTTTGGAAGAGGCCAGCTCTAAGCTTAGTACCAAAGTAGCTCTGCGCTGGAGATTGCGAGTTCGATTCCATCCAGGACAAAAAATTATTATATCAGTCATCTGGATCTAATAATACAATGCTTAGTTTGGGACTAGATGGTGTTGTGTGCATTGTCCATCCATATTTATTATGTTATTCATAATTTTTTTAACAATGTAAGCAAAAGATGAAACTATTTATAAAAGGGATATTTTTAAATGCACATCTGTATTATTTTACAGCACACTAGGTAACTCCACTAATTAACTAAATGCATACCAGAAAAATGAATGCTGTGCTACAAAACCAATTGATTAACTAAACATGTCCTGCATTACGTCGCGGCTTCGCTCATATGGTACCTTGGTAAAAAAGACGATACTAAAAAAACACCATCCCCATGATACTAAGCCGGACATTTCACACAGCATCATCTGGCCCCAAAGTTAGGAGAGCTTGTAGTATGGGTACCACATGATATAGGTACTTATATACTTTTTATTTGTAAACAGAGACACCAAGACCCGCGACACAGACTTGCAGATCATAAAAACATTTGCGGCAGGAATCGAACCCGCAACTTCGGCATCTAAGGCAGGCCTTCGCCCACTGCGCCACAGAGGTTGTCTATCTACTATCTACAGGAACAGGAGCCCACCGCGTTTTCAAAATTATTTCACGGCGTCTGGTAGATACGTTGCATGACCCAAGAGCTGGTTCCTATCTGGCTCAGCGTATTAGCATTGCCATTCAACGTGGTAATGCCGCCAGTATCTTGAGAACGCTGCCCTCTGGCAGTGATCTGGATCAGTTGAGCTATCTATAGATCGTTTTAAACGGTCCTTAGATAGCTCAACTGTTTCACGTGTATTTTATATTATTGTATATTATTTTGTACATATCTGTAATTATTTCTGTAAATAAATTTATCTACGAGTATCTTTATAAAATATCATCATGATCCGTTTAATCATAATTACGTTTTAACAACTAAAAAGAAAACCGACTTCATTAAATGAAACTTGAGCCCATAAAAATACAACCGAATTGAGAATATCCTCGTTTTTTTGAAGTCGGTTAACACCACTGGAAAGCCACAAGAAAGCAAAATATCGAAATTTCGTTTTCCTGGATATTTTTTCCAGTTATTATGATTTAAAACCAAATTACTGAACCAATTTTGATGAAATTTCTATGCGACCAATATTGGGACATATCCTTTCACATGAAAAATAAACTTTTTTAATCATAAATAAAGGGATTCTGAGGTAGCAAACAAACAAAAAAAACGAATTGAGAACCTCCTTTTTTTTAAGTCGGTTAAGAAACAGAGACATTTTCAAATTTATAATATTAAATATAGATACCTACATTATTAATCAAAGATCTAAAAAAATTGTATCCGGTTTTAGGCTACATTTGAAATAGTAAAAAATCATCACACGAAAATGTTCCCGACGCAGGTCATTTTTTCAATGAAACACGACAATTTAATTTAGCTCTTTACAAAATGTGCAGTGAAATTCAAATGCAATCGATGGTATCTTCACTGGTAATTAATAACTTTTTTTAATTATAATCTATAATCTATAATCAGCTTTATAAATACATGAAAACTTTTTTTCGCATTACTTTCTGCCTGTGCCTGGTAACACTCAAAGGGTAACTACAAACTTTTTGTATTACTTTTTAAGCTATCATTGTTGGGTATTTTGCTGTAGGTTGAAGATAAATTATTAATTAATAATGCTCATCAAAGACTTTTTTGTGATTTTAGACGTCCATAAAAAATAACAAAATAAAAAAGAATCGATGGGACATTTTAGTTTTATTTTCGCCAATTCATTCATTGTACCCAGAAAATCAAAGTTCTAACTCGCACGTCCAGCCCAGGAAACGCGATTCAGTTGTCTTTGGCAAATGCATTACATGTAATGCACGAACGTCATAGCCACACCAAAAATGCATTACATGTAATTGCACGAAGGTCACAGCCAGACCAAAAATGCTTTACATGTTATGCACGAACGTCACAGCCAAACCAAAATTGCATTACATATAATGCACGAACAGTCAACGAGCTATCCAAGATCCAAGGAAATAGTACCCGGAGCTTTAATAACCAGTGTCATTTGGAATAATAAAACGTAACGACCGGTAAATTTACCAATATAAATATAGAAAGGTCGACTAGTCCGTAAACGTTGTTGCATAAATTAAACTCTTCGATCTAAATCGAAAAAAAATGTGTAACATTTGATCAGTTATTATTTTTAGAGATATATCAATGAGGAAATGTCAAGTATTACTGTGCTAAAAGCATTTTATCTGTGAAATTGCTCTAGAAGTTGAAAACCTCGAATAACTTTTTTATACTCACATTTAGGTACTAAGCGCTTAGGTATTTGGATTCAAAGCCTTTAGTTACCCTCTTAGATATCGAAGACCAAAGAATCAAGATGTGAGGAAGAAGAGTAAAGATCCAA
The DNA here is from genome assembly GCA_948098915.1 of Lampropteryx suffumata. Lineage (NCBI taxonomy): Eukaryota > Metazoa > Arthropoda > Insecta > Lepidoptera > Geometridae > Lampropteryx > Lampropteryx suffumata. The sequence goes on from OX402551.1 coordinate 3,045,221, forward strand.
GATATGGGGAGATTAAAGTTGTAAGCTAATTTTTTCATCGACTTCAAAAACAGGGGAGATTCTTAATTCGGTTGCAATTTTTTTTGCATTGCAAATTGCAACACCGTTATTTATGAACCAATTTGGAAAAGTTTTTTTTATGTGAAAGGATAGGTACACCGATTGGCCCCATCAAAATTTTTTTTTATGTTAAAGCATATAGGTACACCGATTGGCCTCATCAAAATTTCGTCAAAATTGGTTCTATAGTTTGATTTTTAAATCAAAATAGCTGGAAAAAGTATGTCTTCCAAGTAAACGAAATTTCGTATTTTCGTATTTTTATTTTCTGTGAATTTCCAGTGGTGTTAACGAATTTCGATAAAAGATAATGTACTAAAAAACGGAGGACTTTAAAAAAGGAGGAGGTGCTCGATTCGTTTGTATTTTTTTATATTCTATAAAGTTTTTAGGTTTTCTTTTTAGTTTTCAAAACGTAATTATTTTGTATTAGTAAAATAAAATAAAATAAATAAAAGTATTCACTTCTCATGCCGGATGTTCTTAAATATCATACTAGAGCATAATTGAACCAGGAAAAACTTTACTGAAAAATCCCCAGTATCGAATGCCATACCAGTGATCTTTTTAAATGTATAAATACCTACGTATACTTATGGTACCCTAGTACCTAGTGTTTTATACATGTCCTTTCTCCAATATTTCCTACAGGCCAGCATCGACTTATGACATTACTTGCATCAGGTCTTTATTACTTCGGTATTAAATAATCTTCATGCCCATCAATAAACCTGTCACTAAATTCAATGATCGGATTAAATTGCCCCACTTCACCCCGGAAAGTCCAAGGCAGAGTCCGAACTAGTGCTCTTTAAGCGAGGACAACCACTCGTCTTTTTTACCCGTCGCCTGTTACTCTACTAAAGTAGATTACATCCTATATACACATATGTACATGTACTTATAATTTATGATGCTGTTTTTAGTGACTAGATTGGCTAGTTCGAGTTCCGGAACCTATGGATACTGTAGTTACAAAGTATAAAGTAAACACTAATTTTCATGCGGTCTTGTTGTCACGGGTACATATTTTTATCGCTTTCTTTTTAACCGACTTCATCAAATAGGAGGAGGTTCTCAATTCGTCGAAATCTTTTTTTTATGTATGTTCACCGATTACTCAGACACGCATGAACCAATTTCATTTTTTTTTGTTTTAAAGGTTCCCAGGTGGTCACATTTTAATCTAAAAATTGTGTAAATCAATGATTGTTGGTTTGGTTGGTTATCCATATCATATATAAACAAAATACATCTACTTTCCACTCAAATTTTCAAAATAAAATAATTTTATGCTCTCAAATTGTATCCAATGAAGTCGGTTTTTTTGGGCAAATGCCCTGAGACGCAGGAAAGCAATTTTTAAAAATAAACAAAAATCTAAAAATTGTGTACATCAATGATTGTTGGTTTGGTTGGTTATCCATATCATATATAAACAAAATATATCTACTTTCCACTAAAATTTTCAAAATAAAATAATTTTTGCTCTCAAATTGTATCCAATGAAGTCGGTTTTTTTAGGCAAATGCCCTGAGACGCAGAAGGTTGCGGGTTGGATTCCCGCTGCTGGACAAATGTTCGTATGATCTGCAAATTTGTCTCAGGTCTGGGTGTTTTTATAATATGACATTTACAAATAAAAGTAAATAAGTAGTATATAAGTCATGTGGTTCCCATAACACAAGCTCTGCTTACTTTAAGGCTAGATGATGCTGTGTGAAATGTCAATGTTAATATTTATTATCTCAATTTTGTCTAAAATAAAACTATTTATTACTGTCCATTGTATTGAATCATGAATAGTACTAAGAACTTAATGTTGGTAAAATTTGGCTATAAATTATGAATGAAGATAAGCTCATAAATCATTCACGTCACACATCATTCGTGTGAGGTGATCACGTTTATAATAATTATCAGAGACATTTAAAACTCATTACAAACAACTACCCTATAAAAGTCAAGTCTATCTAGTTCATTTGAATAGAAATCATAAATCAACTAAAGACGCTTTGTGACAAATGCTCTAATTTTTACAACCGGCAATTATAAATAAGGATTTAAATACATTGACATTTAAATTAAAATCAATGGTTTATAGCACATAAAAAAAAATGATTATCTGATTTAACTTGGATACTTGACTGTAACTTCATTGACTCAAGAACATGTTTAAGTAATTCTTAACAACAAGAAAAAGGATTTGTTATGATTTTGTGAAGAAAAAAACCGTTTCAAACGCACTAAATATTTTTAGCACTAGTGAGAAAAGAAAATGACACGATGAATAATAATTTTGACGTGATAAACTCTTATAAAACGATAAACGCCGGCTGCGCGCACGAAAAAGCATGACATTGTCACGTTCCGCCAGAGCCGAGCGTGCAAGCGAGAGCGCGGAACAAATGATAGAGAGGCACGATCGGTTCATCAATGTTTTCTTATGACGTTATCACGTAAAATGATCATCCATAAACCGACTTTCCAGATTTTACCGGTTGTTTTATCATAAAAGACTAGACCAAAATACAAAATACTTACCTAGTACAAAGGCCTAACCATCAAATTGTATCAGGGTTCAAAGGAGTTTAAATGTCTTATTTATGACGAATCATATTTTGATCATAAAATCCTAGACCAAAGTGCAAATAACCAATTACAAAGACCTAACCTACAAAGTGTGTCAAGGATTAAAGGAGTTTAAACCTTATATTTCGTCCGATAAGCGTGTATTTATAAAGTTATTCTACCACTCTATTTACTACGCTTATTGATCTAATCGATCATAAAAGGTTCTCGTTATCTGTAACCCAGTTTAAAGAGCACGTCGTTTGTGAAACATAGAATTATAGAGCCGCACGTTAATATTATGGCCAATTGGTTATGATTGTACCTGACTCGCAACTAGAGTGGAAAAATGCCGGCGTATGGTTTTAAGAATGAGGAAGCTGCAATAAATTGTCATGTTTTTATAATCTTAGCCTAGGACAAAATTCGACAGACGACATTTCAGTTCCATTTACCACAATTCGGGTTAACGATTGATGGTACATTGGCAATGTTTTTGAAGTGATAACTTCTGTTTTGAGGGTAAACCGCTTCGTTGCGTAACGCGTTACGGCACCAGTCTGTCTGACTTCCCTTTCTCTCATGCATACGGCAGCGGTAGGCAGAGTCCTCCTCTCTCAAATAGCGCTAGTTAGATTAGTTTAAGTTATCACTTCTGTCGGGCGTCCCGAGACGCACACGTTTTTTTTTTTGTTATTTTATTGCACAATATTAATCATACGCTAAATAATATTACAATCTAAGCAAAATAAACTAATGAGTAATTTTGCATTGATCTAGTTTTATAAAATAAATTATACCTTAGAATAAGTCCAATGGCACTTTTCATAGTCTTATAGGGGAAGCAACTTTTTTCTTGGGTTTTTACGTAGTTATTTATACACTATACATAATTGTTATTTGCTGTCGTTCCATTACGTCAATAGTATCACGGCAAATTTTGTTTTATATTATCCGTGGTACATTCAAGAAATAATAATAAAATATAATTCCCATATGTATGTTAGTAAGATGTAAGTTGTATCCAGTTGGTTGGTTATGTTTGAGTTTAGACAACAACGCGCAAGGCGAGCGAGCAAAGCGAGCGTGTTGCGGCAGCGTCCGCCGAAGTGCCAGAAAAAAGAAAAATGTACTATTAATGGTATTGTGATGTTAATTTTATCGTAGTTCTATCTACGCGAATGGTACCAATGTAAACGAACGGACATTTCAAAATCAAAGCCAAAGCTGTTTTAATCAATACTATTACTACTAATACAACTTTTAATCATCTCACATGCGGTAAATTTAGGTGCCAGTTTCTCCTTCTAAGCCTGAGAAGAATCACACAGGGAACTCTTCTTGATCCTAGCGCTTTTTGTAGGATCCTTCTTATCAACCTTATATACGAAAATATCATGTGGGTGAGATCGAATGCAATTTTCGGGGCATTAACCTTATTGACTAAGGTCTATAAGGTTAACATGCCCGGAAAATTAGTAGGTAGTCTAATATTATCATCATCATCCACAGACTTCACGTACCTACTGCTGGGTACAAGTCTCCCTAAGTACCATCCGCCAGGATTCTATGCTAATCGTGTCCATATGCGATCCGCGACTTTGACTATATTGTCTACCCATCTAGCGAACGGAAGCCTCGAATCATTGAAACTTACAAACAAACAAACTTATCGATCTACTGAAATCTTAAGTCTCGATTAGATCAAAGATATTAGGAAAAAAAGAAAGGAAAAGGAAAGGGTAGAGAATAATAATAATAATAATTCCGGACATTTCACACAGCATCATCTGGCCCCAAAGTAAGCAGAGCAGCTTGTGTTATGACATGCCTGACTATGACACCACATGACTGATATACAACTTGTATACTTATCAGAAATCGGACAAACGTCACAAAAAATACTTTCTCTGATAATGTGCAATTCACAGTCGGAATTAGCGTTCTACCTTCCTAGTTATGTGTAATTGTATGTGTTTATTGACAACGGAATTGCAGACACTTATAGACCGGAGCGTGTTGCTACAAGTTGCACGAAATGCCACTTTTACGAAAGTTGCAAATTCATTATTGATTTAGTTTAGTTATGACAACGTCAATATCAGAAACATACAAGAAGCTTTTGTTAAAAAGAATTCTGAAAATTTTGAGCTTTATGCTACATCAATATTTTACATTGTAATTTAAAGTATATTTAATAATATAAAAGAAATGGTTGAATTTTTTGCATGTTTGTGACCCTTACGAAAAATATGCTACCCAAAAAAATCTAAATTACTTATAAAAGCTATTATTTTGGAGCGATAGCTATTGATAACATATAAAATAATGTCCTACATGTGTATAGTATTCATTATTACTCACAAAGTCTGCCAGTCTATATATTTAACTATTATAATTAAATACAGAATTAAGTACAATCGCGCGGACGAAGTCGCCGGCGCGGCGATCCTGCTGGTCAAAACATGGAGTGCAATATTTTTCATAATGGAACATGACACAACTAAAACGTCATCCACAATTTTTTTATTTCGATTTTTAGTTTGATCATAAACCACCTTTGCACTTACTTTTCATCTAAATTTATGGGTTTTGTTTTCTTGTAAATTACCTGTAACCAAAAAAAAACATTTTTAGGATATATACACAAATACCTATACATATATACACAAAATGTGAGTTATAGTTGGCGTGGGCGTGAGCCTCTTGTTATATGATTATGCTTTGTAATGGGATAACCATTCTGCGCGGTAGTTTGAGGATTCCATTCCCTTACAGAATAAACATTTGTATCAAATTCAAAGTCAAAGTCAAAAGATACTTTATTCAATACAATCACAAGGATCACTTTGAAACGTCTTACATACTAAGTGAATCTATATATTAATACGTGAAGCAAAAACATTTTAGGAAAATTGCGCGGACGGATGAGTATGAAATTTCGCACTCTTATACAGAGAAGGAGTGCAGAATGCAATTTTTTTTTAATTATGCATAAAAAATACATTAATTATTAATTAATTATGGTCGGATTTCGACCAGTGGGCGACCACTAGTATATATAATTCTGTGTCTGGTTGTTATAAAGTATCATAAGTATGTATTTAAAAATATGTAAGTATTATCAGTCATCTGATCACCATAATACAAACAATGCTTAGTTTGGTGTTAGATGGTGTGGTTTGGGGCATTGTCTGCCAGTATTTATTGATTTATTATACGTGATAATGATAAGTGTCCCTTTACCTATAATAGAAGGGACATTGAATTATTATACATTGAGTAGTAGATGCTATCCTTAGAGCTGATCCAAACTGTCCCCTTCGTCTCTAAGGTGAGTGATCCTTACGAACAATCCTTACGATGTACTTACTGAGATAAAATATAAAAGTAAAACAAATTAATAAATGTCGAGCCACAATTCCGTTCCATAAAGGACAAGGCCAACTGGTGTCACTTGTCTAATAAACACACCTACGTCTATTTTATGCTGCTCTAGTTTTCATGTTTTCCAAGAAAATTTTAAACATCCAGCCTACAATCACTTACTACCTTGTTTTGTCTATCCAGTAGGTAAGTACGAGTACCTATCATCTCTTGTATTTTAATTCAATCATTTCATTTTCATTGTTGTCGAATTGTATGTTACCTAGTTTTTATGGCGTCTTAAATCATTGACTCATTCATTCATTTTACAGATCTACAATTGCAGCACTGATTTTTTTTATTAAGAAGCGACTGCCTTTTAGGAAAGAGATAAAGAAGATAGACTTCTATTAGTGTTGTTCCATTAAGTCTGGGCATTTCCGTAGTATTATTTCGAGACTTATGTACTTTCTGTGACCTAAGAATTTTCGTCAACTATTGGCTACACCTTGAAACCAAGTCTTTACACATATTCTGTTATCAAACCTATTCTATTTTATCACGTCTTCAGATTTTTGGAACACCTGACTGTGTTCAAAAACTGTCATTCCAGACGTAGGCATCAAGAGTGACAAGTTTAAATGGAATTGGGTCCCATTACTCTTATGCACCCTGAAAAGTGGGCCAAAATCACAACGAAATGGATTTGAAGATGGAAATCGACGCCGAGGCAGACCAAAAAGCACTGATGTAGTAACCTAGTTGGCTTCCACAAAGACTGGGAGGACTTGGCACAGGACGAAGATACAAAGGCTTATGTAAAGGCTTTTACCCCTAACAGTATCTATGGGTTTCAAGAAACACATTTTCAACACTTCTAAACAAAAACGTGACACTACAAAATCAAAATTGAAATCCACAGCAATCGTCGAAAACCACCGTAAGGAATCAATGTGAAACCATGAACGAAATTATAGTTTACGCAACGCAATCAGCTGATAGAGCAAATATTTTGGAGTTGTCACGCGTCGATGGCGCGGGCGCCGGTCACTGGGGAAACGCAATGCTTCTATTGCATCGAAACTATCGTAGTATGCCCTCTTTGGTGTCAGTGTCAGCGTAAATAAACGATATAAATATCATTAAGACAGATACCATTTTAGGAATAAAACAATATTATTTGAAGTATTCATAGTGGAATTTTAATCAATAAATTTGTTACTTTTTGGCATAATTGGAGTCTAGGTGAAGGTATTATGTTTTTTTTGTGATTAGTAAGACGAGGAATCTAAGAAAATTCTAGACGACCTTTCTGCAGTCTAGAATTTTAATGTTTAGACAAATGGCGATCGACTTTGAACTTCGACATTAACAAAATTTTCATCAAGACATATGTATGCCATCATAGGAAGAAATAAGAAGAAATCAAGTTTAAATTCCAAACCAGTCAATTTAATTAAAAAGTTTTTTTACTAGAACCATATTTAAATAAAAGTTTAAAGACATTATTATTGTCATATTCTTTCTACTATGGCTTCTGATGATGAAGGATTTGTTCCACATAAACAAATCCTGTGTAGTAGTTTTTGCATTTGACGACCTCTGTGGCGCAGTGGACCAAGCTGAGACGCAGAAAGTTGCGGGTTCGAATCCCGCTGATAAATGTTTGTATGATCTGCAAGTATTTGTCTCAGGTCTTTCTATGTATAATATGTATATAATTTTCAAAAAAACATATAAGTCGTGTATCAGTCATGTAGTTCCTATAACACAAGCTCTGCTTACTTTGGGGCCAGATGATGCTGTGTGAAATGTCCGGCATTATTGATATATTAATTTTTGTCATTGTGTTTATCACCCAAAAATTAGATAATAATTAAGTTATCTAAGGTATTATATGCCTTAGTTCTACTGATAATCTGAGGTTTCGAGCACAGACAGCAGCTGTTTTTATAACATTATTTCTCATCAAAGTTTAATAACTTTATAACTCGTAAATCTTTGTGAAGAAACTAAATATAGACTCGTTCATTATCAAAGTGTGGACGGCTAATATTTTTTACTGCTACACTAAAGTAGTTAGATGTTAAAAAAGAACACAGCAGCTATCATCTGTTTCTTCACGCATACCTCGTCTCGCGCTGCTGCGTTCAACAGTACTGCAGACTCGGTGGGCTCAAGCGCAACGTAATGCACAAATTATAATATCATAAGTGAGGGACCGGCGGACAATTTAGACAGTAAACTTGTAAACATTAAATAGTAAACCTGCCAAAAAATTCAAGCTCTTTTAAGACGGTATCCTCAGTAAATGAAAGAATAAATATTTAATGCCGCACATTTCACACAACATTATCTGACTGGAAAGTAAGCAGAGCTTGTGTTATGAGTACCATATGACTGATATACGTATATACTTTTTTTGTAAATACATACATAGTAACACCCAGACCTGAAACAAATACATGCTGATCATACAAACATTTGTCCCGCGGCAGGAATCGAAGGAATGAATTTTCATTTACCTTTTGCGTAAATGAAAAGAATGAATGTCAAAAAATAAAATATGTTAATCTGACCCACGGCTCAACAAAGCTCTTGTGATAAGCACTGACATTAATCCATACTACAATTTAAAAAAAAACAATTTATAACAATTTAGATCGTCGAATGATGACTTATAAACATCGAATAAGTATATACAATACACAAAGGTTATCTTAAAAACTATGCGATATTGTTGTGAATTTTTATATTAAAAAAAACATAATAGGTATACCGCTATTTAGTGGATATATATTATTTGCAGGAAATAAAAACATATTGTATTTTCAATACTTTGCCTACAACTTCCTCGTTTCATATTGTTGTTAAAGTTATTAGGAATACTGTAATTTATTTTTTTCCTAAATTTGACGTTGTTTTAACTTGCAACTAACACGAATAATAAGAAAATAAACAAATTAATATCATTGTCCGTTCAACTTTTATTAAAATTCCTTAAAATGTTATCTAATAAAAAATCTTATTGGATCGCCACAATAACGCGTCAAGGTCATTTACTCAGGGTACCGCCTTAATAACTTTTCGTCAATGATCAATATTGAACGATCAGAACAAATTATTTTATTATATACACATATTTTTAACCTACTACAAAAAAGGAGAAGGTTCTCAATCCTCAAAAAAGGAGGAGGTTCTCTCATAAATGATTTGCAAAATTCTTTTTTTGTTGTTTCATTTAAATTTTATCTAAAAATCAACAAGGTTTTTTTTTATAGTCGGTTTTCTTTTTAATTTTTAAAACGTAATTATATTAAATGCTGTTGAATACTTTGTTGTGACGGCTCTAAGCAGTCAGTTATGGCAATTCGGTTGGTTCACTTCTAAAATTAGGAATTGTCTAAAATATATTTTAGTTAGTCATAGCATTTGTAAAACCTATTCGGTTGGTACCATCTAACTAAATAAGGAACGCTTAATGAAATTAGTTAATATTAAATTAGGATAAGTTGGTAACAGAATACCAAAGTTTCATTTGACAGTCTAAACCTAATTTAAGCTAAAATTAGTTAGGTTGGTGCCAACAGAATTGAGGCCAGTGTGTACCCGGCCTAATGCACTTATCATTCGTTAAATACAATGACGGGCATGCACACTTTTAGAAAGGGAAATCAAGCATGATTCATGTAAATATTACATTGACCAGGTGTCATTCATATAGAAGCGTTCGATATCTTTTTAAGTGTTTCTTTGTGAAAAAACATGCAAGTTTGTTTGACACTCTAATTAGACATAGCCTTTCTAGTAGATCACGCGATATTATCCAAACATTAGTAGCTGTTTCTCGCGTATTTTGCGTAAGACGATGCCCACAATTAACGTTGATATGGAAAAAAATATTCTATTTTACCGTTATCTAGTGGATATCTGCTCGTTAATTAATACAATAATAACTATAATAGATATATAGAATGTAATATCAATATTTTGTTCCTTAAATCCTCGCTTTAAATTGTTTTTATAGTAACTGTTAGTTCCATAAGGGTTCGATTCCCGCTACGAGACAAATGTTTGTATGATTTGCAAGTATTGGTCTCGAGTCTGGGTGTTTCTATGTATAATATGTATTACAAAAAAAAAGTATTTAAGTAATATATCAGTCATGTGGCACCCATAACAACACATAATAACCATGCTGTATGAAATGTCCAGCATTATTATTATAATTTAATTATGAAAAATAAAAAATATTAAATACGAGGTCGACTACGTAAAAGATACGACGTAAAAGACGTCGTTATAACTTACAGGTTACACTAATAGGCGGAAAGTAAGCTAATTAAAACATAACCCGTTAAACTTTTTTAAGAATTCCTTATTTTAATGTTTTACTGATAAAAAACATCATGATTTGAGCGCCATGAATACGCGTCAAAATCAGGAAGTCCCCTTCAGGAAGTCCCATTAACTTTAATTTTTATTCCTATAGCAATTAGTGGTGTAGTAGTAGTAGCGGTAGCCTTTCGATCCTCTATTAATAATTAGTTTTTTTTTTTTAAATAATATAAAGTTTATTTTCTCTCAAAAAAAGGTGTACAACAGTTAATGCTACAATAATTGTAAGGACATGTCCTATCACCTGTTTTACGAGAGACTGGTGCCTGAGATAGGTTTTGTAATAAAACCTGTAGTAGGTAGGTAGTAGCGGTTGACCAAAATTATTTAATAATTAATGTATATTATATGCATAGTTAAAAAAAAAAAAAAAAACTATTAGCATTCTGCACTCCTTCTCTATATAAACTATAAGTGTGCAAAATTTCAATCGCAATTTTCGAAAAAACTAAGTTTTTGCTTCACGTAATGCTGGACCTTTCACACAGCATCATCTAGCCCCAAAATAAGAGAAGATTGTCTTATAACCACATATACAACTTAAATACTTTTTATTTTTTGTAAATACAAACATATTGTGCATAGAAAACACCTCGACCCGAGACAAACATTTAAGGTCATACAAATATTTGTCCCATTTATACAAAACATGGTTCGCAAATGTACTTCTTTTTACCCAAAGTGCGGAGTACGCCTGGCCTGGTTAAGTGCTAGTGCAGATGATAAGTAATAAGTTAAGATGTTAATATATCAAACGTTATATCACTAAACACCTGCAGTTTCTTCTAAACAAAGTATAAATTGCGGTTTATCAAATTCTAAGTCAATATCTAAGTTATAAGTAAGTAAAACAATGTAAGTACACACGTCATTACATAGTATAAAACAAAGTTGCTTCCCGCTGTCTGTCTGTCCCTTTTTAGGCTTAGATCTTCAAAACTACGCAATGGATTATAATGCGGTTTTTTTAATAGATAGAGTGATTCAAGAGGAAGGTTTATATGTATATAGTAGACATACATAATATAGTAGAGAAACACTGATAGTTTTAGAGGTTAGCGTATATGGATTCAACGTATTATAACTACTGAGCTACAGCAACGCGTGGCCAGATCAACTAGTTACTTTATAAAAAAATAAAAGACAAATTTTAGAAAGGAAACTGTTCAAATTATCTTGTAGGTACACAATAATGAGATCTAACAATTCATTACGATCATGATATTAAAGTTGGGTAAATACAGAACTTACGTACCTAATCTTTGGATCAAAACTTTGATGTTTTTGCAATGTTTTCCTTTCACCAAAGAACATAATCATAGTTTGGGCAACAGGATAATGTTACGTTTGATGAAGAAGTAATAAAGATAATGTATGATCCGAATTACGAGTAATTTGCCTATATACAGTCTGTTCGCTAGTATAAGAGTGCTGGTATAATATTTATGTGTTTTTTTTTTATATCAGTTTTTATCACAGTTTATCTCGTGATCATGGCGCATGCAACTGTGCCGAAATATCGAGAAACAGAAAAACTCATATATCATGGTAAATATCCCGTTTTGAGAGAAAATTAATATTTATGTTATTGGCATAAAATTCTATGCAACTTTTATTGAACTAGCTGTTGCCCACGACATCACTCGCATTTTTTTTTAATAATTGTAGCTTAAATCTATCCCCAACATACAATTTATCTATAAGTTGAAACTTAACCAATCTCACCCACCAACCATTAAAAAGTTTCCATACAAAATTCCCACCCCATTTTACTCCTTTATGAGGGTTGTTTTGAAAAATCCTGAAACACGTGTCCATTTATTTAGCATTTTAAGTATCCAAACCAAGTTTCTAAGAATTCACACCACCCGTTAAAAAGTTCCTATACAAACTTTGACTCCCCATTTTACACAGAGGGGTCTGTAAGAGTTTTTTGAAAAATCCTAAAAAACGTGTCCATTTATTATGCATTTTAATTATTTAAATTAAGTTTTAAGTAAATCGCACCACGCGTTATAAAGTTTCATACATTAGTTTACACCCCTTTTCATCCTCTTAGAGGTTGAATTTCAAAAAATTCCGCCTTAGTGGGTGGTTTTGCTATAAAAGGAAGCTACATTCAAAATTTCAGCTTTCTACCTTCAGCGGTTTTGGCTCGGCGATGATGAATCAGTCAGTCAGTCAGGTTAAGCTCTTTTATAGGTATAGATAGACTCTAGTAATATAGTTATAAAAGTCTCTTAACTTCTGTCAAAAGTTAATTACTGTTTAAAATAATGCCATCCCTTTTTGTAAGATAGTGACAAATAGAGACAGAGCGAATCTTAAGCAGTCTTTAGACAGTGTTCAAGTTCAGAGGCGTTTATAAGTAAGGGCGCGTATATCATACATTTACTAAATAACCTTGATAAATAGATAACTCTTTTGATTGATTTGACGACTTCTGTGGCGCAGTGGGCTAAGGTCCGGCTGAGACGCAGAAGATTGCGGGTTCGATTTACGCCGCGGGACAAATGTTTGTATGAATTGCAAGTATATGTCTCGGGTCTGGGTGTTTCTATGCATAATATGTATGTATTTACAAAAAAAAAGTATTAAAGTAAGTAGTATATATCAGTCATGTGGTACCCATAACACAAGCTCTGCTTACTTTGGGGCCAGATGATGCTGTGTGAAATGTCCGGGAAAAAAAAAATACCACACAGAAAAATACATAAACAATAATTTACAGTAAAGGCAATACAATGGGCGCCGTTATCGCTAACTGCGATCTCTTCCAGGCAACCTTTGTATGGACTGGACTATAAATAACCTCAAGGTAAGCGTATCTCTTTGTAAGTGATTATCTTTACCTCGAAGATACTTCTTTATCTTGTTATCTTTACTTTTATCAATTAAAAAGTTGGAGTGCCTCTTTCCAAACATTAATAATCTACACCAAAAACATAATGCCTCGATTTACGTAATACAATTACATCGCAGCTATTGTTTCATAACTAAGTGTTTAATTTTGGAATAGTGTCGAGAGTTCCGATAGCCAGAATGCGCATTTCTTTTGTACTCATTGTTAAGGGTTCCCACCACATGCACAATTGCTTTCTCTGACGTATCCTCCTCATTTAAAACGGACATTACGGCAAGCTACTTAAGCCAGGGTATTGTATTTTTCATATTACGTAAGTTCTTCTGAAGTGGCCGATCTGCATGACGGTATTTACTAAGCAAAGGACCAATCTTCGAAATATAGTTATAGCTACACAGGAATCTTCATGTCAGAAGAAACTGGTCAGTTTACCTTCAAACTGAGTACTTACAGGAGAATGAAAACAGATACCAGTGACAAGTTTGGACCAGACGACCTCTGTGGCGCAGTGGGCTAAGACTCGGCTGAGACGCAGAAGGTTGCGGGTTGGTTTCCCGCCGCGGGACAAATGTTTGTAGGAATTGCATGTATTTGTCTCGGGTCTGGGTGTTTCTATGTATAATAAGTATGTATTTACAAAAAAAGTATATAAGTAGTATATCAGTCATGTGGTACCCATAACACATGATCTGCTTACTTTGGGGCCAGATGATGCTGTGTGAAATGTCCGGGATTATTTATTTATTTAGTTTACCCTAACCCTCAAAAAGAGTGATAATAGACAGTCCCCAGCAATGAAGAAAAACATTGTCAGGACACTGGTATATTGTAGAACCTAAATAATGGTTGTCTGTAAAGTCGGATTACGTACTATAATTTTATGTGATAACGTCATATGAAAACATTGATAGAAAATTGCATACTTTTAACGTAATAAGATGCGTCACAAGCCGAACGCTTAGGCCGATCGTGCTTATCTATCGCTTGTTCCGCGCTCTCGCTTGCACGCTCGGTTCAGGCACATAAAAATTGTTCGTGCCTGCAGTGTTCATCGATTTATAAGACGTTATCACGTCAAAAAAGTTCGAAGACATGTGTCTACACGAAAGGAGCCTCTGAGGCGCACATTCAAAATTAAAAAAGAATCAAAATTCAAAATAACTTTATTTATTCCACTTTGAATCGTCTTCTTACATGCTAGTGAATCTAGGTGCCGGTTCCTCCTAACCCCAGTTCAAGAAGAATCCGGCAAGAAACTCGTCTGGTCTTAACACTTTTTTGTATGATCCTTGACTTGAATCCTTTTTTGTATGATCCAATTTTGTTACGGATGCCGAGTCGAGTTGGAGCAGATTCATCCCAAGCTTTTTTGTCTTCTAAATAATCAGATATTTTATAATATGCTTTAATAGACAGTTTATGTTTAATTACGTTTTTAAATTTGCCAATCGACAAATCTAACACGTCGCTTGGGACCTTGTTATAGAAGCGTACACATTGCCCTATAAAAGACTTATTAACTTTAGCGAGCCTAACAGTGGGAACAGCGAATTTATCTTTATTTTTTTTTAAATATTATAATTAAAAAATTGCGATAATCATAGTATTAATACTAGAAAGTATTAATACTATGATTATCGCAAATTTTATTATTGTTTTTGTCCACATGTTCAAAGTAAAATTGTGTGACACATTCAGGTAAACTATCTTTTAACAATGATACTGCTATTACATGAGAAGAGTTTAAAGACTTTGTAGTGGAGACTGGAATATCAGTAAAAAAAGTTTCAAATGCCTTTGCTACATCTATATCTTGCTTAATTATATTATTGTTAATATTTAAATTTATTACACTATTATGAGTTATGAATTTTCCGGTCTCACTATTAATTATTTTCCAAGCTGCTTTTATTTTATCTTGACTGTTTCTAATTTTTGAGCTTAAATACTGAGATTTAGCAAAGCGACAAACATTCTTAAAGATTCTTGAGTAATTTTTTACTTTTTCTTTAAACTCTTCACTAAAGTTATACCGTTTAAACCTTTTACCACACTTATTCGAAATAATTAAAGTCACGATAAGAAGAAGAAGAAGAAGAGTCAATTAAAACATGGATAGCATAATAATCAGAATGATGACTACTCCGACTTATATGGAACAGTGGCTGCTGTCACTTTCTCTGCTTTCCTTGACTGTGTCAATATAATACTAAATCTGGCCTGCTTAACGAGCTCTTACTAACTAACAGATGTTTGTACGTCAGTTGCGAACTCATCCACATTTAAACACCTATTTAGCTTGTGCACTCTGTTTCTTTGGGTTCACATTGCAATAGTTTATTATTATTTGACACAGTAAGTCTTAATTATAATTATAAAATTCGCCTACTGGTCGAAATTCGACCATAAATAATTAATAATTATTGTATTTTTTATGCATAATTAGAAAAAAATATTAACATTCTGCACTCCTTCTGCATATAAACTATAAGTGTGCGATATTTGATACTCCTCTGTCCGCGCAATTTTCGTAAAAAACAAAATTATACAACTTCGTTAATTATACAAAATTATACAGAACTTATACAAAACTTTCATCCCAATTATTCACACCGAGTACTCCTTTTTATAGATTTCACGGCACCTGGTAGAAACATCGCGTATTGGAGAATAATCTTGGGGACGTCAGTTGAGCTATCTATAGATCATTTTAAACAGTAGATAGCTTAACTGTATCACTCTGTCCATTTTTGTAATTATTTTCAAATAAATGTCATAATAATGTGTTGTTATTACCTATAATCTAATAATTTTTATGAACAATTTTCACATAACACCATCTAGCCGTAGCGTAAACCAAGCATACGAGTAGCTTGTACCATGGCAACCAGATGACTGTTAGAATACCTACTTATATATTAAATACAAACTTATGATATTATATAACACCGAAGCACAGCACAAACATCTATATTCATCACATAAATATTGTCAAAATAAATCGTAACAAAACAAAACAAATAAAAGCAAAGCAAAGGATCATGGTACGAACAAAGAGAGCCACGTATTCAGGAGTGGGTGAATAATATAATTGTTTGTCTTTATGATAAAAAAAAATGTGTGCTAAAGTACTTTAGGAACCTTGTACCTAGTAAAAGAAACCATTTAAACTTAGTTTACTCTGACTATGGACTCGTAAAAACATGTTCGGAGAGGCCATCAATCAAGAAATGTAGGTCATACACGAAGACAGCTCCGAACATAAGAAGAGATGATCTGTTACGTGATGTATATGATGTTGGCACCTGTACAGTCAGCTGCGACTGCTTGCTAGCTAGTAAAGAACTCATTAGTCTGATTGATTCCCCCATTTAAATCGCTTATCTTCTTCTTCGTTAATGGCATGTGTAATAATTATGTCAATTATGTCAATGTCAAGTGATTATATTTTAAATTAAGTCGTATGTTGTCGTTCGTAGATTGTTACTTTAAAAAAATGGTGTCTCTATAGTATAAAATAGTTATACGAATTATTTTTGCTCGAATCACAAAGATACAAAACTTTCATCCCAATTATTCACACCCGATTCAAAGTCGAGCTTTATTTGAATGTCATCATCAAAATTACAAAAAAACCGAAATAACTCGGAAAATAAATAATATAAGAGCACAATGTCTACTCCGCAAAACGTCCAAGAATAATCAACGCTTATCTTTTTCTTCTTTGTTAATGGCATGTGTGATAATGATGTCAATTTTGCCAATTTCAAGTGCCAATGTAGATTTTAAAGTCAGTCGTCACAGAATCGTATGTTGTCGTTCGCTGATTGTTATCTTCACTACATAGTATAAAACAAAGTCGCTTCCCGCTGTCTGTCTGTCCCTATGTATGCTTAGACCTTTAAAACAACGCAACGGATTTTGATGTGGTTTTTTTCAATAGATTCTTAGAGTGAATCAAGAGGAAGGTTTATATGTATAATACATGCATAATATAGTAGAGAATCATTGATGATTTTAGAGGTTTCTAATGTACACCATAAATAGGTCTACAAAATAAAGCGTATAAAAAGTCCATGATGGTATATGTATATCTCTTAGGTTATGTTAATCTCTTAGATAACGTTGTATATATAAAGACATTCTGTAGTATATTTAGTATCAGCATTGCCGGGGCGGGTAGCTAGTTATATATATAATTCTACTGTACGTGTGTATGTCACTGAATTCCTTCTAAACGGCTGGACCGATTTGAATGAATTTTTTTGTATGCGTTTGGGTGGCGCCCTGGATAATTTAGATTCACAAATCAGCCCGGCAGATGGCGCTGCAGTCGGTACAATTAGATTATATATTTTTCTTTTTAAAACGCGCGAATGAAGTCTCGAACGGGGACAGCTAATTTTATATAAAATGGTGGCTTTCATATAAAATAATTTACCGATTATTTTTCCACGAAACATAAGTAACACAAAACTTTCATTCATATGGGTTTTACACCTGAGTCAATTACTCGGTTTTTACACCTGTAGGGCGATTATGGAACTCTAATTACAATCAATGTCTATCAGTAGGTAATGATTTAAATTACGCCGAGAACTGATAGACATTGATTGTAATTAGAGTTCCATAATCGCCCTACTGAGGCTATTACTATTACTTTTTTGAAAAAATCACCAAAATTATTTTTAAAACCCGAACTAACTCGAGAAAATTTATTAAAATAAGAGCGCAATGATTGCTTCTCAAGAGGTCCAGAAATATTCCTGAATTCAATTGTCATACACCTACGAAAAAAACGATATAAGTAGTATATCAGTTATGTGGTATGGGAATACACAGCTTACTTTGGGGCCAGATTATGCTGTGCGAAATGTCCAGTATTGCTATTACTTACCTATGCATTTAAACAGGTTCTGTCAAATTGGCTAATGACTTATACACTACGCACTAGGGCCCGCTGACTCGCCGACATCGCCCGCTGGCGGGTTATCGGCGGCATTAATTAAAAAAATTACTAAAATATTGCCACCGACACAAACCCGCCAGCCGGATTGTGTCGGAAGGTTTAGTGAGTAGACTGCATCCCTCGTATTCTCGTATTGCTGCATATAATCGAAGATGTCGACTGTACCCAGTAGCAGGTGTCTTCAGGTCAGAGGTGCTCCGTGATTGGAACTCCGTGAATCGCACTTTTTCACCTTGTCTGAAGTGGAGCGGAGGTCAGGTGTCAAACGAATTGGTGTTTGTGATGGCATGATTATCTTAGTGAAGGTTTATGTTAGCCAACTCGTGGTTAATCTCTATGGAAATGGCTTTATAATAGGTACGTTATAATTCGACGGACAAATTATCGTCAAAAAACCAGGTAGACAGGTGCTGTTAAAATTCTTAGTGCCCAATACCAACAGGTAAGTATTATACAATGAAACATTTTATGAGGGAACCTAATACACAAAGCCCTACAGCAAAAAGTAAGCGATAATGGAAACATTATAAGGTATAGTTAAATAATTTATCTAACTTACCATAATAATTATATTATAGTTTTGTGAGTATTTCATTTGATTTTAAGCAAATCACTATTCATTTATATCGTGATTATATTTATCAATCCTTTTTTTTTGTTATTTTAGTAAACAATATTAATCATACGCTAAATAATATTACAGTCTAGCCAAATCAGCTAATAAGTAATTTTGCTTTGACCTAGGTTTAAAAAATAAATTATGCCTATAGTCCAATAGCACTTTTCTTACAGTCTCTAGTTAAGAGGAAGACACTTTTTTCTTGTTTTCTTTATATAGTAACTTCTGTATCACTTCACTATTCAGTTATCAAATTAAAAACACAAATAAAAAACGCTCATTAACCGATATTATCATAATAATAAAGAATAAGGAACATTTCAATCTATAGTCTTTGCTCTCAAGAGCAGTCTGAAGTCCATTGATGCTCAACAAATCCAGATCACTGCCAAAAAGCAGTGTTCCAAAGACGAGCGGCATAAACAGAAACGATTACGAGGGGCTCTAAAATTGGTGAACTATTTTCGATACTTTTAAGCTTCTAGACAGTGGTGTAACAATTTGTCGTGGCAAAACATAAAGACAATAAGTCTAAACAAGCGTAGCCACGCTACTTCCTCACCACATAACAATGTAGGTTAAAATTTCTAAGAGCTCTTCACAATAGACCGAAAATAAAAGTAAGTGATTGTTTCTCATCCGATGGTAAGTGCTAGGAGACATTGCGTTGCAGTGAACTATTAGATCATTGCATTACATATAGTGAATGCAACTTTTATTACTATAGATTTAATTTTATACTTAGATCTTTAGAGATTATGACAATCGTTGTACAATTGTGTCTGAAATACTTTTAATTCAATAGATTGATGTCTACATTACTAAGTGGATTTAATACTTTTTTTAGATTGCGATCAGCTTTAGGCGACTTACGTTCCCTGTTATTATATTAGATACGTAATATTTCATGTTGTGTAAGTATAATTACGTTTTAAAAACTAAAAAGAAAACCGAATTGATTTAATTTTAAAAATATCATCGATGTCTACATTTTATAGATTATTGTTGATTTTTAGAAATCACTTGACCAATATCGATAAAATTTAAATGGGACCACCTGCGGGCCTAGCACGGCACGAGGAGAAATAGTCTTTCCACCTTTTTATCCACCTGTCAGTGGAAATACACCACCACCTGTCCACCACATGTGGATAAAAACGGGGGAAAAACTATTTCTCCTCGTGCCGTGCTAGGCCCGCTGGAAAGTATACCCTTAGAAACAAAAAATACTTTCCAAATCGTTCAGGAGTCTTTGAGTAGTCGGTGAACATACATAAAAAAAAGACTCCGACGAATTGAGAACCTCCTCCTTTTTTGAAATCGTTTAAAAATGGAGTGTTGGCTATGATTGTGGAGGGATATAGTGGTAGAGAGAGAAAAGATGGATTGTGTGAAAGATGACATGGGTAGGACGCTGAAATGACGACTGTGGAGAGTGAAAGAGATGAACATTTTGTACCTTACATAAAGTGGAATAAGGACAGGGAGATAATGATAAATAGTATTTTGAAAATATTCGCGATCCGAATTTATATTGTTTTAGTGGTTTGTACGAAATGTTTGTATGATCTGCAAATATTTGTCTCGGGTGTTTTTCTATGTATGTATTTTAGAAAAAAAAATGTGGTTTCCATAACATATTACTTTCTCTGCTTTGGGGCTTGAGGATGCTGTGTGTAATGTACATTATTAATTATTATTATTAGTTATACCTACTTATCGCTTATTACCTTTAACGGAATATATTAAAATGTATTGCGCGATAAAGACCCGTTATCCACTAAAACAAGATTGGTCTCAAATCGGTTAATTACTACGGTTTTTAAATCTAAATAGCTGAAAAAAAAGGGTCATCCAAGTAAACGAAATTTCGTATTTTTAACCGACTTCAAAAACAGGAGGTTCTGAATTCGGTTGTATTAATTAAGTTAGTTTTCTTTTTATTTTTTAATTATTTGTAGAGGCCTCAGTCTGTGTATGTAAAAGACTAGACATTAACATTCTTCATAGATACGAACAGCAGGTTTTTGAAACATCATCTAAAACTAACGCAAAATAACTAGGGCAAGTATCTGTCTACAACAATCTACATAATAATGCAACAAAATGCTCTGCATACAGGTCACGAAGCGTACCGGAACCATGTCGAAGCACTTGCGTATCTTATCGACATAACGTGTAAAAACTGCACCTGTCACCAGAGACTGAAGTCTTCAATATATGGCCTAAGTAGAGTCGCACCCATTCTGTTGAGCAAATTTGTAAAAAAATGCCGCGCAAGACGAGATAAAATTACGTGATAGAGAGGCAGTATGTAGGTATCTATATATAATTTAAGGCACTAAGCGCTTGTGCGAGTTGAATGTTTTTTTTCTATTCTATTCTTCTATTATATTATATTCTATTCTATTCTATTCTATTCTACCGTTGTTCTACACGTAACGAGGAAATCCAAAGAAGTAGAAGAACCAAAGTCCAACATAGCACTCAAAATCTGCAAGTTGAAGTGGCAATGGGCAGGCCATATAGCTCACAGAACTGATAACCGTTGGGGAATAAAAGTTCCCGAATGGCGACCCGATGGACTGATGACATTGTAAAGATTGCAAGAAATCGGTGGATAGAGAGGGAATAAAATCGTTCTTCCTGGAAATCAATTGAGGAGGCCTATGTTCAGCAGTGGACTTCTAAGAGCTGATATGATGATGATGATTAATAAGGCAGAATATCTAGCACTGGGTAATACTCAACAAGATGGTCTCTTGCTGAGTCTCACCAGGGAAAATAACATTAGTATTAACCACAGCTGGTTGTCGGGCAACTGCTTAAATGAAGCGCTAGACTCGGCGCCGGCAACATGCATTCTACTTGGTCGCGACTGGGAGTCTAAACGCCATGATGATAGCGATTACTTTCACACATGTAAAAATAGAGTCGGTTTAGCACATTGACTCGCTGGCGAGATTGTCGGTCTAGCACATCGCTGTAAGTGTGATTACAAACAAAGCGTTGGAGCATTAAGAACACTTTGTTTTATTTTTACGACCTCTATTCTGTAGCTATGGTACTTTACTATATTTTTACCTCTGTGGCACAGCTAGTTATGAGAGAGCCACTTCTAATTCTTTTCGTGTCGATGCTTCAGTTGTTATATGGTTTTAGAGTATTAGGTGACGATCTAAATCGCACTAACTGTGACCGCGATAAGGTCAGCCCTTGTGTAAGTATTCGGAGAGAGAGAGCACACGAGTAGATGCGCCACAGATTGTGTTGGAGCACTACAGTCGCAATGCGCCAAGCTGGGGTCCCTAAATCCCCATTCGCACATGTTACATCTACAGCGGTCAACTTGAGTGCGAAGTCGATTAAGCGACTTCCGTACAGAGCCACTGAAGGTATACGAGTTTGATTACTCACAATAAATGGTTTATGGTCTGTAAATATTGGTGACGGTCGAGGGTTCGATTCTCTCCCAGGATAAGCATTTGTGTGATGAACATAGATGTTTTTTCTGTTATAAAATATCATAAGGATGTATTTCAAAATATATTATTCTATCATCTAGTCACTATAATACAAGCTATTCGGGGCAAGATGAAGTTGTATGCAATCTCCTCCAATATTTTAAATTTATTGTCCTAATAGACGACCTTTTTGAAGAAGGGAGTCTGTGCCAAAAACCGGCCACTGTACCCTCTTTTGAGCGGCTGCTTCTTAATCGAAATCTTTATCTTGCAAGTAGAAGTAGTTTTTTCTTGGTTACGTATTGAGTTAATGTCAATGGTTACTAACATAATTTGAATTCAAATCGCCAAAGTAGAATATTATTGCCAATGATTAGCATGAAAAATACCCATATATTTGTTCTTTGAACAAATGAGCGAGTCTTTTGAAGGAGCGCGTGGTCTTGTGTCTTAAACCAGCCATGCATTTCTTACCATCATTTAAATGGTAGGTTTTTATTCAAAATCTTTATATTGCCACTAGTTTCTTCTTGGTTCCCTGTATAGGGTTAATGCCAATATTAATGCAATATGAATCCTATTACCAATGATTTCAAGCAGTAAGGTAGACCGTAGACTTTCGATATTAAAACTTCCACTTTCACAGCTTTTCCAAGACTTAAAAATCAATCATCCGAGGTACCGTTTGCAATACTGAGTGAGATAAATGTCAAACTTTCATATCGAGGAGCGACCTTCATGCAAGCTGCATATAAATGCATAAAGTGCATTCAGCACAAGTTTCTCCACAAATGATTATGATAATGATAATCTTTGAAATCTTTATTTATTTAGATACAATGCTACATGCACTTATACAAACAGTACAACTAACACCACGGTTTGTACGGTTTGTACTCATACCTTATAAGACTAAAGGCCTTTTTTCGATCAAAGGCCTCTTTAAAATATTTGATCTATAGATCAAATCTTCTTCTTATATATACAAATAAATGACTGCTCTCTGGAAGAAATCTGGGTCAGTTGAGCGATCTATAGATCGTTTTAAACGGTCCATGGACAGCTCAACTTCTTTACATGTGTTTTATATTACTGTATATTGTTGTGTACATTTTTATAATTATTTCCGTAAATAAGGATATAGTTTAGTTTGGTTTGGAAAATGAATGGCTTTAAAAATGATTAATTAAATTAATGGAAAATGTCTGGCAAAAACTCTAAAAATTCTCGACCGATATAAACATATTTTTTGTTTTGTTCGTCTTCTGAAGCGGTTTTGCAAAAAACATTAGGAAAACCCAAACAAACAGCCGACAACCACAAAAAAACGAAAAATGGCAATTTTATTTAGGAATTGCCACTTCGAATTACTTTCAATAGATGGCGTTAGTAGCGGACCTATCGATTGACAATCAAATCAATTTTAGGTTGTTCGAATTTCACAGGCTCATCTTGTAAACAATATAATTTAATAAGTTTTAATATAATCGACACAAAAAAAGACTAAAAACGTTTAAAAAAAAAAGATGACACTGCACTGAAGGTCGACGCCCTCCAAATTGTCTGATACAGTCAAACGGTACTGAAGGCGTATAGGAAATAGTAGTTACACTAGGTCGTGTATACTACCTGACATCAATGCATGGCATGACATCAAACTCGATCAATGCGCCGGTACCAGTGAGTACAGTTAGAAAGAAAGCGAGATTAACATCTCACGCAGTTTAGATGATGGCCATCTCACCTGAAATCGTTTGTTCACTTTGTACGGTGCATTTCGGATGAGATGAAGATGTCATCTGCGTGAGATATACATCTCACTTTCTAAATATCAGCTACTATCTCATGCTGTTTCCGAACGATTGTTTGAAGATTTAAGCGCCATCATTAATACGAGACATGTTGAAAAGCTAGATGACCACGCAATAAATCCAGATGGCAAAAATGTTTTATTTTCCAAGCTGATAAACAAGCATACGGCCTCAAGATAAGTGGATAGCGTTAAACTATATTGCACTTGCAGTACCAGATATTGACACTAGATTTAAATAATGCTGGACTTTTCACATAGCATCATCTGGTCACAAAGTAAGTAGAGCTTGTGTTATGGGTACCACATGACTGATACACTACTTAAAAACTTTTCTTTTAAATACATACATATTATACATAGAAACACCCATATTGTGTTATATTGTACTAGCTGCTGCCCGCGGCTTTGCACGCGTGGTACCTACATAAAAAGTAGCCTATGTGCTTCTCCAAAGTCCCATATATCTCTATACAAAAATTCATCAAAATCGGTTCAGCGGTTTAGGCGTGAAAACGTAACAGACAGACAGAGTTACTGTCGCATTTATAATATTGGTTAGATATTCCTACAGTAATTTGTTACAGTGCCTTTCTTACTTTATCGCAGTGTTTTTATTAAGTAACATAAGATTATGTATGTATTTACGAGTACATAAGTATTATATCAGTCATCTGGTATTCTTAGTACAAGCTATGCTTTGTTTGGGCCTAGATGATGCTGTGTGAAACGTCTACCAACATTTATTCATTTATTTAATTTAGACTGTTTTATGAAACGTTTTATTCGCAGCGCTTTTCTGAAATATGTAGTTTTCAAAATTTAAAATTTTTCACAGATGGTGCAAAAATCGATTCAGGACACATTCACCATAATTAAAAAATATTTTAATTTTAATTCAGTTTGGTCATTAATGACGAATGAAGACACATTCGCCAGAGTTATGTATCTAGACAGACGAACTATATTCTTCTGGCGCTTCGGCTGCCGGCACGCTCGCTTTGCTCGCTCGCCTGGTGCGTTGTTTTGTATACTCTAACTTAACCCAACCAACTGGATGAAAACATCTGACCAATGCGGAAGAAATAAATGATCTGACGAACGTAGAATCTGGCAGATGTGATCCAAAACAAAAATTCGCGTTAAGCCTTGTTTCTTAAGTATAGAGTTACAAGCTTCAATGACATGATTCGATAACGATAGAAACTGGTGCTAGGATACCGGCCATAAACGTAGACAGGTAGCGTAATTACTTGCTCGCTTACAACATTATACAATGTTATTAATATTGATAAGTACAGAGTACAAGATGAGAATTTAGAGCATTCATATTTTATTTAACAGTAAGTAAGTACTTTATCCTGCGTTGTAATTTATATTCTGAAAAGTAAACTGGATGGTTGAAGAACTCGCGGAAGACCTAAGCTAAGACACTAAGCGATAGGAGCGAGGGGCTGACGAGAGAAAGCGAAAGATAGAGACGGATGGAGAAATATACTCGACTAGACCAGGGTCTAAGCGGCTGTAGTGCCTAGGATGATAATCTTACTAAATTCAAAAATTCAAAATTCAAAATAACTTTATTCATTACAATCACAAAGACCACTTTGAATCGTCTTCTTACATGCTAGTGAATCTAGGTGCCGGTTCCTCCTAACCCCAGTTCAAGAAGAATCCGGCAAGAAACTTGTCAGGTCTTAACACTTTTTTGTATGATCCTTGACAATTTTGTTACGGATGCCGAGTCGAGTTGGAGCTGATTCATCCCAAGGTTTTTTGTCTTCTAAATAATCAGATATTTTATAATATGCTTTAATAGACAGTTTATGTTTAGTTACGTTTTTAAATTTGCCAATCGACAAATCTAACACGTCGCTTGGGACCTTGTTATAGAAGCGTACACATTGCCCTATAAAAGACTTATTAACTTTAGCGAGCCTAACAGTGGGAACAGCGAGTTTATCTTTATTTCTAGTGTTAATACTATGATTATCGCAATTTTTTTTGAATAAATGAACATTTTTGTGCACATACATTAAATTTTCGTATATATACTGACAAGGCATTGTCATAATATTAATTTCTTTAAACTTATTTTTAAGTGATTCTCTGGGGCCCATGTTATAAATTGCACGAACAGCCCTCTTCTGCAACACAAATATGGTGTTAATATCAGCAGCACTCCCCCACAATAGAATGCCATAAGACATAATGCTATGAAAGTAGCTGAAGTAAACGAGTCTAGCGGTATCTACGTCGGTAAAATGACGGATCTTTTTAACAGCGTATGCCGCAGAGCTGAGTCTCTTCAACAATTTATCAATGTGCGGGCCCCATTGCAGATTATTATCTAAAGTAATGCCTAAGAACACTGTGGTGTCGACGAGATCTATCTTTTCGTTTTTAATTTTTACATTAGCATTCACCTGTTTAACGTTGGGCAGTATAAAACGAATGCATTTCGTTTTTTTCTCGTTAAGTAATAAGTTGTTTACATTAAACCATGTTACAACTTCAGAGATTGCATTGTTTACATCGTCAAGATTAGTAAGTCGTCGCTTTAATTTAAATAAAAATGACGTGTCATCAGCAAACAGTACAATCTCGTGATCATCCTTTACAAGTTTAGGTAGATCATTTATATAAATTAAAAACAAGAATGGCCCGAGTATTGATCCTTGTGGTACACCCATTTTTACCATTGAACCCGGAGAACGCTTTCCATTTACATCTACTCGTTGTGTTCGGTCAGTTAAGTAGGATGTGAGAAGCTTAAGTGAAACTCCCTTAACACCATAGTGGTGTAGTTTGCTGATTAGAGTTTCATGGTGAACGCAATCAAAAGCTTTCGACAGATCACAAAAAATACCTAAGGCATCGCGTGATTCCTCCAAGATATCAAAAATATGTGATATTAACTCAACACCGGCATCAGTCGTTGAGCGTCCCTTTGTAAATCCGAATTGTTTACTGTCTAGTAAATTGTTGGTATTAAAATGCCGTTGTAATTGGTTTAGTATAAGTTTTTCAAATATTTTACTAAATGTAGGAAGTACTGATATAGGCCTAAAGTTACTAGGATCGGAATGACTACCTGATTTGAATAGAGGTATGATCTTGCTATGTTTCATCAAAACAGGAAATACTCCACTGTCAATACATTGATTAAATATGAAAGCTAGATCTAGTGCAATAATGTTAATTAGTGGTTTTATAACACTGACAGAAATGCCCCAGAGATCAGTGGTCTTTTTTACATTAATCATTTTGAATGCC
Source organism: Lampropteryx suffumata (assembly GCA_948098915.1). NCBI lineage: Eukaryota > Metazoa > Arthropoda > Insecta > Lepidoptera > Geometridae > Lampropteryx > Lampropteryx suffumata. The sequence goes on from OX402551.1 coordinate 3,072,617, forward strand.
TTGATAATATCGTTTTTGTCCACATGTTCAAAGTAAAATTGTGTGACACATTCTGGTAAACTATCTTTTGACAATGATACTGCTATTACATGAGAAGAGTTTAAAGACTTTGTAGTGGAGACTGGAATATCAGTAAAAAAAGTTTCAAATGCCTTTGCTACATCTATATCTTGCTTAATTATATTATTGTTAATATTTAAATTTATTACACTATTATGAGTTTTGGATTTTCTGGTGTCACTATTAATTATTTTCCAAGCTGCTATTATTTTATCTTGACTGTTTCTAATTTTTGAGCTTAAATACTGAGATTTAGCAAAGCGACAAACATTCTTAAAGATTCTTGAGTAATTTTTTACTTTTTCTTTAAACTCTTCACTAAAGTTATACCGTTTTTCACTGTACAATTCATACAAGGTACGCTTACTCTTATGAATACCTGCTGTTGCCCACTCACAAAATGTTGAACTGCCAGAGACCACAATAGTTTTGGATGTGAAAATGGAACTGAATACTTTATTAAATTCAGTGAAAAATGTATTGTATAAATCATTTGGATTATCATCATTATACAATAAAAAAGGCAAGTTGGTATCCAGGCTCAATCTTACTTTCTCTAAACGATCAGTGGTAACTGGTATATAAGTGTTTTTTTTTTTGTACATCTTTATTGTTGCTTTTAGTTTCTATTTGAACTAGTTGACAGAGATGGTCAGAGTGAATATTACTAATTATATTTTTGCTTATTATGTTTATATTGGTAAAGATATTATCTATGCATTTGGCCGAAGTGGCAGTTATTCTAGCTGGCTCCATAAATATAGGTTCAAGACCAAATGAATTAAATAAACTAGTTATTCTGGTACTCATTGAATATTTCTCAAGCAAATTTATATTAAAATCACCGCATACAACAATTTCTTTATATGATTTTGTAATAGACTTATGCAAAATGTCCTCCATAATTTTCTCAAAAATATCAAATGAGGCGGTTGGTGGGCTATAAGTGCTTATAACAAGGAACCGCTCCAACTCTATGCAGACTATCTCAATGTGTCTTTCTACAGAGTAGGCGACAATGTCTTTACGTTCTTTGAATTTTATTTGTTTATTTATTAATATTAATGACCCGCCTCTTATAGAATGTACTCTGCAGAAAGAACTACCAACTTGGTGATTCTTGAAGTTGAACATGAGCTCATGACTTATCAGCCAATGTTCTGTTAAGCAGATTATGTCAATATTGTTTGAGTTCATGTACAAGTCTAGTTCTAATTCTTTGTTACAAATTCCTTGAGTATTTTGATGCACCAAGTTAGTAAACTTAAACTTATTTACAGTATTTATTTTACAGTTTTTAGTGTTTTTGTTTGATTGATTATTTTTATAAAATATATTATTTGAATTGTCAGTGCAAGAGACATCCTCTATTGTATTTTTATCTAATTTAAATTACTAGGAAAAAATTCCAGAGTCTGATTTGGAATGTCATGATTATAGAAGCATTGTGTGAAGCCAAATTTTTGGCTAATACTAAAATAATAGGATAGCGAAACAGCTACCTGTCGTTTGTAATAATTAGGAAGGTAGTATCTACCTTTTGTCAAATAATATTTTTTACTAACAATGTTGTTAGTGTCAATCATATGGATTACATTATTATTATTGCATGACATTGTATGCAAAACCTGATTTAATTTATATCTATGGTCATTTTCTGCTTGTGGCAAGCTGTCGCTGTAGGGGAATGTAAACGTTGTAAATGTAAAATTATAAATGCGAAAGTAACTTCGTCTGTCTGTTTGTTACGCTTTCACGCCTAAACCGCTAAATAGATTTTAAAGAATTATTGTATAAAGATAAATGGGACCTTAGAGAACGACATACGCTACTTGTTATGTAGGTCCCACGCGTGCGAAGCCGCGGGCAGCTAGTGATATGTAAAGTAAATTCTACAATAAGAAAGTCAAAGTCAGAATAGTATAGCATATGCTACACACCTTACTTATATTTATACTAACACGGCCTTACATCCAGCTGCTGCAAAAAAAAATATCTTGAGAGCTAACAAAAACACATACCACTGCGAAATCCGGATACATACCTGGAACAAATATACATATAATTAATAACGTAATTAACTCTTATTATTAAGGAAAAATATTAATTTATTGATTATTTTATAAAAAGACATGGCTTTTTATGCATATACCACGCGTACGAAGCCACAGGCAGCAGCTAGTCTTTAATAAGGATATACATTATTTTCCAATATGTCACATTAAAATCATATACTAGGATTAAAGTTAAAATATTTTACAATAATGATTTTAAATTAAGATAGTCAAATCACCACATCATTCTTTATTTTTACATATTTTGCGTTTAGTAAAAACACCCAAATCAAGACCCATATAGAAAAATAATCGGTTCATTGCCACAGAAGTTTTCGAAAAAAAACAACTGATTTTATCACCACGCAGGAGAATCAGAAAATTACCACGCCCTGTCATGGCCTGTGTGGGAGTCGCTAAATCGACTTCGCATCCAGGTTGGTCGCTGTAGATTTAACATGTACGAATGGGGATTTAGGAACCCCAGTCTAGAGCAATGATACTCGTGTTTCAACATAATATATAGACCTAGTACACAAAAGTCTACTAGGTCAGCTGGGCGGCTCTGGGCTGCTCTAGTCCCCGGAACGTTTAATTAAGCTATTTGTCACTTACAAAAAAAGTATGACATTATTTGAGACGACTGAGACGCAGAAGGTTGCGAGTTCGATTCCCGCAGCGGGACAAATGTTTGTATGATATTCGAGTATTTGTCTCGGGTCTGGGTGTTATGTATAATATAATATGTATTTAAAAAAAATGGTCGATACGGAACGGACGATAATTTTACGTGATAACGTCATAAGAAAACATTGATGAAAAATTGCATACTTTTAACCTATTAAGATGCGTCACAAGCCGAGCGCTTAGGCCGATCGTGCCTCTCTATCGCTTATTCCGCGCTCTCGCTCGCACGTTCGGCTCGTTACAATTTTTCGTGCGTGCAGCCGGCGTTCATCGATTTATAAGACGTTATCACGTCAAAAATATATTTATAAGTAATTCATCAGTCATGTGGTTCCCATAACACAAGCTCTGCTTACTTTGGGGCCAGATGATGCTGTGTGAAATGTCTGGGATTATGTATGTATTTAAACAGTGATTGACTTTTGACAGAGGTTGAGAGTTTGAGTTACAGTTTTTGTTGCACAATATATTTTAATTATTAATTTTATGGATCTGCCAAGGACCTCAAAAACCGCAAATATGCTGGTTTGGATAAGGCCTACATATTTGAGTCTTTTGGAGTTGAGACCCTGGGCCCGTGGGGAACAGGAGCCCACCGCGTTTTCAAAATTATTTCACGGCTTCTGGTAGATAAATTACGTGACCCAAGAGCTGGCTCCTATCTGGCCCAGCGTATTAGCATTGCCATTCAACGTGGTAATGCCGCGAGTATCTTGGGAACGCTGCCCTCTGGCAGTGGATCAGTTGAGCTATCTATAGATCGTTATATAGCTCAACTGTTGCACGTGTGTTTTATATTATTCTGTACATTTATGTAATTATTTCTGTGAATAAATGTAAATTTTATGGGAGTTTCTTTAATCAAATCTCTTAATTGTGAGTAACACATTAAATTCAAATGCCATTTTACAGATATTATTCAAACTATGAGCTTATCTCTTTAAGAAATTACATAAGAAGCACACTTCTAATTACATAACATTTGTAACAATATATCATTTAACAAAAATATAGATATAATTTAGTTAATTTCTCAGGTCAATTTAAACATTAAGCTACTAAGGGCGTCAATTGTACGCATTTCATATTCATTAATGATGTTGAATTATTCATAGCAGCATGAAGTAGCCATTTTAATCTATTAACTTTCACTGTAGTCCGTTTAATATGAGTCATGAATCATGGCATTTTGTGTCTTATGTCTATGATATAAACACCAGCCCAGCATTCTACTCTTAGAAAACAGACTATCAAATTCCAGAAATCAACATCTTTCGAAATGCAAATATATCCTATCCTATAATTAAGTATGCTCCGTCCTTGTCATTTTAATGTTAATGAAGAAAGACGGCAACAGATTTAAACTAAGCATTCGCTAATGTGTTTATAAAATAGACCTCTACCCTCATTTTACAATCACATAATTATAATCTGCCGCGTACAGAGGTATTAAAATACATGCTGCTCACTGAACATCCTCAGGTGGATCTGCGACTGGAAGCACAGAATACAGAACTGGAAGATACATGTTATCGAAATCGGGTAAGCGGTTTTAAAAAAAAACTAAAATCTAAAAATTGTATACATCGATGATATTTTTTTATATACTCGTACATGAAGTCGGTTGCCATTTTAGTTTTATAATGTAATGTTAAAATAAGGTGTAAATAAACTGAATTGAATAATTAGCTAGCGTGGAAAGTTTGGTTTGTCAAATTTGCTCTTATGTTAATAAATAATGATGACAACACATTAGTTAATGTATGATTATAGTATCCTATAATCAATTATTAGATTCTATTCAAACTGACAGTTAGATTATTGCGATTTGAAATTAGAACAAGCGTCTTAATGGTGGCAGTTGGATTGGTTCATTTCTAAAATTAGGAATTGTCTAAAATATATTTAGTTAGTCCTAACATTTATAAAACCTATTCGTTTGGTACCATCTAACTAAATTAGGAACGCCTAATTAAGTTAGATAAAATTCAATTAGGATAAGTTGGTAGCAGCCGAATACGGTTAATTTGACAGTTCAAAACCTATTTTAGCTAAAATTAGTTTTGGTTTAGGTTGGTGCCAACAGAATTGAGGCCAATATCAGGGTTTAGAGGTGCAATAAGAAAGCCATTTCCTTCGGGAGTTTGGAGTTTGCATAACATTTAGGCGAACAAAGTCGCGGCTGCGCAGAGTTCGGGGTATTGACGTTGTGCCCCACATTTTGTGCCTCATATTCTTAATCTGATATTACGACTGTTAGTGAGCGTCCTGGTTTCCGCAACCACTGATGTGGCATTTTTGCGATCCACTGCAGATAATTTTTAGGGTTTCACAAAGGAACCCTAACAGATTCGCCATGTGCGTCTGTCTGCTTGTCTGTTTGCTTCTATCTGGCATTTACTTACGATTATGTTAGGTTCAGGGGGGCCGAAAGGTTGGATATGTGGATATGGACATGTTCATCTTAGGCCCCAACGTATTTTTATGAATAAAATATTTTTAGCGATATTCCTATTATAGTAATCTCCGGTACATATAAAGAGGGGTTGATTTATTTTTATTTTACTAATCCCATCGTGTGGCATATTGTTAAATAAGTCTTTCAAACAGGATAAGTAGAATAATTACAAGATAACTGCCTGATTTGTCAATTTTAAAAAAGCATAAAAGTTCCATACTAAATAAATAAATCTATATATTATATAAAACAAAGTCGTGCTAGTTACACCATTTATAACTCGAGAACGGCTGGATCTATTTTCATGATTTTCGATTTTTTGGATTTGTCTCCGCCCGAATAGCAGAATACCTTGCATTTTATTATTTCAACATTAAAAAATATTCCAACATTAAAAAAAAAGCGCGCGGACGAAGTTGTGAAAGGGACAGCTAGTAAATAATAAATGCCGGACATTTAACACAGCATCCTCTGACCCCAAAGTAAGCAGAGCTTGTGTTATCAATTCATGTAGTTTGCTAAGTAGGTTGTGTTGTATTAGTGTGGAACCTGATCAAATATACAAATACAAATACAAAATGTTTTATTTCTGTAACTTAAGTAACATAGTTTATCAGTATTGGATACCTCCTTTTAAGTATAAAATACCTGTATTAGGAGAATATCGCTCTTCTTAATTGTGGTTTATAGCTGTTATATTGCTGTAACATACATTAAAACATCAATATTATTCATTTTTATTCATTCATAAAAGATCAATAGTCATTCTTATCGTTTCAGACTTCGGAAGCATTAGTCTTCTTCTTATCGTGTCACTAGTTATATCGAACCAGCTGTGTTGTAAAAATAAAAATAAAATTAGTTTATTTCAGACAACATAAAAAATATTAAATTTTAGGTCCATAGTATGTTAGTATTTGGCCTACTCTACAAGAAAATCATTATAATAATTTTTCTTTACAAAAAAATAAAAATTAATTATAAACACTGCAACCAAATGATGATAAGTATGTTATGATAAGTATGTACGTATAACCAAACGATTATAAGTATGTTATGATAAGTATGTATGTGATAAGTATGTACGTATGTTTTGGTGTATACTTTGTTGGTATAAATAAATAAATAAATAAAATTATTTCATCATTACTCGATTACAGGAACGGACTATTCCATATATTGGACTCCCATGCAGCCTGCATAGCAAAGAGGCAACTTTCTTCCGCATGCATGCATGGAAACCGTCCGTGCGAGCCTGCGCGAACATGCCAAATGAACATTTTAATGGTAAAAGGATAAAAGTGAGCCTCAGAGGCTCCTTTCATGCACTTGGTTCTACAACATGCCGGTTTTCTCACAATGTTTTTTCCATTACCGTATGAGAGTACTGGTATATCGCAAACACATTATTCCAACAGAAAAAGCCATGATCCACGACCGGATTCGGCCCACGATCTACGAGAAACGGAAGGCGGTGCAACTATCTATATTAATATTATAAATGCGAAGGTGTCTCTGTCTGTCTGTCTGTTACGTTTTCACGACTAAACGGCTGAACGGATATTGATGAAATTTGTTAAGAAGATGTATTGCATTTGGGGGAACCACATAGGCTACTTTTTGTCTCAAAAAACCACCTTGAAGGGGTAAAATAGGGGATGAAATATTGTTTGGCAACTCATATTTCCTTAAGTTAGGGATCTGAAAATTCATATTTAGGCTTTTGGTAAGAAATATGTGCATCATGGTTTCTGCAAAATAATTCCCGAAGGGGGTAAAATATGGGATTAAACTTATAAGATGTTCTTTAGATGCACAGAATGCATTCCTTACAAAAATAAAAAAAGGTTCTAAGCATACGCGTACGAAGTCGCGGGTAACAGCTATTATAACTATAAATAGACCACCAGCACTCCTTCACTCCACACATTTAAGTTCCACTAGAACATACATAATACTTATTATAAATAAGCATAAATATGACCTTAATGTATTAAAAATTTAAAAGCATAAATAAATGGAGCAAAATATGGAACCTTGAGACATTAATCATTATAAATCGTATGATTAGATCCAAGTGGGCACGTAATTATAACACGTTTTAGCTGCCGTCTTACTGTTCCGCCTTTTCATTCTGTGAAACAAAAATCACTTTAACCCTGGCTTCTAAAAGAGCGGTGTTCGTGATATAGCGGAGCTACAGTCATAGTACTTTTTTACTTACAGTCGTGTGGTAAATTCTGGTGACGGAGCCGAATATAAATCTTAAATAAATTCTCGTGTTACAGTTTTTGTAACAAAACTCCTCCGAAACGGCTTGACCGATTCTTATGAAATTTTGAGAATAGGACGTAAACTATTTTTCATACCCCTAAGTAATAAGGGTGGTCCACCCCGAAATATTTCCTTTATGATTCGGCATTAAAACGGCTGTACCGAATTTGATGATATTTTTTGTGTGCGCTTAAGTGGATTTGAGAATGGTTTAGATTAACATTTTTTATAAAAAAAACTCACGGACATAGTCGCGTACGGGACAGCTAGTAATACTTATAAATATTGACGGGCAATATCTACACCATCTAGCCCCACACTAGACATCGTTTTTGTTATGGTGTAATGTGCACGAAAGGATTTACATCCTTCATTCCTTTTTTTGTAGCATTTTAATCCTTTTATCTTTCAAACCAGAGTGTTTCAAAATAACTAGTGTCACAAGAAGTAGTCTTCGTCTTCTTTGTTAATGGCCTGTGACATACTAATGTCAATTTTGCCAGTGTCAAGTGTTTATAGTTTATAGTCAGTTTGTTTGTTATTAGAGTCTTAGTCGATGGTCAATTGTCAATTCTAGACGTCACGCGGAATGGCGTCTAGAATTTTCTTGGGATTCCTCGTCGTTCAAATCACATTGCACCACAATACACATATAATTCAATTATCCATACCCGTCCTGTAGCCACAATTTATTCATTAAAATTCCGCTAAGATTACTGAATAAAACATGCAATAAAATGGGTAAAAAATATTAAATTGGCAGAGCTATGTTACTCCATGAAATGACAGACGAAGAACAAAGTCTGACGGTTTTGATTGACTTGATTTTTAAGCAATGTCATTTGTCAATAGAATAAATAACCATGTATTATAAACTTATTAGGCCATAACGGAGGAAAACGGCATGTGTATTATTATATTAAAAAAAAAAGTGGCGTATTATTAATAATACGACAATTGACTGTCAGCTCTGTTGGTAGTAGCTCTACCTTCTGCGCTGTAGGTTGAAGGTTCGATTCCCTCCCAGGACAAACACCTGTGAGATGAATCTAGGTGTTTGTTCTGTGTATGGGTGTTATAAAGTATCATAAGTATTTCAAAATATATAAGTGTTCTATCAATCGTTTTGTCAATTATAATACAAGCTATGCTTAGTATGGGACTACAAGGTATTGTGTGTACCAATATTTATTTATTTATTGAAAGGCTACCTATTGAAAGGGGACCTATTGGTTTTTGAAACACTCCAATTCATTAACGTTTTGTTTTCGATATTTAACCAAAAAACTCTGTTATCTCTGAAATGTAAAGCTTACATAAAGTGTAGTCTTTTGAAGACAGAGTATTATAATAAAAATCACTATATTATTGATAAAAATGCATGATCTCATGTTACTCAGCCATCAGACAGTTAACCGACACATTTGAAATGTATACACTCTTGTATTCGTTTTTCGTAGTTAAGGTAGTTATAAGATGGATCATGTAAAAAAGCGCTAGGACCAGGACGAGTTTCTTGCCAGTTCTTCTCGGGCTTGGGTTAGTACGACTTGGCACCTAAATTCACCTAGTATGTAAAACGTTTCAAAGTGATCCTTGTGATTGTATTAAATAAACTATCTTTTTACTTGTCAAGTCAAAACTTTCGATCGCTTGTTGGCGACTTCGTAAACGTAGCGTAAGCCCTTATTATTCACTAACAGATTAAGTAAAACGTCAAAAGCTTTTGCTTAGATGCGGTTCGATTCCAATCGAGAATTAGATTGTCTTTCAAAACTTTCGTGAGTTGTACGTGAGTGAAGCCCGTGTTTATCAAAATGTATTAGAATTGTCCTTCAGATCTAATGTAAAATGTCAAACTACGGTCACCGTTTATCAAGAAACTAGAGCTTTTATCATAAAAAATTGGTTCATGATAAAGATCAAAGTTGCAAATACTTACGTCGATGCACAAAAAAGTTAGACTCTCAATTTGGTAGGAACCTGTTGCAATACTTGCAGCTGACTTTGATTGAAGTGTATCAATCAGTGATTTCCGTTATTAAGTATAGTAGGTTAGGTAGGTAGGTTAGTAAGGTTACCTACCTACCTGCAATGATATAAACTTGCTAATAAACTTATTATATTCGACCTTAGATTATAGAATGTTACGCTATCGCATAATAATAACAATAACCCCGGACATATCACACAGCATCATCTGGCCCGAAAGTAAGCAGAGCTTGTGTTGTGTCCGGCAGTTTTTTTTTATTATTAATTATAATAAAAACAACATTTATTAATTTCCAAAACATCTAAAAAACAATATAGGTTATATGTGAAACAGTTGAGCTATCTAAGGATCTTTTAAAATGATCTTTAAATACCTCAATCTGATCGGCTGATCTAGATCGCTGAAAGAGTGCAGCGTAGTGAAAACGGTCAGAAATGTCTGAAGCCTGTAGACAGATATTCCATTGAACAATAACGACATAATTATATATTGCATTCTTGAATTGTCTTAAGTCTAAAGGTCTAACCTACAATTACATATTAGCTAAAATGTTGTTAAAAATCTGTTGCCATTTCTATCCATATATTATATTAATACGTAAAGCAAAAACTACCCCTTTTTACGAAAATTGCGCGGACGGAGGAGTATGAAATTTCGCACACTTATAGTTTATATAGAGAAGGAGTGCAGAATGCTATTTTTATTTTAAATTATGCATAAAAATACATTAAAGACAAACGATACATTAACGCCGCGTTAACTAATACTGGGATTATAGGATAGAGGATAAACTTTTACCAAGTCGAAGCGATAATTTACTAAAGTACTTTAACATTGCTCAAACAATTCAAAGCAGTTGCGTGTAAAGCCAAGAGTTTTGACACCGCATCGTGACGAGCATCCAAATGTTTTATTTCACGTTCACCTTCTAACTCAACACGCGACAAGCGGGTTATCAGATGTAGAGTAATAGCATAGAAGATAAGTAAAGGTCCACTTTACGAAAATGGATCACCAAGGCTTGCCGCTTCATGCTCATTGTTCATGCACAAAAAAGAGGGGAATCATCTAACACAGATTACTGGAACTTAACAAAAGAGATTGTATTTATCCGTATTCTTAACCGACTTCAAGAAAGAAGAAGGTTCTCAATTCGTCGGAATCTTATTTATTTTTTTTATGTTTAACGATTACACAAAGACGCCTGAACCGATTTGGAAAATTCTTTTTTTGCTATTTTTGTCGAGCAGCTTTTAAAAAATCAACAAAAATCGAAAAATTGTATACATCGATGATATTTTCGTTTACTCCGAAACCTCGCTGTCTCGGAGCAGTGCGTTTAGTTGGCCTACCCATCTAACTAATATTATGAATGCGGAAGTAACTCTACGTCTGTCTGTCTTTTTGTTACGTATTTACGTCTAAACCGCTGAACCGATTTTGATGAATTTTGAAATAAAGATAGATGTGACCTTAGAGAAGGACATAGGCTATTTTTTATGTAGGTACCACGCGTGCAAAGCCGCGGGAAGCAGCTTATATATATATATAAACAACATCCTTTCCCAAGTTTTCACTAAACAAAAAATGGTGTATTTTATAATATTACGGATACGGATTATTTTTGCTCGGATCACAAAGAAACACAAAACTTTTATTCCAATTATTCACACCCGATTCAATAACTCTAACTTTGTTTGAATAAAAACACTAAAATTTCAAATAAAACCTGAAATAACTTGAAAAATAAATAATATAATTGCGCAATATTTGTCAAAAAAAAATCCTGTTCAAATCTAATCACTGTTTAAAATAGTGCTTTTTAGTGCCACCTTTTTGTAAGATAGTGACAAATAGTGACAGGGTGACAGTATTCAAGTTAAGAGGCGTTAATAAGCAAGGGCGCTAATGTCAATGATTAATTATAGTAACACATTTTTAACTGCATTACCCAATATGAGATTATAAGGTAGTACCTTCATTTCCAAGGTAAAAACCGTCATCTAAAGTTTAATGGAGTAATTATGCCAAGTACATAATTACAGAACCGTATGTCACTAATCACCATCAACATAAATGTAATGTTAATTAACCTCTATTTCATGGTCAAAAAGAAAGTAAAGTTCGTCGTCTAAGCCCTTATACGGTGTTATTTATAAACGCCTATTAAATTGCCTAAACAATGCACTATCTAAGTAAGATGTCACGTCAACGTAAGTCTCGCCCTGTCACTATCTTACATAAAGGGCTGGCACTATTTAAAACGATTCTTTGTCTGTCATATCATGGTGTAACATAGCTCTGCTAATTTAATATTTTTTACCCGTTTTATTGTATGTTTTATTCAGTAATCTTGGCGGAATTTTAATGAATAAATTGTGACTACAGGACGGGTATGGATAATTGAATTATATGTGTATTGTGGTGCAATGTGATTTGAACGACGAGGAATCCCAAGAAAACTCTAGACGCCATTCCGCGTCACGTCTAGAATTGACAATTGACCATCGACTAAGACTCTAATAACAAACAAACTGACTATAAACTATAAACACTTGACACTGGCAAAATTGACATTAGTATGTCACAGGCCATTAAAAAAGAAGAAGAAGAAGAAGAAGAAACGCTATTTAAAACTATTTTAGGTATTATTTGGTCAATGCAGGCAACGACAAGATAGATGGATGATCCCACAGTACCACTAGTTCTGACCGGCGGCGGCACTCTGCAAGTAAGTGTCGTCTATACACCCAGCAGGCTTATGAGATGGGATCTCCTTTGCCGACGTCTCGCCGCACGGTATTCGCAGTTTCTTTTAGATTCTTGTGGGACTGAGCGGCGCACTGGGTCCGTGGGTAGTCGGAGTGAGGGCTCCCGGCTATCCGTTCGCGGGCTCGGGGAAGGCGGCAGTTAACATGTGTGACGTGTTCTGCCGTAAGCACCGGGTGGGTGTGCGGGGGTGGCTTGCCACTCCTGGGATGGACTGCGGCCGCAGCACTTTGCGAGAGGGGCACCGGTGCGTTCCTATGGAGATCCCGGAGCCCCTTTACATGCAATGAGGCTGGTCACCGGGGAGTTTTAGTGAGTCGTCTGTCGTATTTAGACACCCAACCTCAAATATTCCATTTGCACCCCTCAGTCCATTGGAAATCTGTTTGCAGATTTCTCCACGTCAAAAAAAAAAAAAGTGGCTTCGATGTAGCTCCACTTTGCCATTAAACAATTTCTTTTTTCGACACCTACGCACTGCGAGGAGTTTGGTTTATTGGAATCATAGACAGAAGCTGAGTAATACTGATAAGACACGAGCTTCTAAAAACTGACAGTAGCCCAGGTTCGGTTGTTTCACCGGACTAACAAAAACTTCGTAAAATACAAACGATCTTATTTTGTTTGCACCAAAGTCTGAATTAGAGCAACATTTTTAAAACTTCTTAAATATGACGTGCAGGATCAAGTGGTATGCGGTGGCGGTAGCAGACACAGTGGCGCAGAAACAGTACGCGAGAACGAACAGAGATATATACCTACCTCATTCACCGATCGGCAGCGCTTGAGACGCGAACAAGTTGTAACCAGTCGAGCAGCGCACACGGCGCCGGCGTGTGGTTTTTGTGTTGAAGGACTTTTTTTTGTTTTCGTAAAAATATATATATTTTCAAGGTAAGCAATCTCTATTTCCATCTTCATTTTCGTACTACATTTTACTAAAGCTTTCCTTCCACTCTGTTATATGCTCCAACAAGGTTGTTTTTCTCCCTTGAATAACGCATACATTTTTTTCCGCATAATTATTTATTTAAAATAGCGATGCAGTCTACAGTGGATCAGTTAATGAAAGTACACAGTGGATCATGATCTCATAAATCTATGAACGCCAGCTGCACGCACGAAAAAGTTTCACGTTTCACGTAAAATTATCGTCCGTAAACCGACTTTACAGACAACCATTTTTTGAAGCATGTTTTTTTTTTCAGGTGAATGTTTTTTGTTAGTGTCGACTAAGGTGGTCGATTGTTCTATCTTTATTTTATATGGTAATTTTGGTAAATGATTACCTGATCTTTTAGCTTAGTGATTGTAGGTACTCGTATGTATACGCTTATGCATCTAAGATAAAACTAAAGTAACGAATAAACTGATTCTATGGTATAAAAATTGTTTTATTCCTGTTAATCCTATTAAATTATCCACTGTTTACTACCCTGATCTACTATATATTTAAGGCCTAGCCACTGTGTCGACCCCATGGTACACAGTGGCTTATTTCTGACTTTTTTTTAATCTGTTTTTTATTTTTTATTTTTAGCTTGGGTTATGGGTACCACGTGACTGATATACTACCTATATGCTTTTTTTTCGTAAATAATAATTATAGAAAAACACACAGACCGAGATGAATAAATAAATAAATAAATAAATAAATAATCCCGGACATTTCACACAACATTATCTGGCCCCAAAGTAAGCAGAGCTTGTGTTATGGGTACCACATGACTGATATACTACTTATATACTCAGGTCTGGGTGTTTCTATGTATTATATGTATGTATTTACAAAAAAAAGTGAATAAGTAATACCTATATCAGTCGTGTGGTACCCATAACACAAGCTCTGCTGACTTTAAAGCCAGATGCTGTCTGAATTGTCCGCACGTTTTAAAAAGAAAAAAAATAATAATTGTAAAACTAAACCATTCTTGAATCCACATGATACATTAAAATCGGTCCAGCTGTTTAGGAGGAGTTTAATTACAAACACACGTACAGAAGATTTATATATATGAAGATTTATTTATGTTTTTTGGGTATGAGAAACTCTTCGTTGAGCCGCCATTGAACAAAATATAAAGCCTAACATTTCAAATATTTAAGACTGCAGCTGGCATGCCAGTCAGTTACTGCCCAGTTTTATATTACCCCAATATCTCACTCCAAGAACTGGGTCGAGTGACTCGGCTAAACTCGATTCAACTGTGAATATCGATTCTGACACGACACAAGTTATATAACATGAATGTTCATTGCATTGTAAAGTAAACTGGTCAGGAATTTGATTTAACAGTTTACCTTCATACAGCAATGAATATATGTAGCCGGTATCTACTTCCGACTAAAATTATAGAGAATATTATATTATATTCCGTAATTTAACTTAAGACATGCATAATTCATTTCAAAGTAAAATGAGTCAATCCTAGCTTTATGTGACCTCTTGCCGGCTCTGCGTTCCTAGTTAAATATTCAATTTTTTTTTCAAAATTCAATGAAGCTTTTTTCAATACAATCACAAGGACCACTTTGAATCGTCTTTTTACATGCTAGTGAATCTAGGTGCCGGTTCCTCCTAACCCCATTTCAAGAAGAATCCGGCAAGAAACTTGTCTGGTCTTAACACTTTTTTGTATGATCCTTGACAATTTTGCTACGGATGCAGAGTCGAGTTGGAGCAGATTCATCGCAAGCTTTTTTGTCATCTAAATAATCAGATATTTTATAATATGCTTTAATAGACAGTTTCTGTTTAATTACGTTTTTAAATTTGCCAATCGACAAATCTAACACGTCGCTTGGGACCTTGTTATAGATACATGTTATAGGTACATCTTCATAAACTATCATGAGCAATCAAGTTAATAATGACTGGCCTGTCAGCTATGTTGGTAGCTCTGCCTTCAACGCTGTAGCTTGAGGGTTCGATTTCCTCCTAGGACACACAATTGTGTGATGAACATAGGTGTGTGTTCTGTTTTTGGGTGTTATAAAGTATCATAAGTATGTATATAAAAATATATAAGTATTCTATCAATCAACTGGTCATCATAATACAAGCTAAGCTTAGTTTAGGGTTAGTTGGTGCTGTGTGCATTGTCCACTAATATTTATTGATCAGGCACAATGATCACTTTGAATTGTGTAATTGTGTTACATATTTTTAAAACTAAGGTCAGGGAACACTATTTGTTCTGTTGTTAAGTATTGCTTGTTTCTTTGTTTTTTAGATATAAATAAGTATGTATTAGTTTTTTTTTAATTTATCAGTTTGTATTTAATATTATTTATTTATGTTTGTAATATAAGGTATTGATGTATTTCACTTTTTGTTATCCTGTAAATATGTATGTAAGTACATATTATTTTTATCATAAATCACTCATATTCTTTTCAGCACCCTATATTCAGCTATATTGATTTCTATTCATCTTAGGGTTGTCTAGCAGAGATTGCTATCTAGCGATAAGACCGTCCATGGTACTACCGTGTAGCTAAACATTGTTTCATATAACGGTCCAATGAATTTGTGGTGTGCAATAAAGTATTTTCTATTCTATTCTATTATAATACATGCGGTTCAGATCCCTCAGATAGATTCCTCCTAACCCAAGTCAGATCAGAATCTGGCAAGTAACTTGTCTCAGTCCTAGCGCTTTTTGTGATTCTGGATGTAGAATGAACCTTCTTATGCACAGTAAGTATATTGTAGATACACATACATAATCTTAGAAATATCTTGTGGTACAAACATCGATTCAAATATATAATAGATTATACACGTTCTACACTTTCGATAATAGCAAGTGATTTGATTCTTATATCGTGACATTAAACATAAGGCGGTATTTACACTGAATAGGTACGAATTTATTTCAGGCTTGATAGCAGTTTTTCTGGAATTGATAACCTATTTTATTCGTATAATTCAGTAAGGTGTAAAAGGCTTAAAAATGTTAATAGTTTATTTTCACTTGTCAGTGCGAACCGTAAACTCGAGTGGTAACTCACGGACCTCGGATCAAACTCACCCTGATGAAGATTCTCTAGATGAATCGAAACAGTTTCGGTGCCTCCATCGACAAAATATACGTGAGTAAAGCCTATGTTTATCAAAATGTATTGTCAGTGATGATTGGCTTTGAAACATATATCTACCCTTCAAAAGCCATTGTTATCGACAGACGTGAAAGATGATCAAGAATGTGACAAGTAACCAATGTGACGCAAAGGCTCTGAACGCTAAGGTTATATCATACAAAATAACGATTGGACCAGTCGGGTTTTTGAACTGGGTTTAGGAGGAACTGGAACCTAGATTCACCTAGCATGTTAGAAGACGATTTAAAATGGTTCTTGTGATTATAAAAAATAAATTCAATATTGATTTTGGTTTTTTTGGTCTTTCCGCGCTGGAAAATGCAAATTACAATTGCAAGAATTTAGGGAATACAGTGTCTTTTGGGTCAAGATAAACTTACATTCCTCCGATATAAGAAGACAATTTAAAATTGTGTGTTGTGATATTTAAGGAAGACAAAACATTACAGCAATGGAAAACAGTAATTAGTGTCAGGGTTTCAAGGAATAATGTTATTGTAAGGTGGCAAGAGTTCAGAGCACATAGCTTACCTCTAAGAGATCACAGCTTTACACCGTTCATCTGCCAAGAAGCCATGCCACAGCAATTTGGTATTAGCGTCTACAATTCAGGCAATATGTAATTTAGCCTGACTCCACTGATGTTATATCATTTCGTGAACGATCACTTATTTCATCAGTCGTCCTCGATTGGGATAAAGATCCTTAATGGGTGTTGCGAGATGGGGAGGGGAGCTAAGAGCTTTTTGAACATTGTGAGAAAAGGTAGTTGCTATTGTAAACCACTTAGACATATACATAGACATATTTAGGTAGAGCCCATTATTTTTGGTCGTCTTGCGAAGCTCTCTTACGCTCTTTTATTATATATTTTTCTGAAGTTATATCCGGTTTGATTAGTAATTATAATGTTTTTATTTAAATAGAGCTAGAGGTTTTGACTAGTGTTGAATAATTGGAATAAAAGCTTTGTATTTCTTTGGAAATCGAGCAAAAATAATCTGTAGTTATTTTATATGAAAGGCATCATCTTCAAATATAAATCTTCTGTGCGTGTGTTTGTAATTAAACTCCTCCTAAGCCGATTGATGAAATTTGCTGGCTGGACTGGCTGGACCGATTTTGATGATTTTTTGTGTGTTTAGTGGATTCAAGAATGGTTTAGATTTACATCTTTTTTTATATATTTTCATTTTAAAACATGCGGACGAAGTCGCGGACGGAACAGCTACTTTTATATAAAATAACAAATGACGAACGACAAGATACGACTTTGTGTCATACAATAAACAATATACACACTTGACACTGGAAAAATTTACATTATTGACATTATTGACACATGTCATTAACGAAAAAAAAGAAGAACCAGAGCCCTTCTTCTTCTTATCGTGTCATTAGTTATTTCGAACAAGTGTTGTGAAAGGATTAAAGAGTTTCTTTTAATATCTACCACATTATTGAGGATTCAATGATCCTTTAGAAGTTGAATGTAGATTACCCGTTAACAATATTATGGCGTGGGTGGTTGCGGGTTCGATTCCCGTCGCGGGACAAATGTTTGTATGACCTAGGTCTGCTTTTATATGTATATACAAAAAAGTATATATATGGAGAACATCAATCTTCAAAACATCAATATGGTCATATTACCATCAGGTGGGTCGTATACTTGTTTGCTGGCTTAGTAGCATACACAAAATGTTATACAGGAGTAATCGATGGCATTCGATGTATTAAAGAGCAAGGTATATAGTTTAACATGTTGAATCAAAGACTGATACCAGAACCACGACATTACAAGCATCCACGTACATTCACGTGATAAAATATAGGGTTGAGAACTCAATTACACCACCTAATTTTCTTATACGACCTCTCTGGCGCAGTGGGCTAAGACCCGGCTGAGACGCAGAAGGTTGCGGGTTCGAGTCCCGCGGCGGGACAAATGTTTGTACGATCTGCAAGTATTTGTCTCGGGTCTGGGTGTTTCTATGTATAATATGTATATATTTACAAAAAAAAAAAAAAAAGTACAGAAGTAGTTTATCAGTCATGTGGTACCCATAACACAAGCTCTGCTTACTTTGGGGCCAGATGATGCTGTGTGAAATGTCCGGGATTATTTATTATTTATTTATTTATTATTTTATTATAACCTCATATTAAAGTCGTTAACTTACTATGATGATATTACGACACCATATATCACTAAAGTGAGCCTCAATCTGTATATCTTAGTTGAGTAATGCGTTGAATTTAACATTAGTAAGAAGCGATCACCCATGCCGGAATAGCGGTCAAAACAATTTACAATAAAATATACAATGCAATTTTTTTTGCGTGTAAAAGATCCAACCCAAAAAACCTCAATTTTTTTTGATGATTTTCAGATGGTGTTGAATTGGTTTGGGACCTGAGCGCTAGTCATTCTTATCCTCACTAACTTTGGAAGCACTATAATAATTCATAATTCATAATAATTCATAATTCTTATGACGTTATCACGTAAAATTATCGCCAGTAAACCGACTTTACAGACAAAATTTTATTTTATTTTATTTCATTTATTTATTTAATCATTTCGTTACATTAACATGACATTGGCATGTCAAATTGAATGAATTATGAATTTATTATTATATGAATTATTATTATAACCCCTTTATTCTAACCTAGCTTTCTTACTACTTACGTTTGCAAATCGGAGAATGAAGAACTCATGTACCTACTTATTTGTAGTATGGTAGAATGGGTAGCATTTAAAATATGTATTTAATTTTTGTCTGAACTCATTTAGCGGGAGCCTTGAGATTTCTAAGGGTAGCTTATTATACATGTCAAAGCTTCAAGCAGAAACCTTGTTTATATGTTACTAGCAACCCGCCCCGGCTTCGCACGGGTGCAATGCACTAATTAAACCTACTACAGAATGGTTATCCCTAAGAGTTATACATATACCATCGCGGACTTTTTTGTAGACCTTTTGAGGGTATACAATAAAGTAGTACATTATTTTGATCTATATCACTGCAAGAATATGTGTTTATTTACGATGCCACATTGGAAACCTCTAAAATTATCAGTGTTTATCTACTATATTATGCATGTATTATACATATAAACCTTCCTCTTCAATCACTCTATCACTCTATCTTTGAAAAAAACCACATCAAAATCAGTTGCGTAGTTTTAAAGATCTAAGCATACATATGGACAGACAGACAGCGGAAAGCGACTTTATTTTATACTATGTAGTGATGAGTTATGACAAGTCTGGTTCTTGGTACATGTAACTTTTTCTTATTACGAGTATTGTAATTGTGAACATGCATTTTCATTGGTAAATCTTCCTTTTTTAAATGTACTTCCGTAAGTGAATTATATAAGAACAGAGATATAACCGTCGATATTTTTGATTTCCTAAAATATGCTCTCACTCAGAAGTTAATCTATGTAATCCGTATATAGCTCTAATTGATCTTTTCTGGCAAATAAGTAGGCTTTCAATTTGGGAAGCATTTTATTTGACGACATCTGTGACGCAATGGGCTAAGATCCGGCTGAGACGCAGAAGGTTACGGGTTCGAGTCCGCAGCGGTTCAAATGTTTGTATGATCTGCAAGTACTTGTTTCGGATCTGTGTTTCTTTGTATAATATGTATGTATTTACACAAAAAAAGTAAGTATATAAGTGGTATATCAGTCATGTGGTACCCATAACACAAGCTCTCGTTATTTGAGGCCAGATGATGCTGTGTGGAAAGACTGGCATTATTAAGAAACAAAAAATGCGGTGCATTCTTTGGGGATTGCCGATAGAAGTAAAACTAAGTAACTTGGGAATTGTATCGTCGAGCTATCTTTGTATATTATATAATGTATACTAATAACCCAGTATACATATAGCTCATGGAAAGCTTTCGGTGACGATGACGTGAGTTCCATGATTTCACCCAAAAAGTGCTCAACGCGACTAAAGAAGTTTTCTCTTCATAAAAGATATGCAGTAGAAAAAAAAAGTAGGCAGTACTGATCGATTTGTGTCATCTCGATCAGCACTGCACGCACATACGCACGATCATTAGCACCATAAGGTCACGGTGACATTGTCAACTCACACGGCACAATAGACGCTATCTATTACTGTACCAGGCTGGATAATGACTGCACACAGCCTTGAAGAAGCGTGGGAGCACAAAACAAACACGAGGAAATTCAAATTGTTATCTAACTTTACGAGCTATTAATAAATTATTTGCGTAAAAAGTATCTACGTACAATATGACATTACTGCTGTCCATTGTTCGTGCAATCAATAATAATATGTTTTTGTGTGATAATTGTATGTAATCAAAATACACCTAGAATTTTATTATATTTACGTAAGAAGCATACGCGATGTCCACTTCACTTTCGAATATTATCTGGTTAGAGCTGGTGCGGCGGCTGAATGTGCCGAGGACCTCAAAAGGTGCAAATATGCCAGTCTTGATAAGGCCTACATATTTGAGCCTTTTGGAGTTGAGACCCTGGGCCCGTGGGGAACAAGAGCCCGCCGCGTTTTCAAAAATATCTCGAGGTGTCTGGTAGATACATTGCGTGACCCAAGAGCTGGCTCCTAGCTGGCTCAGCGTATTAGCATTGCCATTCAACGTGGCAATACCGCCAGTGTTTTGGGAACGCTGCCCTCTAGCAGTGATCTGGATCAATTGAGCTATCTATAGATCGTTTAAAACGGTCCTTAGATAGCTCAACTGTTTCACATGTATTTTATATTATTTTGTACGTTTCTGTAATTATTATGTAAATATGTAATTATAATGTAAAAAAATATATTATCTTATACTTAAGACTAAGTTAT
Organism: Lampropteryx suffumata; assembly: GCA_948098915.1. Classification (NCBI taxonomy): domain Eukaryota; kingdom Metazoa; phylum Arthropoda; class Insecta; order Lepidoptera; family Geometridae; genus Lampropteryx; species Lampropteryx suffumata. Next base: position 3,093,880 of record OX402551.1, read on the forward strand.
ACCTTCTATCCTATAAACACATAACCAATTAGCTAATGTGTCATTATAAGATAGACTTATAAGTAATATTATAAATAAATAAATAAATATTGGTGAACAATGCACACAACACTATCTAGCCCCAAAAAAATCATAGCTTGTATAGAATATAATATATATTTATGTACACCTTATAAAATAAAACACAATATTCCAATTTGATTGAAGTAGACGTAATTAAGTGACAATAGGCCATATCGCTTGAGAGCTATCTCTTCCTGGCAACCTTTGGATCGTATAAATTAGAGAGTAGACGGCGCGGCGTACATTAAAGTAATTGTCAATTATATAATTAAATATCCAATTTTAATATATACATACACATCATTAAAAGTAAATGTTTGGTGACCAAATGACTGATAGAATACTTAGATATTTTAAAATACGTACCTACTTATGATACTTTAAAACACCTTGACACAGAACAAACAGCTATGTTCATAACACAAATGTTTATCCTAGGAAGGTATCGAATCCAAGAACCCTCAACCTTACCTTTAAGCTTTTTAGGTTCTATGACATGCCGGTTTCCTAACGATGTTTTCTTTCTCATTCAAACCGGACAGATAGACATACAGACAGACAGACGAACACAGCGAAACTATAAGGATTCCTTGTAGACTTCGGAATCCTAAAAACGCTTCAAATTCTCTGTATTCTCCACTTTTATTTAATCTGCAATTTGTACTGAGTGTGTGTGCTTCGGTAACAAATAAATGAGTGTCTATGTCTAATTTACGAAATGGCAACAACAATGTACAACTGAATGCGTAAGAAAGTAGTCGATGTAGTTTGCGTGTTAACGAAATTGTCTCGCTGCACTCGCCACGCTTGCCAATGAGATAATATACGACAATTACGGGACAGAGATGAGTGGCCGAGAAAGCGGGGTTGCTGATCTGCGTTAATTCATTTGTGGTTGAGTTGCCATCTGATGGAGGCGACGAGCGTTGCACCCAAGCAATGTACAGCAACTTGTCTAGCAACCTTTAATTGCCAGAGATAGAGACAATGGAGATGGTCAGATAATCGTTATATAATTAATAAACATAGTTTTGAAATCGTTGACTGATAATCGACGCATAATCTAAATATAATAAATAAATGTTGGTGGACAATGTACACAATAACATCTAGCCACAAACCATATGGGAAACAGATGACTGTTAGAATACTTATATATTTAAATTACAGAAATGTACAGAATAATATACAATAAAATACATGTGAAACAGTTCAACTATCTAAGGACCGATTAAAACAATCTATAAATAGCTCAACTGATCCAGATCACTGCCAGAGGGCTGCGTTCCCAAGACACTGGCGGCTAACCATATTGAATGGCAATGGTAACACACTGAGTTAAATAGGAGCCAGCTATTGGGTCACGCAATGTTTCAAACAGATAAATAATTTTTAAAACGCGGTGAGCTCCTGTTCCCCACGGGCCCAGGGTCTCGACTCCAAAAGGCTCAAATATGTAGGCCTTATCAAGACCGACATATTTTCGCCTTAGGTCCTCGGCACACAGCCGCCGCACGAGCTCTAACTGAACTCCCGAGATGGGATGCGGCCAGGGTGTCTATGCAAGTAGCATCCTATACCAAACGCTTACCCATCTCCTAAGGGACAAGAGTCATACCATTTTTAAATGTATAACACCCAGACACAGAACAAACACCTACGTTCATCACACAAATGTTTGTCATGGGAATCAAACCCCCTTCAGCGCAAAGCCACTGATCTGACAGGCCAGTCCAATATCCATCATACTAATATTTTATATTTAAAAGTTGAGAAGTTACTCTATCATTTTAAAACAGCCGAAATGGTTTCGATAAAATGTATTGTCTAATATGACCTGGATTGAGACAAAAGACCCTGTATCTTACTATTACGTGATGTCCTCCTTGACGTATCCGCCAACGGCGAAAAATAGACACTTCACTACAAGGTATAAAACAAAGTCACTTCCCGCTGTCTGTCTGTCCCTATGTATGCTTATATCTTTAAAACTACGCAACGGATTTTAATGTGGTTTTTTTTAATAAATAGAGTGATTCAAGAGGAAGGTTTATATTACTACATAGTATCAAACAAAGTCGCCTGCCGCTGTCTGCCTGTCCCTATGTATGCTTAGATCTTTAAAACTACGCAACGGATTTTGATGTGGGTTTTTTTAATAAATAGGGTGATTCAAGAGGAAGGTTTATATGTATAATACATCCATAATATAGTAGAGAAACACTGATAATTTTAGAGGTTTCTAATGTGATGTCGTAAATAAATACTTTGCGCTTACATTGCAAACGCTGGCTGAACCCTACAAGATAGATCAAAATAATCTACTTACTACATTATTACAGTATTGTATACCTTAAAAAAGGTCTACACAAATATGTATAATATGGCTATCTCTTACGCTATGTTATTCTCTTAGATAACGCTGTATATAAAGACATTCTGTAGTATATTTTAGTATCAGAGCGAAGCCGGGGCGGATCGCTAGTACTTTATATATTTATGGAATAAGAAAAAAATAAAATTATGCGCATCAATAGATCTTATAATAATAGCAACACTAAAATCAATTTTCAATTTGTACGGTTATAAGTGCGAAGTACTTGGTTATTTGTTATTGCGTCATTATAACTTTCTTATTTTATAACTAGCCGATCGAGTGATATTTATATAGTACCTTCTCTAGGTTGTAGTGTATCATCACGTTAATCATACGTTTAACACCTGCTTAGCATAACCGGTTGTTTCAGACTATCCTACTTATACTCATACGATAAATACGAAAGTTTGTGTAGATTTTTGTATAGAATTTTTGGAACGAAAATCCTTATCGCACGGTCCGTACCGTGGCTAGGCGGTAAGATTTTTCCGTCACTAGTTTCCGTCACGACTCTTTCTTTAGTGTAGACGGTTATCCATAGGGTGACACGAATGTATTAATTAGATGAACGAATGAATTAGATGAATTGAATGATGTACAATAAAAAGTTTATTTTCACAACTCGAAGCACAAAATAATAAGATGTAATTACGAAATTTCTTAACATTCCATCAATTAATGAGTTATATTACTTAGTTAGTTACTGCGTTTCATTTAATTGCTCTCAGACTTTAGTAATTCATTCAATTGTATTTGTTAATCAATAATATAATACGTTTATCAATAATAGTATACTACGATAGGAACTGCATTCCAACCGAGTGTTCTACGACACTCATGCATTATTATAATCAAAATCTCACTCTGTGAAATTGTAATCGACCAGTAACATACTCGTAGGTGAAAATTGTCAAACTGCGAGTCGAAACTGTCATTTTATATCACAAGATTTCCTAGTTTAAATGACAGTGTTTTTATCATTGTAAACCTAATTAGATCAATCAATTTCTTATCTTATTTTATTTTATGCGAATACGCGGGCAGAAGCTTGTTAGTAACACAGGCGCTCGTCTCTACCGGTGGTTATAGTAATGACCAGTTAATGTTGTGATGATCACGAAGCTTAATATTTTCTTATTTTGTAATTTAGTTTCTCGCCGGTACGCAACGGAATGTAGATAAGATCGTGACATGATATTTGTAATCTGCTTAATATTCATTTGATTTGGTTTACGTCCCACGGAACCATAAAACAAGTTACTATGTAAAATTTCAATTTTGTTAATAAAAGTTGGTGATTATAGATTCATCTTAAAATATATTTACAGAAATAAGTACAGAAATGTACAAAATAATATAAAATACATGTGAAACAGTTGAGCTATGTAAGGACTGTTTAAAATGATCTATAGATAGCTCAACTGATCCAGATCACTGCCAGAGGGAAGCGTTCCCAAGACACTGAGAAATTTTAAAAAAAATACACTTATTCATCCTAAATATTTTGATATGTAAACGATTTATTGTACACTAGTGAGCCACCCGGCTTCGCATGGGTTACATTATTAAAAATATCATAGGGATTTCTAATTTTTCTAAAAATAAAATACAGTCAATGTTACTCGCAGATAATCTAGCTTCCTAAAGGTAAAATATATCTATCAATCTATAGATATATCTATCTATCTATATAATTCAATACAAAAAAAACCGGCCAAGTGCGAGTCGGACTGGCACCGAGGGTTCCGTACAAACCTGTAGGTATATAAGTAAAAGTTCACCCATCACGACAATCGAGTAATATTTATGGTATTTTTCATCTAAAAATTTACGGTTTTCGCAATTTTTCCATTACCCGTGCTATAAGACATTCGTACTTAATTTCAAGATTCTGAGTTCACGGGAAGTACCCTGTAGGTTTTGATTCCCTTGCGAGTGTCGAAAATTTGCGGAAATTTGCGGCATGAACGGCTGTATCTTTTGATTGCGTTAGCTTAGAAGTTTGATTTTTTCACAGCTTTAAGGGACAGTAGACTTGAGTATGTGATATAAATTTCAGCTTGATACCTTTACGAGTTCCTGAGAAAAAGGATCTTAACTGACAGACAGACGGACGGACGGACAACAAAGTGATCCTATAAGGGTTCCGTTTATTTCTTTCAAGGCACGGAACCCTAAAAACGAATTATAATGTATTTTTTATTTATAATATTAGTTAATACAAGGAGACACAAAAAAAATATTAGAAATAAAGTTTAACAATGGGCGCCTTAATCACAACACTTGGATGAACAGGATAGACAAAAAACATAAAAACGTACACCACGTACAAAAAGATACATATACTAAATAAACCTACTAAACTAACACATAAATATTACGTTTTAAAAACTAAAAAGAAACCGACTTCATTGAATGAAATTTGAGCCTATAATAAATTTTTAGTGGAAAGTAGATGTATTTTGTATATTATAATATGGGTAACCCAAATAAACTCAACGCTCCAATGCGAGGCATGAAAATACATGAAAACATCATCGATGTATACAAGTTTTAGATTTTCGTTTAATTTTCAGCTCGACCGATTTAGATAAAATTTATATGGGACCACCTGTGAAGTATACCCTTTCAAACAAAAAAAGAATTTTCCAAATCGGTTCAGCTGTTTTCGAGTAATCGGTGAAAATACAGAAAAAAAAAAAAAAAAAAAAAGAGATTCTGACGAATTGAGAACCTCCTCCTTTTTGATAAAGTCGGTTAAAAATACAGTGCCCTTGATAAGATATGAAAGCAAAAAAATAGTTTATACTGTGTTTCATACAAATAAGTCGTATATTACTACTCTACACTACTTTTTATATCTTTATTACAGTCTTGCTATGAGAAGAGTACAGAGGTGACATTTATACCAATGACCCAAGATAGAAAATCCAATAATCCACGACTACTCAATTTCAACTACTAACCTCACTCGCCTTGTAGACTACAACTGGTTCAGAAAATGTTGAGAATTGCAATTCTCTCAAGCTTTTATTGCGAGAGATAGGTATGTCTCTTTTGCGAATTGTCGATAATGGACTTTCGAAAACATTACCTCCTTTTGGGTAGTCCAGTAAAAATAACTTTAAATACTGGTGGACAATGCACACAATACAAATGGTAGTCATATGAGTCAGAGGCTCTGGTGACGAAGTTAAAAGGCTGCCCAAAAGCTAATCTGTGGCTAATGTTTTTTTTCTTCTACACAGTAGTTTATTATATATAGGATGTGGATTGAAAACAATTACTTAGGTATAATTGTATAACTGTATAACTTTATAATTTTCACTATAAATATTTATCATGTTATAATTTTTCTGGAGGGCAAGAGATGCCGTGGCCGCTCTCCGACCAGATAGGGAGATCTAATTAACTCTCTCACCAAATCCACCATAACCATGACATGCCTTCAAGAGAGCCGAATGGAGACGCATAGCAAGAGCCGCCATTCATCTGGACCCACCCAAAACCACGACCGCTCTGGCAAGAGTGCCTGACTGAGAACATTTTCATTATTTCTCGATATTTTGGCACAGTTACATGCATCATGATCACAGGAGAAGTCTTTGCGAGTAGATCGTAAATATATTGTTTACTAGCTGTACCGGGCATGGCAATGCCACAAATTTTCTCACCGTTTAAACCTTCCCTGGAATACGACAAACATTTCAACACCAAAATCTGCTAAATCAGTCCAGCCGTTCTCGAGTTTTAGCGAGACTAACGAACAGCAATTGATTTTATTATACAGATTAGATGACGATAAATTTCTATCTACCATCTAAAATTACGTTTATAAACTAAAAAGAAAACCGACTTCATTTATATAAAAATACGATATTTAGTTAACTTGGATGAACTATTTCGATTTTAAAAACCAAATTACTGAACCGATTTTGATGAAATTTATATTGGACCAAAAAATAAAAGAAGGTTTTTCAAATCGGTTCATAAATGACGGAGTAATGAAGTAACAAAAAATTTATATAAAATGATTACATTTGAATTGAGATCTTCCTCCTTTCCTTGTAAAAAAACAGTATTGAGGCAGACAAACAAGAAAAAATAATCTGTTGAAAATGTTGGCAACACTATCGCACAGTAAAATAGATTTTTATATACTCGTATAACGATTGGCAAAAAATCGTTCTACCCTCTTTCACGCTCTTTTACTACGAATGATACCAAAACGGTTTCATTCTCACCTACAACTCGTTCGGGACACACAATACTATCAGCAATATAAGAGCGCTTCTAGTTAGCACTATTTTTCAGTTTCCTGTGCCGAAATATCGGGAAATGGGCAAACTGGTAAATCATGTTAAGTATCTAATTTACAGTGAAAATTATGTAAATAATCATGACAGTTTTAAAGTTAAATTTTATGGTATTTGCAGTTTTTTAACCGACTTTATCAAAAAGGAGGAGGTTCTGAATTCGTCGGCATCTTTTTTATTTTTATGTATGTTCACCGATTACTCGAAAACGGCTGAACGGATTTGGAAAATTCTTTTTTTGTTTGAAAGGGTATACTTCGCAGGTGGTTCCATATATTTTTTATCAAAATAAGACGAGTTAAAAAATAAACCAATATTTAAAAATTGTATACAATTTTTAAATATCGATGATGTTTTCATGTACTTTCATACCTCGCTGTCTCATTGGAGCGTTGCGTTTATTTGGCCTACCCATATTATATGTATACAAAATACATCTACTTTCCACTAAAAATGTATTATAGGCTCAAATTTCATTCAATGAAGTCGGTTTCTTTTTAGTTTTTAAAACGTAATTATTATTGAATCCTGTTCTAAGTTATTTTCACTTTGCAGTTCTACCTGCCCCTGGCTGCCCTAAATATGAAACCACAGCTGGCAAGCGAGACCAATCTGATCAGGTACATACATTATACACCCTTAAGTTCTGTATATAAGACCTAAAATAGCTTAAAACGTATAATAACAACCACATTGTCACACAACCTTGGTTCTTGACCGAGCTGTTGCTAAGTAGGCGTTTCTCAATAAACCGCTTTGCGAATTAATATGGCAATAATTTATTATAACATTGTGCAGTTTATAAAGTGCATAGAGAAAGCAGAATTCAGAATATTATGTCACCAATACTTCTTCTTCGTTAATGGCATGTGTCAAAATAATGTCAATTTTGCCAGTGTCAAGTGTTTATATTGTTTATAGTATGTATGTCACAAAGTCGTATCCTGTCGTTCGTTATTTATCATTTTATATAAAACTAGCTTTAACTAAATTCGTCCGCGCGATTTAAAAAGAAAAAATACAACCGGATGGAGAACCTCCTTTTTTTGAAGTCGGTTAATGAATAAAATTGTTGTCTGTAAAGTCGTTTTAGGGACGATAATTTTATGTGATTACGTCATAAGTAAACATCCGATCGTGCCTCTCTATCGCTTGTTACGCGCTCTCGCTTGCACGCTAGGCTCAGACGGAACGTGACACTTTTTTGTGCGTGAAGCCGTTCATTGATTTATAAAACGTAAAAAATTTAAATGTAAACCATTCTCGAATCAACTTGACACACACAAAAACATCATCAAAATCGGTAGAACCGTTTAGGAGTAGTTTTATTACAAACACACGCACAGAATAAATATATTGTAATAGATAACATTTAGATGGTGTTTTTCATGTAAAATAACTATAAGAATTATTTATGCTCGAATCACAAAGAAACACGAAGCTTTTATTCCAATTATTCACACCCGAGTCAATAACTCTAGCTCTTTTTAAATAAAAACACCAAAATTACTAATAAAACCGAAAACCGAAAATAACTCAAGAAAAATAATTAATATACGAGTGCAATGTTTGATTCACAAGACGACCAAAAACAATCCATCACCAATACAATACGTATTGTACATTAATTGTCTAACGTGACACGTGACAAACAGCATCCCTTGTCATGTTTTGAGGGTTAGGAGTTTTAAAGGGTTGGTTGGACTCACGTTCGAACACCTCGTTTAAGCGATTATCAAAAATATGACTGACCTCAATGCACAGTTGGTAGTAGCTGTGATGATAAAAAAGTACGCTGTTTCGATAAATTAATAATAGGCATGTCGTTTAATATGCATAATTCAGTTCAAAGTAAAATATGTCAATCCAAAGTTTAAGTGACCTCTTAGCGGTTCTGCGTTCCTAGTACTTGTTCATAAATTATCGAGAGCAAAAGCTAATAATGACTTATGTCAGCTCAGTTGGTAGTAGCTCTGCCTTCTGCGCTGTAGGTTGAGGGTTCGATTCCCTCCCAGGACAAATATTTGTGTGATCAACATAGAGGTTTTTTCTGTGGGTGTTATATAGCATTTTAAGTATGTATTTAAAAATATATAGGTATTCAGTCATCTGGTTAATTTGGGCTAGATGGTATTGTGTAGATTGTCCACCAATATTTAATTATGTATTATAATTCCTTTTATAGGTTTTGCAAACTGATTTTAAAATTCCCCAGTTGGAGTTTCATGTAAACAAAATGATGATGATGATTATGATGGTGATGCCGGACATTTCACACAGCATCATCTGGCCCCAACGTAAGCAGAGCTTGTTATGGGTACCACATGATATATGTATATGATATATTACTTAAATACGTTTTTTTTTTGTAAATACATACATATTATACATAGAAACACCCAGACCCGAGACAAATACTTGCAAATCATACAAACATTTGTCCCGCGGCGGGAATCGAACCCGCAACCTTCTGCTTCTCAGCCTGACCTTATCCCTTATTACAGAGGTCGTCAAAATGATCTGGTATTAAAGATATTCTTATTTTTCTACCTATTGTGTTACTAGTTATTTCGAACCAGTCTGGTCAAAAGCTAAAGTGCACCTCAGAGGCTCTTTTCGTTCCTTTGGCACATTTCTTCTAGACATTGAAACAACTTTATTATTTATCTAAGCACACAAAAAGTTATAAACTAAACATGGTACAATCTAAAAGACTACGTACTGTAGCTATGAATTTAAATATGTAATTATTTCAAAGTTACGTGCACTCTCGAAATCGCACAAAGATAAAAGTCATTCTTTCGAGTCCGTATATAAATAACCTTTCGATAGGTTATGAAATGTTACGCCAGCGAGAAAGTGCCTAGACTCAGTGTTATTTTTAGGTATTTAGTTTTGTATAGCTGTAAAAAATATAAGATACCTAATACCTACTTGAGATGGAAGACGATGATAAAAAAGTTCGCTGTTTCGATAAGTTAATACTATTCATGTCGTTTAATATGCATGTGCATGCATAATTCAGTTCATAGTAAAATAAGTCAATCCAAAGTTTAAGTGACCTCTTAGCGGTTCTGCGTTCCTAGTACATGAATTGTCAAGAGCAATTCAGTTAATAATGACTGGCCGGTCAGCTCAGTTGGTAGTAGCTCTGCCTTCTGCGCTGTAGGTTGAGGGTTCGATTCCCTCCAAAGAAAAAGATTTTGTGTGATGAACAAAGTGTGTTCTGGGCCATAAAGTATCATAAGTATTTATTTAAATATATATAGGTATATCATTCATCTCTTCACCATAATACAAGCTATGCTTAGTTTGGGGCTAGATGGTGTTCTGTTCTCGGACTTCTTGGACTTGGGTTAGGAGGAATCGGCGCCTAAATTCACTTGTAAGACAATGCAAAGTGATCCTTGTATTGAATAAAATGATTCGAATTTGATCGTGGAATTCATTATTAATATTACTTCAACGACTTGACTACGAATTAGTCAGGCTTGTTCTCTTTATTACTGACAAATGTTTTTTGACAAGTTAATATATTAATATTAATATTGGTGGACAATTCACACGACACCATCTAGTCTCAAACTAAGCATAGCGTGTAGGTACTATTAGAACCAGATGGCTGATAGAATTCTTATATATATTTTTAAAACACCCAGACACAGAACAAACATCTATGTGCATCACACTATGTATGCCCTGTAGGCCTACAACGTTTTAAAAATCAAGAATTTTTCAATTCATTAATGTTCTATTTCTCCGTAGTGGTGTGAAAGAACAAATGTTTAACCTATTATTGCTTTCAAAGAGAGCGATACAACTCCAATATTTCGTATAGCGTTATCATTTTTGCACTTGTTATGGATAACACATTTATAAATTTCTAATAATTATTTAGGTACCATAATATAAATTTAATTATGTTAAAGACATTAATATAGGAAAGTAGATGAGATTTGACGTAAGAACAATATTACTTGCTGTCAAAAGACAGTTCGTGGTACCCCTGGGATATCGAGCTCTTAAGTTAAGTAATACTAAGATGTTAGGTGTTACCTGTGGGGTTCGTAATGCGCTGGAGACAGCTAGAAGTGCTAGCGCTGCTGCGCTCCAAAGCACGCCGGCTCGCATCCTCATGCACTGAAACATATAAATCAATTATATATTGTACTCTTGTAGAGTGAAGAAAGTTCAAACATAACGTACTTCGTGAAGTGTAGGTGTAGGTCTCTACACTTGTCTGCACGTTATAAAAAAAACCTCGTATAAATTATTAGTTTTTCGCTATCTATGTATATCTTAATAAATTTGAATTTGATATAATACATAATACATTTTAAAGTGTCTCTGTCTGTATCTATGTTACTTTTCACGGCTAAACGGCTGCACGAATCTCGAAGAAAATAAATATTGGTGAACATTGCACACAACACCATCTAACCCCAAATAAGCTAGCTAGCTTGTATTATGGTGACCAGTAGACTGATGGATTATATATATAGATTCATATTTATTTTAAATACATATTCTTGAAAATTTATAATTAGACACAGAACAAATACCTGTGTTGATCTCACAAAATGTTTGTCCTTGAAGGGAATCGAACCCCCAGAATTTTGGTAAGATTGATTGTATCTTGGGGACACATATATACCACTTTTAGGTACCTAACTACCAGCAGCTAGAACTCAAATAAAATAATTCAAAAGAAATCACGAGAAATCCACATTGTCCGTAGGCATACATTATTTCCAACAACAAGGCATTTCTATTAACGGACGGATCATATCAATAAATCTGTCAACTCACATCAAATCACCAACAACACTTTCTCCAATAATAAACCGTAGAATATATAATATTAAGTACCGACAGAAACTATGACAACTTTCGTGCGACTGATCGTAAACTTAAGAATTTACTTCTCGTTGTAAATTGATAGCTTCTTTGAGTTGTACACGAACAGCAGGAACATAATCTTCAACGGATACATCTTACTGTCACTTTCAGTCCAGCCGTTATGCCGGTTGTACATACTGGGCCAAGGTGCTGGGCCAACGTGCTACCAACAAGCCGGCTAACGGAAAAGTGTCAGTTTTTCGAGCACACGTCATAATGATCTTCGCTCAATTCGTCGGAATCTTTTTTTTTTTATGTATGTTCACCGATTAGGTACTCGAAAACGCCAGAACCGATTTGGAAAATTCTTTTTTGTTTGAAAGCGTATACTTCACAGGTGGTCCCATTTAAATTATATCAAAATCGGTCGAACTGAAAAATCAACGATAATCTAAAAATTGTATACATCGATGATGTTTTCGTGTACTTCGATACCTCGCTGTCTCATTGGAGCGGTGCGTTTATTTGGCCTACCCATATTATATATAAACAAAATACATCTACTTTCCACTAAAAATGTATTATAGGCTCAAATTTCATTCAATGAAGTCGGTTTTCTTTTTAGTTTTTAAAGTAAATATTAGTCACTCGACTTTGCTGCACATATAGGTTACAATTAAATTTATTGTATAAATAAATCTGCAATAAATTGCCGCAGATGCAAGAGTTGCAAGAGATCAATACGCCAATGAGTAGGTAAACAGCGTCTGATATTTTGGTCCAACATGCTGGCCCAGCTCCTTGGCCCAAAGTGTACATCAAACAGTGCATTTTTAGCCCAAATTTCTCTCTTTATAATAGTAAAAAAGTCTAGAGTGCTACGAACTATGAAATAACAATTACACATGCATTTCCCGATAGCCATTGACCGGGAACCCGGCATGCGTTGTCGCAACGCACTTTCGTCCACCTGCCTAGATGCTTTGTGGAGCGGCCAGTGAAGTAATATGATTGTGTGCGCTAATTGTTCGACATCATACCTATGTACAGAGCCTATTCGGTAGCAGAGTGCTGTGTTATTTATGTTAATGATATAAGATACAATTTGCAATGATTTACGACTCTACTTAAGATTCTTCTTTTGACATTTCACATAGCTCTTCTAAATTAATTTATTTTCTCGTGTTATTTCATGTTTTATTGAGTAATCTTAGCGGAATGCGAATCTATAAATTGTTAAGAAATCACAATTTATGTATGTCACACACTTGTGTAATATATTCCTTTGCGATTTATATATACTATGTATACTATACTATATATACTATGAAGGATTCAAGGAAATTTTAGACGTCTATTCAGCGATGATGTTTAAAATAGACTGTGATTTTATGACAATTGTGACGATAATAGAACAAAACAAAAGTACTTGACTATGGCAAAATTGTCATGAAGAGTGGTGCTATTATGTGGACGACCTCAGTGGAGCAGTGGGCTTAGGTCCGGCTGAGACGAAAAAGGTTGTGGGTTCGATTCCCGCCGCGGGACAAATGTTTGTATCATCTGCAAGTATTTGTCTCGGGTCTGGGTGTTTCTATGTATAATATGTATGAATTTCCAAAAAAAAAGTATATAAGGAGTATATCAGTCATGTGGTAAACATAACACAAGCTCTGCTTACTTTGGGGCCAGATGATGCTGTGTGAAATGTCCGGAATTATTATTATTATTATTATTATAGGAGGAAGAAGAAGACTAATTATATTGAACAGTAAATTTTACGCTACCAGTAAACTTTCCGTGTATCTTTCTAGATCTTCATGCTTGTATCCTTTTCAGGGTGAACATTAAGGACGCATGATTGTCGAGTATCTGATACATGTTTGCATAGACGCATGGCCGCCTAAACAGGTTGGTTTTAGCTGGCACCATAACAGTATTTTTACGCACGAAAGGAAGCCATCTCCACCATAAAGAAAATTAATCGTATTTTTACTTGAACCAGCAGAAATATATATATTTTTTTAACTAATATTATAAAAAGGAAAGCTACGATTTATTATGTTTATAATGGATTAGCTGTTGCCCATGACTTCGTCGCATTTATATTTGAAAGAATTGTAGCTTAAAACTTTCCCCAGGATGCAATTTATCTCCTTGCCAAATATAAGTTTCAAACAAATGACACACACCAACCATTAAAAAGTTCTCATAAAAACATTCACATCCCATTTTACTCTTTTATGAAAGTTATTTAGAAAAATCCTGAAACATGTGTCCATTTATTTTGCATTTTAAATATCCAAATCAAGTTTCTAAGAAATCACACCACCCATTAAAAAGTTCCCACACAAACTTTGACACCCCATTTTAATACCCCTTTGTAGGAGATATTTTGAAAAATCCTGAAACACGTGTACATTTATTTTGAATTTAAATTATTCAAATCAAGTTTCAAGTAAATCGCACGACGTGTTAAAAAGTTTTATACATTAGTTTTCACCCCTGTTCACCCTCTTAGGGGTTGAATAAAAAAAAACCCGCCTTAGTGGGTGGTTTTGCTGTCAAAGGAAGTTACCTTCCAAATATCAGCATTCTAGCTTCAGCGGTTTCGGCTCGGCGATGATGAATCAGTCAGTCAGTCAGGTTAAGCGCTTATATAGGTATAGATAATCTAAAAAATAACTTATAAAACATATTCTACTTATAGAAAGCTACATTACCATGGAGGAACATGGTCTGTATATTATTTGTAAAAAAGTTAAAGATCCTTACTTAATTTACAATAATGCAACCAAAAGATATCAAAAACTTGCCAATAAAAGTCATAATTTATCGATAGCGCTGCAAAACCAATCAATGATACATAAAATACTGATCTACATGTGTATAGTGCACAAAAAAGATTTGGAAGCTATATATCTAACTCTTATAGTTACTATGTATGTCTAATTTGAACAAAAAGTGAACAAAAGAAACTTTTTGTTCAAATTAGTCAATCAAAACAAGAATAGAATCGACATTGACATTAGTATTATGATATTAAAATTCTTATCCAACTAAAAAAATAAATATTGGTTGGATTCTTCGTCTGTCATTTCATGGAGTAACATAGCTCTGCTAATTTAATATTTTTTTACCCGTTTTATTGCATGTTTTATTCAGTAATCTTGGTTTTTTTTTTTAATTGTGACTACAGGACGGGTATGGATAATTGAATTATATGTGTATTGTGATGCAATGTGATTTGAACGACGAGGAATCCCAAGAAAGTTCTAGACGCCATTCCTCGTGACGTCTAGAATTGACAATTGACCATCGACTAAGACTCTAATAACAAACAAACTGACTATAAACTATAAACACTTGACATTGGCAAAATTGACATTAGTATGTCACAGGCCATTAACAAAGAAGAAGTAGAATAAATATTGGTGGACAATGCACACAACACCGTCTAGCCCCAACCTAAGCATAGCTTGTATTATGGTGACCAAAAGACTGATAGAACACGTAGGTATATATTTATAAATACATACTTATAATATTTTATAACACATACACAGAACAAACACCCGTACGTTCATCACACAATGTTTTATCCTGGGAATCGAACCTTCAACCTAGAGCGTAGACGGCAGAGCTTATCAAAAAAAGATTAGATACATTACATACATACATTTAAGTAGATACATTGCCTGACCCAAAAGCTGGTTCCTATCTGGCTCAGCGTATTAGCATTGCCATTCAACGTGGCAATGCCGCCAGTATCTTGGGAACGCTGCCCTCTGGCAGTGATCTAGATCAGTTGAGCTATCTATAGATCGTTTTAAACGGTCCTTAGATAGCTCAACTGTTTCACGTGTATTTTATAGTTTTGTATATTATGCTGTACATTTCTGTAATTATTTAAATAAAGATTAAGCTCAAGTGATTTCAACTGCCAAAACTAGTCTAAATGAAGTAGAACGGACGCATCAGCCACACCTCATAGTTTATTCACCTCACAATCTGCTTTTAGATAAACGTCTAGCGACAATTAGCGAAACGATAGACGTAAACAATATAGGTTAATATTATAGGTTTATGAGACGTTGATATACTCGTAATACGAAGTCTTTTAATTAGTTTACAAAGTAAGTTTAATAGAGTTACAATTTTAAGTTATTGATACCAAAGGTGACAAGAGAGATCAAAGGGAGGCCTTTGCCCAGCAGTGGGACACAATGGGCTAATCGTAATCGTAATCGATACCAAAGGTATTCATATAGACAAACATATGATAAAATCACACTTCCTTATGTCAAAATGCACTGAATTTACGTAAGGTCACGTTTAGTTTCGTCTCTTAACCATGTGTTGCCAGTGTATTTATCGGGAACGCTTTGGAAACCCGTAAATGGCTAATTAATACATACTAGACGACCCGAGTAACTTCGTACCATCTAAAATTTATTTGATTGTCAACGATCGGTCCGTTAAGAACGCCATCCATTGAAAGTAATCTGATGTGGAAATTTCCATAAAATACCAATGACATTTTTGAGATTTTTCAACTGTTCTTTTGGGTTTTTCCTAAACAAGCCACTGGGCTTAAGACTAAGGCGAGCTAAACAAAAAAATATACAAATCGGTCGAGAAATTTTCGATTTTTTGCCAGACCAACAGCAATAGTTTTTTATATATAATAATTATGTTTTAAAAACTAAAAAGAAAACCGACTTCATTGAATGAAATTTGAGCCTATAATATTTTTTTAGAGGAAAATAGATGTATTTTGTATATTATAATATGGGTAGGCCAAATAAACGCACCGCTCCAATGAGACAGCGAGGCATCGAAATACACGAAAACATCATCGATGTATACAATTTTTAGATTTTCGTTAATTTTTCAGCTCGACCGATTTTGATAAAATTTAATAAAAGATATTATTAAATAATAATAAAATAATTTTCCAAATCGGTTCAGGCGTTTTCGAGTAATCGGTGAACATAGATAAAAAAAACCGACGAATTGAGCACCTCCTCCTTTTTGATGAAGTCGGTTAAAGATGGTGGTAATTTTCATAAATCAGGTAGCGCCGTCGCTAATCATTCGCATGAAGTTTGTCTACGCTGGCAGTGCGCACAGCGTCAGTGTTCCAATAAAATGTAATGTGGACATAATTGGTCGTACTTTCACTCCTTTAGATGTTTACTTTCGTTCTCGACGGAGCTGTGGGTTAATACGTTTAGCTACGTGTTGAATCGGCTATGGTAGTGCAGTAGCGTAACTCGTTGAAATTACTTGGCGGTAAGAACTCATCAGAACAATTCCGTCTTTGTGGGTTCACATGCGTGAAAGAGACAGCATTATTTTAACTAACACAGTGCAAGCATCAAACAAAGTAAATGTAAATAGGTTTTAAGTTTAGGTTTAGGTATACTATTATTTAATAACAAAAAAGCATTACATTGTCACTTGTGAAATAAATTTGAGTTGAGTTGAGCAATATAACACATTTTATTTGGAAAAAGGTGAACAGTCTTGGATAAAATATGTTGAGTTCACTTTTAAATGTATTAAATGAGTTTATATATGTTTATTGTATAGCTGTGCGCCTTCGACGGCTATAATTTTTTTACTGTAATTTGTTCGATAATTTGTTCATTGCTTTAAACGACCTCTCAGCGATTCTGCGTTCCTAGTACGTTCCTATACAAGCAAAAGCGCATAACTTGGTAATGGGATTACTTAGACCTCTTTTTGTCTCACTCAGTCAGCCCCATCAACTGAAGAGGAAATGAGACTACTGGGAATGATTGAGTGCCATTTATTTGTGTTCTGTACACCATCAGTCAAAAGAAGAACTCGAAGAACTAGATCATCAGTAAGAACTCAGTAGTGATGGTCTGCTGTACGTACGATCACCTTACCACACCACAGCTTCAAAAATGGCACTAGACACTTCAAATAATGACTAAATCTGTGTATTGTAGTAACAGCATGACTGTATAGTCATCTAGTGTAAAGTGGGATATATTAGTGGGGTCGGATACACAGAACCTGATAAAGTAAACATGGCCGTATCTAGCTTCCGTGCCCGAGACCGCACGCGTTCAAAGTATTACAATTAATCGCTTGCGTAACATGTTGTGCAAAATTCGGAACGATAATAATAATGTGTTATGTCCCAGAAATACCGTTTCGGTCGGTACGCTTCGGAGGGCTGAAGTCACGTAGAAAACGAACCACCGATTTTCTGAACGGAAGTTTGCGGTGTTGATTCTAAGAAACATTACGCTCTTTCAGTACAGTCGAGTACAAAGTGCTGGGATTTGTGCATGAGAAAGGATACCTATGTGTATAAATACTTTTTTTTAGCAAAAAGGTTTAAAGCTTCATCTATGGCGTTTTCTATGACGTTTTAAAACTAGCATGTTCATATTAGTCGCAATACTCACTGGCTAACGCAAAGTGCATATCTAGCATACCTACAGCATACCATCTAGCCCCAAACTAGGTATAGCTTATAATATGGTAACCAGGTGACTCATAGAATAGGTACTTATATATTTTTAAAACATACTAAGGACCTATGTTCATCACACAAATGTTTATCCTGGGAGGGAATCGAAACCTTAACCTACAGCGCAGAAGGCAGAGCTGACAGGCCAGTCGAATTTGTTGCCACGTGCAAAATGTTATAATCATCTCAGCTTGACAAATGCCAGTGGACAGACTCGCCTGCTTTCTATATAAATGTAGCCTCAAAATCATAAATGCCGTCGCGGTCGGTACGCCTCGGCTTTTTGTTTCAGCCTACTTCTGCACGACAGCAATGCCAACTGAAAGACAATGGACTTTCTTGAATTGGAGGTAATAGTATTGTTCAATGCAGCTATTGAATGATACATAGACATAGATGTTGCACAAGAGATTTGAAATTGCGGAAAGAAAAATGAAAATTGGTTGCACATTTATTTGACTACCTTACCCACTCTTATTCATCTTCATATTATGGCATCTGTCTTGTCGACAATTTTTCCAGTGTCAAGTGATTGTTTGATAATAAAGTCTTAGTCGATGGTCAATTGTCAATTCTAAACGTCATCGCGACATGTCACTACATAGTATAAAACAAAGTCGCTTCCCGCTGTCTGTCTGTCCCTATGTATGCTTAGATCTTTAAAACTATGCAACGGATTCTGATGCGTTAATAAATAGGGTGGTTCAAGAGGTTTTTTATGACAATAAATAATATTATGATCGATTTGCTGATGGCAGCCAAAAGATATTCACGGATGCATTAATTGGACTATTGACATTTCATTGTTGTACGTCTATTACCGGTAGGTAGAATGTCATGGACGAAAAAACTTTAATTGGAAGAATGTCGTATGGTAATTCTAGTAGGTTATTGGGCTGTCAATTGTCAGGAGCTATCGTGACGAAGCCGGCACGCAATGTCTAAGTAACTAAACCCGGGTTTACACTCAACCAGTCATCATCATTCGCAAGACTTATTCAAGTGATTGTCGAATTTCACGGCTAATTGAATTAAGTAAGTACACAATTTATTGCGAAAGCAATCCAAAGTGAACTATCAGAGTCTACTAGGATCTAAGATAACTATAATAAACAATCTGCCTGCTTCTGCCTTCTGTATGTTATTGGTTCGATTCCCTTGCAGGACAAACATTTGTGTGATGAATATATATGTTTTATATGTGTTACATACTTTATCTTATGTCTTTCGTCTTTTAGTTCCCATTGTACAAGCTATGGTTAGTTCGGGGCTAGATGGTGTTGTGTGGATTGTCCAACATTATTATTTTAAATATAAAATCGTTTCGTATGTTTTTTATTATCTTCTGGAGGCCAATACATGAAATAAAGTACGTAAGAAACATATCAAGCAGCTCGGAATAGTAGACTAGACACAATATCCTAATAATATTATAAATATATCACTTCCCTTTCAAAACTTTCATGAGTTGTTGGTACTATACATTTTGATAAACACGAGTTTTACTCACATATTATTTTGTCGATGGAGGCATCGAGACTGTTTTGATTCATCTAGACTAGAGAATCTTCATCAGGTTGAATTTGATTCGCGGTCGCTCGTTGCTGCTCGCATTCATGGTTCGCACTGAAACGCACTGATGAAGATTCTCTAGATGAACCGAAGCAGTATTATTATTTTGTGCCTAAAATTGACAAAATAATACGTGAATAAAACTCGTGTTTATCAAACTGTTTCTCTGAGAATCAGATAAAGAATAGTAAAATATTTAATTTAAAAAAACTGTGGCGCTATCTAGTTGTATAATATAGTCCGTATTAAACAGCATAAGTCTCCGACCAACCAATTATAAAAAACACAAAACAACAAACACGCAAATCCCATAGTGATTTACTCATAGTGAAAACGTAACTTTAAATTAAGTATGAAACTTACAACAGGCATCCGGTCGTCGTGTTACTAATTACATAATTATAAACTACTGTATGACTGTAATTACCAGCTCTTAACTTACTCTATGTGACTCCACGAGTATTAATAGTAGACACTTGTGGATGTGGTTAGACACCATTGACACTTGTTTAGTTAACTTTTAACCCCCGATAAAAATAAAGGGTGTTATAAGTTTAACGTGTGTACCGTAAAACTTACATAAAGGGTAGTCTTTTGAAGAAAGCGTATTATAATATAAATGACTATATTATTGATAATAATGAATGGCCTCTTGTCGCTCTGCCCTTTGACAGTAAACCGACACATATGAAATGTATAAACTCTCTTGTATTCGTTTTTCGTAGTTAAGGTAGTTATAAGATGGATCATGTAAAAAAGCGCTAGGACCAGGACGAGTTTCTTGCCAGTTCTTCTCGGGTTTGGGTTAGGATGAATTGGAATCTAAATTCACCTATTATGTAAGACGTTTTAAAGTGATCCTTGTGATTGTATTGAATAAAATATCTTTTGACTTTGACTTTGAAGCTGCGTGTCTATGAAGCTCTTAAACGGATGAATCGATTTTGATATTTTGTTTGTTCGAAAGGTGACTTTATCACAACGGTTCTTAAACATGCTTTAAGAAAATATGTTCATACATTTGAAGATATTTTCTAGTTTATGAAGATGTGAGGAAATTCCAAGTCTGATCTATTAAACATTTGGTATCCTATTACTATAATGACATTGCAAGAGCTGGGTAACCTTGACCTGATGCTGCAGTATCACCTGGAATATGCAAGATACCCAACTCCTCACCAACTTTATGTAGAGGTATTTTTATTTTATTTTATTTTATTTGGGCTTATTAGAATGATCGCAATTAATAGGTTATAGATAAAAGTTTTTTTTTTAATCGAGAGCATTTTTTATTTATAATATAACTTTGTTACCTACTTAATTATTTCGTGAACTCGAATGAAAACATTTTGTATGAAATAGGGTATACTAAAAATACAAAAACCAAAGCCCTCTTGTAAAGCTATGTTATAAGGTAAGTTTAACATATTTTAACTTTTCGCGATATTTTTTCGGTTTTTCATCGCGTATTACAAGTGTCCTTACAAATAATAATAATAATACCGGACATTACACACAACATTATCTGGCCCCAAAGTAAGCAGAGCTTGCGTTATGGGTACCACATGACTGAAATCTACTTATATACATTTTTTTTTGTAAATACATGCATATAATACATAGAAACACCCAGACCGGAGACAAATGCTTGCAGATCATCAAACATTTCCCCCGTGGTAATAATTGAACCCGCAACCTTTTGGTTCACAGTCGAGCCTGGGCCCACTGCACCAAGAGGTAGTTAAAAACTTATAAGTAATACGCGAAAAATATATCTACTGAAGTACTTTAAAGATACTTATGTTTATATTTAAGATGTATATCAGTCATGTATATAATCATACAAATTCAATGCACAAGGAAAATATATATATTTTACTTATTAATAATGATAATTATAATAATAATGCCGGACATTTCACACAGCATCACCTGGCCCCAAAGTAAGCAGAGCTTGTGTTATTGGTACCACATGACTGATACACTACTTATATACGTTTTTTTTTGGAAATACATACATATTATACATCAGACCCGAAACAATCAGAGTGTAAAGCGTTGTATAACGGTTAATGTATATGTCTACTTCCGAAATAAACCGAGTATTTGTGTAAATATACATTTAATAATACGAATAGAAATCACGGAAGTGCAAATTATTATTCTGTTAATTTCTGGTAGGTAAGTAATTAATGCCACCTACGAGTGTGGATAATGGTGACCATTTCGGCAGAACAAAACGTTTCCGGTTTGCAAGGAAGTTTGAAAAACTACAGGAATATATAGTTTAGGGTTTGTTTAGACCACAACCACAGCCACCATAGTTGTACAACTAATGTAACCGGTAACCACTGCATTCTCTTTGACGACCTCTTTGGCGCAGCGAAGGCCTGCCTGAGATGCAGAAGGTTGCGGGGTCGCTTCCCGCCGTAGGACAAATAAATATTGGTGGACAATGCACACAACACCATCTAGCCCCAAACTAAGCATAGCTTGTACTATGGTGACAAGATGACAGATAAAATACTTTTTTTAAATACGTACGTATAAGTACTTTGGATACGTTATAACACCGAGCCACAGAACAATAACAGGAAATATTTGATATGCAAATATTTGTCTCGGATTTTTCACTGTAAATTTTGTATGAACAAAAAAAACCTATATAAGTAGTATATCAGTCATGTGGTTCCCATAACACAAGCTCTGCTTACTTTGAGGCTAGATGATGCTGTGTAAAATGTCTAGCATTATTTATTCGTTATCTTTTATTTTCGTCGCCGCCACAACGCAGCTGCAAGCGAAAATGTCGCCATGTTAAATCAATTGAGTATCTTTGACGAATGAAAAGCATTTACCCGATACCTTGGCCGAATTTCAGCTAGATAATAACGACCCACTTCCTAAGATAAGAGCACAATGAAACTCATACCTATTACTGTAATATTGAATATTATCGGCATCCTACAGACTTTACCTTGGCTGTTATCTCGATCGGACACAATAGATTAACACGTTAATTGACCTCTCACTTGTAAAGATTTGAATCAATGTAATAGCATTAAAAAAAATTATTTGTATTATTTTTAGCGATATACTGCTACTGAATTCAGGCTTCGGGATATTCGGCTTGATAATACATGCTTTAGTTTATAACCTTTTTTTTGCGCTCCCTTCCTTTTTATCTGTTTTCACCACATTAGTTTCCACGTCACGAGTTATTGCCACTGCTGAAGAATATTTCACACAGATGACATCATCAGCTCACCTCGTATATATACCGTTTTCAGGTGAGATGACGTGATCCGAGTGAGAAATTGATCTTACTTTCTGAGCATAAACAGGGATGCCTTGTAATTTGCCGACTGGCTTGTCAGCTCAGTTGGTAATAAGTTCTGCGCTGTAAGTTGATGGCGCGGTGATTCGATTCCCTCCCAGGACAAATATTTATATGATAAACACTGATGTTTTTTCTATGTCTGGGTGTTTTAAAAAATCAAAAGTATTAGTTTCAAATTATATCTTCTAAAACTATCATGGACTTGAACATAATTTACACTCAAAACGGGATATTATATACACCATGATATATGAGTTTTTCTGCTTCCCTATATTTCAGCACAGTTGCATGCGCCATGTAGTACAGTCAAAATAGACGTTTTTTTTTGGTCAACTTTGCACTAAATTTCCGATCAACATTTTTTTTTATTAGGTTTAGGTTCACTTACTGAGCATAAAATCACAAAACGCTGACAGATCCAGGTGACGCTTCAAGCGCCATCTTGAAAAAACGTTTTTGGCGGATATTTTGGAAACTATGCACTTTAGGGCAAACATTGTGGATACCATTATTGTAGAAACTAAAATTTCGCATCTTTTGTTTCTTATAAACATTTTTGTAAAACTTACCGTTTACGATTTATGGCCCATTTAATGATAAAACATAAATGGTAAACGGCAAGTTTTACAAAAAAGTTAACTAGAAACACAAGATGCGAAATTTTATTCTCTACAATAATGGTCTCTATAACTTTTGCCCTAAAGTGCATAGTTTCCGAGATATTGGCCAAAAACGTTTTTTCAAAATGGCGCTTGAAGCGTCACCTGGATCTGTCAGCATTTTGTGATTTTATGCTCAGTATGTGAAGCTAAACCTTATAAAAAAATAATTTGGATCAGAAATTTAGTGCAAAGTTAAATGCTATTTTGACTGGCCTAATGTGATGCGACATACATATATCGCGGTAAATATCCCGTTTTGGAGTGAAAATAAGTTTAAAACTATAAAAGTGTTCTATCAGTCATCTGGCCACCATAATTCATGCTATGCTTAGTTTGGGGCTAGATGGTGTGTGTATTGTCCACAAATTTAAACATTTGTTTATTTACTTAATTACAATCACAGTTATCATCTAATAGAGTATTACTTATTTATCAATGAATCAGCACTATAAACAATAGCACCATTAAAATAAGTGGCCTCGATACTTTAACACAATTCTAAGAACATTGTATTGTGCCCAGCAAGGAGCAATTTTGGCAGGTGGTACAATTGTAGATTTCCGTAGATATGAGCTTTGACACCTCAATACAAGGATGCTTTGTATGTTAATACTGATAACCGCAGCTTTGAATATAATTAGTTGATAATGAACTGGTACAATGTTAGGAAGTTGTCACTGAATCCGCAGACATGACCTTTAGGAAGCTCATTGTATGTAAAAGCATGACTGCCCTCAGACAGATAACCGACATACTTGAAATGTATAAACTCTCTTGTATTAGTTTTTGTAGTTAAGGTAGTTATGAGATGGATCATGCAAAAAGCGCTAGGACCAGGACGAGTTCCTTGCCAGTTCTTCTCGGGCTTGGGTTAATTTTAATCCCCGAATATTAGCCTAAGTTTGCAAACTTCCAGCTTCCTTATTTATACATTTCTAAAATCATAAATTAGATTTAAACCTTTCAGATTTCAAAGACTCAAATTTGAACTATGCGTTGAATTTTTTAAGTTGATTTGTATGATGAAACTAATTTGCGTACGATTTTAATATATGCAGATTAGCAATCTCTTAAATGCCGAGAATAGTAATACCGAAGTAAAAGTCTCACAAAAATGACTTTTTACATATCATTCAAATGTAATTCGGCTTAGAAAGAGCCAGATACAAATCTGTGCGTAATCGTAGGAGGGTAAGGAGTTAGCTTTCTAAACTAGAGCGTAGTGCGCAGTCGCAGAGATACAATATGCTAGAGCTTTTGGGCAATGAGATGTATCTTAAAATTTGTTTTTCTATAATCCGCCTGTTTTGTCACACAGACTTGACGCGACTTGGTTTGATTATACTTATTAAAACCATTGATACCTACTTAATTTCTTTTTAAATTATCGTTATTCGTCTTCAACAAATTACCTTTAATATGGAAAAAATATTTTTGCTGCTATTTATTGGCTAATCTGCTCGTTATACATGCAATATTGATAATAAAAAATATGGGAATCTATTTAAACATTTTGACTTGAACTTCCACTTTTTCATGTTTCAAATTGTTTTCAAAGTTATTCTTAATTATGGAATAAAGTTTAAAAAATGAAATAATCATCTTCGGTTATAGTTGATGTAATTTAAAGTTGCAGCTTATACCAATAGGTAGAAAACTAACTGATTGAAACATTAGCCGTTCAACTTTTTAAAAATTCTTTATTGGATTTTGTTATAATAAAAAAAAATTTGGCCGCTTTCAAAACACGTCTAGATTATTGGCTGTAGGCAAGCAGTATTTATGCATAATAACTTTCCAAACGCATTTAACTCGAAGCTTCATTTGTTAGCGTAAGCACTACACACCGTTCGCATTAGTTGAACAAGCGCTATCAGTCCGTTTACGCACTATCTACAATTACTACTCCGCGACTTCGGCTGCTATATTTTACCGTTTTAACATATCAATGACACTTTCGCTATCGTAATCGTAATCGTAACGTAACATAATCTGTTACGATGATGACAGCTAGGTGATATAATTCTCACGGTCGCTTAATTTTGATTATAGAAATTAAAATAATATATATTAATATTAATAAGAGAGTACTGGTGCTTTAGTCTTAGTGCCTTTCGATCTTAAGATCGTGGGTTCGAATTCCATTGGTGCACGAATCCATTCTTGCACCAATGAATTTATAATGGTAACCCACATGATTAATACACTACTGTAAATACATAGATATTATACATATAAACACCCAAACCCGAGACAAATACTTGCAGATCATACAAACATTTGTTCGCGGCTGAAATCGAATCCGCAACCTTCTGCGGCTCAGCCAGAAATTGGCCTACTGCGCCACAGAATCGTCGCAATAACTAGTGACACGAAAATAAGAAGATATAAATAGTAAATATAAATAGAAAATCCACACAACAACATCGAGCATTAAACTAAGCATAGCTTGTATGAGAACCAGACCAATGATAAAATACTTGAATATCTTGATACTTTATGACTCCAAAACACAGAACAAACATTTAAGTGCATAACACAAATGCCTGCCCTGGAAGGGAATGGAACCAATTACCTACAGTGCAGAAGGTAGAGCTACTACCAACAGAACTGAGAGCCCAGCCAATGTAGAAATAATAGAAATCAGTAAATGATAAAAGTATAGGAAACATAGGAAGTAAATAATCTAATGTATTTATAGTTTCTGAGGTGTGGTAAAAACAACAAACAAATAAATCAGCGGGCAAAATATAATATGTTCCAAATAAATTATTAAGTTATTAAATCTAGATTCTAGATTATTCAAAGATCTAGAATTGTATTTAAATATTCGTATATCAGTCAAAGTTAATTCTGTTCGATTTGTGGGTCAAGTTGAAACGGCGAATGCAACCCAATAGAAAGTGGACTGTTCATAAACTCGTTACTAGTTCAGCACTTCAATGAACACGATATTTTAAAGATAAAACCGCGCCTTAAATCCTTGTCATTTATTTCTTACAATGATAGTTTCCGGAAAATGCGGAAATTCAGTCCATGCTAGAAACAAATGTACTAAAACAAAAATTAACAAACTTTTTTTGGATCAAAGTTCCTTATCGCGGGTTGGCGAGGGGCCCTAGCCGAGTTAAAATGTAACGCGTTACGATAAACCGTAAGAGAAAGAGCTAATGAAGGAGACTGATAACTAGTCTCCCATATATATATACCAGCTGGTATATATATATGGGAGACTAGTTATCAGTACCCGGCTAACGTTGTTTTGCCTTATTTAACATTAAAAAACAATTTTGGCGTGAGCCACCCCTAACACTATATGGGTATAAAAAATTGTTATGAACCTATTCTCAGACCTACTGAATATACATATAAAATTTCATCAAAATCGGTCAAGCCGTTTCGGAGGAGTATAAACACGAAAAATGTGACACAACATTTTTATATATATATATAGGGATATATCTCCCATATAAATATAATAAAAAAACCCTAGAGCTTCATTAATCTAATTTTCGTAGTTAAAGTATATAAGAAGGGCTAATATAAGTTTCTTGTCTGGCTTAGGAAAGCCAATTCCGTAAAGAAATATGCAAAAGGAATCTCCACTTAAATTTACCTAGCATTAAATTTCCATCGTGTTAAAATTTTAGCTCTAATTTTAAGACGATGCAATGTTGATGAGGTAGTATTTTTAATTAAGACATTGATGTTTTCAGAATTAGACACAAGCCGGATCGTAGCTCGGTAGATTTACTAAAACCTCAAGACAAAACGATGAAAAATGTGCGCACGCGTCGAAGTCTTTTGTATGGAGATAGGGGATCTATATTCGTAGCAGCGTAGCACGCGCCATGCGTTGTTTTGTAACCTCGCCTACGTAACATCAGTTATTATATCTATTATGTAGGTATCTCTACATACTAGCGAAATTTATGTGGATATTTATGTTTGTGGCTTTATCACGCCGTAACAGCTGAATGGATTTAGACGAAACTTGGCACCTATATCGTCGGTCGAAAACAGTAGTGGAACATCTAAAAATTTACTGTTTTGAGTAATTGAGGACTAATGGTTTTGGAAAGTTTCAATTGTTAGTTTACTTGATATAAACGTCATTGTGTTATATTTTGAAGTGATAACTTCTTATGGGAGGGTAAACCGTTTCATTACGTAACGCGTTACGGCGCCAGTCTGTCTGGCTTTCCTTTCTCTCACGCATACAGCAGCGGTAGGCAGGCTCCACCTCTGTCTTTCTAACTTACAGCGCTAGTTAGATTAGTTTAAGTTATCACTTCTGTCGAGCGTCCCGAGACGCACACGTTTTTTTGTTTAATACTTATTATCTAGATTTATTATCGCTTTATTGTGTGTCAGTAATGTTTTGGTATGTCTGTGTCCTGGAATAGTATATTAACAACTTTTTATGAAGGTCGGAAATTACGAGGGCTCGATGCATTGTCCACCAATATTTATTTTTTATTTTTTGTTCGACATATGTATAAGTACTAAGGTACGAGATAGCTTAAATAGATTATTATCTATATTTAAAATAATTGCTTAGATTGACTTTAATAAATGTATTTGATTTGCCCGTTGTAAAGAAAGTATAATAAATAATAACAACATTATGATTATTTCAGACAACTAATAACTTATTTTAAAACATACAAAAGCACCTATACACCTTACAGACTAACATATATAGAAAAATAAAAACACATATAAATGAGTCATCATTAGCGGTGTTTCCCTATACCGTCGGTAAACTAAACGTCGTCGTCGGTAAACTACGTCGGTATAAAAAAACTCCTGCTGTCCAGAAGTCAGGTGCGAGGAATACATCCTTACTATTTAGCAGCTATCCGGAACACGTATGTATAATACCTTTTAAGAAATTTAAAGCATACATAAAAGGTAGTCTTTTGAAGAAAGCGTATAATAATATAAATGACTATATTATTGATAGCAATGCATGGCTTCATGTCGCTCTGCCCTCAGACAGTTAACCGACACATTTGAAATGTATAAACTCTCTTGTATTCGTTTTTCGTAGTTAAGGTAGTTATAAGATGGATCATGCAAAAAAGCGCTAGGAGCAGGACGAGTTTCTGGCCGGTTCTACTCGAGCTTAGGTTAGGAGGAATTGGCACCTAAATTCACCTAGTATGTGAGACGTTTCAAAGTGATCCTTGTGATTGTATTGAATAAAGTATCTTTTGACTTGACTTGAATATGCCGAACAGATTTTGCAGTATGTAAAAATCAAGTGAAATTTAGTGACGTCATTTTCCCAATCGGTAATTTGCTACCTTCTCTGAAGAGATGAATCACTTCTAAAAACGGATGTCGATAGTTGCAAAACTTTCGCCAGTAATTGGTGTTCGCGACAGATACATTTATTTATGCTCACTGTAATATTATAATTACAATTCTTAAACGTATACGTATTCGCGTTCACTTAAAGAATACACTCTCAAAATGACATGCGATTGTTGTGAAATAAGAGCGAAATTTACGTGTATAATAATTACCTACACTTCGGTATTGTTACGTGTTTAGGTGGCGTACTAAAATCACGATAAACAAACATGTCCATACCAAAAGTCACTGTTTAAATAAATTTATTTTTAATCTTCTTTACCGTGTCGTGCTGGATTTTTAACCGACTTTAAAAAAGGAGGAGGTTCTGAATTCAATTGTACCTTATTATGTTTGTTATCTCATAACTCCGTCATTTGCGAACCGATTTGAAAAAAAAAGTAAAGTAGTACGTAGTACGATTGATTTTCCGATTGATCCCATATAAATTTCATTAAAATCGGTTAAGTACTTTGGTTTTTAAATTGGAATAGCTGGAAAAAATATGTCATCCAAGTAAACTATATTTCGTATTTTTCTTTCTTGCGTCTCTTCGTGTTTACGAACACCCTAAGTGGAAAAATGGGGCATGAAATCAAATTTTCATTCAATGATTTCGATTTTTTTATCAGTTTTTAAATTATTATTAATTAGTAATTATTTCGTTTTACATTCTGCCCTGTCTGAACTTGGCTACATCCATTCAGTATATTGAGGCTAATAAGGCTATAATAATAAAAATGTGTGAGTGTCGTGGAACGCTCGGTTGGAACAAAGTTCCTATTGTACGATAATATTATTATTGATAAAGGTATTATATTATTGATTAAAAAATACAAATTAATGAATTATTAGCTTTAGAGAGCAATTAAAATTTGATTAGATGAATGATGCTGTGTGAAATGTCCGGCAATAATAACTGAGCGAGCGCGAAGCGCGATCGAGTGTCTCCGTTTCAGTTTAGGCAAAAATACTTTCGTATGTCTGTCTGTCCGGCGGCGTCTGTCCGGATGTTCTCATCTACAGGTCGCATTTCTCAACCGATTCTCGTGAAATTTTGAGAGCAGGTTCTATAACTATAAAGATTTTTTTGTCAATTCAGTTTTTTAAAATGTCTCAAAATGGTGGAGATGTGGGCGTTGAAAACTTAAAAAAGTTATATTTCAGTCATTTCGAAATATGTTCGCAAACTGTAGACCTGTACAGTGATTTTGTAAATATTTTTACAGCTTTATAATCATGGCTTATGGCTTTTTTTCGGTTTTGTAATGGCAGTATTAGTATAGTTTATAGATACTTATGCACCTCTCAAAAACATCCAATTCAGGATTCACATAGGCACTTACAACACAACTTAGGAGGAAGAAGAAGGCACATAACAAATTCTACTACTCGTATAGTATAAGTAGTAGGTAGGTTCTGTTATACGAGTAATTCCCATGAGTCATATTTAATTTTCAGATTTACTTCAACTAATTTAAGTCGAAAACCTCCAAATATAGACTACTGTCATTATGGGCGATTGTATAAAATTTACGACAGTGTCGTTTGCGAATCGCACTGTTTTTGTGTTGCGTAATGTTACGTTCCATTTTTAGATAACAACCGTTTACTGCCGAAGTAGCGCTTTGATGGCGTCAAGATACGAGGCGGCAACTGTATTTGTGCTTTTTATCAGGGTTAACAACAATAATAAGACCTTCTTTCTAAAACAAGTATGTCTTCTAAGGAGGTCAGCTAATTTCTGGAAATTTGAGCCGCAAAAAAGTACCTACAGCGATTATTTTTGGTCGTCTTGGGAAGCTAACATTACGCTCTTACATTATTTATTTTACTCGAGTTATTTCCGGTTCTATTAGTCGTTTGGTGATCTTATTTAAGTAGAGCTAGTCATTGACTCAGGTGTAAATAATTGTAATAAAAGCTTTGTGTTTCTTTGTGATTCGAACAAAAATGATCCGTTGTTATTTTATATGAAAGGCACCATTTTATATAAAATAACGAATGACGAACGACAAGATACGACTTTGTGACGTACTATAAACAATATAAACACTTGACACTGGCAAAATTATTATTCTGACACATGCCATTAACGAAAAGAAGAAGAAGTACCTATACGAAAAATTCACAAATGGAAAGGGTTTTTTGAGGAATAATGTCTGCTGATTTTTGCAGATTTTAGTTCGCACTTCATGAAATAAAATTATACTTTAGATTCGCAGGGTATGAAGTACTTTGTAAATCTAACGTATAATTTTGTAAAAGGCGAAGGTAAATATGAGATGACTGTCACTTTTAACCTATTTTAAGTCGTACTGCTAACTTTATTCCTTACTAATATTATTAATGCGAAAGTAACTCTATCTGTATGTTACGTTTTCACGACTAATCCGCTGAACCGATTTTGATGAATTTTGGTATAGAGATAGATGGAACCTTGGGGAAAGGACATGGGCTACTTTTTATGTAGGTACCACGCGCGCGAAACCGCGGGCAGCAGCTAGTATTGTATAAGTACCTAACCTCCATTATTTTTAAGTAATTATCAACTAAATTATAAATCAAATAAAAAAATATTTCTTATTGATGTTATGTCTGATGTATGTAAAGTGGCAACATTCCTTGCGGTAATATCGATCCCGTAGAAAGCGAACGCGTGCTCGATATGCACGTTACTGAACATTCACCACGCGACCGCTGGTTTTACTTTTATTTGCTTTGCATTTCATCGGCAATGCCACTGCTCATTTTAATTTGTCTGTCTGTCTTCAACTTCGTGTGAGTTAGTAATTATCTGGTTAGTTCATGATTGAGGCCTACGTATGGCCTATACAATGGCTTCAATTATGGACTAAAAACTTTTGAAACAACATTTTGGGGCCGACACCTTAATGAACCCTCCGAAGTAAGGTCCAGGTTCCAATGACCACGCAACTTATTTAGCGTTTATGATCTTTTAAGGAACAATAATGTTATGTCTAATACACCACGATGCATAATATACCATGTTTAAGAATCCTAACACAAAATGTTGTCCAGCGGCCAACGTATCGCATTATGTAATTTATACAGCATTTTGTGCAGTTAACTTATTGAGTGAGGAGAAATTTACAGGTGATACGGCAACTTTAACGTTTTAGTAGTTTTATGGTTTTGAATTAGATTTTTTTGTAGATATCCCATACATATTTCTTATAATAAAAATTCTTAACCATACAATAAGCAATAATTAAGAGTTTCAGTTTCTCTAAAAAATCATGGTCGTAATGTAATGTAGGCCTCTTGAAATACAGATAAATTAGAATTGTTTTTTATCGGGGTTTTCTCGTACACACTTTATTGTTGAAAAAACTTAATTATTTTACACAAAACATTATTGTATTACACATACTTTGGTTTGACTTTGTCTTCGAAAATAATGATATAAGTACCTATTGTATATTCAATTGTAACAACATTAATCACGATTCCATTCTGCACTTACTCACACAACAAATGCTTATATCAGTGAGTCCATCGTATTTGGGATTTTTAAGGGTTGTGGAGTTTTATTTAATTAATCACATGTTTTTTATGCAATACAAAAGTTTAAAATTTCAACCATTGCTCTTGAATGTATAATTTGGGGAAGCCTCGGGGACTAGCATTTTCGTAAAAAATATGGTTTTTTGACAGAACTTTTTACACTGATAACGTATTTCTTGGAAGCTAATAAATGTAATTTATTAATGCTAAAATAGAACACTATGGAGTTTAATTTTGTTTATAAAAACATTAAAATTTGCATGCCAATGTTCTTTGGTGAAATATTTGAACTTACTGTATGACTCAATATCTTGTTAACTACCTTATTTCTTACATTTTTTTAAATCTATTTCTATCTTAATAACATACGCAAATTGTTTATATATGTTGCTATCTCTATTCATTGACATTAAAATGACAAGAATTAAAGACATACTTTAGCGCCACGTTAGCTAATTATGTGTTTATAGGTTTAAGGTTATTTTAAGACTTAGTCATACCTATTTTTTAGATGGATCTATAAAGTTATTTGGTAAATACTTACTTTTATTAAGATTTACCTTGTCATATCTGGCCTATCAGCTCAATTGGTTGTAGCTCTGCGTTCTACGCTGTAGGTTAAGGATTCGATTCCCGCCCAGGATAAACATTAATGTAATAAACATAGGTGTTTGTTCTGTGTTTGAGTGTTATAAGGTATCTTAAGTATGTATTTAAAAATATATAAGTATTCTATCAGTCATCTGGTCACCATAATACAATCTAGATGGTGTTGTGTGCATTGTCCATCATTATTTATTTCTTCGATGTATCTAAAATAATATAAATCAAATAAGACTTGAATCGGCGGTTCCGAAATACTTTTTTCTCGATCGTTTTAAACTGCACTTCAAGGTTCATTTTACTCAGTAGGTACATAATGCTACTGTTACAACAAAGGACCACAATTATATCTTACTTTAAGCGAGTTGACCAATCACGAGATATTTACTAAAGCACCGTGGCGGCTGATAATGAATTATGAAATTTATTCGGCCATTCATTTTTAGACCTTATGTTATAAATATCATCTTTATTGACATTACAATGACAAAGAGAGCATTCTTAAACGTCACTAACTAATCATGTTATTTTAGAATAGAAGGTTACTCTCTAACAGGTAAGTGCCATAAAACTAAAATGCTCCGGCAAACTACATGTACTAACTTGTGTTTTATGACGTTTAATTTTGAGGTTGCTCTTTTGAAACCACATTATGATAGCTTCTTAGGTATACTTAGACTTGAATTTATTACGTGTAAGTTGTATTGAAATTTATAATATAAATTAAATACACTAAGCGGTATGAACTGTGGTGTTTCAGAATTACGGAGTTAATGACCTTGCGAATTTCAATATCGTAACTTCCTCGAAAATTTTGGGAAAGCGTATCTTATTTTGGATATATCACCCGCAAGTCAGTCTCAGCACAGAGCTTTTGCCATGACGTATCACATGCATGTAGAGATTATGATAACTACCCACTTGCGCAAACGCAGTAAATAATATTACTGTAATCATTTTAATGGAGATAGATATGTTCTATCAACTTGGAGTCCTCTATCTACTTTAATTAAGAAATTTCTGTTGATTAAATATGGTAAAATTTTCTCTGAGTGAAATGTCGCAAGGCTGCGGCGCGGGTGCCGACTGCTTTACTTTCATAAAACCAGTTTTTACACAAGTCGGGCGAGTTAACAAAATGCAACGGATAATTAACAGTTAAAATAATTTCTGGCGCAGTTATTGGATAAGTTTGCGGTCGTGACTGCCCCAACACTCATGGCCGACGCTTTAGAAAGCGAAACGTAAGACTAATAATAAAACAAAACTAATCAAAACTCACCTTATGTAGTTACTATCGG
The DNA here is from genome assembly GCA_948098915.1 of Lampropteryx suffumata. NCBI lineage: Eukaryota > Metazoa > Arthropoda > Insecta > Lepidoptera > Geometridae > Lampropteryx > Lampropteryx suffumata. The sequence goes on from OX402551.1 coordinate 3,128,350, forward strand.
TTATCAAAACGAAATTCATATAAATTCACTGGTATCCGTTAGGTAGAGTTCACCATCGTTTCACTTAGCGGAATCACAAATACACGTTCACTGACTGTTGAAAAATGTTCTTTGTAACACGCACTACCCGCAAATTCTACAATCTACATGCTTATTATTGAAAAGACTGAAATCTATCAGAGTTCCGTATCGATGTCAACGTCCGCGACGCAATCCGGCATCACTGCGGCTGCGTTGTCGTCGATTCGGACTTTTCACGCGCCGCTGCACTTCATGCGCAATGGGATTTTTTTGTATTTTTTCGGTAGTTAATTTTGTATTTGGCGGGTGGAGTGTGTTACGTGGTGAATGTGTGTCGGGTGCGCGGACGCCGGTCGGTGCGCGCGGTGCGACTGCGGTCACTGCTGCTCGCGCGACAATCTCTGCCCACCGGTGGCGGTGCTGTCCGCATGTGCAAATGTTACCCCGAAGTATTCACCTCGACCAGCTCCAACGGAACCTTCACTCACTCACTCCGCATTCCCCACTCAAACTTCCAAAAGCTCCGCTAGCACTGGTCGATCGTTAAACCAGCCGGGCTAGTTGCGTACACGCTGCGCTCTACAATGGACTATTTCAGAGCCGATTTTTCAGTCTGATTTCTAAAACGACCGTAAATGCTTACATAAAATATTTTGGCAATCGTGCACGAAGACGGTCCCTACTTCCATAAAAACAATAGCATTAAATATTTTAAAGTTCATACTAAATGGGATTGTGAATAGCCAGTTGGCGGAGATTTGACTAAATACCTACTCATGTATCTTTGTAAAAGATTAGTTCTGTTTTGCAACACATGCCCAGTTACTGGCAGTACGAGGTATATCCGCTAGTAGCATATAATCAGGACAAGTATTTTTGCTCATTATCTAGGCCTACTCTAAACTGTAACATAAAATTTATAAGTCGAAATTATATTGTAAATTACACCAACTAATTATTTGGACCATGACAACTATTTAATTTGAGTTATTGTGAGTTATTTTGCTTCAAACTATATTAAGATTATAATTTTGATATTATGAAGATTTGAATGTAATTATTTTTTTATTATTTGATTGTTTTTTTTTTATAATTATGTGCTTATTGTGTGATTGAATTATTTTATTTTATTTTTGCCCATGTGTTAATTCTATTGTGACTACTCTATTGAATTAGGTCTAACCTAATAGAAGTAATGTTAAAATAAATAAATAAATAATTTCTGATATCCACGACAAATGCAATCCTAGTTTGGGTCAGAAAAGTTTAATGAATAAGTAAACACACAACAAATATGTAAATAAATATAACTTTATTCATTGACGACCTCTGTGGCGCAATGGGCTAAGGTCCGGCTGAGACGCAGAAGGTGGTGGGTTGGATTCCCGCCGAGGGACAAATGTTTCTATGATCTGCAAGTATTTGTCTCGAGTCTGGGTGTTTCTATGTATAATATGTATGTATTTATAAAAAAAAGAGTATATAAGTAGTATATTAGTCATGTGGTCCCCATAACACAAGCTCTGCTTACTTTGGAGCCAGATGATGTTGTGTGAAATGTCCGGGATTATTTATTTATTTTTTTAATGTTCATTTTTATATATATTACTTTACAAAATATTTTTTCTTTTCAAATTAATTTTACATGCTTTAATATTCTGTCTAAGCCGAACCTAACATATGTGGGTGAAATACAGTCACTCGCCAATGGACTATTCTAATCGAATACATGTGCCAAGTGCGCGAAAAGAAACTCAGAGACCGACTTTATTCACCACACTGGATCGAAAAAACTGACACGCTAAGAAAAAGATGATGGCTGAACCGAACCTATATTTTTTTTCCACTGTAACCCTCGTTTCACAAATAAAAATATCTCAACATTTCTCAATCTCAATATTTTTTTCATTTCACATATCAGAAATATTTGCAGATTACGCAAACTTTTTCCCTGAGCGGGAACGGAACCAGCCCCCGAAGCATACGATGACGATAAGGTAACAGCAGAGCAAAATTCATACCAATCTGTAGTGCCTTTATCAAAATGTTAGCAATCAGGAAACTGTTATATCATGTTAAAGGCAGGAGTATTATATTTGTATAATATGCGTGTCTAGGTGTTTCCATGTATAATATGTGGGAAATATTTATAAAGAAACGGTATAGAATGTAGTGTATCAGTCATGTAGTACCTACCCATAACACAAGCTATGTTTACTTTGAGGCCAGATCATGCTGTGTGAATTTCCGGCATTGTTTATTATTATTATTCAGAAGTCTTATATAGACACAGAGATATTATATGGATTTAAAATCATTATTTTTTTTCATAAAACAGTTATAACTAGGTAATTACGTAAATTCAAAAAAACTTAGCATACATTTTTTCTCAGATATAGGTAGAAGATCAGATCTCAGAATCTATTTCCTGAAATGTTTGTTCCGAAACATCCTTTTTCTTAAAATGTTTCTGGGTAGATGGATGGTTAGGGCTTGAATCTATCTGTAGTCATAATAAACCTATCGATAAGCATCTGTAGCTAGAAATAAAATGCTTCATCTTGTTAGTTCACAAACAACAGAGGGCCTAGTGCTAGTTTAGTGCTTTCACGGTCTTTTACGGTTTTCACTGCTACTAAAAGAGCAAACTATTCGATCATTGTCCAATACAAACGTCGAAGGATCTGATATTGAATAAACAAAGCAAAAAGTGATATCAATCTATGCTTGTATCGCAACAGAATCGTAAAAACATATGGGTTTGAAAGATCAGCCTCAAAATATTATATTTCAAAACTGATTTTAGCGCAACATTGAGCGTAAACAAATAACATACGGAGTACGTAAACTCCGAAATGATTTCGATACAAGCATAGTTTATTTATTCTAGAACTCAAATAACTTTCACACATTTTTGAAAAGATACATTCGTTAATTTTTTCATGAGTTAATTTTTTATGTTGAAATCGGTCTTAAATCAATCATATGATTCAATTAGATATAAATCTCTTTATTGCTCATCACTATCCTTTGTGCACATCTATTATTTTCTCACAAGGTGCTAAGTTACATTTTTTTTTTTTGTTATACCTACGTTTGACCACGAACTCGCCTCATGTTAAGCGCTGATGTGGCCGACGATGGGGCACGCAGGTCTAGAAGATACCTATTCACTCTTGACTTGAAGAGACACAAATTGTAGTTTTCAGGAAAGACAGACGAAGGCAAATCATTAAAATCCTTGGCTGTACGCATTATAAATGTGGAAGCAAAGCGCTTTGTTCGTAAGGGTGGTAGACTGACAAGGTATGGATGGTATTGAGCGGTGGGTCTGCTTGTCCTATTGTGAAAGGAGATGGTGGAATGAGATCATGCAATTCCTGAAATAAGATGCATTTTAACTGCACGCCATGACGAGTTAGTGCCGTTGACTAATGTAGTCTTAAAACACATCAAACTTACGTTGATTTAGTAAATCTAAGAAATGAAACTCAAAATGTCACATTAATTTAGACTTGGGTGTAAATAAAAACAACACAACAAAAAAAATATTGACATAATACAATGTTACAGATCAATAATGAGTCCATAGGCTCCCAAACTAGTAAGAACTGTGAGCCACTGGCTTCTGTGTCAGGAACCACTGGCTTCCCCCATCGGTTATTATGTCTAATTTATAAAATGCTATAATAAAAATTTTAAAAATGAAATTAAATGTTCTGCGTGATATGAATAGTGTAAAGATTTAAAAGCCATTATTATGTATTTGTCTTTTTAACAAAACAACTTACGTATCATCCGAAGTATTAGTTAGTCCGGGAACACCAGAATAACCATTATTGACTGCTCATAAAATGTAATGAAATGGAATGGAGGTCATAAAAACAACAATTTCATTAAGCTTTGCACCAACCTTACATCAGCTAAGGCTTGATCAAGGAGGTCTTATGTATGTAGCAGCCCCTAACACCTTTAATGTCTCAGGATAAGGGTTCTACCATCGGCACGTGCTGATAGTGACTTAATGTCATGTGGTGATTTTGTATATTTTATAAAAATTGGTGTCTCTTTATCAAATAATTAAATTTTATTTTTTTAGGAATTATAAACAGATTATTTTTTCTCGAATCACAAAGAAACACAAAACTTTCATTCCAATTATTCACACCGAGACAATAACTCTAGCTTTATATGAACAAAATCACCAAAATTACCGAAATACCTAGGGAAAAATAAATAATATAAGAGCACATGTTTACTCCGCAACGGCCAAAAATAATTTCAAAACATTCTCGATCTATGTTTGAGTGTTGTTTTGGAATACGAACTTGACCGTGTCAGTGTTAGTGAGAACTCGCACTCAGCACTCCCGGAGGTTGGTTAGAGTCCCTTGCGGATAGAGACCCGCAATTACGTTCCTACATCAGGTATTCTGCGATAACGTGAAGCTCATAACCATAAATGTATATTCCCGAAACGCGCATTCACGTAGAAGTCTATAAAGTTTCCTTGTCCTGTTATTATTATAACTGATTTATAGGCTGCAAAGGCTATAATCATTACATAGTATAAAACAAAGTCGCTTCCCGCTGTCTGTCTGTCCCTATGTATGCTTTGATCTTTAAAACTACGCAACGGATTTTTATGCGGTTTTTTTAATGGATAGATTGATTCAAGAGGAAGGTTTATATGTATAATACATGCATAATATAGTAGAGAAATACTGATAATTTTAGAAACCTCTAAAATAGAGGTTTCTAATGTGATGTCGTAAATAAAACACCCGTGCGAAGCCGGGGCGAGTCGCTAGTAATAAATATATATAAATAAATAATAAATATTGCCGGACATTTTACACAGCATCATCTGGCCTGAAAGTAAGCAGAGCTTGTGTTATGGGTACCACATGACTGATATACTACTTATATATATTTTTTTGTAAATACATACATATAATACATAGACACACCCAGATCCGAGACAAATACTTGCAGATCATACAAACACTTGTCCCGCGACGGGGATCTAATCCGCAACCTTCAGCGTCCCAGCCGGGCCTTAGCACACAGCGTCACACAGGTTTATATAATATGTATATAAACCTATAATATCTATTATATAAACGTTTTATAATAAAAATAGTAATACTATTATGATAAACGGTTTATGATGGACTACGTACGTGTTTATTATGCGGCCTGAAAAGCTATTGAAAGCGTTGTTATTGAACAGATAAGGATAACATCGTGGGACGGGCGCCACATGACACTATACCTACTATATTATAACCTCACAGTAGAGTAAGCAGCAGTTTATGTACGGTTCACGCTACGATAATAATTTAATGCCTACGGCATCTATGTCTTCCAAGACATAAGACAATAAGTAAAGCGAACGATATAAATTTTCACATTGGTGCTAACTCGCTCGGGACAAATCAAATCAAATAATAATAATCCCGGACATTTCACACAGCATCATCTGGCTCTAAAGTAAGCAGAGCTTGTGTTATGGGTACCACATGATTGATATACCACTTATATAATTTTTTTTTTTAAATACATTCATATTATACATAGGAATGCATATTATACATGACTGATATACTACTTGTATACTTTTTTTTTGTAACTACATACATATTATACATAAAACACCCAATAAACAATAAACTATGCTTGTAAATCAAAATGTTCTTTATTCGATAAAATCACAAGGACCATTTTGAATCGTCAGCTCACATGCTAATAAATATAGGTACTGGTACGTACCTCTTAACATCAGTTCAAGAAGAATCTGTCAAGAAAATTGTCTGGCCTTATCGCTTTTGTACCAGTTGCTAATTTTGTTACGGATGCCGACTCGATCTTAAACTACGCGCGATTAACTAAAGCATAGCATAAGCACAAGCATAAGCAAGCAAACTTTTTATTTTATGGGAAAAAAATACAAAACGATTGTAAGACCTATCATAATATATGGATCAGAGTGTTGGGCAACCAAAGAGAGGGGATGAAGGACGAATGCATGTGACAGAAATGCGCTGTTGAGATGGCTGTGTGGAGTAAATCGGTAAGATATCGAATGAATATATGTATCAGGGAATGTCTAGTGACTGAATAGCGTTGAGATGGCAGGCTAGCGTGGTATGGTCACATGCTCATACCACATTTGAAGAATGCAAAGTATGAACGTGGAGTGATATAAGGGAAAAGGAAGACTAAAGAAAAGGTGGAGAAAAGGAAAAGTTTTTTTTTGTTATTTTAGTGCACAATATTGATCATACGCTAAATAATATTACAATCTAGCCAAATAAGCTAATAAGTAATTTTGTTTTGACATAATTTTATAAAATAAATTATACATGAATGTGTCCAATAGCACATTTCTTACAACACACTTTTTTTGTGTTTTTATGTAGTTACTTATCTTTTCACTATTGTTATACTACACTAACTCAAATGGCTTTTTCCGTTTGAGCCTTCTTACAATGTCCGTAATGTCGAGGAGCTGGATTGCCTCGACGTTCACATGGTGATGAAACCTCTGTTCGTGAGCTTCTACATACTTATGTATTACCTTATCGACGAACTCTATTCTGTGGTCTCTATGGAGATCGTCCTTTCTTATGTACCAGGGGACATTCACTGTTAGAATGTTGTGAGAAAGATGACATGTGTGAGAAATGAATGAATACTGAAATGACGGCTGATAGCGGAGAGCGTAAGAGTAGAACATGTGCCGAGAACAAGTAAAGTGCGATAAGGACAAGTAGAAGATGGTGCTATACAACTTGTTTCAGTGCGACAAAATATTTATATAAATACACAGTTCGCTTGAGGTGTCGAATTGTGTTATGCCTTCATTGTACGTTTTCCTTTCCATTCTATTAAATAAGCTTTAGTGACAACTCTGAATATTCAACAAGGAATATTTCATTCCATATTAGAGGTAAGCTTTGAACAGTTCAGTGAGTACTGTACATACAACTTGCTTGTAAGTGAACACCTAATATAGCTGGCCTACAGCTCAGTTGGTAGTAACTCTATCTGCTGCGCTGTAGGTTGAGGGTTCGATTCTTCCCAATACAAACATTTGTGTAATGCACCTAATGTTTATTCTGTCTTCTTCTTCTTCTTGCGTGTCAAAAATACAAATAATTTGGTTTGAATAGAATATTATTTGACGACCTTTGTGGCGCAGTGGGCTTAGGTTGCGGTTGAGACGCAAAAGGTTGCGGGTTCGATTCCCGCCGCGGGACAATCGGGACAAGCGGGTTTCTATGATCTGCAAGTATTTGTCTTAGGTAATAATAATTATAATAATACCGGACATTTCACACAACACCATCTAGCCCCAAACTGAGCATAGCTTGTATTATGGTGACCAGATGGCTGATAGAATATGTGTCATGGGAGGGAATCGAACCCTCAACCTACAACGCAGAAGGCAGAGCAACTATCAATATATAAGTAAACTATCAATGATCTGGTTCCCATAGTAAAATCATTCAAAAAAAAAAAAATGCTTAGTTTGAGGCTGGGTGGTATTGTGTGGATTGTCGACCTATACATGTTTATAGTATTTATTTATAGCCGTAATAACTCCTATTATTTATTTACTAGTTATTTCGAACCAACGCCATCATTTTATTATTCATTTGATATTCAAAGAACAAATGAATTTATTCAATTCGTTTCTATTCATTTTAACAAAGTGGCTGTCCAACCGTTAATTTGATAAGAATCTCAAATTAACCGCTGGGCTGTTCCTTTTAAACGTGCACAAGCTTTGGTTTGATAACGATTCGATTTTCAGCGGAACCAATGTTTGCAAAGTAAGAGTTACAATTCAAAAAATATTTTATTTAATACAATCACAAGGATCACTTTGAAACTTCGAAGTATGTAAGACGCATACTAGGTGAATTTAGGTGCCAATTCCATCTTAACCCAAGCCCGAGAAGAACTTATAACTAAATCCATCTTATAACTAACTACGAAAAACGAATACAAGAGAGTTTATACATTTCAATTATGTTAGTTAACTGTCTGAGGGCATGATCCGCAAGTATTTACAGTCTGGGCACCACTTCTTGTAGTTTCTGATACCTACAACAGAGGCAATTCTAGTGTGCGACAAGGACTATAAATAAACAAATAAATAAATAAAATAAATATATACTAATCTCCTTTGAAGAGCTGATTTCAAACAAGGTACTGTTATTAGTTTCGCCGTGTCCGTTTGTCTGTCTGTTTGCCCCTAATCAGTCTGTGCACTCTAACTCATAGACAATTTAAATAGGTTTATTCGAATGTTTTCTATATAGGTATTCGTATGATAAATATTTAACATTAAAACATATTTTTAAGGAAGTTCAGTGTTCAATAGCTTTTTCTTCTTATTGCATCTCTAGTTCTTTCGGACCAGTGTGGTGGAAGGTATAGTGCGCATCAGAGACTCAATAGCTCTAAAAGCTCTAAAGCTCTCTCTCTTTTTGCAAAAAAATCAATTTTATTGTACATACTGGCCGTGGCTTTGCGCGCGTGTTACCTACATAAAAATTAGCCCTTGTCCTTCTCCAAGGTCCCATCTATCTCTATACCAAAATTCATCAAAATTTGTTCAGCGGTTTAGGCGTGAAAACGTAACAAACAAACAGACAGACAGAGTTACTTTCGCATTTATAATATTATATATATGTATATATAGATATTTTAACTTACACCTAATACTTTTTTCACAAAACCACGTGATTAATTTTTCAGAGATTATTCCGTGGTATTTCGGGAAATCAAAATACGTAGCCGACGGTTGTATAACAAAAAATAATTAATTCTTAAGCCGAACCGATCGAGTAAATCAAACCAAAACCCAACCAAACTCATTTCCTAGCCATCCGTAAGCAATCAACGAGTTTAAAGAATATACCTACGGGTTTGTTGTGGTTTGCGCTAACGACAGGTGATGCCAACTCACGTATGTTAGTTAGCTAGATGTGACAGTTTTCATTAAAACAGCAATATTTGTTAATTTTGATCTTAGTTATATCGCTTACTAGCGTGGTACCTACATAAAAGTAGCCTATGTCCTTCTCCAAGGTCTATTTATCTCTATACCAAAATTCATCAAAATCGGTTCAGCGGTTTAGGCATGAAAACGTAACAAACAGACAGACATGTAATGTATTTAATTGAATAAGGAATAATACTGAATTGTATAATTTTTTGGCTTTTCTGTACTATACAATGTATGTATTATACATATATACCTTCCTGTTGAATCTCTCTATCTATTGCTGAAAACTGCATTAAAATCCGTTGAGCAGTATAAAGGATCTAAGCGATAACTTGCAATTTTACATACAAAAAAGGGTTGTTCTTTGTTTCACGTCACTCAATGCATGTAGTTCCTAAATGATTGGAAAACTCAGTGGTGCCATTACTATATGATTTTGGGTTATCTAAATCACTTTTTTGCTGCAACCACAGTGGCCGGCTATAAAGTTCGCCAGTTGTCGCGGTTTTTGTCATATTCAGGAAGCCGTATGTAAATCAATGTAGCCACAAAATCCGCGGCAGTTGGCAACAGACAGCACTCGCGCTCGGTCTGCGTGTCGATCGCTCGTCCGGGCTACATTCGAAATACTCGTGTATTACAGACACTGAAAATATTACACAGTCAAGTGCCACCTTTACATTCTCACTATTTGTGAAATGGGTACACATCGTACACAAATACATAATACAAGTCTATGATTTGAATCCGTGATTTCTGCTGCGTAAAAGTTTCGGTGAATCACTGAGGTAATTTTATTAGATAGAGTAGTAGTGGATTGTGATTTATTATTTTTGTTAATAGTTATTATGAATATCGGTGATGGATATATACGAATGATAATCAAAAATGATGCTTTAAATTAATGTATCTTTCATTCTTCATTTCTACATTGTAAATTATACCTTAGCTTACATTATTATTCTCCATAGATCTATCCGTAAAGAAAAAGTGATACCTTGAAATACGAGTATGTTTAGTTTAAAACTTTTTATATCATTCATTATAATGATAATAATCAATATTAGAATTAGAAAATTGAAAATGTCTGTCTGTTTGTGAATTTGTGCCCCTTTGTTACTAAATTTCTTCAAGATCCGTTCAGCCGCCCCCAAGATACAACCAATCTCCAAAAAATCATGATGACGTATGTACCTACAGTACATACACAGATTACTTTTTATCTGTAACAAGCGTGCGAAGCCGCGGGTAGCAGCTAGTATAAAATACACGTAAAACAGTCGATCTAAGGACAGTATAAAACAATGTATAGATAACTCAACTGATCCAGATCACTGCTAAAGGCAGCGTCCCGATGACACTCGCGTCATTGCCACGTTAGTTTAAGTATTAAACATTGGATGAATCGTTTAAATTTATAATGTTTACATAAAACTGCTAACATTATGGCTTTAGTATCACAACATAAAGGCGGACCATGTTTTATTCTAAATCGAGAATCAATAAAATATTTTATGTAGCGCAAACGGTGTTTTTTCGAGGAGCGCCTTCAGGATCTGTTTAATTTACTAATGGTAACGATACGTTCGGCCTTTTATTACAATAGTTATCTACAATAAAGCAAAGTATTCGTTAGTAGATACGACATTAACCTTAGTTACATATATATAGTACCAATATATCACAATATAGTAGGTATAAGCGAGCCACCCCGACTTCGCACGGTAAATTGGAGATGTAATTAATTCGTATCATGAGATACGAATCTTTCGATTCTACTCGTCGTGTTTGGATGGACTTATTTTAATAAGCGGTAATTGTGACGAAATGACTTCCTGATCAAATGATCTTGATACGTATTTACGGCTGAGAAATCGCGATTTTTTTTTACATTTTTTATTTTGTATACGCTTTATATTAGCTTCACTTGTATGTATGTTTGTATGTTTGTAACCGACTCCTTAGGACGCGATTTTGACCCACTTTAAACGATTATTTTATATAAAACATTTTTTCTTACTTACATTTATTAAAATTTATTTTCTATTTTTTAGTTTGGTTTTCTATATAAAGCGTGTTTTTTAGTTTTTTAAACTATTATTTATTTTATATTCAAATACGGGATTCTAAAAAAAGCTAAACGGGCAATATTTTATTTGGCATACTTTCCACCATTTAGTGTAGTCTGTAAGTGAAAACGACGTCAACTTTAAGAGATGATGATGATTATTTTAGACATTATTTCGTAATTAGATTATACAACTAACAGTTATTTTAAAAACAACTTGAAATCAGTACCTAAATAGGAAGCAAAATAATAAAATTACATACCTACTTTATTTCTTTTATAACTATTATAACTTCAATCAACGAGAAGATAAAAAAAAAATGCATTCTGCACTCCTTCTCTATATAAACTACTAGCTGTTGCTCGCGACTTCGTCCGCGTGAATATCAGTTATCGCGGTTGGATAAATATTATTACTATGTCCTTCCTTGAGGTTTAAGCTTATTCTATACTATATTTCGTCAAAGTCGATTCAGTAGTTTTGCCGTGAAGTCGTTGCAAATAGATAGACAGGCAGAGTTACAACGCGCGTGAACCCGAACATACCTATTTTTTTGCGGAGTTATTTTAAAATTATGATATCTCCTAAGATGTTGATTGAAATCAAGTGATGTCAAGGACAATTTTGTTCATAATGAAATGCTTGTGATTAATAACATATTAATTTGGATGAGGATTAATAAAATGTTGATAAAGCTCCTTCGCAAAAAATGCATTAATTTCGAACAAATTTAATTACCATAAAAAAGGTTATAGTGACCCAATCTTAAAAGATAGAAATATGCTTTCGCTGACTTTTTTTTAGAACTTTTAAAGAGGAACAACTCCATTATACATAATTTTTGAGTAACTTAAACCGTTTACGCAGCGCACGCAACGGAAGCTCTCAAAATGGAATATTTTTTCCGGTTTTCGCAACATTTTCCATTGATGTTTCGCTCCTATTGGTCAGAGCGTGGTGTTATAAAGCCTGAAGCCTTCCTCGATAAATTAACTATCTAACACAAAAACATTTTTTCAATTCAAACCAGTATTTCCTGAGATTAGCGCGTTAAAACAAACAAACAAACAAACAAACAAACATACAAACAAACTTTTCAGCTTTATAATATTATTAGTATAGATTTGTGTACGAAATTTCATACTCCTCCGTCCGCGCAATTTTCGCAAAAAGTGGTAAAAAGTTCTTCAGTTGCTTCACGTATTAATATATAGATATATATTATGATATCATCAATAGTTTTCGCAGAGCATGCCAAATAAAGACTTTTATAGACCAATTTTAGATACCTTGGGTTACATTATTGCATTTTTCGTACAGATCTTTAAGTTTTTTGGTAATAAAATACTGCTTTGCTACTAACTGATAATGTTAGCTTCTATAGGTAAAATAATTGAAATCGGTTAAGTAGTTTACGAGTTTAACTATTACATATAAACATACAAAAAATAACTTCTCATTATTATATTAGTTTAATAAAATAAAAATGCGTGAGTGTCGTGGCACACTCGGTTGGAATGAAATTCCTATCGTAGTATATTTTTTTATTATTGATAAACGTATTATATTATTGATTAACAAACACGAAAATGTTACACTTTTTTTCGTCTAGCCCGCCATCCGTCATCCGCCAAGTCCGTACCGTGCAGTAAGGAACTTCGTTCCAATAATAATAATGTTTATTTCCCAAAAATTACAATCTAATACAGATTTAACAGTTTTAACAGTGGGAAGCACTAGGTCAAGCCTGTATCGCGGAAACCCTAACTAGATTTGTTCAAAACAAGACAAGTTATAGAGTAGCCTCATTTCGTTTGGCACCAACCTAACAAATTTTAGCTAAAATTAGGTTTAGAACTGTCAAATGAAACTATGGTATTCTGCTGCTACCAACTTATCCTAATTTAATTTTATCTTATTTAATTAAGCGTTCGTAATTTAGTTAGATGGTACCAACCGAATAGGTTTTACAAATGCTATGACTAACTAAATATATTTTAGACAATTCCTAATTTTAGAAATGAACCAACCGAATTGCCACCAATGAGATAAGTAATGCGAGTTTATATTAGTAACTACCTTGGTATTGATAGAAAATAGGGTCACTAAAAGTGGATTAATAGGTAAGTAAAATTATAAAAGCAGGTAACCTAGTCTACCAGTAAAAGTTCATATATAATTCAAAAGCACCATCGTACTAAATCGTACGAGGAAAGGTCTCACATCAATAATGCTAATTTCTACTCAACTTGATGACTCTTTCCACTCATACCATTCGTACATTTTACTACCACTCGTTTTTCACGGCGGCGATAAAAAATCAAAATTCATGTACACGTCCCAAGAGCATGTTCAAACATGCATACTGATATTTCCCGTCAGCGTCATGAGACTTACCTTGTTTCAAAACCTTAAATAATATATATTTACAAAAAAACTGAAAACCGGCTTCTTAACCCTGAATATTTAGGTACCCAATCGTCTCGTCTCGTCCAGTCTTTTAAAATTTTATCTATATAGCCGAGACGTGGACGCTGAGGCTGAAGGAAAGGAGAAAAATCGATGCACTGGAGATGCAGTGCTGGACACATCTGCTAAGGATTCCGTGGACAGCTAACTGCACCAATGTATCGATCCTCAAGGAACTTCACACTTTCCTCATCCGGTCCTCAAGGAACTTCACACAACTTCACACTTCACTCTCAAGTTCCTTGAGAATCGATTAATTGGTGATCATCGTCGACAGTTCATATACGAATACTGAAGTTATGGGCACATAATCCGAAATGAAGACACAATGGAGCGTCTTCTAGTCCAAGGCAGAATGGAGGGCAAGAGATGCCGTGGCCGCTCTCCGACCAGTTGGGGAGATCTGATTAACTCTCTCACCAAATCTACCATGATCGACTGCTCCCACAATGCCTCCAATAGAGCCGAATGGAGATGCATAGCAAGAACCGCCATTCATCAGGACCTACCCATAACCACGACCACTCAAGAGTGCCTGACTGAGAAGAAGATACCCAATAACCATTATTTTAACTTATGCGTTCAGAATTCATATTTTTTCAGTAGTTAACAAGTATTGATCACGTATTACGTTTTAATTTATTTCCACCCACGTCAGCAACTAAGTCAGCCACCGACTACGGTTATTGCAACATAACCGAAACATCGGGAATAAATTAAGACGTAAATACGCGATAAATATCCGTTAACTACTAAAACAATATTAATACAATACCTACTCTATAACGTTACATGATATTTTTGTCATTGATGAGTTTTGCAGGGTACCTATAGATCCCATGATCCCACCAACTGACAATTTCCTATAAAGCTGTTGTCTGCGATCACCAATGCAATACTCGGTGCTGGTGCTTATCGTGTTAAAAACACTCTAACCCCCTCCGGATAACATTACTCCTGAAGAAAAACTTCCCCCTCACATGAACTCCCGTGGCCAGTGTGGAAATGCCTCAACATACCCGACCTGAGCTCGCAGCTCAGGTTGGGCGATGCAGGAGTAACCTTAGCATATAGGGCATAATCTCTAAAACGACACACAGTGTCATTGTGGTGCCCAGGTGCAGTCCATTTTACACGTAGTTACTTGTGTGTCCATCTTGGCCCAACCCATGAACTATGGGTGATCTGATGTCCTGCTCGGATAATGCCGTAGATTTGGCTACCTACTGGTTAATTTGAATTGCGATACATGAGCTGCTTATCGATTAATAGTTCCGTAGGGTATCTTCAAAGCCCATGATCTGATCAACTGACAAATATGTATAAAGTTATTGCCTGAGACCACTTATATAATGCTCTTATTGCGACAGCTGTTTCTCGTTGAAGAGTTCTGTACGGTATCTTCAAAGTCCATCATCAAGTCAGTTGACCACTGAAAGGTATTACCAAATAGGAGTTCTCTATAATCCAAAATAATCACTGATTTGCGACGCGTTTATTTTGATTCGTTAGTGTTTCGGGTTTCTATCACGTTTTCCAACATCAGATCCTTATCAAACTTATATGGGACTACATCGGAGTTATACCCTGAAGGTTAAAAAATAATCACAAATCGGTTAGTAATTCGCGAAAATAGTAGGTAACATACAATACAAAAAACAGCCAAATTGAGATCCGTATTTTTTTGGAAGCTGGTTAAAAATAAAGAAAACTATTATAATATACTTTTCTTAACAAACTTAAAATTTCTTATTTGATATCCACTAACATGGAAACTGTGTGCAATTAGGCTATGGAAGATAGATGGACTGGTGACATCAGTAAACGCCCCCAAGCTGTAAATCTCAGTTAATACGTTCGCAAAAGGATTTAGAATAAAGAGACAAATCTTTCCATTTACTTTCTTTGTCGAAGGTACTTTGATTATTGTGTTCTATGAATGGAAACGATTTAAACCTTATTTGTTCTGTTTTTCTTACATTATCTCACTTTCTGACGACCTCTGTGGCGCAGTGGGCGAAGACGTAGTGGCCTGAGACGTAGAAAGTTGTGGGTTCGATTCCCGCTGCGGGACTAAACTTTGTAAGATCTGCAAGTATTTGTCTCCGTTGCTTTTCTATGAATAATAAGTATGTATTTACAAAAAAAAGTATATATGTAGTATATTGCTCATCTGGTACCTATAACATAAGCTCTGCTTACTTTAGGGCCAGATGATGCTGTGTGAAATGTTTGCATGTCTGGCATTATTTTTAGGTGTTGCTTTCCAAAAAAGTTGTAAATAGTTTGGCATGCCCGGAGTGCAAACAATCTATACAAATCAATGAAATTGAAATGTCTATGTGTTATGTCAAAATAACAGCTTTTTAATACATTCATATGAAATGTATATCCGGTACTTACAATAAAAAACTTTTCAAAATAATGATCTGTATGTTTGTTCCAGTTTTGACGTTTTTGACGGTACTTACACTGGCAGATTGCTGATGCTATAAGGAGTATCTTAGGCTACTTTCTTATTATCTTTCGTAAACAAAATGCAATTAAAATCGGGAAGTATATGGTTTTTTTTTATTTGACCTATTTCGTCCCTTCGAGATCGCCCACCATCCTATCTCAAAGTTGTCAAGATCGTCCCTCCAACGCATTTCGACCGACCGCGACGCCGCTGTCCGACAGGCTGCTTATAATCATCATTTACATGGTATAAAACAAAGTCGCCTCCCGCTGTCTGTCTGTCCCGATGCTTAGATCTTTAAAACTATGCAACGGATTTTGATGCGGTTTTAATAGATAGAGTAATTCAAGAGGAACGTTTATATGTATCAAACATGCATAATATAGTAGAGAAACACTGATAATTTTAGAGGTTTCTAATGTGGTGTCGTAAATAAACTCATTTTTTTGCGCTTACATTGCAAACGCTGGCTGAACCCTACGAGATAGATCAAAATAATGTACTGCAGTATTGTACTCCTTAAAAAGGTTTACAAAAAAGTCCGCGATGGTATATGTCTATCTCTAAGGGATAACCATTCTGTAGTATAATTAGTATCTGCATTGCACCCGTGCGAAGCCGGGGTTGGTCGCTAGTTAGTTAATATAAGAAAATAGACTAAAACGCGCGAACGAAGTAACGAGTGGGTCAGTTAGCAAGACATAAGTAACTATGATCTGAGAAGGTGTCTACCTGGCACAGGGATTCCTGTCGTGAGAATATTTGTTTTTTTTTTAAGACAGTAAACATAATTGAAAATGTATGTCTCTTAGTGCATACCAAAAGTGAATCTAATGCTTACTCAAAACTGTTTCCTGGCAATATTTTTGCCCCCAATTATATTACGATCAATATTGTGTGGCGCAATCTCGTTTTGAGTAGCGTTTAGTACATAGGCTATCAAAGTAGGAGACACATTCACATAGTTAAAGATTATTTTTATTCCAGAGTCTACGCTCCTGTAAGGAAATAAAACACAATCCACATTCCACAATGAACACAACTACATCTCCAAAAGCTTCGATAGCGAAGCTTGTGTTGTATCCCAAACCTAAGCCATTTAAAGTGATGGTCCTCGGCCAATCGGGAGTCGGGAAATCTGGTAAGAATTTAGTCAAAAAATCTGTCAGTTAAAGCTTGCTTTACCAACTAATATTAAATTTGTGTAGGTGACTAAGGCGCTGCGTAAATGTAGATGTAGAAAGTCAAATAGCAATAGGATTACCGCAAAAGTTGTGTCCAGAGAGTCTAGGCAAGATCCACTTTCTGTAGGCGAACACGTCTGTGGAAACATCAAATTATATGGACAATTGGTTCCCCACTGGTCGAAATTTGACCATAATTAATTAATCATTAATATTTTATTAGCACTCCTCTCTATAAACTGTAAGTGTGCGAAATTTCATACTCCTCCGTCCGCGCAATTTTCGTAAAAAGGGGTACAAAGTTTTTACTTCACGTATTAATATATAGAGATATAATACGAGCGAGTGATTAGTCACGTGGCTGAAGTGTAACTGATGCTGTCATATCCATACAATTTGATCTCTCTGCAAAGGTGTTAGCGAGAAGCGAGAAGCGTGAGCGTAAAACAAAGCGTGAGGTTTTTGTCTAGACTCTAAGGTGGCGTAACTAGACACAGAAACCACAATACCTTGTAAATTCCGTGTCGGAAGCAAACCGTGTATCTTATTTAGATCCTGCTTTACCTCAGTATACTTAAGCTGAGGCATATATACCTATGTGTATATATCTCCTTCATTTGTGACAGCTCAGTTAATAGTAGCTCTGTCTTCTGCGCTGTAGGTTGAGGGTTCGATTCCCTCCCAGAATAAACATTTGTCTGTGTTTGTTCTGCGTTTTACAAAGTATTATAACTATGTATTTAAAAATATATAAGTATTCTATCAGTCATGTGGTCACCATAATACAAGATATGCTTCGATTGGGGCTAGATGGTGTTGTGTGCATTGTCCACCGATATTTATTTATTTATATATTTCGTGAAATACATGTAGAAAGTGCTCTAAACTTAATATTAAGGGTGTCCACGTTTACAGGGTGCCTAAGCCCGCACTGCAGATTTTCTGATGATTTACCAGTGTCGACGGGTTTTTACTCCACTTTATCTTTCCGCAGCTCTGGTCGTCCGCTTCATAACGCGCAGATTTATCGGCGAATACGATCCCAAATTAGAAAAGACGTACCAGTTCCAGACCGTCATAGATAACGAGATGGTCTATTTTGAAATATTAGACTCTGCGGGGGAATCGCATGTAAGTGACACCACGCTCAAGGTACTATTCGGAGGAGACTGACGACGTCGTACGTCATCGTACATCGACACAAGTCGCGAGACACGACTTGTCGCGGATACCTGTATAATCTGATATTGAAGGCCGTGCTTATCCGATTTTTTTTGAGGACAATGGTTACTTTCGTTTATCTTTTCATTGTATAGCTAAGATTTTCATTGTGTTTCACAGTGCCTTGTGAAAGTATGCGTTTCCGTGAATCGTTTAACTCTGTTGTGTTGACGCTCGTAAATCATAAAGGTTTTCATCGCCGCAGATAAGAGTCATAAGAGCTTCACGACCCTTAGCTTACTACCTACGGATGGGTAGGTATCTACAATATTATCTGGTTAGGGAGTACCTATCGCCACAGTTTTATATAAATAGTTTGTAGGGATTTCCATCCACATTTTTTATTATGTTAGTAAATATATTCATAGAACATGGGTAAATATTTTTGATGTGAAAACTTCTTTTAGCGCGGTACGCATATTTTTACATGAGGTAAAACCTCTGGATTCGCGACACCGTTACCGTTTGGGGCGAGACGCAGGGCTGCCGCGCTCGCCCCATTTGATTATAAACCTTAATTCACATGTTTACAGTCTATTTTTGTATGGAGAAGTTTACTGAGTTAGGTTCTTTGATATGTTATCTACATTCTGAACAAAAAATATTGCATCATCTGTGTTTGTTCAGTATTTGATTGGCAGTTGCCATAATTGCTGATTTTGAAGTGATTTATTACTAAACTCTAACGCGCCAAAATAAGTTTTCACTTCTGTCGGCACTCCCGGAGTGCACCCCGATTTTTTTTTTTATGCTTAGTTTCATAGTTTGATTTCTGCTTGTTTTGTATCAATTTCTTCTTGAGACTTAGTTTTAGTCTGTTTTCCGCTCTTGTGTTCTCGTTTGTTTTCGTGTGTGCTGAATAAATGTTTTTTTTTTCATAGTCAAATCCAGATCAGTTTTCTTCAATGCAATAACAAGGTAGGTAATTTTGAATATGTGTGTTAAACTACCACTTCGTATTTCAAACCCTGTTCAAACCAGTATTTAGCCTATTTCCGCTCACATGCTAAGCGCCACTCAATTTTGTCCAGGAAAGCGAATATGCAAATCTGGAGCATAACATCCGATGGGCAGAGGCGTTCATTTTAATGTACTCCGTGACGGACAAGTGCTCGTTCGACGAATGTCATCGGCTCAAGTTCCTCATCAACTACAACAAGCGGAGACGGCGGCTCACTTCCCCAACTAAGGTTGGTAACTTATAATTGGAGAAGTTCGTAACAAGATTGTTTTGTATCGAGATATTTTATTTAATAGTTTATATTACAATATTGCTGACTCCTATGGTGGCGACGTGGTTTCACAATATCGGTGGATAGTGGCCGTTCGTCAGGTAAATCTTTCAGAGAAGTATCATGTGATGCAGAGGGTGATAATGATAATGCGTCATCATTATCGCGAAGATTTATTCACCGGGACTATATCCTGAAGACCAGATAATTCTAATCAATTACAGTCTTTTCAACTATTTAGTTTACTTTAACAGCTCGTGTACTAATATATGAGTGATGTCCTAATTCGTTACCAATTCGATTTATTATTACAATCGATTTTATTTATGTATTATAAATCGATTTAACACATTGATATGTTTTTTTCAACGTTTTGTATTTGCATTGTTTTATAAACATACCCAGGTTCAATTAACTTTATTTTATGTATTAAAATGTGTCGTTCATCAGATTGCACCGAAAAATTTGTACCACGTGGTACGAGTTGATGAATTGCTAAAATAATTGCATTTTCGTTGTTCAACTCGAACCAATTTTTTTTGTATTCCATTTAACCATTTATGTAAAGCACTACGTGAAAGTAATAGTCACTCTGTACAAAGCGTATGCTACACGGGAAACCTGTGGGACAAGCACAACATAAACTCGCTGGCAACCCTACGTAGGTATCCAGTATAATAATATTTTCAGGATGTTGTTGGCACTGCCTCGTTTCTGCAGCACTTCAGGGATGTTTGCAGAGTATCAAATTGACGGCTTTGACGCAGTTATTCGTAAAAATCTGCATCCCTGATCTCCAGGTTGAAGGAAATACACAACAGCATCCTGAAACCCATAGCTGATAGGTACTCTTCCCTGCTATGGGCAAGCTTCATACGTAAAGTGATCTCAGCAGTTTACCTTTCCCTATCGTGACCGCTCTGGGTATGGGGTCGGTTTAATGTTTTTATTTTTCTTTGATTTATACTAACTAACGCTGTTGCTCGCGACTTCGTCCGCTTTTTTGAACGGAATTGTAGCTTAAATCCTTCCCCGGGATGCTTTTTATCTCTTTACCAAATTTTATTGATAAGTTTCAAACCAACCACACCCACTACACATTAAAAAGTTTCATACAAACATTCACACCCCATTTTACTTCTTTATGAGGGTTATTTTGAAAAATCCTGAAACACGTGTCCGTTTATTTTGCATTTTAAGTATCCAAACCAAGTTTCTAAGAAATCACACCACCTGTTAAAAAGTTCCCATACAAACTTTGACACCCGATTTTATCCCTTTTTAGGGTTATTTTGAAAAATCCTGAAACACGTGTCCATTTATTTTGCATTTTATGTATTTATATCTAATTCAAGCAAATCGCACCAAGCGTTAAAAAGTTTCATACATTTGTTTTCACCCATTTTCACCCTCTTAGGGGTTTAATTTCAAAATGCCCCCCTTAGTGGGTGGCTAAGCTGTAAAAGGAAACTACCTTCCAAATTTCAGCTTTCTAGCTTCAGAGGTTTCGGCTCGGCGATAATTAATAAGTCAGTCAGTCAGGTTAAGCTCTTTTATAGATATAGATAGATTATTATTAAGTTTTTATGTTATTTTTGATACTGACTTTTACGGATTTTTAAATGGTTGGAAAAAACTATAGGCATTAACTTTTTATTTAACTTATTAGTGAGTATAAAAGAGTAAGAACTCTTTTATAATGCTTAGGTACTTTTGATACTTTTGATAAGACTTGAAAACTTCAGTAGGACCAACATGGATTGAAATCAGCTCGTTAACTTTTATACTCGGCATTTTATTCAAAGCGTATTCAAAGGGTAGTATCGACCTAAGAAAAGCGGAGTGTTTAGGCTTTTACAGACGTTGTAAAAGCACTCGTGTGGATTAGGCCTTATGTTCCAAGTTTGTGCTTGTAAGCACTTCATCCGTCCATACTCAATCACTAACGAATAATATAAATTTAAAATTGTCTCTGTCTATATGCTTGTTTGTTTGTGGGTAGCCTTTTCACAGCAAACGGCCGAACAGTCATGCTGTGATTTGGTATGGAGATTGTTAAAAAAAAAACATACATAAGTGTTTTTTTTTAAATAATGCCGGACAATTCACACAGGATCATCTGGCCCCAATGTAAGCAGAACTTGTGTTATTGCTACTACATAACTAATACTACTTAAATATTTATTTTATAAATACATAGATACATATATACATAGAAACAGACCCGAGAAAAATACTTGCAGATACCACAAACATTTGTCCCGCGGCGGGAATCGAACCTGCAACCTTCTGCGTTCCAGCTGGACCTTAGTCCACTGCGCCACAGAGGTCGTAAAAAAAATTATATTCTATTCTATCAGTAATTTGTTTACCATAATACAAGCTTTGCTTAGTTTGGGGCTAGATGGTGTTGTGTGCATTGTCCAAAGATATTTATTTATTAATATTAATGAAAACTTATTATGTAAAAACACGCGCGCAAAGTCGTAAGCGATAAATAAAAGTCAGAATCATAAACGTGTATTTTGTTTGCATAAACTGGCTTATTGAAATCGGTCCTCAACGACAAAGACGAGGTCAGACGGAGGGTATTGAAATACGCATTACGACTGGATAGAAATAGTATCTAGGGATCTAATAGTCCCACTTAACTTTATTTAACTTTTGTACAAAACATACAAAGATTTGCGAATAAATAAAAGCTTTCTTCGTAAAACGCCTTGTTTATTCGTATGTCTTAATTACTTCTAGGTGAAAATTAATCTATGTTTTACTTGCTGCTGCCCGCGGATTCGCATTCAATCAATCTCTCTATCTCCGTACCAAAAGTTAACACGCAAATAATCAGACACTTTCGAATTTATAATATTACTAGCTGCTTCCCGCGGCTTCGCCCGCGTGGTAGACAAAAAGTAGCAAGATAATAATTGTAAGAATGAATGTTTCGGAAAAATTACAAAGCATAATCACGGTTTTAGCGGTTTGACCATGATCCCGAGTGAGTGAATTTTTGAATACCTTTCTTAGCGAGAACTTACGGCCTTAGAGGAAGCTGCATACCAAATATCATTCCAATCCGTTCGGTGGTTTCTGAGATATCGTGATGAATGAGTGAGTGGTATTTGACAAATATATAATAGATGGGTTTAAATTATATACAGTTTAAATCTTTTAATCCATCTAAGAAACAGGGTCGATTGGGCATCGAGGCATCAAATAAAGTTATTGTGTAAATTACCCATTTTCTCGCATTATTTTCAAAATGTTTAAATGCAAAATCTTCCAAAGTTAAGGCCAGTCTCATATGAACATTTTCCGGTTGCAACAACGGTTAAAGTTAACTAGCCTTTCCTACTGCCCCGTCACCAAAAACCTCTCTGAATAGAACTAGCAGAAGGCCCGCCTGATGATAAGCGGCTACAGCTGATGATACGGCTAAGATTGTAATCATAATAATAGTAATAATAATGCTGGAAATTTCATACAGCATCATCTGGCCCCAAAGTAAGCAGAGCTTGTGTTATGGGTACCACATGACTGATATACTTATATACGTTTTTTTTGTAAATACATATATATATTATGTGGGTGTTTCTATGTATAATATTATATATATTATACATAGAAACACCCAGAGCCGAGACAAATACTTGCAGATCATACAAACACTTGTCCCGCGGCAGAAATCGAACCCGCAACCTTATGCGTCTCAGCCGGACCTTAGCCCACTGCCCAGCAGAGGTCGTCGTAATATAGCTAAGACACGACTGACTAGGTCCCAGGACCTAGATCCGAAGAATGTCCTGGTTCTTCGTGAAAGCTTCGCGTACCTACCTACATCGCCCTGATTCATAAAAGTTAGAAGTTTGTAACAAAGTACGTTTTGTCTATTCCAGGACAGCGCACTGGATACGCCAGTTGTGCTGGTGGGGAACAAGGTGGATCAGGTTGGAGACCGCATGGTGACCACAGATGAAGGCCAGAGAAGAAGCAAGGAGATCGGCTGCGTTTGCTTCCACGAGATCTCAGTGAGGGAGAGCATTGAACAGGTAGATATGATACGTTTTGAGAAATACGGGTTTTTACTCACGTATAATTAAGTTGATGATGGCACCGACTAAAACTAAAATAAAATAACTTTAAGTGAACAGTTCTTTTTGAGAAATAAATTCGTTAAACGTAAATTGATGTTACATTTTTATTTGTCAGTATTAAACGAAGTTAAAATTGTCATATCGGTAGTTATAAAATATTGAATGGATTTGGCCAGGATTTCCGCAAATTTAGGTAGGTACGAAATGTAGGTAATTTAAAAATGTTTCTCTTATTCAGTCTTTGGTACATACACAATGAGATCGTACGCATTGTAGGTTACTATTTCGATTCATCTAGAGAATCTTCATCACGCATGCACATACTTAATGCCTGAATACTGAATCGCTAAATTTGAAACATTCGGGCATGACTGTGGCTAAAGGAAAGGAGTATCTGAGCTACACCTTAATACTTTCACCACACTGGATCAAAAGAACAGGTAACACGAAAAGAAGAAGTGGGGCAGGACTCGTACGTAGCATATGTGTTTCTCAATGTTTTTAACGTTGCGTATAGCATCATCTAAATTCGTAAGATGATGAGATCTAGAAACTGAGTTTTTCTTACTGGTGGGCTGTATAATTTGGGTAGAGTTGATGGTTGGTTAATTTGCAAAATAAACAGTTGCTCTTTGTGGGCTCTTTAATTAAACAAGCGTCGGTTAATTTAGAAGTAGCAAAATTATTGTTATCGGGGTCTACGACAAAGGTCTACAAAGCTAATTGCTTATTGTTGATACCTACTCGTACCCATAATTATTATTGTAGCTTTCTAAAACAACCGCATTATTCAAAATCAGTGTTTTGGTTTGTCTGGCAATATAGAGGAGACAAGATAAATAAAAGCATTCATTCATTCTTTTTGTAAAATCATTTCTACTTAGTCTCAAAGCTTCAGGTTCTTATATCCGATCCATTTCCCAAAATAAACATCCAAATAAAGACCTGGATTTAAAAATGCGAACACGGTTCTGACAAAGTCTTATATTTTCAACTTTATACCAAAGAAATAACGTATGCCGCGTTCCGCTGTATAACGGGCGTACAACGGCCCCGGCTTGTCATGAAAACATGGTTTAAGTCAAATCTTGTAAACACTCGGAAATCTCATCAAGCCGAAAAACTGGGACGTTTTATATGAGCGGGAAACTCCGAAATTTAATAAAAGCCTTACGAGTGGGTAATTCGAAAAGGAAATCCGAATTTCGCTTAATAACGTTGTATACATACCTACTCGTATGTAATCGGCGACTCCTTACCCTTACCGAGAAGGATAAACATAGGTTAGTAAATGCGTAGGTACTTACATAGTTTGTAAGTAATAATGCCCGTTTTGTGCGGTTTCCTGAGACCTCAGACCTCAGACTGAGGTATATATATAGACGCCTCGCCGCAATCAACCAAAGTGTAGCCACCATTTTATGTATGTGCGCATTTAGGAGGATTGCCATTTGTTAAATAGTTCTCTATAATTGGGTAAATCGTATGAATAAGTAAAATATTGTGATGGTTAATTCATAAATAAATCAATTATTATGTTGTGCACTACTCTAATTAGTTGTGCAATGATATTGCACATCTAATAACGGTGTATTTTTTTATATTTTTCTGATCAGGATTCATATTGCTTTAGTAATTAACGAGTATTTATCGCGTACTACCACGTATTATAATTTTTTCCTGACATTTGATAGATTGATTAATAGGTACAACATTATTTGATAAACCAGCACACACACGTATATTTCGATTATGTTTGTTTATGTCATCTCCATCTATTGAGCTATTTAAAGGTGAGGTACGATGTGACGTGTACTAAGAGCAAAGCGCACGGTTTGGGTGTATGAGAGTACGTGCGTTCGTGTATTTACATACAGTAGCACGGTTTTATGGCTTCACTATGGTTGATAGCAACGAGGCGTCTATATATTTACCCGGTCTGAGCCTGAGCACATTTGCATAAATAACACGAATTACAAGCAGTAAAAACCCATTGCTAGTTTCTTGACTTTGAACATCCACAGAAAGTTAATGCGTGTTTCTATTGTCGTAATTTAAACCGATTATCTCAGTGTATGCCTCCGATGAACATAAAAACGAATCAAATAGAGATCAAACTCAAAAACAGGATTAATTCTGCGTTCATGTCATCTCCATCTATACTCACTATAAATTTACCTACTCTCCTCGTCTCTGTCATCGTGACAGAAAACGTGGGTTGCAAGGGAAACGCAGAACTTATAATTGGGAAATATTTGGTGTGTATAATGCTAAAGCTGTACATATCCTGTGTTATACCCTCTTGTCAAACTGCGAGAGGCAATTTAACTTCACAATCGCGACCAATTTACTTAAACCTTCGTCGGTATTGACATTTCCATGGCGCGATGTTTGGTTCAGTTCAGTCTTCCATGTCATATATTAAGACTATAACTTCAGGTGATTTTTCCGTTTATTAACGGGATGGGTATACGTACCTATAAGGCTTTATGATGTGTAACATCTTTCTTCTCGCTTTCCTGAGTAATTTCATGAAAAGGGAAGTGTGTAACAGGAAGCCGAGGAAGCGCGCACTATTTGACTACGTTTTAAAAACTAAAAAGAAAACCGACTTCAAACCGATCAAAATTTTGTTTCATCCAAGTGGATGACATATTTTTTTCAGTTTTATTTTTCATTTAAAAACCTAACTAACCGATTTTTATGAAATTGGTTATGAGGTAACCAACATTAAAAAAAAGAGTCGAACCTCCTCCTTTTTTAACTTGGTTGAAAGGCGCGTGCAGTGGTAGAGTTGGCCGCCAGATGGTACTAACCCATTTTCCGAGAGGTTGGTACTGTCAGCCAACAGTGTGTGCATGTGTGTAACGAAAAAGAGAAAGAGAAGGAGAACGCTTCAGATGTGCGCTTAACCTAGTGTTGTTGTATAAAGTATGCTGTTGTATAAACTAATTCAGGATAATAATGTTGCTTATTACCCATGTCATCTATACCTATAAAAGAGCTACGTTTAAACCACGTTTAAACGTTTAAACGTTTAAACCACGAAAAAGCTGAAACTTGGAAGGTAGCTTCCTTTTAGAGCAAAATCATTCACTAATGCGGGATTTTTGAAGTTCAACCCCTAAGAGGGTGAAAAGGGGTGAAAACGAATGTATGAAACTTTTTAACGCGTGGTACGATTTGCTTGAAACTTGATATGAATAAATAAAATGCAAAATAAATGGACACGTGTTTCAGGATTTTTCGAAATAACCCTAAAAAAGGGGTGAAATGGGGTGTCAAAGTTTGTATGGAAACTTTTTAACGGCTGGTGTTAATTGTTAGAAACTTAAGTTTGAATACTTAAAATGTTTGTATTTATGGTCACGTGTTTCAGGATTTTTCAAAATAACTCTCATAAAAGAGTAACATTTTAATAGGTGGGTGTGATTGGGTTGAAAACTTATCAATAAAATTTGGCAATGAGATAAATTGCATCCCGTGGAAGGATTTAAGCTATAATACCTTTCAAAAAAGTGCCTATGAAGTCGCGAGCAACTGATAGTACATCATATGCAACTACTGTAAGACTCGCTTATTTTTTCTTGTTTAGACTTGTATAACTATTTTCATGACTAGCCCCACAGTTCACTTTGGAGTACCTACTCAGTAACACTACCTTTGGCGCCGCAGGTTGTGGGTTCCATTCCTTCCCAGGATAAACATTTGTGTGAAACATAAAAATTCGTTCTTTGTCTAGGTGTTTCAAATATCATGTAAAAGCTCAAAGAAGTAAACAACTCAAGTTTAAATAAACATTGGCTTTATTGGTCATTGACTTTCCTTGCACATTGCCGAATCGAAGCTCAAGTACCGCATCCCTCATACTTCATTGCACTCGTTTTATAGCCCGCATGTAATCACGAGATGAGGCTATTGCAAATCTAGAGCCAAACGAAGTACCGATACATTTTACAAAATAAGGTTAAATATTTTTTTATAATTAAATAGCTGTCTCGTTCGCAACTTCGTCCGCGCGAATTAAAAAGAAAAAAAAAATCTAATTGTAAATCTATTATTCTCGAATCCACTTGAATACACACAAAAAAAATCATCGAAATCGGTCCAGCCGTTTAGGAGGAGTTTAATTACAAAAACACGCACAGAAGATTTATATATATAAAGATTACTGAGCAATTTTAAAGTTAATATTCACTTTTGTTCGTTAATATTACTCTAAGAGTAATGTATCTAATCACATTACTCTTTTTAATGCAATATAAATATATATTATATATAAGGTAGGTATATAAATATTATATCAGTCATATAATTCTCATAGTACAAGCTATTAGGGCTAGATGTTGCTGATATATCTAGCAACATTTCTTACCCGACTTAAAAAAAGGAGGAGGTTCTCAATTCGTCGGGATCTTTTGTTCAACGATTACTCAAAGACGCCTGAACTGATTTTGAAAATTCATTTTTGTTTGAAACGGTATACTTCCCAGGTTGTCCCATTTAAATTTTATCAAAATCGGTCGAGCTGAAAAATTAACAAAAATCAAAAAATTGTATACATCGATGATATTATCGTTTATCGTAGACAGCGAGGTATCCGAGTACCTCGCTGACTGTTTTTAGTATATTAATTAAGTTTACCCATTGTATTTTTTTGTAGCTGTTGGTCTTTTTAAAAAAATAAAATAAAAATATAATATATATACAGTGGTGGACACATAATTAGAGACACCCCCTAATTGATCACAATAAACATGATTTTGGCACTACCATTAGCCAAAGTAGGTATTAAATTTAATGTAATTGTTACTAAATCATACATGACGTTGTATTTTTAAAAATGGGGGACAAAAAAGAGGCTAGGTTCATATAGTCTGGATTGTAAAATGTCTGTGTGAGCAAAATGTCTGGGTAGAAAAAAGTCTAAGTATACATAACGACTTGATTGTAAAACGACTGAACTTAATTTTAAATGTCTAGGTAGGCAAAACGTCGTAAATGCAAAAAGACTTGTTTGTAGAAGATCTAAGTTGCAAAATGACTATTTGCAAAATCGTCTAGGTAAGCAAAATGGCGTGGTTGATGAATGCAGATGAATGAATAAAGTATGAAAAACAATAATTTGACATGAAATCAAATTAATTATTTGACAAA
This sequence comes from Lampropteryx suffumata, assembly GCA_948098915.1. Classification (NCBI taxonomy): domain Eukaryota; kingdom Metazoa; phylum Arthropoda; class Insecta; order Lepidoptera; family Geometridae; genus Lampropteryx; species Lampropteryx suffumata. Next base: position 3,157,273 of record OX402551.1, read on the forward strand.
TAGCATTGTGATTTTATGATCATGTCATAAATTGCCAGTCCTTATCTTGTATCCACAAACAATTCGTATGACACATAAACTCCATGATCCGAGTATCACACAGAGTGCTAAGTATTTGTATAATCACCTAACCATATTCAACCAAGACTTTTTACAAAGAAGCCTATTTTCAACCAAGACGTTTCTCCTACATAGGCCATAAGCAACAAGAACCATTTGCTACCAAGGCTTTTTACAACCATGGCATTTTAAAAATAATACACCTAGCCACCTTTTGCCACCTAGACGTTGTGTATACTTAGACTTTTTTCTACCCAGTCATTTTGCTCACACAGACGTTTTACAATCCAGACCATATGAACCTTACCCCAAAAAAGTAGTGTTGCTTGGTATTTTAGACACTGCTCACTATCCCAATCTAATACAATCTTTTTTAACGTACCTGTAGCTGGCCAGGTAATTAAAGACCGTGAACGCTGTGTTCTGAATTTAAAAAAAGAAAAAGAACTACATTCGGTTTTTCATTGTTTTACCAATCGATATGGGAAAAACAAGCGTTTCAATTCGTCCACTAGAAAGATAATCTTGACCTTTCATAGCAAAGGTTGGTCATACAGAAAAATAGCAAACCATTTGAGCTGTTCTAAGGACATGGTTATGAATGCTATAAAGCATTTCAAGAAGACCGAAAATGTACCCAGAAAACCGAGACCTAGAAAAACTACTCCGCGGGAAGACTCTAGGATGGTGTTGTTGGCAAAAAAGGAACCGCTCAAAGGATCAGAACTGATACGCTCGGAAATATATGGGGCAGGAGGGTCGACGGGTGTGTCTGCAAGGACAATTAGATGGAGACTATGTGAGGCAAACTGGTACGGAAGAGTGTCTCGGAAGGTGCTTTTTTCGGATGAAACAAAAATTAATATGATTAATTCTGACGGAAAACAATATGTTTATTGATACGCATCGGAATGCTCTATAAAAATGTGTTAGAAATCTTACGTACTAAGATAATTTCAATGATAACTCATTTTTTTTTATATCTTGTTACGAAATGAAGTGTCTTTAATTATATGGCCAGATCTTACTAATCTTATCTTTTATTTACACTGCTTACATTTAAGTTTTATCGAATAAAAGGCAAGTTTTGTTGTAAATATTTCGTTTTAACAATACACAATAACAACACAAATAACAATTAATTGGCAGCAAGTTACAATGGCAGTCTGATAAAATATATACGGGGGGAATAGCTTAGTTATTTCAATATGCTTCCAGTGTCTTTAACTATGTGACCACCACTGTATATACAAAATACATCTAATTTCCACTAAAAATTTATTATAGGGTCAAATTTCATTCAATGAAGTCGGTTTTCTTTTTAGTTTTTAAAACGTAATTATTTATTTATGTAATTAGTTAACGAATATTTTTCAGGTGTGGGGAGTATTCAGAGATACGCGTCGTTTCTGGCGCGTCAGTAAGTGGCGTGGCGGGCGATCGAGTGAGGCTCACTCCGTGCTGAGCAGGCCCTTGTCTAGGGCAGGCTCCGACAACACAGACACAACAACTACTCCTGCTAACTTATGTATGTCTTCTGCTCATATTAGACCCAGTAGTTATTTCTTGCACGTAAGCAAATAGCGTGCGAACCAGTGCTAAGTCCTCTTCACCGAGTCAAACCATGTTTCGTGCTCAGCAGATCGCTGTGTAGACAGGAATTTTATGTTTTAATATGATTGATTTATCTGTTACCTTATCGGACATTCGATAAAGGAAACATACGGGGTGATTATCTTAAATAATATTTAGTCTATAAATAATAATAATAAATAATGCCGGACATTTCACACAGCATCATCTATCCCAAAGTAAACAGAGCCTTGTGTTATGGGTACCACATGACTAATATACTACTTACATACTTTTTTTTTTAAATACATACATGGCAGATACCTTGAAAATACCTTGCCCTACATAAACATTTGTCCCGCGGCGGGAATCGAACCCGCAACTTTCTGCGTCTCTGGCGGGCTTTAGCCACAGAGGTCTTCAGATGAAGGTATAATAATAATGATAAATAACAATTAATATTAAAGGACCTTGCACACAAATCTAGCTCCAAACCAAGCATAGCTTGTACTATGGTGACCAGATGAGTGATAGAATACTTATATATTTTAAAATACATACTTATGATACTTTATAACATCCAGACACAGAACAAACACCTATGTTTATCACACAGATGTTTTTTTTCCTGGGAATCGAACCCTCAACCTACAGCGCAGAAGGCAGAGCTATTACCAACTGAGCTGACAGGCCAGACAACCATAAACCATATAAAGTACCTATACCAGTTTCTTACGTCAATTTCGTTGTTATTTCCCACTAGGTCGTTGGACTGCTATGGACCTAGAGGAAGAAGATGAGGTGTGCATGGTCCGCAGCGACTCAACATCGTCATCAGCGTCCGGGAGGTCAGAATGCTCTGAGGAGTTCCGTGCTCGCGCCAGCACTGACTCCCGACTGCCCCCGAGGCCGGCTCGGGCGCGACACCCGCTCCCGGCAAGGCCGTTCCCGCAACCCGTCAGAAGAATGAGTGTCGCTATGAGAGGCAACAACGCTAATACTTACTAAGAAGAGAATCATCTAGAAGATTAACCAGATTACATTGCTAATAAGAAAAAAAACGTGTGCGTCTCAGGACGCCCGACAGAAGTGATAACTTAAACTAATCTAACTAGCGCTGTGGGTTATAATAAGAAAGGAGAAGCATGCCTACCGCTGCCGTATGCGTAAGAGAAAGGGAAGCCAGACAGACTGGCGCCGTAACGCGTTACGTAACGAAGCGGTTTACCCTCCCATAAGAAGTTATCACTTCAAAAGTAGTCACAAACTTTATCAAGCTCGCAGCTCGAAAGGAATTAAGGTCGGAGACCTTTGGACGACAAATTAACTCCGTCACAGGAGCAACTGATTCATACGAACGTGCAACCGCTTTGAAACTGTTGTGGGTTTACTTATTAGGCCAGATTTTTTTAAAAAGTAACTCGTATAATCGACTCATCTCTCTTCGAGGGAGTTTTAGTTTCGCTAGTTAACTTGTTTCTGTGCTAGAGTAAAATCTATGATAGAAAATAATAAAAACACGGAACACTATGAAATGCTCTTCTTCGTTAATGGCAATTGACATAATGTCAATTTTACCAGTGTCAAGTGTTTATATTTGTTTATGGTCAATTTGATTATTAATATAGTCCTAGTCGATGGTCAATTGTCAATTCTAAACGTCATCGCGGAATGGCTGTCTAGAATTTTCTTAAGATTCCTCGTCGTTCAAATTACAATGCACCATAATACACATATAATTAAACTCTCCATACGTGTCCTATGTGTTCACAATGTATTCATTAAAATTCCGCTAAGATGACTGAATAAAACATGCAAAAAAACGAGTAAAAAATAAAACTTAACAGAGCTACTTCGTGAAATGACAAACGAGGAATCCACTGTGAAATGTAAGTAAACGAAAGTAAACAAAATTGACAGGTACTTTCATTTAGTGGGGTTAAAATTACTTAACTCTAGGCTTGACTGGAAACCTTAAGGTAGTTCCTACATGAAACTCAACTGAAACAAGGAACATGAAACTATTAGAAAACTGACACGCAGAAGTTTTCAGATATCATTCCAGCTTTCTATTCTTGCTATATCCATTCATTCTATAACTTTATGTATCGTTGGGAGCGCGTCGCGTCAGCAAGATACGGTATATAATATAATATATAAAAAAATAAAATAAATAATCTCAGACATTTCCCACAGCAACATTTGGCCCCAAAGTAAGCAGAGCTTGTTTTATGGGTACCACATGACTGATAAACTTCTAAAATACTTTTTTTTGTAAATACTTACATATTATATATAGACACACCCAGACCCGAAACAAATACTTGCAGATCATACAAACATTTGTCCCGCGGCGGGAATCGAACCCGCAACCTTCTGTGTCTCAGCCGAACCTTAGCCCACTGCGCCACTGAGGTCGTCGAATATATATATACCGTAATATAATATAATTAAACTATTATTTTTTTGAGTTTTTAGGCATTGTTGTTTTATATTTGCATTGTGGTTTGTACCTGTAATTATGGTAGCACTTAGCACTCTTTTTTTGAACTGGTATGTTTTTTTTCGTGGATGTTTCGGTGTATACTTTGTTGGTACAACTTAATAAATAAATGAAATGAAATAAATAATAAGTAAATAAGTATTTCAGTAGTGTTAAAATCTGTTCCCATGTTAATTAATTGACAAACAAATTAAGGAAAGACGACCATGAGATGCTCATGGTGACAATTTGAGCACTTATTTAAATCGTCAAGAGTTTGACTACTGCGTAGTGCTTAGAAAGCTTTACTTTAGAAGGTGACTTTGCTAGTCTGATGAAGCAATTTTCTTTTCATTTCAACCCACCGCTAATGATTATCACGTTTATATTAGGTCAAATTAACATTAAGTAGGTACCTATATACTTTACTATAGATATATTTGTAACCAAACCAAATACATAAGTACCTTATTATTTAAGTAAATAAAGGAGTATTTTTTTTATTATAGTTCTCTAAAAATCTTTATTTTATTTACAGAAATAATTATTATACAGAACTTTACAAAACAATATACAATAATATACATGTAAAACAGTTGAGCTATCTAAGGACCGTTTAAAACGATCTATAAATAGCTCAACTGATCCAGACCACTGTCAGAGGGCAGCGTTCCCAAGACACTGAATTGCCACGTTGAATGGCAATGCTAAAACGCTGAGCCAGATAGGAGCCAGCTCTTGGGTCACGCAATATATCTACAAGACGCCGTGAAATAATTTTGAAAACGCAGTGGGCTCCTGTTCCCCACGGGCCCAAGGTCTCAACTCGAAAAGGCTCAAATATCTATAATCATATATTATAATATATATCTATTATAATATATATTATCTTTATAGGATTTTGAACTACTTAATATCCTCTTTAGTAGCTTTACCTAGTACTCTGGTCCTATCAAAGTGACAAGTCAATTGATCTCTGTAAAATAGAAATTCCACAATTATTTGCACCTTGTAGTTTTATTTTATTTATTTATTAAGGCTGTAATATTATAAATGCGAAAGTTTGTATGTATGTTTGTTACTCTTTCACGCCAAAACTAGTAAATGGTTTTTAATGAAACTTTACAATAAAATAGCTCGCACATCAGAATAACACATAGGCTATAATTTATAAAGGTATTGTGTGAATTGTCGAAAATATAACGATACTAGCTGTCCGCGCGCAGCTTCACCCGCGTTGAAGATTTTTCAAGTGTCAAGTAAGTAGGAAAACATTCTGTCATTTGCGAGCTATTCTGGCGTGCGCTGCAAAAACCGTTAAAATTACGCGAAGTACTAATCCTACGCAGACGGAGTCGCGGGCACCAGCTAGTATAACTTAGGAATCTAATATTTAACAATAGCATTTTATGGAAGGTGCCCCGATTACAAGCATACACAGAATTAGCCATTATAATACAAAAGTACAAATAAACAGCTTGAATTAGTACTTAACCAAAACTATAATAATTGAAATTATTAATATATAATACTAATATAATAACTAATAAATAATAATCTCAGACATTTCACACAGCATCATCTGGCCCCAAAGTAAGCAGAACTTGTGTTATGGGTACCACATGACTTATGCACTACTTAAACTTTTGTATATACATACATATTATACATGGAAACACCCAGACCCAAGACAAATACTTGCAGATCATACAAACATTTGTCCCGCGGCAGGAATCGAACCCGGAACCTTCTACTTCACAACCGGACCTTAGCCCACTGCGCCACAGAGGTCGTTAATATAGACTACTTACGAGTAGATGACGTTTCCGTCACTTTAGAACGGGGTTATAAACGATTGAATTGGTTTCAAATGCTCAAGTGGCTTTCCAGTATTCGGGGTAAGTGTAACAGGTTAGCCTTTCGCGGTATCGTTAGATAGAAACAGTTGCCTGATTAAAATGCTACGTCACAATACGAACACGATTATTCATATTTTAATAAAAATGCCATGTTTTAATTGTAATTAATATTAATTGATAGTAATCAATCATTGCAATAGAAAAAAATCTGATCGTATAATCTGGATGCTAGTATACATCCAAGTATATCCAAGTAGTTTATTTTCAATTCTATGATCCTTGCATTACTGCATTACTAGTAGTAGTAGTAATTATGTGACTACTCACGTTGTTTTATTATTGTTTTGAAAACCAACAGCTAAAAATACAACATAAAAGTAGAAAAAAAACAGAGAGCCAATTAAAGGTTTTCACTGATGGAAACATGGCTGTCAAAGGTGTGAACACTCCTTAAGGTGAGCTTCATGAAAAGTGCATCTCCCATCTCCCATCTCCCATCTCCCATCTCCCATCTCCCATCTCCCATCTCCCATCTCCCATCTCCCATCTCCCATCTCCCATCTCCCATCTCCCATCCTATATAATTCTCAGTGAGTAATTAATACGAAGCTTTTGTACAGGTAAATTTCAAATGGTAACCCAAAGGTTTTACTTCGTCATGTCAAAACATTGCATAACCAGGTGCAGGTTTTGTGCGACTATTCAACCCAAAAGTCGAGGGGTTGAATGTGTTACCTTGTAGTATCAAATCAAATCAAATTCTACGATAATCATTATCATCATGAGCTAAAGGATATATTGTACAATAAGGAATAGAAAGGGAGTACCTTCAATAGCGTCTGCCATCGTTAGATCTACATAGTAAGTACCTATGTACATAAGTTATAATATAATATATAATAAACAAGATCAACAAATAAATAAAACTAAAATAAACATATCAAAGTAATATTGCACTAGATTATGCATGTAAACTCAAAGTCGGCATAATTGTGACAACAAGCCACAGACGTCATAACCCAAGAATTGAATTGAATTAAGCTCAAAGTCGTTGGTGGGTCAAATGCATAAAGATCGTAGAATTAGTGGGCCGCAAAACCCAACCATAAAGACAAAAAAACCTATTGCATAGATTGACTAGTACAGGACGGAAACAGTCATTTATCAACAGCAAATTAATAATATTACAATTATATTAGAATCTTTTCCCACAAATTACTCATATTTTGTCTTTTACTAAATCTCATATATAAATATCTGTGCAACTAAAATTAATTTTAAAACTGCATCCAGGTGTGCATCCAATCGCGATCAGGGAAAATAATTGCTCACACTTGTAAGTGCTTCCAAACATTGGTATTAATTATTAAGCCTCAAAATTCAAAAAAATCTAATAATCAAAAGTTGTCTAATTACTGGATCGGGCCGCAGGTAAATGCGTAGAGGACCGCATGTAGCCCGCGGGCCGCAAGTTTGACATATCTGTACTAAATTACTAGATATTAAGTATAAGTTTTCTAGGTTCATTAGAACCTAGAAAATGTTTCTTAACTTACTTATGTAAAAAGATAACGAGTCACCAAGCGAATCTCATTCAGGGTTTTTTTGCATAATTAGTTTACTCGTTACATATTCTAAGACAGTAAAGGTGAAGTTTTAGTGAACTGTAAGATAAAGGTGAAATAAATATAAATAATCTACTTACAGAAATAATTATAGAAATGTACAGAATAAAATACAATAATATAAAAAACATGTGAAACAGTTGAACTAGCTAAGGACCGTTTAAAACGATCTATAGATAGCTCAACTGATCCAGATCACTGCCAGAGGGCAGCGTTCCCAAGACAAGACACGTTGAATGGAAATTGGATCACGCAATGCATCTACCAGACGCTGTAAAGTAATTTTGGATATTGAATTAGAATTGGTATAATCTATAACTGTCAAATGGCTAACAGTTATGTCAAACGCCATAAAATTACATTAGAAAATTTTATATTGTTAAAAGCGCTAGAAAACTTATTAATCTGATAAACTTATCTAACGAGACGATATTAATTTTTCTAAGTAAGTAATGTAACCTACATTAGAAAGCTTAATATCGTCATTAAGTTTTCTTAAATTTTCTAATTGTCCACGCAATTTTCTTATATTTTTCATTGATAAGACCTTCTCCTGACAATAACAACAAAAAAGAATTAGTGAAATCGGTCTTGCCGTTCAAGCGTGATGCCCTGACCAAAGGAAACAGGGATTAATTTTTATATAAGTATATATATAGATAGATAGTAGGTACAATATTACAAAACAAACCCATAATTAGACACAGGTAGATGCTTAACATGAGCCTGATTTATGTATTTCAGGTGCGAAGAGCTTAGCTAATATACATATATCGTCACTGGAAAGGCAAATCTACGTAAGCGCCAAAAGGCCATTTCGAGAAAAAGCCGTTTAAAGTTTTTTTTTTTCGTTTTTTAATTATAACTTTTTAACTAGTTATGGAATTTTTATGACGTTAACGTAAGATTAAATTCTTTTTTCATTTTCTATGTTCCTACAATTCATTCATTATATTTGGACTGCTATTTTAGGATATAATGGCGCTTAAGTAAAAATGACCTCAATTTACAGTAAAGCTAATTTTCTTAACCGCCAAATGTCTTAAAACTTTTACGCAAATGAATAGGAAAACGACAAAATTACTTTAAATATAACAATACTGTTATGTTGGTGAATTAAAATGACACAAAATACTTAAATACGTCTGTTATTGTTCCATCAAAACGACTTATAAAGTGATCAGTTGATTATGTTGGTTCACAAAAAATGCTTTAAAGTAAGTTATTGTAGTAATTTGATGGGTAAAAATACGTACGAGATAAATACTTCTATTTGATTATTTCTTAAAAACTACTTGTACCTTTAATTGATTTATAAAAATGGCGTTTAAAATATACTGACATGCCAAAAATTATGTTATAAAAAACATAAACAGTAGCATAAAACTGTTACCATGATTATAAATCTTTAAACTAGCTGCAGTAGTAAGTTGAGTTGATCTACGCATTCTTTATTATTAACTGATTTCCTATATAAAGGATCTAATTTCCAAATGAATTCAAAATACAGTGGTTGTAGATACAATGTTTTTATTTATGCGAATAGGAACACTTTGACTATAGAACTTATAAACAGAAATTATTCAATAGAGTATCTAAATAAAATAATCCAAGTCTTATTATTAATCAAAGCTCTATCAAACATTTTTTCAGTCTTCGACCTCTTAAAATTGAGATATCGCGTATGAGACTTATCTTTTATGTAATTTTTAAAAATCACAAGAAATTATTATATAACAAAAGGCGAATACGATGAATTAGATCCAACTCATTCTTCGGCAATTTTTTCGTCTTCTGCGTCTGTTTCATTCAAATACTCTTGAATATTTTAATGATGGCTCATATTTTGGTATTCTGCATGATACACAGAAGGTGCATGTGTATCTGCATGATGACTTTGTTCGTGCACAATTTGGTGAGGTCCATGTATTTATTTTTAGAAATTGGCAGCATCGCTTTGTAGCATGGTTTTAAATGAATGTCTTTTTTTTGTGAATATGGCAAAACCCCCAAAATGATGAACACATCTAGAAGACGGCCCCCAGTTCCCGGCAGTTCCACTATTCCTGGCATAGGTGGCGGCCACGGCAACGGCGGAACAGGGGGTGTGAAGAATCTCCGGCAGAGGTCCAGCTACCAATCCCAACGACCCCTGGCCCTGGCAACATACAACGCACGCACACTGAGGAGCGACGAGAAGTTGATAGAGCTGGATGAAGTAGTAAATAAGTTGTACTGGGATATTATAGGGTTATCAGAAGTCCGAAGAGAGAGAACGGACACGATAATCCTAAATTCCGGCAACTTATTCTACTACCGGGAGGGCGATCAACTTTCTCAGCACGGTGTCGGATTTCTCGTCCACAAGTCCCTCGTTAACAACATTGTAAAGATCGAAAGCGTGTCGAGCAGGGTGGTATACCTTATACTCAGAATAACCAAACGGTATTCTCTTAAGGTCATACAGGTGTACGCACCTCACTCGAAACGTCCAGACGATGAAGTGGAGGCTATGTATGATGATATTTCAAATGCCATGCAAGCCTCGAAAACACACTTTTGTGATGGGGGACTTCAACGCGCGGCTAAGTGTGAAGAGGCCAGAGGCGTGAAACAGGAGCGTGGTGGTACTGTTCTTTAAGAAAAGGGATAACACCCTCTTAAAGAATTACAGGCCCATCTCGCTGTTGAGCCATGTCTATAAGCTGTTTTCGAGAGTAGTTACTAATCGTCTCGCTCGTAGGTTTGACGACTTCCAGCCTCCCGAACAAGCCGTGTTCCGAAAAGGCTTTAACACCATAGACCACATCCATACGCTCCAGCAGGTTATACGGAAGACCGAAGAGTATAACCGGCCACTTTGTTTAGCGTTTGTGGACTATGAGAATGCCTTTAATTCTGTTGAAACCTGGGCAGTGTTGCGGTCACTCCAGCGGCGCCAAATCCACTATCGGTATATCGAAGTGTTGAAATGTCTGTACAGTAACGCCACCATATCTATCCGACTCCAGGGCCAGACAACGAATCCAATCCCATTGCATAAAAGGGTGAGACAGGGAGATATTATTTCTCTGAAACTGTTTACCTCTGCATTAGAGGATATTTTCAAGCTCTTGTACTGGTACATGGTATCAACATCAAAGGCGAACACATCACTTACCTTCGATTTGCCGACGATATAGCCCTCATAGCAGAATCGCAGGAAGACCTTGGCACAATGCTCAGCGACCTCAATATCGTCTCCCAACTGGTGGGTCTTAAAATGAACATGAGCAAAACAAAAATCATGTCAAATGCTCATGTTGCACCCGTACCGGTACATATTGAGAGCGATATAATAGAAGATGTAGACCATTATGTCTATTTGGGTCAGACGCTTCAACTAGGCAAGTCCAACTTCGACAAAGAGGTCAGCCGACGAATATAACTCGGATGGGCAGCGTTCGGGAAATTACGTCTCATCTTCTCGTCACAAATACCGCAGAGCCTCGAGACGAAAGTCTTTAATCAGTGCGTGTTGCCAGTGATGACATATGGAACTGAGACTTGGTCGCTAACTATTGGCTTCATACACAAGCTCAGAATCGCGCATCGTGCTATGGAGAGAGCTATGTTGGGTGTTTCCGTAGAAGAACCAAAGTCACCGACATAGCACTCGAAATTTGCAAGTTGAAGTGGCAGGCCATATAGCTCGCAGAATTGAAAACCGTTGGGGAATAAAAGTTCCCGAATAGCGACCAAGGACAGGAAAACGAAGCGTAGGACGACCCCCCACCCGATGGACTGACGACATTGTAAAGATCGCAGGAAGTCGGTGGATGGAGAGGGCTCAAATTGTTCTTCCTATTGCAGTAGTAATAACTGCAACAAAATAACTTACTTACCGTTTTAAGAGGCCTTTATTTCATTTGAACACCAAAATTCCTCCGTTTCTCGATCTTTATGGGATCAGCAGCAATAAATACATACATGCAAACTGACTGATACGCCGGCGTGTGCACGGTATATCGTTTGTATCTCGATTTTTGCAGTATTGAACAATTCATTATTTAGGAAAGCATGCATATTACGTTAACGACATAAATGATAAAATTGATTCCAAAATATTTTTACTTTTATAACTTTTGCTTAAAATTGCACTTCATAGCACTGATAGTCCACAAACTTACTTAATAGCAGTAACTTAAAATTATTTACACGCCATTTACTACATATAATGCGAATATAAATTATCTTATACGCCTTACATATTCTAAATACTGCAAGTCAAAATTACGTATAACGCCATTCACTGCATAGACACGGGAAGGCAAAATTTCTTATACACCTAATTACTCTAAATGCTGCAAGCAAGAATACTAATAAATAACTTCTTTCCGAACTGCAAAATCCCTAATTTACTTATATGACAGTCACGAAAAAAACACCAAATAAGGTGTCGTTTCAGAAATCGGGCCAAAAAAAATCCAAAAGTGCTCGTATCGCAATGCTACCTAGACATATCGCAGAATGAAATCGCAGAATGAAATGCAGATTCAAAATATATATATAACTCAATATGCCTATTTTGGCGCTTACGTAATTTTGCCTTTCCAGTGACGATATAATAGATTCAGGCGTGACAAAATACTAAACAAATAGACAAATATTCAATATTATTTCGGCAATCTATTCCTCAAAAAGACACGTGTCGTAATTATCTGTTTAATGTTTTTTATTGAGAACGATAAATGCATAGTATTATTATGTAAACATGATAAAATTACACAGCTATATCCAATTTGGGAGTTAAAACTATACGACGCCGACGGTTCCTTGGGGTTATCATTTTGATATGACCGTTTAGCATTAAGGAGCCTTGGGAAGATTCCTGGAGACAAGAACGCAAGATGCCTCGTAAAAGTTATGAAAATAAACTATGAAAATTATTTATAGGATCCAGTCTATCAGTGATGCCTATCTCCTACAGGACGACCATTTTCGATTTCAAAACTACTGTATTCTAAAAAAAATTGATTTAAATGGCGCAAAATATTACGTTTGTTCTTTCACTCGTAAACTAACGTCTATCAAATTTTATTATACTCTTCGTGCTCTTCATAATACACTGCTCATACGAGTAGATTCAATCAGAGATTTAGGTGTATATTTTGATAGCAAACTTCTGTTCCATGACCATATTAATAAAATAGTTAATAAGGCATCCCGTGCACTGGGCTTCGTTTTTCGTATGTCATCAGAATTCACAAATATAAAAACATTTAAAATCTTGTATTGTGCGTTTGTACGTAGCCATCTAAAATACGCGTGTCAAGTCTGGAACCCATGTTATGACGTTTATATAACACGGTTGGAAGGTATACAAAGGAGATTTGTGCGTTATCTACAGTATCGAGCTAAAATCTTTCTGCCCGACTACTTATCAAGATGCCGTAAATTTCACTTTCTGCCACCTTATGAACGGAGGAAAATCTTTGATTTATCGTATCTCTTGGGCATAGCAAATAGCAATGTGGACTGCTCGGAGTTATTGGACCTCTTAGGATTACGCACTAACAGGGCTACATTAAGAAATACTAATGTACTTTGTGTACCGCAAGTTAGAACTAATTATAGGCAAAATGCATTTATTATAAGGGCATGAACTTCATTTAACAATTTAGCTATGGCTGATGATGGCATTGATGTATTTAATATGAGGTATTGCATTAGTAACTGCATTAAAACGCATATTAAATGAACTTGAATGAAATTTCTTTATAGAATAAGTTAGCAATATCCTTATAATTATATTACTAGACCTATCTAACTAACTAACTTGTTTAATATTTTCTTCTTTTAGTCTAAATTCTGAAATATAATAGTCGTCTACTTTCACTGTTTTTAATTAATCTTTACGTAATATTATATGTGGAAACTTTAATTGGCCATCAACTATATATGTACTTTCAGTAAGCATATTAGTCATACATATTAGCCTTTTTATTTACCTAGCTGTAAGTTATAAAATAAAATTAAAATTAAAAAAATCGGGTTGCACTCCGAGAGTGCCGCCAGAAGTGAAAACTTATTTTGGCGCGTTAGAATTTAGTAATAAAACACTTCAAAATCAGTAATTATGGTGACTGCCAATCAAATACTGAACGAACACAGATGATGCAATATTTTTTGTTCAGAATGTAGATAATATATCAAAGAACCTAACTCAGTAAACTTCTCCATACAAAAGTAGACTGTAAACATGTGAATTAAGGTTTATAATCAAATAGGGTGAGAGCGGCAGCCAGCTGCGTCTCGCCCCAGACGGTAACGGTGTCGAGAATCCAGAGGTTTTACCTCATCTAAAAATATGCGTATCGCGCTAGAAGAAGTTTTCACTTCAATAACACTTCTTGTTTTCAATTCTTCAAGAAGGCACTGCAAAGAATGGATTTCAGAAGAAGAGATGAGACATCTAACAATAAGCGTGTAAAGTGCTAAAAGTACCAGTAGTAGCTTTTAAACACACTTACAGTATTCGATGTAAGTCAGAATTACTTACTGCTTCTTTTGTGGCTAGATGATGTGTGAAATATCTGGCATAGTTATTATTATATCTACGTCTCTGTTATAATTGTTTTTTCCTTCTTCAGAAGGTTGCGGGTTCGATTCCCGCCGCGGGACAAATGTTTGTACGATCTGCAAGTATTTATCTCTGGTCTGGGTGTTTCTATGTAAATTATGTATGTAACACAAGCTCTGCTTACTTTGGGGCCAGATGATGTTGTGTGAAATGTCCGGGATTATTATTTATTTAATTTATTTTAATAATTGAATTTCATTTAAAATTATGATATATAATGTGGACTTGGTCACGTGTCCATATACGTCCATGACTACTGATAGGTTAAAGATGACAGTGAAGATATAGGAAAATTTGAACTTTGGTCAACATGATATAGACGCGTGCTATGATTACAATATAAATAATTTTCTGGGCAGTTTAATTTAGATGCCGTTTTTAAAAGTAGGTAGATAGTGGCAATTCGGTTCGTACATTTCTAAAATTAGGAATTGTTTAAAATATATTTTAGTTAGTCATAGCATTTGTAAAACCTATTCGGTTGGTACCATCTAACTAAATTAGGAACGCTTAATTTAATAAGTTAATATTAAATTAAGATAGGTTGGTAGCAGCAGAATACCAAAGTTTCATTTGACAGTTCAAAACCTAATTTTAACTAAAATTAGTTAGGTTGGTGCCAACAGAATTGTGTATATCTATTAAAAGGGTTTAGGCACTTGAAGTGTTTAGGTTCGAAGGACAGCCTCTGTAGTACACTTTAATTATATTACTTTGGCGAATAAGAAAAATAATAACTTATTGTACGCAGTAAACAATAATTACGTTTTAAAAACTAAAAAGAAAACCGACTTCATTTATATAAAAACAAAAATATCATCGATGTATACTTTTTGAATTTTTATAATTTTTTGATTATTGTTGATTTATTAATTTAAATGGAACCACGTGGGAAGTATACCCTTTGAAACAAAAAAAACCGGTTCAGGCGTCTTTGAGTAATCGGTGAACATAAATAAAAAAAAATAAGATTTTGACGCATTGAGAATCTCCTCCTTTTTTGAAGTCGGTTAAAAATATTAGCCCATAGAATAAACACCTTACTAACATTTAGATAAGGTATAGATCTAATTCATTCTCAGCGATGAAGCGTGGTATCTCGTGTCAGGGATCCACTGAACTTCCAGAACATATCTTTCGGTCAGAACCGCTTATCCACGAATGTCGGGAGACGGTCCGTTAGCGCACTCGCCTTAAATGAATTAAGGGGTCATCTGCTCTTCTGCAGAAGAGTTTTTCTCTTCTCTCTTTCTGCGTTATTCTGCTTCATATATTCCCCGATCCTCACAGCGTTCACGACGTAGTTCGTTGTCGCTGTAACCTTAATTGACTCCTAGCGAATTTTACAGTATGGGTTGACATGACGAGCGCAATGATGAGACATACAAAAAAAAGTCCAAACAGTGAAAAAGAGCTGATGCTCTTCGAATGGCTGAAATGGAGTTTCTTAAATCATAGCTTAGAACGCTCTCGATCAAGTCACCTATCAAACAAAAACGAAATCAAAATCGGTTCATCCGTTTAGAAGCTACGTTGACACAGAGAGACTCACAGATACACAGATACACCCTACAAACGTATAACACCCATCCTGTACTTCGAAGGTTTTAAAACTTTTTATTGCAATTTGGATTGATATTCTATTTTTTTCGAAGGGACGAATTAAAGTTTAAAGTATGGCCAGACAGTTCTTACTAGGACTCTACTGCGAAAGATTGAGACCGATGACAAAGGCAGATAAATTATATAGTACTCTCCGCCCACACGATCTACGGTTCAAAAGCATTGCTATTTGGTAGCCTACATTTTAGCGTTATTGTCTGTTTGGTATTTAGTTCTAGGACGCACTGGTTTCAGTCATCCCACATACACATTATGATTAACTTCATTATAAGGCCGGAATATAAAAGGTGTTGAAAGACCACTGATTTTCACATGACATTTTTGTTTTTAACCTATTTCGTCCTAATGCTAGGCAAAGGTCTCTCTCAAATCCTTTCAACTAGCTCTATCCTTCAAGATAGCCCACTATCCTCTCTCAAAGATGTCAGGATCGTCCCTCCAACGCTTTTTCGGCCGACCGCGACGCGGTTGTTCGCCAGGGTGTTACCATGTATTATGTTGGCTCATCTGTCTAAATGCATGCGACTAACAAAGTCAAAGTCAAAACATTCTTTATTCAATAAAATCACAAAGACCACTTTGAATCGTCTTCTTACATGCTAGGGAATCTAGGTGCCGGTTCCTCCGAACCCCAGTCCAAGAAGAATCCAACAAGAAACTCGTCTGGTCTTAAAACTTTTACGTGAAATTACTTCATTTTATTCTTCTTAGATGCGCGTCACGTGTATGTCGCCTGTAGGTATCTAGGGTGCCTACTTTTGACCTAAGCTGACCTTTGTCCAACGTCCCGCGCTATATCGGGATTGCAATTAGTGTAGGTAGATTTTATTCGAGATATCTCTTTAGAAAAGAACCTCAATGTCATTAGACTCTCTTACCAGTTCTCTCTTATGTAATGTCGATAGGAACGTATAATAACAAAGGTAGTAAGATAATAAATCAAGGAAAGCCATAAATATAATCTATACGAGTCTCGAGTGTCGAGGGTCAGGAGTCTAGGCGTTCAATTTTAACTAGCACTCGCAGTGATCGTGTGAGTGTGTTTTAGCGAATGTAATATAACGCTTTGCATTATCAAATTAAAAAAATACATTACTTTATTTGTATTTAGAGAGGTATAGTGACAGTATAACATAGACAGATGATCAAATATTAATAATCAATAAGTATTGGTGGACAATGCATATAACACCATCTAGCTAGACCCCTTAAACCTACCCATAACATAAGCTCTCCTTATTTTTGGGCTAGATGATGCTGAGTGAAAAGTCTGGTATTATTTATTTATTAATAAATAAATAAATAATATAGTAATATGTTGCGTGACCCAAGAGCTGGCTCATATCTGGCTCAGCGTACTAGCATTTCCATTCAACGTGGCAATGACACTGGCGGTCTTGGGAACGCTGCCTTCTGGAAGTGATCTGGATCAGTTAAGCTATCTATAGACAGTTTTAAACGGTCCTTAGGCCTTATGTTCTTAGGTCCTTTATTTACAGAAAAATACACAATAACATAAAATACATGTGAACCAGTCTGTTTCACTGTTATTATGTTTTTTTCTGTAATTGTTTCTGTAAATAAAGTTGTCTTTATAATTATTATTTATGTATATAAGCAACTATTATTTATTATACAGCACGTGACATAGCTCCTCTGGCATCTACTGAAAACCAACGCTGGCCACTCAAGTGTGCATCCAACACAATGCTGAGTTGAGGCCATATTTACCCTGGATTCTGCTGCGTACTAATATTTTTTTTTTTTTTATGTAGAACTAATATAGTCTTAGGTATTATATATGTAGTAGTTTTTGGGTCAAACCAAAATATGTTCTTTGTCCTATATCTTATGTCTGGGTACAAGCTGTAGAAACTACTCAAGTCTCGTATAGGGATGAGGAAATAAGATCAGTGTTTACCAAAAGCAGGATGTCAGAATGAATCAGACAAACAGCACATCTCGGATATATAAAGATTCAGATTTATGATGTCCAAGTGCAAGCAGTCGTGCACTCTTCGTGGGTTGTCCGAGAAACATCCGTTTGTAGCTATAAATAGCGACTCAGTGCGTGACCCGCTTACACTAATCCTCATTTGGTATCTAGAGCATTGGCGACTAGCATATCCAATCTTGCTCTTCAATTCATACTCATCCTAAAATCTTAGATCAAGATCTCTCTCTTCTGAGAATTATTATTCTCATCTAATGGTGTGGTCTGCTTCTCTGGTGTTTTCTTTCACTTCGCTCTATCTAACGCCCCGTCCTGAGAATCTTTGCATTTCTTTCCATTCCATTATTGTCTAGTTAACGTTTTTTTTTTGCTAATAAACTTGATAATACCACTTGATGATACTTTCAGTAAAACAGTAGATAGCTAGTTGATTCAGATGTAACTTGTAGGAAACAAAATATTGAATAATTTATTTTTTCGGGCATTTGTTTAAGTATGTTTATAATGTACTAGCTGTTGCTCGCGACTTCGTCCGCGTGAATATCAGCTATCGCGGTTGGATAAATTTAATTACTATGTCCTTCCTTTGAGGTTTAAACTTACTCTATACTATATTTCGTCAAAGTCGATTCAGTAGTTGAGCCGTGTAGTCGTTACAAATAGATAGACAGGCAGAGTTACTTCTGCGCGCGTAAAACCGAACATATCTAATTTGTTGCGTTATTTTGAAATTATGATATCTCCTAAGATGTTGATTGAAATCAAATGATGTCAAGGACAATTTTGTTCACAATTAAATGCTTGTGATTAATAACATATTTAATTGGACAAGGATTATTATTATATTAATAAAACTCCTTCGCAAATAATGCATTAATTTCGAAAAATATTATTACCATAAAAAAGGTTATAGTTAGTAAATTTTAAAAGATATAAACATATGCTGCCGCGGACTTTTTTTAGAACTTTCAAAAAGGAACAATTCCATCATACATCAATTTTGCGTAACTAAAACGTTTTACGTTTTACGTTTACGCAGAGCACGCAACGGAAACTCTGAAAAGGTATATTTTTTCCCATTTCTGCAAAATTTTCCATTGATGCTTTGCTCCTATTGGTCGGAGCGTGATGTTATAAAGCCTCCCTCGATAAATGAACTATCCAATAAAACACAAAAATATTTTTTCAATTCAAACCAGTAGTTCCTGAGATTAGCGCGTTCAAACAAACGAAAAAACTTTTTAGCTTTATAAATATAGATTATTTATTAGTATAGATAAATATTGAGATACATAGTTGAACTAAAAAACAAATAAGTTCAACAATCTAACTACCTAGTACTAAAATGTAAACTAACCTATTTCTTAAACTGGCATCTGGATCAACTGGATCATTTATGAAACAAATTTCATAAATTGAATTGAATTTTAATTTCTTTTGGGCCTCATTAAAATATATTGGCATATAACATGTACTAAATATTTGTTAACCTATTCATTGAAAACAGTAGAGTTGACGGGCCTGTCAGCTCAGTAAGTAGTAGCTCTGGCTTCTGCGCTGTAGGTTGAGGGTTCGATTCCCTCCCAGGATATTTTTTTTGTGAAATACATAGGTGTTTGTCCTATGTCTGGGTGTTATAAAATATCATAAGTATGTATTTAAAAATATATAAGTATTCTATCAGTTATCTAGTCACCATAATACAAGCTATGCTTAGTTTGGGGCTAGATGGTGTTGTGTGCATTGTCCAGCAATATTTATTTATTATTTATTTGTTTACCTGAAAGTCGCATTAGAGCATTCGTTTGTAAAATGTAATGCAAAATGTTATGTTGTAATGCTAGTCCAATGAGGCTCATTATACCGTCATAACTAAGTAAGAAAGCACCGAACATTGCTTAACAACATGATACAAAATATATGGTGTTATGCTATATAAGTAAAAAAAATAAAAATAATGGCGGATATTTCACACAACATCATTTGATCCCAAGTCCATACTGGCATCAAGACATGCCAGTATGGACTTATGGTATTGAGCTGTGGGGCTATACCAATAAAAGTAACATCCAACTCATACAACAGTTTCAAAACAAAGTACTAAGGAACATCTTGAATGCACCCTGGTACGTAAGAAACGAAGACCTCCATCGGGACCTTGGCATAGACTTCGTCGACAGTTATTAAAAAGTACGTAGAAGCTAATGAGCATAGAGTTCATCATCATGTGATGAACGTCGAGGCAATCCAGCTCCTCGACAACTCGGACATATTGGGAAAACTCAAACGAACCAAGCCGTTTGAGTTAGTGTAGTGTAACAGTGATAGAAAGTGAAAATGACTGATACAATATATATTCATATAGAACACAAAAGCAAAGTGTCCTCCCCTTAACTAGATACAGTAAGAAAAGTGCTATTGGACACTTTCTTAGGCATAGTTTACGTTATAAAAATAAGTTATAGTTAAATTACCCATTGGTCTACTTGGCTAGATTATAATAATATTACTTACAGTATAATTTTAAGAACTATACACTAATATTAAAAAAACCTGGTTCAAAGTTAAGCAGAGCTTGTGTTATGGGTACCACGTGACTGATACACTACTTATATATGTAAAAATACACATATCTATATAAATATATATATAAAAGAAAGTCGTGTTAGTTACACCACTTATAACTCAAAAACCGGTGGAACGATTTGGATGAAACTTAAAATGAATATAGTTAGTAACTTGGATTAGGATATAGGATATTTTTATCCCGGAAAACACAACAGGAACGGGGCGGACGAAGCCGCGGGTGCCTCCTAGCGCCATCTTTCAATATTTATCCGTAACTTTGTTAATCTGTAATTATAAAAATAATTTTAATAGCTATTTTTTATAGCGATATTAGTACTTTAATATTTTTTGTGAAGTTGTAAGCGCCCAACCACTTCGTTGGGGTCAGCTAGTTATACATAAAATACCCAGATCCGAGACAAATACTTGCAGAGCATACAAACATTTGTCCCGCGGCATCTCAGGCAGGTTGTTCGCCTACTGCGCCACAGAGGTCGTCAAATTAACGGTTATCGTATCGTATGCATGGTTTCATAGCACTGAAAAGGAATTATATTATGAGCTTCTAGCTAAATTTCATGGTCCTAGGCAAAATGGAAGTACCCCATAAGTTTTGATTTACTGATGTCGATATATGCGGAATAAATTACTGTATTTTAAAGCTACAAGCTTGATTTATTTACAGTTCCAAGAGTCCACAGACCTTGGTATTTGATATTAAATCCAACTTAACATATCTACGCTTTCCTGAGGGTCTTGACTACAGACAGAAAGACAGACGGACAACAAATTGATCTTATAAGGGAACCTTTTTCCTTTTGAGTAAAAATCTATATGCTCCATTAAATTTATTTTGTTTTGCTCTAACTAGATACATGGTGTTTTACCGACTTCAAAAAAGGAGGAGGTTGTTAACACGTATTTTTTATGAATGATCAGCGATTAGAAAAAATATTTTTTTGATTCAATGGGTATTCCCAGGTGGTCCCATTTAAATTTTATCGAAATAGGTCGAGCGGTTTTTAAAAAGTCTAAAACAAAAATCTAAAAATTGTATACATCGATGATATTTTCGTTTACTCCGAAACCTCTTTATATAAATAAAGTCAGTTTTCTTTTTTAGTTTTTAAAAACGTAATTATATTTTTTTACTCTAATTATATTTTAGTTTTTCGTAGTTAATGTAGTTATAAGATGGATCTTCTCGGGTTTGGGTTAGGACGAATTGGCACCTAAATTCACCTAGTATGTAAGACGTTTCAAAGTGATCCTTGTGATTGTATTAAATAAAGTATATTTTGACTTGATTGGTTAAAAACCTGAGAACTGTGATTAGTAGATATCTTATCTCTCCTGATTTCGGAACCCTTCCTCCACTGGTGGTCCGAAACGTGCTCTGACCAATATATATTTAAATATAACTCAATTTGCAGTATAACAAGTAACAAAGTAAACAAGTACTCAGGCAGACATCCCCTTTTAGTCTAAACAAAGTTACAGCACTCATGTTCGTCGTTCATAGCTGCCGAACATTAAGGTGGTCGTAAAGCGAATACTTCTGCATGCCCATTGATCTTATTATAGGAAACTTATCACCGACAAGCGTAATAACTATTAAGTGTTTTCAAGAATGATGCTTTTTGAATCATATTTTATGTGGGGGAGTAGCTAACAAGACAACATTATGCTGACAGTCTTCTACTTCTTCTTCTTCTTTGTTAATGGCCTGTGACATACTAATGTCAATTCTGCCAATGTCAAGTGTTTATAGTCAGTTTGTTTGTTATTAGTCTTAGTTGATGGTCAATTGTCAATTCTAGACGTCACGCGGAATGGCGTCTAGAATTTTCTTGGGATTCCTCGTCGTTCAAATCACATTGCACCACAATACACATATAATTCAATTATCCATACCCCTCACAATTTGTAGACACAATTTATTCATTATAATTCCGCCAAGATTACTGAATAAAACATGCAATAAAACGGGTAACAAATTGTAGACGGTCCGCGATGACGTTTGGAATTGACAATTGACCATCGACTAAGACTTTATTAACGAACAAATTGACTCTAGACAAATATAAACACTTGACACTGACAAAATTGACATTATTATGTCACATGCCATTAACAAATAAGAAGAAGAAGAAAAAGAGTATATCACTAAGTCGTACGTTGTCGTTCGTCATTTGTTATGTTAAAAAAATTGTGTCTTTTTATAAAATAGATACTATTTTTGCACGAATCACAAAGAAACACAAAACTTTTATTCTCGGGTGTTAAACCCGAGTCAATAACTCTAGATTTATTTTAATAAAATCACCACAATGACTACTAAAAACCAATAATATAGTGCAATGTTTGCTTTGCAAGACGATCAAAAATAATCCGGATGTAGATGTTCCTATTCATTAAATACCATGTATAATGTATGTTCAAGTTGTATGTCACCTAATTGTGTAAGTAGTACGATCTAAGGAGTATTTAAGCTTATTAATAAATCATTAATCACTAATTAGCCAAGCGCATGTGAGCACGCACAGTGAAGAAGGCTTCAGAAGTCAGTGAGGATAATTACTAGTCAGCTCCTGGACCAATTCAACACCATCTAATTAGCCTGTCATCAAAAAAATATTACGTGGCTTTGTGAGTTTTTTAAGGTTTACAAAATTACAAATCTGTTACTCAAAATCTAGTAGACTATGCCGTGATAACTTCCCTTGTAATTTAATCGTATAATATCCAGCTATTGGACGACCTCTGTGGCGCAGTGGGCTAAGGTCCGGCTGAGACGTAGAAGGTTGCGGGTTCGATTCCTGCCGTGAGACTAATGTTTGTATGATCTGCGAGTATTTGTCTCGGGTTTGGGTGTTTCTATATTTATGTATTTACAAAAAAAAGTAGGTATATCAGTCATGTGGTACCCATGACCTATAGTCATGTGGTGAAACGTCCAGGATTATTATATATATATTATTATATTATTTATGTATGATTATATATTATTTATGTATTTTGTAAATTATTTAGGGTTTCTCCAGACATTAGTTTAGCCGGTAGGGGGGGTCTTTTGGCTGAAGGTTTCGACAGAATACCAGCGCCTAGCTACCGCCAAGTGGCGAGGCATATTATGCTGAGTCGAGACCTTTTTGTTACTGTGGCACACGGATACATGACATTCTCTCTGTATTCTCCACTTTTGTTTATCTAAAATATGTATTTTATCTGTTTGTACTGATTATGTGTGCTTGAGTAACAAATAAATGAGTGTCTATGTATATGTCTATTTCTATGTCTACGACAGTGACCTATATCAAAAATAAAGCATAATTGTTATCAAACGATTTGTATCGAAAATCTATTTAAGAAACCTCGTAGTATTTTTAATAGATCTATCCAACGATATGCCACTCCATGGGATAGTAAAATAATAAAAAAATCAACCACACTGTACATGTACATGCCCTAAAACCTTTTTTAGTAAATATTTTATGACTTTGTAGGGGCTATTAATTACGATAGAACTAATAATAGCCTGCGAATAAGACCTATGTTTAGTTATACGCTTTGTTTTTGACCACAGGTCACCTTTAGACATCGAGAAGTTGACTAGACTACTCTAAGACTACAAATCACTCTATCATTTAATTAGTACTTAGGTACTCCTTAGGTACTTAACCACGCCTGTTCAGTAACACAATATATTGTAAAAGGTCAATAGTTATTTATGATGTGCTATGTATTAAAGCACAAGTACCTACATAAATAAACGGAAGTTTTCCATCGGTGTGCAAACGCCCTTAAGGTCACTCTGAACCGTCTACTTCTCTGATATTCTAAATGTAATTTGCATGTAGATAAGTAAATAATTAACTTGTCACAATTAGTTGGATGACCGTGTCATCTCGCTCGTCCAATCAACGTCTATTCAATTAGATCATTATGAAAGTATTTTAGTAGAAAGTATTTTTAGACAGTGCTAGAACAAAAATATGTTTTGACCATACTTAATAGAGAAATTTATGTAAATCTATCTCATCTATTTTATTTTATATTTAATTATACTAGTGGTCGCCCACTGGTCGAAATTCGACCATAATTAATTAATATTCAATGTATTTTTATGCATAATTCAAAAAAAAATATAAAATTTCTTCTCTATATAAACTATAAGTGTGCGAAATTTCATACTCCTTCTTTGATACATTTATTTACATTATTACTTACTAACCTGAATGCCAGCGTATTCATCCGCGCGTTGGTGCTGAAGTCTGTACTGAACTATAATAGTTAGATATATAGTTTCGCGGACTTTTTTGTGGGACTAATAAATACTATAACCATGATGTAGGTAGTACGTTATTTTATGTATCATCAATAGCGTGGCAGCGCACGCCAAATATAATAACTTTTATAGATCGATTCGATAGATCTTTTATCGATTACAAACATACAAATACCTATATACAATAAAATCGAATCTTTTTTAGTTCTAAATTATAGTTTAGATTTAGACTAGCAACCTTCCCTGGCTTCTCACGCGTTGATTATACACCTAAACCTTCCTCATTAATCACAATGAAATTCCGCTCGGTAGATATCGAGTTTATCGCGGTCAGACAGACGCGACTTGGGGATTTTGTTATATAATATGTACTGACTAGTCGCGGGTAATCATCACGTCCAAGTATAACGCAAACGTGTCTGCGTATTTTGATAGGTAACAAAGTACCCAGTATCTACCTACTTCGTTATCTATGGTGCCTATCACAGATAATCTAATTTTAGACTGAGGTTTCATACAGTATTAGAGACAGGAATACACATCTCTTGCTAATAGGTTCCCAACAAGTCACACTCGTCTACTCGTCTACTAGTTTCTCGTTGGGATTATTTTTCTATCGAGTCAGAGCATTTTTACGAAATGGATTCCCGAGTAACACATACTCAATATTTAACATACCTACCTACTAGATGCCCTTGTAGTACCAGAAATAGAGTAAGAAGCAGTTGACTTTAACAGACATTGTTCCCTACGCGATTGTACCCCTTAGTGTCCCGGTCATTCTCGGTCACTCGCCCGTCGTACTGCGGGTTCGTCAACTCTTCGCAAGAAACAGAGGGGCACTGTTTACGAGTGCTTATTGGTATTACGAGTATGTACATTATATCTATGGCTGTCTCACGTCCGACCGCTCAATATTCGATACAGTTCAGAAAACAGTCACGGGTTGGTGTCATATCGCAAGCAGTTTTCTCAGCCCGAGACTGATTTCTACAATAAATAAATATTGGTCGACAATGCACACAACACCGTCTAGCCCCAAACTAAGCATGTATTACGGTGACCAGATGACTGATATGATACAATACATAATATTTTTAAACACATACTTTATAACACCCAGAACACAGAACAAACACCTACGTTCACCACACAAATGTTTATCCTGGGAATGACATGAACCCTCAATAGTCAAACAATCAGTTTCAAACAGCCAGACAATGCATAGAATACGAGAACTGAGCTGTTTTTATAAAGTAGCACACGATAAGCACGTTATAAATAAAACAACGTCATCCCCAAACACGTCTGGAGGCGCCAGCACTCGGTCAGACCTTGACAGGTCTGACATATCGACATCTCATTAAATAGTGCTCAGAACTTGCAACAAAAGACGGGTAAGATTAGAATTTTCCGTGATTGGGTAGGTACTTAGAAGTAGTTTATATTAATAAACAATATGGATAGTGTGAGCAAGTGACCACAGAAAAAATAAATTAATAATGCTGGACATTTAACTCAGCATCGTCCAGCCCCAAAGTAGGCAGAGCTTGTGTTATGGGTACCACATGACTGATATACTTGTATACTTTTTGTTGTAAATAAATACATACAATAAATAGAAACACCCAAAAAGACAGATACTTGCAGATGATACGAACAATTGTCTCGCGGCGGGATTTGGTCCCGCAATCTTCTGCGCGTCAGCCGAGCCTTGGCTCAATGCGCCACAGAGGTCGTAACAGGGTTAACACAATTTTTTTTTTTATGTAGGTACCTACTACTACTTTCGATAGGTCTGGTGACAGAGTTAATAGGCGCCGAAGGGCTCCATCATGGCATAAAAAACCCGGCCCAACAGTACCTATAACATGTTCTCCGAAGCATGGAAGCTCTCAGATGAAGATGCTCCAGCTTCCACCAGGTGTTTCTCTGAACTCGCAGTGTTTCTCTGTTTCGACTTAGTCAACTATGCCAAGACAGCTTCGACGATGTTTTGGTTGAAGAGGCCTATTACATTACGACGTTGATGTTTTAATTAAATCTTTGGCGTTCTTATTTCCTAACTGAAACTCCTGACAATTTTGACTTATTGTGTGGTGGAGAATAGTTATTAGTATGGTATATAGTGGCCTCGCTTTTCGTATTTTTTCTTATATATATATTTTTTTTCTTTAACCTATAGTGTCCCACTGCTGGGCAAAGGTCTCCCCCTTTACCTTCCATTCTTTGCGCTCCAAGGTCACAGTTTGCCAATTTGGCTCGAATGCATCTAGATCGTCTCGCCATCTATTCCTGGGTATGCCGCGTCGTCTCCGACTATCGGGCACCCACTGAGTGACGAGCTTTGCCCAACGTTCTGAATGCATTCGAGTCACATGCCCTGCCCAGTCCCATTTCAAACATGCAGTCCTCGTACCTACATCCGCTATGCCCGTTTTCGATCGGATTTCGGTATTTCGGACCCTATCGGTTCTTTTGATTCCCAAAACACTGCGCTCCATAGCTCTCTGGCAAATCTTGAGGTCTGATTTTTGTGACTCTGTCAATGACCATGTCTGAGCACCGTATGTCAGTATGGGCAAGATACAAGTGTCGATGAGTTTTCGCTTAAGTGATATTGGGAGGTTTCCCTTCATATGCTGCTTCATGGCCCAGTAGCTCTTCCATGCGTTCTCAATGCGGCGACTTATTTCTCTGTCTTGCCTGCATTTGAAGGAGACTACTTGGCCTAAGTAGATATACTCATCGACGTACTCTATTCTTTGCCCATCGACAGTGACATTACGTTTCGTGCTATTTGACATGATTTGAGTCTTTGATCGATTCATGGCCAGTCCCACCTCAAGACTTGCTGTGCTTAAGTCTTGTAGCATTGACTGGAGCTCCTGCGCTGATGATGCAAAAAGAACGATATCATCAGCGAAGCGCTGGTTTGTAAGTTTTTTATCTCCGACTTTGATCCCGTATGTCAGCCAGGATGCCGCTAGCTTCTTAAATATTTCCTCTAGGGTGCTTGTAAAAAGCTTCGGAGACAGAGGGTCACCCTGTTTAACACCTTTTTCGATTCTGAAGGAGGGACCGCAGCTCTCAAGTTGAATTGTGGCTGTGCTGTTATTATAGATATTTTTTAGTAGGTCTATGTAAGTTTGTTCTATTTGTTGGTTCTTTAATGATTCAAAAATAGCTTTGTGGGACATACTGTCAAAGGCCTTTGCGTAGTCCACAAAGGCTAGATACAACAGGGGTTTACTAAACTCGTGATGTTTTTCAATTAATTGATTAAGACTATGAAGGTGGTCAGAGGTTGAAAAGCTAGGCCGAAAGCCAGCTTGTCCTGGGGGCTGATGCATGTCAAGCTGACCGTCTATACGATTAGAAATTACTTTTATAAATGATTTATATATGTGTGAAATTAAACTGATCGGCCTATAATTGTTAATGTTGTTTTTTTCTCCTTTTTTATGAAGAAGAACTATGTTAGAATGGCACATTTTAAGTGGAAGTATGCCAGTGGTGAGTATGCTATTAAAAAAGTTGGTAACTTGGGGTAGAAGAGCAGGGGAACCGATTTTTAGTGCTTCTGACGTAATACCATCCTCTCCAGGGCTTTTGTTATATTTCATACTTTTGAGCACTTTATCAACTTCCTGACCGGTAATGAAAGGAATGCTATCAGGGCAGGAATATTTTGAAATAGTTGTTCTGTTTTTAGATTTGTCCGTATAAAGGTTTTTGTAAAATTTTGTGCAGATTTCCAATAATTTAGTCCTGTTATTATGTTTTATTCCTCGATCATCCGTAAAACCATTTATCCAACATTTCCCTTTCGAAATTCCTTGCTTAGCTACACGAAGTGATTTATTGTTCTGGAGTGCTATTTGTATTAAATGACAGTTATATTTTCTTAAATCAACTCTAATGCTACGTTTCACTTGTTTATCTATAACTCAGAAGAATACAGAGTTATATATTTATAAAAGCCAAAAATTCCGAAGCAATTTTTTAATAAAATCTAGAACCTTTTGCCACGGCGAAAGATTAGTTTCGATTAGTTTAAGCTCATGGATTTAACTACAGTACTAAGCAAAAGAAAACGAAAAACGTGATTAAAGTATAAAGCAGCCTCGGAATTTACAAATATGCATGGGGTATCTACAAAATACATTTTCATTAAAATCCATAGAACTACTAAAATGTTCAGAATTTGCTGTAAATTCCTCTTTACTAGAATATTATTAAGTAAATTGTATAGGTACCATAATAAACGTTAGATCATAGGTTTTTTTTTTATTTATAATACTTTAAATAAACGTAATTATAACTGCATAAATGCTTCATAAAGTACATAATGCGATGCGATTTTTAACCGAGTTCAATAATAGGAAGTGGTTCTCAATTCGGTTTTTTTTTTAATCACCTCATATCTCCGTCATTTATGAACCGATTTGGAATATATTTTTTTATGTGAAAGGATATATTTTTTATGTGAAAGGATATATTTTGTTATGTGAAAGGATATATTTTTTTATGTGAAAGGATATATTTTTTTATGTGAAAGGATATATTTTCCGAATGGTTCAGTAGTTTGGTTTTTAAATCAAAAAAGTTAAAAAAAATTGTCGTCCAAGTAAACGAAATTTCGAAATGAAGTCGGTTTTCCTTTTAGTTTTTAAAACGTAATTATGTGATAGGCCTCTTATGAATTATTAGTGTGCGATCTTTTTTGTCGACGGTAGGCAGAGTACCTGCGGCTATCTAGCACACAGGCGCGTCTCGCCGTTCGTCTGCATCTACCTTGTCACGACAAGTCTGCGATTGCCGCGACAGGCGACACAATTACACACCAATTAATTCTCATCTACATAACATCCATCAATATGTTGTTGCTTCAGAAATAGCAAAGCTATTTATAAATTCAACAGATTATTTCAAAGAGTTCAATTATTGATTGAACACCTACTACAGTTCGTAGTAGTGTCAGTGACTTGGTTTACTAGGCTGTCAGTGAACCCTTAGCAGTCTGACGCCCTCACTTCTTCTTCGTTTATGGCATAATAATGTCAATGTTGCCAGTGTCAAGTGTTTATATTGTCTATAGCATGATGTCGAGATTCTTAGTTTGTCATTTCATAAAGTAACTAACACTTCTAAATTCATATTTTTTTTCTCCTTTAATGCATATTTTATTCAGTAATCTTAGCAGAATTTTAATGAATAAATTGTGACTACATAGGACAATTTAATTATAAGTGTATTATGGTGCAATGTGATTTGAACGAAGAGGAATCCCGAGAAAGTTCTAGACGGCTATTCCGCGATGATGTTTAGAATAGACAAATGACCATCGACTAAGACTTTATTACCAAACAATCACTTGACAGTGGTGGCAATTCGATTAATTCATTTCTAAAATTAGAAATTGTCTAAAATATATTTTGGTTAGGTACATACTTATAGCATTTGTAAAACCTATTCGGTTGGTACCATCTAACTAAATTAGGAACGCTTAATTAAATTAGATAAAATTAAAATAGGATAAGTTGGTAACAGCAGAATACCAAAGTTTCATTTGACAGTTCTAAACCTAATTTTAGCTAAAATTAGTTAGGTTTGTGCCAACAGAATTGAGGCCACTGGCAAAATTGTCGACAATACAGATGTCATTATAAGAATAAAAGAAGAAGAAGAAGAAAAATGATGTCACAAAGTTGTATTTTGTCGTTCGTCATTTGTTATTTTATATAAAATGATGCCTTTCATACAAAATAATCACACAGATTAGTTTGTCTCTAAACACAAAGCTTGTATTCCAATTGTTGACACCCGAGTCAATAACTGGCTTTAATAACATTCAAATAAAAACAGCAAAATTAGAAATAAAACCGGAAATAACTCTAGATAAATAAATTATATAAGAGCGCAATGTTTGCTTCGCAACACGGCCAAAAATAAACCGACGCCCTTATTTATAAACGCCTCTCAACTTGAACACTGCCTAAACACAGTTTAAGATTCGCCTTCTCACTAGTTGTCACTATTTTACAAAAATGGTTGTCTGTAAAGTCGGTTTACGTACTATAATTTCACGTGATAACGTCATAAGAAAACATTGATGAAAAATTGCATACTTTTAACCTATTACGATGCCTCATAAGCCGAACGCTTAGGTCGATCGTGCCTCTTTATCGCTTGTTCCGCGCTCTCGCTTGCACGCTCGGCTCAGGCAGAACGTGAGAATTTTTCGTGCGTTTAGCCGGCGTTCATCGATTTATAAGACGTTATCACGTCAAAAAAGGATGGCATTATTTTAAACAGTGATTATTTTATGTCAGAAATTGAGTTTTAAGTAAGGCCATATTATGTTTACCTAATATTTTCTATTATCGCATCGTATCCTAAGAGTAGGTATATCTATTGTTTAGTTTATATATATATATATATAAATGCCTACATGGCCCTTCTTTGTTTATTTATAGTCCAGTCCATCCAACGGTTGCCTGGTAGAGATCGCTTTTAGCGATAAAGCCGCCCATTGTATTGCCTTAAATTATTACAGTTATTATTATTGTAATATTCCGTGTGGTAGTCAATAAAGAGTTATCTATCTATCTATCTACTAATATTGAGGATGTGTAAGTTTAGGTGGATGTGTATTTGTCACACAAGCACACAATAGTGGATGAACTGATTTAGATGAAAAATAAATAATAATAAAATATTGGTTGACAAAATAGTACAGATGTAAATGTGGACTTGGATTAACTAGTTATAAGTTACATATTTGTATGGAATTCGTAGGTTAAGTGAGATAACGAATTACTATTGGAGCTCTGGCGGTCTGGTGGTAGTAGCCTAAGGTCGTAGGTTCGAATCCGGTCGTGCACCAATCGTGAATAATTAATGTGCGATATAACAGTAGGTACACTCAAACGGTGACGGAAAACATCGCGAGTAAACCGACATATCGCAGAATATAAAAAAGTTAATAAAAAAAAAGACAATTGCCAAGTGCAAGAAAGGAGCCTATAAGGCTCACTTTAATCCTTTCACCAGATTGGTTTTAAATGACTAGTAACCCGATAAGAAGAAGAAGAAGAAGTTATTAAATACGTACCTAAGTATAACTTTTTTCTTTTAGTAATTTTCCAAAAAAACAAACCCGTTTCCATTGACGCGCTTTCACGTGATAATTTTGTGTTATGTCGAAACATTCGTCTAAAAACGCACGTAAATGTACCTTTAGATCGGAAGACACCATTACCCTACATCCAGTAATGTTCTCAGGAGGAACAATAAAAACGATAGAATCAGTAGACTGCGCTCAAACCAAGGTGATTATCAAAGGCATTAGAGCAAACTCCTAAGGTTATCTTACATAAGACAACGTGGTCTCGCACGAACGCACCACGCCCGCGGAGGGTCTCGCGTTAATGCATCGCGGAAGAGCACAATCACAGGCATCGTCACGTGTAAATTTATGCACGTGGATTTAGACTCACTACAGACTCATGGCAAGTGAGTTTGTATGGGCACTAGCATGTCCTTGGTCCATATAGAACTGCACTGGTGACGGATTCTACATGTTCAAAAGTAAAATAACTCAAAACGAGATATTTAAATAATAATAATAATAATAATAATAAATATTGGTGGACAATGCACACAACACCATGTAGCCCCAAACAAAGCATAGCTTGTACTATGGTGACCAGATGACTGATAGAATACTTATATATTTAAATACATACATAAGATACTTTACAACACCCAGACACAGAACGACCTCTAAGTTCGTCACACAAATGTGTGTCCTGGGAGGGAATCGAACCCTCAACCTACAGCGCAGAAAGCAGGGTTACTACCAACTAAGCTGACAGGCTAGTCCTGTAATTTACTATGATAGGTATATGAGTTTTCTGCTTCCCAATATAGTGCCGAAATATCGAGAAGCAGATTCATATATCATGGTAAATTATTCCGCCAATATATTCCTTGGTGTGTGCATGTGTTGTGTATTGACGCTTTGCATGGCTCTTCGGTTGCGGGCGGGAGAAAGGTTGTGTTACATACAATGCAGACGCGTGAACACGAATATATTGACGAAACAGCACTAAACATTTATCTATCTGTCCAATATTTTGTAATGGATTTCCGCAAGTCACGCCTAAATCAATTATCTATCTTAGGTTAAAAAGCCTCTGTTATGACCTAATGGTAACCATTATCATACGCTTATTATCTTAACGTGTTCTCTGAAATACGGAAGCGCTCAATGCCAAGTGCTAGTAAAAACACATATAGAAAGCTTACTTGGGTATAATAACGATCGAACAGGCATACGAATACAAATACAAAATTTTCTTTATTTAATAAAATCACAAGGACCACTTTGAATCGTTTTCTTACACGCTAGTCAATCTAGGTACCGGTTCCTCCTAGCCCCAGTTCATGAAAAATCCAGCAAGAAACTCGTCTGGTCTTAATACGTTTTTGTATGATCCTTCCCAATTTCGTTACGGATGCCGAGTCGAGTTGGAGCAGATTCATCCCAAGCTTTTTTGTCATCTAACTAATCAAATATTTTATAATATGCTTTAATAATGCTACAGTTTTTGTTTAATTACTGGTTTGTTTGCTGGTGGTCTGCCGGTATGATTCATCACAGCTTCTTACCAAACGGCACAAAAAGGTATTACTGCGGATGGATTACATATCTGTGAACGACTAAACACAATTATAGAGAAGCTCTCAAACCTCCAGCCAATTTTGACCAATCGCTCGTCCCCGCAGCTTCGGCACGATCCCACACTTTACAATAGATGTTCTCCAAGCTACAGTGCTAGGGTTGGAAGCTCTCCATCATCCGACCACTCATCAGACCATGCGCAAGAAAACATTTCAATAGAAAGGCAGTAAAATGCCTCTGAAGAGTTTGTTGCCGCGCGTCCAGCTGACTTCTTCAGGAAAGATACTGATAAATTACCTCTCCCTGGCAGTGATACATCAATAGCGTGGGTGAACACTCCGATTATTATAAAAAAAATATATAAAAAAAAGTATTACTCAAACTTCTTTATACAAAACTACAATGTCATGGGTAATGGCCAACTTTATGAACTGTTAGAGCATTTTTCGCGAGCGATACACTGAGACGGCGTGAATCTGTAGGTAACAAGCGCCTTCAGACGTGGTCGTGGCGATGCTGCATTGACGAGAACAGCATCGTCAACAACTCAATCAGCTGCAATTGCGGTGAAGGACGATAGGGTGCCGTGAATCGAAGATACCAGAAGATTTCATGCAGTTTCAGTCATGAAACTGGAATTGGCCTTTACGAGACGACCAATACGATGGATATAATTACGAATTTAGATTGAACCAAAGCGAAGCAAAAAACCACTGCTCGCAGTACTTCCTAAGTGTAGTAGAAATGTAGGAATAAAACATACAACTGCGTAGGTACCTAATCCTCAAGCTTAGTCTCTTTTATCTCTAGGTTTGGAGGACTTTTGAAGGATGTCTAAGGATGTAAGGACCTTTGTCCAAACATTTTATTTGGGACATGCGCATATTTTGCACAGAAATACTAACGTTTAGACAACACAAGTCTTACCAGAATGCCAGTAAGTAGAACTAGCCGTGCTTGCTGTTAGTTTGAAATATGAGTAAAAAAATTGAGATATCTCTGCTGTGAGTACTAAGATAAATTTATGAAAAGCCATTAGTAATCAAGATCTTCCGGCTAAGACCCATCCAAATGAGGTCTTGTGCCGCAGTTCTATGAAAATCCAAAGGGTGGGTTTTAGGGGTGAGTTGACAAAGGGCGGGGCGGTGTGCCGGGCGTGGCGGGTGCGCGCGCGCCTCCCATCTGTAGGTATAAGCGCGGGAGTAGAGCTCAGAGAGTCATTCGGCGTTACCTCCGCAAAGCCATCGCTCGCGCCGCGCCGTGGAAGCGTAGACGCTACGCGCCACGAACGCGCTCCCCGCTTACAATATCCTAGGCACCACTTCAAGTAATCCCGCTAAACAACTGCAAGTTTGTAACGATCGTGCAGCGTTAGGTGCGTTCCGATCCACTTGCAGAACCCGGAAGGGAGCGGCTGAACACTGAAGAACAAAATGTAAGTTTACAAACTTTTGTATATTTCAAGAACGATTCAGATTGTTTCAGTAATCTAAAGCCTGTACCGTACAGCGGATTTTAGTCGCGCGAATTCATTTTGACGCAAGTTTTTCCGTGACTAAGAATCCAATAAATACCTTAGATGGCTGAAATCGGGCTGTGGACGACGATGATGCAAAAATTACACGGCCTGGCGATTCAAAATTATCGTGGACAGCGAAGTAGAATAATTCGCGCGTGCGATTAAAAACAGCTGTGCGATCTAATTCGTTTACTCGTATAAAGTTATCCGTGTAATTTTAAACGTAGATACTATCGTAGAAATTAAGTATTTATATCGATGGAATACAGTTTTTAATGTTGTACCCAGCCACAGAACATAACAGAACAGAGATATAAATATCAGATACAAGAAACGTCATCTACCGCAAACAAATGGTTTTGTCCAGTTAACTTATTACCAAAGTATTTTAATGATGAATCACGAAAACAATGCATTAAAACAAACAAGCTACTATTTTGCGATAAAAAATCATTAAAACACTACTAACTAACTTTTTTTTAATACTATCTTATTCAAAAAAACTTCAGTGCATCTTGCATATTGTGCGCGAGATAGCCGATATAAAATGCCGGTAACAATTGGAAACCATTCGCGATAGAATTTCTGAGAAGTCAAAACCAGCCGGTTTCGCGTTCAAGAGCACCCTGGTTTTTACTACACCTGCCAGGCACGTAGCAAGGTAACACGTAGCTGATGAACATAAACTATCCAAAAATGATGTTACGCAGGAAGAACGCAGTCCTACAGCTTCTGTTTACTCGTAGCTATCGCTTTATGGAGAGATTAAAAATGCTAGAAAGCTTAACAATACCATAGTTTTCTGTCGCCTAAATACTGAAAACGCCACCTAAAATTATATTTCCTTATATTTACTTAAATAACGTTCTGCATAGGTACAATTTCTAAGGATAACGGAATCTCAAACATTTGAGTTACCTAATGTTTTCAGTTATCGGACATTAAGTCTACTTAACGAAACTGCATATCTAAAAGCAAGTACTTTCTAATGACAATAATCTATTATAGGTATATTTACTGCCCGATTTTTTCAGAACAACAAACACATTCCTGAGACGCATTTGACAAGATTTAAATGGGGCCTTAGACCTTCGCATGATTTTGTTCACGATATAATTTAGATGGTTCAGACTATGCCTAATCTTACCTAAGAACGTCCCTGCTACCAAGCACTCGCCCGACCAGATAATGCATAATTATGTTTTTACGACTGGAAGTCTGGAAGCCTCACTGAATGTCTCACAAGAGTATAAATTCATCTCTGTTATGTTTTCATAATAAAGCCAAGCAACATGCTTTGAGTTTTATTTTGACTTTTATTTATGTTGAATCATTTCACAAAGACTACCTTGGATTAGTTCGCGAGGAAAAGGTGGAAATTGTGATTTCAATGTTCGAGACTCATTATTTTCAAATTACATTTAACTCTGTTTCTAAGAAAACCTAGACTGGCAATTTCAATTTATCTTAAAAGGTTCATTGTATCTTTGCGACAGATGTAACCACTTCTTACGACAATGAAGTTAATGCGGGTTGTGTAACGAGAGACACCATAACTTAGACTTTCCTTCTCTTATTTCTAGGTTCGCGGGCTCTCAGTATCCATAGCAACCCAAACCTATTTAATAACAAGGTATCAATTTTATTACGGAAGTACTGAACACTTTTGCAGCTATGTAAATGGAAAGGAGTAGTCCAAAGCAGGGAGATATAGTGATCAAACTTTGAACTAGAGTTGAAGTAGTAGTTGAAGGTGCATTTCTTGCGATCAATCTGAATGGTTATTTGAACTTTCTGAGGTCAGATCTGAAATTGGGGTCGCAAGCGGTTAGTCCTCGGGTTTTGATGACCTCGTAGCGATTTCTGACCTCTGCCGAGATTGATCTCACTTCAATTTAAACTCGGAAGAACGAACGGTGAACTTGTAAATAATTTAAATCATGTTTGAAAAGAATTGACACCTATCCTGGTGTCAATTTTTAAGAATTCTAGTTATAATACAAATACAAATTCATTTATTTACCAAGAAAATAAAAAAAACAGTGTTAACAAACTTACTGGTGGTCCCCGCACTAGGGCAAGCCTGTATTGCGGGAGACCAGAGGCATAAGATGAGCGATTTCAACAAGCTACATAGAGATAAAACAAAACAGATAACACTTAAACAAGGCAAGACACAAGTAGGACAATCCAGGAGAAATAAAACAAAAATCTTAAATCTAAAAGAAAAAAATAAAAGAACACAATAAATAAAGAACACGACCAGCTGTAAGCTGTATGTTTTTGAAGTTTGTGTGAGTATATGTTTGTGTGTGTGTGTGTGTGTGTGTGTGTGTGTGTGTGTGTGTGTGTGTGTGTGTGTGTGATAATACTTACTAAAGTTGCAATTGATTGTAAATTTATAAACTTTGACTGGGTATCTTTTTAGAACCCAACGCAAGCTGTTTAATAGGTCACCACAATCCCGTTATCCAATCAAATAAACAGTCTCAATTAACTAAAATTGGCAAGCGAATTCAGCGAATGACGTACATGCTAATCTTCGGCCAAAATAACTAAGTAGAACACAGGACTTATTTGTGACAACTTGAGCAGGTAGGTCAGTTATTTGCAAACGTATCTACCCAAGCAATCTTTCCTTTTATTGTTTTACAATTTTTTGCCAACTGCAAAGGCATAAAGGGAAACGTAAGAACTGATTCCTCAAAAGCTATTTCCTTTCAGCTAGCAGAATTGAATGTTAGGTACATTTAGTGTCATTAGGTGTCGCGAATACGAGCCACTGACCTCCCACAACTTGCCAATTGGGCGAGACGACGTACACTTGACCCCTAAACTCATGAATTAACTTCTGTTACCTATCATCTGCCCCTCGGTAGCCGCGCGTTACTATGCTAGGGAGCCTAGGTATCGTCTGGCAAAAAGCCGTAGGTGTCACGGTGTGCAAATGTGAGCATAGTAAGTATACCTCTTACATAGATTGTCTCTAAGTCTCTCAGACGCAGTTTTATCATTCACCATACTGGTTCGAAATCTCCATTGACACGATAATAAGAACCTAAAAAAATGGCTGTCTGTAAAGTCGGATTACGGATAATGTTACGTGATAACGTCATAAGAAAACATTGATGAAAAATTGCATACTTTTAACTTATAAAGATGCGTCTCTATCGCTTAATCCGCGCTCTCGCTTGCACGCTCAGCTCAGGCGGAACGTGACAATTTTTCGTGCGTGCAGCCGGCGTTCATCGATTTATAAGACGTTATCACGTCAAAAGGACAAAAATCTCCGTGTCTACTTTAATTTGTATAAGTGATACGCTGTAAAATGACTAACCAAGTAGCTTTTGACCACTTATTGCCAACTTAGTCGGTCAAGGCCCGGCTGAAACGCAGAAGGCGGCGGGGCGGGTTCGATTTCCGTCGACAAATGATTATATGAGCTGCATGTAACTTGTCTTGTACTTATATATTTTGTTGTAAATTTACAAAAAATATATATACCTAAGTAGGTAGTATATCAGTCATGTGGTTATTTGTTCGGCATTATTTATATCTAATAATTTCGAGGTTAGTTGATGCTTTACAACATTCAACTAGTACCTATTATAGTTAAAAGGCATGTTCTACAAGACTACCTTTAGTTAATTACGTAAGCCTGACTTACTTACCTCAAGAGTTCCGTAATTTTCCTAGTTGCTAAATACTATAAATAATTAGTCGTAAAACGGTAGCTGTAATGATGCGAATGATGAATTTAGGTATGTCCTAATATTGCAGCAACAACTTGATAAAAAGCGAAGGACTGCAGTCATACCAAAGTTAATGGATAATTATTTACCAAATCAGCCTTATTGCTATCACGCGTTTAACATGCCTGGAAGTACAAAATTATATGATTTAGTTACGTTTTAAAAACTAAAAAGAAAACAGATTAGGTACATTGAAAAAACAAAAAAATACATAAAAAAAGGTTTTCAAAATTTCAGTGATGATTACAAACATAACATAAAAAAGCATCTGAATTGAGCACCCTTTTTTGAAGTCGGTTAAAAATAAAGGAATATTTGAACATCGTTTGCAGGCTTCTTAGGGTTACCCTAAGAGGGTTCTTAAGGTGGTCTGTTGTGGGGCAATGCTGCAGGTGCAAACAGTATTTTCGTTCTACAGAAAAGATTAAAAAAACAGTCTTAGGAACTTTTTCATGAAAATTTATATTTTCCATTCTCTATACATTTATTGAAAGTAGTGTTCGCCCATTGGTCGAAATTCGACCTAAATTTAATTTAATTTAATGTATTATTTATGCATAATTTAAAAAAAATATAAGCATTCTGCACTCCACTATATACTTCACTATATAAACTATAGTGTGCGAAATTTCATACTCCTCTGTCCGCGCAATTTTTTAAAAAGGGGTACAAAGTTTTTGCTTCACGTATTAATATGTACTAATGGTCGCCCACTGGTCGAAATTCGACCATAATTAATAAATAATTCATGTATTTTTTATGCATAATTAAAAAAAAATATTAGCATTCTGCACTCCTTCTCTATATAAACTATAAGTGTGCGAAACTTCATATTCCTCCGTCCGCGCAATTTTCGTAAAAAGGGGTACAAAGTTTTTGCTTCACGTATTAATATGTATATAGAATATAGATATAGAAATAGGTAGATATCATGATCACAAAAAAACATTTGAAGAGTTATTCCAGAAATTGTGATAGCCATAACTATGAGACGCGACGTAAACAAAAGCTTGTCGCCAAAATTACCAGACTCACAAAAATGCGTAAATCAATTTCAATGTTCTGTGTCGTTCTAAAATGTTACCCAATAATATTGTAATATTATTACCCAATAATATTACAAGTTAAAAAAAAAGCATTTAAGAATACTGTTAAGGAACATCTGACAGAGGGAGCTTACTATGACAATTTCTCTTTGACCGTAAGACATGGCAAAAAAAACTTAAAAATACTATCTTGACATTATTTTAGTAAGGATTGATATAATTAAACACAGAAACTGTAAAGACAGCAAAGACTAAAATTTGACATACTAATTGTAAATGTGTTTATCAAGAAAATAATCAGTTGAGCTATCTATAGATCGTTTTAAACGGTCCTTAGATAGCTCAACTGTTTCACATTATTTTATATTATTCTGTACATTTCTGTAATAAAAAAAATATTTAAATATTTTTGTAAACAAATGTATTTTTTTGCAGAAAATAAGTTAAACTAAATTGAACTCGATTTTAGCAAGATTTCAAAATGCGAATATAAATAGTCACACGAAGTAAAGTACATCAACGTATTCAGTTCGGATTTCTAAAGAAAAGTTTTAGCAAAATACATATAGGTACTAAACCTACTTTTCGTTATCACTGCGTATAATATGTTTTGAAGTTTGGTCACAATGGCAACCTATTCACGGACCGTTACCCTCACCTTGTGTCCGACTGGGTCCGTAGTCCGTAATAAATCGTTCCAACAACAACAACAAAACCCATCTCACAAGATCGTCCGAAACAAGGCTTGTGAGATTTGCGTTATTATCCAATCAAGTGCGCGAGCACCGAGATGGTTGGTTAGTAACTGCTGGCTGGCACAGTGCACAACGACTGTTCGCAGGAGTCTCATAGGGCTGCTTACTGAATGGAATCAAATATTTGAAGCAACCCGATCGTAGTTCCTGTTCTCAATTTTCTATAATTGAGTAGGTATAGTTGAGTAGGTACTTATAGTGTAAGGAATGAAACAATTAGGAGAGGCTTATGTCGAAGGTCAACCTGACCAACGAACAAGTTACTGAAATAGGGTTTTTTTATTGTATCTTATTAAACTAAATTTCAAAATTAGATTGAGTTTAAAACGTACCTACTGTAAATTGATCAGCGAATAAAGTATTTTACTGTTAATATTATCATAAAGTACCTGTAGACTTACCATTTATCTATAGCATGATTTCAACGCTCCTGGTTCGTGAAACAATATTTTTCTAGTCAAAAAAATTATGAGCGCTATACCAGTATTGTTAAACAGTGAATAAAAACATCGTGAGGAAACCGGCATGTCGTAGAAGCTAAAAAGTTCGAAGACATGAATCAAGTGCACGAAAGGAGCATCTGAGGAGAACTTAAATCCATAATCACACTGGTTCGAAATAACAAGCAATACGACAAAAAGAAGAACGCTCCAATTTTGCGATAGCCGCGCAAGTGCCGACAAATAACAATAGTAAGTTTAGACAGCCTTCGTTCTTATTTTTATACAATAAAGACTACAGAAAACAATGGTATTTGCTTTAGTTTTCGACGGAAAAAACGCAAACTTTCTTCAAATAAAGGGAGGGTCTTAGGTTTTTTTCAAATTTTCAGAAGATATGGAAGGGAGCAGCCCTAGCGAGGCCGGCATGGGACGCACGCGTCTCGCGTGTGACCGACTCACTACATTACAAATACTACTACTCGATGCTTATAAGATCAACAATAACTTGACACTGAGTTAATGCGTTATTGAGCACCAGTTGGGAGCTAACACAGGCCTATAGTTACTTTAATTCAATTATATCAAAGCATAAAACTACTAAGCCATCAACGGAACTAGAGCAGACACAAACAGTAGCGTGTTGGTTAGAACAATAAGAACAATTTGCAAGGGTTAGTTTTATCATAATGGATGAATTCTTTCTCGTACCAGCTACCAGTGAATATTATTATGTCTCGACCTGACCGGTAGATAACAATACTATTTTTACTCCGAAAATAGAATGCGGGCATCGAACTTTCAATTAAACTTACTGGGACATTGTTTTGCAAGATTTAAGGCAAGTCTACTTCGTCGTATTTATTTTTCTCTAACTTCTTTGTGTCACTGTTTAGTTTATGCTCGGTGCAAATAAATCCGTAGTCCGTGTAGGTATGTAGGGTTACAAAATATTAGCACGCATCCTCTGATCTAGATTCTAAGATGCAGTCACGTTGCAGATCACGGGCCCTCTCGTCTATATATAGACGATTGGATCCAACGCTTTTACCGTGTCTGCTATGATAGAATAATTTCCTGCCCGCGTCGGTGCACTATTACTAAACTAATGTGACTCTTAATCAGATTTCAGTGTACCTACTCTGAAATATAAGCTTTATCGCGATGATTACCATTATGTTTTGGGTGGCCAAACTCGACTGCCCAAAAATTTCTCCCGGCGGCGCTGAGCATCTGGCGTTGTCGAAAAAATGACGAGTTGTAACACACAAACTTTAAGTTTCAATATCGCTTGCGTTCCTGACACAGATTCGTACATGGTAGTCGTCTGTGACGCAAAAGTGAAACTTCTGGTTCTAGCAATATTTATTTTTCTGTACTATGCGAAGACAACCAGCTCATGAAACGTTTTAAGTAGCACCCACCCTATTCTAATGGCACTTAGTAAAAGGAAGGAGCTGATTTGCATTTTTATGAACGAGGAAGGTGAAGTGAAATCATCAACTTATAAATCGGAGGCTAATTTTAAATATGACTGGACATTGTGTTTGCAAAACTTAACATTGTTTATAAGGATGACATACTGAGCTGCATACCTATATGGTATAATAGTCGAACGGCTAGTTAGCAAGATAAAGAGCCAGAGTAGCCTTATCTAGGCTGGAAATCTTATTTTTATTACAAACTGTATGAATGTTTCTAAGATCATTATTCTTTTATTATCAAATGTTAAAATTAACTTCGTGTTTTGAGTTTATCCTGAAGAAGATTGTCGATTATGTATAATTATAGCTGTCTAACTATTACTAGTTTATGATGATATTCCTGTTAGGAGATTCAAGCCCGCACACGAACAGTCGTTAAACTAAGAACTAAAGGCGAATCCATCCTCACAGTAATTCATTCAAAACAAGTTTATACTCATAAGCATAACAGTCCAAGGAGAGCCGTGTTTTATCTGCAAGAGGTTATGTTGTTTCAGTAATTTAATTCATCATCAGTAAACATCGTGAATTAAATTATTGTGATAAGTATGTAGTAGGTTCAGAGATTTTAATGAGTGATGATGATCATAGGTTCACAGTTACACGTGTCTATATTGAGATAACGTTACCTACAGATAATGCCTACCTAGCAATACTTACGGATCAGCATTAGTCTTCATTACGTGCTTTTTCTTTCGGTGATGTGTTGTAGATAAGAATGCATTTGCTTATTGATATCTAATGGCAATGCATTTAGGAAATGAAAAAGTGAATTTGAGGGATATCTTGTATCAACTGGGCGTGAACGGTGTCAGGTTTCAGTTTCACCCTTCGATATAAAAGCGTTGAGCCTGCTCGCGTTACACGCATTCAATCAATTGTTTGGACAGAGGCTTAGGAGTTAGCAACACAACACATCTCCGAGTTATTTTATAGGCTTTAAAGGTATATCTATATCTATTCAATCGAGAATTGTGATCATTTTATACTTTTTATCCGCAGCACCTTTGACAAACAAACCATTGTCTTTGAAGCACGTTGCCATTATTTTACAACAGTTTTCTTGTCCACAGTTTCCGAAAATGCTCTTCCAAGAAATTGTACAGCTGGTGCTGGCCGCAATAGTGCTTTGGAGCAGAAGCACAGAGGCAGCACCCATGGCGTCGGTGAAGCTATGCGGCCGGCAGCTCAGCGAGATTATGAGCAGAGTGTGCCATGCATACAACAGCCCATCCTGGGACGTCCCTACAGGTACCACTTTTCTTCTTATTCATTGACGAAATGGATAACTACTTGGAAAACCTGTCTGTTCACTATCCTGTCAGCTCAGCTGGTAGTGGTAGTAAAGTGTATTTTTTCTGTCTGGATGTTATAAAGTAACATAAGTATGTATTTAAAAATATATAAGTATTATATCAGTCATCTGTTCACCACCATACTTAGTTTGGGGCTTGATGGTGTTGTGTGCATTGTCCACCAATATTTATTTATAAATGGATTTCGTTATATCGGAACTATAATTCTATGAAATTTTCATCGGAATTATGTGAAATTAACGGTTGTTTCGTTGTCAAATTCCAATTATCGTATCGACTGATCGTCTGGTGTTGTGTTAAGAGTTGAAATAAAAATTACGAAATCGATTGTTCAAAGTAACGTCGGTCGTTTCATCCTAGTCGAAACAATGTAACTTGAGTAGGTTTTGCACGACTTGTCTCGATATAACGTTTATTGTTTTGCAAAGTGTTCCTCATGTTCGGTTAGGCTCTTCGGTATTGAGCAGACATTTTTGATTTTCCACTTCTACGTTTCTACGTTTCGCCAGAGTTGCGGTTTATTTCTTTATTTCGATCACTTTATGGAAATAATACCTGCGTTAGAATGATATAATAAATGATGAAAAACAAGGAGTTGTTTTAACCTCCGCGACCCGGATCAATCAATACAGTAAGCAGAGGTGCCTATTTACTTACATTTCATTAGTCCGTAAAGTCCACGTGACTTTTTATCACATAATTACTTTGTTGACGCTACATTATTTAGTTATTTATATATTTATAGGTAATACAGACATTATTTATAGTTTACTAGCGACCCGCCCCGGCTTCACACGGGTGCAATGCTGATACTAAATATACTACAGAATGTCTTTATATACAACGTTATCTAAGAGAATAATATAGACTAAGAGATAGACATTATACCATTGCGGACTTTTAAAGGTGTCCACGTGTAGACCTTTTTAAGGTGTACAATACTGTAGTACATTATTTTGATCTATCTCGTAGGGTTCAGCCAGCGTTTGCAATGTAAGCGCAAAAAAATGTATTTCTTTACGACACCACATTAGAAACTTCTAAAATTATCATTGTTTCTCTACTATATTATGCATCTTTTATACATATAAACCTTCCTCTTGAATTACTCAAATTAATTACTTGAATTAATTGCAT
Source organism: Lampropteryx suffumata (assembly GCA_948098915.1). Lineage (NCBI taxonomy): Eukaryota > Metazoa > Arthropoda > Insecta > Lepidoptera > Geometridae > Lampropteryx > Lampropteryx suffumata. The sequence continues at coordinate 3,202,064 of OX402551.1, forward strand.
AGTTTTAAAGATCTAAGCATACATCGGGATAGACAGACAGCGGGAGGCGACTTTGTTTCATACTATGTAATGATGATAGGTAGACCTACGGTAGGTACTCGTACGTCACCTTTATCACAGACAAATTATATAATGCTATAAAAAGAAAATTTTAATTTACGTTCACTTACAGGCTGCTTACAGAGACGGTTTGTTGTTTATTTTTAACGATGGAAAAATACTGTTTTGGGTAGCTAAAATGATAAAGAAACAATAAAAAGATAAATTGGGTTAGGGAGTAACTATTGATGCCCTTAATGATTAGCAAGTAACAGAGGTTATCGAGGCGGGAGATACAAAGGCTGCAAGATCTGCGAACCACTTTTAACTTTAGATATTAATAAAAAACGGTTAACAATTTCTTTAGATACCGTGATACTGGGTTATTCTAATGTCATGTATTCTTATTATTTTCTTTCATTTTGACCGCTCTATGCATATACTCCTATCCTAAGCCTATTTTAAACCCAACCCAGCTATAGAACGCGCGTATGTATTTTTTTATCAAATATATAGGTGTTCAATTTTATTTAGTAGTTTATTTTCTCTATTGATTTTACTTGTTTTTTTCCAAGGTTGCGGTGACGGCTTTTCAGTAAGTTTTGTTTTCAGTTGTAGAGCAGTCAGGCGTTGTAGCGCGGCGCAAACGACAGTTGGGCATCGCTGACGAGTGCTGCGTGATAGGGTGTACTTGGGAACAACTCAGCGAGTATTGTTCAATAAGCGCTTAGTAAGTTATCTATATAGTTTTATACTTATTTATGAAGTTTAAATTTATAAATGTATATAAATACTTTTAGAAGAATCTGTAAGTCTTGACCGACTGACTTAGGACGACGTCCAGCCTTAACCACTTGTCTTAATGACTTGAAAATTGAATGGAATCTTATATATGTACAATATGCAGTGAGGAATAATAATTCTCGAAATTCGAAATGAAATGGAGGGTAATATTTGTATGAAAATATCGATATTACACGAAGTTACGGAAAGGTCTACTGGTATCCTATAACATGTAGGTAATTCAGCGTTTTGTGAGTATTTTAATAATTAGATTTTATGACCCAGACTTATTAGTGATTTATTCGTTCTAAGCAGTTCGGAATCACCGCTAGAAGCCATGGACTCCCACATAATCGCGGACCGTTCAGCGGAGCAGTCTGCGACCGGGGAGGTGGAGGCGGCGTTGCCGACCAGCATTGGCACAGGTGGCACGAGACACGAGTTGGGTCGACGGCATGAGGTGGGCCGACGGCACGAGGTGGGCCGACGCACTCGCGGGTACGGGCTCGGACGCGGCTGTTGGTGCCGGCGCAAGAGGCGCTCGGGCCGACGGCGGTCCTCACTCATGGGTAACACGGTGTGTCTATCATTCGTTGCTGGTTTACTCTCTTTAGCTTATAATCGACAAGAGTTTACGTCTGTGGCACGGAAGTGTTCAGTTCAGATGAACCATCACGAAAATATTTTTGAAAAAAAATCTTTACTACATCATGCTGACATAAGGTCAGCTAGATCTTTTGTCACACAAGTCAATATTTTTGTCAGAAATGGAGATTAAACCAGTAGCGTCACTAACACTCATATTAACGCTTTCTGCATGTTTACTGACTACCATAATTGTCTAACACTTAATCATTATTCAGGGCAAATTTAAGTACTTACAACAGTTCATAGACATAGCTCATAGACATATATTATAGCTCTGTGATTTTATTGAAAAAACATAAGTAATATTTAAAAATCGTGTTTTATTAAAAAGGTTAATGAATCGTTGCCTAGGCAATTTAATTTGATTATAAAAATAATCAATAAGCGAGTCCTTACCTTAGAAAAAATTTAAAACATGGTTCTTATAGGTATTAGTATTTTATTTTTAACGTAATGGGGATTAATGAACTTTTAAGTTCACTAATCCCCATAACGAGTTCGAATCGGCGTCAACGGGGAATAATGAACAAAAAGTTCACTAATCCCCGTTGACGGGGATTGTCAACGGGGATTAGTGGAATAAGCCTAATAATACTTTACTAATAATAAGTATTGGTGGACAATCCACGAAACACCGTCTAGCACCAAACTAAGCTTGTCTTCTACTATGGAAACACGATGACTGATAGAATCTTTATATATAAAAGAAAATCGTGTTAGTTACACCACTTACAAATCGAGAACCGCTGGACCGATTTGGATGATACTTAAAATGAATAGTTAGTAACTTGAATAAGGATATAGGCTATTTTTTATCCCGGAAAAACAACGGGGACGGGGACGGGACAGGTGAAGCCGCGGGTGCCTGCTAGCGCCATCTATCAATATTTATCCGTAACTTTGTTAACCTCTGTAATTATTACAATAATTTGAATAGCTATCTTTTTTTTAATAGCTATATTAGAGCTTTAATATTTTTTGTGAAATTTTAACCGCACAACGAAGTGGGCAAGGGTCAGCTAGTACTTATATATTTTTATATACATACTTATGATACTTTATAACACCCAGACACAGAACAAATCAGTTTATCACAGAAATGTTTGTACTGGGAGGGAACCCACAACATACAACGCAGAAGGTAGCGCTACTACCAACAAAGCTAAGAGGCCAGTCATAAGCAGAGGTACTCGTACATGTGCCAAGTGCCAAGGAACCTCTGAGACGCACTTTAATCCTTTCAACACATCGGCATCGGTTCGAAATAACGATAAGGACAATTACCCATATTGACCCATTTGCCTGTCAGCTCAATCGGTAGTAGCCCTGCCATCTGCGCTGTAGGTTGAGGGTTCGATTCCCTCCCAGGATAAACATTTGTGTGAAGAACATAGGTGTTTGTTGTGTCTGGGTGTTGTAAAGTATCATAAGTATGTATTTAAAAATATATAAGTTCTATCAGTCATCTCGTCACGATAATACAAGCTATGCTAAGTTTGGGGCTAGATGGTGTTGTGTGCATTGTCCAGGAATACCTATTTATTTATATATTGAGTGAATTTGAAATCTATAGGTGATAAATTGCAAAATCAGCCGGTAGACTATAGAATTCTGATATTATCAAAACATTGATACTAATAGATTGCAGGTATTATTGATGACATACTGTCATGAATAGAAACTGAGATAGAAACCGAACGTACCTACCTAATATGACGACCTCTGTGACGTAGTGGACCAAGGCCCACCTGAGACTCGGGACAAAATTTTGTATGATCTGCAAGTACCTATTTGTCTTGGGTCTGGGTGTTTCTATGTTTAATATGTATTTACAAAATAAAATAACTATATAAGTAGTATGTCAGTCATGTGGTACCCATAACACAAACTCTGCCTACTTTGCTGTAAAAAAACGGCATTATTTATTTTAAAAAAAATGTATCAAGTCTTCCATGATCGCCATGCTGTTCTGACTCAGAGGTCAGGACTGAATTTGAGCCAGAAGTTCTGACTGAAAAGTTCCAATTTTGGAGAACTTTAGAAGGCATGAGCATCATGATATTCATTTATTGTCACGATCTTCATTACTTACGGGGTTATGACAAACGTCTAGGTACGTTTGTCATAACCCCGTAAGTACATACTAGTACCTAGGTACGTTTGTCATAATTCTGCATACTTTAAGCATATGATTAGATGAACAAAATATAAACTCGTATAATCACAATCAACGGTCAACCACTTATTTTGTTTAACGCACATCATATAACAAATAAACGCACTGAAAACTAACGCTGGAGTAATTCTCGCGAGGTTATATTAGTTGACATTTTTTTTTTTACTAAAATATCAGCACATAAACTATAATAAACTGAATGTTATAAATACAGATACTTATATTAACTTATATTTTACTTACTGGGTTAATATTAGATTTTGGAATTTTGGAATAAATATTAATGTTTATTAACGAAAAGAAAAGCTTATTAACTATTAACCTATATATAAAAAGTGTTTTTTATTACATAACGACAAACAAATTATACATTCAGTAGTCAGCCCCTTACTCTGCAAAACGATAAACGATATATCGGGCAAATAATCGTGCAAAAAAATGCTATTAGTTACTTTGTTTCGAGTCGTTTTGAACGATGGAAAGACTGACATTACTTTTGACAATCGATGTCGCAATCGCAATCTACAACGGGCGATACGATAATTTAAATTTGACAACGAAACAACTGAAATTCAACTAAAAACGACGTTATCGCTTCGATAATATCGAAATCCGTTTGCATTATCCCAGGGCTGAAAGGCTCAGATAGCCTGTCCCACAATAACGTCGATACAATACTTCCCGATAATTTGGGACTACCACGCGTTAGAGATCAAGCGGATCTCTAGATTATCTAGATTTTCTAGATGCTTGAAGCAAGTTCTTAACAAAATATATGGACGTAAAGCTGGTTTATTACAGAATAATAACATGTAAATCGATAATCACAACATTTACGAATATTATCGAATATTGCTAAATTCTAGATAATTTCATTCCAGGGCCTCGTAAAAAGTGCGCGCGCTGCTCCCGTGGTCGGCACGGTATCTCCTCTCATAACCTGGGGCCGAACCCTGAACACTGACCTCCGGGCGGCGACGGACATAGACCAGAGACGAACAGAGACCAGGGGCAGAGACATAGGTACGCCTATGTCGTACACAAGTAGACCAGAAACCCGTTTATGTCAAACGAAAAATAATTATTTGTGAGCATTTGTGAAGTTATGATCCTGTTTTTAGGATCATAGGTTTGCGCTAATCTGACACAATTTAGAGAGAAATCATGAATTTTATAAGCCAATTGAATCGGGTTTGCAGTGATTTAGACAAATTAATAAAATTGTATATAAAGTAATGGATTTTTTAGTAAATATTTCATTTTCATAACACTGGGTGTCAGACTGGCGCGATTCTTAATTGTCAAACAGCTGTATAAGTGTATCCGTAATATTAGTATAATTATTGTTTGCCCTAATGTGTGAAATGTCATAATAGATGGAACATAATTAAATAAGATTTATATTTTCTATAATCTGTATGTAATAATCACTGTGTTATAGATTTCTCCTACCAATTAAGAATGTAAGATCTCCAAAACATCTGTGATAATTCCAACTGAATTAAGCATTTTAATTTATAAATTAGTAATGTCATCTACTACTTAATGTTTTTCAGACGCCTAGTAGAAATAAATTTGTAGAAATGTAGATTGTGTTGTATTGAACTTTAGTTAATTTTATGTATATTTCTTGTCTGTCAAGTGTATTAATTATTTAATAAAAATAAATAAGTCTGACTAAAAAGTTAACTACACACGATTCTGATTTTCAAAATAAAACAGCATGTTTTGAAAAACGTTTTGTGTAATCATTAACAGTTGAATAGCTAACTTAGATATATGTAAATAAAGCTTACTTTTATAAAATATGATGTATCAAATTTATAAGACAACATTGTTAGCAATAGATAAAAATAGTAATACCAATATTAATGTTTTTTATTTATGTTTATACTATGTGCTGCTTTTAGATCATTATTCTGTTTAGTAAAGTATAAAACATAGTAATATTCATTTAGGATCACATATTTTGTTACTAGCAAAACTAGTATAACTGCTCCTAGTCATAGCGGCCCACTATTTTTCCCATTTTCACTACCATCTGTGTTTACTCTATCAGACTGTGCACTACTGTCTCTAATCGGGAGTAATTGAAAGCGCAAAGTGTTACCTTTCACCCTCTTTTGAACTATTTTTGCCGCTGCTTTGACATTCTTCTCTATTACTGAATAAATGTGATCCTGGAACATAGAAACATAGTATTCAATACACAATCAATCTATAGAAAACAAAGGGAAGAAAGATTTCTTTATTTATAAAATAGCAAGGACCTGAAATTATCTGAAATACTAGGTGTATCTAGGTGCCGGTTCCACCAAGAAACTTGTTAGTCTTAACGGTTTTTCGAATTTTCTTTACTAAGTTTGGTATGGATGCTGAGTCTGAGTGTGTAGGACTGTATGTATATTATCAATCAATGTCATTCAGTAAAATCTAAAATCTATGCTTGAGCCTAGTCTATTTCAAACTTAAGTGTATTTCTGTAACACAACCTTAAGTACTATATTAGACTTTTTGGACAAAAAAACAGTGTCATTCATGAGCCTATATCTAAAAGCTGTAAAGCTGTAAAGAAAATATAATACAATACAATTATCAGCAATAAAGGCTATCTATCTGTTATATTAGACTTTTTGGAAAAAAGTCTGTTTTATATGTGGGATAGAATTTTTATTCATTAAACATGTCCCCCACTGTAATCCCCGGGCTTGGTAGACAGCTCAGATCAGAATGTCAATGGTTAGAAATAAAGAGATTGAGAGAATGAACTCACAGATTTCTCTGTAGCACTTTCTCCTTCCCCAGTGACAACCACTCTAACTTCATACTGTTTCTCTAGAAGCTTCACCATTTTCCTAACTCCAGTCATGAGATCATGCTCTCCGATTTTCGATGATAACGTCAGTAGTTTCTCTCCCTTTGTAGAATTGTGACGGGCTGTTTGCTTCTCTTGTCGATGCTCTAGCTCTTTCGAGTGATATTCTGTGTTTGTCATTAGCCTGAAAAAAATATTTATTACTGGCCTCCACCTTTCAGGTTTGCTTGTGAGGTACCCAGACCAAGATTAAAACACAACATACTATTCCAAAAACTCTACATGAATATCTAGATCAAGTTTCATCTTAATATCTCCAGCTGTTTGAATGTGAAGTGATAACAAACCAACGCACTTACAGTGTTAGTGTGACAGTGATGATGAAGTCACTTACGATTACAGAGACAGTCTAGTTTTTCCAGGGGTTTACCTCAGATAGGTAAAAATAAAGTTAAAGAACTTTATGACTTATTGTGAGTTGTGAGAGCTGATGAAGGAACCAGAGATACAGTACCAGTACCTACTTGATACTTGGAGAATGGACTAGTTTACAAAACTAGGTGCCTGGTAGCCCCTTTTCAGTGCACCATTCAATACAGGTAGGGCAAGTTGATACAGGTAATTAGTGTTTTGATGAATAGCAAAAGTAATATACATACTTATAAACAGGTCTTCTAGTTTTGGAATCAACATCTTGCAATTTGACTAGCTTTAGTTCCCGTCTCTCCGATAAGTTCTGTGCATTCTTTAGCTCTGTGATACTGACGGAATTGTCCGTGCCTATGAGAGTAATTCTATTTTCGAAAACCTTTCGCTTGGGAACTTCCTTGCCGTCCGCAGTCAGTCTTGTGCTGATCAACCGATACTCAACTAATCGTCTAACACTGAATAAGGGTAAGAACTTATTCATTCTTATGCTGCGTTTTCGTAATTAGAAACAGAACAGTAGGTTCCTTGTAGTTAGATGATAAAATCCGGGTTCTTTTCCAAACGAACGAATTATATACCGTAACAGCAAACAGTCGTCTACTCTTCTCTCTACTTCCCAAGAAGAATCCAAAAAAGGCCAGGCAAGTTTTTCTTCAACTCTACACTCTACACTCCCCACAAGTATTATTTAGCGTATTGTTTATTAATTAATTTTATGGTTCTGTTCCAAATATATATGATTCGATCCAATCTAAAAACCAAATAACTAAATCAAAATCATTCATCTCAGTTCTCAAAATACTTTAATTTGAATTGAAATTCCGCTGCAATTCTCAAGCAAGACCCAACAAAGCCCCAGCCCAGCTGCTTTTATTTTGACAGCTGAAGGAATTGTTGAGTGAGTGATACGATAACACTGTCACTATAGACAAATAGGTAGTTTTGAAAATGACTTTTATCAAACTTGCATGACATCAGACAATCTACCGTGGTGAACAAAGCAAGCCTAGCAAACTACGAAAATATATACATAAATTTTGGATTAGGTACTTGATGCACGACTTGAATGGATCAACAAATTTTAATCAACAGCTACGTCTTGGACTATCATTTTCCTTAGTATGCAGATTGCATTCGTGTGTGAAGTGACTTTTGGTGTTCCGAATCGGAAAGTCACTTTACCGACGTAGATACCGCTAGACTCGTTTAGTTCAGCTACTATCATAGCATTATGTTTTGCGGATTTATGTTTTGCAGTATTGCAGATATTGCATGTCTGTATTGCAAAAGAGTTCTGTTCGGGCTGTTCGTGCCATCTATAACATGAAACCTAGAGCATCAGTAATAATAATCAAATCATCATCAATCAAAAATATAGGTAAAATAAATAAAGGTATTTTAAATCTATGGTCATGCGTATAATGACGGAAGGTAGAATCCCTGTTTGTTTCACTTTTTTTACAAAACTGACTGATGCCCACGTTTCGTTCATTAGTTAGTTCTTTTCAGATAGCGGACATGGGTTGTATTCTCTTTGGTTGTTTTTGAAGTGAAAACTTCTTTTAGCATGGTACGCATAATTTTTAGATGAGGTAAAACCTCTGGATTCGCGACACCGTTACCGTTTGGGGCGAGACGCAGGGCTGCCGCGCTCGCCCCATTTGATTATAAACCTTAATTCACATGTTTACAGTCTACTTTTGTATGGAGAAGTTTACTGAGTTAGGTTCTTTGATATATTATCTACATTCTGAACAAAAAATATTGCATCAACTGTGTTCGTTCAGTATTTGATTGGCAGTCGCCATAATTACTGATTTTGAAGTGATTTATTACTAAGCTCTAACGCGCCAAAATAAGTTTCCACTTCTGTCGGCACTCCCGGAGTGCAACCTGATTTTTTTTATTTTTTTTCTCTTACTCATTCCACCATAGAGAACATTCCACTCCATGTTCCATCTAGAAATTTGATCATTCGGTCATTTGCTTTTTGACGGGCAGGCAAAATGGTTGGTGTTTGTGTTTTTCTAGCTAAAAATCCGGTATTATCCGAGAAATCTCTGTAAATTCTTGTGATGTGTGAATAACATTATTCTATTTTATCTTTCAGTCGGCCCACAAAACATTTATTATCAAGCGCAAGCTTGCCAAGAAACTGAAACAGAATCGACCCATTCCTCAATGGGTTAGAATGCGTACAGGAAACACTATTCGGTAAGTTGAGTGAAAATTCAATAAAAAAAACCAGTAAGGACACTAGAGGTTCCTAGTGCTTCTGTTTTGTTGTGACTGTCTATAGGGGCTTACCTTATTTTGATTTTATTGAGGTTATGTTGGTTACCTACTTTGTATACATACACGATACACAACTTTTTTGGTAATATCTCTTGTTCTTTGATTTAACGTTCTCTGAGCCTCTAAATGCCTTTTCAAACAGACAACCATACCTTTTGATAGGTAATAATAGCTTCTGCTAGCGGCTTTGCCCAATACATAGATAATAAGTAGCCCATATGTTATTCCAGCTACTATCCATAGTTAAATAAATACTTAATCCGTATCTGTTCAGTCTGTGATGGGGTTAACATACAACATCCATATACTTAACTGTGACATTTACATTTACCCTATTATAAAATAATAACTAAACATTTGTCTGAACACTGCTAGTGTTAGATCTAGTTATCTATCTTTACATTAAAAGATAAGATAGTTTGGTCTGGATAACTGAAGATTTATTTTATGTAAAAAATATCTACTTCACTAGTTTTAATAAAGTTTAAGTGGTTCGTCTATCTTAAATATAAGGTTTCATCTAATGCCTTTCAAGATAAAAGCCTTAATAAACATGTTAGCCTAGTCATAATTCAAGATTCTCTACTCTTCAAAACTGTGACCTTATTTATCTATACTATCACGATCTATCCTAATCAATATTATCACTATCTATACTAATCAGTTATAAATTCGAAAATGTCAGTCTGTCTGTTAGGATTTCTCATCTAAACTGCTTAAGTGATGAATTATGGGTAGGAGAGGCATATTGTGTCTTGGGAATAGACAGGCCAATTTTGATGTAAGCACCATGCATTCAAAGCGGAGGATTGCAACTAGTTAGTTTAAAAAAGGCTTACCCTTTATGCTATTCTCACATAATTAGTTAGTCAAAGTCAAAAGATACTTTATTCAATACAATCACAAGGATCACTTTGAAATGTCTTACATACTAGGTGAATTTAGGTGCCAATTCATCCTAACCCAAGCCTGCGAAGAATTGGCAAAAAACTCGTCTTGGTCCTAGCACTTTTTTACATGATCCATCTTAAAACTACCTTAACTATGAAATATTAATACAGAGAGTTTATACATTTCAAGTGTGTTGGTTAACTGTCTGACAGCAGAGCGACATGAGGCTGTGCATTCAGTTAGTTCAGTTATCTCAGTGTTACATTTTCTGTCTCCTCCGATCTCTTAACATGTCTCGTAACAGTAGTAAATAATCATCATGGTGTAATATATTGCTATGATGAAGTGTTATCGACAGGTAACTATAATTTCAATCAAGAAGACTGTATTCAATTATATGGAGCCTGGAAACCTGTTTGAAAGTAGAATTAGTCTTTGTCATTTTAATGAATAGAGATTATAAGCTGGCCTCTCAGTTTAGTTGGTAGTAGCTTTGCTTTCTGCACTGTAGGTTGAGGGTTTGATTCCCTCCCAGGACACAAATGTTAATCCTGAGAGGGAATCAAACCCTCAAAACACCATAACACGGGATGTTATGGTGTTTCTTCTGTGACCAGGTGTTGAAAAGTATGTATCTAAAAATACAGCAGGACCTCTTTAATCCGAACGGATTCGTGGAGCGTTCTGATTATAGTAGGTACAGAGAATTTATAGGGTATTTTTTATAAAATAAAACGAATAGTCAGTCAGTCAGTCATCTTGTCATCATGTTACAAGCTATGCTTAATTTGGGGTTAGATGGTGTTGTGTGTATTGTCCACCAATACACAATATTTATGAAACTATTAGGTAGATAAAAGCTTTATTTGAGATTACACTAATGTATAATATGGTACAATAATAAAATACTAAATTACTAACACTAAAAGAATAATTATACATTTTTGACGACCTCTGTGGTGCAGTGGGCTTAGGTCGACGCAAAAGGTTGCGGGTTTGATTCCCGCCGCGGGACAAATTTTTGTATGATCTGCAAGTATTCGTCTCGTGTCTGGGGTGTTTCTATGTATAATATGTATGTATTTAGAAAAAAAAAGTATATCAGTCATGTGGTACCCATAACACAAGCTCTGCTTACTTTGGGGCGAGATGATGCTGTGTGAAATGTCCGGTATTATTATTATTACATAAAAAAATAAAAAGACAACTAACACACATAGCTAGGTAGGTAGGTAAACAAGGTAGGTGCAAGGAGGTCCATGTGGTAGGTATGTCAAAAAGAACATGTTTGTCAGGCTAAGAACATGTTTGTATAAATACCATGTTCTATAAATGTCGTTTTGTTTATTTTCAGGTACAACGCCAAGAGGCGTCACTGGAGGAGGACAAAGCTCAAGCTGTAAGCTGTGAGCTTCACCCAACTAATAATAATAAGTAATAAAAATATCCTAAAAAGTTTATGTTGTCTTTTATTTTCAACTTAACGCATCAACTTGTGAGACCTTCCCATCACTGAACTGCGTACCATTGACAGTTACTACATTCTTCGTAAGACACATGGTAGTAGTGCAGAAACCTAGTAGGTATTTGTCTTTGGTGGTTGTTTTAAATGCTTTGTAGGTTGTATTTATATAGCAGGATAGACGTTAGCTACTAATTAGTTACTGTACATGTGCCTCTCTCTTTGACACTATGTAAGCAGCAGAAAAACTGTTCCATCCATCAAATATTTAAATAAATACCTAAGATTATTACCAACTTACTCTATTTGGTATGTCCTTAGGTAAAAAGTGCTCTGTCTATAAACATTATCTTCAAAATTTAAATCCTTTATTGGCCTGAAGTTTAGCTTAGTTTGAAATTTTTTGTTATATTTTACGGGCTGTGGATTATGTTAAACAAATAAAATTGTACGTAATTGCTCTGCAACTACTACAATTTGGAGCAACGAATTTTTATAAATTACTCCATATCGCGAGGGTAAGATGTGACTAAACATGTCGCCATAAAGTACCTATGGCCCAGGGTTGAGCAGTTTCATTTGTCTATGTAAGCATACTCTAGCTTCCTCGCTTAGGTACCAGGCAGGTAACCTGGTATGTGAATGTGAATGCCTTTGAATAAATAAATAAATATTGGTGGACAATGCACACAGCACCATCTAGCACTAAACTAAGCATAGCCTGTATTATGGTCAACAGATGACTGATATAATACTTATGTATTTTAAATACATACATAACATCCAGACACAGAACAAACATCTATGTTTATCACACAAATTTTTGTCCTGGAAGGGAATCGAACTACACCAATGTGTAGGTTGTGAATCTGCACACTACATTTTTCTTTCGTAGGACAGTACTAAGGTAGGTAGTACTACTTCGCTCCCTCTAAGGGTAAAGTCATTTTGCATTGGGTGCTGATCTGTTGGGAGTAATAACCCGTAATTAAATAAATTACATAGTAGGTACCAGTGTTAATAATACCCAAGAAGTGCTGGCAATTCTGTTGTTTCGCCGGACTAGCTAAAATTTTCTAAAATATGGACGACCTTATTTTGCTACCAAAAAAGTTCAAATTAGAGTACCCATTTTAAATCAGTTCTAAAGTTCATTTCATTCATCAGTTTTTGTTTTATTGCTCTAATTTTTATTCCAATTAATTCCTTTATTGAAAATAATGTATAGAGGTGTTGATAAAAACTGCGGAAAATAACCGCAGTTTTAATCAACACCTTACATGGTGACTAATTTGGGCTAAAACACGTCAGATATACGTTAATTTAGGAAGTGTCACTAAAAAATGTTATTCTAATTCAGACTTTAAATCTAATAAAATAAATTTAAATCTAATAAATAATCGTTTTTGTTTTATGAAATTTTACTTACTCTAGTAGTAGCATGTGGCTGATACCACCACCACGTGTTAGTTTTTAATAATAAAACTAGATGGCGCTACCCGCCACAGAGTTTTAGTTCCACTCTTCAAAAGAGGGTGTCGTAAGATAATAAATAAAACCAAGTAGGTACGTAATTAGCTTTCTATTTACACGTCTTTTGTTTGCTTACATAATATCTATGTATATTACCATTAAAAATACTGTACTTATAAAATAACGCACAATATCACAATTTTAATACTGAGAAGGCGCGGACATTAATCAGATTCAGGAAAATGAATTTGTCAAGTGGTCTCGTTATTAATGTTTTCCTGTTTCTTTAGCGCTGCAGACTGCGTCAAGAGATCTTCTAGTAAGAGGTCATTGTCTATTAGGTCCAAGCTTCCAGTTCGCTGAAAAAAAGAAGCTGGTATTGAAGTATGCTTACGAGCCGTTCTAAAATAGTAAACTAAAGCTATTAATAAAGTGTAGTCACAGATACTTTCATTTACTTTCATCTAATAAATAATTCAAGCCGGACATTTCACACAGCATCATCTGGCCCCAAAAGTAAGAAGAGCTTGTGCTATAACCACATAACAAATATATTACTTGTATATTTTTTTGTAAATACATAAATATTATACATAGAAACACCAAGACCCGAGACGAATATTTGTAAATTATATAAACATTTGTCCTGCCGCAGGAATCGAACCCGCAACCTTTACTCAGTATATCAATCAATATTGTAGTAGGTGCCTTTTTATATATATAGTGCGATATGCTATTCCTGCCTAGGTAGCAGGCTACCTAGGCAGGAATAGCATATCGATCATTAATCACGATCGAAATAAAACAGGCAGATGTAAAATTACCTGCTGAGCACTGACAGATCGTGCCATCAGTTTTTGGGAGTATTTGATTCGGCGTTCCTTCTCCCGTTTACTTTTAAGACGTTCGAAATCGTTCATTTCCTCGTAATCTCCGTCAATTTCGTCCACTGTAACAAATAAGTAATTTAACAACATTGTTACCAGATGTCTCTACTGTAACAAATTGTTACTAGATGTCTACTGTAACAAATTGTTACTAGACGTCTATTGTAACAAATAAGTAATTTAACAACATTGTTACTGCGGTATACTGTAACAAATTTTTCTAGACGTATATTGTAACAAATAAGTAATTTAACAACATTGTTACTGGCCGTCTACTATAACAATTAAGTAATTTTATAACATTGTTACTAGACGTCTACTGTAACCAATAAGTAATTTAACAACATTGTTACTAGATGTCTACTGTAACAAATTGTTACTAGACGTCTATTGTAACAAATAAGTAATTTGACAACATTGTTACTGCGGTACTGTAACAAATTTTTCTAGACGTATATTGTAACAAATAAGTAATTTAATAACATTGTTACTGGCCGTCTACTATAACAATTAAGTAATTTTATAACATTGTTACTAGACGTCTACTGTAACCAATAAGTAATTTAACAATATTGTTACTAGATGTCTACTGTAATAAATTATTACTAGACGTCTATTGTAACAAATAAGTAATTTAATAACATTGTTACTAGATGTCTACTATAACAATTAAGTAATTAACATTGTTACTAGACGTCTATTGTAACAAATAAGTAATTTAAGAACGTTGTTAGTAGACGTCTACTTTAACAAATAAGGTTCTTAGTTTAGGGTATTATAACTTGTATGCATGTACCTAACACTTGTTTTGTAACGTTCACATATTTGATCACAAATCTAGACCAATATCTAAATAGACTAGAACAAATTTTAGTTAAAATTACGTTTTAAAAACTAAAAAGAAACCGACTTCATTGAATATTTTTTTTTTGTGAAAAGTAGATGTATTTTGTTTATATATAATATGGGTAGGCCAATGAGACAGCGAGGTTTCGGAGTAAACAAAAATATCATTAATGTAGGTATCGTTAACTGTTCAAATACGAATACTGAAGTTCTTTGAGCACATAACCCGTAATGAAGCGTCTTGTAGTCTAAGGCAGAATGGAGGGCAAGAGATGCCGTGGCCGATCTCCGACCAGATGGTCAGATTAAATCTCTCACTAAATGCACGATGACCGACTGCTCCCACAATGCCTCCAATAGAGCCGAAAGGAGACGCACACCAAGAGCCGTCATCATTCATCAGGACTACACTGAATGTTGTATTGAGCTCGTTTTGGGCTCGTCATCGCGAGAGCTGAAAATCAGTGTTTGCTTCCTGAGCAATATTATATAATTATTATCGTATGTTTTTTAAATGTATCTTAATTATTGCTATATTTTACTATGTATATAATATCTATTTATAAATATTAATTTCATTTTTGACCGACTTTATCAAAAAGGAGGAGGTTCTCAATTCGGTTCACCGATTACTCGAAAACGGCTGAACTGATTTGGAAAATTCTTTTTTGTGTGAAAGGGTATACTTCACAGGTGGTCCCATATAAATTTTATCAAAATCGGTCGAGCTGAAAAATCAACCAAAATTAAAAAATTGTATACATTGATGATGTTTTCATGTACTTCGATACATCGTTGTCTCATTGGAGCGGTGCGTTTATTTGGCCTACCCATATTACATATATACGAAATACATCTATTTCCCACTAAAAATGTATTATAGGCTCAAATTTCATTCAATGCAGTCGGTTTCTTTTTAGTTTTTAAAACGTAATTATCAAATATGTTGTCTACATTTACTGTTATACTTCCTTATTCAAAGATTATGTTAGCACGCCTACTTTTTATTTTTTCTACCTTACAGGTCGGCTGGTAGAAAATGCTACTAGCATTGTACGTTTATACATATTTGTTTGTGCAATAAAGAATTAAATAATTATTATTATCGCTGAGCTATGACCCTTTTGATCTAGTGTCTAAACTAAAGTTTCTAGGTTTACCATTATGTACAATAGTATCATTGATTGGACGTGTGTGCTGGTTTATCAACGAAATGTTGTATTTATCTGTCTAAAATATGAGAGTACTGACATTGCGTGTGACTACCGGCGGCGCTGAGGTCGGGGCCCACGTCGCTGTCGAGGCGCGGCCGCGTGTCGATGCTGCCGAGCGAGCCGAGCGGCTCGAGCGAAGCGGCCGCGGGACTCGTGTCGCCGGCCGGCCGACTGTGGCCCCACGGGTTCGGAGCTGAGGATGATAGCCGCGTGTCTGGAACGTCAAACGTCAAACGTCAAACTTGCTTCAATTAGCTCTGCTCTTAATTGACGACAACTATATTATAATGTAGGTGGCTAAACTTCTGTGGAGCAGTGTTGGGCCGCGTGAGATGCAGAAAGTTGCTGGTTCGGAGAAATGTTCGACGACCTCTGTGACGCAGTGGGCTAAGGTCTGGCTGGGACGCAGAAGGTCGCGGGTTCGATTCCCGCCGCGGGACAAATGTTTAAATGATTTGCAAATATTTGTCTCGGGTCTGGGTGTTTCTATGTATGATATGTATGCATTTACAAAAGAAAAGTATATCAGTCATGTGGTACCCATAACACGAGCTCTACTTACTTTGGTGCTAGATGACGCTACATTCCGCCGCGGGATAATAAAACCCGCGACCTGCGCCACAGAGGTCATCAAACTACAGTCTGGTCACACTGACTCTGCGTTGGGTTAAATTGTCAGCCCCATAAAGATTTGGCTATGGTCACTTTAGTTCAATACAAAGATCCTTGCGTGGCTCACCAAATGTTTTGGTTATGAACTTTCAAATTCCACTATTTTTTATCTTCTGCGGAGTTAGCGTGGCCTCTCTCTACCTACTCGTACTTCTTATGTTTTAGTGTTGCCATGTATGGATTTTCAAATTCCACTATTTTTTTATCTTCTGCGGAGTTAGCGTGGCCTCTCTCTACCTACTCGTACTTCTTATGTTTTAGTGTTGCCATGTATGGATTTTCAAATTCCACTATTTCGAACCAGTGTGGTGAAAGATAAGTGAGAGAGGCTCCTTCCGTGCACTTCCGTTCCGTTCCGATACATATCTTCGAACTTCTTTAAGTTCTACAAACATGCCGGTCTCCTCACGATATTATCCTTCACTGTCTGATTGTACCTACTGGTATCGCGTACATTAATTTTTCGAACAGAAAAAGTCATTGGTGCACGACCAGATTCAAACCTACAACCGGAAACGGAAGGCCACCAGTGGTATCACTACTAATAGTAATGTACTTACTTGAGCTATGGTTTGAATAGTTCTTGGAGGGTACATCCACTGGATCACTCGGTGGGGGCATTTGAGTAAACAAACTCATCGCAGTCGGCCTGAAAACAAATATGAAATTTAATTGACCTATGCGGAGCAGTGGGGGTTTGATTCCCGCGGGATAAATGTTTGTATGATCTGCATGTATTTGTCTAGAGTCTGGATGTTTTTATGTATAATATGTATGTATTTACAAAAAAGTATATGAGTAGTATTATCAGTCAAGTGGCACCCATAACACAAGCTCTGCTAACTTTGAGGCCAGATGATGCTGTGTGAAATGTCCGGCATAATTATTATTATCATTATCATCTCAATACTAATTCCTTTCTTACTATATATCGTCTATTACTATACTTTCTTTGGCCTACTTCAACTTATATGCCAATCCAGACTTAATACATCGCGTATTGGGACATCGCGTGGCCTAAGAGATGGCTCCTATTGGCCCAGTGTATTCGCATTGTCATTCAACGTGGTAGTGCCGCTAGTGTCTTGGGGATGCTTCCCTCTGTCATTTAGAACGATATATTGATAGCTCCATCCACAGTTGACCTATCAATATATCAATTATAAATCTTTTTAAACGGTCCTTAAATAGCTCAACTGGTTCACATGTATTTTTAACCGACTTCAAATAAAAGAAGTTCTCAAATAGTTTTATAGTGGTTATAACTTCATAACTCCGTCATTTATGAACCGATTTGAAAAAATATTTTTTAATATGAAAGGATTTACTTTCCGATTGGTCCCACAAAATTACATCAAAATCAGTTCAGTAGATTGGTTTTTAAATCAAAATACCTAGAAAAAATATGTCATCCAAGTAAACGAGATTTCGTATTGCATTTCCTGTGACAATCCAGTGGTGTTTACCAATTTCGAAAAATGAGAGTACCTACTAATATAAAAAAAAAATTACCGACTTCAAAAAAGGTGGAGGTTCTCAATGCGGTTGCATATTGTTTATATTAAATGAAATTGGATTTCTTTTTAGTTTCTGTAACGTAATTATAATAATATTGTATAGTAATTTGTACGTTTCTGTAATTCATTTCTGTAAATAAATGATAAATTGTACTCCAGATTCATATCTAACACTCGTCTCGTCACATGACATTCATGGACCTACTTATACGAAGCACTATTGGCATAGACATGATTATGTTACTCTGGTCAGCTGCGGTCGGTTTCGAGAGTTGAGTTTATTAAGTAGTCATATAATAGATATTGACCTGGAAAACATATCAATCAATAAAAACATTATTTATTCTATAAAAACACAAGAATCACTTTGAATCGACTTCTTACATGCTAGTGAATCTAGGTGCCGGTTCCACTTCAGTTCAAGAAGAATCCGGCAAGAATCTCGTTAACACTATTTTATATGATCCTTGCCAATTTTGTTACGGATGGCCGGATGTACGGACATTCATCCCAAGCTTTTTTATAATCGAAATAATCAGTTGTTTAATAATATGCTTTACGAGACAGTTTCTGTTTTATTACGTTTTTTAATTTGCAAATAGACCTTGTTATAGAAGCGTACACTTTGCCCTAAAGATCTAAGAGAACTTTAGCGAGCCTAACTGTGGGAACATCTAGTTTATCTTTATTTCTGGTAAAACATTAAACAGATGGACAAATATTTAGTACAATTCCACCAATCTATTGGTAAAGAGTTACCACCAAAAGAAATTCGACACGTGTTTCGCCCCTCCACGAGGCATCCTCAGGAACACTTGACTCACTCCGCACCCCGACGAAAAAACAGTCTGCTCTGCAGACTTGTTGCTTCGACCAACGTCACACTGAGTCTCAGTCTCAGACTCAGTAAATATTTGTCCATCTGTTTAATGTTTTGTAATGGATTTCCGCAAGGTCACGCCTGAATCAATTATCTAATTTATTTCTAATATTAATATTATGATTCTCGCTATTTTTTCGAAACAATTGAACATTTTTGTGAACAATTGATTTTTATATATAAATAAAAAATCAAAATAAATAATGCCGGACATTTCTCACAGCATTATCTGACCCCAAAGTAAGCAGAGCTTGTGATATGGGTACCTACCAAATTACTGATTCACAACTTATATACAATTTTTTTTTGTAAATCCATACATACTATATATAGAATCACCCAGACTAAAGACAAATACTTGAAAATCATACAAACATTTATCCATCGGCGGGAATCGAACCCGCTACCTTGTGTGTGACACAAGGCCTAGTCATGTCATATACTTAGGGGGGTCGCCGACACGAGCTAGAGTCGCGGCGGCGTCGAGGCGCAGGCGCAGACGCGGCGCGCCGCATCTACGTTTTCTTAAAGAATATATGGCAGTGCGCTCACATACTGGAGTCGCGGCGCGGGCTCAGATGCAGGCGGCGCGGAGTCGAGGCGGGGACTCTGCCGCCATAAGGTCATTTCGTTTCGTGCGTAGCTACGTTTAGACGTGTAAGTCCAGCGTCCAACTCGAATCGACCAGTCGTTACTTCATATTCTAGTATAGAAGGAGGCGACCAGGAAGGCACACAATTGGAACGAACCAATATTTTTAGCACAGTATTCAGTAATTAGCCAAGATGCGGCTATTGATTCACCCGCCTCTGTTTCAAGTTAAAAGTAAATTTTGTGATAACTTCCATATATTGATTATTAACTGTTGAAAGTGTTACCTACATACCTAATGTTTATTTTCGTTTTTTCCAACAGTAAACCGAAGGTACCATGTAATATTCCATAAAACTTTTTAAACTTGTCGGGATACTTTCATAAGTCACGTGTCGCTCTGAATGCTCCTCGTTTGTCACAATGTCTCAAATATGGTTGTATCCAAGTTTTATTTCCTATTTAAATTAATGACTTGTACGAGTGCCATTGTAATAATGACTGTAAATAAATATGGAATGTGTGAAGGAAGCATAGCCGCCTACGCCTCGACTTCACATAGAGACGACGCTTCGACCGCGCCTCGACTTACCAGTGAGCGACGCGCCTTATGCTACTTTAAAACTACGTACCTCGCGGGTAAAGCCGTAGATATCAGCTAGTTTATAATATAAGTTTGATTACCTAACATCTGGTCGCTTGGCCATGCTTGTGATGGTAGCTTGTTCGTCAACTTCTTCGATGACATCGTTCGCTATCTTCATACTGCCGGCGGCGGTGGCCGCGGGTTTGTTCAACTGCGGGTTGCTCGCTGATATCGTAAAACGGGAAACAGCTAGAACAAGAAGATAGCGCTATGAGTATAAAATAAAATAAATAATCCCGGACATTTCATACAGCATCACCTGGCCTCAAAGTACGCCAAGCTTGTGTTATGGGTACCACATGACTGATACACATATCTCTCGCTATCCGCGTCCATGTTTTCCCTGCAGTATGCTTTATCTCATCCTCCCATCTTTTAAACTGTCTCCCCCTCTTTTTTTTATTTCGGAAACCAATTCATCAACATTTTGCTCCATTTCTCCTTTCCATCTCACTGTATGTCCTGTCCATCTCCATTTTAGTATTTACTTTGAGTGTAACATTTTCTATTTTTGTTCGTCTTCTTAGTGTTTCATTTCTAATTTTGTCTAATTTCCTTTTTCCGAGCATACTTCTTTCCATGGCAGATTGACAGATGTGACTTTCTTATTGTGACGCAAAATAAACGTTTACTTAATATTATTATTTAGTTTATAAAACGTAATTATTAAATAAGTCGTCGTCATCATCATCATCAGTCCGTATCCGTCCACTGCTGGACGGCTTTTAAACGTAAACGTAATATATTAAATGCAAAGGAGTTAGTAGGTGAGTACTGCGATAACATGTGTTATACGATACTACTCTATCAATTGATAAAAACCAATAATACATAGTGCAGACCCTATTAGTGAACAGACAGGGGATAGCTAACACAAGGAACTCACTCCTGAGGATGGATAATGAGTTTTGAGACACTTTGTTAATCAATGCGAGTCATTTCGATCGCTCCAAGTGCTCGCTTAAAATCAGCTAAATTTTAGATTTACTAGATTAATCGTTAGGGGCATGAACGGGTATGAACATAGGACAAGGGCCCCTAGAAATTCATTAAACTTAAATTTCATGTTATCACTAGCTGTTTATGAGCGGATGACACCTCGAAGTGACTAAACTCCATTGAAGAAAATGTGAAAAACTCTTAAACAGCCCCCTTCTACAGTTGGTAATAAAATATGTGAGTAATCAAATAAACGTACTACCGTCAGTCTGGGCGGCTCCTCTTTGTTCTTCCTTTGAGAACAGTCTCTTCAGCATCGAAGTTACGGAGTTCGTTCTTTGAATTGGCGTCTGCTGCGCTAAGGATGCCATAGAATTCGTCGATCCCATAGAGTTGCGATCTTCCTTCTTGCCTCGTTTGCTGCCGCGGTTCACGATGAAATGGATGCCGGAGACAGCGTCATCGTTCATTTGGAGTTGCTATTACAATAATGCTTAATAAAGACACGATGTATAATGTAAGTAGGTAATTTTGTATTATCTTTCTTCCTATGGGTCCATTACACGTAACGAGTACAACAGAGTGTGGAAAGACGGAGTTGAGAGAGTAGAAATAAATAAATAAACCCGAACATTTCTATTACGGCGACCAGATGACTGAATACTAACATATTGTTATATACATACTTATGATATGTTACAACACCCAGACACAGAACACCTATATTCCTCACACGAGTTTTTATGAAAGGAATCGAACACTCAACCTTCAGGGCAGAAGGCAGATCTACTACCAACTGAGCTGACAGGTAGTCAAATACATAATGTATAATAGAAACATCCGAGACAAATACTTGCAGATCATATAAAAATTTGACCCGCGAGCCGAGCCGAGCACTCGTCAGTGTTCAAACGGTATAGCACTGTCATAGAAAACTAGAGGGCTCTGTCTCGCCACTGTACCTACTCGTTACGCGTAATCGCCCCATTAGCAGAAGCATTGGAAACAACGGCATTTTCTACGGAAGAACAGACTATACATAGTATCATTTTGTCCGCAGAGGTTGTATATCTACGATGCTCTTACTCAAGGGCTGTTATGTTGAGAATTTAGAGGTCGGGATCACACCCAGCTGAATTCGGTAGGTACAGAATTGTAGGAGATCGAGGCTATATTTGCTGATTATTCACCTCGATCTCCCACAATTCCGGAACAGCGTAATATTGGAACTTATTTAGCTCAGAATTCACTGTTATTATTAAAGAACATAAGTGACGTTATCAAAGATTTTACGCCAAAACAGACTGATATGATAACCCAGAGTGATAAGATAATTTTAATTGATAACAAACGCAGCGTAAGCAAATATTACGACATTGTTAATGCAAGGTTACTCCCAGCGAATCGCATTAACATAGAAAGCAGGTTACCGGTTTTACCATTTACCGGTACGAACCCGTACACAACACTAGTGCTTGGGTTCGTCCCGGTATACAACAGAGTAGTGCATGGGTTCGCATTTGTACCTTCATTGACATTGTATACCGATACGAACCCGCATAGTTTCGTTTATATTACAGTAAATAAATTACAAGTGTTTTTACCAGTAAACGTTGGTTGACAGGCAGTAGTAATATACTTTCTACGTAAATGCGGCTTATCTTAGAGAAAAAGTAGATGACAGTATATTTTATTTTGTACAACAGGGCAACATTGAGGGTTTTGCACGATTTGGTATTCAGTAGGTAAGTATGTAAAATAAATAGGTAGTTACAATTAACGGAGACCGGAAAAACAAACACCAAGCATAGAGATACATATTTTGAAAATCAAAAGTCTTAATACCAAGGAAGTACCAAAGAGATTCAGTTTTTGGCTGAAACTTTACAGTTTAGCCAAAAACTGGTACCAATATTTAAATAAATTATATTGTTAAAAACCCAGGTATTAGCTATTTTATACCATGCTTAGTCATATTTCAAATACATAACAATAATCATGATTAGTTTGTTATTATAACAATTTTATAATTTTTCCCCATAATAAATACATAATTAAACCGATCTAAAAGTACACCAAATAAAGCTTCGTGCAATAATATTAGCACTTTTCGATTATACACATAGTTTTATACGAAAACAAGTTATGTCATTCATTTATTGTAATTCCCGCTTACCACATTCAAGAGATAAAAAGAAACCCTAGCAAGTGTATGACATCAACAAAGTCCGTTCATCACAACTTTTCATAATTTTCAATCAAAACATACACCAAAAGTTAACTATGAATGAATCCAGTCTCTATTTTAAAATAAATAGTTTAACTTAATTTTAGACTGGTATTTTGTTGACAAGAATCGGATAGAAAACGGTAATGCCAAAAAACAAGTCGATTAAGACGAGAACACAATATATGTAGATTCAACCACTAGCAAAATCGTCAACCAATGACGTAGTTTGATTATCTAAGAATGATAAACAAACAGAGATAAGTAAGAACGTTATTCTCTTGTGGAATACAATGTTTATAATTTAAGAAGCTAGCCTCAACTTTTTTAAAATATATTTTGTAGTATGAGACCAATGAGGAATGATAAAAGTTTGTTAATTGTTGAAGAAATGTAGTTTGAACAACATGCTCCTTATAATATGCTGCGTGCAGCATGCTTAGAAACTTGGTCAAACCTCTGCTGGAGCGAACTTGAAACTCACGGCGTTTGTGGGTGAGGGTACAACCTCGATCTTGCCCTCAGAAGTCGTGGCCACCTAGCAGCAAAAACACGGTTAACTTGTCCGAAAAGGAAAAATAATCAAGAATTTAATTTGACCATGGAGAACTGCTAATGGATGAAATTGAGTCACTTGAGAAGCAAAGTTACGGAAATAGGAGAAACTGAAGGAGGGTTGGTTCGTGCAAATATAAGAGACGAAAGGACGCAGAACCTTCACTTAAAATAATATTTATATTATACTATAACATTTTGTGTATGTATTTTGTATACTGAACTGTACATGCACTAAGACAACTTCGAAACCGTCACACAGCAAATTTGACAATGCATGCTAAAAAACAGACAGGTCTAACCTCTTTCGGGTCAAACATTGTATTCGAGGGCACCTTTTTGTTGATTTTGGCTCCAGACCAACTATTACATTTTCTTCTGTACCCAGACGGTGCATTCACCTAGCAAAGATAGGCTTTAGATTGTCCGAAGAGAAGAAATGTTTCAGCTGTTGATTATTATTATATAAACAACAAAAACATGTTTTCGATTTATCTTAATAGGAATAAACGATTGAAAGCTTGATACATTCAAGAAGAATCATTAACAGTAACATGAGTGAGAATTAGAGTCCATCGAAAAATAAGGAATGTGAAAATCTGAAAAAGGGAAACAATTCGTCCGAAAGCAACAATCATAATTCGTTCATTCAAGAAAACCTTCGTCCAACAGAACAAATCACGTTAGTTACGTATGTAGCTCCGTAACCGGCACACTGCAAAGCCCGTGCAGCATGCTTATAAACGGACGTGTCTAACCTCTGGCGGATCGAACTTGTAACTCACGGTGTTCGATGGTACCATCTTGTCGATCTGGATCTGAGAAGGCGTCGTCAACACCATGCTTCTCTGCCTCACTGGCACCGCGATTCTGGCTGTGGAATGCTCGGGATGCTCTTCGCGTTGGTTTTCTGTGGCGATTGTGTAAGGAAGCTCGGATGGGAACACTTCGTCCCAGTATTGATCCTTTATTAGCTCGGGATGCTCGTGGTGCATTTCGTCTACTATCATGTAAGATACCTGTTCAGATAAGGATGTTATTAAGGTAACAAAGATACAACAAAAGTTCGTCTTAATTGCGTCATCAGTGGACCTTGGAGTAATATTGCATAAGTAAATTATTAAGATTCAAAAATCTAAATATTTTTAGTTTGCATAACGCCTAAAACTTGTTTGCGATCAACTTAATGGGCAAACAGAATAGTAATGGAAGTGTTTTTTAAAATAATAAGATTCCTCACCTGTAAATCTCTGTCAATCAACCAATTGACTTCAAAGTCATCGTCATCTTCTCCGAACGGGTTTATTAACGACTCTGCTACCTTCAACCAACCCATGTAGAAGAAGAACTCCAGTGTCGCGAATATAGGAAAGTATAGGTCAATGTTACTAATGTAGGCGTCACTACTAGATGACTGGAGCTTATTTTCAACCCACTGGCTTCCCAATGCTGTGGTTATAAAGTATGAGTAAACTGCTATTGTTACTACCTGAAACAGTAAAGACATGAACAGATCCAGATGACGAAAATCTGATTCAACTTTAACATTTTCTTAAACACAAATTTTAGTAGAGTACAAGAAGTCTGGCATAGAGATAACAACCAACCACATGCCATCCGTCATAATATAAAACTCATAAAATTGTGTTATACTAGCAACGT
Source organism: Lampropteryx suffumata (assembly GCA_948098915.1). Lineage (NCBI taxonomy): Eukaryota > Metazoa > Arthropoda > Insecta > Lepidoptera > Geometridae > Lampropteryx > Lampropteryx suffumata. The sequence continues at coordinate 3,227,711 of OX402551.1, forward strand.
TTTAATGAATCACAAAATGACTTCCGCGTGTCTATTGGAATGAGATCCTGTTTCTGAAAGATTACTAAAAATAATGATGAAAGCGATGAGTCACTACTTATCTGCGACTGCTACGCATCAAGTATATTGAGTTTCAATGTTCGTTTATCGTAATTATTGAAACATGCCGTATAACATACGTAATAGTGAACCTACCTGTGTATACACCAGCGGTACGCTTATCGTGTCGTAGCTGAGCAATAGTCCAGCCTGTCCTCTAAATTTGTTTAACTCATCAATGATGGTTTTCACAGCGAAGTCGTCTCGTATCCGACCTTCCTTACGAGCTCTAGTCACTATGCTGGTAGCCCAAACAATTGGCAACCTACGAAAATTTCAAACTATGTCAAATATTATAAACAGAGTATACAACAAGGACAAAGGTAGAAGTGATAAGATAGACCGTGAGTTTCATTGTCACTGATTATTATATTTAATTGTTCTCTCTTATGATTCAACGATAGCTTCTTTGAAGTTATTTTGATTCAACAGGACTTAACATCGTTGTGTGTCAAAGGAAATATTTAAAAATAAAAATTATATCCACTGTACTGTATGAAAAGGTATTCAAACCATTTAGAATTCATAATGTCTAAGCATGAAATTGCAGTGAGTAGGTAATTAGTTATATTATAATGTAAGTGAAATCTTTTGGATAATAACGTATTTTATAATTGTACTTCCTGTGCTGACGTGTATGTTATATTGTGTTGTGTGTATATTGCAATATGAATGTGTATGACTTGCAAAAAAAGTTTAAATGCACTTCACGTGATACCTCTTGCACTAAACGCCTATAATGTTAAATACAGAAAATGCATGCAATCACGAACTAGAACGTATTAATTGGTCTAACCTAGACCGAGAAACAAGAGTGTGGTTACATTTATTATATGGATCATAGCGATGCGGACGGTTACGTACGAATACTTACGATTACGATACGAACCCACACAATACCTACTAACCGACTTTTCCTACGGGTTCATACTAGTAAACAGCAGTACAAACTATACTCCTAGTAAGAAGAATACAAAGAATATATGCATTATCCACACAAGCTGCAACAGGGGCAGTTAAATGTGTTAGTTAGTGTGGCTAATTTGCACTCGTAATATACATGCAAATCGTAGTGATCTAATACGCCATTGACATATTTGAATGAGCATGTGTCACCGTTGAAGGATTTCCTAGAACCCATCAGTCATTAAAATCATAATGAATCAACGTACCAATGCTTCGAGGGTTTCGGGAACTTCTCGTTCAAATTGTCTAGGATAGTTTTCTCGTTGTCTAGAAGAAGACCAGCTTCCACTAAATTGTTTAGCGTTGGGAATCGCTTCTTTACACGCGGCGAGATCATAGTTAGCACCATCGTAAGGCAGAGGCATACGTAGCGGACGATTGTTCGGCGCATGAGCCTCCCACGCTCGTCCTGTAACACGTAAGCGTTAGCTGTCTGCACCGGATCTACCTTGTAGCTTGTAGGCCACGGTCTGATTAAAGAAGTTTACTAGAAGTTGAGGACATGATCATGTTTTATTTTCAGGGTGTACTTCATAGGAATATTAATAACAAATTCATAGGAATTTAAAACTTGATAGGGAAATGGAATAGTTAATTACAGAAACTACAAGATACAAAACAATACAGTAAGGTAAGTTTTAGGTTTTTAGAATCAGTTACTACTTGGACTAAAAACTATATAGGATAACAAACAATCTATAAGATGAAAGCAACTTGACAACATAAATAAGCGAGATTTTGCGATACTATAGCATGCAGTGTCGCATCTCCGCAACGGGACCAGCGTCCTTGGCTAAAATAACTACCACTTACAAACAGTTTAGTTCTAAATACGGATTCAATCAAACAAAGTACAGAGAACTATGTAATGCGGTCTCTCTCTAACAACAAAGTTACGCATTTACCTACAGTAGTCCTTGCCCGCGTTTAACGATTATTTCATCAATATCTGCGAACTGATTAAACATTATAAGTGAGATATTAAAGTGATCTTATCTTGAGTAGGTACTATCACTCTTTACTGAAAGGCGCTGCTATCATTATATAGCGCCTCATGTACACAATTCAGGAAATGATAAGTTTACTGACATAACAAGATATAGTTATAAAGTAAATTAGATAACGATATTGCAGTTACCCATTATGCTTTATGAACAGTCTGGCAAAGTCCGGTTGAGTCATGATTCAACTGATGAGATATTATCATAATATTAAATCATACGTAATTTTACAATTAGTATAATTTTACTACTAATTTTAGCAATAACACAATGTTCATGTTGGAATAGAAGTCATAAAAGCCACAGCCTTTATGCTATCTCCAGACTTCATCACCAGGTTCATAGATAAGATAGATAGATAACTACTGAAAGCTAAATTATATAAATAAATAAATATTGGGGGACAATGCAAAGCTTACACTATGGCCTGACTGATAGAATAAATATATACATATTTTTAAATACATACAAAAGATAAATTAAACCACCCCAAACAGAACAAACACCCATGTTCATCACACAATTGTTTATCTTGGGAAGGAATCGAACACTCAACCTATAGCGCAGAAGGCAGAGCTACTACCAACTGACCTGTCAGGCTAGTCATATTATTTAGATATCTACATATAAAATGATCTTTAAGTTTAATAAAGCTGCACACATATGGTATTGCATTGTGGTTATGTTTGTGGTCAACAGCCTCAGATTTCTTTAGCGAGTAAGTGTTTCTCATATGCCAGAATTTTAATTAAGCTACAAATAATATCAGCTACTCATCAAACCGGAAAACATACGCATCAGTGGACAGGAATTGCCAATTACATGTGTTGAAATAAAGCAGACAGTAGGTAATCAGTAAGTCCGTAGGTGTAACACCAGTGAGTGTCCTTCTAATCCCAGCCAGCTACTAGAAATGTTAGAGCATAATTTACCTGTCCATGTATAGTGGCAGAGACGAAAACCGCAATGGAATCAGGCCAGGGGATCGTTGTGTACTGACTCCACCATCGATTCATAACTACGGTCACGTAAAAACCCAATACAAAAGACAGGGGGATTACGTTTCCGTGAAAACTACAATAATTTACTACACCTTCGAACGTCCTGCAACGAAAATGAGATGATTTTAATAGTAAGTATGTAAATAATGAGATCTTCAATATTAAAGACAGGTAATCATTATAAACTGAAAGATAATCTATACGATATATTTACTATTGAAGTGCTTACAACACACGACATAACAATACCATATTAGTTCAAAGTCAGTTAATACTCGCGAATTCCAACTTATTTCCTGTTCAAATTATTGTTATACAACAATGGCGATACATAATTACTTCATACGCTCATGACCGCGCAAGCCCTTCATGCATTGTTTGTAGAATAAACGATACAAGCAATTAAATAAATACTTACTAACATAAACACATCTAGATTTACTAAACATGTTTCTTTGTTTGCACTAAGAAGCATCTGTCGAAGGTCTCGGCAGAATAACAGCACTGTTAGGTAGGTAAGTACGCAGAATAATTTTAAGTTTTTTAAATGTCTTTTCTCCTTTTACTTTTTGATATGTGTCACTCCCTTTTTACCTCATTTTGTTTGTACTCATTGTTATTATTGATGTGTATGTGTGCTTATTCAGTAAATAAACAAATGTCTTTGTCTATGTCTATGTCTATGTCTATTTGCCACAAGTACTGCAGAAGCTGAGATCGAAGGATAAGGCGAGAAAATAAAATGACTGACCTGGTTATCTTTTGGCCAGGTTAGTAAACTTAGTCAAGGTCAAGCAAAAACCGAATGAATGTGTCATAAGATGTTTCACCGAAAAGTTAATAATATAGACTTTTGTTGAGGTTCCGAATGGTGATTGAAGTACAATATCACATAATGGCGGTGATTTTATACTTTCGCCAGACTTACTAAGATTTCCTAAAATATGATCATTCTTATTTTGTTTGCACTAAAGTCGAACTTAGAGTTAAATTTTGAAATAGTTTTAAAATAATTTTAAATTGTTATTTTGTTATTTTATTCATTTCTTAGTACCGCAGTTTTAATAAACACCACCACAGTTTCAGTTTAGTTTATTCAGTTCAGCTTCAGACTGATACAAACACAATAAGATCATTCGTACTCGTATTATAGGAGTTTTTAATTATTCTTAATGACTAATCAAGCCTAGATTAAAATACGAATCATACGTTACTGTTATTACGTAATTTGAATACCCGTATTATTCGCTTAGTTTTCCCTATAATTAGTTTTCCCTATATATTAGTTGAATTGGGTAATTTTGAAACGAATTCTCACCTTTTTTTCTCTTCATCTAATATCAGACGATAGGTTAAGTTGAGTACATAATACAGTAGCAGAAATATGAGAAGATCCAACCAGACCAACTTGTAAATGCTTCCCCGCCATCTGAAACAAATGTAAATGGGACGATGTTGAATACATTTTAATAGATTTTAATAGCTAGAGCTGGATTTTATTATTAATTTCTTCTGCAGAGTGACCTCCTTGCTAGATACCAAGTTACAACTAAGCTCTTTGAAAAGCAAGAACATAACAGTTGATACAAATACAAATAACAAAATACTATGCTAATAATTCTTGCACATGAAAAACTAACCTATGGTGACGAACTAGAATAGTATCTCGAGATTTACGAGTAGATGCGCAATTCATCTCTACAGAAAGGCCGAAAGCGAACTAACTCATTATCGTGACTGAATACTAATTGATTTTGTATTCAAAGCTGCAAACGATCATTCAATAATGCAGAGTGTGACACTGAACGTGCACGTCGAGTGGCTTGATATACGTTCATTCGATGGAGCAACTCAATAAAATGTATAAATCTTTGACAGTAAGGTCACTGATGAATTCGGCAGCAAGCAAAGACGCTTTTGAAAATTGAAACCATAATGAAAACATACTGAAATTCATAAATCTATGAAACTTATAGTATTGTGCTTGTTCTGCTCGGGTTGTCATGTCATGTGCTGTAGAGCATAGTTCCGCAGGAGGCAGATGTTACGCTGACATAATTATGGCAACCTGTTTCCTACATGATTGCAGTCGTTGGCAGGTTTACTGTTGAAGAAACCCTGAATACAGTAACTATACGAATACTAAACTGAAACCTGTCTATTAGTATGCGAATTGCTGCTCGTCGCTACAATAGAGTGTGTGGATTACGTCATTAAACTTGGCTAGCTTTTAATGACTTGATTGTTCATGACTTACATTCGGTTAATGTCTCGAAAGAGGACAACAAGTCTATAAAGACAGTTTTTGAGAGTAGTGTAGGAAAATTCATAAATACTCTACTTAGATAATTATCTCTACGAACTAAGAATCCCTCCTTGGGTTATGGCCCCTCCAGCTTCTAACCTATGCCAATCGACAGAAAATCCCATCATCAACTATCCTTGCAATGGAGTCAATTTTAAAACAAAAGATACGTTCTTTCCATTTACTTAATTGAATCATCATGGCATCGTATTGTATCGCAAAGGTAATGTAGTGTGAGCATTAGAACACTGACGAATTGAATAGTTTAATTTTTATCTTGTTATACGTACCATAGATATTTCTATATTCTTTGTAATTAGGATGTGTGCGTTCTTCAAAGAAACGTGAGTAAAAAAAGATACCTACCTATCTACATCTGAAGCTTGCCGTTTTCAATTATGACATCAATAATATTGAACGGACGATTAAGACAATGAAGTTATTCGTCCCAGTTTTAAATTGTGATGTTCCTCTGTTATTATATAGTTTGACCTTGACTTGGGGCTTGGCATTTTATGTTGCTGTAGCCAGTAGTTAGCACAAGATCTATATCAAATGCCATGTCGTGCATGATACATTCATTTAAATTATAACATGTTTAGTACTTAGCTCTGTTAGAACTCAATGAACTTATTTGCGTAAATTTTATCGTACAAGCCTGTTTACTGCTTAGTAACTCCAATGATTAATTTGTAGTTTAAATGTGTTTTCATGAGCAACTATTATGATGTTATTTACATCTGATTTGTACATTCTGGCTTAACATTCGTGCTTTGAAGCTAGATGCCAAATATTAGGTGTATTAGGTAGGATGTATACATTTTTGATAAACACGGGTTTACTCACGTATTATTTTGTCGATAGAGGCACCGACACTGTTTCGATTCATCTAGAGAATCTTCGTCGTTCGGTAATCCTCCAGGGTTCCTCCATCGACAAAATAATATGTGAGTAAACCCGTATTGATCAAAATGTATAGTACAACTCACGAAAGTTAAAAAAGGATTTATAAACACTTACAAGAACTTATCTATATACCTTTATAAGAGCTTAACATAACTGAGTGATTCGTCATCGCTAAGACGAAGCCGCTAAAGTTAACAAGCTGAAATTCAGAAGGTAGCTTCTCTTAATAGCAAAATCACCTACTGAAGAGGGGTTTCGTGAAGTTCAACCCTCACGGGGTGGAAATGGGGTGAAAACGTTTGCTTTTAACTTTATAACGCGCAGTGCGATTGGCTTGAAGCTTTGTCTGCGTGTTTAAAATATAAAATACTTGCGACCCACCCCGGCTTCGCACGGGTGCAATGCTGATACTAAATATACTACAAAATGTCTAATGTGATTGGAAACCTCTAAAATTATCAGCGTTTCTCTACTATATGATGCATGTATTATACATATAAACCTTCCTCTTGTGTCACTCTATCTATATAAAAAAAACCGCATAAAGATCCGTTGCGTAGTTTTAAAGATCTAAGCATACATAGCGACAGACAGACAGCGGGAAGCGACTTTGCTTTATACTATGTTGTAGTGAAAAGACAACAAAATGTTTTATGGTTTTTCCAAATAGCCCTTTAAAATGGATATAATGTGGTGTCAAAGTTTATATGGGAACTTATAAACGAGAATTGCGATTTGCTCGCAACTTCGTCTTCCTATGGTTTAAAAAACAAAAAGATTCGTAGTGTGTTTCAAAATAGCTCACAAAAAGTAAAATGAGTTAAATGGGAAAGTTATGGGAACTTTTTAACGGGTAGTGCGGTTGGCTTGAAATTCGGATCCGGATACATTAACTATACATTATTCTCGCCGCGGGAACCGAATAAGCGACCATCTGCGTCTCTAGAGGGCCCACTACGCCACACCACAGAGCAGAGGTCGTCAAATTCAACTACCGTATCTTCCATCAAATTTTTACCCTCTGATCTTAAATAATATTTAACTATTCCTCACCATAAAAATGCAAAGATCAAAACGTGAACTTATTTGAGACATTTAGAAAGTTATTTGGCCTCAATTCTGTTGGCACCAACCTAACTAATTAAACATAAATTAGGTTTAGAACTGACAAATGAAACATTGGTATTCTGCTGTTACCAACTTATCCTAATTTAATTTTATCTAATTGAATTAAGCGTTCCTAATTTAGTTAGATGGTACCAACCGAATACGTTTTACAAATGCGATGACTAACTAAAATATATTAGACAATTCCTAATTTTAGAAATGATCCAACCGAATTGCCATTATTGACTGACTAACCATTAAAAAATATACCTACTGCACTTCGTATGTCCTTGTAAAAGTAATCTAACGCGTACAAAGTCGCGGGTAACAGCTAGTCAACATTATATAACAATACACTTGTTAGACTAACCGACAGATCCTAGATCTTTGTTCAGCTGAAGGAAACTTTGAATATAAAAGACGATATTTTATATTCAAAGTGTCAAGAATGAAGGCAGCAGTCTTCTTCTCATCGTGGGAGTATCTACATCCCGTTCAAACCGCGTCATTTTTACCCAATAGGTAGTTATTCTAGTTCGACCCAAAACATACAGCCTGTTCTACCCAATCCAAAAAAATATTAATTTTAATTCTCACTTGATTAAACCATTCGTTTATGGGGGCTCCTTATGACTTGACATATTGAATGCACGTCTAATTCTTAGATCTAGGAGGACTTAACCAATATATAGGGTCTTTCATTAAGCGTGTCCTATCTTTAAATTTAAATAAAACAAAGTGTGTGTGATATATTATCGAAATTATTTATTTATTTGAAAGATGTAGTGATGCCATTATGTTTGGAATACGAGATCATTCAAATGTCCGCCACGGCTTCTCTGGGTGGAGCGCATGCGAGATATCCAATTTTCCATGACTTTTGCGCATAAATCAGGCTGAATTTGACTTATGGCATAGGTTATGTTGGCTTTGAGGGCCGCTGTGATTTGTGGTTTATTCACATAGACCTGCGACTTAAGAAAACCCCACAAGAAAAAGTCTAGTGGGGTTAAGTCACAAGATCTCGGTGGCCAGTTCACATCAGCTCTACGTGAGATGACCATGCCCTCAAATCTCTCATGCAGAATATTCAATGTGGCATGAGCTGTGTGGCACGTAGCGCCGTCTTGTTGAAACCACATGTCGTTGGTGTTCAGATGATCCAGTTCATGCCAAAAAAGTTGGTAATCATCGACCTATAGCGCTCGCCGTTGACAGTGATGGCCTTGCCAACGTTGTTCTCAAAGAAATATGGCCCGATGACGCCGCCAGCCCAAAACCCACACCAAACTGTAACTTTTTCGGGATGCATTGGACGCTCTTGGATCTCATGTGGATTAGTATCGTCCCAAATTCGACAATTTTGTTTGTTTACGTACTCATTCATCCAGAAATGGGCCTCATCGCTGAAGATAATTTTTCTGTGAAAATTACGGTCAGTTGCAAACTGCTCCAGTGCCCATTCAGCGAATACACGTCGTTGTCTATGGTCGTTTACCTTCAATTCCTGGGTGAGTTGAATTTTATACGGGTGCAGGCCCAAGTCACGACGCAAAATTCGCCAAGTTGTGGTCTGTGAAAGGCCGAGTTCTTGTGAGCGACGCGAAATCGACTGCCTCGGATTCTCCTGCACACTCTCACGGACAGCGGCGATGTTTTCGGCAGACCTTGCGTTTCGTTGACGTACGGGTGTTGGTCGATCATTTACCGAACCAGTGGACTCAAATTTATCCACCACACGACGAATAGTCCTCTCGGTAGGACGATTATGGCGACCGTAAAATGGGCGAAGCGCGCGATGCGTTGCCCGAACAGAACACTCATTTTGATAAAACAATTTTATCATTTGCACGTGTTGTTGAATGCCATAGCTATCCATGATGATTTGGCAAAACAGAATGAATAAATTAAAACCAATTTGACAGATGTAGCTTCAACAAGATGGCCGCTACCAACTGTCAAAGTTCGGACGTGCCTATTGGAAGACCCTATATAATCCAATTCTTCTTTTTCTTTTTCTTATTGAGTCACTAGTGGTGAAAACATTAAAGTGAAATGTAATCAACTGCCTGGGAGCAAATATATACTCGTACCTAGTCTTATCCAGTTATCAAAGTCAAAAATTCAAAAGATACTTTATTCAATACAATCACAAGGATCATTTTGAAACGTCTTACATACTAGGTGAATTTAGGTGCCAATTCATTCTAACCCAAGCCCGAGAAGAACTGGCAAGAAACTCGTCTTGGTCCTAGCGCTTTTTTACATGATCCATCTTATAATTAAATTCTTATAAAGCGAGTAAACTGCGTAAAGTATTTGGGTGTTTTAGTGGATAGCACTCTAAGCTGGAAACCACAAATCTCAGCAACTACATCCAAAATTAGAAAGCTTCTATACATTTTTAAAAAACTAAGATCCAGTGCTAACTCATCCACATTAAAGTCAATCTACTTCGCGCTAACTCAATCCATACTGTCCTATTGTATAGTTACTTGGGGAGGTGCACCTAAGACTACAATGCTTGGGCTAGAGAGAGCCCAACGAGCTATTCTCAAAGTTATGTATCACAAACCTAGACTCTTCCCTACTCAGGAACTTTATACGTTGAGAGAAGTATTAACAGTTCGTTAATTGTTCGTCTTGAGTATCATCCTCCGTACACACAGAAATCTCCCATTCTATAAAGGTCACTATTTTGCTGAATTATAATTATATAGGTCTTCATACTGTTTCTATCTTACCTAAAACTCCTTTCAGTAGTTCCTAGACTGAAATATGGCAGAAAACGAAGTGCAAAGGTCAAGAAAACAAATGTTCGTAACCTTGGTGACTTTTTTAACCTTAAAGAAGTTGGTTGGTGTTAATATCAAACCAGTTAGACCAATATTTTACTGACCATTATCTGAACGGAGCTAAATACCTACCTATTGTCTAAAAAAACTGTAGAACAAGGAAGCACGCTATCGTGGCACTAATTATTTTGCATCAGTGTGATGAACAAATTTAAGTGTGACGCAGGCTCCTATTGTGCATTTGGCATGTCTTTGAACTTTTAAGACTTGCCGGTTTTTTTATAATGTTTTTCTTCACAGTTTGAGAGTGTAGCGCACATGAATTTCTCAAACAGAATAATCCATTGACGTACGCCCGGATTCAAACGCACGAGCTCAGGATAGGAAGCCTGTGGCCCCACTATGCCACCAGTGGTAGTACTTAGATACTGTGTTAATCTTATCTTGCTGTGCGTTTGTACAATTAGACAGATCAACATTCTTTTAGTTTGGTGGGAGTGATGAGTGTTTTGAACTCGAACCGGTTTCGTATCACGCCACATTTTGCCCCGGTGACGTAATTCGTGATTTGAAGGCAGTTTTACTACACTAAGTATACAATGGGGGCAATTTTGCTCACCCTCCGGAGACTAACACCCTATTATAATAACGATCTTTTCAGGAAATTAAGTAGAGACCGTGGGTCGCAAATTGTAATCGTAATAAATACATATTTTATCATTTTTATTTTACACAAGCGAATAGAAAACCTTCTGTTCAAAGATCACCACCGCTTTATCATCAAGCGAGGTACGTAGAGTACCTATCGAGTGGTCAAAGAGCGTAGGTAGGTAGCTTATTTTTATTAAGTACTAGCGAACCGCCCCGGCTTCGCACGGGTGCAATGCTGATACTAATTATACAGGGTGTACAATACTGTAGTACATTATTATGATCTATCTCGTAGGGTTCAGACAGCGTTTGCAATGTAAGCGCAAAAATACGAGTTTATTAACGACACCACACTGGAAAGCTCTAAAATTATCAGTGTTTATCTACTATATTATGCATGTATTATACATATAAACCTTCTCTTGAATCACTCCTATCTATAAAAAAAACAGCATTAAAATCAGTTGCGTAGTTTTAAAGATCTAAGCATACATAGGGACAGACAGACAGCGGAAAGCAACTTTGTTTTATACTATGTAATGATGAAGTACGTTTTAAGGTAAATTGAAGGATTTCCGATCCAATCCAATCGTAGAGCTATTTTCCTATTAACAACAATGGTCTAGACGCCATCTTGATTGTACTCGCCGCCCGCATCAATCGTCTTGAGTCGCTTACGTCAACATAATATACCCCTACACAGAAATGTAAGGCCAAGCGTGTGCTGTTTCAGGCAGTTTTCGATGAAGTTCAAAATTCAAAATTCAAAATAACTTTATTCATTACAATCACAAGGACCACTTTGAATCGTCTTCTTACATGCTAGTGAATCTAGGTGCCGGTTCCTCCTAACCCCAGTTCAAGAAGAATCCGGCAAGAAACTTGTCTGGTCTTAACACTTTTTTGTATGATCCTTGACAATTTTGTTACGGATGCCGAGTCGAGTTGGAGCAGATTCATCCCAAGCTTTTTCTAAATAATCAGATATTTTATAATATGCTTTAATAGACAGTTTATGTTTAATTACGTTTTTAAATTTGCCAATCGACAAATCTAACACGTCGCTTGGGACCTTGTTATAGAAGCGTACACATTGCCCTATAAAATACTTATTAACTTTAGCGAGCCTAACAGTGGGAACAGCGAGTTTATCTTTATTTCTAGTGTTAATACTATGATTATCGCAATTTTTTTTGAATAAATGAACATTTTTGTGCACATACATTAAATTTTCGTATATATACTGACAAGGCACTGTCATAATATTAATTTCTTTAAACTTATCTCTAAGTGATTCTCTGGGGCCCATGTTATAAATTGCACGAACAGCCCTCTTCTGCAACACAAATATGGTGTTAATATCAGCAGCACTCCCCCACAACAAAATGCCATAAGACATAATGCTATGAAAGTAGCTGAAGTAAACGAGTCTAGCGGTATCTACGTCGGTAAAATGACGGATCTTTTTGACAGCGTATGCGGCAGAGCTGTGTCTCTTCGACAATTTATCTATGTGCGGGCCCCATTGCAGCGTATTATCTAAAGTAATGCCTAGGAACACTGTGGTGTCGACGAGATCTATCTTTTCGTTATTAATTTTTACATTAGCTTTCACCTGTTTAACGTTGGGCAGTATAAAACGAATGCCTTTCCTTTTTTTTCTCGTTAAGTAATAAGTTGTTTACATTAAACCATGTTACAACTTTAGAGATTGCATTGTTTATTGTGATGATTCGTAATAGCCCCAAAACATTTATCTCGGAAGTCTGGTAAGATATTGGAATAAGTGTTTGTTTTTACAATAGATTATAGTTTTCTGATGAACAGAAACACAACGTCATAGTGCTGTTTCTTTTTAATCGGAATTAACCAATATAAAAAGGTTATAATTCCGCAATAATCCCACTTAGTTTTTTCATAGAAATTGACAGTGCTTCTCAATTTATACGTAATAAAGTCAAATTTATTTTTCAGAGCCATCATGACCCGAACTTATGTTATAGAGAAATCCAAAGAATACAATCCGCAAAATTGTGCTGAAACCGTAAAAAACGCAAAATGACTAGTGCAGCGCAAGATTCCAAAATTGTCATTTCGTCTCTTCATGAACAAGTTAACAAAAGCGCAGAAACTATCTGACCAAATGTTATACCTTTGGAAATAGAAAATAAATTAGTAGATGCGATCGTTACTACGGAAAAATGGGGATTTGGACTGTTAAGAGTGAACAAGTCGATTATCTTTCCATACAAACGTCGAAGGGTGATCACACCACCGTCTGATGATGAACAACCAAAACTAAAAGAGATATAAATTTGTCTTGTCATAATCTATGCTTGTATCAATACAGAATTGTGAAAATAATATGGGTTTGAAAGATACAAGACTCAAAAAAAATCGTTTTTCATCACTGATTTTATCGCAACTTTAGGTGTGAATAAATAACAAACGGAGTACGCAAACTAAAAAATTGTTCCTATACAAGCATAGATTATTTATTCAAGAGCTCAAATACCTTTTTTTTTATAATTACATGCAGTAGTTTTTTTCATGAGAACCCTTGAGCCAAAGGTCTATTCATTATTTTTACGCAATCGTTTTATTTAGAAATCATAGATTAATCTGATCATATTACTCGAAATTATAATCCCGCTATCTCCTTACTTCTCATCTCTATCCTTGGTGCACGTCAATCCTTTTCTCACACTAAGCTAGGTGAAATAGCATGCATTTTAGCTGCGCCCACTAACGAGTTTGTGCCGCTGACTTGTGTATCCTTAAGGTATGATGACTTCATACCATTAATCATTTTATTGGAGCTTGCTTGTCGCTGAATACGTGCTGGTAATAACATTCACACAACATTTAAAAACAATATCCCAGACCCAGACTAGTTTATTTATTTCCGGAAAAGATATCGATTATCTATTAAATAAGCACAGCCTGTAGAATTTGAAGCAAATAAGGTTTTTATTTAAATAAAATCAATTCAGAAGTAGGTACTAGCTAGACTAAGAACAGTAATCATAAAAGTTGATCTTGCCTAAATGATTTGTTTTTATTTTATACTTCATTTCACTACGATTAAAATTTTCTATAATCCTAAATGGGCAATTCCTTAAGCTACAAGAAGTTATATTAGCAATATTTGATAACAAAATTGGTGATGTTTTGTGTAAGGAGTGGGAGTTACGATTGAAAAAGAAATATAAGCCTTTGCTCATAGTGCAATAAAGTCGACTTTTAAATAATTTCGAAATTACCCAAGACAGTACGAAATATCCCTTCCTGCTAGCTTTCTGAAGACTTCTTCGAGGGTACTGGTGAAGATTTTTGGTGACAGTGGATCACCTTGCTTGACACCTTTTTCTATTGGAAATGTGGGACCTTTTGTTTGTAATTTAATTGCTACTGTACTATTTTAGTAAATATATTGCGGATGAGATTAATGTAGGTTGGTTCTATATTTTGGTAAGAGAGCAGTTAATATTGCAGAAAGGGCTATGGAATCGAAAGCTTTGGCGTAATTCACGAAAGCGAGGTAAAGTGGGATATTCAATTTATTAAGCTTTTTTATCACTTAATTGATGGCGTGAAGATGGTCATTAGTAGAAAGACCTCTTCGGAAGCCTGGCTGGTAGTTATTCTAAGTCCAGCCAGTATCCCCCCAATATGACCTTCGATAACCTTAATTAACATTAATTCATATTTTGTACAAGTGGGAAACAAAGCTTATGGGCCTGTAGTTATTTATGTGAGATGTTATCGCCTTTTTTATGCAGAAGGGTGATATTAGAATGGTAGAACTGGTTTGGAAAGACTCTTTCCTTTAAAATAATGTTGAACAGGTTGTTGATATAGGGCAAAAGTGTTGGTTCACAGAGTTTCAAAGCGATTGTACTTCATATTGCATAGCGCAGCATGCACTTCGTTGCCAGTAATAAGAGATACTGTCTCTGGGCATGAATACATGATTCCGTTCGTTGGTTGCTCATGTGATCTGCGATTGTTTGAGTATACAAATTTATAGAAATCTGTACATAAAGTGCATTACTTTTTCTAACGCGTGCGTGTCGTTTAAACTAGTGAACTAAGATTTTCATTTCGCGATTCGTCGTTTCGCTATCCTTAATTAACGGTCGTTGCTAGGTGCATTTTCTATATTTATATTATATATTTTGAATGTATGTTAGTCTTTAAGGTATTTATCTATGGGCCAATATATTTGTTACGTGTGACTCTTACAGGCAGGTCTGCACTAAATTTAAAACAGTTTAGTACGTTGTAAACGTACTTCTTTAATAAGCTGTTATCAGAGATGAGTGCATTATCAAGCTCGGTTTTGGTTTTTGTGTTTGGAGCTACCCAAGTCCACCCACGTCCTAGTTTTTTGTAAAATAAATTATTGCCGATTGCCAATCTTTGCTCGAATGCAAATTGAATAAGGCGCTCACCACGCTCGTTTCATGTGCCTAAGCCATGCGGAGCAAGAACATCGGTACTATTTATCTGTCGATTATTTTTTACCAATTTTGGCGTTGAACCAACTAGTATGATGTTCCAAGTTTTTCGATGACAAACACTTCAATGAGTAATTCGTAGAAATCTTCGAATTGTCAGCCGAGTGGCTTGTAGTCGGCGCATACGCCTATATGTTTTTTTTGAGCTATTTGAAATTTAAGTACTACCGCTATTCTTCTTAAATAAGCGACGAGCTCCTGTGTATTGCCTTTCCATTTTTTGTTTACTAAAAACCCTACACCGTATAAACTTCCCGTTTCACCATAATAACAGAATATATCATTTTTTCTTACAATTGTGTCTTCTTCTTCCAGTCTTCTAACCTCGCTTAATCCAATTCTAACATTATAACAGTTAAGATGTTAAGCAAAGTATCGATATGGGTTTTTCGCGTTTTGATCATTTGACGGTTGGCTCCCGCCCGGAGCCTAGCTCCTAGCTCCTGGCTCCAGTCATTCCGACATCCGTCAGTGCCATCGGAATTGTTGGAGCCGCCGGGCACTTGGGGTATTGTTGTAATTGATAAGGGAGTTTTGGACCATAAATAACCCGCCACGCTGGTCCGGAGCGTGTTGGCGGATGTTTCGTCAGAGCCTTGTAAGCATCGAAAGCAATAATAATGGTCGTAAATTTAAAACTTCTTTACTAAATTTACCGAAATATAGACCTCTAGTCATCTCCAAGAATTTCATGTAAGTTAATAGGTTAGATAGAGGGTACCTATTCAGGGAACAAATCGTACTTACTCTATTTATAACATTAACAAGGTGAGTACTCATGTAGGTATTAATGTTTTATTTGGTTTAATAAATACTTACAAATTCTTAGCACACCATAAATACACCGCAGGTCAATGAACCACATCGCGTGAGGAATTATCGTTTGCTAGGTAGGTAGGTAAGGTATTAGAATGATGACTGAAAAACTAGCATTCGATTCGGTTCGGCAAAAACAAAATCTAGGACCCGGCAATTGAATTATAGGGTACCTACGTATCAAGTTGCCAAGTTGTCTCGGTCACCGATATGAACTTTTCGGTATGAACGAATAAGAGCCAACATAAAACCCCACTATCTGTAGGTACCTGGGTAAGGTACCTACTACCTAGAATAGAATATTAGCGCGCGGGTTCGTATTTGTGCATACCTACTTACCGGTAAGTGAAACCAAGTAAGCAAGAAATTGCGCGCCATTAGGTGAGTAAGGTAGGGTGCCCAATTCAAATAAAACAGAATGAAATGATCCGTATCAGAATGAAATTAGATAGGTAAGTAGGTAGGTACCATCTTAGATAATACCTACAAATGCGATTGCGGATCTGAATGCTGCCTAAGGTAGAAAATTGAACTTGGCATAACAGTGGATAGTATCCGTTATAATCCAGTGGATACCTACCTATAGCTTGGTTTTTTTTGGTTATACCGAGTATAGTGCAGAACTAGAACTCTTTTCAAATTGTAAACAAAAAATTTATGTACCTACCTAACCAATAGCTCTTAGTAAAATCGATTGAAAACAACAGTGCAATGACCGTAGTGAGCGGGGCCGGGAATGTGCAGGCTAGTCTACTGAATAATAAATATCCCTTGCCTGGTAACCACGATGCAAGACATGAAGCACGTCGATAACTCAAGGCACTTCGATATCAACTAACCCCATAAGAAAGGTTTTGTTTGTGGAGCTGTAAAATAAATAATTCAACTACCTACGGCCTACAATGTCTAATGCAATCTTTCGTGTAGAGGAAATGGCTGGGAGAGCGAACAAAACTGAACTCTAGTCATGCCTCTTCGATATGCAAGATTCTAAATAGATATAGGTAGGTAGGTAGCTAGATTGATTAAAGAAACCGCAAGAGAAAGTTTGGTATTGGAGTTCAAATTGAAATCAATTTTATTCAATAGGTACCTAGGTACAATCACAACACAATGACACCTCTGAATCGTTTTACATGCTAGGTGTCGATTCCTCCAACTCCTAAGCCAAAAGTAATTTTTGTAAATTTTTGATTTCACTATCTTTGTTAAAATTAATACCTACTTCCTTAATAAGAGATTTTACGGGTCTAAATTTTCGTGTTCACAATAACATAAGTAATAATAAATACTTTTTTTGAATAAGTAATTAATGTTTTATCTTACTCGCATCATAAGCACAACTAAGCATTTTCAATAATGTTTCAGTTATCTAATTAAAACAATACTTTTGGAAATCCATTCGAGATCTTGAAAATGCAGAGATCTCGCCGAGATCGAATTTCTGATCCCTCGAGATCTCGACTTAGGCATTCGACTTAGACTGCATTCCCTAGGTAATGAAATCTAAAAATAAAAAATATAAATAGATATCTGGAAGCAGAAAAACTTACATACCTAGTTACCTTGGTTATCACACCTACAATACCATACCATAGTTATCATGGTAAATATCCCGTTTTAAGTAAAAAATATGTTCAAAACCATGATAGTTTTAAAGTTATATGTACTCGTATTGCTGGTATTTCTATTCTTATAAGCTACACACACCTGTTTACTTTAGCCTCATCATCGCTCTCGTCATTGCAGTCAAATGTATGTTGCTTTGACTTGTGACTGTGACACAAGATAAACCGTAAGACACGAAAGTAAATATTAGTCATATTCATGTAGACACTTCCTTTCCTAGACGCTAAGCACTTCCTTCTAAAGTATGCAGATCACCACAACCGCACCACAACAGATTCAATTACAAAACACTTGGTATAATTACAAATGAAATTGTGAACTGATGTCGACCAGACACCTATCTAGGTCGATCAGATAGGTAGGTACACAATTTATTCCCACAATGGTAGGCGCTCTATCTGGTAAGGATAGGTGTACGGGAATTTAGAATTGAAGAATGCGCGATCTAGGTGCTGATGGCTATCGATTGGTCCTATATGTATAGAAAACTAATTTAATTTTAACGCTGTGTAGTCATAGGTAGCATAGTTGAGTGAGACAGTTGTGCAGCTCAAGTAAATCCAATGCGACATAGTATCGATTTTCGTAGGTACTACCTATCATGTAAAAGGAGCCAAAGGACTTAAAATCTATATAAATGCGGACTTGGTACCTACCACTCTTCTTCTTGTTTCCGTTGTTTGCAATAGTATCTAAACAGAAGTAAATAGTAAATAATAAATACACTAGACGGAAGGTCTAGGTAGGTAAGGTTCCGAGCATCTAGTATCAAGTTTATATTTAATAATAATAATAATAATCGTTTATTTCAGGTAACAAATATATTGGCCCATAGATAAATACCCTAAAGACTAACATAGATACAAAATATAAACTTATTACTAAATTACAGATGACGTTCGCACGGTGTCTTGTGTCAGGGATCCGTTGAATTTCCTAAACACGACACCTTTCGGCCAGAACCCGGTGTCCATGAATGTCGAGAGACGATTCGTAGGCACTCTCACCATAAATGAATTGAAATTCACGTTACGGCGAGAGTCCAACTTCACGACTCTCACGGTGAGCCCGGTCTTCTGCTTCATGTATTTAGGTACCAGAGTAGTTTTTAACTAACTTGCTAACAACAAGACAAAGTGTAGTTTTTGACTTATTTCCGAAGAAACACTGCTCTTGCTAGGTGGCTGGTAAAGCTGAAAATCGAGTTGAGATGATACCTACAATATTTTTTGCATTTATATTTTTTTTATTTCATCACCTACAATTCGGTAAGCAGTGTGATATAGCTAGCACTGAAGTCATTGCCATTAACGAATAGGATGTGGCGTCTAGTTTTTACGCCAAAGCTGACCGATAGTTCAATGTGATTTATATTATTTTATTTGATAACAAACGCAGCGAAAGCAATACGACATTGTTATTTGCAAGGTCATTTAGAGCCCACGATATCAACATAATAAACCGGTAATCAGTTATACCGCTTACCGGTACCGGTACGAACCCGAACCCAACATTTTTAGTGCGTGGGTTCGCCTCGGTATACAAAAAAAGTGGGTTCATAATTGTAACGGCATTCATGGTGTGCTATAGGTATAGCCTACCTAAGTTATTTTACCTTCGTGTCGGCAAGGTCGCGCGAAAATCAGACTTGTTACCTACTAAGGTAGGTAGGTATTCTATGGAGGCATGTAAACATGAAGTGAGTCTGCTAGGTCTAATGAGCTAACAATGTTGGCTGTTTCCATTCAAGGCGTTAGTATGACGTGCCAAGTGTTTAACTTATTCAACTAATAAGTAGCTTCTTTTAATTGAGATTGTAGGAATACCTAGTTTGAGTCCTTCGGAGAATGCACTTTTGTTCAACCTAAGGCTTGAATTCAGAGATGCAATTATGTGCTTACTCTATTTGACAATATTCAGTTAATTTTGACATAGAAAAGTCTGGAAGTTAGCCAAGTTGGCATAATTTTTGGCTTTGAATTTTAGCTTTGAATTTTAGCCTAAGTATGTTGTCATGTTAATGAAGCTTATTCAATCTAAAACAACACACCACAATATAGGTACTTAAATGTTTAGCTTGTGTGTTTTGTCATCTACAAGTAATTACATTTTTATCAATTGAATGAATTAAATTGAAGCCAATTGATAATCAATGCACAACCTAAACCTCCGCAATGGTAGGTACCCTCCATATTTAAAGTTACCTCTAGAGGTATACCTACCATGAAAGAGATTTCCAAGGCAGGTACCAGGATCAAAGTTAATAAGGCATCATAGGAAGGTATAACATGGAAATTGTTAAATGCATGTGTAGAGTTTAGTGCTCCACTTGACTAACATTTTTCACATGTATAAAAAATTGTGGTGTTAGAACAGAACGGTAAAATAATCGAGCTACTTGTATGTGCACCAATTTTGCGTTATATTTGAACTAAGCTGGAATGATTTTGTCTGACCAGCTAGGATATGGCAATTATACTCTTATGAACTGTATGACCATAAATATCTGATGATGATGATGATGATGATATCATGGAAAATTATCATTTTGATTAAATTCGAAGATTGAAATGAAAAAGTAGCCACTCACCTGTATAAAACTTTCAAGAAGGTCCCAAATCCACGACATGTTGCTACTTCTCCAGTGTAAGTTACAGTCATTATAATTTTAAAATGACCACAAGTACAAAGCAGTTATATTATTTCAGTCAGATGATAAACACTCTCATCCTCGAACTATTGTTTGTTACCACATAATAGCCTTTATCCTAACAAAATGAGAACATCTACCTTATTTTTTAATTGTATGAGATATAAAGAAGAAACACACACATAAATAGCCACATTGAGACTAATTTTAATTGATAATTTGCCGGAAAACAGTTGACCGACTCTAAAACAAACACGGCACGCGCAACCACTTAAGATTTCATTCACAAACTGTTTTGTAAGTTTTTTTCTATGATCCTTTCTTCTTCTTCTTCTTCGTTAATGGCATGTGTCATACATAATAATGTCAATTTTGCCAGTGTCAAATAATTGTTTATGGTATGATGTCACAAAGTCGTATCATGTCGTCCGTCATTTGTTATTTATATAATTACGTTTTAAAAACTAAAAAGAAAACGACTTCATTGAATGAAATTTGAGCCTATACATTTTTAGTGGAAAGTAGATGTATTTTTAACCGACTTTATCAAAAAGGAGGAGGTTCTCAATTCGTCAGAATCTTTTATTTTTTAATGTATGTTCACCGATTACTCGAAAACGGCTAAACCGATTTGGAAAATTCTTTTTTTGTTTGAAAGAGTATACTTCACAGGTGCCATATCAATTTTATCAAAATCGGTCGAGCTGAAATATCAACGAAAATCTAAAAATTGTATACATCGATGATGTTTTCATGTTCTTCGATACCTCGCTGTCTCATTGGAGCGGTGCGTTTATTTGGCCTACTCATATTATATATGTGTGGGGACACGTATGGGGGACACATATGGGTTTGGTGAAAAAAAAATTTTTGAGTTTCAGTTCTATGTATTGTATACAACCCCCAAAATTTATTGTTTTTTTCTATTTTTGTGTGAAAATCTTAATGCGGTTCACAGAATACATCTACTTACCAAGTTTCAACAGTATAGTTCTAATAGTTTCGGAAAAAAAGATACTGTGACATACGGATGGACAGACAGAAAGAGATGACGAATCCATAAGGGTTCCATTTTTTGCCATTTGGCTACGGAACCCTAAGAATAACCCTGCGAATAAAAAATAATAACAAAAAGGTAGGTATATAGGTATATTTAAGAAGACTTTAATATTTTACTATTTATAAACACTCGAAATATGTTTGCGATGCATTACTATTCAGAGCCCCACTAAAAAAACAGATCATTCTCAAACTTGTATTGACAATATAATTAACATTTATGATTCTCATGAACTAGATCTAGGACTATCTGATCATACTGCACAACCAATAAAAGTGCAAATAAATTTTAGCTGTAATATGCAATACTGGTATGTGGAGCAAAGAAATATAGACGAATTTCAATTTATATTTATAAAATACATAAGGCAGATTAATTTCTCTAGCGTTTATAATAAAATTCATCCAAATGAAGCATATTCGGAGTTTATAGAACTATACAGTTTAATTTTTTATTTGTGTACCTATACAAGTTGTAAGAAAAATGATTTCCCATAAAAAAAACTGGAAAACTAAGGGTATACCTAGTGTTAGCCAGTCATATAAAAGGAATTTGCATCTTCAAGCACAGTTTGTAAAAACCCCTGAAAGTAAACAACACTATTCGATACTTTTATTCATACTATTCACACCCGAGTCAATAACACTCGCTCTATTTAAATAAAAACACAAATTATTAATAAATCCGGAAATAACTCGAAAATAATAAAAAAAAATTTGCAAGGTTTGCTTTGAATGGCGGCTAAAAATAATCCACCTGTCGTCCTACGCGTTAGCATCCTATAGTTTGTGCGTCCTACCTAGTTTTTTTGTCCTAGTGCTGCCAACAGCTTGAAAAGTAGGCATTACACGGACGGCTCCGTGCGCCACTGATGGGCTTGCGAGTGAAACGCGGTGATTGAGACAAACAGTGCAGAGTAGCGCAATTTCTGCCGTTTCGAAAAATAATCGTCTAATGTAATGGACACTCAATTTAAATATTTGTATGTAAGCATAAATTTTCACTACTATCCCTCTTTACTTGATATGGCATTTGGCAAACAAACAAAGCAAAACACGAAGCAAGCAAGCAAAGCAAGATGGCCGACTTTTAGCTTTGCTTTTTGCTATGATTGACTGAATTTTCGTCGTTAGTAATTGTTTTTCTTTGATTCATAAATGCATTTGCAAATGTTTCGTTTTGGTATACGTTAATAAAGCCGTACGTGATAGCTAAGACCTAGCGATCGGAAGTGTCAATATGAGTGAAACCAATGAGATGGCTACAGAGGACGAGAAGCCGGTCGTAACTTCTGATGATGTCAATCTCCCGCCTTTCCCAGGTAGATTCTCAATTGGTTTCAGATCGTGGTGGGCCACATCACTCAGTTTTTCAATATTAGATCATTGTTTACATTTCAGATCCTACGGACAATGATTTTGATGAAGATATATCAGATGAAGAGAAAGCTCATTACAAGAGTAAATTTCCTGGTTAGTATGTTATACTTATCTGCACATATCTATCTTAATACTATAAAATCTGCACTTATCTTTATATTACATTGTTATTTCAGATTTAAATAATATTGTTACCATAAGGTTGCACTGCACTGCCTGTGACCGTCACTTAGGGTGTTCTGCTACCAATGAATCTCGTATGAGACCTCATCCGATGCTGCGGACCCTCATTTGCCACACTTGCCACTCATTTTATAACAGTGGGGAGTTTGACAAAGGTGAAGATGGATCAGAATTATATTGTCGCTGGTGCGGACAAGGTGGCCAGGTTTATTGCTGTTCGGAATGTGTCCATGTGTTTTGCGCGGTAAGATTTTATTTACACTGATTTTATTGTGACAATATAAACAGGGGAAATGCCTGTTAGTTTGTAAGTTTAGTTTGAAACCTGAAAACTAAGACCAATTTTGAGTTTGACTGACCATTGGTATGCTAATGGTAAAGGTAACAATAAATCTAGATTTCAAATGGAGGGTGTTCAGACTTCCTTGATGAATAATAGATAATAAAAACCAATTAATTAATAACAAACACTTTACACACCATCATTTAGCCCCAAAGAAAGCCAGGCAAACTGATATTAATATATAAATGAAATGTACATCTAATTCAGTATAGTTATTTCTAATCAATGTCAAAGGATTTAAGTGTGTGTCAGAGGCTTCTGTGCTTCTGTGCATTTGGCACATGTATTCAAGTTAGGATATTCTTATTAGGATCTATGGCATGCTACTTTTCTTACAATGTTTACCTTCACTGGATTGGATTCACTACATTGTATTTTTCTCCTATATTGGTACTTTATTAAGAACCAATATAGGAGAAAAATCCAATGATTGCATTGAAAAGTGGGGTCATTATCACTAAACCAGCAAAGGTTTTCTTGATAAATATATAAATAGAAGTTTTCTTGTTTACAGAAATGCATTAAACGAAATTTGGGTCTACCCAAAATTAAAGAAATTGAAAATACTGATGATTGGAAGTGTTTCAAGTGTAACCCAAAATGCCTGTGGGATCTACGTGCCGTGTGCTGGGCCTTGCTGCGTTACTGTGATCTAAGAAACAAGTAAGCTATGCACTGATGGTAGGTATGTTATAATGAGAAACTGTGGTGATGATCTGTGAAGTGTGATATTTCCTTGAGTCTCAATACCAAGTTTACGAAGTCAAGAAAACTAGTATTAACAATATTAACCCTCTGCATGCTTGGTGTCAAAAAATCACACGGTATACATGGTGGGTCTGTCAAACCCTAATTTTCAAATTGTTGGGACAAGTACAAATTTATAGTAAATAGTAATAATAATTGCTATTATAATATACATAGGTATATATATTAGGCTTTACATTGGAAAATTATTAGAAATCAACAACTTTTGTTACTTATTTTTCTAATTAAACTCAAATCACGTTTTTGAACAAGAAAGTAAACATTGAAAATCTTTAAACATAAATTATTGATCAAAACCAAAGAGATTTCAATCTTACTTTGGGTTATGTAAGGCACTTTAATAAACTTAAAACTAATAATAAAATAATCAGTTTTCGTCAAAACTTTTATTTTTTGTGTTATTCACAAAACTTCTGAAAGTGGCCCTTCTGGAGTTTCGTGATAAATCGTAGGATTTAATTATCGTGACAACGTTGTTAACGCCACCCTTTGTTATATTATAAAATGTTATTAACTCAGTTTTTGGTTAATAAAGATTTACACAAAAAAGTTACTATGTGTGCCTGGTGAGTTCCATGAGACCTCAATGTTTGTATGATCTGCAAATATTATGTCTGGTATTTCTATATATATTATGTAAATGTAAAAAAAAATGTATAGAAGTAGTATATCACTCAGCTCTGCTTACTTTGAGGTTAGATGATGCTGAGTGAAATGTATTGTATTATTTTTTTATTTTAAGCCCCGGATACACTAGGGGCAAATGAAGCAACATGTTGCGGAACATGTTCCTCAACAACTACGTAGAAAGTGCAGAGGTAAATGTCGTGGAACATTGTGTAGGCCACACTAGTCAGTGTTTATAGAAATGTCGCCCGAGGAGTTTGTGGCTATTAGTGCTGCGTACATAGTAATTGTAAAAAGCTAGGGCTCTTTATGGTAAGAGTTCGGTACGGTGACGAAATGAGAAGTCCATAGTTCACTGTAGTAATAGTGTATTTTATCGGACTTCACACTGGTACACGGAATGGTTAAAAAAATATATTAAACTGTATAATAACCTCTTGTCAGATGCACCGCCCAGTCGCGAGTCGCTTCATCTGTTGCGCAATTTGCGCGAAAGATGGCCGCTTGCGGCGGTACCACAAAAAAACCGATTTCCCGTGTTTTTTATATAAAACCTATAAAGCCTGCATATATTTCGAATGCAGTTGAATTACTCTGTATAAAAGATTATTCCAGCATATTGTAAATATGCTGTGGTCGTTCTAGTTCAAAAATTAGTAAAATTTTGCCAGTTTATGAGAAATAAATATAAACAGTTGAGAAATTAAAACATTTTAAGGTGTATTTGTGTATTTTAATAATTTCATACATTAATGGGCATCGAATATCATAAAAATGTATAAATAGTTCAGTACAAAAAAACAATACAAGACAGGTTTCAAAATAGTATCCAACATGCAAGTTTAATCTTGCGACTGTTTGCAACCCTCAAAATGAAGTTCGTAGATCTTGTGAATGCGAGGTTTTTAAATCCAAATTTTTATGTAACTATACACGTAATTAATCAAAATTTAATGTACAACAGTTGTAAATCTGTATTTTGATTAATTAATATACAGTGAACTAAAAACTTAGACCCTTGAATCAGCGTACAAAATTACACGGTTTGTAATTATGGCTGGTACAAAATATCGGCTGCTTTATTCGGACCTGTTGTTAATTGTTCTAATAGTACTTAAAATGGGCAACTAAACTAAATAATAATAATAACACTCTTCTTGGAAAGCTTACGAAATATGAACCTCTCAACATTGGTAAAATCAACATAAAATCTGGCAGGTCACGCTAGAACTAATATGGATAAGACATCGGTGAAGTCGTATTGGTAATTCATCGCAAGGGCACAAGGATTAAAGGTGTGGGGTAAAGATACAACAGGTATGCCAGTAGCACCATCACCATCAAGAGCGTTGAATTATTTACGTACCGCAGTAACGTTTTTGCTTAGACAGTACCTAGTGAAAGTCTTATCCACAGTCAGTAAGCGTCGACCATTACGCGGTCTGTTGCTGCGGCCTCCGCGGCTTTTGAATTATACTAAATAATATTTTTATTGAATTCAATGATTTTACAGTTACTAGAAGGAATCTACCTATCACATTAATTGAATATTGAACTAAATCAATGTTCTACACTAAAATAATAAGAAAAGAATATGTATTTTGCCAAAATATTTACATATTTTCACGATCGCGACTGGCGTATTCAACAAAAAAAATATATTATTGGCCTAAAACTTGATCAAAACAACATACAATTATAATTATATGGTCAATAAACTAACATTCTCCATTAAAACACTTATCCAAACACAAAAAACAACACTTTTCATCGGATTTTAAAAGTTTCTAAACTCAGACCGATGCGGCGCAAATACAATTTCATTAAAAACTTTGCGGTTATATTTTCAAAATTCCATCGACACTTGAGCGAAATTAAAGGTTGAACACTCAATAAGATATCTACCTCTGTCTATCTAGAATGGTTTGCATACATCCATTTCACTCTACTATCTGCCAATATTCGTTAATAAAGGCGCGAAAGCGGGCGATCCGTTCGCGGCCTCCGAGGCATGGCAACAGATGCGCCGATATGCCTCCGAGGCCGCGCAACAGACAAGAGGATAAAGTTTGGTTATAATTATTATGGTATAAAATGGTAGTATGAGATGGTTATGAGTAACGCGGTGCCGTGCCGGCAGGATGGTAGCGCACTGGTATGTTTGGGCAATTGTGGAGACATACTTTGCAAACGCACGAGCCAGTAAAACTGAAATTCAGAGACGAGATGCTTATGCGTCTGAATTCGACTCTCCAGATCTTGTCCGATTGGGGCGATTCCAATCTGGTTAAATTCAACGCATCGAAAACGCAAGCTTCACTGACGCGCGCGGGGCATGTTGCTTGCTCCTGCCTTGAGAGCGAGCGCACGTGTCCCGCGTCAGTGTCGCGCCATTTGTCACGAGTGTAGTCACGTACAATGTTGCGACGTACGTGACGCCGGGCACTATTTAACGTTGCAGCGTCACGTATATTGAGTGTTGCGGGACAAAATGTTCCTTAGTGTATCCGGGGCTTTAATTGCAATGTATAACCTACTGTGAGTGATCTTGTATTCGTTTTTTGTAGTTAAAGCTAGTAGCAGTATATACTACTCAATACTGAAGCAAGAACGAAGTCACATGTAGTGCGAGAATAAAATTGAGGTGTCAAATATTTTGTGTTTTGATCAGGTTATTATTTCAAACTGAAGATGAGGAACTAAAACAGAAGTATTCCACGGTGATCTCAGTCGATGCAACAGAGTGTTGCAGAAATAAAGCAAGGAGAAGTCAGAAGACTGATTCAGCCAAGAAAAAGGAGAAAGAGGCGGATGTTGCCAAGAAGATCATATCTAAAATGCCTCCTACAATACAGGTACAAATCTATATTTTACAGATTCTTTAAGTATCATTGGGTCCATAAAATGAATGTCTTTGTCATGTCTGCCTCCATTTATTATAATTATTAAGAGCCTGTGACGTCCCACTGCAGAGCAAAGGCCTCCCTTCCTTTTCTCCAATCGTCCCTGTCTAAAGCCACTGGGCCAATCCTTGAGATGGGCGTCTAACTCGTTCCTCCATCTTCGCCGCGGTCTGCCGCGAGGTCGTTTTCCGTTCAGGGGTGTCCACTCTGTGGTGGCTTTTAGGTTAAACTTTATTTTCCAGGAGTTTTATAATAAGTTTATCTGTTTGATTTTTAGGTGAAAAAGTTTGCATCTGTCAACATTGATGATTGCAAACCTAAAATAGAGAAAAAACCACAAAAAAGACCAGGAAGTCCTAAAAATAAGTCAGTTATGATCAAAAATCCCATCTCGATTGCACCATGTCCAATTGGTACTCCAATGAACAAAAAGTTCAGGGTAAGTTTTATGTTTGCCAAAAGAGGGCTGTCACTGTCATAGGTACTTCAATTTAAAAATGGTTTCCAAATATAATATTAGGTAACAGCTGAAGTGACCGAAATAACTCCCATATCCCAGGTAGGTTTTTATGGAAAGGAGTGCAAATTTGCAAAAGAAACCATCCAATAAACTTATTGACAACAATGTGAAGAATAATTTGGAAGGAAGTGTCATGAGAACAATGACAATAATGTGGTAGGCATTTTGGTTTCAATTTTCGAGCCAGATAATCTCATACACTAGTCTCCGAAAAATAATCACAAGGATTTCAACTCTAAATATAAAATGAAACAGAATCTTACTGCCGCCAAACAACTAAGCATTACTGAAACTCCTGTAATGGATCCATCTTGTCTATCCATCCAATGCTTTGATCAAAGTTAGTATAGTCAATAGTTTGAATAAAAACTGTATCCCATACCCCAATAAAAGAGCTTGACATGCAAAGAAAAAAAAGGCAAAAAAATAAGCTCTGGGAGCTCTGAAATATCCATTGACACCCATAGAGAAGAAAAACGCGCATACACTACCCATTATCGACATCAAAACTGAAGCAAGAAAAAACATGAATAACATTGAAATAGAAGTGATGTCTGTTGTTGATGTTGAAATTATGGTACCATGGTTTTCTTGAAGAGTTCCCAGGACACTCTACCTGTCCACCTTGGAATAAATTTCGATTAAAAATAGAAATCTGTGTAGGTACTCAAAAGCAAAAGAAATTGAAGATTAGGCAAGATTATTGAGCTTTATTTTACTTACAGATGACATCTCCCAGTTTATACAGCCCAATCAGGTATCCTGCCGAGAAAAAGATCAATCTGACCCGTATCCATAGACCAAGGATGCTTGGGAATAATAGCTTCAATGGGTTCAATAGCCCTGGAGTGTATATGAACAATATAAATAATATGAATATGAATAATATGAGCAGCTTAAATATGAATTTAGTCAATGATAATATCAATTTATCTCTGGACAGTTTAACTCAGGTGAGTAATATAAAGTTGTTGTAATGTAATAATATTGTAATGTTAATGTAATAGAAGAAGTAACAATAATTTGAATTTAAAAATAACTTCCGTGGTGGTTCCGGATTAGAATAGGACCCCTCCATTTCCTCCCCGTGGATGTCGTAAAAGGTGACTAAGGGCACACACACCGGGGGATTCGGCAGCAGCACCCCCCGAGTACTTAACACTAAATCTGCGGTCACCAATCCGCCTGCCAAGCGTGGTGACTATGGCAAAACCCCCCAATAAATGATAGACACAATCAGAAGACGGCCCCAAGTTCCCGGCAGTTCCACTATTCCTGGCATAGGTGGCGGCCACGGTAACGGCGGAACAGGGGGTGCGAAGAATCTCCGGCAGAGGTCCAGCTACCAATTCCAACGACCCCTGGCCCTGGCAACATACAACGCACGCACACTGAGGACTGACGAGAAGTTGATTGAGCTAGAAGAAGTAGTAAATAAGTTGCACTGGGATATTATAGGGTTATCTGAAGTTTGAAGAGAGGGAGAGGACACGATAATCCTAAATTCCGGCAACTTATTCTACTACCGGGAGGGCGATCAACTTTCTCAGCACGGCGTCGGATTTCTCGTCCACAAATCCCTCGTTAACAACATTGTAAAGATCATTATTATAAATACTTACGGGTATTTATCGCGTTTATTTACCTATTTTTCCCGACGTTTCGACAGGTTTACACTCTGTCGTGGTCACGGGATGACTGGAGTACTGGAGCTACCGCCTCTGCGAAGCGGGGGCAGCATTTTTTGCAACTACCCTCACTGTTTTTCCGAAATAGAAATGTCCATCTGCACACTCGAACGACACACAACACTAACCGTGTCCATTACGCATTGAGAAACCGGTCTACGTTGAGTGCACTTAGCTATAACTGGATTCCATGAGGCAGAGAGTCTGAAACCGTCTTCACGATTGAAATTAGAATATTTCTTAATTTCAATCGCTTCCCGAACCATTCTCTTGTAGTAATGCCTTTCATTACATAAAACTTGAGGTTTATGTAATTCAATTCAGTGATTGGGTCCTGAGTCCATGCTCTGCTATTGCAGACTTGTTTACTTGTCGATTTTTGACCGCCGCTATGTGTTCTTTAACACGTTCCGCGACCATGCGTTTAGTCTGGCCTATGTAGGAACGCCCGCAGCTGCAATCTATTTTGTAAACCCCAGGAACTTGCAGAGGTACGACGTCTTTTGGTGTTCGTAGATACTTCGTCATCTTGGTGAGTGGAGTGTAGATCGACTTGATTGAAAATTTACTGAGCATGTTACCAATTTTGTCCGTAACTCCTTTCACATAAGGCAAGAACGCAGGCTGTCTTTTCACATCAATGTGTTTCTGTTTGCGCCTCCAGTTAGAACGACATCCGATTCGAGTATTGTAGCCATTCCGTTTCAGAACCCCTTTAACATGATCTAGCTCACCCTGCAGATGTTCAGGATCGTAAAGGTCATGAGCTCTGTTTACTAGTGAGGAGACTACTGACTCCAGGTGTCTTGGATGGTGGTGTGACGCTGCCTTCAAGTATCTGTCCGTATGTATAGGTTTTCTATACACTGTGTGTGCCAAGGTCCCATCACATTTTACAATCACTTTAAGGTCGAGAAAAGCTAACATTCTGTTTTCCTCCATTTCATGTGTAAAGCGAATCTTAGGGTGTATGGAGTTCAGATAATCAGTTAGCTGATCGACTTCCTGGTTATTCCCGTTAATTATACAGAACACATCATCGACGTACCTCTTCCAAAGTTTTATACCATGGGCTGCCAGGTCTATCATGGATTCAAAATGTTCCATCCAGATATTGGCAAGAACAGGTGCCACAGGGCTTCCCATTGCTACGCCGTCTATCTGGAGGTAATGTTGCCCTTGATACAAAAAGAAGTTTCCATCAAGACAGTTCTGAAGGAGCAAAATGTACTGATCAGGAAGTTCGTGATCACTCAATCTATGTCTCACTACATCAAGGCAATCTTTAAGAGGAACGTTGGTGAAAAGCGACTCAACATCGAAGCTCACCAGTAAGTCTCCGGGTTCCAACATTATGTCCCCGATGATGCTGACAAAATGGCGCGAATCCTTCACAAAAGACGACGTCTTTCCCGTAAGTGGCTGTAAGATACCAGCGACGTGTTTTGCTAGATTGTAAGTCGGCGAGTTTATTTGACTTACTATTGGTCGTAACGGTGCGTCAGCTTTATGTACCTTCGGCAGACCATATAACTTAGGCGGCTGCACAATAGCTGGTCTGTATAAACGGTCGAAAACATCATCAGTGAACAGGTCTTTATACTCATGTATCAGTGTTCGTACCCGTTTTGTTACTCTAGCCGTGGGATTGTAAGCAACCTGCTTATACACTTTTGTCACAAAGCATCATCCGTATTTTAGTGTCGTAATCCTGTGTGTTCATAACTACGGTGGCATTTCCTTTGTCAGCTTTGAGTATTAGAATCTCCTTGTTTTTGCTAAGGTCTTCCAGAGCTTGACGCTCACCCGCAGTTATGTTCGGTTTCGGGAGTCTACATTTTCGCAATGTAATTGAAACATCTTGTCTCAGCGTTTCCGCGTTTATAGTAGGTATTTTATTACGAACAATGGTCTCCTCCACGCTACTGACAATATCCTCGTACGGTATTCTTTTCGGTGTTAGAGCAAAATTTAGACCCTTTTCTAAAACGCGTACCGTGTCATCATCAAAACGAGTATCAGTTAAATTAATAACCGTTTTTGGAAATTGTGTCGGCGACTGTACCTTATTGCTCTGTACTTTTCTACTTCGAGTCACCAATCGGTTAAACTTGTTTTCATGACGCTCTGTACAGAACTCATAAGTCCGCTGTGCTTGATTGTACGTTATTCGATCACACAATTCAAAATCACTGATAGACAACACAACACTGCATTCCATTTGTAGGTCATACAGATTTTTCTGCACTTTATGCAGGTAGCACTGGTCATTCCTAATCATTTGCTTAATAGGTAAATAAACGCGATAAATACCCGTAAGTATTTATAATACAGTGTTCTGATCGCGTAAGTTTAAAAAACTTTATTGTAAAGATCGAAAGCGTATCGAGCAGGGTGGTATACCTTATACTCAGAATAACCAAACGGTATTCGCTTAAGGTCATACAGGTGTACGCACCTCACTCGAAACGTCCAGACGATGAAGTGGAGACTATGTATGATGACATTTCAAATGCCATGCAAGCCTCGAAAAGCCACACTTTATGGTTGTGATGGGGGACTTCAACGCGCGGCTAGGTGTGAGGAATGGCGATGAACTGAGAGTGGGGCAATTTGGATTTGGACAACGGAACCAACGGGGTCAGCGATTGGCCGACTTCATGGAAAAGGAGGGACTCTTTATTATGAACTCCTTTTTCAAGAAGCGGTCGTCCAGGAAATGGACGTGGCTTCACCCCGGTGGACACAAACGCGAGATAGATTTCATCATGACTACAAAAAAGCAAATATTTAATGATGTCTCAGTGATCAACAGGGTCAAAACCGGCAGTGATCACCGAATGGTTAGAGGCTCATTAAATCTTAACGTAAAGCCAGAAAGGTCTCGTCTGATGAAATCTACTCTTCGCCCAAGTCCTGCCCAAATCCAAAACCCCGAGAGCTTTCAGTTGGAACTCAAAGATCGCTTCCAATGCCTCGCCGAATGCGGATCCGTGGATGAAATAAATGACGGGCTGGTGGAAATTGTCCATGCCGTTGGGTCAAAGTTCTGTAAAACCCAGCGCAAAGATAGAACCCAAAAACTCTCTGAGCACACTCTAAAACTAATGGCAGAACGTAGCGAAATGAAACTGCAGTCTTTAGTGGACAGGTCGAAATACAGCACGCTTAATAAACAGATCTCTAAGTCTATGCGACGCGATTTACGTCTCTTTAATACTTATAGTACAAAGAACGCAATAGAGCGCAACCAAGGCTCCAAAGTTTTCGCGAGAGATCTGTCTATTGGACAAAGCCTGTTGACGAAGCTGAAGACCGACAGTGGCAGTGTTGTTTCTTTGAAGCCAGAAGTTTTACGAGAGCTCGAGAAGTTCTACGGACAACTGTACACCTCATCGCAAAGTCCTACTACAAGCACGACTAGCAATGCAAGAGCCCGCCTAACCCGACACTACACTGAAGACATTCCGGACGTCAGCCTATACGAGATCCGAACGGCTCTCAAGCTTAAGAACAACTTAAGAACAGCTTAAGAACAACAAGGCACCGGGGAAAGACGGAATAACGACAGAGCTTTTGAGAGCGGGTAGAACACCGGTACTTAAGGTCCTCCAGAAGCTGTTCAACTCCGTCATCCTCGAGGGAACTACGCCAGAGGCGTGGAACAGGAGCGTGGTGGTACTGTTCTTTAAGAAAGGGGATAACACCCTCTTAAAGAATTACAGGCCTATCTCGCTGTTGAGCCATGTCTATAAGCTGTTTTCGAGAGTAGTTACTAATCGTCTTGCTTGTAGGTTTGACGACTTCCAGCCTCCCGAACAAGCCGGGTTCCGAAAAGGCTTTAACACCATAGACCACATCCATACGCTCCGGCAGGTTATATAGAAGACCGAAGAGTATAACTGGCCACTTTGTTTAGCGTTTGTGGACTATGAGAAAGCCTTTGATTCTGTCGAAACCTGGGCAGTGGTGCAGTCACTCCAGCGGTGCCAAATCGACTATGGGTATATCGAAGTGTTGAAATTTCTGTACAGTAACGCAACTATGTCTATCCGACTTCAGGACCAGAGCACGAATCCAATCCCATTGCATAAAGGGGTGAGACAGGGAGATGTTATTTCGCCGAAACTGTTCACCTCTGCATTAGAGGATGTTTTCAAGATCTTGTACTGGCATAGACATGGTATCAACATCAATGGCGAACGCCTCACTCACCTTCGATTTGCCGACGATATAGTCCTCATGGCAGAATCGCTGGAAGACCTAGGCACAATGCTCAGCGACCTCAATATCGTCTCCCAACAGGTGGGTCTTAAAATGAACATGAGCAAGACAAAAATCATGTCAAATGCTCATGTTGCACCCTTACCGGTACATGTTGGGAGCGATATAATCCAAGTTGTAGACCATTATGTCTATTTGGGTCAGACGAATCAACTAGGCAAGTCCAATTTCGACAAAGAGGTCAGCCGACGAATCCAACTCGGATGGGCAGCGTTCGGGAAATTCACAGATACCGCAGAGCCTCAAGACAAAAGTCTACAATCAGTGCGTGTTGCCAGTGATGACATATGGAACTGAGACTTGGTCCCTGACTATTGGCCTCATACACAAGCTCAGAGTCGTGCAATGGAGAGAGCTATGTTGGGTGTTTCACTACGTGATAAAATCCGCAACGAGGAAATCCGTAGAAGAACCAAAGTCACCGACGTAGCGCTCCAAATTTGCAAGTCAAGGACAGGAAAACGAAGCGTAGGATGACCCCCCACCCGATGGACTGACGACATTGTAAAGATCGCAGGAAGTCGGTGGATGGAGAGGGCTCAAAATCGTTCTTCCTGGAAATCTATTGGGGAGGCCTATGTCCAGCAGTGGACTTCATAGAGGCTGTGATGATGATGATTCATTGTTATTATAGATCAAGTCTCATGAAATCATTAAAATAAGCTGATGGACACAGTTTGCAACTACACAGTATGCCTTGAGTGAAAATCAGTACAAATTCAAATTCAAATATTTTTATTCAATACTAGGATCAGTTTAAAACGTCTTACATACAAGGTGAATTTAGGTGCCAATTTCTCCTAACCCAAGTCCGAGATGAACTGGCAAGAAACTCGTCCCGGTCCTAGCACTGTTTTGTATGATCCATCTTATAACTACCTTAAGTACGAAAAACTAATACAAGATTACAGTACACATTGCAAGTATGTCAGTTAAGTGTCTGATGGCAGAGTCATTTATATTATATACGCATTGGGATTCAATATATATTTATAAGATGAAAATGTGTCATTAGATTTGACAAAATATTAAAAGTGTTGTATGTAGATTTCAAGAATTGTAAAGTAAATAATTATTTTTCACAGGGTTTGGATTTTGCTGCAGTGCAAGCAATGAACACTTCAAATCCATTGTTGGTGAATAATGACGACGTAGTTTGCACTCCAGACTTCCCGCTGGAACCCCTATGCGAGGTATGATTACCTATGTACTTATTTAGGTTTAAGCATTTACAGACTCACACATTAGTGTATACTGTATAGCACGCCCTATGTTTTTAAAAGTATGTTAAAAAATGGTCATGTATTTCTAACAGCATTATTTTATGTTCACAGGTAACTGAAGATAATGATGACGATGTTGAGTGTATAACACCAGGACCTGTTGCGGCTCCAAAGGTAAATAACCCTCCGCCTTTGGTCCCTGTTCGTAGCATCCCACTGAACAACATGCCGAAAGGAAATGTTATACAGATGACTGACAGCGATGTCACTGTCAACGCTCTCACCGGGGGACTCAAGTTCCGCGTAGACCCCCAAACATTGTCTTCGAACAAAATGTATCGGCTACCAGACGGCCGCATCTTTGCTATAAACGCTAATCCAAACATGCCTGGTGGGTACTCTGCTACTATTGTATCGCAAAACCCTGACGGATCCCCCAAAGTTACGCCAAGGAGTGAAACATTTGCCGCGAAGCTCAGTGCGGTTTCGCAATCATCGCCGAAACCGAAGCGTGGCGTCCGAAATGCCGGCGCACAGAGACGGAAAAATTCACCGAAACCTAGATCTAAACCTAGAGATACTAGAGAGAGTAACAGGAAGGCTGATTTAAAGGTGCCCGTGGAATGGTTCCGATACAATACTATCGATGCCGTTGATGCTCTGGAGTATTCACTATCGCGCCTTCATAAACTAAAAAAAGAAACCACTTCTGGTCATCTTCGAACAAGAACCGTCGACGAAATGAAGTATTTGCATAGAACTTTAGAGCAACTGCTGACTACTTCGTCGAAAAGGTTTATCGAGATTCGTGATACGCTCAATAAAGAAATGAAAACGTTTATATCTAACAAAGAAACTAAAGATGACAGTACTGAAGAAGAGGAGGACGATGATGTTGAAATACTGCCGAACACTGAGAATGATGATCCCATTTTCATTGATGAAAACTCCGATAACGAAGGTCAGGAGGTCGACCTAACGGGGGCTGCTAGCAGTGAACACAACGATAGCGCTGAAAATAGAAATGACTTAATTCAGATCAATGCGGTTGATCAGGAACACGAAAATATTAATCACTTAAATGATGATTCCAGCAATGTTAATGTTTTAGTTGACTTTAGTGCTGAAACTGAGAAAGCTAATGACAATGGAGATGCAGAAAATGCAAAAGAACACCTCTTAGGAAATCAAGACGAGAATGACAAAATGGAAAGTGATGAAACTCCAGAATCTTCTAATATCGAAGTTAGCTCAGATCCAAAGATGAAAGAATTAAATGGAGATGATGGTAAAACTGATGATTCCAAAACTGATGATGATGTAACTGATAACGAAGAAACAGTAAAAACTGAAGATAAAGATAAATTAAAAACTGAAACTGAAAATGACAAAGACAAACCTGTTGATAAAGAAAACGACAACGAAACTGAAAATGACAAAGACAAACCTGTTGATAAAGTAAACGACAACCAAGATACAGACGAGGACGAGGCAAATGATAGCAACGAGAATGATATGACAGATAAAAAGGCCGATCAAGATAATGATAAAGATGCAGAAATGAGTGAAGAAATGATAGAAACATTGCTAAATGATGATAATTCAGATCAAAACGTCAGTATGGAAATATCTGATTTGCAAGAAGCTGAAGAGATATTGTCTTAATAATGGAAACTATCACAGATCTTTTTATAAATTTACGATCTAAAAATTCAAACAGTTTTTCGTGTATGACGTGTTAAAAAAGGTCACTATGCCTCTTCTAGCATTAATTATATTACAATATTTCTGATCCATATGCATAACAATGGCAAAAATTATTGTATTGATTCTAGAAAAATATTCTTACTACAAAGTTAATGATAGGGTAATCTTGTCTATTTGACAGTGCCAGTGCCAATAGACAATAGAAGTGCAGTTGTCGGCTAACTTCAGTTTTCGTGTGTTGTCGCATTCATACATCCCATATAAAAAATATACCAATTTTCTATAACTAAATCGAATAGAAATAATACATCTAAATTAGGTACTTTAGGAGTAGTATTATATATAACATTGTGTAAGAAGGTTCAAATTCAAATATGTGTTACTAATTATGTATGCAATTGCTTATTTTTGGTACGAATTATATTTCACTCTTCATGTGCTTAGGAATATGTTTTTTTTACAACTCAGCTAAACTCACTTATTTTATTTTTTTGTTAGAAAAGCTATTTTGATATTTTGTAAGTGATATATGAGTTTTATCAAACACATTATTGCTAGAATATGCAATAATTATTCATTATCGATTATAAAGAAAGTGATTTGTAAAATAACTTGCTATTACTACTATTTGTTGCAAATGCTTGTTTCATGGTCATCCAATAGTACTACACAAAGGAGAATGCTTAATTGTTTGAGCATTGCGTATAGCCTTTTCTTGCTGTCTTGCAAATTGTGTCTATAAGTTTGTTAAAAGAACTACATAAACAGACTTATCACACAATTTCGACGAGGCAATTTATGCTTCGTCCTTTTCGTGGTGATTATGAATAATAGGCATAAAATATTCCATGTAAGATAAAAGTACACTGGTTTTTCTTATAGTAATAATTAGCATTTATAATAGATTAATAATGGTAGAATACCAACACATTTTATATAATAAGACCCGAAAATTTTGTAAATATTTGTATTTGGCTCTGGCCTAGCTAGATCATTACCTATCTAACCTTAACAGGATCGAGTGAGAATTTGAGGTATGTAAATCAAATCATTCTTAACAGCATTTGCACTCGGTTTTGTAAATCCATGATAGAATTTAAGGGTAAAATATAAGCTTTTTATGTGATGGTGAATTTGATCTGTTATAGCATTTGGGTACGAAAATGACAGTTTCTTTATATCCTGTTTTAATTAAGAAACTAGTCTTAAATGGTGCATTTAGTCTTATCTTGTGCCATTTAAGATTCATTTCATTATTAAAACAAGTTGCTCAGATACGTGGCAAGGTGTCTGTTCTTATTTTGTATCAAAAAATATATAATTTACTATTTCAATTGTCTAAATCCTCTCCGACTACCCTCTAGACATCCTAAAAGACCTAGAGAGATCTGAGGATACGTATCCCAAACCAGGAGATGCAGTCGTAAAATTGTGATTTTTCTATTGTGTAAAATACTCTCATGAGAAAATATGTGATTCACAACCAGTGCATTAAAATAATAATATCTATTTCATTATTTCGGGCCCATTATTTCATTACCCAGTTGTGAACACGAAACGTATAGGTTTCGGAGTTTATCTTATTCTCCCACTTTCTAGAATAAGTCTCGACTTGAAATTCAGTTTAGTTCACAAAAATAGCCGCTCTAATGCGCTTTTCTGTTGAAAGTCGTATTTTTGATTGTTTGTTGACTTACCGTGACTGTTTGATGTTCGCCATTGTTGTAAACCTCTCGGGCATATCGCCACTGATGTTACTGAAAAATATCTAAGTGATCCTAAACAGTGTTTCGAGCTTATTTTATTTAACTGATAGTGTGAAACGCAACAGTTTCGTTCTTTCAACGTTCTTACATTCGATATTACGTCATGATATCAGACATAATAGAGGTAGGTAGATATTCGCATTCAGTCGTCTCGTACCTAAGTAATTGAGATGACCGGAAAAGCGGTATCAACGGTAACTTCTTTGGTCATCTCATTTACGGCGGGCGACAGCTACCTACGCGTTTCCACAGTACTGCACTAATCCGTAGTCATACGTGTCAAATTTAGTTCTCTGAGCGAAAATATTTTATCTACGTATTTTACTGTGATCGTGTTATTTTAAAGTCGTCCTGTTTTGTACTCAATTCAACTCAATAGGATCTTCTGGTGTTTGAGCGAATACGAAAGTTAGTAATTTTCTCTCAAAACGGGATATTTACCTACCATGATATTTGGATTTATTTCGTGTTCATGGCGCATTCAACTGTGCGGAAATATCAGAAAGCAGTAAAACTCACATATGATGGTAAATATCCTGTTTTGAGTGAAAATTATGTTCAAAACCATGATAGTTTTAATAGTTACATCACGAAGGTTAGCTTCATAGTTCTACCATTGGTTAGCTTCATCAGAACCAGTGGTTCTAGACAAATAGCTCGTGTACTGCATACTGTACTCCATACTAATGTATGGGGTTTCTTGTTACTGACTAGAAAATTACATGCAAATTACATAAATATCTATAAGTATACTTTCGTAGATAGATATTTATGCGGAGATGAAGTTTATTTCTCCTCTATTTCCTTTGGCTGTCTATTGACACGCTTGTTATTTTTCTGCTTCTTATTGCTAAACTCAATTGTTTAATAACAGCACAAAACTGTATTATGTAGTGATAATTGAAACATTATAAGTATCTCTGTTACTGGGCCAATAAACTGTTTTCCATTTGTAGAAACCTACGGTTTTTTAATAAACTATTGGAAATATTACTGGTTTTTATTTAAATTCTTACACTAAAGTACTAATACCTATATGTAGCTGGTGCCTGCGACTTCGCCTGCGCAGGATTAGTACTTCGAGTAGCTTATTTTCATCTCCAAGGTCCTATATCTATCTTTATATCAAAATTCATCAAACTTGGTTCTGCGGTTTAGTCGTGAAGGCGTAACAATAAATAAATAATCCCGGAGATTTCGTCCACTCCCACCTGATCTGTTGAATAGTTCTGTTGGCAGAACTATTGTTTTTTTTTACTATTACTTCTGTTCACAGAACAAATGGGAAAAGAATTCCCAGTACTTCTGTTCACGAATCTTGTGACATGAAATTCAGATCGAAACCGGTTGGTTAGGTTATGTTAGAGTATTGAAAACAACGCGCAAGGCGAGCGAGCGAAGCGAGCGTGCCGCGGCAGCGGCCGCCGAAGCGCCAGAAGAATATAGTTCGTCTGTGGATGAGATTGAAGCCAGATGTAAAGCATAGTCTTATAAGTCACAGAACTAATGGTAAAAAGAATCCCAATAATTCTGCCAACAGAACAGGTTGGAGTAAACGGGAGATTTCACACAGCATCATCTGGCCCAAATGTAAGCAGAGCTTGTGTTATGGGTACCACATGACTGATACACTACCTACTTATATACTTTTTTGGGAACCATAAATAGGTAGGTACAATAAAAATTTATAATTTATTTCTAATGAACATTTGGAAGTAATAAATTGATCCTTAAATCAAAATAAATACTTTTGCTTCGACACAAGACAATAAGAACGAGGGTCTCTCAAAGTAACTCTGTCTGTCTGTGACGACCTCTGTGGCGCAGTGGGCTTAGGTCCGGCTGAGACGCAAAAGGTTGCGGGTTCGATTCCCGCCGCGGGTCAAATGTTTGTATGATCTGCAAGTATTTGTCTCGGGTCTAGGTGTTTCTATGTATTATATGTATGTATTTACAAAAAAAAAAAGTATATAAGTAGTAGGTATATCAGTCATGTGGTTACCCATAACACACACAAGCTCTGCTTACTTTGGAGCCAGATGATGTTGTGTGAAATGTCCGGTATTAATTTATTTATTTAAACATATAACTTTCGCGTTCATAATATTAGTAAGGAAGTGTATGAAAATAAATACAAGCTTATGTTTACTTAGAAACTTTTATTAAAATTAGTATTCAAGCACATATCACAAATCGGACTGAACTATCTCGATAAAAATATTTCACAGAACTAGGTAGAAAAACTTATTAAACTCGTAAGTAAAATATGCTC
Organism: Lampropteryx suffumata; assembly: GCA_948098915.1. Taxonomy (NCBI): domain Eukaryota; kingdom Metazoa; phylum Arthropoda; class Insecta; order Lepidoptera; family Geometridae; genus Lampropteryx; species Lampropteryx suffumata. Next base: position 3,268,880 of record OX402551.1, read on the forward strand.
GAAGTGGGCATTTAGAATAATATTATGACTAAAAGGCACTTTCAAAATGCGTTCTTATAGCTAAGCTACATAATTCTCACAACAATTGACAAATATTTATAAATACACTTATGTATATCCGTGATAGAGGAAATTAAAATTTGCTGAATGCTGATTAGTATCGGAAATGTCCTTTTCTGGAGCGCTCTTCGTGGTATACTCGCATTGGAGCGTAGTGGCCGTTGCTCCCGTTGGTGTTTAATCCTGGATAGCAAAGAACGAGATTACTCAAAAAGTTTTTCAATTAGTGTACCTATTTACATAGGTCTCAACATTAACTAAATAATGTGTTTTACTTTCAAAACTTTCGGGAGTTTTACTATACATTTTGATAAACACGGGATTTATTCACGTATTATTTTGTCGATGGAGGCACCGACACTGTTTCGATTCATCTAGAGAATCTTAATCAGAGTTTGATCCGCGGCCGAGCAGCAACGAGAAAATCGACATAATAACAAAATAATGCGTGCGTGACTAATGCCCGTGTTTATCAAAAAATCTAATGTTTTGTTTAAATCTGTTACCGTCTTTATTCACTGACATTAAATGACAATGACAGATCAAACTACATAGCTACGTTAGCTAATTGTGTACAGTAGATAGAAGAAATGTGTTAGATTTTAATAGGCGTTAGAAAGTTGTGGGTAAAAATAACAATATAAGTCATAAAAAACACGGAGATCGTAGCACTAATTCGCTCAGGCTTTAAAAAAATGGTATGTTCTGAGGGAACCTACGGAGCATACCTTTGGCATCGAGTTGACCATCCACGGTGCAAGCTTAGGAATAAACAAAGTCATGTAGCCAAGAGCAAGCCTAAGTAGATAATGGCCTCAATTCTGTTGGCACCAACCTAACGAATTTTAGCTAAAATTAGGTTTTGAACTGTCAAATTAACCTTTGGTATTCTGCTGTTACCAACTATTTAATTTTATTTAATTAAATTTTATCTAACTTAGAGTTCCTAATTTAGTTAGATGGTACCAACCGAATAGGTTTTAGAAAAGCTATGACTAATTAAATATATTTTAGACCATTCCTAATTTTAGAAATGAACCAACCGAATTGCCACCAATGTTAAATATTTTATACATAAAAACGAACACCACGAAATTCCACTAAGTTAGTATTTATTAGATGATTGTGTTGTGGTCCTTGTCTGCCTTGTGGCTCTAAGTCTCTCTGTTTATGGCATGTGTCATAATAATGTCAATTTTGCCAGTGTCAAGTATTTATATTCGTTGTATCTTGTCGTTCGTCATTTGTTTTTTTATAGAAATGGTCCCCCTTTCATATAAAAAAAACAACGGATTATTTTTGATCGAGTCACAAAGAAACAAAGTTTTTATTCCAATTATTCACACCCGAGTCAATAACTCTATCTTTATTTGAATAAAATCACCAACATTACGAATAAACCCGGTAATTCGGGAAAAATAAATAATATAAGAGCGCAATGTTTACTTCGCAAAACGGCCAAAAATAATCGACATACTTTACACAATAAATAATATAAACACTTGACATTGGACACACGACACAAGACTTTAACCCCTCGACTCTAATCGCAATTAAAAGCTTATCTTGTTGACTGGATGCAACGTGTATGCAAGTAATGTTACATTACCTTGAAGTAAGTGTTGAGGTGGCTTCGTAGGCGGCGCGGCGCAGCGCGGAGCTAGCAGCAAGTGGTATAGAGCCAGGTACACGGCCGCGGCCACCAGAGCGCAGATTCCGAGCGCGCGGTACGCGTCTCTCGCGCTCTCGAGAGGCGTCGCCATGGATACCATGCCGCCGGCGATCGCGCCCACGCATCGTCCTGGAATTAACGAATACATCACACTCACGGCCTCACCTCACTCACTGACAACTCTGTGGCGCAGTGGGACTATGGTTTGTATTTGTATGATCCTGAAGGTATTTGTCTCGGGTGTTTCTATGTATAATATGTACCTATGTATATACAAAAAAAAGTATATCGGTCATGTGGTTCCCGTAACGCAAGCTCTGCTTGCTTTGGGGCGAGAAGATGCCGTTTTAAATGTCCGGCATTTTTTATTTTGCCTGTTTATCTAATTTTCTATCTAATAGATAACTATTTTATATATCCATACTTTTTCTGTTTTAGTTCATTTATTTTCTGCCACCGACATAAAGGTGTCCAGTTCTAGGCGGCATTGCTAGCGTTGTCCGCGCCGTCTCACTGTCTCAAGGCTCCACTCGGTGGTAGCTTTGGGCACAGTTCGTCTGGCACAGTGCGTTCCTAGTACCACTTCAGTTTCGCAGCTTTTACAGCCACGTCGAGGACCTTTGTTTTGGAGCGAATAGTAGCATTTTTGATTCGGTTGGTGAGTTTTAAACCTGAGGATGCTTCGCATTATCCTTTGCCCTCGAGTTTAGTCCTCTGAACACAAAGGTACCAAGTTTGAGCACCATATAAATTGGGAGGATAAAGACGTCCATGACGTTTATGTATAAGAGATAATGGCAGATCTCCTTTAAGCTGTGTTTTCATCGACCTATTGGTATTGGAAGCTGTTGCTTCAGGCGGTTTTGGTTCGTCTCGCGATTTCCTTATCCAGCCTGTCTTCGAATGAAACTAATTGGCCGAGATAACCGTACTCATGAAGGTATTCCATATTTCCTTCATTCTCCGGGATTTATTTTTTGATTTTATTACTTGTTATTTAATTTGTTTGTGTGTTCTAATATTATTATCTTTAATTAACGTAATTGGTAGTCATCATCTTCCTGCCCTTTTCCCACATTATGTGGGGTCGGAACAACATGTGTTCTTCTTCCATTCTCCTCTATCAGCCTCTATATATATATATATATATATATATATTACTTTAATTAACATGGCACACTACCAATTACCAATTTACGAGTAGAGGTAGGCCAAAGAAAAGATGGATGGATTGTGTAAAGGATGACATGAGTAAGAAAGGAGTGAGTGTTGAGATGACGGCTGATAGAGGAGAATGGAAGAAGAATATATATATATATATATATATTCATTGGACGTTTCCCTAGCCCCACAACCCGCAAAACTTGTATTATGGGAGCCGGATGACTGATAGAATACTTACGAGCATATAATATAAGGACTCGTTCACGCGAATATAGAATTATAATAATTGTATAACGCACTATAACGTACAAATGTATAATAGACTAGAGAGCGCAGAGACTATCAAACTTGCGATTTTATTGAATACTTGCTGCACTTGCTGTTAGCGGTCTGAGCAATTAAATGAAATTATAAGTTGGAGCGTACATAAAAGGTAGTCTTTTGAAGTAATAAGCGTATTATAATATAAATGACTATATTATTGATAAGAATGGCCTCATGTTGCTCTGCCTTCAGACAGTTAACTGACAGATTTGCAGTGTTACTTTATAAACTACAGATAAGATGGACCGTACGAAAAAGCGCTAGGGCCAGGACGAGTTTCTTGCCGGTTTTTCTCGGACTTGGGTTAAGAGGAATTGGCACCTAAATTCACTTAGTATGTAAGATGTTTCAAAGTGATCCTTTTGATTGTATTGAATAAAACTATTGACTTTGGAGTAAAATGATGGTGAGACAGAGTATGGTAGTGATACTATTGTGACAAGTCAATAGAGAGCAGTAGACGAAGTATAAAGCATGTTATGCTCACCGATACAGAAGTGTGCGATGACCGGAAGCGCCTGGCCGGTGGTGGTGTACTTCCGGGGCACGAGATGCCGGAAGTACAACATGGCCGTCACCCACACGAGACTCAGCGTGAACACTTCCAATGCCTCACTCACCGCCACCCACGAGTAATCTGTGCTGAATGCCATTCCTGGAAACAATGTATAAAAATAGGAACCCTTCTTATCATAATCTCGAAAATGTAACTGAATTTCTTAATTAATAATTATAAGCTTTTGAAGAAATAATTATAAGCTTACGTTTTATGTAGGTACCTACATAAAAAGTTATCTTCAAGCTTCAATAGTTCAAATATTATAATATATATTTTTAGGCGTATTATCACCATCAGAACTTAACTAAATTCTGCTCTAAGATTTGACCTACTCTCAAATCACATCGCCAGTCTCAGAGTCTCAATAACCTGCTGTCTGCTAATCTAGTTATAGGTACAACAATATCTCGATTTCACAACAATAATTTAATAATATCTAGATTTCACACACTACCCACCTAGCATATACCCCATGCATTAATACACCTCCTTACCAATCTTCATGATCCTTTTAGCCGTGAACATAACAAACAGTCAGACAGAGACACTTTAGAATGTATAAATAAATAATGCCGGACATTTCACGCAGCATCATCTGGCCCCAAAGTTAGCAGACCTTGAGTTATGAGTAATATACTTACATATTATACATAGTAACACCCAGACCCGAGACAATTACTTGCAGATCATACAAACACTTCTCCCGAACCCGCAACCTTCTGCGTCTCACCCGGGCCTTGGCCTACTGCGCCACAAAGGTATCTTAGTATAGATCTGAGATATATAGCTAAGCAGCAGTTGGAACACAATGTTGAACACTAAACTGCAACAGAGGGTGAAAATAAAAACTTACCAGTGTACCGAAGGCCGTAGAAGGTAAACGCCATGATGAAGACATTAGAGTGTCCGATGTAGTCGACGAGAGCCTCGGCCCAGCACAGCGCCGGCACGGCTGGCAGCGCGCCGATCGTCAGCGTCAGACCAACCTCTGCGATCGTACCGTTTAGGTCCAACACCGTCCTGGGAAACACAACAACATTAACAACCAAAACAATAATAAACTTATTGACATAATGCAATGATCTTAATGAAACAATAGGCTTCCGAACAAGTAACAACTGTGCTGGAGTCAGTCTTCTCCCATCAGTTATTATATTATGTCTAACTAAATTAATAAAATGCAAAAATAAAAATGTTAACAAAATAAAATGGAATGCTCTCCGTGTCATGAAAAGTTGGTATAGTGTAATGGTCTATGATTTTAAATTTATTGGAACGAAATTCCATATGGCACGGCGGATGGGGGCTATGATGTTAGCATCCTATAGTTTGTGGGGCTATGCGAAAAAAGTGTAACATTTTTCTATACGAAAAATTAATTTGCCGAGATTTAAAATAAACACTAAACACACAACAGGTATATAGAGACGAAATGTACCATTTACGGATGATGACGTCACCTAGGTACGCATGATATATGATATCACACTTTTTTTTAACTTAAACATAAACACACATCAATAACTAAATCAGAGAAGTCAAAGAGCTTTGGTGGTCTTGTGGTAGTGGCTCCGCCTTCTGACCCTAAGTTTGGAGTCGAATCCAGTCGTGCACCAATAGATTTTCAGTTTTTTAGAGAGAGAGATTATGTACTCTCTAGCGGTGAACGAAAACATTGTGAGGAAACCGGCCTAGCCGTAAACCCTAAAAAAAGATTTGAAGACATGTGCCAAGTGAAAGAAAGGAGTCTTGCACATTCATCCTTTCACTAAGTACACCTAGTTCGAAAGAACTAGTGACTCGATGGGAATAAGATGTCAATTTACATTGACATCTTATTAATAAGATGAAAGAATTAAAAGATGTCAATTTACATTGACATCTTATTCCCATTCCCAGTAGGTACTTACCTAAATGTAGCAGAAACGACAGCAATATCTAAGTATTAAATAAATTGACATTCAGTGCGGAGCGTGTCAATTGTTCCTGAAGATGCCCAGTGGAAAACCGAAACACGTCTCAAATATTGTTTTTGTCTTATTCAGATGGAATAGGTATTAATTAGAATAGATTGGCGTGATAGTAGGTACTAATGTGTTATGTACAATAGATTTAATTGTTGAAACAAAAATTTTCAAAAAGTAAGTGGGTAAGTAGTATCTACACTTACTTAGTGTAAGTAAGTTTGTGTGTGCTGCAGCACGACAAATAGGCCATGGCTCAGAGGAATTTTTTGCTTAAAACCAAAAACGCTGATTTTCAGCCAAAGCCTGAACGAGAGCGAGCAGAACGAGCACAAACATAATGTGTAGTTATGACTTATTGTGATCGCGTAAAATACAGATAAAAATCCCTAGCGAAATATAGGCTAATGAACCAGTCAACTAGGCTTCCTCACTTAAAGAGCCGGGCTTAAAAGTCACATTAGACTAATGTTTTATTATTAAACTAGCGACCCGCTCCGGCTTCGCACGGGTACAATGCTGATACCAAATATACTACAGAATGTCTAATGTGATTAGAAATCTCTAAAATTATCAGTGTTTCTCTACTATATTATACATGTATTATACATATAAACCTTCCTATTGAATCATTCCAAATCCGTTGCGTAGTTTTAAAGATCTAAGCATTCATAGGGACAGACAGAGACAGACAGCGGGAAGCGACTTTGTTTTATAGGATGTAGTGACGGCCGGCACGAAATGAAGGTGTACTTACCAGGGTAGATAAGCATCGATCCCGCTACACAGGATGCCCAAGAGCGCGACGACGGCGAAGACCGCGGCGGTCTCGGCCCCGTAGCGCCGCACCGCGCTCATCGGCAACGTCAGCACGCCGGTCGCCGTGTGCCACCACCACTCCGGCGTCGACAGCGGCATGTTGCTGCAATACCAACACCCAACATTATATGTGTTGGCTCCGCCAAATATCTACAATATTTATGTATAGAATGTATAGAAGATGCTGAGTGAAATGTCCGAGATTATTTATTACTATTTATATTTTTGAGGTGAAAACTTCTTTTAGCGCGATCCGCATATTTTTAGATGAGGTAAAACCTCTGGATTCGCGACATTTGATTATAAACCTTAATTCATATGTTTACAGTATACTTTTGTATGGAGAAGTTTACTGAGCTAGGTTCTTTGATATATTATCTACATTCTGAACAAAAAATATTGCATCATCTGTGTTCGTTCAGTATTTGATTGGCAGTCGCCATAATTACTGATTTTGAAGTGATTTATTACTAAACTCTAACGCGCCAAAATAAGTTTTCACTTCTGTCGGCACTCCCGGAGTGCAACCCGATTTTTTTTATTAAAATAATAATATTGCGGACGACCTCTGTGGCGCAGTGGGCTTAGATCCGGCTGAGACGCAGAAGGTTGCGGGTTCGATTCCCGCCGAGGGACAAATGTTTGTATGATCTGCAAGTATTTGTTTCGGGTCTGGGTGTTTCTATGTATAATATGTATGTATTTACAAAAATATATAAGTAGTATATCAGTCCTGTGGTACCCATAACACAAGCTCTGCTTACTTTGGGACCAGATGATGCTGTGTGAAATGTCCGAGATTATTTATTTATTATTTATTTATTATTTATTTATTTATTTATATTATACAGCACCATCTGGCCTCAAAGTAAGTAGAGCTTATGTTATGGGAACCACATGACTACTTATAAAGGTATTTTTTATATACATACATATTTGTACATACAAACATCCAGACCCGAGACTAATAGGTACCTACTGATCATACAAACATTTGCCCCACGGCGGGAATCGAACCCCCAACCTTCTAACTGTCCAGTCCCGACTTCATCTGCGCGTTTTAAAAGAAAAACATATAACACTAGCTGCTGCCAGCGGCTTCGCAGTTTCATGGTACCTACATAAAAAGTAGCCTATGTACTTCTCCAAGGTCCCATCTATCTCTATACCAAATTTCATCTAAATCGGTTAAGCGATTTAGGCGTGAAAACGTAACAAACAGACAGACAGACGGACAGACTTACTTTCACATTTATAATATATTAGTAAGGATTAAAACACTTTGCTTGACTTTGCTGAACTCGTTATTTTACGTTTTTTTTTTTATAGTTATTCTGCTATTCGGGGCGAAGACAAATCCATATAAAATATTTCTGTAGCAATTAAAATCTATTTATATTTGGAAATTTATATTATATATTTATATTATAAATTTATTTGTATTTGGAAGTTATTGTGATCGACTTCGGCGCTCCAAACGAAAAGTTGACTTACCGGTCAAAGATCAAAATAAGCGCTCCAAGTAACATAAAGACAGCGTGCAACACGAACGGGACCAAGAAAGGGTTATCCGGCATGGCCTCCGCGGCCAGTCCCGCCAGCGGAGGGAAGATCGCCAGACCCAGGGTTCCAAAGGCTAGTTGTCTGCCGACGTCGCCGCGACCGAGGGATGTTTCGCGGGTTGCTATCACACACGCAGCGCCTAGTAATGCCAGGCCGGCTGTAGGCCAGATATCTGCTAGGATCCTGGGGAAAAAATAGAAAATTTATTAGGTATGTGAGGTGGTTCGTTATGGTGGCAAAATTTTAGTGCGCCTGAATGGCTTAAAGACATCAGTAAGTGTTAATTGATTTCGTGCTGGATAACCCAATTTACACTGGTGTCTCGTGTTTGAGCCGTATTGGCTGGTTCTAGAACTGTAGAACAAATTTTAAATTTATAGGTTTAAAGAGGTTTAAAATTATAGGTTTTATAGGTACTCGGTAATTATTGACTGGCCTATCAACTCAGTTGATAGTAGCTCTGCTTTCTGCGATGTGATCGAGGGTTCGTTTCCTTCCCAGCATTTGTTTTATGAACATAGGTGTTTGTTCGTATCCGGGTATTATAAAGAATTCTATAATGTATTTAAAAATATATAAGTATCAGTCCTCTGCTTCCCATAGTGAAAGATATGCTTAGTTTGGGGGGATAAATGGGGTTGTGTTGATTGTCCATCAATATTTATTTATTTAATAATATAAAAGTATTCCATCAGTCATCTTGTTACCATAATACAAGCTATAATTATTTTGGGGCTAGATGGTTATTTGTGCATTGTCCACCATTAATATGATAGGTACATTTTCAATCAGTCTTAGTGCCAATCAAAATACCTCAAAGCACGAATCCTGAAATACCAATGAAGCATTACACAAAAGGTTAATACCTGACCACGAGGTAGCTCCAGAAGGTATAAGAGGGGTCTCCAATCACAAGTTTACACTCTGCATTAGCCAGCACTCCGTCTGGCTCATCATACGGATCCAAGACCTGGCAGCGCACAGCTGGCTGGCAATCGCTTTCATGCTTCATTACCTGATCGAGACGTTCTTCCGGCACTAGGCATTGGGACCGACCACCTGAAATACACCAGAAAGATTACAAGTCTGCAACTTCTGTGTAATATGTCCTTTGAGAGTAAAAAATCTCATGTGAAAAATTTTCATCTTGGTTCCCGCAACTCAGATGCGTCTGGCTGCGATAATCTATATAATGGTGGCAATTCGGTTGGTTCATTTCTAAAAGTAGTCATAGCATTTGTAAAACCTTTTCGGTTGGTACCATCTAAATAAATTAGGAACGCTTAATTAAGTTAGATAACATTGAATTAGGATAAGTTGGTAGCAGCTGAATACCAAAAGTTAATTTGACAGTTCAACACCAAATTTTACATAAAAATAGTTAGGTTGGTGCCAACAGAATTGAGGCCAATGTATATATATAAATTAAACCTTATTTCCCTTGGGCACGGCACCACACTTGAACGGCTAGACCGATTTCGCTGATTCATTTTTTGTTGTGTTTGTTATTGCCAGTAGAAGGTTCTTATGAAATGAAAAATTAAGAAAGTAGCGTGGAAAATTTGAAAAATTAAGAACACTGAACTATGCTTTTCTAATGTAACCTTAGCACTTTTGACAATATAAACATTTCTAATGTAACCTTATGGCGTTTGACATAACTGTCAGTCGTTAGACAGTTGGCGCGATCGCTTATTCATAGGCAGGACAACGTCTGTCAGGTCAGCTAGTAAATAATAAATAATGCTGGATTGAGCTTGTGTTGTGTTGTGTTGAATGGGTACCACATGAGTGAATACTACTTATATAATTTTTTGATGTTTTAGTATATATATATACATATTATACATACAAACATTCAGACCCGAGAAGATACTTGCAGATCATGCAAACATTTGTCCTGCGGCGGGAATCGAACCAGCAACTTTCTGTGTCTCAGCCGGGCCCACTGCGCCACAGAGGTCGTCGAAGTATGAAGTATGCAAAGGACTGAAATACCTACCATTACTTATATAATACTGTCGTCACCAGTAGGTATTGACCTTTACTTAGTTATTTTAGCTAACACAAGTGTGTCGTATGTATTTACATTTTATTGTTTGAAAGGAGACATACTCGAGAGTGTTCTTAGCTTTGATTCAAGAAAATATTTTAAGCCATTTGAAGATCAGCGGCTCTTTACGATCGATTTCGTATTCGTATCGATTCGTAATTTGGTATCCCGTTACTTTAATGATATTTCAAGAACATCGTAACCTCGACCTCGATCATCTGTAATCTGCTGCAGGATACCCAGCTCTTTACCAACTTACATCAAAGGTATCGTGTTTGGGCTCATTGGTCTTAATCTTTATATGTAATAAAATCTCACGATGTTTGTCCGGGATAAACTATGGAACTAATTAATATATTTTTATGAAATTTAGCTTACTGTGTGTAATTTGGTCAAACTTAAAAGATAGGTTACTTTTTAACTCGATTATTGATGTCAGTATTAGTTTATTGCAAATGAAATGTATTCCTACAACATGTTCCATAAGTTTCTAACAGATGGCAGTGTAAGTTAACTTTAACATCTTTTGCTATCTATAGGTTGGGTAAGCGTTTGATAAATGGCATCGTGTTTCGATTTCTTGATGCTACAATCCTGTTGTGTCCTGTCCTGTTACAATCCTGTCGTGTTCTGTCCTGTCCTGTCCTGTTGTAGCTCTTCCTTCTGCACTGTAGGTTCGATTCCCTCCCAGGATAGACATTTTTGAGATGAACATACGTGGTTCGTTCTGTGTCTGACTGTTATAAAGTATCATAAGCATAAGTATGTATTTAAAAATATATAAGTATGCTATTAGTCATCTGGTCACCATAATACAAGCTATGCTTAGTTTGAGGCTAGATGGTGTTTTGTGCATTGTCCACCAATATTTACTTATTATTTATTTAATCCCTTTTATCTAACCTAAGTCCGAGAAGAACTGGCTGGAAATTCGTCCTTATCCTAGCGCTTTAAGGTCTATTACTTACTGGTACGGTAGGTGCACCAATTGGCGTCTTCAGTAGAATTATCCTCCAATGGTTCTGGCGCGATTAGCGTCAACGGCAACCTCATTCGGTCAATGTGCTGCATGTAGACCAAGCATTGTCCTTTGTAGCAAATGTGGGGCGGGTTCACTTCGAAGTCCATACCGCGATACGACTCTTCTTCCTCTGTTCCGTTGGGTTTTACGGTCTGATGAAGTTAATAAGGTTACTTTTTGCTCACATTATTAATATTGAAACGATATTCGAGTTGCCTATCAGCTCAGTTGGTAGCAGCTCTGCCTTCTGCGAGGTTTCAAGGTTCGATTCCCTCACAAAATAAACATTTGTGTGATGAACATAGATGTTTGTTCTGTGTCTGGGTGTTATATGGTATCGTATGTATTTAAAAATATATAAGTATCCTATCAATCATCTGGTTATAATAGTTCTATGCTTCGTTTGGGGCTAGATGGTGTTGTGTGTATTGTCTACTAATATTTATATTTATTATGTATAAAATGTTAAACCATAGACATGATTTCCATAGAGTAAAATTCCTATTATTCTCGAATATAAATTTGACATTTTATTTCAGAACTCCAAACATTCCAACCATAACCCCCTTTTGTTCAAATGTCTGAAATTAGTCAAGATTGGTCGACAGAATATGCCCCTGAGGCGCACTTTAATCCATTCTTAGCATCCTATAGTTTGTGATCCATTCATTACACTGGTCGGCAATAACTAGTGACACGATAAGAAAAAGATGACAGTATTTTGCAATTTTGTATCATCAGGTGATGGTCCCAGCATACTTGCTCTTCAGAACTACAGACATTCCAAACCAATGCTTGACTTTGTTAAAATTACCTGGTTTGTGGACTGGATAAGGTGCATTACGCCTCACAAATGATCTAGTACTTACCGTTGTAGCATTAGCCACGCTGTTATACATCGGGCTCAGCGTGGTAGTAGTCGATGTGGTGGTGAAAGGTTGCCTGACCCAGTCCAGGCTTTCGTTGTAACAGCCGTATTCACACGCGCCTACTGCCAGGACTCCCGTCTGGAAGAGTAATAAGTACTATCATTTAAAATGCTTATAGGCTAAGAAATACTGCTTTTAAGGCCTCAGTGCTCTGCACTATGGTTGTATGTGAAATAGAGATAAAGATTAATAAACATTAACAGTTGTTTATATGTGTATGTGTGTACACCACTTTAGTTCCAAGACATCGGACAAGTGCACGAAAGGAGACTCAGAGGCGCACTTTATCCCTTTAACCCCACTAGTGACACGACAAGAGAAAAAGAGAGATACAACACCACTCTGGAAAACACGTCAATATTCGTGCGCTGTTCAACATTTTGAAGGTTTCTACATTACTCGTAGTAGCTACACAATCACACATCACAATGTGGTTGGTAGACTAGGTTGGTGAACGAAGTAGAATATCCAGTTAGTAACAGAGAACAATTTGTCAATTTGTCATGAAGTGTTTCTCGGTACAAAATGGTTCGCAAAAACAAAAGGGAGCGAGGCCAATCAGCGAAGTGCGGTCATTCACATCCATCATGCGGGTGCCGTGCCGTTATCTGATGTTTCTAAGTTACTAGGCTATTTTTGAGTGCTTACCCACCGTCCACCTCCCTGAGACCATCTGGGTAAACCGTTGAAAGTTTTTTTTTACAACGGCTCACCTTTGTTCACCTGGGTGATCCTTAGGAAATATTTAGTTTCCACCGTCCACCTTGTTATAAAAACTGTTCAGATTTGAAGTGCATAGAAATTATTTACAGGTTAGCAACTGGGCAGAGTTATGTATCTAGACAGACGAACTATATTCTTCTGGAGCTACGGCGGCTGCTGCCGCGGCACGCCCGCTTTGCTCGCTCGCCTTGCGTGTTTTCTATACTTAGAGTATAACCTAACCAACTGGTTTCGATCTGATTAATTTCTGAGGTGTTCCGTCACCAATATAAAGTTAGATGCGTTCAAGTTCAATCTGAGAGGTGAGTCATGGTAAAAAAAATGTCAACGGTTCACCCAGATGGTCTCAGGGAGGTAGTCGTTCGGTAAGCACCTCTATTTTGATACGTTGAAAAAAACTCTATCATCTTGGTAATTAGATTAGCACTAAACTTAACCAAATTGATGGCCATAAAATCAGTTGCGTTGAAAAGACCACACTTTCGCTAGCCTTGAGTTAACTTTGCGCAGATACGCAGAAAGAATAAAAAAAAACGGGTTACACTCCGGGAGTGCCGACAGAAGTGAAAACTTATTTTGGCGCGTTAGAGTTTAGTAATAAATCACTTCAAAATCAGTAATTATGGCGACTGCCAATCAAATACTGAACGAATACAGATGATGCAATATGTTTTGTTCAGAATGTAGATAATATATCAAAGAACCTAACTCAGTAAAGTTCTCCATACAAAAGTAAACTGTAAACATGTGAATTAAGGTTTATAATCAAATGGTCAAACCAGACAGTAACGGTATCGCGAATCCAGAGGTTTTACCTCATCTAAAAATATGCGTACCGCGCAAAGAAGTTTTCACTTCAAAAATTGAGATCAATTTCTAATTTCACTCTCGCAACACCACTCTCCCCCCCTCTCCTCCCATTTTAAACAGTACCTAAACCTGTGACCCCCCCGTTATTTCGCAGAAGTACATCGTCACACCATTTGCCATACAGTTAGTTATATGCCTCAATCAGTAAATGCAAGCAGGTGGTGCTGTCAATGCTCCCCCATACAATGCCATGTGTTCATTACACTTAATCTGGTTGGCAAATAATGTGGCACGCTTTCATTGCACGCACGGCTCGCTGGGCGCTTTCGACCAAATGAATGGATTAGTTAGAAAGACTTTGTTTACTATTACGCTGCTTTCCAATATCTGCGCAATTGGTTTAGATGTGGGATGAAGGCGTGGGGAATCAAAAACTTATCTTTGATTGTTTATTTCTTTTTGCTATAGAAACACCTAATTCATAACGTAGAAATATCTAAACTAGTCGAAATTCGACCATAATAAATTAATGTATTTTTTATGCATAATTAAAAAAAAAATATTAGCATTCTGCACTCCTTCTCTATATAAACTATAAGTGTGCGAAATTTCATACTCCTCCGTCCGCGCAATTTTCGAAAAAAGGGGTACAATGTTTTTGCTTCACGTATTAATATATAAATACCTTGTTCCTAATTATGGGGCCATAATTTTGTTTGATCCATCTCTACCTGTTTGAAATTAAGGCAACTGCCTGATTAATTGATCAAATTTCCTTATTTGGAATTCTAAATAAGTTTAACGGGTAATTTTTTAATTAGTTTAATTTCCTACTATTAGTCTAAGCTGTAAGTTATAACGACGCGACGTCAACTTTAGGAGAAGGTGATTATTGGAAATTTATACATTGTTTGACGATTGACGACCTGTGCGCAGTAGGCCAAGGTCTGGCTGAGACGCAGAAGGATGCGGGTTAGATTTCTGCCGCGGGACAAATGTTTGCATGATCTGCAAGTATGTATTTGTATTATGTCTGGGTGTTTCTATATAAATGTATGTATTTACAAAAAAAATTATAGAAGGTTAAGTATATCACTCATATGGTACCCATAACACAAGCTCTGCTTACTTTGGGTTTTGATGATGCTGTGTGAAATGTCTCACATAGTTTCTTAATTTTTTTTTTATTAGCTAATTAACGGGGAAGGCGAAAATACATAAGTACTCAAAATTTTTTATTACTTTTATTCCTACAACTAACGAGCAGAGAGTCCCTAAATAGCAGAAAAGAAGACCCATTTTTCCATAAAAATGTTAATTTGCTGATAAATTTTCTAAATAGTTGTATAGTATATACATACATATCAATTTGGGGGATTACCATAGAGTCAAATTTGGTATTCTCTCAGTCCTTACCTTTTCGCCAGACCATCGGTTGCATCGCATATCTTCCTTACAGACCTCCTGCATAACGTAAGCGCTGTCTTGATCACACATGAACAGGACTTGAGGTCGACGAGCCTGCGTAACAAAATCATATAGTAAACTTTTTGAACTTCACCATAAGGCGATTATGGAACTCTTGATACAATCAATGTCTATCAGTTTCGATTACCAATCGGCATCAATGTCTAATAATTTCGATTAGGCATTATTTCAATCAACCAACCGATGTCAACCGATGTATTTAAATGCTTAGTACGCTAAACACGGTTCCTACCACAATCGTACTTTGTAAATTGGTCGAGTTATAGTTTGACAGAAGCCGGTAGAAATCGCAGCGATCCGTAATACCAATACATCATTAGTAACTGAAAGCTATTAGTATCAATGTTTTGATAGTATCAAAGTTCCATAATCGCCCCACTGGTCAGTGGTTAGTTTTCGAAACTTTTACCTGAAATAACTATCACTGATTCTAGTGTCTTACTAGGTATTTGGTGCTCAATCGTTCTTCATCGCTGGTTGCAAACATTTTTCAAACGATTAGATTTAGTAGGTACTACCATAACCCCGCTCGATAATAAAATCATTATTATAAACACATTTTCGATGTAACTCGCCCAAAATAGCGAAAGGACGGGTCACCGATGACATCATACCATTGCTGTACCTACCATAGCACCGACAACTGAAGGTTACCTCATGTCGTTCGGTGTAGGGTACAGCGAGTAGGATGGAGTAGAACACGGCACTCAGTACGAGGCAGATGGCTGTCACCATGCGAAGGAGACGACCTGACCCACTAGGCGCAGCATTCCCGCCAGTCGATCCTCGTCCGACAGATAATCTGAATGAAAGCATATAATACCTACATTAAAATGTATTTACAGAAATGTACAAAATAATATCTGTTTTTTAATCTATACGATTTTTTATATAGACGACTGTCAGGTCAGATGGTAGTTACTCTGCCTTCTGCGATGTAGGTTGAGGGTTCGATTCCCTCCCAAGACCCACATTTGTGTGACGAACATAGATGTTTGTTCTGTGTCTGGGTGTTATACTCCCATATACTTATCTTATGTATATATTTAAAAATATATAAGTATTCTATCAGTCATCTCGTCACCATAATACAAGCTATACTTAGTTTGGGGCTAGATGGTGTTGTGTGCATTGTGTGCAACAGTTAGTCAAGTCAAGTCAAGTCAAAGTCAAAAGATGATTTATTCAATACAATCACAAGGATCACTTTGAAACTATCTAAAGCTATCTTAAGTTAGCTATCTAAAGACACTTTAAAACGATCTATAGATAGCTCCAGATCACTGCCAGAGAGTAGCGTTCCCAAGACACTGTCGACATTGCCACGTTGAATGGCATTGCTAATACGCCGAGCCAGATAGGAGCCAGCTCTTGAGTCACTATAGGTAATACTAAGCCTATTTTGTGCAGCGAGACCTATGAACTCTTCTCGAAAGTGAGTTCTTCGCTAAAAATGTGTGTCACAAAAACAACATCATATTTACTTTGGTACTACAGAGCAAAATGTACCTTATGAACTCTGAAGTATTTTTAGAACAGAACAAGGGACCTTATTGAAGTGGTTGGTTTATGATTATATCAGTAACTTATTGCTTGACAACATGACATGTCAGGTCATCGATCGGCCTACATAAGGCGAGTCTTTATAGGTAGGTATATGTTGAACAGTATAAGAGCTAACTTGTCAATAAGAGGTCCGAGAACAGCTGGTCCAAGAAGCGCGATGCATGGTGCGATGGCAGATATTAGGCGAGCTTCTCCCTTATCCAGACCCACTGACAGCATGTGCAGAGGCAGAAAAGGGTATATGCAGCCCACACCTAAGTAACATATAATCGAAGCTACTTTAGCAGTATGTACCTAGCCCTGAAAAGGTGTTGAAAAGTCGGATAACAGACGAGTGTAAAAAAAATTACAAAAGCTGAGTCGCGTCTCACCAACATCAGTGCTCTCTTATTTACGTCTTACTGAACTATAGCCAAAGTGTGCTGATAGCAGTGGCATGATTTATGTTAACTTTAGCTTCTGTCCGCAGCTTTGTTTGCGTGGTGATGGGACAAAAGCTTAGGCTCGTAGGTTGGTATTATCATAATATTTCAAGACACTACATATTTTTGTTGCTGGAAGTTTTACATTGCGTCATTTACGGCTCTAGCAGAGCTTGTGTTATGAGAACCACAAGACTGATACTACTCAACATACTTTACTTTGTACATATTATATTTTACTATTTGCAGATAATACAATTGTCCCTACTATTCTAAGTTACTTTAAATTACAACAAGTTTGGACTATTGGACTACAAACACTACACAAACTTTCTTCATATCAGAGTAGGATGTCTACAACACACAATAATATCCTATCGAAGCCACAATGACCCGCAATGCAGTAAGATGGTGCTGTTAAACTGTGGCGAGGTGAATGGTCCCTCACACCACACTGATATTATAGGACAGCAGTGTGCGACAGTCCTTAGAAGGCAACTTGCACAACTCCACACCATAATGACCCCGCCTACAAATTGCACGGTTGACCAGTTTTTATTTAAGAGACATGTTAGGAATCTATATTCAGTGTGAAGCATCAGTGACTTATCTGAGGTTTCGGTTGACCTCGGTAAGTATAAGTAGGCAAGTTTAAGTAATAATAACCATTTGAATCGTATCGTGTAAATAATAATTCATTACAGTAGGGTACTGGCGGACGATCTCTAAGCTCACGTGAACACGGTTCTCCAAAAGTTCGTAGAGACAACACGCACTACGAACAAAAGAAACGAGTTCTGTACGAACTCAAGGAGGATTTAGTCCTACTAGGTAGGTGCGACGACTTACCCGACAGGAAGCAGAAGAGCACACATTTCAGGGTGATCAGATTTCTGTTGATTATTTCCTTCATCTTGACGACAGTATCTTATCTTGCTCGGTCACTCGGTCCAGTTCATTTTTTACCTGGAATAGATTATAATAGATTTTTTACAATGTAGTTAAGGTTACTACAGTTCTCGGTGGTGCCTGTGGCACATAAAGAGCCTAAAAATTTGTCACATAACATGTCAGGTGATATTAATTTTCGCATTTTTTTTTCTCTTCTAACATAAGAGGTCTGCTGTTGCCGGTGATGATGCAACATGTAGGGAAAGTAAATTTTTTTTCCGAACTTGACTGACACACTGCAGTGTGCCTGTCGGTGCCTCCATCGACAAAATAATACGTGAGTAAAGCCCGTGTTTATCAATATTAGTACAACTCACGAAAGTTTTGAAAGTGAAACACTGCAGTGTGTCTAAATTTATGTACTGCACCAGAGAACAAGAATAATGTCCGTAGAACACTCTGGCAAATCCAAACTTCTGAGTATTATCTTGACATTGTGTGTGCCACAGTAATTCTGTGACCAGAGAATAAAATTGAGACCAGGGTCATTTATTTACGCGCCTACGGACATCGGCACGTGACACTACTTACCAATAATAGAACAGAATTGTGCCATTAAATGGCATAACCCAGCCTTGAGAATTCTGATCTCATCTCAGAGTGGGCTTGTAATATACCTTCTACCACGTAATGGATGATTAATAATGTGATTCTGTGATCATTAGCTGAAATAATCAAAGAGCTGGTTCGTTTTCTGTAACTTTGCGGATTTCGTAAGTTTGTCTGATGTAATAACTTTTTGGACGCCAACGACGCCCGCGATGATTAAGCGGAAGAAAGATGTGCACTTTACAAGTTGATAAATGAAAAACAATTTATTGTTTAATATTTAACGCTTATTAAAACGGCAAAGAGACAAACATCCCGTAACTTTTTTTTTTAATTTATTAAAATTTATTTTTGTAAATCCATACATATTATACATAGAAACACCCAGACCCGAGACAAATACTTGCAGATCAGACAAACATTTATCCCGTGGCGGGAATCGAACCCGCAACCTTCTGCGTCTCAGCAAGACCTAAGCCCACTGAGCCACAGAGGTCGTCGTAACTTGTATCTGGGTTACGGTTCGCATAAACATAAACACTGCCTACACTTTCACGCGCCGTGTGGACATGGCGCGCAGCCAATAATACACAGATTCACCGAAATAATTGGGTAAGTTTTGTGATAAAGCTCGTAATATCATTCCGTGTCACTATTAAAGCTCGCCGACTTTATATGGGAGTTCTATAGCTGGTTCGCGTGTTAGAAGGTCATCTGATAGCTGCCAGTAGGGCACGGCGAGGGTGGTTGGAACCAATTTTGAACGCACTAATGCCAAAATTTTCGCAGAATTGGTTTTATTCATCAATTAAATTGAGTTAACGTAAATTCTTCAATATTCTCATATCTAAGATGGTGTTAAATCTACAGGCTTCTGTAAGGCGTTGTAGTGTAATTTTATTCATGCAAAAGGTATTTTCTAAGTTTCCTGCATGAACCTTCATATAACCATAGCTGCTGACGTTGCCCATAGGTGGGCCGGTGTAATAACTACGAAGGATGACAGATTGTTGAATCATTGATGATATATTCAGGCCTCTCAATAAAAAAATATATTTTAAGCATGGAATAATTTTATTTATTAGTCACGTTTTATCAATGCTAGATAGTAGGCTAGAAGAGGTGTTTGATTAGGTACCTAATACGCATTCAGACCTTATGCATCGCCACCCGATGCAATGTTATCTCCGAACACGTCATGTTTAGAACTAAGTACGAGTGCTGTATCACCTGCTTCGTGTGTATAAGTTAGTATGTATAACAGCAACTTTTTCGCACTTACTTCTATTTCGGTCTGATATACATGTGTGTGGCAATAGCGACATAACACAACCACGTCGCTTTGTAATAAAATCGGGAGAGTGCGATGCCGTCATCGCTATAATCAACCGAAGGTCCGCAGACTTTTGTGAAGTTGAAGCGATAGTGACAGACCCGCTGTGTCTCAAGTCGTATCGTGAATTCAGTGGAGCATGACCACCAAGCGAATTTAAACGATACAATATACATGATCACGCGGTAGATCTTACCGAGTACCGATTTTGTAGCATGACGTAAACAGTAATTTTAGAACTTTTTTTATATTTCTCTGATCCTTTTAATTAATTGTTTGATTTTTTTCTCTAACTAAATATGAATATTTTATGTACGGAAAAAGTCTGTGTTCCGACTGTAGGAACAGTAGATGTAGGTAGGTACTTACTTTAAAGTTACTTACTTTAACTTACTTTAAAAGTAATCATTAAAGTATCATAAGTACCTATTTAAAATAATATATAAAAGTAGGTACCTATTTTATCAGACATCTGCTCACCATAATGCAAGCTATGCTTAGTTTGGGGCTAGATGGTATTATGTGCTTTGTTCTCTAATATTTATTTGAATAACTAGCTATTCTCTCGCTCGCGATTTCGTCCGCGCGTTTGAAAAGAAAAAAAAAACATGTGTGCAATTCAAACGTTGTAAAAGTGAAACCTTCAAAAATGTTTGATCCACGAATATAAGAAACACTGTATAATGCTTCCTAACTCATTTTCTCCCACGTTAAATTTTATGAGTTTATGTGAGTTTATGTGTCTGTCTCTTTTTACACGCTTTATATTAGCTTCACTTGTTTGTATGTTTGTAACCGACTCCTTAGGATGCGATTTTGACTAACTTTAAACGGCCAGATTTCATTCAAATTTTGCACACCCGTCAAAGATCGATGACAATGCAATAATTCGAATAAAAATTAATATATATATATATATATATATATATATATATATATATTTATATATATATATATATTATATTTATATTTATATTATATATATATATATATTTATATATATATTAATTTATATATATCCGACCGATTATCCTAAAACTAAAAAGTAGAAAATAAATTTTAATAAAAATAAAAATTCACACTTACATTAGTGAGAATTTTTATTTTTATTTAAAAAAAAGCGTTTTTTTTAAACTATTTGTTATTACTGTCGCTTTTTCGTTTCATCGACTTTCAAATCACAACGATGCTAAAGAAGTTTTCAATTCAAAATAATCACAATAGATAGCTCAACTCAACTGATCTAAATAACTGCCAGAGGGTAGCGTCCCCTGCACACGTGCGGCACGTTGAATGGCTATATTAATTCGCTGGGCCAGATAGGAGCCAGCTCTTGGGTCACGCAATGTTTCTACCGGACGCCGCCGTTATATAGGTATAATTTAGAAAACATGTAGGGTCTCGATAGGGTATCGAGACCGCCTATTTGCGCCTTTTAAGGTCTTTTTTATTCACTTATATTATCACTTATTCATTAAAAACGACTATCATCATTGTCATTGCGTGAGTACTGAGATGGCGGCTGATAGAAGGAAATGGAAAAAGGAAAAAAATACTGACTCCTCTTAACGTGGGGTAAGGGCAGGATGACTCATCATCATTATATTCTGCTGGATGTTCAAATGCTGCCATAACTATGAACCATGAATAAATATCTAGAGCCAAATGACAAAGCTTATGAATGAACTTAGTTGTGATGCTAACCACGTTTGTTTTCATTGTGAACAGATACCGAAGTTGAAATCGCGAAATAATGACTCCCCTTTTGACTGCAGGTAGGTAGAGATCGAGTTTTCGTTTTGAATAACTTATTACAAGTACGTATATAAAACGTATTAGTTTCTGCGCGTTGCTTTGCACGTGTTGTAGGTACCTACAAACATAATAAGTAGGGCAAGCGGATACCACGCACAGTAAAGGCTTTCGATAGGTAAGGATATTATTATTATTATTACAATATTATTTTCAGTAGGTAAGGATATTATTACGTTTTAAAAACTAAAAAGAAAACCGACTTCAATCCGATCAAAATTTTGTTTCATCCAAGAGGATGACATATTTTTTTCTGTTTTTTTTATTTAAAAACCTAACTACTGAACCGATTGTTATGAAATTTATAAGGTACTAATCGGGAAGTATATCTTTTCACATGAAATCAGATTTTTTCAAATCGATTCATAAATGACGGAGTTATGAGGTAACAAACATTTAAAAAACCAGTCGAAATGAGAACCTCCTCCATTTTTGGAGTCGGTTAAAAAATGACTAGGTACCAAAACGAATTCAACACCATTTAGTTCAGCTCATAGATATTTTATTCTCAAAAAAGACTGGAGTCACTTATATGAGAACTGATCTAATTTAAAATAATAAACAGTACATTTTTTTGTTTGAACGGGTAAGTATACTTCCCCGGTGGTCCCATTTAAATTTTATCGAAATCGGTCGAGCTGAAAAATCAACAAAAATCTAAAAATTGTTAACATCGATAATATTTTCGTTTACTCCGATACCTCGCTGTCTAATTGGAGCAGTGCGTTTATTTAGCCTACCGATATTATCAATATACAGAATACATCTACTTTCCATAAAAATGTATGATAGGCTCAATTTTCATTCAATGAAGTCGGTTTCTTTTTAGTTTTAAAACGTAATTATATTAAATACAATCACAAGGATCACTTTGAAACGTCTTACATACTAGGTGAATTTAGGTGCCAATTCCGCCTAACCCAAACCCGAGAAGAACTGGCAAGAAACTCGTCCTGGTCTTGTCCTGGGGCTTTCTTACATGTTCCATCTTATAACTACCTTAACTACGAAAAACGAATACAAGAGTTTATACATTTCAAATGTGTAAGTTAACCCTCCGAGGGCAGAGAGCAACATGAGGCCATGCATTCTTATCAATAATATAGTCATTTATATTATAATACGCTTTCTTCAAAAGACCCTTTATGTAAGCTTTAAATTTCAAAAAGTAGTACACTGGACTGTAGCAAAAATTATGACTTAAACGTTTAATATTTAACGAACGAATGTACCTATAATCTGAATTGAAAATCTTTTTAATGAACCTCCTAATATAAAGATATACCCACACGATGGGGTAGAAAAAAAATTGCCCTAATTTTCTTGTAGGTATGGGAAAACCCCGCTTGGTGTTGGGTACCACAAAAAAAAAATTTCATATGTTTTATTTCATATCTTTCTACGTTATACGTATAACCGTGCCAACGATACGTTTTCATTAGGATAAGACTAGACCTCCGATTAGGGGCTGATTAGGACAAACTGACAAACGGACATGGTGAAAGTATAAGGGTTGCTTGTTGGACTTCGGAACCCTAAAAAAAGTAACAGACAAATATACATACATAGAGACACGGATTAGGTACACTCACTTATTTCAAACAAAACTATTAATTTGTTTTTTTTTCTTCGATCAAAATATTTCATAAAATTTGTATCCAATACTTATTTAGTCAGAGGAGGGAAATTAAATCAAAAAACCAAAATGCCATTATTTGCAGTGATACTCGGGCAGAACTGCATAAATACCTACGAAACCGAACCTACCGGTTTATAGGGTATGCTATAGGGTGCTTAGTATAGCAGCATAGGTAAGTTGGCATGCATATGGTTCTTACAGTATCGATAAGGTGAAGCAGTCTCCACCCACAATCGTCATGCATCAGAAACTGGGTCGCATCGCACAGCATAAATTGTTTTGATTACATTTTCTCCTACAACTCTCTATTACTAGCATTTTACCTATAGATATTCGAAAGAAAACCTCATTGGTGCACGACCAGCTCCCATATTACGTAACTGGCTACAACTAGCAATTAATTGTGAATTACGCAATCATTGCTGTCAAAAAAACGAATATAGCATTAAGCGTCTTTTCCCCTTTGGGTGTGGAACATGCGGCTAGCTTTCGCAATATTTTTTTTTTACCACTTGAGACTGATTTCAAACATCATGCAAGAATACGCATAAACTTTTGTTGTCACGAGATACATAATCTGGAGATTATCGAACATCAAAATGCAAACTTAAAAAAAAAAAATACAACATGTACGAGTCGGACTCGCGCACCGAGGGTTCCGTACAAACCTGTAGGTACTATAAGTAAAAGTTCACCCATCACGAAAATCGAGTCATAGTTACGGTTTTCGCAATTTTTCCATTATCTGTGCAATAAGACGTTGCTTCGTACCAAAGTTCAAGATTCTGAGTTGACGGGAAGTACCCTGTAGGTTTTGATTTCCTTGCGAGTGTCGAAAATTTGCGGCATAGACGACTGTATCTTTTGATTGCGTTGGCTTAGAAGTTTGATTTTTTCATAGCTTTAAGGGACAGTAGACTCGAGTATTTGATATATATTTCAACTTGATACTTCGAAGCGTTCCTGAGAAAAAAGGTCTTGACAGACAGACAGAAGGACGGACGGACGAACAAAGTGATCCTATAAGGGTTCCGTTTTTTCCTTTAGAGGTACGGAACCCTAAAAATGGTTAATTGCCACAGTATACTACTGTATGAAAGTATACTACTGACTTATCTTCATACATAGGTTATAAATAAATAAATATTGGTGGACAATGCACTCAACACCGTCTAGCCCCAAACTAAGCACTAAGCTTGTATTATGGTAACTAGATGACTGATAGAATACCTACTTAAATATTTTTAAATACATAAATAAGATACTTTTTTTTTAAATCTATTTGACAGAGGACTTGGAGTCGCTTTGCGATTATTGTTTGCCCTGTTTTAGCTTACACTTTAAATTCTACGACAATATTAAAAACTATTGATAAGAGTGTCTTGGCCGCTTCAGACAACAGGGAAGCCATAACACTAAGGCGCCTAAATCCAGCAAATTCATATCATACTTTTCAGACATACAATCTTAGAGATTGACTCTGGATACATTCCACCAGGAAATGATAAACATCTTCAAAAATCTGAAAAGTAGAACAATTGAGAGAATTCGACATTTTCATAAGGTGTTAGTACTGATCTAGTGGAATATGCCCATAAGATACTTTATAACACACATACACAGATCAAACTATGTCCATCAGTCATCCCATCCGTCACACAAATGTTTATCCTGGGAGGGAATTGAACTCTCAATCTACAGCCCAGAAGGCAGAGCCACTAACAACTGTGCTGACAGGCCAGTGAAATGTAATTAATATGTATGCTTGTATTTTATGTACCAGACACTACAGCGGCCTAGTGATTAATTGCAATAAGCTGTTAGTATGAGGTATGAGAGAGACAAATATATTTTAACTGACGCTCACAAAAAATGGCCGTTAGCGGGATGGAGCAAGCACATGTTACATTCGAGCAATTTTAAATTACCATCATCAACACTAATCAACATTTTAATTAAAAGTTATAAGTACTTACTTACTTCGTTAGGTACTTATAGTATTACAGTTTTAAGTAGGTGTAGGGTTTTGTTCGATACTACTGTACTGTAGGTAGGAATCACTAATACACCTACGGTTCACCAACTATAGGTGTCGATTCTACTTTGTTATAAACATAGTTTTGTGTTTATTTCACTTGCAAAACTTTCTTTAGTTGTAGATTCTTGAGGTTTTTACTCACGTATTATTGACAAATGCCAATCCATCGATAGCTCTCGTAAACTGACTATAGTTATTTGTTATGCAAGGCTGCATAATATTATTTTGGTGCAAGTACTTGTAAGTATTGAAATCTGAGCATAGCGAGGGTTTCAAAGGTGCGAGACTCAGAATAACTTTGCGAGCGAAACACACTACTTTTCACCTCACTACAGCGAGGAAAATGCTAGCTGCAAGAAAAACATTACAAATAATATATTAAATTTAGGTAGTGTTCTTTTTTTCATGCTGGCCAGGTTGATTAAAATTGAAGTTGGCGCACTGACTTGAAAATAATAAGTATTAATGCATTTTCAGTGAATTTAGAAAGGTTCTAATTTTAAAAAATCTTTCCACGCTAGCGGATAAAATGCACTGTCGTGTGATAAACAGGATCTTTCCATGGTTGTGAGGTGAAAAAGTTATTTCACTTGACGGGTTTCTCCATCTTCATAATAATCAAATCATATACCTATGTAATTTATAACCGTTAAAACTTATGGCATTATACTAAGTTGAACCAAGACTTAGCTTACATAAAGAAAGTTTCTCGGAATTTTACGTCATAGCTTCCAAAACGTCGTTAGCAAACTCAGTTCTCTTACCCATAATCGATTACGCTGATGCTACGATGATAGCTTTCCTGGATCTTACCGAGGAACTTCTAAGTAAACTGAACACTAGCATCCACTTCTTTTTTTGCTTCCGCAAATTTGGGCATGCCAACGCAGGAACCTACACATTCTTTGTTTTATTTTTTCCATCATTAAAGATCCTTTCTCATCTAATAATACTTAGGTGAGTAAAAACCGTGTTTCTCAAATTGTATAGTTATAAGTAGGTATCTAGTTTAGAATAATATTTATCTTTATAGGTTGAATTTTTCGAGAAGACCATTCTAGTGTCTACTAGAACTGGAAAATTTCGTCGTAGGGTTGTTCAGTGAAAGTATGAAATAACATGAAGCATGATTGACGCCAGTGGTCACTTGCCAGCTTAAACTCTACATTTAACAGGAGTGGTCATGGGTAGTAGATATAAGTTAATGGAGGCCAGCCGGCTTAGGAACCAGTTTAGTTCTTCATGGCTTCACGAATGACGTCATCGATGACATCATAAAGCTATTTGTTATATTTTAAGCATGACATTTAACAGTTGCTGTATGTTCTTTGGTAGAGATGGCTGCTTGGGTACGGATTTAAAGGAAAGTGAAGAATGAAAACAAAGATCGATCCAATATTAAATGTTCTCAGTCGATTCTCGCAGAGTTAAAAATTATAAACTAGATAACTTTTTATACATTATTACCGTGGGGGCCTACTCTGAAATCGATAAACTGTATATCGAGTCAATAATCGTGAAAAACCATATAAATTTTTAGCGATTGAACGAACGACATTACTTTTGACAATCAATGTCGTATTATCGACATTTCAATTATATTATCGTTCGGAAAATACTGAAATCGGTTTGCGAGTAGACACCCTGTATAATGCAGAAGCGTCGCATTATTTATTGTAATAAAATTGCCATAGAGCATTTTATCTGGGTCACTACGACACGCCTTGAAATATGTCGCAGGTAAGGTGGGGTGCCGACGGAACCTACTGGTACACCCACCATAAGTGCCTGCCTAAGTGCCACCGACCCAATTTTATCAGAAAATATGAACGAAAATAGAAAAATACTCTTTCAGGAAATTGCGTTTTGTTATTGCTCTTAGGCTAGGTTTAAAAATTGTGTTTTCTTCATTTCCATTTTCCGTGCTTCGTAGGGCACATTCAAATAGGTAAGTACCTACATAGAATATGAGTTAAGTTTACACACACACGGGCACATTAAGTAGGAAGGTCTTGGTTTTTTTAAATTGTTATCACATGACTTTAGGCGGCATATAATTTACTCCGGCACTGGAATTGAACTGACTCATACAAGTCCTGGGCTTCAAAAATAAAAAAAAGTTAACTATTGATGCGCAGCACAGAGCTCTACCAAGCGCTCTTACAAAACAACATTCTATCAATATTTACCTATAGGTCCACCATCAATTACATATCTTTCGGCTTTCGGGATTCCAAACATATACACGATTCTGCATAGGTAATACCTAGAAGAGTTATTGTGCATTTCATTCAGGTTGCTCTCCCGCGGTTACAATGCAACCGGTTATACCGGCTGAGTGTGTCTGACTCTGTTTTATTAAATCCTAAAAGGCAGGTGGGTTTAGGTACCCTATGCGTTTTTTATAAACTGTCTAGTAAAATTATCAGCACGATAAACCTAACCAAATTACCTAGATAGGTAAGTTGCAAACAACTTTTTTCATCCAATTTTAATTCAATTCCAAAACCAACCAACCACTAAAATGTGTAACGTCGGCGAAAAAAACAGGTAGTTGTTAGTTGTGTCGTTGTACTCACAGACGACCAAGAGAAGATTAAAACAGCATCTTGCACGCACACTGGTTATCAAACAATCCACAATAACTTTCAACTGTTATGGGACCGTCTGTTTTGGTCACAAATACCGTACGATTACGATCACTTAGCACCCGTGGCGCGAGGTTCAAGCAAACCAACTCTACGTGCGTACGAGGTACAAACTCGAACTAAACTAAATAGCAAGCAAGGCAAGGCATGGATTGAGCGCGGAGCGAGCTAGTGAGCGTGGTAGAGGTGAGTGAAATTCACAAAACAATGTCGCTTCACGATGCCGATGCCACCGCGCGCCGCGCCGCCGGCCGGTTTGTCGCGCCAGATCGCGATTTAATATTGCATTCATTTGCATTGCTTGTAACGTAGGTACGTTGGATTAAATACAACGTACTTTATCTGCCATTAAAAACTATAGTTATGTAACGTAGGTTACCTTATCTTATCTACCACATAAGTAGGTACCGTCAAACACCCTAATTTCGCCTGGTGTAGGTACCATAATTCGCCAAATTTTTTTAAATGGTCATAAAATGGAATGTAACGTAGATATCGGTTCCTAAACCTACCATTTAGTAGACAATTTATTTTAAGGCAATATTTTGCAATCGAATAATAGCTAACTTTACGTAGGAGATGACAGTTACATTTTAAGTAAAGCCAAAGAAGGCAAGTTTTTTTGGTGGTCTGCAAAACTTCGTCTGGAAACCAAAGTAAATAAGAGATAAGACCAGCAACGCCAGCAACGCTATTAATCTAAACCCAAATTTTGCCGGCTTTCTAACAATGTATTAATTTGCAAGCTAAGCTATATGGTTGCGGTAAAAAATGCATTTGAATAACTTGAGGTGCAATTTCTGGCATGTTAGTTCCAAAATTCGCCTGGGCTTAGGGTTGTCACTTCCTTTACTTACCCGACTGCGAAATTAAGGGTTATTATTTTGTCGCGTGTTGTAATAAAAAAAAACCGTCTTATTTTAGTTCCAAATTGCGCAAGTCTAATATTAATGTGCCCAATATCAATGTGTACAACTTAAATATAAGATTTACTATGCAATAAACCATATTTTTTTTATTTATATTTTTGTTTAGATTTATTGAAGACTCTATATGTGACTTAAAAGTAATAACATTTATGTGACACAGTCATAATAAACTAACTTTAATTTTTAGGATAAGATACTACCTACTTATGAGAATAACAATGTATAATAAAAATTTTTTAAATATACTCAACTGTCCCTTCATTTTAAAGTTAGGTACAATTTAAGTAGGATAGGTATACCTACTAGATTTGCTTTACATTCGCGCAAGCGACCGACGACGTAGAGGTACATATTGCTCTCACTATACGTCAAAATTTATTTGTGGCAGCCCTACCCCCAGCTCGTTCAATGTATGGAGCTGGTCTGCGCAAAGATCAAAGGTGTGCCTAAATTCGCCTACCCCATTTTTTGTGAATTAAGCTTTGTTTATGAGATGTTAGAGTTTAAAGCACAACTTTTATACTAAACTTCTCTAACAAAGCCATTTCTACGACTTAAGCGCATCACACACGGTGAAGATAATATAATATTTTATCTTAAGATGCCCTAATATAAAATATTATAGTATCTTAGGTTATCACACACGGCTAAGATACGATAATATTAAAAAACCTGTTCATTTCCTTACGAGTCTGCGTTGGTGCCACACGTATTCCTTGTTAGAGTTCTATATACAGGGTGATTGACTATGAGTGATACTGCCTTACTTCTTGATTTGTTAGACAGCTCCTCAGACGATGATTCTGATATAGAATGTGAAATGCAGATTGCAATAGCACATTCCAAA
The DNA here is from genome assembly GCA_948098915.1 of Lampropteryx suffumata. Lineage (NCBI taxonomy): Eukaryota > Metazoa > Arthropoda > Insecta > Lepidoptera > Geometridae > Lampropteryx > Lampropteryx suffumata. Next base: position 3,298,763 of record OX402551.1, read on the forward strand.
AGGAGAAAAATTTGGATAGAGCCTCACATAAAAAAGAGAAAAACCTGCGGCGAATTTAACCTTTATGAAGATCTGTCAACGAAGAAATTTCAAGAGTATTTTAGAAAGTCAAGAGAAACATTCATTTCAATTCATGATTTGATTAGGGAAGATATAAAAAAGCAAAATACGAACATGCGACAGAGCATTTCCACTGAAGAGCGTCTTTCAGTTTGCCTAAGGTAAGTGCCAAATTAAATAAATGGTATTTTTATTTTAATGATTTATTACACAACATTACAGAAAACACATTAGGTATTTTTTAAACAAATCAGACAAAGTCCTGTATATAATTGCGAACATTATTTGACACTTCCTCGTCTACGGCGCTGGATTGCGGCGGCGCTGGCGGCGCCGGCGCCGATATTAGCGGAACATTGTATGTAGCCTGTGGGTTAGATTGCGGCGGCGGCGTTGTATATGTTTGCTGAATACTGTATCTAGCTTGGTTATCCTGTGGGCTGCATTGCGGCGGTGGTGATATTAGCTGAAAATTGTATGTAGCTTGTGGGTTGGATTGCGGCGGCGGTGATGTATATGGTTGCTCAATATTATATGTAGCTTGGTTATCCTGTGGGCTGAATTGCGGCGGTGGTGATGTATATGTTTGGGAATAGTTGGATGACGACGAAGCGGAACGTAGAGAATGGGTCATGGCATCTTTATTGATCGGCAAGAGAAATGGCGATCCGCCTCTAAATTGATGTATAGCTGAATTGGCAGTTGATGTTAAAGTCAAATGTTCCTCTTTAGCCTCCATGACAATGTTAAATATTTGTCTTTGAACCTTGAGTTGTAGTCTTTCAGGTAGTGCATTAGTTGTTAATTGCATGCTCTTAAAAAACGTGTCCATGGCACTATTCTGAGTAGTACCTATAGAGGCACATTGTAATATCTGGTTTCTTAATTCGGTCCTTGCTACTGATCTTTCCTCTCTTCTTTTGTGCTCCTTTTCTAGTAGTGATACTATCGTTGTCTTTTTGTTGGGAGGAACGAGTTCACCGTATGGCGGCTCTACTGCGTTATTGGGAGACTCCGCATTTTGTTGTGTTTCAATTTCATCACCATCTCGAGAGTTATCGTGGCTGCTACGTGGTACTGGATCTATATTTGTGCTTCTTTTACGATTTTGCGGTAGGCAATAGGAACTCCATTTGATTTTCATATTTCCAAGGAGCCTTTGTAGAAGCTGCTTGCCCAGTTACCGTTTTCTTCCTTGCAATTGCTTGCCGATGGCCATCCCTTAGCTTTTTCCATATAGTTCGAGTCTCTTTAACTGAAACAATAAATAATGATAAATTTAAATATATAAAAATGCAAAAGTGCTTTGGTGTATTGTACATTTTTTTCTATCTTTTTGTGGTGGTTAAAAAAGTATTTGGTGCCATTTCACGTAATTACTTAAGATAGATAGATAGATTAACTCTTTATTTTACACAAAGAAAAAAAGCATTACAGAAACATTAAATATACTGAGTACAACCGGCGGCCTTATCGCTAAGAGCGATCTCTTCCAGACAACCTTTGGATGGAAAGGATAGACGAGAACGGACAAACGGCGGTGTACAAAAAGTTGAAGTAGTTGTAGTATAGGTATGTAATATTACTCAAGATGTAGTATAAGTATGTAATATTAAAATACTTTCAAATAGTTACAGATATTTATCAACTGGGGATTCCTTTCGAAGTATTGCATTCAGTTATAGAATTGGCGAATCAACTGTCTCAAATATTGTGGAGGAAGTATGTGACGCTTTGTGGAAACATTTAAAACCAATAGTATTAGCTGAACCGCTTCAACAAGAATGGAAGCAAATCGCCACACAATTCAAAAAAGATTGTCAGTTTGACCATTGTTGCGGGGCGATCGATGGTAAACACGTTTTAGTCCAATGTCCACCAAACTCGGGGTCCAGCTTTTTTAACTACAAAAAAACATTTTCAATAATTTTGTTGGCCGTAAGTGTTGCACAACGGAGGTTTGTTATGGTGGACGTTGGATCCATGGGTCGATTCAGCGATGGCGGCATACTGGATGATAGTGAATTTGGAAAGAAATTGAAAAGCGGCAATTTGCGATTACCCGAAGAAGAGGCATTAATTTCTGGTGGCATAAATATGCCTTACGTCTTCGTTGGAGATGAAGCTTTTCCATTAATGAAAAATTTAATGCGTGCCTATCCAAAGGGCAGATTGACAGAAACCCGCAGAATATTTAATTATAGACTATGCAGGGCCCGTAGAGTAATTGAAAATGCATTTGGAGTATTATCTACTCGGTGGAGGATATATAAAAGACCAATCGAGTGTAAAATAGAACTAGCTGAGAAAATCGTGAAGGCAACGTGTGTTTTGCACAATTTTCTTATACAAAATTCAAACAGATACTTCAGTGCCAATGATGTGAATCTCCAAGTTCAAGAAGAAAATCAACTTTTACCGCTACGGCACAGTGGATATCGTCATTCTGACAATAGCTTCATTATTCGGGAAGAGTTTTGTAATTACTTTAATACTGTTGGCAGTGTACCGTGGCAGGCAAATCGAATTCAGCGTAGACTGTTTACAACAAGACGATAAAACTACGTGTAAACTGTATGAAAAAAAAAATGTTTATAAAACATTTTCAGGAATATTTTATATGATAGCTGATAAATGTTTTCAAATTAAATATACCTACTTAGATTTTTCAAATATTTATATTTCACGTTGTATTCATTAAGGAGGAACAATTTCTGCATTATTGCCGAGTTGTTTATAAGTAAACAATTAAATAACTATTTGTCATTAATTGTAATGTAAGTAGTTTATTAATTAAAACAGTTAAATAAATATTGCTATTTAGTAAATGTGTTTAATACGCCTGAGCTTATGAAATTCAATTTATGTCATTTTATTTATTGGTATACACAACCGGTAACAACGAAATGAAAAATTGAATGAGTCGGTACATGGCATGGCCAAAGCTTAGATTGAAACCCTTAAGCCATACAATGTGACACGGGGCCAATCGAAAATTAATTAATTGAACAGATACTTAATTAGGCTAGTTGGCTGATACATTTAGACAGATGATACATTTCTAATTTAATGCTATTACTATAATAAAATAGGTTAATTACAATAAAAAAGGGAACTTACCGTCAGGCAATTCACATTCCTTAGTCACCTCTATCCATGCTGCTTCTTTCAAATCATTTAGTTTGTATTCCTCCGAGTTAACTTTCCACAAACAAGGGTATTTGCGGACGCTTTCTATTAAACGCTCCATTGTTAACGAGCACGGACGATACGAACGACCGTATGGCGGGCGACAGCGTAGTAACTAGCTTAGGTAGACAGAGAAGGCAACAGCTTTCTTGCGAAGTTACCCCTCTCCTCTCCCTTCCCGGAGCACCCCGCGCTGCGTCCGCACATAGCCCGACACAAAAACACCATGTATTTATATTAAGATGTGTATATTTCGTATCTTAAGATAACATATTAAGATACGAAATATATATTTCCATATTTGCGTATTCGCTCGGTATCTTAAGATACTGAAGATAAAATATAAATTAACTTCGTCGTGTGTGATGGTTCATAGGATTTCTATGGTGAGCGATATTCTAAAATATGCTCTAAGATAATATATATTTTATATTATCTTCACCGTGTGTGATGCGCTTTACAGGGACCGAAAAAATTAGGATAGGCGAATTTAGGCACAAGTGCCTAAATTCGCTGACATCTTCGCGGCTCATTTTAGCATGAAAATAGTTCACATTTTGTATCTTTATTATTATTTTTAAAATACCTGAAAGAAAAGGAAGTGACTGGTATATTTGATTTTTTTCTAAACTACATAGATCTAGAATAGCCAACGAAAATGTTTCAAAAGTAGGCGAATTTAGGGTGTTTGACGGTACCTACTTACTTACCATGTTTTGTTGAATTCCTACATAATTTCGAAAGACTATTTATTCGACCTAAAAACCTCACTATTTTCATAACAATCATTACCTACTTTAAGCCCGTCAAAATAAGCAAACTAACGAATGGGGAGTCAAAGAGATTTTTTGTACTTTATCAGAACTTTATGAGACATGATTTGGTTTACTTATGAGACAGTTTTTGGATTAGTAAATACCTTCCTAGGTAGGAGGTTTCCTCGTTTTTAAATTTGTCAATCGACAATTATAGCACGTCGCTTGGGACCTTGATAAAAAAGTGTAGGTACTTACACCTAGCCCTCCAAAAGATTTAGGTAGATAGGTAGCGATTATCTTTTTTTTTAGTAAGTAAGTATTAAATTTTGTTATGTAGGTATGTGGCCTTGGAGTGCAAAGAGTGGAAGATACGATAAAGGGAGAGACCTTTGCCCAGCAGTGGGACACGATAGGTTAAGGAAAAAAAAATGATTAAGTATCACTATCTTAATTAATTCTTTTGTTTGGCAAAGGCATCCTCTTGACCTTGCTATAATTCTTGATAAGTACCTAGTTAGGCTACTGCTTATTTGTAGCTAGGATAAATAATGATCCTACCTATTTACCTACCTACTCAGCCTCCAACCATAAATGCACAATAATTAGGTAGGTTAGGTACCAACCTTACTACTGTGTTTGTGAGGCGAATGGGCAAATATAAAGTGTAATAGCTACTTACCACCATACCTCGGGTAGGTATGGCAAGCGCCTATCGGTGATGGAAATCCTTACCACATAAGTACATAGGTACCTACTATTTGCTTGCTCTGCTCGGTTTCACCAATTTGTTTCTGCAGGTGCAGCGCAGAGTTGGTTCTGGGGTCACGTAGTTATGCGGTCTGTACGTTTAACACCAAGCAAGAGTGCTGCACTCCATTGCCCGCTGACAACAAACCGCGAGAACTCTACCATGAAAATAAATAAGTTTGCTCTTGGCGAACCACAGAAGAAACAATATAATTTAATCGTTGACAACTAGCGCTATCTATGGATAAACGATGAATACTGCTATAACTTGCACTTTCATGTTTTTTGTTTTGCCCAGTGAACTAGGTAGGTAGTAGGTTACAGGCACAACCAAATGGTTTAAAAAAATAACTAGGCTGGTAGTTCTTAAATAATCTCGTTTTTATTTGATAATAAATAATACATAAGTAACATTGATTTCTTGACTTGTAAAACATAAAAGTTATACTTAAAAACTAGATCATTCTTACAAATTTGCATTTACTATGTCTACAAATTCTGGTTTCAGACTAGCTCCGCCTACTAGGAATCCATCAATGTCTGGGCACGCTGCCAACTCTTTGGCATTTGAAGCTGTGACTGAACCACCATACTGGATACGCACAGACTCAGCCACATCAGGGGATGCATTGGTAGTCAGCCAATTGCGTAGGGATGCATGTACTTCCTGGGCCTGCTGGGGAGAAGCAGTCTTGCCAGTTCCAATAGCCCATACTGGCTCATAAGCCAAAACAACATTGGTCCAACGGTTTCCAATAGCTGTGACTAAAGCTTTTGTCTGTCTGAACACCACCTCTTCAGTCTTGCCGGCTTCACGTTCTTCAAGGGTTTCCCCAATACAAGCTATCACCTTTAGACCTTCATCGAGCGCATGGCTCACCTTCTCGGCGACAAGCTCATCGCTTTCCTTGAAGATAGTTCTACGCTCCGAGTGGCCAAGGATTACCCATTCGATGCCGGCATCCTTGAGCATTGCCGGGGAGATTTCACCTGTGAATGCTCCTTTGGCTACTTTCCAAGAATTCTGTGCTGCAATCCCTAGTTTACCAGCGGCAAGTTCCTTCGCAAGGAATAAATGAATAGCCGGCACACCAATCACAACCTCGACGTTAGGATCCAGTTGAGCGTTTTTCAAAGTCTCAATGATTTGTTTGGCCTGACTCTGATCTCCATTCATCTTCCAGTTGCCACCGACAACAAATTTACGAGTCATGGTTGAGTTATTTCAATTTAAAAATTATTTGAAAACGCAACAAAGTAATTTCTGAATCAACTTTCAGGAAATCTAAACGAATAAAATGTCAACAATGTCATTTCAAAGTTAAAAATGTCAGTTCAAGGACAAAATGAAAAAAAAACCTTCTCTATGCCAAGAGCTATAGACCAGAAACACTCATCCGACCGAACTATCTTTTGTTCTTGGAAGATTGATTGTCTACGTCTACGCAATATTTTATTCTTGCTAACCTTAGACTAGCAAGCCAGACAAGACAACCAACCAACCAACGAAATTTCGTTTGTCTATGATTGTGAGTGAAAGAGATTTCCGTTCCGTGTCGTTACCTATCCTATCTTCCTCGTCGGAGAGAGAACTTGAAATCGAAGAACAGTCAACAAAACAAAAAAATCTGAAAGAAATAAAATAGTGCGAATGAGAATGATGAGACTAAGAAATGAAAACTTTTAGAGAAAACGAATTAATAATTAATACATGCATTGGTTTGGTTAGTGAATAAAATTTGTATTCGTATTCTACTGACTGCAAAATGTTCCTTGAAAATTCGGCATTGTTGTAAACATATTTTAGTCGTTTTATGCTGCATTTTAGTGAAATCCATGGATAAATTTCGATTATCTACGTGGAATAACTGAATGTTATGGCTCCTGGAAACAACGGCCGACATCCAAGTCATACGGGCACCATACCCAAGACTAAAGTAAGGAACAACTGCAATGTCCCACAAGAAGCCGTGACTCCGACACGTAGAGATATGACCACGAACTTAGTATCGGTAAGAAAAATGCATATTTTCTGCTGTTGCATGTAGTCAGCTTGTTATATTGGTTTTCCATTGAGAGCCAGCATACCTCAGCAATGTTTCTGACCCATTTTGAGTTACAAACAGAGTACCTACCTCTACTGTAACTTTAGTATTTTTTTTACTTCCCGCTGAAGTAAAACATAAGTAAAATGCAATTCTAACAATTTTACCTTGCTCTACTACTTACTTGTGGCACAATTTTGTTGTTCCAGATATTCCATTTTTCTTGAAATACTTTACTAAAAAAACGTTATTCCTAAAATACAGAAAACTAGGGCATAAATACATTTCATAACAAATCAACTACATATAACTATGTAGGCTTATCTAACTCCTTGCAAAATGTTTTAGATTTTAGAAAAAATATATTTTTTTGGAATGTAAGTAGTACTTCTGAAGTAATTCCAAACAACATCTAAAATAATTGGGCTAAAACTAACACTAAATAAAAAATAAATAAATAATCCCGGACATTTCACACAGCATCATCTGGCCCCAAAGTAAGCAGAGCTTGTGTTATGGGTACCACATGACTGATATACTACTTATATACTTTTTTTTAAATACATACATATTATACATAAAAACACCCAGACCTGAGACAAATACTTGCAGATCATACAAACATTTGTCCTGCGGCGGGAATCAAAACCGCGACCTTCTGCGTCTCAGCCGGACCTTAGCCCACTGTGCTACAGAAGTCATCAAATAAATTAATGTTGTTGGAGAAATGCACACAATACCATCTAGCTCCAAACTAAGCAAACTTTGCTGACCAGATGACTCATAGAATGCTGATATATTTTTAAATACACACATAAGATAATTTACGAGTATAACACCCAGACACAGACAAAATATAAACAAACACTGTCAGAAATAAATCCTCCATTTACTTAGTATTTATAACAGTATTTGTAACACTACATAAGTTATAATAGGTAAATACTTCATAACATACCAAGAACTACATAATCTAGAATCCAACTTATAATTTATTTAAAAATATTTAAATCTGCTACAGTTTCGCTTTTATGTTTTTCAATGCTATGTATAGCTTTACATTTAGTATGAAGTTGGTTCTGAACCTGTGTACAAGGGATTTATTTTTGGATGCTTCGGGTAAATTTTGAACACCTGCCAAGTCTGTTCAGTAGCATGTGCCACACTTACTGACTACACAACTATTTCTCTCATTAAACATTATTTAAAGCATTTTAATTTATAAATCAATTGTGTTTTCTGCCTTATGGGTGGTTGTTTTTCCAAATTGAGTCTGAAAAAGGTTTGTGCATTTTTGTTTTCTAAATATAACAAGCCAGTGTTTGTGTAAGCTTTTCATCATTTCAGACCTCCCTAGATTGGGTACCCGTCTCAGAATACAACACAAGATCAAATTACAGCCAATCTAGGAAACCAACAAATAATACTACAAATAATTCAGACCATGAACTAACGGATATTGGTAAGTTTCTTATGTTGATTTTGTAATATGTAAACTACGACGCGATGGGTGATTTCGAAATGCGTCGAGTGGCTGACGTGCGATTCTTTTTCGTAGCGCATTTATGCTGTTATTGAGTCTTTCCTTTGAAGTGAAAACTTCTTTAGCATCCTTGTGATTTGAAAGTCGATGAAACGAAAAAGCGACAGTAAAAGAGACAGACACATAAATTCATAAGATTTAACGTGGGAGAAAATGAGATAGGAACCATTATAAATTCTATTTTTAACAGTTTCACTTCTACCATGTGTGAATTGCACTCATGTTTCTATTTTCTTTATTTCAATTATGTGACTCCTTGGACATATTCCATAAACTGTAGTGTTTACCGAAGCTAAGATAGATAAATCTTTATTTTTTGATCTGCTCTTGGATAAAAAATCCGTGCAACACTTACTTAACCTGTCCATTTCTGCCATAATGCCATAATGTAATATTTGTTTTTGTAATTTCCGTTTTATTTAGAGCAAAGAGCATACATTTAGATGTAAGCTCCTTGCACTAAGTAAACCACAGCATATCTTACTATAGTTTAAGAAAACTTTAATTTTTCAGACAACTCTGTGTCATTCGAAGGTGGCTTCGGAAGATTTGTGCCAGTCAGACCGCAGCCTAGAGTTTTGCCTCTGAATGCACAGAATCGTGACAATATATCCGACCATCAGGATGATGTTGCTGCCTCTTCTATGACTGGGCATACATTACACCCTTACGCACATCAAATGCAGAATGGTATGTACTATGTACTTAATTAGGTATACTAGGATACAACTGTGAATAATCAATATAGGCATGCAACATAGCCCTTATCCACACTAGGACACTGTTAGGGATATCAAAAGCTTACACATAAATATTGTTTGTATTGCTAGTCTAACCAGTCATAAATAGCCAAATGGTATTGTTCATAATCACATTAGCTAATGTGGTCTTAAAATCTGTTGCCATATTTATTCATTGATATTCGCATGACAAGGACATACCTACCACTTTTCAAGCGTTTTAAAGTGGCGGCCTATTGAGATAACCCTATGGGAATTATTTTTGGCCGACAAGCGAAGCACTGCACTATTTTTTATTTTCTCTGATTTATTTCGGGTATTATTTGTAATTTTTGAGATTTTATGAATACAAAGCTAGAGTTATTGACTCGGGTGTGCATAATTGCAATAAATGTTTTGTGTTATCCAAGCAAATAATCCGTATAATAATTTTTGAAACACCATTTTAAATTAAATAACAAATGACATACGACTTTGTGATATCCTATTAATAAACAATCTATACACTTGACATTGGCAAAATTGTCATTATGACACATGACATTAACGAAGAAGAAGAGGTAGACTGTTAATTTAATATAAGATAGCCGCGTCTCTGTAAACTGACTCTCAAGTTGCTTTGTATTGTTTCAGGATTAATTCCTCACTCAAACCACGCAGCTGCAGCGGTTATGATCGTAAATCCTACAACGCCAAATGCAACCGGAAATCTAACTCAATCTTTCAATGTGAGTGTACCCGACAGCTGCAACTAGAAACCTATGTACCTTTATAACTATTACAAAGCCTCTGTTCAGCTGCTCATATATATATTTATAAATATGAACATATACTTAACTTGACTGTCCTATCTATCTATATTGCAAGATTCTTTATCTCTGGAACATGTGAATTTACTAATATCAAACAACTAATATCAAATACGTAGGTCTACGGTCACTTGGGTCTTTTCTAAGTCAACGCAATCTTATAATACGGTAATTTATGAGCGCCAGTAAATCAAAACCTATAGGGTTCCCCTTCACTTTAGGTCAAAACCTAGTATCATGAAATTTGGCAAAAGTACACATTAATGGAAAAAATGGGTAAAACAGTTTAAAAGAGTAATTGACCTATTATTTGATTACTGAGATCTTAGTTCGGGGCGAACTATTAACTATATGCGAACTACATATATGTTTTCGAAAAGAAACACGAATGTGACCATGTATGGAAAAAAAATCGATTACAATGTTAATTGTCCTTCAAACCAACTTATCTTTTTCGTTATAACAATGTTCAGTGCGTTAATAGATTGTGACGGAGTAGTTGTCCTGAATTGGGCCGATGGTAAAATTACCACGATGGTGAAATGTAGCTTGGTACGGTAACCCTCTTAGCGGCGTCTTTCGTACTTGGCCGTTCTATTTTATATATTACATACGAAAATTAAAAATAAAACAACCAAGTGTTCTATAATGTCTCTAAATATTTTATAATGGAATTTGACAAATAAATCGCTGTCCTTTTCTGTTAACGTCCTAGAATCATAGTAAAATCTATGCGTTAGAACAGACTGTTCGTTCGTTTGTCGTACAACGGACAAATATTGGCAAAACTACTGCGGTGTCGCTGTTATGGTTTCGCAACGGAGGTGTGCTAAGAACGTTTATAATGTTAGCACAGGATCTTTATCTGTTTCTTTAGAATTTGAATTATTCGAATTATTTATTTATTGCAGAACAACAGAAAACTTACATTATTCAGCAAAACGCTAGCTGTCTTAATTTTATTAAAACTAAAAAATACTCTTAAATCATTACAAATAATATAAAGGCTTTCATCAAAAAAGTCTTATGTTGGAATTCGTGTACGAATGCGTTTAGCAAAGAAAGCGCTCTTGATGTTGACGCATTCTTAGCGTGATGTATGTGTGTTACGTGATAGGCAAAAAATGGTGTCGACGACATTGGCCACAGCGGACATAATTATATGAATGCTTTAGAAAACATTATATCACTACCCATATGTTTATAGGCACCAAACCAGAACAGGAACAATCTAACGCGGAATCTAAACCCGGCGCGGAACACATTCGAAGGGAGTCACGCGAGCAATAATAACGCACCAGCCACCAATTCTAGGACTCTCACGAAGACTGTAAACCTTATCAACAATATGTACGAGCAGGGGCAAGGAAGCTTCAACAATATCAATGAGAACAATCATGTAAGTTAAAGATTGAAATATAAATTCACTACAGGATTCGTACCTAACGCTCAGTGTCATCAATACCTTGTCAGTCTACCAGCCTTACAAAATAAAGCGCTTTGCTTCCACATACATATTATGCCTACAGCATTACATGTAACTTAGGGCGTAAATAAATAATACAAGTATATTTTGTTTATTTAAGAGTTGAAATACATTTCAGTAGTTTTTTAATAAGAACCCTTGAGCTACAATGCCTGTTCATGATTTTTGCGCAGTCGTTTTATGTAGAAATCATAGTCTAATGTAATCATTTGATTACAAATCAAAACAATACATCTCCTTACTGCTCATTACTATCCTTGGTGCACGTCAATACTTTTTTCACACTATTCAAGGTGAAATAGCATGCTTTTTTTGGTGTACCCATTGATGAGTTTGTTCCGCTGACTAGTGTATCCTTAAAGTACCCCTTCAAAGCGTGACTAATTAGCAGTCCTCGCTGGGGTACACAATACATAAAAAACGCCTTACTATGTAATATCTGACGTCTCATCTTGGTACAAACATTAACATTATTATGCTGAATCAGTTTATATAACAGCACACTTTATACACAACACTGTAGATTTTAGCGCACAGCTGATGCATTCTAAATAAATAAATAAATAATCCGGACATTTCACACAACATCATCTGGCCGCAAAGTAAGCAGAACTTGTGTTATGGGTACCACATGACTGAATACTTACTACTTATGTACTTTTTTTTATAAATACATACATATTATACATAGAAACACCCAGACCCGAGAAAAATACTTGCAGATCATACAAACATTTGTCCCGCGGTGGGAATCGAACCCGCAACCTTCTGCGTCTCAGTCGGACCTAAGCCCACTGCGCTACAGAGGTCGTCATTATCCTTCTCTATTTCTTTTATCTTTTTCATCACACACACACACACGCACACACTGTTCGCTGACAGTACCAACCTATCGGAAAATGGCTACTATCTGAGGGTTATTGGTTAAATTAATTCATGGCTTCCGTTCCTTTTCCCGAAATTACTCCCACAAATTGCAGGAAAGTGAGAGGAAAGATGTAACACATCCAAAACATGACATGCCAGCAGTGATCATGTTATTTACGCATATTGGGAACTGGTTGAGAAATATGATAGCTGGTCTATTTCAGGGTCACCGGGATTCAGCAAGAGCACTGGGCGAGGCTATAGTGGCCGCGTGCCCCGATGCAGTCTCCGTTGAACGCCGGCTCGGACAGATCAGAGAGTACATCCGTGTGACGTCCTCTCTAGTCGACACCATGCGAAACTCTGAGGATGAGGTATGGAACTGTAGACTGTTGGTTATGTCTTGCTTGACACAATGAGAAATAATAAAATAAATATTAAAATATCAATTTTTTATCACTTTAATTGTGTATATTAAAGAACTCAGGCCGCTAATATTATTTTTTGGAAATTATAGCACTTATGTATGGTTGGTTGATTTCGTTTCTTACTTTTTGGCTTACCTAAAACCAGCTCGCTTTTTAACATCATTCAGAAAACCTCTTATTATGTTTTTAATTTAGGCATTTATTGAACACACGAAGGAAGAGTATGACGATCTTGTCAAAATGGTTATGCAACTGAAGGACAGCGAGACTAATTTAGAACAGATATTGACTGAAAGAAAGCCTGATAATATAGAAGTGCCGGCTGAAGAGACTGAAAGTCCTCAACCCACAGCAATTGTCGAGATAACAGAGATAAACAACAGTAACAATAATGACGCTCTCATTAACAACAACTTGAAGAAAGTAACGAACATTGAGAATGAACAGATCAACAAACAACACAATGAACAAAAGCATCAAGAGAATACTCCAAATGAACCTCGGGTTGAAGTAGAAACTCCAGACACAATTGAAAGTATTGTTGATGAGTCGGTTAAGATGGAAGTTCCAAAAAAAGATGACGATCAGCTGAATCAAATCCTGAGGAAAAACATCCTGTCGTGTGTGGAGAAAGTCGCGCAAATTGAACAGTTGAAAAAGGCCAAAGACTCGCTCAAAACGGACGAACAGGTTTTGATAGTGATGTGTGAGCGTTGTACCCTTCTTGTTAAAAACATTCATAGCATGACGTATTGTACTCTATTTCTGCATCACTTGTTCTCTCTCATAGTTCTAGTTTAAATACTGGAAATTTTATTGGTGAAAGAGCTGTGGTGAGATTCAGTGGTCCTGAATCTAACGATGTTATAGCAAATAACATTGGAACTTTTCTAAATGTTATAACGAGTGATATTTGACGTTGATTTGAATGCAAGTGGCTTGTTGTAGTGTTTTTTTTAGCTCTCCTAATAATGGTTTCGTTGCATTCTATTTGTAATATTGTGCGAACTTAATCATTTACATAGCTATTTCATTCTATGATTTAACAAATTCCACATTAATGTGGGTAACTTATTACAAATAATAACTATCTTTTGGTGTGCATTATTTCAAATGTTATGTTAGGTTTTTGTGTCAGAATGGACCTGTTTAGTTGACAAGATGGTTTCTTACCAAAGATTTTTTTATACAAAATCCCTAAAAGAGACCTTTAGTTGTTACAGAGAATACTAAATTGTCCAATAGGTCGGTTGAATTTGATACGCACGCAGGAATGTCTAATGTCTGTGAATCAAAGTAAGCGCATTACATGTAAAATAAAAACCGCAAAAATAATATATAAGGAACTTCTTTCCAATAATACTGGACATTTCACACAGCATCACACAAGCTCTGCTTACTTTGGACCTAGATGATGCTGTGTGCAATGTCCTGCATTATGAATTATTTATACTACATAAATAAGTAAATATAAATGAGATGACTGATAGGTCATTTATATACTTGTAAATATCATGCTTTACAACACCTCAGACACAGAACAAACATCTATTTTCATTACATGTTTGAGCCCTCAACCTACAGCAAAGAAGACTGTCACTACTAACTGTGCTAAGGCCAGTCAAATAAAATACCTATCACAACTCATTTAACCTTTCAGCAGGATGTGACGCGGCCTGTGTCCGTCCAAAGCAACGGCTCCGCTTACAGCGACAACGAGCTGTGGCAGAATGAGATAAAGAACAAAATGGAAATGTCCCAAATGCGTCTGACTGCTCTAAAACAGCAGCAGAAAAGGCTTATCAAATATCAGGTTAGATACAGTATGTTACTTTAGGGCGAGTATCCACTGAAGCTGGATCGAAAGGAAATCAATAAATATTTGTGGATACTTTTTTATAGCACCAACTAGCCTCAAATTAAGCAAAGCTTAATTTGAGGCAGACATAATATTATAACAGACATAATATTTATATATACTTTTAAGTACATTATGGTAATATATGTACACACACACACACATTCAGAATAGACAATGTTTGAAATCAACAAAATATAGAGTAGCGTCTACGAGATGTAATAATAATAATAAAACATTTATTTTGCGCCACATAAAGTTAAACTTAGGTTTCTAAATTGTGATAATTAAATAAGGCAAAAAAGGACACCACTTAGCAAAATTTGACAGTGGCGTATACGCCGCTGCGACTCTGATCTTCCGTGACGCCTGAGTGCGTGGCGACAGCTACTGTGCTACACAACGTTTATCATTTCAATCATCTAACTAGGTAAATTCAATAATTTAACTAGGTAATTTACATTTAATACAAAAAGAAAAAGAGCCTAATAATTTAAATAAAAAATACAATTATAATAACAAAATTCTAATTTTCAAAATAAATAAACACTAGACAAAAACTAATCAATAGGTACAGATTATTACTGTACCTGATATTAATTATATATTTTAACAAAATTTAACCATTTACTTAACCTAAACAAAATCTAAAGGCCCAGAACGACTACCTATGTGCAATGCTTTCTGAGAGTTCAATAGAAGTGTTTTTAATGAACTTTTAAAAGACCAAATGGACATGATGTTGACCTCATACAACTCTGACTTGATTATTTTGGTTCATTTGACTTTAGTAAATACTTGCCCGAACTTTCAAATATCTCTAGTGTTACTAGCTTTATTAAATAACTATATATTCTGGGTTTAAAATAAATGTAGGTATGTTTTAATTTTTAGGAGGAAGCGAAACATCAACTGGATGAATTGAACAGAGAGAGGCAAACCCAAGAGATTCAACCTGCAACATCACACGATAATTTTACTGAAATGCAGGTAGCGTACCAATTTGTTTTGTCATAGTACAATACTATGTACCATAGAAAAGTAGTCTAAGTTATTTCATGTCCTAATCTATGTTTTTCCAATCTATAATCTTTATATAAAGACAAACATCCAAACATCTACACAATCTTTCGCATTTATAATGTAAGCACAACAGGTTTCCTCCAGATACGTCTTCCAATTAACATTTTTTTTTCACAGAATCATCAACCCAATAGCAGTAACTACAATATCCCAAATCGTATGTACGCGGCTAACCAAATAGGCGTGGCTACGACCCTGCCTCATTCCACCGAGCTGCATACACAGACAGGCTTGGAGAACGAGCATGGACACTCGTCGCATCACAGTCAGGATGAGAGGTTTTCGAGGGAAGGGAATATCGTTAGTGGCGAGGTATGGATGTTATTCGCAGCGGTATATTTCATATTACTCTACGATATCTAAATATCATCATCATGTGCAGCCTGCCTCATCCTACTGCTCGGTATAGGTTTCTCCTAATTTGTGCTATTCACCTCGGTCTTGCGACCAGCGACTTCTACTATGTCGCCGTCCCATGTTCCCGATAAACGACCTACGTTCTCGGTTAGTCGAGTGGTGGCCCAGAGAAGGTAGAAGGATTATATGAAGTAGGTTGTTAGGGTGCTAACACCCTACTTGATATAATCATATCTTCTTCTAGCCCCAAACAAGGCATAGCTTGTATTATGGTGACCAGATGACTGATAGAGTACTAAGACTTGTATACTTTTAAATACATATTTATGATACTTATATATTTAACGCAGTTAGTGTAAAGTAAGGAAATTAAAATTGAACATGTTTTCTATACCTATAAAAGAGCTTAACCTGATTCATCATCGCCGAGCCAAAACCGCTGAAGCTAGAAAGCTGAAATTTGGAAGGTACCTTCCTTTTATAGCAAAACCATCCACTAAGGCGGGGTTTTTTGAAATTCAATCCCTAAGACGCTGAAAAGGGGTGAAAACGAATGTATGAAACTATTTAACGCGTGGTGCGATTTGCTTGAAACTTGATTTGAATAATTAAAATGCAAAATAAATGGACACGTGTTTCAAGATTATTTAAAATAACCCTTACAAACGGGTAAAATGGGGTGTAAAAGTTTGTATGGGATTTGTTTTTTATGGGATTAGTGTTTTAGGATTTTTCCTAAAATGTAAAATAGTAAAATGGGGTTTTAATGGTTGTATGGGAACTTTTTAATGGGTGGTGGTGGGTGTGATGGTTTGAAACTTATCAATAAAATTTGGCGTGGAGATAAATTGCATCCGGGGGAAGGATTTAAGCTACAATTACAAAAAAAAAAATGTCGGTGTCAGTTCCAACCCCTAACAAAAGCTGTAAAGAACCAAGCAAGAAACTCTTGGTTCCTAGCTCTTTTTCTATGATCTATCTATGTTTATAAGTCTAGTTACAGAGTGAATTGGCCGCTCAAAGACCTTCATCATGGTCGTAACAAAAGCTAGGACCGACAGCTTTAATGTGCCTTCCAAAGCACGAGTCCTTTAGACTGGCCTGTCAACTCAGTTGGTAAAAGCTCTGCCTTCTGCGCTGTAGTTTGAGGGTTCGATTCCCTCCCAGGATAAACATTTGTGTAACAAACACATGTGTTTAGCTATGCTTAGTTTAGGTCTAGATGGTGTTGTCCACTAATATTTATTAATTATTTATTGTATCTAGCAGGGAGAAAAAGAATATTTCTGAATGTTAAGCTTAAAAAGAAGCAGCTAGGAGGTTAATGTTTTTTATGGAAATTACAAGATCTGTAAATATAACAGGAGGCAACGGGAGGGGTTAACAGCGAGGGCGAAGATGACGTGGAACTGGCAGCCAGAGGGCAACTGCTGCAAATGAAACTTAGAGAGTTGCAGCTCAAGAAACAACACATGGAAAGCTTGGTATGGTCTCACAACAAAGTATTATATAAGTATATTCTATTGATACTCTCCCTTTGCTTTAATAGTAGTAATAGGTAAAATCTGTAATCCATACAACTTGCGTTAATTTATATCGTTCACAGGTATCGGATTTCCAGAAGCTTCAGATGGCAACTCGTGTGGGAAGCACTCGCAATACGTACTCCAGCTCTAACGAGGAAAGCGCTGATGAGGAACCCGTCCGTAAATGTAAGCTTCTATCAAAATAACATGCCCACAATTTGGCTAAACTAATCTAAATTTTAAAATGACAAATAGTTCAGCAGCCTGAGAAAGTTCTTGGGTGTAATTTTGTCTAACGTTTCCTGTGCTAGTCTCAACCATCTACGGTCCGTGACTTTGATAATGTCGTTCACCCATCTCGCTACCAGTCGACCCAATGTATACTTACTCTTTTGCCACTATTCAGTCGATGACGTGCTTAACCTATTTACACTAAACTAATTACTTAGGTTTAGGTAACACTTAATTAATTACTTAGGTTTTCCAAATAGCCATTACAAACTACTTTATAATTAAAAATACAAAACAAAAATAAAACAAACAATATACAACAATAAATATCTTCACCTCTAGAGTTATTGTCATACTAGATGGCGCCACATGCAAAATTAGAATGCGCTATCGATACGTTTTGTAGTTAATAAGTAATATTGTAGTAGTCAAGATTACAATGGCGTCGATAGTAATAATTTAGCAATAGCATGGGAAAGTTCAAGGTTGCCACTTTGTCTATTAGATAAACGTTTCCAAATTACAGTGACTATGGTTTTACGATCAATCTTCATATATTTTGCAGCGCGATTTAAGCCGTTGTCGAAAAGCCAGGTTGTCGGACTCTTCAGCAGTATTTAAGTCGAATGAAATCAATTAATAACACAAAAAAACCCATGTGTTTTAGGTAATAAAGTAGTTGGAGGCGGAAACATTAAGAATGAGGACCCTTTCAAGCTGATGGAAATAAAGGCTATCAAAACGGCACTGCAAAAAACCAAAGGTTTGTACAAACTTTATAGACTCTCTGGTTACCCTACGAGGTAGAATCCTAAACCGTATCCGTAGTAAAACTAGGGTCATTGACATCGGTCAAGACTCATTTTCATAAATTAGTATGTGAAGCAAAAACTGTAAGTACCCCTTTTACGAAAATTGCGCGGACGTAGGAGTATGAAACACTTATAGTTTATATAGAGAAGGAGTGCAGAATGCAATATTTTTTTTTTAAATTATGCATAAAAAATACATTAATTATTAATGAATTATGGTCGAATTTCGACTAGTGGGTGACCAATATTTATTTTAGAAATTTTAACTGTGTACAATGCACATAACACCAAACTAAGCATAGCTTATGTTATGGTGACCAGATGACATATTTATTTTTACATACATCCATATGGTACTTTATAACACCCAGACACAGAACAAACACCTATGTTCATCACCCATTTTTTTGTTCTGCGAGAGAATGGAACCCTTAATCTACAGCGCAGGAAGTAGAGCTACCACCAACCCATCTGACAGGCCAATAATTTCATTTCATCAATATTATTTCCTTGCAGATCTGATGCGTTCCGTAGAAAATTACGAAGCGGATCAACTTACGGGCGGGCAGGACGATACCTTCAGGGAAATGTCTTCCAATCATTCTAATATAAATGACAAGTAAGTTGTAGCCCTATTATTGATCCTTATCCAACTGAATAATTTCATAATTATGTTTAATTCATCATCATATTATATGAGCCCCTAGAAGTCCAATAAAAGTCCAATCAAATAACGCGCGTTTCCCCAGTTGTTACAGACTTTAGTACTTTTTTACGAAATCACTCCCATAGATTTCAGGAAAGCCACAGCAAAGATGTTACACATCGAAAAAAACTTTAAAATGTATATTCCTTATTTTCTCAGTAAGTCAGACGGGGGCGGGAGTATGGGCGGCTGGTCGAACGATGGCAGCATGTGTCGAGTTCGGAACTCACTGCCTCAACGACACAAGTTCACCAACGAGCAGCACTCGCAACAACATCCGCAACAGTTGCAGCAACACCCTCAGCAGTTGCAGCAACATTCGCAACAGTTGCAGCAACAGAGTAAGTTACAAACGCGCTTGTAGCATAGCTTATTTAGTTGTTCCTTACAGATGAAAAGAAGTTGAACATTATTCGGATCACGTTGCACTGTTCAAATGTTTTTAGACTTTCCAACAGACATTTAACTCACATATTATATAGTCGATGGAGGGACCGAGACTGTTTCGATTAATCTTTTTGACGACCTCTATCGCGCAGTGGGCGGTCTGTATAATCCATAAATGTTTGTCTCGGGTCTGGGTGTTTTTATATATAACTAGCTGTTGCTCGCGACTTTGTCCGCATTTTTTTTAAAGGAATTGTAGCTTAAATCCTTCCCCGGAATGTTATTTATCTCCTTGCCAAATTTTATTGATAAGTTTCAAACCAATCACCTGACCACCATTAAAAAGATTCCATACAAACATTCACACCTTATTTTACTCCTTTGTTAGAGTTACTTTAAGAATTTTGAAACACGTGTCATTAATTTTGCATTAGATTGAGTAGTATATCCGTCTCATTTTCCAGTTTAGTAGAACTGTGAAATGGGACTGGTAAACTACTAAATCGGTTTCTTCAATCATAAGTTCGGTTCATAAGTTCTGTTACAAACTTATTATTTTAAAATTTCAAATACTGGCCAGAAATCTTTTATTGATTTTGAAAAAAGAACATTTGAGCTTTCTAAAAATAAAAAATAAATTAAATTCACTTATGTTCATTTTTCAAAATGGAATGGACGCTAAAGGAAGATCGAGTCGCGGTTATCGCGTTGCACCGCTGTGGTTACGCGCCAACAAAGATTTTCAACATTCTGCAAAATTTGAAAATAACAATAAGGTTTGTTCATCGAACCATCAAACGATTCAGTGCAGATTCGAGCCTCGAAGATCGTAAAAGGAGCGGCCGACCTCGCACGGTTAGGATACCAGCGGTCGTCAAAGCAGTGAGAGCGCGAATCCAACGAAATCCCGTGCGTAAACAAAACATCTTAGCTCTTCAGATGGGACTAAGCAGAAAACTGTTAAAAGGGTGTTAAATCAAGACTTAGGACTACGGGCTTATCGAAAAAAGACCAGACATTTTTGGATTGGGCATCTAAAAAAATTTGTTTGGAAAGATCTCGCGCTTTGATACGGCGGTATGCGGGAAAAAAACACCGCCAAATTTTGTTTTTGGATGAAAACATCGAAGAATGTTAACAAACAAAATGTGTGTACGCCCACAGCAGTGAAGAAGTAAGCGCCCGTATTTCGAGGGTCCAGCGAGGGCATTATCCTTCGTCATGCATGGTTTGGCTGGGAATGTCATATTCAGGCCTAGCAGATGTGCATTTCTGTCGAGAAAGGTGTGACAACTAGTGCTGTTGTGTACCAAAATACTGTCCTTACAAACATAGTAGAACCTCTTTCCCAAACAATGTTCGAAAACAGACCCTGGACTTTCCAGCAAGATTCTGCACTAAATAGGGCACGAAGCACTCAAAACTGGCTGACCACTCGTGAAATCGACTTTATCAGGCACGAAGACTGGCCCTCATCTAGCCCAGACTTAAATCCACTGGACTACAAAATATGGCAGCATTTAGAGGAGAAAGTCTGCGCTAATCTTCATCAAAATTTGGAATCTCTCCGTGCATCTCTGGTTAAAGCAGCGGTAGAAATAGACATGAATGTGGTGAATCGACGACTGGCGTCGTCTAAGAGCCTGTATTCAAAATCGGGGTGGTCATCTTGAATGATATTAATAAAATGGTATTCTACATTTAATTATATTTCTTTTTATGTACAACTTTAAAACAATAAACACAATTTATATGATTTATTCAGTTAAATGTTTGTGACAGAATTTATGACCTGACTAGGTATAAAGTAAATGAATTGGCCAATCGCGAAGGATATTCAGAAGTCGATATGAATAAGAATGAATAGTCGTCAAGTCCCAAACCAGTTTAACACCATCTAGTTAGCAAAATAAAATAACGTTTCATGATTCTTTAAGATTCACAAATCAGTCTGTTACTCAAAATCTAGTAAAGTGTTACTGTGATTAACTGTTATAATATTCCTTATAAATTTATCATATATGCTGCTCATATATATGAGTCTGCCTCTCCATCAGTGTGTAATTCTGTAAGGAGGATTTTTTATGGTCGTCTTGTGAAGCAAACATTGCGCTCTTATATTATTTAGTTTACTCGGGTTATTTCCGGTTTTATTAGTAATATTGGTGTTTTTATTTAAATAGAGCTAGAGTTATTGACACGGGTGTGATTTATTGGAATAAAAGCTTAGTTTTTCTTTGTAATTTGAGCAAAAATAATCCGTAGTTATTTTATATGAAAGGCAGCATTTTATATAAAATAACAAATGAAGAACGACAAGATACGACTTTGTAACATACTATCTACATCTATTTTTATATGTAACGAATAAACTTAAATACTACTGGACCGATTTGAAAAATTATTTCACCGTTGGAAAGCTACACTATCGCCGGGTGACATAGGCTACTTTTTATCCCGGGAAAATTGGTTTGTCCCTGGAAAAATCTTCAACGCGGGCGAAGCTGCGCGCGTACAGCTAGTAAATAATATAAACACTTGACACTGGCGAAATTGTCATTATTACGACACATGCCCGTAACAAAGAAGAAGACTGTATGGGTCTTTTGTGGACACAAAAAAGCTAGCTACTTCAGTAGAGCTCGCGGCTGGTTTCTTGAAAATCGTACTAAAAATGTACTCCTTATCTTGACATCAGACCACGAAGCCAACATAGCTTCTCTACAAGAAATGGCGCAGGAACTAAGGATGGAGACAGAGAAGATTATGGGCGAACGGGCACGGATGAAGGACATGATATCTAATAAGGGTAAGTTTGTACTTTTATTTTTTAGCAGTCATTGCTATATAGTTTAATGTTTAACAGACTTTTAAAAAAAAGGACGTTCTTAATTCGTCAGAATCTTTTTTTTATGTATGTTCACCGATTTCTCAAAGACGCCTGAACATATTTGGAATATTTTTTTTGTATTTAAGAGTAAATTTTAACGTAATCGGTGGAGCTGTTTTTAAAAAATCAACAGAAATCTAATTTATGTAAATGAAGTAGGTTTTAGTTTTTATATCGTAATTATCTTCTTTAGTAAACTCTATCTTACTAGGTACTAGACAGGTATAAAATTGTGAGTTATATGGGATTTTGTGTCATTCTATTGTTAAGTTGCCACTGTCATGATTTCGAAGGTCACGGCTTACACACGGGTCTTTAGAAAGCTAACAATGTAACCTTTAATTTATTTTAAGTTGTATTTGCAAACAAAATTTAATTAAAAAAATATTTGCGGTCAAAATGAAAATGTAGGGGGTGTACGATTTCTATGCTCTCGAGTGTATTATGCAAACATTCGTTTCTAGAATCTGTCAGTAATTTATTTTATTAGTAAAGAAACTATCACGTAACGGACAGTTTCTTTACTAATTTCTTTACGAGTTTCGCGATCTAGAGAATCTTTATCAGGGTGAGTTTGATCCGAGTTCGCTTGTTGCCGCTCGAGTTCACTATTCGCACGGTATCTCTTGTTATAATAAAAAATAATATATTATTGATAAGAATGCATGGCCTCATGTTGCTCTGCTCTCAGACAGTTAACGGACACATTTGAAATGTATAAACTCTCTTGTATTCGTTTTTCGTTGTTAAGGTAATTATAAGATGGATCGTGCAAAAAAGCGCTAGGACCAGGGCGAATTTCTAGCCAGTTCTTCTCGGGCTTGGGTTAGGAGGAATTGGCACCTAAATTGACCTAGTATGTAAGACGTTTCAAAGTGATCCTTGTGATTGTTTTGAATAAAATATCCTTTGACATTGACTTGATTGTACTTTGGGTTATTTATACATTTTAATACTTGTTGGATCTTTTCCACCCATCCGTAAGTTTGTAAATAGAATTGTTTTTGTTAGAAGTGAGTCGGAAGCAGAAGAAGGTGAACGAAGAGGTCCGTCCTGGCCCGAGCGGGTCGAGCGGGCCGAGCGGGCCGAGCGGCGCGGCGGCCGGGCCGGCCGAGCGCCGCCAGATGCAGCTTCGCGCCATACTCGCAGAGAAGCAGAGGGAGCTGGAAACACTGCTCAACAAGGAGGTAACTACCCTATAAAACCTCAATGTTTTAAACACCTATGAAGCGCTCGAGACAGATAGACCTGTCAGCTCAGTTGGTAGTACTGTCTTCTGCGCTGTAAGTTGAGAATTCGATTCCCTCACAGAAGAGATGTTTGTTCTAGGTGCTATGTTATCATAAGTACGTATTTAAAATCGTATAATAATTATAACAATGCTGGATATTTCACACAGCATCATCTAGCTAGCCCCAAAGTAATCAATGCTTTGTTATGGGAGTTATATAACTGATTTCTACTTATACGAATGAATAGGGAATAGACCTTCATGTCGAAATCTCTCCAAGTATGTCAGTTCCTAGATTATTTTTACAATCAGCAGATTTTATGGAAAATAAATTTGGGGACAGAATCTTTTTTATAGGCACGTTTGAGGAATAGAAAATATTTCTTCCTCTTTACACACTTTATATGAGTGAGGAGAGAGCGAAATTGCTAAAACAATATTTCACTATAGACTTCCGATGTCTACGGATGTTCGACTACTGATTGAGGGTCTATTACTGTGAACTGGGATTTCCATAGTATATAGAGGTTATAAAGTTAAAAATATGTTATAAAAACTTATTTCTGCAAGAAATCTTAAGATGGCTTAAAAAAAAGGTAAATAAATCCTGTCTCCAAATTTGGCGCCCCTCGAACCAATAGGCATGACGACAGTATCATTAAATGGTCGATTTAATGTTTTAAGGGGTAACTTAATATCAAAAAAATGTAAAACACTGGTTTAGTTTTATTAAAAATAATGTGATTTTTAAGATTTTAAATAAAATAAAACATTAAAATACATCAATCGACCATTTTGACTGAAACACCAATCACAGCGCATGACGTCACCCATATATAAACTAAGTTGTCAATACTGTCATTTACTGTGTTTTGTTGTTGTGAATACGCATTTAGATTGATTTTTTATTCTTTTACTTGTGTTTTATCGACTCTACTCTACTCTAACGATGGAACCTCGCTTTATTAAGACAAATAGCTCAAATTTGCCCAGGATTTATATTAATATTAGGCAATTTCCTTGCAACAAATAAATAATTTTGCCAGTCTGAGTTATTAATGTAAAAACATCTTTGTAAGTAAATTTTATATTTATTTATCTTTACTCTAGATACATCCAACTTAGATATAATTAAATTCGCTTCGAACTCAGGCGAGTTTTTTTATTTTACTTTTATAGGTTATTAACCGACTTCAAAAAAAGAGGAGGTTCTCAATTCGTTTTTATTTTTTTATGTATGTTCACCGATTACTCAAAGACGCCTGAACCGATTTGAAAAATGATTTTTTAGGTTCAAAGGGTATACTTCCCATGTTTTTGAAATACCAAAAAAAATCGAAAAATTGTATACATCGATGATATTTTCATTGCGTGCAGTGCGTTTAGTTGGCCTACCCATATTATATAGATATAAACAAAATACATCTACTTTCCACTAAAAATTTCAAAGTAAAATAATTTTAAGGTCTCACGTTGTATCCAATTAAGTCGGGTTTCTTTTAAGTTCTTTAAAACATTTGTACAAAAAACTTGTCATTTTTTATTTTTGAGGTTAGCTCACTCCTTGTATGTTGCTATTTTAGAGTTAATATCAATTTAATACCCGATAAAACGAGTAATTTTCTGTAACAAAACAGAACCTACTAGTACTAGTACTATTTTTCCTCATAGTAAACACCTAAAATCTGATAATCAACATGTCAATGTGTATGTATTTATTCAATGTATTTCTGTATTTATTCATGTACAAACACTTTGTTGGGTATTTTTATTAATGTGATTTTACACTGCGGTACAGCACTTGTAAACTTTGGAATTATTTTTTATCACACGAATTAATTTAATATTTTGATTATTTTCTTTGCTACGCATAGACACAATGACAAGTTTACATAGGCGTGACGTCAGAGCCGACGCCATGACACCTACGAGCTGTTTTCGCGCCCTGTTGAAAAAATGTTAGGAAAATGGCTTTAAACTTCGTTAATCTATAGCTTATTACCGGATTAAAGGTTTCGTTAATAGTAAATGTGTACCCACATTACGGAAGAGGATTTCAAAATCTTTCGTCTCGCCTACCACTGCAAGTAACACGTTCGTTTACATTTTGTTACAGAAAATACTATGTTCCACGCGCGACCAAGAGACACAGAAAACCAATCCGGAGTCTCAAGCGACCTCTGTCATCAACCAGTCATACAATAGGTGCGAAATCTTACTTTAGTTAGTTTAGTTATATTTTTTTGACACCGAAACACAGTTTTAAGGGTGTATGTATGTATCTGTCTGTGACATCGTAGAAACCCAAGCGGTTGAACCGATTTGGATTTAGTTTTTCTTGTTTGAAAAGGGACTAAATCAAGTGTTAGATATTTTCAAAACAGGACAAGAAGACGTACCGCTCAGTACATTTCATACTTTGTCCGTCTACCTTACCTACCTTATACTTCTAAGATAATATATCAATTATGAAATATCTTGTGTGTTGCAGTGAACAAGAAGAGCCTGACTCTAGATCTGACCAGCTATTGTTGGAGCCGCAGAACTCAAGAGAGGTCGAAAGTTTCCGGGTAAGTTGTATAAAATGTAAACTCTATCCCTAACCTCGGTAGTTAGATAGAACTTTGCTTACCTATGAATATATCAGTCAAGTGATACCTATCTGCACCTAGCTTTAGGCTTAGATCATTGTTATTGATTATTTCTTTTTTTAATGTGATACAGTATTTTTTATTTTGGCATTATAATAATGCCAGATATTTCACACTGCATCATCTGGCTCTAAAGTAAGCAGAGCTTTTGTTATGAGTACCAAATGACTGATATACTACTTTTGTAAATACATACATATTATACATAAAAATACCCAGTTCCGACACAAATACTTGCAGATCATACACACAACCTTCTCTTCTTATAATCTTATGCAATAAATAAATAAAGTGGACAATTCACACGACATCATCTAGTCCCAAACTAAGCATAGCTCGTATTATCGTGACCAGATAACTGATAGAATCCTTACTAATATTATAAATGCGAAAGTAACTCTGTCTGTCTGTCTGTCTGTCTCGCTTTCGCCAAAACTACTGAACCGATTTAAATGAAATTTAATACACAGATAGTCTAAAGCCTGAGAAAGGACATAGTGTTGTATAGGGTTGAAAAGGAGGATGAAAGGTTGTATGAAAGTATTGTCATTTTCAGAACTAGAAGCATAAAATGTTAGGC
The DNA here is from genome assembly GCA_948098915.1 of Lampropteryx suffumata. Taxonomy (NCBI): domain Eukaryota; kingdom Metazoa; phylum Arthropoda; class Insecta; order Lepidoptera; family Geometridae; genus Lampropteryx; species Lampropteryx suffumata. The sequence continues at coordinate 3,325,747 of OX402551.1, forward strand.
TGTTGATCCTTACTAATATCCTTAATAATCCTTACTAATATTATAAATGCGAAAGTAACTCTGTCTGTCTGTCTGTCTGTCTGTCTCGCTTTCACGCTAAAAGTACTGAACCGATTTAAATGAAATTTAATACACAGATAGTCTAAAGCCTGAGAAACCACATAGGCTACTTTTTAATTGGAAAAAAGGGTTGAAAAGGGGGATGAAAGATTGTATGAATGTATTGTCATTTTCGGAACTACAAGCATTAAATTTTAGGCTGTTATTCCTACTAATATTTTAAATGTGAAAGTAACTCTGTAAAACTGCCTGCTACGTTTTCACGGCTAAACCGCTGAACTGATTTTGATGAATTTTCATTTATAGATAGATGGGACCTTGGAGAAGGACATAGGCTACTTTTTATGTGGGTAGCATGCGTGCGAAGCCGCGGGCAGCAGCTAGTACTTATATATTTTTAAAAACATGCTTATGATTTATTATAACACCCAGACACAGAGCAAACACCTATATTCATGGAATGTAATGGTGAAATAAATTTCCGATTCATAAAAAGCTCTGCTTACTTTAGGGCTAGTTGATGCTGTTAGAAATGTCTAGCATTATTTATTTATTACTTATTTGTGACCACTTCCCATAGCAATATATAGCTGCTAACTAAAAAAATAATAAATAAATAATGCTAGACAATCTAGGCAACAGAAGTTCTAAACAAACAATATAGTATGTTGTTTTACTTTCCTTTGTTTTATGTTAAGTTTTTGCTGTCAATAAACATTTTTTTTTTTTAATTTAATTTTAACAAGGCAAAGTTTGTACTATGGAAACAAGATGTATATATAATACTCATATACATGTAAATACATACTTTGATATTTTTGTGCTATGATTTTCTCTGTTTATTATTATACCTATTGTGCATGTATGTATTTATTTATATCAGTATTATATTATTATTTAAAGATTATGTAAGTATAGAATTATATATGAACACCACACCAACATGCCCCTTCTCTGTTTATTTATAGTTTAATCTAAAGGTTGCCTGGCAGAGATCGCTGTTAGCGATAAGGCCGCCCATTGTATTGCCTTTTATTGTAAAACTATCTGAACACCCGGACACAGTAGAAACATCTATATTCATCACACAAATGTCAGATATGGGTGGGAATCGGACAATGCTTGTACTATAAGAATCAGACTACTAATAGAATATTTTTATACATGCGTAAGATATTTTATAACACAGGGCAAACATCTGATATGTCACTGTCAACTTTTAACAATTATTTCAGGCGAATGGCGATAACGCGTTAAGCGGACGTCCGATGGCTGCGTTGCCCGCGCATTTAGTCGAGAGCAACTACGGAAGTGACAGCGATAGGTAAGGGATACAACCTGTATATTATACATTAAGTATTCTTGATCACGTCCGAAATAGTACACTGCGCTCCAAAACTCAATTCGCGAATATCGGACAGCAAGTAGGGAAATTGAAGTGTTACCGGGCTACGTCTGCCGCATGTCGGATGCATTATGGGCTAAAGCCATTACACAGAGGACACTCCTGAACAAAAAACGAGCTCGCGACAGACCGCGGCGAAGATGGAGGGACGAGTTAGACGCCCATCTCAAGGATTGGCCCACAGTGGCCTTAGACAGGAACGATTGGAGAAAAGGAAGTGAGGCCTTTGCCCTGCAGTGCGACGTCACGGGCTCTTAATAATAAGTAAAGCGACACTCTGCGAAGTCAGTACATGGATGGTCAGCAGTGGTGTTTTTATGTAAGCGCTTCCGTGCTTCGAAGGACATCTTTAGCTGTCGGTCCTGGCTTTTCGTTGTTTTGCTGCGGCGGATGCTTTCGGGTAGTCTATTAACCCCGTTACTAGAGTTAGATATTTAAGGTCAATAATCGAGATAACAACTATCCTATATTTTCAATTCGACCAAATTAAACACAGTAAGACAAATTGTGAAATAAAAGATATCGTGACGCGAGATTTTGTCTGTTCAACTTTTCGTAATACCAAATCATCAATAGTTGCTCATAGATGTTAGTATCAATGCTTTTATCAACGTAATTATATTCTGCTTCCAAGTAATAGTGTGCAAGCATTACTGTGCTTATGTTCGAAAGGCTCTTGATCATGTGACATTACTGGGTAAACAGACAAAAGAACGTATGTGTAGGGCCGGCAACATACGTGTGATACCTCCTAGTATTGACAGCGACGAAGTACACGGTTACCACTTACCATCAAATGGCTGTTGGTGCGAATAACCTAACTCACTTATGTGAAAAAAACGAGCCTTACAGAAGTCGCATATGATGTGTAACATCTGACATTTCACCTTGGTAATAAGCAACATTAACATTATATCCTGAATTAGTTTATATAGCAGCACACTTTATACACAACACTGTAGGTTAGCGCATAGCTGATGCGTTCTCTTTCTCGTCACAAATACACATGCACTGTTGGTTGATAGTACCAACCCTCGGAAAATGGGTTGGTACCATCGACCAACTTTAACACCGATCGCGCTCATTAGTCAAATCAAATGGCGCGTGCTTCCGCGGATTCCTGTTTCACACCTGTTCCTGTCCCTTTTCATGAAATCACTCCCACAGATTGCTGAAAAGCGAGAGGAAAGTCCTACACATTAAAAAAGAAAACATTCTATAATCGCAGCTTAGGTTCAACTTATAGCCTGGTCATAGAAAAAATAACTTTATAGCAATACTCTTTTTCCGTTCTAGTGCATCACGGAATAAGTCTAATCAAAGGAATCGCCCTCGCAGACGCCAGACTCAAGAAAGGCAATCAGATGACAGCAGTGTATGTATTAAATAAATAAATAATGCCAGACATTTCACACAGCTTCATCTGGCCCCAAGGTAAGCAGAGCTTGTGTTATGGGTACCACTTGACTGATATATTACTTTTATATTTTTTTTATAAATTGATACAAATTATACATAGAAACACCGAGACCCGGACAAATAATTCCAGATCATGCAAACATTTGTTCCGGGGTGGGAATCGAACCCTTAACCTTCTGCGTTTCAGACGGCTCACTACGCCACAGAGGTCTTCGTTCTCGTTACATTAGTTACAATACTATAGTCGTTAGATAAATTGTGTTACAATTAATTTTAATATTATTCGAAAGTGTTTCCGTCTGTCTGTTTGTGTCCTTTTCACGGCTGAACGGATCTTGATGAAATTTGGTAAGGAGGTAGATTGTATCTTGGGGAAGAATAATAGCTACTTTATTATGTAGGTACCACGCATGTGAAGTCACGGACAGCAGCTAGTAATAAATGAAACTTAATCTTTGTTTTAAGATGGCGCAATCAAACAACGCGAGCCAAAATATGCGTCATGAGCCAAGAACGGAAGTTTCGAATGTGAATTTAGTGCCTCCTATCGCCCAAAACAGTAAGCTTTGTTAGTAATACATAAGAAATAATTAAAAAGTTCGTCAATTCGTTATTCTGCTGTTGCATTTGTCAACCAAACTTTCTTACCTGGTTTTGTAATTTATAATGCCGGACATTTCACACAGCATCATCTGGGCCCCAAAGTAAGCAGATCTTGTGTTATGGAAACCACATGACTGATATACTACTTATTTACTTTTTTTTACATACATATTACACATAGAAACATCCAGACCCGAGACAAATACTTGCAGATCATACAAACATTTGTGCCGCGGCGGGAATCGCAACCGCAACCTTCTGCGTCTTGAGCCGGGCCTTTGCCCACTACGCAGAGGTCGTCAGAGGTTGTTCTTGATGTATTGAAGGCTCTTGCTGAAGCACAGTGCTATTCACCTGATATTCTGCATCCAACCAGTAGCGTACAAGCATTATTGTGTTTAGGTTCGAAAAGCAGTGTAAAATTACTGGGCGAATATAAATAAATACATTTAATAAACTCTGGTTTTACTTACGTATTATTTTTAACCGACTTTATCAAAAAGGAGGATGTTTTCATGTACTTTCATACCTCGCTGTCTCATTGAAGCGTTACGTTTATTTGGCCTACCCATATTATATATATACAAAATACATCTACTTTCCACTATAAATTTATTATAGGCTTAAATTTCATTCAATGAAGTCTTGTTAGTTTTTAAAACGTAATTATGTCGTTGCAGGCACCGATATTGTTTATGGGAACCACATGACTGATATACTACTTTATATGTATATAGAAACTCCCAGACGACAAAGACAGAGACAAGATAAATACTTGCAGATCATATAAAGATTTCTCCCGCGGTGGGAATCGAACGCGCAGCTTTCTGCGTCTTAGCAAGTCCTTGGCCAACTGCGCCACAGAGGTTGGCCTTAGTTTTGTTAGCTTTACAAAATGCAACATTTCTAAAATGACTCTCACGTACGTTAGTTAAAATGTTTTTTGTTTTAGCGGAATCCCCGAGTAACATGCCGTATCCTCACCCGCCCCCACAGTGCTGGAATACCAAATCTAATCAGGTAAACAGATTAAATATAAAATAAATATTAGAAGACAATGGTGGCAATTCGGTTGGTTCATTTCTAAAATTGGGAATTGTCTAAAATATATTTAGTTAGTCATAGCATTTGTAAAACCTATTCGGTTGATACCATCTAACTAAATTAGGAACGCTTAATTAAGTTAGATAAAATTAAATTAGGATAAGTGGGTAGCAGCAGAATACCCCAGGTTAATTTGACAGTTCAAACCTAATTTTAGCTAAAATTAGTTAGGTTGGCGCCAACAGAATTGAGGCCAATGTACAAAACCTTCTAGTATCAAATTAAGCATAGCTTGTATTAAGGAGATCAGATGAGGTATAGAATACTTATATATTTTTAAATAAATGCTCATACTTATGATGGTCACAGCGGTAACAGAGTTGTGGCCGAGGGATGCTCAACGGCCAAGAGGCAGGTGGAGAATGCACACAACACCATCTAGCCCCAAACTAAGCATAGCTTGTATTATGGTGACCAGATGACTGATAGAATGCTTATATATTTGTAAATACATACTTATGATGCTTTATAACACTCAGAATAAAGACACAGACATATAATTAACACGTATATGTTCATCACACAAATGTTTATCCTGGGAAGGAATCGAACCGGTTAGTAAGGGTTTTGTATTTATGGCGTAAAAGTGTGAGTTTGAAAAATAGAAGAGTACGTTTGTATTCCCAGGATATGCGCACGAACCAGTTCACCCAGAACAGCCACTCGCAGACCATGGAACGTCTGCTCGCCACGCCGCACGTGGCCTATCCGCCGACCGTGCCGTTCAACATGATGATGCCTTATGGTAACTACTCTTTTTAACAGACTTAAAAACAGGAGCTTTCTCAGAGCCTCATAACTCCGTCATATATGAACCGATTTGAAATACCTTCCGATACAGGGCCACCATAGAAATTTTATTAAAATCGGTTCTCGGAAACTCTGAAAAATATGCCATCCAAGTAAACAAAGTTTCGTATTTTGCTTTCCTATGACATTTCAGTGGTGTTTGCGTATTTCGAAAAATGATAAAGTTCTAAAGCGTATAACAAAATCATTTTTAAACGACTTCAACAAAAGGAGGCTCTCAATTCGTTTTTTTTTAGTTTGTAAAACGTAATTATGGTATCTTTGTTTCCGTCATTATCTTCCCTCTATCAAACGTACCCGCCTTGCTGGGCAAAGGCCTCCCCTCCATTCTTTCCATTCAACCCTCTCCCGCGCTAAGATGGTCCAGTCAGTACGGAATTATTATAAATATACGGGATGACCAGACATCCCGTGACCACGACAGAGTGTAAACCTGTCGAAACGTCGGGAAAAATAGGTAAATAAACGCGATAAATACCCGTAAGTATTTATAATAATGTGTTCTGATCGCGAAGGTACGGAATTAGTTGAGGTCGTCACTCCACCTGGGTCGTGGTCTGCCGCGACGTCGTCCTACCGTGTCAGGTCACCACTCTGTGGTCAGTTTGACCACTAGTCTGGTCTGGTTTAGTTGGTATGACTGACCAAATAAATATATAAACATAGGGCGGTGAATAACCAAAGTGAAGGCTTCAAACCACGCGCCTCTCACCACTCTGTGGTCAGTTTGACCACTAGTCTGGTCTGGTTTAGTTGGTATGACTGACCAAATAAATATATAAACATAGGGCGGTGAATAACCAAAGTGAAGGCTTCAAACCACGCGCCTCTCACCACTCTGTGGTCAGTTTGACCACTAGTCTGGTCTGGTTTAGTTGGTATGACTGACCAAATAAATATATAAACATAGGGCGGTGAATAACCAAAGTGAAGGCTTCAAACCACGCGCCTCTCACCACTCTGTGGTCAGTTTGACCACTAGTCTGGTCTGGTTTAGTTGGTATGACAGACCAAATAAATATATAAACATAGGGCGGTGAATAACCAAAGTGAAGGCTTCAAACCACGCGCCTCTCACCACTCTGTGGTCAGTTTGACCACTAGTCTGGTCTGGTTTGGTTGGTATGACAGACCAAATAAATATATAAACATAGGGCGGTGAATAACCAAAGTGAAGGCTTCAAACCACGCACCTACGCATACACATCCACCCAAACTGTGCTCCGGCTGTGATCCGGCTGAGATATGTAAACATACTTGTAGTATTAAGTATTCTATCATGTCTATCAACGTTCCGTGAGAAAAAGTGTCACAGAATTACGTTTTATTTCAAATATACAATATATAAGTACACAATATATAACATATAAGTCGTAAATTATCTAGGTTATTTTGTACAACGTTATCGAACGCACTTGAACTAAAGCGTAAAAGTTTATTGAAAACGACGTGACAAGCAAGGAGCAAGGAGCACAATTTCGGTATTATGTGTGTGTATGAGTGTGGGTAATTACATACGCGAGCACGGTTTAGAGGCTTTATTGTGGATGATCAGGGTGCTCCGTGTTTATATTTATTTGGTCTGAAGTTTCTATTCATATCACAGCATGTATGACAATCAACATCAACCTTCCATAATACCGATTTATCAATAGTGAAAACTGAAAACGATTAGTATCAAAATTTTGATAGTATTAGAATTCCATAATCGCCCAGCAGGTCTGTATAACATGTAAGAACGGGGAGGATGCATACTATTGTTCCATGGGCAACTTGATGAAAGGAGACCTTTAACTCTCTTACTTATTATGTTAAACTAGCAGTCCCGTTCGCGAATTCGTCCGCTTGTTTTAATATTTTGCTTGACTTAGCTTCTATATGAGACAATCGATGCGCGCACAATGGCTGCTGTTATAGCCTAACAAACCGAACATAGTTAAAGGTTGTATCGAACCGAACTCACTTTAAAGCGGAGACAAATCCAACAAATCAAAAATCATAAAAATCGATCCAGCCGTTCTTGCGTTATAAATGGTGTAACTAACACAACTTTGTTTTAATTATGTTAAGTTGTTAATGTTTTGAAATATAATTGTGTGTTGTCAGGTATGGTGGGTGGATGCGGCTGTGGCTGCAACCTGTGGGGCTCGTGGTGCTGGCAGCAGCTCGTCATGCAGCAGAGAGAGATCCATCAGCTCAGGGACCAACTCAACCATGTCAGTACATATACATACATATACCATATACCTTCCTCGTAAGCCGGCGAATGACCAGAGATAGGCTCGCTGGTCATTCGCCGGCTTACGAGGAACACAAGGTGTTGGCGATCAGGCATGCGCACAGCCTTCAACAATAACACCACTGTGCCGCTGTGGAAGAAGGCCTATGACGCATATGATTGCGGGTTCGATTCTCGCCGCGGGACAGACAAATGTTTGTATGACCTGTAAATATTAGTCTCGGGTCTGGGTGTTCTATAATATGTATGTATTTAAAATAAAATAAAGAATATAAGTAGTATATCAGCCATATGATACCCATAACACAAGCTCTGCTTACTTTGGGGCCAGATGATGCTGTGTGAAATATCCGGCATTATTATTATTATCATTGCCATTGCTTGATGTTGTTAAGATGTTATATTTGGCAAGTATTACCTAGTATTGAGAAATTTGAATTGCCTGAATCGTATCTTTAATTAAATTTATGATTTGTTTCAGTTGGAAGAGCGTTGGCGAGCCGATCCCGCGTCTCACACTCTCAACAACCAAGTGCCGCCCGGTAACCGCGCTAACAATTACTGGGATAACTTTAGAAGGTACTGTATCTCATTACTTCAATCTCAACTAATAATATAGCGAGACTATGATTAAAGGAACTTACCTAGTGAAGTTTTACCTTCCTGTCTTATAGTGCAATTCATAGTCAGGGCCTCAAAAGTCCCCCAGAAACGGTTATCCAGCATTCACCTAAGGGCTGGATATTGAATGACTCTTTTTTGTTTTTCATAGACAATTACTGAACAATCCCAGGTTTCAGACAAATAATGGTTATATTAACTGTGATCATTCACTCTTTTATGTCGCAGACGTCACATTTGCTTACAATCTCAAACTATAGGATGCTAACGCATCAGACGGGGCACTCCCATAGACGAAATCCTGTCCAATACTCGTTCACTCTTATCCCGTATGACAGATAACTTTTTTATTTTGAATGAACCTTTTAGCATCAGCGGGGTATTCATTCTACCGAGTATATTTTTACTGCTGGCTTGGATACAATTGCTTACAAAATATTTTATCGATCTACAAAGGAAAGACCCTGAAAATCATAATAAACACATTGATTATACAATTAGACATTTACTTACAGAAATATACAGAATAATAAACAATAATACAAAATACAAGTCAAACAGTTGAGATATCTAAACTGCGTAAAACAATCTATAGATAGTCAAATTGGTCCAGAACATTTGATTATTTCATGGACGCGGCCTTGAAATAATTTTGAAAACGAGATGGGCTCCTGTTTCCAACGATCCCAGAGTCTCGACTCAAAAAGCTCACATAATGTAGGCCTTATCAAGAAAGGCATATTTGCGTCTTATCAGGTCCTCAGCACCTCCCCACATGCAGCTGCCGCACCAGTTCTACACAAGTAGCATCTCATATCAATGGCCCACCCATCTCCTAAGGGACATATGAAATGCAATAATGTTGAGTGTTTAAACATTCTACGTTGTTTCTATGTATAATATGCATGTATTTACAAATAAAAGTATAAATAAAATAAATAAATAAATATTGCTGGACAATGCACACAACATCATCTATTTATGGTGAATAGATGACTGATAGAATACTTATATATTTTTAAATACATACTTATGATACTTTATAACACCCAGACACAAAACAAACACCTATGCTTTTCACACAATTGTTTATTTTGGGAGGGAATTGAAACCTTGACCTACAGCGCAGAAGGCAGAGCTACTACCAACTGAGCTGACAGACCACTCGAATAAGTAGTATTATCAGTCACTTGGTTCCCATAACACAAGCTCTGCTTACATTATCCTTATTATTATTATTTAATGATTTTGGTAAGATAAGTAGGTACAATAACTACTTACTGGAGATTATAGCAGAAGTATGAACATCAATAGACAGACATTTCGGTAGCAGTAAATAACGTTGGATAGTCATGTGCTCTCGACTTGAAGCGAGAAATCTCTTCTAAAAATTCTTTCGACACACATACTGCTTGCGAAAATCTTGAAAACTTCAGGTCTCGAAATCTTTTAATCCAATCCAAGTACAATCCAAGAGTCCAATCTCTCTTTTCGGAAGCATAAAAAACTGACGTCCTTTCGTTTACTAGCACAGCTCACAACACAGCACTTGTACATTACTGCGAGATTAAATTACAGGTTCAGGAATTGAGAGGATAAATATAAATTACTTACAGAATTAAAAAATCAACGTCATTCAACTTTGAAACTACAACAGCTTGTTAGTTTGTTTGGATTGTTTTAATGTCAAATAGCAAAATAGGAAACAAACATGACTTGATCGGCCAGGAAAGAAGTATGAAAGAAGGGGGAGGGGAACTGTTAAAGTGTTAACTATGTTAGTGCTCTCTATAGACTATAAATCGGCCAGGATTGAAAGTTCAGTGATTATCGGCCATGTTTACAATGGAAGAAAAGAAGAACTTTTACCGCGATTTTTGGAGATTTTTTAATTATGAAACTAAAATAATAATAAATTTAAATATGTGAATTATTTAGTTATCTGATGAAAATATGGTTTTTTCATACAAACAAAAGGTAGGATGAATTGGGAACCTACCAATGTCCTTGGATAACGAAAAAACGATAAAAGACGAAACAGACATAGCCTGTTTCGTTAATTAAAAAACTTGAATTGATATAAAATTACACTTTTAATTCATTGTTATTAAAAAATATTCAAGTATTTTACTGTTTCTATTACTTTTATATCACATGGTCATCCAAAAGTCAAAGTCAAAGTCTAAAGATATTTTATTCAATACAATCACAAGGATCACTTTGAAACGTCTTACTTACTATACTAGGTGAATTCAGGTGCCAACTCATCCTAACCCAAGCCCGAGAAGAACTGGCAAGTAACTCGTCCTGGTTCTAGCGCTTTTTTGCATGTCTTACAACTACAAAAAACTAATACAAGAGAGTTTATGCATTTCAAATGTGCCGGTTAACTGTCGTGAGGCCAGAGCGACATGTGGCCATGCATTCTTATCATTACGTAGTATAAAACAAAGTCGCCTTCCGCTGTCTGTCTGTCCCGTTGTATGCTTAGATCTTTAAAGCTATGCAACGGATTTTAATGCTGTTTTTTTTAATAGATAGAGTAATTCAAGAGGAAGGTTTATATGTATAAAACATGCATAATATAGTAGAGAAACACTGAAAATTTTAGAGGTTTCTTATGTGGTGTAGTAAATAAACACATTTTTTTGCCCTTACATTGCAAACGCTTGCTGAACTCTACGATATAGATCAAAATAATGTACTACAGTATTGTACACCCTCTAAAGGTCTACAAAAAAGTCTGCGATGGTATATGGCTATCTCCTAGGGATAACCATTCTGTAGTATAATTAGTATCAGCATTGCACCCGTGCGAAGCCGGGGCGGATCGCTAGTCATTTAAATTATAATACGCTTTCTTCAAAAGACTATCCTTTATGTAAGCTAAGTGCGTGTAGGCCACCTCCTTGCGATTTCATTGATAACGATCTTGGGCGAGTCGAGTCCAGGTATCTTTCCGCAATCAGACGCACCATCTTCTACCCTGTTTTCCTCGCTAGTCGGTTTAACCTAGCCAAGTACATAGGTGCATAACATATTCTTCCCTTCGTCGCAAGTAGGTATAATAGAGTCGATGAACTTGCAAATCGCATTAAAACTCAGTCTGATTATAGTGACGTATATACCGCTTTGACACTGATATATACATAATTTTGATACTTGCTAACTTTGGCTTCACAGGCTAATAAATAGTTCCAACTCGTTTCCACGCCTATTTTTAATAAAAACTACTACAACTTAAGTAAAACTTCTATAAAAGAAAAGTACATAAAAAGTGTATCAATCATTTGGTACCCATACCACAAGCTATGCTCTGTGGTATGGGTATTGATTCTGCGCTCGGTTACCGCTGTGACTGCACGCACCCAAAACGTATTCTCCTACCCGGTTCTACAAGATAGTGATGTACCATTAGCTTATCGATAAAAATGGACAAGTTCGTGATTCGTCATTCGTCATCGACTCCTGACCTTTCCAGTAGCTCGAGTAAAAGGCCCAGGGACGAAGCCAACGATCAATGGCTACACCCAAAGAGGTTTGCTATTCCGAAACCAGTATCGCGTGACAGTGATATCACCACAAGCAACCGCTTTATTGGACTCTCTGTGGACGGTAAGAATGCTGAAATCTTAGAGTCGTTTAACAGTGCCTCTAAAAAGAAGCCGGCTGGACGAGCCCCACCTATAGTCATGGAACGATCTGAAGACTGAGATCACCAGAAACTCAAAGAAGTTATAGACAAATACGACAAGAACTATCACCTCAAGTACAAAGGTAGCAATCGAGTCTAGATACAGTGCCACTCACCTGAAGGACATCAGGTTGTCAAGAGCGGTCTATTAAAGAAAACATATCCTTTCATACATATACCAGAAGGAATGAAAAATTATCCAAAGTAGTTATAAAAGGATTGCCTGGAAACCTTTTGGACTCAGTGGCTGACCAACTGGAGTCTCTGGGCTTCCCTGGAGCCACAACGACACTCATCAAGACAAGTAAGCCAGTCCAGTGCCCGCCAATCCTCGTCCAACTACCAAGCGGAACTGACATGAGCAAATTCAAGCAGATAAAATACATTTCTAGCTGCGTCATCACTGTTCAGCGCTATAAAACGAACAACAAACTAGGCACACTATGCTACCGATGCCAAGGTTTTGGACATGGCTCTCGGAATTGCAACAGACCGGCAAGATGTGTTAAATGCTCCCTGGAGCATGCTACCGCGCAATGCCCTCAAGCGGGATTTGTTGAAGCTGTTCGCTCTTGTAACTGCCAGCAGGTTCACTCAGCCAATTACTCCAAATGCAATGAACGATTGAAGTACATTGAGCGCACTAAATCTAAGCGGGAGTCATTCCGCATAGAGCATGAATACCGGTTTTTGATAATATCAAAAACTGGAATATCGGACTTAATATGTGATATTACAAAACCGATATTGGACTTGTATAATATCGGTTTTTCAATATTTGATTTAAAAAATGTAAGGCACAATAGAATTTCATTTCTCTAAATTCCATATGAGTTAAGTATACCTATCTGTTAATTATTCAATGTTGATTTATCTTTTTAACAAATTATAAGTAGCAATTTTTTTTTCCGAAACCTAATTTTAAAGTTTCAAACCAGTACGACGCTATTATTGGCTGCTCACCGGTCTCGCGCTACTTTGCTCGAACAATCACAGCGCTTCGTTCTTCCAAACTCGGCCGGGACGTGTCTATGTCCTGCCGATGACAACATCACACAGGAAGCAAACCTCCAAAAAACTGTAGTACGTTCCTTTAGTAAATGAGAGTTTCAACAATTTGCTTTCAAATTAAAGTGGTAATAACCGAGCCTGCATTCTAGCTATTTCATAATCAGAATAAAAGTCTCTTGCCTCAAATGCCCTTCTATCATATTTTATAGAAACACTGCTTAATTATTATGACAGAACTTTTCGAGTTAGGGTAACTAGGTGAAAAGGCACAAAAACAGCGAATAAAATGGGGCGAATTACTAATAGAGATTGTGAGCCCCGTCGCCGTTTTTTAACTTCGACAAATACGGCTCCTACGGTCTGTTCCGTAGGAGCCGTATTTGTCGAAGACGATGTCGATTTGGCTTGAGATGCCAAATATGTTGACATGTTAGCTCCCTTTCATCTAAGTGAGACAGTTACTAGGGCTGAAGCTAAAACTAGTTTCGTTTTAGAATGAACATAGAATTATTCATTGTTGTAGATTTTATTATTAAAAGAAAATACAAACCATACAAGCTAAAACAAAACTATTCTATTCAAAGTAACAAAAATCAATCCTCTCTCAATGACAAACCAAAAAAAAAATCCATGCGCGATATTCTCTTCATGATGACAGGCAGCCAAGTCAGCAAAAAATATGGTGATATGCTGGCTTTCATCCTCTTCGCAGTACCGAAGAGTATGAAAGGTAGGTAGCTCCATGTTCCTTACACGGCCTCTCCTGACAGGAGTCCGTGCTCGAGCTCCTCTAATTTTCCGAATCAGTTTCCATTAACCGCAGAGAAACTGGCTATTCTTCTCGTAGATCAGCAGAACCCTGCGCTGCTGATGTACTTGACACGCTGTTCACAGGTGGGCTCGAAGCTCTGGGTGACGACTCATTGGCTTGTAGCACAGCGACGGCTGTTGTAGATTCTTCGTCAGTCTCGGTGTCAATGTCTACGCAGCACACAGAAAACAAATACACATTGTCGCATACCAGTAGGTATACAAAAATGTGTGATTAGACAGGTCAACGTGCCATAGATTTGAAGTTGAAAAGAGAATATGAAGTTCGAAATTAATTCAAATCAAATCAAATATCTTTGTATTAGAACTTAATAAAAGGACAGTAAACGATTTGGAAACGATGATACTCACAGAAGTATGAATACTGTGTCGCAAGTACCAGCGCCCTCCTCCATACCGAAGAGAACCGGGTTCCAATTTTACAGGACGTTTAACACTAAGATTAAACTAATATAAAGCTACTTATAACTTAAGTAGGATACAAAAAATGAGTTTTCGAGAGGGACGGTGTGTGTGTGTGTGTGTGTGTGTTTGTGTGTGTGTTTGTTTGTGTGTGTGTGTGTGAGAGAAAATGTGTGTGGATGTTGTGTAGTGCTGTGAGTTGGTAAATTTTAGAAATATATTAGTTCATAATAATTATTCAGAAAACTGTAAGAGGGATTCAGTTTCTTCATATGATAAAGACAAGAGCCATTCCAAATACTTTAATTTGCATTTAAAAAGCGGTAGCGGATGATGTTTAATTTATGGTTTATTCTGTTATACAACGACGGACTGAGGTAATGGAAATGTCGACTCGCTAGAGCTGTTCGGCGATTTTCAATAATACAAACAATGTCAGATCTTCTTCTAGCATTTACAGAATCAGAGTCATAAAATAATTGAGAGTGTTTATAAAGAATAGTGTGTAGAATAAAAAGTTGTCGAATCGAGGGAACTTTGCACAGCGAATAGAGATCAAAAGTGGGGAAAAGAATAGGTTTTTTTAGCATAACTTTATGTATAGCACGTTGAGCTCTTTCAAGACGTATTATCGTACTTTTGAGCCAGTGCAGAGTACGATATACAAATGCGAATATTTTAGGTTTCTCACCTATAAGTTTAGAAGATATTATAATAATAAAGATAAGTTTCAAAACTGATTATTAATGAATACCGTTGATTTGTCTAATATATAAAATTCTTCTGTCACGGGGTGCGTAATCGAACTCCTCCGAAACGGCTCGACCGATTTTCGTGATCCTTAGCGAGGATATTAGTCAGGGGGGAGAATCGAACAACATCTATTTTTCATCCCCCTAAATGTTAAGGGTGGTCCACCCCTTAATTTTTTTATTTTATTTTTCAGACAAAATTTTTTGTTTTTATTTTTTTATGATACATCATACAAAAATACATGCAACCCTAAATTTTCACTCCTCTACGATCAACCCTTATTTTTTAAACATCATATTTACCTATAAAAATGTTTCCTAAAAATAACATACATGGCAAAACAACGTTTGCCGGGACAGCTAGTAATACTATATTTTTCTTAATAACGAAAACACGTATTTGATAAATTTTTCGCAATAAAGGCGGGAAAATATCGAAATACCGGAATACCGGTATTCAAAAAAAATATCGAAATGAAAACCGGTATTAGAAAAAGGTTCCTTAACGACAATATCTCTCTGTCGAATCAGTTATACAAATCTAAACATGATATTGACACAGCCATCTCCCAGCTGCAAAAACATCATTCCTTTTAAACTTTAACCCTCAAACCCTGGGAATGTTCATTACCAAGATGCATCAAAAGAAAAATTAAAAACAAAAATAAATTGCTTCGTTATTGTGCTAAAGAAACCAATATTCCCATTCGATACGCCTTAAATCAACATGTAAAACAAATGCAAACTGATATTAATATAGCGTTGAAATCGCATCATGACGAGCAGTGGAAACGTAAGCTGAGTAAAGTAGATAATCCTGGCGCATAGCTAAAAGCGCTCCTTCACAATCCAACCACTCAAGTAAGGATAGCGATAAAAGTTCAAATCCAAAAGAACAACGCGACATATTAGCAAACTATTTTTTTAACAACATGCTACTGACCCACAACTGGGATTGTGACGAACATCTAATAGTAGAGTCCTCTTTAAATTCCCTAGCCAAGCTCCCAGTGGTAAGTCAAAGTCAAGTCAAAAGATGATTTATTCAATACAATCACAAGGATCACTTTGAAACGTTTTACGTACTAGGTGAATTCATCCTAACCCAAGCTCGAGAAAAATTGACAAGAAACTCGTCTTGGTCCTAGCGCTTTTTTATATGATCCATCTTATAACTACCTTAACTACGAAATACTAATACAAGAGAGTTTATACATTTCAAGTGTGTCGGTTAACTGTCTGACGGCAGAGCGACATGAGGCCATGCATTCTTATCAATAATATAGTCATTTATATTATAATAAGCTTTCTTCAAAAGACTACCTTTAATGTATGCTTTAAATTTCTTAATAGGTAGTTTAGTGGCATTTTCAGGAAGCTTATTATAGAAGCGCACCGTGTTCCCCATAAATGACTTATTAACTTTTTCTAGTCGAAACCTAGGGATGTATAATTTATGTTTATTCCTAGTGTTGATTTCATGAAGGTCACTATTTTGCTGAATCCCATCTCTATTTTTATGTGCGTATAACAAATTTTCATATATATACATATTGCGAAGCATATTCATATTCAAAGATTCTCGTGGTTTCATTTTATAAATGGCACGTATTGCCCTTTTTTGAATTACAAATATTTTACCAATATCAGCTGCTTTCCCCCAGAGAATGATGCCGTATGACATAACACTATGGAAGTAACTGAAATAAACTAGTCTAGCTGTAGCTTCATCAGTAAGCCACCGTATCGCACGAACTGCATATGCAGCGGAACTAAGCCTACCAGCAAGTGTTTCAATTTGTGGTCCCCACTGTAGTTTTGGATCAATATTAAGACCTAGGAAGATCGTGGAATTTACAAGATTCATTTCCTCTCCATTTATTTCAATGTTGGACGGGCTATGAATAACATTTGGCAAAGTGAATTTGATACATTTAGTTTTTTTTAAATTAAGCAAAAGATTATTTACAGTGAACCAATTAAGAACTAACGATAAGGATTCATTTACGTTATCGCAAATACTGGTTTTACCTCTATCAACTTTAAAAATTAAAGACGTATCGTCTGCAAATAAAACTATATCACAAATATTTTTTACAAAAAAGGTAAATCGTTAACGTATACTAGGAATAAAAAAGGGCCTAGTATCGATCCCTGAGGTACCCCTATATCAATAATTGATCCCGAAGACCTCTCACCACCCACGTCTACTTTCTGGACTCTATTGGATAGATAAGACTGTATGAGGTCAATCGCCCGGTTTTTAATGCCATAATATTTTAACTTTGTGATTAGGGTTGCATGACTGACACAGTCAAAGGCCTTAGATAGATCGCAAAATACCCCAACTGCATCCTGTGACTTCTCCCAGGCCTCAAATATGCTTTGAGATTGCTTTAAGAGCGCTATACCTGCATCAGCTGTTGATCGACCTTTAGTAAATCCGTATTGATTACTATGTAGCAGGCCGTTAACGTTAAAGTGGTATAAGAACTGATTAAGAATTATTTTTTCAAAGATTTTACTTAAAGCAGGTAATATCGATATCGGTCTATAATTAGCGAGATCACTTTCACTTCCAGACTTAAACATAGGAATGAGTTTACTGTGTTTCATGAGATCGGGAAAAACTCTCGTCGATACATCTATTAAAAATATAAGCTAAACATGGTGCAATATTAAGATAATGACACCCAGCACCTTTGTAGACATTCCCCAAAGATCTTCTTTATTTTTTATGCTAATTAACTTGAATGCTTTTACAATACTAGCCTCGTTAATGTAGCTAAAACTAAACTCATTCTTACATTTTGCAACACTAGATTCTAATAGAACGGAAGCTCTGGAGGCTGAAGAGTTTTAACGATTTGGTCACTATTTTTGGTATATCTGAGAAAAAACTATCAAATTCATTCGCAACATCCTGTTCTTTAGTCAAAATTGTACCATTTATATTTAATTTGAACTGTATATTACGAGCCCTTGATTTACCTGTTTCATTATTTATTAATTTCCAAGTTGCTTTTATTTTATTTGTTGAATTTAAGTAAGCCTTGAAACTCCGTTAGTTCGACCTATTGAAATCAGGAAATGCATAACGAAACTCAAACAACGCATAGCACCTGGAGAGGATCAAATTTCTAATCACCTCATCAAAAACTTACCTCAAAAATGCATTGTTATGCTCACTAAGATATTTAATGCTTGCTTCCTACTCAACTATTTTGCAACCATATGGAAGAGTGTTAAAGTCATAGCAATCCATAAGCCAGGTAAAGATCCCTCCGACCCATCTAGCTATCGCCCAATCAGCCTCTTACCATGTCTAGGTAAATTATTCGAAAAAAATATTTTCCACCGGCTTCGTCACGTCTCAGAAAACCTACTTATTTCTTCTCTTATTTCTCTTTCTTACGTCTAAGAACAGTTTGGTTTCCGCGAGGCCCACTCAACCACTAGCTAACCAGCAGCTAGCTAGAGTAGCGGAGACAATCTCACATGGCCTGAACCTGAAGGAATCAACAGGAATGTTCCTCCTTGATATAGAAAAAGCTTTCGAGACAGTCTGGCATCAAGCCCTTATTTACAAACTGTATAAATTAGGGATCCCTATCTCTTTGATCAATATCATCAGATCGTACCTAGCCAATAGATATTTTAGTGTACACATTAACAACTTCTCCTCAACTCCCAAACTGGTACCTGCTGGTGTGCCTCAGAGATCGATCCTTGGACCTCAGCTATTCTTGCTGTACCTGAATGACATTCCGATCCAAACCAGCACTAAGTTGGCGGACTTGTTGGACTTGTTTCGCGGACTGCCTCGTTTATCTCTTCTAAGGATATTAATTTGATCATCTCTCGCCTGCAACTATCTCTCGAGCTACTTTTGTCTTACTTTAATAAGTGGAAATTAAAAATAAACGCATCCAAAACTAAACAACGCAAATGGAGGCAATTATGTTCACAAGGCGTAGATCCATCCCAACCCGGACCCTTAAAATTGAAGGATATGATATTGCTTGGAGTCCCACGGTAAAATATCTAGGAATTGTGTTAGATACAAAGTTAAACTGAAGTACAAACACACTAAAACTAAGACTTAAAGGCATAAAGACCCTTAATATCTTAAGTCCCATTCTAAATCGAAGCTCTTGCCTGAGCAGTAGTACAAAATTAAGTATATACCAAACCTCAGTACGTCCCTGTATTACATACGCCTGCCCAGTTTGGAGTAGTACCTGCCAAACTAATGTAAATAAACTACAAGTCATCCGGAATAAAGCCTTAAAATACACTTATACCCCTCACCGAATAAACTTGCACAAACTGCATATCAACATTAACTTCCCTACCTTATCCCAATACATATACAAACTATCTAAAAATCTATATTTATACAAAAACCCACAAAATAAAAATAAATACATCAAAAGCATTTGTAAAACGCGTATGAAAAATTTACCCTACATCGACAAGTACTGTCGATATAAATTACCCCATCACTTGTTTCTCGACTGTGATGAATAGGCACAGTGGCCCACACAGGTGCGTGCGCACTGCTTTGCCGTAGCGCGCGCGACTTTCGTTCTTATTATCTTGGGACATAGGACGATAGATGCGTGCGCTGTGCGCAAGCATCTCAAAAACTTATATGGGCGACTTATATTATGATGACCAAACGGGTTCTATTTATCATGCAGCTAGCTGCATTTTTGCTTGACTTCTTTGTAGCAGATAATTTCAGAAGTACTCTCCGATTTCTCATTTTTGTTAATAGTCGACTTAATTACATATATTTGGCAAGCGAGCTATCTAGTTATTAACTTGTAATGTTCAACTAAAGCTTACATGTCCCTTAATTCTAGTTTAATATTAAAATACATATATGTTTCGTAATTGTATACAGATTAAAAATATTTTTGCATAAGTTTGAGTTTGAGTTTATTTATTCATAACAAGTTACAAGTCAGTTCAATTCTTATAAATTTTACATAATATAAACACACAGTAAAAATAATTATAGATAAAATTAATCATAAAAAATCTCTTAATAATAAATAATATAACACAATCAAATGAACATATAAATTAGTAACTTAATAATATAATAAATCATTTAAAAAGTTCATCAATATTATAGTATGATTTCTGAACGAGTATCTCTTAAAGTTTATGCTTGAAAGATTGCGTTGTCTGTAAACTCGTAATAGCCACTGGTAAGCGGTTGTATACTGACGGCCCTAACACGTGAACCAACTTCGACGTTTTAGTGAGGCGCCTCGGTACGGCTCTCAGCTTCAGAGCGTTCCGCGTCGGGTATCTGTGACTATCACCCAGTCTCTGGTACTTGTTCAGATGTTCGCGCGCATATATACGTAGCTGCTTGGAAAATGACAAGGGCTGGCACTGTCATTATCTTTAGAGAGCGAAAGATTGGACGAGCTGGATTATCCCAAGCTACTCTAACTATGGCACTAAGTTATGAGAAGCTCTTCTAGCTTAACTAACATTTACAAAATAAGGTTGCTGCTTTCTAGGTTCACAACTTACACTGGAAATGTACTGTAATAGATTTACTTGATAAAATAAATGACCTTTAAAAACTGAACTATGCTGTGGGGCGATTATGGAACTTTGATACTATCAAAACATTGATACTAATAGCTTTCAGTTACTATTGATGAATTGGTATTACAGATCGCTGCGATTTCTATCGGCTTCTATCGCTAGTTACAATGTGAAGTTTGTTTCAAATTATAACTCGACCAATTTACAAAGTACGATTATGGTAGGAACCGTGTTAGTAGTACTAAGCATTTGTAGCGTACTAAGCATTTAAATACATCGTATATGATTGATTGAAATAATCCCTATTGCTAATCGAAATTGATAGACATTGATGCCGATTGCTAATCGAAACGGATAGACATTCATTGTATCAAGAGTTCCATAATCGCCCTACTGATCTTATTTTCTACACCAACGCGCAAAACTTTAACAAAGGGGAATGTTTGGAGAACGAAAATTGGGCAATATCCAGCCCTTAGCTTCTGTAAAACTGGGAGTTAGTTTTGACTATTAAAGTTAAAAAAAAACCCATAACACGACTATGAATTGGGCGGTAAAACCCTTCTTAAAGACGTACCAAAGATTCCTTTTCCTCGCTGTATTAAAAATAGCCGATCTTATACCCTTCTTGTTTGGGTTGTTCATTAAGTAACTTTAAATGAAATTACTTATCAGTTTGTTGTTTGATTGCTTGTTAGGTAAGAATTGATATGTATGTAAACTAAAATTTGATTTCAGATATTAATACAACAATCTCTACTACCAACCTACTTCTAAGCAAATATTTATTTATCTAGTTAGTATTGTATGAATATGGTGTCAATTGATCTTATACAAGCGGGGTGAGAATGTGTGTTTTGGTTTGAATTTTCTCATAAATAACATAACATCTCGGTAAACTATCATCGCATAACGTGTTCCTTTTTTTTTTCAAATATACTCGTACATTAAAAAATATATAATGAAAATTATACTATGTTTTTGTGCAACTAACCTAGCACGATTTGGTGACATTAGATTGATTTATTGAAAAGTGTGAAAAAAGCTACTAAAATAATTTTGAGAACAGCTTTTAATTACTGGACATAAATTTTTAATATCGAATTTGTACTTATAGGGACTTGTCTAATACCTAGTATAGACCAATCGGAAATCAGATTAACGCCTCTTTGGTAGTATCACCACCCATAAAGGTTGAGATAGCTTGCCGTCCCTTTCCTTCGATTGATCTATAATATGGTTTTATACTTTCTTTTAACATTTTGATAAACACTTACGGAATTCAAATTAATTTCGTGGTGTTTTAGTTTTACAATCTATTTCATACTATCTCGTAATAACATAGATAATGTGGGGTTAAAATTATGCTCTTTACTTGTTAATGTCAATTAATAAAGATAGCAGCAAATTTTAACACATTAACCTTGATTCTGTGGTTTTGCTAGGCTAACTAAAATTTCGTAAAATACGAACGACCTTATTTTGTTTTCACCAAAGTCTAAATTAGAGTAACATTTTTAAATAATCTAAAATGACTTCATATACATATTTAATTGATTAAAACTGCGGTAAGAAAATGAATTCAATAATGTCACAAAGTGTCAATTTTAAAACTATCTTTGAATTCAATTTAATTCAGTTATCTATTGAGATTAAAATGCCGTTATTTTCACAAGCGTCGACACCTAAAAATCTGCCATGCTCTATAATTCGATAAACGAGTTTTATTAGTATTTATTTATATAGTATTAATTTTCAGTTACTCCCGTCAAAACCTCCTGTCGGCCAGCAACAAGACGAACGCGGACGGACACCTCGGCCCCGGCGCCGCGCACACGCCGCACCCCCTGGCGGCGCGCTCGCACAACCCTCTGCATCGCACCGCCTCCATCTCATCCCCCTGCGCCACCCCCAAGAGAAACACCAACGCGCCCAGCTCCGAACTGAACGGACAACCCAACGAGGACTCCCCCAACCGCCGCAGAAACGTCTACGAACGCTCTCTATCCTTCTCCTCCGCACCTGACGTTCTCAACGTCAACCAAAACTCCGAGGAACCCTCCGCTTCCTCCAGAAACATAGACGAACCTCCCAATGTCCCGAACGTGAATCTGAACCGGCAGGAGCCGTCGAATCCCTTCAGAAACTTGAACATAACCAACCCGATCCCGGAGATAATACAAGCCCATTCGAACAACTTGAACTCGACGAAGAAGAAGTCCTCGTCGAAGCTCCCGGCTAAGAACTCTCGGAGAAACTACTCGCTGGATTACTCGCAAACGAGCAACATCAACATCGCGAGCGCTTCGGAAGCGCCCAATCCGAACCTGGCGTCGACCAGCCGCGAGGGACAAGACAAGGCCACCTCGAAGCTGTTCGATCTATTGAAGGAAAACGTTTATTCCGAGGTGACCGCGCTCATCGGCGTCAACGAATCGCATCCGGACTTCCTGATCCAACTGTTCAGGGAACTGCAGCTTATAAGCTCGGATGCGCTGCGGCAGAAAGTATTGCAGTCTATTAGAAGCATCCTGTCGCAGTACAGCTCGCTACTCGAAAGTCAAAGCCAAGCTCAGGATAATTTTGATGAGAGACCGGAAGTCGTGTCCACCTCCGGAGATCTTAACCACTACGGCGGCTGCAACTCCAACGCTAACGCAAGCATGCAACTCGACCACAAGATCATCCGCTTCTTGCTCCTAAAAAGCGATGAGTTTTGTACCCCGGACTTTATAGAATCCCTCGCCGCTCATATCCTGACCGGGGTTTCCGGCGATGGGCGATACTCGCAACAATCGAAGAGAAGACTCCTCGAACTGCTGGCAAAGTACGAGGGCATGAGGGTCTGCCAGATAATGAGTGACTTTATCGAGAACCTGCCGATGTTCATCTCTTCTAACCCGGAGGAAATTAACGAGCTTCCAGAATCGTCAATGCTGCAGGATGTGGCCGGATCGCTCAACCTGTTCAGTGCGAGTGACACTCAGCTGCACCAACTGGCCTCTTGTCCGTACGAAATGTGGCCGGCTCACCCGCGGATCGACGCCGATATCAACGACAACAGCGCTCGATCCAGCCAAGACGGGAAGGTGGATCTGATAAATTGTTCGGAGATGCACAATGGTGACTTGGCTGAGGCTGATCAGACGTGCCCCGCGGAGATGGAAGACGAAGGGTTGGACGAGGCCGGCGCGGCAGAGGCGTTGCCAGATGTTGTCGACACCGACGAAGTCACCCCCACTGAGGTAATGGAACATGTGTTGTACTGTAGATGTCTTCCTTTCAATAAGTTGTGCTAACCTTCAATTGATACTAATTCTTTACCACGAACTCAAATTTGGGTTTAGTTAGGCTGTGTAGTTTAGTTATGAATTAAACGGAATTCATTCGACATAAGCTTGTACTACCTACCAACAATCGAGACTGACTTTTAATCAACCGGAAAGGAATAGCTCCTTTCCCGCAATATGTGCTTCAGCATTTCACTTTCTAATATCACCGCATTGCACAGTACAATGTGAGCATTTACCTTTTGACCATCTCTTATTTTTCAAACTTTGGACACCTTGATTTCGCTATAAAGTTGGCATAATCTGTAATAATATTCTGAAGGAGTAGGGCCCTAAGTATTTCATAAACAAACACTGCTGAGACGCATTTATTGTTGCTTATTAGTTGTTCTCATTATGTACTTTAGTGGTGGCTCTACCACAAAGCTTTCCCTTCGCACTTTGTAGTCGGGAACCCACTTTTGTTCAGATATAAGCAGCAGTAAAATCTATTTCTTAGGACACGGTATTTAGTCTTGTTATTAAAATGTGCTTATAACCTGTGATATGCCTTTATTTTTCCTTTAAACCTACATACTCACTGTTCCAAAGCTAGACTTGGAAAATTTAATATTTTTTGAAAGTATACTTATCAAAGGTACTAATAAGGTTCTACTAACAATTTGTAACATGCTTTTTTGTATGAATTTATATTACCTAATAATAAATTGAAAACTATCCATCTGCCTTTCACTCATTATATCACTAACTGCACTTATTATATTACCTAACGCATGGGGATTGTAGATTAGAAATGAAATTTCTATTTAAATTACAGTTTTTATTACAATCACATTGGGTTAATTATTATCACAGTGAATATCACAACTTGATTACTTAGCCTAACACACAACCCATTACACAGTAAAACAAATTCTAACCACCATTCGAACTGAATGCAGTGTGTAAAACGATAATATTTTTGCATTAAAGGCAGAAGCGGAATGGCTTGGACTTGACCGTGTGCCAACAAGGCTGCATATGGAAGAGTCATCTGAAAAACAAAAAGGTGATTTGAATTATTTTGTAAATATGGAGCAAACACTCAAACAAGCACAGAGACTTATCTGTTTGAGCGAGCCTGAAATAAAATAGAACATTCATTAGATCTTCAAAAACTGCATCTGGAACAGAGAAAGTGTACAGAAATAATTAATACCATTTTTTCTTTCAGATTGAACTTGCCGAGTGAACTTGGAATATTCCTGCTTAGCAGTGCTTAGTTTTCGTTTTAACTTAATGATCAACTATTATTATAATGAAGTATTTATTTGTATACTCCTCTACTTTAATGGCTCTAATTATTGTTCATATAAAAAATATTATTTAGAAAATACATAAATAATTATGTATGAGTTTTGTTTATTTTGTAATGATTAAAATGAAAATACCCTCCCTTTACCTAGATAACTTTATTAATTAGTCTTATATAACGCAAAACATATTTCTTATTTGTAGGTTAATGAAAGTGTATGAAGTCCTTACAGTCCCAAAGAGTTCTTATATTATCACACTGTAAAAGTCACAGACACTGAATCAATTGAAACACACTTCCGCCATGAATGTTCCAATAAAGTGACTCCAGTAAATCTTCTGTATTTGTATCCGATTTGATAGTCTCACTTGTCTCAGGTTCAATATTCTCTCTTTGTACTTCTGCAGATAGAATCAACATTTCTGAATTAATATTAATTTTATAAATTTTGTTTTAGAGAATAGATTAGATCATATGGACCATGAGACAACGAGATATATCAGGGTTGTTGTGGGTTGGGCGTAGTAAACATGGACTGATGTTGGGAGTTGGTGGCACCATTAGCTCTGAAATACAAATTCGAACTTCGTCACACAGAGCTCTTCAGTATCTCCCCAGCAGGAAGCCTCTTAGTAGTTTTGTTGCCGTTTCATTCTATAAAAAAATGTTAGTATTTAAATGGTTTACTTGGGTGTTCCAAATAAAAAAAAAAACTTACATTGAAACTGCCAAATACCCCACTATATTTTCTATCAGTACATAGTAGTTATATTACTGTTTTGTATTTTTAGGAGCTTTATATATAATCATATAATCATCATTAGTTCAACAGAGCAGAGATATGCTATTTTTTATACTTTGTTTCATAATATAGCCAGTTAATCAACTGATATTGTATTAAATCAGTTGATTGACTGACTATATTACTGGATTGTGTGGTGCTGTTGTATTGAATTTACAAGTTTCTACTCACTAAGTAACTGTGAAACACCATATGCGCCATAAATAAATTACATAATACAGATTATTTACAGATAAACAAATGTTAAAACATTATACAAATGCTTGTTTTAATAAAAACAAATATGTATGGTAGTATGTACATCATTGAAGCCTAAAACAATCCAGTAGGTAATAAGTTACTACATGGGATACTACAGAAAGCTTGCAAATATATCTGTTACTGTAAACATTAACAACAGATAATGCAAAAATTTCCATTCTTCAAGAATGAAACATAAATAATGCAGCTTCATGTATAGTTGAATTTCATTTGTGAAGAATGGACTGGTGGTTTTGGCTTGAGCATCATAAGATATTGTCTAAAGATTATTTGTCATCTTTCCATAGTTATTATGAATGCCTATTTACTAATAGTATATTGGAGTTAACGTAAAAACTACATCTTTATTGTATTATGTTGACTCCCAAGTATGTAATTCCTTTCCCTATAGTCTAACTAGTTTAGGTAGATACATATTTACAAAATTAAATGATTATGGATGTTAATATAGAGCTACTTAATATTATGTTTACAAAATATAACTCCTCATTTTTGTTTCAATATAATATTGAATATGGCATAACTGCTAACTGCCAAAACTTGTTTTAATAAAGAAACTAATCTTAAATCACAATATTTTTATTAGTATTGTGCAAGTGATACATAATTCACCATTTAAGATTAGTTTCATTATTGAAACAGATTATACTTATAATTTCTATTACATAAAAAAACAGATACCTCAGTAATACTCTCTTATTTCAAAAGTTAGTTCTGCCTTGGTTTCATTTATATTAGAGGAGAACCTCTAATTTCTCTTTTCTTTGACAGATAGAGAGAAAACAGAATGGTAAACCAAAGCTAAACTAGACATACACAAGTATAGAAAATAGAACAGAAGGCATGTAACACTACTAATAATAGATCTATGCTTAATAAATACAGGCTTCCTAAAGTTGTAGAAGACTGACACTATGAACAAAAGAGTGAGTCTACCTTCTTGTAAGCCTAAATCGTTTTACAATAGAGTAGTGTAGTAAAAAAAACGGGTTGCACTCCGGGAGTGCCGACAGAAGTGAAAACTTATTTTGGCACGTTAGAGTTTAGTAATAAATCACTTCAAAATCAGTAATTATGGCGACTGCCAATAAAATACTGAACTACACAGATGATGCAATATTTTTTGTTCAGAATGTAGATAATATAACAAAGAACCAATACTGAACTAACACAGAAGATGCAATATTTTTTGTTCAGAATGTAGATAATATATCAAAGAACCTAACTCAGTAAACTTCTCCATACAAAAGTAGACTATAAACATGTGAATTAAGGTTTATAATCAAAGGGGGCGAGCGTGGCAGCCCTGCGTCTTGCCCCAAATGGTAACGGTGTTGTAAATCCAGAGGTTTTACCTCATCTAAAAATATGCGTACCGCCCTAAAAAAGTTTTCACTTCAAAAACAATTGAAACATGTTAGAAGCAGAAAAAACTAACTGATCTCCTCATGGCTTATTGAATGACCATACTGTGCTGTCCCATCTGTCTTACCTGCTAGCAGCCTCGTATAAAATGTTCCATGCAAGTTAGCCACTCAATAATTTCGTCATACATAAAATATGAATGTTTTGTTTAATAGATTTATGAATACAAATAATTGCTTATAAAAGCATGTTACGATTAATTTTCAGCTTCATTTATAACCTCATGCATGCCTTTTATTCTACTCACTTGACATTAATTAATTTTATTGTTATGTGGTAATATTTATAAGTAAAACACAATGAAACTGCAACAAAACTTGTATTACTAAAAGATTAGTCTTAATTGAATTGCAACATCTACAATGCATTTAGCTTCGTGACGTAAAAGAGACTCCCTACAACAATAGATTTCTCAAAACAAAATGTTCACAACAAGATTATAACAGTCACTTGGCATTCAAAACTAAATTAAGTGATGAAAAACCATTTTTAATTACATCTCAAAGCTTGATGTGAACATCCTTATGTCCTACACGCTCAGTTATCATAATACACTCACCAAAACAAGCCAGGAACCTGAAGGGTTTGTTTATTCTGCTTATTTGACCTATTATATAAGTAGACTTGACTTCATTTGCTGAACTGGTATTGGCTCACGCATACAACAAAACAAAAAATAAGTTATGTGCTGAGAACCTCACGGAATCAAATTCTAGTAAATTCTTTGAGTGAACTAGCATGAGAAGCATTTTTATCAGTCTAAATAACAAATATCTGGTTCAACAACTATCTTAGATTCAGTGAGATTCCATGTCAACTAGAGAATAATCTTACCTTGAAGTCGAAGTCGTTTCGATTGTGGGCAATCTTCACCGTCAGCACTTCGCTTTTTTGCTGTTGTTTGCATCAACGGAGTTCCACGAGCGTCGCCAACCTCCATCATTTCGCAATCAGTGCTTACATTCACGTTGCCGCTATTTTTTGTACCGTGATATCCATAGTAGCAGTTTGTAGAGATGTGTATGTTTTGACTTTGACCCAATAAAACGTTGCCATCGGAAGGAATTGGGGCAGGGCGAACTGCGTCAAAATTATTTCTGGCGTCTTGCAGATAGCAGTCAAATCCCCTTGCAGGCATTTTAAGACTTTTTTATCCCTGTAACCTGGTTTCCGAGATGTACGAGGATGATGCCGCTATGAATGATGAACTCGGTATTTGATTTGTCCGGATTGGATTGGATTCTTCTAGTAATGTGCTTTGAGTTGAGAGTTTCCTTTGCAAATTGTAGGTTCCTTTTATCTTGGTTTTGTGTTTTTGTCAGATCGTTTACCGCCCGGCAAAAGTGAAAATAAAAATGAATGGATTAGAGAAAAACCAAAACGAACGCGGAAACTCGGACGACAGACAGAAAACGAAAATCATCAATCAATCAATCAATCAATCATCAGTTTAGAGTGAGTCAGTCAACCAAACAAAATAAGCGTTCGCCACACGTTCATTCTGATTGTGTCTGTTGGCTCTCCAGTTTTTCCAAACCTAACCTAAGCTTAATAGTACATGTCGTGTGCTTGGTTGCCGACGATAATGGTTTATGCAGATGTAACACGAACGCGGTCTGCGAACTTTATTTATTTAATTACCTTAGTTATACGGCACAGTACCAATTATATTAATTACATTCAACATAATAATAATCGAGAAAAAAATAAAAAGCACAAACAAATGAGTAAAATCAATAAATTTCAATAGTAATAATAATAATGATCAGATAGATGTGTTAATTTTATTGTAGAAGATTTTGCAGGCTGTGGTCATTTGGTCGTTTTGGTTCTAGAGCGCCCCGTACATACAGCGAGTTATAAGTTATAACCCAAGCATCCCAACAGGAACTTGGTGGGGTAAAGGAATGGGTAATACTTATAGCGACGCTTGTAAAGGTACCACAAAAAAGCTTTGTGAACCTTTTCTAGCATGAGCGTATGTGACCTCGTGCGGGTTCCACGCACAAGCACTGCTATCTAACTTGCTTCTTATAAATGCCGAAAAGGTTGGGCAAATGACATGTTCTTTCTTAAAATCACGAGCATTTCCTAAGACAAACCCCAGTCGCCTGAACGACTATTTCGCTAAAAGATGCACGTGATCGTGAAAAGTGAACTTTCAATTGGGCGGCCGGCGCACAGTACGCCGAGCAATGTTATTATTATTAACATTAGTACCCTGGTTACCCGGGTCTTATCCCTGGTTTTTCAAGTAGAACTTTAGTTGAGTGCAGGAGGAGTGCGATTTTATGTATTCCAATTTTACCCAGTGAGATAGGTACTTCTTTTATATAAGGCAGAAAGTTCGTTCATTTTACTCTGCATCTGCGAAACTGATATTCATTCTTCAGTAAGACCTGTCCGTGTAAGTAGATTTTTGTAGACTGTATAAAGTCCAGAATGCTGACGGGGGTGGTGAGAGGTGTTCAGGATCAATTATTATTGATACAGGGATACCACAGGGTTCGATACTAGGACCTTTTTATTCCTAATATACGTTAACGATTTAACTTTTTTTGTAAAAATTATTTGTGATATAGTTTTATTTGCTGTCTTTCATTTTTAAAGTTGGTAGAAGTAAAACCATTATTTGCGATCACGTAAATGAATCCTTATCGTTAGCTCTTAACTGGTTCACTGTAATTCGTCTTTATTTTAATGCTATAAAAACGAAATTTACCTTGCAAACTGTTTTCATACCCCGACCAACATTTAAATTAATGGAGAGGCAATGAATCTTGTTGATTCCACGATCTTCACTGTGGGATGCAATACTAGCTACAACATGATTAAACAACTCATGTATGTTAGAGTATTCAGCCTCACGATTGGTTGCAAGGTCGCAATTGGGCATACCAATAGTGAGGCAGATCAACTATACCTTTATAAAAAAAACTGTGCTGAGATACAAGCAAGTCCATGTATAATTGAATAAAACTATAGCGTAACAATACATTGGTCCGGCTGCACTAAATTCGATCATCTGGTTAGAAAAATTGTGTGGTAGGTATTCTTCTTTTTCGTTATTGACATGCATCATATGATGAAAATTTTGCCAATGTCAAGTGTTTATATTGTTTATAGTATGTCACAAAGTCGTATCTTGTCGTTCGTCATTTGTTATTTTATAAAGATGGTGCCTTTCATAAAAAATAACGGATTTTTTTTTGCTCGAATCACAAAGAAACAAAGCTTTTATTCCAATTATTCACACCACAGACAATAAATTTAGCTCTGTTTAATTAAAAACACTTAAATTACTAATAAAACCGGAACTCGAGGAAAATAATTAAATAAAAGTGCAATGTTTGCTTCGCAAGACGTCCAAAAATACCCCTTCTTCTTCTTCATTCTTTTCTTCGTTAATGGCCTGTGACATACTAATGTCAATTCTGCCAATGTCAAGTATTTATAGTTTATATTCAGTTTGTTTGTTAAAAGTCTTAGTCGATGGTCAGCTGCCAATTCTAGACGACACGCGGAATGGCGTCTAGAATTTTCTTGGGACTCTTCGTCGTTCAAATCACACTGCACCACAATACACATGCAATCCAAATATCCATACCCGCCCCGCAGCCACAATTTATTCATTAAAATTCCGCCAAGATTACTGAATAAAACATGCAATAAAAGGGGTAAAAAATATTAAATTAGCAGAGCCATGTTGCTTCATGAAATGACAGACGAAGAATAAAAAAAATAACCCAAATGTATGGAATAAAATATTTTCATATTACTAACCGCTCACTTTCAGTTTCAACGTCAAAAATATATAAAAAGTCAGCTTTATGTGTCATCAGCCATGTCATGTCATGTCATCCGTCATTTGATCCAATCAATCAAGCAAGCATGTTTTGATTTGACAAGGTCGTCGCCGTGTCTCATAGATATATTTTTGCCGTATTATTGCCGTTTCCTTCTATTTTCTTGGGATTTTGCAAAAACCTATGGCTAATATTGATTGGCATTTTGTACTTTGGCCGTTGAATTCTCTCCCGTTTACTGTGAAAACTGTTTGTTCGTAAAAAAATCAGCAGCATGTAATAAAACCAAGTGTTATAATCATTCTCTGAGAATCTATTGAATATCTCTGTTTGTGTTTGTAATAAATAATGTGAGTAACTCTGTTTTCTATTTCTTCTCGTGAGGCAGATATTACTAAAGATACTCTCGAGTATACCTTTCATAATGTTGCCTTCCGTGGTAGCCAAATGTATATACCGAAAACTGAACAGATGTTCCAATGACTACAAACTGTTACATTCGGTTTGTTACGGATCTACACGAGTCCTACGGCCAGAAATATATACTGGCGATACAAGTCTATTGAGATACATCAGTGGGTCTGCTTATTTCTATGAAAATAAGAAAAATACCAAAGAAGGGACTTTGCCCAAAATAGACAAAAGTCATCAGAAAGTGATCTCCCAAAGTGCGACTGGCGATATTATTGTCAAAACCGAAACGGATGATGACAAAATAGTGACAAAGGTTACTATTGAGAAGAGTCATCCTAAACATGAAAAAACTGTTCCAATACAAGTTGTTGCTGCTCCTCCAGGTACCAAATAACTTAAACTGACTTGTATGTAAAGGTCTTCAAAAGATAATACAGAGTCTAAGTCATAAAAAATTAAACACTTGTCAATTCAACACTTGTGCTACAAATTCACAATTTATAGCTTTAAATTCCGCTAAGATTACTCAATAAAACATAAAACGATTAGAGAAATACTAAATAATTTATAAGACCTATGTTAATTCGTGAAAAGTCGGTCTTAGAAAGTCCTGAGTCTAATGTCATATCTAGTAATGTACCTATATTTATTTATTTTGATCTACCTTAGTCCAGTGTGGAAATTGGATGTCTGTGTATAAATGTATGTATAGTGAATTTTTTATGCACTGATTTATGACTTCATCAGCCAGAGATTACAACGTATAACATGTTCTTCCTGTTTCAGTCAAAAAAAGGCTGTTAATAGATTTCTCAGCATCTTATACTGAACGTAATTTCATAACACCAATGAGGGCAATGACAGAATATTTACTAAAGCAGTCTGATTTGGAGTCCCTTCCAAAAGTTCTAAGAAGATCACCTTACGAAGCAGAACCTCCCATTACAGTTTACTACAGAAAAGATGTTGAATCCAAAGCTTTTGAGGTACATAATAAACTTCTAATGGACTTGTGTATTAATAAATAGTTAATGTTATGTTAACAGTTTGATCTATTCATGGTATTTTGTTATTATGAGATAGAATGTGTGTCTATGTCTTATAATAATACTTATTACTTCTAGGTATGGGGTTCAAAAGAAGCACTTGAAACTGAGTTGTTAAAAAGAGAATTAGACAGAAGGCGATATGAGCAAGGTATTACTTTAATTATATTACCACAGTTGGCCACTACCACTACTTTTGTATAAGTCAATGGCCTTATACAAAAGTATAAAGCCATTGACTTTGAGTGGATTTGAGACAGTGTAAAGTATATTATTATATTATATTATTATATTGATGATTCTGTTTATTTCTATGCAGAAAAATTTATGCAATTTCTACATCAAAAATTAAAACAACTACTGTGACCCAGTGGGCCAAACCCCTTCTATGACACAGAAGGTTGCTGGTTTGATTCCTGCCATGGGATAAATGTTTCTATGATCTGCAAGTATTTGATTTAGTTTGACATGATAGTTTGATTTGACATGAGTTGATGTATTTACAAAAAAAATTGTATTTATGTAGTATAATCAGTCATGTGGCACCCATAACAGAAGTTCTGCTTACTTTGAGGCTAGATTATACTGTGTCAAATGTCTGGCATTATTTATTCTTAATATTCAATGTATGTTTACAGATGTCTTCACAGTAAAGAGAAGGTTAAGAAATTACAGAAGAGAAATGAGTCATAAGCGACTCACAAAAGATACAGAAGAAATGGGCTTGAAAACTAGATCTGGGAGAGTAGTTCTCACTGCAATAGCTATGTAAGTTCTTTTAATTCTTATACTAGCTACTGCCCGCGGCACCTGTGGTACTTACATAAAAAGTCCCATGTCCATCCCCTAGATACAATCTATATCTGTACCAAATTTAATAAAGAAGCATTTGACTGTTTAGCCGTGAAAAGGTAACAAACAACTAGACAAACTAAAAGTGTGTTGAAATTAAAGTGTGTTTCAAAGGCTCCTCTCATGTGTCATCCTAGAGTGTTAATTTTGAGGACACTTCTAAAACCCTAAAACCATTTTTGGTTTTTCTTATATTCATCACTAGCTGTTTCCCGCGGCTTTGCCCGCGTGGTAAATTAAAAGAAGCGAGATAATAATTAAACGAATGAATTTTTCGGAAAAATTACAAAACATAATCGCGGTTTTCGCAGTTTGAACATGATCCCGAGTGAATTTTTTGAGAACCTTTTTAGCAAGCACCGTAGACACCGAGGACCGTAGGCCCTAGAGGAAGCTGCATACCAAATTTCATTCCAATCCGTTTGGTGGTTTCTGAGATTTCATGATGAATGAGTATTTGACAAATATATAGTAGCTGTCCGCGCGCAGCTTCGCCTGCGTTGAAGATTTTTCCCGGGACGAACCAATTTTCCCGGGATAAAAAGTAGCCTATGTCACCCGGGGATAGTGTAGCTTTCCAACGGTAAAATAATTTTTCAAATCGGACCACTACTTTTGGAGCCTATTCAATACAAACAAACAAACCATCAAATATTTCCTCTTTATAATATTAGTATATATTTATCAAAAGCCTCATTTTGTTTGAATATCGAGAGAAACCTCTAAACCTTCTTTTTGATTTTTATCATTGCCATCTGAATTTTAAGAGAATTTTTTATTGGATTTTGTTTTCAGAAACGGTTGCAACTTCCTTTTCAAAGCTTGTGCGTGGTGCTACACCGGATCACATAGCTTGTTCTCTGAGTGCATTCACTCCTTGGCAGACACAGTTAACCAGCTTATTTTGGCTTACGGAATCCACAAATCCATTCAGGTACCTATAATACATAATGATTTGAATATTGTGTCACTTCTTTTGTTAAACGTTTTTTACGGATTTTCACATCATGTACCTACCTGCATAAAAAGTAGATTTCATATTGTAGACTACATCCAAATCTGTTAAGTTGTTACGGCGTGTTTTAGCAACAAACATACCAACATCCAATCATCCACACAAACTTTCTCAATTATAATATTAGCAGCAGGATAGAGTGATTTAAATCAAATTGAGTGACTTAAATCAAGTTGATTTAAATCACATGATTTTATTCGAACAAACCATTGATTTAAATCAAAATTATTATCTCTTTGTTTTTTCTTATATATTTTTATAACATTTACTTGATAAACCAGCACACGCATACAATCAATGGTAATAATAGTACATAATTGTAACAATATTAAACTAAATACTCTTTATTACTGAAGTAATTATTGAGCAACCAAATCAAATATCTATTTAAATTTTTCCACGGTAAAAATTTACTGCAATTACTCTGGAGGATGCCTCGTCGAGAGGCGACTTGTCTAATTAATTTTGTGTCTAACTTATTAGAATAATCCCATACAAATGTTCATGATTTGAGTATCACACAGCACCATCTGGCCCTAAAGCACAGAATACAGAAAGGAACAGAAGGCTTACTTCACGAACAAAATTAAATAAATAGCGACTCTTGCGGTGACGCAACAAAGTTCAATTCAGCTCCCATATCCTCTAGACGTCCTTGACATAATTATCTAAACATAGCCTAACGCTTCTTACTTATAGCGCAGTCACAGGAGCGACGCATTTCGTAAGGGTTGTCAACTTGTCGCGTTCTGCAGCTTATTTATCTAATAATAAAAAATAATCTATCTGTGGCGTAATGTAGGTAGAAAGGTAAGTAATATTTTTGAACAATTGCATTTCAAGAGTACTTAGGTAGGTACTTAGGTAGGTGCAAACCTAACAATCTTCATTAAAGTATGTTGGGTACTTGTATGTAGGTATCACGTACCTACGTATGGATTCTAGGTAAGCTAAACAGCTAGACTCACCTAGGAAGATTAAAGTAGATAGGCTTCTCGTAGGTACCTACCTAACCTTCCTACACTTGCTTAAGTTTTATTTAAATACCTACCTAAACCACCAAACAGGATAATATTGGTATACTGTATCTTTTATACTCAGACATCGTGGATCGTGGTACGTAATATAACGTAATGGTAGGCGGCGACGAAGTTGCGCGACACGACTAGCTTGCGCGCGAGCCGAGTGGAACCGAGCAGCAAGTGGCATCCTTGGCCGCACACAGTCTGAAGCGGTGCGACGGCCGTAATACCTAAACTTCGGAGTGACACCCCCCTGCCCATAGTAACCTGAGCTTGTGTTATGGGTACCACATGACTGATATACTTTTTTTTGTAAATACATATTATACATAAAAACACCCAGACCCGAGACAAATACTTGCAGATCATACAACAAATGTTTATTCAGATCATATAAACATTTGTACCGCGGTTGGAATCGAACCCGCAGCCTTCTGCGTCTCAGCCAGACCTTAGCCCACTGCGCCACAGAGGTTAGATTAGCGAAATAATACAAAATCTTACTGGTGTGCATTGTCCACTAATATTATCTATTATTTATACCTATTCAATCTTTTATAATGGATTTCAGCAAAGTCACGTATGAATCAATTCTTTATGTGTGATTATATACAGATGGCAGATCCAGACCACCCATATGGCTATACGAACATGCGATATGTTTCCTCGTTGATATCCGGAGTGGGCATATTCTGCGTGGGCAGTGGCTTGTCCTTCTACCATGGAGTCACGGGTATCCTGGACCCACAGCCGCTACACGACTTTTACTGGGTAACATGAAATGATATAACTACTAGCTTCTAACCGCGGCTTTGCACGCGTAGTACAAAAAGTATATAAAAAGTACTTACCTATGTTCTTCCCCAAGATGACAATTTCAGCTCAGTTAGTAGTAGCTCAGTCTTCAGCACAATGGTTGAGGGTTCGATTCCCTCCCAGGATAAACATTTGTGTGATGAGTTTGTTCCGAGTCTGGGTGGTATAAACTATCATAAGTATGTATGGGAGAGATTAGTATACTTAAGTACCCGAGATAGACCAAAGAAATCCAATATATGGTCCAATAGATCCAATCCAATAGATGGTCGATTCAGCCGATCCAGAGGAATCTAAACATGGGGATTTGCTACATTACTTGAACAGCTAGGAAAATGTATTTCCACATCTTTCTGTCTTCGTTAAAGCTTTACTATGAGAAGGTGTTTTTAATAGCTGGGATAACCAACCATTAACCAGCAAAAATATCTTGCTACACCCTAGTTGGGGTTAACAAAATGATACTCATCCACGACAATAATAAAACATGCAAATCTTTATACATTCAAAAATAAAAAAAACACATTTAATTAAAAAAATATATAGCTTAATCATGATTTGCAGGCGTACTTCGTGCTCGGCGGTGCAGTGGTTTCAGAAGGGGCCACACTGATGGTGGCTTTGAGCGCCATTAGAAAAGGCGCAAAAGAAGCTAATATGCCACTCTATGAATATGGTACGTTATATTAATTTCCAGGCACTTTTATTAGTTCTTTTACCGTGGTATAATTCAATTGTACTATTCATGGTACCGTTGTAATTTGTTTTCTTTCCGTCCCCAAGAAATATATTAAAAGATATTCTTTTACCGTGGTATAATTCGATTGTACTATTCATGGTACCGTTGTAATTTGTTTTCTTTCCGTCCCCAAGAAATATATTAAAAGATAGTGTACCTGAATGTGATTTACACTTCCACTTTGAATGTGTGGCCAATAACGACATTATCAACGCATTCAAACTGATTAATGTAAAAAAAAAGACTGATCTCTGGGGATTTCTATTAGCGTTATAAAACTATTCATTGATTCATTGAACCATTATTGCACCAGACCTAGCTTTCATATTGAATCAATGTAATACATAAATGTATGTATACTCCACAAGAGTATTTCTTACTTTAATGAAACATAGCAAGATCACAGCTCTATTCAAATCAGGTAGTAATTCTGCTACTAACTTTCGATCAGTGCTTCCTTCATGACATTTTAATAATAACAGTTTACTAGACAATAAACAATTTGGACTTATAAAGAGACGCTCAACTGATGTCGAGGAATCGTGCGAAGCCTTAGGTATTTTTTTAAATCTGTCTGAAGCCTTTGATAGCGTTCACCATGAAATTATAGGAAACACCAGGAAACTACACAACTATGGTGTTTAGGGGCGTTGAATTAACCTTCTCAGATCCAACTTAGTGACTGAATACAACGAGTAGACGTAATCGTTAAGACGAACGAAAACGTTCTCCGCGGTCGATGTTAAAGATGGGTGTACTACAAGGCTCAATACTCGGGCCATTCTTGTATGATTTACCTAACCTTGTAAAGGATGATCATGAGATTGTACTGTTTGCTGAAGACTCGTCATTTTTATTTAAATTAAAACGACGAATACCTAATTTTGACGATGTAAACAATGAAATCTCTAAAGTAGTAACATGTTTCAACGTAAACAATTTATTACTAAACGGCAAGAAAACGAAACTCATTCGTTGTATACCGCCCAATGTTAAACAAATTATATAAAAAATAAAAACGAAGAACCTGCTCACATTTTCTCGTTGACATCACAGTATTTTTAGGCATGACCTTAGATTAGAAACTTCAATTGGGTCCGCACGTAGATAAATTGTCGAAGAGACTCAGCTCTGCGGCATCAAAAAGATCAAAAAGATTAGCCACTTTACTGACGAAGATAGATTTGATAGCTAGATTTGTTTACTTCAGCTTCTTTTATTGCATTATGTCTTACGGCATTCTGTTGTGGAGTGTTACAGATATTAACACCATATTTGTTCTGCAGAAGAGAGCTGTTCGTGCAATTGATAACATGGGCCTTAGAGAATTTAGAAATAAATATTATGACAGTGCCTAGTCAGTATATAATATAAAAATCTAATGTACGTTAATGTTGGATGTGTAACAT
The DNA here is from genome assembly GCA_948098915.1 of Lampropteryx suffumata. Classification (NCBI taxonomy): domain Eukaryota; kingdom Metazoa; phylum Arthropoda; class Insecta; order Lepidoptera; family Geometridae; genus Lampropteryx; species Lampropteryx suffumata. The sequence goes on from OX402551.1 coordinate 3,364,460, forward strand.
CTGACATCTCACCTTGGAAATAAGCAACACCGCGCACGCTCATCGGTCAAATCAATCACCGCGCGCTTCCCCGGCTTCCTGTTACACACTTCCGCCATTTTTCACAAAATCACTCCCACTGATTGCAAGAAAGCGAAAGATGTTACACATTAAAAACTTATTCACATTCTCGTTGTCAGTGATGCGTAGCTCGGACCCGTCCGTGAACGTGGTGCTACTAGAGGACACGGCGGCCGTGGCGGGCGTCGTGGCCGCCGCCTCCTGCATGGCGCTGGCGCAGTACACGGGCAACCCGCTGTACGACGCGGCCGGCAGTCTGCTCGTCGGCACGCTGCTCGGGGGCGTGGCCTCCTTCATCATCCTCTCCAACGTCGGCGCACTCGTAGGCAGGTGAGGGTACTGACAACCCGCTGTACGACGCGGCCGGCAGTCTGCTCGTCGGCACGCTACTCGGGGGCGTGGCCTCCTTCATCATCCTCTCCAACGTCGGCGCACTCGTAGGCAGGTGAGGGTACTGACAACCCGCTGTACGACGCGGCCGGCAGTCTGCTCGTCGGCACGCTACTCGGGGGCGTGGCCTCCTTCATCATCCTCTCCAACGTCGGCGCACTCGTAGGCAGGTGAGGGTACTGACAACCCGCTGTACGACGCGGCCGGCAGTCTGCTCGTCGGCACGCTGCTCGGGGGCGTGGCCTCCTTCATCATCCTCTCCAACGTCGGCGCACTCGTAGGCAGGTGAGGGTACTGACAACCCGCTGTACGACGCGGCCGGCAGTCTGCTCGTCGGCACGCTGCTCGGGGGCGTGGCCTCCTTCATCATCCTCTCCAACGTCGGCGCACTCGTAGGCAGGTGAGGGTACTGACAACCCGCTGTACGACGCGGCCGGCAGTCTGCTCGTCGGCACGCTGCTCGGGGGCGTGGCCTCCTTCATCATCCTCTCCAACGTCGGCGCACTCGTAGGCAGGTGAGGGTACTGACAACCCGCTGTACGACGCGGCCGGCAGTCTGCTCGTCGGCACGCTGCTCGGGGGCGTGGCCTCCTTCATCATCCTCTCCAACGTCGGCGCACTCGTAGGCAGGTGAGGGTACTGACAACCCGCTGTACGACGCGGCCGGCAGTCTGCTCGTCGGCACGCTACTCGGGGGCGTGGCCTCCTTCATCATCCTCTCCAACGTCGGCGCACTCGTAGGCAGGTGAGGGTACTGACAACCCGCTGTACGACGCGGCCGGCAGTCTGCTCGTCGGCACGCTGCTCGGGGGCGTGGCCTCCTTCATCATCCTCTCCAACGTCGGCGCACTCGTAGGCAGGTGAGGGTACTGACAACCCGCTGTACGACGCGGCCGGCAGTCTGCTCGTCGGCACGCTACTCGGGGGCGTGGCCTCCTTCATCATCCTCTCCAACGTCGGCGCACTCGTAGGCAGGTGAGGGTACTGACAACCCGCTGTACGACGCGGCCGGCAGCCTGTGTTTAGTTTAGGGTGTTGTCTCTACACCCTAAACTAAACACAGCGTCCCAGTACACTGTGTCACATCACCTCCCATCGCCTCCTTCATCATAATCTGAGGCGCACTCTTATGGATATTGTACGGCATCCCTCTAAATATGAATCACCAGAACAACGAGCACTAAGTTTAGAAACAAGAAGAAAAGATTTAAGAGAACCCTCAATGCCCGAGGTTAGAAATTGTTAAGCATGGGTGTCTTTTTCAATAGACAGACATAGGCAGACATTTATTTGCTTCTTAGCACACAACACACAGAATACAAGAAAAATATAAAATAAAATAAAAAAAGGCACGTGGAACAAGCGGTTAGATGAAACAACTCTGCCTCATTAATAGCCCAAATATATATAAAAAGCTCTTGCTGGAAGGGTGCTTTATAACGTGGACGACCTAAGTTAAAACTAAGCATTGGTAATACTGTGGTTTCGTCGGACTAGATAAAATAGCGCAAAATATGATCAATCTTATTTTGTTTACACGAAAGTCTGAATAAAACTAACAATTCTGGATAACATTTCTTAAATTTACGAAATTTACGTGTTTTAGATAACTTTATACGCCATTTAATTTGTCTTGTTGAATCTCCGGAAAAGTTGTTAAGGTAGGTAGGTTGAGGTTAGATTTTCCCCCTAGGACAAACATTTGTGTGTTGAACATAGATGTTTGTATATATGTAGTATTTTATGTTTTCACATATTAGTACTCCATGAGTCATTTGGTTCCGAGGTACAAGCTAGGCTTAGTTTGGGACTATATGGTGCTATTTATATTTTCCGTTAATACTTATTTATTTTAAAAACAGATTAGCTTACATAAACAACAGATTATAACGTCACACATTGTGCTTCAGTCGGTACCGGGTACCGACTGAAGCAGTGACAGTGGTGAAATTTATCGGCTGAAATTTTGATAGCTACCATACCTTATGAATGCTTTCATACTTGCTTTTACATTTTTCAACAGGGTATTTGGCAACTGCTGTGCGTGAATAAAGGGCTATGAATAAGGTCTTCTTTTCGGGGTCATATTATAGAAAAAAGAGAGAATTTCTGAATTCAACACTCTAAATGAACGTTCGAATGAACTTCATAAAAGTCCACCAATTTTACCTAATTGTTGTTTTTCAGATCAATACCTCAAGAGCAACTTGACGAAATAAATAGTGTACTAGAAAGAGACTTCATGATCAGAGCCATCCATGACGTTAAGGGTATAGATATTGGAAGTAATCTTATAAGATACAAGGTATGTATCCATACTAATATTTTAAATACAAAAGTGTCTGTTTGTTAACTTTATGTAGGTACCACGCGTGCGAGGCCGCGAGCAACGTCTAGTCATTCATCTATTATTTATTAATAGTACTCGTATTATCAGTATTATTATCGTACTATCAGCCAACAGTGTGTGTGACGAGAAAGAAAAAGGGAAATATAGAAGGAGAACGCATCAGCTGTGCGCTTAATCTACAATGTTGTGTATAAAGTGTGATGTTATATCAACTAATTCAGGATATAATGTTAATGTTGCATATGACATCTCACGATATCAAATGTTACAAATCATATGAGACTACTTTAAGGTACGCTCTTTTTTTTTCAAACATATAATGTTATTTTCAGGCTGAAGTGGACTTTGACGGCAGAGCACTAACCAGATCTTACTTAGAAAAACATGATCTTAATGTTTTACTACAGGTGAAGTTTCTAGATATTTTTATGTTTGGTTATAGCTTAACAGACTTGCCTGAATACTTAAACGCTGCTTTAGCATTTGAGGCCAACGTTTGAGATCATCATCCTTTAAAATTGGATTCTTCTTCTTTTTAATGGCCTGTGACATACTAATGTTAATTTTGCCAATGTCAAGTGTTTATAGTTTATAGTCAGTTTGTTTGTTACTAGAGTCTTAGTCGATGGTCAATTGTCAATTCTAGACGTCACGCGGAATGGCGTGTTGATTTTTCTTGGGATTCCTCGTCGTTCAAATCACATAATGCACCACAATACACATATAATTAAATTATCCATACCCGTCCTGTAGTCACTATTTATTCATTAAAATTCCGCCAAGATTACTAAATAAAACATGCAATAAAAGGGTAAAAAATATTAAATTAGCAGAGACTCCATGAAATGACAGACGAAGAATCCTTGAAAATTGGATGGAGATAATTATAGAAATGCCTTCTTATTCTTCATTAATGACATGTGTCTGGATGACAACTTTACTCATGTCTATTGAATAGATTGTTCATAGTAAGACGTCGATAATTTTTTGCCGTCTTGCGAAGCAAATATTGCGCTATTATTTATTTTTTTCGAGCTATTTCTGGTTTAACTTTGGTATTTTTATAATAATAGAGCATAAGTTTAAATTAACCTTCCAAATTTCAGCTTTCTAACTTCAGCGGTTTCGTTTCGGCGATGATGAATCAGTCAATCAGTCAGGTTAAGCTCTTTTATAGGTATATATGGCGACTTTTCATAGAAAATAACTATAAGGACTATTTTAACCCGAATGTCAAATAAACACATTCTTTTGTTCCAATAAAGATATAAGAAATTATATTCCTAGAAATAACTCTAGAATAATAAATAATACAAAAGCGCAATGTTTTTTTCCCAATACTCCCAAAACTAATCAACGGTAACGTCATCTGCTTATACCGGAATATAATCTGCAAAATCGAGAAAAAAAGCAGCACGGCCGTACCATCCTTTTCTCGAAACAGTTCAGGCCATTTTCGAACCCCTATAACTTGGTTGTGGATAAACCTAGAAGCCTGACTAATAAATAGATTGACTTGGCAATCGCACTAAACAATCTAATTTAATATAATATGAATTACTTGTGAGATACATTGTGTTTTCATGCGATGGCCAAGTCAATCTATATATTTAATACATAATAGATTTTTAATATTGATATGATCACTATAAGATGTTGTTAGGTTAGCTAATTACGTAATAACTTAAGACAGAAAGTCCCATAAGTAAGGACTACTAAGGAAGGAAAAAGATGTGAGATCCAAGTCGTTATAAAAATGTAGCTGTCGAGTAGCTTATCTGCCGAATCACGAATATGCCCAACCCAGAATCTGTCCTACACCGAACAATTAGTTTTATTCATTAGTTTTTCTCGAATATTTCATGTTTTTTTGGGTAATCTTAGCGGATATTTAATCAGTAAATTGTGAATTAGTAGCAATTGATTTAGAGGCGTAATAATGTTCTTTTGCGATTTCTTCGTCGAGAAATCCAAGAAAGTTCTAGTCGGCCATTCATATGACGTTTAGAATAGACAAATAACAATCGACGGCGAGTTTATGGCGATATTATATCAAAACAAAATCACTTGACATTAGCAAAAGTTACATCAAGACATATGTCGGATTCTTCGTTTGTCATTATTATCAGAGCATGAATAAGCATAAATTAGCAGAGCATGTTACTCCATGAGGAGTAACATGCTCTGCTAATTTAATATTTTTACCCCTTTTATTGTATGTTTTATTCAGTAATCTTGGCGGAATTTTATTGAATAAATTGTGACTACAGGACGGGTATGGATAATTGAATTATATGTGTATTGTGGTGCAATGTGATTTGAACGACGGGGAATCCCAAGAACATTCTAGACGCCATTCCGCGTGACGTCTAGAATTGACATTTGACTATCGACTAAGACTCTAATAACCGTAGACAGAGAAAACAATAGACACATGGTGATCGTGCCGCGTGTGAGATAGAACGATAGGTGGGTGGTGTTGCCACATTAAAACTTTTACCCTAGTCCTAAGTAATCTTAGATTTATTCGAGACGTTATGTTGTAGTAGAAATCTCTAGACCTTTCTCTCTCTATCACAAAACTCAAACTTTTTAACAGATGTGTGATATAGAAAACATATAACAACATTTTTGTACTTAATTGTTTACTTATTATTAAAGCTAAGCATAATATTACAAATAAAAAAACCATAAATATAACACAAAGTCAAAAGATACTTTATTCAATACAATCACAAGGATCACTTTGAAACTAAGTATACCTACTAGGTGAATTTAGGTTCCAATTTATAATCCAAGCCCGAGAAGAGAAACTCGTCCTGGTCCTAGCGCATTTTTGCATGATCCATCTTATAACTAAATTTGCTACGATATACTTATACATGAGTTTATACATTTCAAGTGTGTCGGTTAACTGTCTGAGGGCAGAGCGACATGAGGCCATGAGTTCTTATCAATAATATAGTCATTTATATTATAATAAGCTTTCTTCAAAATACTCTTTTATGTAAGCTTTAAATTTCTTAATAGGTAGTTTAGTTGCATTTTCAGGAAGCTTATTATAGAAGCGCACCGTGTTCCCGAAAAAGGACTTATCTACTTTTTCTAGTCGAAAAGTATTGATCAGTATCTACCTACCTACAGAATAAAAACTCATAAATCATATATTTACTAACCACCAGTGGAACAGCATTAGGATACAGGATAGTTAATTTATTCTTCTTAAACAAGACATTTTTCTCAAAATAGGTACTACAAATCCTCGAAGAGTTTTTGGGTGTCCAGATTTTTCGGCCTGTGGCTTCAACCCACTGCAAACGTACATTATCGTTTGATGGAAAACTGTAACAAATTAATAGCGAGGTGTTTTATTTTACAATGTGAGAATAATTTTAATCTATTTATTTATACAGGGCGGTATGGTTATTGTCGCTGACAGGACATTATTTCACAATCAATTGACGTCAAAATGTATGAAAGGTTTCCTCAGACCGATTTTAAGCAGCTTTTGCCTGTACCTTGCCTCCATATATTCATCTATCAACATTGTACGATACTTACGTTTAATTAAATTCATACGAAATGTAAAACATATTTTATGTAAAATTTATGTACCTAGTCTGGGGAATGTTAAGGTCGAATGCAGGCAACACCAAAATAAATAAATTATTTGTTATGATTTATGAATTATGCTGTAGCGAACAAAGTTCGCTAAATCAATCAATCGAAATGATGTTATCTATTGTGTATATTATTAAAAAAACAGTTTGAAAGCTAATAACTACTCAAAAATACTTGTACTTACGAGTAAAAAGACAAATCGGGGTGTTTCCGTTCACTATCACTTTTACATCCTAAAACGATACCATTATCTTTACAAAATCCGGTAAAGGAATTTGTTATTTGCAATTCGCAAGTAATTCAGCGTGTTCATAATTTATTATTAACTGTTTTTTTCCGGTTATTTCACACAAAGCGAGCACAAACCATCCAAACAATGGCAAACTGTCAAACGTTGCTTTGCACAATCTGGTGCGGATCTTGAAAAAACAGGCACGCGACATGAACCAAAAAATCAAACCATTCTATTTCGTTTCTTTACAGTATCTGCACATAAGTTGTTCTCTTTCTTGTATGAATGCGACGGATGCTATCTAGTCGTCTATTAGTTTCTCTCTCTACGCTAATAACAAACAAATTGACTATAAACTATAAATACTTGACATTGGCAAAATTGACATTAGTATGTCACAGGCCATTAACAAAGAAGAAGAAGAAGACATATGTCAAAGATTTGTCAAAGATAAAAAAGCATAAACGCCACTGAAATTTGAAGGCTACTTAGATTACCTATACAATTTTGAAGTATAACAGAGTCGTAAACATTAGATTCTATCTCAAAAGTAAGTGTACAGGGATTTTTTAAATTACAGTGTAAGCACTTTTATATGTATATGAATGTTTCAGGATATGAAAAAAATAGAAACGATAGATGACGTAGAAGCATTTTTACTGAAGCACGGTGAAAATATAGTGGACATGCTGGGCGGAGAAATAGATAGGATAGAACTTAAACTAAGGGTAAGTATCTCAATATATAAAATTAAAAAACAGATAATTAATTGCAAAATTAGCCTTTTGCTACTTGCTTACTACTTTGCCCACAGCTGGGAAACCAGCCTACTCTTGATATATTGGATCTTAAATCCACCATGCGGCCCCAATGCGGATTTCCTCACGATGTTTTAATTCATCGTTTCGGATACTGGCATTATATTTTTAAAAAGAATTGGCACACGACACCCGACTCGACACAGCACGAGTAGTTTTTATAAATTTTAATGGACACCAAATTACTTTTGGTCTTAAATCCTCCATGCGGACCCAATGCAGATTGGGATATCACGATGATTTCCTTTACCGCTTCGAAGTATTGGTATAGTATTATATTTTTCATTAAGAAAATTGAGAGTGAGTTCGGAGAACTGAAATGTACAGAATAATAATATCTATTACAATACATGTGAAACAGTTCAGCTATCTAAGGACCGTTTAAAATTACCTATAGATAGCTTAACTGATCCAGATCACTCAAGAGCGTTGTGAAAACGCGATGGGCTCCTGTTTCCCACGGGCCCAGGGTCGCGACTCCAAAAGGCTCAAATATGTAGGCCCTATCAAAACCGGCATATTTGCGCCTTTTGCGATCCTTGGCACATTCGGCTGCCGTACCAGCTCTAACGGAAGACCCTACAGATGTGATGCGGCCAGGATGTATGTATTTATTATACGATTTATTAAATTAAGTAATTTTCTTTTCAGAAAAAGTTTCCTCAAATTCGCCACTGTGATCTAGAAATCCTTTAAGCTTGCACAACGATATCAAAGATTGATCATTTTATATATTTTTTAACTGTGCGGTGAACTATTCGCCCAAGCGGTTATAAAACTGCTTCAATTTTACTACTTATAATATTTAATTATATACTCTTTCAAAATAGAATAGTCCTGTTGAAAAACTTGAAAACAGATATATTTTCTTGTAAATAAGGTAGGCATAAATTCAAATCACAATATTATATATAAAAAATGTGCAGATCTTAAAGTAAGTAAGTAAATTCATGGTAACAACTTGTATAGAACATTCCGAATACCGTTTTTGTGTAAAATAACCTGTTACAATAACGAAACGAAGTTTTGCATAGCTATATTGTACGAATGAGACGACAAAACGAAAACTGCTATTTAAGATTCGTTTCTATATTAAAGCAGGTTATATGCTTGCAGTATTAGCATTTTAACAATGACTTTTGACAGGTTTAGTTTTAACAAAAACCGTAAGCTATAAGACACGCTGGGAGATAGAATTTTGATAATATCTATATAAAATAACCAATGAAGAACGACAAGATACGACTTTGTGACATACTATAAACAATATAAACACTCGACACTGGCAAAATTTACATTATTATGACACATGTCATTAACGAAGAAAAAGTTGATGACACGTGCTGTCATATAAATAGAAGCCGAACATAATACCAATCCATATTCAAAACTGGTTTCAGTTACAATCAAACGATTGATTGAAATAAAAATAAAAGCTGATTAAGATAGTATCAGGAAATGCATTAACTTTGGGATAAAACGAGTTGCTAGTTTGAAAAATTAACGTGTGCATGTAACGTGTATATTAGTGAAAGTAATTGAAATCTGTCAAAATTCACTTGTTATAAATTGACTGGTCATACTGTATGTTTTGTGAAGTGCCTTGTGCCAGTCAGATAGCTAATTTCTCTCGGTAATGTTGTATTCTTCTGTGATTGTAGTATAACTTATTTAAAATGTAAGCTAAGTGATTAAATTATAATAAATTAGCTATTGTGCATCAGTTGCATGTAAATAAACTGTTTGTATAAATATAACTTTGTTTTATTCATGTTACTTGTATAGGGTCTTTCATTAAGCGTGTCCTATCTTTAAATTTAAATAAAACAAATTGTGTGTGATATATTATCGAAATTATTTATTTATTTTAAAGATGTAGTGATGCCATTATGTGTGGAATATGACATCATTCAAATGTCCGCCACGGCTTCTCTGGGTGGAGCGCATGCGAGATATCCAATTTTCCATGACTTTTGCGCATAAATCAGGCTGAATTTGACTTATGGCATAGGTTATGTTGGCTTTGAGGGCCGCTGTGATTTGTGGTTTATTCACATAGACCTGCGACTTAAGAAAACCCCACAAGAAAAAGTCTAGCGGGGTTAAGTCACAAGATCTCGGTGGCCAGTTCACATCAGCTCCACGTGAGATGACCATGCCCTCAAATCTCTCATGCAGAATATTCAATGTGGCATGAGCTGTGTGGCACGTAGCGCCGTCTTGTTGAAACCACATGTCGTTGGTGTTCAGATGATCCAGTTCATGCCAAAAAAAGTTGGTAATCATCGACATATAGCGCTCGCCGTTGACAGTGATGGCCTGGCCAATGTTGTTCTCAAAGAAATATGGCCCGATGACGCCGCCAGCCCAAAACCCACACCAAACTGTAACTTTTTCGGGATGCATTGGACGCTCTTGGATTTCATGTGGATTGGTATCGTCCCAAATTCGTCAATTTTGTTTGTTTACGTACACATTCATCCAGAAATGGGCCTCATTGCTGAAGATAATTTTTCTGTGACAATTACGGTAAGTTGCTAACTGCTCCAGTGCCCATTCAGCGAACACACGTCGTTGTCTATGGTCGTTTACCTTCAATTCCTGGGTGAGTTGAATTTTATACGGGTGCAGGCCCAAGTCACGACGCAAAATTCGCCAAGTTGTGGTCTTTGAAAGGCCGAGTTCTTGTGAGTGACGCGAAATCGACTGCCTCGGATTCTCCTGCACACTCTCACGGACAGCGGCGATGTTTTCGGCAGACCTTGCGTTTCGTTGACGTACGGGCGTTGGTCGATCATTTACCGAACCAGTGGACTCAAATTTTTCCACCACACGACGAATAGTCCTCTCGGTAGGACGATTATGGCGACCGTAAAATGGGCGAAGCGCGCGGTGCGTTGCCCGAACAGATAAAACAATTTTATCATTTGCACGTGTTGTTGAATGCTATAGCTTCATATAGTCTACAACAGTTTATTTTATGAAATATAATTAAGCAGCTTCTATTCTACAAAAATGTACCTACATAAACTTATGATTAAAATAAAATAAAATCAAATAACACAATAGTTTAAATAGATTGGAGGCATTTCACATAGCATACGATCATATCAATCAAGCACTCAAGCACATTTCCAAATTCACAAACAATCTCACCCTCTCACAAATATACACACCCTTGCTGCAAATCACTTTTTCCTTATATTAAGGTATTAAACTCTCATATACGCACACTTAACATCCCGAAAATCACATATAATATAACACACAACATAAAATACATTCAGACACTTATACACAACATTCCTCGCAGATATACATAATACCTACCTATCTGTACTGAAATTTTAACATACAAATCTTTAATTTAATTACTTTGTTAACCTTTTTATAAGTGGGTATTTACATATTTATTATTTTCGCTCCATTGCACCTGACCTAGTTACCTTCTTATTCCTTGATGCCATTCCTATCATACAATGCTCATAATGTAATACCTATCTACCCACATTTTTTATTTTTTTTTATTTTCTTTAATTATTTTTAGTTCTTAATTTATTTAAAGGCACTAAGCATGTACGTATTTACTTTGTAATCTTTAATTGCTTACGTACCTAAACTGTAACTGTACCTAACATAAGATATGGAAGAGCGAGACCATCTAACACAAGTATATTTCTACTTAAAAGATGGTCTCAACACTTGATTTGGCAAAACAGAATGAATAAATTACAACCAATTTGACAGATGTAGCTTCAAAAAGATGGCCGCTACCAACTGTCAAAGTTCGGACGTGCCTATTGGAAGACCCTTTATAAATAAATATTGGACACAACACCCATCCAGCCCCAAACTAAGCATAGCTTGTATTATAGTGACCTGACTGATATAATACTCATATATTTTTAAATGTATACTTACGATACTTTATAACACCCAGCAGACACAGAACACAAGGTAGCTAAATTTTTACTAAAATCGGTTTATTTTGTAATCATGGCGTGTGCAACTTGCCGGCCAAGCGTGCCGAAATATAGAGAAGCAGAAAAACTTACATAAATAATTTGATGCCGACGCAAATATAATTTGTTTACTTATATTGAAAACTTTCCCTCTAAAATTTTACTCTAATTGGAATGGATGAGCTAAAACGGCGGGTACGAGGAAGATATCCAGCTCCGGCGTCGATAGATGACCTGAAAACTGCTTTAGTCGAAGAGTGGCAGGAAATACCACAGGATTTTATCAGGAAACTCATTAATGTCAATGAAAAACCGTTTACAAGCGGTCATTAGGGCCAGGGGGTTTAATATAAACATTGTAATTATAAATTAAATTTTTCATATTACTGCTTATTCATTCAGACGTCCACAACTTCGACATATTGCAATAATTCCCTAAATTTATGTAGGAAATTTTATTAATTTAAAATCTTCTTGATTTCATTTGAAAGCTATCAAAATTACCTTTCAAATGATAAACCACAATCTCTAGTTCATTGGACAGAAATTGTAAAAATTTGTCTTGATCAACTCGCGATGAAGCGATTCCAGTTTAAAGCCCGCGAGTGTATTTATTGGCATTAACCTTTTGAACGCCACGTTCGCATATAGCCGACAAACGAAAACGTGCCGAACACGCCACCATTGTCTACAGCCGACAAGAAAACGGTTTTTTGTAAGTACAAATAAATATACTAAATTAAGTTTTCTGTATTTCTTTTCCTATTATTACAATTAACTACAATAAAATATTGTAAAATGGCATAAAGATATATTCACTACTGACATTTCATTAGAAAAAGCAATCATCAAAAATTGCTCGAAATCCGTAAAAAAGTGTTCTTCCTCACGCCACAGACGTCAAGACACGACAGCTAGTGATAGGTAAGTAAGGTATTAAAAGTAGCTTACTGCTTCGACAATTATTTTGTAATGACTTAGTACTACATTAGAAGACTGGGAAAAAAAGGCGAGAGAAACCGACCTATGGTAGTAACTCTTTTAACTCTGGGCCTTAAGATGAATATATACAGACAAAGAAGAGCACTGAAAGATTCTACATATTATATGAAAGAAGACTATCCGTGGTATGTGATAGAGAAAAGAAAAGAACTTCAAGAGCAAGCAAAACTAGAGAGAGAGAAAGGACACCAAACTGTTATAAAATATGACAAGCTTATTGTTATAAACAAATAGACAGAAAATACCACCACTAGTACCAACAAAAGATTGCTTTCCGTCTCGCCAGAAAAATATTCCCCACAACAGAACACCAAAACCTCGCAAACAAAATAAAACACAGTCTTCTCATCCACCAGCCAGAAGGTCGTCTAGTATTTCAGAAGGAGTTCTAAAACCAGGCATACTAAATGTCTTAGTGTACAAAAATGCTAACAATACAACAAATATACAGGATAACACCACAAAAACCTCATAGCAACTAGCGCCCCTCTCCCACACAGATCTCACAATCAAACAACTGAAGACTAAAAAAAAGAATTTTCTTCCAACCCGGCTGGTCACCGTGGAAGATCATGACCAAAACCCTCCAAAGAAAGAAATAACCACCAAAACAAACTCTCATTTAAGCAAAAAGACCTATACCATAAATACTGAAAAAAACAATACACTGACTCACACCACATCCAAGCAAGAATCTAGGTCATCAGGCAAACTCTATATACTTACCTACAACGTGAGAACACTATCAACATAAGAACGTCTAACAGAACTAAGCGAAGCAATAAAGGAAATAAAACATGATATAATTGGTTTATTTGAAACAAGACGCTTACATAACAAAATAGAGGAATACGATGACTTTATCCTGTGCTATACAGGACACACGCCTGATAAATACGGGGTTGGTTTCCTAATAAACAAACGCCATAAAGAATGCTATACTGGCATAACAGATAGAGTCGCACTTAAAAATTTAAAACTTCAACATAACAGAATATCTATCATACAAGCCTATGCACCAACAGAGACAGCAGAAGAAAAGGAAATCGACAATTTCTACACTAATCTTTACAGAGCTATAGACCTAGCACACAAGGATTATATTATTATGGGCGACTTCCATGCCAAAATTGGACAACCCAGGAGAGAAGAATACATAGTAACGAAGCTAAATGGATATGGAGAAAGAAATCATAGAGGCCTCTCTAATCGACTTCGCTCTTGAAAATAAACTAGCAATTTTAAATACCTATTTCAAGAAAAAACCTAAGCAAAAATGGACGTGGCGGTCGCCAAACGGACAGCATAAAAATGAAATCGATTTCGTCCTATCAAATAAACCAGGTTTATTCCAGAACATAGTACGTACGTACTGAATCTCAACTTTCCCTCAGACCATAGGCCAGTGCGAGCGACAATATCAATACATAAAACAAAAAAGAACCGAGCTCATTATAAAAGCTACCAGAACTCTACTTTGAGAAATGAAGAAGAAATAACAATATATAAAGAAAGTATAACATCTCACTTACCAGATTTACTAGACTGGGGACATAATACATCCGTACAAACCTATTACGACAAACTAATAAAAGCTATTACACAAAGTCTCCAGAGTGCTCAAATAGTAAACAAAACCACAAATAGAGCCCACAAATTCTATCAGAGCGTACATTGGCACTTATAAGGAGAAGGCAGCAACTACAAAGAACTATAAACAAAAACCGGTCTATGAAAAACGAAACTTCGGCTCTATACATGCAAGATATAGGTCCACCACCATCGAGAAACATTTATCACAAGCCGGAAGTTCAAAAAAGGCATATAAAGCACTTCAAACAAACAAAACCTGTGTTGATGGACTAAATAGAGCTGGAAAATCATTCAACAATCGGGAAGACATTTTGAAAGTAGCAACAGAGTTCTACAAAATTCTATACAGCGCCAAAACACAGTCCAGTTTCAGGCATCCTGTGAGCGAAAACCGCTATAGTAAAATAACACCAATATCTGCAGAAGAAGTCATACTAGCAACTAAACGGTTGAAAACAGACAAAAGTCTAGGCTCTGACAACATCACAAACGAAGCTATCAAATCGGCAATTGAACTGTTAACCCGACCACTGTCTCTACTATTTAACAAAATACTGGAAACCGCTGAAACTCGGAATCAAATATAAATTTAATTTATAAAAAAGGAAACCCAAATGATGTCGCAAATTACAGGCCAATGAGCTTATTACCATATATGATATACATATATGATATATAAACTATTTTCTTCAATCATAAACCAAAGAATATATGTCACTCTAGAAGCAAAACAACCAATAGAACAAGCTGGGTTTAGAAAGGGATTCTCAACGATTGATCACATCCCGACGCTTGAACTCATTATAGAAAAATTCGAAGAAAATGAACGAGCCCTTCATATCGCCTTCATCGACTACAAAAAAGCTTTCGACACTGTATCGCACTCAAGCATTTGGAAAACGCTGGAAGAGCAAGGAGTAGAAAACGAATACATAGGAATAATAAGAAGTATTTATAATAGAAACACCGGTAGAGTGAAACTGGAAAAACTAGGACCAAGTTTTATGCAGGCCTTCCACTGCGAGCGGAGCGGGCTCCGTACGGACTCCGTTTAACTCGCAACGGCTTTTTTCATAGAAGTGCTTCCACTGTAAATGAGCGGACTGAGCGGATCAAAAGAGTACAAAGAGTCACAAAATTGGTCGCAGAGTTGAGCGGATTTCCAACGGACTCCGTACGGATCCAGTTCAACTCGCAACGCAAAATTTCATACAAGTGCTTCCACTGCGAGCGAGTAAAGCGGAACGGATTGAGCGAGTTAAAATGGGTCCGCTGCGTCATGGCGTCGCACGCGAGTTTTGAACGGACTCAGCTCACCTCCGCCCCCCGTCGCCTCCCCTTCCCCTTTACTTGATCGCTTTCGTCTGTCAGTTCAGAACGCGCAACGTGTCGGCATGGAGCTGTTCATTGAATCAGTGCGGCAGTACCCGTTGTTGTGGGACACCAACCACAAAGACTATCGTCATGCTGAAAAAAAAGATATGAAATGGAAAATGATTGTGGATATCGGGATACCCGGAATAACAGACAGTAAGTAAATAATCATATTATTTATTACATTTCAAACGTTGAGGCCTGGGAGTGCACCAGTAGTATTAAAAAAATCACAGAATACATTCCTCACATAAAAAGCCTCTCTTGTGGCCCGTAATCGGTCATTATTTATCGACAAAAAAATATTTATATTGTTTTCGTCTTCATAAGTTGTTGGAGATGGCGATGACATCAAATAGTTGTGCAATATACATGTTGCTTGAATTATTTTGTCAACCAGTTCAAGTTTACACTCAAATGGTCGACGGTAAGCTCGCCATCTACTGGACAATATGCCAAAGGCGTTCTCAACAACATTGCGTGCTCTACAGAGACGATAGTTAAAATGTCTTTTTGCTCGATTTTCAATGGTAGTTGGTGTCGGATATGGCCGAAGTAAATTTTTACGTAGTGCAAAAGCTTGATCTCCTATAAATACATAAGGCACACTTGGCCCATTATCGTCTAAAGGTCGATCAATAGGTAAATCTAACTCATTTTTATACAATTTCCTACCAAATAGACTATCGCTGAGTATACCGCCATCGCTAAAACGGCCCATGGATCCAACATCAATTACTATGAATTTTTTGTCCGCATCAACAACTGCTAATAACACGATGGAATAGAATTTTTTATAGTTAAAATAAGAACTTCCTGAATGAGGAGGACATTTGATCGAAACATGTTTTCCGTCAATGGCCCCGATGCAATTTTTAAATTGCCACTTTAATTCAAAATCTTCTGCTATTTTTTCCCAATCTTTCCTCATTGGTGTTTTCATAAACAGAGGTTGCAATCTATCCCATAGAGCAGTACATGTATCATTTACTGCCCTTGAAATGGTAATTTCGCTTATTCGATAATTGTAACCTAGACTTCTAAATGAGTCGCCCGTTGCCAAATATCTGAAAAAGAAAAAAGTACCTATATTAATTTAAAAATCAAAAACCTCGAAGGACTACCTACATCATAGGTGCTAATACTTCTCAAGGTTCAACTTGAAACAACATTCAAGTTGAACCTTGAGAAGTATTCTGCCGTCATAAGGAAAAAAAAAGACGTAGGTATTTAATTTTTTTTCTTCAAAATTAAGGTTTACATATATTTTGAAGCCTACAAGGCAAATTTGCACGCAGATACCTACTCACTTTTTATCTAACAAAATTTTATTTGTTTTAGTCAAGACCGCAAAATCTGAGTGGAAGAAACTGCGAGACAATCACCGAGATAGCCTGAAAAGGCAAAAGTGTGGCAAAACAGGCCAAGCAGCACCAGCTATAAATAATTGGAAATATGCCCAAATCATGGATTTTTTGCTACCATTTATGAAAAATAGAAAAGTTTCCACAAATTTAACAAACTCTCAATGCACACAAGAGATCATCGATCAAAATTCCACCCAAGACAGTGAATTATGCACTCAACAGTCGACACAAGAAGTAGAAGAATCTATTATGTTGATTCCATTGGCAAACAATGAAGGTCCAGAATGTACACAAGAAACACAAACAACACGAAAAAGAAAGAATGATGTTGATATCAAAGATATAGAAGAAAATCATAACAGACGTCAGGAAGAAAGAGACAATATTAGAAAAAAACAACAAGAAAAACATCCCATGGATTTATTTTTCGAAAGTATGGCCCAAACAGCCAAAAATATGCCAATTTATTTCCAAAATAAAATTAAGAAAAAGGTTTTACAAATTGTGTGTGACACTGAAGAAGAAATGGAATCTTATAACACAGGTTATGGTTACTCTACCGCATCTACATCATCAGTATCTGCACAATCGCCTCCGACGACGAGTTATGAACAACTTCCTTAAAATAAACTGTTTTGATTTAAGAAAATGATACGTTTGATTAAAGAAAAGAATATCAACACATAGTACTAGTTGTAAGTTTCTTTCTATTAATAAAGTCATAAAAAATAGGGGTTTTTATTTCTTACCTTAGAGTGATCGCAAGTTTTTCTCTTGGTGAAACAGCTTTTCTAAAGTTTGTGTCTTGTTTTGTAATATCTTCATTTATGAGTGATAATAATTCTTCAAACTGTTTTCTATCGACTCGAAAATAGTTTTTGAAATATTTGTCTTGTAAATCGTAGAACATCCGCATCAATTCACCCTTGATAGGTCTCTCTCTAATATGGTCGCTTATCCAGAATCTTGGTTTGTTACGCTTCTTTTTTTCGTTATAATGGTAGAGTAGCAAGCATTTATTTATAGTATTTACGTAATCCTCTTCACTGGAATCGTCAGACATCGTTATCGCAAAATATACCGCGCGACTTGCTTCCTCTGTGGATCGCCTGGCACTGAGATATTTCTGCGCCTCCTCGTTCATCGCCGCGCCGCTGGCAATGGAAGGCCAACAACTCGCTCATCCGACCCCGCTCATTTCCCACCTCACTCGCTCCGCAAAGCCCTCTGGCAGTGGAAGGCAAAATCTGAAACTCTTTCTTAGTGGAAGTGTACAACTATTTTTACTCCGGTCCGCTCAGATCATCAGCTCAGTTTCCGCTCATTACCCTTTCGCAGTGGAAGGCCTGCATTAACATAGAAAGGGCTGTAAGACAAGGAGAACCTTTGTCCCCAACAATTTTTATCGCTATCCTAGAAGCTATAATAAGTAAACTAGATTGGAAGAAGTATGGGTTAAACATTAACGGCGACTATTTAAACCACATACGCTTCGCAGACGATCTAGTGCTGCTGACAGAGTCCGGTTCACAGCTACAAAAAATGATAGATAACTTGAACCAGGGAAGTAAACAAGTAGGTCTAGAATTGAACCTATCAAAAACCATGCTTATGACAAACAGCCAAAAGACAAACATACGGGTGGACAACGAAACACTTCAATACACCAACCACTACATATACCTAGGCAAACAAATTGGCTTCGACAAAAATAATAGACTAAGATAATAACTAGAAGTAGAGCGTAGAGCACAACACACGTGGAACAGATATTGGAGTTTAATGGAGATATTTTAAAGTAATATGCCACTAAATATAAAAACTAAGGTATTCAATTCAACTCTCCTACCATGCATGGCAACCTACGCTTGCCAGACATGGAAATACACAACAAAAATTAAAAACAAACTAACTACTTGCCAACGAGGTAGAACGCAGTATTCTTAACATAAGGAAAATCCATAAAATACGACATACTAAAATAAGAAATTTAACGAAGGCCACGGACGTCCTACATTACGCTCAAAAATTAAAATGGAAATGGGCAGGCCACATAGCAAGGCTACAGGATAGGAGATTGACAGTAAGGGTTACCTCATGGAAAGGACCCAAAGGCAAACGATCCAGAGGAAGACCCCAAACGAGATGGGAGGACGAAATAGCTAAAGCTGCCGGCCCACACTGGATGAAAGAAGCTCAAGACCGAAACACATGGCTTTCATTGGAGGAGGCCTTCACCCGCGGAGGGGTTCCAGCAAACAAATAATCCAAAATTATAAACATTTGTAAAATTTAAATTTAAACAATAGCAAAAAAATATGGATGATGGTACAGCTGCTGAATGTGCCGAGGACCTCAAAACGCGCAAATATGCCGGTCTTGAGAAAGCTTACATATTTGAGCCTATTGGAGTCGAGACCCTGAAATTTTTTGACGGTAAATTCCGCTATGACTGCTTGAACAGTTAAATGATCACCGACTGCGATTGACATCGGAAAAATCAATATTAAGACCGATGCCATTAAAGGAATACAAAAAGAAAGAAACAAAATATTTCAATTATAATTTAATAGGTACAAAATATATTAAATCCTACATTTATACCTTCCTTACTATTTCATTTACACAACTTGTTAGAAATGAGCATTAAAAGTAACATTAAAATTCATTCATAAACACCACAAACCAAAAGGTACAAAATTAAATATTCACTTGTTAAATTAAAAAGCTTAAAGTACCATGGTTAGAATTTGAATAGAACAACAAGATTATGAAAAACTATTTAAAGGATAACATTGTAAAGCACTCCGGTATATTCGATAGGTTCTTGGTTGCTGGAGCCATTTTCATGCAAACTTAGTACAATGGTGGCAATTCGGTTGGTTCATTTGTAAATTTAGGAATGTCTAAAATATATTTTAGTTAGTCATACCATTTGTAAAACCTATTCGGTTGGTACCATCTAACTAAAAAAGGAACACTTAATTAAATTTGATAAAATTAAATTAGGATAAGTTGATAACAGCAGAATAACAAAGTTTAATTTGACAGTCTAAACCTAATTTTAGCTAAAATTAGGTTAGGTTAAGTAGTAGTAGTAGTAAAGTTAGGTTGGTGCCAACCGAATTGCCACCAATGTCATTAACATAACAATATATTAAATTTCTAATTATATACGTACGGTATAACATTCTGAGCATTTTGTTTTTTAATAGCTATTTCGAAATGCGTGCTTGGAGCTTCGCTTGGGATGATAACGTCACTCATCGCTTACTGCATTTTTCGGCTCGGACAAAAACTGTTTATTAGGCACGTTAACGCTGTTATTTTAGCATTTTAGTTCAATATATACCTGACGGCATTACCACCGCCAAAACAATATACGTATAAATAACAAACGCAACGTAGTTGCACTGACGGGTTACAGAGCTGGCGACCCGTCACTTTCTGTCGGTAGGCGACGAATGACGTCACAGCGTGCCGCGGTCTTTCTCGCGAGCTTTTTTTTATATTGACGACCTCTGTGGCGCAGTGGGCTAAGGTCTGGCTGAGACACAGAAGGTTGCGGGTTCGATTCCCGCCGCGTTGCAAATGTTTGTATGATCTGCCAGTATTTATCTTGGGTTTGGGTATTTCTATGTATAATATGTATGTATTTACAAAAAAAAACGTATTTAAGTAGTATATCAGTCATGTATACTACTTAAATACTTAATAAGCCCCATAACATAAGCTCTGCTTACTTTGAGGCCAGATGATGCTTTGTGTAATGTCCAGCATTATTTTCTCTGTAACTTGGTCAATTTAGAACCGATTAAAAAAAAACACAGAATTTCTTCTTTTTTGAAGTGAAAACATTTTTAGCATCGTTGTGATTTGAAAGTCTATGAAACGAAAAAGCGACAGTATAAAGAAACCGATACAAAAAATCAGAAGATTTAACGTGGGAGAAAATGAAATTATAGTGTTTCTTATATTCGTGGTCCTCTTTGTGCTCAAAAATTTTGAAGGTTTCACTTCTACCACGTGTGAAATGCACAAGTATTTTTTTTATACCTAAAAATCTGCGCACATAATAAAAATAATAGTTAAAAAAAATAATTAACACGCTTTATATAGAAAACCAAACTAAAAAATAAAAGTTTTATAAAAAAATTTAATCAATGTAAGTAAGAAAATAATGTTTTATTTAAAAAAAGCGTGGGGTGCATGGAGTCAATATTATAAATATTTCATTCACAGATATGAGAATAAGGATTATCATTTCGATAATATCTTAAAAAGCACGCTTTTTTTTAAATAAAACATTTTTTTCTTACTTACACTTATAAAAAATTATATAAAATTTTCCATTTTTTAGTTTGGTTTTCTATATATAGCGTGTTTTTTAGTTTTTTAAAACAATCATTTATTTTCTACTTTTTAGTTTTAGGATAATCGGATATTTTTTTTTTATATTTTTTTCTTCGATATTTGCATTGTCATCGGTCTTTGACAGGTGTGCAAAATTTGAATGAAATCTGGCTGTTTAAAGTTAGTCAAAATCGCGTCCTAAGGAGTCGGTTACAAACATACATTCAAGTGAAGCTAATATAAAGCGTATAAAAAGCGTGACTGATCCTCATTGCTTGAATGCTACTTCTACTTGTGTCACAAGTTATTTTAAACCAGTGTGTGAAAGGACCTTTCGTGCTACTATTCAAAACATATGTTTTTCGTGTGCAACTAAGCATAAATGGAAATGGCCCCGGCCGGATCTGTGACGTGTAACCTTGTAACAAATTCACAACCCGGTATTTTTCGTAGCCAGAAACATCACTAAAATACATTACATCAGTCTCAGTTCAATTAACATAGTTTCCCATCGCAATTCCAACTTAAAATAACATTAAATACAACATTGGAAATGCATTTGGAATTTGCGAGCTTTTCGAAACCTATAACATTTGAAAGCTGCAGACAAATCAACACGAACAGAATACCAAATTACTAATAACAAAGTCAACTTAACAGACAGCGTGGCCTCTGAGGCTCAGAAGCGCTCAGTTAGAGTTCATTCACATAGACGCAGAGTCGAAGCGATGCGTCAAAATCCACGAAATGTATTTCGTATAGTTACCATAAAAACTTACAATTTAAAATTTTATGGGATTTTCGTAGAACAAACGGTCTACAAAGTGAGTATAAAATCTCAAAGACATTGGTAACTTGTCTATACGTATACATTGCGTATTCACAGGCCAAGATTATGTTATTAAAGAGATGTATGAACGCGCGTTTTAATTTTTGATAAGTTTTATTGTTTTATACAAACTCGTACATTACTTTGGAAAAATCTTTAGCTGGCAATTTCTTCTATTTAATAATTTAGATTTAGAAATGCAAGTTTCCGAAATTAAGAACGACCTTATCTTGTTTACAATATAGTCCAAATTAGAGTAACTTGATTAAATGGAGTTTCCTAGTATTCATCGCAGTTTTAATCTTACATGTTGATTAAAATGAGCTAAATCACGTCAATGAGGATCAGTAAAGTTTTATAGCAAATTCAATAGAACTAGTATCCACGTTATTCTTTATGACGTAAGGATGATATGTAGGTATATCCTTTTGAATTATCCAAATGGGACCATTACTTAGGAAGATATTAAGTAATAAACATTATGCCGTTCCTGCCGGTAAAATAAATGTACACGGGTGCGTGTGACGTCACTGGGACGGTGCCCTCTTACTTCACGATACGATAACTGACGGCCCTGTGACGTCACAGCTACCGCGGCAATTCTTTATCGTAGAACAAAATGTTTGCACTATACAGTACAGTGTTAAGGAGTTCTTAGCTGTATAAATCTGCATTCTCAACTAAAACGTTACAGATCCTCAGTTAGTAAATTTAAAGTCTGGTTACCCAAAATTTAGACTTAAGTGTAAGATAAATAAGATCGTTTTTACTTTATGAAATTTTAGGCAAAACTACGGAACCAGAGATAAATACAGATGTTCTTTCGTAGTATCAACGATCTACAGAGAAGCTGTAAAAAAACCCATACCAATCCGCAACTTGTCGATAGATCAGATTAAGTACTAAGATACATGTAAGATGTGCATATGTACATCTTAAATGTATCTAGTAATAATCTGGGCTATCCATAGCATGCTAATTTTAGACAAACTTGTACATTACTTTGGCAACTACGCAGCGCTTCGACTCTTCGATAATAAATATCAAAATGCTAGAGACCTTTTATTTTTTCAGCCATAAATGAGTATTTCACAGAGAAGGCTTCGTCTGCGGTAGACAGAGGTTGTAATGAGCGGTTTTGTTCCAGAAGTCGGAACTCTTCCAGGCACACCAGCCTTTCCCGGTCACTGTAGATAAGTCGTCAGCGCCGGTGTAGTGAGGGTCGAGGATCAGGTAGCGAGTCTCGTTTGTGACGGTGTTGAGTTCGATGCCCAGGATTGTGTGCGCTAGGACGCCGCCACCTGGAATATATTTTACATGAGCATATTTTACTTATCCTTAGAACACAGTTCGATGTGATCATAGAACAAAAATTAGTTATAGCTAGACGAGATAGAAGTATGAACACTACAGAATTACATTTTTAGAATTTTAATATCTTATTTAGTTTCGGAAATATAAAATCGAATAACGTTCTGTCTGACATCAGCTCCGCATAACAACGGAGTTATAGGCTAGGACATTGTAAAAGTATCAATGACAAGTCTCACCGTTTAAAACTTCTCGTAACGTCTACTGAAAACTATCAACTCTAAAGATTGGACTTTATTCTACGGATGAGTCGAATGACACTGGACACTGGATGGACTCTATGAAAATTTACCATATAGAGAGTTTAGGAAATTATTCAATCTCTTAAAGACTTGTCCAACGATACCCTATCAAGCCCTAGGACCAGGACGAGTTTCTTTCCAGTTCTTCTCGGGTTTGGGTTAGGCGGAATTGGCACCTAAATTCACCTAGTATGTAAGACGTTTCAAAGTGATCCTTGTGATTGTATTGAATAAAAATATTTTTGACTTTGACATACCAATTACAAAGTGAGATAAAAAAACTCACTTTACGTGTCAGGGAAGTATGACCACAATTTTAATATTTTTATTTCATAACTTTGCCGGAGCAATTTTATTACGTACAAATTTTTATTACGATAAGACTGATAGCCAGCTGAAGCTCTTATTAGGACTGGACAGATAAATAGGACAATAAATAAATAATGCCGCACATTTAACACAACGTCATCTGGCCCAAAGTAGGCAGAGCTTGTATTATGGGTACCACATGACTGATATACTACTTATATATTTTTTATATATAAGTACTTATAATATTTTATAAAAACACCCAGCACGAGACAAACAATTGTACAACAATGTTTGTATGAACTGCAAGTATTTTTCTCGGGTCTGGGTGTTTCTATGTATAATATGTATGTATTTACAAAGAAAAAGTATATAAGTAGTATATCAGTCATGTTGGTACCCATAATACAAGCTCTGCTTACTTTGGGGCCAGATGATGTTGTGTGTAATGTCCGGGATTATTTATTTATTTATTTATACAAACATTTGTCCCGCGGCGAGAATCGCACCCGCTACTTTCTGCGTTTCGGGCAGGCCTTAGCCCACTGCGCCACAGAGGTCGTCTAATACTCCTCGTATTATAAGACTTGTATTTGTTGGACTGTGGAACCATATCAAAATGGTTGGCTCTGTTATTTTTCTATTTTTATGTTGTATTTTTCGCTGATGGTTTTCCAAATATAAATAAACTAGCGACCCGCGCCGGCTTTGCACGTGTGCAATGCTTATACCAAATATACTCAGAATGTCTAATGTGATTAGAAACCTCTAAAATTATCAGTGTTTCTCGACTATATTATGCATGTATTATACATTTAAAGATACACAAGTCAACGGCACAAACTCGTTAGTGGGCGCAGCTAAAATGCATGCTATTTCACCTAGCTTAGTGTGAGAAAAGGATAGACATGCACCAAGGATAGAGATGAGCAGTAAGGAGATAGCGTGATTATAATTTCGAGTCATATGATCAGATTAATCTATGATTTCTAAATAAGACGATTGCGTAAAAATTATGAATAGACTTTTGGCTCAAGGGTTCTCATGAAAAAACTACTGAATGTAATTATAAAAAAAAAGTTATTTGAGATCTGGAATAAATAATCTATGCTTGTATAGGAACAATTTTTTAGTTTGCGTACTCCGTTTGTTATTTATTCACACCTAAAGTTGCGATAAAATCAGTGATGAAAAACGATTTTTTTTGAGTCTTGTATCTTTCAAACCCATATTATTTTCACAATTCTGTATTGATACAAGCATAGATTATGACAAGACAAATTTATATCACTTTTAGTTTTGGTTGTTCATCATCAGACGGTGGTGTGATCACCTTTCGACGTTTGTATGGAAAGATAATCGACTTGTTCACTCTTAAACCTTCCTCTTGAATCACTCTATCTATTAAAAAAAAACGCATCAAAATCCGTTGCGTAGTTTTCAAGATCTAAGCATACATAGGGACAGACAGACAGCGGGAGGCGACTTTGTTTTATACTATGCAGTGATATGTCTCGGTGAGCCGACGCGGAAGTGCCATCTTATGTGAATTTCACGTGTTGATTATACCAGATAGAACTGGAATTCTCGTACCTGTAGAACTGATATCTACCCAACTTACCTATCATAATCGGACTGCCATGTGTCTGGAAATGATGCAGCAACTCCGGTACATATCCTTGCAACTCCTGGCCCGTGTTAGCGAACACGATGCGTGACGTCACAGCCAGCAAAGTCTCCAGACAGAACATAACCTCAGTGGAGCCGATCCATTGCCGGGAGCCGATGAACGCTGACGGCTTGTCGCCGATCTTCACGAGGCATTGCTGGATTTCTCGGTGAGTCGGGATCGCGACTGTTGTGTAGCCTTGGTACCTGAACATTTTATAAAAATAGGAATGATGATTTTAACGATTTCAAAAATAGCAGATGCTTTCAAATATCATTTATTAAACCATTTTGTTACAGTACTCGTAATATAACATTGAACAATTGTATAATATGAATAATACACTCTTATTTTAACCTAGCTTTCTTACTACACACGTTTGCAAATCAGAGAATGATAAATAAATAAATGTTGGTGTACAATGCACACAACACCGTCTAGCCCCAAACTAAGCATAGCTTGTATTATGGTGACTATATGGCTGATAGAATACTTAATATATTTTTAAATACATGCATAAGATACTTTATAATGAACGACTCGTGTAACTCATTTTTGTCGGGTTTGGGTGTTTCTATGTATAATATGTATGTAACAAAACAAAGTATATAAAAAATATATCAGTCATGTGGTGCTAATAACACAAGCTCTACTTACTTTAGGGCCAGATGATTCTATGTGAAATGTCCAACATTATTTTATTTATTACTTATTTTAAAGTTGTACTAGTTACACCATTTATAACTCGAGAACGGGTGGGTGTCTCTGACGGAATAGCAGAAAATGTGTAAAATTTATAAATAATTTAATAAAATAAAAAAAATAGATTTAAGGTGGTGAGTTCAGGTTGATACAACCTTTGACGATGTTCGGTTATGTTATGACAGTTGCCATTGTGCGCAGTTTAACAATTTGTCATATAGAAGAAAAGTCAACCAAAAGATTTGGATATGTTTGTACGATCTGCAAGTATTTGTCTCGGTTCTGGGTGTTTCTATGTATAATAAATATGTATATACTAAAAAAAAGTATATGAGTAGTATATCAGTCATGTGGCATCCATGACACAAGCTCTGCTTACTTTGGGGCCAGATGATGCTGTGTGAAATGTCCGGGATTATTTATTTATTTATTATTATATATGTTTCGGCGCGGTAGCTAATTTATATAGCTAACAGCGACTCCACTTGGGGATCAGAAACGTGTATAATTAACGAAAAGGATTAAAGAAAGACTGACCTTAATTCCACGCGCAAGGTACAGAACAAGCTACGATCACCTCGATACGGGAAACGTGGGTGTTCAATCCTTAGCCTGTAGGTAGGCTTAGAGATTCGTCCAAAGCCTGGTAGCGCTACTTCTGGGCTGATCTTGTTGTCCTTCTTTCTTCCTCTTCCTCTCTTGATGAGGTAAAACTATAGCGGCCTTCGATATCTGTCGATTACCGACAGAAGTAGATGCGTTAACTTTACGTGTCACAAACACAATGGCGGCGCGGCGCGGATGAAAAGCTTACTGCTGGACAGCAGTAGCTTTATTGCTCACGAATGCGGTTATCACTACGAGATGGTAGCAGTACCATTAAATGTCAAAGTATAGTTCGAAATATAAAGATGGAAGTCTTGGAAAAGCGAGCTTCTGCTGAGCTCAACCGTCGGCGTTCGAGGCTGCGCGCAGAGTCTGACCGTGCAGGAACCAAAGGCCAGTTGTTCGAAAAAGTGAATTAATGCGGGTAAAAAATAAAAGAAAGGGCCATACGTATATGGCGCTAACATTGCCCCCGGCCTAAAAACCTTTGGTTTTTATAAACAAATTAGACAAGGATGAGAATAAACAAAAAAAACCGGGGTACAAGGAGGTATATTTATTGAGTAGGTAGTACACAAAGACGTACTACAGGTCTCTTGTAAATACCTGTAGCTGTCTTGACGGAAGCAACTCTGCATACATTGTCTTTACCAGGATAAACGGCAACTACTATTCCAAGAGGCCACGAAAGCGGGGGCATATTGTCCGTGATAATAAGGACCACATTACCTAGCGTTATGGGATTTGACTGTGTATTCCACTTTCCTCTAGATTGAAGCAAATGTAAATATTCTTGTTTCCAGCGTTTTGCAAACGACTGAACCATCTGGTCCAACATTGTGTATCGTTTTAGTAGAGTAGTCGGTTCATCGTTTACTTTACAAGCAGGCAAATGATTGAGTGGCGTAGACATGAGAAAGTGTGCGGGTGTCAAAGCTGTGAGTTCGGAAGGATCCTCACTTAATAAAGTTAATGGGCGCGAGTTAATTACGCTTTCTATTTGAGTAAGAACGGTAAGCATTTCTTCGTAGGTTAGCAACTGTGATCCAATTACTCTATGGAGATGTGTCTTAAATGCCTTCACATAAATCTCATAATGCCCTCCGAAATGTGGACTTCTAGGTGGGTTAAGGTTCCAGAATATTTGTTTGTTAGATAATTCAGAAGAAAATGAATTGTTGTATTCGTCTGAGGTTAACAACTTATACACTTCAGATAAAGCATTCTTCGCCCCTATAAAGTTCCTCCCATTATCGGAATACATGACTGAAACAGCACCTCGACGTGACAAAAACCGCTTGAAAGCGGATAGGAAGCAGTTAGTGCTAAGATCCATAGCTAACTCGATGTGTACTGCGCGCACAACCATGCAAACAAATATGCAAAGATAAGCTTTGACGGAGCGAACGCCGCGTTTTCTGAATGGTATTATAGAAATAGGACCAGCGTAGTCCACTGCGGTATGAGTAAATGCCTTTGCCTCATTGACGCGGCACGCAGGTAGGTCACCCATTAATGGAAAAGATGGTTTCGGTTTAGCCTTAAAGCAATAGTTACACCTATGAATGACGGAGCGAACGACACTTCGGCAAGAGAGTATCCAGTATCGTTGCCTAAGAATGGACATTAAAACAAGCGGGCCGGTATGGCAATTTTGTCGATGATAGTAAGTAATTAGCATTTCCACAATGTGATTTTTATTAGGTAATAAAAGAGGATGCTGTTGATCGTAGTTCAAATCAGCGTTACGCAATCTACCCCCCACTCTCACAAGCCCGTCATCATCGATGAACGGCATGAGTCTTTGAATCGCACGTGAACAGTGGTTACCAGCACTAAGCTTTTGTATTTCGTCGGCAAAATAAGACTGTTGCAATACCTTCACAATCTGCATCTCAGCAAAGTGAAGATCATGAGCGGTAAAATTATTAGACCGTGGTAGTTTTTTTTATGAAACGATACACATACACTATTGTGTGAAGAAGTATCAACCAGGTAGAAACGCGGGATGATAAGTCAAGAAGCGGGTTGGACAATTTAAGTTTCTTTTCGGATAGTGAGGTGACTGCGGGAAGTGATAAAATTTTCTTAGTGTCCGGTAACGACTCAACATTATTCTTAGATGGCTCTGCAACTACAATTGGCCATTCTTTGACATCCTGGCACAGCCAAACTGGGCCGAAGAACCACAGTGGGTGGTCCCGTAGCTGTAACGGTGTCAGGCCTCGCGAAAGACAATCGCTGGGATTTTGAGTTCCAGGTACGTGGTAAAACTTACTAGCGGGAATCGAGGCTGTTGCCTTAGTTATGCGTGTAGCGACGAATGTCTTGAATCTATGCGGAGATGCGGAAATCCATTGTAAAGCCACCATGGAGTCGGTAAAACAGAAAACATCTTGAATAGTATGACGCGATCCAAATGTGTCGATCACGCGACGTACTAATTTTGCCATAAGCAAGCATGCACATAACTCTAACCTGGCCACAGAAATAGTCTTTAGGGGGGCGACCTTGGATTTAGCACACACCAGCCTCGTAAGCGGCTTTGACTTGTTGTTGAGTTGCGTACGGATATACACGACAGCTCCGTAGGCTTTCTCGCTGGCATCAGCAAAACCCATAATAATAATTTTAGAGTTTTCATACACTTCCAGGTGGCGCTCAAATCGTAATTCCTGGATATGAGGAAGCTCGCGTGTATAATTTTGCCAAATGGATATTATATCTGAAGGCGGTTGCTCATCCCAATCTAACTGCAGGAGGTGAAGTCTTTGCAAAATTAATTTAGCATACAAAACAACCGGGGCTATGAGCCCAAGAACATCATATTGTCGCGCGATCAATGATAATATATTGCGTTTAGTAACCGGACGTTTATCCACATTTACCGAAAACATAAATTCATCACTGGCAGGAGACCATTGCAATCCTAATACCTTCAGCTTTGTGTCAGGTTCATCAAATTGAATGTTAGCGGTGTGACGATCTGAAATTGGTATAGAGTCGACAACCTCAGGAGAGTTACTTGCCCATTTCACAAGCTCAAAACCCCCGGCCCTGAGAAGCTCCCGGAGATCATCTCTCAGTTTTATACTTCCTTCTACAGTCGGCATGGAAAAACATACGTCATCCATGTACGTATTCCGCTTTATGACGGACGACGCTAACTGGAAGCGGGTGCCCTCATCCTCACAAAGTTGGCGAAGTGCTCTGATTGCTAGAAAAGGGCTGCTTCGTAAACCAAAGCAAACGACGTTAAACTGATAGGTGTCAAGAGGTAAAGACGGTTCAAAGCGGTATAAAAATTTTTGAAATTTGCGGCAATTTTCATTTGTCATAATTCTTAAATACATTTGTTTTATGTCAGCCGTAAAAGCGGTTTTATATAAGCGGAACTCTAATAATATTAAAAATAATTCATTCTGTAAATTAACCCCTGCATGTAAAATGTCGTTTAGTGACAACCCTGAATCTGTTTTCGAACTTGCGTCCATCACCATGCGCCATTTTGTGGTGCTCTTGTCCAACCTGGCTATTGCGTGATGTGGAATGTAATAACCTGACAAATGATCATCGTTTTTAATGAGTGATATGTAACCTTTCTGTAAATATTCACGAATTATAGCATCATATTCCACCCGCAATACAGCTGACGATAAAAGCTTGCGCTCTAAATACATAAAGCGTTTTTGCGCGGCGTAGTAAGAATTCCCAAGAGAACACGGATCACGAGAAAAGGGTAAAGCTACAGAATAGCGACCAGTTACGTCACGTGATACATTTTTTTTGAAAAGCTCTTCGGCTTCGAGCGTGGCTTTACTAAAAGCTGGGTTAAATTCTACTTCTTCGAGTTGCCAAAACTTTTGTAAAACTGAATTTAGACAGGGTTCCTCATTACAGAAATATAATTCACTATTTTCGGGTGTAGTACAAAAAAACGAGGCAAGTCCATCCGCTGTATCATCGATTGCGGGTGCGGACGTAATAGGCGCATTACCAATTATGATAAAACCGAAAATGGTTTCAAGAGCGGTGGGTGTACCAGGCGGGCCAACGACGCGGCCTGATAACAAAATTTGAGCGAAAAGCGGTGCTCCAATAAGAATCTCAATCTCTGATGGCAAGGCGAACTTCTCATCAGCTAGCGGTAGGTGATTTAAATACGATAATAACGGTACGTCTATTTTAGCGGTGGGCATATTATCAGTAATGCATTCAATTACGTAGGCGTCAAGCGAAATGAAATTATCACTCAATCGAGAATTTAAGACTAACGACGTTACCCCTTTCACTGGGTTCGGTGCCGAGCCGATACCCTTAACAAACATGCTGCTGATCCTTTTAAACGCAGAACCCAACCTTCTACAGCATTTAGAGGTAATAAAATTACTTTGAGAACCAGAATCAATTAATGCTCGTACCACATGCCGATGACCATTTAAGTCGGTCGCATAAACTTGAACAGTACCTAATAAACAAGTACTGTTAGATTTTGAGCTAGGCCGTGTGTTACAAAGCGATACGTTTTGATG
This sequence comes from Lampropteryx suffumata, assembly GCA_948098915.1. Classification (NCBI taxonomy): domain Eukaryota; kingdom Metazoa; phylum Arthropoda; class Insecta; order Lepidoptera; family Geometridae; genus Lampropteryx; species Lampropteryx suffumata. Next base: position 3,395,842 of record OX402551.1, read on the forward strand.
TGCCGGGATATGAACGCTAGACTCCGTTGACTGAGCTACGGGATCGGGCAAATTTGAAGTATACCGAGCGGGGCGCGCAGGGGTGTTCGGTGCGGGCGTACGTTGTGCTGCAATAGCGTGTGTGTGAGGCAATTCAGAATGCGAAAATGTACTCTTTCGACAAAGCATAGAATGGTGTTTACAACCACAAAAGCGGCATACAAACTTGGAATTACATGCAGCGTTATTGTGTGTAACGCTTAAACAGTTGGTACAACCATTATGTTCCTTTATAAAGTTAAACCTCTCGTCCGTGGAATAGTCATGGAATTCCGGACATTTATATAAATTAAAGTGATCATTTTGATTGCAGAGCGGACATGAGGGACCAGTAGCGGCAAAAGAATTAGTAGACCTACTACTATTATCATTAGTACTACGATTGTAAGAGGTTGTAGTACGATCTAGTATTTTGCTCTGCTCGCGAACATATTTAATTAAATCATTGTAAGTTGGCATAGGCTTATCGCGATAGTGCATTTCAAACGAGCGCGCGGTGCTAGAATCTATTTTCTTTAAAGCGAGATGCAAAAACATGAAATCAGATAAGTTATCGACCTGTAAGGATTTTATACTTGATACTGCGGTACAGAATTTATCAAGAAAATATGCTAAATTTTTAGAAGTTGCGTTATTAAATGACTTATACTCAAGCATTTGATCTAAATAAGCGGCTGCTAAGTTACGCTTGTCCTCATACATATCTATAAGCGTGCTCCAGATGACAGGGTAGTTGTCAGCATTCGGGACTATACCGGAGCATGCAGAAAGTGCTCGTCCCGAAAGCTTATTGATTAAATACTGCACACGTTCGTGGTTGGTTAGTTCAGAATTTTCGTGTATAGTGCGTTTAAATGATTCATAAAATATCGGCCATTTAATCGGTTCACCACTAAATTCCATTAACTCAAGTTTAGGTAATTTCACAGTCTTGTGTTGTGGTAAAAGTTGACATACCGCCATGTTTCTAGTTTGGCTACTAACTTGAATCTCATCATGAACAAATTTGCAACGACAATACATATCTTCAAATGCATCAACAGCCTGATAGTTGACCTTGTATTTTGGATTTAGCGATAATTCTATGATATTGAGCTCATCAATTAATTGTATAAAATCAATGCGCAACCTTTCCAATGACGTCATGCCACACAAAAACATATCTTTAGAAACTTCATCAGTGGCAGTTTTTAACGAATGCTTGTATAACTCTTGTACACGTGAAAACATAACATCACGTTTACCTATGATCGTAAGACGTTTTATCTCACCAGGATCGAGACCCTTGGCATCCTCAAACTGTTCCTTGTCTTTACTACGTGTTTCCATTATTTATTGAAACTAGTCAAGTTACGAAATTAATGAAGAGAAACTAGTGCCTGCAACATGCAATTGAATAACGTAAACAAGTTTATCTTTCTTTTGCTCGGTTCAGACTGGAAACGCCACTAAAACTATTTAATTTAAAATCGTTTGCAAAACAAAGGGTAGGTAGTTTGTTATGATTAGGTATTTAATGATAATACTTAATACCTATTTGAAAGGAAAATGGAATAACAGAATAGCAGTAATTGGTAGGTATGTAATGTATGTGACTAAGTAGCTTTTTGATATACGTTATGCGTAGGTTATTATAACCAATATAAGTTCCCAACTTGTAGGTAGGTTAGGTACACGGGAATGATCTACAAAATGGTGGGTGGGTGTGTAATTCACGCCACGCTTTTGTCGACAGGTAGGTATGCACTATAACCTTAAATAGGTTGAAATTAAGATGAAACTAGGACAGGTGAAGAAAAGTGATGTGGTAAAATACCTAGGAAATATGTTTGAAGAACGAATCCGGCTCGAAAGGACCAAATAATGTTTCGGCGCGGTAGCTAATTTATATAGCTAACAGCGACTCCACTTGGGGATCAGAAACGTGTATAATTAACGAAAAGGATTAAAGAAAGACTGACCTTAATTCCACGCGCAAGGTACAGAACAAGCTACGATCACCTCGATACGGGAAACGTGGGTGTTCAATCCTTAGCCTGTAGGTAGGCTTAGAGATTCGTCCAAAGCCTGGTAGCGCTACTTCTGGGCTGATCTTGTTGTCCTTCTTTCTTCCTCTTCCTCTCTTGATGAGGTAAAACTATAGCGGCCTTCGATATCTGTCGATTACCGACAGAAGTAGATGCGTTAACTTTACGTGTCACAAACACAATGGCGGCGCGGCGCGGATGAAAAGCTTACTGCTGGACAGCAGTAGCTTTATTGCTCACGAATGCGGTTATCACTACGAGATGGTAGCAGTACCATTAAATGTCAAAGTATAGTTCGAAATATAAAGATGGAAGTCTTGGAAAAGCGAGCTTCTGCTGAGCTCAACCGTCGGCGTTCGAGGCTGCGCGCAGAGTCTGACCGTGCAGGAACCAAAGGCCAGTTGTTCGAAAAAGTGAATTAATGCGGGTAAAAAATAAAAGAAAGGGCCATACGTATATGGCGCTAACAATATATTTTTCGTTTTATAACGCGCGGGCAAAATCGCGAACAGGACAGCTGGTATTATATAATGTCGCAGCAGGGTTTGCAGGACTCAGTGGGCATGTATTCTCGGACATGATGGGTAGCCTCGAGCAAATAATCACGATCAGTCAGTAAATCAAGTACCCAACTTTTATTATAGCTACTATAATAGTAGGTACACAATCAAAGTAATTGAGTAAATCGAAAAGACACGTCCGCTCGAGCGAGCGAACTCCGGAAAAATGTCCCCTCCCCTGCTCCAACGGCCGTATCCAAGCATGGCTCGCTGTGATGTCACGCTTGCGTTCGATACTTGGTACTCGAGGTATCAGAGTTGCCACTGCCTGATTGTAGATGGCGCTGCTGCGAGATATATAAAATCTTACCTGAACCAAGAGAATATCGTTTGCATCGAGCGATAAGCACATCCCCATCCGTCATCATTGAAGTTATCCTGCATATAATGATGGTAGGTGTATCTGCCGCGAACTAAAGCCACCGTCACATCAGGCTTAGCCGGCTGCGCGGGGATGGCTTCGTGTGGATTGACCAGCTTCCCTCCAGTGGGATGGATGTATGCGTTACCGCGACGGAACACCGGCCTCGTTAGCGGCAAGGCTAGCTGTTCGTGGAGGATCCGCCTTTCTTTCTCTAGTAACAAAAATAATAAGTATTTTATAAAACTAGTTTAATACAATTACAGTTGTCCGCTTCATTAAATTACTAGCAGCTGCCGGAGGTTTTGTCAAAGTCAAAGTCAAAGTCAAAGTATATTTATTGCATCATTACATGTTTACAAAGATGTTACAACTTATATAGATTCAATGTAATCTACCCTTTATGGGCGTGCAATTATTTATATTTTACAATAATAATAGAAATAATAAGGATAGGAAGAAAGAAATATTGCATCATAAACATTAAAACTTATGTCATACTAATAATAAAAAATAATAGAATCAAGAAAAAATAAAACGGCAATAGAACAAAACAAAAAATACAGAAAATTAAATTAAATTAAATTAATACACATGTCATCACATACATTAAAATTTTTGGTCGTAGGGAATTAAATAAATCAGGAAATGCATTACTTTGTCATATTATCAATAAAATTATCAGTCATAAACCCATTAATTGTAAAATAACATTTATCATTTAATATTATTCTCAACCCTTTCTGAAACAACGAAGTTGGTAATGCTCTCAATGATAGAGGTAACTTATTGTAGATGAATGGAGCCATACTGAAGATACTTTTGCGCATCAGTGCTGTTTTGGAGTTACGGACACAAACTTTATATTCGTCTCGTCGGTTACGAGGAACGACATCAGACAGCCGACAAAATAGGTCCGGACTGTGCCTGACAAACATAACCGTTTCCAAAATATATAGCGAGGGAACAGATAAGATGTTGTACTTATTAAAGAATGGTTTGCAAGTATCTCTTACTTTAAGATGAAACATTGCTCTGATACATCTTTTTTGGTATTTGTCTGCGAGGTACGTGGTTTAAAAATCGAGCCAGCCTCACAGTAGTCGCATATGATGTGTAACATCTGACATCGCACCTTGGTAATAAACAACGTTAACATTATATCCTGAATTAATTTATATAACATTTTATACACAGCACTGTAGGTTAAGCTGATGCGTTCTGTTGCTCTATTTCCCTTTCTCTTTCTCGTAAAACAGCTTATCCATTACAAACAATACGAAAGACTAAAAAAGGATGTAAGTAGTATCAGTCATGTGGTACCCCATAAAACAAGCTTTGCTTACTTTGGGACCAGATGATGCTGTGTGAAATGTCCGGTATTATTTATTTATAGATAAGTACTGAATAAATGCTAAGAAAAGATTGTGTGATATGAGTAAGATATAAGTGATCACTAAGATGACGAATTATACCAGTGGAGGAATACATTTAAATGATGATAAACTTTATATATATAAATCTTCTGTGCGTGTTTGTAATTAAACTCCTCCTAAACGGCTGGACTGATTTTGATGAATTTTTGTGTGTGTTCAAGGGGATTTCGAACATGGTTTAGATTTACAATTAGAAGTCGCAAACTGGACAGCTAGTTTTATATAAATTTAACGATTTTTTTTCATTTTTTTGTATACTCACCCATGCTTTCATCAGGGATGGCTTTAGGCACTACCCTGGTGATGAAGTGCCCTAGTTCTTGCGGCAAGTAGTGGAATGACTCCGGCAGACGTAAGCCGGCTCCGTCGCCAATACCTTCTTGACCTGTGGAGAAAATTTTACTCTTATAAATTGTGCAAGCTCTTCCAAAGTCAGTAAAATGATACACTTACAGTAATATATTAAGTACTAACGCTTTGCACGCGTGGTACCTATATAAAAAGTAGCCTATGTCCTTCTCCAAAGTCCCATATATCTCTATATAAAAATTGATCAAAATCGGTTCACAGGTCACATCTCGACCCACTCAGCACCCGACTCAGCTTCGTGCGGTTAATATTCTTAAAGCATGCGCTACACGGTTTGAAACCACAGTTTCTACCAAGGTGATCCTGGTTATTCGCGTTAGACGCAACCGTTTACACGGTTTAAAACAAACCCTAAACTTCAGTGTGTTTAAAACGCTCGTGCTGAATAGACGTGTGCAGGCTAGTCGGTTTGAAACAAGTTTTAAACCACCGCTTCTGCCAGTGCCTGTCACCTGTCTATCTAAGCCTGTCTACCAAGGGCGTTTAAAGGTCATGCTAAATTTGGTTTGAAACCACTATCTACACGGTTTAAAACATCTGTTTTAAACCATCGTTTCAAACCGTGTAGCACATGCTTTTATGAACTTATGGATGTGCGCTCACTACGTCAACTCCGTAGCGTCACCGGATCGACTCGGGCGTTGGTCGTCCACGCACGGACGACGAGTTGACCACTCGGAGATAACTCGCTGCTCGCATGCTTGCCAACGCACAAGTCCCGACTCCCGAGTGAACCGCGCGCTGCCATCGAGTGGACCGTTATTTCACTACCCAATCGTCCTTTCCTGCCTTTCTTTCTAAGTGTCGGACGTATGGTTTTTGCTTTCAAAATGAACAAAGAAAGACTTATCGAACTTAGTTTCGTTGTGATTTGAGTTTCGATGAAACAAAAAGAGACAAACATAACCATCTATAGGATTCAACGTAACTAATCGATACTAGATGGCGCTGTGCTGATTATTTTATTGCGTCCGCCCACCAAAAAATGGAGCTATGTAGCGGGCGCAACAATATATTTTTTTTGTATTTGTATTTTCATTATTATTGTATGTGTGACATGATTGTGAAACATACCTATCTGTTCAATCAGCACGGTTTCTAGCAACCTGAGCGACCGACATGCGGCTTCCACCAGCACGGTATACAGATCCAGTAGTTTGCTGCTCCGATGGATCATGGCCAGTGTGTCTATCCTCAGCGGCATGCTTATACAGAACGATGCTGGGAACGAAAAAAACAATACATATTATAGTAACACCTAGGCGAGAAAGTGCCTAATTCCTATCGAGTGTGTCATTTGAAACACACTACTTAAAAAACACACTACGTAGGAATCGCACTTTCTCCCGAGTGATACGTAGTGCTTTATACTACACCTACGAGGAAAATAAAATAAAATCAGTGAAGATTTTATTCGACGAAGACGAGTGACGAATCACTCGACGAAATTCTGAAGAATTAATAAAATTACCGAACCCAAATTCAAATTTCGATGAAATTCCCGCGTCTGCCTTTACTACTTGGGTTCTCTTTTCAAAATATTGTTTGGAAATAGGAAGAGGAATAAATCATTTGGCGGACTTGGAGTTAAAACTTTTTGTCGTTTGACCTATAATGAAAATAACCATAGCTACCGGCTGATCTATGAAGAAATTAAAAAAAACACGTTAGAAATGGATTTCCATACACTTTTCTCAAGTTAAATAAAGCCCCCGATACCAACTACTAAAGTATACAACTTCGTTTAATAGTTGTGCGATCACACTTTTTGTACGCTAATATCTGTTCTATGAGACGACAGACGAATAGGCAGCGGTTGGCTATTGAAATAAGAGTTATTTTAGATAATTTATTCAGGTGTGACTTTTCGGAAATCTATTACAATATATTTTATAGGTAGACAAATATTTAGGTACTGGGATAGTAATAGCCAATTTATTCTAATGATTTAGACCGAAAAGAAATTCGATGTGTTTCGCCTCTCCACTAATCTTCCTCAGAAACAAATGACTCGCGCCGCACTGGAAAGAAACACCAACAAGCAACATAGAGACAACAAGATTTTCTGCAGATTAGTCGCTTCATCGAGCGCTGGAATGAAATTCAATCCAGCACAGAAGCAAATTTCGTGTCGGTCTAACTTTTTTGTCTAAATATTTATATTTACTAAGTATTTGTCTATTTTGTCTATTTCTGCAAAGTCACTCTTGAATCTTATAGTTTATTGTAATTCGTCCTCTGGAACGTCGACAATTCCACGATAGAAGCCATCGTCCGAGAGGTGCTTCTTTTCTTCACCCACTTTCGCTTACCAGCCTATATATGGCCCTGTAGAGCCTGTTATGTTAAAAAAAACTAGCATTGTCTAGTAACTTACGCTTTCTTTGTGTCGTCATCATTTTCACAGCAGTTTTAACTAGTTTCTCAGATAAAATATCTTTTGTCGCTTTCATTATAAAGTTTACTGGTAAAATATCCTGTAAAAAATACACCAAAATCTCTGTTAAATATATTATAGGAATAATCTAATATAATACTAATACGTGGGTAGGGCAGAAGTGTGAGCTAAAGCTACCACTGAGTGGAACCCTGAGACAGTGAGACGGCACGGACCACGCGGAAAGTAAAAACCTTTTATAAACGACTTCAAAAAAAGGAGGAGGTTCTCAATTCGGTTGTATTTTTATGGGCTCAAATTTCATTTGATGAAGTCGATTTTCATTTTAGTTTTTAAAACGAAATAATCATGAAGGTACTACGCGTACGCTGCGTAGCAGCGGTCATAACTATCCAAAGTAGCAAGTTTTTTTTTTAAATCATCGATAAACCTACGTTGGACAACAATCTCGCCTGATGTTAAGCGACGAAGTGGCCGATGGGGACACAGGTCTAGAAGACACAGAAGGATATATGACTTTTCGCGATCAGAACTCATTGTTTTAGTAGTGTGCGTGTATTTGTTATGTATTACTTTATTATTTATTTCTCACATTTCAGATGTGGTGGTCCAACTGTGGTCATAGGTTAATTCTCTAATAATAGTATTCAGATACAGATTTTAAAGGCCTATTTGATCTTTTTTCACTATTATTGCTAGCCACCATTCCAATGCTGTGAAAGGCCTAAAGTTGATCTCAAGTGTGACTAAAAGATCCTTTTAAAACCCAACATTACTTACTACAACATTGCTATTAGGTTTCTTTTTCTTGGGCTGCTCCGGGCTCATAGAATCCAAGAGTTCCCCAACAGTGGCATCCACACTGGTCCCCGTCAGCCCCACATCGGAGTCCACACCAAATAGGTATACTGATGTATTGTCAATGTGGAATGCTACTTGACCTGATGCTATCTGAAATAAAACTTTATTTGAAAACATTACAGTACAAATTTACGAAGCCAACAGATGAAAGTTTTAAAGCTGCTTCTAAAGCCCTTGGCATAGATACCAGCAAGACATGTTTGCTTCTGGATTGATAATATTGTCATTTATGGTTGTCACACTTGAATCTAATAACTTATAATAAATAACTTAAACCTACTTAAATAGCTTGTTCTGTAATAAATAAATAATGCCGCAAATTTCACACAGTATCATCTGGCCCCAGTACCTAAGCAAAGCTTGTGTTATGGGTACCACACCACATGACTGATATACTACTTATATAATTTTTTTTTGTTAATACATACATATTTACACTAATATTATAAAGAGGAAAGATTTATATTTTTGTGAGTAACAATAAAACTTAAAATAACTGGACAGATTTAAAAAATTCTTTCACCGTTGGAAAGCTACACTATCCCACGGTGGACATAGGCAACTTTTTATCCCCAAAAAATTGGTTGGAAAAATATTCAACGCGGGAGAAGCTGCATGCAGACAGCTAGTGATAAATAAATAAATAATAATAATAATTAGTCGACAATACTTGTACTTGTAAAGACATACTTATAATACTGTATATCACACAAATGTTTGCCAGTTGAATCAAACTCACCACCTACTGCGCAGAAGGCAGAGTCATTGCTTACTGAGCTGTAAAGCAGTCAAACATCTAGAAAAAACAAGGTTTCTTACCTTTTTCCTTTTATTTTGCATCATATTTTTAACACCATTGACAGTAGCTTCACATGTAAGCGGCAGTGCAGTGTTGAGGCGTACATGAAGAAACTGCTTCCATAACTCATCCATATTTAGAACGTCATACTTTGTCTCTTCAAACTTATCATGGACTAAGAAATGAGCTTTAAGATCCTTGCGATCATTCATTATAATTACCAGTGGGTTGTCTGTTATGTCTACATCCTGAAAAATATATAGTAACAGTGGGTTTCTGATAACTAGACAAATCTGGTGGTTATGTACCTTAGGTAATATTATGTACCTGTAGTATTTCCTTCACTAATGTTCCCGTGGATAGATCATCCTGGAACTTTACTACACCACATAGCTCTATCTCGGCTGGAAACTTCAACAGAAGTTGATTGTACGCACGTTTTTCATTTTCAAATAACTCTAAACTCAACCCTACGACCAGCAAAGTTCCGTCGTACATGAGCCCGTACAAACATCCTGTGTTTTCGTTTGTCTCTAATTTAGAGAGCCTCTGAAAAATTATTAATAACTTTGTTGTTAAAGAAACAAACACTCGGATAATAACAAAAATTTTATCAAAATTAATTGGCAAGTTACGTGGTGACGTACGAGATAAATTTTTAATTAAATTACAGGTTTGGTGGGTACCAAAATAATTAAAAGGATAGGAAATAGATTCTATCACGTGTAGCGACATATAATAATGCGCTAAGTGGCGTATAATCAGAAAATTAACTAGAAAATTACCTCAACAACACTGCTCGATATTTTGAGACGTGGTGACATTTTGATTGAATGTTGCCATAACCACGCCCGCCATACATAACATGTCATACGTAATCGAAGCTAGTACAGTTCTCTCATTCTGTGGGCTCGAAGATTTAAAACACAAAAAACCTAGATTAGGTATATACATTTAATTATTTTAATAAAATGAATATATCGACTAGACTCAACTAGAAACCCAGCATGTCGAACTGAAATCAGACATGCTTACGAGCTTAGAGAATAATTTTATTGTTCTGGTAATGAGAAAAAAAAGCTTTTACAGCAAACTACATGCATGTTTATGTATGTATCAAAATTTACAGAACACACTGTAAATTTTCATAAATAATTTTATGTAAGGGCGGGCGTAATAATTTTATTTGATAAACCAGAACAAGATTAAGTATTCAATTTCATTGTTTTCCTACAAAAACCAAGGTCTTTACACATAGCAGCAAGACCGGTACCGGCAACACCGGTAGGTGCATAAACTTGTAGGTACCTAGTAGGACTTGTTATGAATTATCTTTTTGTTTGACATTCTCTTGTTTGAGATTAACTTGATGTATTGTATGTATTATTCTAAATTGTATGTAACATTAATGACTTAAGAGGCCAGCGGAGGACGAATTGCCCCTACAAACGTAATACCAAAATGATTTGTAACTCAATCATATTTCCACTATATTGTTGTATTATTTGTATATAAATAGTATTTATCTAGGTTCCTGGATAGTTTTTATATCGAATTACTTATCAAAAATGAAATAAGAGCCAATCGCATTTTGAACATTTTTTTGCTAAAATTGACAAGTTTTCTTCCTATTTGTTTCGTATTAAAAACCACAATATCTTACGTGTTGTTTGTCAAGGACCATAGCTTATATTGTCTAGTTACAGAATAACATTACTGTGTGAAGAATACTAAATGTTTTCAGTCATAATTTTTGGTATTAAGGAACACAACCAAATTCATACCATTTTTGAACAGCTGATATTGCTATCACGCACGCACGGGGCGGGGCCGGGGGATGGGGACACTTCGGTTGTGTGATCGCTTAGATTAGGTAAATCTGATCAATTATTTTTTTACTATTCGGATCGGCTGCCTTAGCAGTTCGACTCTATAAAAACTTATATTTCTGCCGCGCTCGAGTGAAATCCCCAAATCACCCAAAATTCCCGCTTGGGCTATTGTTAATAAAATTTTATTTACTTTTGCATCGTTTGATTTGAAAGTCGATGAAACGAAAAAGCAACAGTAAAAAAGACAGACACATAAATTCATAAGATTTGACGTGGGCGAAAATGAGATAGGATGCATTATACAGTGTTTCTTATATTCGTAATTGCACACATGTTCTATCTATTTAAGTATTGTAGTACCGCGTCCCGCGCCTCTCGCACGCTTACATCATATAAACAGAGATAGAGATATTCGGAGCGATTTTTGCACGCGCCTCGAATTGAAGTTCCGAGCGAGATTCACTGGCTTCTTAATATAACATTTGGACAACTTGGAATGTTTCTGTAAGTGCATTTGTGTTTTTATGTAAGTAAATAAATAAATTAAAAAAAAACGATATTCAGTTGAATTCTTTATTTGCCAATTCCTTATGTTCATTGACATAGTTTTTTATACAAACATTGATAGCTTCTTCAATAACTTTGGCCCTCTCTTTGGCTAATTTCATGGCTGTCTCTTGGGCTTCCACAGATAAGTTGCCACCTCCAAATTTTTGTGTTCCGCACATAAATCCATTATTACAGCATACTATCAGGTTTGACCCTATACCTCCGCACATCTCTTCTTCATAGGCAGATGGATCAGTGAGTATAATATTACTGAAACACAAACACAGACATTTTAACAACTTCTGCTCCGCACCCGGGAACGATTCCCGCGGCGGATTTTTTTTTTATGATGTGCATAGTGCCATCCCTTTTTGTAAGATAGCAACAAATAGTGACAGGACAAATCATAAGCGTTGTTTAGGCAGTGTTAAAGATGTGAGGTATTTATAAGTAAGGCCATAAATGTTTATATGAGTAGTAGTTTTGGATGTGCGACAAATGTCAGTGAATTGTTTGGGACCCTACTCCTTTATACTATAAATAAATATTGGTTAACAATATGCACACAACACTATTTGGCCCCAAATTAAGCATAGCTTGTATTATGATTATAGCCAAATGACTTTAAATACATACATAAGATACTTTATAACACCCAGACACAGAACAAACACCCCTATGTTCATCACACTTGTTCAGGGAGGGAAACAAACCCTTTACCTACAGGACAGAAGACAAAGATATTACCAACCAGCTAATGTATGAAATATCTTACAATATAATCTGTTGCCAAAGTAAGCTGAACTCATGCTATGGGTACCACATAACTGATATACATATAAGTACCAACCACTTATATACATTTTGTTTTAAAAGAATACATAGAAACACCCAGACCTGAGTAAATACTTGCAAATCATACAAATATTTGTCCTGCAGCAAACCCACAACCTTCTGCATCTTAGACATTATTATTCTCATAAACACACCATTGATACCTTTTATCCATGTTATATATTGCAAAACTGGTGGGTACAGGTAGTCCATGAACTTTTAACTGATTTCTTACATCTGCATCAACCTTGATTTCTTCTGTTTCTACATCATAGCTTACTGTTGGAAGTGATACTGTGGAATTAAGGAAGAACTATACATGATTAAATTATCAAAAATAGCATTGAAATAAGATTTCTATCTTCAGAAGATGCTCACATGTTTTTAAAGATGCCAGCAAAGCAATGACACATGAATCAACTAGACTGCCATCATTGTTGATGCAGATTAGATCACAGTACACCACCCATGCTAACTTATCTCGTGCTATACAGAGGTCTGTCAAGTCAACAAACTTGGAGGTGTTTATAATATCGGCTACAATGGTGCTGGTGACTTGAGCGATATCAGATGGTGGGCCTGGTCTGAGCTTTGATGAACATAGTGGCGGCAGCTCTACATTAGTCACTAAAAATCCCTTTTCTGGTTCTTCTGCTTTTGGTGTTGCCAGTTCCTGTAATAAGAGCAAAGGCAAATAGTTTTATTCTATAAATCCCTAAGACAGTTAACCGACAAATTAAATGTATAAACTCTCTTGTATTTGTTTTTCGTAGTTATGGTAGTTATAAGATGAATCATGCTAAAAGTGCTAGAACCAGGACGAGTTTCATGCCAATTCTTCTCAGGCTTGGGGTAGGAGGAATGGGAATGAGCTAAATTCACCTAGTTTGTAAGACGTTTCAAAGTGATCCTTGTGATTGTATTAAATAAAATATCTTTTGACTTTACCAATTTTATACCGCAAACTACAGTGGTGTTCCCACATTTCACAATAGCAGAGGCTTCAGCAGTATTTATGGCGTCTACATTCAACTTGATACTTCGATGCTCATTGTGTTCTCTCCCGTCGGGTCGCGCGGTTCTCGAAATGTAATCGTCGAAATATTTTGCAGGATAAATAAGTCTGTAAATAGGTAGGTAAACAGAGATTTTTATAGGTTATTTTTGATAGGTGCGAATCAAATATCATAAATAAAAAAGATTCCATACTTACTTGTAGACTTCTGACATTTTATTTAGAATAAGATGCTTTAGTTTTTATACATTGATATAATAAAATAATGGTGAGTAAGCTTATTTATTATTTTTACAACAACAAACTAAACAAAACAAACTTTGAGACAGTGCTGCCAGATACAACTCGCTTCAACAAAAAGTAGCAGAATAACGTTCTATTTTTTTTCTTATTAGTCTAAAATAGGTGTACATGTTTAAAAATAGATAGGTAGTTAAATGAAATTGCCTTTTTTTAAATATTTAATTAATAATTCTATGAAAGTACACCTATTTTTTAACATAGGAACCTGTAACAAACTGTAACTGTAACTGTAACCTGAACCTGTAAATACATTGTTAATTGTTAAAAACTGTTACAGAAATAAAAACATTTTGTATTTTGTATTTGTATATGTATAACCTGTAACTGTCTCTTAGTACAGGAATGAAAAGAACATTAAAATTTTGTACGATGACGGCCAGCCGTTATTTCCGTGTTTTTAAAAATGATTTTTCTAGGCACGTACCCACGTATTTTTGTATAACATGTTACAATAACTCTATTAGTTTTATAATTAAGGCCGCCTAGAAAACATGGAAGTATTTACAGAAATGTACTGAATAATGTAAGTAAAATGTTAAACAGTTGAGCTATTTTAATTTAAGGACCGTGTAAAACGATATATTATGTAGATAAAATAATAATAATAATAAAGCTTTATTTTATTCCATACATAGTACTTATAAGACGATAACAATTGGTAACTTATTAGCCTATAAAAAATCGAATTACATTTATTACACTTAGATGAGTTTGATTTCTAATTTATAAATTCTTTTTTTTTTGTAATTAGTTTAATTATTATTTACTTTGATTTTTATTTGCTTCAAATTATCAGTTACCTAATTTTGAATGCATGGACCCCGTTCGGGTAAAAGCCTCCCCCAAGGAATGCCATCCTTCTCTGTCAAGCCAACTTCCGCCCGCGCACGCTACCATTTCATCTGCCCATCTGGCCCTTGGTCGGCCTCTTGATCTGGTGCCTTTTGGCCCAGACCACTTTACCGACCATAGAGTCCATATATCGTCCTTGTAACGGGCTACGTGGCCCACCCACTTCCATTTAGCCTTCATTGCAAAAGTTAAATTATGTAGATAGCATATAATAATCAGAAGTTCTTATATGCGGATGATCTGGCGCTGGCTGCTCAGACTTTGGGATTTGAGGAAGCTGAAGAACACCTAACCTAAGCCCTAGTAGACCTAGGTGCTTACTATGATGCGAATGCATTAAGGCCAAATCCCTTTAAGACGAATATTCAATATTCCATTTGAGGAACCGGGAATCAAAACGCCGTCTTAACCTGAGGTGGTATGACACTGATATTGAGCACTGCAGTAACCCAGTTTACCTTGGAGTTACTCTGGATAGAACGCTGGGTTTCAAAATCCACTGTCAAAAAACTAAAGCGAAAGTTAACTTCCGAAATAGCCTTCTCTACAAGCTAACCTCCACATCTTGGGGAGCCTCTCCATCAATCCTCCGTACCTCCAGTCTTGCCCTCTGTTTCTCTACTGGGGAGTACGCATGCCCAGTGTGGCATCGCTCAGTACGCATGAGCTCAGCTAGAGAAGTAGACGTTGCCTTTAACGAGACCTGCAGGATAATGACGGGATGCATAAAGCCACTGAACAAGCTTTACCCGCTAGCTGGTATAGCCCCCCCTGGCATGCGACGCGCTGTTGCATGCTCCTTGGCAGAGAAAGCGAAACAAGAAAACGACCACAGGCTATCCGCTTTATAATGTTGACACTCCAAGAAGGCGTCGAAAAGTCGAAAGAGTTTTCTTAATAAAACTTCACCTCTCTCTAGGAACGCAAGTGATCATCGACTGGTTTGTATGGTCTTCCAAACAGGGGACTGTTAGAAGACTGTCAGGGGTAATGTAATTGTTTTGAATATCAAAATAGGTTTCTGTTTAGTTACAGTAGAAAAACCAATCAACATTTTCTTCGACTGAACTAACTTATGTTTCGTTGAGTTGTACAAAATTTTGTACCTACATAACATTGTGAATCTGTAGAAAATGAATACATAAATCGACATAACCTAATATCGCCACTTATTTACTGAAATAGCCTAAACGGTGACAAGTCGCCAATCCCATTTTTTTGTCGTCCCGACCGTCCAGCTAAAGCACGATAAACACCTAACCTGGCACCACTGCATAAAAAGCTTAAAGGGATGACAGACGTACGAGTAAGTACGCGTACTTATGGCTCGACGACCTTTTTCGCCTGTGTCACTGTAACTACGCTGACTTTAAAACCGCCCGCGCAAATCGTCGGCGATACAAAATCTTGCTCGGAACCCGTCTCGGCTCGTACGTGTAGCAGCAGTACTGCGAGCCGCAAGCTGCCATTTTGTTTCGCCAGTTCGTGGATGCGTAACGCTTGTAGCGTTTGACGTTTGTGTAATTTTTGTAAATTTTTTACACGTCTTATAATTATTTCGTTTAAATAGTTATTACAAGTATCTAAATCTATCCATATCTATGTAGTTAAAGTTCATGATTATGATCTGTCCATTTCTGGAATCTGCTAACTGGTTTATATCATTTATATAAACCAGTTAGCAGACTACGTATGATTATTATTATTTTTTTATAGATTTGTATGTGTTAATATTTATATTGTATGTATGTCGATTAGCATCATTATATTAATATTTTGTATATATATTTTTAAGCTATTGCATAGCTTTTATCGCGGGCTTTGAGCGCGGCGACCGAATCAAGAAATACCGTAACGAAAACAAAACCTAACACCCCCCACTCCGCCTACCATGTAGCTCGGCCGAGCGTTGGTGCGTCTAATCGCGCCATACTTCGCCGTAAAACCCCGAGCGGCATCCGGTTACCGCGCTCGCCCCATTTGATTATAAACCTTAATTCACATGTTTACAGTCTACTTTTGTATGGAGAAGTTTACTTAGTTACGTTCTTTGATATATTATCTACATTCTGAACAAAAAGTATTGCATCATCTGTATTCGTTCAGTATTTGATTGGCAGTCGCGTATCGCGGTGGTCCGTGTGAGTTCAGTGAACTTTGATTGTGTTTTGTTTGTGATTTGATAGTGGATTTACTGGATTTATCAATAGTAAGGGGTGTTTATTATTACAAAAACTGTTTATTCTGCTCATTATAAGTATTTTTGGATAAACAAATAATTATAATTGCATAAGTTGATAAAAAATGCCATGCAATAGCTTTACCGCGGCAGTCCCCGAGTGAAACACGTTTTTTGTTTTTGTCTGTCTGTAACAATAGTCTGAGTTCTTTTTGTGTACAATAAATTGTTAATCTATACCTACCTATAAAAGAGCTTAACCTGACTGACTAATTCATCATCGCCGAGCCTAAATAGCTGAATCTAGAAAGCTGAAATTTGTAAGGTAGCTTCCTTTTACAGCAAAAATTCAACCCCTACGAGGGTGAAAAGGTGTGAAAACGAATGTATGAAACTTTTTAACACGTGGTGCGATTTGCTTGAAACTTGATATGAATAAATAAAATGCCAAATAAATGGACCGATGTTTCAGTATTTTTCAAAATAAGCCTAATAAAAGAGTTTCAGAACAGGGGGAGGGGGACCCCCCACCCCCCCGGTACCGCTCCCAGTTTGCGGAATTACCCTGTTCTCGAGATATGTGAATAAATAAAACCTAACGTCAAAAAAAATTATTGATACAAATGCGCTTCGGCGGCCGCTGCCTCGGCACGCTCGCTACGCTCGCTCGCCTTGCGCGCTTTTTTCTATACTCCAACATAACCTACCTATTGGTTTGTAATAAAAATGCTCATCAGATTCAAACCGATCTTTTGCAATAGGAGCATCAGGACATATTGGTCCTCGTAGGAGTACCGAGTAAGAACACGAGGAAGTACATCAGATTTTATGGGTGGGCGATTGCATGTTTTTTACGTTTCATTCGCATCAATTTTGGACAACATGTTAAACCACAGACAACAAATACGACAAATTTGGTTATTATCTATCAATTTTTACATTTTGTTTCACATTTTATCAGATTTGAGGTTAGAAATGTTTTATTTTCTCGAAAACTAAGGATTTCCTCAAGTTAAAAGTAGTAAATATGTAATCAGGAAGCAAAACCCTACCAGATTTGAGCATTTTCACCGTCCAATTTCTGTATACAGATACTAAAGCCAAGCCGGAAATTGATTTAAAATGTGTTATGTTATGATATAATTCCTAAATAACACAAAGCTTATTCTGTGGATGACATCGCAATACAGTGTGAGCAAGCTTCAGTGTGTCACTGACGTCGAGCCGAGTTAGTTCGCGATATAAAAGACTGCGTACTTTAAGTTTGTACGTCTGTCACCTGTCTGTCTGTCTTTTACAATATTACAATTATTTTGTAACTCCTTCTCCCCTTCCGCCCATCTGTTTTGTTTGAGACTTTGAGTGCTGACTGTGTTTGTTTTCTATATAGACATTTAGACAATGACAGAGATAAAATTATCTACTTTGACAGTTACAGTTGATGTTTTTTGACATATAAATTGTTTAAAAACGTCACCTTTGTTTTGACAGTTCTTTTTAGGTTGTTTTTGGTGCAAGAAACTCCTACGGTGTGTGAAATTATAAAATAATCTGAAATTATCAGCTCTGAATGAGGCATTAATATATGTATTCTTTATTCTTTGCGTCCAGGAATATCTCTGGCAACAGTCAAGCATAATATTTTTAGCCCGGCACTTCGTTATTTCAGGTCATAATGGCAAAACCAAAAGGCGAGAGGAAAGGCAAATCAGCCATCAACGAAGTTGTGACCCGTGAATACACAGTGAACCTACACAAACGTCTTCATGGCGTAGGCTTCAAGAGGCGCGCACCTCGCGCCATCAAGGAAATACGTAGATTTGCCGAAAAACAAATGGGAACCCCTGACGTACGAGTGGACACCCGCCTAAACAAATACCTTTGGTCAAAGGGAGTCAGGTAAGCAGTCGGAGGTGTGAGATCGATGAATAAAAGTAGTGATTATCTGATAATTAAGTATAAACCCAACTCTTTATACAACAAACAGTGCGTTTTTGTTTATTTACATGTAAACTTATCATCTTGATCCACCCAACCTAGTGTCTGCTTAGGATATAGTCTCTTTGCTAGTAGAAAGACAACACTTTCGTAGGTTAGTGGAACATGTGTATTTCAATGAACATTGTAAACATTGTACTTACTCAGTTCTTACCATTGTGATTATACAACATTGTATTGTATTGTATTGTATTTGTATTCCTAATATAGTTTATGGTCTAGTTCAGAGAGAAAAGAACTCATTGCTTGGATAAGTTGGACATATATATTGGTTCCTGGACAGTTATTTTAAATAGCCTAAATACTGTAAAATATGTTATGAAAACTGTCCCAGGCTCTGCAACGCCTGTGGCTGAGTAAGAGTTGCATTTGATGCTGTATAAATCATCTTGTTAAATGCAAAATCCTGTTTATTACAATAAAATAGTGCTATAATAAAAATATATAATGTTTTATCACTGAAAACAATGTTGTAAGATAATATTTAAACTAAATCTATTCTATTTTACGAAAATTTACGGTGAATTAAGGATACATAACTTACTACATATTTTGAAATGTTCATGGCTATTATAAGCACCAACTGCTGCTTACAGCTTTGTTGTTGTGGTACCAATGTAGATAATAGTAGCCTACATTATTCAAAGTTCAGATTTATATTCACATCTATAACATCCAAATCCGTTTGAGTATGAACTTGAACAAACACATGCACACGTCACTAACATATATAATATTAGTGTTTATAATGTAAAATTTTTGCTTTCAGAAATGTTCCCTTCCGGGTGCGTGTCAGGCTATCCCGCAGACGCAATGATGATGAAGACTCAGCCAACAAACTGTTCACCCTAGTGTCGTACGTGCCTGTCGCATCCATCAAGGGTCTACAGACAGAAAATGTTGACGCTAGCCAGGAATAAACACTAAGTTTAAGATAAAGCCTGTTTTCTTTCTTACAATTTCCATTTAATTGTAATTAATTAAATATTGCTGCAAAAATTCACTCAGCACCAAGTAAATCCAAACCAAGCATAGCTTGTAACAATGCAAATCAAAACAAAACATTTATACTAATAGCTCTTGGTAATAATAACTATTGATGAATTGATGGCGGCCACCAGGATCCCTAACCCGATCCCCCGGGGGATCCCAGTGAACTCATTGGTTCACCAGAATCCCCTTGTAAAATTTATAAAGATGTATCACATAGGATGTTTACACTGAATCAACATACAAACTATATTCTTCTGGCGCTTCGGCGGCCGCTGCCGCGGCACTCTCGCTTTACTCGCTCGCCTTGCGCGTTGCTGTCTATACTCGGTTTCGATTTGATTACTTTATGAAGTAAAATTGATAAATAAATTATTTTTTTAAAACAGTGTGATAACATATACCTTAAATATTTCAAGGGGATTCTGGTGAACCAATGAGTTCACTGGGATCCCCTGGGGGATCGGGTTAGGAGGTCCTGGTGGCCAACCCTGATGAATTGGTACTACGGAAGGATTTGATTGTAAGACATACACATAATTGTGAATACCAATTCATTATATAATGCCTTTTGCTAATTGAAACTATAGATTCCATAATAGCCATGCTGATGATTGATAGAATATGTATAAAGGTGTAAATATTATAGTATACTTCTGGTATTTTATAAAAATTTAACCCACAACCTCCAGCCCAGTTGGCAGAGTTACTACTAACTTGAGGCCAGTCAATTATAATTCTGCATTAAAGTCTGTTGAGCCTGGATGGGCCACATCACTGGCCAAAACACATTATGTTGGCCGGGTAACACTACTGTCTCATGGCATACTGTAGATAGATACATTTTCCATCTTTTTTGGGCATGCTAGATACCCAAATACTGTAGTTTTTTATATCAAATATGCATAGGTACAGCGTATTTACATCTTTACCAAATACTGTCTCTAATGCCAAAAGCTATAAGTTAGGATACTAAAATCGAGAATGGATGAATTGACCACCTCTGTAGCGCAGTGGGCTAAGAGGTTCGGCTGAGACGCAGAAGGTTGCGGATTCGATTCCCGCGATCTGCAAGTATTTGTCTCTGGTCTGGGTATTTTTGTTTATGTATGATATGTGGGTATGTACTTACAAAAATAAGTATATAAGTAGTATATCAGTCATGTGGTACCCATAACATAAGCTATGCTTACTTTAGGGCTAGATAACGCTGTGTGAAATATCCGGCATTATTTATTTATTATATATTGAAGTAGTGCAGTTTCACTATTTATTTTTTCATTCTGCTGCTCAGTGATTTTACAAACGAGATTTCTACCCCAATTGCCTATCGGAATACAAGGTGACTATTACAGACTACCGTATGTAAGTGATATCAACTGATTTATATACTACTAGCTGCTGCCCGCGGCTTCGCACGCGTGGTACCTACATAAAAGTAGCCTTTGTCCTTCTCCAAAGTCCTAAACTGTACCAAAATTCATCAAAATCAGTTCAGCGGTTTAGGCGTGAAAACTTACGACAGACAGGCAGACACACAGACAGAGTTACTTTCGCATTTATAATATCAATTGATTATTTTCTACACCAGTACTCTCAGGAAATTGCCAGAGCGTTTGTCGTTTTTGAAAATGTTAATTAAATAAATATTGGTTGACGTTTCATCATCACCACATAGTCCCAAAGCTTGGATCTGCTTTGGGTAATAAATTACTGATATAACACTTACAAATACATACTATAAAGATGCACTGAATAAACATCTATATTCATCACACAAATGTTTGTACTGGTTGGGGATAGGTCACAACACAACCTGCAGCGCCGTTGGTAGAGCTAACCATGCTGAGAAGCCAGTCCAAAATGCTGTAAATAGCTTGCTAAGTAAGCGCCCTAACTATTAATGATTGCTCAGGCACCTATTTAATGAATCCAATCTCGAGAGCCTTACCCAGCTTACGGTATGATTCCTGGTTTATTACCCGGCATTGATACAGTCGGTTTCGTATGTCGCTAGATCTATGCAAAATTTTAATATTCTATCAGTATCAGTTGTATTTTAATATTTTATCAGGTTTCTAAGAAGTTAAAAAAACTTAACTAATAAATGTTCGGAACTAGATGGTATTGAATTGTGTGAATTATCCAACAATATTTATTTATTTAGAAGGTACCTACCTAGGAAAGTATAAACTGTTTCAATAAAGAAACTAATCATTAATGGCGGATTTAGCATGTTCTCTCACTCGCACACCACCTTCAAATAGCAATATTGTGTGAGCAAGAGGGCATAATTTAAACTGCTATTCGCTAAAACCTATGATTATGGGTTTTAACGAATAGCAGTTTTCTGTCATCGATATAGTTAGGTACCGAGCTACGTACGGTTAACTCATTGGTAGGTAGGTATATAAGAACAGAATTCAAATAGGTCCTTGTGATTTTAGTTATTTTTCGATTGCTGTTAGGTAAACGAATGCACCATCAAATATTATTAATCCTGGTTTCAGAGGTAGTTCTTGCTGTCGCTGACTGTCCTACGTCTAAAATGCTGTGTTATGGCACTTGCACCGACTTCATTTCAGTTAATTTACATTCGTCTACCGCGGCTTGATAAGGAAGAAATTCCCAGACTGCGTTGCGCTATTCGAAGCCATATTTCTTATGTTCTTAAGTAATATCGGGGCTCATCGTAACTTTTTAGTAATAGCTGTTCAAAAAGCGCTCATACCATAGCTAAGTCGTATCTAACAGATCCGCAAAGTTAGCAATCTACTGGCCTGTTTGCTCAGTTGGTAGTAGGTAGCTCTGCCTTCTGCGCTGTAGATTGAGGGTTCGATTCCCTTCCAGGACAAACATTTTTGTGATGAGCACAGGTGCTGGTTCTGTATCTGGGTGTTATAAAGTATCATAAGTATGTATTTCAAAATATAAAGTAAGTATTCTTTCAGTCATCACCTTAATACGAGCTAGTTTAGGGCTAGATGGTGTTGTGTGCTTAGTTTATTTATTTATTTAATCTGCGAGGTTAGTCCTTGAATGGGCGCGCTTGGAATCTGAGCACATTCCGTGCTTTGGAGGGCAAGTTAAGCTATCTGTCCCAGCTTTTCAAAAGTTGTTAAGCTATGACGGAGACCTTCGAGTGGAATTACCTCTACCACCAGAGTTGACCACTGATGCATATGAAAGTAGAAGAAATGGCTCCAATACTATTCGATATAGTTATGGCGACGTAAGGTACGCAGCAAAGTGCTACGACGACGTTTAACATCGACTCAGCAGGCTATTACGAGTTTTTGACAACAATTCTGAATCAAAAACATATACCTATTCATTTTGATAAACATAGGTTTTAGTCACGTCATTTTGTCAATGGAGGCACCGACAGTTTCGATTCATCTGAAGAATCTTCATCAGGGTGAGTTTGTTCCGCGGTCCGCTCGTTGCCGCTCGATTCACGGTTCGGTTCGACAAAATAATACGTGAGTAAACCCGTGTTTATCAAAGTGTATAGTACAACTCACGTATGTGTTACATATAGCTAGTCAAACCTCTATAAAAGATGGCGTCGTAGCTATGTACCTACTCGTACCTACGAAAAGTGCTACGCCGTAAACCATGCGATTATGAAGAGCATAATCCTACTCGTAATTTGGTTAGTTTTTAAGTTTATAGATAAAAGTGAGAGCTCATTTGCGAAAAAATCCTATTCCGTTATTTTAATCGAGTCATTTTCTATTTAATAACTATCACCAAATATGTAAATGGTTTAAGATTTTAATAAAACAATCGTAAAATTTACTTACCGAACGTTAATTTTAGTGTTTAAGTTCATGGTAGCGTTATAAACTAGTTTTAACAACTTTCAAGTAATAAATAATAGTAGGTGCCTATTAAATGAACGAAAAGTCATATTAAACTAGAACCATATTTAAATAGTTATCATTAAATCAAAGGAAGTAGGTTGGTATATGTAATATGTGGAATCAGCTAACTAAATTTATTTATTCTAAAATAAATAAATTTAGTTAGCTATGTCACACAGTAGGTAGGTACCTACCTAAAGAAAGAAAGAAAGAAAGAAAGCATTTATTCTGTCCACCACTCAAAATACAATAGAAAAATAAGAAATAGGAAGTTTACAAAACAAAAATTACAAAGTCAAAGTCAAAAAGTCAAAAGGTGATTTATTCAATACAATCACAAGGATCACTTTGAAACGTCTTACATACTAGGTGAATTTAGGTGCCAATTCATCCTAACCCAAGCTCGAGAAGAATTGGCAAGAAACTCGTCTTGGTCCTAGCGCTTTTTTATATGATCCATCTTATAACTACCTTAACTACGAAATACAAATACAAGAGAGTTTATACATTTCAAGTGTGTCGGTTAACTGTCTGACGGCAGAGCGACATGAGGCCATGCATTCTTATCAATAATATAGTCATCTATATTATAATAAGCTTTCTTCAAAAGACTTCCTTTAATGTATGCTTTTAATAAACTTTAAATAAATTTCCTATTATATTTCCTAGTATATATACATGTGGTGGCGAAATGGTACTCATATTGCTGCCGCATGTTGCCATGTGACAGCGCTGGTCTTCCGCTGAGGCCAGTGTTGATTTCACGGACATCTTGACCCAAATCAGGGCTTAAAATATTTTTTATAAACGTAAAATAAAAAACAAACTACACAAGATACATTAACTCAACAAGATACAACATTAAAATGCACACAATACAATTTAAAAGGTACTTAAAATATGAACACAAACCCAAAACAAAAATAAAAAACAACAATAGTAATAAGATGAGTATTTTACATACGTTACAGAACAAACTAAGAGGACAGTTGCAAAAACTAGCTTCCCCTATGCCAGGGCTGGTCTATTTGTATGGAAAAAATATGTTGCTTTAATTTAACATTAAAAAGATTGACATTCAATATATTTTTAAATGGTGGTGGTATGTCATGCCAACACTTTGTGGCAGCGTAGCGGAAACTACCTCTAAATGCAGCAGAGCCATGTAACGGTGTTGCTAGTAAAACAGAACCTGCTCTAGTTTTGTACCTACTGTCATCCTGGAGCCAGCGCATTTTGTTGAAAAGATACTCAGGTTTTCTACTCTTACATACTAAAATTTGTTTAGTTTAATTTTAACCGACTTCAAAAAAGGAGGTTCTAAATTCGGTTGTAATTATTATATTTTTAATGTTTGTTAACTCAGAACTTCGCCATTTATGAACTGATTTGAAAAAATGTTTTATACTTAACGTTCGGTCCCATTTAAATTTGAGGAAAAAATGGCGAAAATATAGAGGAATAAACTTTGTATTAAACTTTTAATAGGGTAATTAATGGCAAATTATAGATTATAACTAGCTAATTATAACTAAATACATTTGAAAAAATAGCACCCCTTATTGGTCAAACAGAAAATGCATTTTATTATTAGAGTTTAAATTTTATTCAATGAAGTCTGCATCCGTTTTTAGTTTTTTAAACTTAATTATTGATAGCGTTTTTCAATATCTTCCGGTAGTATGTTCCAATTGTAATCATACCTATTGCTGAATTAGCTGAAGAAGTGATGTGCAACTAGTAAGATAGCAGCAGATAGCTACGTGACACACCCTTCAGGGCGTCACGTAGCCATGAATTGAAATCTTATTTTCTGACGAAGTTATACTGATAAGTCAATATCTTGTAATAATATAAATAATTATCCCGGACATTTCACACAGCATCATCTAGCCCCAAAGTAAGCAGAGCTTGTGTTATGGGTACCACATGACTGATATACTACTTATACCCTTTTTTTTGTAAATAAATACATATTATACATTGCGCCACAGAGGTCGTCATAGCGTAAGTTTCGATGAGTTCGCCGCGAAGACGTTTTTCCTAAAGAGTAGAAAATTAACATTTATTCTTCAGGTGTTACCTATGTGGTTATGAAATACGCCCACGACTGTTATCACCAGGCTCGGTGAACATATCATGTTTTAAATCTTTAAGGAGGTCCGAACATTACACAAGACACAATGCCTAAGCTTTGCATAGGCAGTATTTCGCCTGTGATATGTTCTAGCCCATCGCAACTCATAAGAATACTAACCCATAACACTCTTAAAAAGTCATACATCTTGAGAAATATATAAACTTATAAGATCTCTTTATGCTAGAGCAAAAAAGCAGCACGGCCGTACCATCCTTTTATCGAAACAGTTCAGGCCATTTACGACCTATATATAAATTCGTTGTGGATAAAACTAGAAGCCTGACTTGTTAAGTCAATCAAAGTCAATCTATTTATTTAAAACAAATGATTTTTAATATTGATATGGTCACTATAAGATGTTGTTAGGCTAGCTAATTGATAGAAGGTTCCTTAAGTAGGGACTGAATAAATTAACCGTCTTGGTATTACATGGATCTCACAGCTTTTTACGGTAGAAGAACTGAGTTGCGAGACTTGTTTTTTTTTACAAGATATGTTTTTGATGGTATTTGAATTTACGCGCGACTTTTTGTTGATGGAAAACAAAACCCCCAACCTACTTCTGAAACGTCTCCAAAGATGGCGCGGTCTGACGGATGGAAAAAGTAGTCGTGTGGATAATATAGGAGCATTTCAGATAAACAGAAAAAAGATTATTTATCTGAAAAGGAATCGACGAACCTGTTAATAAACATTAAATGTCGTTTCTTTGTATTTTAAGGTAAGGTCTCTGTTGAAAACTGTAGTTTTTGGTATAAAAGTAGAAAATGCTAAATTAAACTTTGTATTTTCAGAGCAACACATTGTTTATTTTGACACTATAAATCATACATAGATTGATCAAACATTACAATCTACCTAAATTAGAAAAAAAACATAATTAGGTACATTGATGTCGATACAAATTTAGTCTTTGGTCTCAGGAAATTTGCAACATGTCACCATAACTTTCTACAAATAATGTCACAGTCCGGGTTTGCTTTCAATAAATTATTGAGAGCCGTGAGGGTTGCGAGGCAGGGGAGTTTGCGCGTGCGACGGAGTGACTCGTTGGAACGTTGTCTCTACCCCGAATAGTCCATTGAAAAGTTACATTTGGGTATGCATTTGTCAGAGGACGCAATTTTATTTTTTTAATGTGTAGGGGGGGTCAGTAGAAGCTTAAGTTCAAGTTTGTGGGGTCGGCACCCTTGTCCCCCGGCCGCCATCTTGGAAAAGGGGGTGCAAAGGGTTTTCGCGCTGTATCTCGTAAACTAGTTACCTTACAGAAAATTTAATCAAACATAAAATGTAGCAAATTAAATTTCCTACAATTTTATTTCTATTACTTTTTATCGTCAAGTGACCAACAAAAAAGTTATAAACAAAAATAAATGAAAATTTTGTTTGTTTGTTCTAGGTTTTACAGCGCTCCAAACTTAAACGGATTCTCGAATGCTCATAGGGATGCAATAAAAACTAAAAATTAGGCTTACTTTTCTATCTATATTTTTTTTATTCATACAATTTATTATGATCTTAACATTCCTATGCTATTATTGAACTATGTTTGACCCTTTTACCCACCACCTATGAGGTATAACATGGGCAAAGTCAAATTTATAAAAATTTTGCAGAAGCATCCAGAGTTAGCAAGTGGAACTAAATTATTTATGAGTGAGAAAGTCGAGTCATCGTTACTCAGTGTTGTTGGCGAACGTTTTTTCGTCTTTTTATATGGCGGAAATAAAGACGATACTCTAGACACTCTGCGATACAAACGATTTGCTAAGACAGTGACAAAAAATGCATTAAAAATGCATAAAACCTAGATAAATAAATAAAATGAAACAATTATATAGAGGAAATTGTTCGTTGAAAAACCCTCTACAAAATTGCTGTGATGTCATTTTATTGTAAAATGAACTGAAAAAAAGTTATAACCTCCAAAAGGAAATTTGTTACAAAATTTTCATTTATTTTTGTTTATAACTTTTTTGTTGGTCACTTGACGATAAAAAGTAATAGAAATAAAATTGTAGGAAATTTAATTTGCTACATTTTATGTTTGATTAAATTTTCTGTAAGGTAACTAGTTTACGAGATACAGCGCGAAAACCCTTTGCACCCCCTTTTCCAAGATGGCGGCCGGGGGACAAGGGTGCCGACCCCACAAACTTGAACTTAAGCTTCTACTGACCCCCCCTACACATTAAAAAAATAAAATTGCGTCCTCTGACAAATGCACACTAAGGCCTAAAAAATGTAACATTTTAATGGACTAGAAGGTTATTGTTCGGAACAAAGAGTTGACACTTCTCGTGCAGGTCTGGATCGTTGATACTACGAAAATGTTTACTGAAGGTGTACATTTGATTGCAAGCTCTTCTGAGTTTAAGATAATTATAGCCAAGACATCCTTGCAGAAACCTAGTGGGGTACAAAAAAGGATAGTAGTCTAGGACGAATTTATAAAGCCTTCTGGACTTTTTGAAGTAAAATAATAAACGTGCTCGTACGCAGAACCGAGAGTCCAGTTTGCTTCGCACCAAATCACCAAACAAGAGTCACACTGCGGCACTTTGAAAGTCCCTGGCCTTTTTCTTAACGAAGCCTAACCTCTGGAAATACTTCTTAATGACGTCAATAATGTGGTCAAGAATGTATTTAAATGTATTTGGAACGAAGTTCCTTATCGCACGGTACCGACTTGGTAGATTGTACCGACTTGGGGGGCTAGGCGAAAAAAAGTGCAAGATGTTTCCGTTACGAATTTCCGTCACGACCCTTTCTTTAGTGTAGACGGTTATCCATAGGGTGACACGTTTCTTCATCCCCGGACAAAACACACTTAGGCAAAATATAATATATATTGTAATAAAAAAATATATCGTCGTTGCAAAATTAAAATCTCATGTGTATAAAGTAACTTTTTTAGAAAATCAATAAAAACTGTCTACTGAAAAACTTTCTAAGAAAACGTATAGTTTTTTTTCGCGGTTTTGTATCTAAAAAAATATCATAAATGTTTGGTAAACAAGTTATGTAAATTCCCTATTTGTTTTCAAATTATAACACATTTTTAGCTATTTTCTACACATGAGATATTTTGCTTGCAAATATTTTTGCCACATAATAGTTATTGATGGGAGTAGGAGGAATCAAAACAAAAAAACAGTATTATTTATATCATTTATTTAGTAAAATGACACAAAAATTAAACAGGTAAGTAAATTATATAAGGTAAGAATGTATAAACTGATATATTTTTTTTTTTAAATCTCAATTTTTCAAGACCTACCTACAGTACCTACCGATATTGTACAAAATGTCAACTTTGCATGTTAGGTCCCAGGATTAAATGATATAGCATCGTAAAACGGATGATAATCTTTATCAATGACTACTTTCAGTTCCTGTAGGTGTTTGAATTTACTCTCTGAAAATAACGATCCTGCAAAAGTATGGAAATTTCTTCGGTCACTAGGAGTTGGAAAGCCTCGCCAACATAATTCCCAAAAAGATTTAGATATTGATTCCTTAAACCTTCATTTCTCATCTTCGTCTAATTTTGATGGACTAACTAAATTGCAAACTCTAAATTCTCTTTCATTATTTCCAACTCCTGACTTTCCACCATTTGTGTTTCATCAATTCACTGATTGTGATGTTATAAAGAGCATTTCAGCTATCTCATCGAATGCTGTCGGTAGTGACTGTATTAGTAAAAAAATGATTATACCTATCCTAGATGACATAGTCCACATCATTGCATATCTTCTTAACTTTTCCATTGACTCTGGAACCTTTCCTGGTCTGTGGAAAGAGGCTCAAGTAACTCCCCTTCCTAAAAAATCAAATCCATCTTCCTTCTCTGATTACCGCCCTATTTCCATTCTATCGTTTCTTTCCAAAGTCCTTGAGCGCTTAGTTCACCAGCAACTCAGCCTTTTCCTTAACACAAATGTCCTTCTTAATCCCTATCAGTCCGGTTTTCGCTCAGGTCATAGCACTGTCTCTGCTCTCATCAAAATTACTGATGATATCAGATTTGGCATGGAAAACGGTCTATTAACTGTTTTGTCCCTTCTGGACTTTAGTAATGCCTTCAATAATGTGGACTATGATATTCTGTTAGCTATTCTCCGCTCTTATAACATATCTCCAACAGTAATTGACTGGTTTCGTAGTTACCTGTATGGTCGCCGGCAACAAATTCGCATTGATGACACTTATTCATCCTGGTGTGAAGTGAATGCTGGTGTTCCTCAGGGCGGCGTTTTATCTCCTCTTCTTTTTGCTATATTCATAAACTCTATATCGAAACGACTCTCTTCTTCCTACCACCTCTATGCAGATGATTTACAAATTTATACACAAGCTCCTGTCGAGTGGTTAGCTGAAGCCATCGCAAGTACTAACACTGACTTTGCGAGTATTTTAGAGTGGAGCAAAGTATACGGTCTCAGAGTAAATCCATCTAAAACTCAAGTAATTATTATAGGAAGCTCAAGAATGTTGTCTCGGATCGACTGGCATAGCCTCCCGGGAGTTATGTTCGATAACACTATCATACAAATTAGTGAAGTGGTTAAAAACTTAGGTGTACTCATGGATAGGCACCTATCCTGGGCACCTCAGTTAACAGCGGTAAGCCAAAAGACCTTTGCTGCCTTTTCCTCTCTGAAACGGTTGCGAAACTTTCTACCTACGTCCACTAAAATTGCGCTAGCACAATCATTGTTGCTCCCTATCATAGATTATGCCGACGTCAGCTACATTGATTTAACTGAAGACCAACTCAATAAACTTGAGCGTCTTCAAAATGTTTCCATTAGATTCATATTTGGCTTGCGTAAGTACGACCACATCTCTGAATTCCGATATAAACTTAAGTGGCTACCGATTCGTCTTCGCCGGAATGCTCACATCCTCTCTATTCTTTACTCCATTATGTTTCTTCCTTCCACTCCAGTTTACCTTAAGGAACGCTTTGAGTTCCTCCATCTTTCCAATTCTCGATCCTTACGTTCTTCTGAAACCCTGCAGCTTAAAACTCCTTCTCATACATCTTGTTACTATGGGAGCTCTTTTACCCTGCAGGCTGTGAAGCTTTGGAATGAACTCCCTGTCTCCATCCGGTATGCTAAATCCTTACCTATCTTCAAAAACTTGGTATACCATCATTATCTCACATCAGTCTCATAGATATCACTTTAGTTAGTAAGTTTTTATGTATTTATTTGTATGTATTTATTTTTATTTATGTGTATGTATGTAGTATTTAGTTAAATATTTATTTTATTTATTTATATATTATAATTAGCTTAATGTACGCCGCGCCGTCCACTCAACTTAATACGATCCTTTCCATCCAAAGGTTGTCAGGAAGAGATCGCTCTGAAGCGATATGGCCGCCCATTGTACCACTTAAATACTTTTAGTTTAATTAAATTCTAATATTGAGTTTTATTATATAAGGTGTACAATAAAGATATATTCTATTCTATTCTATTCTATTCTCTGTGATTTTTAAGGGCTGCAGATACAAACGCTGTGGCAGCAATCTTGTACAAAGAAATGCTCTCCGTTGTGGTAGGATCGACCACTCATTATTGTGTCGTAATCTATATAACACTGAACCGTCCGCCAAATAGTTTAGGCCTCTAATATCTACCACGACTGGATCTCCTTTTTTCTTGCAAGGTCTTATAGACTTGAAGTTGGATTTTAGTACTTCGCAGTTATTGAAGAAATCATAGTGGATGGACTTCACAACATAAGGATTTCTCGGGCGAGCCTGCTGCATTCGAGATACATAGTCGCTAGGTTCGTAAATAGGAGGTTTGATGTACTGTTCAATTGTTGAATGCACACTATCAACCTCCATCATTGTGTGTCCCTTTTCTAAGTATAACTGCTCGATATTTAAATGTCTTGTTTGAGATAGATCACTAAGGGCACTAGATAGAATTCGGTTTCGATTTTGGTGGCCACATCCGTCTGATATGACAATAACTCGTTCAGTTTCAGGTGGCAAATTTATCAAGTAATCAATCAAGCAAGTAGTAAATTCGTTAGCAGAGACACCACCATCAGCTTCGTGCCAGAAGTAAAGAGTAACTTTTTTCGTTCTACAGTCATAAACAGTAAAATTATGACACTGTAATTTAAGTTTGTAATACAAGGCGCTGGCCAATAGCTTAGGTGCAAGTAAGACACTCTGTACGTCAACTGTGATCACAACTACCTTATCATTGGCCATGTCAATAGCATCTTTTTTTGCTTGGCGAGCTTCATTCTTCTTAAGTATGTGGTCATCGTACTCTTCTTGGGAAATATTACCCGCCTTAAAGCTGCAGCAAGTGTCACACTGGTCTTTACGAGGATGGTGTATTGCAATGTTTTCCTGATCTAAAACTTTCAAAAAAGTTGGTCGGCTGCTCGAAATCGTGTTCTTTACACCAATCGACGAAAACATCATGCATGTGTTTCTGAGATCTAAAAGTCGACTCAACATACAGCTTATTAGAACTCGCTCTACAACAATGGCTAGGAACTTTCGGAGCCAGATCAATCCAAGATTTTACTGTCTTTGTTATAGGTGTAGTATACGGCAGTACAGAGTGAGATGTACTTGATATTATAAAAGTGTCTCGTGGCCGAGATGAATGGGCTGAATTAGCATCATCATCTACAACCGCGTCCGATTCCTTGGTCCAGCGTCTGAAAGTATCTTCTCCTATGGCAAGTGTATTCAAAAAAAACAGTCTACACACTCTCACCTTAGTGGACGTTTCATCGCTTTTATTAAAAAATATATCGTGACCAACCTTTTTTAAAGTTGTAACCGAAGATGAACGTCGGCGACGTCTTATCCCTCTGCGAACAGCAGCAGTCTTTACAAACGTTTTCTTTTCTGACCAGGTCTGAAGGTTCCAAAAATAAGAATGGGTCACTGCTCGTTCTTCTTCACTGATGAGTGCGCACATGTATGCGTTTTTGGAAATGTTGAAGTTGCCTTTGTATGAGAACAACGTGCTTTCTTCATTCGTTCCGGTTTCTCAACACACTGTTCGTATTTGTTATCAACTTTTCGAAACTAAGTTTTCGAAAAGTTGATAACAAATACGAACGTTTTTCCTAAAACTCGAGCCTTTCTGTTCACCAATCGACGGTTTTCACTTTTTTTGGATGATCTGTCCTGGTGCTCAACTTCATCGTTGGAAGGCAATGGGATGTTTTCCAAAAGGTTTGAATGTATTGGCCTCAATGACAAAAGCGGTACTTCATCTTCACTGTCAGATAAGAGAATCAGTCTTCTTATTTTTGAAGGTGGAGCCCAGTGCGGATCTTCTACACTATCATCGCTTCCAAATGGCTGGATCACATCTAAACCAGGTGGTGATGGCTTACCTGTTGACGATTTGGTCGACTCATCTTGGTATTCTATCTCACGAAATGCCGCATTGGAACTGTGCAGGATGTTATGAATGATGGCCTGAGTAGATAACACCAATGGCGTTTCGTCATTGTCGTCACTACTTTCTAGCTCAGTAGTAGCCGCAGCAGGTGGTGATAATAGAAGTGAGGGCGACGATGATATCACACGATCATTCACGTAGCCCAGATCTTCTGGTGTGATCAATGAATCATCATTGGACTCCGGAATAAGCGACTTTACGCACTCAATTACGTCTACAGTTTTACCAGGAATATCGAACACTTGATTTTCTGGTTGAATTAGGGAATCACCAAGCCACTGAGAAGGTGAATTCTTTGATGCAAAGTCATTATTTTCGTCATCACACGCAGCTATTACCGTTAAAGCATCAGTCTGCGGAGCGGGTGGATTCTTCTGGGCAATATTCCCACTTTTCACAGCACACTCAGGTTTCAGTATTAAATTCAACAACCACTGTCCACGGCTATTATTTTTGTACATCTTGAAAATGGCATTAATTAGATAAAACACAAAAAAAAATACTTAAAACTCGTCACGCAATGGTTGACACGATGCTGTTCAAAACTGCACTAATATTATTGTAATATTGTACAATTTCAAAATGCCGAGGTCAAGGTCAATTAAATTGCTTGATCTATTACTATCTCACTCCCACTTTCACTTTGATGCGCGTGTCGAATAGTTTCGTGTAAAATCACGCTCTTACTGATCAAAATTGGCGCGAAAACGCCCGAGTCTTTCGCACATAAGAGTATTTGTTCAAAAATATTTTCAAACAATGGCAATACCAAGGCCTCCTATGTGTTCAACAGACACATGAGAGATTTTGATTTACATAAAAATGTAAGCCGTCACTTAAGACGTATTTTCTTTATGGCATATCTGACTCAAATAATAAGACTTACACTTGAGAGTCTTTGCATACGGTTTTGAATACGGCAATTCAAAAATCTGAAAAGTAATTTTGAACAAAAATGTCACATAAGAGTGATTGCTTTTGCAACGACGATATAATACATATTTTGTAATAAAAAAATTAATATATTTTGTCGGAGATATTTTGTATTTTGTAGGAAATTTCGTAATTAATATATTTTTTCGAATTGTGAAAATAAACATTTTATTGTACATAATTCAATTCATCTCTCAGACTCTAGTAATTCATTCATTTGTATTTGTTATCCAATAATATAATACGTTTATCGTAAAATAATAATATACTACGATAAAAACGTCGTTGCTTCCGAGTGTTCCACGACACGCATTTTTATTTTATTATTATTTTGAAATGTATTTATTATTAACAGAAATAATTACAGAAATGAACAGAATAAACATATATACAATAAACAGTTGAGCTATATAAGGACCGTTTAAAACGATCTATAGATTGCTCAACTGATTCAGATCACTGCTAGAGTGCAGCGTTTCCAATGTACTGGCGGCATTGGCACGTTAAATGGCAATGCTTATACTCTGAGCCAGATAGGAGCCAGGTCTTGGGTAAATTTAAAAGTATATAAGTATTTAAGAGTGAACAAGTCGATTATCTTTCCATACAAACGTCGCAGGGTGATCACACCACCGTCTGATGATGAACAACCAAAACTTAAAGTGATATAAATTTGTCTATTTCTCATAATCTATGCTTGTATCAATACAGAATTGTAAAAATACACAAAAAAGGGTCGAGAATTAAAATAGAAAATTACAGACCTATTTCGATCCTAAATGTATTGAGCAAGTGTTTTGAAAAAGTGATATATGACACTATTTCTCCAGTAATTTATCATAGGATTCCCGAGCATCAACACGGGTTCTTTAGGGGTCGCTCAACAACAACCAATTTATCGTTGTTTATCAGCGACGTGCTTAGTGGAATGGAGTCACGAGCACAGGTTGACGTGGTCTACACTGATTTTGAAAAAGCATTCGATCGTGTATCTCATGTCATCCTTCTCCGCAAACTGTATGAACTTGGCATACAAGGTGATCTTTTGCGCTGGATCAAATCATATATTAGCAACAGAAAACAAGCCGTTGTAGTTGGCGGCGCAAAATCAGAATTCAGAATTTACAAACATTTTGGATTTATTTTACGTGTAACAAAACCTTTTATGAATATAGCATGTATAAAGGTTCTTTATTACGCGTACATACGTAGTGGGCTCGAATATTTCAGCTCCGTATGGAACCCACAGTATGTCACATATGACCATGCTATAGAATCATTGCAAAGAAAATTTGTGAAACATCTGCATTTCCGTGATAGGTCAACTTTCGAAAACTACGACGCATCATGTCGTGAGTACGGACTCATATCACTACATGACAGAAGAACTGTGCAAGATATGTCATTGCTGCACGACGCATGTACTGGCAATCTGGATAATTTGTATTTAACATCAAAAATCTTAAATCTGAGAGCCCCGAATACTCGCACCAGACACACCCAATTGTTTTATATGCCTACACACCGTTCAAATTATGCGCTCAACAGTGTTACCCGTCGGCTTCCTAAAACATACAACAAACAGTTTAGCGACATATTTAACATAAGGTCAAAAAAAGTATTTAAATCAAAAATAATCAAATCTTTGGTTAACAAGTCAACAAGTAAAATTCAATAGGTAAGTATTTGCACTTCTTGAAATCTATGCACCATGTAAACACTTCGTTTAATACTGTGCAGAAACTGGTTTTTGGTTTTTGGTTGTTACAAACAGCAAACTGTTTCGAGTATATCTAGCTACTTAAGTCTAATTACCTACATACTTGTTGAGTTATGGTCTCTTTAAATCATACTTTTATCATCTACTCACCTCACTACACACACTTCTCAAATACACTTCACACAAACACATCCATATAATGCGATTGGTATTTAATCAACTTAAAACATATTTTAAATTTATGATATTTCATATTTTAAATTTAAAAACATGATTTTGCTAAGGGAAAAAAAAATATTATTGCTTATGTTCTATTTTTGTTTTTGTTTTTTGCAATTATTGTAGTACTTAGTTTTAATTGTTGGTTTTTCTTTTGTTTTTTTTTAATTTAAATATTCATACATACCTATACTATCCATGAGTTATAAGCGAGTTGAATACAAAATGTGGATTCAAATTGGTGAAAGTTTGGCATATCTACCCTTTATTATATTAAACTAAATTAATAACTGTGAATCCTAGATTACGATAAATAAATAAATAAATAAAATAATATGGGTTTGAAAGATACAAGACTCAAATAAAATCGTTTTCATCACTGATTTTAGCCCAACTTTAGGTGTGAATAAATAACAAGCGAATTATGCAAACTAAAAAAATATTCCGATATAAATACATTCAGTAGTTTTTTCATAAGAACCCTTGAGCCAAAGGTCTATTCATTATTTTTACGCAATCGTTTTATTTAGAAATCATAGATTAATCTGATCATATGAATCGAAATTATAATCAGGCTATCTCCTTACTGCTCATCTCTATCCTTGGTGCACGTCTATCCTTTTCTCACACTAAGCTAGGTTGAAATAGCATGCATTTTAGCTGCGCCCACTAACGAGTTTGTGCCGCTGACTTGTGTATCCTTAACAGTCTTATGATCACCATAACACCAGCTATCGTAGTTTTGGGCTAGATGTGTGCATTGTCCACCGATATTTATATATTTTGTATTTTTGATACACTCTTCCTATAGTGGCATCTGTCTTGTTAACAATTTTGCCAGTGTGAAATGATTGTTTGATTATAAAGTCTTGGTCAATCGTCCATCGTCGACCTCTGTGGCGCAGTGGGCCAAGGCCCGGCTGAGACGCAAAAGTTTGCGAGTTTGATTCCCGCCGCGGGACAAATGTTTGTATGATCTGTAAGTATTTATCTCGGGTGTGGGTGTTTCTATGTATTTACAAAAAAAAGTATTTAAGTAGTATATCAGTCATATGGTACCCATAACACAAGGTCTGCTTACTTTGGGGCCAGATGATGGTGTGTGAAATGTCCGGCATTATTACTAATATTTGTCTATTATAAACGTCAACGCGGAATTTCCGTCTAAAACTTTCTCGGAATTCCTCGTCATTCAAATCACATTGCAACATAATACACTTACTCAATTAATTAATTAAATAGTCCATATTTGTGCAGTCATGAAGATTTATGAAGTCATCAATTTTTGATTAAAATTCCGCTCAGGTTACTGAATAAAACACGCACGAGAAAATATAAATTAATTTAGAAGTGCTATGTAACTCCATGAAATGACAAACAAAGAATCGACACACTCCTCGGAACTATTGATATTGGTTGAGTCTGTTTCCTCATGACACATCAAGACATTTGATTTGACAAGAACTTTCATCGTTTGACAAGAACCTTACGTAAATACTCGTAATAATTCTAAGAAATATGTTCTTTCTTAGAACACAATACTCAAACACAATTAATGAACGTTTTCAGTTTGGATTGAACCTACGATAGTGTTTATCCATCCACGTACCACGCAGTAGTGATGGGCCAGACACCCGTATGTAAACATCGACCTTCCTATAATGTCCAAACATCCGTTAGTTGCATTTGTCAGTTAATTATTGTATGAGAAATGTAACGGTTATAAAAATAATAATAACAATAATGCCGGACATTTCACACAGCGTCATCTAGCCACAAAGTAAGCAGAACTTGAGTTATGGGTACCAGATGACTGATATATTACTTTTTTGTAAATACATACATGTTATTCGTAGAATAACACCCAGACCCGAGACAAATACTTGCAGACCATACAAACATTTGTCCTGCGGCGGGAAACGAACCCGCATCCATCTGTGTCTCAGGCACACCTTCGCTCACTGCGCCATATGTCGTCAATCTTATCTTATTATCTTAGAGTCTGACAGGTGATTTTATTTTATCGAAGTATTGCATTGGTCTTCTAAAACTCCGTCACTGGAATTAGCTTAAGTACAAACTTACTTTGTCAGGTTAAAGACAACCAATCATTTAAAAAGTAAAACTTGAAGAAAATTCACTTATCTTTGTTTAATAGCAGATCGACCCTTGTGTATAAGTAAGACATAGATCGCATCATTATTCATCTCTTCATAGTTAGTTGCAATAAAAACCGCGCCTATTTTATGTTAGAGAGGAGACACCCCTACCCGTATCTAGAGTAGTGTGGTTATTGCGGAAGGAAGGACGGCATTATCTCTCGCGCTTGACCGAGCTTCGATCACTGCCTCGACGACCCCGAAAGCCTTGTTAAGGCGTAATGACATGAGAACAGCCGAATTCTCCCCACTTATTTATTTTTATATTGTGACTCTTCGCGTGAACATCGATTTGATTAGTGGAAGGTTTTGTCTTGTTATGTAGTCTGTATTGTAATCATAAATAATTCGTCTCTCGCAATATTACTATATTTCGTAGCTTATTATACTCGTAGCATTGCTATGATTTGTAGCATATCGTAGCGTAGTGACGACGTCTCGTAGTTGTAGCGAGTCGTAGCATTGCTACGTCTTATAGTTTATCGTAGCACTGTGATTACGCTTACGAGTTGTCTTGTAGCTGATCGTAATACTGTAATTTATTTTAAAGCAAAGCACCTCAAAGCTCTTCAAATCCTGATCATTATTATTAAACTACATAGTAAATTTTAACTTCAGTCACTACAAAGGTAATTTTTGAAGTCTTTGTTATTTATTACAAAGAAATTGTGATGCCCAGCTATTCCAAAAAGGGAAAGAATTTAGAAATAATGAATGTATATTACATTACAGCTTTGATAAAATCTATCAGGGATGTTCGAGCAATCAAAAGCTCTGATACCTTACCTCATGTATTTAATGTCCCGTGTGCGAGTGCGAGCGGAGGCGTAACTGCGCGAGTTATGGACTTTCCACAATTCCCCGTTTTTGTTTGGCTCGCGTCTGCTTCCGTGCAGGTGAACTTGATAAATTTATCAAAGGATTTTACAGTTTCGAAACAATTGTTCGGCGTCGCTTTGTCTGGCGCTGTAGTCGGATAAACATGATTTTCTGATGTGTTTTGTTCTTAGTCTTACTAAATGTTTACTACTACCAGTTGTATTGTTACATTTTGTGACTGAGATTATATATCAGAAAGTCTTCCCATGAACCGTATTAAACCTATTCAATAGACTGGGTAGTAGCATGGATCGTAAACAGTGCATGCACTGCTAACCAAAATAGATGATGCATCAAAACAAAAAGGGTTTTGGGCTTATTAATTTAATATAATTATGGACGCTGATGCACACGCCCGCTGATACTTTTTAGTAGACGCATTTTATGAGTTTCCCAAAATTTCCCACGGAAAAAATGAATTGTGCACAAGTGCGAATGATGGGTAGGTACTTAATTATTCTGCTGTTAGTTTCCCGGCTCCGTGACACGGATGCGACGCGACCTACATAAAAGTTCAGGATTAAGTAGGTACCAACATCGCAATCCACTCCGCTGGCTCTACGAATAGATAATTTACTACTGGATGACCTTCGGCGAATTCAGTAGATATGAGAAGGGGAGTGCTGGGAAGACAATGTCGTACATATTTTAAGCGGGCACGCCCAGTTCGCACAAAGGCGTAATTTATAGAGCCGCGCGGAGACGGGCGCCTGAGTTATGTGCAGACGATAGCGACGAGCTTTTAACTGCCTAATGGGCCGATTTACTCAGACCACCTTGAGCCTGGCCCGCTGTTTACTCGAGCACTGGATCGAGCCGATAATACGACGCATTTATTTCTCTGACACTGAAAAATTATGAAACGAATATTTTAGAATAAGTTTGAACCACAAAGCAAGTGTCGATAGTTCTCAGAGTGGTAGTGGGAGTTTCAGAGCTCGCAAAGTTTTTCAATAAAACATAGCCCTCTGAGACGAGGTTTCAATGTAGGCGTGCAATGTTTACGGCCGGCGCGGCGCTCGCTTCACTACAGAACTATCCCATCTGAGGTATTGATCAAATTGTTTGAAAAGAAGCGCCCACCTTTATCTAGTTATTGCCTACCACTACATGTATTGCGGATACGAAGGTCTACAAACTCTAAATGGGTCACGAATACCTAAATTATATTTTCGTTTTCTGATAGTTAACCTAAGATACTTACTAGCTACTTACTAGCTAAGCTATGGATATATGCTCAAAGTTAATAATAGCAAAGCCTACGTTTGTCGCGAAAAACAACCGCGGTGTTTATTCACGCTCATAAGTCTCATAAAGCCTAGCTTATAAAACCAAGGCTGTAGTTATCCAAACAAACAAAGTAAAGTACGTAAATACATGAAGCCATCATTCAAAAGCAGAACGAACATTAAAATCGATTAAACAAATTCAAACCACATTCCCCTAAAAAAACATGGCACAAAAATACTTCAGCGAGTTCTGTTTTGATTGACAGAAAAAACAGATCTTGAACGCCGAGTTTACCATTCAAATTCGAACAAACGATATCTGGTACGTGAGCCTGAGAACTGGAGCATAAACACTCGTACTTGAAAAGTGCACGCGCGAGTGAGGGCCCTCAGAGGCAGAGGGTCGTTAGAGGGCGCTGCGCTACCCAGCGCTGCCACTACAACCATTATTCAGTTACCCAAGCATCTCGCGCTACCTTAATGAATCTTCACGAAACTTTGCATACTTACACGTGATGCGCTGATGCATGCCTTGAATGCCTTTGAGGTTACTTATATATTTATTTAGATGATAATTCTGAACTTTGCTCGGGATCGTGCATCAATAAAAATCTAAACTGCGAATCAAGATAATAAAATGTTGGTAGACAATGCACATAACACCATTTAGTGACCAGATGATTGATATAATACTTCGATATGTTTAAATACATAATTATAATACTTATAACACCCAGATACATAACAAACACCTATGTTCATCACAAAAATATTTGACTTAGGAGAGAATCGAACCCCCAACCTATAGGGCAGAGCTGACAAGGGAAAGGTACTACCAAACAGGCCAGTCTAAATATACTTTTATTTCACGAAAATTTTCAACCACACAAAGCGATTGCATCTCTATTAACAAAATAAAGGCAAACAGCAAAGATTTGCCATTTTGATGGGCTATTGAAATTAAAGCTACTTGCTTTAATTTTATTATTTTATTAAATTCAGGAGCGGCTGATTATAGACTGAAAAGTTATTAAAACTCATTGTGGGTACAGTCAGAATTACTAAGCAGTGCTCCTGGTTTTATCATCTTTGCTTTGACCCAGTCTAGTTTTCGCTGCGATTTGCCATCACCTAATCTATCTGAAGCACATTAATTCTCTGTGAAATGTATCGAGAACAATATTCGGTCGTGTATCGTGTGTAATTGGCTCGCAGATTAGCCAGCAGTCGCTCTAGGGTGTTGTAGATTACCTAGCAGTCGCTATAGGGTGTGGGCGGATCGATGTTCGATGTGACACAAACGCTCATGGAATAGAGAATTTCGGAAGTGTCTTTGTCTGTCAGAAATCACGGAAAACGTTAAGATTATCCTTGAGTGCTTTGTTTTCCATGCGGATGAAACCGCAGGCAGTCACAAATAAATTGAAGGAGCACGCAATACCCATAGATTACCTACGTCACATACATCGTGTCTTGCGAATAAACGCGTAACCGTAGAACTAATAACAGTCTCGTTTACCACAGCGCGTATGTTCTTCTAAGTTCACCTACCTCTTTCCGCGACGCAATCACCCTCAGTAATCCACTATCGACCTAATTGTTTCCTCTAATGGCAATCGTACAAAATCAATTATTACAATCCATTAGTGCCTTCGTTCTTTTAATACTGTAAGTGTTGCAAAGAACTTAATGAAATAGATAGTGAATATTAGTATTTCAATTCCAGCACATACTCTTAATTGCATAGTACAGTCAGCGTCACATTGGTATGAGCGTCTAGAGTAGTTAAAATGATCGGAAAACCATAAAAGCACTTTGAAATACGCAGTTCAAATCATTGTATTG
This sequence comes from Lampropteryx suffumata, assembly GCA_948098915.1. Lineage (NCBI taxonomy): Eukaryota > Metazoa > Arthropoda > Insecta > Lepidoptera > Geometridae > Lampropteryx > Lampropteryx suffumata. Next base: position 3,437,697 of record OX402551.1, read on the forward strand.
TTGTAAGCACCCAAAGTGTTCAAAATATCTTACTACTCATTGTTTAATATTTATATGAGTAGTGAGGGTGTTCAAAATTATCTTAGCAAACAAAGCTCTCAAATACTTTTCAAGTATTCACTCAAAAGAGTTTGCATACTAGGTACTGCTCATATAAACATGAAACAATGAGTAGTAACATATTTTGAACACTTTGGGTGCTTACAACAATATGATGATTCGAACTGCGTATATCAAATTGCTTTAATGTTTTTCAGATCATTTTGACTACTCTACACGGTCATATCGATTTGACGCTGATTTTACCTAGTGATTTTTAATTTAAAAAGATTAGATATAATTTCTTGGGATTAACATTTAAATTGACATTACATTTTATCAACATGCAAACACATATCTTTTTAGACTGAACGCGTAAATTTGGAGGGTGAATTCCGTTCGTATTTGTTCGATAAAATTATTTCGGCGCGTTCGGTTTTATCCTTGGCCATGAGTGCGATCACCTTAGGATGCCCTGCTATAGTAAAGGTTTTAATTTGAACTCACATTGTTTTATGCATTTGCCATATTTCGAGTTATATATTAAAAAAATAGAGAAACTCATTTTCAAAACAATAACGCGGAGTTAGAATAGTAGAATAGGAAATAGATCAAGAGAGTTATGTAACTCTATATGAAATTTACGAGCCAAACCCGCACATTCAGCATTATTAGCATAAGCAAGAACTTTAAGTTTATAATAAATCAGTTGCAATCATACCTCGGCGACGAGCGGTCATTTTAATTATCATCCCAGTCCCATCAATAGCATACTTTATCATCGTAGTGTTTAGGGAAACAACTATCTCCCCGTACATACTTGTCCTTCGAGCATCGTAAGCGGCATTATATATAAGCATTACATAAGCATTATATTAATGTAATATTATGGTATGAAATATCATATAAATAAATGAAAAATGAAATATTTCCAGATCATACAAACAATTGTCCGGTGGTGGGAATCGAATCCACCTTCTGTGTAACGCGCGTGCCTTCGCCCACAGTACCACTAAGGTCGTACATATTACAAAATTAAAATTATTTTTTTTTTTTTTTCTTTAACCTATAGTGTCCCACTGCTGGGCAAAGGCCTCCTTTTGCCTTCCACTCTTTGCGCTCCAAGGCACAGTTTGCCAATTTGGCTCGAATGCATCTAGATCATTTTAAATTATATTAAAATTATATTTTAAAATTATTTAGGAGATATAAGAAGCTAGACGATTATATACACAAGCTCTAAAGAAGAAAGGAGAATAACAATATTAGTAGGTAGAGTTAAGTAAAGGTATTAAACGCAAAAACTGAATCGTGAAATGGTGTAACTACTGGACCACATGTCCTGCAATTTTCGAAAACTCTGAGGGCAGCGCGACGACAAGCGACAAGTTGCGCAAATTCGCCAGACACGTAGTTTGTGCGACAACGTTGGATTTCGCTCAACATAACCAAACACGTGTCCTGTCACAGACTCCTGTGATATTCTATAAAGGTTGTAACACAACGGCAGGCTTGATTTGTACGACGAGGAATCCTAAATAAATGTTATATGTTAAAATGTTAAATGGCCGTTGACTCGACTACATTATTTATTTATTTTCTTTCTAGTATTATCAACATTGAACTCGACTTTATGTCGTTATTTTAGAATGATGTAACTGAAACTATTAACAGGACCAAATAGTGCATGAAAGCAGTCTCTGAGACTCACTTTATTTCTATCACGATTATTTTTATTTTCACGATTACAAAACAATCCTTGACATGATTATTATTTGCAGTCTTGCGAAGCAAACATTGCGCTCTTGAAACTTTTAGGTGTTTTTGATCAAATAAAGCTTGAGTCTCGGGTGTGATTAATTGTAAAAAAAATTGTGTTTCTCTTTGAGTCTTTGTGATTTGAGCAAAAATAATCCGTAAATTATGTTATATGAAAGCCATAATTTTATATAAAACTAGCGACCCGCCCCGGCTTCGCACGGGTGCAATGATTATACTAAATATTACAGATTGTTTAATGTGATTAGTAACCTCTAAAATTATTTCTCATTTATTTCTCTACTATATTATGCATGTATTATATATAAATCTTCCTCTTGAACCATTCTATCTATTAAAAAAAATCGCATCAAAATCCGTTGCGTAGTTTTAAAGATCTAAGCATACATAGGGACAGACAGACAGCGGGATGCGACTTTGTTTTATACTATGTAGTGATAACAAACGACTTTGTGACGTCTTATAATAAAATCGAATTATTTGGTATTGGCAAAATTGTTATCATTATGACACATGCCTTAATGAAGAAGAAGAAGTAGTTCATTCATCACACTGGTTCGGAATAGCTAGTTACACGATAAAACTGGCAACTGGAAGATGAACATTTTTCTAAAAAGTCAAGGTTTTACTCTCGTGCCCGGGGCGGTCTCAGAGGATTGCACTTGACCCGATGCAAAACGTCTAACAAAAGCCAGTAGGTACAAAACTACGCTACTCCGTGATCTAGAGAACTGAACTAACGTATGCAACCTTTTTGTGTATGAAAATATGCATAGAGTTGTAAGGCCGCTGTCGGTATATGCTAACCTACATACATATTTCGAAAAAAACATGATGAGCACTAACTCCGTAAGTTGTACCTACTACAGAGACTTTTTGTTTTAGTAGCTCATGTAATGGCGGCTAACTTAACTAGTTTAGTCAATTGCACTAGGTAATCAAACTAACGTAACTGCACCAATTCTTTCAATATTTTGATATCATCATCATTGGCCTTCGTTCATCTGTCGAAGATGATGTAGGTGGCGTCAGTAAAGTTACAGAGCAGTTAATTGTAATTGAAAACTTTCGTTCATGGATCCACTCCAGCAAGCTGAGGTGGGTGAAGTTTCCTCTCCACTGACATCACTCTGCCTGGGATTCTGTTTTACACCGCAGGCCTTCCCAGGTACCCACACTAACCTCTCGACCTTACCGACAGGACCCGCAGGAAAGACGAATCAGTACATGCGGTGTTAGTTCTCTTGCAGGTGTATAACGGCTGGTTTATAACAGAAGAGCTAGCAATAAAGAAGGAAAAAAATATATTCCTAACTGATTTCACTGGTAGCTTTTATAGTTGATTTTCTAAGTATAATATGTATGTACTTACAAATATAAATGAGCAGACCAAATGACTCATATAATACTTGTATATTTTTAAATACATACACCTATACGCATCACACAAATGTTTGTCTTTGTAGGGAATCGAACCCTTAACCTACAGCGTAGAAGGCAGAGTTACCACCAACTGAGCTGAGAAGCAAGTTAAATAAGTCCCATAATACAAGCTCTGCTTACTTTGGGGCTAAATTATTTTGTATGAAAGATCGGGTATTACTATTATTATATTATAACATGACGACCTCTGTGGCGCAATGGGCTAAGGTCCGACTAAGACGCAGAAGGTTGCGGGTTCGATTCCCGCCGCGGGACAAATGTTTGTATAATCTGCAAGTATTTGTCTCGGGTCTGGGTGTTTCTATGTATATGGCCAGATGATGGTGTGTGAAATGTCCGGGATTATTTATTTATTTATTTATTTATTGTTTTTAAGATTTATTTGTTATTATTATCTTATCATGTATCTAGCGCCCATCGTAGAAATTTATTGCAATTTTTTTTTTTGTCAATGTTTATCTATCTAACGACGACTGACAAAACGATACAAAAAGTAAAAAATAAACGCAGTGTAAGTAAACCTTGTCCATAAATTTAAGCAGCCTGCTCTCAATCTCCAGAGTTGACCACTGTCTTATTCCTTCCACTGTTAGAATTATAATACACAAAATGGCGGCAATGTCGCCGTACTTCCGGGGTAGGTATATCCGGTTTGCGTCAACGCGCGTCTAAAGCTACAAATATCTCAAACTAAGTACAGTTTTTTGTTAATTAGTTGTATAATTGTTATAATTGTAAAATAAAACCAATATTTCTACAACATTTTGTTTTAATTATCTGCGATATTATAAATTTCCATTAATCAAAAAACACGCGTCCCAAAATGACCAAAATAAAAACAAAAAAACATATTTGTTTACACCACTAGCTTGATTATGTGCTTGAAAACTTCATCTGTCGCGCGGCCTTTAGAAGGTGTTCGTGTTCGAAATTAGAATCAATTCGAAAACAATTTTGTTAAACATTATTAGTAATACTCAAACATGTGTTTCACCTCGAGATTCATCACAGTTTCGTCGTCAAAACGACCACTGCTTTAAAATAAATTAAATGCAACTCACTTAATTCTAATTTGATACCACAAAAATATAGCTCGCGAGTCGTGACCCAGTTGTCCAATTTTAACGATCGTACTTACGAAGTCTTTCAGGTTGGGGAATCCTCGTAAAAAGTTAGTTTCTAAGTTCAACGGTTACGAGTAGGTCCGCATGGATGCATTGCACGTTATACGATGTGAATTTTTTGCCATCTAAAACTGCAGTCGCTTTATTACACATGGGACAAATGTATAAGGACATATATCCGTCTAGCCCCAAACTAAACAAAGTTTGTACAATGGGAACCATATCCATATGAATAAATGATGGATTGTCTATCACAACATCTTGCCCCAAACACAACATATTGCCCCAAACTAAGCATAACCAGATTACTGATAGAATACTTATATATTGACGACCTCTGTGGAGCAGTGCACCAAAGTCGCAGAGACCATTATTTGGCAAGGACACTACCAGCCGCACGACCAGTAGTGTCATTGCCAATTAACGACACTACCAAGCCTATTTTGGATTGAATTGTACAGTTAACACAGAAGTTTCGGACCCCTATTCCACTAAGTCTAACTCGAAGTTCAACTCGTTGAACGAATTGATGATCAACCTCTTTTATGGCAGTTCTCTTTTTACTTATGGTGTTTAAAAACGTGACAAAGATCATATGACACTGAAGATAATTTGTTCTTGAGACTACTTCTTACATTACGTTTTCTCGTGGTACCACTTCATAAGTCTAGCTTTGAACAAAATTAAATAAACCTATAAGATGTCCAAGGCTGATAGCGAATCAGTTTTACAATTTTTGCCGATGACTGGTGGAACTGCGTTGCTTTTGGGCAAACACAAATATCTTGTACTGAAGAAATATAATAATAATAATAATACCGGACATTTCACACAGCATCATCTGGCCCCAAAGTAAGCCTAGCTTGTGTTATGGGTACCACATGACTGATGTACTACTTATTTTTTTATTAATACATACATATTATTCATAGAAACACCCAGACCCAGACCAGACAGATAAAAATGGTGCATCTATTTGGAGGTGCTCGAATTATAAAAAAGCAAAATGTTCAGGAACAGTTACGGTTAAGGTATGTACAGCAATGTTTTTTATTATCAAGGATGAAGCTACCATGCAAGCCGACCTTCGTTCTCAAAATATTACGTTTATATTTTACATATACCGGCAATCGATAATGTCCTATTTATTATAGCTTTAGCTATAGTTTCAGAAAAACACAGAAATAAAAATTCAAAATAGTACTAATTATAACAATAAGAATTAAACGAGTTATCTCTAACAATTATTTTATCTCAGATGTGCAAATGCAACTCTTAAGCAATGAGATTACCTCAGTTAGGCCATGCACTTGATAAACTAAAATAAAGTGATATAGTTACATTTGTAAATAACATTTGAGATTTTTTTTCACGCGATTTTTTATATTCTGAGGTTCAATATTAGTTTTATTCATTTAAGTACTACAATTAAGGAGAAGGTAGTACATAATTTGTGTTATTTTTTAGTATTTAGGTACACTTGATTGAGGTTTTTATTCAAAATTAGTTATAATTAAGGATAAGGATAATATCATGATTTACTTAGTAAAAAATAAAAAATAATATTTCTTGACTTTGTAAGGTTGACTGTACAACTCAATCCAAAATAGGCTTGATAGTGTCGTTAATTGGCAATGACACTACTGGTCGTGCGGCTGGTAGTGTCCTTGCCAATGAATAGCAGAGACGCAGAAGGTTGCGCGTTCCACCGCGGGACAAAGTTTTTTCTATGATCTGCAAGTATTTGTATCGGGTCTGGGAGTTTCTATGTATAATATTTACAAAAGAAAAGTATATAAGTAGTATATCTGTCATGTGATACCCATAAAATAACCCATAATATTAGTAATAATTATTATTATTATTTAAAATATTTATAATATTTTATTAAATACATACATATGATACTTTATAACACAGAACAAAGACACTGAACAATCATCTATGTTTACCACTCAAATTTGAAATTGTCCGTCCGTTTGTTTTCATAGTTAAACGGCTCAGCTGTTTAGCTGCGAAAACGTAACAAACTCAATTACGCTACTATTACGAGTAAACGCACCGCGGGTCAAACTCACTCTGATGAAGATTCTCTAGATGAATTGAAACAGTGTCGGTGACTACATCGACAAAATAATACGCCAGTAAAGCCCGTGTTTATCAAAATGTATATTACGAGTATGTATGTCCATTAAAACTGTATAACTTCTGTAAATAAGTTTTATTGTGTTGTAGCAAAGGCACGCGATAAATACAAGTGAATTTAATACCCTCTTGCCAACCTTGATGAAATTTTGTAAGAAGATAGATAGTATCTTGGGAAAGGACATAGGCTACTTTTAAATGTAGCTACCACGAGTGCGAAACCATGGGCAGAAGCTTGTATATACAAACATTTAAATAGCAACGTGAGATAGTTTTTAACACCAAGACACAGAACAAACAGTTATGTGCACATGTATAAAAGGAGAGAATTGAACCCAGAACATAGAGTAGAGATAGCAGTACTACTACGGTCACCCATCCATTTTGTGACCAACCTAAGCGTTGCTTAACCTAGTAACGATTTAAACGTTATTCTGTAGAAAGACACTTTGAGATAGCCTGCATAGAGTTGGAGCGGTTTCTTATTATAAGCACTTATAGCCCACCAACCGCCTCATTTGATATTTTAGAGAAAATTATGGAGGACATTTTGCATATGTCTATTACAAAATCAAACAAAGAAATTGTTGTATGCGGTGATTTTAATATAAACTTGCTTGAGAAATATTCATTAAGTACCAGAATAACTAGTTTATTTAATTCATTTGGTCTTGAACCTACATTTATGGAGCCAACTAGAATAACTGCCACTTCGGCCAAATGCATAGATAATATCTTGACCAATGTAAACATAATAAGCAAAAATATAATTAGTAATATTCACTCTGACCATCTCGGTCAACTAGTTCAAATAGAAACTAAAATGAATAATAAAGATGTACAAAAAAAATGTATACCAGTTACCACTTATCGTTTAGAGAAAGTAAGATTGAACCTGGATTCCAACTTGCCTTTTTTGTTGTATAATGATGATTATCCAAATGATTTATACAATACATTTTTCACTGAACTTAATAAAGTATTCAGTTCCATTTTCACATCCAAAACTATTGTGGTCTCTGGCAGTTCAACATTTTGTGAGTGGGCAACATCAGGTATTCATAAGAATAGGCGTACCTTGTATGAATTGTACAGTGAAAAACGGTATAACTTTAGTGAAGAGTTTAAAGAAAAAGTAAAAAATTACTCAAAAATCTTTTAAAATGTTTGTCGCTTTGCTAAATCTCAGTATTTAAGTTCAAAAATTAAGAACAGTCAAGATAAAATAAAAGCAACTTGGAAAATAATTAATAGTGAGACCGGAAAATCCAAAACTAATAGAAGTGTAATAAATTTAAATATCAACAATAATATCATTAAGCAAGATATAGATGTAGCAAAGGCATTTGAAACTTTTTTTACTGATTTTCCAGTATCCACTACAAAGTCTTTAAACTCTTCTCATATAATAGCAGAATCATTGCTAAAAGATAGTTAACCTGAATGTGTCACACAATTTTACTTTGAACATGTGGACAAAAACTATATTATCAAGGCATTCATAATGATTAATGTAAAAAAGACCACTGATCTCTGGGGCATTTCTGTCAGTGTTATAAAACCACTACTTGACATTATTGCACCAGATCTAGCTTTCATATTTAATCAATGTATTGACAGTGGAGTATTTCCTGATTTAATGAAACATAGCAAGATCATACCTCTATTCAAATCAGGTAGTCATTCCGATCCTAGTAACTTTAGGCCTATATCAGTACTTCCTACTTTTAGTAAAATATTTGAAAAACTTATACTAATCCAATTACAACGGCATTTTAATACCAACAATTTACTAGACAGTAAACAATTCGGATTAACAAAGGGACGCTCAACGACTGATGCCGGTGTTGAGTTAATATCACATATTTTTGAAATCTGGGAGGAATCACGCGATGGTATTTTTTGTGATCTGTCGAAAGCTTTTGATTGCGTTCACCATGAAACTCAAATCACCAAACTACATCACTATGGTGTTAAGGGAGTTTCACTTAAGCTTCTCACATCCTACTTAACTGACCGAACTCAATGAGTAGATGTAAATGGAAAGCGTTCTCCGGGGTCAATGGTAAAAATGGGAGTACCACAAGGATCAATACTCAGGCCATTCTTGTTTTTAATTTATGTAAATGATCTACCTAAACTTGTAAAGGATGATCACAAGATTGTACTGTTTGCTGATGACACGTCACTATTATTTAAATTAAAGCGACGACTTACTAATCTTGACGATGTAAACAATGCAATCTCCAAAGTTGTAACATGATTTAATGTAAACAACTTATTACTTAACGAGAAAAAAACGAAATGCATCGTTTTATACCCAACGTTAAACAGCTGAATGCTAATGTAAAAATTAAAAACGAAAAGATAGATCTCGTCGACACCACAGTGTTCTTAGGCATTACTTTAGATAATAAGCTGCAATGGGGCCCGCACATATATATTGTGGAAGAGACTCAGCTCTGCGGCATACGCTGTTAAAAAGATCCGTCATTTACCGACGTAAATACCGCTAGACCCGTTTACTTCAGCTACTTTCATAGCATTATGTCTTATGGCATTCTGTTGTGGGGGAGTAGTGCTGATATTAACACAATATTTGTGTTGCAGAAGAGGGCTGTTCATGCAATTTATAACATGGGCCCCAGAGAATCACTTAGAAATAAGTTTAAAGAAATTAATATTATGACAGTGCCTTGTCAGTATATATACGAAAATATATATACGAATGTATGTGCACAAAAATGTTCATTTATTTAAAAAAAATTGCGATAGTAATAATATTAACACTAGAAAGATAAACTCGCTGTTCCCACTGTTAGGCTCGCTAAAGTTAATAAGTCTTTTATAGGGCAATGTGTCCGCTTCCATAACAAGGTCCCAAGCGACGTGTTAGACGACGTTTAAAAACGTAATTAAACAGAAACTGTCTATTAAAGCATATTATAAAATATCGGATTATTTAGATGACAAAAAAGCTTGGGATGAATCTGCTCCAACTCGACTCGGCATCCGTAATAAAATTGTCAAGGATCATAAAAAAAAGTGTTAAGACCAGACAAGTTTCTTGCCGGATTCTTCTTGAACTGGGGTTAGGAAGAACCGGCACCTAGATTCACTAGCATGTAAGAAGACAAAGTCAAAGTGGTCCTTGTGATTTTGTTGAATAAAGAGATTTTTAATTTTGAAAAATTTTGAACGATCATTGACGCTACGTATGACTACGTAAAAAGGCTTCTAACAAACGTGCGCGGGAAATGTCGAAGATTCATAATGCAACACTGCACAAGGCACCTAAAGAGTTCTCCACATGAGGATCCTCGCACTCAGCTACCTACTGGTATGCACTCGCTATCAGGAACTTGAGAACTAACCTATTTGCGAACATAAATGAAACCTAATACTCTGACACTCTTCAGCTCTTTACTCCTGTTCATAGTTCAGCTATGTATGGTGAATCCTTCACTGTTCAAGCCGTACGCTTATGGACCTCCTTACCTGCATCTATCCGCGCATCCAAATCTATCCATATCTTTAAAAACAAAGTTCATGATCATTATCTGTCCATATCTGGAATCTGCTAACTGGTTAATATCATTTATCACTTATGATTATTATTATTGTTTATAGAAAGGTGTTTGTATGTGTTAATAATTATAGTGTATATCGATTAGCATCCTTAAAACTATATTTTGTATTTTTATATGTTTTGTATTAGTTTATTAAGCAACTTTTTGTACACCGTCGTCGTTCTGTTTTTGTTTATCCTGTCCATACAAAGGTTGCCTGGAAGAGATCGCTTTAAGCGATAAGGCCGCCCATTGTACAATTTTATTTCTATTATTTCTCCTGTGTTCTTTTTGTGTACAATAATGTGTTAATCTATCTATCTAATATTTTTTTTATGAAATAAAAGAAATGAAATACGCTCACGACATAAACCTCCAGGCTTGGTATACATAATCTCTGTGAGTTTATGAATGATGTGATAAATATCACACGTATATGCCACCTTCAGAAAGAAATAATATACATAAAAGAAATATGGTAAATATTTTTTGATTTTGCCTCCCAATTCCTCGTTTTAAAATTAAACTTTCACTAAAATTTTTTATATAATTTTTTTCTTTCAAAAAACTGTGATATGAGTACCATCAAAATGCGTTAGTTGCTAAGGATACCGCCTTAAAGCTTAAACAACCCATAAACCAAGGTTCAAGAAGAACTAATAATGATTCTCTGACCAATGGCAATACATAACCTTCTCAAGGGTATGTCTCTATGGATCGTACTGTCAGTTTCCGGTTAATCATCAAATAGTTCTCGCAGACGATGACGTCACAGCTGATTGAATGATGAAAAGGTGTCGCATTCAGTGGCCATGATTAATAGCCGTTGAAGGCGAAGCGACATCGATGCTAATTTTCGATTCTCTGAACGGACGCTTCCGGTTACAATCGCTTCCGTGTTTTGACATCTAAATAATTGTACAGCTGAAATGTACCAATTTAATTGGTTATTTGATGGAGGCTTTTGACTTAGATACGCCGTAGTTGTTGCTGGATTAGCCACTTTCTGATCTATTAATTTCAGTCTACGGGGATTGCTACGCCGTAGCTATTGACTACGAGCGTAGGTGCTGGCTGCGAGCTTCCAATAATAGCCTAAAACTATTATTACGTGTGGGTAGTAATCTATACAAAAAGTTACCGTCATGCGACAAACAACATACAATATGGTCACGAATGTAAGACCAGGCTTGGTAGACACCTCCTCACATCTCAAACTACTTAGATCAACAGTCTGGAGCGTCAGAGTCCTCAAAATTCATTAAAAAATCATAAAAATTACAAAGTGAGCTTAGCTATATTTGTATGGCTTTCGTTATCAAATAAACCTGTCGGTATGAATGTATAGGTAAGTAAATAATCTCTTTTGATATTGTAAATTCCTAATTCAGTTTTACAAAAATACGTCGGCATAAATTGAATTTTACAGCTTCATATAATTCGCTATCCGTTCTAAAATGTTTCGAACCGTAATCCACTGAAAATACCTATGTATCCAATGAAATTTATTGCTGATTCACATCCGACATACAGTACTGTTGTTATTTCGGTCGAGTGACTAGGGTGAAGTGAAATAAATGAAACTATGTTACACACGCGATTGAACAAATATTTCATCAACTTGTTGCCCCAAAGGACGTGGAAAAAATCATTTGGACCATATACCTACAACACGCTCATGGGAATGCTCAGAGTTTGGTATGAAATATTTTTTCAAAGATTGATTTTGGCTTGTTCTAACAAATAACATGTTTCAATCATTGATGGCCTTTACTTGAAGGGTTATTTGTTTGACGTTCATCTACTATTTCATATTTGACGACTTTTTTTTTTAATTACATTTATTATATAATTTAAAATGTATTTCTTTTATATTAATAATAATAATAATATAATAATAATAATACCGGACATTTCACACAGCATCATCTGACCCCAAAGTCTGCTTCCCCTGTCCCCCAAGCTCTGCTTGCTTGTGTTATGGGTACCACATGACTGATATACTACTTATATACTTTTTTTTTTGTAAATACATACACATATTATATATAGAAACACCCAGACCCGAGACAAATACTTGCAGATCATACAAACATTTGTCCCGCGACAGGAATCGAACCCGCAACCTTTTGCGTCTCAGCCGGACCTAAGCCCACTGCGCCACAGAGGTTGTCAAAATTAATATATAAAATACATTTTAAACTATCTAAGGAACGTTTAAAAATATCCATATATAGCTCACACTGATCCGGATCACTGCCAGAGTGCAGCGTCCCCAAAACACTGGTGGCATTCTCAAGTTGCTGGCAAATGGCAATGCTAATACGCTGGGCCGGATAGGAGCCAGCTCATGGGTCATGCGATATTTATACGAGACGCCATGAAACAATTGGTTAATAATAATAAAAATTAGTTGACAATGCACACAACGTCATCTAGCCTCAAACTAAGTATAGCTTCTATTAAGGTGACCAGGTGACTGATAGAATACATATACATTTTTAAAGACATACTTATGATACCTTAAAACACCATATTTGTGTTGCAGAAGAGGGCCGTTCGTGTAATTTATGGCATAGGCCCTAGAGAATCACTTATATATAAATTTAAAGAATAAAAATAACATGACTGTGCCTTGTCAGTATGTATACGAAAATCTAATGTATGTTAATTTGTTTAAAAAGGTCCTAAGCGACGTGTAGATTTGTCGATTTGGGAAATTTAAAAACGTAATAAAACAGATCCTTGTGATTTTATTGAATAAATAATGTTTGTCTTTTGACCAGACATAGAACATACACATATGTTCATTAACCAAATGTTTGTTCCGGACGGGAATCGAACCCACAACCTACATCATAGATGGCAGAGGTGTTATCAACTGAACTGACATGCTCACTTGACGCATAATATAAGAAAGATTACGTTTTCTATTTCTATTTTACTTCAAATTATATTTATATTTCGAATTAATCGTTTAACCCATTTATGTCGTATGGGTTTTTGGTAACTACTGTTTTTGGTGCATAATCAAATTCAAAAGAAATAAAGAAACGAGCGAGCCCAACATCTGACACTTCACCATGGTAATCGTTTATATAACACCACTTCTTATACCCAACACATGCATTCTCCATTACTATTTCCCTTTCTCTATCTCGTCACACATACGCACACACTGTTGGCTCATAGTACCAACTTTTCGGAAAATAGGTTGGTACCATCTTACGGAAAGGAAAAGAAAGGAACTCCATCAAAAGTTTCCTAAATTTCGCGTTACAACAACGTACAACGGTTGACAACGTAGCGATTTCAAATATAAATTTCAATATTTATAGGTTGAGTTAAATTGGATAGTAGTATTTTTTTTACCCAGTTTAATTTTATCCAGCAATTCCAAAAGTTTCCTCAAAGCTCCCAGCCGGTTTGTATGAGTTAATGTAATGCGTGTTTCGCCGGGAGCGCCGCTAATCGCGCCCGGGCATATTTACAGTCCTGTGGGACGATCAGCTGATAATGTAACGCCCGACCGATGTTGTAAAAACATGTCATTTTCCAGTTAACCAATAAACAATGTGAATTTTATCGTAATATTTTACAAATGTTTTGTTTGCAAAAAGAGCACTTGTATTATATTGTTTTCTATAAAATGCATACGCACTGCGATAAAAACGCTAAAACAAAGTAGAACTCTAGCTTTATAGCCAGCGTACCTTAATGGTTAAGAAAAACATCTCAAAGAAACTGTCAAGAAACATGCCCAAGAACAAAAAAAACATGTGTGCAATTCACACGTGGTAGAAATTAGAAACCTTAGAAAAAACAAACGTATAATACGTACACGTATACAAAACACAACGGTTGTTGTGATGCCTTTTCTCAAGCTTTGTACTACGCATGCGTGCACAAACATGTAATAATAAATACGTATAAAGCTTCCTATTTCATTTTCTCCCACGTTAAATCTTATGAGTTTATGTGTCTGTCTCTTTTTACTGTCGCTTTTTCGTTTCATCGACTTTCAAATCACAACGAGGCTAAAGAAATTTTCACTTCAAAAAATATGTGTCATAGAAGTTCTTATTTAAGCAGCGTGTTCAGCTCTGAGATTCAGAATAATTAGGGTTTAATATAATCTCGCTCAGCTAAAACACGATGTATGCAAGGTTCCCACACCCGAGCTTTAAACGATGATCGCATAACGACACAACATAGCGACAATAAAGTGGACCTTTTGCTATAACAATCATAATGTACGCAGTAACGCGCCCTTTCGGTTAGCTCCTAACCTGACCCAAAAAGCCAAACCGGGTTAGGTGGGTAAGCCGCAAAAATATGTTTGTTTCCATAACTTTTGCTTAAGTTGAAACGCTGTTGGCATTTGGATGTGAGAAATGCGGAGTAAAAGAGGTTTTTATATGCGGAATTCTGGGGTAAACTATGTATTTTTTACCAGCCTACGAGTACGTTGTCCCATCACTGCAAGGCCTTTGCCTGCTTTATATGTCTTGTGTCTTTATTATGTCTTAAATGTGGCGGTCAAACATCGTCAACGGAATTGGCTACTAAGGAAACTTACGAAAGTAGCAGTATTATTATAAAAAATATAGCCCTTCTTTATTGCCCAGAAGTGATGGAACTTCATAACATATTCCACAATCCATTATATTTTTTACTTCTTTTGCTATCTGTCTGTCTTGATGCTAATGTCAATTGTTTTTTTTTAATGTTCAAAATCAGTCGATTCTAGTGCGTCTATTATAAACGTCATCACAGAATGAAAGAGAATGATTGTCTAGTTTTTTTTTGAATTACAACAATGCACTTATAGTTTAATTGTGGACAATTGTGGAAGTCACAGTTTATTGATTAAAACTCCGTTAAAATTACCCAAATAAAACATCAAATAACATAGAGGAAAATGAATTAATTTATAAGCGCTATATTACTTCATACAATGTCAAACGAAGATACCCCAATCTGGCCGATCTGATTCGAATTTGAAAAAATAATGTGGTAACAAATCTGAATGAGGTCGTCTCAATAACTCGTTTATAATAGTCGTCGTTTTGTTTTAGTTCTTTGTGGAATGTTTTGGGTAAGGTTAGGAATGTGCCACATTTCAGGCTAACAACTCGGTTGACTAGTCGTTAGCGTCCATAATCTTGAATATCAACGTTATTACATAATATCAAGCTTTCATTTTATTTTGGAGTGTATACCATGATCTTGGTCTGTCTAGACAGCCCCTTTCTGCCAAATTATAATCATTTTATGGACTGGATATTACATTTACCAAGCATCTTATATAAACATTTTTGACAGGTTAAGTTTGATTAAATTCTGACTATATGTTTGTACAAGCCACGATGAACGTTTTTCTTACAAAGGAATCAATGGATTCAAACCTTAGCTTGTCTTTGATTGAATAATAGCATCGAAACGACAGTAAAACAATAAATGCAAAAATATTCGTCTTCAAAATAGCTGTATATATATTTCAGCTATTAAACTCGCATCTACCCGTGACTTTGCCCGCTTATCATCTAGTTAAAATAAGACTGTATATGTTAACAAAAAAACAACGAAACATCCTTAAAAACTGTCATATTTGTTTATTTTTTTATAAACAAATAATTTAGGGTTTATTTCAGAACAGAAATAATTACAGAAATGTTCAGAATAATATACAATATTATAA
Organism: Lampropteryx suffumata; assembly: GCA_948098915.1. Taxonomy (NCBI): domain Eukaryota; kingdom Metazoa; phylum Arthropoda; class Insecta; order Lepidoptera; family Geometridae; genus Lampropteryx; species Lampropteryx suffumata. The sequence goes on from OX402551.1 coordinate 3,453,497, forward strand.
AATACATATGAAACAGTTAAGCTATCTAAGGAGCATTTAAAACGATCTATAGATAATTCAACTGCTCCAGATCACTGCTAGAGGGTAGCGTTCCCAAGTCACTGGTGGCATTGCCACGTTAAATGGCAATGCTAATACTCTGAGCTAGATAGGAGCCAGCTTTTAGGTCAAGCAATGTATCTACTAGACACCGTGAAAATATTAATAGGATGGTGTCAAACCTGAGCAACCAAATAGACAATTAGGCACCTGTCAAAAGTTACTAACGCAAAGATGGCTGATGTAGTTGGTACTTACCTAGATCGTTTTACAAATCTAGGCTCAGTTTCATCTCGAGCGGCTTAACTAGATCCTTTTAAGTATCGTGTTGGTTTGTGTATATTAAAATCTTTTGATTGGAAACAAAGGATATCATTTAATTTTTACTTTAGTTTTGCCTTTTCAACTTATGTATACAGGAATACAGAGTATTTTCATCCCTATAAGAAAAAGGGTCGTTTGGCATAAAAACATTTTTGTATAAATTGCCAATTTCCCGCTGACTGTGCATTTTTATTTAAAATTTGTGAATGCAGGTCAAAATATAAAGCTTAAGATTGTTTAGCAACAATGGTTACGGTAGCTTCTTTAACTGCCCCGTCTATATCCCACTCTATATATATATATATACGCTTCTGCTGGTCGGAACATTATCAAAATAATCATAACAGCAAACATTTATGATACTTCAAACCCCAAACATAATTTCAGTATTTTATACAAACTCAACGGAGCGTAACATGAACCTTTCATTTTGTGGGCCACTAATTAAGACTGCTATAATGTAAGTAATTTTCAACTTGTGGAATCGCTCCCGGAGGCTTTACTAATAAAGCAGCCTTAAATATCCATTCTGTGTAACCATAGCTAATAACTAGTTAAAAGTTATGTGCATTGGGGTACCTTACCGTTAAATAGAGCTCCTACAATTTTTTTATCACACGTAAAAACCTTAAAATCAACACTTACTTGACGATTTTAAAGCTATAACAAGATTACGTAAAGAAACGAATCTAAAATGGCCGCTTGTACTTGCCAGTAAAAAAGTACATCGCCTGCAAATCCGTTTTACCATTTTAAATGATTTTATATTATGTTTAATGTACCGATTTTTATTATTTACAGAAAATGGTACAATTGTTATAGGTACTATGATCACGTACATTTGACATACAATTTGACATCCTTTACTATGTATTAATATTACTATTCACCTTTCCTCGTTTGCGGAAACTCACAATAATAAATAAAAAACTCTACATTACAAATAACAACGTAAAACTGTAAATACAATATCGAGCTATCAAAATTTCAAAGAGCTGAGACCTAGGTCGAGATATTTTTTTTTTCCACGTTGTACGGTCTTGTGTGCGAGTATATACAGCAATAGTGTGCGAATGAGATATAATGATTAGCGGCGCCAATTTAGATTCGTTTCTTCACGTAACCGGATGATACCAAACAGTCACCTATCTATTATGTCGAACACAAGGCCGAGCCTCAATGGCAGTGTAGTAGTAGAGCGAGTAGTAGTAGCCAGTAGTAGTCGGCCTTGATATTATCGAATAGCGTAAGTCTATTTCTAAAAGCAATAAGTGTTTAATATTCCTAATGCCCCAGGCTAAGGCTCTAGATCTACTAATATAAATATTTTTCAGCAGAAATATTTTATCAGGCGCTCACATACTTCGTCGTAAGAGATATAAAACCGTCGAACCCCCATTCATATTTAAATTGCTCGGCAATAATTCATGATAATATGGGGTCCAATAAAAATATCAAATACGACCCGTTGTACTGTTGTAGGACTTTTGTTGTTCGTGTATATACGAGTACCTACTGACTTATTTACGGAGGAGTTTGCATACTCGCATATATAACAGCTTTTTAGATGTGTAACAAGTATTGGTTGTTGTTCAAAGATTTCTGCTTCTTTAACTTCATTACCAAAAACAATTTTAACAGAAAATAATTATGATTCAACTTTTAATAGCAAAATAATTCCTTACTAACAAAATGTTTTATAGACACTTAATTTAGCATTAGATAATATAAGCCACATTAAGGGTTAATCAATATTAAAATAACAAAAGTTTTTATTGAAAATTATAAAGCACAAAGATGGTGCTTATTCCACCAAACCTATTCATACTTTTAGGGGAGTTACAGTATTCTGCCGAGGCCGTCTTTTTGAAATTATATTTGAGCGGAACATTACTTTCTAAATGACTGGCTATAAAGACTTCAAACGCAGGCTAATCGTGGCTTCCGACCTTTTTGGAACGAAGGAGGTCCTCAAGTACCCGCCGTAACGTTTCCTTACTTATTGAACCACTGGATTTTAAATACAAGGGTCAAGTGCGAGAGATTGCGTATCAATTTTAATAAATAAAACAGTTCACGTAAAGGTTCCTTGAAACTGTAAAATTTTATTGTTATGAGTTTCATTTTGGTCATGCGATACCTATTGCTATTACGAAAAATACCTAATCTTGGTTATATATTATCTAAGTTATGACTCTTGTTAAAATAAAATAAGAAATGCTCACGACTTTTATCTGGGCTTAGTAGGCATAACCAGGAAAAAACCTTACGGTCCACCTGATGGTAAGTGGTTACTATAACCTATGACGCCTACAATACCAAGAGCTATCACACGCACGTTGTTGGCCCTAAACATAAACTATTTTAGCTGTTCGCCCAGTAATTTCACTTGCTTTAAACCTTAACACAGATTTCTTGCTCAAAAGGTCTCTCGAGCGTTACTTTGAGGAGTTTGAGGAGAAGTATTGTGATTGGTGTGAATTCGCAAATTTTATGAATGGTTGGTTGGATGGTCTGAGTATAGATCTTGATTTTTCATACTATTAATAGGCACCTTAACTATATATAATAAATAAATACATTCAAATTCAAATTATTTATTTGGAAACAATAACATGGGTAGTATTAACGCCCATCTCCGGAGATTTTACTTAAATCTCCGGAGATGGGCGTTAATACTACCATGTTTTATGTTCCAATGTTTTATGTTTATGTTGAATGTTCCAATTTAACATGATATAAATTAGATTAATATAGCCAATCAAACAAGAAACCCTTAACATAATGTGTAAGGGTAGCTATGTGTATGTGTTTGTGTGTGTGTTTGTATGTGCAGATATTAGTTGATTAATTCACACAACACCATCTAGTTTCCAACTAAGCATATCTTGTATTATGGTGACCAGATGACTGATAGAATACTTATATATTTATGAACATACTTATGAAACTTTATAACTCCCAGACACAGTACAAATACTGTTCATCACACAAATGTTTATCCTGGGAGGGAATCGAACCCTTAACCTACAGCGCAGAAGAATGCAGAGCTACTACCAATTGAACTGACAGGCCAGTCAAAAGTTATATGATCCGATCAGTAATGATCCGAAAAGTAGCATGACGCGTACAGACTCATCTATACGCAGTCTTGTTGATGTACTTATTGCATTTGTAAATAGACCACGCATCCGTGTAATCGGAGTTCAGTCGTTTTATTTCCGGCGCTTGCAGACGCAGACGCCATAGCTCCATGCCAGGTGAGTGTAACTCATTTCATTGATTTACAGTTGTTATGCCAACCTGTACTAGATAGCTTCTTTGTAAACGATGTTTCCCTTCATTGTTTGAGAGCACAGGCATTGATACAAACTATTCGAATGGGTGTACCAGCAGAATTGAGATTCGAACCCAGGATCGGATGGCACTTCCCATTGCATCAAAACAATCTTAACTAGTTTAACCCGTAGTAGTGTTTGGTACTGTAACACATTGTACAAGTATAGTGGAGCCAATTTCAGAGGTAGGGTTAAAAACTCGATGACGAGCACCATTAGTCACATTACTAATTTGAAAAATCTGTTGCAACCCCGTTATTGGTGTGTTCTGAAAATATTTCATTATAATGACTTTTCCTATATTTGGATTTCTGTCAAATGAACATTTTCACTGATATCTTGTCACTCAAAACTAATAAACATTTGTTGATATACAAAGCTAAATAAATAGTTAATCTCCAGTTATTTCGTTTTTGTGCATATCTATGGACAATGGATAAGAAGAATTAGTCTCAAACACAAACAACTGGCACTAAATATGGCGGTATTAGCATATATACTTGGGGTACCCAGCGGCACACCGACTGGAAGAGGCTTCAGCGGCCTCTAGGCATTCTACGTCTAAATAACTTCGGAAATGTTCAATGCAGAAGACAAAGTAAACCAATGCATATCCTACCTATGTTGCACAAAGTTTGAAATTTGTAAAATAGTGTTCATAATGATTCATGTGAGTAGCGACCGACGCATTCAATTGTCCGGATATCACGGCGTGGAATACTGACCTGCATGGCACGGAACTTTCAAAAAATAAAATTAAGATCCACGGGATGGAAGAGGACTCCAAGAGGACAGCTATGTACATCAAAAGCCTAAAATTTTGCCTAAGAGATTCACCCGAAACACAAAGAAACACGTCATCTACTCATTCTTTTCAGTCATTGAATGCTCCGAGTTCATTGAATGCAGCGAGTGCTTAATATATTAAATAATATATAAGTGCAAATTCAGTTGTTCTGTTAACCAGACTCTTAAGAGACTCCTGCGATCAGAAGATACCACACCATACGACACTATTTGAACGCATCTTTTCTCACATGCACTCGAACTGTAGGTATACTGAATGTTGCGTTTGTTTTCGGCTCGACACCTCGAGGGCATCTAATCTCGAGCTGAAAATCAATGTTTGCTTCTTAACCAATATTATCCCTGAGCTATAACCCTTTTGAAATTGCAACACACACGCACCTTTAGTTTACATATCTAGTATCAAATCTAAAGTTTAATGTTGTTACAATTATGTAAAATGTGTATGTTTAAGAAATTCGATATTTCATACAAACATATTCATCCCTTTTCACCCTCTTAATGGTTGAATTTTGAAATAATAATAATAATAATCCCGGACATTTCACACAGCATCATCTGACCCCAAACTAAGCAGAGCTTGTGTTATGGGTACCACATGACTGATATACATACTACTTATATACTTTTTTTTTGTAAATACATACGTAAATGTGCCTTCTTAGTATTTCGTTACACACCAAGACAGATATACTCTGCCAATTTTAAGTCTGTAATATGATCAGCGGTTTAGGCTGTGCTTTGTATATATATTATATGAATCAGATAGACAGTCAATCGCTCATTCAGTCAGGACAAAGATTCTAACAAATAAATGAGTTGTTTCAAATGAGCCCAAACACGGGTATTTTATTAAAATTAATAAAAATTCCATGGATCAGCTCCTTACTCTTCTTTTTCTCCTTCGTCATAATAATTACAACTTTGCCAGTGTATTTATAAGTGTTTATATTGTTTATTGTATTGTATTATATTGTATATTGTATTGTATTGGTTATTGTATGATCTCACAAAGTCGTATCTTGCCGTTCATTTGTTATTTTTATGTTGGTTTCCCGCCGCAGGACAAATGTTTGTATGATCTGCAATTATTTGTCTCGGGTCTGGGTGTTTCTATGTATAATATGTATGTATTTACAAAAAAATAAGTATATTAGTAGTATATCAGTCATGTGGTACCCATAACACAAGCTCTGCTTATTTTAGGGCCAGAAGATGTGAAAAAATTTGGAAAATGTGTGAAATGTCCAGGATTATTTATTTATAATATGTTGTCTTTTATATAAAATAAGAAATGCTTTTATTCCAGTTATTCATACTCTAGCTCTATTTATATAATATCACCAAAATTACTAATATAATTACGTTTTAAAAACTAAAAAGAAACAGACTTCACTGAATGAAATTTGAGCCTATAACACATTTTTAGTGGAAAGTAGATGTATTTTGTATATATATAATCTGGGTAGGCCAAATAAACGCACCGCTCCATTGAGACAGCGAGGTATCGAAGTACATGTATACAATTTTTTGATTTTTGTTGATTTTTTCAGCTCGACCGATTTTGATAAAAGTTACACGGGACCACCAAATTTATACAGGACCCCTTTCAAACAAAAAAAGAATTTTCGAAATCGGTTCAGCCATTTTCGAGTAATTGGTGAACATACATAAAAAAAAAAAATCCGACTCCGAAATTCGATTCCGACGAATTGAGAACCTCCTCCTTTTTGATAAGTCGGTTAAAAACCGGAAATAACTCGAGAAAAATAAATAACATAAGAGCGCAATGTTTGCTTCGCAAGACGGCCAAAAAAATCCTTCATCTCCTTCGTTAATAGCATGTGTCAAGTATTAACACTGTTTATAGTATGTCACAAAGTCGTATCTTGTCGGTCGTCATTTGTTATTTTATATAAAATGGTGCCTTTCATATAAAATAACTACGGATTATTTTTGCTCGAATCACAATGAAACATAAAGCTTTTATTCCAATTATTAACACTCGAGTCGATAACTCTAGCTCTATTTAAATAAAAATACCAATATCACTTCATGGTATAAAACAAAGTCGCTTCCCGTTGTCTGTCTGTCCCTATGTATGCTTAGATCTTTAAAACTACGCAACGGATTTTGGTGCAGTTTTTTGTAATAGATAGAGTGATTCAAGAGGAAGGTTTATATGTATAATACATGCATAATATGGTAGAGAAACACTGATAATTTTAGAGGTTTCTAATCACATTGACATTCTATATAGTATATTTAGTATCAGTATTGCATCCGTGCGAAGCCGGGGCGGGTCGCTAGTTACTAATAAAACCGGAAATAACTGAGAAAAAAATAAATATATAAGAACGTAATGTTTGCATCTCAAGGCGGCCAGCTTACTGGGTTAGCTTCATGGTATCACCATGATATAACAGTCAGTCATGACAGGTATTTCAAAATTTAGTTTAATCGGACTCATTTTTAAAGAGGTCCGTTGAACAGCACCATGACTCCATCAACAGATCAGCTCGCTATCACAATAATTACATACAAACTTTTATTTCAAATGTTTAACTAAAAAAAAATCGGGTTGCTCTCCGGGAGTGCCGACAGAAGTGAAAACTTATTTTGGCGCATTAGAGTTTAGTAATAAAACACTTCAAAATCAGTAATTATGGCGACTGCTAATCAAATACTGAACGTACACAGATGATGCAATATGTTTTGTTCAGAATGTAGATAATATATCAAAGAACCTAACTCAGTAAACTTCTCCATACAAAAGTAGACTGTAACATGTGAATTAAGATTTAGCTCAGACCTATGAAGTCCACGAAACTATAGCGAATGCAAGCTCAAGTTAAAATGGTCGTGTTTTACATTGTATCTCAAAAACTACACATGCTAATACAAAAAAAATTTTTGGTATGTTTAAAGCACTTTCATATGACACCGCATTTGACTCATTTGAATATTTCATACTCATTTTTAACTCATTTTTTCCTCTTTTTGAACCTTGTATGTAACTAACCCCTTGTCCGATATGGTTCAATAAGTTACCAGCTCATTTCTCAGCTCCAATCTGCTAAATTGTATGCAGATCGGATCATCGGTTAAGTAGTTATCGTAGAACAAATAAACATACAAAGCTAAATCGCTCAAGTTGCCACTGGAACCATCGCTCGCTCTGCTTGCCCGATCAATAATTTCTTATCGTCGCTCGCTTCGCTTGCCCGATCAATATTTTTTTATCTACAATCAATAATTTCTTATATTCGTAATCGTACTATAAAGTAAGGTTAATATTCCACCTGATTGGTCAAAGCCGCAATTTTGCGGGCTCCACTCGTAATTCTAAGTACTTGAGATATAAACTCAAGGACGTGAACAAGGTTTTCCGTAGAAATGGTGGCTTCAATTAATTAAATGTCTTGGCATTTCAGTCAAACATAAAGCGTCGTATACAATAGCTCATGGTTCTTGGCATCGACGACAGACTGTTTACTTAGACATGTTTCTTGTACAGAAATTGTGAAGATCGCTAGGTTCCACACATGATATTAAAGTATCACTAAGCAGGCTTTGTATTGACAATCGTGGTTCATTATGCAAGGCTCTTTATAGCCATCACGTAGCACGTCAATGAGCTTATAAATAATAATCTTACACAACGCCAGTTGTACTATGTAATAGGTAATTGATAAGAGGGAATTATTTATTAGTTCATGATATCGATGGACAAAATTTACATCTGAATTAGAAGATTTTACTTTTTTAGTTTCTGTTCAGATATTCAGAAACTGTGAGTGCCATAGATCTAGTATTTTTTAATTGTTATTAACTCTCAGCTCAGTTGGTAACTCTGCCTTCTGCGATGTAGGTTGCGGGTTTGATTCCCTCCCAAGACAAACATTTGCCATTCAGCGAGACAATGCCGTCAGTGTCTTGGGTAGCGTACGTGTGACAGTGATATGGATCTGTTGTAGATTGTTTTAAACAGTCCTTAGATAGCTCAACTGTTTCACGTGTATTTTATAATATTGTATAATATTCTGTATATTTTACCTGTCATCCCTTCAGATGATATTTACAATAATTACGTTTTAAAAACTAAAAAAAACCGACTTCATTGGATGAAATTTGAGTCTGTAATACACTTTTAGTGGAAAGTAGATGTATTTTGTATATATATAATATGGGTAGGCCAAATAAACTCACCGCTCCAATGAGACAGCGAGGTATCGAAGTACATGAAAACATAATCGATGTATACAATTTTTAGATTTTCGTTGATTTTTCAGCTTGACCAATTTTGATAAAATTTATATGGGACCACCTGTGAAGTATACCCTTTCAAACAAAAAAAGAATTTTCCAAATCGGTTCAGCCGTTTTTGAGTAATCGGTGAACATATATAAAAAAAACAAAAAATAATCCGATGAATTGAGAACCTCCTCCTTTTCGGTTAAAAAATAGTTTTATTTTATAAGTTTTTTACTTTTACCATCCGCAGTACTTCATAACGATCAGTTGAGGATCATTAAAAATGGCTCAGCATCTGTAAAATCGGGTTGGTAATTTTCGCTGAACTATATAACACTTCGAGTGAGGATTTCTACGTGGAACTGGATCTTAGATGAGTGCTGCTTGGAGACTGATGATGGAGACGACAGCAATAGTCTTCAAATTATTGGGGGTTAGTCCTCCTGCTGACTAATAGAAGAGCTGGCAATAGAGAAGGAAAACTTGAAACAAGCCCGTTATGCACCTGCAACCGAACCGACACCGCATGTACTTATTCGTCTTTCCTGCGGGTCCTGTCGGCAAGGTCGAGAAATCAGAATCCCAAGCAGAGTGACGTCAGTGGAGAGGAAACTTCACCCACCTCAGTTTGCTGGAGTGGATCGATGAACGAAAGATTTCAATTACAATTAACTGCTCTGTAACTAAGGCAAATTATGATGATTATAATATTCTGAAAATTTCTGAAATTATCTTTGTGTGATGAAAATGTTTTTTTTGTGTCCAGGTTTTATAATGTATCATAAGTATGTATTTAAGTATTCTATCAGTAATCTTGTTACATACAAGCTATGCTTAGTTTAGGGTTAGATGGTGTTATGTGCATTGTCTACCAATTTTAAATCGACATCAAAAACAGGAGATTCTCAATTGTTTGCCTCATTACTCCTTCTTTTATGAACCGATTTGTAAAATTATTTTTTCATGTGAAAGGATATACTTTCCGATTGGACCCATAGAAATTTAATCAAAATTGTTTCAGTAGTTAGGGTTTTAAATTAATATAGCTGGAAAAATATGCCATTTAAGTAATCGTAATTTCGATATTTTGCTTTTCCGTGACGCACAGTCACGGAAAAGCCAAATATCGACAAATTTTGAAAAATGATATAGTACTAAAATGCGTGAATTGATATTTTTTTTAACCGACTTTCTCAGGAAGTTCTCAATTTGTTTATATTTTTTCGGGCTCAAATGTCATTCAATAAAGTCAGTTTTCTTTTTAGTTTTTAAAACGTAATTATTAAAATATAAAAAGTACATAACATAAACTTCTTACTGTGTCTCTGAGGTTAGTTACTCCATTAAATACATTTGAGGTGAATTAAATATTCTAATCTTATAAAAGGGTTTTTTATTTTACTCGCTAACTTCAAATAATATTGAGGCTCACAAAATTGTAAGTGTACAGTTTATTGAGTTGCTTTATAAAATTTTACGAGTATTTTTATGGCATTTCTCACAATGAAACATAACTCGGGAGCGGACCGGCGCGCTCTACCGTTTTATGTCTGTCCTAAAGGATACTTGTTTGGTTTCATTTCTATTGATAGGCAGATAAACGAATCAACTTGAAAATCTATTAACGATTGACTCGCTTTAAACGAATGGTAAAATTAACCCTTGATTACGTAACTCACGACAACTAGCAGTAGGTTGGTATTGGGCGATCACTGATGTTAAACACACGTTTTGTACGCACAATGTCTTAGTTATAAGCGTAATGAGACTCTGCGCAAACGTAGACAATTTTTGTTGCCGACACGACACACCATCATATGTTGCTGTGTCCTGTAACGGCGATCGGACACAGTCGCCCGTTGCTACTACTGGCCACTGGTACAATTCTTTGCTTATACAATTACAATACAAATCGCTTGTGCAGCTCAGTACAATTGTAAGGAAATTTGTTAATATTGTTTCTTTAACTGACGACTTTTAGTTTCCTGCTACCGATACCGAACACTTTTTGATCGTCAATGAGTATGTATAAGTGGGAGCAACTGAAAACAAACAATGTCTACGTATGCGCAGGGAGTGGATGATTTTAAACTGGTTCTATAGAAATCAAATATTCATCGGTAGCTTGTATCTGTCACAAGACACAAAAGTGTTCACGTTTGCGCCCTGCCTAAGGCAAAAGCATGTGGATGAGCGACATGCGAGTGATAGGTAGCTTCCGTAATAATTCTTTATGACTGAAGACTGATATTGTCGCGTTGCTATTGTGTCGCTACTGTTTATTTTATGTAATAACCATGTGGAAGACTTTGTTTGGATATTGCGGTCAAAAATATAGGATATAAAAAAAAAATGAAATCTAAAGGATAAAGTTGTAACAGGAAAGATACAGCAAACTGATCAAAGCATTACTATAAGTGTGTTTAAAATATACTATTATATTACAGTTCCTGGAGTTATTGCCTTTCATCTTCCTTTAGTTACGTAAATGTCACTGCAAGGGGCTTCTCAGTTTTTATAGTAAACAGACTGTACGCACTGTTTATCCTTATTTGGTCATAGACAAAGACGTGTTTATTTACTGAATAAGCACACAAACGCATTAATAATAAAAAAGAAGACTAAACAAAATTAGGTAAAGAGGAAGTACCTAACACATATTATAAAGTAAAAATAGAAAAGACATTTACCTACCTAACAGTGCTGTGTGTTTATTTACTAACTGATGCCCGCAGCTTTTCCCACGTACGTAGATAAAATGTAGCATAATGAGCAGTGGCGGATTTACATTTCCCAAGTATAGGCTGTTAAGTTTTTGCCGCCCTCCACAATTTGTACAAATATGAACTATAGTAATTGAAATATCTAGTTTATATTTCAATTGATTTATCTATCATTGTATGATTGAGTATCAAGCAAACTACTAAACATCCACAAAAACATTCATATCTACTAGGTATATATTTGTCAAATACCACTCACTCATTTATCACGAAATCTCAGAAACCACCGAGCGAATTGGAATTAAATTTGGTATGCAGCTTCCTCTAGGGCCGTAGGTGCTCGCTAAGAAAGGTTATCAAAAAATTCACTCAAGAGCAAACCGCGCAAACCACGGTTATGCTTTGTAATTTTTCCGAAACATCTACCACGCGGGCAAAGCCGCGGGAAACAGCTAGTTTATAATATAAGTAGAACCTCATAAACAATATAATTATATCTTGAATTAAAATAATATTTTCCCGTCGTCTAAGTATAAGGTGTCAAAACAAAACCTTATTAGAAAGGCGGTGGCTCGGCATGCCAGCGAGCCGCACCGTGGGCGGCTGTCCGGGCGGGAACGTAAACAAACAGAAGGTGAAATAACTTCAAGTTAATTAGTCACTTTCTAGTAAGACTTCGCAGGGTTTTCAGTAACTACTTATTTCGTCGTTCTCATTAATATTGTATATTCGAAATTCTGTAAGTTTGTTTGATACATTTTCACGGCTAAATGGATGAACGGATTTTTATTAAATTTGGCAAGGAGATAGATTGAATCTTAAGTAAGAAGTTAAGCTACGTTTTATGTAAGTACAAAGCGTGTGGGGTGAGGCTAGTGTAAATATAGTGTTATCATTATAAAACAATGAGATCAACTTATCAAAGGATAACTTTAGAACTTATCATTAAAATACCTAAATACTTATACCTTTTTTATGTTATTAATAAATAATAAATCAATAAATAATGCTGGACATTTCACACAGCATCATCTGGCTACAAAGTAACCAGAGCTTGTGTTATGGGAACCACATGTTGATATATTACTTATACTTTTTTTTAAATAAATACATATTATACATACACCCAGACCCGAGACAAACACTTGCAGATCATACAATTTTGTCTCACGGCGGGAATCGAAGCCGCAACCTTCTGCGTCTCAGCCGGACCTTGGCTCATTGCGCCTTAGAGGTCGTCTATTATACATAATTTTCACAAAAAGGCCTGTGATTATTAAATAGATAGATATACTTTAGTACTTAGAGGTTTTGCAATAGATAGAAAACAATCTATGAGAAAATACACTCGTTGTACCGAACTAATTGTGTGTAACGTTTACCAATTCGCTTGAATTCGCCAAACACTGAATTCCGACACACTGCTGCTCAAAGCCGTGCATCTTAATTTGCTTTATGCTAATAAGTGCTTGGCAAAGGAGCAGTCAGACTAGCTTCACAGTTGCAGGTGTAGAGAACCGAACGATATACGTCCTGGAGGGTTGGAGGATCGAGGAGACGGTGGGGGGTCTCAGTGTCGGTCGGTCCTCCGCAACGAGCGGTCGCCCCGCGGCGTCTAGCCCCCGTTAATCTAATCAGTGTCGCATTTACTGACAACTCACGTGATACCAACTTTCCAGAACACCTTTCGTTATAGAACTGGTATGCGAGATTTTTTGGAACTTGGGAGATGTTTTTAGACTTGTGATAAGACTTAAGCTTATCAATGTTTAGTTTGCATGGATGTTGTTTTTTTCTGTTTTGTTTGTAATCAGAGTTTTTTTCGTAAACTATTGTAGTTTAGATTACTATAGGAACCGCTTATGTGTGAAATAGATTGACGTATTAGAAAGTCATAGTTAAATGTTTTATTTACTAAAATAAGTTCAAGAATGTTATGAACGTTCATTGCGCTCATCATTAGGATAGGTTACTCCTAAGCATTCACTGAGAACTTTTATTTCTAGGGCATGAGCATCTATCATCTTGAATTGTCGTTCATGACTTCTTCTTATGACTAGTAATTTCGAACCAGTGTGGTGAAAGGATTAAAGTGCGCCTCAGAGTCTCCTAGGTTTTTGACTTGACTATAACCCTTGTATAGGCCATGACAGAGTCCTTCTAGCGACCTAGGATGGTCGATGAACACCATAACCAGGCTCATTATTTATTAACACTTATACCTGGTGTATAAGTATGCCAAGGACTTTTTCAAATCCGTTCATACAACCTTAATTTGTAAAGTAAAACCTTTGTGGAGTACCATCCCATTTCAGCGGTTTCCATTTCAAACAAAGGTTTTGAAACTCCGATATTACTTCAGTGTGTGGCGAATACTACGAACTTTTGTACTCTTAAGTACGGATACCTTACCTATATACATACTGATCTTTGATCTCGAACTATGGCGTAACTATGGAGGAAGTGTGAGCTTTAGTTTCACTGGTTACATAAGCAATTTTATTCCTTAGACTATATCAAAATAAAGGTCTATCTATCTACCTTCACAGTCGAGTAATCAGCCCATAGCGTCTGGTATAAAAATTGCGTGGCCCAAGAGCTGGTTCTGGTATTTGACTCAACGTATTAGCATTGCCATTCAACTTGGCAATGCCGCCAGTGTCTTTGGAACGTTGTCGTCTGGGACTCATCTGGATCAGGTTTAGCTATCTGTAGATCGTTTTTTCTTTTGAAAGATCCGTACTTCACATGTATTTTATATAATTCCGTACATTTCTGTTATTCATTTCCACCTACAAACATCATTAAATTTGATGTATCGTCAAAATATGTTGATGTATTGTTGCGGGCATTAATGGCTTATAGCATAGACAAAGTTAGTTGGTGGGATTACCTTAGTAGATGTAGCATCGTAAATCTAAATTATTACTACCGTGCAGCTTTTAGTACAGAAACAGCTCTTTACTAATTAAGTAAATACCTACCTGCAAGCAAGCTACAGGTAGCCAACTCACTCATTTGCTATTGGCATATTGGCTAATACACTATATAATTAGAAGGAATGGTAGGTAGCATTTAAAATGATAGAGCCGTATTTATTGAAAATTAAAAGCTGATTCTTTTTACACAAATTATAAACAAATGATGTTAATCTGTTACTGAAAACGGTTTGGAAATAAAATGATGGATAAATTTACAAACTGCCGCTTCAGACGAAAAAGTACAAATCCTGTTTAATTCCGCTAAGTGGCGATAAGCGGATTAAAATATAATTGGAAAGCGTTCCGAATAATTTACGTCAGCAACGTTTGAAACGTTGACAGCTGACAGATATGAACGCCCTGTACCACCCTGCCTATCTACATTTATATTACCTTCTCTGATTTGAATATTATAAATGCAGCGCGTGTTATCTACGCACATATATATCATGATTTCTTCGTTAAACTTATTATTCGTGTGTTACGTGCATTATATTGTAACTATAGTCAGTGAGCGACAAATAAGGCACAACTAGTTGTGGCGACGATACGTCAAAAGTTTCGTGTCTTATCGCATCGCGTCGTCGTCTTTCGTCGCTTACCAGGACAATAGGTTAACATATAACTGCCATAAACATTTAAGTTCACAAAGTCTAAGAGTGGTTTCTTCGTATGTTTCATGGAATAACATGGCTCTTAATTAGTTTTTCTTGTGATAATACCTGTTTTAATGGGTTATTTTATTACATCAATAAATTGTGACTTCCCAACACGCGTGTAGATAATTTATTTATAAGTGTATTATGTTTCATTGTGGATGTACGACAAGGTAAATGACGATCGAATACGACTCTGTGACCCTAATTTAACAAAACTAAATCACTTGACATTGTCAAAATTATCATCAAGATATATGCCAATAATGGACGAAGAAGAAGAATTCTGAGAGCGAAGCAGCTCTAGACTATTCGTCGTAGCATGTGGAAGAAAGCTTTAAACAGCCAACAGCGGTCGTTCAATTTCAAGGTTAGGGGCTTAATGGGGTAGAGAAACGTCAGTGTGCGCGTGCCCTTGTTGGTCAGATATGACATTGACAGGTGTCATACTTATCACAAGATAAGACCTCAAAGTGGATTCTTCGTTTCTCATTTCATGAAGTAACGTATAGTCCATTAAAATGTTACATTTTTTAGGCCTTAGTGTGCATTTGTCAGAGGACGCAATTTTATTTTTTTAATGTGTAGGGGGGGTCAGTAGAAGCTTAAGTTCAAGTTTGTGGGGTCGGCACCCTTGTCCCCCGGCCGCCATCTTGGAAAAGGGGGTGCAAAGGGTTTTCGCGCTGTATCTCGTAAACTAGTTACCTTACAGAAAATTTAATCAAACATAAAATGTAGCAAATTAAATTTCCTACAATTTTATTTCTATTACTTTTTATCGTCAAGTGACCAACAAAAAAGTTATAAACAAAAATAAATGAAAATTTTGTTTGTTTGTTCTAGGTTTTACAGCGCTCCAAACTTAAACGGATTCTCGAATGCTCATAGGGATGCAATAAAAACTAAAAATTAGGCTTACTTTTCTATCTATATTTTTTTTATTCATACAATTTATTATGATCTTAACATTCCTATGCTATTATTGAACTATGTTTGACCCTTTTACCCACCACCTATGAGGTATAACATGGGCAAAGTCAAATTTATAAAAATTTAATGCATTTTTTAATGCATTTTTTGTCACTGTCTTAGCAAATCGTTTGTATCGCAGAGTGTCTAGAGTATCGTCTTTATTTCCGCCATATAAAAAGACGAAAAAACGTTCGCCAACAACACTGAGTAACGATGACTCGACTTTCTCACTCATAAATAATTTAGTTCCACTTGCTAACTCTGGATGCTTCTGCAAAATTTTTATAAATTTGACTTTGCCCATGTTATACCTCATAGGTGGTGGGTAAAAGGGTCAAACATAGTTCAATAATAGCATAGGAATGTTAAGATCATAATAAATTGTATGAATAAAAAAAATATAGATAGAAAAGTAAGCCTAATTTTTAGTTTTTATTGCATCCCTATGAGCATTCGAGAATCCGTTTAAGTTTGGAGCGCTGTAAAACCTAGAACAAACAAACAAAATTTTCATTTATTTTTGTTTATAACTTTTTTGTTGGTCACTTGACGATAAAAAGTAATAGAAATAAAATTGTAGGAAATTTAATTTGCTACATTTTATGTTTGATTAAATTTTCTGTAAGGTAACTAGTTTACGAGATACAGCGCGAAAACCCTTTGCACCCCCTTTTCCAAGATGGCGGCCGGGGGACAAGGGTGCCGACCCCACAAACTTGAACTTAAGCTTCTACTGACCCCCCCTACACATTAAAAAAATAAAATTGCGTCCTCTGACAAATGCATACCCAAATGTAACTTTTCAATGGACTAGTAACACTTCTACCTACATTAATTATTTTTTCTCGTAAATTGTGACTTTATAGCTCATGTGTGGACAATTGAATTATAAGTGTATTATGGTGTGTATATATGATTTGAACGACGAGGAAGAAAATTCTAGACGGCCATTCCGCGATGACGTTTAGAATAGACAAATGACGATCGACATTCGACTAAGACTTTATAATCAATCAATCACTTGACACTGGCAAAATTGTCAGCATTATGACACATGCTACTAACGAAGAAAAATAAGATGACCTCTAAGTGTTACAAATCAAAATCTGTAGATTATGCACTTCCAGTATTTTTATACACCAGTAGAACACCTACTACTGGTAGGTATACTGTCGAGGTCAGTAAGTATTAGGACTAGTGGATAGATCAAAACTATCTAGTTAGCAAACTACATTAATTAAATACGGAGCGTTCATGTTTTTATAAGGTTTTAAAATAAATTCATAATATAGTAGCCTTAATAGGTAAAAACTGTTCAAGAATTCTCTTCATTTCAAATACCTATCCTACCTATATGGCACACAAAAATGAATTAAAATAAATTTTACAGTGCACCGATTAAAATGTTTATTTTTATTTTTTATAAGTCTTCTTCTTATCTTGTCACTAGTTATTTCTAACCAGTGTCGTGAAAGGATTAAAGTGCGCCTCAGAGGCTCCTTTCGTGCACTTAGGTAAGCCTTAATGTGAGCTTTCGACCTTGCCGACAGGACCCGGAGAAAAAATGAATCAGTACATGCGGTGTCGGTTCGGTTGCAGCATAACGGCTGGCACCGAGCCGGGCTTGTTTCAAGTTTTCCTTCTCTATTGCTAGCTCTGTTAGTCAGCAGGGGGACTAATCTCCAATAATTTGAAGACTATCGCAGTCGTCTCCATTATCATTCTCCAAGCAGCACTCATCTGGGATCAGTTCCACGTAGAAATCCTCACTCGAAGTGTTATATAATTCAGCGAACATTTTTATAAGTTACTAATACCTATGCAGTATTTTATCACGATAAGATTAATAAAGAGCAAGGGTTATGATGAGGGGCAGACATACAGAAAGACAGATAGACAGACGGGTATGCCAAAACTATGAGGGATTCTTGTGAAATTCAGAACTCTAAGCATTTCGACAAGCGAGGTAAATTACACTACTGACGCTACTACCTCCAACTTGTCTTTATTTGTGTTGTTTATACTATTATGTGCCTACAAACTACGAGTATTTGGTAATTCTTTCATCGCGTCGACATCACGCTATAACCGCGTTCCTACCTACCTACAAGCTGAGGAACGATGCTTTTACAACTTGCGCCATAAACTTGGTCGCTAGTGCACCACTAATGAATATTGCCGAACAAATTGCGTTCGAACGTTTGCTCAGCGATTTATATTTTAACGAACTTGTAAGTGACTTCGTTTGTGCTTTACTTCGTCTGACGTTTTCATTGTTGTTGATTGAGGTGTTTCTTTCGTTGACACCTCGAGTTTTTTTCTGTAAGCCGTTTCAGAGTTTATAGGGAACAACATACAGACATCGCCTTTTATACATATAAATTTTATACACACTATGTGGCTATTTATATGACTTGAGGTTGTTTTTCGAACTGGAGCTGAATTATAGAGTAAATAAATAATAGACAGAAATCCGAACATTGACCTTCAAACATAATTATCTATTACTGGATGAGCCGGTGAACTTTGAATAACCTAAAATGGTTTTGATTGTCAAATGATAGGGTTCGCCACTAACGCCATCTATTGTCTGGCTTGTCAGCTCAGTTGATAGTAGCTCTGCCTTCTGCACTGGAGGTTGAGGATTCGATTCCCTCCCAGGATAAACATTTGTGTGAAGAACATAGGTGTTTGTTCTATGTCTGGGTGTTATAAAGTATCATTAATATGTATTTAAAAATATATATGTATTGTATCAGTCATCTAATTATCATAATACTAGCTATGCTTAGTTGCATTGGTGTTGTGTGCATTGTCCAGTAATATTTATTATTATTATTATTGAAATTAATCCAAAAAGGCAATTCTGATTCCAAGTTTTGTTTCAGCTGTTCCTAAAGCCCCAGTACTTAGGCGAACAAAACAAAAAATAAATACTCAAATCTGTCGAGCCATTTTCAAGTTTTTTCCAAACCTACGCACAGAAATTGATTTTTATATTTAAAGAGTAACGATAGAGTAAAAGAGTATAAAGTACCTACGTTTAAAAAACTTAAAAGAAAACCGACTTCATTGAAAATAAATAAAAATACAACCAAATAAAAACCCAAAAAGGATAAGGTTATCACCTCATCCTATTTTTGAACTCGGTTAAACATGTTTTTATTAAACGCTTTTTTGTACATATCATTTTTTGAAATTCGTAAACACCACTGGAAAGTCACAAGAAAGCAAGATACTATATTTCGTTTACTTACATCTGACATATTTTTTTCAGCTATTTTAACTACTGAAACATTTTTGAATTTCTAAACCAATAAGAAAGAAATCATTTCACATAAAAATATTTTTCCCAACGAGGTTCACAAATGAAGGAGTTATGAGGTAGCAAACATAAAAATAAACAATACCGCATTCGGTTAAAAAGTACGTGTTACTCAGGGCTACATCAGTCAATAACAAATAACTTATGTTTATTAATGAATTCACGTCGTACATATACAAGTGAGTATTATAAAAGAGGCAATATAAAAAGAAGTCGTGCCACATCCAAACCAACTGCTTTAAAAATTATGAACTCGAAGTTTTCGTTGAATATAAGATAAATTCAGGTCGTGAGCTGCGGATTGCTATAAATTTATTATCACGTGTGGAATTCTGCAACAAAGCGTTATGTGCATGCGGGGCAGACATTAAGATTGGATACGCTTTTCCATATGACTTTCCGCGGGAACTGCGTCTTGTCATGAAACCTCCAACATTTTGAGGTTATTAGGTTATAATAACGCTTCTCTTCTGCTATTCAATACAAAACGATTAAGGTACTGTTTATTTACCTAACACAGGTATTTAAATACTTATAATAACGTTTTAAAAACTAAAAAGAAAACCGACTTCATTGGATACAATTTGCGACCATAAAATGTGTGGAAAGTCAATGTATCTTATTTATATAATATGGGTAGACCAACTAACGCACTGCTCTGCACTGCACGCAATGAAAATATCATCGATGTATACAATTTTTGGATTTATGTTGACGTTTTAAAAACCGCTCGATCGATTTCGATAACATTTTAATGGGACCACCTGGGAAGTTTAGACGTCTTTAAGTAATCGGTGAACATACATAAAAAAAGATTCGGACGAATTGAGAACCTCCTTCTTTTTTGAAGTCGTTTAAAAAGAGGGCCTCAGAGCCATGAAATGTAATTAATACATATTTAGTTGAGACAACCACTACTACATTGACGCAGGGACCCAAGTCTTGGCCTCCGAAACTCGCCACCTATTCCTATCGTCTGCAGTTTCCTGCCAGTTAACAGCTTCAAGCACAAGCAGGCCAGCTTCGAGTCTATCGCTCGTACGATGTTTTTAGAGAAATAAATATTTCGTAATTCTATTTCTAACTCTGTTAGCAAAAAGAAGATGCGAATGGAAAGAAAGAAAGAAAAATGCGCGAGTGTCGTGGTACACTCGGTTGGAACGAAGAAACGAACGAACGTTGGACGAACGATCCTATCGTAGTATATTATTATTGACAAACGTATTATACAAACGTATTATTGATTAACAAAAATAAATGAATGAATTACTAGCGTCTGAGAGCGACTAAATAAAACGCAGAAATAACTAATTTATGAAGGAATGGTAAAATTTTTAGTAATTAAAATATTTTTTCGAGTTGTGAAAATAAAAATTGTATTGTACATTATTCAATTCATCCAATTCATTCGTGCATTCGTTCGCTAATTAATTCATTCGTGTCACCCTATGGATAACCCTCAGCTACACTAAAGAAAGGGTCGTGACGTAAATTCGTGACGGAAAAATCTTACACTTTTTTTCGTCTAGCCCCCCCCCCCCCATCCGCTAAGTCACAGACCAATGGAGGATCGGGGTAGCGCTAATTTTCGGTCGGAGACTAACATGAAGTGTGGCTTTACGAAAACCGATAAAATCACAAGCATTACATATCATACCTAAATAATAAATAATGTAGTAAGTACATACATACATAATAAAGACACATTTTATACAGTATACAAGAAGATAACTGATTTACTGAAGTTAAATATATAAGGGAATGGGGTTAAATAACAAAAATAAGGAAAGAAAAAAGAAAGGTAGAAATAGGTCACTGACTATCAAGGTATCCTGAGGCTTCTTCTTCTTACCCTGTCACTAGTAATTTCGAACTAGTGTGGTGAAAGGATCAAAGTGCACCTCAATGGCTCCTTTCTTGGCACGTATTTGAACGGCATCAAGGTCTCTAGATGCATCAGAATTCGTTTTCTGAGTAGTTTCCAGCATAGCAGAGTGTGAAACTGACATCAGCGTGGCATGTGTCCATTACGATCCTAGCCTTTCCAGAATGTTCCTGTAGAGGCGTCAGAGGCGGTAGCATCTGTCAAAGCCAGTTGAGTGAAATGTTTCATTATTCGGCAACGAAAAATTGTAAGCAAACAATTCTTTTCATGGATTGTTCGTTTGTCATTTCATGAAGTAACATAGCACTTCTAAATTTATATTCTTTACTCGTTTTATTGCATGATTTATTCAGTAATCTTAGCGAAATTTTAATGAATAAATTGTGACTACATAGGACAAGTATGGACAATTGAATTATAAGTGTATTATGGTGCAATGTGATTTGAACGACGAGGAATCCCGAGAAAGACAGCAATTCCGCGATGACGTTTAGAATTGACAAATACCATCGACTAAGACTTTATTAACAAACAAATTCACTATACAGTTGACACTAACAAAATTGACATTATCTTTTTCATAATTATTTTTCAAAAGAAGAAGCAACTCCTTTCATATTTAGTCGTATCTAAACTTAGATTGACATTACGCGTTCTGCTTTATGCTCTTCTTCTTCTTCTCATAGTGTCACTAGTTTTTTAAAATCAGTGTGGAGATAGAATTTTTACGACCTCTGTGGCGCAAAGGGCTATGGTCCGGAGACGCGGAGACGCGGAGACGCGGATTTGCGTGTTGCGGGTTGCGGGTTAAATTTCCGCCGCGAGACTAATGTTTGTATGATCTGCTAGTATTTGTCTCGGATCTGGGTGTTTATATGTATAATATATAATATGTTTTTACACAACAAAAGTAAATAAGTATTATATTAGTCATGTGGTACCCATAACACAAGCGCTGCTTACTTTGTGCCAGATGGTGTGAAATGTCCGGTAAAAAAATAAATAAAGTGCGACTCAAAGGCTCCTTTCGTGCATTTGGCACATGTCTTTGAACTTTTTCGAACCATGAACTATAAAACGAGTGCACCATATATACGAAACTATAAGAGAGTCAACGACCCTCGTTTGAAACTTCTTGTATTGCAAGCGTTCATAGTTTACAATAACTGTGCCACCAAGTGGCCCGCACGCTTGTTAGTCGACTCGTATGTATTTAAAACATTTATAGGATAAATTGATAATAGATACCTTATTATTGTTATTATTACGTTTCCTTAAATAAAATAAATCGCTATAAATTTTATTAATATAAAAATATGTATTACCGGACATCTAGTCTGAAACTAAACAAAGTTCGTATTATGGAAACCATACCCGATATAATTATTATATACCTATCACTTTCACAGTACACCATCTGGTCCCAAATAAGCAGAGCTTGTGTTAGGGGTACCTACCACATGACTGATATACTGTTTTTGTAAAAACATACACATTTTACATAGAAACACCTAGACCCGAGACAAATACTTGCAGATCATACAAACATTTTTCTGTGGCGGGAATCGAATCCGCAACCTTCTGAAATAGGTACATTTATATACAAAGAACAAAGAACTATCTATGTTCATTATCCATTAGGGATGGGCCGAACGTAGTTTGAACCGAACCCGAACATTTGATGAAAATAAAAAGTTCAGCGAACTTCGGTTATTTTCATTGCGCTCTCTCGAAAGTGACACGTAGAATTTTGTTTACGCGCTTACTTGAATTATGGTTGCGTAACTCCACCCGCAGTCCGCACAACCCCCGCCCCTCCAGGCTAGCCGGTATTAGCAAATACGTCACTGTCGTGACACGTGCGTTACAGTTTACATTTAATAACGTTTTATGTATTGGAGCTGCTGCGAGGAACTGGTATCAGCAAAGCAGCAAAGCAATATAGACGAAACCCGAAGCCCAATTGTATCAGAAAAAAGACGAGCGAGCCTTATAGTAGTCGCATTTGATGTATAACGTCTGACATTAGCGGGGCGATTATGGAATTCTGATACTATCAAAACTTTGATACTAATCGCTTTCAGTTACTATTGATAAATTGGTATTACGGAAGGTTGATGTTGATTATCATACATGCTGTCATATGAATAGCAACCTCAGACCAAATAAATATATTATCACGGATAACCGCGATCAACCACAAAAAAAATCCGTGACACTTTTTACATGTGACGATATGAGAGAATACTTAATAGTACAAGTAATTATGGATATACTAAGAGGAAGAAGCACAGTTTGGTTGGATGTGTGTACGTGGGTGCGTGTATTTACAGAGAGGAACATGGTTTTGAGGCTTCACTTAGGTTATTCACATTTGGTCTGAGGTAGAAACCGAACGTAATAGTAATTTATCTTGTCAAAACTGGTTCTAATTACAATCAAACTAATGATTGAAATTATGCCAATTGCTAATCGAAACTGATAGACATTGGTTGTGTCAAAAGTTCTATAATCGCCATACTGATCTTGGTAATAAACAAACGCGCGCTCATTGGCCAAATCAAATAACGCGCGCTTTTTAAAACGACTCCCACAGATTGCAGGAGTGCGGGAGAAAAATACCTATAGTTACAGATCAAATAAGAAGATGAAAATAAATGTTATTTGCTGTATACACTTAAAACTTAGAACTTGACAAAAATTAATAACAATACACATAATGTTTCAATAAATTTGAATATCTAACGATCCCAAGACTTAGGCAAAGTCCGTGTACCGTGGGGACCTAGGTATGTTTGATAAATGTTAGTTTTAACACCTCAGTCGACAGTTTATTGAAGTTATCACATGGTTAGGGTACCTCTTGGGTATGAGTTTTATATTTTAGGGTGTACCCTTTAAAACTAATATTAAATAAAGTGAATATATGTAGATGCAAGGTATAGGCCGTCCAAACCAGAACTGAACTTTGCACGCTCCAAAATTTAATTTAAAAATATGGAATAAATTAGATTGTAATAATGTTTTGCTGCTTAAAGACCAACATTCATGTGGCTGGTGAGCTTAGAATAATCACAAGTAGCGTGAGTTTTTTGGCACGAATATTTTTATCGCCTCCTGAAAGCTCCGTATATTCTGAGCGACTTTTTTCAGAGGCAGAAAATGTATACGAATAAAAACGTAACAGACGCCTGCCAGATAATGCAGAACCCTTAGTGTGTTTGCACCATCACCTGCCCTTGGTAAATTTTATATAATATTAGGTAATAATATTTCATTAAGCACTTTAAAACAAAAAAAATAATGATCTTTGATTCAGGCGTGACTTTGCGGAAATCCATTACAATACATTAAACAAATGGACAAATATTTAGTACTATTCCGCCAATCTATTCCTTCCTCAAAACTAAATTCGACACGTGTTTCGCCTCCACGAGGCATCTTGATTGGCGGAATAAAACTAAATATCTGTTTAATGTTTTGATATTTTTTTCAATGAATAGATGTCAAAATTGTTAAATAATAATTGAACAATAAATAATTGGCAAGAGTTATATTTTACTGGTTTATTTCTATTATTTTAGTCAAAACAGTAATTTTAATATTTTCTGACATCGAATATTCCGTATATGATCCGAATTTAGGCCGTATGACGAAGTGCCGAAGCCGAAATTCAAGCGAATTTCGGCCCATCCCTTCTACGCATAGTACGCATATTACTCTACACTTAATATAAAAACATTAAGTGTCTCTATGTATTGATACCAATGCATAGAGATACTTAAAGTTTTTATCCGTTTGCTTGTTGTTTCTCAAGGCTAAACGACTGAACAGATCTTGATAACATTTGGATAGGAGATAGACTGTCTTGGGAAAAACAACATAGGAAACATAGGTACATAGGGAACATAGGGTATATTTTATGTAGGTACCACGCGTGTCAAGCTGGGCAGAAGCTTTAAAACTAAAATATAACGACTAATCCTCTGTAAACGATGAGTATATGAAAGATAGACAAAACATTAGACTTTAGATACTTAAAACTAGAAGCGCGTGTGTGTTGCAATTTCAAAAGGGTCATTGCTCAGATAATATTGCTTAAGAAGCAAACACTGATATTCAGCTATTACTCTCGAGATGACGATCTGAAAACGAGCGCAATACAACATTCAGTGTACGTACAGTTCGTGTAGGTACGTGTGAGTGAAAAGATGTGTGCAATGGTGTGTGTTTGTGTGTGTCAAAGAATGAGTTTATATTCGTGTCCTGCAGCAGTCTCTTTAGAATAGTGCTAAGGTATAAAAATACCTTGCACTATTCCTTCTTTCAAAATCATAGATAAAGTACTCATATCAAATAACGTTTCCGAACACTGATTGGAGGCGACTCACGTAAGTAGGTGTTCAAAATTCAGGCAGCTAGTGAGCTGAAGGTTGAGTCGGCTTTGCCTGGTCCATTGAACACGCCACACTGGTGTCGCGCGGGCGTTTGACGGCTTTATAACGCGATCTAAGTATATTTTACACTACTGTATGGATAACTGATTAATATTTTCTTATTAGGACGCAAAGGTAACGATAAACACTGGTTAAAGCGCTGATCTCAAATTGAATACCATCTACTTTGGCGCAGTCTGAAATCCAGCGCTATTTCGCACTGTGTGAAATAGCATAAAGCTGACCTGTGCTTATTTAACAAAGGCAGACTAGGTTTGGAAAAGACGTACTAAAAATGGCAATTTTTTTTTTGTATTCAGTTAGTTTATTAGTTAGGTTGCTCTGTTAACTGTGTACCTGCTATGCAGCGGTTAAGCCATTAGACAGGTGGGGAGGGACTATGGACTATCAAAATAGACCACTTCAAAGCTAAATATTTTGCAAACGAATATCTAAATCGAAAACCTCGCAAAATCTTTGAAAGACCTTTCCAACGATATAACGTTTCAACGATAATCATTAACGTTTTTAGGGCTCCAAAGGCCCTGTTCCCTTATAAGTAGTATTGTCTGTCTGTCTGTTCTGTATGTCCGTCTATCTGTTCACCCTTAATCTTGTTCTTGTTCGCAGACTATCAGTTTTATCGTGATGAAATATTGCAGGGTAATATTTATTATAATGTTTTAGGGTATAGTTGTATATATTATAAAAATACAAGGATAATTATCAAGGATATAAAGGGTTTACTAGATTTTGAGTGACAGCCTGCTTTGTAAACATTAAAGAAAAATAAATAGGCCAATACATATTTGTTTGCTATGCTAATTAGATGGTGTTGAATTCGTTTGGGACCTGACCACTAGTGTGGGTACCTGGGAAGGCCTGCGCTATCAAACATAATCCCAGGCAGAATGGCGTCAGTGGAGTAGAAACTTCACCCACCTCAGCTTGCTGGAGTGGATCCATGAACGAATGATTTCAAAATACAAATAACTGCTCTGTAACAAACGCCACCTAAATTATCTTCAACAGATGAACTAAGGCCAATGATGATCACTAGTAATTTTAAAGCCGAGCCGATAAGACTAATTGTGCAAGCTTTGATTAAGGGCAGACAGACAGACAGACAGACAGACGACAAGCCAATTTTTTTTAATGTAGCATTGAATAATAATAATAATGCCGAACATGTGTTATGGGTAGTAAACTGAGCTTGTGTTATGGGTACCACAAGACTGATATACTACTTATATTCTATTTTTGCATTGTAATAGTTACCCCTCAAATAAAATAAAACATTTAAATATACAAGTGTATTTAAATTATAAGGAAAACTATCACAGACAGTGACTAGACGGCTTTACTAGATTATAAGTAACAGCCTGATTTGTAAACCTTAAAAAAATTTACAAACTCGATGCTTAATTATTTTATTTAACTAGATAGTGTTTTGTTTGGGACCTGACTACTCTTTAATCTTAATGACTTCGTAGGTCTTCTGTGCGTCGCCACACCAATTTATTTATTTGAAACATTCATAAAAAATACGGTCGTAGCCGTTTGAAGTTGGTAAAACACGTCAGACCAATTTACCTAAATCCGACAAACTTTCATCAATACCGAAAGAAACCATCGAAACTTTACGAACTTGTGGTATAGATTTATTGAAGCTAATCGATCCATGTAGTACCACCATTGTCATCATAACCTGAAGAGATTTCACTACAACAATGTATATTAATTTCCCATTAAACTAGAATTAGGAAAATCATAAAAGAAGCAAGGCCATACAGCACTTGCGAAGAAAATTCTGAAAACAGTCAATTTGTACTTATCACATAACAAAATGATATCTGTGTGTTAGGAGCACTTTTTGGTATTTTCATAATTAGTTTATGACGATATGATGTCCATGATTGGACTAGCAATAGTAATAGATGGTAAGTACCCCTCAGGTGCTACTTCCACACTTGAGCAGTTTATTTTATTATAACCAACTTAAAAAAGGAGGTGGTTCTCAATTCGGTTGAATTTTTCTGTTTGTTACTTTATAACTCCGTTATTTAAGATCTGATTTGAAAAAAAAAAATTTTTTTATGAGATAGGATATACATTTCTATGGGATAGGAGTCTCATCAAAGCCGGTTCAGTAGTTTTGTTTTTAAATCATAATAACTGAAAAAATATGTCATCCAAGTAAACGAAATTTCGTATTTTTATATAAATGAAGTAGATTTTCTTTTTAGTTTTTTAAACGTAATTATATTATATCGCCCTAATTCTGCAGTTTTCCCGGTCTAACTTAAATGTCCTAAATGTCCTAAAATACGAATGACCTTATTTTACATGCACCAAAGTCCAAATTAGAGTTGTAAAATACAGTACTAAAATAAGTTAAAATTGTCATTTCGTTTCTTCGTTGCATTGATTTTCCTAGGGTTTTCCGCAGTTTTAATCAAAGTCAAAGTCAAAGTCAAAAGATATTTTATTCAATATAATCAACCACAAGGATCACTTTGAAACGTCTTACATACTTAGGTACAAGTGAATTTAGGTGCCAATTCCTCCTAATCCAAACCCGAGAAGAACTGGCAAGATACTCGTCCTGGTCCTAGTGCTTATTGCATGATCCATCTTATAACTACCTTAACTACTAAAAACTAATACAAGAGAGTTTATACATTTCAAATTTGTCGTTTAACTTTCTGAGAGCAGAGCTACACCAGACCATTCTTATTAATAATATACGACCTCTGTGGCGCAGTGGGCTAAGATCCGGCTGAGACGCAGAAGGTTGCGGGCTCAATTTCCGCCACAGGATAAATGTTTGTATGATCTGCTAGTATTTGTCTCGGGTTTGGGCGTTTCTATGTATTATATGTCTGTATTTACAAAAAAAAAACGATCTAAGTAGTATATCAGTCATGTTGGTACCCATAACACAAGCTCTGCTTACTTTAGGGCCAGATAATGGTGTGTGAAATGTCCGGGATTATTTATATAGTCATTTATATCATAATACACTCTCTTCAAAATTTCTTAACCTCTTTACATGATGACTAAAATGCGATAAAACATGTTAATCGCACATAAATTTAGTAAATTTAAGAAGTGTCATTTAATAGTGTTACTATAATATTGTGTTTCCATCTATATATATATGACAAAAAAGCTTGCGATGAATCTGCTCAAATTCGACTCGGCATCCGTAACAAAATTGGCACGGATCATACAAAAAAGTGTTAAGACCAGGCGTGTTTCTTGCCGGATTCTTCTTGAACTGGGGCTCGGAGGAACCGGCACCTAGATTAACTAGCATTTAGGAGGGCAATTCAAAGTGGTCCTTGTGATTTAGAATAAATCATGTTTTGACTTTGACTTTGATATATAAAAATGAATTCCTGTTTCCCTTGGTCACGCCATAACTTGAGATCGACTTAACCGATTCCATTCATCTTTTTTTATGTTTTCTAATACTTTGTAGAAGGTTCTTACCGAAAAAAAATATTAGTAAATTATGACATATGCACCTTTTTAACGAAGGCACCACGAGTGCAAAGCTGCGGGTAGCAGCTTTTTGTATATAAATTCATAGTGGTAGTTTGAATAAATGAATTTTCTTATTTCTTTTTTTCTTTAATTTGGATTTCAGTGCAAGCAAAGTAGGGTAGTTGGTAACATTAATCAGATGGACAAATATTTAGTACTATTCCGCCAATCTATTCCTAATGAGTTGGACACTATGCAGACGCATGCACCTCCCTCCCGCCCGCAGTTGAAAAGCCATGCAAAGACAGAAAGAAAGAAAAGTTTATTTCGTGTCAAATTGTGATATCATAAAGGTTCTTGTGAAATAACTTTTAACAGTAAATTGAAAGCAAAATCGGTCGTCACTCAACATGTGTTATAGTGGTGTTCAGAACGCTCTTATTACACTTGTTATCGGTAACGCTGCGTTAGTTATCGCATCGGCACTGTCGTCGTGTACCATCATAATTAATTGCGTTAGTAATTAGTAAAATGTTATTAGCGTTACTGAAAAAATAACGCACCACATCCACACATGCAACCTCAAAAAGAAATCCGGCGCGTGTTACGCCTCCACGAGGCATCTTCAGAAACACTTGACTTGTTCCGTACTTTGACGAA
Source organism: Lampropteryx suffumata (assembly GCA_948098915.1). NCBI lineage: Eukaryota > Metazoa > Arthropoda > Insecta > Lepidoptera > Geometridae > Lampropteryx > Lampropteryx suffumata. The sequence continues at coordinate 3,483,386 of OX402551.1, forward strand.
AAACACTGCTTTGCAGACTTGTTGCTTCGCCGAACGTTGGATTGAAACTCTTTTTGAGTTTCAACGCTCGGCAACGTTCAAATTAAATGTTTGTCTATTTGTTTAATGTTTTGTAATTTCTGCAAAGTGACTCCTGAATCAATAATCTATCTAAGGTAGTTCGTGCTTTAGGAAATTTTACCTAGTCTGGCGAAAGTGCAGAATCAGGGCCAATGTCTTATTAGGATTAGATATTTTTACTTGAAATTAATATACATTGTAGTAGTGAAATCTCTTTAGGTTATGATGAAAATGGTGTCGACTACTTGGTTGGGTCAATTAGCTTCAACAAATTTCGTATAATTCTATACCACAAGTTCATAAACTTTCATCAATTCCAAAATAAACCATTGACACTTATAATAATGAGTAAGAATAGAAGTTCAATAATATGGTACCTTTAAGAGTTAAACAAAATAAATACAAATAAATAAATAAAAATGGTTCTTACACGCCAATGTATTCAAAAATTAATTATTACATAAATATACACAACTTTAATACGGTAGATAATAAAATGTAGGTAGCATAATACATTATTGAAATAAGAAAAGCTAGGTAATATTTAATGGCGAGTGTTGATTATGCGGCATAAATTACCGTATTTATGAATGCGTTGATTATTTTACAGCCTAAGGAACCTTTAGCAACCATTAGTATTTTTCAACTTGATATATCTACGCGTTGACAAATAGGGTCTTAACATATAGACAGACAGATGGACAACGATGTCATATTATGCGAGTTCCTTTTTCTTTTTGAGGTACGGAACCCTAAAAATAAGCACTCTTAAGTTTAAAACAGTCGTAAGACCAATTCTTATGTATGGTTCTGAAGCTTGGACACTGACCTCAAAGGAGTAAAACCAGCTCTTAGTAGCAGAAAATTCTCCAAAAAATCCTGGGAACTGTGAAGAGGGAGGATGGCAGCTGGAGGGTTCGAAAAAACGTTGAAATTGAAGACCTCGTTGCCGAGCCAAACATTATAGGGGAATATAAATCTAACCAACTCCGTTGGCTCGGCCATATTCAACGAATCAGTCGAAGCTGATCTGCGTGAGCTTGTAGCTGATAACTGGCAAGAGATTGCAAAGGACCGGAGAAGGTGGACAGTTTTCGTTTCGGAGGCCAAGACTCATTTGGGTCGCTGCGCCAATGGAGTAAGTAAGTAAGTTAAGTTGAAGAGCTGATGAGGTTTTTTACTGATCCGTTGTGATTGGAACGGTTAGCAATAATACCCAAACTATACTAAATCTGTAACTGAGTTACAAAAAGATTTGCGCTTCGGTTTACAGCTGTTTTCGTTGAATATTTACATAAAGATGAGTACTCAAGTATACATATGTAGGTATAAATAATGCCGGACATTTCACACAGCATCATCTGGCCCCAAAGAAAACAGAGCTTGTGTTATGGGTACCACTTACTCTGACTGATGTACTACTTATATACTTTTTTTGTAAGTATGTACATACATATTATACATAGAAACACGCAGACCCGAGAAAATACTTGCAGATCATACAAACATTTGTGTCGCGGCGGGAATCAAGGCCACAACCTTTTGCGTTACAGCCGAGCCTTGGCCCACTGACCACTAGCGCCACAAATAAATCATAAAATATAGGTATTCATATTATATATTATACAATTGTATAATATATATCATCAATATTATACAATTGTATAATATATATAATAATAAATAATATTACATAAATATTAAAATTATTAATATGTATAATTATGAGTATGTACCTATGTATTACTAAAATAGGTTAGTTTATATTGTAGCGATCAAAATATTGTCTGTCCAATCGTAATTCAGAGTTGTAAGCCATTTAGTCAAGACATATATATATATATGGCTTCTTTGATTGAACAGTTTCTTATGTTACATTTTTTGTATTATAAATTCGATAGAGTCCTGTCTGTCTGTATGTTTCTTTGTAAAGTTTTGCACGGCTGAACCGAGTTTGATGAAACTTTGTAAAGGAAAATGATATCTTTTTGACAGACTTCTGAAAAAATTTAGATACCACGCATGCGAAGCTTATATATTTTTTATATAGATTTTATAGATTTATATAGATCTTATATAGATTTTAGCATGAAATAATAGGATTCTACATTATATTTTTACCTCGCACTGTTTTATGCATTTGTCAATTACGTTTGATTAGTTTTTGGAAAAAAAGTAAGAAGAACAATGTACAAAAAACACGCGGAGCACTTGCAAGTGGAGATGACAAAGTTGATTAGTTTACGATAAAACTAAAGTCACTTTTATATCTATGACATTTAAATAGAATCGATTTATTTACTATATCTATATATTTACATAAAATATTAGCACCAATGATTTTGCTAATATTTTATGTAAATATATAGATAAGTACAAAATAAAACTGTTATCTTAAATTCACTGAATTCTACTATATATATTACCATATTGTATTATTATTACATATATTATTTTGTTATCATCGTTATGTAGTTAGTTTAGAGTTGTTTTTTTGTTTTTAGATGGTATAGGTTTGTAGTCACAAAATTTGTAGTCCTTCGTGCAAAGGACAAACATAAAACATGCAATTGGTGGATTGGTGAAATTGTGGTCCCTTCCACCAATTAACCAAGAATTAAATTAAATTAATTTTGATAATATTGACAGTAAAAATAAACAATAAATTGGCTTAGCACATGTCACACACAGTGAAGCTTTCTCAAATTAGATGAAAATGTCTAGTGGTCCATTTCAATAGTATCTAGTTAGCAAAATAAAAATTAATAGTATGTAGCTTTATTAATTTTATTTAGCTTACTATCAGGCTCTTTTTCGTAATTTAGTGAAGCTTTTAGGTAATTTCCCTTATAATTTTAGTATATATGTCTTGATAAGGCCTACATATTTAAGCCTTTTGGAGTCGAGACCCTGAGCCCGTAGGGAACTGCCCACCGCATTTTCAAAATTATTTCACGGTGCCTGGTACATATACATTGCATGACCCAAGAGCTGGTTGCTATCTGGCTCAGCGTTGCCATTCAACGTGGCAATGCCACCAGTGTCTTGGGACTGCCCTCTGGCAGAGATCTGGATCAGTTGAGCTATCAATAGATCGTTTTAAACGGTCCTTAGATAGCTCAACTGTTTTACGTGTATTTTATATTATTGTATACTACTCTCAATATTTCTGTAATAATTTCTGTAAATAAATTTAAGTACTATGCACATACAGTTATGAAAACTTTTCAGGGACTCTCAAAACAGCGGTATACCCGATAGGTGGAGAGATACTGAATACAAATTACGACTTAATCTATACCTCATATTTATCAAACGATATATCTGTTTTGAACATCTGTGTATCAAAAAACCTCGTAATATATTTGAAAGACCTACTCAACGATGCTACACGATAAAGTAGAAAAATAAAAGATAAAAATCGCTTCATTATTTTCAAGGGAAGCGGCACCTCTGAAAGACGTTATTCCAAAGTTTTTGTTTCATAACTTAGTAGAGGTCACTAGTGTACACACACGTGTTTTCGTGGAAATTTGTGCCCAGGAATTACATGATCTGATTCCACCATCTCCTTTTCACAACAGGACAAGTAGACGTACCGGTCTCGAGTAAATAGGTGTCTTCTAGACCTGCGTGCCCCATCTTCGGCCACATCGTCGCTTAACATCAGGCGAGATCATGGTCAAACGTAGATTTAATGAAATTAAAAAAAAAAAAAAAAACCGATAAGACAATAGTCTGCGAACTAGAGGTCTGATTAGGGGCGGACAGACAGGCAGACTAATCTATAGGGTCCATGCCAAGCCTTCCTGACACTAAGCAAAACATAATCGTACATTTTGAGAACTAAGGCTTTTACCTCTCTGACGACTTCTGTGGCGCAGTTGGCTAAGACCCGACTGAGACGCAGAAGGTTGCGGGATCTGCAAGTATTTGTCTCGAGCCTGGGTATTTCTATGTATAATATGTATGTATTTACAAAAAAAAAAGTATATTAGTAGTATATCAGTCATGTGGTACCCATAACACAAGCTCTGCTTACTTTGGGGTCAGATGATGTTGTGTGAAAATGTCCGGGATTATTTATTTATTTATTTATTTTACTCACATTAATATGTGAGTAAAATCTTCACATTCTTGTTATGTCGATGGAGGCACCGACACTGTTTGGATTAATCTAGAAAAAAAAAATATAGTCGCGCCATTAGGTATTGAGAGTAAAGTCTCGTTTAGATGCACAAGAATTGTTCTCGCCCTATCTTAACAAAGCTTAAAAATAATACAACAGATGTTACAAAGAAAATGTAATCGTAATAAATAAGAAAATATTGAAGCGTCTCCTTTGTCTAGTCGGCAGTTTGTCAAGATTTGTGCGAAAACGGGTCGAGACATGCTCACCTATTTCTGTTTCCAAGGAGGATTTCATTCACGAACACATAACGTGAGTGGAAGTGGCTTGTGGGAGGAGCGCCGAAATTATACAGAGTTCAGGATGACAAATTTCAGGATTTTCAGGTCGCAATTTCGTGATTTTATGGGTCTTTGTGCCACTGGTTATATAACTGTGTATCCGTGTGACTGTTTTTACTTAGAGTTTATGAAACAATGTAAGTAGATAGCGAGTGATTTAGCAATTTTTTTGTTACTGTTTAATAGGCTTTGTTTTCGTTATTTGTTTACGCCTGGATATTCCACTTATATACTGTAATTCCGCGAATCCGTTACTCAGTAAAAATGTCCAAAGTTTTCGCTACACAGGTAACATAGTGTCTTGCGCGTGTTTTCGGGCATTTTAACTGAATTATCTTTGTTTGCGATCCCGAATCGGGCGCTCTTTTGCCAACGTTTAATTTCGCTGAATTTAAGAGATCATTTACATGAATTTAAAATGCCATATTTCATGAGTTGCATTACAATTGAATGGATATCTGCTCTTGTAGCGTCACTGTAGATATTACAGTTTAAAAATAAATAAAACCAATTGCTACTATTCGTGTTGCTAGTAAGACGACCTGCATGATTATTACGTAAAATTAACGACACCAATAGCGACGCGACAGCAATATTGCGAAATAAGTTGCAAGTCGTAAAAGGAGTTCTTTTCATCATAAGAATAAGCCTGTCTGTCACTATTACTGTCCTGTCGCCCCACCTGCAGACAAAAATAAACCTATAGCTGGAATATTAGTGTAATATCACGCAATTCAAGCCTGCTGCTGCGAGATACGTAATAGCGTATCTGTTTCGAATAATTTTGCTAACAACCATTCGATACAAACACATCTACAATGATGCTGAACGGTCAATTTATAAAATACATAACATATTGCGATTATTAGCGTTGAAAGCGATGAATAGTTACCAACTGATTGATAGGGGTGAGGCGAGCAAAACTTCCGCGGTCACGTGCCACCTCGAACCACAGAATAAGCAATAGTAGGTACCCACACTGGGCCGTAGCCAAGGAGATGATCAGGGGCAGATTAAGCTGTTATTATGTAAATAATTATATGCAAGAATCATAGAATATTAAACCGTTGACACTTGAGTTAGGTAAAACTTGGGTGGGAGTAATTAGATGCTTGGGTAAATTGCTCTACATCTCTCTTAGTTTAAATACAAATGAATGGGAGATCAGGGTACTTTTTAATATGTTTCTGTGCTAGTTTCTGATTTTGCCTTCTACACTGTATGTTCACTACCAGGACAAACATTTGTGTGATGGACATTGATGTGTGTTCTATGTCTGGGTATTATAAAATTATCTTTGCATGTGGGCGATATCAGTGGGCTAAGGTCCGGTTGAGACGCAGAAGGTTGCGGGTTCGATTCCCGCCGCGAAACAAATGCTAGTATGATTTGCAAGTATTTGTTTTTGGTTTGGGTGTTTCTATGTATAATATGTATGTATTTACATAAACAAAAAAAATATGTATGTAGTAGGAATATCAGTCAACTGGTACCCAAAACACAAGCTCTGCTTACTTTGGGGCCAGATGATCCTGTGTGAAATGTCCGGCATTATTTATTTATTTTTCTCTGTGGGGGAGTGGGCCAAGCCTCGGCTGAGATTGAGAAGGTTGCGGGTTCGATTACCACGAGACAACTGTTTGTAGGATATGCAAGTATGTCTCTCGGGTATTTCTATGTATAATAAGTATGTTAGTTGGTATATTAATCATATACCCATAACACAAGTTCTGCTTGCTTTGGGACCAGATGATACTGTGTGAAATGTTCGTATTTTTTTTTATTTTAAATTATAAAAGTATTCTATCAGCTATCTAGTTCCCATAACACAAGCTATGCGTAGTAGGGCTAGATTGTGTAGTGTTGTACGTCTACCATTATGTACTTATTTTGTGTCTTGACAGTGGTTGATGCAGAGCCAGGTGCCAAAAAAATCTTTCTCCACTCCTGATTACAGCCTCGAGTGCGCGAAGCTCCGAAACATATTCTCCTGAGTCGTGCTTCAATTTCTCAACATCTGTCTTGCCCCATGACTTGACTTTCGATCAAAACACGAATCACGCCATATCCACAGTTAAGAACGTGGCTATCTTTCCAAACAAATTATTACACAGGGGATTTTTTAAGAATGAATGTGCAATCATTTTGTTATTGGCCTGTTAAATACTTCAAAACAAACAAAGTCAAAGTCAAAAGATATTATATTCAATACAATCACAAGGATCAATTTGAAACGTCTAACATACTAGGTGAATTTAGGTGCCAATTCCTCCTAACCCTAGCCCGAGAAGAGCTGGCAAGAAACTCGTCCTGGTCCTAGCGCTTGTTTGCTTGATCCATCTTATAACTACCTTAACTACGAAAAACTAATACTAGAGAGTTTATACATTTCAAATGTGTCGGTTAACTGTCTGAGGGCAGAGCAACATGAAGCCATGCATTCTTATCAGTAATATAGTCATTTATATTATAATACGCTTTCTTCAAAAGACTTCCCTTTAAGTAAGCTTTAAATTTCTTAATTGGTAGTGTAGTTGCATTTTCAGAAAGCTTATTATAGAAGCGCATAGTGTTCCCCATAAAGGACCGTTAGTATGACCAATGCTTATTCTGCTGCTAAAAGCATAATACTCAACTGGCTAAGAAACTTTTGAGGATATTGAGAATATTATCAATATTTTTTTAAAGAATATGAATAAAGTAATTAAATTGTTTTTCTTTTAAGTTTGATATAAATATGATTTAATATTATACCTAACACTTATTTCAAACAATAATATAGTACTGTAGAAATATTGTAATCAATAAATTCAACATCAGAGACATTACATAACACTTGTCATGGCGCAGAGAGCATTTAATTTTTAATTTTTGTTTTTGTTTGTTATTATAACTGGTGGGAGAAGTAATTGACTCCTGAAACACAGTTTTTACTTGTTAAGGAGCCTACGGATTTAATATAGATATGAAACATTGTATTAATTTAACTTTTGAAACTATCATTGATTTAAACATTATTTTCACTCAAATTATAATGATATGATAGGATATTTAAGATCGCCATGATCACGAGATAAACTATTTACCTCGTGATCATGGCGCCTGCAACTGTCGAAATATCGGGAAGCTGAAAAACTCAGATATCATAGTAAATATCCCGTTATGAGACAAAACTATTGTATTAATTTGTTTGTAAGTAGTTGTAATGCAGATTGCAAACTTTTCATTTACATAAATGTTCAGAATAATATATGATATATATAATATATATGAATAATATATACATGTGAAACAATTGAGCTATCTAAGGACCGCTTGAAATATCTATAGATAGTTCAACTGATCCAGATCACTGCCAGAAAGCAGCGTAGATAGCTCTTAGGTCACGTAACGTTTCTACCAGAAGCCAATCTGAATAATTTTGAAAACAGTTGTAGTTTGTACTTTGTGTAATTTGTGTTATTTTTTTGTTATTTGTTATATTGTTGTTAATTTTTTGACCTCTGTGGCGCAGTCTGGCTGACGCAGAAGGTTGCGGGTTCGATTCCCGCTGCGGGACAAATTTTTGTATGATCTACAAGCATTTATCTCGGGTCTGGGTGTTTTTATTGATAATATGTATGTCACAGTTACAAAAAAAGTATGTAAAGTGGGTACCACATGACTGATACTACTTATATACTTTTTTTGTTACTGTAAGTAGTATCAGTCATGTAGTACCCATAACACAGGCTCAGTTTACTCTGGGGCCAGATGATGCTGTGTTAAATGTCCGGGATTATTTATTTATTTATTGCATTTCAAATGTAACTAAAACAGAAGATGTCCTTTTCTTATACGCTTAAGTGAAAGGGACCGCTATAGTCAAATTCAGTTGGTTTTAGAAGATGCAACAATATCACTACTATTTTTTGTAAATTATATTAAGTTAATCTCTCTCTGAATAAAAGAATAGTATTTTTCAGAACATTCAATTCTTCACGCTAACAATGTATACGAATCTGATTAATCTCAGTAGTTCTAAGAACTTCTTTACGAGAAAATAGTGTTTTTACCTGTTGGTTTTTCCGAGAAATCGCTTCAAAGAGCCAAAGCAAAAGGTTCGAATACGCTTTTAAGTAATTGTTACCTACCTTCAATTCAATTAAAATTATTAACCAACTTCAAAAAAATGAGAAGGTTCACAATGCGGTTGTTTCAGTTGTTTTTATTTTTTAATGGGTTGTTATTTAAATAGGTTGAACTCCATTTAAAAAATATTTAATCGTGTACTTTCCGATTGGTCCCATAGGAGTTTCATCGAAATCGGATCAGTAGTTCGGTTTTTAAATCAAAATAGCAGTTGATCAAATAGATCTGGATCAGTTGAGTTATCTATAGATCGTTTTGAACGGTCCTTAGTTAGCTAAACTGTTTCACATGTATTTTATATTATTGTATGTATTGTATATGTAGATATATATATATATATATATATATAAAAACAAAAAAAAATACAGTAATGTACCGAATAATATACAATACATATAATATATATATATATTTATGTATGTATTGTATATGTAGATTCTGTAGTAGTTCTGTACATTTCTGTATTTTTTTTTGTAAATAAAATATTTTATATTTCAAATAGCTGTAAAAATATGTATATCATTCAAGTAAACGAAATTTTGATATTTTGCTTTCCTGTTAGTTTCCGGTGGTGTTTACGAATTTCGAGAAATGATAATGAAAACGTAAAATAAAAAAAGAAGGAGGTTCTCAATTCGGTTGTATTTTCAACCGACTTCATCGAAATTGAGGAAGTTCTCAATTCGTAGGAATCCTATTTTTTTTAATATATAATATATTTTTTATGTATGTTCACCGATTACTCGAAAACGCCTGAATCGATTTGGAAAATTATTTTTTTGTTCGAAAGGCTTCATAGGTACGAACTGAAAAATCAACGAAAATCTAAAAAAATTTTATACATCGATGATGTTTTCGTGTACTTCGATATCTCGCTGTCTCATTGGAGCGGTGCGTTTATTTGGCCTCACCATATTATATTATATACATATATACAAAATACATCTTCTTTCCACTAAAAATTTATTATAGGCTCGAATTTCATTAAATGAAGTCGGTTTTCTTTTTAGTTTTTAAAACGTAATTATTCATTAAATGACGGCTTCATTTTATTTTTTTTGAGTTTTTAAAACGTAATTATTTACCGATACAATCACATGGATCACTTTTTAACGTCTTAAATGCTACGTGAATATAGGTGCCAAATCCGAAGATAACTGATAACTCGCAATTTCATCGTGTCGCTTTTTTGTATAATCCATCTTATAACTAGCTTATCTACGAACCATTAAACTTATACAAGGTATAAAGGTAAGTGAATAAGTGATCGATCAAAAATAAACAATGAAACCATTGGTGGAACTTAATTCGCAATATTATGAGAGTAATTGATTGTAAATGCTATAATTACGTTTTAAAAACTAAAAAGAAACCGACTTCATTGAATGAAATTTGAGCCTATAATACATTTTTAGTGGAAAGTAGATGTATTTTGTATATATATAATATGGGTAGGCTAAATAAACGCATCGCTCCATTGAGACAGCGAGGTATCGAAACACAAGAAAACATCATCGATGTAGATTTTCGTTGATTTTTTAGCTCGACCGATTTTGATAAAATTTATATGGAACCACCTGTGAAGTATACCATTTCAAACCAAAAAAGATTTTTCCAAATGGGTTCAGCCGTTTTCGAGTAATCGGCAAACATACATAAAAAAAAAAAGATTCCGACGAATTGAGAACCTCCTCCTTTTTGATAAAGTTGGTTAAAAATGCTGCTGATATACATAAAGACACTGGATATCTATTTATTATATATATATATATATATAATAAATAGATATCCAGTGTCTTTATATATATATATGCCTCTTTCTAATAACCGCATATTAGTTAATGTGGCGTTATAACCTATTGCTATTTTATTAATTGACTAGCGCGAACGGGACAGTTCGCGAATTCGTCCGCGCGTTTTAAAAATAAAAAAATATCACATTCATTTCGATAAACGATATTTACAGCGATCAGAGCAGCTGTCAAACGATTGACAGTTATGTCAAACACCATAAGTGTATATTAGAAAAGTTAATATCGTCATCGTTAAGTTTTCTTAAATTTTCTAATTTATCACCCAACTTTCTTGATTTTTAACAAACACAACAAAAAATAATAAGCGAAATCTGTTTAGCCGTTCACGCCTAATGCCGTGACCAAGGGAACTAGGGATTCATTTTTATTATAAATAAAAGACTAGCTATTGCTCGCGACATCAGCCGCATTTTTTTGAAATATATTATAGCTGAAATCCTTCCCCAGGATTCAATTTATCTCCTTGCCAAATTTTATTGATGAGTTTCAAACCAATCACTCACTCATTATAATAGTTTATTATAATAAAAGTAAACATTCACACCCCATTTTACTCCTTGATGAAGGTTGAAAAAACCTAAAACACGTGTCCATTTATTTTACATTTTAATTATTCATATTAAGTTTCATGCAAATCGCACAACGCGTTAAAAGTTTCATACATTAGTTCTCACCCCTATTCACCCTCTTAGGGGTTGAATTTAAAAAAATCCCACCTTAGAGGGTGGTTTTGCTATGAAAGGAAGCTACTTTCCAAATTTCAGCTTTCTAGCTTCAGCGGTTTTGGCTCGGCGATGATGAATCAGTCAGTCAGGTTAAGCTCTTTTATAAGTATAGATACTTTTATCTTTATAAGAATGACAAGGACATATCGTTCTTTAATTACCACCACATTAGCCACACATTAGAATTATACGATTAGGAGATAGACAGTAAATGCTTTTATTTAAATTGGCCACACTCGGTTTGGCTCAGAAACAACCCCATTATTGTAAACTTCACAATTCTAAACGTTGTGCAGTCTTTATATTTAAGTCTGTTCTAGTTAATGTTTGCAAACAACTTCCAAAACAAGGATAAGAACTTCAATTGTATTGTGACTCGGAGCTACGACGTTACCATTTAACTGGTTGAATATCTTTTGGGATAATAAATACTTTTGTTTTCAATTTAAATATTAGATTCTGCCTGCGGGTTCTCACGCGTGGTGTTGACATAAAAATATCTTATGTCCTTACCCAAAATACAATTTTATCTACTGACAAAATTTCATTAAATCCATTCAACTGTGTAGCCGACTGAAAACGTAACAAACAAACAAACAGACAGACATACATTTGCAAATTTATTGCTCTGGACCGGAAAGTCAGGACAGAATGAGAGAAGGCCCAGCCGTGGGAGTAAGGCGACAATCGTGGCAAAAATATGAATTGCTGTTTTCAATAATATATCGCTAGGATCTTGTAGATTTTTTAGACTGTTAACATCGTTTAGTTTTATGTTCCTATCGACTGAAATGAACAATAACGAAAGCCTATTTCTGTGTCAAAATCAGATTATTCCCATTTGTTAATCTGATTGGAGAACCTAAACTTTCCCGTTTATTATATAGGTACCTATTTGTGCTAAAATCCAATCCATTCCCAACGAAACTCAATTTTAGAAACGAGCTTATACCAGTTTGCTCTACAATTATTACGTAACGGAAAATGCTCAATTTTCTCACTATTTATTAAAACTAACATATACTTAAATTGTTTCAGGAACCGACGCGATCATGTGAATAACGAGGCCCGTGACATTCGCGTGCCAACAATCAGCCTAATAGCCTACAACTGATACAAACCGATTGCAGTCAATTACAGTTAAACAATAGGCCTTATAATAGGCTTACATAAGTGCTTCGTTTACTTCGCTTTATAATAAGGACTTTGCTAACTCGGATCAATTGAGACTTTGCCTTTATTGTGAGTAGGAGAAAATTGTGTGAGTGTTTGTGTTGAGGACTAGTTCAACTGTGCTAAGCTCGTTATAATCTTGGGGTAAGTACTTCGAAGTGCTAAAAATTGTTATCAACAAAAGTACTAATGGATATAAATTGTTAAAAACTGTTACAGAAATAAAAACATTTTGTATTTTTGTATTTTGTACTAATGGATATATACACTTTTTTTAAATAAGTCGGTTGATAATAGATTTGTAAATACAATTTGAATTATAGACCACCTCCTCTGCTGTTGTAAACATTAAACAAAACAGTGCTAATTGTTTTTCAAGTGCAAAAGCCAAGTACTTATTTTGCAAAGCGTATAAAGGCTTATTCAGCGACACTGGAACCGGCTGGCGAAGCCTGCAAAATATAAATTGCACCAGTCTGAAATTACCCCTACGTTTTATGACACAATACAAGCGGGAAAAAGTTGTGCATCCACGCTTCATCGCCTCATTTTTCAGAGTATGTTTATAGTTTTTGTTTTTGCAAAATAGATAAGGCAAGGTGCAATTTACGCGGGAAATGGGTTTATGTTCGCTACATTGCGATACTGAAATAAATGCTTGTGATGTTGGGCTATGAAACTGCTTTTAAAAAGTATTATTGATGTATCAGTAATAGTAAATATCAGGCCCTCGGATAAAGCCTAAAAACTATCAAAACCGGTGAAGGCGTTTAGATACTCGTATAAATGACACAGCGGGCTTTAAACTGTTGATGACAACACATAACGTTCCTTAATTAAGTTAAGCACTATCTAAGCTATTTGCTTTGCAAGCCAAGAATACTTGAGCTAAAATACTTAGTGTGTAAGTAAATGCAAGACAGACATACCACAGGATTTCTAGCTGTCTCAGGGTCCTTAAAGCAGTCCCTACACTCAAAGTTCACGGCATGACGCATTAAATAGAGTACTCTTTATAAAGAATGTAGTCCCGAGATGTGGTTCAGCTAAGAGACAGGGTTCACTATTTGCCTCACAAGAGGACTCCATCACAAAACTCATTTGGCATTCCGCCACAACAATGCCTCGTGTGGATGCGAGCCGTTTTAAAATACCTGCTTTTTTGCAGCGGAGCTGGCGAGCCCGAATTTTCTCAGGACTCGATAAGCAAAGAACATACGAGTAGCCAAATTAATTAGTTTCATATTATTTTGTTTGTGTAACTTTTTCTACGAAATAATGTTCATAGGTAGGTAGCGTAACTCTTTGAATTAATTGGTTGTAATTTAATTTCCCTAAGTGTTTTTTTTTGTGTTTCCAGGTCATTTATTCTTTGCAGCTTTCGGCTTTTGGTCTAATTATAAAATTATGCTTTGAGGACGTGATCGAAATACGCAAGGAAGAAAAGTTTAATTACCTACCTAGTCAGCTGAAGTTCGCGTGAACTTATTATTGCTCTACCATATTAGCGCACATTTATGTTAGAAAACACAAAAACCCGCGGGCTACGGAAAAAAGTCGAAGTCATCGGAGTAGTTCCACTGTGGCCACTGGCACAGTAGGTAGTGGTAAAATGCTCAATTAATAAATAAGGATACTTTTGCCAGATATTGTGAAGAGGATTAGAAAAATCTTTTAAAAGATTTTAGGTGGGTACACCGGAGACGTGAAGCTCCTGAATGTTTTACCAGAATTATATATTTTAAAACACTCCCAAACGGCAAAATATTCGCGTTTATTTGAATAAAATGAGATAAAGCAAAATGGGTAAATAATTCGGTTGAATGAGCCGACAGCGAATGGTTCGTTAGTTCGACGGTGTTGAGCTGCAGTTGGAAAAACTGGCGACGGCAAATACAAATCACGCTCCCCTGTAGATACGTACATGTGTAAACATTATAAAGCACTCTGAACTCCGGATCCTGCCGACATCTATCTGTTTCTTCTATATATATCCACACTATAATAATCAAAGACCTGATTGACTCTCTGACATTTAGACCTCTAGTCGTAGATATTTATCGTACTTATCCCGCCGGGAAACAGCCGTAATTTGTGTACCGATGTGTATATTGTAGTATGCATACGTGCGCTAAGAAAGGAATGCTTAAAATTCCACCACTTAGAAGTGCAGCGAGGGGGTCAAAGTTTTTATGACAATAATATTACCCAAGTACCTACTTCGTAATTTAGTATGATCCTGCCCGCCCTGGGTAGATAAAAAATCGCAAGATGGTTTAAATAACTGTATTTGGCCTTGCAGGGTTTTGTGACCGAAATATCTACATCGACATACCTACATTTCATTGAAAAATAATACTAGTAGCCCATTGCAAACTTGTTTCTAAAAAGTTTCCATGTAGGTACGAATTGGGTATAAATAATAGGTTATTTTTTCCTCTTGCATCGGATATCAAAGCATTACAAAGCAAATATTTGATATGCATTATTTTGCTCCTACTTTTAATCAACTGCAACACAGTGAATAGGTAAGTGCTAAATTTTAAACTCCGCCTCACCTTTATTCACCGAGGTTCTCATTTACCGCCCGCTCATTGGTTATTTACAAATGAAAATTGAATTATTTTCTTGATATTCGTACCAACTGAATTTTCAATCAGACCTTCGTTATTTTCGCTGTGTACCTTTATTAATACCTATGCGAAACTGCCTAATATTTCTGTGAAACTGAAAACCCGCTTATCAATTATGCAGAGATACCTACAATGTCTGCTTTCCGAGTGTTTAGCTATTGAAATTTATGCTTTCGAAGAAGAGGCGGTTTAAGCGTTCGTGCTACTGTCCCGGTTGTTGAAGACAAGTTTTGCATAAGTTTTCCTTCAATACTCGTATGAAACTCCCTCGAGCTTGAAAACGATTCATATTTTGCGACTTGCGGTGAACACAGAGGCATTCTTTCCAAACGAAAAGTACTTTTAATGGTCCTCTGTAGGACACGTTCTCTGTCCGCGCACGTGGCGGTTGGTAAATTAAAATTAACTGAATTAAAACATGCAGCGGTAGGTGCCTGCTAACATAGAATTTATGAAAATGCTGCAGGAAGATTTGAATTTATTAAGGCTGTTTTGACGAAAACTATGTATTACACAGGTTTTAGACACAGTTAGCTGTAATAGGCATAAGAATATAAGTATTAGGTACAAATGCATCAAAGGCATATTTGTAAACTGTTTGTTTAATTTACATCAAATAAAATTAAACGAATAAACCTGTTATAAAGCAACATTACTTTCATGGAATCTCTTGTTTGTAATGTTACAGATTTTCCCAAATATAGAACGGCAAAAATTATACATTTCCCAGAGCGGCATCCGCTATTGAGCACCCACTCTACATTCTGATTGAAAAACAAATAAGCGGCGTGCGTGAGATTTTCATTATGGTTTCTAAATGGAAAAACTGTGTACTGTTTGTGTCATCGCATATTCATGGGGCATTTTCGTGAGTCGACCTCAAGATTTGAGCACAGACTGCGTAAACAACGCCTAATGGAGGGCTTTGGGGGCTACGTGACGTGTAACATTCAGTCCTCCGCAGTTTGCTTCAGAACTTCTGCTGTAAAAACCCTGGGTTTAATTAAGGACAAGATTGAGCGGTTTGCTTTCAATTGCGCAGTTAGGGACTTATTGACCACGGCCTTACCATAGCCGAGCGGACATCTAAACGCTTCCACAAAAAACAATTGTGTTTTATACCGTATGTCCAAATACTTTTAGTTAATGCTACTTTCTTTTCTGATAATACAAGATGTCCTTTTGACATAGTTGGTATCTTAATAAAGCTTAACGTTTCTAATAGAGCGATAGAGTGAGTTTTATGTTTAGATTGCTGTCCCAGTTAAATACACCTTTCGTATGAGTCAGTGCCCTAAAATATGTGTCAGTTCATTCGATAGTTTAATTGAAACACTACCTATTTGATTTGGTGGATATCAGTCTTTATTCCAACGAGTTTAGTGACCCATTGACCGATTTCCGGTTCCCCTTTTTCCGTGTTTGGCCATTTCCGTCGTTGAAAGTGTTTGACTGTCAAACACATCTTTGTCCAATGGTAGTGACGGTTAATCGATTTGGTATAAATTAAAAATAGCTCAAGGTTTTTGGGCAAGTCATAAAATTAGACATTGACACGCTATAACGCTTCTATTCTCGTTTAGGTAAATTAATTCGGCTTTGTACGAGTACATGGCGGTTTGTTTATTAGTTTTTTGATTGTAAAATTGCGGCAAACCGTAATATATTTCTCACATTGTTTAATAAAACAAGCGCTTGTTAAGAGATATTTTTAAGAAATTAAACCCACTGTCCTTCTTTTCTCAAATAAACTCAAAGTCAAAAGAAAAATATTTTATTTTATTACAATCACAAGGATCACTTTGAAACTTCTTGAATACTAGATGAATTTAGCTGCCAATTCCTGTTTTTAATAACAGTAATAATAGTTTTCATTAGTAGGTATGATTAACTCATCACAAAATCCATCACCGGGAGTCCAATTATTTAGTTTTCACTATTAGTTTGAACCTATCGGAATTTCAAACAATTTCAAGATTGGTGCTTCTATTTTTACTTCAAATATTGACCGGGACATCGGTTTATATCTCTATGAAGTTATAAAATATGTATGCCAAAAACTTGTAAGAAGAGGAAAGTTAAGGAAATAGTGAAAGTGAAAACAATAGAAGGAACAGACATGAAACGAGCTTGTAGACAACTAGGCATAGATAAAATTTTCCTAAAACAACCTCTGATTATTGGCCAAATACTATACTAATATACTAACAAACTCCCAGTAGATATAAGACTGACGACTGATGAGAGTTCTTTTTAAACAAAATTGAACAGCTTGTGCTTTACAACCATATTTAATGTCAGAAAGTTTTCAGCAAATTATTATACTAATATGTAAAAATTAGCAATAGTAATAACGACCGTTTCCAAGCTGCTATATAGGTGCCAGTTATTTGACTTAACCATCATGACCCATTTTTAAATAATATTTTAAAAAAAACCTAAGGGTTACAAAATTATACTTGACGATGTTGTATCTTTACAGCATTCATGAGGGCAATTTAAAGGGGGCGCTAAATTTATATTGATTATTTGATTATTATGATTACGTTATGAATGTGAATACTAATTAACAATCTAACGACCCTTTACAGCGAACATGCTCTAAGCTTAGTGTAATATAAATAACACATACTTTAAATTATGTACTTATGAAAAACTGACGAGAAACTGATTAAAATTGATTGAGTGTACTAAGTTTTACAGCTATTCATGTATTTGATTCAATAAACAATTTTATTTAATTTTATTTCATATTATTATCAAGCACCCTTAGAGAATAAATAGAGCATTCTAAGCATTGAACAGACCATCATGTTTTTGCACAGATGACAGTAGAACTTTCATCCTCGTTTAGCATTCATAAGCTAGAGTTTGCAAACTTTTTGAGGTGGTCTTTGTAGGTGAATAGGTGGTGTGACTGGGGGTGAATAGGGGTGGTCCCTTATCATGTATACACGGATGGTTACTATGTTTCACTTTTACTACTTCAACTAGCTTTGCTAGTTTGCCTGCTCGTTCTGGATGGCTGATATGTAAATTTTTATGTATTTGAAGGTTTTAGGACACATGTGCCAGATTCCACATTCGTCAGATCATTTATTTCTTAACACAAAACTCTGGCGAATGTGTCTTCATTCTTTTTCCATATTCGTCATCAATTACCAAACTGAATTAATATTAAAATAATTTTGATTTATGTGTCCTAAATCATTTTAAGCAGTCGGTTTTGGCCTAACCACATGCTTAGATTTGTCTAATTCTATCTTTTTTATCTTTACGTTTTTTTTCATTTTTTACTTGTCAATGTGTTGCTGCTACGTGGTACTTTCAGCGCTTTGTTTTAAGTGGGTGTAGTGGAACTGACTCTTAGACAGTAAGCATATGCATGTGAAAAGGCCCGAGGGGTTTATCACCACTTGGGCCGTGTAGCCGGTCAACGACATTCAACACCATAGCTATTTGACATGAAAAGAAGTCGAACGATAACATGTAGACATTTCGTATAATACCGAGCAACGGAGATTTGGGACTGTAGCCAAATATACGTCTTGTGCAATTGTTTAGAGTAATGAATGCAACTGAAGAATGAAAGGAAATACATTTTCTGTCGCAAATTTTGTTGATATCTAACCGATATATACAGATTAATATTTAGATATTCAAACCTTTTTCTACTAAGCTGCCTTTTATGCGTCAGCATTTATATGAACATTATTGGTTTTTAAAATATTTAACAGACGCCAAAGAAAAATAAGAAGTTACGCTTACACGGTACTTTTTTAATCAATCTCTTTTTACGTGCGCCAAAGAGTCGTCATAAAAGACTTAAATCTTTTGACGACCTCTTTGGCGCAGGTGGCGAAAGCCTGCCTGAGACGTAGAAGTTGCATGTTTGATTCCCGCTGTGAGACTATGATCTGCGAATATTTTTCTTGGGTGTTTTTCTGTGTATAATATGTATGTATTTACGTAATAACATGTATGTAACGTGTATAGTAGTCACGCGGTTTCCATAACACAAACTCTGCTTACTTTGGGGCTAAATGATGCTGTGTGAAATGTCCAGCATAATTTAATATTATTATTTAATCGCTCGGCAACTTTTATTGACCAATTTGGTGTTTTCCTAAACTGCTCCATACCTCATGGTATGCCATGGTATATAAAATTAAATAAAAGTAAAAGTATATAAAATTGCTACATGTTACATTGCCGTAAGTTGCTTGATGTTGCCGTGACGTCATAATTGGCAAGCATTGCCCAGGATGGAGTAATTTCAATAGTTTGGTAGTAAATTGTTTTATTTTGTGAAAATAGATTTGAGTTAGTGAAACATACTGTATCACACGGCTAAAGCATAAACGTGAAAATCTATAATAGTTCGGGCTCTATACTCACCGTAACTCGGTATTGAATATTCATGGTTGAGTGAGTCCTGTCAAAAACGTGAGAGCATTATCCATCACGAACACCATCGTCGGTTGAACTACAATACAAATTAAATTAAATTAATATTAATACCCACGCTTTGTTTGTGTAACTTGGTAAGTAGGAATCTTTTGTTCGTTGAAGAGTGAAGTCCGAATTGGGAACAAAGTTTGTTTGTTTATTATTGAACAATGAAATCAAATTCTAATAGCCCCGAACGAAATGTTACGACGTCGGCAACGTTGTTTTAAGTTGCAAGTAATTGGTCTATTGAAAAACTCTAGCGATTAACCAAATGGTAGAGCTCAAAAATAGGTACCTAAAAGTGTACGCAGGTTACCTAGTCTAACCTGCCAATCAATATTTATACCTAGAGTATTGGTAGTCTAGTGGTATTAGCGCCGCCTTTCGATCCCAAGGTCGTGAGTTTGAATGCGGTCGTGCACTAATGAATTATTCTGTTCGAAAATATACCAGTACTCTCAAACGGTGATGGAAAACATCGGTGATGGAAACCAGCACGAGGAGCCCCGAGGTTCACAACACAAGTTTCAAATAACTAGAAATACGATAGAAAGAATAATAATACTGATACTACGAGTAAACCTCGAGTAAAAATGTTGCGAACAATCGATGCGTAACTCGCAACGCTAGGTAGGCATATCGATCCTACTTGATTATTTTCATATGAGCAGCTATTTCAACTTTTACGACTGTCTATGTCTCCTGAGAGCGATATCTTAGTCATTTTATGTTCACCCACATCTTGCTTAGGTGTACTTACTCTCTGGGAAGTTCAACATGTGAGTCCCTGCGGGCTTTCATAAACACACACCACTCGTACTCGTACTTTTCCATATTCCATTTGAATATACTTTCGAATTTGTTCCTCTTTCATTACACCGCATTTTCGCATCAAGCAGGTTGGTTACCTCTGCTTTTAGATACAACCTGCTTTTATACGTGAATAGAAACTTAAGGCTGTGAAAAGGTGAAAAAGAAAAGTTTTCGAAACACTCGATAAAGGTTTATAGGTGTAATAAAAATCAAAGTGCTAAATAAAAGAAAGCGAAAAACAAAAGAAAGTTGGGTCGGGACTCGGGGACTGCGGGGTGGGAATCGGGCCACTTTATAGTTTTAATATCGCGTGGTGGCGTCGCAATACTACACGCTTTTACTACAAATTAGACCACTTTTTCTTACCAATGTTTTTGCTGAACTTTAACGGACCGAAGTCATATAGAAACTATTAACCTTTTTTACATGGAATAACGTCTTTGTTCCAATGTTCTTGGATCAGGGTAATTTAAAAAGTACAAAATTGAAAAAGAGTACACTATAAAATCAACTAAAATTATCCAAACAGCTGATCTAGCCTCATCGAATGAGAAAGGGATCGGGCTTATGCGATCAACATGTTTATTACACGCGATCATACGGCTTACCGTTGCTCCATAACCACTTAACCCACATTATCGAACCATGGCAGATCCCGTTTCAATAGCGAGCGAATATTGCGATGCCTGTGTGATTTTATTGTAACTACTCTCAACTTCTAGCTATCTATAATCTATCTAGTATCTACATGTATCTAACGATTCAAATAAAAATAATCGATCTATACGACTTAAAGTCAAAAAGTCAAAAGATATTTTGTTCAATACAATCACAAGGATCACTTTGAATTCAGGTGAATTTAGGTGCCAATTCCTCCTAACGCAAACCAGAGAAGAACTGGCAAGAAACTCTTCCTGGTCCTAGCGCTTTTTTGCATGATTCATCTTATAACAACGAAAAACTAATACAAGAGAGTTTATACATTTCAAGTGTGTCAGTTAACTGCCTGACGGCAGAGCAACATGAGGCCATGCATTATTATCAATAATATAATCATTTGTATTATATTTATTAACATAACATGCTACTTAGCGCCTGCTAGTCGCCAATCCAGGTGATAGATTTATCTTTGTAATTGAGCCTTTCAAATCTAAAACATACTTGCCATTGACTAGCTATGAAAGCTCAGTTGGTGGCAACTGTTTTCTGTGTTGTAAGTTATGGGTTAGACCTCCATTCAGGATAAACATTTTGTGTAATAAACATAGAAGTTTTATTAACTTTAATTAAGTATTTCTGTGTCTGGGTGTTATCAAGAATCGTAGGTATGTATTCAATTTGTATATTAAGTAATGATCAATCATCTGGTTCCCATACTACAAGCATTGCTTGTGGGGCTAGATGATTGTGTGAAATGTCCACCAGTGTTCATTTATTATTTACTAAATGGCACCACAGGAAAAATTTGAACGCGCTCTCGTTGCGTTTTGGAATTGCTATTTCTATCTCGCAATACTTAAACTGCTTAAGAGAGTAATAAAATTAGTATATACTCCATTTAAAAACTGCAACATCCAGTGAGTAAAAAATTCCTATTGATGATTATAAATCATCTAGATTAGTAATAATAATAACAATAAATATTGGTGGACAATGCACACACCACCATCTAGCTCCAAACTAAGCATAGCTTGTGCTATGGTGACCTGATGACTGATAGAATACTTATATATTTTTAAATACATACATAAGATATTTTAAAACACCCGGACACAAAACAAACACCTGTGTTCGCCACACAAATATTTATCCTGGGAGGGAATCAAATCCTCAACCTACAGCGCAGAAGGCAGAGCTACTACCAACTGAGCAACTGACAGGCCAGTCAAATAAAATTAGATGCCAGATTAGATGAAAAAGCCTATATATAGTCTAAAAATGGTTTCCACTTCAGGTTGTTGCAAATAATGAATGACAGTTTAAAACATCTCATTCGAAAATACATGTTAAATAAAAATAGTGTTATGGTGATTTACCATTTAGCGATTAAAAGAATGTGAAATTCCAAAATTGGACGGATTTTGCAAAAAGCTTCTGTTAGCATTATACCTTCAGCGCACGGCTTAGGTAGGCGTGCCTTGTTTTCGTTTTATATTTTCCTGGCTGGCCGAGATACTCTCTCTCGGGGCAGATAATTTCGTAAAGGCTACGTGTCGTCCCCCGACAACCGCTGAGCCGGTTGACCTGTTCCACCTAGGAGGGAACGAGTAAGATCAGTTTTCATAAAGCTCACCTACCAAGACTGCGATACAACTCGATGTTTGTGTTCTAAACGCTGAATGAGCAACCTTTACCACATAAAAATTTTTTTTTACGATTTGATATAGAAGTTGTTGTTGATGTTGATTTTAATGCGGCGAGTAATCATTTTATGATAATTTTGTAGAGTTGAATAACTACAATCTGTATACGATAGAAACATTTACATAAGTTACATCGGAGCCGAGATATTTCAGTTTGAAGACGACCTCTGTGGGAAGTCACGCCTGAGACGCAGGAGGTTGCAGGTTCGATTCTCGCCGCGGGACAAATGTTTCAATGATCTGCAAATATTTGTCTCGGGACTGGGTGTTTCTATGTAAAATAATATATGTATTTACAAAAAAAAAATATATAAGTAGTATATCAGTCATGTGGTACCCATACCCATGACAAGCTCTGCTTACTTTGAGGCCAGGTGATGCTGTGTGAAATTTCCGGCATTATTTACTAACTTATACTCAGTATTTATTAACTTTTAGTTCTTATAAGTATTTTGCAGTTTTCATAATTTTAAGGTATATTTAGTACTATAAACGTTACGAAGTCAATCCCGGCTTTTCTAAAGCCTTAAACCTCCATCACGAGAGTCGCCTCATACGAGTTGAATAATATGTCGAATAAGTTCGTAATGTGACCATTCGATGATAGTATTATTTAAAATTGCGCGATTAGAAATCATAATGGTATTTTGTACGCGTTAAATACCAGTTGACTATTAAAATAATTTCGCCAGTTTTCTCAAATCCATACATTTCGTAATTTTTTTACATACATTATAACATTTATAACATTTATAACATTTATAACATTATAACAACATATATAACATTTCGTTCTGTTTATACATTTAAAATTTACATCGGTTTATGTTCAATTTCTGTTTCAGCTTCGATTGCGTTTAGATAAATTAAAAAAAAACTGTTAAATCTATGGCCAAACAAACATGGCGACTTTGTAAACATAGCGTAAGCTAAGCCGTTGTTTATTAGCGAAATACAATAACACGTCAAAAGCTACCGTTCAAGTGCCGTTATATTCCAATCGAGCGAGCAGCGAGTGAGTTCTGTAGAGCTTTGAGCACGATGAGGCATAATTATATTAAAAGTAGGCTTCAGAATATATTTCATAAAACAAAATAGATAAAAATGTACTGATTTTTGTGCTATTTATGTTTAATATCTTTTTCGTTGCACGCTACACAATTTGATAAAAAAATTGTTTCCAAGACATTTTCTCTCGAAATTTTAAGTATTATCTCTTGCCCCAAACTTCAAAAAAATATCTATTAGTTCTTTTTGAAAATGAAATTAAATTAAATGTATTGAGAACAAGTATAGTAATCAACGTACAATCATTACTTAACCTAATTAATATATTTCTATAATTATTGGATTTTTGTTACTGATTGGACGAACATTGGTAACTAGTAACCAAACTAGGATCGGGGTCCTGTGATATGTACCAATGCCCACTGCCGGACGATTTGATTGAAAATAAAACTGCGTGAGTGTCCTGGAACACTCGGTTAGAACGCAGTTCTACACTAGTTGTTGTTCGCGACTTCGTCCGCATTTTTTTTTGAAAGGAATTGTAGCCAATTTTTTGATTAGTTTTAAACCAATTACCCGACTACCCATTAAGAAGTTTCCATATAAACATAAACTCCTCATTTTACTCCTTTATGAGGGTTATTTTGAAAAACCCTGAAACACGTGTACATTTTTTTGCATTTTAAGTATCAAAACCAAGTTTCAAAGAAATCACACCACCACCCGTGAAAAAGTTCCCACACAAACTTTGACACCCCATTTTACCATTCCATTTATTTTGCATTTTAATTATTTAAATCAAGTTTCCCCCATCCGCCAAGTCCGTACCGTGCGTTATGGAACTTCATTCCAAAAATATTGAATGTTTCGTAAAAACAGGTAACAAAGTATGTAAACAAGATATATATCCTAGTTTTTCATACTGCTTAATTAAACAGAGACAAGCTAGAACATTGAATTTGTCGTACAAACACCAATTATATGAGTATCGTTTAGTGCTAGCACTGCACAGTGTGTAGATGAAAGCTCCAGTACTCTGGCCAATTAGTAACGCATGACAGACGTAATGCAATATCGTCGCGTCGGTCACATCTTAGATAGCATCTGTACGTGTACTCTTACTGATTTCACAATAGTCACTACTAGTGACAGTGATGTAATGTAATTATTTCTGTAAATAAATCCATACCATCAGGTAAATCAGTCATCAGTCATCAGACTGATAGAATACTTTTATATTTTTAAATACATACTAATAATACTTGATTACCCTCAGACACAGAACAAACACCTATGTTCATCACACAAATGTTTCACACATCACTCAAACCCCCAACAGCGCAGAAGGCAGAGCAACTACCAACTGAGCTGACAAGCCAGTCAATACGTACCAGCCACATATATATGGTACAGTGTCACCAGTTATTTCTAACCAGTGTGGTGAATAAATAGAAGTGCGCCTCAAAAGCTCCTTTCATGCACTTGGCACCTGTCTTAAAATATGCCGGTTTACAAACGATATTTTACTTTGCTTTTTGAGAGTACTGGTATATAAAGCTACTAGCGACCCGCCCCAGCTTCGCACGGGTGTAATGCTGATTGTAAAAGATACAGATTTAGATTTTGATCTACATATCTCCTAGGGTTCAGCCAGCGTTTGCTATGTAAGCGTAAAAAAATGTGTTTATTTACGACATCAATTAGAAAACTAAATTTATCAGTGTTTCTCTACTATATTATGCATGTATTATTTTGTCGGTGGAGGCACCGAGAATATTTCGATTCATCTAGAGAATCTTCATCAGGGTGAGTTTGATCCGCGGTCCGCTCGTTGCCGCTCGAGTTCACGGTTCGCACTCAATGTATTATACATATAAACCTTCCTCTTTAATCACTCTATCTATTAAAAAAACAGCATTTAAATCCGTCGCGTAGTTTTAAAGATCTAAGCATACATAGGGACAGGCAGCTTTGTTTTATACTATGTAGTGATATACCAACCACTTATGTAAAGTCTATGTGTACCAGAACACTTTCTATTTCACGAATCTTAGTTCTACGTTGTAGAACTTTCGCGATTATCGTATTCTGGTACACAGTTCATTTTACGCACTGGTGACTCGCAATGGTATCATACAACATGCTCTCATAACGACGTTCATTTTAGCTTGAGAAAGTTACCTGGCTCCGCCCCAGGTAAGGGTAACTAAATGCAGAAGCTGAGTATAACGTTCAAAAACAACTACTTACCTAAGCTTTTGGACACAAGGTTGTTAGTTCTGCGTTTGCTTGAGTCACATAAACCTAAGCCTTATCATAAGTTAAGGATTATGTAAGACTAGATATTTTGGCAACGGTAGACAGAATGTATTAAGGCTTTGGCTATAGTGCGTAGAGCAAGCGGTAGAGTCTGATAAAATAATCATGAATCTTCTTCTTTTCTTCCTATATAGCATCTGTTGTGATGAAAATTTTGCTAATGTCAAGTGGTTTTGATTTGATATAATACCAGCATAATGCGAAGCAAATATCGCGCTCTTATTTATTTATTTTTCTTGAGTTATTTCCGGTTTCTCGGGTTTATTTTCGAGTTATTTCAGGTTAGAGTTATACCCTCAGGTGTAAATAATTGGAATAAAAGCTGTGTATTTCTTTATAATTCGAGCAAATATAATCCGTATAATTATTTTATATAAAAAGCACCATTTTATGACAAACGACATGATACGACTTGGTGACATCATACTATAAACAATATTAACACTTGACACTGGCAAAATGGACATTATTATGACACATGCCATCAACGCAGCAGAAGAGAATATCGGCACAAAGTCATAGTCGATTGTCATTTGTCTATTCTAAACGTCATCGCGGATTGGCCGTTAAGAAAAAATACTTGGATTCCTTATCGTACAAATCACATAAAAATATAATGCACATAAAATTATATTCACACTGTTCTAAGACACAATTTATTGACAATTTATCCGCTAAGATTACTCAATCTAAACCTATAAGACTGAATCATCATTGCAGAGCCGAAACCGCTGAAGCTAGAAAGCTGAAATTTAAAAGGTTTACAGCAAAACAACCTACTAACGCGGTATTTTTTGAAATTCAACCCCTAAGAGGGTGAAAAGGCGTGGTGCGATTTTCTTGAAACTTGATATAAATAAATAAAATGCAAAATAAATGGACACGTGTTTAAGGATTTTTCAAAATAACCCTAAAAATGGGATAAAGTGGGGTGTCGATATTTGTATGGGAACCTTTTAACGGGTGGAGTGATTTCTTAGAAACTTGGTTTGGATACTTTAAATGCAAAAAAATGTACACGTGTTTCAGGATTTTTCAAAATAACTCTTATATAGGAGTAAAATGGGGTGTGAATGTTTGTATGGAAACTTTTTAATGGATGTCATTTGTTTCAAACTTATCAATACAATTTGGCAAGGACTTAAATTGCATCTTGGGGAAGGATTTAAGCTACAATTACAATTATAAGAAACAGTGCTTAGCTACACGGTAGTACAATGGGTGGTCTTATTGCTAGATAGCGATCTCTGCCAGACAACCTTAGGATGGATAGAAATCAATATAGCTGAATATGGGATGAAAATAATTTAAGTAATTTATGATAAAAATAATATGTACATACATATTTACAGGATAACAAAAACTGAATTACAGCAATACCTAATATTACAAAAATAAATAAATAAATTATATACAATATGATAAACTAAATAAACGAATACATCTATATAATAAAAATCAACTGCTGTTCGTTAGTCTCGCTAAAACTCGAGAACGGCTGGACTGATTTAGCTGATTTTGGTGTTGAAATGTTTGTCGTAGTCCATGGAAGGTTTAGAAGGTGAGTAAATATGAAAAAAATGCTTGCTTTTTTATTATTTTTTATTTTTTATTCTGAGGCGGTACGAAGTTTGCCGGGTCAGCTAGTTATATATATAAACCTAAATAATGTTAAGATATACAACTATATCTGACTGGCTAGCCTGTCAGCTCAGTTGGTAGTAGCTCTGCCTTTTGCGCTGTAGGTTGAGGGTTCGATTCCCTCCCAAGATAAACATTTGTGTGATGAACATAGGTGTTTGCTCTGTGTCTGGGTGTTATAAAATATAATAAGTATGTATTTAAAAATATATAAGTATTCTATCAGTGATCTGATCACCATATTACAAGCTATGCTTCGTTTGGGGCTAGATGGTGTTATGTGCATTGTCCACCAATATTAAATAACATTTATATATATATATATTTATATTATTTATATCTTATATAAATCCTTGTTTTTTGTAAATATATACATATTATACATAGATTAAAATACACTAATAACCATCTATAAATTATAAACTTTATAACAAACTTATTGATGTTATTATATCAGCTTGTATCCACGAACTTTAGGTTACATATAGTTATATAACAAAGCCAATTTTAGTGGTGGTCGGATCCATTTTGACGATTTGCTATAGCGATGTCGTTTGACCATCTGGCTCTATCTAGTTAACGAGATTGACAAAAAAACCTTGCCAGTTTGATCAAAATTTTATCAAGTTTCGCAGTGCTGGCGTTCTACTTCCAGCTTTTTACGACCGGACGCTAACAGCTCTTGTGAGATAGTTTGGAGATAGTGACGCACGCATAAACGACAGAAATAGACATTGATATCATTTAAAATGAAGAGAGAAGTTTCTAAAAATGATTTTTGATACCGAGACGAACGATTTATTAATGTATTTTCATTTCTGACTACACAGTCAGATGACGGTCTTTGATTTTTAAAAACAACTTTATTAACGTATCCAGTCTGAGAGCATTGATGGTCTAGTGGTAGTAGCTTCCACCTTCAGATCCTGAGGCCGTGGGTCCGAATCCAGTCGTGCACCAATGGATTTTTCTGATCGAAAAATGTCATAGAACCTAAAAAGTTTGGAGACATTGCCAAATGCAAGAAAGGAGCCCCTGGGGCGCACTTTAATAGCCTGTTAGCTCCGTTGGTAGTAGCTTTGCCTTCTGTACTGTAGGATGAGGACCGATTCTCTCCCTGGATAAACATTTGTGTGAAGAACATAGGTTTGTTCTGTGTAAAAATATATAAGTATTCGTTCAGTCAGCTAGTCACGATAATACAAGCTATGCTTAGTTTGGGACTAGATGGTGTTGTGTGCATTGTTCAACAACATTTATTTATTTATTATTTAATCCTTTCACCACACTAGTTCGAAATAACTAGTGACTAGTGACACTATAAGAAGAAGAAGAACGTATCCAGTTTAATCAACTCATTGTTGATCTGAGTCTCTGTATATGTTTAAAATTCTACATACTAGTACCTACCACGATTCAGGACACAATACGTTTTTATATTTCGTGGGTAAGATCAATTACTTATGCTCAGATTTAATCAATTCCAATGAAAGAGAATATTCACAAAAACATACCTAAGATGCGTGTTTACCTTCCTCAAACCCTGCCAAAATGATGCTAAACAAAGTTTCGGTTGTAAAAAGATAATTAATATATCCATCAACCAAAATTTATGCCCCTGTGTCTAAAAGACATAAACTACGATTTAGGGGACATCTATAAAGTAAGGGGAAGGTGACGCTGGCGTCCTACATTCCGGCTTTTTATGGGAGGACGCTATCGGCTTCATCTCGACTAAGCACTTTTGCGGATAAAACAGGTTTCTATCTCTCTGGCACGTAAACATTTAACTATTCCGAACATGCTTACTTATATTAAACATAGGTTCATCATCAGCTTCCTGCCCTTTTCCGCACAACATTGTGTTCTTCTTCCATTCTCCTCTATCAGCCGTCATCTCAACACTCACTCCTTTCTTACTCATGTCATCCTTCAAACAATCCTTTGGCCTACCTCTATTCGTAAATCCATCAACATTCATACCAAGCACTCTCCTAGTTACATGCAATTCTTCCTTTCTCATTACATGCCCATACCATAGGGCATAGTAAACATTGGTTATACATACATAATAATTGAATTCAGTGCTAGTTATCGTATCAGTTTATTGACAAATATATATTGGAACGAAGTTCCTTATCACATATTTCTGCGTTTAATTTAATTGCTCTCAGACGCTAGTAATTCATTCATGTGTATTTGTTAATAAATAATATAATACGTTTATCAATAATAATATACTTTGTCGAACTTCATTCCAACCGAGTGTCACGACACTCACGCAATTTTTTTAATTACTTGGGGATAGGATAGGGGTTGGATATAGTCCTCGAGTTGTTATTAATATCTATGGATTTACCCTTTTCCTTTAAACACATAATTCGCTAGCGTGTCGTTGAAGTATGCTATGTTCTTGTCATTCCCTCCCAGGATAAACATGTGTGACGAACTTGGGTGCTTATTCTGTGTCTGGGTGTTGTAAAGTATCATAAGTATGTATTTAATAATATCTATTCTATCAGTCATCTGGTCACCATAATACAAGCTTGCATGCTTAATTTGGGGCTAGATGTTGTGTGCATTGTTTACTACTTTCTTTGTTCATTGACATTATAATGTATACATACTTTAATATAATGTCAATGAACAAAGATGGTAACATATTTAAACATATTAACTATTGTGTAATTATTAATATGTTAACTACATAACCATAGTCATTAATCTAGCATAATCCTAACTAGCTGGTGCCTGCGACTTCGTCTGCGCAGGATTAGTACTTCGTGTAATTCTATCGGTTTTTGCAGCGCACGCCAGAATAGCTCGCAGATGGCAGATTTATTTCCTAATTACTTGTCACTTATTGTTATATTTTTGACAATTCACTCAATATCTTTATAACTTATAGCCTATGTGTTATTCTGATGTATAAGCTATATTATTGTACAGTTTCATTAAAATCTATTCAGTAGTTTTTGCGTGAAAGAGTAACAAACGTACATAAACAATTTCACAATTATTATAGTAAACAAGTATAAGTATATAGGTAAGGATTAAAAGAGAAGCAGAATTTTGCGCACTGACGCGGGCAACTATTGGAGAAACCAGCGCCAACCTGATTTCAACGTGAATGTGCCCTAAGATAGTGGATCACGCACGTATGAACGGCGATACAAAACTTGACCTACTTTCAGCAGTGCAACTGTGAATGGTTCAGTTTCCACACTGAATCCCAAATGGGCTTACTTTGTTTATTTTACAGCGGAATAAACAGAAAGCGCATAGTGTTACAAAAAGCGCTAGCGAGTTGCTAAATGAAGAGTTTTCGTTTTATTGTTATGACTATGTAATTGAATTTTGGTAATTATTTTCCTGTTAATGTTTACTATGCACTAATAATTGCGGCGTATTTCACGAGCGTAATAAACTACGTGTTATATCAATATTTAACCAGCGGTAACTTACCAATGGTGCTAAAAACTAATTATTGTAAACTAACAAAAATAAAACACATCACAAAGATCTTTGTTTACGGTCAAAGTGAGCCAAACAAATAAGAATTTGGAACGCTGTTGGGAATCTATAACTCAATGGTGAGTTTTCCAAAGTTAGCCAACTCGTGGCAAAGTAGGAAGGTACTTCACTTGGGACAGGCGGTACACAGCTATCTGCGTTACTTGTAAACAAAACAATTGTATGAGGTATCGTTGAATTTATTTTAAACTTTGTGTTGGAGTTGTTTCTCAGTGAAGCTTCACAAATTTCTTGTCTTTGATGAATGCGTGGGTCTTGTCTGTCAAACAGAAGAGAGATATCATTTTTTAAGTCGACTCTATAATTCATTTTTTTAACATTCGCGATAAGAATTCGTTTTGTTTAGTAGTCAACGCAAGATAACGGGTATTACCATTTCATTTGATTCCTGCGACCATGGTTGTTGCATCACAATCAACACCTTGGAAAAATAATTTAAATGATAATAAAATAAATAAAAAATATACCCGACATTTCTCACAACATCATCTAGCTCCAAAATAAGCAGTGCTTGTGTTAAGGGTACCACATATATTACTTATATACTACGTATATTACTTACATGTATTTTATTTTTAAATACATACAATTATTTCAGACACAGTTGAGGTGAGTACATAATACATGGATTGTATTAAATTCTTATTTTTATTTTTGTGATAAGAGTAGTCAGTGTGCTATTCAGCAAATGTTTCTTCCAATTCCATCCATTTTCCTCTTTCTTTTTCAGTCCTCGTTCATATCTTTCCTATGTGTTCATGTCATCTTTCTAGTGTTTACCTCTGTATCTCGTTCCGTTTCTATGGGTGCACACACTGTAACTTTATTGCCCCATTTATTCAAGCATCTTGTGTCATGAACTAATAATTTTGATAATTTAATAAATAAGTAACAATATTCAACGATTTCTTACACCTAAAATAAGCAATCTATTCTCGGCAGTTTTCAGCACATTCAACGGTTGTTCACATTGATTACAAGCAAAGCGACATGAGCGTTTTCCAATTTGTGCGCGGTGAGCTTTTATGTCGACAGCATTACGTGAGCTGAAACGTGAGCAATAAGATTAAAAATAAATTATGTTCCGTGTAAGGGCGGCCATAAAGAAACTGGCACGTACCTTGTACCACTCGTAAAAGGATGAGCTAACCTTTGTTTCTTTATAAGAATGCCTACATTCTAAATTTTGTTATTTTTCAGTTCTGTACTAGTCTAAAGTAATCACTTGTCATTTGTTACTAATCACACAATCAACAGCAGTCATCAACGTCATCGATAAACAATTTTTTTTTCAGCAACATATTATGCTGTCTTTTAATTAGTGGAACTCTACTTTATCATATTATGTCATTGACATAAACTACCATGAACTACTATGAGTTCAATCGTCACAGCTCTCACAAATTCTCTCTACAGCCCGTAAGTGACTATAGAATATTAAAAGTAATCCAAAGTTTTAAATCAAACGCATTAGGTATAGATGGGGTTTCCTTGGAAATGTTACTGTTAACCCTGCCTCAATCCCTACCCACAATCACTAACATAATCAACACATCGATTACTACTTCTACCTTTCCGGAGGCATGGAGGGTGGCGGTTGTAAAGCCTATTCCCAAAAATAATCAAGCCACTCAACTTACTGACCTCAGACTAATAAGCCTACTTCCTTCTTTATAAAAGGTCTTGGAAAAGATTGTCTGCATGCAGATGATCAAGTTCCTTGAGGAACATCAGCTACTTCCCCAATATCAGTCTGGTTTTCGTAAGGGACATAGCACATCAACCGCTCTCATGGATGTTGTTGATAATTTACTATCGGCTCAGGATAAGGGTATGTGTAGTATTCTGGTTCTACTGGAATTTTCCAGGGCCTTCGATTCAATAAACATTTCTCTACTGCTATCCAAACTTGCTTACTACGGTTTTGACTCTAAAACAATAAAATGGTTCAGTAGTTACTTGAGTGATAGATATCAATGTGTTGAATTACAGTTGCCTAATGGTAAGTCACTTAGATCCTCACTTTGCTCAGTTCCTTGCGGTGTTCCTCAGGGATCAATCCTCGGTCCGATCCTTTTTATCCTGTACAGTGCGGATATAGTCTGCAAAGTAACTTCTTGCCAATACCATCTCTACGCAGATGACTTGCAGCTATATCACTCCTTCCTACCTGTAGACTATGTTGGTGCTGTATCTGAAATTAATAAGGACTTAGAACAAGTATCTCAGTGGTCCATTTCTAACTCCCTAGTCCTGAACCCTGCCAAATCTAAATATGTTATGTTTGGGACAAAAAAGGCTCTAAATTGAATGGCCAACACGCAAATTTAAATACAGGTAGATGGAGGAACAGTTAAACGTGTTTCAGAGGCTAAGAACCTTGGGTTAGTAATGGCTGAATGTGTAGCTGAATGTGTCCAACAGTCCCTCTTTCGCCTCAAACAGTTATACAAAATCCGTCCTTATATAAGTGAGGCAGTGAGAGTCACCCTATGTGAATCCCTTGTACTGTCTCGCCTAAACTACTGTGACACTGTTTATGGTCCCTGCCTACTGAGTAGAACTGAAAAACTTATTCAACGAGTTCAAAACTCATGTGCACGTTTCTGCTTCCCAATTCCTCCTCGTACCCACGTCACTCCTTTCCTTAACTCCGCTAATATGCTCAAAATGAAAGCTCGCAGACAACTACACCTTGCTGCGCTTCTCTTCGGTCTGACGTTTAGCAAACACCTGTACCCACCTGTACCTGCTACCTGTACTCCAAGTTTATTTGGGCCAATGCTAGTTCACGTTACCCGAAACGAGCATGTACTCACATTGTTTTTTTAGCACCGAGGCACAAATCTGTAGCTTTTCGTGGATCTTTTCGTTTCGCAGCCACTCGGTGTTGGAACCATCTTTCTCCTCCTTTGCATGATTTAAAAACAGTTTCTGCGTTTAGACACACCTTCAAAATGGAATTGCTAGGCAGGCAAAGGTGCTAAAATACCTGTGCTCATTACTATACTAATTAATATTCCATATCCCTCCTCACTTTCTTATTCAGTTCCTGTCGTTTCTTTGGTCATACTCATATAACAATTAATTTTATTTATTAAAAATTATAACCTCCAAATTTATTCATATTGCTGACGTAGTACAAAAGTTACACCATGTGCACGCGCACAGCACTTTTGAGTGTCTGTCATTGTCATGTCAAGTTAATGACGTGCATGACATTGACAGAGACGTACATGGGTTTCAGCTTATGACGGTCTAACGAATCTCATTTTTTCTTATACTGATTTTTTTGTACTTATTATTTACTATATTATGTGTATAAGGTATTTATTTCTTATTTTAATTAGAGTTGTGTTGTTCTCTCTTTGTTCGTGGAGTCACCACTACACAGGCTCAGTCTGAAAACCAGCGTTGCCCTACGCCTAATGGCGTAGAGTAACAATAAGCTGAGACTGGTCCTTTTTGGCATACCATACAGACCTCCTTTCACCTACCTGTTTATTAGCTACTTTGTGTGTTAGTTGTAGTTCGTGTTCTTTATTTTTCTTTTAGTGTTTGTAGTTAAGTTTCAGTATTTTATTTTTGTACCTAATTTTGTGTCTGTAATGTTATGTCAAATAAAGCTTATATCTATCTATCTATCTATCTACCAGTTCACCCCGAACTGAGTTCTCGCGATTGTCCGTATTATACAGGGCGTCCCACGGCTATTCCACGTGGAGGGAAAGCATCTTAAAATTTTAGATCGAAATGTATTGTTTGAAAATGGAACACATTTAAATTTTTTTTTAAAAATTACTCAGCCGTATTGTGTTTGTGAGCACACTAAAGAGTTGCATGCCCCACAATTTATTTAGTTTATTGATCACATTATTATTTTATCATGCACTTTTAATAGGAAAATTATATGTATTTCTTAAGTGGTTACTTATTGTAATACTTTACTAGTTGTCAGGAGCACGGCAAAGTAAAAGGAAAGGCTAAGTATTCATTTCCCTGAAATTATTACTAATTGTAATTACTAAATGTAAAATTTCATGGTTTTTCTTTTTTTAAGATGCTATGTTCAAAATATTCCATACGATTGAGCCTTTTATTCGGTATCGTAAAATTACGAGTGTTTTTTTATAATTTGGCGGGTTCAATTCGGGAATTCAGACAGGCGATTATTAAAAAACCTTTGAATGCGGTTTTATTTGTTTTTCAAAATTAAAATGATGTATTTTTTTTAGAAAAAAAATCTTTTTTACAATATTTAAGATACATTCCTTCATGTGGCATAGTCATGGGATGCCCAGTGTATACGAGTATCTTGCTGTTACCAACAACGTCTGCGTAAGTAATAATGATTAAGTACTATATATTATCCGTCTTCCCACAATTCAACCGATTCATAATCCTACTCCGATACTTTAATTATCCTATTTAAATTAAAAAAAACATAAAAGAGCTAAGAGATGAACACAGTACAGCACCTATTTAACGGTTGAAGCAAGCTTAGCATTCAACAACTACCCTAAAACAACTGACAAGGAAAGCGAGCTGTTTTTTTTAATAAGCGAGCTCATCATGGCTTTCTATCCATACGAAGCAAATTGTGCTCCTTAGTATAACGTTATTATTATAAGAGAACGTAAGAAAAGCTTCTAAAAAATCAAGGCGAGCGAAGCGTGCCCCAATTTTAATCGTAGCGAACGAAGCGAGCTCATTTCTTCATCATAATCTTGATTTGATTAATTTGATATTAATGTTTGAGTGTTGGTACTGAGACACATTGTACTCGAAACAGCAGAGCCAATTTCAGAAAAATATGGGTTAAAATCTGCGCAATGATATCGCGAACACTGTCGAACTTTAAACATTCCATTCAACCCCGTCATTGAGGTGGTTTTTTTAAATAGTTTGTTTGATTTTTGTATACATTTAGTATTACAGAATAATATAAAAAATATAAATGCCAAGTTTCAAATTTGTTAGTTTATTAGGAGCACGATATTTTATACCAACGTTTTCTCCCAGTTTTTACAACCCTTAAAGGTTGAATCTTAAAACTTTTCTTCTAAGAACTTCACTACCATCCAATACATATATATCCTACCAATTTCAAGTCTATACGATCAGCTGTTTAGGTCATGAGGTTAGCGCGAGTTGATTTAAATGAGCCCAAACATGAGTATTTTACCTACTTATATTGATTACGAAGTTTCGTGTATCAGCTCTTGACTCCACCATCATAAACAATTCTCTCTTACCTTTATATAACATTCATTATTGACAGGTATGCCGCTAAAGCGGACTATTTGTTGAGGAGTTCCGCTGTACAGCGCCCTGACTCCATCATTAGCTCAGCTCGCTGTTCCCATAATTATATACCTACCTACTTTTGTAAACAGTTTTAATCAATATAAAATAAAATAATCTTCTGAGACTGAAATATTTCAAATTTAATCAAAAACCGACCTGTTTAGATTTTAGCTCAGCTATGAAGTCAACGAAACGGTAGAGAATGGAAGTTCAAATTATAATGGATTAGTGTTTAAGTTGTTTCCTATAAACTATATATCCTAGAATAACATTTAAATTGTTTTTAACCGACTTTATCAAAAAGGAGGAGGTTTCGTCGGAATCTTTTATTTTTTTAATTTTTTTTTATTGTATGTTCACCGATTACTTGAAAACGGCTGAACCGATTTGAAAAATTCTTTTTAGTTTGAGAGGGTATACTTCACAGGTGGTCCCATAGAAATT
The DNA here is from genome assembly GCA_948098915.1 of Lampropteryx suffumata. NCBI lineage: Eukaryota > Metazoa > Arthropoda > Insecta > Lepidoptera > Geometridae > Lampropteryx > Lampropteryx suffumata. Next base: position 3,520,273 of record OX402551.1, read on the forward strand.
TTATCAAAATCGGTCGAGCTGAAAAATCAACGAAAATCTAAATATTGTATACATCGATGATGTTTGCATGTACTTCGATATCTCGCTGTCTCATTGTCCCATATCATATACAAAATACACCTACTTTCCACTAAAAATGTATTATAGGCTCAAATTTCATTCAATCAAGTCTGTTTCTTTTTAGTTTTTAAAACGTAATTATTGAATGTACAAACAAAGCACTTTCTTTCATATGACACTTCACTCGGCTCTTTTTGTTTCTCCCACATCAAATTTTTTATCTTATGTCATTGACATATATGTCACCAGGCTACGAGTAAAGCATCCACGTATACTAGAAACCATGACTTATTTGTTTATTCTAATTTTACCGTTCAAAAACATAGCAACGGCATATCTGTCTAAGTATACAGTCTGTTATTTTCAGGTTTTCCATTTATTTGCCAAGGAATAGGTACTAAGCATGCGACGATGCACAGTAAACCAAATACTCCAAGCGCATGATTTATATGCTCGGAAAATATTTCCGCAAAACGATTACCCACTTCACGCGGCACTGTCACTGTTTTTAGTAAGAGCTGTGAACAACTGAGCTACTGCGGTTCGCTCGACCTGAATAGTTCAGTGAAATCCAACGAACACTCAGTTGGCCTTGTGCCGAATGTCGCAGTTAAATAATTTGTGATAACCGCTCTCATTTATTCAACTTTCAGCTTAGATTCAGCGAGTAACTTTGGCTGTGCCATCGTTTAACTCACCGTGCGGTAAACCAGCTTGATCCTTATATTCTATGCTTGACATCGTATTATTGGACGTTTGCATTATTGATAAAAAAGTGCCCATTTTTGGTTTACTTAAATTTAAAATGACGGCATTTACAATGCACAGTTTTTTAATATTTTAGGTAAATACCAACTTTTCTCATGGCGTTGTAATTGTATAATTAGTTATGATGGTATCAGAATTCCATAATCGCCCCGCTGATTGCGGTGATTGTTCCTCACTGTATATAAGGTACTCATCTATCGCATAATTGTATTCAGAGAGAGGTGGTGCGAAGATATTATTTTGCTGTGAGTACTTTTTACAACTTGCAGCTGTTTCGCTCTGTAATTTGTCGGAGCCGCAGTAAAAACGTAGGGAAGTTTACGAGTGTTAACTATTTACCACAAGGTTGACGTTTTTGCTATGTAATTGAGATTTTTTTGTCACGAAACAATCGGTTCTTAGAGCACATCCTGAAAAATCACACTTTTTATGTGTAACCTCTCTCGCTCTCGCTTTCCTGCAATCTGTGGGAGTGATTTCGTGAAAAAGTACGCAAGTGTGTAACATGAAGCAGGGGAAGCGCGCGCTATTTGATTTCACTAATGAGCGCGCACGGTGATAGAGGTGGTCGTCAGAAAGTACCAACCTATTTTCCGAGAGGTTGGGACTGTGTGTATGACGAGATAAGAGAATGGGAAAAAGAGACGAAAAACGCATCAGCTGTGCGCTTAACCTACAGTGTTGCATAAAAAATGTGCTGTTATATAAACTAATTCAGGATATACTGTAAATGTTGCCTAATACCAAGGTGAGATGTTAGATGTTACATATGCGGCTACTGAAGGCTTTCTCGTTACATCAGATACATCGATTTCTGTTGTTTGAATCAGATTAGTAATTTGTTTTAAACTGGATTATTACTACTACTTTTGTATCAGGCCGTGGCTCTGGTAAGGGAGGCCAAGGCCGCCCAAGGCCTCCAACATGGCCTTTTGACATGACATGACAACTTTTGAAAAGCCGGTACAGACAGTTTTACGTGCCCTCCGAACCATAGACCGGGCAGATGAGAATGCCACTGCAGGATCACCTATCCAAGGACTGAACTGGTAGAAGGTTTCTTAACTTTATAGATCTGTTTTAAACGTAGCGATGTCACGATTGTTAATAATAAACAAGGTACCATGTATAACTTTTGTCATTTAATTTGTCATAAAACGCATAAATTAAGCCCATTGGATTTGCATTAACTGCCCAAGCTACGTTTAACTGGCAGATAAACTTCACGTTATCAACAAAACTATTAGCCCTCAATTTAAAACCTTGAATATGTTCGCTGAACATCGTTGTCCATTACTCGAACAAGTGAACGACTTCGAGCGCAGTATGTTATTCGCGAGGCCCATACAAACAATTGTGGGTATTGTTTTATTAATTTGGTCAGATATCTATAACAGATATTGGATAAAATATTCGTACAATCGTGTAAAACATCAGATGCATTGCTTGTCTAACATAGGCTTTCTATCATCAAACGTGTTTTGTTAGAGTAGAGACGTGAATCATTGCATCCTGTGTCCTATTTGATTGATTTAAATAATAATATGAATGCCAGACATTTAATACATCATCATCTGGCCCCAAAGTAAGCAGAGCTTGTGTTATGGGTACACATGACTGATTCACTACTTATATACTTATATACTTTGAAGTGATAACTTCTTATGGGAGGGTAAACCGCTTCTTTACGTAACGCGTTACGTAAGCGCGCCTGCCTAGGCGCTTGCCGCACAGCGGTAGGCAGGCTTTTTCTCTCTCACTCTAACTCACAGCGCTAATTAGATTAGTTTAACTTCTTTTGGGCGTCCCGAGACTCACACGTTTTTTTTTTGAAAATGTATACATATTATACATAGAAACACCCAGACCCGAGACAAATACTTGCAGATCATACAAACATTTGTCCCGCGGCGGGAATCGTACCCGCATCCTTCAGCATCTCAGACAGGTCTTGGCCCATAGCGTCACAAAAGTCGTTAAATGTCACTCCAGCAACAAAATACTCAATACATAGAGTATTTCAAGTCAAAAGTCAATGTCAAAATAATTTATTTAATATAATCACAATAATCACTTTGAAACGTCTTACATAATGGATGAGTTTAGGTGCCAATCCTTCTGAACCCAAGTCTGAAAAGATTTAATAAGAAACTTGTTTTGGTTCTTCTTATAACTAGCTTATCTACGAATAACTAATACAAGTTACAATAGGTTACACATTGCAAATCTACCAGTTAACAGTCAGAGAGCAGAGCAATACGAGAGAGCATTATGAGACCGTGCATTCTTTCTTCTGCCGGACATTTTACACAGCATCATCTGGCCCTAAAGTAAGCACAACTTGTATTACGGGTACCACTTGACTGTTATACTACTCGTACATATTTTCCTTTTTTTGTAAATATTACACAGAGAAACACTTGATCATACAAATATTTATCCCGCGTCGGGAATCGAACTCGCTACCTTCTGCGTCTCAGCTGGACCTTGGCCCACTACACCACAGAGGTTGTCATAGATAGTTTAGTTGTATTTACAAGTCGAAGTTATAAGCGCACCATGTTCCCCCATCATAAACCATTGTTATCATAGTCATGTGGTACCCATAACACAAGCTCTGCTTACTTTGGGGCCAGATGATGTTGTGTGAAATGTCCGGGATTATTTATTTATATATTTATTCATAGTATCTTTAAAGGTTTGGTGAATTATATCTATTTTATGAGTGTTTAAATATGTATATATATCAATTATATATATGTTTATTTGTATTTTGTGAAACTGTTGAAAGAATATTAATTTCTTTAAATATTTATCTCAAAGACAAAAAAACTACGAGATCGTTTTTTTTGTTGGTACAATACTGTAGTACAATACTGTAGTTTGCAATGTAAGCTCAAAATGTGTTTATTTACGACATCACATTCGAAAACTTTAAAATTATCGATTTTCTCTAGTATATTATGCATGTATTATACATATAAACCTTCCTCTTGAATCACTCTACCTATTAAAAAAACTGCATCAAAATCCGTTGCGTAGTTTTACAGATCTAAGCATACATAGGGACAGACAGACAGGGGGAAGCGACTTTGTTTTATACCATGTAGTGAAGTACATATTGTTGCTAAAGATATCATTGATTTATATTATTCTAATTACATATTTATGGCTTTTACTAACTAATTAATAAACGTTATGCTCTAAATTGGACGAATAATTCAACTACGCACTTTAATTATTGGTCCAATTTATGATCGTAAATTTAAGAGTGAATATTTACTATTTCGATGAACTCGTTAGCGGTTCAGAAACGTCTAAGCTCATGCAGTAACGATGCTGAATCCTCTATATTGTGTATATCTTGTTGTTAATAATCTTCAAAGTCAAAACCGTTTATTAGCACGCACAAACGGCTGTGAGCTAGTATGATATTAGTGTCTAAGCCGTTTTCATTTACTTAGATGTTAATGTATTGTTATACCAATAACAATAGTCTAAACTTTACTTATTAGAACGCTCCACGACTTTGTTCGCGTACAATCTTTTACGTCCAATTTCATTCCCATAAAACTGTTTTTCAGAACAAACCCATCGAAATCGCATCAGCTGTTATAAAGCGACGTGATTAAGTAAGAAACATCCAAACATCTAATTAATATTACAACAAGCTTCCAAATATTCGCATATAATATCTGCACTGATAAATTCGGAAGTGTCTCTGACGGCTAAACGGTGGATCTTGACGAAATTTGGTAAGGAGATAGATTCAATCTTAGGAATGGACATAGGTTACTTTTCATGTAGATTCCACGCGTATAAAGCCGCAGACAAAAGCTAGTAATCTATACCTATAAAACAGCTTAACCTGACTTACTGACTAATTCATCATCGCCGAGCCGAAACCACTGAATTTAGAAAGCTCACATTTGGAAGGTAGCTTTCTTTTCAGCAAAACCAGCCACTAAGGCGGGATTTTTCGAAATTCAACCCCTAAAAGGGGTGAAAACGAAGGTATGAAACTTTTTAATGCGTGGTGCGATTTGCTTGAAACTTGATATGAATAAATAAAATGCAAAATAAATGGACACTTGTTTCAGGATTTTTCAAAATAACCCTAACAAAGGGGTAAAATAAGGAGTGAATGTTTGTATGGAATCTTTTTAATGGCTGGTCAGGTGATTGGTTTGAAACTTATCTATAAAATTCGGCAAGGAGATAAATTGCATCCCGGGAAAGGATTTAAGCTACAATTCCTTTAAAAAAAATGCGGACGAAGTCGCGATCAATTAAAAAAAATAACAATTATTTTTCTAAAAAAATACTCTGCGACTCTGGCAGTGATCTGAATTAGTTGAGCTATCCATAGCTTGATTTAAACGATTTATACTCGAGCTTTTGTTAGTTATGTGATTTATATTACTATATGTATGTAATATAAATCACATACCATAATACTATTTTATTTATTTTATTTTATTACATATTTTATTACATACTATAATGCGAAAAGACTTTTTCCCCAACCTAATATACAATTCTGTACATATTATACTATATATAGCTGGATTACCACTGATTGATTGACTCACTGATTGACATAATTGTTCTCCCAGATGGTGGAGGGGGAGGTGTGTTTTTTTTCATGGAAAACTTTAAAAGGGGTTTATTCGAGCGGGGGAAAAATCTTAAAGTGCCCCTTTTCCCCCTCCAACTGCCCCTCCCACGAATCAACATCGGATTCTTCCCGACGAGGTGTGTATTTTTTTAGGGATTTGTATAGATGGTGCTTTTAGAAATACAAATTTTTTTTTAACTCCCCCCCTCCCCCCATTTTACTACCCCCTTTTTAAGGTGTACCGAGAAGGCGTCATGTTGGAATTGAAATTTTAGTAGGATCGTATAGTAGATGCTCCAAGGATTCAGAAACGATTTTAAAACTCCCCCCTCTCCCCCCATTTTTCTAACCCCCCTTCAAGGTATACCCAGAAGGCGTCAAGTTGGAATTGAAATTTTAGTGGGATCGTATAGAGAATGCTCCAAGGATTAAGAAACGATTTTAAAACTCCCCCCTCCCCTCATTTTTCTCACCCCCCTTCATGGTATACCCAGAAGGCGTCAAGATGGAATTGAAATTTTAGTGAGATCGTATAGAGGATGCTCCAAGGATTAAGAAACGATTTTAAAACTCCCCCCCTCCCCCCATTTTTCTCACCCCCCTTCAAGGTATACCCAGAAGGCGTCAAGTTGGAATTGAAATTTTAGTGGGATCGTATAGAGGATGCTCGGAAGAATTAAAAAAAAGTTGTGTGACCTCCCCTCTTTGCCCCCCTTTTTGACCCCCCCACATTATCTCGGAAACTACAAGTCGGAGAGGGTTGGTGCCCTAAATAATATTGCTCAAGACCCTTTTCAATATCCGAATCTATGAAAAAAAACATGGCCGCCATACAAAAAAAATATTGTCCCATACAAAAGTGTGCACTCCCATACAAAATCTCGCAGACTTGATGGCATCATGTAGGGTTGTACACTTCGGTGGGATCGTATAGAGGATGCTTCGTAGAGTTGAAAAAAAATGTGTTACCCGACCCCCCATCCTTGCCTCCTCTGGCCCCTCTCTCTCTCTCTCCACTTATCTCGGAAACTACAAGTCGAAGAGGGATGGTGCTGTATCAAATGTTGCTCAAGAACTACTTCATTATCCGATTCAGAAATAAAAAACTTTAAACTGCCATAACTTCTAAACGGTGCTAGATAGACATAGCAAACTTTACCTTGGGTTGTAAGGAATCTTAGTGTTTTTTTTTGAGGATTTGTATACATGGTGCTTTAAGAAATACAAAAAAAAAATTAAAATCCCCCCTTCCCCCCATTTTCTCCCCCCCTTTTAAGGTGTACCCGGAAGGCGTCATGATGGAATTGAAATTTTTGTAGAATCTTATAGAGGATGTTCCCAGGATTAAAAAAAAATTTTTAAACTCCCCCTCTCCCCCCATTTTTCTCACCCCCCTTTAAGGTATACCCGGAAGGCGTCATGTTGGAATTTAAATTTTAGTGGGATCGTATATAGGATGCTTGAAGGATTCAGAAACGATTTTAAAACTCCCCCCCTTCCTCCATTTTTCTCCCCCCCCTTATAAGGTGTACCCGGAAGGCGTCATGTTGGAATTGAAATTTTTATTATGATCGTATAGAGGATGCTCCTAAGATTAAGAAACAATTTTAAACCCCCCCCCCTCCCCCCATTTTTCTCACCCCCCTTTAAGGTATACCCAGAAGGCGTCTTGTTGTATTTAAAACTTTAGTGGGATCGAATAGAGGATGCTCGGAAGAGTTGAAAAAAGTTGTGTCACCCCCTCCTTGCCCCCTTTTTTGACTCCCCCCACATTATCTCGGAAACTACAAGTCGGAGAGGGTTGGTGGTCGAACAAATGTTGCTCAAGACCATCTTTATTATCCGATTCAGAAATAAAAAACTTTGAACCCACGTAACTTCTAAACGGTGCTAGATAGACATAGCAAACTTTACCTTGGGTTGTAAGGAATTTTAGTGTTTTTTTTGAGGATTTGTATTGATGGTGCTTCAAGAAATACAAAACTTTTTTTAAACTGCACCCCCCCCATTTTTCACCCCCCCCCCTTTTAAGGTATACCCAGATGGCGTTATGTCAGAATTGAAATTTTATTGGGATCGTATTGAGGATGCTCCAAGGATTCAGAAACGATTTTAAAACTCCCCCCTCTCCCCCCATTTTTCTAACCCCCCTTCAAGGTACCCAGAAGGCGTCAAGTTGGATTTTAAATTTTAATGGGATCGTATAGAGGATGCTCGGAAGAGTTGAAAAAAGTTGTGTGACCTCCCCTCTTTGCCTCCCTTTTTGACCCCCCCACATTATCTCGGAAACTACAAGTCGGAGAGGGTTGGTGCTTTAAGTAATGTTGCTCAAGACCCTTTTCAATATCTGAATCTATAAAAAAAAAGATGGCCGCCATACAAAAAAAATATTGTCCCATACAAAAAAGTGCACTCCCATACAAAATCTTAAAACACCTGTATCTTCTTTGTAAATACTTAGGCAGACCAAGATGGCTTCATGTTGGGTACTACATTTTGGTGGGATCGTATAGAGGATGCTTCGTAGAGTTGAAAAAAATAGTTTTACCCACCCCCGTCCTTGCCCCCTTTTCCCCCCTCTCTCATTATCTCGGAAACTACAAGTCTAAGAGGGATCGTGCTCGAACAAATGTTGCTCAAGACCCTCTTCATTATCCGATTCAAAAATAAAAAACTTTAAACCTTCATAACTTCTAAAAGGTGCTAGATAGACATAGCAAACTTGACCTTGGGTTGTAAGGAATTTTAGTGTTTTTTTTTGAGGATTTGTATAAGGATTTGTTAATGGTGCTTCAAAATGTACAAAAGTTTTTTTAAACTGCACCCTTTTCCCCATTTCCACCCCACCCCCCTATTTTAGGTATACCCAGAAGGCATCATGTTGGAATTTAAATCTTAGTGGAATCGTTTTGGTCGGATCGTTTAGAGGATGCTTCGTAGAGTAGAAAAAATATGTGAAACTACAAGTCTGAGAGGGATGGTGCTCGAACAAATGTTGCTCAAGACCCTCTTCATTATCTGATTCAGATATAAAAAACTTTAAACCCTCATAACTTCTAAACGGTGCTAGATAGACATAGCAAACTTGACCTTGGGTTGTAAGGAATTTTAGTGTTTTTTTTGGGATTTGTATAGATGGTGCTTTAAGAAATACAAAAAAAAAAACCCCCCATTTTTTAAACCCCCCATTTTTTACCCCCCCTTTAAGGTATACCCAAAAGGCGTCATGTTGGAATTAAAATTTTATTGGGATCGTATAGAGGAGGATGCTCTAAGGATTCAGAAACGTTTTTTTAAACTCCCCCCTCTCCCCCCATTTTTCCCACTCCCCTTCAAGGTATACCCAGAAGGCGTCAAGTTGGAATTTAAATTTTAGTGGGATCGTATAGAGGATGCTCGGAAGAATTGAAAAAAGTTGTGTGACCTCCCCTCTTTGCCTCCCTTTTTGACCCTCCCCACATTATCTCGGAAACTACAAGTCGGAGAGGGTTGGTGCTCAAACTAATGTTGCTCAAGACCCTCTTCAATATCCGTATCTATAAAAAAAAAGATGGCCGCCATACAAAAAAAATATTGTCCCATACAAAAATGTGCACTCCCATACAAAATCTCGCAGACTTGATGGCATCATGTAGGGTTGTACACTTCGGTGGGTTTTTAGGGGTTGTAGGGGTTTGTAGGGGTTTTTAGTGGTTGTTGGGTTTTTAGGGGTTGTAGGGGTTTGTAGGATTTTTTATTGGTTGTAGGGGTTTTTAGGGGTTGTAAAGATTTTTAGGGGTTGTAGGTGTTTGTAGGGGTTTTTAGGGATTGTAGGGGTTATTATGGGGTTGTAGGGGTTTTTAGAGGTTGTAGGGATTTGTAGGATTTTTTAGGGGTTGTACGGGTTTTTAGGGGTTGTAGGTAGAGGTTTGTAGGATTTTTTATTGGGTGTAGGGGTTTTTAGGGGTTGTAGGGATTTTTAGGGGTTGTAGGGATTTTAGAGGTTGTAGGGGTTTGTAGGGGTTTTAAGGGGATGTAGGGGTTTGTAGGGTTTTTAGGGGTTGTAGGGGTTTTTATTGGTTGTAGGGGTTGTAGGGGTTTGTAGGGGTTTTTAGGGGTTTTTGGGGTTTTTAGGGGTTGTAGGGGTTTTTAGGGGTTTTAAGGGGTTGTAGGGGTTTGTAGGGGTTTTAAGGGGATGTAGGGGTTGTAGGGGTTTGTAGGGTTTTTAGGGGTTGTTTTTATTGGTTGTAGGGGTTGTAAGGATTTGTAGGGGTTTTTAAGGGTTGTAGGGGTTTTTAGGGGTTTTTAGGGGTTGTAGGGGTTTTAAGGGGTTGTAGGGGTTTTTAGGGGTTGAAGGGGTTTTTAGGGGTTGTTGGGGTTTTTAGGGGTTGTAGGGGTTTGTAGGGGTTTTTAGGGGTTTTTAAGGGTTGTAGGGGTTTTTAGGGGTTTTTAGGGGTTGTAGGGGTTTTAAGGGGTTGTAGGGGTTTTTAGGGGTTGAAGGGGTTTTTAGGGGTTGTTGGGGTTTTTAGGGGTTGTAGGGGTTTGTAGGGGTTTTTAGGGGTTGTAGGGGTTTTTAGGGGTTGTAGGGATTTGTAGGATTTTTTAGGGGTTGTAGGGGTATTTAGGAGTTGTAGGGGTTTTTAGGGGTTGTAGGGGTTTGTAGGGATTTTTAGGGGTTGTAGGGGTTTGTAGGGGTTGTAGGGGTTTTTAGGGGTTGTAGGGGTTTGTAGGGGTTTTTAGGGGTTGTTGGGGTTTTTAGGGGTTTTTAGGGGTTGTAGGGGTTTGTAGGGGTTTTTAGGGGTTGTAGGGGTTTGTAAGAGTTGTAGGGGTTTGTAGGATTTTTTAGGGGTTGTAGGGGTTTTCAGGGGTTGTAGGGGTTTTTAGGGGTTGTAGGGGTTTGTAGGATTTTTTAGGGGTTGTTGGGATTTTTAGGGGTTGTAGGGGTTTTTAGGGGTTGTAGGGGTTTGTAGGGATTTTTAGGGGTTGTAGGGGTTTTTAGGGGTTTTTAGGGGTTTGTAGGGATTTTTAGGGGTTGTAGGGGTTTTTAGGGGTTGTAGGGGTTTGTGGGGATTTTTAGGGGTTGTAGGGGTTTGTAGGGATTTTTAGGGGTTGTAGGGGTTTTTAGGAGTTGTAGGGGTTTTAAGGGGATGTAGGGGTTTTAAGGGGTTTGTAGGGATTTTTAGGGGTTGTAGGGGTTTTTAGGGGTTGTAGGGGTTTGTAGGGATTTTTAGGGGTTGTAAGGGTTTGTAGGGGTTTTTAGGGGTTGTAGGGATTTGTAGGGGTTTTTAAGGGTTGTAGGGGTTTTAAGGGGTTTTTAGGGGTTGTAGGGGTTTTAAGGGGTTGTAGGGGTTTTTAGGGGTTGAAGGGGTTTTTAGGGGTTGTTGGGGTTTTTAGGGGTTGTAGGGGTTTGTAGGGGTTTTTAGGGGTTGTAGGGGTTTTTAGGGGTTGTAGGGATTTGTAGGATTTTTTAGGGGTTGTAGGGGTTTTTAGGAGTTGTAGGGGTTTTTAGGGGTTGTAGGGGTTTGTAGGGATTTTTAGGGGTTGTAGGGGTTTGTAGGGGTTGTAGGGGTTTTTAGGGGTTGTAGGGGTTTGTAGGGGTTTTTAGGGGTTGTTGGGGTTTTTAGGGGTTTTTAGGGGTTGTAGGGGTTTGTAGGGGTTTTTAGGGGTTGTAGGGGTTTTTAGGGGTTGTAGGGGTTTGTAGGGGTTTTTAGGGTTTGTAGGGGTTTTTAGGGGTTGTAGGGATTTGTAGGGGTTGTAGGGATTTTTAGGGGTCGTAGGGATTTTTAGGGGTTGTTGGGGTTTGTAGGGAATTTTAGGGGTTGTAGGGGTTTGTAGGGGTTGTAGGGGTTTTTAGGGGTTGTAGGGGTTTTTAGGGGTTGTTGGGGTATTAAGGGGTTTTTAGGGGTTGTAAGGGTTTGTAGGGGTTTTTCGGGGTTGTAGGGGTTTTTAGGGGTTGTAGGGGTTTGTAGGGGTTTTTAGGGGTTGTAGGGGTTTTTAGGGGTTGTAGGGATTTGTAGGGGTTGTAGGGGTTTTTAGGGGTTGTAGGGGTTTGTAGGGGTTTTTAGGGGTTGTAGGGGTTTTTAGGGGTTGTAGGGGTTTGTAGGGGTTTTTAGGGTTTGTAGGGGTTTTTAGGGGTTGTAGGGATTTGTAGGGGTTGTAGGGATTTTTAGGGGTTGTAGGGATTTTTAGGGGTTGTAGGGGTTTGTAGGGAATTTTAGGGGTTGTAGGGGTTTGTAGGGGTTGTAGGGGTTTTTAGGGGTTGTAGGGGTTTTTAGGGTTTGTAGGGGTTTTTAGGGGTTGTAAGGGTTTTTAAGGGTTGTAGGGGTTTTTAGGGGTTGTAGGGGTTTGTAGGGGTTTTTAGGGGTTGTAGGGGTTTTTAGGGGTTGTAGGGATTTGTAGGGGTTGTAGGGGTTTTTAGGGGTTGTAGGGATTTTTAGGGGTTGTAGGGGTTTGTAGGGATTTTTAGGGGTTGTAGGGGTTTGTAGGGGTTGTAGGGGTTTTTAGGGGTTGTAGGGGTTTGTAGGGGTTTTTAGGGGTTGTTGGGGTTTTTAGGGGTTTTTAGGGGTTGTAGGGGTTTGTAGGGGTTTTTAGGGGTTGTAGGGGTTTTTAGGGGTTGTAGGGGTTTGTAGGGGTTTTTAGGGGTTGTAGGGGTTTTTAGGGGTTGTAGGGATTTGTAGGGGTTGTAGGGGTTTTTAGGGGTTGTAGGGATTTTTAGGGGTTGTAGGGGTTTGTAGGGGTTTTTAGGGGTTGTAGGGATTTTTAGGATTTTTAGGGGTTGTAGGGGTTTTTAGGGGTTGTAGGGGTTTTAAGGGGTTTGTAGGGGTAGTTAAGGGTAGTAGGGGTTCTCAGGTTTTCAGGGGTTGTAGGGGTTTTTTAGGGATTGTAGGGGTTCTTAGGGGTTGTAGGGATTCTTAGGGGTTGTAGGAGTTTTTAGGGGTTGTAGGGATTTTTGGGATTTTTAGGGGTTGTAGGGGTTTTTAGGGGTTTTTAGGGGTTGTAGGGATTTTTAGGATTTTTAAGGGTTGTAGGGGTTTTTAGGGGTTGTAGGGGTTTTAAGGGGTTTGTAGGGGTATTTAGTGTTTGTAGGGATTTGTAGGATTTTTAGGGGTTGTAGGGGTTTTTAGGGGTTGTAGGGGTTTTAAGGGGTTTGTAGGGGTATTTAAGGGTTGGAGGGGTTTTTAGGGGTTGTAGGGATTTTTAGGGGTTTTTAGGGGTTTGTAGGGGTTTTTAGGGGTTGTAGGGGTTTTTAGGGTTGTAGGGGTTTTTAGGGGTTGTAGGGATTTTTAGGGGTTTTTAGGGGTTTGTAGGGGTTTTTAGGGGTTGTAGGGGTTTTTAGGGTTTGTAGGGGTTTTTAGGGGTTGTAAGGGTTTTTAAGGGTTGTAGGGGTTTGTAAAGGTTTTTAGGTGTTGTAGGGGTTTTTAGGGGTTGTAGGGGTTTTTAGGGGTTGTAGGGGTTTTTCGGGGTTTTTAGGGGTTGTAGGGGTTTTTAGGGGTTGTAGGGGTTTGTAGGGGTTTTTAGGGGTTGTAGGGGTTTGTAGGACTTTTTAGGGGTTGTAGGGGTTTTTAGGGGTTGTAGGGGTTTTTAGGGGTTGAAGGGGTTTTTAGGGGTTGTAGGGATTTTTAGGGGATGTAGGGATTTTTAGGGGTTGTAGGGGTTTGTAGGGGTTGTAGGGGTTTTTAGTGGTTGTAGGGGTTTTTAGGGTATGTAGGGGATTTTAGGGGTTGTAGGGGTTTTTAGGGAATGTAGGGGTTTTTAGGGGTTGTAGGGGTTTGTAGGATTTTTCATTGATTGTAGGGGTTTTTAGGAGTTGTAGGGATTTTTAGGGGTTGTAGGGGTTTTTAGGGGTTGTAGGGGTTGTAGGGGTTTATAGGGGTTGTAGGGTTTTGTAGGGGTTTTTAAGGGTTGTAGGGGTTTTTAGGGGTTGTAGGGGTTTGTAGGGGTTTTTAGGGGTTTTAGGGGTTTTTAGGGGTTGTAGGGGTTTTTAGGGGTTGTAGGGATTTTTAGGGGTTGTAGGAGTTTTTAGGGGTTGTAGGGGTTTTTAGGGGTTGTAGGGGTTTTTAGGGGTTGTAGGGGTTGTAGGGGTTTGAAGGGGTTTTTAGGGGTTGTAGAGGTTTTTAGGCGTTGTAGGGGTTTTTAGGGGTTGTAGGGATTTTTAGGGGTTGTAGGGGTTTTTAGGGGTTGTTGGGGTTTGTAGGGGTTTTTAGGGGTTTTATGGGTTTTTAGGTGTTGTAGGGGTTTGTAGGATTTATTAGTGGTTGTAGGGGTTTTTAGGGGTTTAGGGGTTTGTAGGAGTTCATAGGGGTTGTAGGGGTTTTTAGGGGTTGTTGGGGTTTTTAGGGGTTTTTAGGGGTTTGTAGGGGTTTTTAGGGGTTGTAGGGGTTATAGGAGTTTTTAGGGGTTGTTGGTGTTTTTAGGGTTTTTTTAGGGGTTGTAGGGGTTTGTAGGGGTTTTTAGGGGTTGTAGGAGTTTTTAGGGGTTGTAGGGGTTTGTAGGGGTTTTTAGGGGTTGTAAGGGTTTTTAGGGGTTGTAGGGGTTTTAAGGGCTTGTAGGGGTTTTTAGGGGTTTTTAGGGGTTGTAGGGGTTTGTAGGGGTTTTTAGGGGTTGTAGGGGTTTTTAGGGGTTGTTGGGGTTTGTAGGGGTTTTTAGGGGTTGTTGGGGTTTGTAGGGGTTTTTAGGGGTTGTAGGGGTTTTTTGGGTTTGTAGGGGTTTTTAGGGGTTGTAGGGATTTTTAGGGGTTGTAGGGGTTTTTAGGGGTTAAGCCCGCGAGCTGTATACAGCTCGCGCACCACGCAACCTAGTTATACTATATATAGCTTAATTACCACTGACTGACTCACTCATTGACATAGTTGTTCTCCCAGATGGTGGAGGGGGAGGTGTGTTTTTTTTCATGGAAAACTATAAAAGGGGTTTATTCGAGTGGGGGAAAAATCTTAAAGTGCCCCTTTTACCCCTCCAACTGCCCCTCCCACGAATCAACATCGGATTCTTCCCGACGAGGTGTGTTTTTTTTTAGGGATTTGTATAGATGGTGCTTTTAGAAATACAAACATTTTTTTAACTCCCCCCCTCCCCCCATTTTACTACCCCCTTTTTAAGGTGTACCGAGAAGGCGTCATGTTGGAATTGAAATTTTAGTGGGATCGTAGAGTAAATGATCCAAGGATTCAGAAACGATTTTAAAACTCCCCCCCCTCCCCCCATTTTTCTCACCCCCCTTCAAGGTATACCCAGAAGGCGTCAAGTTGGAATTGAAATTTTAGTGGGATCGTATAGAGGATGCTCGGAAGAATTGAAAAAAGTTGTGTGACCTCCCCTCTTTGCCCCCCTTTTTGACCTCCCCACATTATTTCGGAAACTACAACTCGGAGAGGGTTGGTGCTCAAACTAATGTTGCTCAAGACCCTTTTCAATATTCGAATCTATAAAAAAAAACATGGCCGCCATAGAAAAAAAAATTTGTCCCATACAAAAGTGTGCACTCCCATACAAAATCTCGCAGACTTGATGACATCATGTAGGGGTTGTACACTTCGGTGGGATCGTATAGCTTCGTAGAGTTGAAAAAAAATGTGTTACCCGACCCCCCGTCCTTGCCTCCTCTGCCCCCTCTCTCTCTCTCTCCACTTATCTCGGAAACTACAAGTCGAAGAGGGATGGTGCTCTATCAAATGTTGCTCAAGAACTACTTCATTATCCGATTCAGAAATAAAAAACTTTAAACTGCCGTAACTTCTAAACGGTGCTAGATAGACATAGCAAACTTTACCTTGGGTTGTAAGGAATTTTAGTGTTTTTTTTGAGGATTTGTATACATGGTGCTTTAAGAAATAAAAAAAAAAATTATACTCCCCCCCTCTCCCCATTTTCTCCCCCCCTTTTAAGGTGTACCCGGAAGGCGTCATGATGGAATTGAAATTTTTGTAGAATCTTATAGAGGATGTCCCAAGGATTAAAAAACAATATTTAAACTCCCCCCCTCCCCCCATATTTCTCACCCCCCTTTAAGGTATACCCAGAAGGCGTCATGTTGGAATTTAAATTTTAGTGGGATCGTATAAAGGATGCTTGAAAGATTCAGAAACGATTTTAGAACTCCCCCCCTTCCCCCCATTTTTCTCACCCCCCTTTGAGGTATACCCAGAAGGCGTCATGTTGGAATTGAAATTTTAGTAGGATCGTATAGAGGATGCTCCTAAGATTAAGAAACAATTTTTAAAAACTCCCCCCCTCCCCCCGTTTTTCTCACCCCCCTTTAAGGTATACCCAGAAGGCGTCATGTTGGAATTAAAACTTTAGTGGAATCGTATAGAGGATGCTCGGAAGAGTTGAAAAAAGTTGTGTGACACCCCCTCCTTGCCCCCCTTTTTTGACTCCCCCCACATTATCTCGGAAACTACAAGTCGGAGAGGGTTGGTGCTCGAACAAATGTTGCTCAAGACCATCTTTATTATCCGATTCAGAAATAAAAAACTTTGAACCCACATAACTTCTTAACGGTGCTAGATAGACATAGCAAACTTTACCTTGGGTTGTAAGGAATTTTAGTGTTTTTTTTTAGGATTTGTATAAGCCTTTGTAAATGGTACTTCAAAATGTACAAAGGTTTTATAAACTGCACCCTCCCCCCATTCCCCCCACCCCCCATCCCCCCTGCCCTTTTTAGGTTTAGCAAGAAGGCATCATGTTGGAATTAAAATTTTTGTAGAATCGTTTTGGTAGGATCGTATGGAGGATGCTTCGTAGAGTTGAAAAAATATGTTTTTACCACCCCCGTCCTTGCCCCCTTTTCCCCCCTCTCTCGTTATCTCGGAAACAACAAGTCTGAGAGGGATCGTGCTCGAACAAATGTTGCTCAAGACCCTCTCCATTATCCGATTCAGAAATAAAAAACTTTAAACCTTTATAACTTCTAAACGGTGCTAGATAGATATAGCAAACTTGACCTTGGGTTGTAAGGAATTTTAGTGTTTTTTTTTAAGATTTGTATAAGCATTTGTAAATGGTACTTCAAAATGTACAAAGGTTTTATAAACTGCACCCTCCCCCCATCCATAGGGGTTTTTAAGGTTTGTAGGGGTTTAGGGTTTGTAGGGGTTATTAGGGGTTTTTAGGGGTTGTAGGGGTTTGTAGGGGTATGTAGGATTTTTTAGGGGTTGTAAGGGTTTTAAAGGGTTGTAGGGGTTTTTAGGAGTTTTTAGGGGTTGAAGGGGTTTGTAGGGGTTTTTAGGGGTTGTAGGGGTTAGTAGGATTTTTTAGGGGTTGTAGGGGTTTTTAGGGGTTGTAAGGATTTTTGAGGGTTGTAGTGGTTTGTAGGGGTTTTTAGGGGTTGTAGGGGTTTTTAGGGGTTGTAGGGGTTTTTAGGGGTTGTAGGGATTTTTAGGGGTTTTTAGGGGTTGTAGGGGTTTTTAGGTGTTGTAGGGGTTTTTAGGGGTTGTAGGGGTTTTTAGGGGTTGTAGGGGTTTGTAGAAGTTTTTAGGGGTTGTAGGGGTTTTTAGGGGTTGTAGGGGTTTTTAGGGGTTTTTGGGGGTTGTAGGGGTTTTCAGGCGTTGTAGGGGTTTGTAGGGGTTTTTAGGGGTTGTAGGGGTTTGTAGGGGTTTTTAGGGGTTGTAGGGGTTTGTAGGGGTTTTTAGGGGTAGTAGGGGTTTTTAGGGGTTGTAGGGGTTTTTAAGGGTTGTAGGGGTTTTTAGGGGTTGTATGGGTTTGTAGGGGTTTTTAGGGGTTGTAGGGGTTTTTAGGGGTTGTAGGGGTTTCTAGGGGTTGTAGGGGTTTTTAGGGGTTGTAGGGGTTTTTAGGCGTTGTAGGGGTTTGTAGGGGTTTTTAGGGGTTGTAGGGGTTTTTAGGGGTTGTAGGGGTTTGTAGGGGTTTTTAGGGGTTGTAGGGGTTTTTAGGGGTTGTAGGGGTTTTTAGGGGTTGTAGGGATTTTTAGGGGTTTTTAGGGATTTTTAGGGGTTTTTAGGGGTTGTAGGGGTTTTTAGGTGTTGTAGGGGTTTGTAGGGGTTTTTAGGGGTTGTAGGGGTTTTTAGGGGTTGTAGGGGTTTGTAGGGGTTTTTAGGGGTTGTAGGGGTTTTTAGGGGTTGTAGGGGTTTTTAGAGGTTTTTAGGGGTTGTAGGGGTTTTTAGGCGTTGTAGGGGTTTGTAGGGGTTTTTAGGGGTTGTAGGGGTTTGTAGGGGTTTTTAGGGGTTGTAGGGGTTTGTAGGGGTTTTTAGGGGTTGTAGGGGTTTTTAGGGGTTGTAGGGGTTTTTAAGGGTTGTAGGGGTTTTTAGGGGTTGTAGGGGTTTGTAGGGGTTTTTAGGGGTTGTAGGGATTTTTAAGGGTTGTAGGGGTTTCTAGGGGTTGTAGGTGTTTTTAGGTGTTGTAGGGGTTTGTAGGGGTTATTAGGGGTTGTAGGGGTTTTTAGGGGTTGTAGGGGTTTGTAGTGGTTTTTAGGGGTTGTAGGGGTTTTTAGGGGATGTAGGGGTTTGTAGGGGTTTTTAGGGGTTGTAGGGATTTTTAGGGGTTGTAGGGGTTTTTAGGGGTTGTAGGGGTTTGTAGGGGTTTTTAGGGGTTGTAGGGGTTGTAGGGGTTATTAGGGGTTGTAGGGGTTTTTAAGGGATATAGGGGCTTTTAGGGGTTGTAGGGGTTTGTAAGATTTTTTAGGGGTTTTTAGGGGTTGTAGGGGTTTGTAGGGATTTTTAGAGGTTGTAGGGGTTTTTAGGAGTTGTTGGGGTTTTTAGGGGTTGTTGGGGTTTGTAGGGGTTTTAAGGGGTTGTAGGGGTTTGTTGGGGTTTTTAGGGGTTTTTAGTGGTTTGTATGGATTTTTAGGGGTTGTAGGGGTTTGTAGGGGTTTTTAGGGGTTGTAGGGGTTATTAGGGGTTGTAGGGTTTTGTAGGGGTTTTGAGGGTTTGTAGGAGTTTTTAGGGGTTGTAGGGGTTTTTAGGGGATGTAGGGGTTTGTAGGGGTTTTTAGGGGTTGTAGGGATTTTTAGGGGTTGTAGGGGTTTTTAGGGGTTGTAGGGGTTTGTAGGGGTTTTTAGGGGTTGTAGGGGTTTGTAAGGGATATAGGGGTTCTTAGGGGTTGTAGGGGCTTGTAGGATTTTTTAGGGGTTTTTAGGGGTTGTAGGGGTTTGTAGGGGTTGTAGGGGTTTTTAGGGGTTTTAAGGGGTTTTTAGGGGTTGTAGGGGTTTGTAGGGGTTTTTAGGGGTTGTAGGGATTTGTAGGATTTTTTAGGGGTTTTTAGGGGTTGTAGGGATTTTTAGGGGTTGTAGGGGTTTTTAGGGGTTGTAGGGGTTGTAGGGATTTTTAGAGGTTGTAGGGGTTTTTAGGAGTTTTGGGGTTTGTAGGGGTTGTTGGGGTTTGTAAGGTTTTTAGGGGTTATAGGGGTTTTTAGGGTTTGTAGGGGTTTTTAGGGGTTGTAGGGATTTTTAGGGGTTAAACCCGCGAGCTGTATACAGCTCGCGCACCACGCAACCTCTAGTCTGTATATAAAGATTCAATCTAATATATAAAATTCTTCTGTCACGGGGTGCGTAATCGAACTCCTCCGAAACGGCTCGACCGATTTTCGTGATCCTTAGCGAGGATATTAGTCAGGGGGGAGAATCGAACAACATCTATTTTTCATCCCCCTAAATGTTAAGGGTGGTCCACCTCTTAATTTTTTATTTTTATTTTTCAGACAAAATTTTTTGTTTTTATTTTTTTATGATACATCATACAAAAATACATGCAACCCTAAATTTTCACCCCTCTACGATCAACCCTTATTTTTTAAACATCATATTTACCTATAAAAATGTTTCCTAAAAATAACATACATGGCAAAACAACGTTTGCCGGGACAGCTAGTTTTATATAAAGATAACTAGTTCAGGAATAAATTATTGTTTTGATTATCAGAACACTGATCATTTTCATTATCTCTAAAAGAGTATTTACCTTCCTTTAATCCTCCTAATAAGTATAATGAATCTCTTAAACAGGTTAAGTATGGCGAGATCTATCTTCTAAATGTACACTAATGGAATAAAGAGGAAAGATTTGTATTTTTGTATGTATCGAATAAACTTAAAAACTACTGGACCGATTTGAATAATTCTTGTACCGTTGGAAAGCTACACTACCCCCGGGTGACATAGGCTACTTTTTATCCCGGAAAATTGGTTTTTCCCGGGATAAATCTACAACGCGGGCAAAGCTGCGCGCGTACAGCAAGTAATATTATATATCCGAAAGTAACTCTGTCTGTCTGTTTGTTACGTTTTTACGCCTAAACCGCTGAACCGATTTTGATGAATTTTGGTATAGAGATAAATTGGACCTTGAAGAAGAACATAGGTTGCTTTAAAATTAATTATGTATTATAATAATTAATTATGTAGGTACTACGCGTGCGAAGCCGCGGGCAGCAGCTAGTAATAATATAATATTATTTCCAAACACTTGAATTTCCATGACGCGTTCACTTGCCATATCTAATGGATGGTATGATTCTACGAGAAGAAAAGTCTGAAAAAAGGCACATGCTGACATTTTTGCGTTTTACCCACAATTATGTAGGTTTTCGGTTCCTCCAATGAGACTGGAGAATTCATTACTTAGGTAGAGAGGTTTCGTTTTATCTCGCAAGATGTGCTTTTGTAATCACATTACGCAAATGAGAGGAAATTCACGGATGGCCGAGATACGGCCCAAACTCAACAAACGAGAAGAAAAACAGATCTTTTTGTCAAATTTTTTTGAGGAACTTGTTTCTCTATCCTTTATGTATCCCATAAGTCAGATTATGCATAGCATTATGATCATCGAGGTGTATAAATAAATAAATATAAATATAAATCTATGATAATAATCGCGAAAAAAATACATTACTAATCCTCTTCTTTCGTGTCAATTTTCTCTCAAAAAAAAAAAAAAAAAATTTGCCTCGACCAAAATGTTGCTGCCGCTATAGCGGCATCCGAGGCGGTGTTGAGGTCAGCTCTTGTGCAGAAGGAGTGGCAAGTAGGGCAATCAAGTAGATGAGACATGGTTTGGAAGGGAGCACCACAGTCGCACTGTACACGTGACTTGTCTAGCATTCCCTACTTACACAAATCATATCTGCATCTACCCTTTTGTGCTCGCAGTCTGTTAAGGGATTTCCAGATTGCGTAAGGTTGATCATTTCCTGGTGCTAGTCGCTCATCAGGGCTTAAAAGATCAAGAGGAGGGGGCAACCTTTTTTGCCAGAGGTCCAGTCTATCTGGAGGGCTTCACTATAAAGCAGACGTACAACGGAAGAAACTCTTTCGGCTTGTGAGTCGGCCGTGCACCTAATAATAATAATAATGCCGGAAATTGACACGATGTCATCTAGCCCCAAAGTAAGCAGAGCTTGTGTTATGGGTTCCACATCACTGATAAACTACTTATGTACTTTTTTTGTAAATACATACATATTATACATAGACAAATACCCAGACCTGAAACAAATACTTGCAGATCGTACAAACAATCATGCCGCGCCGGGAATCGAACCTGCAACCGTCTGCGTCTGCAGGCCTTCAACCACTACGCCACAGAGGTCGTCAAATTCGTATTATTAAAATGAAATTAAAATGATATGAAATTTATTTCTTCAAAGTAGGTACAATACATTTTTATACTAGCCCTAATTACCAAACTAAGTTATAAACTTGTATTTTGGCAAATAGTGCCCACCCTGCAGTTATTACATTTATTTGTACAGACATTTTGACGACCTCTGTGGCGCAGTGGGCGAAAACCTGCCTGAGGCGCAGAAGGTTGCGGGTTCGATTCCCGCCGCGGGACAAATGTTTGTATGATCTGCAACTATTTGTCTCGGGTCTGGGTGTTTCTATGTATAATATGTATTCACAAAAAAAAAGTATATAAGTAGTATATCAGTCATGTGGTACCCATAACACAAGCTCTGCTTACTTTGGGGACAGATGAAACTGTGTGAAATGTCCAGCATTATTATTATTATAATTTAATAGGATAACCTATTAATCTATAAAGATTACAGAAAAACTTGATATTATATATAGAATTAAAACAAAAGTTAGTTATTAGTTATTAAGTTAGTGTTCATGTAAGGATGTTTGCTTGTGGCCAATCAAGTTGAGAAGATTTAAATGAAAGTTAACTTAGTTAGTCAGCGACCTGGAGTCGCAATAGGTGCGACATTTTATAAAATACTCGCAGGCAGAAGCTAGTTTCTTCGTAAACATAGTATCTAACTTAACAAAATCTTTATAATTTATTGAATAAACTAATATAATAAATTGCACACTAGCAATTATAACTTATAGAAGTTATGCTTGCCAGCACAGCAACTCTCATTTCCTTTTACGTGCTACGGTTGCTGCGCTGTCGCCCGAAGCACTTTGCAACTAGAAGTGAAACTCATGCATTATCCAGTGTGCAATGCAAGCGTTACTGGGTGTCAGTTTGAAGAGGACAAAACTATATACTTGGCATTTGTAATACATATATAACCTAACCTACTAATAATACCCAATACAACCATTATTAGAAGCTGAAAGAACGCGGGCAGGAACTGGTCTCATGTATAAGTGACCACAACAGTGACTGTATCATGTTAAGACTTCTGAGGCACACTTTGATCCTTTCACCACACTGGTTTGAGATAACTAGTGACACTATAAAGTGTCTATAAAGTGTGATTTGCGATGATCTACACAAGGTCTAGGATAAAAATAATAATAATATTGGAGACAAAGCAAACAACACCACCTAGCCAAACTAAGTATAGCTTGTATATTGTGGTCAGATGACTGACATAATCACCACATAGTATAAAACAAAGTCGGATCCTGCTGTCTGTCTGTCCCTATGTATGCTTAGATCTTTAAAACTACGCAACGGATTATGATGCGTTTTTTTAATAGATAGAGTGATTCAAGAGGTTTATATGTATGATACATGTATAATATAGTATAACACTGATATTTTTAGAGATTTCTAATGTTATGTCGTAAATAAACACATTTTTTTACGCTTACATTGCAAACGCTGTTTGAACCCTACGAGATAGATCAAAATAATGTACTACAGTCCTTTGTTTGTATACAGTAGTGTACACAAACAAAGGTCTACAAAAAAGTCCGAGATGGCATATGTCTATCTCTTATGTTATGTTATTCTCTTTAACGTTGTATATAAATACATTCTGTAGTATATTTAGTATCACCATTGCACCTGTGCAAAACCGGGGCGGGTCGCTAGTACTTATATATTTTTAAATACATACATAAGATATTTTACAACACCAAGACATAGAACTAACACCTATTTTATCAAACAAATGTTTATCCTGGGAGGGAATCGTAGCAACCTACAGCGCAGAAGGCCGAACTACTAAAGTTCCAAGGACGTGTATGTATATCAATAGTAGCTATGTAATATGCGGGAAAGTCTATAATTCCATCCATACTATATTAAAAAATACCATTAAATACATTTACTAAGGAACTCAAGTCCTAATTTAGCTTGTACTAAATATTTTCGATCGAAGATTTGCGATCAGAATTCATATAATATAAGGTTTTTGTCGCGTGTTACATAATTTTTTTTTATTTTAATAACCTTGAAACTTGTGACATAAGCACTGTTTTTGGTTGATAATACCTTTGATATGTACTTTTCTAACAAGTTAATGTATACGAGTATGTAAATGTTCCTAGACCTAAATGACTTATGACTTACAGTAGTCACTTTGATAATTTGTGAGCGCTATACTGTTCGAGAAAACTTTTCCATGAAGTTGCGCTTCTATGCATTGCTATTAATCATTATTTTATGGACCTTGCTCGTAGTTCGTAACTTGAAGTGCCTTTAAAGTGAATAAATCGTTCTTTTTATTTTTTATCTGATGTCGTCGAGGCTTCGAATCTGAATCTGAACTTTTAGATCCATAAATTCCTTGTGTTTGCTCATAAGGGAATGCAAATAGATAAAACTTCGAATTTTACTTTGATGATTTAAGGACTGGTAGTAAACATATCCACAACGTTTATATTGAGAAACACGTGTTTTTACGTATTATTACGTAGGCTCTGCACTGTTTTTCATAAGTATACTATATTTCATGAAAATTTTGATAGTAAAATGTCTACATGTCAATTGGAAAAGGTATTCCATTATCAGACAACCTCTGTGGCGCACTGGGCTAAGATCCGGCTGAGACGCAGAAGGTTGCGGATTCGATTACCGCCGCGGGACAAATGTTTGTATGATCTGCAAGTATTTTTCTCGGGACTGGGTGTTTCTATGAATTTACAAGAAAAGAGTATATAAGTAGTTTATCAGTCATGTGGTACCCATAACGCAAGCTCTGTTTACTTTGGGGCCAGATAATGCTGTGTGAAATGTCCGGAATTATTGATTTATTATTTATTATTAGGTGATTAAGGTACAAAGGATCATTACCTTTATAACAATGTGTGTAAGTAGATAAACAGTAAGCTGACATTCATAAATCAGCTGCTCCTTTTCAATATAACCTCTGAAACCTGTTATTTTATCTTTTTTCCCGATTTCAATCAAACTGTGATGAGGGTCGCATTCCAAAACAAATTATATCCATCAACTTTAACAGACAGGCTCAAAATAAAGAAGAGTAAAGCTTCTTTGACGTTTATTTACAGACAAAATAACACAGCTATTTAGACATTATATTAGTAAAAAGTATTCTGAATTAGAAAATTATCAATACTAATAAACTCGAAAGTGTCTCTGTCTGTCTGTGTGTAACCTTTTCACGGCTAAGAGGCTAAACGGATCTATATGAAATTTGGTAAGCAGATTGTGTCTTACAAATGGAGACTTCTTGGGCTACTATATGAATGTACAACGCGCAAAGCAACTTTAATACATTTTTTAGAGTTATTTTATTATGTTTAGGTATAAAGATAAGTATATAAGGTATTATGAGCCTGTGACTCTGGTGTCGGAGTAAATAACTTGATCTAAACCTTCATTGCGGCTTATATAAATAAATAAATAATGCCGGACATTTCACACACCATCATCTGGCACCAAAGTAAGCAGAGCTTGTGTTATTGGTACCACATGACTAATATATATTTTATTGTAAATAAAATAAACTCATATTCATATTGATAAACACGGGTTTTATTTAAGCATTATTTTGTCGTTGGAGGCACCGACACCTTTTGAATCTAATCGACATAATAATCCGTAAGTAAAACCGTGTTTATCAGAATGTGTAAGTACAACTCACGAAAATGTTGAAAGTGAAATATAACACATTATTATACATAGAAATAATCAGACTCAAGAAAAATACTTGCAGATCATTCAAACATTTGTCCTGCGGCGGGAACCGTAACCTTCTGCGTCTCAGCTGGGCTTGGCTACTAATACTTGATAGAATATTTGATAATAAAGACCTGAGACTGACGCTTATCGTGGCGTAAGAAGCACGAAAGTTCTTTGATGAAAATTTCCACTACATCCACCCATTTAATGACCTCGCAGAGCGTTGCCTAACTTCGGTTAACGGTTAGTTATCTAACTGATAATAACTGATTTATTAGCAACTCAGTATGATCGGTCGATGTCACCGCTTACGAGGAAGTCAATGCTCATACTTTATGAAGGCAACTGGGGTGGCTACGCACAGTCCAAGGTCCAAAAATGAGGGTATCAATTAAAAGGCAGGGCGGGAGGCAGCGCCATCCATCAAGCGGGCGTGCGGCCTGACGCGGACAAATGAAGTACGATTTGATCCGACACCCGCGGTCCCGCAGATCCCACATTCATTCACAACTTATGCAGTCACCGAGAAAAACAACCAGCTCATTAGGTTGGCTAAAAGACTTATGTTTTATTCAGTTTATTCGGAAACTCAACTAATTTAACTTTTAAAGTGGATGACAAGTTTTCGATTCGGATTTTTAATAATGAATCGGCAATTTCTAAGCTATTAGTGGTCGTTTTGGACGATTATATCAATTTGGTCAATTTCAATTTGCTCGGTAGGGTTTTCTTCATAATTCAATTAGCTATCCGATGGTTTAATAGCACTCAAGAATAATATGTTCGTAGGTATAGGTAAAAGTAAAAACCTTACCAAAACAAATGCACACACGCACACACTTTTACATTTAAAATATTAGATAATAACGTAAATAAAAACGCCAATTAAACGTGATGACGCCATTTTTTTTATTAAATTTTGAACCTTTTATTTGGTATCAGATACTGTTGCAAATCAAAGTTGCGATTCGGTATTCGAGCATCTGTATAGATAAATAATCGCCTCTAATTCTGGTGGTTTTCCTACGGAGATTGTTTGTGCTCGGTTTTCAGCGCAACATGAAATAGAAGTGTCGTAATATTTGTTCGGAAATACGCCACGAGGTAATCGTGCCTAGGATTCCGTTCCCGCTCAGTTTAGTTTCGATTGTGAAGGCTTTAGAGCCTAGCGAGCTTTCAAAATCGTTCGATGTGGCTTTCGAGGATTGCGGAATATCGGAAATGTCTTACAGCGTGCTCGTTTGAACGTTCTGTGTATGGTACAGGTTGATAACATATTCTTGAAACAAGTCTTTTGAGAACACTTCGCGTTGTAGCTTTTCAAAATTTAGTAATGGATTATAGCACCTGTAAATATTTATGAAACGATTAACTTTTTATATTGGAAAAACACATAGATAATAGGTACATGTAGATAGTTTTCTATAAAAACTAAATAAATAATGCCTGAAAAACTAATAAATAATTTCACATAGCATCATCTAGCCTCAAAGAAAGCAAAGCTTGTGTTATTGGTACCACATGATTGATGAAACATTGAAAATATTTAAATATTTATTTTAAGCATTCATATTATACATGTTAGCCTATACAATGTACAATGTATAGCCTAAACAATATTCATTTGCACTAAATTTGATACTACTGGAATGTTTAATGGGTAGAACTTATATTACTTATATACTTAATTTTTGTAAATACATACTTATTATACATTGAATTATACATACTTATTATAAATTGAGTGAACACCCAGACCTAGACATATACTTGCAGATCATACAAACAACCTTCTACGTCTCAGGCGGGGCTTTGCCCACTGCGCCTCAGATGTCGTCAATTCCTGGGTTGAGTGGAAAGATAAATTTTTCATGTGAGGAATGGGCTACAATGATAATTTATCACTATTATCTTCATCTAAAAGACGTACTTAAGTCCCTACGTTTTTGTATATACTTTGTTACAAAAGTCCAGGGGGTAATTCTACTAATTTCTGTTAGCTCGATTGAAGTTGAACCGCAGCTGAACACGTCAAAAGAGCAACATCTTTTAACGTGTTTTCGGATTCTGCCAATTTTACGTAGTTGTCAACGATCAATCAAATGTTTTTTTGTTTGGTCATAGAGATAACTGAATAGGTTTATGGGTAATTATGAAACCGTAATTAGAGCCAAAACGTATATGGAACGATCACCGTTGTAAATTAACAGAATTACACTCAGATAGTTTATATGAGTTTGTACCTTATCTCACTGACAGATATGTCATCTTACGTTTACTATAATAAAAGATATGAATGGATTCTATATGCAACATTTTATGTAGTAACATAACTCACAATATTTAATCAGTTATTCCCGGGTTATTTCTTGTTTTATTGAAACAAGATCTTCTTACAACAGAACAATATCTTAGAGAAACTTTAATAATAAATTGTGACTTCTTATAGCAAGTGTGGACAATTGAATTATAAAAGTACTTTTGTGATTTGTACGACGAAGTATCCAAGAAAATCCTAGACGGCCGTTCCGCGATAACGTTTAAAACAAACAAATGATGATCGACTACGACTTCTTCATATTTTCATCCTATAATGGCATCTGTTTTGCCGACAATTTAGCCAGTGTCAAGTGATTGTTTGATAATAAAGGTTAGTCGATGGTCATTTCTCTATTCTAAACGTCATCGCGGAGTGGCCGTCTAGAACTTTCTCGAGATTCCTTGTCGCTCAAATCACATTACACCATAATACACTTGTAATTCAATTGTCCATACTGGTTCTATGTAGTCACAATTTATTAATTGAAATACCATTAAGATTACCTACTGAACACGAAAAAAAATATGAATTTAAAAGTGCTATGTTACTTAATGAAATGACAAACGAAGAATCGACTATGACTTTGTGACGTTATTATATCTCAACAAAATCACTTGACATTGGAAAAAGTGTCATCATGACAGATTATAGGAAGACGAAAGAGAAAAATAATGTGATTCTTCGTTTGTCATTTCATGAAGTAACATAGGTCTGCTAATTTTACTCGTTTTATTGCATGTTTTATTCAGTAATCTTAGCGGAATTTTAATGAATAAAATGTGACTACATGGAACAAGTATGGACAGTTAAATTATATGTGTATTATGGTGCAATGTGATTTAAACGACGAGGAATCACAATAAAATTCTAGACGGCCTCCTAGAAAGACAATTGTGATCGACTAAGACTTTATTATCAAACAAATTGACTATAAACAAATAAAAACACTTGACACTGTCAAAATTTACATTTTTAAGTCACATGCCATTAACACAGAAGAAGAAAAAAAGGATGTTAATGACATATCCTTGATTCCACTACGTCAAGTAGAAGTGGAGAAGAAAAAGAAACACCGAGGTAACATTTTCTTTGAGAAAAATGTGGTATTTTTTTCCAAAGCTTGAAATTTCACAGAGCGCTGTCTACAATGTTAAACGTGCAATGAAAAAGTGTGCTGTTGTATATCAAAGTGAACTCGACCGAGCACGAGCCGTGAAAAATAGCAACATAGAACTACGTTCATTATCATCTCTCCTTAATATGATGGGAGTTGGCAGCCTGCCGCACTACTACAGCGGATAATTTAGTTTTCGACTACGTGCTTTGAATTATTAGAGGGTAATCCTGGCGACTTATTCAACCTCTTAACCCTATCTCGGAACAAATAATTGTATAATTACGTTTTCGGTAGAGAACTACTGCTTGACCGGGGTCTCAGTAGTTCTTTGTTCCTTTAACCTTTTGAAACAAACGTGCTTTATTGGAAATATATTCAGGTATATACTGCCCGCGCCATCGCATATCTATTTATTAATACGTGAAGCAAAAACTTTGTACCCCTTTTTCGAAAATTATTATTAATTAATTAATTATGGTCGAATTTCGACCAGTGGGCGACCACAAGTAAGCATAAAAACTTGCCTATGTGCTATTCTAGGTCACGGACTATGTCTATGGCAAGTTTCATTCAAATATTCTCGAACCTGTTTTGGCATGATTGAGTTACAAACAGACATTCATCCACATAAAGCTTCTCTATAATATTAGTAGGGTAGTCCCATCATGGTTTTTTGAACCTAGTAATAAACGTATTAAGTGCGAATATCGAGTGTTTCCTTCACAACGCAAGTCACCTATTAAACTAATAGATTAGGAAATAAATTCAAGGCGGCTTAATGGCTCTGTCTTAATTTGTTTACCGTCAGAGGATCGGGTGACGCTAATTTAATTGTAAGTGAATTGAGGCCACCTTTGAGGATATTGTGAGAACCTTTAGCGCTCAATAAGGGCGTGGGTACAGTGAACTAGAATCCAGATTATCAATATGCCATTGGCATGATAAAATACGTTAGCAGATTATAATCGAAGAGCGTGCGGGGACTTATGCTATCATAATTTACATTTAAAACACCTCATATTCTTTAAGTTTGATATTTGAAGACATTTCGCGAGAGTTTGAATCAAACATTGCGATGGGTACCCGATCTATCTGTGACACACCACACCCGGTTCCTCGCAACGTTTCCGCTCCTTCTATGGATAGGCCTTCAGCTTGAGCAAGCAATAAATACATCACTTGTACGTCACCAACGCAAACATTTCCAAGTGGATAATAAATTATCCTTCGAAGTGAAATACTTACATTCCATGGATATTTATGAGGGTAGTATGTAGGCCGTACATCAAATATACTGAACATGAGCGTTACAAGAGAAGACGAATATGCGACGTCATTCATGTTGATAAAAATTAAACCAGAGCAGTCAATGAACGAAAGTTAATAACTTGTCGTCATACTACGCTACCCCTATTTACACACTGTTGTCGAAATTACTATCGGTATTATGTAATTATATTATTTATCGCTGTTGAGCCATGTCTATAAGCTGTTTTCGAGAGTAGTTACTAATCGTCTCGCTCGTAGTATTGACGACTTCCAGCCTCCCGAACAAGCCGGGTTCCGAAAAGGCTTTAACACCATAGACCACATCCATACGCTCCAGCAGGTTGTACAGAAGACCGAAGAGTATAACCGGCCACTTTGTTTAGCTTTTGTGGACTATGAGAAAGCCTTTGATTCTGTCGAAACCTGGGCAGTGTTGCGGTCACTCCAGCGGTGCCAAATCGACTATGAGTATATCGAAGTGTTGAAGTGTCTGTACAGTAACGCCACCATGTCTATCCGACTCCAGGACCAGAGCACGAATCCAATTCCATTGCATAAAGGGATGAGACAGGGAGATATCATTTCTCCGAAACTGTTCACTTCTGCATTGGAGGATATTTTCAAGCTCTTGTACTAGCATAGACATGGTATCAACATCAATGGCGAACACATCACTCACCTTCGATTTGCCGACGATATAGCGCAACGTGCTATGGAGAGAGCTTTGTTGGGTGTTTCACTACGTGATAAATCGATAAACGAAAACGTTATCCGTAACGAGGAAATCCGTAGAAGAACCAAAGTCACTGACATAGCACTCAATATTTGCAAGTTAAAGTGGCAATGGGCAGGCCATACAGCTCGCAGAACTGATAACCGTTGGGGAATAAAAGTTCTCGAATGGCGACAAAGGACAGGAAAACGAAGCTTAGGACGACCCCCCACCCGATGGACTGACGACATTGTAAAGATCGCAGGAAGTCGGTGGATGGAGAGGGCTCAAAATCGTTCATCCTGGAAATCTATTGGGGAGGCCTATGTTCAGCAGTGGACTTCATAAAGGCTGTTCTGATGATGATGATTATACTTAGGTAACTGCTTCCAATATGCCTGAACTAGGAGTACCTGTGTCTCCTATGTGCAAGTATGGAAGCAACCAGCACAAGCTACGCTGGCTACATGATAATAAATCGTCAAGCGCGTGTCGGACCACGCACAGAAAGGCTTTCGAAGTCAGTAGGGACAAGAATCAGTTGTTTGGCCCTTCTGACACAGACCCTTTTCGGATTCGGCTTAGGAGGAATATTGTCACCTAAATTCACCTAGTATGTAAGACGTTTCAAAGTGATCCTTGTGATTGTATAGAATAAAAATAGATTTGACCTATAACTTTGAGCTCATTAAAAAAGGGCCACTTCAAAGCTTAATATTTATCAATTGCACATGTATATCGAGAAACTGTTTAAGAATATTTAAACATACACAACAACCACTTTACAGTAGGTGGTACGCCTAAAAATATTTTTTTTTACAATTGTATTAACCGACTTAAAAAAAGGAGGAGGTTCTTAATTCGTCGTTTTTTTAATTTAATTTTTATGTATGTTCACCAATTACTCAAAGACGCCTAAACCGATTTAGAATTTTTTTTTTGTTTCACAGGGTAAACTTCCCAGGTGGTCCCAATTAAATTTTATCGGTCGAGCGGTTATTAAAATATCAACAAAATTTAAAAAAATTATACATCGATGATATTTTCGTTTACTCCGACACCTCGCTGTCTCATTGGAGCAGCGCGTTTAGTTGGTCTACCTATATTATATATATACAAAATACATCTACTTTCCCCTAAAATGTATTAAAGGCTCAAATTTCATTCAATGAAGTCAGTTGTCGTTTTAGTTCTTAAAACGTAATTATTTCGTAAATTTGTAGCGGCCTCAAAATACGTGTTATCGTGCAAAATTGTTATCACGAGAAGTCGCATAGTTTATCAGAAAAAGCTCTGATTAGGGTCGGATACACAGACAGACAGATATTGCAAAACCATGAGGGTTTCTTGTGAACTTCGAAACTCTTTTAGTCCGATAATAGGAAATAACTACAGCCGAATTTCGTCTTAAAACTTATGTAAATTGTGGTTGGTTGTGGTGATTTTCGTAGTTCCTGACCATCTCACAGATATGGGACAGCGAAAACAATCGATGGTTTCAAATAGGTATAACACAGTCTCAATAGAACTCATTTATTAATCATTAAACGTTGTGGTTCATGCCCTTTTCAGAGTCGTGGGCGTGACTGCCTCACGTGAATTATATAGTACTCGTACCGGTCGCGCTCTGCATGATGTTAGAATGTGTTTACACGAAGTGGATCGCAGCGCGGTTACGCAGCTTCGTATCTGCAAGTCCCTGTACGACCCAAATATAAATGAATAAATAATTATTGGTGAACAATGCACATAACGCCGTCTTACCCCAAAATAAGCATATTTTGAATTATGGTGACCAGATGAGCGATGAAAAACATATAATATTTTTAATATACATATATTCATCAGACAAATGACTGTCCTGGGAGGAATTTGAACCCTTCCGCCCTACAGCGCAGGAGGCAGAGCCACTACCAAATAGAAATGTGATGTCAAATAGATAGGTGATTGTAAAGCAACCCTACCTTATCATAAACTAAAAAAAGACAAGGTGCCATGGGTAGGAACAAACTTGAAAATCATAAAATCAATCTCGGGTGTATATTTAAAATAAAATTAATAATTCAGCGCATATAGATAAAAGATGTAGTGTTCGAGCTTGGAGCTCAGTATAGACAGTCGGCGTTATCAACCGCTCAGCTAGTGTGTCCATAAAATGTGTGTGAAATTAGTCAACAGCTTTGTCTATCGTTTTATTTGGAATTCGGTGTCGCTTGAAATGTAACACTTTTTTGACTTAGCCCTTATTCGTCAAATATCTGTAAAGTGCGTTATTAAACTGTATTTTGATAGCGTTTGAGGTGGCATCAAATCTCTTTAAAATCGCTTAAATTGTTAGAACTCAAACATGACTCTTACGATTATACTAATTATTGGCATACGTTGGAATTGGGCGCAATTTTTATCAATTCCCTCGGCACCAGAATCTCGGCATTTATTTGGATATTTCCTTTTAGTTGACAGCAACCAATATTACCGCATTTTCATTTTGTCGACGTAGGATGTTGGTATCGTAACAGAAATATATTTGGCACTTTACATGTTTGATATTGGTATAGGATGTTTTGGATATCATCATGTATTATTTTAGTTGGCGTTGCGGCCGAACGTACACTCGTATGTTGTGAGCTTTCTGGTTTTTGTGAGCTTTTACGAAAACCAATTTCTTAAAATGTTTTTTAACAATCAATGTTGGTATTAATTGATGTTATTTTTCCTATATATCTTTGTTCGTTTTTGTGTACGTATATAAATCAATATACATATGTAAAAGGCGATGTATGCATATTATGTTCCCTATAGACTCCGAAATTTCGATGATTTTTTTAGGAAATCTTCAAATTGGCCTAGCGGGTGATCTTACGAAGTTTGGTAGCGATCGAATTAACAGTATTTTTTTGCATCAATCAAATTTGGTATGGATATAGATTGTGTCTTAGGAACGGATATAGGGTTCTTTTTATGTATGTACTATGAGTGCGAAACCGCGGACAGAAGATAGTTTATGTAATAAATATTGGTGTACAATTCACACAACACCATCTAGCTCCAAACTAAGCATAGCATAGCATACTTAAATAATTGAAATATATACTTATGATACTTTATAAAATCCAAGCATAGAACAAACATCCATGTTCATGACACAAATGTTTGTTCTGGGAGGGAAACGAACTGGCAACCTACAGCGCAGAAGGCGGAGCTACTACCAACTGAACTGTGCATCTGTTGTAAAGACTTGGATTGAAGCTTTAAAACCATGAAAGTACCCTAAAATATCGCTTACCACCTGAGCCGATTTAGGCCATTGTAATAGAGCCACGCGCGATGAAGTGTATTTATTTAAAACTCTCGCGGCGTAGCTATCTTAATCATTGCCAACAGATAAAATAAGTTTAGTAACCCTTTGCAGGGTACCTAGTTTGGTAACTGCCCCGGCATTTGCACCTTGCCTTACACCTCGGAAGGCCACGTTTAGCTGTTGGTTACGGTCTTTCTAAATTTGTTAGACGATGTTTTCAGGCCGCCTAATAACTCTACCACTAGAGATGGTCACTGACTTAGACGAACGAAACGCTGACCTCTGGATCAGTTGAGCTATCTATAGATCGTTTTAAACGGTCCTTAGATTGCTCAATTGTTTCACATGTATTTTATATAATTTTATATATTACTCTGTACATATTTGTAAATATATAAGATGTATACTTAGACGTAAGTAGTATGACGACCTCTGTGAGCAGTGGGCCAAGGTTCTTATGAGAAGCAGATGGTTGCGGGTGCGATTCCCGTCGCAGGATAAATGTTTTTATGACCCGCAAGTATTTGTCTCGGGACTGGGTGTTTCTAAGTATAATATTTATGTATATAGAAAATAAAAAAAACATATGTGCAATTCACACGTGGTTGAAGTGAAACCTTCAAAAAACAAACGTATACGTACACGTATACAAAACACCACGGTTGTTGCCTTTTATCAAGCTTTGTACTACGCATGCTTCTTATCACATTTTCTCTCACGTTAAATCTTATGAATTTATGTGTCTGTCTCCTTTTACTGTCGCTTTTTCGTTTCATCGACTTTCAAATCACAACGATGCTAAAGAAGTTTTCACTTGAAAAAAGTATATAAGTAGTTTATCAGTCATGTGGCCAGATGATTTGTGAAATGTCCAGCATTATTTATTTATTTATTATATCATACAATACACAAACAGCTCCAAAGAGTAGAAATTAATATTGTCTTTGTAAACGTAGTTGTAAGTATTTCATTTGCAGTGCCGGCACGTTGGCATTGCGTGTAACAGTTTCGGTTCATAGCTCCGACATAAAGCTTACACTCAAAATATTTGTGTCTGCGTATTTTACGAAGAAAGCTGGTTTCCACTCGTACTCATAAATATTCTGATATTTGCACATGCATTTTGATAAACACGGGTTTTACTAACGTATTAGATTATGTTAGATTTGTCGATTGGCAAATTTAAAAACGTAATTAAACAAAAACTTTCTATTAAAGCATATTATAAAATGTCTTATTATTTAGATGACAAAAAAGCTTGGGATGAATCTGCTCCAACTCGACTCGGCATCCGTAACAAAATTGTCAAGGATCATACAAAAAAGTGTTAAGACCAGACAAGTTTCTTGCCGGATTCTTCTTGAACTGGGGTTAGGAGGAACCGGCACCTAGATTCACTAGCATGTAAGAAGACGATTCAAAGTGTTCCTTGTAATTTTATTGAATAAAGAAAGTTTTGTATTTGTATTATTTTGTCGATGGAAGTACCGACACTGTTTCCATTCATCTAGAGAATCTTCATCATGAATGACCCTTATCAGGGTCCGCTCGTTGTCGCTCGATTTCACAGTTCGCACTATAAAAGTGCGAATACATGGTTTCAATACATTTTCACATGGTTGCATATCGGCACCGGTTTTAACCAGTAAGAGTCAGTTGCCCTTAAAGCCTGCTTTCTACACTAATGCGGTATTACGTTTTACTTACAAATGTCTGTGTGTTTTACCATCTCATTATATATCCAAGAGCGAATCGTCTAGGGTGAATTCTTGACTCTCGTTTGCGTAATACACCCATTGTAACAGCACACCTTTGAAGATAAAATCCTTTCATACCACCACGCTCGCCTTTTCGTGGTCTGATAAGCGTGGAGCGGAATTGCTGGAGGAATTAAATTTAAAATATTTAAATAACTGAGTTGCTTTGCAAGAATTTACTTCGTTTCTAGAATATACCTAAACATGTTTTGTAAACAGGTATTACATTAATTATTTGAACGAAGTTGTTTATAGTTTTTTTATCTTTTCTATCTTTTTTTCTTTTCTGTAAGTTTTACGTTACAGACGTTTAGCAAATGAGAGCTAGGCCGAAAAACGTGTAAAATTTCAAATTTTCGGCACAAATTGCTAAATTAGAAGTAAAACTGTGATGACGACTACAAGTTGTTGAATAATTCACACATGCCAATAATCACACTAGATGAGTGGTTGTCAAACCCGTCAAAATCAAATTGTATATTAACCCGGTGTTGACGTCAACCGATTTTATTATATCAACTTCGTTCCTACCGGGTGTCTTCTTATTATTTCTGAATTCCTTTACTGATCTCGTAGTACGCACGCAGCAGCATTAAGGCAACCAATTTTGATCGTGATTATTTGCATTCCATCATCCTCTTACATCTATAGGTTGAATCAAAACACTCATCATCGTGTTCTGTAAACATAACTCGCTGAGCAAATAGCTAAAATTGGAGAATGCGAAGCGGTCGGAGTGGGCTATGTGGTGAGTTGCGTGCCTCGAGGTCTAATACGACAGCGTACGCATTTCTATGTATTCGTATCTATACTCATAGTTATGGCTGTCCGTGGTTCATTTGGTTAAACTTTTAGTAATTAAATCAGTCAAAATCAAAGATACTTTATTCAATACAATCACAAGAATCATTTTGAAATGTCTTACATAGTAGGTGAATTTAGGTGCCGATTCCTCCTAACCAAAGCCCGAGAAGAATCGACAAGAAACTCGTCCTGGTCCTAGCGCTTTTTTGCATGATCCATCTTATAACCTTAACTGCGAAAAACGAATACAAGAAAGCTTATACATTTCAAATGTGTCGGTTAAATGTCAGAGAGCAAAGCGACATGAGGCCATGCATTCTTATTAATAATATAGTCATTTATATTATAATACGATAAGACTTCCATAAAATATATGCTTTAAATTTCTTAATAGGTAGTTTAGTTGCATTTTCAGGAAGCTTATTATAGAAGCGCACCGTGTTCTCCATAAAGGACTTATTTACTTTTTCTAGTCGAAACCTAGGGATGTATGATTTGTTTCTATTCCTAGTATTGATTCTATGAAGATCACTATTTTTATGAGTGTATAAAAAATGTTCATATATATAGTGAAATGGTTTATCGTTGAATGTCTATGCAGTACGTGTTTAGGAAATTAAAGTATTCACTTTAAAACTTTGAATATGTGGCAAGCACTCAAATGCGTGTTGTTCTGTATCATTACTTATTAAAAACTAGACAATTTTTCTGAGTTCATTTCGATTTATAGGAGCAGTTTTAAGTGTTGCAAGCATCTAAAAATTGTGAGTAAGTAAACAGTTCCTCTTGACGCTATATTAATCATCTAGAATTAATCATAAGTCTATTTATTTTTTATAACTGACATATGAAAGGCACCTCTTACGACTATTATGAATGTAAAAATTGTGTACGTGTTTGTTTATATACTTGTTTGTGACCCAAATACCCGTAAAAGTTGAACGGATCTGCATAAACATTGATTTAAATTTTGTTTGTTATTTTTAATAGCACATATGCCATATATATAGGCTCTTGATGTTGGTACCACGTAGGCAGAAGTTTGTGTAAACCATGCTAGTGTAAGCTATTATAAACGGAAAATTTCAAATTTCACGGCGTCTGGTGGAAAAGTCGCGTGACCCAAGAGCTGGCTCCTATCTGGCATTATGTTAGCATTGCCATTTAATGCCGCCAGTGTTTTAGGAACAGCAGTGATCTGGATCACTTGAGCTATCTATAGATCTTTTGAATGGTCCTTCGATAGCTCAACTGTTTCACATGTTTATATTATTGTGTACATTTCTGTAATTATTTTTAAATCAATGTTTTTTTAGCATGATTTATGTTTTACCCTGTAAACATTGTTGTTATGTTAAAAATCGACGCAGACCTGGTATTGATACGGCTAGCTGAATGCGTTGCACCGGGGCTTCGGCGGATGTTGTCGCGTTTCCGCTGTAATTCAGGCATTGTAGCGCACTGTCGCTGCATGAAGATGTCTTTAATAATGTATTGATAGTGATATACCATATTATGAAATTTAAATGGGCGGCTATTTAACTTGTACAATATAAAAATAGTCCAGGATCCATGGTCTATTTTTAGACTTGTTTACTATCAATCAAATATTCCGTGAGTAGCTTTATTTTGATGAGACGCCCAATAATTTCCTGTACGAAACTCTCGATTGTGGTAGCTAACAGAGGTAGCAAGGATAAAATATGTAAATTTGATGATTCTCAAATATTTATTACTAAATGAATTTTATTTTGGTAAATCTCAAGATAATTATCTAAATTATTCATAAAATTATTTGTCCTACAAAATCTATGGTTTGATCAAAGAGTCCCTCCTTCCAACGTGTATCGATAACGAGGTCATCTTAATTGATTAATAACCAGCTGATTGTTTATTTTTTTACTTAGTTAATAATTAGATAATTTAACAGTCATATTGTCCTACAAATTACGTCGTACATTATCCCGGTCCTACGCTCAGAAATTGTTAATACTACAAGACCATTTTTCTCATTACTAAGTGTAGGACAAAGTATTACATAATAGGTTAGTGTGTTCTCTGCCCAAATGAAACAATGTCCTACAAGAAAATATGTATGTATCATTAGTTCGAAAAGAATTGTAATTTTTTCGTTTTCCCATTTGTAATATAAGATACAGTGAACAAATCTTTTTATATCTAAATAATTTTATTTTTTAGTAAACTAGGTACAAATATTTGTGTATTTATGTATAAAAAAAAAACTTCATCAGATTCATCTGATAAATCTTCATAATCTTCGCTACTAACATCGCTGTCATCTTCATCTATTTCAGTTTCCTCACAGATATCTTGATACGTGATTATTTGACTTTGTAATAACATGAAAAAATTAGGTAAATTATTTATAATGAATAGTCTATCAATAAATAACAATAGTATTAATAGGGTACCTACCTTGTATGTCAGAAAACAATTCTTCAAAAGATGGACTTGGGGACCATCAAACCAATAAGATTCATATTGTCCATCAAAAATTTTCTGGCAATTTTTCCGTGGGGCACCACATGTGTGCATTATACCTTACATTGCAGATGAATACAGTTCTTCTAATTTGTTGCAACAATTCTTGTATTGTTGGTGGCAAACTGGAAGGATCATATCATATATATCATATCAACTGGGATTCTTGAAAACGGTTTCATTGTTCTTTGAATGCCTAAGAAACTCTTTTAACAATCATCAAGCAATCCGGGATGTGTAGTTTCAATATTTATCAACTTATCCCAATAAATAGACCTTGCCTTGCATTATTATGGTGATTTATTGAAAAAAAAAACATTTGTTATTTTCGGTAAAGTGTGTAAACAAACAAATTGAAGTTACCTATACGAATACTATATTCTAATTGAAGATTTAAAAAATCAGCTGGTTAGTAATCATTTATGATGACCTCGTTATCAATACATGTTGGAAGGAGGGGACTCTTTGATGAAACCATAGATTTTGTAGGACAAATATTTTTTCAAATAATTTAGATAATTATCTTAAGATTTAACAAAAAAACCCAGTTAGTTATAAATTTTTGAGAATCAACAAATCGACATATTTTATCCTTGCTACCTCTGTTAGCTACCACAATCGAGAGTACAGGAAATTTTTGGGCGTCTCATGAAAATGAAGCTACTCACGCCAAGTTTCCACCATTTAAAAAAAACCAATAACTGAATCGACTAAAAAAATATATAGTTATAGAATCTGCTCACAAAATTTCTCGAGAATCGGTTGAGAAATGCGACCTGTAGAGGATAACATCCAGCGCACATCCGACGTCGGCCGGACAGACAGACATACGAAAGCATTTTTGCCTAAGCTGAAACGGAGACACTCGTTCGCGCTTCGCGCTAGCTCGGTCAATAATAAATAATGCCGGACATTTTACACATCATCTGGCCCCAAAGTAAGTAGAGCTTGACAATGACAATAGTGACCGACTTGAATGTAATTTTAGTTTTTTGACACACGAAGCTTATGAATGATCACACAAAAAGCGCTAGGTCCAAGATACGTTTCTTGGCTGATTCTTTTTGGACTTGGTTTAGAAAGAATCAGAGGTTTAATTACACACATTTAAAACGATAAAAAGTGGTCGTTGTAATTCTTCTTATCTTGGGTTTGCATCTGTCTTTAAAGGTGGCAATTTTGCCAGTGTATTTTTTTGTATTCCTTCTTAATCGTCCTCTTTAATGGCATGTGACATAATCGTGTCAATTTTGCTAATTTCAAGTAATTGTTTAGTTACAATATCGTCACAAAATGTCATAAGAATTTGTAATTTAATGATTACTAGCTGACCCGGCAAACTTCGTACCGCCTCAATAAATCAATAATTAAATATAATCATATTTACTCACCTTTTACCTTTTTTTTCCCCTGGACTACGACAAACATTTCAACACCTAAATCAGCTAAATCAGTCCAGCCGTTCTCGAGTTTTAGCGAGACTAACGAACAGCAATTGATTTTTATCTAATATATAAAATTCTTCTGTCACGGGGTGCGTAATCGAACTCCTCCGAAACGGCTCGACCGATTTTCGTGATCCTTAGCGAGGATATTAGTCAGGGGGGAGAATCGAACAACATCTATTTTTCATCCCCCTAAATGTTAAGGGTGGTCCACCCCTTAATTTTTTTTTTTTTTTTTCAGACAAAATTTTTTGTTTTTATTTTTTTATGATACATCATACAAAAATACATGCAACCCTAAATTTTCACCCCTCTACGATCAACCCTTATTTTTTAAACATCATATTTACCTATAAAAATGTTTCCTAAAAATAACATACATGGCAAAACAACGTTTGCCGGGACAGCTAGTTATATATATAATTCCACTAAGATTACCTTATAAAACATGAAATAACACGTGAAAAGCACATGTCAAGGGTTCATCTTCTTCTTCGTTAATGGCATTTGTCATAATAATCTAAATTCTGCTAATGCTAATATTGTTTATAGTTTGATGTCACAGAGTCGTATTTCGTCGATCGTCATTTGTTATTTTAAAAATAGCTGTTGCCCACGACTTCGTCCGCATTATTTTTGAATGAATTGTAGCTTAAATTTTTCTCCAGGATGCAATTTATCTCCTTGTCAAACTATAAGTTTCAAACTAATCACACCCACCAACCATTAAAAAGTTTCCATACAAACATTTACACCCCATTTTACTCTTTTATGATGAGGGTTATTTTAATAAAACTCTGAAACACTTGTCTATTTATTTTGCATTTTATGTATCCAGACCAAGTTTCTAAGAAATCACACCACGCGTTAAAAAGTTCTTATTCAAACTTTGACACCCCATTTTACCCTTTTGTAAGAGTTTTTAGAAAAATCCTGAAACACGTGTCCATTTATTTTGCATTTTATTTATTCATACAAAGTTTCAAGCAAATCGCACCACGCGTTAAAAAGTTATATATACATTCGTTTTCAACCTTTTTCACCCTCTTACCATTCAATGTCAAAAAATCCCACCTTAGTGGGTGGTTTTGCTATGAAAGGAAGTTTCCAAATTTCAGCTTTCTAGCCTTAGCGGTTTCGGCTCTGTGATGATGAATCAGTCAGTCAGGTATAGATGGTGGACTATGGTGATGGTGGTGGACTCTTTTATAGGTATAGATGGTGTAAACTAACTATACGGACTATTTTTGCTCTAATCAAAGAAACACAACGCTTTTATTCAGTCCCGAGTCAATTATTCTAGCTTTGTAAATAAAAACACCTATTTTATTAATAATAAACTCGAAAATAACTCGAGAAAAATAAATAACATAAGAGCGCAATGTTTTCTTCGCAAGACAGCCTGTAATAATAATGTCAAGGATTGTTTTGTTGAATAAAACTATACTTAGTGACCTTGACATTGACATTGACTTTGACATTTTGATACAATTTTTTGATTTTAAAGTCACCTTGTTCCAAATTTGGAATACCATTAGTCTGTTTTAAATATTGTGGGGGCAGGATCACAACTTTGATTTATGCATTAAAACAGCTATGCAAAATCTAATTACCTTTCGTAGACAGTTTTACTTATACATTTTAACACATTTAAGGTTTCATTTAATATTTCAACTTGCTAAATTTATTAACCTTATAGCTAACATTGAGGTCATTGTTCTTTAAGAAATGGTAATTAGTTTTAAAAATGCAATATTTTTGTTTATTCTATGTTGTTAAATATTTTTCTTTCTTTTACAGAATTTGTAGTAATGTTTTTTTAATTGAAAACGTGAAGGTGAAATACAGTTTTAAAAAGTGTTTTATTCAAAAAACTGTTATTAATTTTTATATTAAATTCCTTACAACTAAACAAGTAATAATAGGTTCATTAATCCATTTAAACTATTACATAAACTAATTAGAAAGTGAAAAGTTTTACTAAATCTAAAAGGTAAAATCCAAAATGTAATCTACTAAAAGGTATTGAAATCTGTAGTGTTGTTACAAAGTAGATGGTTTCTTTCTTTGTGTGAGCTACCACTAAGTAATATGAGATATATTAAGAGCTTACGGTAATAAGCGCTCAAGGCACACCATTAATACGTCATCATCATTGATGTTGATGATGACGCTATTACAATCCAAATCTATTACAATCCAAATTTAAGTCAATATCGTCATCATTCCTGAACTATTACAGTCCAAAGTTGAACGTAGTTTCGTATAAAATAGCCAAGTACACGCAGATGTCTTCCAAGGCGCTTCACTGAGCCAGGTCTTCGGGTCTTTTCCTTCACGGCCATTAATTCATATTAAACTCATGCTATTTAAAATTTCATATCACTTTCTGCTACTTATGTATTCTCGCTTGGCATTTACGAAATTGCTTGTCGATCAATCACAATCATATAACTCGAATTACGCATGAGATGGTAGGCACATGTTTATTGATCATCATAATATTATGAAGAGGGACAAATCAAAATCAGAACAGATTAAAAAAAATATCTATAGAAAGCTACCTTTGGTTCGAATCCCGCGAGAGACGACTTCTGTGGCGCTTTAGGCTAAAGTCTGGCTGAGACGCAGAAGGTTGCAGGTTCGATCCCCGCAGCGAAACAAACGTTTGTTTGATCTGCAAGTATTTGTCTCGGGTCTGGGTGTTTCTAGGTATGTATGTATTAAAAATAGTATATAAGTCATGTGGTACCCATAATACAAGCTCTGCTTACTTTGGGGCCAGATGATGCTGTGTGAAATGTCCGGCATAATTTACCTGATTGAGAACACTGCTGAGATTAGTTGAGCTATCTATAGATCGTTTTGAACGGTCTATAGACAGCTCAACAGATCACATGTATTTTATATTATTCTGTCAATAAATAAATAAACCCGGACATTTCATACATCATCTGCTTAGTTTGGGGCCAGATGCCCCAAACTAAGCAGAGCTTGTGTTATGGGTACCACATGAATGATATACCTACTACTTATTATTTTTTTGTTGTAAATACCTATATAAAAACACCTAGGCATATTTAAACCGCAACCCTCTGCGTCTCAGCC
Source organism: Lampropteryx suffumata (assembly GCA_948098915.1). Taxonomy (NCBI): domain Eukaryota; kingdom Metazoa; phylum Arthropoda; class Insecta; order Lepidoptera; family Geometridae; genus Lampropteryx; species Lampropteryx suffumata. The sequence continues at coordinate 3,563,319 of OX402551.1, forward strand.
AGACCTCAGCTAACTTCGCTACAGAAGTCGTCGTAGTTTAAAAGTTTAATAACAAAGGTTGATTTTGTAAGCACGTGTAATTTGCACCGTGCGAAGCAAGGGTGGGTCGCTAGTCACGTATATTTTTGTTATGTTTGGTTGCAAACTAAATGGTGTTTAGGTTACGAGTATTTGGTGAGCAGCAGAGCGAACGCCAACCGCCCTGCAACTCTCTCAAACTCTAAATAACAAAGTGGGGTGAGCCATCCTTTGCTGAAAACAAATAGCCGACCTTTTGCCTTCTTTATGAGACCCTTGTTAACTTGTCCTTAATAAATTATTTATTTTGTGCCGTGCGACAAAGTTACTGGCACGTTTTTGTTAATTTTATTTATTATTTTCAAATAAGTTTCAGGTGAAAAGACTTGTGTTTTTGGAACTTTATGCTGTTATATATAAGGGTGGTTTTAGGATTAACTTCGATATATTTTTTCATTCTAAACATACTTAGCAGTTGTTTGGATGCGTGAAAGCTATTTAAGACGTCACTAACATCAAAATCATGTTCTTATTGCGTTTTAGATGGAAATAAAAACGAAATTTCAATGGTAATGACAAAAAATAATAAAATGTTAATCCACAAAACACGAGGAATAGATTTAAGATATATTATCTGAAACGCTCATTATTTCCTAGAGAACCGTCTCCAGACTGCAAATATTGGTCGTCCAACATCCCCGAACTGCTGGTACGCGCTCGGACCGTCGCCCTGGTAATAATTAAAGCCTGAATTGTGGCGGCCATCGCAATCTCTTTCTCCAAAATTAATTCTCATTCCAGCAAACAAAGAATAACGACTAAATTAAAACTCGTTGTGGCCATCATTGTCTTCACAAAAGAGATTGTATCAATACGCCTTACTAATTCACGCAAAATTGCTAGCATTATGGTCTCGACGGTCGCAGTGTGCTCACAAATTTAATAAAGGTATTCAAATATTCCGAGACAATGACCCGCGAGAACTGATAAAACTGATGCCAATTATATTCCCTTGGAATGTAAGCGTTTTCAGTATAAACATCGTCCCATAAAGTTTTCAAGAAAAGTCCTTGTCGCTGTATTAATTTTAATAAACGAGGGTAAAGAAGTGTGCCATGGGACCAACCAACTTGAGTGTTGCAATTTATGACCAAATTTACCTACCTTTCGGTTTCCTACCTAATCTAGTCCGAATAAGTGTAAACAGATAAACAGACGTATATATAGACGTATATTGCGTAGTGTCATTATCACTAGGCAAGCTTCACGTCTGTTGCGCAACGCCGTTTTGAATTTTTAACAGACCATTTTTGGCCGTCTTGCGAAGCAAACATCGCGTTCTTATAAATATTTTTCCCGAGTTATTTCCGGTTTTATTAGTATTTTAGGTGTTTTTATATATATTGAGCTAGAGTTATTGATTCGGGTTCGAATAATTGGAATAAAAGCTTTGTGTTCCTTTGTGATTCGAACAAAAATAATCCGTATAATTATTTTATATGAAAGATACCATTTTATATTTGACCTCTGTGTCGCAGGGGGCCAAAGTCATTCCAAAAACTCTTAAACTCGCTAAAACTCTCCATCCACCGCACTTCTTTGTATTGTACGAGTATGTGATGTTATCGTAGTTTTAGATTTTGCACGTAGTAATGTTAATTTTATTTAATTTATTTTTAGTTTTCTTTAGTTTACTTTACTTTTCTTTTTTTGTTTATCTGCCCTGTTATGTGTAGGTACTTTTGTGATTTGTAATAATGCATTTTGCTTGAGCGATCTCCCGCGATACAGGCCTGGTCTAGTGCGGGGATCACTAGTAACCTGAATATGTATGTGAAATTTATTTGGTAAATAAACATTATCTTATATTATATCTTATCTTACTAAATACATTATATTCTGTTACATAATGATTTTTGATACCAATATGGTATCACTAAAATTCTGACATAGACAGCAACAGATACAAAAAGGAGATAAATAACATCGTCATTTCTACATTTGCCGAAAAGAGTTTCGTTCGGCTCTTACATAGGTAACTGCGCCTGTTTACCAGCGCCTATAAGCACAATCCATTTTACAATGGCCATAGTTTTCAAACAGTATATTGTGTAAGTAAAACAGTGTGTTCGCGTAATTGGCTGACATTTATGTCAATAACATAAATCAAGATTTTTTTACAGCAATTTCTGGCCCCAAAGTAAGCAGAGCTTGTGTTATGGGTACCACAAGACTGATATACTACTTATAAATTTTTTTTGTAAAAAAATACATATTATACATATAAACACCCAGACCTGAGAAAAATACTTGCAGATTTGTCCCGCGTCGGGAATCAGACCCTTGTGCGTCTCAGCCGTGCCTTAGTCCACTGCGCCACAAAGGTCGTCAAATTGCAAAGACTCTCGACTCTTCTAATAATCATACCGACAATATCTGGTATTATTATTATTGTTATAATTATTATTCTTATCGCGTCACTAGTTTTTGTAACCAGTGTGGTGAAAGGATATAAGTACGCTTCAGGGGCTCTTATCGTGCATGTGTCTTCGAACTGTCTTTTTTTTAGGTTTACGACATGCTAAGTTGCTAGGTTATGCTACCTAGCAACTTAGCATGTCGTAAAACCTAAAATGGTAAGGCTATGCTAAGTCTACGAAAAAAGTAGAGTCCTTGAGAGCACTGGTCTTCCGATCCTAAGATCGTGAGTTTAAATCCAGTCGTGCATCAACTTTTCTGTTCGAAATACGTATGTGCGCTAACCAGTATTTTAAAACGTTGAAGTAAAACAAGTTTCCTATGTAAATGTGGTTGCCAGTCGCACGAAGAAAATGTGTTTGATTTATCTGCACTTGAGGCCGGACCTTCCGCTTGCTATAAATTTTATTGTGTTATGATTTAGGGACGCGTACGCGATTTTATGGTAAACACTTTGCCCTGTGTTTGTTCACTGATTTATTTTGTTAGGCTCGTGAAGGATGCTACAGGCTACAGGCTGTCTCTGCACATTTGCTGTGGACGTTTGTTTGTAAATAGCTCTGTGTTCAAACTTCAACAAAATTAAATGTTACCAAGTTTTATCAAAACAGAGGGATATTTTTTAAAAAACATTGATATTACTGACTTTAGAAATGAGTTGTATATGCTGAGATGGAACCATTTATCCACACTTAATTATTGCCACTTATGTTGTTTGGTTCGCGGGAAGGGCTATTTTTATTAATATTTTTTTTATGCATAGTTTCATAGTTTGATTTCTGTTTGTTTTAATGTGTTTGTATCAATTTCCCCTTGGGGATTAGTTTTAGTCTATTTTCCGCTCTTATGTTCTCATTTGTTTTCGGTGTGCTGAATAAATGTTTTTCTTTCTTTCTTTTGATAAACACGGGATTTACTCACGTATTATTTCATCGGTGGATTCACCGACACTGTTTCGATTCATCTAGAGAATCTTCATCAGGGTGAGTTTGATCCGCGGTCCGTGTGTTGTCGCGAGCATTCATGGTTCACGAAAAAACTGTAAACTCGAACTCACCCTGATGAAGATTCTCTAGATTAATCTACTAATGACCCTCATAAAGTTATATAAAAAGTTGACTTATTGAATGTTTATTCAGCAAGTTTTAGTTTGTATTTGAGCCCAATGTGATTTGAAACCTGATTTATGATCAAAAACATGAGAAAGTAAATCCTCAGATGAACAGTTTCAGTTCTTTGTATTCAATCGGTACTTTGTAAATTTTATAATTATGGATTCATGTTCGGCTATCTCCTATTATTTACGAAGAGTTTGTGAAACTTCCTCGTTAATAAAGCGGATCCGTTACAGATATTAACACTGGAGTCATTAAAAGTTCTATCTTTCGGTTTCCATAAATAAGCGCTTCGGAATTGAATAATTACGTTTTAAAAACTAAAAATAAAACCGACTTTATTGAATGAAATTTTAGCCCAAAAATAATAAATAAAAATTCCGGACATTTCACACAGCATCTTCTGGCCCCAAAGTAAGCAGAGCTTATGTTATAGGAACCATTTGACTGATATATACTTTTATACTACTTATATACATGTTTTTTTGTAAAAACATACAAAAAAAATGCACTTTTGAATTGTTTAAAATTGCAAATAAACCTGAGTAAAAAACAAGTTTTTAGAGTTCCGTACCTCGAAAGGAAAAAACGGAACCCTTATAGGATCACTTTTTTGTCCGTCCCTCCGTCCGTCTGTCTGTCAAGACCCTTTTTCTCAGGAACGCGTGGAGGTATCAAACTCGCAACTACTCGCAAGGGAATCAAAACCTAAAGGGTACTTCCAGTCGACCTAGAATCTTGAAATTTGGCATAAAGCAATGTTTTATAACACATATAAAGGCAAAAATCCGAAAACCTTAAATTTTTAGTTACATCACATATTTTTAGGGTTCCGTACCTCGAAAGGAAAAAACGGAACCCTTATAGGATCACTTTGTGGTCCGTCCGTCCGTTTATTTTAATATATATCAGATAAAACAAATATAATAAACCAATACTGATTGAACAGTAATACACCTTTAAATGTACCTTTAAATACACACATCAAGAAAGTCTAAGCAACACTTACCTTTTAGTATTTTTTATTTTTTTACTTTGTTTTAAACGTCCATGGAATATCAAACCTTCTTTGAATAGTTAAACTCTTTTATAAACATATAAATACTGGCAGTTTGTTTCAGTAAATTATGTTTTTAAACAATAAAAAACATTCTCTACATTTTGATAAACACGGGCTTTACTCACGTATTATTTTGTCAATGACAAAATAATTATAATTTTGACAAAATACTTTTATTACTGTGTTTATCAAAATGTATAGTACAACTCACGAAAGTTTTGAAAGTAAAACATTATCTTCCATTTTAACGGCATTTCATAGATTCTACGGTTATATTTCTTATTCAACGAAAAACAAAAATTGTAACCGCAGTAATCATAGCTTGTGTGACGCGAATAATAAGTCCACGAGTTTTTACTGTGTAACGGAGCATCGTTATATTACCACTGAAGAGATGCAAAGAGCTGTAGGGATACTAGAAATTTAAAACAGTCAAGCCTATGTAGCCCGGCATTTCGGTGTTCGTTGAAGCGTAATTTGCCGATTCTGGAGGCGTTATTGAGACACAGGTGATCCGTCTGAACAGCACCCAGGCCGAGGCGTAGTACCACTCCTCGTCAAGACCGATACACCCAGGTAACATGTAGACGTAAACCAAGGCTAACTGCCCAAGAGATCGCATCAAGGCTACAGAACGCTGATGGTCCAGCTGTTTGTCCTCAAACTGTGCGAAACAGACTGCGAGAGTATGGTCTACGTGCACGTCGTCCAATCAGATGCCCACAAATCCGTCAGGGATATCGAGCTCGTCGTATTCAATGGTGCAGACCACGCGTGCTATGGCCGCTAGAACGATGGGACCAAATTTTGTTCTGCGAAAAAACTCGATTCGAGTTCAAACCCGATAAAGAAGAATGAGGGTATATAGTCAGAGGTAACGCTGAACGACTGGATGTGTAATAATGTCCCAGGAAGTCCACCCACACAGCTGTTCGAAAGTAATGGAATTTTTGGAATTTGTTGGAATTGTTGGTATAGCTAAAAACAGCAAAACCGATCTTGTTTTTATAAATGGCAACCTGAATGCTGAAAATTATGTGGAACTTGTGCTAGCTCCCTACGTCTATCCATTTTTACATTGGGACCTTAGTTTACAATACTCAAAAATGGCTGCAGGGCAAAAATGTCCGCGTTTTGCCATGGCCAGCTCAATCGCCTGACTTGAATCGCATTGAGCATGTGTGGGATATGCTCCAGAGAAGAGTTCTGAAATATATTGATGGGGTTTTAACAAAACAACAGCTAAAAATCCTGCTCAAGTTCCACTGGGACCAATTGCCCCAGGAGGAAATTAATAACCTAATTGACTCCATGCAGAAATGTTGCTGACAAGTTTTAAACAACCGAGGACGAAACACGCTGTATTAGATTTAATTTAAATGCCTAGAAGAAGGTTATAATTTAACGCGGAAGTCACATTTTTGTTTATTTTTACCATTATTATACAATACAAATTTGTACCCAGATTCACAGTATACTTTACTACATACATACCTTACTAAACATTTATTTAAAGAAAATTCGAGTTTAATATACAAATACAACATGGAAATATAATTTAATTTAAAAGATAAGAAATAATTTAAAATAAATCTATAAAATTAAAAATATTCCACATTTATAGGTGTTGCTTAGACTTTAGTGATGTGTGTAGTAACAAATAATTATGCATAATTAATTAGGTTTATATCTTTAACTATTAAAAAATAATTTGCGTAAACTTAACCGAATTATAACAAAACATTAAAGCATACATTAAAGGTAGTCTTTTGAAGAAAGCTTATTATAATATAGATGACTATATTATTGATAAGAATGCATGGCCTCATGTCGCTCTGCCGTCAGACAGTTAACCGACACACTTGAAATGTATAAACTCTCTTGTTTAGTATTTCGTAGTTAAGGTAGTTATAAGATGGATCATTATAAAAAGCGCTAGGACCAAGACGAGTTTCTTGCCAATTCTTCTCGAGCTTGGGTTAGGATGAATTGGCACCTAAATTCACCTAGTATGTAAGACGTTTCAAAGTGATCCTTGTGATTGTATTGAATAAATCATCTTTTGACATTTTTTATTAATTTTGAAAATTTTCAAAAATTCTACCAATTCTATACAAATCCCTTTCAAGCCTTAGTGAAAATTCTTTGCATTTCTATTGACAAAGGATTTGATTGAAAACCTGATCCTATCTGGCTTGAATCCTAGCCGTCCATTGTGCGTGATAACTAAATACAAGTCGTAATTTCTGCAAGATATATTTTTGAATACAATCACGCTAAGATTTATGTTGTAGGCGTGGTATTTACACACATAATTCTTGCTCGAACAGCTACGTATCTTTACCTGGGCCAGACTTAGCTTGAGGCTGTATCTAAAATGAAAAATGCACATTCAAACTTGGATCAGAAACCGGCCATGTAATCAGACAATAAAGTATCAAAAGTTATTATTTTTCGAAATAAACTAACCTAAAACCAACCGTGAATTGTATTGCAGTAGGTAATTAAATAATCTCAGTCTAGCGGGGCTCGTTTAGCAGTATTAAGTTTCTACCTTGTTAAGATGTAGCATACAGTATCGTATGTCGCGTCGGCTCGGGACCCTGTTATTTTCGTCAGCTCCGTAATTACCCGTGTTTGCCACCGACAGATTCAATTAAATTAAAGGGATCGAACCCCATTCCGTTTGTATTTCGTTCCGCACATTGTTTTAACGCGAGTCTCGTATAAGATTACTAATTGGATCTCGGCTAGGGTTTACTATTTTGTTTGTATATTGCATTTTAGAAATGTGTGGTTGTACACAGTAGGCACCCCTGCTGATATAACTGGCAAATCATGCGCACAATCAGTTTTAGGCTGAGTATAGATGTGACGAGAAATGCGTTCCAAATTGATACGTTTATAAAAGAAGAATGTGTTTCTTATTCCATAATTTGAAATCAATTTATGGTATTTCAAGTTTGAAATAAAGTCTGCAAACATATTTAGTTTTCGTTTAATGGGTTCCAATTATTTTGAGTTTCAATCGCTGAAGTTCATTATCATTATTATTGTAAAACCCCCTCATTTCCAAAATATCTAAATAGGATTTTGGGCCTTTAAGCTGTAGTCTACTTACAGAGATTATTATTACTAAAGTTGGAGTTGAACTTTTCTTTCCAAAACACTTACTGCTACAGTTGAATAATGCTCCGAAAAAAGTTATTTGAAAATGTAGAGTTTCAAAGTTGCTAAAATTCTGTTTCCCAAACCTAACTTTTTTAATTGTCCTTTGTGACAGATTTTCTACAGCAACTTTAAGATTATTTTAAATTTAAATATTCTGTATATATTCCACATATTAAAATATATTAATTTTGTGAATTTATTATAATTATTTCTAATATTTTTATTCAATGTTTATTTTTGTGTTTACTAATTTCCATAAATTGTTTATAAACAGTTATTTTCAAGAATAAATACGCATATGTGATTGTTGACTCTCGGTACAAACAAAATTAAATTCTTCATCTTCACAACCCATCTTCTGGAGAAATGAATAAACTATTAAATTTTTGTAATGGATTTGAAATGGACTGGCGCTCCATAGCACAAGACCGACAAAACTGGGCATCTTTGGAGGAGGCCTTTACCCAAACCGGGATTCCTGTTAATTCATAAATATATAAACACATACTTATATTACTAACATAATTTAAGCTAACTCACTAATATAAATCAAATTTGTGTTTACTGTAATATTATACCTACCAAATATTGTAAAACAAGAAATAAAAAAGGCTTATTATTATTATTATTAATGGATTTCCGCAAAATCACGCCTGAATCAATTATCTATAGAAGGATACAATCTAATACAGCGTGTTTCCTCTTCAGCTGTTTGAAACTTTGTTCTGCATGGAATCAATAAGGTTGATTCCATTCCATGTCTTTCTGAAGCAGTAGATCCCTGTGGAATTTGAGCACGTCTTTCAGTAGCTGTTCCGTTGAGACCCTATCCTGAAACACAGGATTATTCCGTCAGGCGACTGAGCTAGCCATATATTTTCCCTCTGCAGACATTACTGAGTCCGCATAGCTGAAGGTGTACGGACATTGTCACAGGGAGTCAGCACATGTTACACGTAACTTTCAAAATTCTGGTTATCATTTATAAAAACGAGAATGGTTTTCCAGTGGTTAGCTTTCGAACCACTGTGTAGGTTGACTTCCAGGACATATATTAAGAATTTCCTGAGCGATGATACATCCTCACCTTTCTCGTATCTGAGTTGAACCCGAATTCAGCGCAAAACAGAATTTGGTGCCATCGTAGTTGCGGCCATAGTACCTGTGGTCTGCATTGAACACGACAAGCTTGATTTCTATATTGGATCCGTGGGTATCTCATTAGACGCTTTCCACGTAGACCATACTCATGCAGTCTGTTTCGCAAAGTTTGGGTACAGACAACAGGACCATCAGCATTGTGTATTCTTGGAAGTTAGCTTTGGTTCACGTCTACATATTATAACCGGATGACGGTCTTGAAGACAGGTGGTACTACGCCATCGGCCAGGGTGCAGTTTAGACGGATCATCTGTACCAAAATAACGCTTCTAGAGACGACAAATTAGACCTTTATAGATGTTGAAATACCTGGCGACATTGGGTACAGGTTTTTTCCATTTCGAGCATTCGTAAAATGATGACTCTCTATTACAGCTGTAGAAACTTCTGGTGTTTTTTGCAAAATATAACTCGTGATTACTTAGTTTGCTAAAGTTTTTTAGTCGAAAAGAAATAAAACGTATGCAAGAAATGGCGGTGAGTTGAAGAAAATAACGTTTTTTTTATTGTTTTTAGACATTTATTGTTTAATCCAGGAGGCTTACTCTTGAAATCCCTAAACGATATATCGAGTAATAATCCTGCAAAACGCTACTCTTAGCTACATCATTTCTTCTCGTATTGAACGATGGAACGAACGATTACTTTTAACACTCGATGTCGTAATCCTCCATCACAGACGATCTGACAATTTTAATTTAAAAATAAAACAACTGCCAAATTGACTGAATTCAGCGTACATTTCAACGACTTTATCGTTTCGATATATCCAAATCTGTTCGCAGAAAAGCCGTCCTGTATTCATTTGTTTATGAAGGACGTCAGATATTCAAAGTAGGTTTGATCATTCCACCCATAAAATTATATTTAAAATTTTACAAAAATACGGTCTTTTAAGTAATAAACGTATCTCAACTTGCTAAAAGTTAATCACTGTCTAAATTAGTGCCATCCCTTTTTGTAAGATAGTGTCAAAAAGTGACAGGTTGAATCTTAACCAGTGTTTAGACAGTGTTCAATTTGAGAGGCGTTTATAAATAAGGCCGTTAAAGTTTAGCGTAGACTTTCTTGATGTATGTATTATGGGCATTTGATAAATAATAACGTGTAATAAACACAGTTTTTACCGTTGACACTAAAGCAAAATTACCTATAATCTAAACTAGGTAAACGGCTCAGCGCGGCTAATCCTTAGTTAATAAAGGGTCCCAGACTATGACGCAACGAAGTTATGCTTGTTTTGTGGTCTCGTTACGTACCTATAGAGGCTGTGGTTTAAAGCTATTAAGACACGACCACATCCCAATCGGCGGAGCATTCGATTGGTCTATCGATCATGGAGTCGTAGCATCAGTTTTTGACGTTATTGAATCAGTAGAGAGTTCATCAAGTTAAAAAACAAATGTGTCACCGCATTCATGTTCAGTTTTAATAGCTTGAGTGAGCGATGTTGCTTGTCAAAGCAAAAAAATTCTAATCATAAACAATATAAGATTCAAACGAAAATAATCTGAATCGACATGTCTGCGATCACCCTTAGCCGGAATGACAGCTATGGCCTAACACGTCCAATTTGCAAACTTTTTAATGCTTCTTATACGTGATAGCGCGAGTTCCAGAACTTCCAAATCACTTTTCTTGACGAATTCACGTAAAACGTTTCAAACTCATCATACACGTCCGTAATGTCATACATTTAGGGTAAAAGTCTTTTATAAACTGGGTGTAAATAAAATTTTGTTTTACCTTATGTAAAAATTATTTGTATTTCAGCTATTAAAAGTTGCTAGTATCTCGATTGATTACGAGTTAATAAAATTATGATATATGAATAATGTGTATTTTCGGTTTAAATCCAGATTATATAATCACGTTTTTCATATGGTGAATTTTAAAGATACTGGAATTAAATCAAAAATACAAGTTCAAAGAAAAACAAGTACTGCTTTACCCCTGAAGACAACAAGGTTGTGGCTCAAAAATAATCAGCAGTCATTGATGGCTTTCCGAGGAAAAAACAATTCTAAAATTGTAGTCAAGACGGTGAATCAGTGAAAATAAATATAGTTGCAAATTCGAAGTGTTTTAATGTTCTGCAAATGGCCAACATTTATGACATACATAGAATCTAAGGCAAATTATATATTTTTTATGCCAGACATTTCACTCAGATCATCATCTGCTGTTTACTTTGGGGTTACCAAAGTAAACAGCTTGTATTATGGAAACCACAAGACTGATATACTACTTAATACTTTTTGTAGATACATACATATTGTACACTAGCTGGAACCCCCGCTACTTGGCCCGCGCGTTTGTACGATAAACCATCGAGTTTATATTGTAGTATTATTCATATCAAGTTTCAAGCAAATCACACAACGCGTTAAAAAGTTTTAAACATTAGTTTTCACCCATTTTCACCCTCTTTATGAAGGTTATTTTGGACAAATCCTGAAACATGTTTCCATTTATTTTGCATTTTAACAAACCAAGTTTCTAAGAAGTCACACCACCCGTTAAAAAGTTTCCATACAAACTTTGACATCCCATTTTACCTTTATGTAAGAGTTATTTTTTTTAAATCCTGAAACACGTGTCCATTTATTTTGAAATTTCATTATTCAAATCAAGTTTCAAGCAAATCGCTCCACGCATTAAAAAGTTTCATACATTAGTTTTCACCCCTATTCACCCTCTAAGGGGTTGAATTTAAAAAAAAATCCCGCATCAGTGGGTGGTTTTGCTATAAAAGGAAGATACATTCCTAATTTCTAGCTTCAGCGGTTTCGACTCGGCGATGATGAATCAGTCAGCCAGGTTAAGCTCTTTATATGTATAGATTGAAAATCACCCAGACCCGAGACAAATATATGTAGATAATACAAACATTTGTACCGTGGCGGGAATCGAACCTTCTCATTATTAGGCAGGCCTTCGCCCCTTGGGTCACAGAGGTCGTCAATAATGTGTAGATTCGTAAACTTACGTAAAACAGTGGTAAAACTTTCTGATTTCTTTAACGTCACGGGCAAACCCTACTAATATGTAATACATACATACAAAAAATGCGAATGCATCACTTTCAACTGTCTTATATTATTGTACATAAAATTGTATCTTATCCTGTCTATCTCAGAACATAAAGTAGCCTAGTCGAGCTCATCAATCCACTAAAACCACTGAATAGTTTCAAATGGATTCGGTCAGCGAAAGAAGATTACTACTCGTTTAGGTAACGACCTGCCTGATTGACGGAGCCTTGATTAAGCCGATCAGTTTTAACCCTACATGAAAGAACGCTTAGAGTCTGTTTGTTAAAAATAGAGGCGTGAGTTGACATATTGTATCACTGCGTTAATGCAAACTCATTGATACGCGACTCCATTTATATTGAATACTAGCTGGAATGCTCGTGATTTCCGCCCGTTCGTCCGCGCGTTTGTGTACCTGTACTTAACTGTAATAAAGAGTACTATAAACATTGTAGTACATTATTTGATGTACCAATATAATCGATTAAAGTCTCTGAACTTGTGCAAAGTTGCCTGTAAACCTTGTTAAATATATAAAGAATAAAGCGACGAAGCGACGAACAAAAAGCCATCATTGGGCTTTTTGTTGACTTTTTGTTTAATTACATAATTGCAATTTTCATAATTATTTCGAATTTTTAAGAAAATAAAACACGAGGTGAAATATAATATTAGAAGCAGTAAAGTAGTTTTTGAGTTTATTTTTAACAACTAAACATACAAACAAAATTTCTAATGTCTCAATAATATTCTATCTACAGTCATTTGTTTTTGCAAATGACTATATATGGAAGCTGCCTGAGCTGCCTGAGCTGCCTGAAAAAATTTTCTTCTTGAAACACGCGAACTAATGATAGGCTTATTTATCAAAAGCTATCTCCGAAAGCATTTTAGAAAATACCAGATAATTGAGATGACAAAAAAAGCTTGGGACGAATCTGCTTCAAATCAACTCGGCATTCGTAACAATATTAGCAAGGATCATACAAATAAGCGATAAGACCAGACAAGTTTTTTGCCGGATTCTTCTTGAACAGGGGTTTGGAGGAACCGACATCTAGATTCACCTAGTACATAAGAAGACGACACTAAATTGTCCTTGTGATTCGGCTGAATAAAAACATGTATTCATTATTTTCTTTCATTCTCTCCTATGCACACAGTAGAAGTACTACAAGTGCGACAAAATAGTGTGATTGCAATTGAATATACCTTGGATATTTTTTTTTCATAAGTTGCATCGTGAATGCTTGCATTTTGAACTTTAAGTCAGTAACATAAATGTCAAATCTACTCTATTATTATCAAACCGACTCTCCGAAAAAATGAATCCCTTGGATTATTTTTTTCTTGGATTCATCCCATATTTCCCTTGGACACGCGTGAACAGCTAGACAGAATTATGAAAAATTAAGAAAGTTGCGTGGAAAATTAGAAAATTTAAGAAAACTTAAGATATTAACTTTTCTAATGTAACCTTAGCGCTTTTGACAATATAAACTTTTCTAATGTAACTTTATGGCGTTTGACATAACTGTCAACTGTGTGTTGGCGCGACCGATGCAAATATTTTCCGCGAACTGGACAGCTAGTATACTATAGATACTCATCACTGGCCTGTCAGCTCAGTTGGTAGTAGCTCTACCTTCTGCACTGTAGGTAGAGGGTTAGATTCCCTCCCAGGATAAACATTTGTGTGAAGAACATTGGTGTTTGTTCTATGTCTGGGTGTTATAAAGTATCATAAGTATGTATTTAAAAATATACAAGTATTTTATCAGTCATCTAGTCACCATAATACAAGCTATGTTTAGTTTGGGACTAGGTAATGTTTTTTGTATTGTCCAGCAATATTTATATTGATTTATTATTTATTTATCTATAGTATATATTTTATTGACGATACAGTCTTCTATGGTACCTACTTGTGAAAGGTTCTGAATGAGCGAGCTGAACATTTGTGATCGAACAAGTTATTTTATAGGCTTGAGCTTGAGAAGTAATGGCTTTTCTAGTTGTTTTACGACTAGAGTACCTTACATGTGTGGATAGAATAAACTTTTACTGACTAGTGTCTCGATTAAAGTCAGATCTTATTATTAAAAGTACCTTATTGCCAAAAACGTCTGCATTAGTATTGTTGTTATTAACTTTTGAAAAGTGATACATGGTCTTGCTAAACACGGGTTTTATTCACGTATTATTTTGTCGATGGAGGCACCGACACTGTTTCGATTTTTCAAGAGAATCATCTTGAGGGTGAGTTTGCTACGCGGTCCGACAAAAAAATACGTGAGTAAAACCCGTGTTTATCAAAATGTATAGTACTACTCACGAAAGTATTGAAAGTGATACAGGGTTATTGATTTATTTAAGTTTAGAATGAATCATTTATGAAGTACGTAACGAAGTCTTTTTTTACTCCTGAAGGTTTATTTTACTGTTAACATTTCTTATACAATACAAACAATACAAATACAAAATATTTATTTCTTAAAACTTAATATATGATACATTTCATGGGTGTGGGATCCTCTTTTAAGTATATTATATACCTGTATTAGAGGGTCTTATATTTTTACTAAATACTGCCTGTGGCTTTACATGCGTGGTACCTACATTAAAAAAACCTATGTCCGTCCCCATAATACTCTGCTTACCAAATTTCATTAAAATTCGTTTATTCGTATAAGAAAGACAGAGACACTTCCGCTTTATTATATTAGTATGGATTGTGACATCGCATTATACAGTAAAACTGAGCAAACCTCTCTTCTCTTTTTTCCATTTCAATCTCTATATTATCCCTTTTTTATTAATCTTTAACCTCTTCCGTTTATTGTTATCATCGTTAACTGTCCCATAACGATGGCAACACTGTAATGTCTGATGATTACAACATAGTGTCCACCTAGTTGCTTGAACGTGAGATACATAATTTATAACCACTCAGGCGTTGTCTCCAATATCTGATAGATTTACGGTTGATTACCCAAACACTGATTAGTACGTATAATTAGTATTTAGATGTTTCTTTATCCCAAATCTCTGAAGAATAATTGCGCTTCGATGCTTAGAGGTAATTTTGCAAGTATAGGAATCTCGGAAGTTTTAGATAGCTTCTTTTAAATCCAAATATTTATATTTTACGACTGAATTGAAAATCCGAATAATATATTTCACGTTTCAAATTCACGGCTATATTTTCGAACGCAATAATTCAGCGACGATTGTGTAGTAACGGTGACGTCTTTACGCACGCGACCAATGTATGGAATGCATTGCATTGTATGTTTGTTTGTTTAGATAAGTATGAATCTGAACAGACACACTTACATTGTTAACTTTATCTATAGGTTTTGCCGAAGTTAGAGTACTTTTGTAAAACTTAAGCTGGATTTATTTTTATGTCAATAAAATTAAATAAATATTGGTGGACAATGCACAAAACACCATCTAGCCCCAAACTAAGCATAGCTTGTATTATGGTGACTGTATAACAGATAGAATACTTATATATTTTTAAATACATATATAAGATCCATTATAACACCCAGACACAAAACAATAATGTTAGTCACACAAATGTTTAATAATATTAATAATAAGTAAATATTGGTGGACAATGCACACAACACCATCTAGCCCCAAACTAAGCATAGCTTGTATTATGGTGACTACTAATAGAATAGTCACTAATAATAATAAAACTTAGAAGTGAATTCATTTTTAAAAAACAAGCAGAAAAATGACCCCAACAATAGTTATTTATAAAATCATCTAACCAAAAACTACAATAGTACCAAACCGATCTATAATTAACTACTGGGTAACGAAGCAACTAGTTTCCACAAATTACGTCCATCACGACCGAACGCCACGCGCAGAGTGAGCCCGCGCGCTGCTAGCGGCTGGCTTTTATACTGCCCAGCTAGGACCTGGTTCATTATTTTGGTTCATTCTTCATTGGAGTTGGTAAGAATAGCTATAACTGATAGAATACATATATGTTTTAAATTCATACATACATATATGAATTTTAATGATAAATGTCATATTTAGCGATCGTAGCGTTTAAGTATGCTCTATTGTCCTTGTCATTTTAATGACATTGTAATTATTTCTGTAAATAAATCTATATTAAGTGATTACCTTGAAAACCATTCAAAATGGTGCTAGTCTCTACCTTATAACTCAACAAGCTACTACTAACTAAGCTAGATAGATATATCGTTAAACATTTTGAACCGTGAAAAAAATACCACGGTACAGCTTATTTTTCCAGTCGTTTAGTGTACAGAATTTTTCTTCCGGTAGATTTAAAGGCATACAGCTCTCGGTTGTGGCTATTACACGTTCTCGTGTCGCGGTCGCGCGTCGCGGTCGCGGAACCGCGCCTTTACATTGCGTTGAGCGTGCCATTATTTTCCGTTAGTGTATAGGGCCACCTCTGCTCATGAATTATTCTGCAACTACGTTATTGTGTTGTATATTCTGACGCCGTCCTCTAATAATTGATTACATAATAGGTATCCCTGGAGAATTTCTTGTGACAGATGAAATCCTTTTCAATTTATAAGCAGGGTTTCTTGAATTCCTACGACAATGGTATATCATACCTTTGTAATAGAGGAACGAGTTTTGCAATTGACATATTTTCATCCGAACTTCATGTAGCTGTATTAATGAAAAGGTTTTTGAAAAAATAAATGAAACTAGAATCTAGATCTAGTTCATCAATAGCTACATAATGTGTTTATGTGTTTTAAAATATTTAATAGAATACCTAGATCTATAAGAGAATTACCATATAATACATTTAAAACATAAATGTTTACCTGGCTTGTTGACAAATGTTTTTATAGTGTCAAAGAATTACTTAATTAACGTTCCGTTTGCTATGGTAAAAAAAATTAATTCATACCTAAATTTAATTATTTGAAATTGTAAAAATTATTGTAATGTTTATTTAATTTGTTTAAAAATGTAGTGTTTTATTATCATATGTTCCTACTTAATTTTTGCATGCTGGGTTTCCTAGCGAAATGTGTGGATCTAATTATGTATTTAAATTCTCTGTGTACCACATTTCACGCAAATAAATCATTTTATTTCATCTAAAAGAAAAAAAAGTACGGTTAGAAAAAGTAAATTTAATCAAGGTTTTTTTAATTCTTACTATAAGATCATCATAAAAATTACTAGCTAGAACCAATAATCGTTCCGTGTAAAGTCATGGGCTATAGCTAGAGCTAAATCTTTCATGCATTGCTGCTATGCACTCAACAAGAAAGTTCACCATTCAAGCGCTGAAAGGGACGTGAATTTAAACTCGCTGCTATTCGAGGCTTAGTGAGTATTATTGAAGTGCTTGATATTGTACAAAAGTCTATTCAATATTTTTAAAAGCTGGATTCATCGAGCTTTTATATAAAACCTATTTTTGAACATGAACATAGAATAAATTGTTACATGATTTACCGGTAGATTTACTCATCTCCTCCGGATCTTTGGCTCAAATATGAAAAATTCTTGATAAATATTGCCCAAAACACGCACATAAACAAATCTCATTGAGTAAGACACGAGAACTTAATATACCGCCTGTCAACAGTAGTTATTTACATTTTCTAATATTAATATCACTAAAAAGGTCACACGTGAATTACACTAACTTACCGTATAATTAAAATAAGAAGTATTCTATCAGTAGATCACTGATAAAATACTTCTTAATCACCATAGTACAAGCAATCCTTAGTAGTGGGGCTATACAGTGTTGTGTGCATTGTCCACTAATAAAAAAATAATATAAAAATATAAATATTATGTATATATTCGTATGGCACTTCTCATTATTCAGACTTAGTTCTAGACTAATTAAGTCTAAAACAAATGGGTCCACATCCTCATCAACAAACAGGTGCGTGTGATATTACTAAACACATAATAATCTTGCTCGTCACGTCTGTTGTGAATAAATAATTGGTACCGCACCCGTGGCGAGTTAACGGGCTCCCGAGTGGCCAGCCCTCCGCAACTTTGACGAAGTTTGGGCCATTAACAATGTCATTAAATTTTCCATGCTCCATACTTTCTGAGGTTGCTCGTCTAGACAAATCACAACAAAAACCTAAGTCCTCCGTCCCTCGTCCCCTCCCAAAGTTTTCTCAAAGCATTCAAGGTCTGTTTTCCGTAAATAAAAACGCTCAGAGTAAATGTTACTACTTGCCCAATGGCCATCAAAACAATGACCGGACGGAATGTCTTCAAACGCACAACACACACTAATTACTTTCATCGTAGAACGAAGGCCCGTATTTCCAGAACAAATATCAAACTCAGATCGAGAACAGACCATAGATTTTCTGACAGATCAATAAATTAAGTTCTGTTACGAAATGTATTTCTACTTAGGGTAATATTTAGACGGGCAATTGACAATGCTCAATCAAGTTCAAATACAAAACTATCGTATTCAATAAATCCCTGGCAATACATGAAAAGTATGGAGTCAAGGCAAGCAATTGATGTATGGCAAATGCAACATGTAAGATTGTAAACAAAGCCGTTGTACAGTCAGTGACTATATTATATATTTACTATATATTTATATAAAAAGACACCATCTATATCTATAAAAGGCGAAATGTGTATGTATGTTCCTAATAGACTCAGAAACGGCTAGACCGATTTCAATGAAATTTTTAAGAAATCTTCAGATTGACCTAGCACCCGTTCACTTAATCAGGAAATGGCTAATGAAGAGGTACCTTCGAAAGTGGTTTGTGTAAGTAAAAGTAGCGTCTTTATGATCTACATGTATAATAGTTACATTCTTGTTATTCTCCTCAGGTATATTGGATTAATTTGGAGCAACTAGTTTTTATAAATTACTTAATATCATAATGTATGTGTGGCGGTACCTCTATACATTAATACAATACTAGAGACATTTTTAGTTTCATAATTATGTCAATTTCGACAAAGTCAAGTGCTTACATTGTTTATTGTATGATGTCACAAAGTCGTATCTTGTTGCTTGAAGATCGTGTGATCTTGTGAAGTTTGGTAGCGATCGCATCAAGAAAACATTTTTTTCTTGCATCATTCAAATTTAGTATGGATATATTTTGTTAGGAACGGATATAGGCTACTTTTTATGTATGTACTATGCGTGCAAAGCTGCGAGCAGATGCTAGTTTTATAAAAATAACAAATGACGAACGACAAGATACGACTTTGTGACATCATACAATAAACAATGTAGGCACTTGACTTTGTCGAAATTGACATAATTATGAAACTAAAAATGTCTCTGGTATTGTATTAATTGTATAGAGGTACCGCCACACATACATTATGATATTAAGTAATTTAGAAAAACTAGTTGCTCCAAATTAATCCAATATACCTGAGGATAATAACAAGAATGTAACTATTATACATGTAGATGATAAAGACGCTACTTTTACTAACACAAACCACTTTCGAAGGTACCTCTTCATTAGCCATTTCCTGATTAAGTGAACAGCCTTGCGGCTACTTGCAAACTTGATCCGATGGGTGCACTTACACCGAATTTGTATTTCACTGCATTATCTGAGCCCAAAGTAAGCAGAGCTTGTGTTATGGGTACCATAATAATGACTGTAATACTACTTAAATACTTTTTTTTTAAATACATACATATTTTACATAGAAGCACCCAGACCCGAGAAAAATACTTGCAGATCATACAAACATTTATCTCGCAGCGGGAATCAAACCCGCAACCTTCTGCGTCTTAGTCGGTCCTTGGCCCACTACGCCACAGAGGACGTCATATAGTAGTGTGCAAGCAATACTGTGTTTAGTTTGAAGAGCACAGGAGCAATTAAAATTACTGAACAAACTACGTCAAGGGCCGGCAACGTGCGTGTGATACCCTCTTGTAATACAAGGGTCATAGGTTACGATAACCACTTACCATCAAGTGGGCCGTAAGCTTGTTAACTGGCTCAGTTATAAAAAAAAATTTAGAACCATACTATACATCCAATAAATGTGAATGTGACATCACACCATTCGCACAACTGATTTTTTATGCATCTTATCATTGAGCCAATTAGCAGGCACCGGTTACCCGGTTTTTATGTAACGATGTCTTCAAAACTTTACAAAACTAAACCTTGTAGTTTATCTGCATTCGGAATAAAACTCTGAAACACTGCCGGCGTTTATTAAGCAAACGATGCAGCAGCAATTATCCTGGCTGATTTAGATACTTGTCCACTGATGCGCAAAACAGAGCGAGCTTAAAATCGGATCCCAAGGCGACTACAAAGGGGCGTGCGGCCGATTACGGTCAAATTATTGCTGTCATTATGTGCCCGGACTTCGATACTCGTAATCGCGGGAGTTGTCACAGCAGAATGTACTGCAGCAGGTAGTTTCAGATCCGGAATACAAGATTTTAAAAGCGCTCTACAACTAACAAAAATAGTGATAGTTTTCATACTGTGAGCTCAGAGAATACAATAAACTGGGATGAGTTTGAGTGCCTCTCTGCCTTCTGCCTTGTTGTGGGTTTGATACCCACAATTTACAAACATCTGTGTGGTAATAGAAATTCCCACCACATTTAAGTCTGCATTGATAAAGCTTTTGCTGGAGGGGTGCTTCTATACAGTTGTTGACTTTAAATTAAGAAAAATATGATTATTTGTAATTATTTGACATACGTAATATAATATACAAATAACCACATACGTATGTCAAATAATTACAAATAATCACATACTCTTTTATATAATTATTATGTTTTAAGGCTTAAGTATTTCAGATACAATGTAAATATTGTTATTGAATAAATTCTTATTCCTAATACAAATATTAAGATTATAAATTTATAATTAAGTTGTCGATCAGTCATCTGCCAGGCAATCATAGAATTCAGATACTATCAAAATATTGGTATAAGCAGCTTTCAGTTACTATAAAACTTGAAACATAAAATTGTTCATAGTAGGTAGATATTGCTAGTAGGTTATACAGTAACGTCCTTTTGTGCTAGTTGAAAACTGCAAGGTACAGCAAGGTAGCTAAGACGATGTAGCAATTCTTGCTTGTATAACAGTGTCATATGAATAGAAACTGAGATAGAAACCATACGTACGTAATACCAATCTATGAAATAATGCCTATTGGTAATGGAAACAATTCTTATATTAATATAGACATTGAGTTCCATAATCAGTATATTGGTCTCCACAGTACAAGCTTTGCTTAATTTGGATCTAAATGGTACTTTGAATTGTTCACCATTATTTGTTGAGATATTTCTTACGCGGATTTTGTCATCATCTCGCCCGAAACATACTGTTTCGATAATAAAGTATGCTCATCATCGGTAAGAAAATGTCATCTACATGAGATATTAATTTCAATTTATCAGCTCTCTGAATTAATTCTCATTAATCTAGAACCTCTACATGTAGTGTATTTACCGTAGGGTTTTAGTGAAAGAACAAACTAGATTCATCAACGTGTAATTTAACGTGGACCAATGTCTCGTAGCTAGAGCTACGGCGCTACGACTGGCGTAGCCCCACTACAATTTCAGATAAGCTGCACGTTAACGTATGCAATTGATATCCCACTGAGCCCAGAAAGGATTCCTTCCGTAAAACCCACTGGCCCACTGCGAGTAACTCACGACCACGACTCGGGACACGGACAATAATGGCAGCCATAATTTGCCTGTAATGGGCCTTACACTATCGCACTGTCGGCTCCGCCAAAAATAAGCTCTTTTATCTAAATCTTTTGTGGTGACACTGAGATGAACCTACTTAACCTGATAAAATTGTTTAAATAGTTACATACAACTATGTAGTTTGATAAACACGGGCTTTACTACCGTATTACTTTTTTCCGCACACTGTTTCGACACTCTTGAGTTTGATCCGTGGTCCGCTCGTTCACGCTCGCGTTCACGGTTCGCGCCCAAATACGACACAAATACGTATTTGTGTTATATTGCAATTTAACTTAGTGGTACCTGCATAATAATTACTCTATGTCCTTCCGCAAAATACAATCTTAATGGATCTCGATGAAATTTGGTAAGATAAAATAATAAATAGACAGAGAGAGGCAAATTCTAATTTATTATATTGGTATGGATGAATAGTTTTAAAATTTATTTATAGAAGTTTACAGAACAATACACAATAATATACGTGAAACAGTTGAGCTATCTAGGACAGTTTAAATCGGTCTAAGCCTCTCAATTTGACAGGAAGGGAGGCCTGCAGCCATGCCTTATCAATCAGATGAATATTCAGTACCGACGATAAAGTGTCTTTTATTTTGTTGTCTAAGCCTTCCACTAGCTCGCTGTGTTTCCACACTTGACAACATCTTAAAACGTACCTATGTATTATTTAAAATGCATACCTATGTTCATCACGCAAATGTTTGTACTAAGGGGGAACCGAACCCTAACCTATGAACACATACACACAGAAGCACAGACGGCATGATGTGACTTTTAATTTTAGATAGAGAAATCTTAAAATAACTACACTGTCCAATGGTCTGTACACACTATATTTTACGAAAAAATACAAACATAGCATGATAAATCTATCAGCATTACAGTGATCTGGATCAGTTGTGCTATCTATACATCGTTTTAAACGGTCCTTAGATAGCTCAACAGTTTTACATGTATTTATATTATTATATATTATTCTGTTCTTTTTAGGGTTCCGTACCTCGAAAGGAAAAAACGGAACCCTTATAGTATCACTTTGTTGTCAGTCCGTCCGTCTGTCTGGTAAGACCCTTTTTTTCAGGAACGCGTGGAAGTATCAAGCTGAAATTTATATCAAATACTCAGGTCTATTGTCCCTTAAAGCTGTGAAAAAAAAACAAACTTTTAAGCCAACGTAATCAAAAGACAAAGCCGTTTATGCCGCAAATTACCGCAAATTTTCGACACTCGCAAGGGAATCAAAACCTACAGGCTACTTCCCGTGAACTTATTTTGCAATAAAAATACCATAACTATGACTCGATTGTCGTGATTGGTGGGTGGGTGAACTTTTACTTATATACCTACAGTTGTACGGAACACTTGGTGCGCAAGTCCGGCTCGCACTTGGCCGGTTTTTTTTAAAGTATTCTATCAGTCATGTGCTCACAATAATACAGACTATGCTTAGTTTGGAGTTGACCACCAATATTTTTTATTGTATTACTATCGTGTGTCTGTACGAATTTGACTAGTCTCCTTTACCCTATATTACCTGCATTTAAACCTTCAAATCAAAAAGCAATTAACGAGAATCGATAACCGATTAGTAATGACTATGATTGACCATTAGACCGCCGTTAATTTGTCCCTGTCATTCAGTTTAAAGAATAACCGAACTAGATTTATAGTTCAACCACATTCGAACAGGTTCATTTCCTTAAACCATTTGTAGATGATGATCTAAAACATTTCAAACAATAAGTTTGTTTGAAATGTTTAAGATCATTTTAGACCGCGGCAGCTAATGTAAGGCCACTTTACCTGATTATTTTAAAAGTAAAGTAAAGAGGTCTTTATTTGTATCCAGATAGAGATATGTGCAGTATTACTTAGGCAGATGCAACAACAATCAATTGTATCCATGCATAAGATAGGTAATAAGTAATATGGTTTACTAGCCCTCACACTATTATTATAAGAGCAAATTAACTCTATATGGTCTAGTCATAGAATCGTAGATAAAATTGTCTCATGTGTTTATGCGTGTGTGTGTAGTTTTTTTGACAGACCGTGACTAGAATTCTTTTTTTAACTCACCTCTATAATACGATTCTTTGATTTTGATACAACACAATTTCAGAAAAGCTTTCTAAATATGTCTACTTGTAGGATGAAATTATTCGTGGTGCCTGCAAAATAATGCCAATTATATTGTCTAGTACAAGTGTCACTCCAAAACAGCTGTTTCAATCCTTTTCAGTATTAGACCTCCCAAAATAAACTTATGGCCTTATGCAGAAGGCAGCTATACTAAACTCATACCGAAACGTCTGTTTTTTTTCAAACTGACCTTTTTAGAAGAAAGCTTACACCCGTGCATGATAGTTATATTCCGGTTAGAACCATTTAACCGAGTGTATGGAACTTAAAAAATAAAAATAATAATATTAATAAGACATTTTTAGAACTCTAGATCATTACAGAAAATCCATTAAATTTGTTGAACGCTTGGCAGAGCTTAGAACTAAAACTAAGGAGACTTGCTTAGTAACTCGCTCCAAGTTACATAATATTGATTGTCCAAAAGTTTGCAGCAAAAGACACCGCAAAACCGAACGAAGTAGCAGGCGTGGTCAGTGGAACGTTCTCGAGGCTAAGACCCTATCTTAATTAATCTCGGGCCGGGCCACAGGCTTTATTACACTCTTCACGCTTGGTTTAGCAGCTTTTGGAAATCACTCGATTTGAAACGTCTGCTCGAATGATTCTAATGGACATTTAATTCGGTATTTTTCATCTGTTTTTGCTACCTGTTTTTAAACTTGAGTTATGTCTACAAATGGTTTCAGCTGAATTTGTTACAAAATCTTCCAACTATTGCATGAGCCGTTTGATTTTCTCAAGTATTTTAAGGACAAATGTGTCACAATGACTCAATATTTTTTTTGTACTACAGAGCTAGTAATCAGGTACACGGCCTCTTTGTTGTAGTCTATGAAGCTTGCAATACCTAGAGGTATCTATACACGTTTTTTTTGTCTGTTTGCCGAGTATTATTTGCATGTGCACAGTGTGCACACTACTGCCTGTAAGCGGAATATATGGCACTATGTAAGAATATGGCTCATATGTTTTAAATTTATTAAATGTGAGTGTGTAATCTTATAGGGTTAAATAACCTAACTAAGCTAGGCACCCATTGCTATACAGACAGGTAACAGTCACAACTATCATTTTATTTGAGGTACCAAAAATGTAGCCTGCTTTAGACATGTCTAATCTAATCTTACGTAAATCAACGCTGTCAACGGTATGTGCGAACTCGGCTGTAGATATACTGGGATCTTGTAATCTTGAGCAAAGTTAATTTATCCCTTGGGAAAGATTACTTCAAGAAAATTAGTTAACTTTTTGCTAGATTTATTGTAATTGAAAACGGATTGTGTTGGAAAAGTCTGTGCGAGAACCTAAATTTCATCACCACAATGACCTCAATTATTTTGTTAGTACAAACCTACTTGGTATTTTGAATCGATCCATCAACTTTCTAGGTGTAAAAACAGTTGATACTCGAAATTTTTACTGGAAATGTGATTGTTTTGGTCTGACAATATACAATATTATCGACAAGACTTGTAGTACGCAGGAGGGGTCAATTAAATAGAGACTGAACAATCTATGTTAGGAGTGCGTTACTTAGAGACGTTCCCTTAGAAAAGAGTATTATGGTGATATTTATATAAGCTGTAAAATGCAATGATTCACAACTGTACTCACATTGAAAAATCCTCACTAAAAACTTGAAACTATTTATTGAAGTTAAATCCGAGAAGCTTTTTCTTGTACAACATGTAAACTTGAAACGTTTTAATTCAATACAATCACAAGTATCACTTTGAAACGTCGTAACAAATAGGTGAATTTAGGTGCCAATTGCTCCTTACCCAAGTCCGAAAAGAGTTGGCAAGAAACTCGTCCTGGTCCTTGCGCTTTTTTGTATGTATGACCCTTCTTATAACTAGGTTACATTCATATTGTAAAGACGGTATGTCCCTGTGACTGCCGTTTATTACTGTATAGGTACATAATAGTGTACTAGTTTCTGCTACAATAATTACTATTGTTATTTAATATTTACGACGAATGTGAGTGCCTAGACAAACCTTATCAGGTTTAAAGGTACAATACCTACTGAAGTATCTGTATAGATTAAGTGCATTGAATAATTAAAAAAAACATACAAAAAACCAATACATGTTAACAGTAGTTAATACATTTCAAATCTGTCAGTTAACTGTATGAGAGCAGAGCGACATGAGGGCATGCATTCTTATCAACAATATAGTCATTAATATTATGATACGCTATCTTTACAAGACTACCTTTTAAATAGGCTTTAAATTTCTTAATAGGTAGTTTACTTGCATTTTCAGGAAACTTAATATAGAAGCGCACCGTGTTCCTTATAAAGGACTTATTTACTTCTTCTAAACTTATTGTTCCTGTTTCTAGTATTGATTCCATGAAGATCACTTTTTTGCTGAAACCCATCTCTATTTTAATGAGTGTATGTAAAATTGAGAAGCTATTGTGAGATTATTAATTTCGTTAAATATTTATTTTAAATGCTCGGAGTTTCATTTTAAAAATGACACGCATTGTCCTGTTTTGAAGAACAAATATTTCTTGAATATTAGCTGCTTTCCTCAGAAAACAATGCCATATGACAACATTAAAAATAATGTGTTTCCTAAAACCAAAAGTTCAGCTTTCATTGAAAATATAGACTACCCAGTACCTACATAGACTTTGTGTTTCATCAATCTATAAAATTCTTACCTGCCCTGCTCCGGATCAAAGCGAGCCTATCAATCACTCTTTTAATTTTTTTTCCAGCCAACGTACCTTTGCAATATTTCGATTCTTTGTTGGGCTCGACGTTTATTTGATATACGAGTATGGAGCAACGTTTGTGGTGTGTTTAGATTGTGATATAGTGGTTTGTCTATCTGTCTGGATATTGTATTAACTCGTATTCACACATGTGCGTCTCCAGCGTATACGTTTTTTTTGCGTATAAATTTATACTTCTACTATAATCCATATAATGGAATAATCCCGTTGTACATATGCAAAGTTTAGTCGATGTTGAGATATTTGGATGTTTCATTGTTACTCAATTACGAAATAACGAAATTGAAAATAGTAGATACATGATACAGATATACATCCATTCCTACTATCCTACTAATATTATAAATGTGAATGTAAGTTTGTTTATTACGCTTTCACGCGAATACTACTTAACCGATCATCATGAAACTTTTTTCATATTATATTCTTGGAGGTATTAGAAGTAACATAGGATACTTTTTATGAAAAAATATTTTTTTTTAAGAAAGATATTTACATGGCAAAACAACGTTTGCCGGGTCAGCTAATAATATTATAAATGCGAAAGTGTCTGTCAGTCTGTTTGTTACGTTTTTACGGCTAAACGGTCTTGATGAAACTTGGTAAAAAGATGTATTGCATTCGGGGGAAGAACATAGGCTACTTTTTATCTCAAAAAACAACCTTGAAGGGGTAAAATTGGGGATGAAATTTTGTTTGGGCAACTCATATTTTCTTAAATTAGGGATCTAAAAATTCATATTTATGCTTTTGGTAAGACATTAAGAAATACGTGTCTCAACGTTTTTGCAAAATCATCCCCGAAGTAAAAAGGTGATTAAACATATGAGATGTTCTTTAGATGAACAGAATTCATTCCTTACAAAAATAAAAATAAAGGTTCTAAGCATACGCGTACTAAGTCGCGGGTAACAGCTAGTAATTATATAGATGTAAAGTTTGATATTAATGAAACTCTAGATAAGTATGGGTATTTCTATGTGTAATATGTAAGTATTTACAAAAAATAGTATGTTAGTAGTATATCAGTCATGTGGTACCCATAACACAAGCTCTGCTTACTTTGGAGCCAGATGATGCTGTGTGAAATGTCCGTTATTATTATTATTATTATTATTATGTAGATCTACGGCATATGGATTTCTTGAAACAATTACTTGTTATCAGTGTCAATTCGTAACAGGAATTTTTGTATGTCACGAGTATTTCGTATCGGCATAGACTAAACCATTAGTTTTATTGCAATTGGAACCAGTTTTGAAAAGATGTTTCCATCTACTGTTTGTTTTTGGTATTACGTATGTTCGGTTTCTATTAATACGACAGCATGTTACAAACAATAGCAACCTTCCATAATACCAATCCATAAAAACAAATGAAAGCTGTTATTATCTATTTTTGTTTGTATCAGAATTCCATAATGGCAGCACTGAACTTAAGTGCGTTAGATAATATCGCTACTAGCGACATGTATAGGTTCCGTTATGCGGCTCAAACTCTTGTAAGAGCATTTCTTGATGAGAGCGAGGGCAGATTCTACTCGTAGTTCAACCGCCACCCGATAGATGGCGTTGAACGAACACGCTACGCTGAAGTTAGGAATAAGTCTCGTAGATGGCGCTTTCTCGAAAAACTCTTTTCATTTTCCTATTGCAGTCTTTTGAAACAAAAAACAGGATAGGACTTTTAAAATTTACCTAGACAAGATATTTACCTTTCATATAATTATTGGATTAACATTTTATTTATTTCATAAACCTATACTAAGATTCAGAGAAGCTTCAGCCTGAACTTGCGCATCTGATTGTCAAAATTATGTTTTATATATACATAAAAAACCGTGAGCTTGCGCTAAGATATCGTCTTTTTATCTTAGTCTAACAATTCGTTATAAATCCATTTCAAAATTTTAAAATGTCTCTGTTCGTCGGTATGTGTTTATTATTTACCTATTCACGGTTAGCCGTGAATAGGTAAACTGAATGACTCGTATCGTACTGCATTTTTTAAGGGGATAGATTGTATTGATAGCTTTTATAGTTATAATACATACTTCTTCTTCTCTAACTATAATGCCATCTGTTTTGATGACAATTTTGCCAGTGTCAAGTGATTGTTTTGTTATGATATCGTCACAAATTCGTAGTCAATCGCCATTAATCTATTCTTAACGTTATCGCGGAATGACATTAGAATTTTCTTGGATTCTAGGTTCAAATCACAGAATAGCATTTTAATAAACTTTTAAAAGTCACAGGTTATTGATAAAATTCAGCTAAAATTACTCATTCAAACATGAAAAGCAACGAGAAAAACTTATTAATTTAAGGACTATGTTCCTTCATAGACAGTCAAATGAAGAATCTTAATAAGTACTAAAATATCTACATATGTATTCCGATAAACATTCAATATTTGGCAATTTTGCCGTGAGGTACGTACATCGTTTGTAACCGTTTTCCGCTATGTAGTAACACACTTTCAAGAAACTTATTTGGTCGAACAGGAATGGGTGTTCTGAGTGGCCCTCTGACACTGGCTGTCAATATTGGGCCCTTGTTGGGAAACTTTTCAAAATTGGAATTCCGAAGTTAAGAGCGTGCCGGCCCGCCCGGGCCATCTCTCAAAGGACATACGGTAACGGGCCATGTTTTTACGATAGAATTGAATTATCTGCTTGCGAGCTACGTACCTTAGTTATCCACCGTGAAATTGTAGGTATTTAAAAAATAAATGTTCAATTTCTTAATCTTGTATTTGGTTGTCTAGCATCTCTTGGGGATATGTCTTAATTTATTTAGATATTACCTTCTTGGCTATATGAGTCTGATCTGCGAGGTTTACCGTGCCTGCATAATAGAGCTCTTGTGATTTTGTGGTCACCTTTGCCTTTTGATCTTCAGGTTGTAGGTTTGAACCTTGTGCACTAATGGATTTTTCTTTACGAAATATGTGCAATGTCCTCAAACGGCGAAAGAAAACATCGTGAAAATATTGGTACATTCTAAAAACGAAGTTCGAAGGTCTTATTGGTTAGTATTTCTATAAGTGGCGATGGGTTTACAACCTGCCACGTAAGGTATACCAACTTCTGTGAAAAAATGTAATGCAAGTCTAGACATTATATTTAGTACATCCAAATATAATGTCTAGACTTGCATCTGATTGACCCCTTAGCAATCAGATAGGGTTTAAGGGGTCTAAGGCTTAGAAATATCCCTCTTAAAGATCTAAGTATTTAGAGATCCAAGAGGTGTCTACCAAGTCTGGTAATTACAGTAGTGAGCGTATTTATTTTTGGAAACTAACAGGCCGGAGTCTTAGTGGTAGATTTTTTCGAGTAGTATAGCAACTCTAATAAAAAACAGATCATTGTGAGTTACACAATGATCTGTTTTTACATCATAAACTATAATCGTAGAAACGAAAGCTAATACGCTTTAAAAATATGGTGACATTTATGTCAATGATAAAAAAACAAAGATCCCGATACTAATTTTACATAAGCGTTCTAATTGTTCCAAAAAATAGCCTCACGCTAATCTGATTAAAAAGTGGAAGCTACATTAAGAGAAAATGATACCTAAGTTGCATTGTGGGATTAAGCGCAACCCACAAATCAGCGTTGGGTACAGCTAACAAGGAAATGGTTAGGCCAGTCTCAATGGATATTACTAATTTGCTGGTAATGATTTTTACGCACTTAAAGCCCAACTACCCCAAAACTAAGCAAAACTAAAAGAACCAGAACATTGATAGAATACATAATGTTTTTTGAATACATACTTATTTACTGTCCAACACTCAAACAGAACCAACTATGTGCATCACATTAAATTTGTCTAGGGAAGGAATGGAGCCCACAACCTACAGCGCAGAAGGCCGAGCTTATACCAACGGTGAGGCCAGTCAAAACAGCCAGTTGGAAAGGCCGGCATAACATCTTCTAAAAAGCCGGAACAGACAATTTAATGGTACAATGGGTCAAGGAAAGCCTTAAATTAATCTTATCGTATACTTAAATTAACACCGAATCTCTGTATCTAGTGTATAAGCTGCTTTAAAATAAGCTGTGAGTCTAATCCGTGCCTGCCTCGGTTCGATATCAGATTAGCTGCTACTGGATTACATTAGTGGACGTCATAGTTCCATTATATATAGGCATCATGAGCTATGTATGTACTAAACATAGGGTAAGTTTAGACAGAGTTTGCAGCAGTGTTTTTCAAACGAATAGCTTTAAAAATACAATTACCTCTAAGTGTATTTTTAACATTGAGTGAAGCCACTAAAAGAACGAAATATTGGCCCAGATTATGTTGTTTCGTTGCACTAACTTACATTTCGTAAAATACGAACGACCTTGTTTGTTTTCACTAGAGTCTGAAGTAGAGTAACATTTTGAAATTACACTTTTTAAATTGAATAATTGAGGTTCTCATTTTAATGGCTATGTAAGTTGGCGCTGAATAAAACCGAGGAAATACAATTAAAAAGAATATTCAATTTTTGTTTTTAGTTTTATATAGAAAATTATTAAATAAAACATATCAATTCAATAAATAATAGATTAGTTTACATTTGAATACTAGGTAGTTAGTTTATTGAATTGATTTGTTTTTATTTTTATGATAGATATAAATGTCAATTTTTTTATTTATTTGAAGATTTCTATGGCGATGTTCGAAGGTCTACATGAGACGCAGAAAGTTGCAGTTTCGATTCCTGCCGCGGAGCAAATGTTTTATTATCTGCAAGCATTTGTCTCGGGTCTGGGTGTTATATTATGTTTGTATTTACAAAAAAAAATAAGTATATCAGTTTCATATCATTCATGCACGTGGTACCCATATCACAAGCTTTGCCTACTTTGGGGCTAGATGATGCTGTGTGAAATTATTATTATTATATTTGAAAACTGTCATTTGAAAATGTTACTCTAAAATTTGGCCTTGGTTTAAGTAGCATAAGACCGTTCAAATTCACTACTGTCTTCAACAAACAACATAATCATCAACACTGTTTTAAACCATAAACTATATGATTACGAGTATAGCCAACGTCTTTCGCGAAGTCGAACGAATGGCCTGGATCAGCAGAATTTTAGTTCAGAATGTTATATTTTCAGCATAATACATAAACTAAATAGCGCACTGGATGCACATGCCCTACTGAGTTCCATCCAATTACTGCGCCTCACCGTTCAATAGTCATGCAGATTAGATTTGTCAACATATTACTGTAGGTATGTCTGAGATTCATCTGATCAGTCATCGTGGATTAGGGCTAATGTCATCCATCTGTGTTCCATGAAAAGCAAAATGCATGGAAGACCTATGATTTCGCAACATTTATTCCCTATGTCTTTACAGTTGTATAAATAGGTAGGGTTTTTGAAGTGATAACTTCTTTTTTTCAAGCATACGGCAGCGGTAGGCAGGCGCCTCCTCTCTATCTGTAACCCACAGCGCTAGTTAGATTAATTTAAGTTATCACTTCTGTCAGGAGTCCCAAGACGCACACGTTTTTTTTTATTTTCGATTGTGTATTAAGTTAGTTCTAGATCAATGAAAGAAAAATGTTCTTTTATTCAATTAAATCACAAGGACCACCTTGAATCGTCTTATATATTACATGTGAATGTGAATGAATGTTGTATGTGAATGTAGGAGCCGATTTTTCTTATTCCCAGTTCAAAAAGAATCTGGCAAGAAACTCGTCTGGAAGAAGAATTTGGACATGAGTTGCCATTATGATTGAAAACCTTTAGAAACAAAATTACATAAATACGAGATACCTAACCTAACCTAAGTAGTTTCACCAGAACCATAAAACCGCACGAGTCCAAGACTAAAGACATAAACCTAAGATTTAAGCTAGATTTCCGAAAGATCCTCCAACTAAATTAGACGACCCCTGTGGCGCAGTTAGCTAAGACCCGGCTGAGACGCAAAAGGTTGCGGGTTCGATTCCCGCCGTGGGACAAATGTTTGTACGATCTGCAAGTATTTGTCTCGGGTCTGGGTGTTTCTATGTATAATATGTATGAATTTACAAAAAAAAAGTATATAAGTAGTATATCAGTCATGTGGTACCCATAACACAAGCTCTGCTTACTTTAGGGCCAGATGATGCTGTGGAAAATGTCCGGGATTATTTATTTATTGATTATCCTCCAACTTCAATTAGCCAACATTATAGCTCCAGCACATTTAAATAAGTAGAGCCAGTTTATTGTAAGCTGAACCAGTTACGGATGTACGATGCTTAGTCGTTAAAAAGTTCTGCTAAAGTGGGTAGTTAATAGAACGAACGCTGGGTCGCATATTGAGCTTGCTAATCTTATGCCGGCTGGTCCACTCATGAGCTATGCATGAGGAATATATCCAGATACTTCGTCATAAAATGCAATTTAAATTCAAACATTTTTTATTCAAGATACAAGGATCACTTTGAATCGTCTTACGAGAATTTACAATAATCTCGTCTCGGTCCTAGCGCTTTGTGTGATCATTAATATATGTATCTACCTACCATATCTACGAAAATAAGACTGTTGATCTTATACAAAGTATCTACTATGTATATATTATGTATATATATGTATGTATAGTACCTTCTTCTTCTTATCGTGTCACTAGTTATTTCTAACCAGTGTGGTGAAAGGATTATAATAATATGTATAGACATTGCAAATCTGTCAGTTAGGTGTCAGAGGGCCGGGCAACATGAGGTCATGCATTCCTATCTCCAATATAAATAAATAATAAATAAATAAACCCGGACATTTCACACAGCATCATCTGGCCCTAAAGTAAGCAGAGCTTGTGTTATGGGTACCACATGACTGATATACTACTTATATACTATCCGCATAAACAAATTCTCCGCATAAACAAATTCATTCGGAGATTGGAATCATTCTATGAGCTGTATATCTTTTATAAATTTCATGACACTTAATACATTTCATCAATTACTATCAATGTCAAATCAAAACGGGAGATTGGGTAGGTATAACGTATAGGCATTGTTTCAACCATTGGTTTGTTTGCAACTGGAACCAGTTTTGTCAAGTGTTTCCATCGATTGCTTGAATGTGGTGTTACTCGAACGTACGTTCAGTTGTTGTTCATATCCTACAAATACCATACGAGATATAATATAAGTATATAGAAATTCCAAAACGCAAGGATAGCGCGTTCTAATCTTTCCTGTGTCGCCATCTAGTGTGTTCTAAACAACATACATCCTTTGTTATACAAACTTATTGATACAAACATATGAAAGCATGCTTTATGTTTTGTTTATATCAGACTAGCGACCCGCCCCGGCTTCGCACGGTTGCAATGCTGATACTAAATATACTACAAAATGTCTTTATATACAACGTTATCTAAGAGAATAACATAGACTAAGAGATAGACCATTGCGGACTTTTGTGTAGACCCTTTTAAGGTGTACAATACTGTAGTACATTATTTTGATCTATCTCGTAGGGTTTAGAAAAATGTGTTTATTTACGACACCACATTCGAAACCTCTAAAATAATCAGTGTTTCTCTACTATATTATGTATGTTTTATACATATAAAACTTCCTCTTGAATTCATTTCATTTCATTTCATTTATTCAGTAACAATTATTTTACAAATCGTATTTGAATGTACATATTAATTAAATTACTCCATCTATTAAAAAAAACCGCATCAATATTCGTTGCATAGTTTTAAAGATCTCTAAGCATACATCGGGACAGACAGACAGCGGGATGCGACTTTGTTTTATACTATGTAATGATGTAATGATTCCATATAACAGTACTGGTTTAGCGTTTATCCCGATCACTGTGACATAATTTCCTGGTAGCATTATGTGAGACTGGACACCTACTGAATTGTGTTAATCTGCTGAAGTCCCGACTATGATCATTCGATTATTCAAAGAGCATTAAGTGGTAACATCGTTTATGGAACCTTTATTTATTATCTGGGAAAGTTATACTGATAAGTAAACGAACAGATCAAGAGTATACTTAGTAAATCTATGACTATAAGCGAAGGCAAACTATAAGTAGGTATGTTAGCCGTCACGAAGACTTATTGCCATCTTCCAACCTAGCTTTCCACCCTAGGTTGGATATTGGGAACTTTATGTGTCATCTTTCAACCTCTGCCATGTTGGCAGAGGGAATATCTTTTTTATTTGTGTTTATCTTAATTATCTTAATTATTGTGTTGTGTAGTGTTCCCAACTTCCAAACTGTCAATAATGCGGTACATTCATCGATAAATAAGTTTTTACAAATAAATATAATATCTTAAAAATATAACATAACAATGGCGATTTGGTATTTCGTTTTTGTAGACTCATACATAACATAATCAAAGGTTTCAATCTAAATAAACAATTCAAAACTTAATTATGTGATTCATAAGAACTTCTTGTAAACAACATCTTTAATCAAGACTCTGGGTTCAATAGTGATAGAGTATATCCACCTGCTTAAATGTGTTTTTTTTTGTAAATTTTGGTGTGAAGTGGTAAAACACTATCGAAAAATATAATTAAAATCACAGTTCTTAGATTGTTTTTATATTGTTTTTTTTTTCGTAGTTATTATATTTGTCACGTTCCTAACAATTCTCTTCTAAATGATAATACTCATGTTTATTTTGCCAGCTGTACATCAATGACAGTTTGGAATTTGGGAACAGAAATAATTAAGATAATGTATTCCCACTACCCAACCTGACAGAGGTTGGAAGATGACACTCAAAATTCCCAATATCCAACCTGGGATGGAAAACTAGGTTGGAAGATGGGAATAAGTTGTCACGAGGCTTATTCTTATTGTGACACTAATTATTTTGAACCAGTGTGGTGAAAGGATTAAAGTGCGCCTCAGAGGTTCGTATCGTGAACCTGGCATATATTTTCAAATATTTTAGGTTCAACGACATACGGGACTAAAAAATACTTATTTTTAAAAAATATGCTCTTAAATGTAACCCTCAAGCTAGGTAAACAACTCCTTATATATACAGTTACTTTGGTCTTTGAGGATGTCTCCTGCTAACTTATAAATTTACAGATAATATAAATCCTATTTCAAAACCTTTTCTAGAGTCGCTGAGCCACCTAGGTAGGTAAGTACTTGTGAGAAGAACTTTAATCCAGCATTAGGTTAAGAACCCCCGCAAACTATCACGATAGAGTATCTGTCGCATCTTTGTACTGACAAAGGTCTAGCGCGTGAGGCAAATTAATCCACGGCAATTTTGTTGCGCTTTTCTGTAGTAAATGAAGTTAGGAGTACGCACTAGTACGCAGTAGTATATCCGCGACTTTCCGTTGGTAGTTTGAATATTTATCGCAGCATAAAACGCGATGAACTGGCGGATAAAACTGCACAAGGCGGAAAAAAACAGTAGTAGTAATACTAGTAAAGCGTCCTATCTAGAATTTGCCAATCACAAAAATATTTACAACGGAATAATCAGCAGTTTGCGGTAAGCCCGACTAAACTGTCAGATAAAAAATCTTAGGCTTCGGAGACTACAAGTACATAGTTGGCCGTTGAATATCTAATTATACGGGCCCACAATAAATTAATTAACAACTAATTCAGCTCATCTATCTATCCGATACGTTTTGTAGCTATACGTGTTTAGGTACGAGTACATACCTATGACCGCAATATGTATCACGTGACGTACATAATTTAGATAATCCATTGAAGCATGAAGCTAAATCAATGCGGAAATTACAGTATGAGGCTGATGCCATTGGGTATAGCTCATGGCAAGACGCAGTACCTATCTGATATGGTTATGAATCGGAGAAGAGAATCACGATGTTTGGGTATCATGATGGTTCGGGTATTTCCGGCCACCACCACCGGCTCGCTCATGCGTAAGAAAATTATCAATACCTACTTACAAGCTACGTTAATATTTCTAGACATGTAAATAGTGAAGTAATTATCAACTTTGGAATTTATATTAACTCTAGTAACCATGCGTGTTGAAGA
Source organism: Lampropteryx suffumata (assembly GCA_948098915.1). Classification (NCBI taxonomy): domain Eukaryota; kingdom Metazoa; phylum Arthropoda; class Insecta; order Lepidoptera; family Geometridae; genus Lampropteryx; species Lampropteryx suffumata. The sequence goes on from OX402551.1 coordinate 3,600,046, forward strand.
CTTTAAGGGATAGGCAAATTCAAATTATAGCTATTTTTGTATAAACTAGTTAGATAAAAAGTATCAAGATAATAATTGAACGAATGAATGTTTCGGAAAAATTACAAAGCATAATCGCGGTTTTCCCGGTTTGACCATGATCCCGAGTGAATTTTTGAATACTTTTCTCAGCGAGCACTTACGGCCCTAGAGGAAGCTTCATTCCAATCCGTTCTGTGGTTTCTGAGATTTCGTAATCAATGAGTGAGTGGTATTTGACAGATGAATAAATATTGGTGGAAAATTCACACATCACAATCCATCCCAACCCAACCCTCGAACTCTCGACCTACAGGAATTCAGTACATGTTTAAAATTAAATAGGTCTTGTTGTACCTGTATATAACTTAAAAATATAACCTACAATATTTAAATTAAATTGGACTGATTGTAACGCTACCTTTGACGGAATTTTCCGAGTCATTCGAAGAAACTTAGGTACGTAGTGCCTTCGTAATAAAGCTTATTTTATTTTCGTAAGCTTCCACTAAAGCGATTGCATTTGTTGCCCACGTGGTCGGTGATGCCTCTCGACGCCAAACGTGATGTGACTGCGATTGAGAAACGGTTGCGATGTATGTTTTTGATCAGATCAAAAAATGAGTTTCACTTCTAACTTCAAATCGGATTTTAAATGGAACGACTTAGTTGCTGCGAACGAACAGTCACATACAATGTTCTTATCTCAACCGTATACAGTACAGTATCAGTATAATTTATTTATTTATTTATAAACATTTACATCTATCCCTACGGCACCTACGGCACACTACCTATTAAGAAATTTAAAGCATACATTAAAGGTAGTCTTTTGAAGAAAGCTTATTATAATATAGATGACTATATTATTGATAAGAATGCATGGCCTCATGTCGCTCTGCCGTCAGACAGTTAACCGACACACTTGAAATGTATAAACTCTCTTGTATTAGTATTTCGTAGTTAAGGTAGTTATAAGATGGATCATATAAAAAGCGCTAGGACCAAGACGAGTTTCTTGCCAATTCTTCTCGAGCTTGGGTTAGGATGAATTGGCACCTAAATTCATCTAGTATGTAAGACGTTTCAAAGTGATCCTTGTGATTGTATTGAATAAATCATCTTTTGATTTTTGACTTTTTTTTTGCACACCGAATGCAATAGAGGACCTTATATTCTAGTCTAGCCTAGTCTTAATATTAATTATGAAAATAAGAAAATCATTAAAACGTACTACATAAAAATCAGCCCGCTAAAAAAATAAAAAAATAACAAAATAAGAACATTTTTTTTCTGAAATGATTGAGATATATATAATAGTAATTAAATTATGGACAACGTAAATCCTAAATTTGTCAACATTAATTAAATTTGCATAAAATCGGATTAAATCGAAGAAAATTGTAATATATTCAAATACGATGTATATTGTTAAATGAATAAATAAATGAAATTAAATTAAATGATTAAAAATCATAGCATAGTCACAATGTCAATAATTACTAACTAATTTTAAAAACCATTTGTGATAACATAAAATATGATAAAATAATGAGATAAGACAATGTGGTGACCACGACCATTGTATGTGTAGTTTTAGATGTGTCATCAATGATCATCTAAACTACAAAATAAATAAATGCATATTTTTTTTATTTTTATATCTCTTGTCGCTGGAATTAACACGCTAACTCTAACTTTACTAGTTGCTCTGGAGTCGTTAATGCGTCATCGTATAACATAATATTGTGCATCTTTAGCCCATAACATTCATTCCAATGGTGTCTACCAAGCTCTCGTATATTTCTAAATATTAAAAGGCTTGTCTTCATGCAAACTACGTACAAGAAGACATCGTACAAGATGCAGTTTTAATACAGCATCGCGGGCGCGTCTTGGCCGTAATTCACACGCCTGTCCCGTCCCAATGGGCTGACGCTTATTTTATACGTGACAAGACTGAAATCACTGTAACAACTAAATAGTTTGAAATCCGGACTTTATTTATACACTGTACGTACCAACGTGTAATTTTTAACAAAAGGAAAAAAATGCTCCCCAACCGGTGTATGTCCAGTTCAAAATGGAAATCAAAATAGATACCAGTAACTGTTTGTGTTTGGTTGTTTCATTTTTCAAAACATTCATCTGAAAATTACATTATAGAAAAAGTAGTTTTGTTACTTAAAGTATAGCTTTATGTCATGTAATACTTAGGTACCTATAAACATGGATGTTTTTGATACATTTTTAATAAAAACTGGTATTAAAAACAGCAAATAATAAAGTAAATAACATTCTGTACCGACAGTAGAATTGTTAAGGTTTACTGCACTCATTTCTCATTTCGTATCGGCAGAATAAACAGAAGTGGTTCATTAGAGACCCGTTGGCATCATAGAGTTTGATACATTCCGACAGGACACATTATTTTGTCAAGAAAACATTTTTAAATCAAGCTCTAGATTAATGTAAGGTAACTTAGTTTATTAGCGATATTCAATTGATTACGTTCATCATCAACTTAAAAATGAAAAAGATTACATACAACTCAAAGCAACATTCATTTTAGGGGATGGATTGTAAATTATATATTCAGGAACTATTCGTGGTCTATATAAACTAATATAAACAAAAATGTAGTACCCTTTGTCTTTGTAGTCTTTGTCAAACCTAACAAGGTTTTTAAAAATTAAAACTTTAAGATAATAAAAAAAAACCATAACAGAACTCTGCTTACTTTGAGGCCAGATGATGCTGTGTGCAATGTCCGGCATTATTATCATTATTATTTATTATTATTATTCGTCAATTTATGCTTCAGATGATTCAGAGTATATAATGTCTCTGATTCTGTTATATCTAAAATTTCAATACAAACGATCTTATTATGTTTACACCAAAGTCCAAATTTATGTAACTATTTTATATGTCTGTTTTAATATAGTTAAGTTGTCATTTTGTTCCATTATTAAAGGGATTTTCTATAGTTTATATGGCGTCTAAAATAAGTTAAAACGTCATAATCATTAAAACAGCGCTGTGTAGGTAGGTATACCTATCGACTACCTACCTATTAACAGCAGATGCTGTTAATAGATAGGTAGATTTGATTGACCTTAGTAAGACTAGCGTTATTAAGATATTTAGAATATTTACTAATTTTGTACCTATCTACTAAGGCAATAAAAGTTTTTTTTATCATCACCAGCCTATTAATGTGCCCATAGACCTTCTCTATGCTTTCATAGAAACATATAGATAGAACGGGCCATTACCCACCACGCTGGCCCAGTCCGGATTGGTGGATGAAAACACATCAATTTATTAAATTTTAGTAGTATAATTTAAAATGTTACTCTAATTCAGTCTTTATTCAAACCGAATAAGATCGTTCGCATATTACGATATACGATTATTTAGTAAATGCCGTGTCTACGAGTCGCATAGGTATAGGAGCAGCCGTCGGCGCAGGCTAATAGCGCGTCTGATGGCCGCTCGGTTTAATATAAAGCAGATTCCCTGTTTACCCGCCTGTGTCGCAGCGTTAATAAATTCTCGCTTCCTTTACACTACTCCGTTTCCGTTTTGACTCAATATTTACTTTCATTGTTTACGATTATGCTAAACCTAGGGGATACCAAAGAGGCCTTTGTATTATTTTATGTTGCAACTGCTAAAAACTGCTATTATAAATATTGCTGGACAATGCACACAACATCTCTAGTCCCAAACTAAGCATAGCTTGTATTATGGTGACTAGATGACTGATAGAATACTAATATATTTTTAAATGCATACTTATGATACTTTATAACACCCGGACACAGAACAAACACCTATGTTCTTCACACAAATGTTTATACTGGGAGGAAATCGAACCCTCAACCTACAGCGCAGAAGGCAGAGCCACTACCAACTGAGCTGACAGGCCAGTCAGTATTATTTATATCATCTTCTTCTTATCGTGTCAGATATTTTGAACCAGTGTGGTGATAGTATTAAAGTGCGCCTCAGAGGTTCCTTTCGGGTACTTAGCACATGTTTTTTAACCGACTTCAAAATAAAGAGGTTTCTCAATTTGACCGTATATATATATTTTTTTATGTGTGTTCGCGGATAACTTCGTCGTTTATGAACCGATTTTGATGATTCTTTTGTTGGAAAGGAGATATCTCAAGGGTAGTACCATGATAAGGAAACCAGGATCTGATGATGGCATCCCAGAGAAGTCGCGGGAAACCATCTAAAATCGTAGTGGCGACTAGTGCGTTTTTTTCATTAAATATTTTAAAGCTCTACTATTTAATGAAGGTCTGGAGTCAATCTGATGATGGAGACTAAAGACAATCGGGGGAACTCCTCAACGATTTACAGAAATGACCTGGTGTTTGGATTTGATTAACTTGTATTGATGAGAACTAGATGGGTTGTGACTGTCATTAGGGGAGGGGTTTGATGATGAACACGAAGGAAAGTCAAGGGGTTTTTTACTTTTTAGTTTCCTGTTCGAAGTCTGTTTTTTTTTAAATTATAAACGTTTTAATTTCTACTACATGTCGGTTTCCTCACGATGTTTATTTAATGTTTCTTATAAATAAAACAATAATGCATGTAGCTCGTAGCTTATTTGTGAACCTTTCAAAGTCCTCGGCATACGAGGGGTTTAAAAATATGTGAAGATTCTAATATGGTATTAAAGATAAATATGCTGCTACAATTCTGTTTGTAATAGTCTTTGTAGACAAATAGGTAGGTAATTATAATTTAAAATATCAGGAAAAATGAGTGGTTCTTCCAATAACTCATAAATAACTTATTGATATTTCAAGCAGCCACTTGAAAATCCAATTTGCTGACTCGTTATATTCGAATTATCGGAAACAACGATTGTTCTCAAGATGAAATCAACTGTTGCTTTACTGTGTTTGAAGAACGCTTTGTCAATAAGAGCACTAGATTGGGAGATGGTAGGGCTTGGTTGCTAGCAGACATATTCTAAGACAAGCGTTTTTGTAGCGTGTACTTGGCGTTTTTAGAATAAAACTATACGAAGAAAAGAGTCTTTTTTTAACCGACTTTATCAAAAAGGAGGAGGTCTCAATTCGTCGGAATCTTTTTTTTTTTTTTACCGATTACTCAAAAACGGCTGAACCGATTTGAAAAATTTTTTTTTTGTTTGAAAGGGTACTTCATAGGTGGCCCCATATAAATTTTATCAAAATCGGTTGCGCTGAAAATAAGATTAAAATACCTATGTATATGTTACCTACTTTTATATCAGTAAAAGGCGTGCGAAACCGCAGACAGAAGCTTGTATTTTATTTACCTACCGCCTTCGAATTGTCAATGACATCAATGATCAATGACAGAAGTATACCTAGCTACTTACACCTATTCACACACACACAAGCACGTCACTACGGTTGTATTTAGGTATTGTAGTACCGCGTCCCGCGCCTCTCCAACGCCCCGCGCGCGCATACATCATTTAAACAGAGATAAAGATATTCGGAGCGATTTTTGCACGCGCCTCGAATTGAAGTTGCGAGCGAGCTTCGCCGGCTTCTTAAGAGATAAACTTAAATAAACAAATTGACAGTTTAAACGGTTGCACATAAAAGACAAATCAAGTCTTTTCCCGAGACATAAAAGTATGTATACACTTTTATGTCGCGGGTCTGGGTCTTTCTATGTATAAAATGTATGTATTCACAAAAAAAAAGTATATCAGTCATGTGGTACCCATAACTCAAGCTTTACTTACTTTGGGGCCAGATTCTGCTGTGCTGTGTCCGGGATTTTTTATTTATTTATATATATTTTAGCATAAAATATTGAAAGTTTATATAAGTAAGCGATCGTATCGTAAGCTGTCTAATCGTATTCTATTTCAGCGCCTCTATTGCTTGTATTATAAACTATAATTCTACGCATATTGACATCATACGATGCGAATGGAATAGATAACTCTTTAATGACAACCACACAGAAAATTACAAAACAAAAAATAATAATAATTAAAAGCAATACAATGGACGGTCATATTATTGCAAGTTTAGCTGATAGGGTCTTCTTGACCAATATGTATAGACGATGGGTGCATATCGCATCCTGATAGGTAGTAGATACCTAATTATTATTATTTTCTGTTCTAATTTTTAACTTTATCTTGTATTGTGTTTTTATTAATACTAAGATAGGTTACTTTAATATGGATCTTGTGTCTGAATAAAGAATATTATTATTATTATTATTATATTACTGTGGTTTGACATTGGTTTACTAGCTTAATATTTACTGACTGTAGGTATTACGTGGGTTGTAATATGTACTGAAGCGTGGCACGACAGAGTCAAAGAAGTTAAGTAGCTTTATGCGATATCAGTACTTGGATAGATGATCCCACGGCGATCAATCGATCTTATCGATTTTATTTAAGCATATCTATAATAATAATAAATAATCTCGGACATTTCATCTGATCATCTGGATCATCTGGCCCCAAAGTAAGCAAAGCTTGTGTTATGGGTACCACATGACTGAAACTACTTATATACTTTTTGTTTGTAAATACATACATATTATACATAGAAACACCCAGACCCGAAACAAATACTTGCAGATCATACAAACATTTGTCCTGCGACGGGAATCGAACCCGCAACCTTCTGCGTCTCGGCCGGCACTTAGCCCACTGCGCCACAGAGGTCGTCAAATCTATCTATACTTCGAAGGGTACGTTAAACTAACTATCGGCTCTGGCTTTTGAAAAATGTTAGGCTTAACGGAGACCTACAAGCAACCTATGATTTCAAGAGTTAAAATTACCCATACGAGGTACTAGTAGTGTATTATTTATATAAGACTTCCAGGATAAATTGAATGTTCCATGATTTGTTCTAAAGTTTTCCTATTAAAGTCAAGTCGTAATAAAATAGATCGAACGTTTGTCTATTCGGCAGCTACTATAGAAGCGTAGAGCGTAGTCTCACAACCGTCGCGTTGCTCGATCCCGCGGATTAAGCCTCCAACACGCACAGTAACTTCCTATTTATATAGGGTCCAACGAAACGACTTGTAGGCTCTTTATTACAGTTGTTCTTTTCCGCTCACGATGTTGTTACCGCTTTGATAAAATATCGCGTCGATTCGTTTTGTTTGACCGGGGGATTACGTCGCTTAGGAGTCGATTCATAACACAAACGAGAATTGGTTTTGACATTTTTCTTGGTTTGTTAGGGTGGAGGTACAGATGTATTCAATATACTTTTGAAATTTTAATTTTAGTTTGTAAAATTTTATATATTTGTGGAACAATTAACAAAATGCGAGTAGAATTCTTAGCTATTAAACAAAGTATGTTAATATATTTCAGACACAATTCCTAAGTAAATAAGTATAGGTAATTACATATTAAATTGCAGTTTTGAACAAAAAAGTTTGAAGTATTTTATCATTTATATTTTATTTATATTTATTAACGTTAAATACCTTAATTAATATATTTAATTGTTTTTTTGAAAATATCTACAGTTCTTAGGCAACCATAGAAAAATATATTTCAAATGGTCAGTACTAAGGAACGGCAACTTCATTGATAAAGTATAACAGTATGTAATTAGTATATCAGTCATGTGGTGGACACAAGCTCGGCTTACTTTGGGGATGATATTCTGTAAAATGTCCATTATAATTGATTATTAAAGGTTTGATAATGTTAATAATAAGTGTATTTTTACATCGTCTTTTTAAAATTTACACGACACGTCACGTCACGTCTCACGTGTTCTTCTCTTTTCAACAGATGCGTTAGGTCGCGATGAGTACGTCCCGGATGGAACGGCCGGGTCGGCGCCCGAAGGCCGGCTCGTTGTCCGGTCTGTCCGGCGCGCTGCCGGCCGGAGCCAGCGTCCGGCGGCAGCGCTCGCTGGAGTGGGGTGGCGACCGGTACAGCAGCAGTGATGACGATCGGCCGCCGCAGCCGCCGCCGCTAGCCGATCATGTCTTTGCATCGCTGCTTGCGCACGCCACTAAACAATTTGACAGTGAGTAGACATTATACAGTAATAATCAGCCTCTCTCATTACTTATGGCGTTCTGCTGAGTGGCTTATAAAAATACAATCATGCTTAGGACTGTTATCCCCAGGCTCGGTAGAGAGCTTCTCAGGTTGCTAAATGCTTATTTCTTCGAGGATGTTTCAAAATAGTCAGAGGCACGTTCAAATATTTATTTGGCATTTACCCACGATTTGAAGAAGATGAAAAAGAAAAAGTATTTCGTACATGACAAATGCAGAGTCCATCGTCGCTTATAGGAATAGTAACAAATGAAACACACCTTCAAACTTTGCAGGTTCTACGATGTGCCGGTTTCATCATGTTTACTTTACCGTTTGAGAAGACTGGCATTTCGCCCAATTTTCGAAAGGAAAAATCCCGTAGTGCAACCAAGTTTGAACTCACGACTTCATCATCAGAAGACAAGGCTACTACACTACGAGTGCTTATAATAATAATAACATATTTATTACTTCAGACAACAATAGTCCATGGTGATAGTAGGCATTAAAAATTAGGTTAGTATTAAAAAACTACCTGTGATTTAGTTCTCTGGATGAGTTTCCTCACCAGAAGGTGTCCAAGGCGTCTCGGTACACGCCTCTACAAACATAGCTGAAATGCTAATCTAGGTACACGGCAGTGCGTCAGCCAAGCTCGAAAAAGTCACGAAATCGCCACACAAACGCACCGGCAGTGTGTATATATATTTGTTACACGAACCATTTCGAGCTACTTTTGACACCAAAAACTAGGAAGCCTACATACTTGCAATATTACTTGTTTAATAATTATTAGTATTATTTAGTATTATTTGGGTTATACTATTTACATACAACTACTTGGGTATCTAGTTGAACATAAAACATGCCAAGTTATAAAGTTCAATATCACTAAACGTTACAAATTTTCATTTAAATAATAATATTGTACATTTCTATAGCTTTCATGCTATGATACTTAGCCCCCGCTTAGACCTTAACTCTTGTATCGACGTTACCGTCGACCCAGAACGTCATCGCGGACTGAAGTTTAAATTTTTCCTGGAGATCAGTAGGGCGATTATGGAACTCTTGATACAATTAATGTCTTTCAGTTTCGATTAGCAATCGGCTACAATGTCTATCAATTCCGATTAGCAATAGGAATTATGTCAATCAATCATATACGATGTATTTAAATGCTTAGTACGCGAAACACGGTTCCTACCACAATCGTACTTTGTAAAATGGTTATTGGTTTATTGGTTAAAGTTATAGTTTGACACCAACTTCACATTGTAACTAGCGATAGAAGCCGATAGAAATCGCAGCGATCCGTAATACCAATTCATGAATAGTAACTGAAATCTATTAGTATCAATGTTTTGATAGTATCAAAGTTCCATAATCGCCTCACTGCACTGGTAGAAAATACTAATAGTATTAGGTAATACAATCAGAAGGTACTTGAAACATTTTTATTGCGCTAGCCTAGATTACTCAATAAAAATTCAAAAAACACGAAGAAATATTTTAAAGTAATGAAGCGAGTATGTGTCACTTCATAAAAATTTCAAACCAAATTGGCTCAATGGGTTTCGGTAAACGACAAGTTATCCAGTGACATTAAAAATTCATCCTAGTATGGCCTTACTTATAAACGTGTCTTAACTTCTATCAAAAGTTAATCACTGTTTGAAATATAAATTAGTTATCCCTTTTTGTAAGATAGTGACAAAATGTGACAGGGCGAATCATAAGCAGTGTTTAGGCATTGTACAAGTTGAGAGGCGTTTTTAAGTAAGGCCGTAGGTGTATATCTCGTACGTCTATGACATAAATGTTGAAATTCTTCGTTTGTCATTTTATATATATTTAATGTTGTTCATTTTCCTCGTATTATTTCTATCGCAAATCAACAAATCTAAGGTTATTTCTACTCTAATTGGGTAATCTTAGCGGAAATTTTATCAGGAAATTTTATCATCTTAGGGCAAGTGGAAGCAATCAAAGTATAAGTATACTGTGTCTAAACGTAATTTTTACAACGGGTAGTAATAATTCTGGACGATCATTCTGCAATGACGTTTAGAACAGACAAATGGCGATCGACTAAGACTTTGTGACATTATTTTAACAAAAGAATCACTGACATTGGGTCAATAGCATTCTTCTTCTTCTTCTTCTTCTTTGTTAATGGCCTGTGACATACTAATGTCAATTCTGCCAATGTCAATACAATACAATTCTAGACGTAACGCGGAATGGCGTCTAGAATTTTCTTGGGATTCCTCGTCGTTCAAAACACATTGCACCACAATACACATATAATTCAATTTTCCATACCCGTCCTGTAGTCACAATTTATTCATTAAAATTTCGCCAAGATTACTGAATAAAACATGCAATAAAACGGGTAAACAATATTAAATTAGCAGAGCATAAAATGACAGACGAAGAATCCCGTTCTTTTTCTTGTTTTCTTCCTATAATGGCATATGTCTTGTCGACAATTTTGCCAGTGTCAAGTGATTGATAATATAGTTTTGTTTGTTTGTTAATAAGTCTTAGTCGATGGTCATGTGTCAATTCTAAACGTCATCGCGGAATGGCCGTCGAGAACTTTCTTGGGATACCTCGTCGTTCAAATCGCATTGCACCACAATACACTTATAATTCAATTGTCCACACTTGCGCTACGAAGTCACAATTTATTCATTAAAATTGCTATAAGATAACTTAATTAAACATGCAGCAGCACGAGAAATAAATAATTATTTTAGAAGCTATTTTACTTCATCAACTTTATTACTTCACAGTCGTCAAGACGGATACCGTTATAGGAAGAGAAGAAAAAAAAGTTGTTACAGTAACGTCACAAACGTCACAGTAAGTCAGTCTAGAAAAATATTACTATTAAATAAACATTTTGTTTAGTTCGTATAAAAAAAACACAGGACCTCTATTCTATTTACATCAGTGTTAAAAATAAAAAATATAAATACGTGATAAATAACTCAAAAACAATCTAAATTGTAGCACATTGCCTTGCTCGACGACCAAAAGAAAATTGAGAAAGGACACGGAAGAAAAGTCGTCCGGTGACTTGGTTTATGACTCTTATTTTATGTAATAGACACAGTACATATAGGTACGCTATTAGGTACTCATCCGTTATTACACGGAATAATATGATTAGCCTTTTAAGTAATTAGACACGCTTTAATTCACTGCATGGAATGCTCAAAGAGCATTGCTCCCTGGTGAAGGGCGTTAGCAGCAAAGACAATCACAATCATTTATCTATTGTCAGCAGCGAACAATGTTTAAAAGTAGAATACTTTTTAAACTTTAAGTTTATTAAATCGAAAGGTAAAGAATCTTTTTTCCGATGAATTATGTAGATATTGTTATTAAGGTTTCGAAGTCTACAAGGAACGTTTATAGTTTCACTATGTCCGTCTGTCTGTCTGCTTGCCCCTAATATTGCTCTCTGACTATTAGTTTTATGGTGATTCAACTTTGTACGAAAATACCTCCCTTTCATGTAAAGTGGGTTGGTTTTCACATGTTTTGCTTCCCCATCGTGTGGCATATCGTTGGATGGGTATTTTAAAGATACTAGGAGTTTTTGAATGTTCCTTATCGCGGGTTGGCGAGGGGATCTAGCCGAGAAAAAATTTAACGCGTTACGTTACGAAAAACCGTAAGAGAAAGAATGCATCATTATTTTATTACATCAATAATCAAAATTAAAAAGAGGGGTGGGTAGAAAGAATACCCTGCATACGAAAGAGACTTCGTTCCAAACGCGTGTCCAGCGACACGTTCAGTTTTTCTTAAACAGTTTTCGATATTGTTTGATAATTATTAAGCATTGAATTGGCCATTTTTGATATAGGTCTGTGTACTAGGAGACCCAAGACATAAGTTATTTTGTCTGGTTGCCCATAATTAACTTGCCCATAATTAATTAACCCATGTAATTTAACTTGCTCTTCGAACCAAAACACAGTAATTCTTACAAATGCTTCTTGAAAGCAGAATATCTGGCACTGTAGTGTTCTCAACCAAGATGAACTCTTGTAGGGTTCAGTTTGTAATGTTATGAAATAAAATAATTTTATAACACACGGATCTCACAAGCATAACAAATTATAATAGCTACGAGAATTTCCTGTTGCATGGTATCACGATCCTATTATAAACGAGTAGGCGAGCAGATGCTACGAGCTACGCCGTAGCGGCTTGTAGCGGCTCGTAGCGGGATCAACTTGGCATTTGTTATTCACTGAGTGACACGGTCGAAGGTCCGCGCTGAGCCCTAACAAGTGGCATCATTAGGGGCCGCGGGCTGCGGGGGAATAGCAATGTATCTATCTGTCCTGTGTCACTCGTGCATGTCAATGTAAATTAAACTTTATTGCGTTGGCTTTTAATGCATATAATGCAGATTAAAGAAAATAAATAAAGAAATATAATATGTTGATTTGACCCACGGCACAGACTAGTTTAGGTACATCGGTCCGTAACAGAATAGTAAAATAGATGTTGCATTGTAAAGAAAATTAACTTATAAACTATGTATCTAAATTGTTGTGTGGGGTAATTATGGTCCTGTCTCAACATAATGCTATAGTAGATAAATGGAGAATAAACTCGTAATTCTTGTACCTACTTAAGACATGTGCTCAGTGCACGAAAGGAGTCGAGGCGCACTTTAATATTTTCACCACTCTGATTCGAAATAACTACGATATAAGGATATAAGATATACGGATGCACTTTCAAAACCGCTGATCGCAGAAACGTGTAAACTTGCATGAAAAGAAAGGAATTCCTTAAATTTACCTATAAGGGGTCCATGGGGGTTTCAAAGTTTCATTTCATTTCATAACCACACTAACTTAAGAAGCCGGTGAAGCTCGCTCGCAACTTCAATTCGAGGCGCGTGCAAAAATCGCACGTAGGTACGTGCGATCGGCTGTACGTAGGTAAATAAAATACAAGCTTCTGTCTGCGGTTTCGTACGCCTTTTTCTGAGATAAAATTAGGTAACATATGCATAGGTATTTTAATCTTCCTACATCTATGCAAAGTTTCAACCGCGGGGACGACCTCTGTGGCGCAGTGGGCCAAGGGCCGTGTGAGACGTGGAAGGTTGCGAGTTAGATTCTCGCTTCGGGACAAATGTTTCTACGGCAAATGTTTCTATGATCTGCAATTATTTGTCTAGGTGTTTCTATGTATTACGTGTATGTATTTACAAAAAAAAAACATGTGTGCAATTACGAATATAAGAAACACTGTATAATGCATCCTATCTCATTTTCTCCCACGTTAAATCTTATGAATTTATGTGTCTCTCTCTTTTTACTGTTGCTTTTTCGTTTCATCGACTTTCAAATCATAACGATAATATCATAAGATATTATGGTTTTTAATACGAAACAAATAGGAAGAAAACTTTTTATTTTATTTAGCAAAAAAAAGTTCAAAATGCGATTGGCTCTTATTTCATTTTTGATAAGTAATTCGATATAAAAACTATCCAGGAACCTAGATAAATACTATTTATATACAAATAATACAACAATATAGTGGAAATATGATTGAGTTACAAATCATTTTGGTAATACGTTTGTAGGGGCAATTCGTCCTCCGCTGGCCTCTGAAAGTATTGTATGTCATTATCATTCTAATGTCAATAAATAATGATGGCAACAGCTGATGTGATCGTTAGTGTAAGTAAAGAAAATTTTGACAGCGCACTCAACACCCAACACTCAACACTCAACACATGTGGAACTGACCTGATAAGAGAGACAGCTATAAGCACTACACTGACTTTATTATTTAAAACTCTTGCGTACCTCTAGATTTACAATGCACAATGTCTAGGTCTTCATAGTGAAACCTCGCACGTTGATACTATTAAGTTTTCTGTGTGTACGCATATTTACGTAGCAATAGATAGGGGAGCACTTTGGTATGAGGAAAACTTTACTTGTGGTTTTCCATCCCTTATAATACGATTGTATCCGTGGATACGACGCCGTCTAATGCTAAAATAAATTGTAGATTGCTAATAGACAGCGTTTGTCAAATTTAAATTCAAATAATGTTATTCAATACAATCAAAAGGATCCCTTTTGAAACGTATATACTAGGTGAATTTAGGTTCGAATTCTTCCTAACCCAAGTCCTAGAAGAATTGGCAAGAAACTTGTCCTAGTTCTAGCGCTTTTTGAATCATCTTATATATTGAAAACCCTACACAAAACAAAATTAAGAAATTTAAACCTAATTTGATGAACACAAATGAACAGTGTCATCAATCGCGACGGTTTTACTACATAGAAACACCCAGACCCGAGATAAATACTTACAGATGATACAAACATTTGTCTTGCGGCCACAATCCAACCCGTAACCCCCGTCTCAGCTGAACCTTGGCCCACTGCGCCACAGAGGTCGTCAAAGAACCCACTGAATTTTCAGAATTTTTGTGGATTGTACCAAAGCAAAGTGGAATGTATGATTAATCAGTTAATTGCCTGGCAATACTGATTGCTTATACAAAATATATCTACTTCGTTATGGACAAAAACAAAAGCTAAATGCTTATGGCTAAAAACCAGGCTTGGCAAACATCATCTCAGAATTCTAGTTACTCTCAAACGGTGATGGAAATCATTTCGTGTGGAAACTTGCATCTCGTAGAACCTTAAAGTTCGAATACATGTGCCGTGTGCAAAATGGAACTTCTAAGGCGTACTTAAATCCTTTCACCACATAGGTATAGGCCTTTCTAAGTTTGTATCATCCGCCACGATCCTAATCTTGTTCATACGCGAGACGCGACTTCGACTATATCGTCTACCCATGCGAAAGGACGACCGATACTCCTATAACTAAGAAGCAATCTGTAACTAATATAATTACTATTCAACGATCTCTTTGGCGTAGTAGGCCAAGGCCTGAGATAAAAATGGTTCGGGTTTAATTCCCGCCGCGGGACAAATGTTGTATGATCTGCAAGTATTTGTCTTGGATCTGGGTGTTTATATGTATAATATGTATAAAATAAGGTATATAAGTAGTATATCAGTCATGTGGTACCCTTAACCCAAGCTCTGCTTTGGGACAGATGATGCTGTGTGAAATGGCCGGCATTATTTATTTATGATTCATAATAAATATAAATAAATATATGTATATTACCTATTCATGGCTAAACCGCTTACGCCCACGGCTATGTTATATCTCGAGGACGGACATAGGATTGTTTATGTATGTACCACGGTTGCAAAGCCACGAGTATATAGTTTTTAGTAAGTTGAGTGTACCACTATGATAAATTTATAATTGTTACATACAGAAAAGTTAATCGTAGTTTTCGTTATTATGTTTGAAGTTATATCAAACTATTACTATCTATTAACGTAGGTAACCAATTATAAACTTTGCAGTGCGCTCGTGTATCGAGTTCAATCTTTAGTTTACTGCTAAGTTTAACCACGATATGCATGAATGGGTACATTTACCGAACGAATAACATTATCGTAAAGGTTCATGTTATTGCGGTGTTACGCGTTTAGTCTTTTACCTTACTCTATAACACGACAATAGCCTTATCTTGTTCGACTTGAACTTTCAGATGGTTACACTTTTATAACATAAAAAGGCCCGTTATATCAAAGAGGTTGGGTTTACATCGATACTTTTTGCATAGCATTTTGTTTAGTTGTGATGTGTTCTATATAGTTTCATGACTGTTACTTGCGCTTCATCAGACTTTTGATTTGGAATATCGAACAGGAGTTTTAATAAAAACATAATAACGGACATTTCACGCGGCATCATCTGGCCCCAAAGTAAGTAGAGCTTGTGTTGTAGTGTCATATGACTGATATACTATTTATATATTAATTTTATGGTATATTATATGGTATAATATATATATATATACATATATAATAGCTATATGTAATATATGTAACATATATGTAATATATATATATAAATATAATATATATAACAATACAAACAAACATTTGCCCCGAAGCGGAAATCGAACCCTCTGCGTCTCAGCCGAGCCTTGGCCCACTGCGCCACAGAGGTCGTCAAACACAGTTGAGTTGAGTTGAAACACATTGAGTTTGTATTGTTTTTTTTGAACCTGTATTGATTGGACAGTGATACAAGAAGAAATAATGTCCCAAAATACCATGAAACAGTTTTTTAGCGGATCAATAAAGCATTAATAAAAACCGTTAAACAAATAAGTTTACGTTTTTCTTAAAATTTCCATTACGCAGCCAAAAAGCTTCACATTTTCTGTAATCTGCGAAGCGTAGACTTCAGTAATGATGTTAAAATTTAAAGGCAGCATTAATATCCTAAGAGCAAACATTGATATCCTAAAGAGCAACATCATGATCAACATAAAGCAACATGATTGACGTATTTGAGCCGGCTCGGATTGCAAACGGCAGCTTTTTAGTCTGTGCCGAATACCTTTGGCGATGCCACTAATCGCATTAGTGCCTGTACGGTAGTATTTGCAAAGCTTTGGCATAGAAACACGCCTCAGAGGTTCGAGATGCTCCTGAGGCTCCAGACTAACAGCTTATCAATTATACTACTATTATAATAAAGGTTAAAGTTTGTGTGGATGTATAGAAAAGTTTGGATGTTTGTTTTTTACTCAATCACGTAATAGATGATTATAATATTTGCTGGAACAACATATAGGCATATAACAATATCTGTGTACCACGTGTCGATTTAATTACTTGAGTGTAATGAAATTTCAAGTAAAATTATCACTAGCCCGGTCAATTTAGACATCCGAGGGTACAATAATTCGCACCCAGCTTAAAATTGGTACGATTGTTCAAAACACTATAATTAATGAAATCTCAAAAATCCTCATCGATCCGATACCTGGAAAAAATAATATTTTATTTGGGGTCAAAAGTCACAAAAACGAGTTTCTCGCGATTTCAGCAAAACGGTAAGTTTTATCATAAATTAGTACAGTAAAAATTGTAGATCAGATAACTATCTATAAAAAATGTTTGGATACTTTTTTTCCTAAGAGCCACCGTGTCACCGAGATATAACGATTCAAAAAGTTGTAAGAGTTATAATCGTCTTAATATGCACACGTTTTCACGCCACCTTTGGGGTAGTGTACTTAGCGTGTTTTCTTAACGTGGTTTCTCTGGTAGGCCTATTCCATGGATCTGTTGTGATTCTGTTTAATTTGAAACTATTGAATAATAAAAGATATTGGCAAGGGTTGAAAATGATAAAAGCGGTGTAAATAAAAAAAACTAGGGTCATTTATTCGTCTGGTTCATAATTTCTAATAATTCTGTTTCCTTTTCTTCCCCTTGATCTTCTTCGGGTGTACGTAAATTGCCTCAACAGTGATACATCGCATGAATCACGGTTGATGATTCAACATTGGAGCACGACAGACAGGGATGACATGACAGGGATTTTGAGTAATAACCTGATTTGTAATCCTTAAATAAATCAAAAAGGCCCATACGTTTTTTTTGCAATGCTATTTAGATGTTGTTGATTTGGTTTGAGACCTGACAGACCACTAGTAACTCTTATCCTTACTGTCTTCGGAAGTCTTCACTCTACGTTGTTACATGCACTCGGTCAATTTATTTGAATGTTATATTTTTTAACTCAGCTTGTCTTTTGAGACCTTTGATTTGTGTCGTGCTACAACTGAACATCAGTGCGACTGAGCTGGCCAAATGAGTTTTCAGATTTGAGTGATCGATGAGTGAGGCTCACTGGTGATGTGATAACTACCGTAGTTGAGCGCTTTTCTGTGTCTACTGTCGTTTCGACAGTGTCAACATTCAACTGTTATTTATTACAAACGGAAATTGATGATGTTTCAGTGAATTGGATGCTCAAAAACAATATTTTTTGAGTTTGAATAGACATTGTTGCAATTTTAATACATATATAATGGCTTTGACTACATACCTCATTTAATAACTCATAAAAAAAAATCTAATAAGTTATAATCCGTTATACAATCCTTCAGGATTATATTTTCATTTCCAGGAGAAGAGAACTTGCCTAAGTAAATGGCGCGAGTTTGAGTTGAAGTCTTGTGTATCCTGAGCGAGAATACAAGCATTATACAACTTAGAACCGACTACAATACAGGACGTATGCTTCTGGTAAACGTAGCCACGGTAATAGCATAATTAATATCAAACCAAGACAGTATAACTACGCCACGAGGCACTTAGCTTCAACAAAACTTTGCTGTTGTTGTAAATGTGTACTTTTCATCGCATCATAACTAACCAGCAAAGAGATAACAAAAGTTCAGATATTTGAGCTGGATCTAAATAGGAAATAAGCTAGTGTAGGTATTGTTGGCGAGATTGGAAACCATAAGGCGGCGTAGTTTCCATTTCATTCCGTATTTTTCTTACACAAACGGTATCGGTGTATTATTAGAGGCGAGCCCAGTAAGTACGCAATATCTCCGCCCGCGAGCGCTCGCAAGAATCCTGGGAAAGACACAGTTTTGAAAGAATAACTAGGTCAATAAGGAATACGGTGTTAACTTTCAAAAGTTTGTTGTTTAGGGCTGCTTGATACACGATCGCGTAAACGTTGTAGATCGGGTAGACAGCTAAATTGCGTTCAATGAAGCTTTCTCTTTTGAAATTATTTATCCAATATTTGTTGTTTATCCGTTAGGTTTCGATCTTACACTTTTGACACCAAAACTATGCTAACCACGCACTGCGAATGAGTGAACTTACAAATTGATAATACCTTGAGCCTGTATGATGCTCTATTCGTTGAGGCTATTCATTTTAATTATGCTCCAACCAACTTTTATCTCTTAGCTGTGGCTCTGCTCCGTTATTGCATGGAAATTCTTCGGCGTGCAACTTCATTGAGCATCTCTTTTGTATAAAGGCTCGCAATGTTCCCGCGTTATTGTTTTTCGAGCGAGGGAAGGGAGGCACCTGGTATTACCCTCCCGGCACAAGCAGTTAGGTTTATTCAATTAAGCCGATCCAGTGGACTTTTTGAGCAAGACCCGTGTGAAAACAAGCTAAAAAATTGCGCCGGTAAAATTAGTTTCGTGGTAAACAAAGAACGCTAACGTCCAGTGATGAACTCAGTGAAGTAAGCTAGGCAGAACTTATTTATATATATATATATTTCATACTCTTTTATAATGACATCTATTTTTAACCGACTTTATCAAAAAAGAGGAGGTTCTCAATTCGTCGGAATCTTTTTTTTTCGAAAACGGCTGAACCGATTTGGAAAATTCTTTTTTTTTAAAGGGTGGTCACAGGTGGTCCCATATAAATTTTATCAAAATCCGTCGAGCTGAAAAATCAACGAAAATCTAAAAATTGTATACATCATTGGAGTGGTGCGTTTATTTGTAAAAATGTTTTATAGTCTCAAATTTCATTCAATGAAGTCGGTTTCTTTTTAGTTTTTAAAACGTAATTATATATTACCTTATAGGTCAATTACACATAGCGAGTAAAATGATACTAAATCGTAGAATACCTATTAGTACTAGTGGAGAAGGCCACGCCACGAAAACAATTCTATGTATAAATAGAGACTTGCCACAAAGTGCTGTACAGTATGTAGTAGTACATAATGCTGTTTTTCTAACTCGTCTGGCGCGGCACATCTCTAGTACCCAACAGGTTCGGTGTGCCTATGTACTTATAACTTAGTACATAAGGTGTAGAGTACGCCTGTCAAAGCCGAGAAAGTCAAGATGGGTGAATAGGTCTAGCACTCGTCAAAGTGTTCGTACAATCACGCACTCGGCCAAGGGCACTGTCTCGCCATTTGCAGTCGTTAAGTGTAATCAACGCATTTATTATGTACTATCTATGTACATAATGTACTGTGTACAATCGTAAAAATCGATCTATTTAATATAATTTTTACCTAATCTGTCAAAATTTAAGATCTTGTGGCGAATTAATTGTCGTTCAATTACGAATACAATCGATGGATTAATATGTAAAAATTGATGCAATAAATAAATGCTGAAATTGAGTTACCAGCTCGGAAAGTAAAATTATTGGCGGATATGTTTTTACGAATAAATTTGCCTCAATGGAATTATGATAAATGGATTCCAAGTGACAGGTGGTTTTGCGGCCAGGTGGGTCGGGGTACACTCGACTGTGAAGGTGTATTGAGATTACGAACTTAGAACTTTTCATTTACCTAATTTATTTTAAAATCTTAAAACAAAATGTTATACAACGCGTCAATGTCAATGTCATGGATGCAGTTGGCATGCTCTGCAAGTTAAAGTGGAAGCGGGCAGGTCCCCAGAGCCCAAGACGGAGGGTGAAGCGACCAAGTCCTGCACTGGGACCCACTAGTCGCAACATGCACTAGAGGCAGGCCGTTGAGAAGTTGGTTCGACGACATCATATAGGTCAGTCACCTTTATGATAAAAGACCTGTACCTGTCCCTGTACCTGACCTACCACAGAATTGATTACAGTGAAACAATATGGAGGAGGCTTACGCCCGACTAAGGGTGCCAAAATAGTTTAAATTATATATAGAAAGTAACAACTACAACTTTTGAAGTATAAACATTAATAATTTATTATTTTTATCTATCTGTCACAATAATGACGAGAAAACACGAGCTACCTTGGGATCAAAAAGCTAGTGGCTGATAGTTATAACATACACGTTCCTGAGATTGTACTTTTTAACTGATTTCAAAAAAAGGAGGAGGTTCTCAATTTCTTATTTTTTAAATATTTTTTACCGCATAACTACGTCATTTATAAACCGATTCGAAAAAATATTATTCATGTAAAAGGATATACTCGCTTGGTCCCATATAAATTTTATCAAAATCGGTTTATTGGGTTTTAAATCAAAATAGCTGGAAAAAGAATGTCATTCAAATAAAATTTCGAAAATTTCGATAATTTGCTTTCTTGTGACTTTCAAGTGCTGTTAACCAACTTAAATAAAGGAGTAGGTTCCCAATTCGGTTTTTTATGGGCTCAAATTTCATTCACCGACGTCGGTTTTCTTTTTAGTTTTTAAAACGTAATTATTAAAAAAGTTACTTAATAGCCTGACTGTATCTACGTTTGCAAACATTATTATTGACAGAATATTGAGTTGTATATAAGCGGAAGTAAACGCGGTATCGAGGTGGGACATTATAATAAATCTATTTGTTGGTTCATTTATAAGGTTTATCCAAGAATCGCGCACTCAATTTCATGTTTCAATTCACTCACAGTGGATATGGTATATTATTTAGTACATCTACTTTTTGTAAGTCTTTTTACTTACAAGATGAGCATAGATGAACTATGTTTGAATGGTCTCATAGATCAGTAATTCGGCCTTCTGCATCGATGTGGGTTCAATATGGACAAGGTATGCTTAGTTTTGGGCTAGTCAAAGTCAAGTCAAAGTCAAAAGATATTTTATTCAATACAATCACATGGATCACTTTGACACGTCTTACATACTAGGTGAATTTAGGTGCCAATTCCTCCTAACTCAAGCCCGAGAAGAACTGGCAAGAAACTCGTCCTGGTCCTAGTGTTTTTTTGCATGACATATCTTATAACTACCTTAACTACGAAAAACTAATACAAGAGAGCTTATACATTTCAAATGTGTCGGTTCACTGTCTGAGATCAAAGCAACATTAGGCCATGCTTTCTGATCAATAATATAGTCATTTATATTATAGAATAGAAAAATGGTTTATTTGACACACAACACGAAAAGGTTACAGACATAGAGAAACAATTTTTTTTTAATGCCAGTCCTACTGGAGCTAGCGATGATTTTCAGACTAGGCTTTTCAGTTTGACATCACGACTGGGACATTTATACGAGTATATAAATATATGAAAATACTAACAGTAAAAAAGTTAAAGTTACTAACATTAAATAATAGAGATACTTATTGGTAGAATACGAACTAAATACAAGCACAAAATGATACAATGACAATGTTTTTAAGGTGACAATGACAGGTGACAGATTTGAAAAATGGATTTGTAATATTTTATTGTTTATACTGATTCTTCGTTTGTCATGTCATGAAGTAACATAGCTCTTCTAATTTAATATTTTTTACTCGTTTTATTACATGTTTTATTCAGAAATTTTAGGGGAATTTTAATGAATAAATTGTGACTGCATAGGACAAGTATGGACAATTGAATTATATGTGTATTATGGTGCAACGTGATTAGAACGACGAGGAATCCGAAAAACAACTAGACGGCCATTCCGCGATGTCGTTTAGAATTAACATTGACCATCGACTAAGACTTTATTAACAAACACTGACTGACTATAAACAAATATAAACTATAAACACTTGACACAGGCAAAATTGACATTATTATGTCACATGCCATAAACAAAGAAGAACAATGTTATTGTTTATAGATAGTACTGACTGAAAATTTCGACATTTATTTTATAATTGAAACGCAAAACCTCTGTGCCTACATATCCTCTGGATTATACGACCACTATTAATTCGTTCGCTGCCTGAAATTTTACACATTCCTTTGTTCACAAAATCTAAATCACAGAGGTCCGAATACTGAATTCCTATCTAATCAAACTTCCTCTCGACCCTCATCAAATATTTTGTACATGCTTTCATTAATTAAACTATTATAGTACTGCAATGTGGCAAGGACAGAACGACCGTCGAAATACGGGTCCTATCAATTTGACAAAGCATTATTTAATAAAGGATAATACTCTACATTACCAAAACCGCACTGGAAAATGTCCCTGGCCACATCAGTTTGTGCGAATTCGTTGTAATTTTTAACAAATAATAATAATAATAAATATTGGTGTACAATGCACTTTACACCATTTAGTCCCAACCTAAGCACAGCTTGTTTTATGGTGACTAGATGACTGACTGACTGAATACTTATTATATTTTTAAATACATACTTATGATACTTTATACACCCAGACAGAACAAACACCTATGTTCTTCACAAATGTTTATCCTAGGAGGAAATCGAACCCTCAACCTACAGTGCACAAGGTAGAGCTACTACCAACTGAGCTAACAGGCCAGTCAGACATGAATGAGATCAATGTCAGAGATAATTGTCCTCCGTTAGTGTCTCATGATTTGTTAACGACCTCTGTGGCGCAGTTGGCGAAGGTCCGGCTGAGACGCAGAAGGTAACAGGTTCGATTACCGCCGCGGGACAAATGTTTGTATGAACTGCATGTATTGGTCTCGGGTCTGGGTGTTTCTATGTATAATAGGTACATAAGTATTTACAAAAAAAAGGTATATAGGTAGTATATCAGTCGTGTAGTACTCATAAGTATAACTCAAGCTCTGCTTACTATAGGCCCGATGATGCTGTGTTAAATGTCCGGCATTTTTATTAGTATTATTATTATTATTATTATTATTATTATTGAAGACAAAACTCCGAAGTTTTGGGAATAATTTCAATAATTTTAAAAAATGGCAGGAATTCGTGTTATATCTATATATTATCTAAATTGTATCTAAAATATGTTGATACAAGGCAAACTTTGATGTTATGACTAACTAGGCTTTGCAAAATCACGTAACTAAAGTTTTTTTTTAATATCAGTTGATGAACAAAAATTCTTCGCAATAACTTTGTTTTCAAGTGCATAAATATTCTAAATTCCCTTTTATCATTCAAAGTATTTCATCTACCTACTTAACTTTTTTCTTTTGTGCTAAAATTCTTTGAAGTCGAGGAAAGCTCCCAAAAAGTAATTTTATTAATTACGAGTCAGGAATTCAACAAAGTTCCCCAGCCATGTCCCACTCTCTTTGACTCGCATTACAAAAATAACTTTATTGCGCTTATATAAGATTCAATAACGCTTAAATCTATAAATAACTGGGTCATGTTGAAAACCGATGAGTTTTAACTATGTATTTGATGAACGTCAAGTCAAGCGTTTTCAAATCCGATGCAGCTTTTAAATCATCTAAAAACTTGCAAAAGACATCACTAAGATTTCCTTAACGGGTATTAAACCAACAACCCTAACCTTTTACCCTAAAATTTTCAATATGCCTCTCCAAGCTCTCAGACGAAGATGCCATACCATGTTCATAAGCGTTTTCTGTTCAAGTTAAAGTCCAAGTCGAATATTTTTTTTTTAAATACAAACTTATGGATCACTTTGAAAAGTCCTACATACTAGGTGCATTTAGGTGACAACTCCTCTTAACCTAAGTCCGAGAAGAATTGACAAGAAACTCGTCCTGGTCGCTTTTTTGTATGATCCTTCTTCATGCAAATCTGTCAGTTAACTGTCTGAGGGCAGTGCGACATGAGACCGTGCATTCATATCAACAATATAGTTACCTATATCTATAAAAGGCTATGTTTGTATGTATGTTCCCTATAGACTCCGAAACGGCTGGACCGATATCGATTAAATTGTTAGGAAATCTTCAGATTGGCCTAGCGGGATGTTTGGTAGCGATCGGATCAACAAAACATTCTTTTTCATCAATCAAATTTGGTATGGATATAGATTGTATCTTAGGAACGGACATATACTGCTTTTTATGTATGTACTATGCGTGCGAAGCCGCGAGCTAGTGTTATATATTATAAATACGCTTTCTTCGCAAGACTACCTTTTATGTATGTTTTAAATATCTTAATAGGTGATTAGTTGCATTTTCAGGAAGTTTATTATAGAAGCGCATCGTGTTCTCCAAAAAGGACTTATTTACTTTTTCTAGTCGTAACTAAGAGATTTTATAATTTGTTCAGTAGTATAACTTCACGCTCTAGCGTTTGCTGTAAATATATTACTCAGAATTATAATACAGTGAAACATTAGAGTACCTTGGTACTAGTGGTTGTTCTGTGGTTCCGACTGCGAGATCCCTTTCTTCAGACGATCCATTATCTTATAAAGATTTAGAAATTCCTGCGGTAAGTCGACGTGGTGCTCGTCGCTTTAGAACATTACGGGGGATGTGGTGTTCTACGAGTATATCATTCCGTGTCTTGGTACTTAATTCTAATTTTACTTCACAATAAAAAATGAAAAACCAGAGGTAGAATACTTTTGAATTTAACTCAAGCAAGACGTTATTGCGACGATCTCTGTAGCGCAGCGGGCTAAGGTCCGGCAGAGACGCAGAAGGTTGGGGATTTGATTCCTGCCGCGAGACAAATGTTATCATGATCTGCAAGTATTGTCTCGGGTCTGGATGTTTCTAGGTAAGTATAATATGTATGCATTAAAAAAAAAGCTTTATAAGTTGTATATCAGTCACCCATAACACAAGCTCTGCTTACATTGGAGCCAGATGATGCTGTGCGAAATGCCCTTCGTTATTTGCAACCTGTCTTTTTTATTTGGGCTATAATGCAATGATCATTAGCATCTCCATCCTAATAGGATATCCTAAATATAGTGGGATAACAACATGTTTTTCTACTCTCCTTTATCAGCCGTCCGTTCTATATTCACTTCTCTTTCACCCATATCATTTTACTTAATCAATCCATCGTTTCTTTGGTCTCACACTTCTCTTATATTCCTCCACATTCTTGTCATCACATGATTCATATTTTTTATCCATACTTTCATACTTATATTATGAATTTGAAAGTGTCTCTGTCTTGTCTGTTGTATATCTGTTTGTTTGTCTATTTGCTTGTTACCTTTTTGCGGCTAAACGTCTGAAAGAATCTTGATGGAACTTGGTATTTTTTGTAAATTGTTGGGGATGGACATAGGTTACTTTTTGCGTAGGTACCACGCGTGCAAAGCCGCTGACAGTCGCTAGTAAGCTATAAAACTATAACCCCCGAATACTGAAACACCAAGTTTGAAGTCTACTTTCATGATTCAGAGATGAAGAAACTAAGCGTGAACTTACACTTTTATTTTAATAATTGAATGCGTTTTGATATACCGTTTAAATTTAAAATGATCTATAGATAGCTCAACTGATCCAGATCACAGACAGAAAGCAGCGTTCCCAAGAAACTGGCGGCAATGTTACGTTGAATGTCAATTCTATTACTCTGGGCTAGATAAAAGTCAGTTTTTGATCAAAAATAAAATAATATTAGGTAATGACTTCGTAAAACTCGAGACCTTGAAGGCCCGAAGCCGTTTACTTTTTATTATAATAAATATATTAAGTAGGTATTTCTGAGTTATAAAATGAAAAAGTTACTCCTTTTAATAATCCTTTGAATAATCAACTTTACAGAATTCATTATACCCGAAAGCGTACAAGCCTTTCCTAAAACCAACAGACACTTATTGACTTAATCCTCAACTTTCAAGCCCTCTCGAAAACAAATATGTTAATAAACATGTTGTGGAGTTTAGAGAAACTGTAATATTAACGTGAATAACGCTCTAATATTACGTACAGTCCGCTATATGGGCATCATAGCCAAGCATAAACTATTTACCACCGGACTGCACATTTTACTGTTCCTAAGAAAAACCGACTTCATTGAATGAAAATTGAGCCCATAAAAATACAATCGAATTGAGAAAATCCGCCTTTTTTGAAGTCGGTTAACAACACTGGAAAGGCACAAGAAAGAAAAATATCGAAATTTCGTTTAATGGAGGACATTGTTTTTCGGTTATTTTGATTTAAAAACCATAACTATGAAACCGATTTTGATGATTTTTTTATGATACCAATGAAAAAGTATATCCTTTCACATGAAAAATTTTTTTTCCAAATCCTTTCATAAATGATAGAAGTATAACAAAAATAAAAACTAAAACATACAGCTGAATTCAGAACCTCCTCCTTTTTTTGAATGAAAAACGCGTTGATCTAATTCGGAGATTATGTATTATGAATTTTGAATTTGAAGATTATGAATATTTATACTGCACCATTATGCCCTTCCCGCCAATCTCGCGAGGCCAATCTGAAAATTTCATTGAAATCGGTCCAGCCGTTTCGGAGACTATATACACACATCGCCTTTTATATATATAGATAGTACTATAGACACACTAAATACAAAACAATAACCTACATACATATGTTGGTTATAGGAATGTCTGAACTCAACTCAGGGTTAGTTAAATAGGCAGCTACAGCACTTACGTTGCATTTGTAGGTCTTATTCTTGCAGAGGCTTTAAAAACAATTTCTTCTTAAGTACGTCAAATCAAACAAGAAATTCAGGTCCAATAGTTGAACAGTTTCAACACAAAGCTCGACTCGAGCGGCGCTGAAAGAAAACAAAGGGTGGAGGGTCGACTGCCCGCGGCTCTCGGTTTAATGTTACCAGCGTTTGTCGGCGAGGTTGCTCAGGTCGCGAGAGGGCGCTAAAGACGACTCATTTACTCGTAAAGGGAGCATAAAGTGCTTAGTGTCTTGTACTTACGAACCTAAGCAATAAGCAATTGCTTAGATTTAGAGAAAAAAGAAAAGAGATGTTTGAAATTTTATTTAACTTTGACAGGAGCACGGAACAGAAACTTAACTAACGTATGATTATTAACCATAATCTTTTGAAGTAATAACTTCTTATGGGAGGGTAAACCGCTTCGTTACGTAACGCGTTACG
This sequence comes from Lampropteryx suffumata, assembly GCA_948098915.1. Taxonomy (NCBI): domain Eukaryota; kingdom Metazoa; phylum Arthropoda; class Insecta; order Lepidoptera; family Geometridae; genus Lampropteryx; species Lampropteryx suffumata. The sequence goes on from OX402551.1 coordinate 3,627,760, forward strand.
ACGCCAGACTGTCTGGCTTCCCTTTCTCTCACTGCAGCGGGAGGCAGACTCCTCCTCTCTCAATTTAACCCACAGCGCTAGTTAGATAGATAGATAGATAGATAGATATTTATTTCTTTAAACTTGTAACAATCATTGGTTAATAGTGTTTTTAAGCCTATTTAGGTTTGTCTAAACACTAGGTTCTCGATAACAAATGTACTAAAGACAAAATAACAATAAGCATCACACACTTACTTCCAGCATTAATAAACAAAGTAGGTAGGTAACAATAACAACAAGTCGAATGAGCGACCGCTCACAACGATATCAACTGTGGTTGCACACATTCAAAGGAGCGTCTTTACAAAAATCGACCCCGTCAGGTGAGTTATTGGATTGCACAGATAGTCGCTTCATTTGTGTGTGTGCCCCGCTTACAACTTCTTCTAAAAACTACATAGGATGCTCCATTTTATACACTTTAAAACATAAATTAATTTTGAGATACAAGTATACTATGAATTAGTTAGATTAGTTTAAGTTATCCCTTCTGTCGGGTGTTCAGAGACGCACACGTTTTTTTTAACAAGCTATGGAATTGCGATTATAAAGTTCTGATACGAACAAAACATTGATACTAATAGCTCTCATTTGTTTTTATTGATACACTGGTATTACGGAAGGTTGATGTTGTCTGTAATATAAGCTGTCATATGAATATGAACCTAACGTGCGTGAATTTGAATACCAAATTCAAACAGCAGATGAAAATACATGTTGTCTAAAGTGGTTCCAGTTCCTATTATGTAATCCCTACCAAATCTCTTATTTAAAATTGGCTGTATCAAGAAATCTATACTGGCTTTACTAGTCTTTGTGTAACTTAACTACCTAGTTATATAAGAAACAATCGTTTTCAATAAATATTTGTGGACAATTCACCAACACCACCTAACCTCAAACTATTGCTGGACAATGCACACAACATCATCTAGTCCCAAACTAAGCATAGCTTGTATTATGGTGACTAGATGACTGATAGAATACTTATATATTTTTAAATACATACGTATGATACTATACTACTATTATATACTTTTAAATACATACCATGTTCATTAAACAAATGTTCGTTCCAGAAGGGAATCGAACTTGCAACTTACAGCGCAAATGACATAGCAGCAACCGAGCTGAGAGGCCAGTCATAGATTCTCGTACCTATTTAAAGCTTGTCTGGAAGATATCGCCATATGCGATAAGACCGCCATTTACAGTACACATTATACTGGCCTCAATTCTGTTGGTACCAACCTAACTAATTTTAGTTAAAATAAGGTTTAGAACTGTCAAATGAAACTTTGGTATTCTTCTGTTACTAACTTATCCTAATATAATTTTATCTAATTTAATTAAGCGTTCCTAATTTAGTTAGATGGTACCAACCGAATAGGTTTTACAAGTGTTATGACTAACTCATATATATTTTAGACAATTCCTAATTTTAGAAATGAACCAACCGAATTGCCACCACTGTAGCCGTAGCAATGTTGAACCTAAAATGTTATGTTCTTCAAAGAGTTAATTTATTACATTATTATTACTACCTACCTATCTACCTACCTAACTTAAACTTATCAAGGACTTCACACTACATGTTACATACCTTATACGAGTGTTTACTCAAAGGCCTCAAACTCTGTACTTCAGTCGGAACGGCAACCACACCGGTAAGTAAATGGCAAAGGTACAATTTCTGAACGAGTCATTAACAATGCATTACGTTTTATTTGGAAAGTAGAATGTTATGTAATTAATGGCCGTGTGCAAAGTTTGTTTAACCTACACGCGTGCGTTGAATACTAAGTTGTTTGTTTTTCAAATGCCTTTGGTTTGATATGTTTGAACTTTAGAGAGGTTTCGTTCGTAAAAGTTTTGTGGGCAGTGATAATAATTATGAAAGTTGGTTCGCTTTAACGTGGGCGTGTAACTTTGTGCCCTTCGATCGATCGTTTCAGCATTTAATAGTATCGAAGAACATTCATGTAGAGCGTTGACAACGTGGGATGATTCCCCATCCCCGATGCCTCCGACATTAATATTATCCAAGTCGTTCACCTGAGTTTTATTCCTTTCAATACCTAAGTCGTGAACCTAATGGTGTTGCCACACTGCTGTTTAAAAACGTTTACAAACATTAGTAAACATTTTCTAACAAACATTGATCACAATGTGTTTTCATGTTAGGTAATGTAGTAATGTAGTAAACATTTCTAAACAAAACTGTTAGTTAACAAATTGTAACAAATAAAACCTTTGTTATTAATTAAATTTTGTAAATATTCAAATTCAGAACTGTTCATTCTTCAAAAATCATTTAGGCAACAGTCAATGCTTAAATCCTTAATATAATCTGTGGCACTATACTTTTGTTTGGCGCATCCAGTTAGAGCGCTTTTCTTTTTTTTTAAACAAAAAAAGCTAATCCATTGAGCAAATCTTCTTCTATTTGCGAGCGGATGTAATGTTTTTAAATTTTATGAATGTTTGTAAACATTTTCCATCAGTGTATGAGCACTCAAAACATCTAACAATTTGTACCTAACGTAACGTAACAATTCCTAACGTTTGTAAATGTATTAGCATTTGAAAATATTTGTAAATATTTTATTGCAGTGTGGCAGCACTGCTGTTAAGAACACAGCATATGTCAAGTGCACGAAAGGAGCCTCTGAGGCACACTTCAATCTTTTCACCACACTGGTTCAAAATAACAATAACTAGTCACACGTTAAGAAGAAGAATACCCAATTACTTACGCTCATTACTTCCTGAAATACAGAAACTACACACACATTATTTGTCACATTATTTTCGGCATCATTTATAAGCTTGTAGTTCAGAACAAACATAAACTCAGATCGCGAGCAATTCGTTTACTCAGAAAATCTATGTTTACCTCGTGATCTCAGTTTAACTTTGATGCTGTTAATAATTGATGTTTAGTTTTAGATCAGAGTTTAAGACTTGTTCTAGGTTACGGCCTAGATTCTAAATTAGATTATCTAAGGAACAGACTGCGTGTGTTTGTCAAGAATTAATATATTTAAGGATTAAAACGCGGTTATTTCTCAAAGAGAGTTGAAGAGTTGAAGAGCAAGAGAACCGTGGATCAAACTCACCCTGATGAAGATTCTCTAGATGAATCGAAACAGTGTCGGTGTCTTCATTGACAAAATGAATATAATATTGCTGAACAATGCATACAACACCATCTAGCCCCAAATTAAGCAAAGCTTGTAATATGGGATCCAGATGACTAGTAGAATAGGTACTAATATATTTTTAAATGTATTTACTTATGATACATAAGTAAAAGCCCGTGTTTTCTTAAGATGTATTATTTTTTTAATCTTATTAGGTTGGGGAAAAAGTCTTTTCGCATTATAGTATGTATGAACTTGTAATAAAATCTCTTTGGCTATACTATTTGTATCTGGCTGATTTTGGTATCATTAAAAGTTTAAATTTTAAAGAACATAATTTTAAATTCAAATTAGGAAAATGTGTGATTTTTATTTGTTTTTCGTACTGTCAAGATGAGTGAATCTAATGAAGAAATTCGATACATTTTAAAATTTTACTACAAAAAAGGTAAAAATGCAACGCAAGTATCGAAAAAAATTTGCGATGTTTATGGACCTAGTGCAGTGTCTGTGAGAGTAGCACAAATTTGGTTTAAGCGTTTTCAATCCGGAAATTTTGATGTCAAAGATGCACGTCGCTCTGGTCGCCCTATTACGGATAAAATGGATGCCATTTTTGAAAAAGTGGAGCAGGATCGGCATATCAGTAGTTACGACGTAGCTGAAAAACTGGAAATTGACCACAAAATGGTTTTGGCGCATTTGAAAAAACTGGGTACACAAGCTCGATATTTGTGTACCTCACGAGCTCACTGAAAGAAACCTAATGAACCGTGTACTCATTTGTGATTCTTTATTACGGCGTAATGAAACCGAACCATTTTTGAAGAAGCTGATAACTGGTGATGAAAAGTGGATCACGTACGACAAGAACGTGCGAAAAAGGTCGTGGTCAAAGGCCGGTCAGGCTTCACAGACTGTGGCGAAACCCGGGCTAACTCGCAACAAGGTGATGCTGTGTGTGTGGTGGGATTGGAAGGGCATTATTCATTATGAGCTGTTACCACCAGGCAGGACCATCGATTCTGAACTCTACTGCGAACAACTGATGAGATTAAAGCAAGAAGTTGAGAGAAAGCGGCCGGAATTAATCAACAGAAGGGGTGTGGTTTTTCATCATGATAACGCTAAACCTCACACATCTTTAGCCACTCAGCAAAAATTGAGAAAGTTTGGCTGGGAGGTGTTAATGCATCCGCCGTATAGTCCTGACCTTGCACCTTCAGATTTTCACCTGTTTCGTTCTCTACAGAATTCTTTAGGCAGTGTCAGGTTAACATCAGGAGAGGACTGCCAAAAGCACTTGTCGCGGTATTTTGATCTGAAGTCCCAAAATTTCTATAGCAATGGGATCATGTCCCTACCTACAAGATGGCAAAAAGTTATCGAACAAAATGGTACCTACATACTTTAGTTAAATGTAAATAAACTATATTAAAAAATGTTTTGAATTTTCTTAAAAAATGCGAAGAAACTTTTTCCCCAACCTATTATATTCTAATCGACCTCTGTGGCGCAGTCGGCTAAGGTCCGGCTGAGACGCAGAATGTTGCGGGTTCGATTCCCGCGCGGGACAAATGTTTGTACGATCTGCAAGTATTTGTCTCGGATCTGGGTGTTTCTATGTATATTATGTATGTATTTATTAAAAAATAAAGTATATAAGTAGTATATCAGTCATGTGGCATCCATAACACAAGCTCTGCTTACTTTGGGGCCAGATGATGCTCTGTGAAATGTCCGGGATTATTTAAATATTTTATTTATTTTAATATTATAAATGTGAATGTAAGTTTGTTGGTTACGCTTTCACGCGAAAACTACTTAACCGATCATCATGAAACTTTGTACACATATTTTTGGAGGTATTAGAAGTAAAATAGGATAAAAAAAAAAATACGAAAATATTTATATGGCAAAACAACGATTGCCGGGTCAGCTAGTAATATTATAAATGCGAAAGTCTGACTGTTTGTTACGTTTTCGCGGCAATACGGCTGAACGGATTTTGATGAAATTTGGTAATTCATTCGGGGAAGAACATAGGTTACTTTTTATGTAGGTACCACGCGTGCGAAGCCGCAGGCAGCAGCTAGTAATACATCTTGAGAAAACACGTAGAATTTACACGAAGTATTTATTCGTTATCGCCAATGCTGAGTTTAAAATTAAATAATGACAGAAAAGGAGGCATTATTAAGACAGAGCGGCCCCTATTTGGTTATTCTGGTTAGTTACCGTTATGTACTTGGTTTGAATATTTCAAAAGCTGTCTGCCGGACAAGCAGCTGGATTTGCGATGTGCATATTTGATTATCACATTTATTATACGGCGTTGTCTGTTTTCGCTGGTACTAATTATTAAAATCAACATTTACCAAATACTAATTTAATTTAATAGTAGCGTCTCTTGCAACTGAACCGACACCGCATGTACTGACTCGTCTTTCCTGCGGGTCCTGTCGATAAGGTCGAGAGGTTAGTGTAGGTACCTGGGATGGCCTACGCTATCAAACATAATCCCAGGCAGAGTAGCGTCAGTGGAGAGGAAACATCACCCACTTCAGCTTGCTGGAGTATATCCATGAACGAAAGTTTTCAATTTCAAATAACTGCTCTGTAACTAGACTGACGATAGCTTAATACTCTTCAACAGATGAACTAAGGTCTAAGATGATGCGCGTCTTGAACCCCAAAGTCCTTTAACTAGCTAAATCATACATACTTTAAAATATGTATACAGATAGTATACATATTTTAAAGTATTTATGTCTTTATTTACATAAATAATTACAGAAATGTACAGAATAATATAAAATACATGTGAAATAGTTAAGCTATCTTGGGACCGTTTAAAACGATCTATAGATAGCTCAACTGATGCATGTCACTGCCAAAGGGCAGCGTTCTCAAGACACTGGCGGCATTGCCACGTTGAATGTCAATGCTAATGCGCTGAGCCAGATAGGAGCCTGCTCTTGGGTCACGCAATATATCTAGCAGACGCCGTGAAATAATTTTGAAAACGCGGAGAGCTCCTGTTCCCCAAGGGTCTCGACTCTAAAAGGCTACATTTTTTTAAGTTATATGTTATCAATTTAAATTGTTATTTCTTACTCTTTGTTATTGTGTAATTTGGTCTGCATACATATTTTGTGTAGGTATGCATTTTGTTCGCTCACATTGTATTGTTTTGCTGTGCGATCAAAAGTTATGTTCCAATCAAGATGAAAACTGTAATCTAGTTATGAGTGTATGTATATTTATTTTGTTTATAACGTGTTTTGTGTGTCTAAATAAATAAATGAAATAAAAAAATACATTCTGTAGGTACATTTTGTCTACTTATACGCCGTGGCAAAAACACAAGTGCATGTGATTGCTAAATCACATGTACTTGTTTTCGTGGTAATTGGTCAATTACCACTGCGTACCTACATATTATCATAAAAAACAATTCAAAGTGGTCCAATTTCGTTCATTTGTGATTATATTGAACAAAACTTTATTAACTTTGACGTGGACTACCTGGACGAGATTATTTATTTATTTATTTATTTCAAACATTACATCTATCATTACAGGTTAGACCAATAGAAATGATACTATCAAAACATAGATACTAACATAACAGTTTCAGTTACTTTTGATAGATTGGTTATGATTGCTTTTGATTTTTGTTATTATTGATTGTAACACACGTAGGTACGTCACACCAATTAATCTTGTCAAAACTGATTCCAGTTACATTAAAACTAATTATTGAAATAATGCCTATTGCTAACTGAAACTGATAAACCTTGATTGTATCATGAAATCCGTAATAGCTATTCCTGGAGTAACATGATTTTACATCCCTGGACATGGGTCATTACTGGCCCCAGGCTCACCTGAGCTTATATTAAAAACATCGTAGTTTATACTATTACAATCTTTCTTAGGTAATCGTATCTTTTGACTATGATTTGCTGAGTCAGTATTGGATCGCACTAAAAGCATTTCACAATAATAAAGAGCCTAATACACGAGCTCCACAGAGCAAAGTGCAGAGATTAGACACGGGCCCATCAATTACGAGTAAGCCGGGGCGCGTGCGTACGGCTCGAACAAACCTATGGGGATTATTGAAAATTTCTCTGCACACGCCCGCCGTGCATACACGTGCCTATAAAGTACAGGAGCTTAGTTCAGTTCATATTGTATGTATGAAGCGTAATGTTCATATCAGGGTGTGTTTGATCGTTTATTGTAGGTTACTTGTTTGTTTTCTATAATTACGTTTTAAAAACTAAAGAGAAACCGGCTTCATTGGAGACAATTTGAGACTATAAAATTTTTTTTAGAGGAAAGTAGGTGTATTTTGTTTATCTATATATAATAAGGGTAAACAAACTAAACGCACTGATCTGCACTGCACGCAACGAAAATATCATCGATGTATACAATCGATTTTGGAATCGATCGGTCGATTTTGATAAAATTTAAATGGGACCACCTGGAAAACAAAAAAAAGGATTTTCCAAATAGGTTCAGGCGTCTTTGAGTAATCGGTGAACATTTATAATTAAAAAAAAATATGTTCCGACGACTGGAGAACCTCCTCCTATTTTGAAGTCGGTTAAAAATATGCCTTGTAATAAATCTCTACGCAACTTTGTTGACGAAATACTTGGTAACAGTTAATTCTTAAGGGTTTTTTAAACTTACGCGATCAGAACACATTATTATAAATATTAACGGGTGTTTATCGCGTTTATTTACCTATTTTTCCCGACGTTTCGACAGGTCGTGGTCACTCTGTCGTCTGTGGTCACGGGATGACTCAACTGTCATCCGACGACAGAGTGAGAGAGTAATATTTATAATAATGAATTCTTAAGGGATACATTTTTTGAATTATTTTTTTCGCTTCTAGGCATAAACATATCATCCAAGTTCTCTCTAAGAACTCTAAGATCTCTAAGATAGTCAGTCGGTCACGAACCTAACGATCCTTCATTTAATATGTGAAAACATTATTAAATAATAAATAAATATTGGTGGACAATGCACACAACACCATCTAGCCCCAAACTAAGCATAGCTTGTAATATAGTAGCCAGATGACTGATAGAAGACTTATATATTTTTATACAATTACTTAAGTTACTTTAAAACACCCAGACACAGAACACACACCTATGTTTATTACACAAATGTTTATCCTGGGAATTGAATCCTCAACTGACAGAGCAGAAGGCAGAGCTACTATCAAAGGAGCTGACAGGCCAGTCAAAAAACACAAAAGAAACCTATAGAAAGAAGAGAAGAATAGAAGAAATACCTATGGTTTAGTTAGGTTTTCAAACGCTGATTGATGCTAATTTGACTTTCAATATTTAAAAGATGTTTACATCATCATCCTAAGAAAGATTTTTAATGATAATAAGACACATTTTACTTCGACACTGGAATATACTAATCTAAAAAGTAAAAGAAGACGGGTTTGCGGATAGATTACACTTGTAAAAACTATTTTTACTTCGAAACCATTTATTTCTCGGTTCAAAAAATCCTTGAAAATCTTCCCTTAGCATTTATTCGTTAAAAGCGTAATTTAACCGACGACGACGCTCCGTGGCTGCGGCCAGAGACAACGTAAAGTACTATGTAGAGGTAGTGCAACTGCGTATATTTAAGTATACTAAATGACTAATTTCGAGATCAACAGTATGTAAGGAGTTCAAAAAGTTAATTTAAGTTTGAAATTTCTAGAACTTCTTCTGAGCTTTTGTAGCTAGTCTGGTTTTATACTAAATAATAAATAATCCCTGAAATTTTATGGAACATCATCTAGCCCCAAAATAAACAAACATTTCAACATCCTGACATCCATAAAATCCTTACTAATATTATAACCGCGAAAGTTTGTATGCATGTTTGTTACTCTTTCACGCAAAAACTACAGAAGGGATTTAATTGAAACTTTACAATAATATAGCTTATACATCAGAATAACACATAGGCTACAATTTATAAAGATATTGTGTGAATTGTCCAAAATATAACGATAAGAGTGTCAAGTAAGTGGGAAAAAAATCTGCCATCTGCCAGCTATTCTGGCGTGCGCTGCAAAAACTGTTAGAATTACACGAAGTACTAATCCTGCGCAGACGAAGTTGCGGGCACCAGCTAGTGCTTACTGAAATTCAGTCTTTATGAAATTGGCGATTCTCAATACATACAACTGTCTCACTACTGGCAACTTTCAACTCTGGCGTTTAGTTTGGAATTCGAAACTCAAATTTTTGAAGTGAAACTTCTTATGCGACTTCCAACAAGGTTGCGTTAAACGTTCCTATTTTCCTATATTCCTATATTTATACGCACTATTTTTTTTATGTATGTATAAAACTAGCATTGTTCTGGGTTAAAACAAGTTTTTTTTTGCTTACGCGCCGTTTAGTTTTGATCTGAATCGTTCTATTTACAACCTAAAGTCAAACCTAAAAGTTAAAATAAGCATTTATTTTGAATATATCTTATAAAACTATCATGGTTTGATGGTTTTGAATATATTTTTTACTCAAATCGGGTTATTATGATCTCGAGATTAACTCGTGATTATGGCGCATGCAACTGTGCCGGAATATCAGGAAGCAGAAAAAGTCACCTATCATGGTCATATCCCATTTTGGGTGAAAATTATTTATTTTAAATATGAATCTCATCGTGCCATCAGCGTATTAGTAGAAAGAATAACCGATTGCTCCTTTCTAGCTCTGCCTTCTGCGCTGTTGATTGAGGGTTCGATTCCCTCCCAGGATAAATATTTGTGTGACGAACACAGGTATTGTGTAAAGTATCTTAAGTATGTATTTAAAAATATATAAGTATTCTACCAGTCATGTGGTCACCATAATACAAGCTATGCTTAGCTTGAGGCTAGATGGTGTTGTGTGCATTGTCCAATATTGGTGGACATCAATATTTCTATTTTTACATTTAATGAATGTCCCCTTGCATATGCAACACTGATTATCCAGCAACAATGGCAGAGTCGCATTCGCGTGAGCTCCTTATCTGCAGATATTTAAATTCCAGTCTGAGCCTCAAAATAGTTCAAATTAAACGGAGCTTGTAAATTAAGTGTTGCTATCACGCAATCCAGGCGAATAACTTTAAGTAGTTTATTAGATATATTACTTTGTATGACTTAATTAATAAATAAAATATAAATAAATATTGGTGGACAATATACACAGCACCAAGTAATAATAATAATAATTATTATTATTAAGAGCCCGTGACGTCCCACTGCAGATCAAAGGCCTCCCTTCCTTTTCTCCAATCGTCCCTGTCTAAGGCCACTGTGGGCCAATCCTTAAGGTGGGCGTCTAACTCTAACTTAAGTAATTATAATAATAAAAAATAGCATAAAAAAAAAAAAAGTTGCAAAAATAGTAATAATCAAAAATGACATTTCACACAGCGTCATTTAGCCCCAAAGTAAGCAAAACTTGTGTTATGGGTACCACATGACTGATATACTACTTACATATATACTTTTTTTGTAAATACTTTCATATTAAACATAGAAACACCCAGACCCGAGACAAATACTTGCAGATCATACAAAAATTTGTCCCGCGGTGGGAATCACACCCGCAGCCATCTGCGTCTCAGCCAGGCCTTAGCCCACACCATCACAGAGGTCGTCAAATACTTGTGAAATTTTATTTATTTAAGCCATTTAACATTTTATAAGGATAACTATTATAAGGTAAGGTATAAGGTATTTAGACGTCTGTACGGAGACATCGAAGCAGACCCAGGAAAGATGGCGAGAAGATCTGGAAGCATTCGAGCCAAACTGTGGCCTTGGAGCGCAAAGAGTGGAAGATAAAAGATTTGCTCAGCAGTAGGGCGCGATAGGTTAAGAAAGAAGAAACTGAATTTACAGAAGCATCTTATTCATAATATATCAGAAATTAGTTATAAAGTGACCTAGATATCATAATTCATTAAAACCTATGAACTTATAAAGGCGTTAAAGGGAGGAGAACTGAGCATTACAGTGCAAAACTGTTATGATACAAAACGAGTTTACATCAGTGAAGGAGGAGAACCGAGCATTACAATGCGCACCTTGTAATGATACAATGTGTTTTACAACATTATACGCGAATGCTCGTTAGTCAGGGAGGTAGTATTGTAATGTAATGCTCAAAGTCGAATCTATAATGCTACATTACACGCGAACGCTCATCGGTCAGGGAGGTAGTATTGTAATGTGATGCTCAAAGTCGAATCTATATGTTACATTGCACGCGAATGCTCCCGGTGAGGGAGCGCTTTAATTTTTTTATAATGTATTATCGACACCATTTCATAGAATTACTGATAAAATACTTGTGTTATTTATTTTTAATGTGCATATTGTTATAAGTTTGGGTTTTATTTTAGCCATCTTTCTTTTATGAATAAAACAAAATGTATATAATTTGTTAAATAAATAATTATAATCTTGTCAAGTTACTAGTCTATATGACGGTCAAATATACTCGTACTAGCTGCTGCCCACGGCTTGGCACGCATGGTACCTACATAAAAAGTAGCTTATGTCTTTCTCCAAGGTCCGATCTATCTCTATATCAAAATTCATCGAAATTGGTTCAGCGGTTTAGGTGTGAAAACGTTACAAACAGAAAGAGTTACTTTTGGATTTATAATTTTAGTTAGATTTGTTCGACTAGTTATCATTTAAAAGGTGAAACAGTTTTATCGAATGTGTAAAAAGTCAAAGAAAGGAGGGAAAATACTCGTTTACCTGCCATAATTTGCAGCAAACATAAATATCTAAAGCAGCGTGATGAGAAATGGCGGCAAATAGGGCAGAGCGCGATCACTCTCGGGGGCACGGCCGGCCGAGCGACGATTGAATGTGAAAATTTAATTTGGGTAATTTCTGCAAGGTTTCCATTATCTTGCCCCGAAGAATGGTATTAATACTAATTTACATCATGGGGGTTACTGCTGAATATCTTTAAAATATTAACAAGTAGGTAGATAAATATATAATGGCGGACATTTTACACAGCATCACCTGACTCCAAAATAAGCGGAGCCTGTGTTATGGGTACCACATGACTGATATACTTATACACATACTTAATCACTTTTTTGAAATACATATATATTATACACAGAAATACCCAGACCTGAGACAAATACTTGTAGATCACACAAATATTTGTCTCGCGGCAGGAATTGAACCCGCAACCTTCTGCGTCTCAGTCGGACCTTTAGCTCACCACAGAGGTGTACTCTAATATTTGTATAATATTACACTAATATTTCAAATACCAATGTTTAAATAAATAAATAATCACGGACATTTCACACAACATCATCTGGCCCCAAAATAAGCGGAGCCTGTGTTATGGGTACCACATGACTGATATACTACTTATATTTTTTGTAAATACATACATTATTATACATAGAAACAACCAGACCCGAGACAAATACTTGCAGATCATACAAACATTTGTCCCGTGGTGGGAATCTAACCCGCCGAATCCCGTTTGGATGTTTGGATTTGTTAATCGATTATCCAACGAGGTAACGTAACCTCTTTAGTACTGTACCTGAGATCTCAACCAGAGATCTCAGCTCTGTTTTCTATCTCTAAATATTTGTCTAATTAAGGCAAGAAATTGAGTTCATATATATAATAATCCAATATTATCCTTTTCTACTGTATAGGATACCTGGTATTGTTAATACTTTGTTTATTCAATTTAATTATCCATACCTACCGTAAATATACTTAAATTGTTGAAATTGAAATTTGAGCCTATAATATAGGCTCAAATTTCATTCAATGAAGTCGGTTTCTTTTTAGTTTTTAAAACGTAATTATTGTCATAAGTATGTATTTAATAATATAAAAGTAGGCTATCAGTCATCTGATCACCATAATACAATCCATGTTTAGTATAGGGCCTATATTGTGTTATGCAAATTGTCCTTTATTTATTAATTTAATTTAACTCGAAAACGTCTTTTAGAACTGGAACGTTAAGGTTTTTTCGCGAACGAATCCACAGGTATCAATAAAAATAGTAAAAATTAATTTGTATATTCAGATATACTCTGTTACACAACAACGAGAATAAAGTGTATAATAAATAAATGAGAATAAAGTGTATAATAGTGTGAGAATAAAGTAAAGTGTGTTATTTTATCATACCAGAAGAGTTTACTGAAACCCCAAAGCCATGCTATGGAGTTATTTGTTCACGTATACTTACAGTGCCCTCTCCATTTACCTATCAGCCTGAATTTTCATTCACTTTCACGATGCTCCCGCTAACCCAACTAACAACAATAGTGCAGTAGATATTATTACGAATATTCGCTACTAAGTGGAGGCGAATGTTTTGAAACACCGGCGTCGAGCAATCTTCGTGAATAAAAATTTCGCATTGTTCTAGACCTATACTGTATTATGTAGAATTGTAGGCAGAAACGCAGATCCAACCTTGAGCACAAAAGACTTCGAAAAATGCAAATTTTCAGGGTGGTAAGCCTCCCCAGACTCGACTGGCATTTAAATGCAACGTAACTCGTCAAAGTTAGGCGATTTGCAAATGAATGCTAAAAACTTAAATTATTTTCATTCGCAAACACGTTTTTATTTAGCAATGATATTTCATACCTGTGATTTGATTCTGGATAATATTAACTAAAAATTACATGTATTGCTATTCCAAAAAACAATTAAACTCTCTTCCATTCTTGGAAAGGAAAACATCATAAAACAACCAATCTATGATCATAACTTGCAATTCATATTTACAAACGTAATTTACCTTTAAGACGTCTTTAATATCTCTGTTGTAGACAGTCTCCAGGCGAGTTCGATTAAATTAGTCGATTAAATTTTCATATTCAATCCTGAGCTGTTTACAAAAGGGAAGCATCGCAATCGTGGATCGAATAACATGATATTACTTTTTAAACTCTCCCTGTTACAGAATAAAGCTTACAATGCTTTGGGATACGCGGATTATTAGTTAACTATTCATTCGATCTACGATAAAAAATAGTAACCAAATATGGCGCTGTGTGTCCCAGTCAAAATGAATATACATGAACATAGTATTCCCAAACTTATGAATACTGTGGTTAGCTGAATAGTTGAATAGGATTTGTGATTTTCGGTTTTCGTTAACTGCAATCCACAAAAAATAGAGATTAAAAAAAACGGTGTCTCTGGACACCCGTCAGAAGTGATAACTTAAACTAGTCTAACTAGTGCTGTGGGTTAGAGTGAGAGAGGAGGAGCCTGCCTACCGCTGCCGTATGCGTGAGAGAAAGGGAAGCTAGAAAGACTGGCACCGTAACGCGTTACGTAACGAAGCGGTTTAATCTACCATAAGAAGTTATAACTTCAAAAGTATGGTTTATTTTGCTACTTTTAAAATTTGCCTACTTAAGAATCGAAGTAGTTGTGGAGAGCGTTTATTTTTTTTGTTGTGATTCGCAGATAAGATATAGCAGAAAACAAAGGAAACACTACAACATCTAAGAACGTACGTTTCTAAGATTTTGGAGTGTTTTCTATATTGTCCAGCTTTATATCCAGCAGAGATCTGTGATGATGCTGATGATGAGGGTGGCGGTTTATAATAACATTTCAGCAAAGTCATACTCTAATGTTAATCCGGTTTGTTGAATCACTTAGTTAATTATAACAAGGTGTTTGCTCTTGCTTTTGAATAAGCCTCATGAAAATGTAAATATTCCTTAATTTTTAACCGACTTTATCAAAAAGGAGGAGGTTCTCAATTCGTAGGATTTTTTTTTTTTTTTATGTATGTTCACCGGTTACTGAAAAACGGCTGAACCGATTTGGAAAATTCTTTTTTTGTTTGAAATGGTATACTTCACAAATGGTCCCATATAAATTTTATCAAAATCGGTCGAGCTGAAAAAGAAACGAATATCTAAAAATTGTATACATCGATGATGTTTTCATGTACTTTCATAGCTCGCTATCTTATTGGAGCGTTGCGTTTATTTGGCCTACCCATATGATATATATACAAAATACATCTACTTTCCACAAAAAATGTATTATAGGCCCAAATTTCACTCAATGAAGTCGGTTTCTTTTTAGATTTTAAAACGTAACTATAGAGCTTAGATTGCAGGTGTAATGAAGCTTTTGTAAAATAAAATTCAAATTTCCTTATTTGAATTTTATTTTACAAAAGCTACACAAATAAATGCGTGAGTGTCGTGTCGTTCCAACACTTGGTTGGAACGAAGTTCCTATCGTAGTATATTATTATTGATTAACAAATACACATGAATGAATTACTAGCGTCTGAGAGCAATTAAAAGAAACGCAGAAGGAATGCATTGAAGGAATGGTAGGCAATTTCGAAATTGTACATCACTCAATTCATCTAGTTAATTTATTCGTCTCACCTTATAGATAACCATCTACACTAAAGAAAGAGTCGTGACGGAAATTCGTGACGGATAAATCTTACACTTTTTTTCGCCTAACCCCCCATCTGCCAAATCCGTACCGTGGGATAAGGAACTTAGTTCCAACATACCAGAGCAAGATAAAGTTTTACTTTTTTGTATCACCGCATTTTAGAAAAACTATGTTTACTCTGGGTTGATCGATTGCCCTATTTTTCCAATTAGTTTCCTGTATTAGCTTTATTTTAACATTTAACACTGGCCTCTCAGCTTAGTTCGTAGTAGCTTCTGCGCTGTAGGTTATGGGTTTAATTCCTTTTGAGGACAAACGTTTGTTAAAGATACAAAGATGTTTGTTGTGTGTTATAAGTATTTCCCGTATTACCAGCTTATTAATTATTAATAATTTATTTGAGAACACCACGTAAGCTAGAAAAGTGATTATGAAATCGATTTATTCCATTTGGGATGCTACTTGCGTAGACACCCTGGCCGCATCCCATCTGTCGGGGATTTCCGTTAGGGCTGGTGCGACGGCTGAATGTGCCGAGGACCTCAAAAATCGCAAATATGCTGGTTTGGATAAGGCCTACATATTTGAGTTTGGAGTCGAGACCTAGGCCCGTGGGGAACAGGAGCCCACTGCGTATTCAAAATTATTTCACGGCGTCTGGTAGATACGTTGCATGACCCAAGAGCTGGCTCCTATTTGGCTCAGCGTATTAGCATTGCCATTCAACGTGGTAATGCCGCCAGTATCTTGGGAACGCTGCCCTCTGGCAGTGATCTGGATCAGTTGAGCTATCTATAGATCGTTTTAAACGGTCCTTAGATAGCTCAACTGTTTCACGTGTATTTTATATTATTGTATATTATTTTGTACATTTCTGTAAATATTTCTGTATATATACATTATTTATTCCAGAATAGATCTTCACTAGATTTTTGTCAATAAGTCAATTTCTTTATAAGTCAAGTCAAATCAAAAGATATTTTATTCAATAAAATCACAAGGATCACTTTAAAACGTCTGACATACTAGGTGAATTTAGGTGCCAATTCCTTCTAACCCAAGCCCGAGAAGAACTGGCAAGAAACTCGTCCTGGTCTTAGCGCTTTTTTGCATGATCCATCTTATAACTACCCTAAATACGAAAAACAAGATAGTTTATACATTTCAAATGTGTCAGTTAACTGTCTGAGGGCAGAGCAAAATGAGGCCATGCATTCTTATCAATAATATAGACATTTATATTATAATAAGCTTTCTTAAAAAGTCTACCCTTTATGTAAACTTGACATTTCTTAATAGGCGGTTTAGTTGCATTTTCAGGAAGCTTATTATAGGAGCGCACCTTGTTCCCCATAAAGAACTTATAGGATGAAGAAGTCGAGAGTTTAATTGATAAGAAGATTATGCCCTTATATGCAAGCAACAGTAGAAATACTTAAAGATAGGAACAGAGAGCGAGTCGTTTACGTTTGAGCTCGACTTGTTTGGGGAAGTAGAAGGCGCCTGCGGGCGAGCAACTTAGCTTTCTAAGGCAAAGCATTCTATGCAGCTAGCTCACACCACAAAAAAAGTATCTATTACTTTTTTGGAATAAATGAAGCACTGTAAATGCATACCTATGCATTTACCTATACACATTTCTAATAGCGTCTAGAAATCAGAGTTCATACGTTTTATTTATTTATTTTCAGAAACATTGGTTAGATTAGTAATTGTGTATCACATGTTAATAATAATAATTATAAATAATTTATTGGTAGACAATGGACACGAAACCACCTAACCCCAAACTAAGAATAGCTTGTATTATTGTCATTAGATGACATGTAATAAATAATAAATAATGCCGGACATTTCACACAGGATCATCTGGCCCCAAAGCAGAGCTTGTGTTATGTACTACTTATATACTCTTTTTTTTATAAATACATACAAACACCCAGGTCCAAGACAAATATTTGCAGATCATACAAACATTTGTCGCGCCGCGGGAATCGAACCCGCAACCTTCTGCGTCTCAGCCGGGCCTTGGTTCATTGGGCCGATTCTTCACAGAGGTCGTCATTCATATATAGAAGATTATGGAATATTCATATATTTTAAAACAAGTATTTATTTACAGAAATAATTACAAAAATGTACAGAATAATATACACGTCAAACAGTTGAGCTATCTAAGGACCGTTTAAAACGATCTATAGATAGATCAATTGCTCTAGATCACTGCCGGAGGGTAGCGTTCCTAAGATACTGGTGGCATTGCCACATTGAATGGCAATGCTAATACGCTGAGCCAGATAGGAGTCAGCTCTTGAGTCACGCATAGTACCAGACGCCGTGAAATAATTTTGAAAACGCGGTGGGCTTCTGTTCCCCACGGGCCCAGGGTATTAATAAATATAATATATGAATAAATACATACTTATGATATGATATGATATACATATAACACTTAAGTTCATCAAATAAAAGTTTGTGGGAAGGAATCAAACAGCCAATCGACTCGAATCGAAAATCGAATCGAGCCCAGAAAACATATATATTACTAACTGAGCCGATTAGTACAATGTTTTTGTAACGAAATATCGGGAAGCAAAAAAAAAACACATATTATCATGGTATACATCCAGTTTTTAGAGAAAATTATGTTTTAAGTCAAAAGTCAAAGTCAAAAGATACTTTTATCAATACAATCACAAGGATCACTTTGAAACGTCTTACATACTTGGTGAATTTAGGTGCCAATTCATCCTAACCCAAGTCCGAGAAGATTGGCAAGAAACTCGTCTTGGTCCTAGCGCTTTTTTATATGATCCATCTTATAACTACCTTAACTACGAAATACTAATACAAGAGAGTTTATACATTTCAAGTGTGTCATTTAATGTTCATTTTAACTGTCTGACGGCAGAGCGACATGAGGCCATACATTCTTATCAATAATATAGTCATCTATATTATAATAAGCTTTCTTCAAAAGACTACCTTTTATGTATGCTTTAAATTTCGGTAGTTTAGTAGCATTTTCAGGAAGCTTATATAGAAGCTCATCGTGTTCCCCATAAAGGACTTATTTACTTTTTGTTAAAGTTATTTGATATTGAAAGCCTCGTAGGTAATAACAAACCCCTATAGACGAAACCCAGACTGTGATGCTACAGTTCGTTTTAAAAGCGTGATTTAATTTCATAAATGGACACCTAGTGCTGCACCAAAACAAAATCTACTACTATTAGTCAATCATGATCGATCACCACTGTTTTCTTTGCTGTATTTGTCCACAACAATCAATCACGGTCAATCGGTATCAACGTATACGACACGCGTAGGCTGTACATATTTATTTTATTAATTACTCCAATGATTGAAAGCAAACCTTCTTTAGCAATTTTTGATGATAATCTACTGCTTACTAAACTACCTATTTAGAAATTTAAAGCTTACATAAAGGTACTTAACTCTTTTGAAGAAAGCGCATTATAATATAAATGACTATATTTTTGGCATGCATGGCCTCATGTTGCTCAACCCTCAAACAGTTAACTGACACATTTGAAGTGTATAAACTCTCTTGTATTAGTTTTTCGTAGTTAAGGTAGTTATAAGATGCGAGGATGATGAGATGAGGCGAGTTTCTTGCCAGTTCTTCTCGGGTTTGGGTTAAGAGGAATTGGCACCTAAATTCACCTAGTATGTAAGACGTTTCAAAGTGATCCTTGTTATTGTATTGAGTAAAATATATTTTAACTTTGACTTTGACTTTACTTAATACCTGTGGTCAGTGATCTTATTACGGTCTGATACGTGATGATGGCAAGAGGCCTGATGGTATGACTCTCGTCCCTTTGGAGTTGGGTAGGCTATTGGTGTTACTTGCGAAGACACCCTGGCCGCATCAAATCTGTTGGGGACTTCACTTAGAGCTAGTGCGGCGACTGAATCTGCCGAAGAACTCAAAAGGCGCAAAAATGTCGCTCTTGATAAGGCCTACATAATTGAGCATTTTAGAGTCGATACCCTGTTCCCAGAAGAACAGGAGCATTTTCAAAATTATTTCATGTCGTCTGGTAGATACCTACATTGCGTGAGCCAAAAGCTGGCTCCTATCTAGCTCAGCGTATTAGCATTGCTATTCAACGTGGAAATGCTGCCAGTGTCTTGGGAACGCTGTTCTCTGGCAGTTATCTGGATGCTATCTATAGGTCGTTTTCAATGGTCCTTAGTTCAACTATCGGTCAACTGTTTCATATGTATTGTATATTATTCTGTGGCACATGTCTTCAAACTTTTAGGTTCTAAGACATGCTGGATTCTGTTTTCTGATTATGCCATTCATATGGTATGTGATACATTTTTAACCGAGTTTTCGGTTGTTATTTTTAATGTTTGTTATATTATAACTCCGTCATTTTTAACCAATTTGAAAAAATCTTATATGAAAGGATACCTATACTTCCCGATTGGTCCCATATAAGTTTCATCAAAATCATTTCAGTAGTTTGGCTTTTAAATCAAAATAACTGAAAAAAATATGTAATCCAAGTAAACGAAATTTCAATATTTTGCTTTTTTGTGACTGGTATACATTGACTTAAAAATAGGAAAAGGTTCAGTTGTATTTTTATGAGCTCAAATTTCATTCAAAGAAGTCAGTTTCCTTTTTAGTTTTTAAAACGTTAATATCAGACGTTGAAACATTGGAATAACCATTGTTCCTCTTGCTATAGAAGACAGACTATTTAAAATGTCCAGGAGATCCAGAAGTACTAGCGACCCGCCCTGGCTTCGCACGGGTACTTATACTAAATATACTACAGAATGTCTAATGAAGAAACCTCTTAAATTATCAGTGTTTCTCTACCATATTATGCATGTATTATACATATAAACCTTCCTCTTGAATCTATTTTAAAAAAACGGATCAAAATCCGTTGCGTAATTTAAAAGATCTAAGCATACATGGGGACAAGCGACTTTGTTTTATACTATGTAGTGAAAAGCATTTGTCTCTTTTTTTTTGAGAAGTGTGTGGGCTAGCTGTCCTCTTCTTATGCGCTATAAGGCTTGCCTCCGCTCACCGCTCCACGGCCTCCATAGTACACAATTTGTTTGTTATTGTTTAGAATTACCCACCAAAGCAGACCGCATCATAAATTTCGAAGTTTTCACCCCCAACTTTCATACTGACCTATTTGTGTAAAGTGGTGAAAGTTATTACGCCAACATAACAATAATTAAGTGAATGGAATTGTTTTACCAGAATTTGGAATATTGTTTATAGCCTAAGCCGGCTTTTATACGAACATATAAATACATTACAATGAACACAAATTGGATATTGTTAGTGCGTTTTATTCAATCAAAAGATGATTAGCCAGACCGTTTGGTTTGGTGTAGGCTAAAATTATATCTAAATTTTCTATTGTTCCCGATTCCGAAGAAAGCTGAGCTTTTATTGAAACTGAATGAGTTTTACAAGTGAGTTTAAAGTAAGTGAGTTTGTTTCAGGCGAACAGAGGCGTATGTACGGGTCTGAGGCTGGTGATGAAATACCTCGATTCGTCAGCAGTCCACAGCGCCAAGCCTCGCCGTTTCCGCACGAGAGTACCAACCGACGATACTATAAAAGGAACAGAAACTCAAAAGGTGGGTTGTTCAATATACATATACTAGGTAAGAATTTTACCAAAGAATTCTTATTAGAACAAACCTAGCTACGAAGCAACACTGTGCAACACTGCAACACAATCCGGCTCGCACAAGTGCTTAATATTAACCTACATAGTGCCTCTCTATCCATCGCGTAACTATCTCTTCTGGGACGGCATTTCTCTACAAGTTGGATGCGTCAATGTACTTCGTACATAGTGCAGACCTATGATTTGACGCCCTCTGTTCCGCAGTGGGCCAAGGCCTGGTAGAGACGTAAAGGTTGCGGGTTCGATGTATGATGTACGACGAAATTTATGATCTGCAAGTATTTGTCTTGGGGGTGGGTGTTTCTCTGTATTATATGTATGTATTTACAAGAAAAAATGTGTGCGTCTCTGGACACCTGACATAAGTGATAACCTAAACTAATCTAACTAAAAGAGAAGAGGAGCCTGCCTACCGCTGCCATATGCGTGAGAGAAAGGGAAACCAGACAGGCTGGCGCCCTAACGCGTTACGTAATGAATCAGTTTACCCTCCCATAAGAAGTAATCACTTCAAAAGTGTATATATATTGTAGGTATTTCTGTGTTCAGCTCAGCTTACTTCAATGACGATGTGTGAAATGCCCATCATTATTATAATTTCATTGCTAACTCTTGTGACAGAGTTACCCAAACGTGTCTATTACGGTCCTAGAACTTTTGAACAGCCGCGACTGACATCTGGCCTTGCCCTCTGAAGCACGAAATCGTAGATGGAACAATACTGAATGATGACGCATCCTTTTTATTCCAGGTGAAGAAATATTTAGTGGTGATACCGGAACTATGTCTCGTCGACGGGACCGTCGCGCTGATGACTTCGTGCATGATAACAATGTGCGAAATACACGTCTCTGCCATAATAATGGTATGTATTAAACTCGTTAAATCTTCTTCTTGTACGGCGCAGTCTAAAAACCAGCGCTATTACGTACTGTGTGATATAGCACAAAGCTGCGACTGCCTTTTTAACAAACGCAGACTTGGTTTGGTACAGGGTGGGTACGCGTAATAATGGTAAAAAAATAGTGTTTAGTATTACGAGGGCTACACTGAAAGTTTTTAGAACTGGCCACTTGTAAACGAAATAAAAAAATAAGTTCAAATTTTGAAAATGGTACTCTTTGCCAATATTACTGTGTATGTATTTTATTCATTTGTTTACGATTTGGCGGCAAATTGAAAATTGTCTGTGTCACGTTAGCATGAATTTAAGGCGAGAAAATTTTCGTACAATGATTTTTTATAACTTTCGATATCATTTAAGTCAACAAGAAAGTTATGGTAGACTTCGATTGGCCTTTCACGATGAAGCCCCATCTCGTGCCACTGTTTACAACTGGTTAAATGAGTTTAAACGTGGTCGCACTAATCTCACCGATGATCTGCGTGAAGGACGGCCTTCTGCGGCGACGACTGAAGATAACATCAGTGTTGTGCGGCGTATGATAGAGACTGACAAAAGAGTGACTTATCAGCAGATTTGGACAATCTTAGGCATCGGTATGAGTCAAGTGCACAAAATACTCTATGAACATTTAGCGGTCAGGAAGCTTTGTGCCCGGTGGATACCTCATAATTTGACAGAGGCTCAAAAACTCCGTCGTGTTGATTGGTGTCGTGAAATGGTTCAAAGATTTAACGGACTCAAATGCTGTATTCGACATACTTACGGGTGACAAAAGCTGGATTTATTGTTATGTTCCCGAAACTAAGAGAGCTGCCTGTGTGTTTCCTTCCGAGGAATTGCCAAACTAAAGTGAAGAGAAGTCGAAGCGTGGGAAAAAAGATGGTGGCCTCGTTCTTCGGAAGGACAGGTCATTACGCAACAATTGTTTTAGAGGATAGAAAAACAGTTACTGCAGAGTGGTACACTAACAATTGTTTGCCACTTGTCTTAGAAAAAGTTCGGGAGAAACGACCTCGCAGTAGGATCCTCCTTCACCAAGACAACGCCTCGTCGCATACCGCCAAGCAAACAATCGACTACTTGACGACATCAGACGTGAAATTACCGAGTCATCCACCCTATAGCCCCGACCTAGCACCTTGCAATTTTATTTATTTCCGAAAATAAAAGAAAAACTTTGAGGAAAACATTTTTAGAACGCCGAGAAAGCAGTGGCTGCGTTGCAATGCCGTCGAAGAGACCCCTAAGGACGAGTGGGCAAAGTGCTTTTCTCAGTGGTTCTATCGGATGCAGCGATGTATTGATGTAAATGGACACTATTTTAAAAAGATATAATAAAACTAATAACTTGCTAGTTTGTTCAGTTTTTGATTTCCTAAGAACTTTCAGTGTCACCCTCGTAGTTAGTTTATTAGTTAGGTTGTCCTCTTAACCGTGTATCTGCTATGTTATTATGTTACTTGTATCTATGTGTGTCATAATTTTATTTTACGGATTAATTTTGTTACGAATGCCGAGTCGAGTTGGAGCAGATTCATCCCAAGCTTTTTGTCATCTAAATAATCTGACAGACTGTTTAATTACGTTTTTAAATTTGCCAATCGACAAATCTAACACGTCGCTTGGGACCTTGTTATAGAAGCGTACACATTGCCCTATAAAAGACTTATTAACTTTAGCGAGTGGGGATAGCAAGTTTATCTTCTTCTCTAGTACCTATTAATACTATGATTATTGGTATTTTTTTAAACTAATTAACATTTTTAAGAACATACATTAGATTTTCGTATATATACCGAAAAGGCACTGTCATGACGTTTATTTCTTTGAATTTATTTCTATGTGATTATCTGGGGCGTTATGGGCACCAGATAATATATTACTTCTACTATTACACATATTATATATAGAAACACCAAGTTGTTGTAAATACCTAAAACAAATATTTACATATCATACAAACATTTGTCCCGCGGCGGGAATCCAACCCAGGAAATAGAATACAGGATATTATTTTAGGTCGTCTCGCTAGTCAAACATTGCGCTTTTGTATTATTTATTAGTCTCGAATTATTTTTGGTTTTATCAGGGGTTTTGTATAAATAAAGCTAGAGCTATTTACTCAGGTGTGAATAATTGGAATAAAAGTTTTATTTATTTTTGTCGTTCGAGCAATAATAATCCGTAGCTATATTTATTTTATATGTAAGGTCGCCATTTTTTATACAATAACAAAATGAAGAACATGTACATTTTACGACTTTGTGACGTCTTACAGTCATTATATTTACTTGACATTGGCAAAATTGACATCATTGACATAACATGTGTCTATGTTATTAATTAAGAAGATATAGTAGAAAACAGGAGAAGTATGACCATGAGGATAAAGTCGCAGCAAATTTATTTACATTAAGTAATCGGTGCCACCATCGACAAAATAATACGTGAGTAAACCCGTGTTTATCAAAATGTATTAAGAAATCGGTCTATTATAGTATATAGGTAAAGCTTATAAATAAAAAAAACAATACGTGCTCTCAACTGTCATTCCCAAGTCAAACCACATTTTAAAGTTAGTAGATATACAGATATTCCGTAAATGACAGACCACATAGAGAAATGCGAACCGATGACACACACATTCAAATGAAGTGGAGTGATCATCCTTCGAGGTTTGTATGAAAAGACAATCGACTAGTTCATTCTTAAAGACCAACTGGCGTGTCAGCTCAGTTGGTAGTAGCTTTGCCTTCTGCGCTGTAGGTTGAGGGTTCGATTCCCTCCCAGGATAAACATTTGTGTGAAAAGCATAGGTGTTTGTTCTGTGTCTGGGTGTTATAAAGTATATTTTTTTTATTTTATTTCTTATTATTTATTTACTTTAATTAACACGGCACAATACCAATTACATTAATTAAACATAATAATATTTAAGAAAAAAAATCACAAACAAACAAAATAGCAAGTGTTAAAAACAGTCAATTAAAACAGTAATAATACTAATAATGATCAAATCGAGACAAAATAAATTAAACTCAATTTTACAATTAATAATCTAAGATATATTAAAATTTTAAAAATACAAAATGTCGGGAGGGAATAAAATACACACACAAATTTAGAAGAACGCTCACAGAAACACAAACAATCAGTCAATACTTTAGACCAGCTATCAGCAGAAAGGTCACAGTCAGGGTTTATGTCTAAAAGAGCGTTAAACGCGGTAAGAACACGTGGGATGGGGGAGTTAGCTCGAGCTACCGTCCGGCAAAGCGGTACGGCAAACAACCTGTGCTTCCGACTCCGGCAATAATTGTTTGGGACGCAGAGCCGACACAGTACGCCACTCAGATCCACTGCGTCAATTTTATTGTAGAGGATTTTACAGACTGTGGTCATTTGGTCGTAAGAGCGCCTTAACTCTAGCGAGTTATACCCCAAGCATCCCAATAGGAACTAGGTGGGGTAAAGGAACGGGTAATACCTATAGTGACGCTTGTAAAGGTACCGCAAAAAAGCTTTCTGAACCTTTTCTAGCATGAGCGTATATGTGACCTCGTGCAGATTCCACACACAAGCACTGGTCTCTAACTTACTTCTAACAAGTGCCGAAAAGATAAGGCGAATGACATGTTCGTTCTTAAAATCACGAGCATTTCGTAAGACAAACCCTAGTCGCCTAAATGTCTCTTTCATTAAAATATGCACGTGATCGTGAAAAGTGAGCTGCTGATCGAATGTGAAGCCCAGATCCTTCATTGCGTTCGTTCTTTTTATAGTGGCATTGCAAATCTTGTATTCAAAGTAAATTGGGTGCCACATTCGACCAAAATTCATCACATAACATTTGTCTACATTGAACTCCATTTTGTTAAGAACACTCCACTCGTAGATATCATGGACATCGCATTGCAGCGCTCGACAGTCAGCCTTAGACCTAACTTCTGTAAAGAGTTTTAAGTCATCAGCGTATAGTAAACTCTTCGCATGCGACACCACTGCCGGGAGGTCATTGATCATTAACAAAAATAGCAAAGGGCCAAGAATCGATCCCTGACTGACCCCGGAACGCGTGTGATAAGGTTGAGACTCTTACAGGTCAAGTCGGACAAACTGCTGACGATCACGGAGGTAATCTGCCAGAAGCCAGAGAAGACCCAGGGCGAAGCCTATGGCAGTCAGCTTAGAAAGCAGAATGTCGTTATTAACCCTATCAAACGCCCTCCGGAAATCAAAATAAAGAACATCAACTTGGTAACCCCGATCCACATTTAAAGAAATAAAATCAACGAGAGTCAACAAATTAGTGTTCACAGATCGTTTGCTTCTAAAGCCGTGTTGTTCGTTGCACAAGAACTTGTTAACCTGCGCATAAATATACTTATGAAGGATGTTCTCAAACACTTTCGCAGGGGAAGAGAGAATTGCTATTGGGCGATACTCCTCAACATTAGACTTATTAGAGCTTTTGGGAATAGGAATAACCCTGGAGAGCTTCCACTGTGGGGGGATATACTCCACACTTAAGTCCAAGGTTGAAGATGTGACAAAGTGGTCCACACAATAGCATTTTCGCACCCTTGACTATGGCAGAAGGTATGTGGTCCGGGCCCATCGCACTACTTAGTTTAAGCCTCTTTATACCCCTAAAAACGTCATCGTGAGTGCATCTGATAATATTGATGGTGTTACTATTAACGGCGCTATTGAGAGAAACAACTCTAGAAGCATCGAATTTGGGTATTTCAGGCTAGAAAACATTAGCAAAGTAACTTGCAAAGGCCTCAGCGGCCTCTTGCCCTGAGAATGAAATACCCAGGTAAGTTATATTAGGTTCAAACCCACCTTTTGACCACAAGCTAGATATGTGCTGCCAGAATCATCGTTGGATCACGCCTAATATTATTCTCTATGGATCTCGTGTGATTAATGTACGAAGACGCCGTGATTTCAGGTCTGAAAATGCTTTGTACTTATCCCCACAACCAGAACACTTCCACGCCGCATGTAGTTTCAATTTACGTTTGGTAGTTTTTATGATATCACACGTAAACCAAACAGGATAACGTCTAGACGCATAATCCCTACGGCACTTTTTGGGCATACCGACAGATGTCAAAAATTTCATAGATCGTTTTATAAAAGCATAGTCTAGCTATATGTATGTATAAGTATGTATTTAAAAAATATCAGTATTCTATCAGTCATCTAGTCACCATAATACAAGCTATGCTTGGTTTGGGACCAGATGATGTTGTGTGCATTGTCCAGTAATGTTTATTTATTTTTTGTTTATGTTTAAAGCACTTCATTGATTCAATAGCAATGCTGTGTAACACAATCTAAAATTATAACTGAACTGCAGTACATACACACAATCAAACAGTAAATTTATGATGATTGCATTAATAATGTAAAGCATTCAGTAATCATAACACGCCGCGAAATGTATGGTATTAATGAGGTATTTAATCAGTTATTCCAGACAGAATACCAGCTAAGTTATTGTTGTGGAATTCAGATCTGCTCGATTTGCTCTATCTAATAGGAAGTGGTATTATGGATCGCGTATTATTAACTAGCTTCCAGCGGTTTTGTTCGCGTAGTGCCTATTAAAAGTAACCTATGTGTATCCTCCAAGATAATAATAATAATGCCGGACATTTCACACAGTATTATCTGGCTCCAACGCCTCCCTTATATTAATTACGCAAAAGTCGCAAAAGTTTGCGGGTTCGATTCTCGCCGTTGATTTTTCTCGGGTCTGGGTGCTTCTATGTATAATATGTATGTATTTACAAACAGAAAAGTATATAATTAAGTAGTATATTAGTCATGTGGTAGGTACCCATAACACAAGCTCGCTTACTTTGGGGCTAGATGATGCTGTGTAATTTTTTTTTCGCAGCATCATCTAGCTATTCAAATCTTTATATTTATCGCAAATTATTTGAAATCGAAGTAAGGGAGAAGTTTTGAAAACTGCCATTACTACTTGTCTGTAACTCCTTGGAGAGCTAAAGAGTCAGCCCAGTCAGCCTAAAACTGTTGCAATACAGCGAAAACTTAAGGAATAATATAAAGGTTAAACGCAAATACCTGTAAACTACTAAAAAGAGCTCTATAAGTATATGAAACTCGTACTTACATAAATAATGTAAGCTTTACACAAGCTATGTAAGTTTTATACAAGCTATGTAATCTCTATACAAGCTATGTAAGCTTTATACAAGCTATGTAAGCTTTATACAAGTTATGTAAGCTTTATAAAAACGATGTAAGCTTTATGCAAGCTATGTAAGTTTTATACAAGCTTTGTGAGCTTTATACAAGCTATGTAAGCTTTAGCTAAAATGGATCTGGAATGGAATCCATGGAATGGATGAGAGTACACTTCAGACTCACTTTTCGTGCTCTAGGCATATGTATTCGAACTTTTGAGGTTCTAAAACATGCCGGTTTCTTCACGATGTTTTTCTTTATCGTTTGGGATTACTGCCGGGCGATTATGGAATTCTGATACTATTAAAACTTTGATACTAATTGTTTTCAGTTACTATTGATGAATTTGTATTACGGAAGGTTGATGGTGATTGTCATACATGCTGTCATATGTTATAAGCGCGAAGATTTTGAACGAAGTTTATTAAAAACGACGTGACATCTACTATGCTCTTAGTAGGAGGAGAGTAGGAGAACAGTTTTTGTCGATGTGTATTGGATGCGTGTATTTACACAGCGGAGAATGTTTTTGAGTCTTTATTTTAATTAATCGCGGCCCTCCGTCTTTATATTATTTGGGCTGAGATAGAAACCAAACGTACGTAATAGTAATCCATCTAGTCAAAATTGGTTCCAATTACAATCAAACTAATGATTGAAATTTTGCCAATTGCTAATTGAAACTGATAGACATTGATTGTGTCAAAACTTCCATAATCACCATACTGGTATAGCGTACTTAAATTTTTCAAACAAACATTTTAATAAAAATCAATAAAATTCTGTTAAAATTAATTGGTCATCAAACCAAATACCTCAGAATCGGAAGACAGGGTCACTTTTACTAGATCCCCAGCACTCTCACAAAAAACTATGATATATTACATGTACATAATATACTCCATACAACATACTCTATGTAGCATAACTCTATGTATGTAGGTTATAACAGCGAAATTTAAGATTACTGAAGTTTTTTTCATTTTCATGTTATTGAACCTACGCGCTTCGTACACAAGTACTTAGCTGTGAGAATACGCGTAGTACGCGGTGGATGCCTTTGATAAGGATGCCTGGCATAGTTCTCGCAGCTCATAACACAGACTTAGGAAAACAGATGACTCACTTCTGCAAAAAACATAAGTGTAGTCACGAAACCTAAAGAACTCGTTAATCAACCTTACTGTGTTTCTACTGATGGACTGTATCTTGCGGATCCAATGCGGATTGATGGTGCATGTCTTTCTTGCTTGCTTCACTCTTTTCCAAAAAGTGTGGAATCAAATCTTGCTATAATTACGTTTTAAAAACTGAAAAGAAAACCAACCAATAAAACCATTCTTTTAATATAACAAGTATGCGTAGCTCTCAGCAGAGTCAAAACGTTAGAAGGAATAGCTCTATCTGATTTAGAACCCTTTAATTGTTTACTGTTAAGTAAACACCACGATAAACGAGCATAAGCAGAAATGCAGAGATTAAGAAATCTCATTTCTGGCGAAAGGTAGACACCGGGAGAGGACTTCCTCCTATTTTTAAGGTTGGTTAAAAATTAATTTTATTTTTGTCACTTTTTTTGTGGAAAGTACGAGTGCACAAGTAAACCAGCTGTTTCCTTGACGCTGTGCTGACGTGGACGGCATGTGGTGGATATAGAGTGAGACGCTCGTCGCTTATAAACAGTTTGTTGTGCACATTGCGTTGATGGTATCTAAGAATCATCTTTGATCTTTGAAATATGAATGCTGCGTCTTGTAAGAATGTTCTGAATGCCTGTATAAGACCTTTTACATGCTACGAAGGATATGCATAAGGCCTATATTATCATCAATGCCCTTCATTCATCTGTTGAAGTTCATTTAGGTGGCGTTAGTCAAGTTACAGAGAAGTTATTTGTAATTGAAAACTTTCGTTCATGGATCCACTCCAGCAAGCTGAGGTGGGTGAAGTTTCCTCTCCACTGACATCACTCTTCCTGGGATACTGTTTCATAGCGCAGACCTTCCCAGGTACCCACACTAACCTCTCAACCTTGTCGATAGGACCCGCAGGAAAGACGAGTCAGTATATGCGGTGTCGGTTCGGTTGCAGCATAACGGCTGGCACCGAGCCGGGTTTGTTTCGAGCTTTTCTTCTCTGTTGCTAGCTCTTCTGTTAGTCAGGGGGAGGGGGACCACGTACACGTATATTATAGGTGATAAATATAATAATGACGGTCATTTCACACAGCATCATCTGGCCTCAAAGTAAGCAGAGCTTGTGTTATGGGTACCACATGACTGATATACTACTTACCTGCTTTTTGTTTTGTAAATACATATTTACATATTATATTATACATAGAAATACCCAAACCCGAAACGTTTGGGCTAGCCCATCTAGATGATGCTGTGTGAATTGTCCAGCAATTTTTTTTTATAGAGTGTAGATTGTTGTCAGATAGTTATTGGTTACCCATTAGTGGGTAACCAATAACCATTATGTAATTAGTAGTAATAGTACTAGCTAATTAGTAGTATCACTATACAACTAATTTGCTCACATTAGAACTACAATAGAACTAAAATGGCATGTCTCGTCTACAGGAAATTCGAACGGTCCGACCTCTGAAAGAGAATGCGAATCACCTCCCGAGCCAGCGCCTCCCGAGGTGCCTCCACGGGGTCCGTCCCTACACGTCACACTGCGCCACAGGCCAGAACCACCGCAAGACCCTGATCGACTTTACCTGTCTGAAGGTTAGTTCCTCTTTTTATCCAGTGACAGCATCCAGATTGTCTGACATCTAATAATCTAGTCTAATCTACGAGATTAATGAATGAATATGCCTCAAAAGAACTGAGGAGAACAGAAGCTCATCGCGTTTTTAAATTATTTCACCGAAAAATCGCGTGACCAGAGAGCTGGCTCCTATTTGGATCAGCGTATAGGTATTGACAATCAAAGTGGCAGAACACTACCCTTTGGCAGTGATCTGGATCGGTTGAGCTATCTATAGATCGTTATGATCAGTCCTTAGATAGCTTAACTGTTCCACAAGTATTTTATTTTATTGTATATTATTATGTTCTAAATAAATAAAATCGACGTGTTAAAACGATGCCATTTGTCTGCAGCCAATGGCGTTGATATAATAAATGTTTACAGATTACATGATCTATAAGTTCCATATTCAGAAGAAATTCAGTAGACCTTTTATGATGAGATGAGATTGACTAAGTCACCAATATAATATTTCTGAAATATTTCTTTTGATACGTAGAAGCCTAGTGTGAAATTAGAGGTAGCTCTATGTCCTCAAGGCTTTTGTGTGGGCGTCTCGTTGATACTGATTAGGAATGTTTTCATGTTTCTAGGCTGTGATCATATTATTATGTTATTGTACGACTGTATACATTATTTATATTAATACGTAGTTAGATAATTGGACTAGTTATTGAATGGACATAAGTACGGATTTATTAAGTATAAATAGTACGTCTACCTCGAATTTGACTCAATTAATTCAAATTCAAAATAGTTTTAAAAATACTATCATAAGGACCACTTTAAATCGATTTACATACTAGGTGCCGGTTCCTCAGAAACGGGTACTCGTTGTTGTGGAAAGGGTTTTATCCAGCTAACGTTTACTCTAGCTAGACAGACTCCCTACAAAGTAATCCTGGTTTTATCTTTTGAGATGCAAATTTATTTTTGTAACACTCTTTTTTATAATTACATCACTGGCTAGTTATGTGTGATTTGTACCTGTCATTTTAACGTCAGTGAATAAAGACAGCAATAGAATTAATCAAAACTTATGTTAATATCTGAGTAAAGACCCTAAAACCAGTATTACCTATAGCTGAATTTCGTAATCCATGGTCATATGATTTTGATAGTACGTGCATGCATAGATAGGAGAATAGGAACATGTTTCATTCGAATCCCTCTACTAAATCACGGAAAAGATTTCGCAGCACACACGGTGGGTGGGCACTCTTCTGATGAGTTAGCTAATTAAGTTTGCGCCGTAAATGTACAGACAACTTAAGTAGGCCCTGTTCTATGTACTTGGGCAGGAGTTTAATCGAATCGCATCGTCCTTCGCGCAAGTTTACTCACTGACAAATTAGCCACTTGATCTCTAGCCGGAGGCGAGTACGTAAAGAACACGTTAATTTCTGCTCCGTCTTTGACGTTTTTCCTTGTTTACAACTCGTATTTATATTAGCTTCGATGTTTGTTAAGTTGTACGTTTTTTTGTTGTTTTCTCTGTTGATATACAACTAAGTAAAGTACAGGTAAGATCTGTACTATGCGGCATCTGACCAGTAGAGAAAGAACCTGCTAAATTTGATTTGAAGAAGAGCTTGCCGTCCCTTTGATGTGGCCCGTGCCCCCTGCCGGTATCACCCTACTAAAATGGCGCGCACTTACTGCAAAAGTTTCTCCGTAATTTATTTTTTATGATATAGCATTGTAAGCATCCCACTGAGCTTTTTATTTATTCCGCACTTAGCGAGGTCGGTCGCACCAATCATCCTTCGACAGTGGAATATTACTGTACTACTTAACAATCATCACTATATTCATCAGCCTATGGCTACTCACTAGCACTCATTGCTTAGTCTCCGAACTTGTCTTGTGTAGAATCCAGTCAAATGCTATGGACGGTTCTACTAATACCATATTATAGAATTTGGGGATGTCGTTGGTTTGCAAATGAATTAGGCAAATCTTGATTCGAACAAGAATATAGCTTCGAAAGGTCTTGAAAGTTTAATGGAATCGAACAGGCGGCCGGGCGGAGTAGTACGAAGTTTCGCGGTGACAAATTGGGCACTTGACCCGCGCAGCCTCCAATGCTTGTTTCTCGAGGACCGTAATAAGTTTAACTTAAAGTAAACTATATTCCATTCCCTCTAATTTGGTTCCAGGACTCCTGTTTCTACAGTTTTTGCAACGAATTAGAGCTACTACTTTCTGGTTTTAAAACTTGCACTGGTTTTAATATTTCAATATGAATTTGTGGAAATTTTCATATTCCAGGTGAAAGTGTAGAGTCGACGAAGTAATATTATGCAACAGGACCTGGCCGTCCCCTATCCGCTCGAAAATTTAAAACTCCCTCGGGATTCGCTTTAATTTAATTCTTGATGCTGTATTCTTGTGACGGGGAGTTTACAGTATATACTTTATTCTGCAAAGTCAAATGTGATGGCGTATGACTGCACTTTTAAGTGCAACTAATAAGGTAAAAAGGTACATTTACTTTACAAAGCAAGTCGCCCACTAAAGCGCCAGTTTACTACAAGCATAGTTAGTTATGTACAAAAAAAAATAATTAAATAAAATCCAATGTTAGCTTTTAGAGCTCAATCTTATGCCGCATCCGTTTCCGCTTTTGCCAAGGCCATGCTTTACTACCTTAATTTATAATTAAAAACAAAATGGGTAAATCAAGTCAATAAAGGTTTTATAAGGGTTAAAACCGTAAACGTAATGCATAAAAACACTTATTAAATTAGGTATAAAATATTGTACTTACCTACTTCTTTTGTTGCCTGCGTCAATAATGGGTTATTTTATTCGCAATCTCATTAAACGAGTTTCCAACTGCGGTCGTATTGTATATGTAGACATCGAAGAGTTTGAAAATGTTTGTATTATGCAATGATAGAGAACACCAAGACAAGGACAACACGTTACTGTCTTTATTTTGGTGTAGTCTTGTCTCTTCCTGCGATGTTGAAATTTGTTGTTGCTGTCTTGACGTAGACATGTAAAACATGAGAGCGTGATAAATATGAGATACCTATTGTGACGTTTTTATGCAATATTTATAAAGGTACTTATGTATGTACCTTGTTATTTTTCTTCGTTAATGGCATGTGTCATAATAATGTAAATTTTGCTAAAGTCAATTGTTTATAGTATGTCTCAAAGTCGTATCTTGTCGTTCGTCATTTGTTATTTTATATAAAACTAGCTAGAACCCCCGCGACTTCACCCGCGCATTTGTACAAGAAACTATCGAGTTTATACTATAGTATTTTTCATGAAAATCGCACTACGCGTTAAAATGTTTCATACATTCGTATTCACCTCTTTTCACCCTCTTTATGAGGCTGATTTTGAAAAATCCTGAAACACGTTTCCTATTCTATTGCATTTTAAGTATCCAATCCAAGTTTCTAAGAAATCACACCACCCGTTAAAAAGTTCCCATACAAACTTTAACATCCCATTTTACTTCTTTGTTATTTTGAAAAAGCCTGAAACACGGGTCTATTTAATTTGCATTTTAATTATTCAAATCAAGTTTCAAGCAAATCGCACCACGCGTTAAAAAGTTTTAATACATTAGTTTTAATCCCATTCGCCCATTTAGGGGTAGAATTTCAAAAAATCCCGCCTTAGTGGTTGGTTTTGCTATTACAGGAAGCTACCTTCCAAATTTCAGCTTTCTAGCTTTAGCGGTTTCGGCTCGGCGATGATGAATCAGTCAGTCAGTCAGTCAGGTTAAGCTCTTTTATAGGTATAGAATGTGCCTTTTATATAAAAAAAACAAGGGATAATTGCTCGAATCACAAAGAAACAGAAAACTTTTATTCCAATTATTCACACCCGAGTAGCTCTAGCTATATTTAAATACAAATTAATAATAAAACCAGAAATAACTCGACAAAAATAAATAATATAAGAGCGTAGTGTTTGCTTCGCAAGACGACGAGAAATAATCTATTCTTCTTCCTCTTTGTTAATGGCCTGTGACATACTAATGTCAATTCTGCCAATGTCATGTGTTTATAGTTTATAGTCAGTTTGTTTGTTATTAGTCTTAGTCGATGGTCAATTGTCAATTCTAGTCATCACGCGGAATGGCGTCTAGAATTTTCTTGGGATTCTTCGTCGTTCAAATCACATTGCACCACAATACACATATAATTCAATTATCCATACCCGTCCTGTAGTCACAATTTATTCATTAAAATTCCGCCAAGATTACTGAATAAAACATGCAATAAAACGGGTAAAAATATTAAATTAGCAGAGCTATGTTACTCCATGAAACGACAGACGAAGAATCCGAAAAATAATCTACAGGCACCTACATGATCAAATTTGTTGGATGTCAAACAGAGATAAGTCACCTCTAGGCATGTTTGTTTCAAAAATTTTGCCTTGCTCTGTGAATACCACGTTTATTTCTTCGTTTTAATAGCGGAATAAAAATGTTATTACTTCGTTCAACATCGCGGTGAAATTGATATAACTGGAGTATTCTTTGTCGCACTCTCCCAGTTTCATTTGACGGACTTTTATTCTACAATACACTTTTTACGAGGAACGTAAAGTTCAAGTTGGGTTATTGTTAGAACGCCTACTAAAGGACTAAAAACCATACCTAAACCGAACAAGTTTTTAAACCTTTCTATCATTGAGTATCACATTACATTGATAAGTTATTGTTCAACTAGCTATTGCCCGCGGCTTCGTGTACGTAGCACCTACCTACTGTCATAGTATGTTGCCTATATGCTAATACAGGTCATAGACTATATTTAAAACAAATTCCATCTCAAACCACTCATCTGTTGCAGCTTACAACAGCCATCTATATATTTATATAAAAATTGGGTCGACCGACTTGAATAGCATTTTTTTTCGTTTTATTCGCCTCAGTATGTAAGTTATGCCTGGATGGTTTAGAAAAACAAATTAAGAAAAACACAAAGGAACAGCTAAAACATCTATAATATCTAAATTGCTAATTTTGTATGAGACTTGCCATTTCGGATTACTTTCGGACCTATCGTTTGACAATCAAATCAATTTTAGGTTGTACAAAGTTCACCGGTTCATCTAGTATAAATAAATAAATAATGCCGGACATTTCACACAGCATCATCTAGCCCCAAAGGAAGCAGAGCTTGTGTTATGGGAACCACATGACTGATATACAACTTACATGCTTTTTGTTTTGTAAATACATATGTATATATTATATTATACATAGAAATACCCAAACCCGAAACGTTTGGGCTAGCCCATCTAAATGATGCTGTGTGAATCGTCAGCAATTTTTTTAGAGTGTAGATTGTTGTCAGAAGGTTATTGGTTACCCATTAGTGGGTAAATGTGAGCTAATTAATAGTATAGTGATAGAACTAAAATGAGACAAATATTTGCAGATTATACAAACATTTATCCCGCGCCGGGAATCAAACCCGCAACCTTCTGCGTCTCAGGCATGCCTTCGCCCACTGCGCCATAGAGGTCGTCCACGCCATAGAGTATAACATAACTTTTACATATATAATCAGTTGGAAGGATATTCTGTGTCAGATGATGAGATTGGTACCAATTCAAAGGCTCAGTTTTATATTCAACTCAAACATTATTGTCACAGTCGATTTTTTCCTGGAAAGAAAAGTTTCAAATAATCCTGATCCATCGTTACATAAAAGTTGTAAGTTGTTCGCGTCTCGGCGGATAATCGAGTTTATACTTGGAGGTCCGCCATCAATCATTTATCCTCTGTGCGATGGATCTGTAACGCGCTACGCGGAGAAACTTTAAAGTGTCTCGAGTACGAGTAGGTACCTACGAGTTAATGTGACGTACTCTATCCACTTTAAAACATTTGTTACATTTTATGGAAAATATGTTATTTGTAAAAACTTTAAGTATTTCACGCGAACGTTTAGCTTTTATAATACGTAGGTACATTCAAAGCATACTAAAGCATGTGCTACACGGTTTGAAACCGCAGTTTCTACCAAGGTGACCTTGGTAGAACGTTTACTGTCTACACGGTTTGCAAACAAACCCCAAACTTCAGTGTTTTTAAAACGCTCGTGCTGAATAGACGTGTGTAGAATGCTTGTAATGCACTTTTACAATTTACAAAGACGCCATGGCTCCTTATTTATCAAAATTTCTAAAGTTGGGAGTTTGTATTGCATTTTTGTGTGCATTTGAAGAAAAAACATAATTTTTTGGGTCGAGTCTTCGTACTCCTTAGACGTTAAGTCCCAAAGACAGGGTAGGTCTCTAAATAACTCGATGAATTCAGTGATAACCTCAGAATATTTCTCCATAATATCGTGCGTGCACGCAATACGTCCGCACTCGATGCGTGCAGTGGCGCGACTGTGGTACGCGTGGTTTTAAACAAGCGTCTAGACGGTTTGCAACCACCGCTTCTGCCAGTGGTTTGCTGGGCAAGCCTTTCTACCAGGGGCGTTTAAAGGTCATGCGAAATTTGGTTTGCAACCACTATCTACACGGTTTGAAACCGAAGTTTCTACCAAGGTGACCTTGGTAGAAACTGCGGTTTCAAACCGTGTAGCACTTGCTTAATGTTTAACTGTCATACTAATGCACGTTTTGGCACCTAAATCTGAAAGAACTTGCCTCTGAACTCAGTTCGTAGTAATAGCTCTGTGTTCTGCGCTGTAAGTTGGGGGTTCAATTACATCCCAGGACGAACACTTGTGTGATGAACATCAATGTTGGTTCTATCTCGGCGTGTAAAAAAAAATAAGTATACAAGTATTTTATCAGTCTTCTTTCCCATAGTTTCCCATAGAAATGCTTAGTTTGGGTATAGATTTTGATTCTGAGCTACAAAAAATAAATGGATTTTATAATAATTTTTCTTAAAGCACGAAACGTTTCACAAATCAATTGTAAAGAGCTATAGATAGAACTCTTTATTGACTACCACACGGAATATTACAATAACTTTACTATTAAAGGCAATCAATGGGTGGCCTTATCGCTAATATCAATCTCTACCAGACAACCTTTGGATGGACTGGAATATATGTTAAATAAACAAATAGGGCCATGTGGTGTATATATATAATTACATACTTACATATAATGTATGAACTAAACAAATACTGATATTAATTTATACATACACTAGCTGTCCCGTTTGCGACTTCGTCCGCGCGTTTTTAAAAAAAAAAGTATCTAATTGTAAATCTAAACCATTCTCGAAATCATTTGAACACACACAATTTTTTTCATCAAAATCAGTCCAGCCGTTTAGGAGTTTAATTACAAACACACGCACAGAAGATTTATATATATGTAAAGATATGTACTAAATAGATATAATTATACACAAAAAAATAATCTATAGTGCTATATAAGCACTATCTGAAGTTCCAACACGAATTGAGCAGTGCGTAACGCTGGCAGCTCATAAACTGACAGAAAATACAGTTTGTAAACAAGCGCTACAAGTAAGGGAGAATGGGCATCAGAGTCAAGTCTGAGTGAAGCAGTAAAAGTCAAACTCATCTCATGAATGTGCAATATTTATATATCGAGGTAATTAAACTTTATCATTTGTTATTACTCACCGACTATCGGTTTCTCGAAATGCATTAAGTACTTATTTGTTTGTGTCCCATCAAATATATAGTTAATATATAGAATCGATGAAACAAGCCGTAGACCGGATACTCCTGTACGGCACGAGTGTTTTATGAGCACTTGAGCGTCTTCCGGACTCCGAACCTAGATGTGAGATTCGCAGTCGGAACAAGTGCCTCTCGTGACATGACGTTGTAAGGAACTAGGGTGTTCTAAGTAGCGGATCCACCAAATGACAGCCGCTATTTACCTGGCTTAGGTTGAAAGCCGTGGCTACTTTTTTGGCTTTTTGACCCAGTTAAGTGCTGTTATTTTAAATACAAACAAATTCCACATTTAACCTTATATTTGACTAAATATTTAAAAAGAAGTGCTGCAGTTTTAAACACTTAAATATATTCAAAATGGTTAACCTGGTTTTGGCAAACTATAAATATGAATGTTTGTTTGTAGGGTTAATAATGTTGTTCTTATATACCCTAGGCACTAACAAAAGTATACAAAAGAAAGGCGTATTCAGTAACTAAAAATTCATATCCAGTTTTCCAGCTATATTATAAACAATTCTCGTTTCAAATCACTTTGTAATAAAGCTATAAAATAAGTTGTAGACATTAAACAAACATCATTTTCATCCGCACTCTTCAGTATCAGTTTGCTTTCGAGGATTGACGACGCGACGAGGCAAAATTGTTTCGACGCTTATAATTCCAGGTTTTAATCAAGAGAAGTCTTATTGTGAAAAGACGTCTGGCTTCCGCTTCGTTGTCGACTAGTCCCTGATCCATCCACATTAATTGTGTATTTGTGTGTAGGACTGCATTTCGTGCAGAAAACGGGTGACTCATTTTAACATTCCGTAATCGGAAAGTCGGTAATAAGTCGATCGTAAGTATCATGTTTTTATACAAGTCCATTGTTATATTATAATTGATTGACCTCTTAGCTCGATTGGTAGTAGATTTGTCTTCAGCACTGTAGGGTGAAGGTTAGATTTCCTCCCACAACAAACATTTGTATCATGAAATTTTTTTTATGTCTGGGTGTTATCCTACTTCCTACTAATATTATAAATGCGAAAGTTTGTATGTATGTTTGTTATTCTTTCACGCAAAAACTACAAAATGGATTTTATTGAAACTTTACAATAATATAGCTTATAC
This sequence comes from Lampropteryx suffumata, assembly GCA_948098915.1. NCBI lineage: Eukaryota > Metazoa > Arthropoda > Insecta > Lepidoptera > Geometridae > Lampropteryx > Lampropteryx suffumata. The sequence continues at coordinate 3,667,812 of OX402551.1, forward strand.
ATCAGAATAACACGTAGGCTATAATTTATAAAGATATTGTGTGAATTGTCCAAAATATAACTATAAGTGTCACGTAAGTAGAAAATATAAAATCTGCCATCTGCGAGCTATTCTGACGTGCGCTGCAAAAGCCGTTAGAATTACACAAAGTACTAACGCTGCGCAGACGAAGTTGCTGGCACCAGCTAGTTATATTATAAATGCGAAAGTTTGTATGTATGTTTGTTACTCTTTCACCCAAAAACAACTGAATGTATTTTAATGAAACTTTACAATAATATAGCTTATACATCAGAATAACACATAGGCTATAATTTATAAAGATATTGTGTGAATTGTCCAAAATATAACGATAAGTGTCAAGAAAGTCGGAAAAAAATCTGCCATCTGCGAGCTATTCTGGCTTGCGCTGCAAAAACCGTTAATATTACATGAAGTACTAATCCTGCGCAGACGAAGTCGCGGGCACCAGCTGGTATTAAATATTGCTGGATAATGCACATAACACCATCTAGTCCCAAACTAAGCACAGCTTCTATTATTTTGACCAGATGACTGATAGATTAATTATATATTTTTAAAACATATTTATGCTACTGTATAACACCCAGACACAGAACCTACACCTATGTTCTTAACACAAATGTTTATACTGGGAGGGAATCGAACGTTCAACCTACAGTGTAGAAAGCTACTACTAACTGAGCTGACAGGCCAGTAAAAATGTTTGTATCATAAGTATGTGTTTAAAAATATATAAAATATTATGTCACTTGAGGCTAGTTGGTGTTATGTGCATAATCCACCAATATTAATTAATTTATTTAACACTGGTAACTAGTTAAAACTTTCTTAACGTATTCCTAACTGGTAACTCTATATCGTGATTCGATGGGAACAAAGTAATAAGTAACAACTTGACTGATTTTGTGGTACTTGCGATTGAATTAAAAAACTTCAAGCCTCTTTGACGTCTTCCAAAGTCACAAACCGCCCAAACGATCTTACTAACTCAACGATAAAAATATATATTAAATAGTTTTTTATATGCTACGAATATAGGTATAGGTATCGCAAAGAAACTCGTCTTACGGACTAAGACATACGGAGTATGTCACTTCTAATGTTCGATACGACAGATATTTAAACGTTGCACTACTGTGGATATTATCATGCATTATGTTTTCTTAGTAGTAGTACTTTCAGAGCTCTACTCAACAGACTCTATTAGTCGGTTTTAGTCAAGTCAAGTCAAAAGATACTTTATTCAATACAATCACAAGGATCACTTTGAAAGCAGGTAACAGGCGCTGGCTACCTGCTAATTTTGTTGTTGGGGTCTAAAGATTGATAAAAAGCTCATTAGGAACGTTTTTTCCTGAACTGTTTAAACCGTTATATATAAAAAAGGTATCGTATTTAAAAGTCGTGCTTTTACAAAATACTAATTCCTACAACTACCATTAAAATATAGTGTTACCACTTACCATCAGGGTTTTAATTGGAATATAATAATTATATCGGATCGGTTGTAATAAAATAGAATACCATCCTATTATTTTATTGATTAGCATGAATTTTGTAGCTCAGTATTGCTATAGAAAATAAATTATGAGCGTAATGGAATATGGAAAAACGTGGAAAAGAAAAATTAAAAGTTTGTCTTAAATCGTTTTTGGAATTACGATTACCTATTTCATTTATTTTTACAAACCAAATCATTATATAATTTAGTTACTCTGATAAACTTCGATAATTATTTATTGTCAGATACTTATTTTCGTGAAAGATAGATATATGGTAAATAACTTTTACAATTAGTAAGAATTTAGGATATAATTGTTTTGGTCTGAAAACATATTTTTAGATAATAAGTCACTCGATATATTTTTATTTCGAACGTTCGCGCTAAAGGTGACATTGCTAGACGGGACGGTAGAAGAAGGTAGTTACGTTTTCGTAACCAATAAATAAGAATAAAAACTTAGGGAACGACCACTTTTTGATCAGCAGCCGACCCGGACAGAACTAAAAGCTAAGTACTCATGTTTAAATATTTCTAGTAGTTAAATAATATATTAACCTTAAAGTTTAAAGTGTTCTTATGTTCATAGCTTGTGTTCTAAACTAGGTTATTATGTAGAATATAAAAGTATTTCTTAAGATATGTTTCTTTTCTTTACTGTCCACAATTGTTACCCTATTAGTAACTTTTAGTGGAAATTGATACATAGGTAGTTAAAATTAGGGGTTTTCTGCGCTTTTATAACTTCTTTTAAATAGAGCTTTCTAAATCTAATAGGCGTATTTCTACAAGAAAGAGAATATAATCGGGTTATCAATTAATATTCATTCGATGTGAAAACGTTTTAATAATGTTTTTAATTTAAACTGAACAATGTAAAAACGGCAAAATGTTACCAAATAAGGTAGTACTTAGATTCAGCATCAAATATGTGCATGCAGATGTGTATGATGTAATCATACAATTAAGAACATATGACTTTTTGTGTAATTATATTCGGCAAATTGAATAGTAACAGCAACATGTAGCTTCCATTTCTGTCATTATTTGACTATCGACAACTTCACTAAATAATTTTGATAAGATGACATCGCACCCCTTGTTGGCTTGGCATTTAATTGGCACCATTATGACGTCATTACGTCATGTTGTCAATTTATTTGGAGCTTTCTCATAATAAGTCGATAGCGAAGTTGGGACAGCGCTCGTAATGGCCCAATATATCAAAAAGGATTAAGTGTAAATGAGAGTTGGCGCTGACTACTTCGTTGTGCGGCATGACTAGAAGTAGAATGCGCTACAGAAATATTTAAAAGAATACTGATATCTACCTAACAATATATTATTTATTTTCGGCCAACTAATTATTATTTTTAGTATATTTCAGGTAGGTTTTTTAGGTGTTTATTATATACGAACATACTGGTTCATTGGTACTTACATTCATACCAATATTATAATGTTGAAAATGTCTGTTGTTATGTTTTCATTGCTAAACGGTGGAACGGATCTTGATGGAAATTTTGTTTGAAGATAGAGTATATCTTGGGGAAGGACGCTACGTTACTACGCATGTTTCAGCCACGGGTAGAAGTTAGTACACATTTAAATATTATTATTATGATGACGTGCGTTGTCTAAGCTAGAAAAGTAAACCCATCATAACTCATAGGGCCCGAATATGGTGTCACAGTTTCGAAACACAGAACGAAACGTAATAGCGGATTTTTTTATATAATAATTATTTTATCTATTCTATTTTGCAGTGCAATGTAGACGTCTAAGCGCGTGCGTAATTCGATTGTAAAATTCACAGAGGTATACCTAGAGTGCTGAGGTGAGATTTAAGTCATTGACATAAGATACAAATCACAATGATTCACGGCTCTACTCTTACAGAACATAAAACGCGCCCCAGCACTTCACGCAAACCAGTTTACAGTAGGTGGGTACTACATGGAAATATGATTAGATAGTAAACGGCAGCCTGCGCTCGGAGTAGCCCGAATAAATCGCATTAGGGGATAGGAAGAGTACGGCACAAGTGTAGCTTATGTGCAACTACAGCTGGATTACTCCACGCAAGCGTCAAGGACATACCTAAGTTGTTACCAACAGATCAATGAAAATAAGCGAAGCCAGCCCCTATTATGTAACGCACGTCTAGCAATCGGCGTTAATTACGCGATCATAACTGTGAATCATATTTTTTCTTGGATATTTTTCTTTCAGTATATATGCCTTAAAGGTCCTGTCAGATGGCGCACAACTAACCTAAAAATTATGAATCGGTGTAAGAAGGCTTGGGACGAGTCTTTTTGGGAAGGCACTTGTTATTTGGCTTTGCCAGTCCGTTTTGATCACATGTCTGGTGCTTACAAGGTTTTTCATTCACGGATACATCAACGAGGACATGATAATTTTTACCTGTAATGGTGAAAAACGAGTAATAAGCATCGGCTGGCTTCCGGTAATAGGAGTTACGTCTGATTTCATAGATACTCCTGTAGCATTGCAATTGCGATCGATACTGCAACTTTTAAGTCATATCCATACAAGGCCCGTAGCTTAAGTACGTTTTGTTCAAGGTTAAAGCTATCTATGTTGTTATGCCACTAATGTTCCATTGGGAGGGCCTATTAACTCTGTTTCCAAAGTTAGCTGCCGACTCACAGGCGGGTGTGCGCACTTGCGGAAAAAATACTATTGAATAGCACGGTTTCAAACCGAATTAAAACTAGAATGCGTGTTAAGCCTTTGTGCTGTGAGCCAGCTGTGCTCTTTGGCCCTTGGCACATGGGGAAGTTCGAATTTGTAAACGTTCCTAGTTTTTTCCGCTCGAGTGCCAATGTGCAGACTGTCTGGCAGTAAACGATTTGTACTCGTATATGTATGTACCCGCATTTTGCCTAAACACTTCTTAGTATACTTTGTGTGAGCTTTTATAAAAAAACGCAGTTTTTTTAAACAGTAACTGCTTGGTTTCACAGCGTGGCTAGAAAAAATATTTTTCAATGATGTTTTTTGCGAAAGCATAATATATTTTTAAGTTAGAAACAGATGAAACATTTTGGTGTGAGTGAACTACGTGTACTTATTCACAATTAACTAAGAATGGTGTTTCAATAAAGTGGTTTATAAGCCCTGAAAGATAGAAGCATAGATTTTAAAATAATAATACACAGAAAAAACCGCAGGCAATAAGTTAACTCGACAAAAATATGATTCTACTACAAAAAACGAATCATGAAATTGTATAACAAACAAAACATCTAACTTTGCTTTTAATATTTGAAAAGGTCATTGAAAAGTTAGTTTAACAGTAAAATAAACAAAGCTACTTTTGTATCAAGTTAAATGCCACCATTTTAACTGATGAAAATTCACCATGCAACGGAGGTAAAATAGAGCTCAACCCCTCTCTAAATAAAAAATGAAATTACAAAAAATAAAGCTCAATACGCTGTTATCAAGATCCGGTATCAATCTATTTTGTTTGCACGGTTCCCTTCGCTCGGTAATAAAGCAGGAGGGAGCCTTTAAAAGTCGGTTTTAAAAGTGATACATTATCAAAGTGGCGCGCTTTAAAGCTTTCCACGGTATCGCTGCGAGCGACTTTGAGATAAATGATTGATGGGTGACGTCACAGGGCGCTATCACGCGCGACTTTCACTTAGCTATATAAAACAGGGTACAACGAAAATATTTCACATTCCGTGGCAACTGTCGGGTGAAATGAGAAAGCGATCGGAGCGACAATGACATGCCAACCATTACGTCGTCTCGTAATAATACCACCATTTCGCTCACAAATCAAATGTGTCTGGAAAACTTTTCTGTTATTACGGTCTCATTGCACGTCTCCCGAGTGATGTGCTACTTTTATATTCAAAAGTTACAAACCTAGGTGTTCCGACTCGATATTGGCTGCCTCAGTCCGCTGCCGCTGCCTCGCAAATAAGGTTTGACGGGAAACTTTCCGAAATGATTCCGTGTCTGTTTGTATATCATTTCCTTATTTTGAAATATTCAAATGTAGGGAGGCTAATGTGGGCGCCGGTAGACATGTGACGCTGCGAGTTGGCTTTGAGCAAAACTTTAAAGTCCTGCAAGGTTCATTTGAATGGAACTTGGAGTATAATTTGCATACTTATTTACATTATCTCTGCAGTACACAAACGCCCTTTCATTATCAAACTCGCAACAGAGAGGGAGGGCACGCTGGCGGAATATAAAGCTGAACTTGAAAGTGATTATCACCGAATTCTATGCAAAAATGTCAGCCGATTAACAATGCATTTCGACAGAGCCTATAGAATTTTAAGCAGTGAACAGACCTCTTTACTTTATTGAAAGTACTTTATATGCAATATAAAGTAACTTCCAATATTTCTCTACATTTATTGCATATAAACTTGTCTACATGAAAAAACCTTACTGAAGTTAAAAAAATCGTCGATGGAAAAAAATATTCGTTCATAAAATTACATAAAATTCTGTATTTTTATGGTAGCACAAACTAAACGATAAAAATATTCGCTCGGAGACTGATATTTGAGATCATATTATAGCAATCTGCAATAACGAAGCAGGGTCTACGAACTCGTAGCTCGTAGCGCTACGAAACGTCTGCTACAGCAGCGGTGTTCTATGAAGTCTGAATAAGGAGAGATGGTTAACGAAGCTTTTCTTTAATTGAGATGCAATTCCACCCATTTTTGTTAGTTTTTGCGAAGGGCTGGCGGAGTGGAGATAATTAAATTCAACCCTTCCTTGCCAAGTGCGAGGAAGTACTCGTAAATTAGAAAACTAAACTGTGGATCTCACCCCGGAATTCAATTAGCCGCTAATCATATCTGGAGGGCGTGAGATCGATCGACGCCACCCTTTCACATCTGCAGAGCTCACTTGAGTCAAAAGATTAGATTTCATATATTAGCTACACTTCAAAAGATGATTAGCACTATTCAATCAATGTTCCTGTAGCAATATGTTTAGCACAAGTTTGACTTTGATGAAAATAATTAATATTGTTTTGTAAAATGTATCTACCAACAGAAACGTTTATGAAACATCCATGTACATTCATACTTAATATTAGTATTTCTAAAGTTCTAGTCTGTCTGTTTGTTTGTAACGTTTTCACGGCTAAGCCGCTGAACTGATATTGATGAAATTTGTCTAGAAGACAGATTGCATCAATAAGAATTAAGAAATAATGAAGTAGATACCATGCGCGTAATACCGTGGGCAAGAGCTAAAAGTAGTTTACACTATAAATTCAATAACGATAATCATTTTTTATTACATCTATAGAAAGCTACATTATCAGCGAATAACTGAGGCAGTATTTTAAAAAAACGCAATAATGTATCCCGTATACCCAATAGTAAGCCGGGGCGGATTGCTAGTCGGTTATAGATTCGAAAGTGTCTGTTAGTTTCCTACACAGCTTGACGAATTTTTATGTAATGTGATATTGAGAATGTATCTTGGATAAGAACATGGGCTTCAATAATATAAGTACGACGCATACGAAGCAGCGGGTAAGAGCTAGTTTTTTTTAATCTACGTAATAATAATTCGGTTAACGTAATTGCCTGAGATTTTCTGGAACCAAAATACTCTCGAATAAAATGCACCCGATATTTAAGGTGTTTGTGAAACTCGGGGTTTATTGCGGGAGGAGTGCCGGAAACGACACCAATAGCAAATGCACTTCAACGGGCGTGCACTTTTCCGATCCCTTTCTATGCGTTGCTTAGTCCAAGCTCCCGCTGTCAAAAGGCCTTGCCACTAGAAACTAAACTTAGAAATAATACCGTGGTAAAACTCTATGAGAAAGTACGCCAAAGAAAAGATGGATGAAATAAAAGACAATTAGTATAAATGGCGTGAGTATTATGGATGACAGCTAGTAGAAGGAAATGGCAGAAAAACCCCACTTAGGTAAACAGATAGATAGATTAACACATTATTATACAAGAAAAGTTATTTAATATATTAATACAAAAATACAAATAAACAAAATAGAATTGTAATGATGCTAATTGTCATACACGATAAACATTGAAACATACAAACAACTTTATATAAAAAAAATACATAAGTGATAAATGATATCAACCAGTTTTCAGATTCCAGAAATCGACAAATAATGCTCATGAACTTTGACTTTAAAGGTATGAATAGATTTTGATGCGCGTGGCATCAAGTAAAGAAAAAGAAGAGAAGCTCTTTTATTGGCAAACCAAATATATGGGCCACACAGACAAAATGCCAGAAAAACTATAAGGGTGATAAGTGATAAATAATAGGAAAGGCGGGCGGATCTTTAGTTTTATAGTAGTTACTAGAGTAAGAGTTACTAGAGTTACTAGCAATTCTAAAACTATAAAACTAAAGATCCGCCCCGTCTTTGCACGGGCGTTACATTATTGCAATTGTGATTAGAATTTCTATTTTTTTTAATTAAAATACTATATAACTGCCTATATAACTCGCTGATAATAAAGCTTTCTGTAGGTAAACCAGATTTTGAAATTGAAATCTGTAAGGTAGTTTTTGGGTTTATTACAAAAAACACAAAAAAACTAATCTTTTTTCATTATATATAGGTATTATTATAAAGAAAACTGATTAAATTTGAGCGTCTTCAAAATGTTTCTGTTAGATTCATATTTGGCTTGCGTAAGTACGATCATATTTCTGAGTTCCGAAACAGACTTAAGTGGCTACCAATTCGTGTTCGCCGAAATGCTCACATCCTTTCTCTTCTTTATTCCATTAGGTTTCTTTCTTCCACTCCAGTCTACCTTAAGGAACGTTTTGAATTCCTTCATCTATCCAATTCCCGATCCCTACGTTCTTCTGAAACCCTTCAGCTAAAAACTCCTGTTCATACTTCGAGCTGCTATGGTAGTTCTTTTAATATTCTAGTTTTTTTGTGTTTCGTTTTTATTATGGTATTTTTGGCAAGTAGTAAGTAGTGGCAAGTAGTTTAGCAAGTACTAATCATAATACTTATATATTTTTATACTATAGTATATACTTAGTATATTAGGTCAGGTAGTATCAGGTTAACTTTTGAGCAAAAGAACTCGCACTAAGCGCGTCGAAGGTGTCTCACAAGCACAAAGTATATGTAGTTGCTCCGCTGAAAAAGTCATTCAAGTGTAAAGAAGTATCTTTCTGAGAAACGGCGGCCATCATGTCATAATGGCGGCTGTACGGTATCAGTGATATTGAACTTTATGTAATCCTTTCGTTATGTAACTATTTCAATAAATAAATTTTGATGACCAGTTCACACATCACCATCAAGCCCTAAACTAAGCAAACATTGTTGTGTGAAAACTAGATGACTAATATACTTTTAAGAAGACTTATATACTTCTAAATATATCTATCTTATACCTTTAAACGAGCAATTCTTGTAAATATGTATGTATATATATAATCTGAATCTCGCAAACGGCTCCAACGGTTTTCATGAAATTTAGTATGCAGGGGATTTCAGGGGCGATAAATGGATCTAACTAGGTTTAATTTTTAGAAAACGTTGTTTTATGCATGTTTTATACCAAGCAAAGCTCGGTCATCCAGGTACTACATAATATACGTCAATATATCATCAATGCTTAGGTTTAAATTAACAGAGAGTCGTTAGTTAATATGGCGGTCTTCTTCAAACAAATTCATATATTAATAACAATGATAATGGATTTTTCTGTTCGAAAAATGTATATGCGCTTTACAGTACTCTCACTCATAAATTAAAAATAGTGAGGAAAGCAACATGTCATAGAACATAAAAAGTTTCAAAGACGTGCCAAATACACAAAAGGATGCCTCTATGACGCACTTTAATCCTTCACGACACTCTGGTTCGATATAACTGTGACGAACTCTGTGGCGCAGTGGGCCAAGGTCCGGCTGAGACGCAGAAGGTTTCGGGTATGATTTCCGCCGTGGGACAAATGTTTGTATGATCTGCAAGTATTTGCTTCGGGTCTGGATGTTTCTATTAAAATAATATATGTGTAACAAAAAAAAAAGTCATCTGGTACCCATAACACAAGCTCAGCTAACTTTAGGGCCAGGTGATGTTCTGTGAAATGTTCGGCATTATTTATTTGTTTTATTTATTTAAATATAGACATTATTAGAAAAAGATTGATAAAAGTACATGGTAGAATATTAGAGTTTAACTACGTCTCTACCGTCATATAACTGTCATCGTTTTTTAAAAACAAGATGCTTATACCTAGATGCACTGATACTCATTCACTCAAAGTGTATTATTTGCAGTTCCAATAAAAGGACTTGTCTTCTTCGAACGAAGTTTTTTACAATATTTTTCTCATACGACGATAGTTTTCATATATCTGAAAAGTAAAGCGCTGTTTTGTGAGATACGAGTTTTGATGCATGAATTATTGTTGAGATATGTTTTTGAATTGCAATAAACTTCGGAGCCTACGATGCGCGACGTTGTAACCCATGCTATTCAAACTATTTAAATACGTCGTGTGCGTTCGCGATAATGAATCCCGTGTTAAACTAATCGCGTTTGTTATGTTCAGATTCAAATTCAGGTTCGTAGGTTCAGATTTTTTTTTTATTGATTGTTTTTTATTCTATTTTGTGCAACATTTCGGGTTTCTCCAAAACTGCAGTTTAGCCGGTAAGGGGGGTAGACACTGATCCCTATCAAAAATAGCCACTTCACACTTCGATACAGTTATTCGCTTGAAAAATTGTTAAAGAAACCTTGTAAAATTGTTTGTGAAATTGTTTATTTTTATGTTTTTTTTGATAACTATGTAGAGGTTACTAATACATAGTACCGTGCAAAATTACAAGAGCAAGATTAAGGGCAGACAGACAGACGGACAGAGAGATACTATAAGGGTTCCTTGTAGACTTTACAACAGCGGCAGCGGCGGAACTTTTAAAACAGCGGCTTACAATATTAAAGACATCATTGTAATACACTTGCAAACTAAAAGTATTTGCAGTAGAAACAAAAGCATTTTGTTCCCTGGTTTAGTTTTGTTTATGAGTATCTAGTTAGGGGTTCTAACTATGCAGTTTCAGTGAATAGTTGGAAAGTTATGTGCTGTTATTGCACGCTTCGTACCTGCCACATGAATGCAAGTATAACGCTGAAGCACGTAAACACTGAACAAACTATTGACCTGTAGACGAACATAGACAGTTTCTTATATAATAAAATTGTCTTGACATCATTTAGTCGCTGCAAATATTACTTTAATCCCAGAGCAATAAAGTTTAAGCGTCTGAGCTTGCGGAGAATGCAATAAAACCCTTAGAAATTAGAGAGATACGCTCAAATCTTAGTTGTTTCTCTCTAACCAAGGTCAAATGGTACTGCGGCAAACATCCCCGTCTCTGTCGGAACGCCACGTTTATATTGCCGGCTGCAATACGAAGCCGATGAAAATTCTTGGTACCTCAGTGTTATCTTATGAGACAGGTTTACGTCTAATATTATGTTATCATGTTTGAAATAAGACTAAAGCAGAATAAAAGTAGTCGAGGGTGAATATATTATAGTTTACGAACTACAAATTGGTGCTTTAGGTTTATGTGATCATATTTGTTTTATCAGCGACAGAACGAAGGCCGGAATGCGCTTAGGGTTTTTCTCGGTCAGTGACCTTCATAAAACCTTTTTTATATGTTTCGGGTTTAGAATTTTAATGTTATTGCTGGGTGTTTGTTTTACAATAGATGTATCATAAAACAAAAGAAACATGGTCTGTGACCTGAAATTTGAATCTGATCTATGAGTAATTGTCTAATTACGGTTAAACAATAGAGTTCTAAGTTTTTATTAATATTTTGTATAAGAACTTTTTTATGTATATTTTTGTAGGTATAGATTTAATGTTGATAAATAATAAAAGCATTTTTTTATTTATATGGTATAAGAAACTTACAAACTAATCTAGGTAAGAAAAATGTTCGAAGGAAAAGTTTTAAAAATAAATACACATAGTAAACCGACGACAAAGTTAATAAAATTGTGTTGTACTGTTGACATTCATAAATTAATTTGCACCTTGCACGTATCAACAATAAAAAGTACTTCCCCTTGACGCAACAGAATTCTTTGTTTTACGACAGTCATTCAGCACTGTACCTTAAAATGAACAACATTACTCTTCATTAAGTTTATACTTTGATAGCACATTCGCTTTTGTTGCTGACCCGCCATGATAAAAACTAGTAATGCGGAAAGCCCTTAATAGTCGACAACTTTTTATTGAGGCGGTCGGCTCCCCCTGTCCTTGTCTTTGTGCACAGCAAAGTCATAACAGCTGGATTCCTAAAAAGTTTCTGCTTTCGTATGACTCAGTAGCTAACTCTAGTGAGTTAATATAATATATTGATATTGGCAAAGGAGCCAATACTGAGCACAGTTAAATGGGTTTGTAGGAATACGTACCAAGTATAGGTATAATATAAATTTAAATATTATAATCATTAATTATTTCCGAAAAAAAACATAGGTAAGTACAATTCTTTACACGACAATACACAAACGAAAACAAACCCAAAACTCACAATTCAAGATTACATTACAAAACATTAACAGGAACAAACTATAAGATGCAGATAAAATAATAATATCAATTCAATCAATTTACAAAAAGTCAAAATAAAAAAAATAAAAAAAAAGTCTTCTTCTTCTTCTTCTTTGTTAATGGCCTGTGTCATACCAATGTCAATTTTGCCAATGTCAAGTGTTTATAGTTTATAGTCAGTTTGTTTGTTATTAGTGTCTTAGTCGATGGTCAATTGTCAATTCTAGACTTCACGCGGAATGGCGTATAGAATTTTCTTGGGATTCCTCGTCGTTCAAATCACATTGCACCACAATACACATATTATTCAATTATCCATACCCGTCCTGTAGTCACAATTTATTCATCAAAATTCCGCCAAGATTATTGAATAAAACTTGCAATAAAACGGGTAAAATATATTAAATTAGCAGAGCAATGTTACTCCATGAAAGTCATTTAAAATTGAAAAAATAAATAAAAATGATGTCGATTTACAAAATGTCAATATATATCTCATTAAATGAAGCTCTCATGAGTAGCAAATAATAATATTATAATAAAAAAGTGACATTAGAGTTCACGTCACTTTTGATGAGACTCAACCGTTCAAGGGCAAACAGAGTCAAACAGACTGTGATGACTTTAATTGTACTTTTTTCTTTTTTTGCTTGTATAGAAACATCTGTAGGGCGATTATGGAACTCTAGTTACAATCAATGTCTATCGAAACGTCAAATTCGTCAAACGAATGATTTAAATTACGCCGAAAACTGATAGACATTGATTGTAATTAGAGTTCCAATTCGCCCTACTGGCTAGGCAAGGTGACGACAGATGGAGTAATAGAAACGTTGATCATCCAGCAGCAAGATGGGTCGGCAACATCGCAGGCATTGCGGGCCGAATGGAATAGCACATACAAAGAAAAGTCTACACAACAGTGCATGGAGTCTGGCTGTAGTTGATGATGATAGAAACACAGGCAAAAAATAGCTTTGGCAGTTCTATGTTTGTTATCAGAGTGTACCAGCTAATCATTTACAGTCTGTGCACTGTAGGACGGAGAGTGTTTCTGTAAAATCAGGTTTATTGCTCACACGTGCCACCCGACAAGACAGCCCAGTATCGATCTTACGATCAGGAACAATATAATATCCATACAAATATTATAAACTCGCTGGTGTCTCTGTCCGTTTGTTTGTTACGATTTTAAGGTTAAACGGCTGAACGGAACATGATGATACTCATTAATGTAATTGTATCTTGGGGCATCTATTCTTCGGACATAAGCAACATTTTATGTAAAGCACAAGGGGAAAACCGGGAGCAGTAGCTAGTTTGCTTAAACAGTGACCAACTAGCTCTTTGGCGTGATTGATGATATATTAATTAATTAATTATAAATAACACACATTTTTAGTGTAACGTGTTTAACGTTACACTAAAAATGTGGTTTAAATAATTAATATTTTCTAATAGGTTCTCAAAGTAATAGTTTTTCCGAATACAATCACAAGAAACGCTTTGAAAATGAAGTGCTAACTGAATTTAGGTGCCGATTCCTTCTAATCCATGTTCGAATTAAACAAAAAACTCGCCAAAAAACTTGTCTAAATGTTGTTTTCAAGATGAGCAAAGTCATAAATTCATTGTCATTGCATTTTACATCTTATGTCATTGATATAAATGTCACCCAGTCGTCTTTAGCGATAAGATTTCAGTTAGAACCAGACAAAAATCTTTATTGGGCTTCAGAAATCGACAATTGAGAGCCTCTCGTGTACGCTCAGCTATTCTATTAGATTAGATTAGATTAGATTAGATTAGCTATTATATTTCATCAGCTTTTTTCATAACCACAACAAGGTAGCTCCAATATTCGTTCAAATAATTAAGGATGACTCATTCCCATTTCAACATATGCTCGACTGAATGGCTGCGAGTGACGTGTTTTTAATTACTTTCTACCACTACCTCCATATTGAATTTCTATAGTGGACAATAAATAAGTTAAGAGCTGCATTCTATTAATGCATGAGATACCGGCCGGATTATTAAAGCTTGTGGTTGTAGCAGCTTCCAGGATTGTAAAATTAGTTTAGCAAAGTTGTTTATTTATTATATACTAGCTTCTGCCCGCGGCTTCGCTTGCATAGTATATACATAAAAAGTAGCAAAAAACATTTCTGCTGATCTGATTGCTACCAAACTTCATAGGATCATCCGCTAGGCCAATCTGAAGATTTTCTAAATTTTTTATCGAAAACGGTCCAGCTGTTTCGGAGTCTATAGGGAGCATACATACATACACACATCGCCGTTTATATATATAGATATAGCCCGCTCCGGCTTCGTGCGGGAAAATTATACATTTGCGACAAACATCACTATTTTTTTTTTTATAAAGATCTAAATCTAAACTAATCTGGCCTGTCAGCTCTGTTGGTAGTAGCTCTGCCTTCTGCGCTGTAGGTTGAGGTTTCGATTCTCTCACAGGATAAAACATTTGTGTGATGAACATATGTGTTGGTTCTGTGTCTGGTCGTTATAAAGTATCATATGTATGTATTTAAAAATACATAAGTATTATATCAGTCATCTGGCCCATACGAGCTATGTTTAGTTTGGGGCTCGATGGTGTTGTCTGCATTGTCCACTTATATTTATTTATTATTTAATTGAATATCAAATTATCACTACAACAACATCGAATACTTGTAAACAAACCCGTTTAGCGAAAACTTTATATTGGTCCAGAAATACAACTTTCTTTTAATAAAACAACATTTTGTGAATAAGCTGCAAAACAAAACACAAACGATCTTATTACCTAGTTCCGTGTAGGTAGGTTAGGTAAAAAGTTAGGTATTTTAATTACAGCAATCTTTGTCGGATCTCCTGCGAGCCTGATTGAATTCCCGGCCGGAGCTCTTGTGTTTGCAGAGCGTTGCGGCCACACGGTTCCTAGGGTTACAGACAAGGGATACCAAAAATAGCCGTAGTTTTACCTGAAAATTCACAAATTGTAGAAGGATTAAAGGATTAGACTAGAGATAGAATTCGATTGTCATCATCATAGTAGCTAATACCTTTTTAATAATAGAAGATGTATCGAACGGAAATGGTTCTAAATAATGGATTACTAAATTTAAAAATATATATAAATAATAATAATAATGCCGGACATTTCACACAACATCACCTGGTCCCAAAGTATGGGTACCACATGACTGATGTACTACTTAAATACTTTTTTTTTTTGGTAAATACATATTATACATAAAAATGAAATATTGGTGGATCACTTAGCACAATATAGCCCCAAACTAAGCATAACTTGTACTTATACCAGATGCCTGATATAATACTTAACACACACACACAAATGTTTTAGAATAGAAAAGAATAGAATATATTTATTAAACGTCACATATCATATACAGTGCGAATATAATAAAAACTAGTCTATGTACAGTGACGAAAAAAAGACAACCGCTCAGCATATGATACAGAACTGTGAAGGCTGCTGTATTGCTGGTTTTCAGTGGGGAATCGAACCCACAACCACTAACGCAAGAGGCAGAGCTACTAACAACTGAGTTGAGAGGCAAATCGCTACTTCTTCTACATTCAATAAATTTTCACACAGCGTCATCTAGCCCCAAATTATGCAGAGCTTGTGTTATGGGCACCACATGACTGATATACTTTTCAACGTAAATACGTACATATTATACATAAAAACACCAAGACCCAAGACAAATACTTGAGATCTTACAAACATTTGTTCCGAGGCGGGAATCAAACCAGCAACCTTCTGTCTTCATCACTAGGACTTCCTAAACAAAAGTGTTACATGATTATAAATAAAAATTGGCATACAAAACATGAACATACAAGCATCTGCCTGTGACTTTACATGTATGAAATTACATAAAAAGTGCTGTCAATATCTATGACGGGTTGTATCTGAATATGCCTAGTCGTTTTGGCGTGCTTGAGCCACAAACCAACATCCAAACATCCACACAAACTTTCAGCTTGATAATATTTGAAGAATGGCAATGGCCTCAATTCTGTTGGCACCAACCTAAATTATTTTAGCTAAAATTAGGTTTAGAACTGTCAAATGAAACTTTGGTATTCTGCTGCTACCAACTTATCCTAATTTATTTTTATCTTATTTAATTAATTGTTCCTAATTTAGTTAGATGGTACCAACCGAATAGGTTTTACAAATGCTATGACTAACTAATATATATTTTAGACAATTCCTAATTTTAGAAATAAATCAACCGAAATGCAACCATTATTAGCATAGATTAGAATAGTTTTTTGACAACTGAATGAAATACTGTCACACTGTCAAAGTCCAAATATACTTTTAAATGAATTCACCAAGATTAATTTTGGCCGTTTTGCTGAGTAAATATTCTACTCTTTAACATTTATTTATCCCGAAATAACTGATTTATAATAACAATTTGTAATTTTGGTGATTTTATTCAAATAAAGCTAGTTATTGTCTTGGGTGTAATTAATTGGAATGAAAGTTTTGTGTTTATTCGTGATTCAAGCAAAAATAATCCGTATAATTACTTTATTAAGAGACATAATTTTTTTATAAAATAACAAACGACGAACGACTACATACGACTTTGTGACGTCTTACTATAAACAATCTAAACAATTGACATTAGCAAAGTTGTCATCATATGACACATGCCATTAACTAAGAAGGAGTTCATCATTCATGCAAGTCAGGGTTAAAATTAGCTTTGTTTAGTCGATGGAAACCTTGTTGCAGTCCTCGCCAACCCTATCGCCACCGCCTATCCTCTCCAGTCCAGTGGCTCGTGACGTCACAGCGGCGATTTTTTCTTTATTTTCTGTAAACATCCGCTCATAAACTGCAGCCCGCTTTGTCGGGGCTCTAGAAAATAACCTTCGTTAGGGGATGATGAGCGATTTTTATACTAGGTCCATCTTATTTTATGCTTGAGCTGTTATATTTTGTCTTCGCTGTTTTTGTGTAGTTTTATAATACGTTTTAATACCTGCAAGCTGACTTATGGTGGTCAGTGTTTAATTCTAGTATACATAATAATAAATAAATAAATAATACCGGACATCTTACACAGCATCATCTGGCCCCAACGTAAGCAGAGCTTGTGATATGGGTACCAACATGACTGATATACTTATATACTTATGTACTTTTTTTTTAAATACATATATATTATACATAGAAACACCCAGACCCGAGACAAATACTTGCAGATCATACAAGCATTTGTCCCGCGGCGGGAATCGAACCCGCAACCTTCTACGTCTCAGCCGGACCTTAGCCGACTGCGCCACAGAGGTCGTCAAAATGCCATTAGAGTCTTCTTGGGATGATCTTCTTTGAGTCACGCAATCTCACGTACACAATAATGTTTATGTACTTACTGTAAGTCAAATTTACTAAAACAGTACTCACAAACATGGACTGAAATAGTTAGACTAACTACTTCTACTTACGTACAAGTAAGTGACCAATCCTTGTGATAAAGTTAATAAGCCATCTAATATATTTTTGAAAGACCAGAACTGAAAGCTTCGAGCCATTCGAAGCACAGAAGCTCTGAAAATGCCACACTCTCATCCAGGTACTAACCACGTACGAAGTTGCTTTCGTTGATCTGTTTGGAATAACTGTTTGTCTATCTGTTTGTTACGTTTTCACGGCTAAACGGCTGAACGGATCGTAATGAAATATGGTGAGAAGATGTATTTCATTCGGGGGAAGAACATAGGCTACTTTTTGTCTCAAAAAACAACCTTGAAGGGGGTAAAATAGGGGATGAAAGTTTGTTTGAACAACTCATATTTTCTTAAGTTAGGGATCTGAAAATTAATATTTAGGCTTTTAGTAAATAAATACGTACTTCAACGATTTTGCAAAAACATCCATAAATGGGGTAAAATAGGGGATTAAACTTATGGGATGTTCTTTAGATGCACAGAATGCATTTCATACAAAATAAAAATAAAGGTTCTAAGCATACGCGTACGTAGCCACGGGTAACAGCTATTATTCAATAAAAACACAAGACCAGCATTGAATCGTCTTGCTAATGAATCTAGGTGCCGATTCCTCCTAACCCCAGTTCAAGAAGAATCCGGCAAGAAACACGCCTGGTCTTAACACTTTTTGTATGATTCTTGCTATTTTTTTACGTATGCCGTGTCAAGTTGTAGCAGTCGATTCGCCAAAACTTTATTTGTCATTTAAATAATATGTTATTTTATAATATGCTTTATAAGCCAGTTTTTGCTTTATTACGATTTAAAATTAGCCAATCGACAAATCTAGCACTTCGGTTGGGACCTTATTATAGAAGCGTACACATTGCTCATAAAAGATTTACTTACTTTATAGCCAGCCTAACTCCGCGAACATCGAGTTTATTGATAATATTAAAACTAAGATCAAAATAGTCTAGTTAAAAGTTAAACAAATATCTGGTACCCACCCTCAAGTTGCACCGATTTCGTATGTAACACTGTACAGGGGTTCCATGATTGATGTGACGCGTAATAAGGCCCACAAGCATTGCAATTTGTTTACCCTTATCGCATTAATAAACCCGAGGAGAGGTTCAAAGACAGGTTCTCGTATATTTTATACCGATCTACAATAGCGACGTCGTCGTTCGCCAATAATTGGAGTAAAAGTCCCAGTGGAACCAATTTCGCTGACTCTGCAAGTTGGTGTCTTAAAAAGCAGCGCCTGTCATATCACTTTCGTAATAACTAGACTTATTTTGAAATAGTTACAGATATGTATGTACAGAATAATATATAATAATAACAATGCCAGACATTTCACACAGCATCCCAAAGTAAGCAGATATCACATGACTTATATACTACTTATATATTTTTTTGTTTATATATACATATTATACATAGAAACACACAGACCCTAGACAAATACTTGCAGATAATACAAACATTTGTCCCGCGGCGGGAATCTAACCCGGGACTTTCTGCGTCTCAGCCGGGTCTTGGCCCACTGCGTTACAGAGGTCGTCTAATAATAATATAAAATTTATGCGAAACAGTTGAGATATCTAAGGACTGTTTTAAATGGTATATAGATAGCTGAAATGATCCAGATCACTGCCATAGGGCAGCGTTCCTAAGACACTAGCGACATTGCCTCGTTGAATGGCAATGCGTTGGGCTATGATCACTCGATGTATCTAATAGAAAATATTAAATTACTATGCCGTGAAATTACTAAGCAAAAAAACTAGACCTGTTTGTTTTAATAATGTGAAGCAACAGGCGTCATTCCTCCGTATTATGACTGTTTTATGACGGTTGCAGTTTCGTTAGAAATCAAGGTTATATCTAAAAATAAATTATAACAGATCCATCATTCGCGTTGACAAAATTCGTGATAATCACGCAGGTGATGAATAGATTTATTTTTATCTACCTGAAAATTATAATTTTAGACACGAGCGCAGATGAGACGTGCGAGTTCAAGATCAAATTCAGTTTTATTCAATACTAGCGACCCGCCTCGGCTTCGTACAGTTCGTGAGTTATTAACATTATTGCAAATTTCGTGGGAATTGCATACAACCCATATTATTTCTTTGATAAAGTAACTTTCTATGTGTGAATGAGTGTTAAAATTGCATTTTTGTGTTTATCCATTACTAAAAAACAAACAAAAAATCAAATTTTTCTCTTTATAATATTAGTTATAAAGTGCTATGGCCTCGTTATTTAACAATCACAGTTAGACAATCAGAAGGACCCTTCTGATTGTCTAACTGTGATTGTTAAATGCTAGGTGAATTCCGTTCAAGAACAACGCCTATAAGTTAAAAAGTGTGTAAGCGGTTCCGTAATGGTAGCATAACGAGGCCATAGCGGTGTCGTAGCAGTGGTGTAGAGGTGGTGTAGCTGTGATGGTGAGGTCCTAGCTGTGCCATGTGGTCTATCGGTGGTGTGACCAAGCCGTGAATGCTCCGTAGTGACGAACAGACACATATTTAACCAAGCACATCTCTGTTTTGGTAAATAAATTAACTCTCGAAAACACCCTACACCCTGAAGGGGTATTCTACCAAAGGGGAACATGCAGATTGATGTTATTAATAAAACATATTCGCTAATTTCAGATTGTAATTATTTTAGTTGCTCATCTTTAGCAAATTATTATGCTTAGTTTAAAAGTTATCTTGGATAAGCATCGTGCGTGATAAAAGCCTTTGTTGTGTGTTTTAATCCTTTCACCACACTAGTTAGAAAGAACTAGTGACACGATAAGAAGAAATTCCAGTAAAACTTTGCAGTATTTACTATTTTTAAAACACACTTTTATATGCATAGGTAAAGTTTCCGTAAAGAAAACGAGGGCCTAACAACTAAACTTTGTTCTTGAACATTCGTTTATTTAGGTGTAAGCCGTTTAAGCATCCACAATAAGAACAGGGTTAAAAAAAAAAATGTGTGCGTCTCGGGACGCCCGACAGAAGTGATAACTTAAACTAATCTAACTAGCGCTGTAGGTTAGAGTGAGAGAGGAGGAGCCTGCATACCGCTGCTGTATGCGTGAGAGAAAGGGAAGCCAGACAGACTGACGCCGTAACGCGTTATTTAACGGAGCAGTTTACCCTTCTATAAGACACTTCAAAAAGTGTCGTGGGATACCCGGTAGGAAAGAAGTTGATAATCATAAAAATGATTGACCGCAGCACTCGAGTAATATTGAATGTCAAATAAAATTTATTATAGACACAACAAAACGAAAAATATAAGGTATGAACTCGGGAACTTAGTCTTGTCAGTCAGCGATTACAGACGATCAGCTCAGTGATCATGATCATGTGCGCGAAATTAGTCAACAGCTTACAGTCATCTTAATATCGTTTTATATTCGTCAGTCGAAATCTTAGCATAGCCCTCATTAACTAAATATCTGCCTAATCTCAAAATTTAAACTCATGATCGTATCCTGCATTCAAAGATAAACTTAAAAAAAATTAAGCTGTTAAAATTACTCAGAAGCCTGTAGAACCGTACCAAAACTGTTATTACCAATTTTATTTGTGATTTTACTGTAGCTGACGCCAGCTTGTATGATACTTCAGGGGCACATCTGGTCATCTAGACGAACACGGCGAACTGATTTATTTTTCGCATCCATCACTCTGCGCTCAGCTGACGTCTTGTCTCCCCTCCTCTTAATAGTCTGCAGTTTTCAAGTGACCGATTAAAACCACCCTCAGTAGAAAATTCAGGCCATAGCTTTTCACTCGCACGTGATTAAATCTAGGTGTAGTCTAGGTACGTCTATATTGTTACCTGTCCGATTAAATTCCCAACGGGCAGCGCTCCTGTCTAATTTAGCGTTAGTGGCACAAATTCGTTTAACATTTAAATTATATTCTGCGCCCGATTCAAACAACTGTGTCCTGAATTAATAATGTCGAAAATATTTAGTGGCACACAATATCGCTAGATTTCGGATTGCAATTTGCATGTTAAACGTCAATCCGGCGGGTATGCGTTGAGCCCTATCGCTGAATATTAATGGGACCACGAGATTTTGTTTTACTTTGTGGAAATTCGATTATAATGCAAAGCAGCTGACAGTGTTGACGTATATGCCTACGAATACTGCCGTGTCTTTTGTTACCTAACGGTATTACGTTATCGTTTACAATTATTTCTTGCTACAACACCTACGATGAGATTATACAAGAACATGGCAGGTACTGTAGTAATAATAGAAAATGGTAAAGCCTCGGGCATTATTTTATTACTCTCAGTGTGAAATCCATTATGAGAAAGTTTTTAATCCGCTTTAGCCGCGCTCGCAGCCTACTTAGTTTGAGCCGCGATTAAAATGTCACTTAATTTATTATGGAAACTCATATTCACTGAAAACTAGCTCGAAGTTTTATTACGTTACGAATATTTTAATAATTTAACCAAAACGATTATCAATTGATCTCACACAATTGGTAGGTCGCTAGATAAACATTTGTGCTATGAAGATGTTTGTTCTGTGTCTGGGTGTTATCAAAAATGTATGCATTTAAAAGTAAATAAGTATTCTATCCGTAATTTGGTCACCATAATAAAAGCTATGCTTAGTTTGGGGCTGGATGGGGTTGTGTGCATAATCCACCAATATTTATTATTTATTTCTGCACTGTAGGTTGTAAGCTCGTATCCTCACCACGACGGACATTTGTATAAAGAACATAGATGTTAGTTCTTTGTCCGGGTGTTATAAAGTATCATAAATACGTATTTACGTGTATATAAGTATCCTATCAATCATGTGATTCCCAATACAATTTATGCCTCCATCAATATAAAATTTATTCTTTTATATAACACGCTTTGACGCGTTTAATCTTCAACCATCTTAATCTGTAAATATTGTATACAAATAACAGTTTTAACTTTAGGTTAGTAAGTATATTTCTTGTAGCTTTAGTGAAAACATAATATCTTAGGCTTTTTCTTGCCAACACCCCGAACTACGCGTAATAGAGTTTGCTCAACGGAGGGCGAGGTCAACTACTATTTAATCTAGTGTGAATGATTTATCGATGTTTTGAATTGTACTTAAATGGAAAATTTACACGAAGACTCCCTTTGTCATTTCGGTCGTCAATATACGTTAGTAGATCGTAAACCTAGTTGAGTAAAATAATCAGAAAATCCTAAATTAACAGTAGCTTCATTACACTATATCAAAATGCCTCTAATTCCGCTCCGAACTCGAGATGAATAGTTGGTGTATTTTAACCAACTATTCATCTTGAATAGTTGGTTTAAATACTGGTTGGTTGATTCAACTATTCAGTTTATCTCGTAATCATGGCGCATGCAGCTGTGCCAAAATATCGGGAAGCAGAAAAACTCATATATCATGGTAGACATCCCGTTTTGAGTGAAAGTTATGTTCAAAACCATGATAGTTTTAGATGTTATATTTATCTAGAGTTGTTAAACTACAGAGTGAATTATAAAATACTAGCTGACCCGGCCACGCGTTGCTGTAGCTCAGTAGTTCTATAACGTTGAACGCATATACGTAACCTCTAAAATTATTAGTGTTTCTCTGCCATATTATGCATTTATTATACATATAAACCTTCCTCTTGAATTATTCTATCTATTAAAAGAAACCACATCAAAATCCGTTGCGTAGTTTTAAAGATCTAAGCATACATAGGGACAGACAGACAGCGAGAAGTGACTTTGTTTTATACTATGTAGTGACAAGAATCAATAATAAATATATATTGGTAGATAATCTACACAACACCATCTAGCCTCAAAAAAAGCATGGATTGTACCATAATAATAATAATAATAATAATAATAATAATGCCGGACATTTCTTGAGCCTTTTGAAGTCGAGACCCTGGGCCCGTCGGCAACAGGAGCCCACCGCGTTTTCAAAATTATTTCACGGCGTCTGGTAGATACGAGAACATTGCGTGACCCAAGAGCTGCCTTCTATCTGGCTCAGCGTATAAGCATTACCATTCAACGTGGCAATGCCACTAGAGTGTTGGGAACGCTGCCTTCTGACAGTGATCTGGATCAGTTAAGCTATCTATAGATCGTTTTAAACGGTCCTTAGATAGCTCAACTGTTTCACATGTATTTTATATTATTCTGCACATTACTGTAATTATTTCTGTAAATACATACATAAGATAATTTATTACAGCTAGGCGTAGAACAAACATCTTTGCTCATTATACAAATGTTTGTCTTGGGAGGAAATCAACCTACAGCGCAGAAGACCCTCAACTATTAACTAAACAGAGCTAAGTTACAACTAAAATTATCTGTTTGATAACTGTAAAATATTCCGAAAATAATTAATAATTTATCTTGACTTTATTTCAATGCCACTAAAAAAGTTTACAGAATTAAGGCAAACACCATTGTTTATCAAGAGTAATGTGTTTAAATCTAAATTAATCATTAAACTAATTACTTAGAAAAAGTGAAATGCCTTAGCTTATAAAAGAGAAAATTTTGGGTGTTGTTCAAAATATACGCCGGTCTTAATGAAATTAGCAAAAAGTTTAACCACCTGTACCGAGGGATGAAGAGAAAATGAGTAAAATAGGCTCTTGACTTGAAATTGTACTTCTTACGAGTACTTACGAGTATAAATACCTATAGTATTCATGTTTTCTAATAACGTGAGAATGGTGAGAGTAGGTACTTCACTTTCGTCTAAAATATAGTGAACTCTTTTATCATTCACGTTAGTTCATCACGCATTTTCTTTTTGTATGTTATATTTAAAAAAAAATATGATGTTACAAACTGTCTAGCCCCAAATTAAGCAAAACTTGTGCTATGGGAACCAGCTAACTAATAGAATACTTATTAGTACATGTTACCCTAGGGCTAAAAGTAACTTAGCACAAAGTCGGGGTTTGGCGCAGTGAGCGCAGCGAGGACGCCAATAGTTTGAGGGACTAAATAAGTCTTTCACTCGAGATAGACACTGCAGTTTTCATTACGAATGCAAGGAAAGTATAAATTAAAACATGAATTAGCTAAAGAAAAAATGAGAGTATTTTATTTTACATAAATCAACAACTTTGGTGAGATATTTATTTAAAGTTTATAGTAAAGTTAGAGCAATTAGTTGTAGTTAGTGAAAGGTTTTTTCCAGGTATGTTGATATTCGATATTTTCTGGGAAACTTGAGTTTCAGCAGTATCCAGGGATTCTTGGGTGTATGTTGGGGGATATTTGTCTATTTTTTTCAGCTGTTACAGCAATGTTTTAGGATTGCACCGGATAATCTTTTGAAGTGCTTGGTTGTAGAGTCAGTGGAATGTAGATTTATCATTTCTGTTGACAACTGTCGGTTGAAAACGATTCTCACTAGGGCTGAAAAGTACTACTTCTATAGGCCTACTATCCGAGTATATGTAATGAAAGTAATTTTCAAATACTTTATAACATCTAGTTACACAACAAACATGTACGTTCATCACAAAACATATATTTGTCCTGGATCGGACCTACAACCCTTACCACCAACAGATACAACCAATGTTGAGTAACACGAGTTACAATAATTACTAAAAAGAAAACGACTTCGCTTATATAAAAATACGAAATTTTGTTTACGTGGATGGCATTATTAAACTTTCAAAGGAGCCAATCGTATATCTTTTCACATAAAAAATCATTTTTTGAAATAGGTTCATAAATGACTGAGTTATGAAGTAACAATACTAAAAAAAAAAACACTACAGAATTGAGAATCTCCTCCTTTTTTTGGAAGTCGGTAAAAATTAATTGAAACTGCAAATGCCAACGTTCTATTTCAAATAACAAATCTTTACAAATCTTTTTAAATATATAGATAAAGGTCTATTTCAAATAACAAATCTTAACAAATCTTTTTAAAGATATAGATAAAGGTCTATTTCAAATAACAAATCTTTACAAATCTTTTTAAAGATATAGATAAAGGTCTATTTCAAATAACAAATATTTACAAATCTTTTTGTACCTAACTATTAAGATTATTGCCTTAACAGGTAGGTACAAAATTGTTAAATATCTAAGGTCGCTAAAAATATATATTCAATACACAATACAGTTTCCGTAGGAGTATGTTTAGATGGCAGAGCCTGTATTAAGAATCGGAAGTAGCAGAAACATGGTCGCTTTCTTTGTTATAATTAACCTATTACTTTAATTAGTCTCATGTAAACTCGTCTGGACATTTTTCTTTCTTCCGCTATATTGATAGTAACCGCATTAAGAACAATAGACAAAAACATTTTAGAATAGAATAAACAATACTAATAGACTTAATCATTTATTAGGCTCGTATTTGAGAGAAAAAAATCAATTAAGTACTTATTCTTTTCTTCCTGTATTTGCATCTGCCTTGATGAAAACTTTGACAATATCAAGTGTGAATCTTCTTTTTCTTCGTAAATGGTCATATGATGACAATTTTGCTAATGTCAAGTTAGATTAGATTAGATTAAGATCAAGTGTTTAGATTGTTTATAGTAAGACGTCACAAAGTCGTATAGTGCAACGAACTTATTTGTTCCGGTAAGGGTGGCGCCTCTGTCTATTGGCAATGTCATTTAGATTAGATTTTCTATAAGAGTTTTTTAGTTCGTTCTTTGGCCACCTGAACAGATAAGTTGGTGGCAGTATATGCTGTCGTTCGTCATTTTTTTTATTTTTAAATTTGTCTCTTATAAAATAATTATAGGTACGGATTATTTTTGCTCAAATCACAAGGAAACAAAACTTTCATTCCATTTATTCGGATTCGTTTGGATTTTCATTCATTCATTCCAATTATTCACATCTGAGTCAATAACTGTAGCTTTATTTGAATAAAATTACCAAAATTATAAATATAACCCGAAATAACTCTGGAAAAACTCTGACCTTTTCTTTTGACGACCTCTGTGGCGCAGTGGACTAAGGTACGGCTGAGACGCAGAAGGTTGCAGGTTCGATTCCCGTCGCGAGACAAATTTTTGTATGATCTGCAAGTATTTGTTTCGGTAATATAAGAGCACAATGTTTACACCGCAAAACGGCCAGAAATAATCCCTTAATTAACTACGTATTCTTCTCTTCCTGTAGTGGCATCTGTCTTGATAACAATTTTGACAATGTCAAGTTTTGACAATGTTGATTGTTTTAGTATCGTATTGTCACAAAGTTGCGGTCGATCGCCATTTGTCTATTCTAAACGTCATCGCGGTATGACCGTCTAGGTTTTCATGAATTTCTCGTCGAACAAATTACAAAGCAACATTATATAAAACTTGTTCTAATTCAATGTAGACAACATTTGTGCTAAGATATCTCAATTTATTAAATAGCTTAGCTAAGATTACCCAATAAAACTAGAAATAAAACTATAAAAGAGTATAAGAACAATCCTACTTCATAAATTGTCAAATGAAGAAATCTAAACTGAAACATGAAAATTTTGCATAAATTTTATAACAGTTCTGAATCAAATGCTGTAAAATTATTTCCAAAAAAACTGTTTTATCATCAATGTTTTAATGTTTGCACATCATTAATTCAAAGAAAAAACTTAGTTGAACTTATGCTTTTGTAAACTATACATCATGCATTTGGTTTGTGAAAATTCAGTCGATTTGATTTTCAGGCGTTTGTCATCATATCTCTGAACCAAAGTTTACGAACCTTCTAAAGTCTAAAGGTCTAACGCAAATATTCTCATCGTGCTTCTATAGTAGGAAGATGCGCACGATACTAGAATGTTTGCTTTTGTTTGTTTTATAACTGAGGCAGTAAACAAGCATAAGGCATGTTACAACATTACTTCATGGTAAGTGGTTACCGTAACCTGTAAAAGTCAGACTCTTGCTGAAGAGTTTTTTTACCAGATCTCGAGTATTATCTCAGCTGTGCTCCAGCCATCCATCAAGCTGTATATTTCTCTTCGCAAAGAATCGTGCGCACATGGCGTTGCTTGTGCAAGCGACTGACTTGTAAAGTAAAATTCAAAGGGGTTCGCCAAAAAACCGACAGCCGGGTGAAGCGCGCTCGGGCACTTGGCGCTCGTGATCATGGTGCTATGCTCTCCGTACTGACATGCTAAATATTTGACTCGTATTACGCTCACATCGAACGAACATTCGTGCCAGTCCCGACCTTTAGAGGTTTGGCCTGAAATCATTCATGATTGAACGCATATCAATGTCAAATATTTCGTACTCATCCTACTCCCCTGTTAAATATTTGAACCGATGCGTTTCATGTGCAGTTACCACCGTAATTGGTGCCTACCTTTCATCCGTGGTGCCAGCCCTCTGGTTTTCAATACGGAATCGGAGTTATCTCTATCTGCATGGATATGTACACTTTTAAGTGGATTGAGTAAAAATATTAACAAAGTGGCCTGCAGCCGGATTAAACAGTAAATTCTCATATCCTCATATTAACTTCCCCTAGCAAAGGGTGACTGGCCCTGCGGCTCAAAGGGGATGCAACCTCGGCAATTGCGTTAAATCAGGAGCACTATTAGATTAATGCAGTACCATCCTTAATCTACGATTTTAAACTGGTTTAGAGTTACTAGTATTTTGACGATATTTCAACTCTTAAAAATACCTTTCCCAGAAACTTAAGCCTGAGAAATGTGTTTCAGAATTTCGTAATCTTCCGTGCTCTTTTTCATACAATTTAATGTTTTGGTAGAATATAAAGGTTGAAAAAGTGAAGCTTAACAGATTAATAATTGAACGAATGTTTATGCCAATTTTATTATGATGATACTGGTGAGTCTGAAATACCTAATCTTATCACTGTATATTTTCATAATAAACTCCTGGCTTATTTAAAAAACTTCATTGAATGTCCGATAATTTTTCTGTACAGTCCGGGATTTCAAAGCTCTGAATTTATTCACCGTTACTATCACATCGAGCGTCCCTAAAGATACGCAAATAAATTTAGTTGTAAGTTTTCTCCGTGATCGATAAGGTCGGGTGATTTGATTTGGTCGACGGAGGCTCCACTCCAAGAGTTTCTTTTTGAGGGAGGCGCCCGTGCCTACGAACTGTCGCAAGACCAATATTGCCAAGGAAATTAGTTTATGTAAAATGTAGAACAGAAATATCTGAGAAAAAGTGTAGAGGGAATATTGGAATCAATTCGGCTTGCCTCTTACTTACTTCGAGTTATAAGACGTCATCCCCGTGAAATAGAATTACAGTGAAAGGAATACAGTTTTATTGAAGGAAATTTTAATATAAAAACGAGTTTTATTAAAGATTTCCTGGATCAGGTGTCTGCATAAACAATTAATATATCAATTACCTCGCTATCGGTTCTGCGAGCCAACATTTTAGTTAAAGTTAAGTGTAGATGAAAAATATGGCGCATCGATTTAACAGGTTAAGCAGCTCATTATACTTCTTAACGATAGACTTTTGACGTCATAAATAAACAGGTCTGGTAGATCTAACAGGATAACTAACACCAGATGGAACATTTTCTGTCCTGCCTATGATAATTTTAGCGTATCATATTATTATATTGGTCCGATTCTGACGTATTTTAACTCATCATAGTCGCCATGTAAGTATGTAAGTGTTAAATAAAACCGAAAATCCTAGCGAAATCTACCCAACAAATTTCTGTATCTTGCTTTTTCTTTATTGGCATCTATCTTTGATGACAATTTTGTAAAAGTCAAAGTTTTGTTTTGTGATAATATCGTCACAAAGTAGCAGGCGATCGGCATTTGTCTACTACTAAACGTCTTCTCGAAATGATCGTCTAGAATATTCTTGAAGAAACAATTCTTCGTCGTACAAATTACGAAAAAACATAATACAATTTCATTTAAATTGTTTACACTTGTGCTCACACAATTTATTTGTGACACAAGTCACAATTTATTTTTTAAAACATCCCTTTGATTACTCCATTAAATATGAAACAACACGAGAAAAACTATTTAATTTAGAAAATCTATGTTACTTCGTGAAATGTCAAATGAAGTATTTGATTAAATGACAGTTTTAACATAATATTTCATTTAAACATGTTACTATTTGGACTTTAGTAAGAGCAGTAAGGTCGTATGTTCTTACAGATATTTTAGCTAGTCCGGCTAAATATATAAGAAAATATATAGACTTGTTCATAGGAAGACAATATAAACGTCTAGACACAATGGCTATGTTAAAAAAAATTCGTTGTCTGTAAAGTGGGTTTACGGACGATAGTTTAACGTGACAACGTCTTAACAAAACATTGATGAAATGATACAAAGGAGTGAAATGAAACTTACAATTTAATTTTCTTCTCCTCGGACGCATAGGCCAATCGAGTGGAAGAGCGGCGCAAGCCGTTTCAAAGTGATCCTTGTGATTGTATTGAATAAATCATCTTTTGACTTTGACTTTGACTTTGAGCCGAACGCTCAAGCTGATCGTGCCTATTGCTCGCTCGTGCAGCGCTCTCGCTCCGATAGTAACGTTACAATGAGTCATCCTTTTTCGTGCGTGCAGCCGGCGTTCATCGATTTATTAGACGTTGTCACGTCAATATAATACAACTATTATTTGCCACTTACCGCTAGCGTAGTCTAGGTTGAGTCTGCAAGTTGCACATTCAACTGTACTTACCAGGTTTCTACAACCAATCTAAAGTTAAAGTGGTTATTAGCTACTTGTCAAATGTATATTAATAAGAGACCTTAAACAATTACTAAAACGGTGCATAGAAGTGAATTTTTGATTAAATTCATCAGCGCGATCTAGCGCACTGCGGAATACTGCTCAGGTAAACGCAAGAGTCATCTATAGTTTTACTAGTTTAAGAAACATGCTTAAAAGTTTCGCTTCTAAGCGCTATTAATTTATGCTAGTTGTTCGACGCAGCGGGGGCTAGATCGCTTTCAAGTGCTATTAGCTGCATCGCGCAAACTTCGATGGGCAAAGTTCAATGGTGTCCCTTAAATACCTTGTTACGTGAGGTCGGCACACAGTAGTGTTGGTAAATGAACCTATTTCGAGTTTGCGTCTGATATATTGCTCATAACAAGCGAGAGTATGTTACTGTTTGTCCCGGCTATAACAAGCTGTGGCGGGGAATATGAGGGACTTCTCTAGCATAGCAGCAATTTTCAATTTCAATAGCGTTTATTAACAATCTTATAAGTTTTACATTGATTTTGTAATTAGTTATAAAGTGATAATTTTATGGAAATATAAGCCTAGTTTCCTAAGCAATTTAAAATCAATGTAAAACCTATAACATTGTTTATAAAGGCTATTGTAATTGAAAGAGATTATATAGTGTTTTGACATCGGTATCTAGATTATTTCAATTTTAAAACTTTCGTGAGTTGTACATTTTGATAAACACGGGCTTTACTCACGTATTATTTGTTGATGGAGGCACTGACAATGTTTCGATTCATCTAGAGAATCTTCATCAGGGTGAGTTTGATCCGCGGTGCGCTCGTTGCCGCTCGAGTTCACGGTTCGCACTGTTTCGTGAGTTGTACTTTACATTTTGATAAACACTGGTTTTACTCGTGAATTATTTTGTCGATGGAGGCACCGACACTGTTTAGATTCATCTAGAGATACTTCATCAGGGTGAGTTTGATCCGCGGTCCGCTCGTTGCCGCTCGAGTTCACGGTTGCACTGTTTCGTGAGTTGTACTTTACATTTTGATAAACACTGGTTTTACTCGCGAATTATTTGGCGTTGGAGGCACCGACACTGAACTTCAGTGCGAGCCGTGAACTCGAGCGGCAACGAGCGGACCGCGGTTCACACGCAACCTGATGAAGATTTTCTAGATGAATCGAAACAGTGTCGGTGCTTTTATCTACAAAATAATACGTGAGTAAAACTCGCGTTTATCAAGAAGGCTTTTCAGCAAAAGCCTCCCCCAGATTTTTCTATAGTTTACGATCGTGCGCTTTTCTCCTCCATCGTGCACCAGGTTTCGTTTTGGAATAGTCTCCCTCTGGCTCTTCTCCTTCTCTCGGGTACAACTCAGTTATATCTACGTCCCATATATATTATCCGCTGCCTATAAGATGACCAGCCCACTTACATGTTAATTTCTTTATGGCGTATGTTATGTCTACTAATTTTATTTTTATTCTATCTTCTATCTTTTCTTCTTATGTACAATATATTTCTTTTTATGCTGTCCTGGCATGTATAGAGTTTGCTGATGTTTTTTTGCAATACCATAACATTATAGGTTCTTCCTATACATACATGAATTAAATACTGAATTTTTTCATTTTTGTCGTATTAATCGGTTGTTAGTTACTTCTTTTAACGAGCAATACTTTTTCATGTGTTGAATCTGTTTAGAATTTCTTTAGAAATAAGTTGAGTGTGAAATATTATTTGTCCAAGGTAAATGTATTCTTCTACATACTCAATCTATTTGTCAATCGATTTGAAGGGTACCTACTACAACCTTTTAAAGTTTCCATATTTTCAATTCATCTATTCGTATTCTACTCAAGTTTTATGGCCTTTTCTCCTTGAAAAAGAAAACTTATCTATAAGTGTTCAACATTGTTATAAGTGAGCCAATTTATTTTATTTTAAGTCAGCGCTATTTCGAAGTGTTAAGCAATCTCTCATGTATTTTATTCTTTTATAAGCATTACTCCTTCAAAGACGCATATTATTTGAATAGATAAAACAACATTCAATTTCTCAGCATTATGTTAGAAATACATTACCAAGAAAAAACCTAACATACTAAGTAGGTATATTTACGTAAGTTTGAATAACGTGTGAGTTACAAGAAGGTATAATTATACGAGTACAATAATAGGTATTCTAAAATGTATGCTCTTGATAATGGAACATTTAACATGTAACCACACAAAAGTGTTTCGGTTTCTAGACTTTTCCCTGACTTTTTGAAGCCCTTCCCTTTTCCTTTCTCTTTCCCTTATCACATGCCTGTACGCTTAGATGTGGACTACTTATTACAGCTTCACTTCTTTTCTTCCCGCTCATCACCACTTCAGTGGAACGCATCCTCACCACCACGCATTCGCATCACATCACACTAATATAAAAAAAAGTATATTATAAGTAGTATATCAGTCATGTGGTTCTCATAAAACAAGCTTACTAGATTCTTATAACTAAAACATAGCTTAATTTTCAGTCACAGGTAACATTAGCGTTTTTTCTAATTTTAAAAATTATGTTAAAATAAATGCAGAAAAGTTAAACTAGAGTATGATCATGTATATGTATGTTTGTGTGTGTGTGTGTGTGTGTTTGTGTGTGATGCGCCATTGAATGGGCTAGATGATGCTTTGTGAAATGTCCAGCATTCATATTATAATAAATGACAAAATTTGTGCGTGTCTGTTTTTGTTTGTTACTTTTTCGCACTATTTAAGGATGAAATATAGATTAATGTAGACCAGGCTTAACATATAGCCTACATTTTTATACGTATCACGCGGGCAAAACCGCAGGCAACTTCTTGTTACAATTAAAACGCCTCCAATGTATAAGATGGCAACCACAAAATGTGGTTCCATGCGTATATAAGCAAAGCCTTAATCCTCGAAACCTAACTGCCCCGGGAGCAAACACGGCATTACCCATGTGACATTCCGTAATTGGATTTTTGTTGCTGTGTTTTTAATATAAACCGTTATCCTGTTGTTTATTCAGTTCTTTGCAATTGGAGTTTTACTTATCAGCTTTTGGAAGTATTTCTGTTGTTTCTTTATCACTTAAGCCAGTGATATACAAACAATACAAATACTTTACTTCCTTCTCAAATAAAAACGAAGACGGAAAACGTGAGGAAGCCGTCATACCCCAGAACCAAAAGTTCGAAGGTGCGTATCATTGGTTTGTGATTCTATAAGCGCCGATCTGGTTTGCAACCTGTCAAGTACTAAATACTATTTTCTTAGTATGTAAATATGGGCATGTGTCAAATATAATGTTAGTTTTAAACACATTTTTATTGACTCATAAAAGAACAGGGTTCACTTATAATGAGTTTAAAAACTAACAGTTGTTTAAGTAGGTTTCATTCCAGAGATCTGGCGGATACAATATAATATCTATATATAACAGATATATATAACAGTTATATCTAAATATAATAGATTTTTTTATTTAAGTGTAAATATTAGTGATTAAGAGTTTTATATATGTTGTTTATGTGTTGTTATATATACACATATGTTATACATAAGCACACACACGCATACACACACACACACACACACACACACAAACACAAACACAAACACTCATACACATACACGCTCATACTCTAGTTTATCTTTTCCCCATTGAAATAAACCTAATTTTCAAAATTAGTAAAAATGCAAAAAAATATACCTGTGTGTTTTTGGTTGATAAATATTTTTATATATGTTTATGCTTTTGACTTACCCTGTTAGATATCCTTAATAAGATCTAAGTACTTAACTAAGGATTTATCGAGGTCGTCCAAGCCTGTAAGGCTTAATTATATAAAATGACATGCTTATGACTAGCAGTCATGTGCATTTTTGCTATTTATCTTTACAATCTACACATATTATTGCTTATTTATATCATCGACCATTTAGTCAACTTAGAAAGCTAAAGCGGAACGACTATAATGCCTTCGTGGTAAAAAGGTGAGAGCCTTCGAAAGATATGATAACTTCAATGGCGTAGTGGGCCAAGACCTGGCTGAAACGAAGAAAGTTGCAGGTTCGATTCCCGCCGCGGGAAAAATGTTAATATATGATCTGCAAGTATTTGTCTCGGGTTTCTGTGTTTCTATTTAGAATATGTATGTATTTACAAAAAAATAAAAAGTTTAAAAGTATCCATGTGATATCCATAACACAAGCACTGCTTACTTTGGGGCTAGATGATGCTGTGTAAAATGTCCGGCATTAATAATTCTAATTATAAATGAGAAAATTTGTGCGTGTCTGTGTTTGTTTGTGTCATTATCATAATGGAAAGTTGGAAAAATTAAAACGTGTGCCCAGGGGTTCTAGAGAGTAAAAAAATAACTACTTACTAGAATATGCAATCTTTGTGTGTAGTGGGCAAAATACGTGCACGAAAGAGGGTTGCATAGGATATCATGTTGATGTGAGTAGCATTCTCCTGATGATACAATACTACACAATCCAGGATGCTATGATTAAAGCTCTCTCAAACGGACATTTTCATTTACGTTGAGCTAGAATATAATATGACCCGAGTAGATAGGTACTTATTTTGCGCTTCGGCTAGTGAAAGGGGAAATTAAGATTTAAATTTGTCATATGTTTTCCGCCGCAATTACGCATGCCTAGTTAAGACGAAGAGCTGAGTGTGTGTAACTAACATCATTTAATTACTTTAATATACCAACTGTTGCCCGTGGCTTTACAATTCAATTCAATTCAATTCAAAGGTTATTTATTCCACTAAGATACGTACAGTACACTTGGTAAAGTCAGCTACAAAAACATTTAGTCCGTAATATTATATTATATTATTATTATTAACTGTTTGGTTACAAATTAATCCTGCACCAGTTTAAAAGGTCGTTTATGTAATTCCGTAAGATACATCTATCTCTTTAACGAATTTTATCAAGATCCGTTAGTCAGGTCACAAACATAAAGACTTAAGAAATTACAATGTTAAATGGAAGAATAGATTATCTTCTGAAGTATATATGCGTCACAGGACGCAGTGGGCCAAGGCCCGGCTGAGACGGAAAAGGTTGCGGGTTCGATTCGGGACAAATGCTTGTATGATCTGCAAATATTTATCTCGGGTTGTTGGTGTTTCTATGCATAATATGTATGTATTTACAGAAAAAAAGTAAGTAAGTATATTAGTCATGTGATACCCATAACACAAGCTCTGCTTACTTTGGGACCAGATGATGCTGTGTAAAATGTCTGGCGTTATTATTATTATTACTTATATGTCGTGAGTTGTGTGTCTTTCGCAAAAGAAAACAAACAAGTACATCTTTATTATTGAGGCTAAATTATATTAAAATTGAATCTTAGATATGTGCATATTGACTGATGAATATACCAGATGACTGATGGAATACATCATATATTTTAAAATACAAAAAACTTATGACAAATTTAAAATATTTGTATGATCGAAGTATTTGTCTCGAGTCTGGTTGTTTCTATGTATAATATGTATAATATAATATGTGTTTGTGAATTTACAAATAATATATATACATATATATAAGTAGTATATCAATCTTGTGGTACCTATAACACAAGCACTGTTTACTTTGGGGCCAGATGATGCTGTGTGAAATGTCCGGCATTATTTATTTATATTTAAATACATTCTTATGATACCTCATTTACAAGACAAAACAAACACCTATGTTCATCACACGAATGTTTGTCCTCGGAGGGAATCGATCACTCAACCTACATCGCAGAAGGCAGAGCTACAGACTGAGCTGAGAGGCCAGTCAGTGAGTTGACACTGTAAAATCACTGATGAAGACCGCCTGAAAGCCTCTAGGGATCCTCTAGGGATAGAGCCTTGCAGGCAATCTTCATCACTAGAGTTGACCAAAACTCATAGGAACTTCCTGACCATGACAAGGTCATGTTGCTGGTTTCTACGCCCTCAGTGACATACCAAGTTGGTATACAATACGATAAGTTTAGGACCCCAAGCTCTCTGTCTAATATAAATAGCTAGAGGGGAACAATTAGACCCCCTTTAATCCTTGCCTCCCGTCGATTACGTGTCCGTCCGAGGTGGTCGGAACAATGCCGGCCGCCCCATCGAATTCAGCGGCTCTGCGGTGGGAACAAGTACGAATTTATAATTTAAATCGCAAATTGCATAGCGTTAGATTCAATGGAACATATTGAACGTAGCATTCCATCATAAAAGAAAAGAATCGTGGAATTCTATTGAATGTTCACAATTAATATGCAATATATAAGATATGCTATTGACTGACTGACAATAAACTTATAGCCTTAATATACTCATAGGTTATTATATTAATATAAGTACGTTTTGCTCTCGATCTAAGTTTATGCTTTATTCTGAAAAAGCGATCAAAATAATTTTCTTCCAAGATATGTATAAGAAAAAAGAAAACAAATACATTATTATTGTCACATATTATGTGACGCTCCCTGTTTTTGTCTACTTCAGGCTGATAACTTATTTTTAGTTTTCAGACTAGGCCTAAGCATGGTAACATCACGGACTATGATACTATGATATACTATGATAGATATATAGAAAGATAACTCTTTATTGCTATACCAAAAATACAAAAACAATTATTTTACAATAAAAGCAATACAATGGGCGGCCTTATCGCTAACAGCGATCTCTGCCAGACAACCTTCTAAGGTGCACTAAAAATGGAATTTACGCAATATAACCAATAACGGCGAATAAAAACCTCGCAAGGAAACCTGCATGTAGAACCTAAAAAGCTTGAAGATATTTGCAAAATACACGAAAGGAGCTTTTGAGGCACTTTAACACGATAAGAAAAATAATATCAATACAAATAACGATGCAATTTGAACTCTTCCATTAATTGTGGATAGAGCGGCCTAAATACTTCTGAAATTGGTTATTTGCTCACACAAAAGTTTACCAAACATACTATACAGACGATACTAGTCTAAGTAGTATGCAATTACCCGCACATGATACTTGACAAGTTTTTAAGTTCAGAAAGGTTAACTAATAGGCCGTGGTTTGTAAGGGACTCTTCCGGCGGGGTCCAAGAGGCATTTAATCTCCTTGAATTATGTGCTGATGTCGGACAAGCGGAAAGGCGCTGTCCGCACCCTAGTAATTTCACTTACCATGTCTCTGTATTAGCTGCTTTATTTGATCCTGTTTCAAAGTCGTTGACCCGAAACGGTTTTATATTTGGTACTGGCTGCTTCCCGCGTCTTTGTCCGGTACGTAGATAAAAAGTAGCCTGTATTTTAAACCAGGTTAACACTAAGGTCCTGGTGTATACCAAAATATATACAAATCAGTTATTCGGTAAATTCCCGCCGCGGGACAAATGTTTGTATGTTCTGCAAATATTTGTCTTGGGTCTGGGTGTTTCTATGTATAATATGAAAGTATTTAAAAAAAAAATTAAGTAGTATATCACTCATGTGGTACCCATAATACAAGCTCTACTAACTTTGGGGCTAACACCATCTAGCCCCAAACTAAGCATAGATTGTATTCTGGTGACCAGATGACTGATAGAATACTAATATATTTTTTAAATACATACATATGTTACTTTATAAAACCCAGACACAGAACCGACTCCTATGTTCATCACGGGGGTTTATCCGGGGAGGGAATCGAACCCTCAACCTACAGCGCAGAAAGCAAAGCTACTACTAACTGACAGGCCAGTCATAACGTGCAAATCATTGTCTTAGTTATTGTCAGTATTTACTTACTGACTGACTGTGACACTCAATAATTAGTTACTTAGAGAGACATAAAGTCATAGGTTCAAATCGAGTTATGCACCAATGCATTTTTCTGTTAAAAAATATATGTTCTCAAAACCAGTACTCTCAAATTCTGAAGGAAACAGGCATGTCCTGGAACCTAAAAAGTTCGAAGATATGTGCCAAGTGCACGAAAGAAGCCTTTGACTTCGCTGGTTCAAAAGAACTGATGATACAATAAGAAGAAGAACTTGGAGAGACATAACCATTAATGACTGAGTGGAGTCAGATAACTAACATTCTCATATATTTTGTAGATACAAAAGCATAATACCCACATCAATGCGGGTTATGTTTGGAGTTATCGTTTCTATCAAGCTACGTTTCATCCAACTATCATAGTTTTGAATAAGCAGTCAGATGAATTGAAACTGATGACTTTGAGTTGTAATTCTCCGCAGCAGTCTGAGGGGTCTGAGAGCGCGTTATCGGACACCGGTCATTGTGTTAGCTCTAGCCGGCCGGTGTAATTACATCGGGGAATACTCCGCGCCGCTCGCTCCCTGTTTTTGTCTACTTCAGGCAGATAACTTATTTTAAATACATTTTAGTTTGCGTAATAACGTTTTTCAAAGTCAAAGCTTCAGTTTAACGGGGTTATTTAAAATATATTAACAAATGTTGGTGGACAATTCACACAATACCAACTAGCCTCAAACTAAGCATAGCTTGTGCTTGAATTTTGAATTTCATTAATACTTTATTTTGAATAGCTCTTACGTATGCTTAAATAAGGCCCGTATTCCAGAATACAGCTCTGAATCATATAGAGAACCAAGCTTTTTTGATAATTCTGAATACTGTCAAAAAATATATGCTTAGTTTTTGATCTGATGAGTTTTGTTCTAGATAACGAGCCTGAATTCACTTTACACCTACACGCTTATGTGTCATCAATCACTACATGGTATAAAACAAAGTCGCTTCCCGCTGTCTGTCTGTCCCTATGTATGCTTAGATCTTTAAAACTACGCAACAGATTTTGATGCGGTTTTTTTAATAGATAGCGTAATTCAAGAGGAAGGTTTATATGTATAATATAGTAGAGAAACACTGATAATTTTAGAGGTTAGGGTATATTGGTTAAACGTATTAGAACTACTGAGCTACAGCAACGCGTGGTCGGGTCAGCTAGTTATGTATAAGCCATAACACCGAGCTGACTTTTTCATAACTTTATTTCGAAATTCCGTGCCAATTTCAGAGATAAGTTACAACATACCACTGGTACTTATCATCTTTGTTCGTAACCCGTATGAAAACCCTACCTGCCCGAAACAAGCCTCTTTAAGCGAAGGGGGAAGGCTGACCTTAGAATCTGGTTAGGCTAATCAGCCGCTGAACGTCCAGTTAATGTGCCAGTGAACCAGCCTAACCAGTTTAATTCAAAGACTCGGAATTACGTAGAACCCTGACAGCAACCACTTTAGCTGAAACAAGCATTTTTTAAACGACACACTTTTTAAGTGAATCTCTAAAAAGGTTTTAAAGATAAAAATACCTGACTTGACTAAAATTAGATTGTTGTTTTCACAAACGCTGTGAAAATCTTTATGCTTTTAGTTTTATTAAACATAAGTGAGTAGTTGCTTTGAAGATTATGCTCATAATAATATACTTTAAAGAAGTAATGTTGTTATTATGAAAACAACATGTTAAGGTACCAAAATTAAAGTAAAAGTGGACTTTAAATAGCCCTCTGTCATTTATATATAAGTTTTATAAATCTTAAGTAAAAAAAAAATGGGTTTTTTATATCATTATCCAACTGAGTATGTTTCTTCATAAATACATAATGGCGTTATCATTTTTCACGAAAAATATTTTATCAACCAACAAAACAAAAAGTTACTAACCTAGTTGCTGATTAGATTGCGGGTTCTCGGAAGTTTTAGGTAAAAAACACGATCGTGAGGCAGAAAGCTAAAAGCATTATTTTGCAACTCGGCTTCCGAAGTGCTAGAAGTAACTCAATAACGCTTGCAGGGAACGCAGTTACTGCCAATTAAAAGTATTCTCTCACCGGTGGATGGCAAATCGAGTTATGGCGTGGCCATCCTGCTGGCGGTTTGCATGCGTGTATTCGTCATAATAAGGTCCTTTAAAAGTTTAGTACCTTCTTCAGAAACGAATCGTACAAAACATGACCTCTTTACAACCTCTAAGTTTCGTTATTAGCTAAGGATAAATAAATTCTGCATCAAAACAATCAGCGTAAATTCTAGCCCATTTTTTGCCTTTGTCACCAGGGACAACCGTAAATACAATATTCGTAGCAATCCTTCAAAACCATTTCGGTACCACGAAACGCTACAAATCGTGGCGGCTACAGTATTGCGTATTCTGACAGTCTGCGCAAGTCCTTACCATCCCTCACGGGAACAAACCTTAAGACGAGCCCAAACAAATACAGAAGAATGTTGGTTAATTAAAGTGCTTTCTGAAACTATTTTCATTTACAATCGTGATGAATCTCGTAAATAATGTTCTGTTCAAACTCACGGGTTCGAACGTAATGAAACGTACTTAGTTTTTGTAAATGAGCTAGGAATTTTGAAAAGAGTTAAGCTAGGCTAGGTATTTTGTAAAACTGTTACAAATGGAACGCTTCGCGACATGCAAGATGACATTTTCAAATAATTTTTGACTCCACTAAATTTCTCGAATTGAATACTGCGGTACATACTGTAAAGTACACACCCTCTAAATTTCAAGTCCCATTGACAAGCGGTTTAGACTGTGCGTCGTCTATAATAAGAGTCAGTCAGGAGCTTCATTTCTATAATACTTATATGATTAACTAGCGGCTTAACTTATATCTAATCGCGGCTTCAAACAAGTTGTACCTACTTAAAGTCTTAATTTTTTTTATCCAGATTCATTCAGCTATAAAAACGTAATAAACAAAAGATACACCTTTTAGTTTATAATTCCAGGATGGACAAGTAGCTAAGCCAGACCCATGATCCTTCAGCCGATAAAATCTAATCATAGTTACCTCACAGTTGACGACTCTTCTGAATGCGACACTGACATGAAATTA
This sequence comes from Lampropteryx suffumata, assembly GCA_948098915.1. Classification (NCBI taxonomy): domain Eukaryota; kingdom Metazoa; phylum Arthropoda; class Insecta; order Lepidoptera; family Geometridae; genus Lampropteryx; species Lampropteryx suffumata. Next base: position 3,709,065 of record OX402551.1, read on the forward strand.
AAGTTTCATTTGTCTTCATTTGCTAAACAACAGCAATTATACAAAGCCCCACAGCGGGCGAGTAATCAACCGTCCCTTTAATTAAGTACAGAAGCAAGTAATTGGATCTGAACAACTGAGTAAACAAATCGAAATGGTAGGTAATAAATCTTACAAACACCTTCTTTGGCAGCACAGAATCTGTTCACATGCAGCTGTGGGTGAAGTAGTTAGGTTACTTTTATAACTAATCAACCGCTAGACTAGATATGAATTCAAAAAGATACGCATTGCTTGTTGATACGATCATATTAAGACATGAATTATGTGTTTTTCAATGTCTTTTACACGCAAGTTTGCATCCTCCACGTGTTCATCAGCGTTCAAACCCGAATATAAGTTTGTTTATGTTATTTTCTGATGTTCTCTATACTTTATAACTAAAGTAAAGTGAGTTAGCTATTCTATTCGAACCTGCAGTTCATATCAAGTCTAATGATTCTATAGAATTAACTGAATCTTAACTAAATTTAGAAGTGTGCTCTGTGTCAGGACAATTTAATGTTACCCCTGTTCTATAGAGCTTAGAGTTCAGATTGCTATATTTGAGGGGTCCTGACCACTTTTAGTGCTCTGGAAAATTTTGCCTCGGTCGTGGCGGAGACTGCAAAGTAGATCACATTATGTGAATTAACAGTTTCGTACTGCATGATGTATTAGCTTGCTAAAAGTTTCACTGGATGCCGCTTGTCGCTCATAAATCTGAAACACAGCTTCTTTTACGAAATTGAGTATCGTGAAAACTCTTTATAAAAATGCATCGACACTACAAATAAAAACGTAACTTGTTTAGTTTTTCAGAGTTCTATGAAAAACGCAAACCTGGTGCAGGCGGAAAATGTACTAGTATTTATACATGAAATTGAGAGCTTAAAGAAAGGTTATGTGAGTTCTAATGTGAACATTGTTGAGCTTATTCGTTTTTGGTCTCAGGTGATCAGGGTTGTCTGTAGTTTCCAAGTCGAAATGGCAACATTCGGCTTAGAAACACCTATGCGTGTTGTGGGTTTGTTTGCGACGTGGTGGTGTTCAAATATAGTTGGGCACCGTATTTGCATCACAATGCACGGCCTTATGCTATGGACAACTGTAGCTAGTTCCTACCTATGTATAAGTTTATAAAAGCGTACTGGATACATATCAAGTAGACAGCTGTGTTGAGATTTATAAGCTCGAGTCTGTTTATCTTTTGTTTTATTATGATCGTGAATGGGCCGCATATAAACAAGTGTAGTGTATAGACAGATTTCGGATGAAGTGACGATTTGCGCAATGTAGCTCAATAAGTGGATGAGAAAAACACTGACACACAAGACTAAGCTCATGTTCCTGTACATCAAAATGCGCAGAATATTGACGGATTGGCTGTATCAGTAGAGGTAGTGGCAATTAATGGCGCACTTTGGGAGAGTCTACTTGCAACACTAGATTGAAAGAGGTCGATGATTTTGATAATTTTGATATGGAACAATATTTTTTATGTAACAATAAATAGTAGTATTACAATAAATAGCAATGTTATAGACATATAAGTAAGTATGTATGTAGTTTGTACCCTCCTACCTATAAACAAGTAGCCTTACTTTTTTGTCGTTCGCGATTTGATTGCACGGATTTACTTTTACGGTCCGATTTATAGATGCGAGCAAGATTTGCTATTCGACGCAATTTTATACGAACGGGGGCATTTATTTAAAACCGTGTGAATATAATATATATTTGGGCCTTTGTACTTAATGTCACAAGCTACACATGGGGCCTCCTTTCACCCATAATAAGCAGTATTGGAAAACCTTTTTGTATATTTTCGTTATAGTAGACAAATATATACTAAATATAGCATTATAGCGGGATATTTCTGTTTATTTTCAAATATATAATTGATACTAATTTTTTTACTGAATCTAGCTTATGAACGAATGAAGTAAAATATCTGATATTATTTTAAGAAGAAATGTCTTTTAGATAACTCAAACTGAGTCTTGTAAATTTTTCATTTAACTACCAGATTCAGTTTACAAATAGAAAATAATTCAAGTTCAACCTACGAATATTAAAGCGCAATATTGTAAAAATGAATGATTAAATGAACAGCTTTACGACTGGTTTAGCGGTTTCGTCCCTCTTTCAACAAATGATAGTAATTTCGAGGCGGAAATGCATCGAAAATGGTAAAATGGCCTGCTAAGCGTCATCCATTTGCCGAGATTGCTTCTCCTGCTCAAATTGTGTACCTACCACTATATTTTAATAGTGTTTTCAGAAAGCCATCGGGCTGTTTGCGTGTTCGGTCCATATTTCCACATTTAATAATACTCGTATCAAACAGAAATTTAAATTACCTTTCTATTCTGCATGAGTGGAGTGTGGCTTTCTGTTTGTGACTACCTCGCTATTAGTAACAATCTATGCCTATATACTACAACACGATACATGCTTTTTTGGAGTTATTTTGTTCGGTAAACATTTGTATGCATGCATGAACATATTTTATTTGCTGTTTAAACTTAAAACTAAGTGTTTGACAAAAACAAAAAATATAACAGTACACATGGTATAAACACATGAGGTTTCAATAAATTTGACGATCCCTACACTAGGCGGAGCCTGTATCGTGGGGACCAAGGTATAAGTAAAAAGTTTATATAATCACGAATTATTTTTTTTCTTCTTAATGATTTTTCAAATATTGTATATAGAGGTGCAAGTATTATTAGTAAAGGGACAAGAAAGACAATGTTATGCTCAAAAACATATTGACGTTTCCAGCCATCTGGCTCGCAAAATTATTTTATTCATTCCCGGAGTAATATAACTCAATGGAAATAAACCCACGTGGAGCACCGTGCACTCAGCCTATGCATTTCAAGGAGCAATATTTCACTTAGCCGTATAATCTCGGCCGCAGCTCGCCAAAGGCTCTGAGAACCGTACAAATAAGGCCAATTTACAGACTGATGCAATATAAATTGAGGGCCTGGCCGACCTGGCTTCAGACTTGTACATTAATTGAATAGATACGTCGGTAGCTCGCTTCAATCCAACCCTAATCACACTTGAAAAGGCTGGGGATGGATCCAGCTGATTCAAACAAATGGCTAATATTACACCGCATCGCACTCAGACGTCTTCATCTTGTTAGCAACTTAAGAACGTGGTTCAGTTTATAATGTTGTGTTATAAACAGTTTAAACTTTGAAATGAAAGAATTTAATGATATAAAATGTTTGGAACAAACATCTTTTATAGCCTTAATCTAGACGCGATGAAATAAAATTAAAAAAAAAACATTTGAACTCGTTGAATAATGTATTACTATTGATTATGACTAATATTGAATTCAAATACCTACTCAGTACTTAATGTTTTTTATCCTAAATTAATATTTTCACATCATAGCTTTTTTATCGCATCATCGCATTTAACAGCCGAGGTAGAATTTTTGGCAAAGTTTGTCTAAACAAAGTGAAATCAAACAACAAACACGAGGTGCGCCATATCAGTGAAAGCAATTACATTCCCTATAAGAATTCGTCCATATTTGCAATTAGCGAGTGGTCCAAAAACGTGCGAATCGTTACTCGTTTCGCGGAGTTTCGTGTCCCTGCATATTCATAGCCTGCTTAAAATATTTTAATAGGGGTTCCCTCCCGTATCTACGTTTTCTACTAATGCTTCTATGGGTTCTGATAAAAAGACCCGCAGTCACATATGGGGTGTAAGAAGAAGCAAGAGTTATTAAAAATATAAAAAATCGATAGTCGATTTGAATCAATTTGTTTTTGACATGCATTGTCGATTATAAAGCAATTTTATAAATGGCTACGAGTAAACTAAATCAAATTTGGACCATTAGAAGTGGATCACTTCGGATTACCAAGCTAGTATTTTTTTTAACTACTTTCTATGGTGTAGAATGGATATTTAACGTAGTTGTAATTACCTTGAGACATGTTAAATTGGTCAAAGCTTACAAAACTTACTTAAAAAGCTTATATTTATCTCGATAACCAGTGTATACGATTTTGGAAGTATCTAGAAGGTTTTACACAATGAGAGAAGATATTATACAAATCAATGACTTCATATAATCATGCATTTCGCGCCTGTTTTATATACCACTAAAAAATATTAAAACCATTATATATTTTCATCAAACCACTAAAAATTTACTTTAATATCTTCGATATTCGTAGATTGTAATTATTTGTAAAGGGCAGGCAATTTGAGCAATAAACTGTGGAATAAATTCGTTGTACCAATTAAGGATCCCTTATACTTAAATACCCTTTCAAGTGGTTCCGAGGAAGGAAGAGAGAGCGGAAGAAACTCTCGATAACAGCGAGTAAGGAGTGGAAAATTGTAAAATGTTAGAGCCAAGACAACGCTCAAGTAGACGATATTATGATTATGATCGTCGGCGTCTGAGATAACTTGCGCAATAACTTTGTGTTTATAATTGATGTGTCTTGAGTTTTTCTCTCACCTTTTAGAAGTAGATCGAGATATATCTCGAGTATGTAACTTTCTTGAGTTTAAGTATACTCGAACATTTTAGTATCTTGAATCATATTATTGGAGTCGATGAGCACATCTCTTCTGAACCATAAGCCCTAGTTTTTAACGTTGTCCAAGCGATTTCAATTGTTTTCTTTTAATTTAAGAAAATGATGGCTGGCTTTTAGGCGCACTTTAATCCTTTTACCATGCTGGTTTGAAATAACTAGTGACACAATAAGAAGAACATGAAGATAATATTAAATGCCATTTTCCCCAACTTGCATAATACTAATAAAAATATTGTTCAACTTGTCATCTCAAAGGGTTTTAGCTGAAAATCAGTGTTTGCTCTTTGAGAAAAATTATGCGCTAAGCTATGACCTTTTTGTCTGACTACAACAAACACATGGATTAATAAAACACCTATGTAAATGTTTTGTTTTAATTTTTTTGTATTCTTTTTGTTTGTACCAACTTAATTTTCTTATTTTTCTCTTGTTATTTTATATGTGTGTTTGTAGCTACAAATAAATGCCTTTATCTACTCTTATCTATTGTGTGTGAGAGAGAAAAAGACAAAATCGTCATATAAGACGTTTCTTTATTAAAGGGTTAACGTTTGTTGTTATCAAATGTCGAATATAAGACAAATTAGAATTTATCAAGCCACTAGCCAGAATACAATTCGATAGGCACATATTCCGAGTAGGCACATCGTTAAAGTACTAATGTCTTGCAAACAGTTCAAGCGATTTTACATTTTAAAGGAAGGATTCTGAGGATTCGAAATCGTGTACTTACACAATAGTTTCTAATTGTGCAATTACTAGGGTGAAATTCAAGCAATTTTGCCTTTTCTCGATCGAGATTCAAATAGAGCTGATGGGAATCTGCAATTAGCGGGGACACTGAGCGATGGCTGACGATTGTCTCCGGCGGCTGGCGACGACCTCATCCGTCTGCGTTGGAAGACTGAGTGAAAAAGCAATGGGACGCGCTTTTACGCAGATTCCTGTTGCCATTGTATTAAAGGCGTTTTGTCCGTAAATTACAGTTTATGCGATGGGCATCAGTAATCAGAAAAGATTTCTATATCTTTTTACATGTTGTATTATAATGTTAATTTTTCTGTTGTTTCTCTAGACCTGCTAAAATTGGTAAAACACTCACGATCTTATCATAGCTTACTCCAAAGTCCAAATTAAACTAACATTTATAAATGACAGTTATAAATTGTTATTTTTTTTTATTTTAACCAACATCATTTTCTTAAGATTTTTTGCAGTTTTACATAAATGAGCTAAAACACGTCAATGACGATAAATTAATAATTTAAAGAATTGTCATTTCAAAATGTTACTGTAATTCGGACTTTGGTGCAAAGAAAATTAGATAAAAATATAGGAACATAAGAAACATTTTAGTTAATCCAGTGTAACAATAGAATCTGGGCCAGTGTAAAAGCTATGAAGAGGAGACGTTAAGTATTGAAACTACCTTAAAAAAAAGAATAATAATGACGCATTTATTTTACTAACAAAACAAGATACCTTAGGTATACTGAAGTTAACACCATTTACGGTAAAAAATGTGCCTTGATTTGTAAATGACTGTGTCAAATAATTACGTTTTAAAAACTAAAAAGAAACCGACTTTATCGAATGTAATTTGAGTCTATAATCGATGTATACAATTATTAGATATTCGTTGATTTTTCAGCTCGACCGATTTTGATAAAATTTATATACCGTGAAGTGAAGTTTATATACCCTTTTAAACAAATTTCCAAATCGGCCATTTTCGAGTAATCGGTGAAAATACATAAAAAAACGACGAATTGAGAACCTCCTCCTTTTTGATAAAGTCGGTTAAAAATAATTTCACATTTTGTATATATTAAGATAATAAACAACACGCTTGGAGATCGACTAGTTTCATCTTCAACGAAAATTGTCTCCGAAAATGGCGTCATCCATCCACGTTTAGGAACCGACTCAGTTTGAGTGAAAAGCCAATGAGCCGCGCTATTACCTCTTTACGCATAAATCCGGGGACAGATTCGTGCGGCTTCTGTGGGAAAGAACATTTTGTAACTGACTTCAAACCGAATACCAGGATTTATAATTCCTTGTCAAATTAGATAATATGTATATAATTTGTGCCTGTTTGATTTTAAACATGTTTATTAGCTTATGCCTACTTTTTTTACACCGGTCGTACATTAAATACTTGCGCACTGCACTGTTTGTGTGGTAACTAGATAAAATAACCCAATGTGAAATCATCATATGAAATCATCTTTTACATATAGATGTAAATGTAGGTGTACATCCATATAGGTGTAAATGTAAATGATAAAAATCTATGTAGGTATACCAAGTTTCGAAAGGGTATCTGCCTGTCTGTTTGTCTGTTAACGTTTTACGGCTTAACGGCGAAATGGATCTTTATGAAGTTTGATAGGGAGTGATTGTATTTTGAAGCCTTTCCCATAATTATGTTTTAAAAACTAAAATTAAAACTAACTAACTCCTTGCAGTCGGTGAAAAAAGATTTTATTTTACGCTTATTAGTAAGTACTTTATCATTTTTCGAAATTCGAAAACAGAAAAAATCAAAATTTCGTTTACTTTGATAACATATTTTTTCTAGTTATTTTGATTTAAAACCGAAACTACTGAACTGATTTCTATGAAATTTCTATGGGACCGGGAAGTAAGCATATCCTTTTACAAAGGTATACATATATTTTTTAAATTGGTTTACAAATTACGGAGTTTTGTGGTAAAATCATAAAAAATATAACCGAATTGAGAATCTCCTTCTTTTCTGAAGTCGGTTAAAAAACTATCTAACTCCTTACTAAATTTCATAGTATGGTACTCGTACTACCAGTAGTGTCCTTCAATACAGATGCAATGCCGAGGTAGAAGCTGGATTATAATAAAAGTAGAAAAGGATTATGCAGTTCGTTCGTTCGTTAGTTCGTTTAATAACTTATGAAGAACTTGAAATCAACTTTATTACAATTCCAATATAGGCGATGTACAGCCTACATTGCTGAAAAGGTTAATTCCAGCTGCAGACGGACATGTCAAAGCATGTTACCTACGTCAGACTTCATCAGGCTTTACGGGCTGGTTACCATGCGGGTGAAAAGTGAGCGCCGGAAAGATTCTTTGCTCATAAAATACGCGATATGACATAGGACGTGGTTTCTGTTTCATTAAAATGTTATTTAAAATGACCGGGGAGTAGGGTTGGTGGGTGACTCTGGAGGGCTATCTTGAAATTAAAAAACAATATATCTAGTAAATAATACTGACTGGCCTGGCAGCTCAGTTGGTAGTAGCTCTGCCTTCTGCGCTGTAGGTTGAGGGTTCGATTCCCTCCCATGATAAACATTTGTGTGAAGAACGTAGATGTTTGCTCTGTGTCTGGGTGTTAAAAAGTATCATAAGTATGTATTTAAAAATATATAAGTTTCCTATGAGTCATCTAGTCACCATAATACAAGCTATGCTTAGTTTGGGACTAGATAGTGTTGTGTGCATTGTACACCAATATTTATTTATTTATAATCGCGCATAATCTTACTTCTAGCTACATTAGACTAGTTTTTAAAGATGGAACGATCGATTACTTTTGACAATCGATGTTGTAATCCTCCACATCTGATACGATGATTTATATCATTGATACCAACGAGGTACTATATTTTTTATTTCGTAATAGTTGTTGCGTGTGACATTTCACGCATGGTATATTCATAAAAAGTCCTTAAACACAATCTATCTTCCTATCAAATACAATCAATATTCGTTCAGCCGTTTAGCCGTCAAAGCGTAACAAACAAGCACAAAAATAGACAGACGTTATATTTATAATTGATGTACAAGTATTTAAGGATTAAACCTAAAGTTTTGTAACTTGTAACTTTTATGGTCACTTGTGCGTTTTCAGTATCTACTAAGATAATATCTAATATCTCATAACTCATAATCCATACTAATATTATAAATACGAAAGTGTCTGTCTGTCCGTTTGTTACGTTTTCACGGCTAAACGGCTGAACGGATCTTGATAAAATTTTGTAAGAAGATGTACTTGTTGCATCCGGGGGAAGAACATAGGCATACTTTCTGTCTCAAAAAACCACATTGAAAGGGGTAAAATAGGGGATGAAAGTTTGTTTGGGCAACTCATATTTCCTTAAGTTAGGAATCTAACAAATCATGTTTAGGCTTTTGGTAAGAAATCCCATACTAATATTATATATGCGAAAGTAACTCTGTCTGTCTGTATTTCTGTCTGTTACGTTTTCACGCCTAAACCGCTGATCCGATTTTGATGAATTTTGGAATAAAGATAGCTGGTACCTTGGAGAAGGACATAGGCTACTTTTTATTGAGGTACCACGCGTGCAGAGCTGCGGACAGCAGCTAGTAATATATAAGTTAATGTCGCGCTATAATCGATTGCATATTTATTCATTGATTTTAGAAAGAAAGGAATAAAGACATACTCTTATTATTAGCATTTGAGTGATTATTGGGAGACGGATAGTCTGCTACATAAACAAAACAATGTTAATAAAAACACGTGTGTAAACATAAAACCCTACTGTCTCGTTTCTTGACGCTAGACAACCCTAGCGTCGGAGCTACGCTCATATTGCTGTGACGTTGACGTGGAAAAGTAATTTATATTTTTTATATCCTAGTTATACAACTTTATTAGCAGACTGGCGCGAACTAACTTTATTCTTTACCCGTGTTTTGTATAAATACAAACTTTTTCGTAGAACATTTCGCAACTCTTCAGTTAGCCAGTACTCAATAAGCTTATAACAAAACAATGGTTGTCTGTAAAGCCGGTTTACGGACGATAATTTTACGTGATAACGTCATAAGAAAATCAGTGATGAAAAATTGCATACTTTTAACCTGTTAAGATGCGTCACAAGCCGAATGCTTAGGCCGATCGTGCCTCTAACGCTTGTTCCGCGCTCTCGCTTGCACGCTCGGCTCAGGCGGAACGTGACAATTTTTCGTGCGCGCAGTCGGCGTTTATCGATTAATAAGACGTTTTCACGTCAAAAATAAAAAGATAATTAAGATAATTTTTCTTCTTATCGTGTTATTAGCATTCGTTTTGCACCAGTGTGGTGAAAGGAAGAAAGTGCATCTCAAAGGCTGCTATCATGCACAAATCAAATCAAATCAAAACATTATTTATTAAATAAAATCACAGGGACCACTTTAAATAGTTTTCTTACATGCTCGTGATTCTAGGTGCTGGTTCCTCTTAACACCAGTTCAAGAAGAATCTGGCCAATTTTGTTACGAGTGCTGAGTTGGAGCAGATATTAGCATATGTCTTCAAAGTTTTTAAGTTCTACGACATGCCAGTTTCCTTACGATGTTGTCCTTTAGCGTTTGAGCGTACCGACTGGCGTATACTTAAGTGGAAGAAAAATATAGTTGTGCACAACCAGATTCAAACCAACGACCTTAGGGTTGAAAGTAAGGCCCGCTACCACTAGACTACGAGTGCTTATTCTTTGAAGTGCGGAAATTTTAAGTCTACGATATCAGCTTACTAAATAAATAGAAATAAGCTCGCATTGATGACTCTTAACAAAGATGTGTGGGTTTGAATTTGGCTCTTTTTAATTAAGTCGATATTCATAAATAAATGAACGAAAATAATCTTTAATAGAAATATGTTTTCTATAGCATTCTGAGGTCAATAGAAGAAGCAATTCAAATAATCTCCTTAAAAAGCTTCTAAATTTGACTTCTTAGATCTTAGAGAATATATAAGCATAAAAATCCACCATATTATTAAGACCTGTGGCTAAAGCAACGACTACACACATGATGATAAACGATTAGTATTCACTTAGTAATACTTCTTCTTCTCTTCCTATAATGGCATCTATCTTGACGACAATTTGACCATTGTCAAGAAATTATTTTGATATAATTACGTTTTAAAAACTAAAAAGAAACCGACTTCATTTAGTGGAAAGTAGATGTATTTTGTATATATATAATATGGGTAGGCCAAATAAACGCAGCGCTCCAATGAGACAGCGAGGTATCGAAGTACATGAAAACATCATCGATGTATACAATTTTTAGATTTTCGTTGATTTTTCATTTCGACCGATTTTGATAAAATTTATGAGACCACCTGTGAAGTGTATACCCTTTCAAACAAAAAAAGAATTTTTAAAATCGGTTCAGCCGTTTTTGAGTAATCGGTGAACATACATAAAAAAAAAGATTCCGACGAATTGAGAACCTCCTCCTTTTTGATAAAGTTGGTTAAAAATAGGGTCACAAACATGCAGTCGATCGACATTATGTAACATTATACACTTATAATTTAACTGTCTACACTTTATTGACAATTTATTGATGAAAACTCCTCTAATATTACCGAAAAAATTGAGAAATGAGACGAGAAAAACAAATTAATTTATAAGAGCTATGTTTTTCATAAAATGACCAACGAAGAATATTAGCAACACATGTTTTGCAATTCACTTGTTAAATAACACGTCTCAAACTTTTTTGATGTATACATCATAAACCTCTTTTAATATCAACCGATTTTTAATATAGCAACTTATCGCTCTATGTCGTCTTGTGAATACAAAACTTTATGCTCGTAGGGTGTATTGCAAAAGTATTATTTACCATGGCAACACTCCCGCCCTCTCCTTTTTCTGACATCACGTCACGTACTGATCACCTATAGAAAGGAGTTTATAATCTTCTGATTTTGCGTTTGTAGTAGCTTTCAAACACTTTTCTCGCACCAGAAAACACTGCTTATGACTATTAAAAAACACATTAATTGTTTACATAAGTGCTAATTTCATGGTTTCATGTACTACATATCACGAGGCTTTGTCTGCATGGTATATATATATATATAAAGTTGCTGATAATCAAGATCCACGTATCAACATCAAAGTTTAATCAAAATAGAATAAGCCATTTTTGTGAGATTGAGTTTATTTATTACAAACATCCATACAACCACACAACATTTTGCATCTATAATATTATTAGCATGTTTTATCATATACACAAAATGCTGTCAAATATAGCAAAATCTGTGAAATTCAATTTATTTTTATAGAGACGATATTTTTTACGAACTTTTACACGCTACTGATTTGTTTTTATTAAAACAGTTTGTAAACATACTAGGAAGCGTTTTCTGGTACGGACTCCGTCTCCCCACATTTGCAAGCAGGGGTGCCACTTGCTGCGCCACACGCCCAAAAAGATGACGGCATTATTTTTGTGTTTGACATAATCGTAGTGACAAATGTATGTTGTAAGGTTGTCACTTTTGACATGTTCATTTTCGTAGCTAGGTTTAACATAATGGTTGTGATGGGTGCCGTAGATGAGCTTGAGACTTGCGCAGCTGTTTTGGTTTACAATTTAAAGGGTTTGTGATTATCTTTGATCTTCAATGTATTGCGTATACAATACGTGTATAAAAATAACGGATCATATTTACTGTCATCGTACATAGCCAACAAGCACAAGATTTGATTAAAATGTTTTAATATAAATATATTAGAAAGTAATTCATCTGTAAGCGAAGCGATCAAATTCAAATATCACTTAGAATCACTCAAATATCAATTGGATCACTTGGCAACGGTTTTCATTATTCATCCCACACTAGTTGCTCTCGCGGCTTTGCTCACGCGTTACGTAGTTAAAAACAAAGCCTGTATGTTAATCCAGAACCACATAGGTATAAGTCTTAACCAAACTTCATCCAAAGAAAATTAATATCAAGTTACGTCCAAATCCAAAGTCAAATCCAGGTTATGTCTTTTTTTAACGAGACACGATGATCTCGTCCCAAAGTAAACAGAGCTTGTGTTATGATTACCACATGACTGATATACTGCTTATATAACGAAAACGTAACAGTCTGGTGTTGATGTATTTAGCTGACCAAAATCAAAATATTAGTTCTAAAACTATTGTTAGTCTCCACGAAAATATTAATGTAAATATTGTCTTGTTGGTTTAAGCCCCGCAAAAACACGAACAGATGTGCGATTATGGAATAATAACTACACATAATTATTTGGAAAGCCCTTTAAGGTAGAACGCGCACATGCCGGTTCCGACCGAGCCGGTGGAATTTTGTCATGTGTATTCAACGGCTGGTATTCAACACCCGAATCCAAGAGTAGGATTTAAAAACGGCTTGATCAGCATTTAATTTTGCGCGTATATAACTCGCACAGTTGACATTGTTCAGCGATCAGTATATTTAACGATAGAGCTAATACATTATTCGATTAGATTATTTGACAACTATTAAATTATTAGACATTTTTAGCTTAATTGTTTCACATGTTTTTTGTTATTATTGTGTATTATTATTATATAATTATTCTTGTACATATCGATAACTATTTAATTGGACTATTAAAGTTAGGCTAAAATAGTGTAATATTTCCTGTCTGATGTATTCTAATACATTCTGTTTCATGAAATTCGGTGAATGATTGGATTTTAATAAATAAATAAACAAATAAATTATGCCAGACATTTATTGCCCCAAAGTAAGCAGAGCTCGTGTTATGGGTAACATGTGACGATATACTAGGTACTTATATACTTTTTTGTAAATCTTATTTTAATGGTATTAAAGGTCACATGCTCGAGTGATAAACGAACTCTAAATTTTATTTTCATAAGCCCTATTCAAATCTATTGTGAACTTAAAGACAGACTGTATTTTATAAAGTCGTATCAATAAGAGTAGAGTTCCGAGTCATTGCTTTTTGTATCTTATGTAGTTGACATACATTTCACCTAAGCACTCTTCTCTTCGAAAACCCAACAGTGTTTAAAAAGGACGTGATTATAAATAAGAAGGGCCATCATAAAATATAAGTAATGTATACCGGGATCATGTGAATAGGCAGGGTTGTGTGTTGCCATGGGTTTAGCTCATTTCAATGGCGGTGAATTTGCTACGCGTGACCGCTCGCGTCACGTCACGGGTTGGCAGAAAAGAGGGATTATGATCTCCTATGGTATCATTAGGAAAATAATAATACAGGGTGGGTATTCAAGACTGAGTAATTTAAGAACTTTTATAAGGTTTTAAAAAAACTGCTATTGCAGAATAGATCATTAGATTAGAATAGGCCTACTTTTAAATCGATAATCGATGTATCGGGTCAGTATGCGTGAAAATTCTTACTCCTAGCTACAAAACGATGTAGCTCATAGTTTTGACTCATTTTGAGCGATTGAACGATCGATATTACCAACTTTTGATACTTGATGTTGTAATGCTCCATAACAGACAATACGATAATTTGAAATTGACAGCGAAATTTGACATACATTTCAACGATTTTATCGTTTCGATATATCAAAATCTGTTTGCAGCGTACTACTTAAACACGGATACGAATACAATACAACAAACAGGATACAATTTTAGTAGTACCTAGGCATCTATTTAACTCTATTTAGTTTTCGTCCGTCTGGATGATAATGAAGAATTATAAGTATCATAATTGACGACCACTGTGGCGCAGTGGGCCAAGGCCCGGCTGAGACACAAGAAAACACAGAAGGTTGCGGGTTTGATTCCCGCTGCAAGATGAATGTTTGTTTGATCTGCAAGCATTTGTCTCGGGTCTGGGTGTTTCAATGTATATTATGTATGTATTTGCAAAAAATTGTATAAGTAGCATATAAGTCATATGGTTTCCATAAAACAAGCTCTGCTTACTTTTTAGGCCAGATGATGCTGTGTGAAATGTCCGGGATTATGGACCGAGTCTGTCTCCGTTTCAACTTAGGCAAAAATGCTTTCGTATGTCTGTCCGAACGGCGTCCGGCAGGCGCGCGCCGTCTGTCCGGATATTCTCCTCTACAGGTCGCATTTCTCAACCGATTCTCGTGAAATTTTGTGAGCAGGTTCAATAACTATGTAGAATTTATTTGTCGATTCAGTTTTGTGGATTTTTTTTGGAATGTCGGAGATATGGGGGTTGAAAACCAAAAAAAAGTTATATTTTAGTCATTTCAAAAAATGTTCGCGAGGTGTACAGCTCACAGAGCCATTAGTTTATTTATTTATTTATAAGTACGTATTTCAAAATATAAGTATTCTATCAGTCATCTAGTCACCATCAAACAAGCTCTGCTTAGTTTGGGTCTAGATAGTGTTGTGTACATACATTACCCACCAATATTTAAAAACACATTCTTGACAGCGACTCTAAAGGTCACATTTTAGTAAAACCAGATCCAGAATTGAACATAGATTTTTTGACAGCATTTTATTCGGAGCTGTCAGAAAGTTTGTGCTTAGCACTCGATTCGAATTATGTAATATTCAGATATAGGAAACTACATAGTTAGAAAAACAACATTAAATAAAAAGTTTATTTAAAACTATTATAGAAATGTGCGGAATAATATCAAATACATGTGAAATAGTTAAGCTATCTAAGAACCATTAAAACCGATTTATAGATAGCTCAACTGATCCAGATCACTGCCAGAGTGCAGCGTTCTCAAGATACTGACGGCGTTACCACGTTGAATGGCAATGCTAATACACCAATTAGGAGCCAGCTCTTGGGTCACGCAAAGTTACTACCAGAAATAAAATATAATAAAACAGAAGAACAAAAATGTTTTAAATAAAAAATCGCTCTTATAATCATACAAAAGACTTAGGAAGATATAAATACGCAACATAATAGAGACTCCGTTCCGCATTGAGCAAAGAGTGAAAGTCAGATAAACTTTATAAATTTATCAAAATATCTATCTAACTTCAAAGTAAAATCAAATCAAATCAGTACCAAACTTTTACAGAAATGAAAATCCAAACCAATCTAACATCGATCAAAGTTCGGAATTGGTAATTGGGATCAATCAGCTCTCTTCATAAATGAAGCGTCTAGTAAAGCCAGAGTTTCAAAGTCTGCATTAACATAAAACTTCCCAGCCACAAAGTCATCGAACGACGAATCAAGATAAATCATTAACCATGAGTTTACTCACATATCTATCTAATGCCTTTAAACGAGCAATTGTTGTATATACATATATATTTATATATATAATCTGAATCTCGGAAACGGCTTCAACGATTTTCATGAAATTTAGTTTGCATTAGGGCGTTTCGGGGAGATAAATCGATCTAGCTAGGTTTCATTTTTAGAAAACGTCGGTTTATCCGTGTTTTATACCGAGCGAAGCTCGGTCATCCAGGTAATTATTATAATTTGTTTACTACCGTGCCTTACGTGTGCCTGATTTGGGTTATAACTGAGAAATTCCTTGACAAGATATTGACAAGATAAGAGTGGGCCAAAGAGATCTAGAGCGAAGTTATAAAGGTTACAAACTAAGACAAAAAACTAAAAAACTATTAACTCTTGTTACTGCTAAAGATTCTTCTTCTATCATGTTATTTCTAACTAGTGTGGTGAAAGGATTCTGTGTGCCTCTGAGGCTCCTTTCGTGCACTTAGCTAAGCCTTAATGTAAGCTCTCGACCTTGCCCACAGGGCCCACAGGAAAGACGAATCAGTAAATGCGGTGTCGGTTCGGTTGCAGGTGCATAACGGCTGGCACCGAGCCGGGCTTGTTTCAAGTTTTCCTTCTCTATTGCTAGCTCTTCTGTTAGTCAGCAGGGGGGACTAAAGATGAAGTAACAAGAGTGAAAATTAAAGTGGAAATGGGCGTGATACGTGCAAAAAGTGACGGGTGAGGCAGACCACACAAAAGATTAAGTGACTATAACTCTAAAAATGCAGGAAAGGCATGGAATAGAACAGCTAGAGAAGGGAAAAAATATATGCAACTGGAACTTTTTACCGCTGAACGCGATTCTTACATTTTTGGTAAATATAAATGTAATAGAGTGCAAGTTTTTATGCTCACATATAAATTAATGAAAAATGAATGAGTAGAAAATAATAAAAAATTACATATAAAAATCAGATACATATAAAGAAACTAAGTATAAATGAAAAGAAAAAATAATAAATAGAAAAATGTTTTGTTTAAATCTGTTGATGTCTCTATTCTTTGACATTAGAATGAGAAGGACAGAGCTGGCTTATTATGTCAGGGTAGCCCAGAAACTATAATCACATAATTATCTATAACGTGACGTTAAATCATTGTCTGTTCCTTGTCATGTTCATAATTATTATTTTAGATGGCAACACATTTAGTTAAAGTGTGTAATTGAAACCTATAAGCGATATTGTACCGAAGTAGCTACTTAAACTATATAAAAATAAGCACAAAAACTCGGTAGAATATTGTATAATGTTACCCTATTAAAGGAAAATGAAAATGACGTCAATAACATCAAAGAAAACCACGGTCACCGATTTAACTTTTAGCTTCAATCCGTCACCGCAAACGTAAAACCGCCTAGCCATCAAAAGTTAATTTGAACATAAGAGGTACTCACCTGCCTACCTACATATCGCTAAGCCCTCGGAACGAAAATTGCAAAATTATCTCCCGCCTTTATCTTCAAAGAGATGTCATCTCCATCTGCTCGGCAGGCCAGTGTTTTGAGCACAAGTCTCAATTGCTACTGATTAGCTAGCTGCTGTTTTACGAAACGAAAACACTAACCATCGTCAAATACAAGTTGAGTTGTTTCATCTTTAAGATAAGTGCTGACATTTAAGAAGTTTTCTTTTTTACTTCCAATTATGGCATAAGTTTTCAATAACACTTTTGCAATTTTGCAATGTCACATGATTTTGTTTTGTTATAATATCATCGCAAGGTCGCAGTCGATCGTCATATGTCTATTCTAAACGTCATCGCGGATTGGCCATCTAGATTTTTCTTGGATCCTCGTCGTACAAATTACAGCGACACTTAATACACTTATAATTCAATTGCTAAGATTACCCAATAAATTATGAAATAGCAACGAGACAAACTAATGAATTTAGAAGAGCTTTTAGGAATGTCAAACGAAGTAGGTCTCACTTCAGTCTTTAAAATTCTATTGACGCATAACTATCGGAAGATTTTTATATCTAGTATATCCAGTATATAAAAATCTTCCGATATTATGCGCCACAAGAAAAAATAGATAGCGCCATCGTGGCGTTGGAATTTCAATATTATATCTCGTGATTCTTGACTTGATTAAGGGATTTATAATATTATTAGGATAAGAATATTATACTATTATCGTGACGTAATCGAATGATTCCTAAACTATCCAATTGTATGGTTTTTTTTATAGATAATGTTACGCGCTACAAAGGGCTATACCTACAAAATCGTGAAAGTTTGTTCTACGGCTTCAGAAATAATATTTTACACTTGCAACGGCTTCACTAAGTAGATACGCTGGAAATTCTGATTTTTCGTCTACTTTCGTATAACTCGGAGATACCTGGAAAAGCATCGCTTAACTTTGTTGATCTGGGAACAACTATGTTGTCTTTTATGAACGTTTCAACTTGTGCTAAGGGAACAGTTTCAAAGTTGTTTGCGGCATGAAGATCGCTAACGTTTTAAACATGCTGTTTATCCCATTTACCTGTCTCTGTATAATGGGAATACGAATAGGAGTTTTAATTGAATGCGCTCAGATTCAAACAAGATTCCAACTACACCACACTGAGATTCAAACCTTACATTTAACTTGGTGAGAATTTTCTACTTAAATTGTTCCAAGGAACCCGCAGTTTTGAACGTGAAACCTTTATAAATAGTAGCGTATGTCCGTTTCCAAGATACTATATATCTTACTAAATACAATTTCGATAGCTTGAGTTTTGACTTACTATGTATTTTACACTAGTGTAGGTTAATTCAACTCCCTGATCGAATGTTTTTGAGGCGTATTTACGGTACTCAAACCGTGATTTTTTATATACAAAACATTCAAATAAGGAAATTAAAAAAGTTAACGGTTAATATTTTAATTAGTTTACTTTCCGCCAATTAGTGTAAGCTGCAAATTAAAACGACTTCAACTTTAGGTGAAGATGATTATTGAATATCTTAGACATTTTTTGAACATGATTTCTTTAGTAGGAAAGTAACTGTGTTAGGTTAGCTTTATCCTTACTAATATTATAAATGCGAAAGTTACTCTGTCTGTCTCGCATTCACGCCAAAACTACTGAACCGATTTAAATGAAATTTGGTACACAGATAGTCTAAAGCCTGAGAAAGGATATAGGCTACTTTTTATGTTGGTATCATGCATGCGAAGCCGCGGGGAGCAGCTAGTTTATAATATAAGAATGGCATTATTTTTATCAAAATTTCCTAGATCGGCTATCGAAAGTATTAAAACTAGAGTTGTATATATATAAGTTATTGGAAACGCAACTTTTGAAATTCGATTTATGCTGTTAGTAAAACCCGCTGTTAGAATTTGGTGCCTGTCAAAGTGTCACGAACACTGACCCCAAAAATATAGAATCAAAGGGACGAAGGGTAACTGTAGTGAAATTGCGTTTTGACAGATTTTTTTTAGCCTCGAATAATGAACGAAAACTATCGTCGAAATTAAATATTTTCTGCTTTCGTAGTGCCACGGAAGTGCTCAGATGAATGATGAATTGCCACTATAGTCACCCATCCAAGACTGACCTCGCAGAAGGTACCTTAACACTCGTTGGTATATTAGTAACTTAATTAGCTATTAAGCTCAAAAATAAAATAAAAAAAATGAAAAATACTTATTTGTTGTATTTATTTATTTGTTGTACAAAATCCACAGCTCTTAAAATAATATACACAAACTTAAGTTTATATCCGACAGCCAATAACAGATTTACATTATAACTAACAAAAAAAAACCGACACTAATCAAGGTGTTATGCTCGTATGTAATTATGTGAATGTGTGTGTGTGTGTGTTGTTTGTTTGTGTTAAAAAGTTGTATATGTTTATGTTGTATATAAATACACATAGTTTATACACATAATGGTTTCAATAAATTTTAATATCTGACGATCCCCACAGGCAATGCCTTTATCGTGGGGACCAAGGTATGTTTGACAAATGCTAGTTTTAAAAAAAGAATGAACAATGTATATATTAAGGTGTAAATAGAAACGCTCCTCCGAAATATGATGTAAAATATGTAGTATTTCTTCTCTATTTGAGCGTCTTCATCTTGGTCAATCGGTTTATACCCATAACAAAAGAACCTTCTGTGTTCTTAGCCACGAGAACTTCAATGAAATATAGAACAAGCATACGAATGTGTGATTCATAGGCATTGTAGTCATCTCAGATCTCATGTTACTCTGTCCTTAAAGTTAGAGTAGTTATGCTGTATAACTTAGCCCATGGTTAATTTTGTCATATGACTTGGCATCCAGTACGTGACCGCCAACAAGCTAGCTTCCAATGAAAACTTACCAAACACACCTTTGCCGGTCTTTTTACAATATTTTTCTTCACAGTTTGAAATCCACATCTTCCTAACTCATGACCTTAGGAGGGTGTTACTACTAACTACTATTATTAATACTAAAGCATGCGTATTTTAATTAATTACAAATGTGAACACATATATGTTAAATTTACTAAAATTGCTTTTTGTTAGTTTATTTATTCGTTGTACAAAATCCACAGCTCATAAAAATACGATTAGTATACACAAAACATAAGTTTATAACCTACAGCCAAGAACTGATTTACATTAAAATTAACAATGTAAACAGACAGTAATCAAGGTGATTCTTGTATATAATTATGTGTGTGTGTGTGTGTTGCTTGTTTGTTTTACACAAAAAGTTTTTTTTTTTTTTTTTATTTTTTTTTATTTTTTTAAGTTTTTTATCTTAACCTGTAAAATCTTGACTTTGACTCCTCACTCTAACTAAGTATTATCTACTTGTAAATAGACGTGAGGGATCTCTGCTTCGGCTTTTTACAAAATGTGGGAAAAACAAACTTATCAATAAGACCTATCAAACTTATCAGTATATTCGCACGAATATATATTGTGTGCAGTTTTAAACAGATGAAATTAAAAGAAAAAGAATCTTAATCTTAATAATAAAAGAGAAAAAATAAAGAAAAAACAAAATAAAATTAATATATATTATAAAAAGTGTAACTAAGAGTGTTATTTAATTACAGCCAATCCTCTTCAAGTGTTTGTAGATATGTGAGTAGGTTAAGAATGAAATATTTTAGTGTATTGTGAGTATGTGTATGTGTGTGTGGTGTGAGTGAGTAAGTGTTGTTGTATGGTGGGTCTGTGTGTGTGTGTGTGTGTGCACATCCAGAATTTTTCTCATACTTTTTTTTTTTATTTTTTTTTTTTTTTAATAAAAAAAATTTGTGTGTAGTCTAAGCCAGAGAAGTATTTTTTTAATTTCTTTTTACATTCAACTTGTGTTGTTTGATGGATCGATAGAGTTTTATTTATTTTATTATAAAGGTATGACCCTAAGAAGTGGAAATGTTTTTGAGCAAATGCAGTTTTGCATTTTACTATCTTGTATATTTTGTCTAGTCTTCTTTGATTTTTCAACATCGTTTTTGGGATGATCTTGTGTTGTTTTAGATTTAGTTGTTTTATGAAGAGCTGTCTCACAGATAAGATGTCGTTTTCATAGTAGAGTTGTTTTGTGGGGTACATGAAGGGCCGATTAAAGGCCACTTTTAAAACAGCTCTCTGTGCCCTTTCAAGTGGAAGTAAGTGAGTTTTTGAAGCCCCACCCCATGCAGTCAAACAATAAGTTAATAACGACTGACATAGCGCGTAGTAGGTATTTTTAAGCTGGTTGTTGATTGCCGAATGTTTGATGTTTTTGAAAATAGCAATTAGTTTCCTAGTTCTGGAGGTTATTAGATTTATATGGGGTTCATAGGATAATTTGTGGTCGATAATGATACCTAGGTATTTAATGGTTTTACAAGTTTCGATTTTTGGACAAACGCACGTAAAACGGGAACTGAAGTCTTGTAGACATAGTGCGGTATGAGCTCTTAACGTATGGGTTAAAGTGTTTGGTAATCCACGTTGACGTAGCGAAAATGCCAGGTATTTGGTTTAGGTAGGGTTAAGAGTTAGTACATTTTGGTAAAGGCTTGAAGAGACTACGTCAAAATTTGTTTGTGCATTTAAGAAGGCCTCGTACCAACTATTTCCCTGGGCTAACAAGACAGTGTCGTCAGCAAAAGCAAGAAGCTTGCCATTAGACATTTCGAGCTCGCATGTTTGATTAAGGTAGGCCAAAAAAAGAGTCGGGCCTAATATAGAGCCCTGCGGAATGCCATATGTGACAGATAACTCACTGCTGACATGCTCTCCGATTTTTACACGCAGTGTTCTTTCACTTAAATAGCTTTCGAACAATTTTAGCTGGTCACCTCGTATACCTAGAAGTGCTAGTTTATCTACAAGTAAAGAAATAGACACCGTATCGAACGCTTTAGCCAAGTCTAAGAAAATAGCCACACACTTAGTGCCGCTATCTAAACTAAAATTTACACTATTTAATTTGTACATGATGTATCTAAAATTATACATCATGTACAAATTAAATAGTGTAAATTATTTTATGTGTACTTAATTATACATTTTAAGTTAAAGGCTGTAAATAATTGGTGAATAAAAATAATCAAAAAACTTAAATAAAAAATTACCTATTTATGATGGACAATTTTGACACAACTCCATCTGGCCTTAAACCTCCGAAAGCTTGTAATGTGAGCCAGATGACTGATAAAAAACTTATATACTTTTAGATATAATATATTTTGTATATTTGACGACTTCTGTGGCACAGTGGCCCAAAGCCCGGCTGAGACGCAGAAGGCTGTCGGTTCAATTCCCGCCGAAAGACAAATGTTTGTATTATCTGCAAGTATTAGTCTCGGGTCTAAGGGGTTTCTATATATAATATGTATGTATTTACAAAAATATATAAGTAGTACCTATATTAGTCATGTGGTTCCCATAGTACAAGCTCTGCTTACTTTGGGGCTAGATAATGCTGTGTGAAATGTCCGCCATTATTTATACATAAAATACTACCTATATGAAACAACCTTTATTAAATAATATTATAATCTGGTAAATGTTCAAGCAAACGAAGGTTTTAGCTTCAGTTTAAATTTTCAATTTAATATCATGATTTATAAACCACAAAACCTCTAATTAATGTCATAGCTCGTACTCGAACAGACAAAATGAACGCCAAAACAAATAAGCCAGTTGCGTATTTCAATAAAACTCTAATGTTTACAAATTAGACAACTTGCTTAAAGCGGAAGCTTTGTCACATGAGCTAGTGTAGTTTGTTAGAATTTACGTTTCCAAAATAGCGGTAATCGTGATATGGCGCCCGATTTATTTCTACACAATATTTTGATAACTTTGAATAGT
Source organism: Lampropteryx suffumata (assembly GCA_948098915.1). Classification (NCBI taxonomy): domain Eukaryota; kingdom Metazoa; phylum Arthropoda; class Insecta; order Lepidoptera; family Geometridae; genus Lampropteryx; species Lampropteryx suffumata. The sequence continues at coordinate 3,732,038 of OX402551.1, forward strand.
ATATCTGTAAAATAATAATAATAATTAATCATTCTGGACATTTCACACAGCATCTTCAGCCCTAAAGTAAGCAGAGCTTGTGTTATGGGTACCACATGACTGATACACTACATATAATTTATGTTTTTTTTTGTAAATATAAACATAATATACCCGAAATAAATACTTGCGGGTCATACAAACATTTTTTCCGCGGCGAGAACCGAACCGTTCCGCGTCTTGGTCAGGGCCTTGGCCACAGAAGTCGTCAATTAACAAAAGAGGTATTTTATGATTTTAAAAAACATTTCATTATATTTCCCGAACAAGTCTAGGAAAGTTTCACATCAAAACAAAAGATCTGATAAGCTACCATCTGACTATCATTATATTGCTTACATATCTACTTATATTATTAAACGTAATAAGACGAATAATATTGTATGATAGCCTTCCATTTAATGACCAATGACAATGTCACGGTCAACAGAAGTAAGTCGGTTCAGGATAACGGCTGCCGTAAGCCGTTCGTAACTTTAGATTAAAATTCAAATGCAGGTAAATCAGACCACTTGGTGAGAGCGGGCCCTCGCATGAACTAGCACAGTTTATTTGACTTAGCTACAGAGAAGTTGAATTAGTGCTACGTTCCCTGCAAACCCGAGCCCCGGTAAGAGGGCGCCACCTGCGCTGACAGTTCTGTGCTAATAGCCGGGAACTGAATTAATTTGCTAACTGACCTGGCACTGACTAATAAAGTTGTTTGTTGCTTCTTCTGTGGCACAGTGGAATAATTTAACTGGTATATCCATGTAAACGCTGTTACCCAAAATATCCACAACTAACTTTAACATTTATAATAGTTCTGTTTACATACAGTATATACAGATGTACAGAATGTATGTGTTCAAATCGGATTTAATAAAGTTTTGATAAACAGGCGCTTTACTCACGTATTATTTTGTCGATGGAGGCACCGACACGCACTGATGTGCGAACCTTCTTTCTTTCTTTGGTCACAACCATCGAACTCCATCTTAAATGATCATCTCCTAAAATTATTTTTCCAAGGTACACTCTAAAGTAGGGTAGCTTAGAACCTAAACTATAATTTGCCTTATTTTACCCATCGTTTTATTCTTTCTTTCACAACACGCTAACTTTTTGAAGTGAAAACTTCTTTAGCATCGTTGTGATTTGAAAGTCGATGAAACGAAAAAGCGACAGTAAAACGAGACAGATACATAAATTCATATGGGAGAAAATAAGATAGGAAGCATTATACGTGTTTATTATTACGTGTTTGTGCGCGCATGCGTACAAAGCTTGAGAAAAGGCATCACAACAACCGTGGTGTTTTCTATACGTGTACGTATTATACGTTTGTTTTTTGAAGGTTTCACTTCTAACACGTGTGAATTGCACACATGTGTTTTTGGTTTCGGACCGTTCTGTATTTTATTTGTACATACTCGTATGTCTGATACATTGGTAAACAAATTATCTACCTATACACATGTTAAACCACCAAGGGTGTAGCGGACCCAGACTATGAATTCGTAGGTGCATCGCACACCACCACGGAACAAATTAAAGCTATTGTTGGAGGGATTATGGAGCGACGACCATTTATATGTAAAACAGCGACGCGTAGGATCCGAGTTGCCTAGCAGTACTTGATAACTCACCTATGTATTTACGCCAAAAATCTATGTTTAGAACCCTTAGCATATATAATCGATGAATAGGAATTCTAGCAATATATTTACTAAGATACGTGAATCATTGTTTTGTATTTTAAAAAAAGAAAAAGGTTCTTAATTCGGTTGTTTTTTTTTTATGTTTGTTAACTCATAACTCCGTTATTTATGAACCGATTTGAATAAATATTTTATATGTAAAATAAATTTCATCAAAATATGCCGGTCATTTCACACAATATCATCTGGCCCCAAAGTAAGCGGAGCTTGTGTTATGGGTATCACATGACCGATATATTAAATAAATAAATATATTTTGATCAATGCACCATCTAGCCACAAACTATTAATAGCTTGTATTATTGTGACCAGATGACAGATAGAATACTTAAATATTTTGAATACATACTTATGATACCTTATAAGGACACAGAACCAATACTTATGTGCATCCCACAAAAGTTATGCGTGTGAGGGATTGATCCCTCAACCTACAGCGCAAAAGACAGAGCTACTACCATCTGAGCTGAAAGGCCAGTCTACAAATATATCTTTTTTTAGTTAATACTTACATCGGAACACCCAGCAATAGTACATTTTGAGAAAAACTAGTGTCCGTGCTTTTATCAACAAAACAATACGTGACCCATTGATACGAGTAACTCAGTAAAAAACAAAACCAGCACCTAAGTAATGTAGGTAAAACAAATATTACTATTTCCTAATTCATGCTAGTTTCACTTGAAACCTTCACCAAACATTTACAACTACCAAACATCTTGCTTTCAAAAGTCAGTGAGACCGTCTCGTATTTCCTCAAAATGTCGTGCAGTAAGAACGTGAGATTTCCCAGTATTAGTCGTGATTTTGTAGACGCTCGGTTGTATTTTAAGAGGGAACTCCTACGTGTGTCTGTAAATAAAGTTTACATAGACAGTCTGGTTTTCTGATATATGACCACTTGCAGGCGTAGCAAATGCTACGCGGGACACAGAGTACTTAATAGTAATAGAGCTATGAAGCTACGGGAAGTGCTACGTATCTTTTTTTTTTGATGAATGTCAAACCAGATAATGTAAACCATGTGGTGAAAAACAGTTTCAATTAAACAAACAAAAAAGGAAAAATAGCAGCAAAAACGGCAAAACTCCGCGTAAAATGTAGTTGACGTGTAAATTAAAAGCCGTAGTTCCAGTTTCTAGTGTTATCAAGTTGCTATCGAATAGTTGCATATCTTGATCAATTCACCAGATTTTTTCTGTAACTGGTTGTTTGTAGCTCTACCCTCTGCGTTGTAGGTTGAAGGTTCGATTCCCTCACATAATAAACATTTGCGAGTTCTGCGAACTATATGGCCTGCCCATTGCCACTTCAAGTTGCAAATTTTGAGCGCTATGTCGGTGACTTTGGTTTTTCTACGGATTTCCTCATTGCAGATTTTATCACGTAGTGAAACACCCAACATAGCTCTCTCCATTGCACGTTGCGCGACTTTGAGCCTGTGTATGAGGCCAATAGTCAGCGACCAAGTCTCAGTTCCATATGTCATCACTGGCAACACGAGAAGATGTGCCTTAATTTCCCGAACGCTGCCCATCCGAGTTGGATTCGTCGGCTGACCTCTTTGTCGAAGTTGGACTTGCCTATTTGAGTCGTCTGACCCAAATAGACATAATGGTCTACAACTTCGATTATATCGCTCCTAACATGTACCGGTACGGGTGCAACATGAGCATTTGACATGATTTTTGTCATGCTCATGTTCACCTGTTGGGAGACGATATTAAGGTCGCTGAGCATTGTGCCTAGGTATTCCAGCGATTCTGCCATGTCTATATCGTCGGCAAATCGAAGGTGTGACGTTTATTGAGGCGTTAACTACTTTGGGTCTACATTTTGATAAACACGGGCTTTACTCACGTATTATTTTGTCGATGGAGGCACCGACATTGTTTCACTGCGAGTTCACGGTTCGCACTGCGAACCGTGAACTCGAGCGGCAACGAGCGGACCGCGGATCAAACTCACCCTGATGAAGATTCTCTAGATGAATCGAAACAATGTCGGTGCCTCCATCGACAAAATAATACGGAGTAAAGCCCGTGTTTATCAAAATGTAGACCCAAAGTAGTTAACGCCTCAATAAAAAGGGTTTAGGCTTATGTTAACTTTATTCTGTACTAGCTGTTGCCCGCGGCTTTACACACGTGGTGCCTACATAAAATGTAGCATATATCCGTGCCCATAATACAATCTAACTCTGTTAATAAAATTATCAAAATCCGTTCAGCCTATTAGCTGTCAAGAGGTATCAAACCGTGGCTAATGTTTGTATGATTTGCATGTGTTTGTCTTGGGTCTAAGTGCTTCTACATATAATATGTACCTATGTAATTACAAAAAAGTTTAAAGTAGTAAATCAGTCTGTGGTACTCGTAACACAAGCTCTGCTTACTTTGGGGCCAGATGATAATATGTGAAGTTTCCGGCATTATTTATTTATATATTTTATTTACTTATATTGTAATATAAGTAAATTGGGTATGGATATTGAAATCACATCGTATTGTTCCTGGAACACCACATCTGTTTAATATCTGTAGTACCTATCGTGTATCCTAGCGTTCGTTAGGAGCTTGTTCTCGAGTACACAGGTATTTACAATCCAGCGGTTGCGCTTATTCTAATTACAATAAAAGCGTATAGAAGTAACACTCCGACATCACCATTTATGGGACTAATATAGCTTTTTTTAATGAATAATGTCGGACATTTCATACAGCATCGTCTAGCCCCAAAGCAAGCAGAGCTATGAGCTAGTATGTACCACATGACAGATGATCTACTTATATACTTTTGAAGTGAAAACTTCTTTAGCATCGTTGTGATTTGAAAGTCGATGAAACGAAAAAGAGACAGACACATACATTTATAAGATTTAACGTGGGAGAAAATGAGATAGGAAGCATTATACAGAGTTTCTTATAATCGTGGTTCAAAAATTTTTTAAGGTTTCACTTCCACCACGTGTGAATTGCACACATGTTTTTTTTTATACCATCTGTATTTATTAAGTTTTTTTTTTTAAATATATACGAGTATTTTACATAAAAATGACCCGAGACAAATACTTGCAGATCATACAAACATTTATCTCGGCCGGGCTTTGGCCTACTGCGCCACAGTTCGTTTTAGTCTCGGTTCTTATAATGGCGGCCGATGGGACGCATGAGTACATCAATTTTACTGGAAATGAAACAAATGGGAATTATCTTTCATACCATACCATGAATCTCTTGAGTTGATACCATGAGTTGTCCCTAAACTGAAACATATTTTGTATATCTATCTAATGCCTGTGACTTAGCACGCGTGGTACCTACATAAAATAGCTTATTATAAGAATTTATCTTCTACAGACTTGCTCAACGTGATTGAGTAACTAACAAACTTATAAACTTCCAAACATCTACACAAATCATAATATCACTCAAAACGGAATATTTATATATATATGAGTTTTTCTGCTTCACGATAAAAAACTCATATATCATGGTAAATATCCGGTTTTGAGTGAAAATTATGATCAAAACCAAGATATGTTTAGAATTTATATCCATAAATTTTTTTGCATTTATAATATTAGTAGAACTTCACTTCTATGCGCAATTTTGTATTATCTTATGCTCACGCCGAACATCGTTGGAAATCCAATACAAAAATGGAAAAAAAAAACTATCCGCATGTGATATGCCACCAGGAATCCTTCTAAAAACGTGAAATACATAAAAAACTGAATCCGACGTTAACGAACGCCAACGCTCCAGGCAGTTCGTTTGTTTCTAGTTGAATACTATACTCGTAAGGTATGTATACCTAGCATAGATTGATATTACCTTACAATCTCATGTCGTTATATTTTCTTAAAATTTAAAATAAATTTACATTAAAATACTTTTTGACATTGCCCATACGCCCATTATTTGACGACCTCTGTGGCGCAGTGGGCTTAGGTCCAGATGAGACGCAAAAGGTTGCGGGTTCGACTCCCGTCGCGGGACAAATGTTTGTATGATCTGCAAGTATTTGCCTCGGGTCTGGGTGTTTCTATGTATAATATGTAAGTATTTACAAAAAAAAAAAAAAAAGTATATAAGTAGTATATCAGTCATTTGGTACCCATAACACAAGCTCTGCTTACTTTGGGGCCAGATGATGCTGTGTGAAATGTCTGGTATTATTATTATTATTATTATCATATAATTGATGAAATTCTGTAAATAATCTTGACTAATTCTTTTATAACGATTTGGTTGATGTACAGTCATGTTATAAATTGTATAAATAAATAAATAATAAATGAAAACAAAAACAAAAAAAAGTATAAGGTATAAATAATATTTATTCAGAACAATATATAATGTGTACCATAAACTACGGTATACCACTATTTAGTATAAATAAACAAATATTACAGGAAGTTGCACACAACACCAGTTAGCACTAAAGTAAGCATAGCTTGTATTATGTGAAAAGATGACTGATATAATACTTATATATTTTTAAATACTTACAAATGATATTTTATAACTCCCAGACATTGAAAAAACTATGTTTATTACATACATAAATGTTTATCCAATATCCAGAGAGATAATTGAATAATGTACCTACATCGCGGAAGGTAGAGCTACTACCAACTGAGCTGTAAGGTCAGTCAAAAACGGCATCATCTAGCCCCAGAGTAAGCAGAGCTTAGGTATGTTATGGGAACCACATGACTAATAAATAATACTTAAATTACTTTTTTTTGTAAATATAATATAATGTATAATATAATGCACACAACACCAACAACACATCTTGCCCAAAACAAAGCATAGCTTGTATTATAGTGCAATACATAAATAAGTTAAATACATACTTATTATAACATCTAGGCCCGAGACAGATATATGCAGATCATACAAAAAAAATTCCCGCGGCGGGAATCGTACTCGAAACCTTTTGGTCACAGGCGGGCCTTTACCCAGTGCGCAACGGAGGTCGTCAATATAAGTTAACCTATAAGTTTCCGTTGTGAAGCGTTAATGACGGTTTGCATCCGGTTGAATTTTTAGTCACTGCGGTGTGTGTTTATGTGTATAGTTATTTTTGAATGTCTTCTTCATAATCTTTGTTATTCATAATCCCTACTTATAAATGCGAAAGTAACTCTGTCTGTCTGTCTGTCACGTTTTCACGCCTAAACCGCTGAGCCGATTTTGATGAATTTTGGTATAGAGATACATGGGACCTTGGAGAAGGACATATGCAACTTTTTAGGTAAGTACCATGCGTGCGAAGCCGCGGGCAGCAGCTAGTATTTCATAAAATTCAAAACAAACTTACATGACGGTGACATACGAGTTTTTCGATGTATGGAATTTATTTATCGACTTTACAAAAACGAGGAAGTTTTTTCGATAATAAATAAATAAAATCAACAAAATACTCATCTTTTTATCTTCATCTTTCATTTCCGCTTCGAAAGATACTCGCCTTTACAACAACTGATAGACTATGCTCTCAAATTTTCACTTTACAAGATCCTTGAACATTTTAAGGGTGACCAGAGACAAAACATTTTAATTATCATTATAATTATTTTAATTAACGAAATGAACCAAATAAAATGAGTGATTTAGAATGCCGGTTCAAAGACCTCCGTCTTGGTGTGAAAACCTTTGAAAAGCTAGGATTTTCTTTATAACGACTTTGACACAAAATAGCTAAGCCCATGCTTACAAAAAAGATCAAATAGTTACCCGTTTTACTGGAATATCTCTATATATAAAAAAATATTATATCGACGCAGAAGGTTACGGGTTCAATTCTCGTGCGGGACGAATGTAAGTATGATCTGAAAATATTTGTCTCGGGTATGGATGTATCTATATATAATATGTATACATTTACAAAAAAAAACTTATATAAGTAGTATATCAGTCATGTGGTACCCATAACACAAGCTCTGCTTACTTTGGGGCTAGATGATGCTATGTGAAATATCCGGGATTATTTATTTATTGTATTTATTATCTCGTCTACGCTGTAAGAGTAACTATGGGAAATGCTTCCTTTACCATACTGATTGTGCTTTGTAAACTACCAAATATTAATAAAATTATCACTCACTGCAAAAAAAAGGACGCTGGACATTTTCACTCAAACCCGTACGCTAACAAAGTTGCAGAGCGTTCCACTAATGTTATAATACAATAATTACGTTAACAAAAAATAACGAAAATGGTTAATATAAAATATAATATTTAGCACAAAATACCCAAGAAGTTCGAATATAGGGTTTGAATTTAGCTCAGCTACAGTGAACATGTGAATGAAATTGTAATCGTCATAGTTTCGTTTAAATTTAATTTTTTTTTAGTGTTGTAGCCATAGTCGGCCTAGTCCTGATTCGCCAAGCCTAGCCCTGTCTGTAGCATGAAATTTAAACAAATAGTGCAACAGTTCCACATTAGATCGGCGCGCACTCGCATCGATAAGCCATCAGCCAAGCTATCAGGTTGCGATATGAAGGCTGCGATCAATTTGCTTATCCGCACGCTTGCAACAAATTACCGCCATTGTGTACGATGGATTATGTAAAACGACGCCCATTTGTATGTAAACTAATGGTGGTGTAGCTGAAATAAAACAGTTCCTTCAGTTTATACGTGTACCTTTAAATTACCTGAATAAATAAATAATAACATTTCACACATGATCTAGCCCCAAAGTAAGCAGATCTTATGGGTACCACATGACTGATATACTACTTATAGACTTTTTTTGTAGTAAAACACACTTATTATACATTAAAAAACACCCAGACTAAGATACATATTTACAGATCTATATTTGTCTTATATTTAACCCGCAAGTTTTACATTCCTGCGTCTCAGTCGGGCCATCACTCACTGCGCCAAAAAGGTCGTCAATATAAGTTAACCTATAATATAACTGATACCATTGTAAAGCGTTTATGACGGTTTTGCGACTTGCTTAATTTTTAATCACTGTGCTGTGGGTATAGTTTTGTTTGGACATCTTTTCTATAATCAATCGCCAACATTTCTGATCAATATTAGACATTGAATTGCTGGACAAAGTGTTCTTATTTCCGTCAATACATCCGGGCATTTTTGACCAAACTGGCAGGATTATTACGTGTCAGTAGAGTTAGCAACAGCAGTACGATAGGTTCGTATAGTTGTAAAATCAGGCGCAAAGCGTCAAAAAAGTCCACTTATTTTTTTTTATTTTATTAATTCACAAGGACCATTTTGCATCGTCTTCTTACATGCTAGGTGTGGATGCTAGTTTGTTCTGACTCCAGTCTAAGAAAAATCCGACAAGAAACTCGTCTTGTCCTGTTCTAACGCCTTTTAGTATGTTCTTTGCGAATTTTGTTGCGAATGCCGAGTCGACTAGAAGCTTGAAAATTTCCGAAAATTTTAATCATCTAATTAATATAATATTGAAAAATAATAAATAAATTAAATAAGTTTATTTCAGACCACATAAAAAAAAAATATGTCCATAGTATGTTAGTATTTGTCTTACTCTACGTTAGTACACGAACATAATAATAAATTTTCCTTATAATAAAATTTAAAAAAATTATGAACACCGCAACCAATTAATGATAAAATTATTTCATCATTACTCGATTACAGTGCTTGAGGAACGGTCTATCCCATTTATTGGATAATGCGTTCAAAATGATGTTGGGACTCCCATGCAGCCTGCATAGCAAAGAGGCAACTTTCTTCCGCATGCATGCATGGAAACCATTTATAACCATTCATAATTTTACGTCAATGATTTTGAAGTTTTCGTCCCAGAAATAAGTTGTACCAGCTGTAAATTTCCAGCTGCGCCATTTGTATGTAAACTAATGGTGAGTGTCGTTGTATGGCGCCCTGACACGGCGACGAGACAGATCCTGTTGCATTTTGCTTTAACAGCTTTATTTTTATGAGCCGTCGTGTCTGCATTTTGAAGGCTTCTCAGCAAAATTGGGTAGAAAGTCATGTTTGTATATTCTGTTTTATTTTTATCGCCACTGTTATACCACTTGATATTGCATTCTTGAATGTTTTAGAAGGTCTGACTTCGGCATTGAATAAATAATGACATGTTTATTTACAGATAATTATAATAATAATGCTGGACATTTCACAGTACATCACCTGGCCCAAAAGTAAGCGGAGCTTGTGCTATGGGTGACACATGACTGATATACCACTTATATACTTTTATTTTAAAAGCATAGAAACACACAAACCCGAGACAAAGAATTGTAGATAATACAAACATTTGTCTCGCGGCGGGAATCAAGCCCGAAACATTCTGCGTCTCAGTCGGACCTTGGTCCACTGTGCCACAGAGGACATCAAAGATGCTCAACTGATCCTGATCACGGCCAGAGGGCATTCTCACAAATAAATTGAATCGTTACTATTATTATATTTCTTAACGTGTCACTAATTCTTTTGAAGAAGTGAGGAGAAAGTATTTAATTCATCTTCATCATCATCATCATGTCTTTAGGAAGTCCACTGGTGGACATAGGCCTCCCCAATTGATTTCCAGGAAGAATGATTTTTAGCCCTCTTCATCCACCGACTTCCTCCGATCTTTACAATGTCGTCATTCCATCGAGTGGGGGGTCGTTCTACGCTTCGTTTTCCTGTCCTTGGTCGCCATTCGAGAACTTTTACTCCCCAACGGTTATCAGTTCTGCGAGCTATATGGCCTGCCCATTGCCACTTCAACTTGCAAATTTTGAGAGCAATGTCGGTGACTTTGGTTCTTCTACGGATTTCCTCGTTGCGGATTTTATCACGTAGTGAAACACCCAACATGGCTCTCTCCATAGCTCGTTGCGCGACTCTAAGCTTGTGTATGAGGCCAATAGTTAGCGACCAAGTCTCAGTTCTATATGCCATCACTGGCAACACGCACTGATTAAAGACTTTTGTCTTGAGGATTAAATTATTTAGATCAAATGAAGCCAACATATTAAAAGTTAAACATTCACAGATTATAATATTAGTACCTATTTGACAAAATTGGACTGGTCTTGAAAACACCACTCAGTGGCCTAATTTAGTACAACTAACATTTCTTTCCTATTGTGTCACTAGTTATCAAACCAGTGCGGTGAAAGGATTAAAGTGCGCCTCAGAGGTGAATTTTTAACCGACTTAAAACGGGTACTTCTTTGACAATTTTTTTAAAATTTTATTATTGCTACCTCATATCTCATTTATGAACCTCATCTCATTTATGATTTGAAAAAATCTGATTAAATGTAGTCTCATATAAATTTCATAAGAATCGGTTCAGTAGCAGTCCCATATAAATTTCATAGTAGTCGGTTGTGTTTTTAGTTTTTAAAACGTAATTATAACATATCTAACTAACACTAGATTTGTAGTAGTAGTTTTTGGTATCTCTCATACAAGTGTCGCGTGACTGCAAACATTTTCAAACTCCATTATCTTTACCAAAAGCGCTGCCGAGTACATATACTGCTCTCGTACAGTCCGAATTTAATTTTTCTTCGTGTGCCTTGCGAATATAGCTTCTCATACTTTGTGAATGTTAAATAGTCATAAACAGAAAACTAATATAAGTTTAAATAAACTGTTTTATACGCTACAAAACTAAATAAAATACATAATTTAAAAGCAGTTATTTTACATATAAAATATATTTATTTAGTTAAATCATAAAACAAAAGTTAATGTAAATATCTTTATATATAATCGACTGGCTTTTGCCCGCGGCTTTGCCGCCCCGCTTATTCTACGTCCATCTTTGGTAAGTTTCAAAATCAGTTGAACTACTGATGCGTGAGTAACAAACAAACATCCACGCCTACTTTCACATTTTTAACCGACTGCCAAAAAAAGGAAGAGGTTCTCAATTCAGTTGTATTTGTTTTTATATTTTTTTATGTTACCATATCTCTTTTTATGAGGTAACATAAAAAAAATTTTTGTATGTGAAGGGGTATACATACTTGCCGATTGGTCCCATAGAAATTTTATCAAAATCGGTTCAGTAGTATGGTTTTAACTCAAAATAGCTGGAAAAATTATGTCATCAAGTAAACAAAAGTTCGTATTTAGCGTTCCTGTGACTTTTCAGTTGCGTTTACGAATTTCGAAAAATGTACTAAGAAGCGTAAAATAAAAACTTTTTAACCGACTTCAAAAAAGGAGGAGGTTCTCAATTCGGTTGTTTTTTTGTGTTCAATGAAGTCGATTTTCTTTAGTTTTTCAAAACGTAATTATATAAAACTAGCTTCCGCCCGTAGTTTTGCACGCGTGATATTTATATAAATAGCATTATATATGCTAATCTAGGTCACAGATTAAATATTTACAAAAGTTCATCCAAATCTGCCAAACCATTTTGGCGTGATTCACAAAAATCATATGAATATAAAAATATCTACACACATTTACGCATTTATAATATAAGTAGGATAAGTAGAATATTGTAAGTGATATTACGTACATTATGATACGAGGTCTATTTCGTGTTAGCACTATATGCGGGTGTCAAAACATGGCGTTGAAAAGGCTCTCCTTCTCATAAGTGTCCATTAGGCGCGACTGATACTGTAACCCTATATGTTAGCCGTTCGGTGGTCTGCGAAAATGGTACGGTCGATTTTCGAGATTTTTGTAAACGCTAGTTTATCCACTTGGATATCTCACTTTCATGTAAATCATGTATACTTACTATATACAAGTTGTATTTTTTTTAATTTGTGTCTATTTATTAAATTTTAATTTTATAAATACTTATATTTTAAATTTAAATTTAGACAATAAAAATACAAATAATAATAATATTGAAAAAAAAAACATTTTTTTTAATTTATAAGTTATTTATTTTCAATTTTTGATCCTTCATGTAGTTTTTACTTGGTAATAAAAAAAAATGTTTTTGTAGTTTAAAAACAATTATACACACGACTTTAGTCCATATGGTTAGTAGACGTCATCTGCTTGGATAACTGGTTACTAGATTTTTTTTTAAATATTACCATATTCAAAAAGGCACGTCCAAGTAATATATTTAGCACCATTCAAATGTCATTTCATCACGTCAATAGTACCACGGAAAATTTTAAAACTCGTTTAAATAGTGCCATCACTTTTTGTAAGATAGTGAGAGATAGAGACAGGGCGAATCTAAAGCAGTGTTTTGGTAGTGTTCAAGTTGAAAGGCGTTTATAAGTAAGGCCGAATGTGTTTTGTAAGTCCTTTTTTGACGTGACAACGTCTAATAAATCGATTAACACCGGCTGCACGCACGAAAAAGGGTGACTCATTGTCCCGTTGCACTCATTGTCCCGTTATGCTCATTGTAACGAGTGAGAGAAAGGCACGATCAGCTTGGGCGTTTGGCTTGTTGTCACGTTAAACTATCGTCCGTTAACCGACTTTACAGACAACCAATTTTTGAAGTGAATACTTCTTTTAGCGCGGTACGCATATTTTTAGATGAGGTAAAACCTCTGGACTCGCGACACCGTTACCAAGACGCAGGGCTGTCGCGCTCGCCCCATTTGATTATAAACCTTAATTCACATGTTTACAGTCTACTTTTGTATTGATAAGTTTACTGAGTTAGGTTCTTTGATATATTATCTACATTCTGAACAAAAACATAAAAGAGTATTAAATGTATTTTAAAGTTTCTAATTACTAATAAAATACGATTAATAAATAAAATGCAATTCATAACCCAATAACCCTATAACCCTAGTACCCATCTAAAAAATGTCTAACGCGCCAAAATAAGTTTTCACTTCTGTCGGCACTCCCGGAGTGCAACCCGTAATTTTTTTTTAATGTTAGTAAGAGGTAAAGTGTAATCTAAGTTGGTTAGGTTATGTTAGAGTATAGAAAATAACACGCAAGGCGAGCGAGCAAAGCGAGCGTGTACTGGCAGCAGCCGCCGAAGCGCCAGAACAATGTTATTCAACCGTCCAGTTATCAGAAGCGAGAATCCACTTAATATTATAAATGCGAAAGTGTCTCTGTCTGTCTGTTTTTTACGTTTTCACGGCTAAACGGCTGAACGGATCTTGATGAAATTTGGTAAGAAGATGTATTGCCCGAATGCAAGGGAAGAACATGGCTACTTTTTGTCTCAAAGAACAACCTTGAAGGGGTAAAATTTGTTTAGGCAACTCATATTTCATAAGATGATCTGTGATCTGAAAATTCATATTTAGGCTTTTTTTTTTAAATATGTGTTTCAACGTTCTTGTAAAATCATCCCCGAAAGGAGTAAAATAATGGATTAAACTTAATAGATGTTCTTTAGATATACAGAATGCATTCTTTAAAAACATAAAAATAAAGGTTCTAAGCATACGCGTACGAAGTCGCGGGTAACAGTAAGTATTATATAATTCTCATATTGATGTTATGTTAGTAACATGTTACAACACCAGTTGGTGAAATTATGTTAAAAGTATAAAAAAACGGAGATAAGCGAGCAAAGTGACCGCGCCGTGGCACCAACAGCTAGAAAAATCCCCAAAGTAACATAGTACTTTCTGATGGTACGAGTACCATTGTACAAAGCATTTTGCACGTTTTATTAGTAACTATTAGTTTAAACTCGAAATAATATTAATAATTAATAAATTAATAAACTTTCGACTACACAATATTATAAAGAAGATAGTTCTGTTTGCGAGAGTTAATAAAGTAATTTAACTTTCGAAACACTCCATTTATTCAACTGCTAAACTATTCGATGTGTTGCCGAGTGAATTATAAATTGAATTCGAAACTGGCCATTCTCTCTCGACCCCAAGAGTATCGAAAGCTTTTTGTTTAATTCCCATTTAAAATTGACTTGGCAACATAGCCTAGACATAGTAGACATTAAACCACAGCCCAGTTGCTTTAAACAATAGTTGTTGATAGGTAAGAGGGTACAATGCGCCACGCATCGGAGACACCAGACTATTCAGAGTAGCCACTGAATACAGAGGGCGAGTTTCAAATGCGAATATTTTAGTGTCGCGGTAATTTTTTTAGTAGATTTATTCGACGGCAGAATATAGCATTCAAATTAATTACCTATTAATTTCCGGAAGACTTTTGTGTTAGAGAACTACTTTACTGGAGTAGGCTTTATGTTTAGTTACTCATCAATGCCTTATTGAAACCGAAGTCCACAAGGGACCCTTATAGTCTCACTATATCCGTCTGTCTGTTTTTCAATACATATATTCGTTTCATAAATATAAGGCTCTGCAGTAGGCATTTTTGATACAGATCAATGTTTCCTCCCTGCAGCCTAAACTGCTGTTTGCGGAAACCTTTAATGCTTTCAAAATAGCTTCTGGATACATATTGATAAACACGGCCTTTACTCACGTATTATTTTGTCGATGGAGGCACCGACATTGTTTCGATTCATCTAGAGAATCTTCATCAGGGTGAGTTTGATCCACGGTCCGCTCGTTGCCGCTCGAGTTCACGGCTCGCACTGCAGGTGAGGTATCTTGCGGCGTGAGTCGTGCGTGCGGGTAGAGGGGGAAACGTTGTCACGGCAGGCGGTAACAAATTTGGTGCTAGTACTGGCTCTTCGACTTCGCCACTCGTGCCCACAACATTGGGAACCGTCAAACATACAGCACTGACACTATCACTAACACTATCGTGTTTATCAAAATGTATAGTACAACTCACGAAAGTTTTAAAAGCTTCTGAATAATTGAATATATGAAGAAAAAACATTAAAAAATTTGTGCGCTATTCCAGTACTCTCGGCGAAGTAAGCCATCGTGATGAAAACGGCTTGTCGTAACACCTAAAAAGTTTGAAGATATGTGCCAAGTGCACGAAAAGAGCCTCTGAGGCGTACTTTAATCTTTTCACCACTCTTCTTCGAAATAACTAGTGACACAATAAGAAGAAGACAATAACAAAAAATCAAAAGCCCATCTAGTGAGTAAAATAATGACGTTTTAAAAACTAAAAAGAAACCGACTTCATTGAATGAAATGGAACACGGAAACAACAACGAACAAGGAATGGACCACCTGTGAAGTATACCCTTTCAAACAAAAAAATAATTTTTCAAATCGGTTCAGCCGTTTTTGAGTTATCGGTGAACATACATAAAAAAAAAAGATTTCAACGAATTGAGAACCACCTCCTTTTTGATAAAGTCGGTTAAAAAAAATATAATGCATTTTTTTTGTTTTGCTTACTAGTTGGTGAATTGGTTTGGAACCTGATCACTGAACATTCTTATCCTTACTAACGTCGGCAGAAGCCTTCGCCTTGCGTTGTCAAGTGAACATTTCTAAAAATTTTTGTAATTTTGTGAATTTTGGGCGGCTCTAGCAGCCCGGACGTTTGGGCAAAAAAGTTTTGGGCTGCTCCAGCAGCTCGGACGTTCAAGTGGCCATGTTATTCTCGGACGAAATCTCTATCTATCTAATGTAATGTATCTAAGTTTAATTAAAATCCATTATTTAAGCCATTGTTTGTAATTGAGTAACTAACAAACATCCTAAAATTTATACAAACTTACACATTTATAATATTACTAAAAAAAAAAAAAAACCCGGACATTTCACACACCATCATTTGGCCCCAAAGTAAGCAGAGCTTGTGTAATGGGTATCAGTTAAAAGTAGCCTATGTCCGTTCCTAAGATACAATCTATATCCATACCGATCTTGATTGATCCAAAAAAAAAGTTCTGTTGATCTGATCGCTACCAAATTTCACAGGATCACCCGCTAGGCCAATCTGAAGATTTCCTAAAAACTTCAACGAAATCGGTCTAGCTGTTTTGGAGTCTATAGGAAACATACATACATATACATCGCCTTTTATAGATATAAACTACGATAGTGTATAAGATTTTAGTTTACCGTCACTTGTTTTGTTCAATGTAACTTTTGTGTACAATCTGAATCTGGTAAACAAAAAAATTATGTCTTCTCAAATTTTGCAAATAAACAAAGAAATTATAACACAAATAAACGCTCAGTATATACTCGGTTTAGTTTAATCGCAGTTTGTACCGACCGTAGACGCTATTACAGTTATCTGAGCAGTTGTAACGTTCGCGAAACATTTAAGGTGCACTTTGCGGTGGCAGATAATCTGTACAGCCAGCCATGACCTGCCATCCGGTGCTCTATTACGGTTTGCACGTATTTTCAATGGTCTAAGATAACGCGAATAGTTTTAGATGGTCATGTTCTGAATACTGTGCTATTTGTTTACAACAGTACCAAGAATAAGAATTTAAATTTAAAATCGCTACCAGACGCTATTTCACTTTCGAAACATTCGTGAGCTTGAACTAAATATTATGAGAGACACGGGATTTACTCACATATAGTTTTTTGTAGCCAACATTGTTTCGATTCATCTAGAGAATCTTCATCAGGGTGAGTTTGACAAAATACATGAGTACCTAATGAAATAAGTGAAATACTCGTTTATGTTTATGAAAGTTGAGCCTATAATACATTTTTAGTGGAAAGTAGATGTATTTTGGATATTATAATATGGGTAGGCCAAATAAACGCCACGCTCCAATGAGACAGCGAGGTATGAAAGTACATCATGAAAACATTATCAATGTATACATTTTTTAGATTTTCGTTTATTTTTCAGCTCGACCGATTTTGATAAAATGTATATGGGACCACCTGTAAAGTATACCCATTCAAACAAAAAAAGAAATTTCCTAATGGTTCAGCCGTTTTTGAGTAATCGGTGAACAAACATTAAAAAAAAAAGTCGTTTAAAAAGTAAAAATGAACACGCATAAAAAGTAATTAAGACGGCACTAAAACATATAATAATAAAATAAATCAATTTGTAAACATGACAATTTCATTATATTTTAGGTAATTTATAATCTAAACACAAGCCATAACTATAAAAAGTTTGATAAGCCTGCGTTTTAGCCTATTTTAAAAAAATACCATACTTGGGGCCTCTGTGATTTCTGGGAGCTTGTTGTACACAGTCGGAGCCAAGTATGCTCTCTTGGCTCTACGATCTTCACCCATTCGTTGAATATAGCCGAACCAACGGAGTCGGTTAGATTTATATGCTCCTATAATGTTGGGCTCGGCAACGAGGTAGGTATTCAATTTCAACTTTTTTTTTTGAACCCTCCAGCTGCCATCTTTCTTCACTCCTAAAAATCCTAGGTTTTTAGGAAAATTTTCCTTTCTGCTACTAAGAGCTGGGTTTCGTGAGAATACCTAGACTCCTAAAGTAAAGGCCTCGCAGAAACGTCACTCCGCATTCACACAATACTTCGAAAATGGTTATATACAACGTCAAATCCCCTTTGCTCGTAAATAAAGTTCAGATAAAAAAGCAGAAGCAGCGAAAAACTGGGTCAACTTGTAAACAGTACAAGATTGATAGCAGACAAGGGCAATGTATCAAGATGATCACGAATCCGTCACATTCTCTATCAATAGTGGAGGACGTGCTCTGATGAACCGAGTCCTCGAACCGCTCCACCGGAAGTGCGCCAATTATCTGCCTCCATTAGTACAACCTCGGGGGACCTTGGATGTTGACATCGAAACATCTTTAGAATTGATTAAATGCCACTCCTTATAGACCAAACTTTACTTTATGGACCAATGACGACCTCTGTGATACAGTGGGCCAAGGTGCAGCTGAGACACAAAAGAATGTGGGTTCGATACCCGGGATAAATGTTTGTATGATCTACAAGTATTTGTCTAAGATCTGGGTGTTTCTATGTTACAATTTGTAAGTATTTACAAAAAAAACAATTTTTTTATGTATAAGTCATGTGGTACCTATAACACAAGCTCTGCTTACTTTGGGGTTAGATGATCAGGCTAGCTACACTACCAGATACATTGTGTACATTATGACTACCTACTATTTCTACCATTTTAAATTTGTTTCAGTATTTGTTTTTATTTTCTTAGAATGATACTTACTTTTAACCTGTATTTTTAAGGAGACGAATAAGTTTATATTATTACTAGCTGCTGCCGCGGCTGCCGCACGCGTGGTACCTTTAAAAAAAGTAGCCTATGTCTTTCTCCAAAGTCCCATCTATCTCTATAACAAAATTCATCAAAATCGGTTTAGCGGTTTTGGCGTGAAAACGTGACAGACAGACAGTTACTTTCGCATTTATAATATTTGTAAGGATTATTATTATGATATAAAAAAAAATCTTAATCTAAATCGGTTCGGTTCAAACAGTCAGATACATACGTTAAACTTACGCTCTCTTTTTTTCACGGGGTTAAAAAAAAAAACTTCACCAATAAAATGTTACATAATGTTCAGGAAATCTGCTGCGTTTTGTTATTCAATATTCACACCAGTAATCCTAAAACCGCCACAATCTGCCGTAAAAGATCCTTTGCGGTCGGAAGCACTACACAAGCGACATGACACACCGTCTGCAAGGTTTTAAGGTTAACTTAACTCACGTTTTCATAACTAACTTGACAGAAAAACATTATTTTGACAAACGTCACGTTTTTTACGCGTATGAATCCTTGCATTATTTTTAGCCGTTTCGCGAAGCAAATATTGCGATCTTATATCATTTATTTTTCTTGACTTTTTTCCGGTTTTATTAGTAATTTTTGTGTTTTTATATAAATAGAGCGAGAGTTGTTGACTCTGGTGTGAAATTTGAATTAAAGCGATGTGTTTCTTTGTAAACCGAGAAAAAATAATCCGTATAATCACTACATAGTATAAAACAAAGTCGCTTCCCGCTGTCTGTCTGTCCTAATGTATGCTTAGATCTTTAAAACTACGCAACGGATTTTGATGCAGTTTTTTAATAAATAGAGTGATTCAAGAGGAAGTTTTATATGTATAATACATACATAATATAGCAGAGAAACACTGATTATTTCAGAGGTTTCTAATGTGATGTCGTAAATAAACATCGTGCGAATCCGGGTCGGGTCGCTAGTTATTTTATATAAAAGACACCATTTTATATAAAATAACAAATGTTTGTCATTTGTATACGACTTTGTGACATCATACTACAAACAATATAAACACTTGACATTGGCAAAATTTACATACCCATGCCATCATCGAAGAAGAAGAAGAAGAAGAAGAATTCATTTTTGGATAAGTTCCATGTAGTAGATGCATACGATGGATTTGTAACACTTTCGTGGAGTTTTTCTAATGACTTTATTAGAAAGTCAATATGTTATTTTCTCGGCTAGTTAAACATGGCGTCGTGACAAAAATAATTGTTTTGCAATCTTATCTCCACCCCGAGACTAACACAGTTTATACATTTTGATAAACACGGGCTTTACTCACGTATTATTTTGTCGATGGAGGCACTGACAATGTTTCGATTCATCTAGAGAATCTTCATCAGGGTGAGTTTGATCCGCGGTCCGCTCGTTGCCGCTCGAGTTCACGGTTCGCACCACGGGTGAAGTATCTCACGGCGCGAGTCGTGCGTGCAGGTAGAGGGGGAAACGTTGTCACGGCAGGCGGTAGCAAATTTGGTGCTAGTACTGGCCCTTCGACTTCGCCACTCGTGCCCTCAACATTGGAAACCGTCAACCATACAGCACTGACACTATCACTAACCGGCTCCACATCGTTACTATGAAACGTTCCGTGAAGACAAGGTTTCCAGGCTGGAGAAAGAAACCAACCTTTGTCTCGGTTGAAGTTTGGAACACGGCCGATTTCGATTGCTTCACGGATCTGTCGAGGTACAAAGAATCTCTCTCTTGATAGTACCTGAGCCTTATCAAACCGAATATAATGTGTAGAGCCAGAGGTTAGCGAGTGCTCTGCAATTGCTGACTTTTCAATGTCAGCATTTTTCACGGCACGAATGTGTTCAGTCAGCCTGGTAGAAATGTTCCTCTTAGTTTCACCAACGTAGGAGCTACCGCAATCACAAGGAATCTTGTAAACGCCAGGTACACTCAAAGGGTTTTTGTCTTTAGGAGAGCGTATCAGTTGTCTGAGTTGAGTAAGTGTTCGGAATATTGTCTTAATGCCATATTTCCTTTGCAACAAGTGTCCAATTTACACCTACACCACATAGAGTACCAGTAGAGGCAATCATTACAAGCGTCGAGGCTACTATAGCACATAATAAGATACCTACCAGGCTGACTTAATACATTCGTGCCGTGAAGAATGCTGACATTGAAAAGTCAGCAATTGCAGAGCACTCGCTAACCTCTGGCTCTACACATTATTTTCGGTTTGATAAGGCTTAGGTACTATCAAGAGAAAGATTCTTTGTACCTCGAAAGATCCGTGAAGTAATCGAAATCGGCCGTGTTCCAAACTTCAACCGAGACAAAGGTTGGTTTCTTTCTCCAGCCTGGAAACCTTGTCTGCACGGAACATTTCATAGTAACGTTGTGGAGCCGGTTAGTGATAGTGTCAGTGCTGTATGTTTGACGGTTCCCAATGTTGAGGGGACGAGTGGCGAAGTCGAAGGGCCAGTACTAGCACCAAATTTGCTACCGCCTGCCGTGACAACGTTTCCCCCTTCTCCTGCACGCACGACCCATAGTGCTAAACGTGAACTCGAGCGGCAACGAGCGGACCGCGGATCAAACTCACCCTGATGAAGATTCTCTAGATGAATCGAAACATTGTCGGTGCCTCCATCGACAAAATAATACGTGAGTAAAGCCCGTGTTGATAAACAATATAGTACAACTCACGAAAGTTTTGAAAGTAACACAGTTTAATTACTTATATAATGTACCTCTGTGGCGCAGTGGGCACAGGCCCACCTGAGATGCAGAAAGTTCTGGGTGTTTTTCTATGTACATACAAAAAAGGGTTTTAACAATATTATAATAACAATAAAGTTTATTCAAAATTTTACATATACAGATAATTGATTCAGGCGTGACTTTGCGGAAATCCATTACAAAACATTAAATAGATGGACAAATATTTAGTACTATTCCGCCAATCTATTCCCAAAGAGTTAGACACGATGCAAACGCATGCACCTCCCACCCGCCCGCAATTGAAACTCCATGCAAAGCGTTAGTAAAAGGCAAGCACACACATGCAACCTCAAAAAAAAATTCGACGTGTTTCACCTCTCCGAGGCATCCTCAGGAACACTTGACTCACTCCGCACCCCGACGAAAAAACACTCTTACTTACATAGACTCTAAAATAACCACCTACATAGACATTTTATTGTTTAGTTAAATGTATAGAATAGTATTTCAAATCTTAACTAAGCTTAAAACTAAAAACAATGCAAACTATATAAAAATATAAACACAAAACAAATGATAAACGAACTGCGGGTCAGCAAAATTATAAACTGGTACAAAGTAATTGTTACGTTAGTATATTTCTAGTTTATATCTATAATTATCAATTTAGAAAATGTGCAAGTGTTGTTGATTTACAGTTTAAGGTTAGTAGAGTAGCATCGTGATCGATTATTATCTTTAATTTACTTTTTTACATTCTTAGTTGAAAGGAACCGACATCAGAAATATTTTAAAATACGCCGCTCTTAGGCACTTCCATAATTATAGAGTTAATGTACCTTTTTTCGGTCATTGGCCTCAATTCTGTTGCCACCAACCTAACTAATTTTAGCTAAAATTAGGTTTAGAATTTTAAATGAAACTTTGGTATTCTGCTGTTACCAACTTATCCTAATTTAATTTTAGCTAATTTAATTAAACGTTCTTAATTTAGTTAGATGGTACCAACCGAATATATTTTAGACAATTCCTAATTTTAGAAATGAATCAACCGAATTGCCACCATTATTTTGCCGTAATATAAGTATATCTGTCATGTGGTAACCATAACACAAGCTCTGCTAACTTTGGGGTTAGATGGTGCTGTGCGGCATTATCATTATTATCATATGATGAGACTGTGTGCAATAAAAACCACAGCAAAATACACTTAATTATGTTATGGTAATTCTCAACTTATCGAAACACCTCGCGTGTTGCACTTTTGTGAGAGATCCTGGTTGAGAATTGTACGTGAGATTTGCGTTTTAGCTAGTCTTTCAAAATCGTTAAAAAGCTCATTCAAACACGCTAGGCTTGCACTTTTGCCAGAGAACCTGGGTGAGAATTATATGTGAGATTTGCGATTTAACTAGTCCTTCAAAAGATATTCCGCCTCATAGATAAGTTCCATGTAACTCCACTTTCAAATTATTTTAATTTCACCTGAGGCCTTCTCTTGTGTCCGATGTCCCGGGCGTGTTATACAACGCTCATTACGAGCGATAAGCAAGGGTGAATCTGAATCTCTTATTAGCACCCGGCTTAAAATTAAATTACATAATGCCTCACAGTCTGACTCTTTGTTTTAAATATTAAATACATTTCAAACGAACTCATAAATTTATAATTAACTGACGAGTATGGGAGTATTCTGTGGTGTGGGTGGTAAACTAAGTATAAAATAGGTTGGTCAACTATTAAGGGTAGAAAACTGAATGATTTTGTTCCCTAGCTAATTGTAGTCACTATTGTAGTGCCCAAAAGGGTTAATAAGAACCAATTTAAAAACTTTACTTGTATACTGTTTATGGAAGCAATAAAGTTATTGAGTTTTCAATATTGAGTTTCATAGTGCTGAGTATCACGATGACGCGATCGTTGTTGACGCACTGTCGTGGCGTCAAAAACTGAACAATATTACAAAGATACATAATATTATTCTATTGTAAAGCAGAATCTATTTTTTTTTTAACTTTAATAGAAAATCATAAACATTTCTATTTATAATGCGCTGACAAGCTATTCTGTACGAGCCAATAATGGCATTATTATTCAGTAAACACGACCTTCTAATAAGAAAACGTGTATCTAATGCGGTGTTTGATATTCGCATCATCTGTGTATGCGGTGTCGTAATGGCGGAAAATCACAATGCAAAACATAAATTCGTATAGAACTGCAACTCTTTTAAAACACGTTCTTTTAGTATAATAACCCAACTATCCAATAGCAGAGTTAAAAGAACAAGCAACGCATCTGCCCATGCGCAAATCTCCGGACGTCGTTTGACGACTTATGAGCAAGTTTATCTGTGACCCAATAAGCTTTTCCTTTTATATTATGTTGCCATCTTTATTTATTGAAGTAAGTATGAGTAGGATAGACTATATATTAACGCCACACAACCTAATTATGTGCTTAAAGAACTAACACCGACTGTGCATAGTAACTATGTCAAAAGAGAGCCATACGCAGCTTAAGGCTGAAGTAAACAACAGCGCTGATTTATATTAACTAAAAGTATGAGTCTTGGGTTGAGTTTCATTTCTATGTTGTATTTGTTTATTCTAGAGAGACACAATATCTCGTTATAAGCGGAAGAAACAAAGAAACGGGCGCGTGCTTCGAATACTTATCGACCAAGGCTTGAAAATACTGAAATCTATCGAAAGGTTCAGCCGTTGTTTATCATACCTTTACGTATCCCAACATAATTCATAATAACATATTGGCTGACCGTTTTGGAGGAATAAATTAAATAGTACAAACTCCACACACCCCCGCGAAATACCGTAATAACAAAGATTTATTCAAGGTCCACTCCGTCCGTATGCTAATATTAATTTAAATTGTAAATAAGAACAGTGGGAAGGTTTATCTTCGAAAGATCACGAAAATAGTTTCCATTCATTCTTCCAAATTATGAAATTAGATGATTTTAATATTAAAGTAAGCAATCAGTACAAGTGTGTTTTAGCTTTAGAATTTCAGATTTCAATTAGCCATTTGAGTGAGACCAATCTGAAGCAGGGGCCTCTTTCAAAAGGTTATCTGACCTTTTTGTTTCGTCGCGCGTCACTAACGCAACACTGTGAACACCCTTCGTGAATTACACGACACTATCGCTTTAACTCAGAGGACCCCTCTAGATGGGACTTGGTTTAGGATCAAGTAAATCTATTTTTATAAATAATATTGTTAGAAAGTTCACGAATATTGTCTTGAATGTTCTTTGTATTGCTAAAATGCAAATTTTTTTAAATGGCTACAAATAGTTACCATTTCTAACCTTTTAAATTAAATTTATGTTTTGTCTATGAAACCAATATCACAGTGCTTTAGATTATGTAACAAGGGAGTCATTTCAAAGAAGTAAGAGTTAATGAATATCTAAAACAGAAGAGGTATGACGAGGCCCTATGTGCCATGATAGTCAAGAACAACATTGATGAAAAGAGAGGCAGAAGAAAGCTTAGAATAGACTGTATGAGCCAGATTAAAGAAAAGGTTGCTGTCATGTCGTACAAAGAGGTTAAATAGGCTACTTTGGCGTAAAGCACATTGTTGAAGCTGCATCAGTAACATCGGCTAAAGCAAAGTTCTTAAATTAATAATTAAGTCGTAGCTAGAATAAAGCACAATAATAGTCGAATGTATTTAAAGCAGCTTATTTTCTAGCTTATAAAAGGACCTGTACCTGCTTTACCTATATAACGAAACAACAGTTTACTTATGTCTTGGCTAAGGCAAAGTATTTGGCGACCTCTGTGGCGCAGTGGGCGAAGGCCCGCCTAAGACGCAGAATATTGCGGATTTCCGCCAAGAGACGAATGTTTGAATGATCTACATGTAATCCGTTTCAGGTCTGAGTATTTTTCAAATTAAAATTCAAATTCTTTCATTCTTTGTATAATATGTATGTATTTATAACACAACAAATTTTATAAGAAGTATATCAGTTATGTAGTGTTCCCATAACACAAGCTCTGCCTACTTTGGCACTAGATGATCATGTGTGAAATGTCAGGTATTATTTATTAAACTATTTTAATTCTTCAAATAATAAAAGCCGTTCATATCCCATAGCCTTCTACGATAAGGTACGATACCTAGGACTTTAGTTGTTTAAGCAATGAACTGACGTTGTACGTCACCCCGAGCCCTGAAACTCCTTAACCCAATTCTGGCATTAAATTCTGGCATTCATTTCGCCAGTTCACTCGTAAAATTTTAATAGCCGTAGGAACGACCCCAACGAGGGAAGGGCATATTTAGATACACACATAAAATAGCCAGATAAAGCAAGCTAGGTGTTGCTAGTTCTGCTTATATATTCATAGCTGGTACAAAATTAAATTATGAAGGTTGCTAAGTTGTTTATTGAGTTTAATACACCACAGGTCTGATCTAAGCAATGTTACACGTCGGAATAAATGAACTGTATAATAAAGTCGAAACAAAGAAACAAGTTGGGGTAGATTTACATATTAATTTATAATCCAACGTAGGATTATGTATTGTATTATTAGCAATGCTGGAATACTTAAACTAGGTACCTTCTGATCCTAAGGTCGCGGGTTCGAATCCGGTCGTGCACCAATAGTTTTTTCTGTGCGTTATACCAGTAAATTATGAAATTAACGTGGAGTAATACATCGTTAGAAAACTGGCATGCCGTAGAATTATTAAAAAATTAGAAGACATGATTCAAGTGCACAAAAGGAGACTTTTGTGTATTGTTGTGACTAATATGTATGTATTTAAAATTTAAATTTAAAAAATTTATATAAGTAGTTTATCAATTATGTGGTACACATTAACACAAGCTCTGCTTACTTTAGGGCCATATGATGCTGTGTGAAAATTCCAGCATTATTTATTTGTTTATATATTCTTCACGCCCAAACGGATGAACACGGATTTGGTTTATATATAGGCAGATTAACAGATATAATTACAGAAATTTACTAAATAATATATAATAATGTAAAATACATGTGAAACAGTTGAGGTATCTAAGAACCGTTTAAAACGAATATTTATGTCAACAAGTTGATTATGGTGAAATGAATTAAGGTCAAATATTGTCAGCAACGCGAGAAATATTGAAGGTATAAGATTAAGATTATATAAGATTACTAGCTGTCCCGTACGCGACTTCATCCGCGCGTTTTAAAAAGAAAAAATATATCTAATTGTACCGACTGCAGCGCCATCTGCCGGGCTGATTTGTGAATCTAAACCATCCAAGGTGCCACCCAAACGCCTACAAAAAAAATCATTCAAATCGGTCCAGCCGTTTTAGAGGAGTTCAGTGAAATGTCAGGTACACACGTACAGTAGAATTATATATACAAAGATAAGAGGTTAGCGTTGATTAAAATTGGAAAACATTATTATTACTTAACCAAGATCCAGTGTTATAAAACTAAATCTGTATAAAGCTATCCTCTAAAATAACTTGAGAATCCAATTAAGAAATAAGCGGGAAAGGATTTATTTTAGTCTCATTTTATAACGTACACGCTATAAAATGAGTAATGGGTGTCTTTGCGTGGTAGGTAGGTACGCAATTACCAATTAAAATAAAACAATTTTATAGGCTAGCTTTTAATCTAACTACGGTGATTGAGCTAGGGGTAGAAAACTCACAACCAGCTGTTTTTAAACCTACGATTCCGATCGCAAAAGGTTAATAATTAAAAAAATAATTATCAGTTCGACCTTATGAAGTGAAACATCGTGTTAATTGTTCAAGTTTTGTAAAATTATGATCTGGATTGCAGAACAAAATTTAAAATGAATGAAATACCAGACAATTTTTTATTGAGAAAATGAAAATCTATCGATACATAGCAAGCATATCTATGATTTTTATTTTCTCAATAAAAAATTGTGTGATGAATACATATGTATTTGTTCTGTCTGAGTGTTATAAGGTATCATTTATGTATTTAAAAATATATAAGTATTCTATCAGTCATCTGGTCATCATAATACAATATATGCGTACTTTGGGACAAAGTTATGTTTTGTGCATTGTCCAACGATATTTGTTTATTTATTTATATTGGCAACTATTCAACTATCCCTGGAGACTTCATTCATTTACCAGGATTGTCCTGGATTACGGATCTTAAAGGAGGTTTTAACAAACCTCTCACGTGGATCAATGCAAGCGATGAGACGTCACCGCATCCACAAGCTTTCTCTGCAATTGCAAAGAGAGTAAAATGGATTCGAAGAGTTTAACAGCAGTCGTATACCCACCCGCCATACGAAGAGAAGTACCCATAAAGTGGACGTTAAAACGACGACTCTTTTTACACTTTATTATCATTGGATGTGAAAGGCTCAGATTCCTTTGCAATTTACCGCCGTGCGAAGGAGACACTCTCTTGTTGGACGTTTTATTGGAAAATCGATATTGCTGATTATAGGCTCGCTATGAAACCTCCATGGGTTATGAACTACGCTTTTACGATGGACAACGAATCGCCATTTGGCTGCTCTTGTAAAAACATTTTAACTAGCTGCTTTATTACGTGCTATGATGGCCTCTTTCACGAAAGCAGTCAAATAGAGAGTAATACACTCTAAACAGCGATATTTTAAGTAACTTTTAACAAAACTTTTAGTTTCACTTCAAGGGGCTTCTAAGGATTTCATCTGTAGCTGAACAGCATACCGGATTTGCTGAAGTTCTCTGAAGACTTCGAAGTACTTTGAAGTTTCGATTAATCGTCAATTGTATGATTATTATGCTAACGACGTATTGTGAGTATAACTCGCCGGCGCCGATCGCGAAGATCGAGTTACGCAAGTTTCGGCAAGTTTTAAGACCCAGCCGAAGGCCTCTTACTATCTTCCTTAACGCCTTAACTAAGGCGTCTTATGAGAACTTTGACGCCGAGATTGAGGAAGCTATTACGGAGTCCTTTCATACAGATATAAGCAGGATGTCACTTCCACGCTCGACTTTGTGAAGTTGTTTACTTTGATGGCTCAAACTTTTCGGTAAATCTAAAGAGCTAGCTTTTCTGAGTTTATTAGAATTTCTCATCGCAAAACGCAAAGTTTGCTTTAAAAAAATCGATTGAAAGTATATTTTTTTGTGATGTATTTGTGTGGTACACTAAACAGTGTGCAACACAGTTACTAGAGTTGGGCACTGATGGGCAGTACTGCATCCTGCTCGCTCATTTCTTCCGGCCCGCTCTCAACTGGGGCAATCGATACCGGGGGATGGAGGGCGGAGGGCCATAGCTCCTCGCGACCATCACTCCTGTGACAATCGCTCACCTTCGCCAACTCTCACTCATGCACTCTGTTGCAAACTATGCGTGTCGCTTTTAGAGACATCCCAACTTAAACTTGTAGACAGCAGAGACAAACCATAGTTTATTTGTTAAGTATGATGTACATGAACTACATGAATAGTACTTGCGGTAACATTTTTGTAGTCATACTACTAGACTGACTTGGTTTATACCTAAAGGCAAAGAAAAGCGATTTAAGCAGCCTGTTTATTTGCTGATATAGCTGATGTTTTAACATGCCAGCTGGTTTTGGTTTTATCGTCAACCTGCCTTTACAACATCCATACTCGAGTTATTCATCTCAAGTCTCTACTATTCGAGGTTTAACCTACCACGCCACATAAATAAAAAATTGAAAGTATCGAATAAGGAGTCATAAATTACCTTCTACCTTCGAGTGCCACAGTAAAATATCGTGCAAACTTGGCAAATTTCAAGAATAAAGAGCAAGAACACCTTAGCATAGAAAGAAGGTGATAATTTCACTATTAGGTAAATGTGCGTCGAGTGTTTTTCAAAAGCAGGTGGTGTTTTGTCTTAGAACATTTCAGAATGTAACAATTTATTTTATAACTTATCGTGTAAAATCTATCGGAAACTGCTAACTGGTAGTTAGCTTCTATCGAAATAGAAAGTTGTTTGTTGTTATCTTTCTTTGTGTATTTTTTGTTTAGTAGATTTAATTATAGGCTACGTTAAAGTTATTATTATATTTTGTATTTTATATGTTAGGTTATTAAGTATACATAGGTAACTTTTTTGTACACCGCCGACCTTTTGTTTTTTGTCTATCCTGTCCATCCAAAGGTTGCCCGGGAGAGATCGCTTTTAGCGATAAGGCCGCCCATTGTACAACTGTATTTCTAAACATTTTATTTTTGTGTGTTCTCTTGTGTATAATAAAGTGTTTATCTATCTGCCTTTATTTGATGTATGATGTAAACATTTTGCAATAGAACTAGTCACCCGTGCAGAAAATCAGGACGCCAATGTCGGTTACCTGTTTTTTTTCTGAATGTGGTCTGAAGGGGCAGTTTACGTTCGTGGCTCAAGCCGACACCTGTCCCCGCAATCACTGCACCTATTCTAATATTTATTACCTGTGAATATCGGAGCACCTCTTTTCTCCGTATGATTGCAACATTCGTGAAAAAAACTGGGGTCGCGCTGTATGAAACGTAAAGTTAAGGTATAAAGAACTGTGGTTTTGGTTTCTAGAGGACGTTTCGTTACTTTTAAGACTTATTTCGTACAAGTGGAGCATCTCGTTCGCGTACAAGCTTTAATGTCACATTACAATCCCATAATGGTTGTATTTTCAACAAAACTGATGCTTTCATTTTTATTACACTTAAATAAAATGGAACGCGATTGTCTAGTTAAAACAGTTTTAGATAATGCAACAATATGATAACTAAAATTACCTTACGTATAGATAGCGATCTTCTATTTTACTTCCAGACTTTATAAGACCTATAATTTGTAAACAAAGCATCCTAGAGTTAGTGGACCGCAAGCTATCGCCATGTGTATAGAAGGTAGGTAGGTAAAGTGTGGTCAAAGCCGGCAAGAACAAAAGCCGATGAAATTAGACCGACTATACATAAATTCCGCTTTAGACACGCAGATATGTCCGTCGTAGCCGTAGAGTTATTACCTAGTTGGTAAGAAACTGAGGCCGTTATATGACGAGAGTTTTGTAGAGGTCATGTGGTGAAACATACCTTTAGTCGACGTGCGTGGATGCGGAATTGTGAACGATACAAATTCACGACCGCGCCTTTTCTGTATTTGTAATCAGCTGCTTTACAAGATAGTATTTAGGAACATGCTGACACTAGACTATCAAAAATGATCACTTATACATGATATTTATCAGCTTAGAAGTTTTTTTGAACAGATATTCGTTAAAACCTTTATCTAAAAAAAACAATAAACCTCGAAATTAATATATTAATACGTGAAGCAAAAACTTTGCAAAAACCCTTTTTACGTAAATTATAAGTGCAGAATGCTAATATTGTTTCTAAATTACTTATGTATAAAAAATACATTAATTATTAATAAATTATGCCCCGTTTGCGACCACTAGTAGTGAATAGATAGGGTCCGATAGATATAAAGGTTTCTAGTTGAGTTTCAAAGCTTTAGAGCTTTAAAAGTGTTTCGTCAGTTTTAGGCAGACGAAAAATTTTATAGCTATTTTAAGGATACTTCGCGTTTATTCCAATTGAGTATTTCCTCCAAGCCCTTATAATATGAAAGGGTAGGTAAGTAAAGTGTGGTCCGACCTGGGGGCAAGAACAAAAGCCAGCGTAATTAGACCGGCCGGCAATACATAAATAATTTGCCTCACGTAACCGCTTTGTTCGAAAGGTTTTTATTTAACCTTGTTATATTATACACGTGTGGTTTTGAAGGCAATAATCTGTGTGTAAGTTTTCCATTGCTTGCCTTTACCAGAAAAAAAAAAATCTGCTACGAGTGAAGTGAACCTATTTATACTTTTAAAATCTTATGAATACTTTTTTTATAATAGAATAGAATTGTGTAACTATACCTATCCTTATATTTAGTGTAGGTATAAGTTCCTTTTATTATCGGACTGTTTTATTTTTTGGAAGTAAGATTTTACCTACTTTTGTCTTTTCTCTTTTTATTGGACATTTTTTTTTACTTTTTTTTCTCTTTCGTTTTGTGTTCCTATTTCTATTAGATAGTAATACCTGTAATGTTAAATTTAGGTGTAAATACTTAATTGGATACACGTATAATTCACATGTTTATGTTAAAATTTCACTTAAATAGGTACTCGAATTAAACTTATATGAAGTTTCGTGCTTCGTAATTAAGTGTAACTGTAAAAATTGTTAACAATATATGCGCGCTTTGTTTAATTTTTTTATTAATATTAACTAGTATTTTAAAGAACACATGAACGTTTTAGAAATCCCATACCACATGATACAAAAACGACAGCGAAATGGACAAAAGAACCTTCACTATAGTAACTGAAAATCGTACCGATTTTTATAGAAATAGTGCTATCAACCGGATACCCTGCAATTCGCTTTGTTTTTATTCCTCTTTGGTAAGCGGAGCTCTGACGATTTTACGGGTGTAAAAGAAAATTTAATGGTAATGAAACAAATTTCCAAGGCTGTAACGCTTAGAGCCTAAATCCCTTTGTAGTGCGAGCTTTGTACCAGAACAGGGCGACCTTTGTGATGCTCGAAAATACTAATTACTATTCATAGAATGATACATTTTGGGCCATGCTCTTGAAGATACGTGGAAGTACTGCACTCAACTCAACTAATGCACCTGATTTTAGCGACTTTTCGAGTGTACTTCTTATCTTGTCTTTCGATCTTTTAAATGAGCCTAATAAAAGGATGAGTGGGTCTCAGAGGTTTATAGTCTGATTCAATGCGTGTAATAAACGCAACAAGACATTCCTTTTGACAAGAGGAAGGACAACGCGACTTCACTTACTTCAGTACTCTCAGAAGAGTCTTCTAAATCACAGAATGAATTTCCTGTTCGTTTTTAAAAGTTTGAAACAAATTGCAATCGCCCACCCCACATTTCATCGCAATCCTGCAAAGGCAATCACCTGCCCAGAAGTACCTGCCACATCAAACTCCATAGATGCAAATCACAATTTAAGTTTTCATTTTCTCCCCTAAATATATTTGCGGTACAAGTTATGCCGTCAACGTGACCTCCAGTAACAAAGTCAGAGGAAAAAATCGCTACAAAATTTTACGTTCTGCGACACCCCTCAAATAATGTCTGTTTAAGGGTGGCGGTAACATGGAGTACACATTTACGCTCCGTTAAATGGGGAAAGCTTTTTTCGTGTTTAGTGTCACAAAAACTGTTATTAGCCTGAATTGTGTCAGTAAGCCCACCCGAGCTACGGTTATTGTACAGAAAATTATAGAAATTGACTCATCATCTTTGGGGGAGAAGCCACTCTATTTTTGGCGTAAGTAACTTTGTTGTGTTCTTTTGCGGGCTATAAGTTATTTAATCCAAAAGTAAAGGATATAAGAAACCCAGTTAGTTATTGGATTTTTAATCGTATATCAACGTCATACCTGTCATCGCACATGACTCCATGAGATACATGAACTCGGCTTTGGTGGCTAGCGGGATTTTGCGGATAATTAAGTAATTCCGGTCGTAAACAAATTCTAGTATGGTCAGGATATTTTGTGTTCCAAAATATCATATAGATGTATTCAAAGGTATATAAGTAATAATTTAGTCATTGAGTCCCACAATACACCATAGTTTGTTAATTGGGCTAGATGATTTTGTGTGAAACGTCTACCAAAATTTATATTTAAAAATCACAAAGCTAAACTCGAGTTACTCGATTTCGATTACGACTCTCTCTCTCTCTCTTCTCGTTTCACTAATTCTATCGAACCACTATTGAGAAAAGACAAAAGTGCGCATCAGAAGCTCCTTTCGTGCACTAGAGTTTCAAAATTCCTCCCCAGCACTATTTACTATGCGATTTACTATGTTTTTTATTTTGTTAATAAATCACTATGTTCTTAAAACACAAACTGCGTTTTCACTCGAAGCCGCAAGGAAATCAATACCCCCACTATTATTCGAAGGCTCCTTCACTTATCGACAGGGACACTTGACTGGCTCCCTTAATGCGAGGATCGCGTGGCCGGAAATGGACATTTGTATTCACGCTGGAAAACAACAGAAAGGCATTTTATATGTCCTGCCCGTCATTAGGCAGATACATTATTCAGATTTTGAGAGCTATGCCTTTAGAACTGTTAATTAATCATCACCGATAACGGTGGTTTGAATAAGATCATTTTTCAAATTAAAGCACCAATAAAACTAAGTAACTTTTTACTAGCTCCTGCACGTAGCTTTGCACGCGTGGTATCTGAATAAAAAGTAGCTTATATATATTTCCAGCTCATAGACTACATCTATACTAAGTGTCTCCCTAATCCGATTTGCCATTATGGGTTGATTGAACCACAAAAAAAACATCTCAACATCTACACATACAATAACATGTAAATTATTTGTAGAATTATTTGGTAAGCGTTCTTTGCTGTTTCGACTTCTATGACTAGATGCAAGTTCTTTAAGGTATAAATATTCATAGTTACAGCTGAAAATTAGCGTTGAGTGTAAGCATTACTTGCTTCCATCTAACATTATGCTGAGCTGGACGCCTTTTTGGCACTCACAAACTTATGCTCTATAGGAGGGTTTTTTACTTATTAACTGGTTGGTAAACCTATTTCTAAGATGTTAAGTCAAAGACAAAGTTTTAAAAGATACTTTATTCAATAAAATCACAAGTTTCACTTTGAAATTCACATACTAGGTGAATTTAGGTGCCAATTCATCTTAACCCAAGCCCGAGAAGAACTGGCAAGAAACTCGTCTTGATCCTAGCGCTCTTTTGCATGATCTATCTTATAACTACCTAAACTACGAAAAACGAATACAAGAGAGTTTATACATTTCAAGTTACCTAAGTTTTAGGTTAACTGTTTGAGGGCAGAGTGACATAAGGCCATGCATTCTTATCAATAATATAGTCATTTATATCATATTACGCTTTCTTGAAACACTCATAATACCTATATATAGTTGTTTTAGTTTAGATTTTTTTCTGGATGTGCCAAATAAACGATTCATTCATTCATTCATTTATGTCGTATAATAAAAAAAACTAAATCTAAATTGATACATCCTTTTGGGAGCTACGTTGTCACAGACACACACGTTAAACTTATAACAAGCCTCTGTTTGGGTCAGGGGTTAAAAATATATCGAATGTAGGTTCTGATTCAAAAATAAAAAGCCAAATATGTAAAATTAACTAATCTATTAATTTGGGTTTACCACCGCAAACAGTAATAGTAAGTGACCGCGCCCTGTCACGCGCACGCCCGCCACAACCACAAGCCACAATAAGTAATGTTATTCAATTTCACAGCTAAATCCGTTGCGAAATGTTGTGCATGCGTCCATAGTCGTAAAAGCTTTCAAAATTAATTATTCGTTAGCTGTCGGCATGTCATTTATGTACCCTAAGATTCTTTCAAATATAAATCATTATCAGATCAAAATGTTAGTCAGTAAAATCATATGGACTATTTTGAATCATCTTACGTGCTAGGTGAATGTCACCTATTTACCAATTCGTCCTAACCACTCCAGGAAGAATCCGGCAAGAAACTCGTCTGATCCTAATGCCTTTTGGGTGATCCTTGCTTAGAAACACCGCAAAGTCTAAACTGGTGGTCATAGAGACTTGAAATTTGAAGGGTACTTTCTTTACAACATGAACGAGCAAAAAGAGGATCCTAATATTAACCCTAAATGCAATGAGGGGGTTATAGTGTGTCTGTTTGACGTAATAACAATACGTCAACGACACTGTGGATACTAGTGGATACTGTGGGTCCACTAGTCGCTTATAAAATAAAATAAATAAAGAACTGTAAGCAAAGAAAATTAAATATTACTATGTTATATTACTTTGACAGGTAAGAAATTATTTTTAACCAAAAGTATTTTCTGTAAAACTGTAGAATTTAAATGTAACCTCATTCAGTCTGCATTATTTTAACTGAACATTTGAATAAGAAAATAATAAAGCTAGCGGACAAACTCCGACTGCATGGTCTCAGCACTCCTTAGCCATTCGGTGAATAAATCCTGCGAGGAGGTAATTACCTTGTAGGTACAGCCAGGTAGTAATTGTAATTTATGGTCTCTTTCTAAGAAAGTACCTTTTCCATATGCATTTGAAACCGGCAACGTAGCGTTTTATTCTTTTTAAGCTCAGTATTTATACGCGTTGGTATATTGTTCGTTAGATACCTTATCATAATCATAGTGCCCTTTTTTACCAACCGTTTTCAGCGATGAAATAGACCAATTTTTAGATTCTATTTGAATATTTTGAAAAACACATATTTAAAGAGTACTAGCTACTGCCCGCGGCTTCGCACGCGAGATACCTACCTAAAAGT
Organism: Lampropteryx suffumata; assembly: GCA_948098915.1. Lineage (NCBI taxonomy): Eukaryota > Metazoa > Arthropoda > Insecta > Lepidoptera > Geometridae > Lampropteryx > Lampropteryx suffumata. The sequence continues at coordinate 3,767,931 of OX402551.1, forward strand.
AGCCTATGTTCTTCTCCAAGGTCCCATGTATCTCTATACCAAAATTCATCAAAATCGCCTCAGGGGTTTGGGCGTGAAAACGTGACAGACAGACAGACAGAGTAAAATTAGCATTTATAATATTAGTAGGGATTTCGTATTTTAGTGTCAGTGCCTTCATTGACAAAATAATACCCGAGTAAAAACCATTGTTTGTACAGTTTCACTCACGAATCTCTCGGGTAAATTGATAACTTCGATGTTCTATTGCCATTATCATTTTGTGTTTGGACTTTAATTACGTTATTTTGAGGAAAAGTATTGAGTATACTAATACAAATTGTGGTTCTGGAAGCCCTGAAAGTTTTGACTTAAACACAAATCCAATAAACTTTCTGTCCAGTTTTTAAACTGTCTGTTTTTATAGAAAGTAACAAAGTACCTAGGGGAGAAGGCTCTATGGTCGGGCGGGTACGGGAGTGACGGCGACAGAAGCGAGATGGAAGATATTAGTTCTCGCCACATTGAGCACGTTGTGGGATCCAACCAGGATCCAACTTATTAGGAAATGTGATCATGCGAATAATACTCGCTTCATACGTTTTATTGCGTTAGGGTATTGGTTTTTCGCGATAGTGTTCCTTTTGTTGTAAAATTAATATCAGGACGGAGGCTTTTTTTTTCAATATTTCTTTAGTTGACGGTAATAAGCTCAATTTTATTGCCAATAACAATATTATAGTAACATAATAAGGATCGTTTATAGGGAACTGTTAAACACATGTTTGGTGTGATTATTATTTATGTTTTTATTGCACGACTGTATTGTTTATTTAAGGCTCGCCTCGAGAAGCATTTATGTTGGTTTAACAATAGTTTGTATGTAAAACAGAAAATATTTCATTGCAAGCGGTCATTGCTATGAAACGCGTGAACAATGAATATGAAACAACAAAACTTGTTTTTGTAGTAGAAATAACACCATTTAATTGTGATTCTTACAACGAATCTCGAATTTCAGCATCGACATCGTCTCGCTGACTCTGATTATGTAAATTCCCTGAGATATTTTACGCAAACATACGAATGAAGATCAAATCAGATATGCATGGGATCAGTTTCGTATTCTTGCGAAAATATGGAAAAATATTCCGTAAATAAACTTAAAAGGGACATATTTGGCTTGTCGTTTCTCTTCTTCAGATTCCTGTCAACAATATTGTATCAGATAACGCTTCTGATATTGCGTATTTCGCGCGATTGCTGCTCTTTTTATTCATCCAGCGAGTAAACGCAGAACGAACGTCTTTTGCGTGATATTAGGAACTATCTATACAATGTAGATAATATTTACATCGTATACATCGTTTCGACTAGAAAAAGTTAATAAGTCCTTTATCACGGTGGACGGGGAAGACGGTGCGTTTCTATAATAAGCTTCCTGAAAATGCAAATAAACTACCTATTAAGAAATTTAAAGCATATATAAAGGGTAGTTTTTTCAAGAAAGAATATTATAATATAATACAGTCATATTATTGATAGGAATGCATGACCTCATATCGCTCTGCCCTCAGAGAGTTAACTGACACATTTGAAATGTATAAACTCTCATGTATTAGTTTTTCGTGGTTAAGGTAGTTAATAGATGGATCATGTAAAAAAGCGCTAGGACCAGGACGAGTTTCTTGCCAGTTCTTCTCAAGCTTGGGTTAGTTTTTATAATACAATATTTTTGAAACATATACTCATGAATTAGTACATACAATACACGTTTCAGCAATTTAAATATAGGTAATTGAAAATTGAACATCTTAGCTACAAAAGGTTGTGTATTCGGATACAGTTGGAGAGCCATATCCTGCCTAATGATTGGTACTCGATCGTTAGAGTAAGGTGAGTCGAGTCCACCTCGAATCCAATCGAGTAAGTGCGGTCTCGTGCCGTCTCCGAGGAGTTATTTAGCTGAAATGTTTCGGTTGTTGACAATATCGACTATTGCTAAATTGAGTCCTGCTCAATTATATTCAAGTGGCAATTTGAAATCTAACAACAAAGCGCCTATTTAATGAACATAGTTGTTTGTAAAATAAACAGTAACACTATAGGTTTACTATAGGATAGGTACTCGTCGCCGATGTGGGCAGCGTCAACTTCTTTTTTTACTTTTTATATTTTATTAGGTGTATCATTGTCTTACTAACTCCCTTTTGTTCAATATATAAGTGCCACTAACTATGGATCTAAATAAGTTGAAATAAAAAGATTTGCATTTGAATTTGAATACTATTGATGATAATGAATGATGTCAATCTTCCTTTTAGGGTTCAGAAGTTTACAAAGAACCCTTATAGTTTCGCTATGTCCGTTTGCCTGTCCGCCCTTAATCAAGCTCTTGCTTGCAGGCTATTCGTTTTATCATGATTTAACTTTGTATTAGAGTATTACAAAGTTATGAAAAAAAACTTTGGGATCAATATTTTTTAGTGATACTTCTCTTATATATAAAGATATATAGATAGATAAACACTTTATTGTACACAAAGAGAACACACAAAAAAGTAATGATTAGCAATACAGTTGTACAATGGGCGGTGTTATTGCTAAACGCGATCTCTTCCAGCCAACCTTTGTATAGACAGGATAGACAAAAAACAAAAAGTCGATCAAAGAAGTTGACGGTGCAGGGTTAATATAGCACGGTTATTATTTTTATGGGCATTTTTTGTAGAGGTCAGTGTCCTCTCTACAGGCTAAACCGTTATTTAGAGAAACCTGATATTATAAAAATAATAATAAATATGTTTTATTATATTGTTGGAATTTTAAATTCAATAAAATAAAAAAAACAAATCTTAATTAGACAAATGTAAATGAAACCTGAAATAATAATAATAATAAAAATATTTATTCAAAATCTAATAGTAAAATAATATTTCAAAACAAAATCTTAATTAGGCAAAGGTAAATGCTTAACACTAGCCTAAAGTAGGTAAGCCTGTGTTTCAGGTGAAAGGAGCTTAAATAAGATTTAAAAATAATCCCTTACTTATTTATTATAATATTGAAAACTATTAAATGCATAGTTGTATTAAATGCAATGTAAACAAGTTATAGTAAAAAATCAGAAAACTTAACCAACTCTTAAAACTAAATTAATTACAATTAAAATTTATTTACACACAATTAACATTTTCTCTATATCATCGTAAGACATACTTTGAAGGGAATCTTTAAGGATTGTCTTACAATTACTGTAATTGAGAGCATAGATTCAGTAACCAACGCATTCAGTCTGTTATAGAGAAGCGGACCAATGTTTCCAAAATAGTTAGAAATCACAAGTCAAATGATTACGGCTAGTAATGCTTTACTAGACTTAAAGTAACAGCCTGATAAATCATTATAATAGTATTTTTTTTTCTAACCAGAAAGTATTGCTTTGGGACCTAGTACTAGTCATTCTGATCCGTACTGACTTCAGAATCCTCCACAGTGCGTGATCACATGCGCTTGGGCCAATTATTATTCGATCATATAAAAAATAAATGAATATTGGTGGACAATGCACATAACACCATCTTGCCCCAAACTAAGCTAAGCTTGTATTATGGTGACCAGATGACTGATATAATAGTTAAATATTATTAAATACATACTTACGATACTTTATAACACCCAGACACAGAAAAAACACCTGTGTTCATTACACAAATGTTTATCCTGAGAGGGAATCGAACCCTCTACCTACAGCGCAGAAGGCAGAGCTGCTTACTACCAACAGAGCTGACAGGCCAGTCAAAAGTTTAACAGTTCTATTCACAGACATAAGAGTACCTACTGATTTTACCTTGCATTTTAGATCTCAGACTTAGTTATGTTGGCTTCACAGGATCACCCGCTAGGCCAATCTGAAGATTTCCTAAAAACTCATCAAAATCGGTACAGCCGTTTCGGAGTCTATAGGGAACATACATACACACACATCGCCTTTTATAGATATAGATTAAGTCCTAATCTCGCAATATGACTCTATGATCATTTCACTTGTTATAACTTTCGTCCGGTTCTTATAAAATAAATCATCAGTATTGGTTGATTTCCCAGTTTTCTTTCTTTTAGAGAAATTAACTGACTAATATTACTAACAGATGTTCGTATTATTAAAAAACTTGTGTTCTGACATCGGGGGCAATAAAACTGTATAAAAATATATCCGTTATCGATGGCGTCGTGTGACGGTCTCACCTCCAGGTTTGTTTGTACGAAAGAGAAAAGTTGAACTATAAGTTGTTCCCGAAGTAGCTAATGGATGGCGAGTTTCAGTAGGCACTTAAGCAGCCAATTCTCGTAACAGACTTATACAAAACACATTAGTGGCGATTCTTTGGGTATACCTAACTCTACTTAAGATGGTGTCAGGTTGTCTCACTAGGAATTGAACGTGCCAAGTGACTTTGGTCTTTATTTAGCTAGTGACTCAAACAATCCGATTGAAAATAACTAGCTGTAAAATAAGTCAAAACGTTTTTCAACCGACTTCAAAAAAGGAGGAAGTTCTCAATTCCACTGTATTTTTTTAAATGTTTGTTACCTTATAACTCCGTCATTTATCAACCGATTTGAAAAAAAACTGATTTCATGTGAAATAATGACATACTTCCCGATTGGTCCCATATAAATTCATAAAAATCAGTTTAGAAGTTAGGTTTTTTAATAAAAAAAAACTGAAAAAAATATGTCATCTACTTGGATGAAACGAAATTTTGATTTTGGTTGTCTTTTTAACCGACTTCAAAAAAAGGAGGTTTCTCAATTCGACCGTATATATATTTTTATGTGTACTCGCGAATAACTTCGTCGTTTATGAACCAATTTTGATGATTATTTTTTTGTTGGAAAGGAAATATCTCAAGGGTGGTACTATGATAAGGAAACCAGGATCTGATGATGGTATCTCAGAGAAATCGAGGGGAACCTTCGAAAATCGTAGTGGCGGTTAGTGCGTTTGTAAATTTTTTAATTAAGTATTTTAAAGCACTACTATTTAATGAGCGTCTGAAGTCGACCTGATGACGGAGCCGAAAGACAGTCGAGGAAACTCCTCAACGATTTACATCAATTACCTGGTGTTTAGGCTTGATTAATTTGCATTGATGAAAACTTTACACCTAGATGGGTTGTGATTGTCGTTACGGGTCTGATGATGAAGACGAAGGACAGTCAAGGGAACTCCTCAACGTTTTACAGTAGCGACCATGTGTATATATATGAAGTCGGTTGTCTTTTTAGTTTTTAACAGGTAAATATTCGTTTTTAAAACGTAATTATTTTACATCTCAGTCAACGAACCAGTATACTGCCTACATGATTGTAAAAGGTTACCGCAACCTATGACGCTTGCATTAGCAGGAGGTATCGCACTCACGTTGCTGGCATATGTCTAGGTATCAGTTATTAGGTCTTTTTGCATGGTCATTTTGAACATCTTCGCATGCCCATGGGGCTTAAGAATTCACCATCAGGTTTCCCGAGGGTTATGGATAGAGTTCTGAGAGGACTGCAAAACGAGATCTACCTCGTTAATCTTGTCAATATAATCGTTTTTAGCCCATCGTTGCAAGAACACATAATTAATCTCGAAAACGTGTGCAATAGATTGAGAGTCCAACTTTAAAATTTTAATGGACAATGGATTTTTACAGTCGCAATTGGTGTTGTAACAAATCTAACCCAGACAAAATTGCGGCTATTGAAAATTATCTATTACCAAAAACTACCAAAGAAATAAAGCATTTTTAGGACTTCCAGGATATTATAGGAAGTATACACCCGATTTTGCCAAAACGACTAAGCCTATGACTAAGTGTCTTAATTAATCTAACAAGATCACCTTACACTCTGACTATGTTAACTGTTTTGAGAAATGTAAGAAACTGTTGACTAACGACCCAATACTTCAATACCCTGACTTTAACAAAAACGTTATTCTGACGACATACTACTCAAACGTAGCTTTAGGAGCCGTTCTATCTCATGGCTCCTATCTGGCCCAGCGTATTAGCATTACCGTTCAACGTGACAATGCTGCCAGTTTCTTGACGTTACCCTCTGGTAACCTCCCCAAGACACTGACACAATAGATTGTTTTAAACGGTCCTTAGAAAGCTCCAAATGTTTATATGAACTTTATATTATCTGTAAATTTCTGTCATTATTTTAAAACAAATTTGAATGTTACTTTTAATTTTTAATAGTCCTACCACCAGGAAATACTTCTAAAGATTAGTTCTGTGTAAGTTATTTTACAAATAGTAAAATTAAGAATCACAACAAACAAGATTTTTTTAAACAAAGCAATGTTTATTATAAGACCTGAATTGATTCCTGGGAGACCTTTCTTTGTACATCCTGGCCTAGTAACTGCTTGATTAATAAATTACAGACCTACCCTATCCTTATTAATAACATTATAAATAAATAAATAAAGCGGATTTTAGATGTTTTAGTTTGTTTTTGACTCAATAACGCCGTAACAGTTGAACCAATTTGGATGACTTGTTGTTATATACTTGTTATGTATATAGATTCGGACTTGGAATAGCATATACCTAGGTCAAATTATGTGTCATGACATGAATTAATTAATAAATGAATAAACAATATTTATTGTACACCTCTAAACATAATATAACAATTTGACAACTAAATATACTTATGAGAAATAATGTACAATGGGGGGCCTTATCGCTAAGGAAGCGATATCTTTTTGACAACCTTTGGATGGAGAAGAGCTTAACTTGATTGGAAGATTGGTCGGAGTGCACTAAATTATGAACTTTGACTTATTTATACAATTTATTTTATTTGCTATAAACGCAATAAACATACATAGCTATTACAAAGATATTAAAATCTTAAATGTATGTCTGTATCCTCGATACAGGCTTTGCCTAGTGAGGAATATATATTTAAACAATTAGACTACTATAAGTGTCAAGTGTTTATAGTTTATGGTCAGTTTGTTTGTTATTAGAGTCTGAGTCGATGATCTATGTTACTCCATGAAATGACAGACGAAGAATCCAGGAATAATAAACATAATTGACATCCATGACGATGTCAGTTAAAGAAAACCCTTGAAACTCATTGCAACATAATACACTAATAATTCAATTGTCCATACTTGTGCTATGAAGTCACAGTATATTGATTAAAATTTCGCTAAGATTACTTTATTAAAATGCAATAACACGAGAAAAAATAATTAATTTAGAAGAGCTATGCTACTTCATGATATGACAAACAAAGAATCAACATACAAAATCGATTTGATTGTCGATTCTTCGTCGGTTATTTCATGGAGTAACATAGCTCTGCTAATTTAATATTTTTTACCCGTTTTATTGATTATTGATATATTTATTTTATTGATATTGATTCATGTTTTATTCAGTAATCTTGGCGGAATTTTAATTAATAAATTGTGACTACAGGACAGGATAATTGAATTATATTATGTGTATTGTGGTGCAATGTGATTTGAACGACGAGGAATCCCAAGAAAATTCTAGACGCCATTCCGCGTAACGTCTAGAATTGACAATTGACCATCGACTAAGACTCTAATGACAGAATTGACATTAGTACGTCAGAGGCCATTAACAAAGAAGAAGAAGAAGAAGATTTGATTGTCATTGTGTTCGTTGACATAAAATAAGGCACTAAAAATGTTATTGCACGTGTGTTGTCAATTTCGATGAAGGTTCACTTCCGCGAATTACTGGCCAATGAAATGCTTTCCCTCTTTCTAATATAGTACGCGCAGTGTCCTCGTAAAAATATGTTTAATGGCGTCATAAAGAACCGATAAAAACGCACTTTTGTACAAATCGGGGTTTTCGTCTGTTTCTTGAGGAACAAGAACCAATGACTTAATTATATTGCAAATCTATTAGACCATCGACAAGCTTTATTGAGCTTATAAGTCATTGAACAGGATTGGATTATGCAATACGTGAAATGAACTATCAGAATCTCATCAATAACCAAGAAACTGCAATTGGTTGGCAGTCTCAAAACGTACTCGGTTTCAGTGTAAATGTGGCCATGTTTGCGTCGTACACTGAAAGCTTTCACCCTCGTGTCATTATTAGTAAAATAGTTATAGGTATCTGTGGAGAACGAAGCTTCGCTAAAACGACGGGCCTTCTTGTGTGTACGAGTGTAGTCTTCGAAACAGCTAAGAATATTTTGGTAGTGTTTCGTGATATTAGCAGTATTTTTATGGTAAACAACCATTTTTTTAATATATTTTTACGGTTATTACCGTAAAAATATTCTATACTCAATCAGCTCAAACTGGAGAGCAAATAAAAGGACTTTGACAGATTTTTGATAAGGAACAAAGAGATAGATATTTTGTAATATTTTTTTAATCTCTCTCTTTGTGTCGTCTTTACGACATCTGTGGACCCCTGAGACTCACATATTCACATATGTTGAAGATTCACATATGTTTATATGATCTGGATATACTTGTCTCGGGTCTGGGTGTTTTTCTATGTATAATATATATGAATGTACCTAGTTACAAAATGTATGTAGCAAAATATATCCCTACTAATATTATAAATGCGAAAGTAACTCTCTCTGTCTGTCTATCTGTCTGTCTGTTTGTTACGTTTACACGCTAAACCGCAAAACCAATTTTGATGAATTTTGGTATAGAGAAAGTTTTTGTCCTAGGAACAGGACATAGCCACGGGCAGCAGCTAATAAGTAGTATATCAGTCATGTGGTTAACAAAACACAGCTCTGCTTACTTTTGGACCTGATGATGCTGTGTGAAATCTCCAGTATTATTATTTTTTTATTATAGACGACGTCAATTTCATCATAGCTCTTTTCTTTCAATTAACTTACACTCAGCAGCCCGTATGGCTCTGTAGAGAATACCAGCATTGGATGTCTGCTAAGCTATTAGCTGATAAGACAGTGCTATACTAGAGCTATTCCAGCTTTACTGATAAGCACGTTAACGTATACATTACACTATGTCGCTATCTATAAATCCGTGAGTGTTCCATTTATTGCTCTATACTGCACTCGCCTTTAATACTTGCCATTATCGTTAAATTGACTCTACTCGTATTTTAAAGGTTTATTATATTATTAGCTCGTATATTAAAACAATATCTTTGATAATGAATGTTTACTACTAGCCCTAAAAAATACAGATTTTCATTTTAAGAATATCAGTTTACTAAACATATTAATAAACGAATACCTTTAAGATAAACATTACGAATAGATTATTAAAACGAGCGAACTTAATTTATTTTATAGTAACCGCTACTTGGAAACTTTGTATATACTAACTACAATAGAAGTTTCACAAAGGCATATTTTCCCATTAAATCTTCTCGAAAATTCGACAACCTACCCCTCTCCGTCCCTCATCCCTTCCAATAACCGCAAGTTTCGTTATTAGCGACTGTGTTCGCAACAGTGAACGCAAATTAATGAAATAGTTTATTGCGTTTAAATGTGATTAAAAAAATGCTTAGCTGCGTAATACCTATAAACATTATTTCGTAAACAACATTTTTTTCTTACCTAAAAAAATTCTAAATATGTATATATATATTGGAGGACATTGCACACAACACTATCTAGCCCCAAACTAAGCTAAGCTTGTATTATGGTGACCAAATAGAGAGAGAAAATACATATAAATATATACAATAACTATTGATACTATTGGTATTTCGTAGTTAAGGTAGTTATAAGATGGATCATGCAAAGAAGCGCTAGGACTAGGATAAGTTTCTTGCCAGTTCTTCTCGGGCTTAGGTTAGGAGGAATCCGCACGTAAATTCACCTAGTATGTAAGACGTTTCAAAGTGATCCTTGTTATTGTATTGAATTAACTTTTGACTTTGACTTTTGTGATATAACACCCAGACAAAGGACAAACAGCTATGTTCATCACACCAATATTTTCTTGAGAAGGAATCGAGCCCCTAACCTAAAGCGCAGAAGGCAGAACTACTACCAACTGAGCTGACAATCAAAAGTAAGCTATGGTCTGAAGTTTTGACTTGTATGTTTTTGTGCCAAGCTCTGAGTCATGCGTTTCATTCAAGTAATTCTTGTGATTATTTAAGTTCACTGTGTTGGAATATTTTATGAGAATTACAGTCATTTAAGTTGAGATTAAATTCTTACATTGATTGAATAAGCTCGCGTCATTAGTCGTCTGAGGCTTTGCAACAAATAGTAATTAACTTGTAAGCTAGAGTTTACAATAAACTTGATCAATGTACTTAAAAGACTTAGGGTATATCTTATGAGTTGTTAAAATCATTTTTATTCATTGACATTAAAATGACAAGGGCATAATATTCTTAAACGTCATGATATCTAAATATGTGGATTTCTTTTGGTCGTCTTGCGAAGAAAACATTGCGCTCTAAATTATAATTATTTTTCTCAATAATTTTGGTGTTTTTATTAAATAGAGCTAGAGTTATTGACTCGAGTGTGAATAATTGGAATAAAAGCTTTGTGTTTCTTTGCGATTCGAAAGAAAAAAGTCCGTAGTTATTTTCTATGAAAGGCACCATTTTATTTAAAACTAGCTGTCCCTTTAACGATTTCCGTTCGGTTTAAAAAGAAATACAAATAAAAAGAAATTTAATTGTAAATCTTAACCATTCTCGAAACCACTTGAACACACACAATTAAAATATTCAAAATCGGTCCAGCCGTTTAGGAGGAGTTTAATAACAAACACACGCACAGAAGATTTATATTTACCATCGTATAAATATTGACAAATATTGACATTAATATTTATACTATTAGTACGTCACTCAATTGTTTTGCCTTCCTGGAAGCTCTCCACTAAACTTTATGGTATGGTATTAAAGTTCAAATTGACTTTTAGTATTATTACGAATCAATTGTATGGGAGTATAGAAAAGTGTTGTTTTTAGACTTTTTCAGGCAATTTGTTAAATTTTTCTCTCCGTAAGAACCATCCTCGTACTTCAAGGAATATTCTAAAAAAAGAATTTGCAAAATCGGTTTAGCTGCTCTCGAGACACATTCAGCGATTTATTTTTATATTATAGATAACAAATGACGATACGACTTTGTGACAATATAAACATTGACACTGGCAAAATTGACATTTATAAATAAATAATCCCTGACATGTCACACAGCATCATCTGGCCCCAAAGTAAGTAGAGCTTGTGTTATGGGTACCACATGACTGATATACTACTTATTTGTAAATACATATATATTATATATAGAAACTCCTAGACCCGAGACAAATACTTGCAAGTGTTTTAAGAACATAATGTCTCTAATATGATATTTTATATGATTACTAGCTGACCGGTGCCCACTTCGTTGGGCAGTTACAACTTCACAAAAAATAAATTTTAAATTTTTCCTGAATTTTCTTTGCTATAAACCTCACGGAGCCCGAGACCTTTCCAACGAATGCAAAACCGTGGAAATCGGTTCGTGCGTTCTGGAGTTATAGCGTCAGGAAGGAAAACCCGACTTATTTTTATATAGTAGATAACCATTTTTGATATACGATATTTGCAGTAAAAAATAATAGGAATCGTTAAAATAATGCATTACTGAATTGAACTTCTTTTTGTAAGTCACCGAGTGGTTGAACTACCAAGAAGATTACAATGTCCATTCAAACAAAAATCTAATCATAATAAATCAAAAATGGTTTTGCACAATGAACTAACTAAATAAATCCAAGAGCGTGATGGTAAACAATAAATTAGACACAAACTTTGTAAAACTTTATGAATCTTCAAACGGCATAAACAAGATCAAGTAATTTAAGCTGAAATAAGCAGAATTACTTTGGTAATTGTCGGCTTCTCAATGACATTAACGGAGAGGGTTCCACAATGTAGGTATTTTATGTTTTCTAATCAATTTCGTTACTTCTTGAGTACGGTGAACGCTTTGATATTGTGAAACAAGTTAATGAGTAAAAAGTTCCTCTTCACGCTGTAAAACCGTCTTGGTGCTAACGTCTGTTTCTTTACGAAAAAAAGCGGCCAAGTGCGAGTCGGACACGCGCACCGAGGGTTCCGAAAAACCTGTAGGTATATAAGTAAAAGTTCACCCAACACGACAATCGAATCATAGTTATGGTATTTTTATTGCAAAATGAAATCCATCTAAAAATTTACGGTTTTCGCAATTTTTCTTGTGAAAATACTTAATACCTCCACGCGTTCTTGAGAAAAAGGGTCTTGGCAGACAAACGGACGGACGGACAACAAAGTGATCCTATAAGGTTTCTGTTTTTTCCTTTCGAGGTACGGAACCCTAAAATATGTGATATAACTAAAAATTTAAGGTTTTTACAATTTTTCCTGTATATATGCTATAAAACATTGCTTCATGCCAAAATCAAGATTTTAGGTCGACTGGAAGTACCCTTTAGGTTTTGATTCCCTTGTAGTAGCGAGTTTGAAAATATGCGACTTAAATTGCTGTTTCTTTTGATTGCGTTGACATAGAAGTTTTATTTTGTTACAGCTTAAAGGTATTATAGACCTGAGTATTTGATATGAATTTCAATTTAATACCTCTACGCGTTCACGAGGAAAAGGGTAGTTAGTTTAAAATTATTAAAAATATTTTTTGATGTAACTAAAAAATTACGGATTACGAAATTTTTTCTTTATCTGTGCTATAAGTTAAGGTAAATTTCAAAATTCTGAGTTCACGGGAAGTACCCTGTAGGTTTTGATTCCTTTGCGAGTGTCGAAAATTTGCGGCATACACGGCTGTATCTTTTGATTGCGTTGGCTTAGAAGTTTGATTTTATCACAGCTTTAAGGTACAGTAGACCTGAGTATTCGATATTAATTTCAGCTTGATACTTCCACACGTTCCTGAGAAAAAGGGTTTTGACAGACAGACGGACGGACGGACGGACTGGCAGACGGACAGACGGACATCAAAGTGATCCTATAAGGGTTCCGTTTTTTCCTTTTGAGGTACTACGATATGGACTACGATAAGTCAGTTTTATCAATATTTACTTTAAAAAAGTAAGCGCGATTGTAGTGACTCTGGATGAACTATGACATTAGGTACTTCTAAGAAACCAATATAATTCCAGGTGTAACTCGTATATTAAATAAAAAAACGGTTTTATAGAGCACATCTACGAAATAAAAATAGAAACTGGCCTGGATAATTCGTATGGAAGGCTTGTATTGGTTTCGGCCAAAGCATATGTTCTTATCTTTGTTATTCCGAGTGCGAACCTCGAAGAAAATGAAGGTAGACCACTGGGCATATGGTTTAGGATTTTAAATTTCTTACTGATATAAAAATAGTATAAGCAGCTATGGTTATGCGAACTATCTAGGTTGCAAGTAAGTATATATGGCTCATATATAGTTCTTCTATATAATACAATTGGACTCAAAGATTAGCTTTGAGTCCAATTATATAGAAGCGGTTTTATGACAATTTTAATCGACTTTTTATAGTTCTGTACCTCAAAAGGAAAATAAACTTTATACGATCACGTCGTCCGTCTTTCTGTCTATCCATCAATCTGTCTGCCTGTCTATGTACATCAAGCTCCCTTTTTTCAGGGACGCGATAGGTATCAAGTTGAAATTTATTTGAAATACTTAGGTCTACTGTCCCTTAGAGCTGTAAAAAACCAAGGTTTTACGTCGACGCAATCTAATAGTACGGCCTAAGCCCATCTGCGAAAACATGTATGAGTTGGCCTGACTAGCTCAAATGCCCTCTCAATTCGGTTTCAAACTGTGTAATAAAGGGGCGTCTACAAAACAAACAACATTGCATATTTGAATTGGCAATATTTGCAAAACATAACATCATCAAATTGAATAAACTCTCTGACATTCATATTTTTATTACCCAACAAATTTTGGCTCGTAAAACAGCCCTAACGCATAATAGTGTTTTCTCTATGGTTCCTATAAATTTATAACAAAAACCAGAAAATATAAATCATCACCATCACTGGCCTTAGTTCATCTGTTGAAGATTATTTAGGTGGCGTCAGTCAAGTTACAGAGAAGTTATTTGTAATTGAAAACATTCATTCATGGATTCACTCCAGCAAGCTGAGGTTGGTGAAGTTTCCTCTCCACTGACGTCACTCTGTCTGGAATTATGTTTGCTAGTCCCAGGTACCCACACTAGCCTAACATAAAAGATAACCAATTATTAAGCTTTAAAAATCATTTTAAGGCACTTGTAGATAAGACTTCTTGCAGTATCACCGAGTTCTTGAACGATGACCTGAGTTACATGTGAATAAATATTATAAATTTGCATGCCTAATTAAGGCAATATTGTAAACCTACATTCCGACAAATAAATGAATTCAATTTAATTGAATTGCTAAGCTACGTCAATTATTTTGCTGCTTAATTAATTAATTTAAAGTTAAGCATCAATTATGATGCTTAACTTTTAATGATGTAAATGTAATGATAAAAGCGTGGAACACACAGTATTTGTTTTGCTTTCGTCCATTTGGTAACAAAGCAAGCAGCGACGGTAATGGGTTGTGATTAATGGGTACACTCGTTAGGTTCCTTGTTTGTACAATAATTAGGAGCACTGAATTGTACCTACATGAAGGGAGCCCAATTTCCTGATGCGCCCAAATCCACTCTTGAGCGGTTGATGTTTGAACGTATAGGTACATTAAAAGTAAACATTTATCAACAATATTTAGCGTATATGGAGGTAATTATATACCAAACTTTACTAGTAGAGATAAACAGTTTATCTCGTGATCATGGCGCATACAACTGTCCCGAAATGTCGGGAAAAAGATTCACATATCATGGTAAATATCCCGTTTTGAGTGAAAATTATGTTCAAACCATGATAGTTTCAACATTTTTAATACTATAGGTATTTCACTTTCAAAACTTTTGTGTGTACTATAATACTTTTTATTTTGATAAACACCGATATATTAAAATGTCCGTTAACGCGAGCAGCAACGAGCGGTCCGCGGATCAAACTCACCCTGATGAAGATACTCTAGATGAATCAAAACAGTGTCGGTGCCTCTATCGACAAAATAATACGTGTGTAAAACCCGTGTTTAAAAAAATGCATACTACAGGTATATCTGAACACACTCGATTTTCACAGTCATTAAATAACGTGACATTTTAGACACATTTTTTAAACAGTGTCCAAGAAGGTATAACACGAGAGAAGTAAGGGGAATGAACTCCCTTACCCGGTACGTTGTCATTGCGGAAGTGGAGACCTACTCTACAGTCATAACTTTTCAAACTTATCTTTGTTAGGGGCGATCAATTTTCATTTTGTTCAGATTACGTTTCTTAAGAAATGAAACGCTAACATTGTTATTGTGATATACTGCTAATTGCTGTCGAAATGGGATTGGAGAGGATAATGATATCAGGTTTGCAAACATTGCTATTTTATTTGTTTGCCAGAGAAATAAAATTATTACAAATATGTTTATCATCGAAAATTTATTTACATTTAATAAAGGTCACACCATTATCATTTTGTCAGACCTGGCACCTGGCTTGAGTTAAAATTTCGTCCTTTACTTTTCAGTTATTTACAATTAATTTTCACATAACGGCACATAAGTTTACTTTGACGACCTCTGTAGTGCAGCGGGCTAAAGGCTGGCAGATACGCAGAAGGTTGCGGGAGTTCGATTCCCGCTGCGGGACAAATGATTGTATGATTTACAAATATTTGTCTGCGTTCTGAGTCTATCTATAATATGTATATGTATATGTATGTATAATATGTATATGTATATTATATGTATATAATATCTACAAAAAAAGTATATATGTAGTATATCAGGATGTCAAAAATTCAAAATTCAAAATTCAAAATAACTTTATTCATTACAATCACAAGGACCACTTTGAATCGTCTTCTTACATGCTAGTGAATCTAGGTGCCGGTTCCTCCTAACCCCAGTTCAAGAAGAATCCGGCAAGAAACTTGTCTGGTCTTAACACTTTTTTGTATGATCCTTGACAATTTTGTTACGGATGCCGAGTCGAGTTGGAGCAGATTCATCCCAAGCTTTTTTGTCTTCTAAATAATCAGATATTTTATAATATGCTTTAATAGACAGTTTATGTTTAATTACATTTTTAAATTTGCCAATCGACAAATCTAACACGTCGCTTGGGACCTTGTTATAGAAGCGTACACATTGCCCTATAAAAGACTTATTAATTTTAGCGAGCCTAACAGTGGGAACAGCGAGTTTATCTTTATTTCTAGTGTTAATACTATGATTATCGCAATTTTTTTTGAATAAATGAACATTTTTGTGCACATACATTAAATTTTCGTATATATACTGACAAGGCACTGTCATAATATTAATTTCTTTAAACTTATTTTTAAGTGATTCTCTGGGGCCCATGTTATATAACATGGGCGGAACAGCCCTCTTTTGCAACACAAATATGGTGTTAATATCAGCAGCACTCCCCCACAACAGAATGCCATAAGACATAATGCTATGAAAGTAGCTGAAGTAAACGAGTCTAGCGGTATCTACGTCGGTAAAATGACGGATCTTTTTAACAGCGTATGCCGCAGAGCTGAGTCTCTTCGACAATTTATCTATGTGCGGGCCTCATTGCAGCTTATTATCTAAAGTAATGCCTAAGAACACTGTGGTGTCGACGAGATCTATCTTTTCATTTTTAATTTTTACATTAGCATTCACCTGTTTTACATTGGGCAGTATAAAACGAATGCATTTCGTTTTTTTCTCATTAAGTAATAAGTTGTTTACATTAAACCATGTTACAACTTTAGAGATTGCATTGTTTACATCGTCAAGATTAGTAAGTCGTCGCGTTAATTTAAATAAAAGTGACGTGTCATCAGCAAACAGCACAATCTCGTGATCATCCTTTAAGTTTTAGTTTCTACAAGTTTAGGTAGATCATTTATATAAATTAAAAACAAGAATGGCCCGAGTATTGATCCTTGTGGTACACCCATTTTTACCATTGACCCCGGAGAACGCTTTCCATTTACATCTACTCGTTGTGTTCGGTCAGTTAAAGTAGGATGTGAGAAGCTGAAGTGAAACTCCCTTAACACCATAGTGGTGTAGTTTGCTGATTAGAGTTTCATGGTGAACGCAATCAAAAGCTTTCGACAGATCACAAAAAATATGTGATACCCATAACACAAGCTCTGCTTACTATGGGGCCAGATGACGCTGTGTGAAATGTCCGGCATTATTTATATTTATTATTTATTTACCACAAGTACCCTCGCGGACATCGCAGACGCCATGGCATGCCTGAGAGTCCTGGGTCATTACAACCAAAACTATGTATCTACACCTACTTACGTATTAAAATTCAGGATGTTGAAAGGTAATTTGAATACTCCATTTCATTAGCATTTCTGAATATTCATACATCTCATATATTATTTATACCAAAATTATTTAAATATTAATTAGGAACATTTGAGAAATTGACATTGGATTTTCGACCCCGCGCTGAAATTCAACTACTTGGCGAATTTGTTATTATACGCTCATCACGTTATTATTCAAGCTGATCGTGTAAATATACATTATAAATACATACATTATGTACACATAACCTTGAATATCTTGATCTACTTCAATCTTGTTCTATCTAACTAATATTATAATTCTGTCTGTCTGTCTGTTTGTTACGTTTTCACGCCTAAACCACTGAACCCATTTTGATTAATTTTGGTATAAAGATAGATGGGACCTTGGAGAAGGACAAAGGCTACTTTTTATGTATATACCACGCGTGTGAAGCCTGCGGATAGCATCTAGTGTGTTATAACTATAAGATAGATCGTAGGTAAATTAATCGAAAAAACATTAACACATTGACTAGCCAGTTGATAGTTGCCCTGCCTTCTGCGCTGTAGGTTGTGTGTTTGTTTTCCTTCCAGGATACACATTTGTAAGAAGAAAAAGGATGTTTTCTCTGTGTCTGGGTCCTTAACGTGTTTTATGTATGTATTAAAACATAAATAAGTATTCTATCGTCAATCTAGTCAACATATTACAAGATATGCTGAGGTTGGGGCTAGATTGTGTTGAGTGCATTAGTGGCAATTCGGTTGGTTCATTTCTAGAATTAGGAATTGTCTAAAATATATTTAGTTAGTCATAGCATTTGTAAAACCTGTTCGGTTGGTGCCATCTAACTAAATTAGGAACGCTTAATTAAGTAACATAAAATTAAATTAGGATTAGTTGGTATAAGCAGAATACCAAAAATTAATTTGAAATTTAATTTCAGTTCAAAACCTAGTTTTAGCTAAAGCTAGTTGGGTTGGTGCCAACAGAATTGAGGACATTGTCTACCAAAATTTATATTTTTAAATTTGTATAAATGTACAACTTTAAAAATATGTACATATATGATGTACAAGATACAATAAACAGATAAATTGTATTCGTACTGTGAAACAATGAGCTGTTTTAAACGATTCGAGCCACATTATGCTATGCACAAATTAATGAATACACAAAACATTGAAATGTTGCAACTCCCATCTACTTAAGAGTGATGGAATGTAACCATGTCATATCCCATTCCATTTAACACGAACAACTGAGGTCGCCTCAGAAGTAAAACATCGCAATTTTGTATTCGAAAGACATAATTTGCTTTATGAAGGTAAAATGTAAAGAGCATTTATGAAAACAAATAGGGGAGGAATATCTGCTTTCGTCCCTGTTCGTGTGGTGAAGGCACTCAAATGGACAAACTCAGTTTTATAGCAAAGTGCATTTAAGTGGATATAATAATTAATAGGTCATAAATGTAGAGTGATAAACCACCTTAATAGGATCAACATAGTTTATTTACAGTAAATGTATACAATACACATTATTGTAATAATAAAAAATCGGTTGAGTGCGAAAGTTGTTCCTGAGGGTACCTTAAAAAAGTATGTAGGTACCTATATATTTTTACAGCATTGTGGATTTTCACATTCGGTTACTACGAGTATTACTAGTCTAATTATACTGTCATAAACTATATAAATACCAAACATTGGTCGTTAGTTCGGAATCACAAAAAAAAAGTTTTTAAGCGATATAATCTAAAACAAACGGTTTTCTGTTTTTTTCATTAACTGAGATGTGCTCTGAGATCTAGTTTCTTGACAAATTTAATGATGATGAAGTCATCATAAAATTGATGAATTGATGACGAAGTACAACGGAAAGTACCCCATAGGTGTTTGTTTGGCCGTATTTAGGCCGTATTTTTTGTTTGTTTTGACATAGAATCTTGATTTTTCTACAGCTTCAAGGGATCGCAGAAGGAAATGATATTTATTTATTTTATCAACGGAAATAAATATGAAATACTAGCTGATCCGGCAAACTTCGTACCGCCTCAGAATCAATAAATAAAAAAGCAAGCATATTTTTCATATTGGCTCACCGTTTAAACCTTCCCTGGACTTCCACAAATAATTCAAAACCAAAATTAGCCAAATCAGACCAGCCGTTCTCGAGTTTTAGCGAGACTAACGAATAGCAATTGATTTTTATTATATACACTTCTACGGATTCCTGAGAAAATTGTCTTGACATACAGACAGACAGACAGAAGGACAACTGAGGTGATTCTATAAGGATTCCTTTTTTTCCCCTTTGATGTATGGAATTGACACTATTATTATGTTATATTTACATTTTTTATTTAACTACATTTATATTTTACATTTTTTACACTATTCTTAATTCAAATTTATTTTCTATTTTTTTAGTTTGGTTTTCTACAAAAGCGTGTTTTTTTAGTTTTTTTAAGCTATTATTTATTTTCTACTTCTACTTTTTTTTTAGTACATCTATAAAAAAAATTGAATAATCTTATCAAATTAGTGTATTGTCATTGGTCCTAGCTAAATCAACAAAGTTTGAAAGAAATCTGACCTTTTGAAGTGGGTCAAAATCAAGTCCAAAGGAGTCGGCTACAAACATACAAGTAAAGCGTGTAAAAATTGTTAAGACCAGACGAAATTGGGTTAGAAAACCGTGGTTCTTGTGATCTTATTGAATCAAAAACGGTTTTGACTTTGACATGGCTAAAGATTCGAATCGACCAATGTATTATCTTCAAAACCCGTCTAGTCGAGCCCTCTACGATAGCAAAGTAAATAATTCATTAGTTTGCGACGAAGTTAGATGGGCCCGTTTGTGTAAAAACGTGTTCGGTAAATGTATGGTCCATCGGCTCGGTAGGCAGGAGCGGTGAGGCTGCATCCATCATGCTCAGGCTGGACCGTAGATTGATCGCCGACGCCTTCGCTTGGCGGAACAACTAGCGTCGCGATAGCTCAGATGTTGCAATTGTAGGACTTTATTATGCACCTAAAAAATATACCAATATATATGTTATGGGTACCACATGACAGATTTACGACTATATACTCTTAATGTAAATACATACAATGGCCTCAATTCCGTTGTTTCGCTAGAGTAACTAAAATTTCCTAAAACAAAAACGATCTTATTTTGTTTGCATTTAAGTCTGAATTAGAATAACATTTTTAGTGACACTTCCTAAATTAACGTATAACTGACGTGTTTTAGCTCAATTTAGTCATCATGTAAGGAGATGTTATTAAAACTGCGGTTATTTTACATACCATACTTTCAATAAAGGAATTAATTGGAATAAAAATTATAGCAATAAAACAAAAAATAATTTTAACTTATTTTAGAACTGTGATTTAAAATGGGTACTATAATTTGAACTTTATGAGTAGCAAAATAAGGTTGTCCATATTTTAGAGTATGTTTGGAGTATGTTTAGTACCTGCTTGATGGAGTAGTCAATCTGGATACCTTTCACATGCATGTATAAGTATATGGACAGAAAATGTTGGTCAAAACGCGAGTATAGCTAGTAGACAATATAGCACTACAGACTACATACTACAATAATGAGGTCATACCTCATTTATAGTGCTATAATTCGTAAAATCTAGTACTGGTTGTAAAAGTAATCTCGCGTCCAGTAGATGAGCCTTCTAGTTTAGAACACACTGAGACAAAAATGGTGAGAGCAAACAAATGCGCTGTCGATATCGCCACGAAGGATTGATAGTATATCGCGGAGTAGTGATGCCTCGCGTTCCCTCCGAGGGAAAACAACGCGTATGGTCAGATCTTACGAATTTGTGAGCGAGTAGAGAAATGGGTATTTAGAATTGGGCATTATTTGCTGGTTTATAATGTCGTCATTCAATTTAATATTCCGGTAATTTGTAAAATATCCAAATTACGTTCGTTATCATTAACCACTACTGTAATGCCTAGCTTAGTAGATTTATGTGAGGAAATCTCCAAGCATGCACTTTCTTCAATCGATATTCACTAGTTGATTTCTACGATACGTGTTGGTACGATTTAATTTTGTCTGATGGTGGCGATATTCATTTTTTTTAATAAGGTGTCTGATGGTGGCGACATTCACATGTTTTCTATTAAGGTCCTGGACGGAGAAAAGGCTTTTCGATTTATTTGGCTTCGTTTGCAACTCTGACGACTTCTGTGGCGCAGTGGGCCAAGACCTGCCTGAGACGCAGACGGTTGCGGGTTCGATTCCCGCCACGGGACAAATGTTTGTATGATCTGCAAGTATTTGTATCGAGTCTGGGTATTTTTCTATGTATAATTATGTATGTATATATCAGTCATGTTGTACCCATAACATAAACTCTGCTTACTTTGGAGCTAGATGATTCTTTTTAACTCCCTCTGTAACGTTTGTAACTCCCTCTGTCATGTACCTCTAGACTTAAAAAAGGACTGTTTGTATAAATAACTGCAATATTTTTACGCTCTGAATTGCGGGTGATCTGTTATTTCTTTAAGAGAGTAGAATAACTTGACTGGCTTGTTGGCTCAGTATGTAGTAGCTCTGTCTTATGCGATGTAGGTTTGGAGATTGATTTCCTCCCAGGACAAAAACTGGTGTGATGAACATAGGTGTATGTTCTGTGTCTGGGTATTATAAGGTATCAAAATTGTATTTAAAAATATGAAAGTATTCTATCAGTTATCTGGTTCCCATAATACAAGCGTTGCTTAGTTTGGGCCTAGAAGGTGTTATTTGCAATTGTCCATATTTTTTTTTGAGAGCTGCATCTTTCTTCTACGTCTTAGAAACAGTTCCAGGTATATACATAGATGATAACATTCTGTTACTGTCAGCTCAGTGATTTTGCCCGTTGTTAATCTAATACCCTTTAAACGAGCAGTTCTTGTGTATATGTACATATATATATATATAATCTGAATCTCGAAAACGGCTCAAACGATTTTCATGAAATTTAGTATGCAGGGGGTTTCGTTGGCAATAAATTGATCTAGCTAGATTTCATATTTAGAAAACGTTTATCCATGTTTTATACCGAGCAAAGCTCGGTGATCCAGGTACTATTTATTAACTGAAATACTCGTCTAAATTGTACGTGGTGTTTGTTGGAATATAACAAAATAAATCTATCCCACTCTTACATATAGTTAGCGTGTCTTGCTCTTTTATACGTATAAGTATTTAGTGAAACAGTACTTTATTGTTCTCAAGAGGATCTGGTTAAATAGGCATAGTTCCCATTTCTTTTGTGTAGTCCGGTTAAAGCTCTGGCATAGAGCACACACACCTCTCCTACAAATAATAACCCCAAACCCCAATAGTGTTTAAGTACGTTTAGGTGTCTTCTAGAGTTTGTAAAAATGTGCATAATTATCTTCATATATCATAGAATCTTTAAAACGATCTGTTTGTTTGTTACAGAGTTCATAATGGCGGAAGGTGCGGGGGGGACGTATCCGGCGCGGTCTCCTATGTCAAGCTCCACCACGGGTCATTCAAGCTCCAGCCATCACAGGTACATTACATTATATCCACAAAATTTTGTAGGTAAGGTAGGTAAAAGTATCTTCTGACATTGTTATCGAATCTACATGCTCTTAAAAAAACGAAGTATTATATTATTTAAACCAATACTCGCTCAGAGTACGCTACTTAATACATACACATGTATTTTCGTAATACAGCGTTGTTCAAAACGTAGTCTTTAAAAGCTCTACATTAAGGTTGATTTTACCAACCCCTCCCCAACCATAACAAAAGCTTTTACGAACATAATAAAGCCACCGAATATGCACATAAAACCTCCAAAATTTAATAAAGACATTTTTTTACTGGGAGTGCCCTTGCGAAACGTCTATTAATGCACTTATATTCTAAATTTTCCTTTGAGCTTCGCAAACCCTCGAAATTAATCTTAGCTCTCATCAAAAGGATCGAAAATAGTCAGCATACCGACCGGCCATTGAACGAAGAGCAAATTACGCAACGAACGAAATTGTGTCGTGCGATTCACTAAAGGACAATAGTGTGCCTTTATTAAATAATGGCGTGCCCTTTAATTCATTAAAACAAAATCTCAGAGCTAATAAAAAATTGATAGACCCGCTCCGTCCTCCGTAGAAGTGCCAGTGACGGTCCACATTAATTTAAAGTTATCCGTGAGAAAATACTTTAAACTTTGGAATTCAGAATGTACTCCAATTTACATTTTTAATCGTAGTTCTGTTGACTTTAGCTAAAGCTTCAGGCGTAAAGTTTGTAATGCAATAAAACGCAGATTTTTTACGTTTTGATTCATTCAAATTATTTTTTTTATTCCTAACCTTAATAAATTATTGTTAATATTTATCAGATCATTTCTAAGATCAAGGATGCTGATAATTAACAAACTTATTTATAACAGTATATAACAGTGTTTTCTGTCTCACTAAGAAAGGGTATACTTCAATTAGATTCTTTCCTTCATAATTAAACATGACTTCTACTGCATGCAACTGCATAGTGCAAATTCACCTGCTCTGTCTCGTTCCACGATGACGTCACCATTTTACGTAATTAACGTTCACCACACCCACAGCCGGCTGGACGTGGTACGTCGCCACCTAGAAAGATGCAACCTTAGGACTCCCAAAACTGATTTAACAGTGTTAGTGTTCAAAGCTAACATTAATTGTTGCAAAAAGTTGGCAAAAGACTGATTACTATTGACTATACAAAATGATTTGAGTAATGGACATGTAAATTAAAATCAAGATGTGCCTTTACATGAGCAAGGTTATTACAAATATATGTAAATACTGGAGGACAATGCACACAACACTATCTTGCCCCAAACTAAGCATAGCTTGTTTTATGGTGACTGATATAATACTTATATATTTTTTAATACTTACTTATGATACTGAACACCCAGACACGAAAAAAACACCTGTGTTCATCACAGAAATGTTTGTCCTGGGCGGGAATCGAATCCTCAACCTACAGTACTACCAACAGGTCAAAACTATAGAATGTACAAATCTAAAATCTGTTAAAATAAGCCGATTGGTTAAAAGCCAAACTTTTATCAAATCCCACGATGTCTTATCCGTGATATAATAATGTTAAACTATATTATCTTTACACTAATCGATGCACCCATGCCCTTAAGGATGTTAAGGATGTTCCAGAGAATATTGTTTCATCAAAGCATTTCACTTTGCGTCCAGAACCCAATTGTTCCGGGTCGGCACACACGGCTGCCACCATTATCAGAATACATTAGCCACTATCTACGTGCTTTGACTGTGCGAAAGTTCGTTCGTTAAAGACCTTCCCTGGAGCTTTCCAACGTAATCTGACCTCTTACCTTTCTGACCCAAAGGTGGATTCAATAACGTAAGTTTGTGCCGTCTCTGCCGAAACGGATTCCGTGGAAGCTCGATGCGCACCTGTAAATATGTAATGGTATCTTTTGAGTGGGTGAAGGTTCGCATGTGACAATAAACACAATTTCGTCCAAATACTCGTACATTCTTGGCACTTTTACAATTCTCATTCAAAGTATCGTGAATTCTGACTGCCAGTACATGGAGCCTCTGGTGCGTACTTTAATGCTTTCACCACACTGGTTTTAAATAACTAGTTAGCAAAAAGTCTAAGTGACCTAGTGCAAAACATTATTGTTTTTGTAAGATTGTATTGATACTTTATATAATAAAGTTAATTCCAGAAACGTACACAACTATAAAAAAAACATGTGAAACAGTTGAGCGTTTAAGGACCGTATAAAACGATCTATAGTTAGCTCAACTGATCCTGATCACTGCCAGAGGGCAGTATCCCCAAGAAACTACCAGTATTGCTACGTTGAATGGGAATACTAATACGCTGGGCCAGATAGGATCATTTTGAATTACGCGATGTTTCTACCATTGGCCTTAGTTCATCTGTTGAAGATGATTTGGCGTCAGTCAAGTTACAGATCAGTTATTTGTAATTGAAAACATTCGTTCATGGATCCACTCCAGCAAGCTGAGGTGGTTGAACTTTTCTCTCCACTGACGCCACTCTGCCTGGGATTCTGTTTGATAGCGCAGGCCTTTCCAGGTACCCACACTAAGCCCTCGACCTTGCCGATAGGATCTGCAGGAAAGACGAGTCAGTACATGCGGTGTCGGTTTAGTTGCAGGTGCAAAACGGCTAGCACCGAGCTGGGTTTGTTTCATGTTTTCAGTCTCTGTTGCTAGATCTTCTATTAGTCAGCACCACGTGCACAATTTTATATTACATTATTAAAACAAAAACTATGTTATCAATTGTGACACAGGTAATATCCATTTTTGGTATATTAGTTTTCTAATCTTCATTAGTTCATTTTTGTTATATTAGATTGTCCTTTGACCTTTGTCCTTAGGCCTCCTTCAATTTATGCCATTGATCGCAATCAAGACACGTTCTTAGCCATTCCTCTAGGAATAACTTCCCAATAATCATTTCACAATAATTTGAAGACTATTGCAATCATCTAGAAATCCTCACTCGAAGTATTATTCTAGCATAATGAGGGCTCCTGGTACCCCACGGGAAGTTGCTTGTTGTTTATAGTGTATAATACTTTTTTAAAGTATTAATTTAATTTTTTGACTCTTGGTGTTTCTATGTATAATATGTATGTTTTAAAAAAAGTATATTTGTAGTATATCAGTCATGTGGTTAACACATGCTCTGCTTACTTTTGGGCTAGATGATGCTGAATGATATGTCTGGCATTATTATTAAAACTATTTATTTTATTATTATTTTCGCAATCTGGATCTATCTACAGATTTCCAAGATCACGATTTAATTGTATATATCGGAAATTGTACTATAGGTACGAATAATTTTGTTCGTGGCACAGTGCTAAGATTTACAGGTATATACTAAAAAAACAATTGAAAAAATAAAAAATTTTGCTTAATAAATTTAATGCAATAATTAAGGCGTAAGTGCCTTTGCTTTCAGTCTAGACAAAAATCAACTAGCTCAAATAAGCAGATTACTGAAAAATAACTAAGACAAAATCTGCTTAGCGACTTATTTTTAGGGTCCCGTACCTCAAAAGCTGCATAAAAAGTCCCTTAAAGCTGTGAAAAAATTCTAAGCCAACGCAATCAAAAGATACATCCGTTTATGCCGCAAATTTTCGCAATTTTTGACACTCGCAAGGAATCAAAACCTACAGAGTACTTCCCGTGAACTCAGAATCTTGAAATTTGGTATGAAGTAACGTCTTATAGCACAGATAAAATGTTATAACTTCGCCACAGAAATCGATTAATTGACTGACAATCAAAACACAGTCTAGACCATACATAAGCCTAAGGACTGAAGTTTATAGTGCATCTTCTCTATAGTGTCTAAAGGTTCTGGAACTTTAACAAATCTATTGATGTTAAATTGTAAATTTCAAAAAAAATACAATAGACGAAATGTACATGATAAGAAATGGTTGAAATCACAAGAAAAATACAAAATTTTATTTTGCATATAATGCATACGCCTGAAGACTGAAAGTTGATAGTGCATTTTCTAAAGGTTCTGCACTTTAAACAAAGCTTTTTTTATTAACCAACTTCAAAAAAGGAGGAGGTTCTCAATTCGTCAGAATCTTTCTTTTTTTATGCATGTTCACCACCGATAACGCAGACGCCTGAACCGATTTGGAAAATTATTTTTTTGTTATAAATTGTATTTTTCCCAGGTTCCATTTGAATTTTAATGAAATCGGACGATTTAAAAAATCAATAAAAACTAAAAATAATATATTTGATGATATTTTTTATATACATGAAGGCGGATGTCTTTTTAGGTTTTAAAACGTAATTATTAAATAGTTCATAAAAAAAATGCAATAAAAAAAATGTTTGAAATGGTAAGAAATGGTTGATATAACAAGAATACAATAATTCGATATTGCATAGATGCATAGATGATGCGGCATGCATTGTCTATGCAAGCCGTGTCTCCAAATCTATATTCTTGTTCCGTTTTCTTGACTGGGAGATTTTTCTCTGCTAATGATCGCACAATTGGCCTAGGTATGCAACGCCCCTAAAATACATACCTAATAAGACAATAATACCACGATTTCATTGAACAAAAATATTGAAAACTAGCTTGAACTCCTGTGACTTTGTCCGCGCGTTTGTGTCGATTGATTTTAGTCAGTAAATAATTCTAATAGTTAAACAAATAGCATCGCGAACTTTTTTGTGAATAATAATGCTTAATATAAACATGTCGTACATTATTTTATGTATCATCAATAATTTTGCAGCGTACGCCAAATGATGACTTTTTAGGCAAACTTTTGAAACCAAGTGTTATATTATAGCAATTTTCGTACAAATAGCATCGCGAACTTTTTTGTGAATAATAATGCATACTATAAACATGTCGTACATTATTTTATGTATCATCAATAATTTTGCAGCGTACGCCAAATGATGACTTTTTAGGCAAACTTTTGAAACCAAGTGTTATATTAAAGCAATTTTCGTATAAAAAAACAGTTAATCAGTCAATCATTTATTCCGTACTCGAGATTTTGATAGCATTTAAATAAAAGTAATAAAAGTTTTTAACATTATTACGATAAACGTACCCAACACATTTGTCACAAAGTCTAAAACCAATAATAATATATTATTAATAAATATTTGAATAATATAAATGAAGTTTTCTACAGGTGAAATAGTTAAAGAAATCGGTTAAGTAGGTAGTAGTTTATCAATCACAAACAAACATACAAAAAAATCTAACCTTTTCATTTTATTACAGTATCTTGGGAACGACGCCTATTGATGGCACGCCGTCTGGCAGTGATCTGGATCAGTTGAGCTATCTATAGATCGTTTTAAACGGTCCTTAGATAGCTCAACTATTTCACGTGTATTTTATATTATTGTATATTATTCTGTATTTTTCTGTTATTATTTCTGTAAATAAAAACCCTTTTATAACATTAGTGCAGATTGGATAATAATAACGGTATCTATGATATAACAAAATAGTTTGTCATATGTTTTTGTTCTTGGTAGCTCTGTACTTTGGCGTTATCGAGTTCTAAGAAACTATTGTTTTTAATATAATTACAATGTATTACAAATTATTGGTACAAACCTACCAATCATTTATTATGATTATTGCACGAAAGGAGCCTCTGAGGCGCACTTAAGTCCTTTCAGCACACTGGTTCAAAATAACTAGAGATACGATCAGAAGATAAGGAATGTATTTTGGAGATTGACGACCTCTGTAGCGCAGTGGGCTTAGGTCCGGCTGAGACGCAGAAGGTCGTGGGTTCGATTCCCGCTGCGGGACAAATGTTTGTATGATCTGCAAGTATCTGTCTCGGGTCTGGGTGTTTCTATGTATAATATATATGTATTTACAAAAAAAAAGGTATATAAGTAATATATAAATCATGTGGTACCCATAACACAAGCTCTGCTTACTTTGGGGTCAGATGATGCTGTGTGAAATGTCCGAGATAATTTATTATTATAATTATTTTTAAAATATTACTAGGTTTAATATCATGGTGTCGTCACTAACCTTAACTTCTGCAAAAAAATCCTTTTTAATTTTTTGTTGGAAAATCTGGCTAAAAATGGAAATTTAAAGCATTTTACATGCCTGCTTTGTTTAAGCTGACTGTTCATTTTGATCCCATCTCTGCTGACCAAGTGTTCGCACAGACATCTCCCGTGCCGTGCGCTCCGCCGAGACACGGAAAATGCTTTAGTCTGAATCTATTTACCACCAAAACCACTCACTGCTTTTTGCAGAATGAATTTTATCTGCTGAAATTATACTGAAATAGTTCTGGACTTTAATGGACTTTAATGGACAAACTCATTTTGGGTTTGCGTACAAATTATTTTAGTTGAACACAAAACACTGAACCAACAAGTACGATATACTTGAATTGCGGTAGTTGATAAAAAATATAATTATCCTTATAGTTTCTTTTTTATTTATTACATCAAACAAAAATATGTATTTGAGAAGCGTTTTTCGTATGTACCAAATAAAGCTGTTTAAAAAAATTACATAGTAGCTTAATTTCTACATATCATCATCATCATTGACCTTAGTTCATCTGTTGGAGATGATTTAGATGGCGTCAGTCAAGTTATAGAACAGTTATTTGTAATTGAAAACTTTCGTTCATGGATCCACTCCAGCAAGCTGAGGTGGGTGAAGTTTCCTCTCCACTGACGCCACTCTGCCTGGGATTCTGTTTGATAGCGTAGCCCATCCCAGGTACCCACACTAACCTCTCGACCTTGCCGACAGAACCCCCACGAAAGACAAGTCAGTATATGCGGTGGCGGTTCGGTTGCAGCATAACGGCTGGCACCGAGCCGGGTTTGTTTCAAGTTTTTCTTCTCTGTTGCTAGCTCTTCTGTTATTCAACAGGGGGACTACCTCCCAATAATTTGAAGACTATTGCAGTCGTCTCCATCATCAGTCTCCAAGCAACACTCATCTGGGATCAGTTTCACGTAGAAATTCTCAGTGGAAATATTATTCAGTTCAGCGAAAAACACTAACCCGATTTTACAGTCAGATGCGGGTGCTGAGCCATTTTTAATGATCCTCAACTGATCATTATGGAGTACAGCGGATAGTAAAAGTAAAAAACAAATAAAGAAATATGTATTTTTGTAAAAATCACCTCAACGGATCACATATAAACCAAAAAAAAAACAGTTATTGGTAAAATCTAAATCGTATTATAACCAAGTAGGTACTCGTAGCAGGAACTTTATGCTCGACAAGTATGCTAAATGGCATTTAGAGAAGTGATGTGACTCAACGTTGGATAACACCAGATTTTGGCGGTATTTTTTTTATTTGTTATTTCAGTTTACAATATTAATCATACGCTAATTAATAGTACAATCTAGCCAAAAAGCTCATGAGTAATTTTGCATTGACATAGTTCTAAAAAATAAATTATACATATAATTAAGAATGTTTCCAATACCACTTTTCTTACAGTCTCTAGTTAAAGGAAAGACACTTCTTGTGTTTTTACATATATATATTATATTATAGTTACATATCACTTCACGATTAGTACTCGGATGACTGAGCTTTGTTTGGTATAAAAAACGGATAAAACGACGTTTACTAAAAATAAAACTTAACTAGATCGATTTATCGTCCCCGAAACCCCCTGCATACTAAATTTCATGAAAATCGCTGCAGCATTTTCCGAGATTTCGATTATATAATATATATATACATACATATATACAAGAATTGCTCGTTTAAAGGTACTAGTGGTCGCCCACTCGTCGAAATTCGACTTTAATTAATTAATAATTAATGTATTTTTATGCATAATAAAAACAATATTAGCATTCTGAACTCCTTCTAAACTATAAGTGTGCGAAATTTCATAATCCTCCGTCCGCGCAAAGGGGTACAACATTTTTGCTTCACTTATTAATACATAAATTAGATCAATAGATAAAACTACACTAACTCAAATAGCTTTGTCCGTTTGAGTCTTGTTACAATTCGGCGGTATATGACGCAGAATTGACATCATAATCTCCTAATGATATTTTCTGACATTACCAAGCATACGGATCCAGGATGATCTCTATATAGTATCGGTAGGCAACAACCGGAAGCTTCCAGCGTAATAGTTCACACGGAAATAGAGGTGCTAGGCTTACAGGAAATAAGAAAAGGGAGGAAGCGGAAACTGCATGTTGAATGCATCCCCCGGAGAGTTCAATACATCCATTTACAAGTACTTGCAACTCATGTAGAGTAGATGCTAGTGAAACTACAATTGGATGCAATATATACTTATCTTTTTCGCGATTTAACTAGAAGCAGACCGACACCTGGATCGGTTTTAGGTTTAAAACCTTTATAGATTCAAAGCATTAAGGTTACGATTCAAAGACGCGTGTATGTGGGAATTTATGCTTTTAATTTTATTGTCAAAGATCAGTGCATTTTGTTATAGAAAAACGAACAGAAAAGTGAAAAAAGATAAAAAAAAAAGGAAGAGTGAACTTGACGTATGTTTTTGTTTTTGAATCTCAAGCATAGAATTATGTTACAGGAGAAAATAGAATTGTCTGTATGTTCACAAAAAAAATGAAATATTTTTCTTTTCGAAGTAATATATTTCGTTTTTATAAAGACATTATAAATACAGAAAGAACGTAGGTTTAATACAATAATAACGGTTTTTTTCTGTGAATGAAATTATTAAAAAATAAAGCTAATAAAAATATGGATTCACCAATGTATAAGTCAAATTAGATATCATAAAATAAATTATTAAAGTTTAACTCTATTTCATAGCCGTAATTAGACAATTACAGATAGAAAACAAAGTTCAGGTCACCGCAAGCTTTGTGCTCATAAGGCTGACAACGTTACCTCATTTGATAATCATACTAATCCTTGGTCCGAGGTCAGCACCATTCCAATTATTAAAATACTACCTTCTGCTCGCAGCTTCGCACGCATAATACATAAAATGTTGCCTATGTCCGTTCCTAAGATACAATCTATATCCATACCAAATTTGATTGATGCCAAAAAAAAGTACTGTTGATCCGATCGCTACCAAACTTCACAGGATCACCCGCCAATCTCAAGATTTCCTAAAAATTTCATCGAAATCGGTCCAGCCGTTTCGGAGTCTAAAGGCAACATTCGGAGTCTACATTCAAACACACATCGCCTTTTATAAATATACATTATACTTATACAATTCTAAGGTTTTCATTGCGGCAGACCAGATTTTAGCCGGGACCAATTTGTAAATGTCCCTACTATTGGTTATATGGATAATTAACGTTAATAAACCTTAATCTAAGAACTACGACAGCCTCAATTTTCGGTAATGGATGATAAAGCCCAATCTATTTATATTTAGAGCACCTTTGATTCCAGTAAAGCTAAAAGCAGTAAATTTTGGTAATGGTTTATAAAAGAGCGACGACCGTCATTACCGGTTTATACAATCATCGTCATTAGTTCTCGGCGAAGTAATTCAAATTTAAATTCAGCTTATTGCATTTTATGCCTTATTATAACATTACAAGTTTTTTTCAATACCAATGAATCACGAATATAATAGAATAGAATAGAAAATATTTATTAAACGTCAAATATCAAATACAGTGCGAATACAATATAAACTAGTCTATGTACAGTGACGAAAAATAGGCTACCACTCAGCATATGATACAGAAGTATGAATGCTGCTGTATCGCTTGTTTTAAGTAGCGCCATCGTGAGTAGTACGATCGTATTTGAAATTAAGTGGTTGAATTATGCTAAAAGTAATAATAATATAGAACAAAAAATAACATGCGCACACAAAATATGAAATAAATTATATATATTTACTTACTAATTAGTTACGGAAATGCGCAGAATAATGAAGCATAATCAAAATTACATGTGAAACAATGAATCTAACGTCTAAAACTATCTATGGATAACTCAACTGATCCAAAATACTGCCACAGAGCACCGTCCCTAAGCCACTGACGATATTTCCCCATTACATTACAGACAATTATATATCTAAATTGTTATAAAAGGAAAAAAGACATTTAACAAAAATAATACATGAACAAATTATAAGATTAAGCACACAGTTAATAAAACAAAATTTATAAACAAAGTTTATATAATATGTATAATTGATTGTATTTGAAAATTTATAAGTATTCTATCAGTCATCTGGTCTCCATAATACAAGTTATACTTGGTATAGGACTAGATGGTTCTGCGTGCCATGTCCAGCAATATTTATATAATGATTGCTCTATATTTTTGATCATAGTGTAATTTTCAAATGTAAGTCACTGACCGTCTCTGATGGTGTGATTCAGCTGCCTAAAAGACTCCATCATAGACTTCCGATTGTAATTAGCAGGATATAAACCCCAAAGACGACCTCTGTGGCGCAGTGGGCGAAAGTCTGCCTGAGGCGCAGAAGGTTGCGGGTTCGATTCCCGCCGCGGGACAAATGTTTGTATTATCTGCAAGTATTTGTCTCGGGTCTGGGTGTTTCTATGTATACTATGTTTGTATTTACAAACAAAAAAACGTATATAAGTAGTATATCAGTCATGTGGTACCCATAACACAAGCTCTGCTTACTTTGGGGCCAGATGATGCTGTGTGCAATGTCCGGCATTATTTATTTATTTTATTTATAATACCAGTATAATTTATCCCAACAAAAAAATGTATCAGAGACGCTATCATGAAATCCTTGTGATGTTCCTATTAAATTACGGCCGTAAAATGACAGTCACTGCTTTTCAGAAAGCCACAGCTTAAGGACACGATCATTAATACATAACAAGGGTAAGACCATATAGTTTCCTATTTACAGTAGCGGTAGGTAGAGCCTCAGGAGGTAGGTACTATTTGCGTTAGCTTTTAAATTGAACCTTAATAATAAAACAGGTTCTCTAATTCGATTTGGCGAAAACTGTTTTGGGTTTCATTTCAAAGGTGACCGCGGAACTTCAACGGGTAGGAATAACTTCAAAAAACGTTATAAATACCCGAAAATGAGATAGAATTTGATTTAAAGGTTTCTGCCGCTTTAGAGGCTTTATGGCGATCTTTCGGGCAAAACACCTTTTTATAGAAACAAACCATGTTTGCCGCTGTTGATCGGCTATCTCGTTAATTGAAAAAATAATAATGAGTTTTAACAAAACACTCCCTAAAATATCGTCCCTAAAATATTAAGAAGTTACTTGATTAACAGACAGACAGGTGGATATACAGGGAGTATAGTAGATAGTAGCTGTAAGTGGAAGGTAGTCTAGACCATATAGAACAAATTAGGCAATTTAGATAAAAAAAATAAAGTAATGTGTAAACAATCTAACAAAACAAGGTCTAAGTATTTGTGTCGTTTGTGTGACGTTTTTTTGTACAGACACTTTAAGTTAACGAAAATTTTTAAAGATATAAAGAAACAGGTTTTAATAGTTACAAAAATGAATGGTGCTTTTTGTTCAAACCTTTTTGAAAACATGCTTGGTTATTACTCTTTCATTTCAGGTTACATTTACACGGATATGTCTCGAATTATTCAAAGTACCTGGATATATAGTTTTGCTCGGTATAAAAGATGGATAAAACGACGTTTTCTAAGAGTGATACCTTGCTAGATCGATTTATCGCCCCGAAACCCCCTGTATACTAAATTTAATGAAAATCGTTGGAGCTGTTTCCAAGATCTCATATTATATATATACAAGAATTGCTTATTTAAAATTAAAAGTATTAGGTAGATAACCTACAAACCAGGTTGACACAAAAAAATAAAATTTTTAGGCATTCTGATAACATAACTATCACAGTGATACATGAACTCTGTTTTTCAATTTACGATATCCTATTTTCATTGTAAACAATTATAACTGTAAAAATGTTTGTAACCATGATAGTTTCAAAAACTTTTTCAATACACACCCTTATCATAATGAAATCAACTATTTAAAACTGCCAAGTCACGACACTCATTAGTCATTGACCTTAAACAAGAGCGGGGGCAATAAAATAACCCCTTACGAGTACATTTACATATAAAACATGAAAAGGGAGGTGAGGTATACCACATTTGTTGATTTTAAACAAACCTGGCCGAGCGTATTAGCATTAAGGACGCTGACCTCAGGCAGTGATCTTGATCAGTTGAACTATCTTTTCATGGACTTTTCCCTTTGGACTTTCCATTGCTCAACCGTTCCTCACATTTTTATGTATGATGATTTGATGGTAAACTAACTCAGAGTTAAGGTAAAGATTACAAAAAATATATTCAAATCGGTCGAGCCATTTTTAAGGTTATGCCAGACTAACACACGGTTTATATATATATATATATATATATGCATATATTATTGTATAATTAGGTACTCTGTACATTTGTATTAAAAAAGTTTAACGTCACTTAAAAAAAAAAATCTCCGCTGCTAAAGACGCACGGCAATTTGTTTATGAATATTAATATGATTAATTTTTTATTATCCTATTACAATTTATTTACCTTTAAATATAAAGAACATATATATATATATATATATATATATATATATATATATATATATATATATATGTTATATATTATATATATATATATATATATATATATATATATATATATATATATATATATATATATATATATATATATCGATTGTTGTATAATTACCCTGTATATTGTGTTAATAAAGTATAACGTCATTTAAAAAAAAATCTCCACTATTGCATATAGTTTTTTATTACACTATAAATGACTCAGATGATGTCACAATCTCAACCGAAATGTCCTTTTTTCGGATGAGATAATGACGTCATCTGCATCAGATACTTATCTCACTTTCTTAACATCAGCTCGACAGTCCGTCGTTTGGGGTTAGGGTTCCTTTTTACCTTTAGACAGTTAAGGTTTTTGTTTTTGCTGCTTTGTGGTATTTCAAATAGATTGGCTTTTGATATAAATGCCTGTCTATTCAGACATCAGGGATCAGATATTTTAGGAGACAAATCACAATAAATTGGCTAGTCCAGTAAATTAATACCTAATTACGTTTTAAAAACTAAAAAGACAACCGACTTCATGTATAAACACAAGGTAGCTACTGTAAAACGTTGAGGAGTTCCCTTGACTGTCCTTCGTCTTCATCATCGTACCCCAAATGACAATCACAACCCATCTAAGTGTAAACTTCTCATCAATACAATTAAATCAAGACCAAACACCAGCTAATTGCTGTAAATCTTTGAGGAGTTCCCTCGACTGTCTTTCGGCTTCATCATCAGATCGACTTCAGACCTTTATTAAATAGTAGTGTTTTAAAATACTTAATGAAAAAAAAATAACAAACGCACTAGTAACTACGGTTTTCGAAGGTTCCCCTCGATTTTTCTGGGATGTCATCATTAGATCCTGGTTTCCTTATCATGGTTTCACCCTTGGAATATCTCCTTTAAAAGAATCATCAAAATCGGTACGATAAACGACGAAGTTATCCGCGAACACACATAAAAAAATATATAGACGGTCGAATTGAGAAACCTCCTTTTTTTAAGTTGGTTAATAAAACAAGTTCCAGTAAACAGACGCTTGTATTTGCTTTTTATGTGAATGTGGTCGTATGGGTTAAGTGGAAACGAATCGTATCATGTCATCAATCATAATTTTCCCCTTTGAGCAGCTAAAATGGATTCCCACTGTGCATTCAATTCATCTAAGGTGTTGTTTTAATTACAAACGTGTCGGGCAGTAAAATTGTGAAACATGGTTCGAGTTTGTGGTCTAAGGGTTAAATTATTAGCATTATAGCACCTACTGGCTTCTCAGCTCAGTTGGTAGTAGCTCTGCCTTCTGCGCTGTAGGTTGGGGGTACAAATCTCTCCCAGGATGTTTGTTCAGTGTCTGAGTGTTATAAAGTATCATTAGTTAAACATTTACAAGTATTCTATCAGCCATCTGGTTACCATAATAAAAGCTATTCTCAGTATGGGGCTAAATCAAAATAAAATAAATAAATACAATTATATTAATTTATTTCAGACAACAAAAAGAATTATCAAAATCCTATTACTCTGTAAAAATTTATGCGTGGTCATACATAAAAATAGATATATATATATATATATATATATATATATAAAAACGGAGGAGGGTACCCTCCATAATAGTCCATAAATGATTTTATGTACATTGTTTCCCAATATTTATATACTAAAAATAACCTCAACAGCCAGTAGCTCAGACTGCTTAATCATCTTGCCTCACCCCACACAAGGATTCCCAAAATTAAAATTAGTGATAGCTGAAAATCTGTGTTTGTTCCTGAGCAATTGTATCGTTGATATCAATGAGGCTCTTATTTTTCATACCATATGTAACATCTTAAATTAGTTTCCTAATGCAATATTTTCGTATACATTTTGTTGTTAAGGGAGTGGTGTATTACAAAAACAAACAGCAGTTCATTCGCTTCACATCAACCCGTCACTTAGAGATGTAGGAAAAAATATATGTTGGGGTGAGCTCGAAAGATGACTAAATGTAGACAGACCCTCGACAGCACGTTACAATTGAAGAAGGTCAATAAGGCTTGTTTTCCCGTAACGGAAATGGAGTATATATTGAAACAAGTTTTGGCAGTTCTTCATTAGGAAAGTCGATGCTAAGTCTCGATATAAACTCAAGCATAGCTAGGGAAAACAAGACTTCAAGTATCAATCTATATCTGTCTATATATATAAAACAAAGTCGGGTTTGTTACAACACTTATTACTCGAGATCTGCTGGACCGATTTGGATGAAACTTAAAATAAATATAGTTAGTAACTTGGATTCGGACATAGGCTATTTTTGTTTTTGTATATTACAGAAAGAGATAGCAGTATTTTTTCACTATATTACAGAAAGATATAGCTAATTTGTCACTATATTACAGAAAGAGATAACATTAATTTGTCACTATATTACAGAAAGATATAGAACTAATTTGTCCACGAAAGAAGTATCTGAGACGCACTTTAACCCTTTCACCACACTGAATCAAAATAACTAGAGACACCATAAATAGAAAAGAAAAAAGAAGATTCAATTAAATAAGGCACTTGAGACAGATAAATTATCTTCGGCTTGCCAACCTTCTTCTGACAAACATGACAAAAGTTTTTACACTGATAACGAATTTCTTGCAAACTAATGAATATAATTGATTAATGCTAAAATAGAAAACTATATAGTTTAATTTAATGTTTTTGAAAACATTAAAATTTGTAAACCAATGTCCTTTGGTGAAATATTTGAACTTACTGTATGACTCAATATCTGTTACCTACCATATTTCTTGCAAATAAATTATTTATATTTCAAATGGTCTTAAGAGCTAAAAAAATTCTCTATAAATGGATAACTGTATAAAGATTGTTGATGGTATACGATTGTTTATAACTTTCAATAGAGATTTCAGTCGATTTTAGTTCGACCAGAGTGGTTTAGATTTTAGTCGCGCATTTGTACTTTATTAGGTACATATTAGTATGTACCTACTACATTCTGACATTTTTTTTAATTTAATGTCGGACATTTCACACAGCATCATCTGGTCCCAAAGTAAGGAGAGATTGTGTTATGGGTACCACATGACTGATATAATAAAACACCCAGAACCGAGACCAATAATTGCAGATCATACAAAAATTTGTCACGCGGCGGGAATCGAACCCGCAACCTTCTGCGTCCCAGCCAGGCTGGAAAAACTGGCGTCACTTTAAAATCACTACAATAAAGTGACACAGATAATAAATACATACACATGATAAATACACAGAGCCTGTAACCTACCTCATTATAAGCCTACCTACCATATCAGCCTACCATAATAGAAAATACTTAGTATTTTTAAGCGCTTTAAATCAACCGTTTAAAGAAATTGGTATGAGGCTACCTTCCTTTTTACCTTTGAAGTCTTCACAATAAGTTTACGCAAACAGCAGAAGCAGATTATCCAAAATATTATATACCTACTCCTACTTACGTAATAATATTATACGTTATAAATTGACGTTTTAAATAATCTGTAAGTATATGAGACTACCAACAATTCGTAAAGACACGCAAAATCGGCAACAAATATTGTGAACAACATCCAACCCCAATCAAAGCATAGCTCGTATTATAGGAATCAAATGACTGATTGATTATTTAAATATATTGTTAGGGTTCCGTACCACAAAGACTAAAAAGGAACACTTATAGCATCACTTTGTTGTCCATCTGTCGTCTATTTATCTGTACATGAAGATTGTTTTTCAGGAACACGCTGAGGTATCGAGTTAATATTGAATAATCTTTTCTACGGTCTACTATTTTTTTGAGTTCTACCTAAAACCCAGCTTCTTTATCATCGCAAGTAAATCAAAACATAAAGGGTACTT
Source organism: Lampropteryx suffumata (assembly GCA_948098915.1). NCBI lineage: Eukaryota > Metazoa > Arthropoda > Insecta > Lepidoptera > Geometridae > Lampropteryx > Lampropteryx suffumata. Next base: position 3,807,404 of record OX402551.1, read on the forward strand.
TCCGTTGACATGGAGTCATGAAATTTGGCAACAAGCAAGGTCTCATAATACAAGTAAGAGAATAAATCCGAAACCTGTTAATTTATAGTTATATTACACAAAAAGAATTGTTTAAAACACAAAGTTATTTGTCCTTCAATCCTTCTTAACTTTTCGCTAGAGCAGTTTTTGGTGCTTTTAAAGTTTCATATGGAGTACTTTCCCTGAATTGGACCAATGGTAAAATAACCGTGTTGACAAAAGTAGGTAGGTAGATAGGTACGGTTACTTTTTCAGACACGACTTTTGCATTGGGCCGTTTAATTTTTAATACATACAGTAAAAACTAACCAGTATAAAATAACATAATTGCTCCCGCACCGCCCGTAGTCTAATCAGTCAATTTCGCGGATGTCCGCGAACAATACGTCATAATATCTGCAAAATGGCGGCTAGCTGCAACTGTCATGTCAACCCTTTGTCTCCATTAATTAACATGGACGCGGCCATTGATGCAGACTAGTTTTCTGTCTGCGCGCAATTAAATATCCGTTGTTCGGATAGGGGCTATTTAATTAAGCATCGTGTATTGTCTCTGGCTAAACAGTGATTGAAACCAGAATCTGACCGCAGGTATCTATGAAAATCTGACGACCTCTGTGGCGCTGTGGGCAGACTGAGACTGAGAAGGATGCGGGTTCAATTCGCTGCAGGGCATATATTTGTATGTACTGCAAGTATTTGTCTAGGGTCTGGGTGTTTTTATGTATAATATATTTGTATTTACAAAAAAAGTAGGTATATAAGTAGTATATTAGTTTTGTGGTACTTAACATAAGCCCTGCTTTCTTAGGGGCCAGATGATGCTGTGTGAAATGTCCGGCATTATTTATATCATCCTGGCTTGACTATTTTATTTATGAACCTTTGTCTTATTAACATGCTATTTTTTTATAATTATTTTTTCATAACTTTGTAGGGTCTAAATTTCATTACGATATGACTTATAGTCTGTGAACAAAGGCTTTTGTGATAAGGGTTGGTTAGACAAACAGACGGTAGACATAGCAAAAGTATAAACGTTTTCCTTTCTGGACTTAAAAGAGCCGTCCACATTCTCACTATGTCAATGATACCAAAATGCAAATAATTCGTCTTGGATGTCTTTTATTTCACAAGCTCTATGTATATGTATACGAAATTCCATAATTTTGAATGAATGGTCTAGCTACTTTACTCAAACCCAAACGCAACTATAGTGTTTTTGTGCTTTGTTTAGTAAAATACTCTTAGATTTTGCAGTCACCTTTAAAGTGGATGGAAGAGGACGGCTAAAAGCCGCGCTACCCTGTAATTTCCCGGTACCGGTCGCTCGCGAATAATTTGTCATCCGAATATCAAATTACGCGTGAAATGGCGCGTACAGTACACTTCCCCCCGATATTGCTATCGGAGTAATAATTTAATTCAGTTGGAATTAACGATCGACGGTTCGATGACAGCGGTGGATTTTAAAAAATAATTTGTACCTCACGGGTGGGAAACCTAAGTAAACTTTTAGGTGCTAAAGTAAGCTGTAAGTCTCTGGGCGCACCAACCAACTAAAACCTAGACTTAGGTCAAGCACGCACAGCGATTTATTGCGACTGATTTAAACTGCACTATTCAAAGCCTATTCTGAAGTTAGTATGTATGTTTCTACGCGGTTTTTTCTGCTAGTGCGTGCGCCTATGTCTACAAATATTCTAAAGAAAAGCGCGAAAAAGTTTGCCGTGGACTAATTTGCGATGCGCGCTAGGTTTAAATGAAAGTTTTATTCTTTAGAACGGAAAATCAAGCCTGAAATGTGTGTATTTTGTAGTATTTACCTATTCAGATCTTTATATATGTGGATTTGCAATATTACATTTCAATAACATTGATATGGATTAACTAGACATCTATTATTGACATTGAATTATTACTTTCTAAGGATATTCGATAATCTATTGCATTTAGGTCGGTAGTAGGACTATGAAAACTTGGGATTCCTTTATGTTTCGATGGATCGAACCAGGTGAACTGGTCATTGTGGTTCGACTAGGGAGTCGAACTACGTGGTTTATAGTTCGCCTGGTAAGATTCTAAAATCGAACCAACTGTAAAAAAAAGTTCTCGTAGTCCGATTGATCGAACCATGCGGTCGAACCACGTGGCCAGAAGCCGTTATATTATTTGGAAATAATATACCTACCTCAAAAAATATATGGTGCCTATACATTTATATTTATATTTGTAGTATCATTATTTTTACATACATATATTTATTTGTTTCTCACATTTTGAACAACACTGTCGTATTTAGATATGTCCGCAATTTTATTTGATACATTGGTATCAAATGGTTCTAACGGAAGACCAGCGCAGATTGTTTTCAACCTGCATATGCTGAGTTAGAACCTTTTTGTAACAGTAGGTACGTACTTGTTTTACCTTAGATTTTTCAAGTGATAACTTCTTATGGAAGGGTAAACCGCTTTATGTAACACGTAACGGCACCAGTCTGTCTGTCTTCCTTTCATCTCTTGCATACGGCAGCGGTAGGCAGGCTCCTCCTCTCTACTCTACCCACAGCGCTAGTTAGATTAGTTTAAGTTATCACTTCTGTCGGGCGTTCCGAGACGCCCTATTACTATTTTATTTCAACTTATTTCATAACTTTGTGTCATGCCATCTTTAAATAGGATTCTACTTTATACCCTACGTTTGGTAGCGTTGCCAAGGGAACCGAGGGCCAAGACGGATTTTCCCGATTCACACAATGAAACAGCATAAGACGTAACGACATCTAATTAATAACGTCTATCATATCTCTATTGCGCTTATGTGAGGGGAGGGCTTAACGTAAGAGGATTGCTTAAGAACGCCTGATTTGGTCCGGAGGTCGTTAGTGGGTGATTTTTGCTATCGGTTTTGGGGTGTGATGGTATATCTAAATAGATTACAGTTTTATTAATAATCAGACTTATTTAGTAAATTATTAAATTATATTTTAGGGCTGCCGCCCCCGCCCGATTTGATTATAAACCTTAAATCACATGTTTACAGTCTACTTTTGTATGGAGAAGTTTACTGAGTTAGGTTCTTTGATATATTATCTACATTCTGTACAAAAACATAAAAGAATATTAAATGTATTTTAAAGTTTCCAATAACTAATAAAATACAATTCATAAATAAAATGCAATTCATAACCCAATAACCCAATAACCCTAGTACCCATCTAAAAAATGACTAACGCGCCAAAATAAGTTTTCACTTCTGTCGGCACTCTCGTAATTTTTAAAAACAGTAAGTATGTATTATTATATTATTAAACACACAGGCACAGATTTGTTTTATTCTATTTATTTTTATTTTTTGGAAAACTAACAGCTTGGTTACATACAAGATAAATAAATATGGAGGTACATGTTTACTGAAGGCCAATTACAAGTTTCCACTTATAGAATTTAAACAAGTAATAATAAATCTATAAAGTAGACGACTGTCGTAAAATATTTAGGTGTAAAAGGTATACAATTAAAAAACAAACATCTATGTTCATCACGCAAATGTTTGCCGGGGGAGGGAACCTAACCCACAACCTACAGAGAGAGAGCTACTACTAGCTAACTACTACGAACTGAGTTGATATACTTGTTAATTCTTTATTGTACACCTTAAAACTATGCAATAAACATTTTGACAATTTTTATAGATGTAATGATGAATGCAATTTTTGTAGATGTTACATACATAAAAAAATATTTACAATGGGCGGACTTATCACAGTCATAGTCTAGGGAGGTTATGATGAGACAGTCAAACAGCTTGCATGCCTAAAACAGCTCAGTGTTGGAACAAAGATAAGTTCTGCAAGATGCAGTGTGCTCATTAGGTACCCTGATGATATCGTTGTGTATTTCGACAACATTTTCTAATTATTATGTTCCCCAAAGTCAAAGCAGTTTTACTCAAAAAATAAACACAAGAACCAGGCAAACTAGCTCTGCCTTGTCGTGGGTAAAAATGAAAAAACACTGACACCGATGCGGGAAAGTGAAATTACAACGCAAATTATTTACTCTAGAAAATTCATGAAGCGAGCCATTTCAGCGATGTCTCGCTTCCGCACCGGCATTAAATAATCATCAACAGAAGTGAAACTCCTCGTCGGTAATATAATAGTCGACGACTTCGGTGACACAGTTTCTGCTTGTTTTTGGTCATGCGCTTTGAGATGACTTGAGAAACCAATTTTGGATTTGAATGTTGAAGCACATAAAGCCAAAGTACCATTAGCATAATTGTAATGTTAGCTGGCAGTATATTTTTTTTATGGTCACGTTTCAGATCTAGTTCGCCCCTTCATTGGTGTAACATTACTCTGAACCAGACGTCTCCACTGATTTTTTACCAGTGGCTCCCATCAAGAGTGCTCAATTAGGCATTTTTATTTATTTTCAGTGTTTATTTTCCTCGAGCCAAATCACGACAGATTTGCGGTCACGTGTCATGTGAAAAACGTCATTACGTCATTGATTTTTCTGCACAACACATCTAACATTGGTAAAACATGTAACCAAAGGTAATATGATTACTTTTTGACATTTTAAGACGGTTTAGGTTATATTTGGTTGTCTTGTGAAGCAAACATTGCGCTCTTATATAAATTATTTTTCTCGAGTTATATCGGATTTAAATTGTTATTTTGGTAATTTATAATATAACAAATAACGCAAAAATTATCGACTCGGGTGTGAATAATTGGAATAAAAGTGTTTATTTCTGATCCAACCAAAAAATACCTGTTTGTTGATTTTATACAAAAGATGAGCCATTTTGTATAAATAACAAATTCCTAATGACACATGATTTTGAAACGTTCCTTTTAGCAAATAATTAACTTGACACTAGTGGAAGAAAAGTGTTTAGGTGAAACATTGACTGCATGAAGGAGTTTCTCTTCTATATAGTTTCAATTAAGCCCGGATAGGGACTATAGTTTATTCTGCGCCCCGCCTCGGCTGTAATAGGACGCCCATAATTACTGTTCGCTTGTAAAGTCATCATCTTATCGCTGCAGAAGGGTGAGCGAAAAACACTTCTAGTGATGTGCCTGATTTCCATATCCACTTATAGTTTTCCATTATAACCAGCATAGATTAAGATTAACTAGTGAAATACATATTCCTTCTGGCTATGGGTACTTTTGATGTGACTGAAATAAAGAAGATTTTTTCATTCAATAAAATTACAAAGATAGTCTTGAATCTTTTATACAAATTTTATATTGTATATGTCTTATATCTGGGTGCTGGTTCCTCCTCATCCCAGATGAGAAATCTGCCAAGAAACTCTTCTGGTCTTAAAGCTTTTTGTATGATCCTTGCAAATTTTGCTGCGTCGAGTTGGAGCAGATTCGTCCGAAGCTTTGTTATGGTAGGTAATCTAAAACTTTATAATACAGTTTCTGTTTAATTACGTTTATTAATTTGTCAATAGACAAATTTAGCACTTTGCTTGGGACCATATAACTTTACTTACTTTAACGAGTCTATGTGTGGGAACGTCAAGTTCAGCTTTGTATACTGACAAGGCCATGAAATTTTTTGATATAATTCTCTGTTAACATTTGATTAATATATTGTATTGTAAAATAGAAGGGCAGCACACCTTATAGGGCAGCTGCAATTGTTGCAGTAGAGGGTCTACGGAGCGTTGTCAGTGGGAAGACTCTTCTTAACACTTCACAAAATCACATTATAACTGACATTTAAGTCAATGACAAATTTCAACGATCTCAGACTCTTCTTTCAGTTTATATTAAACGAATAAGTACATACCTATGTAGGTCTGCCAATTTTGCCAATGCTTAGCTTCAGAGGTGTTGAGCAGTCTTCGCATTGACAGTGTAATGGCACGAAATCAGAGCAAGTTGTAAACAAAATACTATGGTCGGTACTACGTCACACATAGAACAGCGACCGCGAACTGGCCTTGCTGGATACACTCAACTGCTAAGATTTCTTAGGCTTATTCAAAAACGAAACAAAACATGAGCTTACACTTCTTTCTGTCAAATTTCAGTGTACATCACAAATAGGTACATTTATTTAAATGTACAGAACAATCTACAATGCATGAGAAACAGTTGAGCTATCTAAGGACCGTTTATACCGATCTATAAATAGCTCAACTGATCCAGATCACTGCCAGAGAGCAGCATTCCCAAGACACTGACAGCATTGCCACGTTGAATGGCATTGATATTGTTACATTGTTTTCTATTTCATAAGGTGTACAATAAATATATATATATATATATATATATATATATATATATATATATATCTTCTGTATATTATGAGTGAGCATTGTGCAAGTTAGCGTCTCTCATTCTTATTCATACATCCACGATCTAGCACATCACTAAACTCAGCCACAGATAGCTGAATAGCTAGTATTGAGAGGCAGGGGACAAGAAATACACGACCGAAATGCGGATGGAAGACAGCCGACGACTTAGATGGATATTAATATCTTTAGAGCGAGGCCCTCAAAGGGTAGACTTCAAAACAAAGCAATTACGAAATAGGGTAATCAAGTTTGTACGTAATTCGCTTGTTTTCGCGATCATGTTCAGAAAAGTGGAGGTAAAATCAAATTAGTGAGGAAAATACCTTGCAGAAGGTTGATGAACCTCTGCGAATATTTTGTGCAGCAAAAACAATGGTGGGTCTGCATTTCCTAAGCACTGATTTTATAAAACTAGCTTCTGCCCGCGGTTTCGCACGCATAGTACGATACAAGCTACAAGCATATAGAGACAAGCTATATCCATACCAAAATTGATAAATGCAAAAAAAAATCTGTTGATCCGATCCCTACTAAACTTTGCAGGATCACCCGATAAGCCAATTTGAAGATTTCCTAAAAATTACATCGAAATCGGTACAGCCGTTTCGAAGTCTATACGGAACATACATACATACACTTAAAAATTTAAAGTTATGTCACTTAACTTTTCATAAGTAGGTATAAACGAATGACAGTTGACATGTCAGTGAACAAGTTAAAACAGGATATGAATAAAACAAAAGAACAAAGCTGAAGCTCGTGTCCTCTCCTCACATGGCGTGCCCCTGACAGAAATGTAATCAGACTTTTGCAGTATTCCAGGGTTCTAAGCCAAAAAGTTAAAAACTGTTATTGTCCTGCCAAAAGGGTTTCTGGTTCGTATCCTCAGCCAATTACAGAGAAGTAAGTTACCTAGTATATCACTGGGAACCAACCCACTGGGAAATGAAGCTTGTCAAAAGCTGAAAGCCAAGGACATAAGACCACTGCTTGTCACTATTCTATTTGTTCTGAATAAGATAGATAGATAGATAGATACAACATTTATTTGATAAACCAGCACACATGTACTAATCAATGGTACCATTGTACATAATGGTAAACCCATAAAACTTTAGACTAGACACTAGATACTGCGTGTGTATTGCAACTTCTAAAGGGTCATAGCTCAGTGATAATATTGCTTAAGAAGCGAACACTGATTTCCAGCTATTACCCACGAGATGACGAGCCGAAAACGAGCGTGTTAGATTTAACATTTAACAGGCTCTACTGATTCTAAATTATAAAAGCCTGAAATATACCCTAACTTTAACTAACTAGGTATCTATTTTAACTAAAAAGTTACTAGAAATCCTAATAAGGTAGGTGGTTATTGTGGAGAGTAAAGAAAAGAAACACAGTTCAACAAAGAAATACTTCTAGTATATTCTACACAACCTCGTTTATATTATAACACATGTTATGAACAAGTAGAAACACATTAAACTTGTAAGGTTAATATAACACAACTATTAAGAATATTTAAACATGAACAGTAAATAGGTAAGTAAGTACTTAGCTTTTAGTTCTGTCTGGGTCGACTGCAGATCAAAAAGTGGTCGATTCCCAGCTTTACAATCTTATTTATAGACTACTAGCGACCCGCCTCGGCTTGCACGGGTGCAATGCTGATACTAAATATACTACAAAATGTCTTTATATACATCGTTATCTAAGAGAATAACATAGCCTAAGTGATAGACATATACCATTGCGGACTTTTGTGTAGAACTTTTTAAGGTGTACAATACTGTAGTACATTATTTTGATTTATCTCATAGGATTCAGCCAGAGCGTTTGCAAAGTAAGCGCAAAAAAATGTGCTTATTTACGACACCACATTAGAAACCTCTAAAATTATCAGTGTTTCTCTACTATATTATGCATGTTTTATACATATAAACCTTCCTCTTGAATTACTCTATCTATTAAAAACCGCATCAAAATCCGTTGCATAGTTTTAAAGATCTAAGCATATGTCTGTCTGTCCCGATGGGACAGACAGACAGCGGGAGGCGACTTTGTTTTATACTATGTAATGATAATGATGACGAAAAGGTAACAACCTACTTCTACCGTCTCGTCCCGCTCAAAACACTTTTCGCACGATCGTTTGATACAAAAATCTATTTAGTTTCGTATTATCTAAATATATGTTTTCAGGACAAAACAATGATATCATAAATTTTTAACAGTTGTGAAAGTAATGTAATACACATATTATGTTATAATTGCACATATTTATGTCACAAAAATAAATATTTTAAAATAAATGTTTATCGGAGCTAAGAGTAAATTATATCATATGCTAATGATTTTATTTTGTTAAAATAACAAAAAAATAGGTATCCTAATTCTAAAAAGTTTGTAGGGCATACTTTTCACTTTTGTTTTCCACGATTTTCCATTTTAATCTATTAAGCGCAATACAACATTAGCGTACCTACAGTTTGAATGCGTGTGAGTGAAAAGAAGCGTGTTAAATTATAATAGGTATTACCTAAAGGTCTAATATATATAAAACTAGCTGGTGCCCGCGACCTCGTCTACGCAGGATTAGTACTTCGTGTAATTCTAACGGTTTTTGCAGCGCACACATAGCGCACACATAGCGCACACATCAGCATAGCTTGCAGATGGCAGATTTTTTTTCTGCGTACTTATCTCGATTACTTATCGTTATATTTTGGACAATTCACACAGTATCTTTATAAATTATAGCCTATGTGTTATTCTGATGTATAAACTATATTATTGTAAAGTTTCATTAAAATCCACATAGTAGTTTTTCCGTGAAAGAGTAACAAACATACACACAAACTTTCGCGTTTATAATATTAGTTTGGACTAGATGCTGGCCGCGGCTTCGCATGTTTGGTACCTACATAATACATAAATACATAGGAGCCTATAGCCAAAATACAATCTATCTTCTATCGACGACCTCTGTGGAGCAGTGGGCTCGATTCCAACTTCGGGGCAAATGTTTGTATGATCTGGAAGTATTTGTAACGGGTCTGGATATTTCTATGTATAATATGTATGTATTTACAAATCAAAAAGTATATATAATATATAGTATATCAGTCATGTGGTACCCATAAAACAAGCTCTGCTTACTTTGAGGCCAGATGAAGCTGTGTGAATGGCCGGCATTATTTATTTGTTATTTAACGTTTAAAACATTCGTGAGTTATACTATGGGTACATTTTCATAAACACGAGTTTTCCTCACGTATAATTTCTCTTATGAACTCGAGCCGAAGATCAGCCGTTTAAATCGTGAATAGTTAACAAACGAATAGAAAGACAAACAGACTAAACAGTTGATTTTTTTTTGTTCGTACAGATGTATGAGTATGAAATTGAAGTTTTTGTCACGTTTCAAATTTGTGGTAAAAGAACGCGCATTTATGAACATTATAAGTACAACTTTGTTAGGTGTCCGCTGGAAATTTGACTTCAAAGGACGCTTTAACAACGTTCTCTCCTTTTAGTCATTTATTTTTAACAAAAAGTTGAAAGGTTGGGTAGTGTTGAGGCTAGAATCCCCGCTTATGTATAGTTAAAGGTTTCAATTCTAACCGTGGGAAAATTATCTGATATTGATAGTTATCTTACTAAATAAAATAACCATAACGAATTGCAAAAAATAAAAAATAAAAATAATGCCGTATTCACTCAGCATCATCTGGCCACAAAGTATGCAGAGCTTTTATACCCGAGATAAATACTTGCAGATCATACAAACATTTGTCTGGCAGGAGTCGAACCCGCATCCTTCTGCGTCTCAGTCGGGTCTTTGCCCACTGCGTCACAGAGGTCGTTGAAAAGATTAAATTACGAATATATATAAATATTGCTGGACAATAATTCACACCATCTAGTTCTACACTAAGAACAGAACAGACTCAGAGGAACCTATAATCATAACACAAATGTTTGTCCTGGGTGGGGAGCGAACCCACAGCACACAAATTAAGTGTGTTGTGTGTCATTTTCAAAATCTTTATCCATATAAATTTATTATCAATTCGAATTAGAAAAGAAAATCTTGAAACAAGCCCGGCTCGGTGCCAGCCGTTATGCACCTGCAACCGAACCGACACCGCATGTACTGAGTCGTCTTTCCTGCGGGTCTTGTTGGAAAGGTCGAGAGGTTGCTGTGGGTACCTGGGAAGGCCTGCGCTATCGAACAAGAATCCCAGGCAGCGTGATGTCAGTGGAGAGGAAACCTCAACCAGCTCAGCTTGCTGGAGTGGATCCATGAACGAATGTTTTCAATTACAATTAACTGCTCTGTAACTTTACTGACGCCACCTAAATCATCTTCAACAGATGAACGAAGGCCAATGATGATGATAAATTTGAATATCTGTCTGGATCTTGATGAAATTTGGGAAGGAGATGGATTATCTTGGGGACGGATACAATCTAATTTTTACTAGCTGTTCCGCAAGTAAAAATCAGCTGTTCTGTTGTGGCCGCGTCTTCAGCTCCAGCCAACCGCTAGTTAAAATATGTTGACAGTTGAAATATCAAGTGTAGGTACCCAGCGCTGGCTGAGCCAATTTGTTTACCTCGGGAGCAGCGCTGACATCGCTACAGATTTATATCGGCTGCCATAGATTTACGACAATTCAGATATGGAAATGGAAAATTATTTTATGAATATCCAAAAGTTTATTTTAAATTTTGTATCTTTAATAAATCAGTAGCTCTATATTGAAGGCCTACTGTAATGTAGACCAATGTCTTCGATTTACTTATAAGATTTTTGGTGATTCAAAATTGTCTCGGGTCCGGGTGTTTTACTATGTATAATTAGTATGTATTTACAAAAGAAAAATAAAATATTTATGTAGTATCAGTCATGTGGAACCCATAACCCAAGCTCTGCTTACTTTGGGGCTAGATGATGCTGTGTGTAATGTCGGGCATTATTTATTTATTATTATATAAATTATATCAGTCTTCAGTTTCCATAGTACTTTGTACGTAAGCTTAGTTAAATTTTAATAGCATTGCTTATTTTGGAACTAGATGGTATTGTGTAAATTGTCCAATAATATTTATTTGTTTTGTAATATATACACATTAATTTTGTTTTTGATTTGGTTTATTGAAATTTATATTACTTATACCTACCCTAACTATCAACTAACATGTAGTCATTCGATTTAGACAAGATTTCGATCAAAATAGATGTGCACATTATTTTAAAATATAGAATCGCTTTTGTGTTTATTTGGAATGCTGGTCAAAAGCTCTGACTTAGTGTAGGTATTTATTTGATAAAAACTTTAAATTGCCTCTGACCCAGTTCGCATCGAACCAATCCGCCGATTGCCCGAGCGAGTCTAAACTTGCTGTTTATTTATTTTTGTCAGATTTTGTTATGAAACACTCTCTGTCGCAACATTTTATTAGGGGCTTGAATTAAAATGAAGCGAAAGCTTTTATTGACAGATTAATAAATAAATAATAATTCAGGACATTTCACACAGCATTATCCTTAGCCCCAAAGTAAGCAGAGCTTGTGTTGTGGGTACCACATGATTGTTATACCATATTTATATATTTTTTGTAAATTCATACATATTATACATAGACAAACACCCAAATCCGAGACAAATACTTGCAATACAATCGTTTGTTCCGCGGCGGGAATCTAACCCGCAACCTTCTGCGTATCAGCCTATAGAAATAATGTATTCATATTAAATTTTCAAAGAAGATTGTAATATTTATTCAAATATATGATTAAAAATATATACATTAAAGTAAAACAAATGTGGTGTCCGTAGATTTTGATCCCTGCGCCTGGCATGTCTTTACTAGCAAATAGTTGATCGAAGCTTGCGACTTGCACTCTTCAAAGTTTAAGGAAAAGGAAAGCTGTGATAAAAGTTTCAGGCTCTAAAGTGATAAAGGTCAGTTATGAAATAAATTGGTCAAGACCGTGTCGGACCATGCACAGTAAAGGTAAAAATAAGGATGACTTTACTCCGGTACATAATTCGAGATTTTTTTTTTTAATAAAAGGGACACCAGAGTTATATAGATTATCTATCATAGTTTATTAAATTATGCCAATAAACATACAAGGATAGTTTTTCAGATTCAGATCTGATAAACTATTAAACAACAAATATTATGGTGTATATATTTTTGAGTTGATACGTTTATTAACAAATTTATCAAAAAAATTGTTAGTAGAAAATATCACGGGAACACTAGCCAGTGTTCGCGAGAAGTTCTAAACAATTCGATATTTTTTTTAAATGTAATTGCAAAATTGATCTTTCGTTTTATTATGGCCTCTCTCAGCTCTGTTTCTCATAACCAAAAAAATATTTTGCCATGATAATTTTACCAGATGTACTACTATTGTAAGCAGCGGTACAATAGTAGGTACAATAGTAGTATATCTGATAAAATTATCACTGGACTCTTCAAAAACACCACATAATTTTTTAAATGTATGTATCGAAATAGAATTCAATAGACCTCGTAATATATAGGTTTCTTGAATCGCTCGACGGAGTAATAAAATAAAGAAAAATAAAACCATATTACATTATAAAGATTAGTAGGGTATCCATAAATAAAACGTCGTTCAAAATTTTCATCATGATTAGAAATAGTCTGCAAGCAAGAGTTCTAAATAGGAACGGACAGATAGACAGATAAGACATGGGGGATCTATAGGGGTTTCAATTGGTTTTCGAAACCCTAAAAACCTAATATCAATGTAAAAATACTAAGAAGGCCGTTTTCTAGACCCTAAAACCAAAACTTTTGTGTTTCATACATTTTCAGCTTACATTTTCTGAGACTTGTAATTTCCTCGCCTTATGATCGTAGTACGTAAACTTGAACACCTTGCTCCTTACCTAATTTGATGTCAGGTTATTGATCGTTTTTATTAAAATCGGTGTATTGGTTGCGAGCGAGGGCTGCGTAATGAGAGAGGCTGGGGGTGTTCGCGCGTGGAAACCATCCAGCCGAGTGGATTTCGTACTTATGCTTAAACGTGTGCATCAACTTATACACGGTATAATATAAATAGAACTCTGCTACAACATTTTCTTTTAAATCTTTAGCGTTCTAACAAGCCCAATTCCATAAAGTCAAAATCATCGGGTGACCCAAGAGCTGGCTTATCTGGCCAAGCATATTAGCATTGTCATTCAACGTAGCAATGCCAGTGTGTTAGAGATGTTGCTCTCTGACAGTGATCTGGATAAGTTGAAATGTCTATAGATCGTTTTAAACGGTCCTTAGATAACTTAATTATTCCACATTAATTTTATAATGTTGTATTATTATTCTGTACATTACTGTAACGATTTTAAAATAAATGTTAATGTCTTTTTTGTTAAGCATCATTATTTCAATTATTATTAGTGTTCTGACTATTTTTTAATTTGCCAATTTTCACTTTGGTTTATAAATGTTTGTTCTAGAACCTCCTTCTTTTTTTGAAGTCTGTTAAAAAGAAGTGATAAGATAAAAAGCTATCTTAAAAATAAGAAATGTATTTACGTAATCTAAACTAAACTAATCAATTTTGATAAACACGGGCTTTACTCACGTATTATTTTGTCGATGGAGGCACAGACACTGTTTCAATTCATCTAGACAATCTTCATCAGGGTGAGTTGATCCGCGGTCCGCTCGTTGCCACTCGATTTCACGGTTCGCACTTTTTTTTTGAAAGTGAAATAAACTGATCAAGTTTTTTAAAATGTATAATTAGAATTATAGTCGGCTATAATTGAAATAAAAATGTGTTTTGCAACGAATTCGAAAAGTTTTCATAGTTATCCTATGTATCACACGTTTAAGTGTCAAGCAATGTTGCCCAAGCGCAATTAATATCACCTATTTCTTAGCAAAACGAAATGTTGCGTGGGTTGTGTTGTGAAGTCAGACGACAAAGCAGTGTTGTCGAGCTGATTAGATGTGTTGTTAATACGTCAAGATAATTTGAGGTAGGTTTGTGCAATTAGTTGAATGCTTGAATTATTTTAAAATGGTCCACTGTGAGATATAAATATAGACGTAATTTAGACCATAATTTTAACCACACGAATAAATAAATAATACCGGACATTTCACACAGCATCATCTGGCCCCAAAGTTAGTAGAGCTTGTATGGGTACCAGATGACTCGTATACTACTTTTATATGTTTTTTTTATATTAGTGTACAATTCTTAAAAAAAATATACTCTAATATTATTACAATCTAGCCAAGTAGGCCAATGAGTAATTTAACTATGACTTATTTTATAACGTAAACTATGCCTAAGAATGTGTCCAATAGCACTTTTCTCATTGTCTCTGGTTAAGGGGAGACACTTTGTTAATGTGTTCTTTATGAATATATTGTATTGTCATTTTCACTTTCTTTCACTGTTACACTACACTAACTCAAACGGCTTGGTTCGTTTGAGTTTTCTCACTATGTCCGTGTTGTCGAGGAGCTGGATTGCCTCGACGTTCATATGATGATGAAGTCTTTCCTCATGAGCTGCTGCGTACTTTGTAATAACTGTGTCGACGAAGTCTATGCCAAGGTCCCGATGGAGGTCTTTGTTTCTTACGTACCAGGGTGCATTCACGATGTTCCTTAGTACATTGTTTTAAAACCGTTGTATTATTTGGATGTTACTTTTTTAGAGACAAATATTTGCAGACCGTACAATCTTTGCCCGGCGGCGGGAATCGAAACCACAAACTTGTGCGTTTCTGCCGGAAACGCCCACTGCACCACAGAGGTCGTCAATAATCGTTTACACATAACAATTACAATCGCAAGACAGTGCTTGGTCGTAAAAAATTAAATTAAAAGTAAAAAATTATAGATGTTGCTGGACGA
The DNA here is from genome assembly GCA_948098915.1 of Lampropteryx suffumata. Taxonomy (NCBI): domain Eukaryota; kingdom Metazoa; phylum Arthropoda; class Insecta; order Lepidoptera; family Geometridae; genus Lampropteryx; species Lampropteryx suffumata. Next base: position 3,822,692 of record OX402551.1, read on the forward strand.
GCCACACGGTCCCAAACTAATAATAATAATAATACCGGAAATTACACAAAATCATCTAGCCCCAAAGTAAGCAGGGCATGTGTATCAACATGACCACATGATATACTACATAAGTAGTATATCATGTGGTCATGTTGATACACATGTTGATACTTTTTGTTACCTTGTAAACAAATACATTACTTGCATATCATACAAACATTTATCTAGGGTGAGAATCGAACCCGCAATCTTTTTCGTCTTAACCGTGCCTTAACCAATTGCGCCACAGAGTTTGTCTTAAGCAAAGCTTGAAAACCAGATGAGTGATATAATACTTTACAAAATCGTTCATACTTATCATAACTTTATAACAAATATCATCATCACACAAATGTTTGTGCTAGGTGGGAATCGAACCCACAACTTTGAAGGCAGAGCTTCTATCAACTGATCTGTTAGGCCGGTCAGTGAACACTTTGACGAGTGCTCGGCTGAGTGCATAATCAGCTCGCCCACCTCTGCTCTCTCGCCTTAGTACCATTTTACTGTCTCGCCAATGTACTCGTGTCAGTAATTACCACACATCTGAATGTCAACGACTCCAATTAATTATTGCCACTGAAATAAATGACTCAACAATATTTATTAACGGTCTATATCATAATTATATAAAAGCTGATATGACCATTAATATTAATTTAACAAAATATGGTTTATTTATATCAGTCTTATGTTAATTAATTACAATTTAATTAAATAATGTTTATGAGTATGTACAGTATATGTACCTACAACAGATTTTAACCTCACATAGTTACTGGTACGAATTTGAAATGAACAAAATATTGAGTACTTATATGAATTTTGTATTGTAATTAACAGAAATAGGAAAGAATTACAATTACATATCACATTTTAATTATATATAATATTGTTATTAAATTTAAGCAGTTTGATTAATGGTATATTAAGAGATAGTATTTTAAGAATTTTGTATTATATGATTGTATGAATACTATCTGATGTGTAATTATAATCAATGATAGATTTATATTTAATAAGACATGAACATAAATGAATTAACAAGGCCTTCAACCTCATGTTGAAGGAACAATTAATGGCATTTCGAGATGCCAAAATATGAAAAAGCAAAAAACCATAAGATGTTAATATTATAATGATAATGACATAATGACAACCTCTGTAGCGTAGTGGGCGATAACCTGTCTGAGACGCAGAAGAAGGAGATGGTACACAAAGGTTGCGGGTTTGATTCCCGCTGCAGGATAAATGTTTGTATAATCTGCAAGTATTTGTCTCGGGTCTGTGTGTTTTTCTAAGTATAATATGTATTTACAAACAACAACTAATAGATAGTATATCAGTCACGTGGTACCCATAACAACCTCTGATAACTTTGGGGTTAGATAACGCTGTGTGAAATGTCCAGCATTATTTATTTAGGTACTATTATTATTGTATGTACATTATGATATATCATATAGAACAATGTTCAAGACATACCTACACAAATGCATCCATAAAACTTTTACTGTAGTAATACATAATTAAGAAAGAGTACTTAATGTTCGTTCATTGAAAAATCATGATAAGAAAATACATCATACTATTTGGAAAAGAAAAATGGCTACAAGCAAGCAAAGCCTTCTCCGGCCGTAAAAGTACATTCGCGTGAGTCGCCCACGCAGTCACGACTTGACCCATCGAATCAACTCTCCTTTCTCAGAGACGTATAAAAGAGGTAAAGGGTGCTTTGCTAGTCGTGTTTTGGCGTTAGTCTTCTTCTTCTTTTCTTCCTTTAATGGCATGGTGAAATGCCAAAACTAACTGTCAACTGTCAAATTGACAGTCTGTAAAAACAATGTTGCCTGTTTAAAAAACAAACCTTTTAAAAAATACTCCTTAGTTACTTGTAGTCAACTCTGTTTATTATCTATAAGCATAGTAGAGATTAATGCGCAGAATAAATAATAACTATTTATACAAATTAACAATAAACTAAAACTTACTAGTACCTTAACTAATACTACATAAGACCCTGTATTTTGAAAGTATTCAAGTATTCTTTAAGTATCCGAGATTCATTTCACTCTCCATTGGTATTTTTTGTAGATTTGCTTAAGTACTTCTTTTTCCTCTAGCGAATATAACGTTTCAAAAGCTAAAAAAACCGTCTTCATATAATTAAGCCTTTAAAAAAATATGATCTCCTGTGCCACATATAGGGATGCTATTATTTTTTAAATGTATTTATTTATATCTATAATACATTATAAAAACATTACTCAAATAAAAGTCCTAACTAAATTTCTTCACCTATTTTTTTTTTATTTAAATGAGACAACAGAAAGTATACCATCCCAAACAAAAAATATTTTTCCAAATCGGATCATAAATGACGAAGTTCGCGAAACAAGCGAATTAAGAACATCCTTCATAATTGAAGTTAGTTAAAAATGTGCAGTATGTTTCATAGCTTCACTCTATCAAGCTATTTCACAATATTTTTTGAAAGGAAACTAGCTCGCTTCACAATCAGCTTCGAAGTTCCATCACTCCGTAGTACCTCTCAGTACGTAAGCGACAAATGACGCAGCCGTCTAGAACAAACTACCGACTTATCAGATACAGCCGCTTCGTGACAACGCTCCCCGGTAATTCACTTAAACCCGCAATTGTGAAGGGAACGCTCATTCTTATCTCAATGTAAGGAATGCAATAATTTTCCTACACTTGGTACACGAGCTTTTTCAAAATTTATTAAGACAAGATTGTTCAATGTCTAAAGAACTGTTACGAGTAGGTATTATGGTAATACCACTATTTCCAAATCACTAACTCACTAAATTGGTCGCTAACTATTGGCCTCATACACAAGCTTAGAGTCGCGCAACGTGCTATGGCGAGAGCTATGTTGTGAGTTTCACTACGTGATAAAATCCGTAACTAGGAAAGCCGTAGATGAACCAAAGTTACCGACATACGAGTAGCTTTCAAAATTTGCAATTTGAAGTGGCAATGGGCAGGACATATAGCTCGCAGAACTGATAACCGTTGGGGAGTAAAAGTTCTCGAACGTCGACCAAGGCCAGGAAAACAAAGCTTAAGACGACACCCCGAGACTGATAGACTGATTGACTGACGACATTGTAAATATCACAGGAAGTCTGTGGATGGCTTAAAATCGTTCTTGATGGAAATCTATTGGGGAGGCCTATGATCAGCAGTGGACTTCTTAAAGGCTGATATGATGATGATGATGACTGAAAGCGACATATCGTAGAAATTAAAAGTTCGAAAGCCAAATACACGAATGTAGCTTTTTAGGCGCATCATTTCACCAATCTGGTTCGAAATAACTAGTGACACGAAAAGAAGAAGAAGAAGAAGAAGACTAATATCAATAAAACTGTAATGCACCAACTAGTCCTGCATTCTTTTTCAACAATTTTGATTTAAGTAATACATTTTTTTGAGTGAAATGTGAATAAATTATTATATAATTTTCACTCAAAACGGGATATTTACCATGATAATATGAGTTTTTCTGCTTCCCAATATTTCGGCACAGATGCATGCGCCATGATCACGAGATAAACTGTTAACTGATAAAGTTTGAAAATTATGTGCAAAACCATGATAGTTTTAAAGGTTAAATAATTATATATTAATATAATGAATATATAATCGTAAAAACATCTAATAATACAATAAGTAAGAGTAATAGAATATAAATAATGATACCAACATTAATGTAATACTATAAATAGTCACTAACATAGGTACTTAAGTTATTTAGTATAAATTATGTATGGTAGGTAGTACAAACTAATACGAATTAATGTTAAAATGATAATGTAACTACGTACTTATTAAGTTAATGAATAAACAGGCTTTTTTATTTTATTTATTTATAATGTTTCGTTAGTTTGTAGCCACTTTTGTTAACCAGACTCTTAAGAGACTGCTGCTATCAGAATAGACCACACTACACGACACAAATACAAATTCAATCTTCCACTCATACACACACACACACACACACACTTTTTACACTTTTCTTTTCACTCACACACACTTGAACTCTAAGTACACTGAATGTTATGTTGCGCATAAGTCAGGGTAATAACTGAATATCAGTGTTTGCTTCTTAAGCAATACTATTGCTGAGCTATGACCCTTTTGAAAATGCAACACACACCCCCTTTTAGTTTTCAGTCTGTCTAACCTAAAGTTGTATGTGTTTACCATTATGTACAATGGAACATAGGTACTATTGATTGTACGTGTGTGCTGGTTTTTTTTATTTTTTTATTATCATCGTCAAACCTGCGTTTGACCACGATCTCACCTGATGTTAAGCGACGATGGGGCACGCAGGTCAAGAAGAAAAAAGGTTTATCAAATAAATGTTTTATCTATCTATCTATCTTCTAAGATACGAGTAGAATGTATATTATTTATGTTATTAAATGGGATACAAGAGACATTTCTGTTTGGGTCCTTATAACCAGCAACCTTCAACAAGCAATACATTACAGCGGAACAACAGATGAAAACATAAAACATGTATTTACACGAGTCCGGTTTCCTCTCAATCACAACAGTAGTGCTTCAGCGTTTGGCTTTGACTATTATAAATTTAAGCCTCTCCATGTGATCCGTGACTCGTAATGTGAGATGAGTAAAAGCCGGACACGACAAACCTCTTGAAAAAGCCGGAAATCTTTATGTACCTATGTTACTTACACTTCATGTACTGAGAGATTTATTGATCATTAATAATTACGTTTTAAAAACTATAAAGAATTATTAATTACTTCATTTATATAAAAATACGGAATTTCTTTTACCTACTTGGATGACATTTCTTTTCCAACATATATGGGACCAATCAGAAAGTATATACCTACTTTCACATATTTTTTTTTTTTCAAATCTATTCATAAATAACTGAGTTATGAAATAAATAACAAACATAAAAGAACAGAATTGAAAGCCTCCCCTATTTTTGAAGTCGGTTAAAGAATATATTTGAAAGTAGGTATTTACTTTAATTTTAACATTAATTTATGTTAGAAGATCTTGTCGGTTCTGTTGATCACACCATTATTATGGGTGACTTCAACATTTGTTTACTTAAACAAGAATACCGATTTAGGTCACTCGAGAATTTAGCTACATCTAACCTTACTATTCTCCCTCTTAACGCTACCCATCACTTCCCAAACTGTGTGCCCACTCACCTTGACTTAATCCTTGTTTCCTCGCAGACTCACGTGGCTCACCATGGTCAGTGTCCTGCGGACGCTTTCTCCCATCACGACCTTATTTTTGTTTCTTATAAAGTCCGTCCGCCCAAATCCAAACCCAAAATTTTGATGCAGCGCAATTTTGGTAGTGTTAATATAGACAATTTGAGAAAAGATGCGCTGAACTTGGACTGGACTAGCATTGTTAATGCGAGTTCTATTGATGACAAAGTTGATCATTTTAACTGTGCGCTGATTAAACTATATGATATACATGCTCCCGTTAGAGCCATAAAGTTAAAGCATCTTCCTGCTCCGTGAATCACGAAGGAACTGCGATTAGCTATGCAAAAAAAACTTAGAGCAAAATCTAAATACAAGAAACGGCCATCTGCAGCTAATAAAGAGAAGTATATAGAGCGTCGGAATCTCTGTAATAGAGTGTGTAGAGACGCACAACGCCGGTATATTCACGAATCCATTGTTAATCAAGATCCTGCCAAAGTTTGGAAGTTTCTTAAGTCATTAGGAATTGGAAAGTCAAGACAATTCTCCAAAGGATTTAAACATTGATGCTCTAAATAAGCACTTTTCTTCTACTTTATGTGATAGTAACACTAAAAGTTTAACCTTAAATAATCTTTTTAGTATTCCAATTCCTGACTATTCTAGTTTTGACTTTACTCAGTTTTCCGAAAGTGATGTTAAGAAGAGCGTAACGACCATATCCTCGAATGCAATCGGAAGTGATAGTATAAGCCGGAACATGATTGTCCCAATTATTGATGAAGTCGTTCCTGTCATCCAACACATACTAAATGCATCCTTGACTACAGGCATATTTCCATCAGCGTGGAAAGCCGAATTAATAATAATTAAGCCCAAATTACTCCCCTTCCTAAAAAAGCAAATCCATCGTCCTTTAATGAATACCGCCCCATTTCCATTCTTCCTTTCCTCTCTAAAGTTTTAGAACGTTTAGTTCATCAACAACTTAGTTCCTTTCTATCCAGAAATAATCTCTTAAATCCCTTCCAATCTGGTTTCCGCCCCGGCCATAGCACTATGTCAGCCCTGGTGAAAATCACGGATAACATACGTCATGGCATGGATGATGGACAACTCACCATTCTATCACTTCTTGATTTTAGTAGTGCCTTTAACAATGTCGATTTTGATATCCTGCTAGGAATTTTACGCTCGCTTAACATATCTCCTGAGGTAATTGGGTGGTTTCACAGTTACCTGCATGGTCGCCGGCAGCGTATTCGCATAGATGAGTCACACTCATATTGGTGTGATATTAAAGCTGGTGTTCCTCAGGGCGGCGTTTTATCTCCACTATTTTTTGCAATATTTATAAATAGTATCTCTCAACATTTTTCTTCATCCTATCACCTATATGCAAACGATCTCCAAATCTATACTCACGCGTCTTTATCAAAGCTACATGAGGCGATTGATGTTACTAATTATAATTTGCGTTGCAGTCTGAACTGGAGTAAATCGTATGGTCTCTCTGTCAATCCAGATAAAACGCAGATCATTGTAATAGGCAGCTCCAGAATGATATCAAAAATTGACTGGTTTCATCTCCCTCCTGTGATCTTCGACGGAAAATGCATTCAGCTGAGTGACTCGGTCAAAAACTTAGGCGTACACGTTGACAAGCAACTTTCGTGGCGACTGCACCTGGCTGAAATCAGTCGGAAGGTGTTTGCTTCTGGTGCCTCTCTCAGAAGGCTTCGGAATTTTCTCCCTACCGCTACTAAAATTGCGCTTGCACAATCCCTTCTTCTTCCAATCCTTGATTATGCTGACGCCTGCTATATTGACATCACTGAAGAGCAACTTTATAAGCTTGAGCGTCTCCAAAATTACTGTATACGGTTTATATTTGGTTTGCGCAAATATGACCACATTTCTGAATTTCGCAATAAACTCAAGTGGTTGCCAATCCGTTTTCGCCGGAATGCTCACATTCTCAATCTTCTCAATAATATTGTGTTCTCTTCTTCAACTCCCTTTTATCTCAAAGAACGGTTTGAATTTCTCCATCTCTCTAACCCTCGATCCTTACGCTTCTCAGAAACACATGAACTTAAAATTCCTGTTCACTCCTCTGCCTTCTATGGAAAGTCGTTTACAGTGCAGGCTGTCTGCTTATGGAACGCGTTGCCTGTAGATATTAGATATTAGAAACACTATTAGTCGTACTGTTATACCTAATCATTTCTAAATTGTTGATATCATAATATAAAACCTATTTTGGTGCTATGATTTTATGATTTTATATGTTTATTATTATACCTATTATGTATGTATGTATGTATTTATTTATATCAGTATTATATTTAGTTTATTTAAAGATTATGTAAGGAAGTATAGAATTATATTTGCCAAAACACCACACCAATATGCCCCTTCTCTGTTTATTTATAATCCAATCCATCCAAAGGTTGCCTGGTAGATATCGCTGTTAGCGATAAGGCATTGTATTGCCTTTTATTGTAAAATAAGTATCTATGTATTTTCCTGTGTGGTATAACAATAAAGATTTATCTATCTATCTATGTTTTTTTTTATTTATATACTTTCTTAATAATGTTGTAACTCAGAAGAGTCAATACTTATGGCTTTGGATTTTTCAAGTCATCTCCACAGAGTGACATCTCGAACTATATATTCGTGATCTCAGTAAAACACCATAAATCCGATATCAGATTCAGGAGTGACTTTGCTGAAATCCTTTGCAAAACTATTAGTCTCAGTCCAACGATCGCCGAAGCAACAAGTCTGAAGAGCAGAGTATTTTTTCGTCAAAGTGGAGTGAGTCAGATGTTCCTGAAGATGCCTCGTGGAGAGGCGAAACACGTGTCGTATTTCTTTTTAAAAAGAAATAGATTCAATATTTGTCCATCTATTTAATGTTTTATGATAAATCCGGCCAAACAATATTATTCCGGCTATGTTTAGACATCGGGCAGCTCTATCATCCCTCGTTATGAGAGATGAGTTCGATATCCGGCTGGTTACCGGACAATGTTTGCCGAATACAACCCATTAATGGTAGTGGGCTATATTTGGTCCGGGAACTCGCAGCGGTGGAGTTATGGCTCTGTTGAAATCATATATGCTGACCATACCAGCTACTCTTTAATAATTTTCTCTGACCTTACAATTCATTGGTTATGGAAACTACGCTTTATTTTTAGGCTAATTGATTGTATATTAATTTGACAAAACTATTTCTATTTAAATTATTTGAACACCTCTGTGACGCAGTGGGCCAAGGTCCAGCTGAGACGCAGATGGTTGTGGGTTCAATTCCCGCCGCGAGACAAATGTTTGTATGATCTACAAGTATTTGTCTCGGGTCTGGGTGTTTTATAAATAATTTGGATGTATTTAAAAAAAGTATATAAGTAGTATATCAGTCATGTGGTACCCATAACACAAGCTCTGCTTAGTTTGATGCTGTGTGAAGTGTCCGGCATAATTTATTTATTTCGAAGCGTCATAAAGAAATATCGCGTGACCCCTTATGGCGACATTACTTGGCGATGCCGCTAATGTCTTCTACAAGAGATCTGGATCAGTTGATCTATCTAGATCGTTTTAAATGATCTTTTGATAGTATTTCTTAAACTTTATTGATCAAAATTATTTGTTTTAGTAATTAGCGAGCATTTATAATAAATTTAAAGGTAATATCAGATACTACCATTTAATCAAAACAATATAAGTATATGTCCTTTATTCAGTTTTATGTATATTTTATATTACATATGAATAAAAACCCTAAAAAATTCAAAAACTCTAAGAGTTGTAAAGGTTAATGAGTTTATAATCATTTTAAATCGCCTAAGAGTTTTACGTATTCAAAATAACTGTAAAATTCGAAAACGACAAAAAAAATTGATGTTATAGAAAATGGCCGCTGCCGTTTGACATCGCGGTATAGACAGGATTGGGAGTGGAAGGGCGCAATTTGGTCGGTATTCAGAATCGCGTCGCTGTAAAAGCGCGCCGTATCTAATTATCGTCGGGATACGGCCCCTACCATGAATGTAGAAAATAATAGAATAAAATAAGTTTTTATTTGCAACAACACAACAGTAGACAAATAAAATTACCTGTAGAGCGATCGCGCTATTTGTCAATGTATTTGCCATTGAACGGATTGGTTTTGGCAAAGGTTTGTATATTCCTAATATGAATGTCAAAATGGTACCACGCTATTCTTCCAAAACGATTTAATCGTTGATTATTTTACCAATCAAACAAATTTATGTAAAGAACTACCTAATTACATGCACCAGACTACTAGGATGTACAAAATCAAAGACGTTCGTTTGAAACACTGTGAAAAATAACGCGATCCCGCAACGTTTGATCAACGTTTAATCCATATTAGAGCTAAATCGTTTCCGTCATAGTGATTAGCGCGGTATGAAATATGTCAAAAATATCATTTTGACTTTGGTTTAGCTTTGAGTAACGAACAAAATTCTAATTGGCGGATTGCAGAGTCAAAAAACCGCCCACTTTACGCCACTCTTTTTCCGTAAAAATACGTTGTTTCTAATCCTAGATAATTGAATATAATATAGTGAGATTTAGAGGTGTATCTTTTCAGATTTTTTTACCATAATTATCTGTATACAAATAATTTAATTTCCACAAACAAAGTTGCTGCTGCTGACTTGATTGCTGTGGATGGATAAGAATAGCACGGGATCGATTGTACAAACAAGGAGCCCAATACCCAGCATTGGGTGATACAGGCTGAGGATGATATATATATATCTATTTATTTTATGATTTGTTACCAACATGAAAATGGCTTATATTAAAAAATCAAGCGAGCAATATAGTAGTCGAATATGATGCGTAACATTTGACATCTCACTTTGGTAATAAACAATATTAACATTATATCCTGAATTAGTTTATATAATAGCACACTTTAAACACAACATTGTAGGTTAAACGCACAGCTGATACGTTCTTCTTCTCTTTTTCCCTTTCTCTTTCTCGTTACAAACACTGACAAACTGTAGGCTGACTAACCTCTCGAAAAGTGGGTTGGTACCATCTGATCATCGGTCGCATCGTCGCTTATTATCAGGCGAGATTGTGGTCAAACGTAGTCTATGATAAAAAAATAATAATTACGTTGTAAAAAGTAAAAGGAAAACCGACTTCAATAAATATAAATAATTACGTTTTACAAACTAAAAAGACAACCGTCTTCATGTATATAAAAAATATCATCGAAGAATATCATCGGTCATCAATTTTTAGATTTTTGTTGGTTTTTTTAAAAACCGCTCGACCAATATCGATAAAATTTAAATGGGAACACCTGGAAAATATAGCATTTGATATATAATTTTTTCATTTTTTAAATCGGTTCTGGCGTCTTTGAGTAATCGGTGAACATACATAAAAAAACCGACGAATAGAGAACCTTCTCTTTTTTTGAACTCGGTTAAAAATAAAAAAAAAACACGCTTCCGTCCGTTTTCACGAAATCACTCCCACAGATTACAGAAAAGCGAGAGGAAAGGATGTTACAATTAAAAAATATACCTAAAGGACCCTTTTGAAGTATTTAGCCTTCTAGGTTTCTCCGGTTCAGATTCAAAGCTAACAGCAGTAATATACAAGTACAAGCAACTGTGGTAGGTAGATACGTTATGATAGAAGCTAGTGCGAGTTCAAACACAAGTATTTCCAGTAACACACTCCGCGCTGGCGCACTAACTGAGTTACAAGCGACGTTTTTAAAGCTTTTTGCCGGGCGAGCATTCGTTTCAAAGCTAATCAAGCTAATACTGCGTGTCGGGCACTGGAGCTCACTCGCATTGCTCACTAATTCCATTTTCCAATTAAAAAGGGTACAAAGTGCACGCAGGAATGAGAGTAAAGCTATTTTGAATTTGAAAATGCCAGGTTTTGGTGTGTTAATTGTTTTGAGTAGGCTTTTGCAAACTTTTCACGCGACTTTTTGAATTCGTAATGTATTATGTACGTAAGCGTGCTAAATAAAAATGAGGTTATATTTACTGCTGAGTTGTTTTATAGCAGTATTAATTATTTAGACGTACTCTGTTTCGTAGTAAGCTAAAGGCCCGACTGAGATGCAGAAGGACAAATGTTTGTGTGATCTGCAAATATTTGCCTCAGGCCTGGGTGTTTCTATGTATAATATGTATGTATTTACAAAAAAGTCAATAAGTAGTATATCAGTCATGTGGTACCCATAACACACTCTCTGCTTACTTTGGAGCCAGATGATGCTGTGTGAAATGTCCGGTATTATTATTATTATTACTTAAAAAAATTCGTAAGTTGTACCATACATTTTGATGAACGGGTTTATACTTACGTATTTTCTCGATGGAGGCACTGACACTGTTCACGCAGAGATACACATGACTCAGTGCGAATCGCGAGCCCGAGCGTAAGCAAGCTAACCGCTGATCAAACTCACCCTCACGATGAAGATTCTCTACCTAGATGAATCGGATCAGTAGGTATCGATCCTTCCATTGACAAAATAATACGTTATTTTTATTTATTTATTAAATTCACAAAACAGATTACAATCAACACAGCGTTTTAACTAAAATTAGTTAAAATCTATTTATTGCTCTAGATTCGTAATCAAATATGTGAATATGACAAAATTACAGTGTTACATGCATAAAAGTTAAAATACCCTAAACTAAGAACCAACTATGGAAATAATACATTATTAGTATCTTATTTATATCTTTTACCTTAGTATAAGTTCGTGTTTCTCGAAACGACGTACAACGTACAACTCACGAAAGTTTTGCATGTGGAACACAGGTTTTGCCAACAATTTATTTTGTTGATGGACACCGACACACATAGTACTAAGCTTCATTAAAATCTACCCACCGCACAGTGCGAACTGTGAACTCGAGCGGCAACGAGCGGACCGCGGATCAAACTCCGCAAACAAACATCACTGATGAAGATTTGCTAGATGTATCGAATCTGTGTTGTTGCCTCCATTGGTAAAATAATACGTAAAACCCGTGTTTATCAATATATATAATTCATTATTCTCATAAAGGAAGGTGCGGTATGTTTCTATTTCTTTCCTTCTTTGTCTGGGTGTTTCTATGTATAAAATGTTTGTATTTACAAAAAAAATGTATATAAGTAGTATATCAGTCATGTGGTATCCATAATACAAACTCTGCTTACTTTGGTACAAGATAATGTTGTGTGAAATGTCCGGGATTATTTATTATTTATTTGTTCGTGTATTATAAAACATATGTTTAGACAAAACATTCAATAGCCAATATACATTATATATGAAAGTAGCTGTCCCGTTAGCGACTTCGTACGCGCGTTTTAAAAAGAAAAAAAAATATCTACATAGAAAATTTCATCAAAATCGGCCCTCCTGTTTAGAAGGAGTTGAATTACAAACTCACGCACAAAAGATTTATATAGATAAAGATAATTATGAACTTGTATTTTTGTACTCTTATACACAATAAACATATTTTTTAGTTTCATTATTTTCAATATTTTATACGAAAATATTCAAAATTTTGGACAATTATTTCAATCAATTGCTTCACTCATTTGTAGTCTGGTAACGACAGTTTTGAGTTATGACAAAGGGTCCTCACCCCAGCTTAATTAGTCTCATAAACTAATTTTAAATTATGTACCATCAAAATAGTACGAGAATACTGGTGGTCTAGTGTTAGTGGCTCCGCCTTTCGCTTCTCTTCGTAGGTTCGAATCAAGTCGTACACCAATGGATTTCTCTTATTGAAAAATATAGGTATGTAGGTACGCTACACTCTCCAATGGTGAAAGATAACATCGTGAAGAAACCGGCGTGTCATTGAATCTAATAGTTCAAAGATGTGCCAATTGCATGAAAGTATCCTCTGACGTGCACTTCAATCCTTTCACCACACGAGTTTGAAAACTAGAGACACAATAAGAAGAAGAAGTATTAAAGCAGTACGTACTGGAACTAGTATTGTTCTGTAATCAATACTCATTAATGAAGTGTATGTTTTATTTGTCGAATATATAGATAATTACGTTTTAAAAACTAAACAGAAAAACGACTTCATTGTATATATAATTATGTTTTAAAAACTAAAAAGAAACCCGACTTCATTGAATAAAAAATATATTTATTGAAAAACAATAGATGTATTTTGTTTAATAATATGGGTAGGGCAACTAAATGCACAGCTCCAATGAGACAGCGAGGTTTCAGAGTAAACGAAAATATCATCGATGTATATATTTTTTTTATTTTTGATGATTTTTAAAAAACCGCTTGACCGATTTCGATTAAATTTTAATGGGACCAACTGGGCAGACCCTTTGAAACAAAAACATATTTTTCCAAATCCGTTTAGGCGTCTTTAAGTAAAAAAATGGAACTACCTTTATTGAAGTCGCTTAAAAACAAATAAAACATTGTAGTGTTTCAAAAGAGCCGCTATGCAAAGTGAACAAATGAAATTATTTTCTATAGGTAGGTATAATGAAAGCACCAATACACGTACTATAGGAAGGTAAGTAGGTTCGTATGCTATGGTAGATACTGGTTAGCTCAGGTGGTAGCAGCACGGTCTTCTGCTCTGTTAAGGGTTAATTCCTCCCAGCACAAACATTTGAGTGATGAAAATATGTGTCAGTGTTGTGTCTGGGTGTTATCAAGTATCATAAAAATGTATTTAAATAAATAAGTATTCTTGCGGTCATCTAGTCACCAAAAAAGAAGCTATGCTAGGTTGCCGCCGAGGGACAAATGTTTGTATGATCTGCAAGTATTTTTCTCGGGTCTGGTATTTAGACATAGACATAGACATATACATTTGTTTATTTACCTACTGAATAAGCACACATACACATCAATAATAACAATGAGTACTAAACAAAATTAGGTAAAAAGGAAGTGACACATATCAAAAAGTAAAAGGAGAAAAGACATTTAAAAAACTTAAAATTATTCTGCGTACTTACCTACCTAACAGTGCTGTGTGCTACAGCAGCAAAAAGATCTATACTCAGCGTTATGCTTCTTATTTCTATGTATAATATGTATTACTTACAAATTTACATTTAAAAGAATATCAGTAGTATATAACTCATATGGTACCCATAACAAGCTCTGCCTACATTGGGGTCAAATGATGGTGTGTAAAATATCCGGCATTATTTTATTTATACAACAATAACCGAGAACCCAGTCTGGACTAAAATAAGACCAAGTGTTTATTTATTTTTATTTCCTCCGAGTTTAATCGGTGAGAGGACTCTCAACGACGCACATCATAATTTTCTGTCATAACTGTACAACTCTTTCATCAGTGATCCGTGTCGAGCGCATCCGGTTGCCATTTGTGGGGGCTGTTTTTATTAATAAGGGTTATTTTTGCTTTCTTGTAATGTCTTGCTTGATTTGCTATTTCTAGAGTAATTAAAAAATGACGGGTGTAAAAACTGGAAGCGTCATGCCGTCGTGTTCGACTTAATTAGTCTTGTAGGTAATTGTAGGTGTTTTGTCTAGATAATGATGACCTAATGACAAGCAATGCACTGGCGATAGTCCCATACAAGAAGTTTATATATTTTTATATATATATATATATATATAGGTCTATAGGTTATATGTATATATATATATATATATATACATATATATATATATATATATATATATATATATATGTATGGCCACGGCTTCGCGCGCGTTGTAACTATATAAAAAGTAGCCTACACGATATACAATTGTCCAGGTCACTGACTATTATCTTTACTTAGGTCTAGCACACACTGCGGATCAATCGCGTTATTCTGTGGAACATATTCATATTCTGTGCGTAGGCACACGCACTAGCGAAAAAAACCGCGTTTAAAAGTACGTACTTCAGAATAGCGTGGATTAAGAGCGCACTGCTGATTAGCCCGCGGTGATTTTTTTCTATTATATTTTTTTATATTATATATATATATATATATATATAGTTATGTATGATTGTAAAACAAGTTGAACCTGAGTACTTTATACTACTTTTCAACTTTCTACTTTTCAAATAAACTTAAAGCACTTGAATAAATAAAAGTCGTGGGTAGATCTAAAAGTTCACGAGAAAGAAGCCTTCATTTGTCAAAGAGGTTACTTAAGTAGGTAAGTCATACATTCATTCATCATAAGAAAACATAGCCGTACATTCTGTCTTACAAAATTACTTTTTAAATACAACAATTTACCTGATTCACTGTGACAAATTTAAAAATAATTCGGTACTACAAACAATACCAATGAGAACTTAACAGCGTGTACGTACATACATTCACATTCAAATACTGGTTCTCTCTAATGACATGCATTATATGTTCATCAAGCGTCAACTGTCTCTATAATTATGAAAGGTAACAATGCACAATGATTCTGAATGTGTAATCTACCCATTGGTACGTAACATAACATGTCACTCGGAGTTCATGCTCGTTTCTTATCCATTATCCAATTTTAAATCAATTTTAATGTTTTGTTACTCTACCGTGTGCATGGAAAATGCTGACGATTGCGGTTTAGGTGCCCGCTGCAGGACAAATGTTTTTATGATCTGCAAATATGTCTCAGGTCAGGTGTTTTTCTATGTATAATATGTATGTATTCAAAAAAAAAAACGAGCCTCACAGTAGTCGCATATGATGTGTAACATCTGAAATCTCACATTGTTAATAAGCAACATTAACATTATATCCTGAATTAGTTTATATAACAGAATACTTTATACACAACACTGTAGGTTAAGCGCACAGCTAATGCGTCCTTCTTCTTCTTCTCTATTTCCTTTTTATTTATCTTCACATACACGTACACACTGTTGGCTGACAGTACCAACCTTTTGGGAAATGGGTTGGTACTGTCAGCCAACTCTACCTCTGCGCGCTCTCTTTGGTCAAATCAAATAGCGCGTGCTTCTCTGGTTTCTTGTTACACACTTCCGTCCTTGTTCACGAACTCATGTACAGTTCACAGGAAAGCGAGAAGAAATATATTATACACCAAAAAAAATCTAATTGGTGTATAAGTCATGCGGTTCCCATAACTCAATCTCTGCTTACTTCGGGATCACGCTTTGTGAAATGTCTAAAATTCTTTATTTTATAAATTATATCTACATATTAACATACATAGATACATACGAGTACATAAGTACATATAAACACGCCTTCATCTCGACGGGATTAGACAGAGATTACGGATTTCCACTTTCTACGATCCCGAGATTACTTCTTTTGCTTCATTGACACTCATCACCTTCCTCAGATGTGCCGCAAATTAATTAGAAAATAAATAACTTAGATATGAATATATTATTCATAAAATTATTTTTTTCTTACGATTTGGAAGAAGCATTTCACTTTTAATCGAACTTCAATGCAACTTTTAAAACTTTCATAGGTTTGAACACAATTTTCACTGAAAACGGAATATTTACCATAATATGTGAGTTTTATTACTTCCAGATATTTCGCACAGTTGAATGCTCCATGATCACGAAATAAACTCGTATGTAACTGTGTCTACTATAAACTACTTCATAGGTAGATATCGTTAAAGGTTTTTGTACATATTCGTAGAAATATCTTTGTAATGTCTTTTTAGACGTAATCTTTTCGACAAAAAGACAACCTTCTAGAACTTTTGAACAGAATAGTACCTACCCCGATATAACCATCGGATAAAAAAATGGTAAAACCGTTCCAATGAATGAAAAGAGAATTCTAATCAACGGCCTCGTAACTTTAAATGAAGGTGAGCATTTTTGAAACCTTTATCCCGAAAATTCAACCTTTATTTGGGACCGGAGGGGACTTATCAGGGCGTTTTTCAAATAACGGCATCAATTCCGCGCCTTCCTCGCTTGTTATCTGCGTCTCTTCCTGGGCACACCGCAGGCCGGTTGCAAGGGTGTGTTTTTAATGGGGGCGTAGAATACCTAAGTCTTTTTTAGGGTTCCGAAGTCCATAAGGAACTCTTATAGTCTCGCTGTCTGTCTGTTTGTTTGTCTGTCCATCCCCAATCAGAGCCCTTGATGCAGACAATTCATTATTAATCTGATAAAATTTTGCACGGTACTCGTAATATGTATCAGTGGCCCCTAACTATTGTTTTTAAGGATGTGAGTATAATTTTAATACTAGCTTCTGCCCGCGGCTTCGCACGTATAGTACATACATAAAAAGTAGCCCATGATCGTACCTTAGATTACAATCTATATCCAAACCAAATTTGATTGATGCAAAAAAAAATTATTGATCCGATCACTACCAAACTTCACAGGATCACCAGCTAGGCCAATCTGAAGATTTCCTAAAAAATTCATCGAAATCGGTCCAGCCGCTTCTGAGTGTATAGGGAACATACATACTTACACACATCGCCTTTTATATAAGTATATAGATTTTTACTCAGAAGTGTGGTATATAATTTAATAGGTATTTGAAAGATATTAGGAGACTTCTTGAACTGTCTTTCGATACGAAAATTTGTTCAACATATATTAATGCTTTGAATGGCCATTTTTGGTGGAAGTCAGTGTCCTCCATTACATAGACATTCTTTATCCCCATTGACTTCAGGAGCTTGTGCATTTTGCCAATTTATTAGTTTGCTAAATTGCTGTTTTAAATACCTATGCCTTATGGAATTCTGATACGAACATACCATTGATACAGCTGTCAGTTATTGGTCAAAACCAAAAAAGCTTACACATTCAATAAAATTGCTGAACGACTATCAACTTTATTAACATGATAATTGGTTTTTGATGAATATTCCAAAATAAAAACAACTAAGCCTTTAAAATAGGTCACCTTTAGCACCCATCTTGTGACATATCTATGAAAATCAGAACGGACCGTTTCTTTTTTTATAGAACAATTAACTGGCGGTTGCTACTAACGGATTTTGTTACTTTTGCCATATCTAAAGGTTTATTACTGTTGAGTCGATTTCTATCTCCAGATCTCTGCAGATTGATGAAGATGGATGGTTTCCTTTCCCTCCTGGATTCAGCTCTGCTTGTTATCTCCTCTTCCTGGGTACAAAGGCTCTCGTGGGCGGCATTTCACCGTCACGCTCGCCCATTCCACACTTCAAACGCCATTACAATCTGCATACTGCCGACAACACCTACACGGCCTCAAATTATGTTAATGGTGGAAAAATGTAATCGCCAACCTCGTTTTATCTGACCCTGTTTTTTGTTTCAGGTATCTTCCATTTTCCAGCCGGCAAATTCTGTAAGTCCGTAGTAGGATCATTATATTTTGAATTTACAGATTTTTCTAGAAAAGTAGCTCTCGTTACGTGTGGAGTTAAGCGAACTGGAAAATCAAAACATTAACCGCCCACATTCAGTTTTTAAATCAAGGGTTATCAAATGTCAGGTTAGAAAGAAAGAAATGTTTATTTTGAGTCCTATGATATCATATAAGTACTTATGAACTAACAAGTAAATAAATTGACCGCAAAATTGGTCGTCACACAGCGTGTGTTATAAAAAGCGTTTAGAACGCTCTTATAACGCTAACGTCTTCCGTAACGCCGCCGCGCCGTCGCGTTAATATGCGCATCGGCACTGTGGTGGCGCATTGTCGTCGTGTACCATCATAATTGCAATTTATGTCTATTCACAATAAGTGCAGTAAAAACTAAAATAAATATAATTATGTAAAGTTAACTAAATACTTCAAATGATCCACCTACAAGATAAACACTCGCTGCTATGTTAAAAATGTACATAAATACAGGTATGTATAAGATAATATACAATAATATAAAATATATGTGAAACAGTAGAGCTATCTAAGACTCATTTAAACGATCTATAGATAGTTAAACTGATCAAGACCACTGCCAGAGGTCAGCGTTTCCAAGACACTGGCGTCATTGCCACGTTAAATGGCAATGCCTTTACGCTGGGCCAGATAAGATTCAGCTCTTTGGTCACGCAATGTTTCTACCAAACTCCGTAGAAACGTGTTGGGCATAGGCCCATATGCCAAGGGTCTCGACTCCAAAAAATTCAAATATGTAAGCCAATCAAAAAAGGCATATTTGTGCCTTTTGACACATTCAGCCGCCGCACGAGCTGCTATGTTGATTTTAGATAGTTATATTTAAAAATATGTAAATTTGACAAACAAAGTTTACAGACAAAACATAAAACATACAGAGTTTTTAACGAACCACAACTGAATGTGAACTAACAATAAAACTTTTGCCCCAAATCGACAATCACTTTATTAATTTCAATTCTAAAATTGGGATTGCAAACGTAAAAAAAATCATGTTTCAAATAAAAATTTGATGGCAGGTAAATATGTTTTATTTGTTATCATGTTGTGATTTTTTGTTGAATATAACAGAACATAGCCGTTTCTAGCAACGTACTTCATTCGCTTATGTATGATTAACTAATAAAAATTTTAAAAAATCGGGTTGCACTCCAGGAGTGCCGACAGAAGTGAAAACCTATTTTGGCGCTTTAGAGTTTAGTAATAAATCACTTCAAAATCAGTAATTATGGCGACTGCCAATCAAATACTGAACGAACACAGATGATGCAATATTTATTGTTCAGAATGTAGATAATATATCAAAGAACCTAACTCAGTAAACTTCTCCATACAAAAGTAGACTGTAAACATGTGAATTAAGGTTTATAATCAAATGGGGCGAGCGCGGCAGCCGGCTGCGTCTCGCCCCAGACGGTAACGGTGTCGCGAATACCTCATTTTACCTCATCTAAAAATATGCGTAACGCGCTTAAAAAAGTTTTCACTTCAATAAATTATTTATTCAGACAACAATTTTGGGTCCATCCAAGGTACATTAAAATACAAAAACAAATCAAAATAAAATAAAAACTAAAAAATAAGCAAGTACAACAATACAATATCCATAGCCGTGGTGATTCCGGCCAGCGAATAGGACCCCTCCATTTCCTCCTGAGAATGTCGTAAAAGGCGACTAAAGGAATAAAAAACAACATGGGAGAGGGCAGCAGCATCAGCCTAAGAACGTAACACCAATACTGAGATCACCAATCCACCTGCCAAGTGTGGTGATTATGGCAAAACCCTCCAGTCATGAGGCTCATGTCCAACAATGGACGGTTCCGGGCTGTTGTGATGATGATAACAATCCACACATTTTATATTTTATTATGAGTATATAATATACACACTTAATTAATATAACAAATATATATAGCGTATGGATTAATCAGAGCCGATATCCAGTACCTTTGTAGGCATGTCGACCAAGACCCTAAGTAGACTGGTAGGGCTTAAATGCAGAATATGCAGTATCTATTTGTTAATGCCGGAGTCCTACAACTACCTATGTTTTGTACTCTTTTGTACCGGCTAGATGAGTTCCATCGAAACTTCCGTTTTGTTTCGGGTTTTCAGTGCGCGAAGTTCAATCGGAATAGGTTGATTGATTGAATCACAAAATCTTTCAAGTTCATGTGGTTAGATTCCATAGTCAGTTTACGAGTACTGAATGTTTTTCAGTTACGTTTCCCGTTTGCATAAAAAGAATACAAAATTGTATTGCCTTGTTACTGGTTTTTAGTGTCAGCAATATGAGTAGAGTCGTTAATCGTCGCATTTTGTGTCATATGTCATTGGCATAAATATCTTCTCAGCACTCTTCTCTTTACACTGGCAAAAACGAATAGTTTACCTACTAGTAGTCATATGCAAATACTTACTAATGTTATAAATTTGAAAGTAACTCTGTCTGTCTGTCTGTCACGTTTTCACGCCTAAACCGCTAAACCGATTTTAATGAATTTTGGTATAGAGATAGATAATAATAATAATAATAATCCCGGACATTTCACACAGCATCATCTGGCCCCAAAGTAAGCAGAGCTTGTGTTATGGGTACCACATGACTGATATACTACTTATATACTTTTTTTTTGTAAATACATACATATTATAGAAACACCCAGACCCGAGACAAATACTTGCAGATCATACAAGCATTTGTCCCGTGGCGGGAATCGAAACCGCAACCTTTTGCGTATCAGCCGGATCTAAGCCCATTGCGCCACAGAGGTCGTCAATGAAGAAAAGATGGGACCATGGAGAAGGACATAGGCTACTTTTTATGTAGGTACCACGCGTGCGAAGCCGCGGGCAGCAACTAGTGTCAATTAAATGGTTCCTGTGAAATAGAAAACACTCTAATAACAATCATTTCTTGGATATGGTTGTTATTTATTTATACTACAAATTTATTTAAAAAACAATCGATAGAAGGTAATTGGTAGGTATAGGTATAGCTTTTAATACTGACTACGTATACGAATGTAAGAGGATAAGGAAATGTCAATAAAACAAATAATTTGAACGTAGATATACCCCTTCACGTGGTTTTCATTAGGAAGTTTTTTAATCGTCCTTTGTCAGGGAAAAAATAATCCAGTTTGAGGGTAGAAGAGAAGGCAGGTCCTAGCTAGCGACGTCACATGTCCGGCTTAAATATTATAAGTTTAAGCCGAGGTAGAAGATGGATAATTAGAGACGGATGTCTTTAAGATTATTACGCACTAGCGAAATGCACTGTTTAAACTGCTCTTTTCTGAACTTGATGTAACTGATAGTGCGTGCGCTTCTGATTATACGTTACACAAAATAGCACGAAACAAATTTATCGGATATCGGATATTCGGTTTAATCCGCAATTTATGTTAGGCTTTTGGTATTAGTTTGTTTTGGCGATCTAGTCAATGTAATCATACTCTTGACTTATATTTTACTTAAAAATATATAGATTCTTTAATATACAAAAATGTATATAATAATAATAATCTCTTATATAAAACAATATACTATAATATGAATAACATAACAAATAAAGTGTAAAAAATGCAAGTGTATTTTTATTTAATACTAAATCAATATATGTTTAAAAAATCTATTAACATACTCGTATTTTAAATAACATCTATACTGCTAGCAGAAATTTACAAAAAATGTTGCAATATAATTTTACAAAAACTCCGGCTTTCCTATTTGTTTATCTTACCATCCCTAGTCTCAGCGCAGGCTCGTAATTAAACTGACACCGACTCCCGCAGGACGAGTTTTGAATGTTATTAGAATCTCTTTCGCGTCGTCGGATCTGATTGGAAATCTGCCCCGTGCTAGTGAATAAACAACCTTTGCGTTTGCGTCTGTATGTGGCTCAATGTTGGCAGCATTTTATGAGATAACCCGTAGGCTCAAAAGATCAATTCAACTCACAGTTTAAAAGTGGCTAAAACCGTCTTATTTTCGGGATATTTTGAATCTTTTAAAAACCATCTCATGAACATCACCCGATAAATTAAATATTTTTAAGAGAAATGTACAGATATCAAACACATGTGAAATTGTTGAGCTATCTAAGAACCGTTTAATATAATTTATAGATAGTTTAACTGATCCAGATCATTGCCAGAAAGAAGCGTCCCTAAGACACTAGCGGCATTGCCTCGGTAAATGGCAGTACGTCTAGGAAGCAAAACCTCCATTTAGGAAAATTACTAGGAGCAAGCAAATTTAGAGTAAGTCATAAAAAATCTATTGGACACTATCATGAACACTTTAAAAAAATGTCTATTTCAAATCATAATATTTATCAAACGAATAACTGAACTATATAAGTGGCTCCTGACATTGGATTATAATGGAACAGAAAGCTTTCTGGAAATCCAAACCTGACATTACTTTTTCATAGTCTCTTGCTATGAACCCATTCTCACTTCCCTCTTAGTGTATTACTTACTTTGACACTCACTCTCACTTTTGCCCTTCTAAAGTCTCTCGTTTGCATTCCCCCTACTCCGCACATATTCGCACATATTTGTATTGTATGTAATGTTATCGTAGTTTTGGTTTTTGCACGTAGTAATGTTTACTTAGTTTAATTTTTAATTTATATTTTTTATAGTTTTCTTTAGTTTACTTTATTGCTTTATTGTTTATCTGCCCTGTAATGTGTACTTTTGTGATAGGTAATTACGTTTTGCTTGACCGATCTCCCGCGGTACAGGCCTGGCCTATTGCGGGGATCACCAGTAACTTGTATTATGTATGTGATATTTTTTTTGGTAATAAACATTATCTTATCTTATCTTATCTTATCTTATAAGAGTTTCACAAGACTTCAGAACCCTAAAAATAGTCTGTTTTGTTCTTATTTTGTGCTGCGTTCACTGTAAACTGTATACAGTAAGTATTTGGATTCAAAAAGGGGTGCATATGCATACAACTGTGGACAAGTGAGCATAACATTGAGCTCTGAACTGGCCGTGTTGACAGCCCCCACTACGGTCTCTACAAACAAACATTTTCTGTTGACTCGCGACACATCACTGTGTGCTTTGAATTTAAATTAAAGCACCGATGAAATCGAAATTCAGTCGTGCCTGGCCATTTTCTGATGAAATTAATTTATAAACGCTCATTTTCAAACATGTTTTTATGCTAATGGTTCCTCGTGACATTCTGCGTACCTAAATGTTGTAACTTTAAGTAGGTTATAGTTAAACAAACATATATTTACGCCCAATTAGAAAACAAAAGAAGAACCACTTTAAAAAACTATATTAGCAATTTCTTTCTATATAACTTTTGAATGTAACTGCATATTTCCTAGCAACATATTGGCCCGGATTTTGTAGTTTCACCAGATCTAATAAAATTTTCTAAAATACGACCTTATTTTGGTTTTACCAAAGTCCAAAATACAGTAACACTTTTAAATGAAAACTTCTTAAATTTACCAAATTGTGTGACGTGTTTTATCGCTAATTAAAACTCCGGAAAATCCTAGGAAAGTCAATTCAATAAAGGAATCAAATGTCACATTCATTTATATTAGAACTGTCATTTACAAGTGTTACTCTAGTTTATACTTTGAATCTAGAAAAATAGAGTCTTTCGTATTTTAATAAATATTAGCTTGTCTGCCGAAACAACAAAATCTAGGCCATAGTGTAGTCATTTCATACCTTGAGCGACTTATACTCATCAAATAAGTTCATAATAACCCTGCTTATTCGTATGAATGATTTCTATTGAAAAATAAAAATTATAAATAATGTTGCGGAAATAAATATTTATGACTTGCACCACAATATGTCAATTTACGAGGTATTTTTCAATTTCCGTATTACAAAAAAATCGAACACGTCTTTTATGACAATCGAACTATTAACGTTTATAGCCGCTGTAAATAAATATCTCATTCCACGTTATAACCTATGAAGACGTATTTATAGTTTATCCTCAATCCTTTTGACGACAAAAATTTAATCATCGTAGTCGTATATTTGTGGAATGGAGAGGAATAAACTCTTAACGTAGACACAACCTGGATACCGGTGAATCTAAACTTTATGAATGTAATGTTTGTGCTCGCTGTGTAGAAGTATCTAGAAGTCTAGACGAGATGGATGTTTCGGGCGTCTAACTGATTGTCGATGAATGGGAGACATATGGTCAACAGGTCGAAATAAGGCGAAATATTTCACATTCAGCACCTATTCACTGAGCATCAATTAAATAGGACCACTTTGATTCCTACCATTGGATTGTATCCAATTTTTTCGCAATTCATGACTAATATGTTGTAGGTTCGTATCTACTTACTAAATGTGCAGAATAATATAAAATACACGTGAAAAAGTTGAGTTATTTAAGGGATCGTTTAAAACGATCTAAGTTAGCTCAGCTGATCCAGACCACTGCCAGAAGACAGCGTCTCCAAAACACTGGTGGCATTGTCAAGTTAAACAGCAATGCTAATACGCTGGGCCAGTTAGGAGCCAGCTCTTGGTTAACGCAAAGTGGTTAAATTAGAAACCATAAATTTTTTTTTTACTACCTTTACGTCAGAAACATATAGGATCTAGACGGGACGGCTCGTCCCGTCGCAATACAAATCGTAATATAATTTTGAAGCGTTGTGTCGGGACGAGTCTATTGGCATCGAGCCAGCACCACTTTCCCCTGCGGATACGGAAGCTGAACGTTGTAGTATTGCCGGACCATGTGGAGAACACATTGACTCGATTTCCGTCAAATTTCCAACCAGAAACGTACTCATTGAGTTATAAATTACCCATCTAAAATACATCATAGTAATTTGTTAAATCTGATGTTATTGTTCTTCTTGCTTGTCAATAATACAATTAAATAAATTAGCTGCTGCAGCAGCTGAATGTGCCGAGGACCTCAAAAGGCATATGCCGGTCTTGATAAGGCCTACATATTTGAGCCTTTTGGAGTCGAGACTCTAGGCCCGGAACAAGAGCCCACCGCGAATTCAAAATTATCTCACGGCGCCGGCGTCTGGTACATTGCGTGACCCAAGAGCTGGCTCCTATCTGGCTCAGAGTAATATAATTGTCATTCAACGTGACAATGCCGCGTGTGTTTTGGAAACGCTGCCCTCTGGCATTGATCTGGATTAGTTGAGCTATCTATAGATCGTTTTAAACGGCCCTTAGATAGCTCAACTGTTTCACATGTATTTTATATTACTCTGTACATGTCTGTAATTGTTTTTGTATATATTGGAATAGCATTAAATAAAATGAATGGTGAATAAAATACTGCTACCCTCACAGCATCGTCTGTGGCGTCTATTAGGTTATCTCTTGTGCAGGTGTTAGGGCACAAAGGGCAGACGAGTAGATGTGACATCGTATGGATGGGTGCTCCGCAGTCGCATTGGGTACAAGTAGAGTCGCTATAGAAAACTTCACACGATGCACTCTGGTGGCCAATTTTTTCAATACAATGATACAACAACAATCCGATGTTATGTTGTTTGCCAATATAATATTGGGGACTTTTTTCCCGTATTGCAAATGCGAAAATATAGTTTTTCAGGTATCGAGATAAATTATATCGATGTTCCTGATATATCATACTAGCTCTTATATAATATTAGCACTAGGAAGGATCACGAGTTCGTCCGCACATCTGTTATTAATAATTATTTATTTACTTATTAATTCTAACATCATAACAGGTTTCTTTTTTTAACCCTAAGGCGATGTATCTATTTAGGTACGTAACAAATGATAGGTAAATTAAATACATGTGATAAAGTAATAATCTCAAATACATTTCGTTTCTATCACGAGCTTTGCCATTTCCATAACTCAAGGCAGGTTTTTATGAAATACTCGTATATCAACACTGTTTTCAGACAGTGTTGTTTTTTATTGTTAAACTTAAGTAGTTGAGTTTGAGTTTATTTATTAATAACAAGATGGTTACAGGTCAGTTCAATTCTTATAAATATTACATAATATACACACACAGTAACAATAATTATAGATAAAATTAACAATAAAAAGTCTCTTAATAATAAATAATACAACACAATCAAATGAACTTAAAAATTCATAACATAATAATAATATATAATTAATCATTTTAAAAAAATCATCTATATGCCTTCGGAACTCTCTCTCTAAGTTTATGCTTAAAAGATTGCGTTGTCTGTGAACTCGTAATAGGCACTGGTAAGCGATTGCATACTGACGGCTACAACACGTGAACCAACTTTGACGTTTTAGTGAGGCGGGTGTACTATAGTTGCACATTTTGATAAACACCGGTTTATCAAAATGTCGTAATCAAGTTTGCGAACCGTTTACGCGAGCAACACAGCGGATCAAACTCACCCTGATGGAGATTCTCTAGATGAATCGAAACAGTGTCGGTGCCTCCATCGACAAAATAATACGTGAGTAAACCCGTGATTACCAAAACTAGTGGTCGCCCACTGGTCGAAATTCTATGGTCGAACCACCAATAGTTTTAATAAATATATTAATTAATAATTAATGTATTTTTTATGCATAATTTAAAAAAAAAATTAGCATTCTGCATATAAACTATAAGTGTTTATATATAGAAGTTGTGTTTTGTTTGTGATTATTTACTGGATTTATCGATGGGAAGGGGTGTTTATTATTACAAAAACTGTTTATTCTGCTCATTATACGTATTTTTGGATAATCAATTGTAAGAAATACATAGTAATAACTTCTAGATAAGGCGGGAAAAAGTTCGTTGCCATGCTACTGATTTCGAAGTGATTTATTACTAAACTATTTATTATAAAATATTGTATTTGACTAAACACGTTATTTTTATGCCTGATAGATAGGTATCTATTAGTGCATTGTTTTTTACAGAATGATAAAATATGCTTTGGTTGTAGAGTTATTACATATTTAGTACAATGCAGTATTTTTGCCGCGACCTAGGTCTAGTCTAGACTCTAGCGCTAGTGCTGCCAAAATTTTGCTATAAAACATTAGTGACTGAGAGGTTAATATATAGATGTAAACTCAAGTACGTTAGTCGTACAATTGGGCACCTCCAGCATTGGTTAAATCTGTACATAATAGTTAGACATATAGCCTCGCTGACTTATTTACTAAGTAATAAAGAATTCTATAAACATTTAGTACATTATATGTAACACTAGCTGACCCGCCAAACTTCGTACCGCCTCAATAAATCAATAATTAAAAATAATCATATTTACTCACCTTTTAAACTTTTCCTGGACTTCCACAAATAATTCAAAACCAAAATTAGCCAAATCAGACCAGCCGTTCTCGAGTTTTAGGGAGACTAACGAACAGCAATAGATTTTTATTATATAAATTAATGGTTTTCACAGCGCACGCTTAATAATAACTTTTATAATGATTTTTTAGGGTTTATTATTGCATTTTTGCGATTTTCATAAGTACCACTTTTTTTGAGAATAATATACGGCTTTCTATTAGGTAAAATCTTTTTTAAAATCGGTTAATTCGTTTTTGAGATTTGCATATATTTTACAATATAACACAAAAAAGCAATCTTTTCTCTATATAATATTAGTTTACATTACATATATATTTAATATTCCTCGTTACTTAATACATCTTGTAATAATTACACTTTATTTTTCTAGAAAGTAGGTACACCAGTATCAGTTTTTTTATCCATAATCAGGGCAATCTGCTCTAGAAAAACAATCTCATGAATCCTGTTGGAAGACGAGTTTCTTTCTGATTCTTTACAGATCTTATTTATGAAGAATCGGCATTTACCTACAGTGTAAAACGATTCAAAATGATTTTTGTGATTGTATTAAATAAAACAGTTTAAATTGAAGATGGATATCTTCAGGAAATGAGGAATATTATCAAAAGCCGATATAATATTTAAATTCATTTCAAACGTAAACAAAATTTCAGTTTAACAATGTCGGTAAAATTGCAAGCGGGCCGAGCTGGCGCGGCGCCGGAAAGTGCGTATACCTTTAGATTCAATTTCCGCCGCCGGGTCCACTATTCAGCCGTACTTCCGGTATAAGTACCAGCATGGCTGGAGTATTTTTCTCTACTCTTTCACCTATGATTTGTTTGTTTAGCATACAACTGGTTTTTTATTAGTTACTATTAAAGAAACTTGAGCACAAAATACTTCCGTTTCACCAAGCGCATCTTCAATAAATTTTAACATAAAAACGTGTGATTCTCGGGACGCCCGACAGAAGTGATAACTTAAACTAATCCAACTAGTGATGTGGGTTAGAGTGAGAGATGAGGAGCCTGCCTACCGCTGCCGTATGCGTGGGAGAAAAATAAGCCAGACAGAATGGCGCCGTAACGCGTAAAGTAATGAAGCGGTTTACACTCCCATAAGATTTTATCACTTCAAAATAAGAGAACATCGTAGTAATAGATAGTAATACTATATTCTTTCATGAAACTAAGGTATATTGAATTCAATGTTTATTCAATCAAATTCCGAGAAATCAAAATAGAGGGGAATAAATAAAGCAAAGTAAAGTTAAAACATTCGTCCAAAGAATCTGAAAACTTTTGCACACCTAATTAACTGTAGTTGCAAAAGCTCGAGACAACAATAATTCTACATTTGCATTTTGGAGACTCTCATTTCCAAAAGTTTTAAAACTAGACCGCGTCTGTAATTAGGGCGCAGGAGACGAAATTGTTCATTCCACTTCGTCAGGCTAGTTCTTTGAACACGGCAAAAAATAAAGTAAAAATAAAAGGGCATAAACAAACGCTCGTTAGATCTTTTATCGGAAGCGCTAAAGCTAACTTTCCTTCTAGGCCTAATATTATATACTAAGGTTCGAGTAGGTACGTAATCCAACTATTGATTTGGTCTATGACAAACATATACATGTATTCATTTATAAAATATACTTATCAGCCAGTTTTGATTTTATCAGTAACAAATAATTTGAATCCCACACACACATTATATTGCTCTGACCTTATCCCACGCAAGTGGGGTCAGCACATTTATTTATTTATATTTGGAAAACTATTGTTATTACCTATATATTATAAATTATTATATATTAAATAAAAAAATATTTATATTTGCCTAGTGTAATTAATTAATTAATTGTGTATGTCACTCATCAGGGTGCAATGATGAGCTACCTAGCTGCTAATTGGGGGACTGCGAGTTGTAAACCTCGACTTTGTACCTAACCCCTAGTACGTCCTTACAATCTACTTCCGACAGACCGAAGTCCTGGGATGTCATCCGTAGATTAAAGGCAATATAATGTGCAAATATATAAATAAATAAAGATAGACTATATCGATTGCTTCTGTTAAGTCCGGTTCTAACTTCCTTACACAGAATGCAACCAATCATAGGGAACCATCAAGCCGATCCTCAGAAGAGGTAAAATCTGGCTCCAGGCTCGTTCCGAGAGGTCCTGGGGGAACTCCTAACAGGGTGGGAAAGCCAGACTTGAGTATAACACCGCTAGGTTTCCATCTGACCCACAGACCATGCCGTGTAAGAGCCTCATACAATCACTTTGGCGAATCTTGTCTTTTTTCCGACTTACCGACCGGATAAACTATTACGTAACTCACACAATAAAATTATCACAGAAAACAACGCACGACAAGATACCATCTAATTGTAGGAAACCATGAGCCAATCTACCGCAAACGTTCAGCTCGAACAGCCTTACGCCCCTCCTAATCCAGAATGCCAAAATCCGCCATCTTCTTTTTCATCTTTTTTTTTTCTTTTCTTTCCATTTTCAAACACATTCGAAATTTCGATTCTATTACAATTTACGTCCCAACCTCCGTGGTATTGCTAAATAACCTCTTTACTAAATCAAGCCCTAAATTAATTAAAATTTCAATTTATTCCCATCTTTATGTAGTTATTTCATGATTTATATATTATATCGTTAACATAAATAAATTTTAATTTATGTATTCTAGTTTTAATATTGTTTTTATATAGCTATTTAATTTTTTACTCTTTCGAATTCAACCTCCTTAGAGATCTTCCCGTCCCAAATCATTCTATCAATAATATATTAATAGAAGGATAGATTATTCTATCTTATAGAATCAAATTCTATTTAATCTTACTAATTCAAATCCAGTATTATTTATTATTATACTCTATGAGTCGTAAGATATTTCTAAACCATAGTCTACAAACTTAGTATTAATTACTTTTTACTAGCTTTCTCTCACGGACTTTGAAAATGACATACATCTGCCATAATCCATCTATGGTATAGTTTGTTATGACAGATGCTTTGTTTATTTACATTGTAATGAATTACGCACTATTTTATTCAATAATTAAAGATCTGAGATAGAATTGCTGGTAAATCTGTTCTGATAAGAATGACCCATGTATGCCTACGTGATATTAATAAGGTTTGTACCCAAGCATACCATAATAATTGTGAGTTATAACGGAATGACCTTCTGTTCCGTTACACTAGCCAATACTAATATTGTATGGATCAATGTCTAATATCTTACTAAAACCGTTGACGGTTGAACTCACTCGCATTATAAACGAATTTTGTCTGTAATTAGTAAAAACTCGAGGTACATAAAGAGGGGGGTTGAATCCGACCGTTGTATGTGGTATATTAAAATTAATTTTAAAGAGTAGGTTAGAGCAGTCAATATCATTAGAAATTATTTTTAACATAAATAATCAGATATGTCACGACGAATTGATAAAGGCAAGAAGTGATTTTTTTTGCAGAGGTTAATATGGTTACTAGAATCGTAAGGGGTATGAACTCTGTAGCATAGGTCTTAAAAATCGTTTTTAAATGGCTTCAACACAATCTATGTAAGTGCCATAGGTTCCATACCTGAGATGCATATTCCAGATGGCTTCTAACAAACGAGCAATATAATATTTTAAAAGTTTTAGCATTATTGAAACTTTTAGACAGCCGCATAACAAATCTAATGGATTTTGAAGCTCTATACTGACTATTATATCGACATGAGTATCAAAAAGTAATTTTGAGTCATGATGAACTCCAAGATCACGTATATTATTACTTTTAAGAAGTAGTTGACCTTGCAAAGTATAGAATGTAGGTATAATATTATATTTTCGAGTAAATGTAATTAAAGAATATTTACTTGGATTGAGCTCAAGTTTATTGATCAGACAATACTCTTCCAAGCGAGATAGATCAGCTTAAAGGGCAATCATATCCTGATTAGATGACACAGTAGAGTAGATTTTTATGTCATCAACGAAATAGAGTAAATTAGAAGACTTAAAACACAAGTCGATATCTCCTACATAAATTATAAAAAGAAGAGGCCCAAGCAAGGATCCCTGGGGGACTCCACTGGGAACATGAACCCAACTAGAAATATAATTATTAAATAAATAAATAATCCCGGACATTTCACACAGCATCATCTGGCCCCAAAGTAAGCAGAGCTTGTGTTATGGGTACCACATGACTGATATACTACTTAAATACTTTTTTTTTGTAAATACATGCATATTATACATAGAAACATATTAAGAACAACAGCTTGACTTCTATTTGCAATGTAAGAAGCGAACCACCTCAAAAGATCTCCTCTTATTCCGGCATGGCGTAACTTCTGAATTAGAGTGTTGTGATCATATTATCAAACATGTTTAGTTCTTCCATCTCACTCTATCAGCCGGCATGTCAGTACTCACGCTTTTTTTACTCTCAAATTTAACACTTCTCGTCACATACCATTCAGTGTGGACACTACACTCAATGCCTATTATATTTACGGTATCAGATGGCAATTTTTTTTTTTTTAACATTTCAAAACTAATGGTTTTTAAAATAATATCAAATAATGTATATTAAACAAAGAAAATCGTTATTCTTTATTTAATATACATATGTATAAGCTGTCTAAAAGTATCTATATAGATCCAGATCAGCGTCACCAAGACACTGGCGGCATTGCCACGTTGAATGGCAATACTAATACACTGGGCCAGATAAGAGTCAGCGTTTGGGTGACACAACGTTTCTAACCCCGTGAAATAATTTAAAAAACGCGATGGCTCCTGTTCCCCACGTGCCCAAGGTCTCGATTCCAAAAGGCTGAAATATGTAGGCTCTATCAAGACCGGAATATTTGCGCCTTTTGAGGTCGATATTGATGGTAATACAAGTAAAAATACCTTTTTAAAAAACTGTTAGTAGTGAGAGAGTGTCACAAAGCAGCGCTGCGGTAAAAACATTACGAAACTTTCCGTCAAGTCTAGACATCAGCACGCTCTTGCTAAGTTATCGATAACCATAGCGTTAAGCTAGGCTTATTGTCCTTAGCAGTCCTCTGTGCCGTTATGCCGTTCCTTACGGTCTTGTGCTTCTCATCCATTGATCGATCGACTATCCCTCACAACTCATAACGCCGACATTCCTTCATCACAAAAGAAATATCACGTGCAAGTAACCAACAATGCGCCCAGTCTCTGCGTAATTTGATATTCTCAGGTTGAATAATCCCATATCAACGAGAGCCTATTTAGCGTCATGGAACACGAAAATGAGAATAATTGGAATAAACAGCAAACGTTTTGTTACAATAAACTTGTCATTCAAAATTGAAGTAGTTTTTAGTAGTAGTGTTAGTAGTTATTAAATTCAGATATAAAAAAATGTAATGAATTTAGGTCACAAATTTGCATTGAATATTCGGGACGGACTGACTGATCATACAGCACCTCAAGCTTCAAAGTAAGTATAGCTTGCTACAACAATGCACTCATATACTATTTATGTACATTTTTTTGGAAATAAATACATATTATACATAGAAAAACAACCAGACCCGAGACAAATTTTTAAAACGCGTAACAAGGGTTTTTCTATATAACTCACTAGCTGCTGTCCGCAGTTTTACGCACGTGGTACCTACAAAAAAAATGCCTATGTCATTCCCCAAAATACAATCTCACCAAATTTTATCAAGATCCGTTTAGCCGTTTAGCCGTGAAAAGGTAGCACACATACAGACAGAGATAGAATCGATATGGATTATACGTACTTTATGACAACGTTTTATTAACAAAAATAAGATTATTTTTCAGATGGGTATGTTTTAGTTAGTTGTCGCTCAAGACTCTTAAATTATCACAAGCAAAATTATTTTATAGACTTGTAAATTATATTGAAAAAACCCTGTCTCCCGCAACCCTAGCTGCGACAGCAGAGTGCACTTGGGCGTAAATAAAAGCGTCAGTGTAACGAGAGAGACAATGACTAGACCGACAATGTGTTAGCGAAACGACACTCCAAAGCCACTGAGGGCCCGGGAGAGGAGGGCATCTCATGTCCTCATTCATCAACTTTGAATAAAAACCACAACAGTGACACTCCATTTCTAAAGAATTTAGATGGCTTACATCAATTTGGAGCTATAATCTGGCTTTAACAACTAATCATTATGATTATTATGACTGGCCTGTCAGCTCTGTTGGTAGTAGCTCTTCCTTCTGCGCTGTAGGTTGAGGGTTCGGTTCCGTCCCAGGATAAACATTTGTGTGATGAACATTTGTGATATGTGTTTGGGTGTTATAAAGTATCATAGGTATGTATTTAAAATTATATAAGTATTCTATCAGTCATCTAGTCACCATAATACAAGCTATGCTTAGTTTGGGACTAGATGGTGTTGAGTGCATTGTCTAACAATATTTATTTATTGTTATTTATTAATTTACGAGAAACACTGGTTCTACTCACGTATTATTTCGTTGATAGAAGCAGAGATACTGTTTCGATTCATCTAGAGAATCTTGATCAGAATGAGTTTGATTCGTAGTCAGCTCAAAATTGCTCGCGTTTGCGATTCGCACTACGAATAAGATCAATGTTCGGTTCCGGTTAAGTGCCGGTTAAGTGCCGGTTGCCAAAGGAAGGAAGAAATCGCTCCCTTAGCGATAACACAATTCATTGGGCATATACTTTTAGGTATTCTAATTGGACATATACTTTTAGGTGTTAAATTGTTATGAGCTAGTTTTAAGGTGTACAATAAAATGTTTTCATTCATTCATTCTATCTTTACAGAACAGTAGAGACTAAAATAGATAGATAAAGGCATTTATGAATAGGTACAATCACACACGTACGTAAAACAACAAAAGAAAAAGCAGGAATTTAAGATTGGTAGATACAAAGAAAAACAATACAAAAATGGATTTTCTTTTAAACATGTACATATAGGTGTCTTATGTGTGTTTTGCAACCAGATAAAAAGATGATAGCGCATAATTATGATCAAAGAGCAAACACAGATGTTCAGTTAGAACCCTTTGAAATGACCCGTCGAACGAGATGAAATACCTACAAATACTCATTATGGTTGTTTTAGCGTTTATAAATATCTGATTTGTGATTTTGTATATCAAGTAAAATACAGTGGGAACAAACAACTCTTCTCAAACTGAAACTGACTGGCCTGTCAGCTTAGATGGTAACTCTGCCCTGCGCTGTAGGTTGGGGTTTCGACTCCAAGGACAAACTTTTGTATGATGAACACATATGCATCTGTGTATGCATGTTATAAAGTATCATAAGTATGTTTAAAAATATATAAGTATCCTATCAACTGGTCCCCATAATACAAGCTATGCTTAGTTTGGGGCTAGATGGTGTTGTGTGCATTGTCCACCAATAATTATCGATAAATGTTCGGTAGTTCGTACTGTCAGTTTTGCGTGTAAAAGTAATACGCGAAAATCTTTTACTGAAACTCAATCAGAACTAACTACATCACTAGTCTTGGTAATCACCTCAAACAAAACTCATTGTAAAGGCAATTAATTGTCGGGGCACAATAATTAGGCAGTTTATAACCATTTCAGTCCATTCAGGCAATACAGTGATACACACAAGTTATTTTGCGCGGTCAATTTTGTACCTATATGTAGGTCCTTTCATTATTAGATTGTTTTCATTTTTTAGAAGTGAGATTTCTTTGTACTATTTCTCTGTACTTTTTTTAAACTTTGAATTTTTTTTTAAGTTTTAAATGTAATTTTTTTTTATCGTGCTGTTTGTGTTCCTATTTTTG
Source organism: Lampropteryx suffumata (assembly GCA_948098915.1). Classification (NCBI taxonomy): domain Eukaryota; kingdom Metazoa; phylum Arthropoda; class Insecta; order Lepidoptera; family Geometridae; genus Lampropteryx; species Lampropteryx suffumata. The sequence continues at coordinate 3,858,489 of OX402551.1, forward strand.
ACGCATGAAATAGTATATGTAATGTTAAAATAAGATTTAAATAAACTGAATTGAATTGAATTGAAAAATCCAAATTTATATAATAAAGAGAGAAGATTAGCTATTTTATATGTATTTGTAATGGATAAACTCAAACACTACATAACCGGTTTTAAAAACTCTTCTACCACAAAAATATTTTATAAAATAATAACAGATATGTACTGAATGATATACAACAATATAAAATACATGTGAACAGTTGAGGTATCTAACGACCTTTTAAAACGATCTATTAAATCGATAGCTCAACTGATCCAGATCACGTACCAAAGACACTGGCGGCATTGCCTTGTATTCTAATACGCGGGGCCAGGTAGGAGCCAGCTCTTGGGTCAGGCAATGTTTCTACCAGACGCCGTGAAATATCCAAATTATTAGCTAAGAAAATGTTGCCATCACAAAGCTATCAATAGTAACATGGGTTGCATTTTCTTTAAAAAAAATGATATATTCACGAAGTTGTTATTTGGCGTGCGCTGTGAAAACTAAAGATTCATAAAGTAATGTACTACATTAAAAACTTTCGTGATTTGTACAATAAATTTTGATAAACACAGGCTCACGCATTATTTCATGGAGGCACCGACACTGTTTTGATTCATTTAGAAAATCTTAATCAGGGTGAGTTTGATCCGCGGTCCGCTCGTTGCCGCTCGAGTTCATGGATTACTCTCACTCAGTGAAATAATACGTAAGTAAAGCCCGTAATTAACAAAATGTACATGTCTTTAGTACCTACACATCATTACCCACAAAAAAGCCCGCGAGGCTATATGTGTAACTATTTTAATAATTAAGACACACTAACCGCTTTTTCTACAAATTAGTCAATACACGAGGAGAATCGAAAGATAGCCGCGGCTTAGCACCCGTGCTAATCTGAGGCGGATCGCTAGTCATAAACAAATAGCATAGGTACATCAAGCTTGTTACCAGTTAGCTGACTCCAGTGCTCCTGAATTCCTCTAATACTTCACATTGCATAACCCTCGCTGAAAGTCAAACGTCACAAAGGATTCCGCTTTGACGTCGCAAAGTTTCTAAATAACGCGTGCCCAACATAATTTTGTGCTTTCATTCTATTAATATTTAATGGGAATCATCGAGTGCGGGCATTGTTATAAAATAATGTCACAGTTGGATAGTACACAGCTGATTTACTTTAAAGTAACTAATTTTATATCAACGTGTAGCTGAAACTTTTGTGGAAATTATTTTTTATGTGATAGAATATCATTTCGGATTGGTCCCATAGAAATTTCATCAAAATCGGTTAACTTATAACGTATAAAAATATATTACGTATATACGTATTTTTGTATAAATGAAGTCGGTTTTCTTTTTAGTTTAGAAAACGTAATTATATAAAATGCAACCACAAAATCACTACCAATGCCTCGCACTTCATCATTTGGGCTCGTCCACTAAATCACGTCACGACATTGAGTCAGCTCTATTCCCTTTCGGACTGTGCCCCTTCCATTGTAATTTACATGGTCGGCTATCGCATTACCGATGACTGAGCGGTTTCTCTTAATTATCATTTTGCACGGTTCGTCAGGCACACGCTAGGCTGTAGTACGTGCCAGTGCCGTGTGAACTTTTGACATGATACCGTGCTATTCAATTTCATCGGCGTATGTGATTTTAGTAGAACCTCGTTGCCTAGACCATGATTCTAGATTTATACAGCTTTTGTTTGAAAATGTGCGTGAATACTCTTAGGCAGGGCGCAAACGTGGACACTTTTGTGTCTTGTGTCGGATACAAGCATCCGATAAATATTTAATTTCTATAGAACCAGTATGAAATCATCCACGCAAGCGTAAATATTTTTTGGGTCCAGTTGCTCCCACTTAACACTTACTCATTGACGATAAAAACGTGTTCGGTGTCGGGAACTGGAAACTAAATGTCGTCAGTTGAAGACACAAGCAACATTAACAAATTTCCTAACAATTGTATTGACGGAAAACAAGCAACAAATTGTACCAATCGCCAGTAGTAGCAACAGGCGACTGTGTCTGATTACCGCTACAAGACACAGCAACTACGGTTCCCTGTGATGGTGTGCCGTGTCAGCAACAAAAAGTGTTTTCGTTTGCGCAGCGCCTTAAACATTGCAGGAAAATATCGTGATGAAACCAGACGAAAAACCTAAAATGTTTGAAGACGTGCCAAGTGCATGAATGGAGCCTTGAGGCGTTATTTGATCATTTGATTTCGAAATAATTAGCGACATACATAGACCGAATAAACATATAATATATTTAATTGGTCTAAGGTGACGGGATATGATCAAGAAAAAGAGAAGGCTGATTGTTCCTAAGACATGTACAATAGTATTTTTTAAACTCAAGCAAGCACAATGAGGATCAGTAATGTTTTAGCAAATTTAATGGAACTAGTATCCACGTTGTTCTTTATAACATTAGATTTATAAACTCTCTTGTATTAGTATTTCGTAGTTAAGGTAGTTATAAGATGGATCATGTAAAAAAGCGCTAGGACCAAGACGAGTTTCTTACCAATTCTTCTCGGGCTTGGGTTAGGATGAATTGGCACCTAAACTCACCTAGTATGCAAGACGTTTCAAAGTGATCCTTGTGATTGTATTGAATAGAGTATCTTTTGACTTTGACTTTGACTTTGAATGATATATCATTTTGAATTATCCAAATCGGACCATTACTTAAAAAATTCAGAAACACGTGTCCATTTATTTTGCAATTTTTTTTTATTCAAATCAAGTTTCAACCAAATCGCACCACGCATTTAAAAGTTTCACACATTCGTTTTCACTTTTTTTCACCCTCTTAGGGGGTGAATAATTTTAAAATCATTTTTTTTAATAGCAATAGAAAAATAATTCATTTAGAAGTGCTATGTTACTTCATGAAATGACATACGAAGAATCATTTTTTAATTCTCATCTAAGAAGGTAGCACCAATCAGTTTGACAAAATGTCAAAATGGAAGACATGCCATTTTGAAGGAGGTTCAGAAAGCTGAAGTAACTGTAGTTTGATTAAGCAATCAGCAGTATTATTCTATTGAATCAGTACTTGTATTGAGACGGCCGTGCTCGTGTCGGACCTCCGTCCCTCCTCAACACTTCCAGTTTAATTGTTTATTCAGATACGACGAACTCCTTAAATTAGGGAGGTAGAGGGATGAGACCGGCTTTTAGACCCTTTTCCGGATAAGTGTCAGCGTTTCATAACCTTTCAGTGACAATTTTAATACCGATTAATCTTGTCCGCATTAAAAGACAACTCAGGTCTAGCAGATTAATCCTCGGCGATTTTTTTCGCGCTATTCTGTAGAGCATGGTATCAGACGTGGTGCACGCACTAGCGGAAGAACCCGAAAATTACATACTTTAGAATAGCACGAAAAAAACTGCGCGAATCAATTCACTAGTACATGCTAGTTCTAACTTTATAGATCGCACTTACCAATAATAATATTAAGTGACATGGAATTAGAGCGATAAAAAGGGTTTTATTTTTTTAATTGGTGAAACCTATATGATTACTAATCAGAAATAAACGGTTTTGGTGATAAAATATGCAGTAGGTACCTTTTAAGTTTTTGAGGTTTTGAGGAACTTTTCAAAAAGCCGGGCAGTTTTTCTGACTTATAGACTTTACGTCCGGACAAATTTCCCGACCCTATAAATTAGCTGAGCCGGAACTACCGCAGTAATTAATATTTGCGTTTGAACTGTCCTGCCCTTGAGTGATTAAGCGATGTCTCAAATAACGGTTAGTTGTAGACAATTTCTCTGATTTCCGCTTCGATTCGCAAAGTGGGTCGCTGTTTGCGGAATGATTGAGTTGCAAACGAATACCAAGTTAATCTGAACTTCAAAGTGTTTCCATATACACGCCCGAACTGGTTCTACTAATCTACAGATTACCACAGGGTTTGCATAAATGGCGTTATGCTGAGGCACGGGCAGTCTTGCGAATATATTTGAACGAAATTGCTATAATAAAAACTTGGAGCAGGCGAAGACGTGCCTGAGACGCACAAAGTTGCGGTTTTCCGCCGGACAAATGTTTGCATGATCTCCAAAAATTAGTTTGGGGTCTAGATATTTTCTATATATAATATACTGGCTGGTGCCCGCGACTTCATCTGCGCAGTATTAGTACTTCGTGTAATTCTAACGGTTTTTGCATCGCACGAATAGCTTGCAGATGGTATATATTTTTCCTACTAACTTGACATTTATCGTAATATTTTGGACAGTTCACACAATATCTTTATAAATTATAGCATATGTGTTATTCTGATGTATAAGCTATATTATTGTAAAGTTTCATTAAAATCCATTCAGTAGTTTTTGCGTGACAGAGTAACAAACATACATACAAACTTTCGCGTTTATAATATTACAAAGGAAGTAAGGATATATATATTAGGTTGGGGAAAAGGTCTTTTCGCATTATAGTATACATGAACTTGTAATAAAATCTCTTTGGCTTTGGCATCTATTTGTATATGGCTGGTTTTGGTATCATTAAAAGATTAAATTTTAAAGAACATAATTCCAAATTCAAATTAGGAAAATGTGTGATTTTTATTTGTTTTTTGTACTGTCAAGATGAGTGAATCTAATGAAGAAATTCGATACATTTTAAAATTTAACTACAAAAGAGGTAAAAAATGCAACGCAAGCCTCGAAAAAAATTTGCTATGTTTATGGACCTAGTGCAGTGTCTGTGAGAGTAGCACAAATTTGGTTTAAGCGTTTTCAATCCGGAAATTTTGATGTCAAAGATGCACGTCGCTCTGGTCGCCCTATTACAGATAAAATGGATGCCATTTTTGAAAAAGTGGAGCAAGATCGGCATATCAGCAGTTACGACTTAGCTGAAGAACTGGGAATTGACCACAAAACAGTTTTGGCGCATTTGAAAAAAACTGGGTACACAAAAAAGCTCGATATTTGAGTACCTCACGAGCTCACTGAAAGAAACCTAATGAACCGTGTACTCATTTGGGATTCTTTATTACGACGTAATGAAACCGAACCATTTTTGAAGAAGCTGATAACTGGTGATGAAAAGTGGATCACGTACGACAAGAACGTGCGAAAAAGGTCGTGGTCGAAGGCCGGTCAGGCTTCACAGACTGTGGCAAAACCCGGGTTAACTCGCAACAAGGTGATGCTGTGTGTGTGGTGTGATGTGTGTGGATTGGAAGGGCATTATTCATTATGAGCTGTTACCACCAGGCAGGACCATCGATTCTGAACTCTACTGCGAACAACTGATGAGATTAAAGCAAGAAGTTGAGAGAAAGCGGCCGGAATTAATCAACAGAAGGGGTGTGGTTTTTCATCATGATAACGCTAGACCTCACACATCTTTAGCCACTCAGCAAAAATTAAAAGAGTTTGGCTGGGAGGTGTTAATGCATCCGCCGTATAGTCCTGACCTTGCACCTTCAGATTTCCACCTGTTTCGGTCTCTTCGTAATTCTTTAGGCAGTGTCAGGTTAACATCACGAGAGGACTGCCAAAACCACTTGTCGCGGTATTTTGATCAGAAGTCCCAAAATTTCTATAGCAATGGGATCATGTCCCTACCTACAAGATGGCAAAAAGTTATCGAAAAAAATGGTACCTACATACTTTAGTTAAATGTAAATAAACTTTATTAAAAATTGTTTTGAATTTTCTTAAAAATCCGAAGAAACTTTTTCCGCAACCTATTATACAACTTACGTATAAACAACAACTTTGGGGCTAGATGATGCTGTGTGTAAAATCCAGCATCCAGCAAAAAGAAAAGTTTTTTATCTGTAACCTGCGGCAACTTTGCCTTATTAAACCGCTTTTTTGACTAAATTATTAATGCTTTAGGTACAAGCTATATTCAAGAACGTTCTAATCATATCATCAAACTCTCACAATACTAATAGTAATATTGTGCGAGTTCTTGTTATCTTTGTCTGTCACTAGATATTTCGAACCAGTGTGGTGAAAGCATTAAATTGCGCCTCAGAGGCTCCATTCATGCACTTGCCATTCGTCTGCAAACTGTTTAAGTTCTACGACATGCTGGTTTCCTCTCGATAACCTTCCATCTCACTTTGATAGCGGACATAAACTTTCGACCAGAAAAGTGCGTTAGTGCACGACTAGACCCACGACTTTATGATCGGAAGACCACTACCAAAAGCTCTTGATTGAGCGGGTTAGAAGCCTTGATTAAAGCCGCCATCTTTGATTTAGTTTAGGTATTTATTGTAAAAGGTTATACCGAAATCTACACAGCTTATGTGAAAATATACAATAACATCGTAATATTTTGGTTCATTGTAGTAACTAGGATATCTTTGGCGATGGGTTACCTCATGGATCACCAGCGTACAAAAGGACCCTCAGGTAATTTTACTATTATCCTTCGAACAAAAGAAACATGACACAATAATAACCTTTCTACACGTGCCGGCGACTTTACAGACTGTTTAGTTTGACTGATTCTACTCGTAGCTACCAAAAATTCTGGTCCAAAGTCCTCTTCTTTTCTTCAAGTGATTGTTTTGTTTTAATTTATTGTCACAGATCGTCATTTGCCTATTCTAAACATCGTTGCGGAATAACTGTCTAGAATTTCTTGGAATTCTCGTCGATTTGTACGACAGTTAACAATGCAACCTAACACACTTTTTATTTAATTGTACACTTGTGCTTTTTGATTAAAATTCCGCTAAGATTACCCAGTAGAACAAACAAGAAAAACTTATTAATTTATGTTTTAAAATGTAAATAAAGGAATAGAACCAAAGTTTATATGGAGTAATATTTTTGAATGATTTCTTAAATTTACCTAACTGACGTATGATAGACTGACGTATGTGTTTAAACTCATTTTAGTAGCGATGTCTATTGGCGTTGAATCAAACAAAAGCCATTAAAAAAGATCACAAAATCTAAAAATATTTTTCAATTAAAACATATTTTTTTAATTGTTACCCTAAGACTTTGGTGTATACAAAATAAAATCGTTCGTATTATAGCTGGTCCGAAGTTTCACCACCAAATAGATGCGCAGTCATCAATCAATACAAACTCGATATGGTTGAGGGCAAGTGTGAGGTCTCTATTGGACGTATCGGCTCATCTCTGTCGCCAAAGAGGTGAACCGAGTCGTGAATAATACACGTGAATTAACGAAACAAATCCTTTTGTGTGCGTGCTCTGTGTAAGGGGATATTCGTACAAACAGCTGTGCTTATCAGGCTAGGGCAGCATAGCGATCACACTGTTTAGTGGAACATAATCCATGCTTCCATACTAATATTATAAGTTCTCTATTTTTCTATTTTTCGCTAAATTATATAACACTTCGAGTGAGGATTTCTACGTGGAACTAATCCCACGTGAGTGCTGCTTGGAGACTGATGATTGAGACGACTGCGATAGTATTCAAATTATTGGGGATTAGTCCCCCTGCTGACTAACAGAAGAGCTAGCAATAGAGAAGGAAACCTTGAAACAAGCCCGGTTCGGTGCCAGCCGTTATGCTCCTATATAATATGGGTTGGCCAACAAAACGCACTGCTCTGCACTGCACGCAACAATAATATCATCGATGTATACAATTTTTAGATTTTTGCTGATATTTTTCTATATATTTCTATAAATATATTATATTTTATAAAATTGATAATAGATTTCTATAAAATTTAAATAGAGGTTCCCTTTAAATTTTGGGAAGTATTATCCTTTGAAACAAAAAAATATTTTTTCAAATCGGTTTAGGAGTCTTTGAGTAATCGGTGAAAATACATAAAAAAAAATATTTCGACGAATTCTTCCTCCTTTTTTGAAGTCGGTTAAAAAGGGATGGCACTATTTCAACTTTTGACAGAAGTTGCGAGACGTTACTAACTAGAGGGAAAGTTTTTTTGTCTACTCGCCCAGAAATTTCAATTGCTTCAGTGTCCTTCGAACTTAAACACAATAATGCTTGCATTTTGCTTGGAGGCCGAATATCTGGCACTGTGGTGGTACCAAAAGTCAAAGTCAAAAGATACTTTATTCAATACAATCACCAGGATCACTTTGAAACGTCTTAAATACTAGGTGAATTTAGGTGCCAATTCATCCTAACCCAAGCCCGACAAGAACTGGCAAGAAACTCGTCCTGGTCCTAGCGCTTTTTTGCATGATCCATCTTATTCACCTATCACCTTAACTACGAAAAACTAATACAAGAGGGTTTATACATTTTAAATCTAGATGATGCTGTGTGAAATGTCCGGCATTATTTATTTATTTAACACATCGGTGTCTAGTTTTTTTTACCTGACTTCAATATAAGGAGGAGGTTTTCAATTCGGTTGTATTTTCATGGGCTCAAATTTCATTCAATGAAGTCGCTTTTCTTTTTAGTTCTTAAAACGTAAATATTAATGAAATGAAAAGATTTTTTTATAGGTGATTTTTTTTTTTAAATATTTTCTACTTATACAAACATCAAAACAGGTAGAAGGTAGGATATTTCATTTAAAATATTCTCTCTACCAGTTGCGCTAGGAGAAAGTTTTTCACGTAGCCCAACTAGGTATATTTGAGCGTCCTGATTCGCTCGAAGGCTACCAACATATGACATCTGCGAACCAGACCGAGTTGAACTAATAACACGCCGTAACTCCAGCCAGTAATGAAAGGGGCTGAATCAAAACGGGATGAATTCAAACATGTCTGTTATTATTGACTAGAATAACTTTAGTTGGGCGTGTGTACTCAAACACTAGCCTTTAACCTCAAAATGTAAAACTTAACGCTCATGAATTCGAAGTAAAATAACATCGTAATTTATTAGTTCAAATTACCATAAATGTTTTGGTAATTAAAAAAAGCAGTAATTAGTAAGAGAAATCATAGTTTCAGATTTGCAATGAAACTAAATTCTCTCTCTCGTTCAAGATTTAAGGGTAGACTAGATTATTAACAAAATTACCTCGTAACTACATACTTTTACGAATACGTATTTATTATTAAGACAAAGGTACTCAATTCGGGTATATTTTAATTTTACTTATTTTTAGGGTTCTGTACCTCGAAAGGAAAAAACGGAACCCTTATAGGATCACTTTGTTGTCCGTCCGTCTGTCCGTCTGTCTGTCAAGACACTTTTTCTCAGGAACTCGTGGAGGTATCAAGTTGAAATTTATATCAAATACTCAGGTCTACTGCCCCTTAAAGCTGTGAAAAAATCAAACTTCTAAGCCAACGCAATCAAAAGATACAGCCGTTTATGCCGCAAATTTTCGACACTCGCAAGGGAATCAAAACCTACAGGTTACTTCCCGTGAACTCAGAATCTTGAAATTTGGTACGAAGCAACGTCTTATAGCACAGATAAACATCATATAATAAAAATATTTTTAATTATTTTAAACTTACTAACCCTTTTCTCATGACCGCGTAAAGGTATTAAATTGAAATTCATATAAAATACTCAGGTCTATAATACCTTTAAGCTGTAACAAAATCAAACTTCTATGTCAAAGCAATCAAGAGAAACAGCAATTTAAGTCGCATATATTCAAACTAGCAACTCTCAAGGGAATCAAAACCTACAGGGTACTTCCCGTGAACTCAGAATCTTGAAATTTGGTACAAAGCAACGTCTTATAGCACAGATAAAGGATACATTGCGAAAACTGTAAATTTTTTGTTACATCATCCAACTATGACTCGATTGTCGTGATGGGTGAAATTTTACTTATATACCTATAGGTTTGTACGGAACTCTCAGAGCGCGAGTCCGACTCGCACTTGGCCGGTTTTTTTTGGATATACGAGTATGTTACTTGTTATCTCCGCCAATTTATTAACCAACTTCAAAAATGGAGAAGATTTTCAATTTGTCGAAATATTTTTTATGTATGTTTACAGATTACTCAAAGACGCCCGAACCGATTTGGAAATTCTTTATTGTTTCAAAGGGTTTATTGTTTGTCTTGTCACTTGCCAGATCCTATTTAATTTTCTCGAAATCGGTAGAATCGGTTTTTTCATATTGGGTGTACGAACAATAACAATTCAGTGCGAACCGTGAGCTCGAGCGGCAACGAGCGGACCGGAGATCAAACTCACCCTGATGAAGATTCTCTAGATGAATCGAAACAATGTCGGTGCCTCCATCGACAAAATAATACGTGAGTAAAGCCCGTGTTTGTCAAAATGTATATTGGGTGTACTTTCGAAATGGATAATCTAATGATGGAAATGATGGATTTAAAAACCACACTACTGACCCAATGTTGGTTAAATTTCTATGGGACCAATCTGAATATTATAATCTATCTAAAAAATACAATCTGTCCTTTCACGTAAAAAAATGTTTTTTTCAAATCTGTTCACAGATGACAGACTTATGAGATAACAAACATAAAAAAATACAAGCAAATTCAGAACCTCCTTTTTTTGAAGTCATTTAAAAATTGAAGTAGGTAGGTACTTCACAGAAATTGTCCCACTATAAAAATAGGTAGGTACTAGTCAGCTTCTTTAATATATATTCTTCTTTATCCTTTAATGCAGTGTTAATAAACTGTTTCCTTTCCTGGCACACTGGTAAAAATACAAAGCTTTCACTTGCGTAGTTTGCATACCTTTTGAGTCGAAGGATATTTATCTGAACGAAATCTCAAGCTTTTATTGAAACGGACGAACGCAGCGGTTGCAAACAATGTTTTTCTCAGAACTTCTTCCACCATGCGAAGAAAATGTTAATAGCGGCCAGATATGGAAGGGTATGCAGTTACGTAGAAAGCAGGTTGTCTGCGTGCCTGAAAGTCATGTAGTCGGCTAGTAAAAAAAATAAGAAAGTACCAGAGCTGGGAACTACATCGTGTCTTGTTTACCATATCGTAACACACAACACAACACAAACACAACACAAAAATACTAAAACAGAAAATTGACGCTTTTTTATCATATAGGGTTTTATCATATAAAATATAATACAGAGTATATTATTAATGTATTTAAAAAAAGCAGCATGTTTTTTTTTTAATTTTGGGTACGTAATTAAAAATATAAATAAATAATCCTCGACATTTCACAAATCATCATCTGGCTCCAAAGTAAGCAGAGCTTGTTTTATGGATACCACATGACTGATATACTACATATATATGCTCTTCTTTTTGTAAATACATTCATGTTATACATAGACACACCCAGATCCGAGACAAATACTTGCATATCATACAAATATTTGTCCCGTGGCGAGAATCGAACCCTTGTCTGCGTCTCAGCCAGACGTACTGCGTCACAGAGGTTATATATAAGTAAGCTTTATAATATATATCCATTAATAAATATAACGTAATTTGACTTTAATATGTATTTCATTTACTATTAGTACAAATAATGTTTACTTACTTACCTATGGGTGAATGTTACATGGCTAAATATCGGGAATTTATACCTTATTAACATCTGTATACTCCACACAAAAAATAACTCTCTAGAATTCAAGTTTCTATGGCCAGCGACTTAGGCTGTTCGCTTAGATCAGTCAGTCTATAAAGGGTTCAAATTCATTAATAATAATAATAATAAAAACGTTATTGAGAACTCTATAACTGTGTTAATAATTTAAAACTTAACATTGCTAAAACAAGTGCTATTTTGTTTAGATCTACCGCACGTGAGCAAGATATAATTCAAAGTTTTAGTAATGGAGTTAAAGTGGTGTTTGTGGATAGCGTTAAATTCCTTGGAGTCCATATTGACCAATATTTAAACTGGAAACCTGAGCTAGAGGCAATAGAGAACGCAATCAGTTCGGCTTGTTACGCATTAAGGAGTCTTAGAGACGAAGTAAGTATGGAACAACTGAAAACGACTTATTATGCTCTTGTGGAGTCAAAACTGAGATATAGTGTAAAATTTTGGGGTAACAGCTATGACTACAATATGAATAGAGCTTTTACTATTCAGAAACGTGCAATACGTACCATGGTACGCATACCACCATGGGAATCATGTAGAAATCATTTCATGGAACTCCATATTTTAACTCTACCTAGCCTATATATCCTTGTAACTCTTATGGACATTATCAGACATCCGTCAAAGTATGAAACACAAGAACAAAGAGCTGCAAGACTAGATACAAGAAGAAAAGACCTTGCGACCCCACTGTGTCCGAGGTTAAATATTGTTAGGCATGGTTGTAGATATCAGGCCGTTACACTGTACAACTCACTTCCTGTGGCTATGAAAATCATAGAAAGTCCCACTACATTTAAGTCTGCATTGATAAAGCTTTTGTTGGAGGGGTGCTTCTATACAGTTGATGACTTTAAATTAAGAAAAATGTGATTATTTGTACTTATTGACATACATGCTACTCTTTTATATTATTATAATGTTTTTAGGCTTAAGTATTTCAGACACAATGTAAAAATTGTTATTGAATAAACTCTCTTATCTTATCTATAAAACAAAATAAGAAATTTAAAAAACATTCTACGAAACACGGGATTTTCACCCTAATGAACAGAATCTTAATCAGTGTGAGTTTGATCCGCGATTCTTGCGTTTGCGATTCGTGATTCAGTACGAATAGCAAAATGATGTTTTTCAAAATGTATGGTACTCCCGAAAGTTCGAAAGTAATTTACATATTAATAAATAATAAATATGAAAATTCGTGGACCATGCACGCAACACCATTAAGGCTCAAACAAAGCACAGTATTACAGTGACAACATGACTAACTCTGATATAATCGTTACTAATATTATTAATGCAAAAGTAACAGGGTCTGTTTGTCTGTTTGTTCCGTTTTCACGCCTAAGCCGCTGAACCTTGATGATGATAAAGATGAGACCTTGGAGAAGGACATAGGTTACTTTTTATATAGGTACCAAGCGTGCGAAGCAGCGGGCAGCAGCTAGTTAACATATAAATAAATAATATATATAAACATTGGTGGACAATGCACACAACACCGTCTAGACCCAAACTAAGCACAGTACTATAGTGACAAGATGACTGATACTGACTTATATATTATATATTTTAATATACTAACAAACACTCGTGTTTATCACACAAATGTTTGGAGACAATCGAACCTTTAATCTACAGCGCAGAAGGCTACTTACTGAGCTGATAGGCCATGAATATTTCTGGTCATATTTTGATAAAGCTAAGTAATACTTAAAAGCGTTTGTAAAGTGGAAGCCTGCTTTCTACGAAATGTATGCCTAAGGACGCTGCCTAATCAAATATTCCGGAATCCCACAAAGGAGAGGTCCGAATGTACCGTGCATAAGCAACAATCGCTTCCTTTTGAGGATGAAACGACTCAAGGACGACTCGTAATCCGCCTTAGTCGCGACCTATCTTCGTGAGCCAGAGTACTACTTACTGCGGTATTAGGTAGGTAAATCTAAATAGGTGGAATTATAGATATGTATTTAGGTTAGATACTCCCATGATGATTGAATGTCCTTTTAATAATAATAATATAATTCTTATTTCAGGCAACAAAGTTATGTGTATGAAATACAAAAGTAAAATGTACTTTAGGGACGTAGAAGGGGTTTAAAAACTATAATACTTATCAATACCTAAAACTCTTCTCCTTCTTTTCTACCTATAATGGCATCTATCTTGTTGTTAATGTTGCCAGTGTCAAGTGATTGTTTGGTTATAAAGTCTTAGTCGATCGTCCTTGTCTATTCTAAACGTCATCGCGGAATGGCCGCCTAGAACTTTCTCGGGATTCCTCGTCGTTCAAAACACATTGCTACATAATACACTTATAACTCAATTGTCCATACTTATGCTATGAAGTCACAATATATTGATTAAAATTCCGCTAAGATTACTGAATAAACATTGCAATAATACTAAAAAAAATAATTAATTTAGAAGTGCTATGTCATTGTCATGAAATGACAAACGATGGATCTACCTAAAACTCGGAACTAGATCCAGACCATAAAAATAATAAATAATTACCACCAGTCAAGTTTCATGACACCTGTCACAAAACCACGATAGAATAACCACATAAATTACAAAACACGCAACATGACAAATCAAAGTCGATGAAAAAATTGTTGCTGTCACCTCGTCCCCAAATTGTCACGCATCGCATCCCTTTCTAGTGTCGCTGTGTGTTCGCATGTCCCATGTAAATACAAGTAAAATGACGTTTGTAATTTTTGTCTCGCGGTTCCCGAATTCATATAACAATGCGTCATTGTTGTCATGGCATAATACCCAGCATTAACGTTCTCTTGCCCGATTCACGTCAATGATGACGATTTATTGTTCCATCCGAGCCGCAGACTCTATGTGATATAATTAATTCAATTTTTGGGTTCTGCAATCTTAAATTAAAGCTGGCTGCTGACAATACATATGAATATAGCAGTATTTAGATTAAGGTATGTTAATGTAGTTTATCTGATATGGTTGTATTTAACAATAAGAATGTATGTTTTAGTACCGACACATATTTCTTTTTCGTGTCCTAAAAAGTTTGAATACATGTGCTAAATGCACGAAAGAAGCTTCTCAGGCGCTCTTTAATCCTTTCACCACACTGGTTCGAAATAACTAGTGACACGATAAGAAGCAGAATCTTGGAGGCCTACTCTTAAAATGGATAAACGATATATCGGGTCAATATTCGAACAAAACCCTACTCTTAGCTACATCGTTTCGACTCGTTTTGGGCGATGGAACGATCGATATTACTTTTGACACTCGACGTCGTATCGTACTTAATCCTCCATAACAGATGATTCGTTTGAGTTTGAAAACGAAACAACTGTCAGTTCGACTAAGTTCGACATACATTTCAACGACATTATCGTTTCGATATATCGGTCTCCTTTCAAAGAGTAGACGCCCTGCATGTGCGTGTGTGTATATATTATTTTCATCATAAACTATGTACTTATCACTATTTAGTATTTATGGTCTTCTTCTCATGTTACTAGTTCTTTCAAACCAGTGTGGTGAAAGGATTAAAGTGCGCCTCAGAGGCTCCTTTCGTGCCCTTGTTACATAACTTTAAACTTTTAAGGTTCTACGACATGCCGGTTTCCCTAACGGTGTGTTCCTTCACTGTTTGAGAGTACTGGTAGAGCGTACATACATTTTGACATAACAGAAAAAGCCATTGGTGTACGGACAGATATTAGAACCCACTATCTAAGAAACGTAAAACAAAGCCTCTACAACTAGACCACGAGTGCTCTCACCAGTATTTCTGGTGTGCTATATTACAATTTATCTTTTAACTTTTTGTTTCTAAGCTTTTCAATTATATCCATAAATAACGTGGCTTGTTATCACCAACAGCGCGGCTGTTAGTTGAGTGCCTTAAATAGAATCAGTGCAGTCCTGAATTATTGAGGTACAGAATCCTCGGTGAGCTTTCAATACTCGCGCTTGGCACATTTTTTTTAAATCATGGTTTAAGTTGTTGTGAAGTTTATTTTGCAGAGACATCTGCCGACGAAGCCATTGTTACCCAAACTGTCCTCAGGTAAACCAGATAATGGGTATTATCTCTAAAGAGATGACATTTCTTTTTTAAAGTTTGTGGAGTCGAGTGTTTTGACAAAGCTTGTTTGCATAAGGGATTTACTCAGAATATAAATCTTCGTTAAGATTGCGTTGTTATATAAACTATTTTACAAGAGGTTTTTTGTGTCTTTGGGGTGTTTATTTATAAATGCTTTAATTCTGTATAAAAATACGTTTTGGAAACTAAAAAGAAAACCGACTTCAATTGATATTTGAACCCATAAAAATGCAATCAAATTGAGAACCTCCTCCTTGAAGTCAGTTAAAAAATAGCGTAGTGCGTTGCATAAAATCCTTTTTTCAATTTACTTTTAACCTGATTTATTTACCCCAGTGTATTAATTCACACGGGATCGATCTGTCTTCCGCTCGATAGACTCGTTCATTTATCGAGTAAACAAAAAGTTTATTGACGTCGTATAATTTTATGATCTAAACAAAGGCTCGTTGGCGCTTGTTTCCCCCCTCTCCCCACCCTACCATGTCGCCCCCACCCGCTGCGCATGCACTTGTCTACAAACATATGTCTACATATGTGTTTGTTTATATTTAAAGCATTTACAACCCGAGATTGTATAAACCCTCGGCGACAGGACGAGTAAACAAAAAGTTTAAAATGTTTGAAATACCTATCTGAAACGTTTTACGCCTGCATTGTGATATTTTACGTTAATGAAAGACTATAATTTAATATGTGTGGGTTCTTAAGAAGATAAACACGTGGAGACTACGACACAAAGCGGTTTTAAAATCAATTGGTCAAAGTCGTTTATGCATTCAGCGGGACGACGTGGAGCGTTTATTGAATCCCATTGTTGGGCTGGACTCCCACTGCGCTGTCGCCGGATTCGTGCCGTTCGGTCGCCAGTGCTGACCTGACACTGACTAGTACCATACCAGTAGGTATAATAATAGCGCTTACGTAACCAGTCTATAAAACTATAGTATAGAAGGCTATGTTTCTTAGTCTTTTTTGACTAAACTTATTTATAAAAATATTTTTTAATAGTTGAACTGTCAATTCTATGGTAATAAATAAATATTGTTGGATTATGCACAGAACACTATCTGGCATAATTAACATAGCTTGTATTATGGTTATCAGTTGACTGATAATATACCTAATATTATAAAGAGGAAAGATTTAATTGTTTGTTTGTATTAAATAGGCTCCGAAACTACTGGACCGATTTTAAAAATTCTTTAACTTTTGGAAAGCTACATTATCCCCGGGTGACATAGGCTACTTTTTATCCCGGGAAAATTGGTTTGTCCCGGGAAAAATCTTCAACGCAGGCGAAGCTGCGCGCGGACAGCTAGTAATATATATTTTTAACGAATAATTACGATACTTCATTACATCCAGGCACAGAACAAAAACCTATGTTTATGACACACATGTTTTTCCTGGAAGGGAATCGAACACTCAACCTACAGCGCAGAAGGCTTAGCTACTACTTACTAAGCTGAGTCATTCCTATAATCACAAAGCATTAAAGTATGTCCTGGTCCCACTAGCCATAGTGTGACCCTTAGGGTCATGAATATCCAATAATTATAATATATACTAGGTAATGTGTTGTTTAATATGTTGATATCTTTATGAATTGACATAAGAATGACAAGGACAGACCATACTTTAACGCCACATTAGCTAATATATTACGAGATAGAGATCTTTACCCAGCAATGAAGTCAGCCTGATGATATTCCTACGTCATATCACAATATATTTATTTTATTGGACTAACCCAAGTTTAAGATGAATCCGACAAGAAACTCATCTGGTCTTAACACTTTTTTGTATGATCCTTGTCAATTTTGCTACGGATGCCGAGTCGAGTCGGAACAGATTCATCCTAAGATTTTTTGTCATCTTACTAATCTGATATTTTATAATATGCTTTAACTGCTAACTTTAATATGCTATGCTGATCCTCCTAAGAAAACAAAGAGATTTAATATTCCTGATAATTACAACTATTTATAGACAGAGCAAGTCCTGGCTGATTTTATACTAAAATAGTTAAGTAAGAATCTAGTTGGAATGAAATTGATTGGTATTTTCTTTCATCAACGCACAAAATAACCCAAACAAAAACAATCCATGAAACCCGAACCAGTCACAAACAAGATCAAAACAATGGAACCAACAAACAAGTCAAATCGGGCGATGATAGAGCTGTTTGTCATAAAGAGTAGATAAATGGGATAAAGTCATGATCACATGGTCAGCTCCAACATTTTAAAGTCATAAAACAAGATTGTGGATAGTAAAGAAAATAGAACGCGATCCAATCCAAGTTTGCAAACAAGGGAAGTTACGGGGCTTCGCGACGCGGCCGGCGCTCGGCAAATAGGTGCGGCCCGGGACGATAAGACGCTACGTCTCCTGTGACTTCTATTTAAACAGACTGAGAAACGCTCGGATTAAATCTCTCGCCTATTTATTTTTCTTCTCAAAAGACCTTTAGACTAAAATACTCTATGACAGTAAGACAGTAAGACATCTCTATCGGCTAATCTAAAAGCGGGAGTTTATAAAGCTGCGGTCGTTCCTCTCTAAGCGAACTGTGGAGGGCGGATTATGAGAGATTTCAGCTTCGCGTACAGTTGCGACGCAGTTATTAAGGTAGCTCTCTGTTTGCGCATTCGGCGGTTCGGTAAAGCTTCCGGTAAAATATTAAAACATAACCTCCCTGTACAAGCGAGCGAGCAGCAAAACTCATATCTTTGATCCTGCCACTGGCGGCTTCTGTTGAGTTCCGTTGCTCGGTTTTGGACGATGTATCAGAGATAATTGTTAGTTAGGCTTTAATAGCTTTAGGAGACAAATTATAACAAATGCAAAGCATGTTATTTTAATTCATTTTTATTACGTGCATTATTTTTACCATCTGTATTTTGACAGAGTAAATATTCAATCCAATTTATGACTTGGAATAAATGATCAGGATTAACTTATAAAATAACAGATTCGACGGAGTTTGGAAGGTTATTTCATTAGTCAGGATTTGCGACAATTGCAGCACCAATTTGGCAGAGCCATATTAAACTTTAATTTAGAAATACAATGAAATACTCCACGGGATCTTGAATTTTATGAAGAGATAATGTCCTCGAAGCAAGCGACCCTCCTGAAATATTCTAAGAAATTTGCGATTCAAATACGTAGAGCCGTTAAAACGCCTAACAAATTAGAGACCGACTCGTTAAAGCAATAATTACTGATTACATTATGAAATAATACGTTCCTGGTAGTGCTACGGATGGTCATTAACTTTGCCTAATTATGGGGTTTATTTTGTTTAAAACTGAGTGAGGTAAACGTTTATGAAGAACGGTTACTTAACTAATTTGTAGTAATCACAAAAAGACACAAAATCGCATTTTTTAGTTTAAATGGGTTTATTTGCACTGAACGTCATCTGTTCCCTAATTACATTTCAAAGTGGCAGTATTAGTACCTGGACGTTCGTTTATTTATTTTGTTTGCAAATATTCACCGAAAACAACTTGCTACGGACTCTGTTGTAGCGTATCCTCCACGGAGTTGATAAAACTGGAAATGATGTCAGAGAAAGAGGAGGATAGTGCGATAGTAACCCTATCAGACACTGGCACGATACGGTAGTCAAGAAAGGACTTACGTCGCTTGCGTTTTTACAACCACAAAAAACATTCTACTAAGAGCAAGTCTTTTATATTATACTCCTTGTAATTTGGCAAGATGGTAGATATAAACACCTTACCAAATATAATTGCCATTAGCAAATAGTTACGTTTTAAAAGCTATAAAGAAAGACTTAATTTAAATAAAAATACTAAATTTTGTTAACATTGACAACCTATTTTTTCCACCTATTTTGATTTATAAACCGAACTACTGAACTGATTTTGATGAAATTTCTATGGGACCAATCGGAAAGTATATCCTTTTACATAAAAAAAAATTCTTTTTATCGGTTCATATATATGACGGAGAAAAAAAAACGAAATAAAAACCTCCTTATTTTTTTGATGTCTGCTAAACATACAAGAAACAGCTTGAAATGGTTTCTGAGGAACTGCGCATAACTGTAGAACACTTCTGACTTTTTCCTTTAGTCGAGAGTTAGTTCTAATTCCATGGCCAGACGGACCGAGTTATAACATACCCGCACCTTCTACATAAACAAACATTACATTAATATTGAACGAGCGCGACAGGGCTCTAGAGTCTGTTTGTTAAAAGAAGAGTGCTGCGTTAGCATTTATAACAGTGATATAAGTTACAAAATGCAATGACTCGTGACTCTACTCTTAGGGAACATACTCTAGTTGTAACGCGAATATATTATGGGTGCATTTGTTTTTCATGAATTTCATGTCAGTTTACGTCCTTTATTTGTGCAGTGGCAAACCTGTATAAGTTTTCAGTAAAATATGTAGCTTTTGAAGTGATAACTTCTTATGGGAGGGTTTACGGCTTCGTTACGTAACGCGTTACGGCGCCAGTCTGTCTGGCTTCCCTTTCTCTCACGCATACGGCAGCAGTAGGCAGGCTCCTTCTCTCTCACTCTCACCTACAGCGCTAGTTAGATTAGTTTAAGTTATCATTTCTGTCGAGCGTCCCGAGATGCACACGTTTGTTTTCTGTTACTGCAAGTGATGAAATGAAATCTTGCTTGTCAAATAGTTTCAAGGTTTATAATATTAGTCAAAGGTTTTCTTAGTTTGGCACTGCATAGTACTTTGTGCATGTCCAACAGTTATTAATTATTATTATTGTTTATTATGAAATATCTGATGATCTCTGTGGCAATGGCCATAGACCACGGAAAACCAAGAAGGTTGCGGGTTCGATTTCCATCACTGAACAAATGTTTGTATGATCTGCATGTATTTATTTCGGGTCTTGGTGTTACTGTGTATAATGTATTTATTTAGAAAAAAAAGCATATAAGTAGTATACCAGTCATGTGGTATTCTTAACACAAGCTCTTCTTACTTTGGAGCCAGATGATACTGTGTGAAATGTCCGGCATTTTTTATTTATTTTAACTTTTATAATAGAGATATTATTTTGATAATTATACGGTTTGATTACAGTAAATTAAAATTAAAACTGGAAGGAGACAATTTTTTTTAAAGTTAATGTTTAATACTATTATTATTATGTTTTTATTATTTGCCATTAAAAAAATATGATTGGTAATTTTTAAAATAGATTTACTGGATATCGTGAATGTCTTTGAAATCTATCTTCTCTAGATGTTATAAGAAAGTGCTGTTTAACAATTGTATAGAGTGAGCCAGACCGAGTACTTGCAAAACCAACTACAGGCGCATTTTTTCGAGTTACTTTTTGTAAAATTTCTGTGGGTTTTATTCCTTCAAAAATGTTCCACAGTTATTGTCTTCAACAACAACAGTTTCTATATTTTGTGTGAAAAGTCGCGTCGTTTTATCACACACGCGCACAAGTCAATCAAGCTTTGCAGCTTTCGAATAAACTTTTCATGAATAGGTCTTCTATCAAAAACTATTCAGACCGAAAAGCGGCCAAAACCAATATTGAACTTAGTTTTATAAAATGTTAATGTTTACATAAAACCACCGCAATAAAAGTTAGAGCAAGCTAATATTTAGTTTAGATATTATAGTACCCATTATACGTACCAGATACATACAGTTGGTATAAAAATCTACGTATTCTATGATAAGTACTCATAAACACTCTTCGGATTTTACCTTATTTGAGGACAATAAACTTATACCACAGAGCAGCTGCAGGATTTTATTAAAAACCTCGCAGCTTGATGTGAAAAGAGCTCGATTAGCAACACCGCAATAATCGTTTATCTGTTTGTAATTTAGGCAAGGTTGACAGGACAGGTCCCGCGCGTAAACACCAGTCCACGTCAACCAGCCCTGCACCCCCCAGAGGCGTGGCCCCTACTACAAACAAACGGAAGTGAAATTGAGAGGAGCGGCCGGAACTGCCGGTATACCTTTTCATTACAGAATCCCTTTTTAATTATCAAGGCACAAATAAAAATTGTATTTTTATTTCAAGTAGGCGTAATTGAAAAGGAAATTGCCGAGCAGGGCGAGCGCGCGCGGCCTGGAATAAAACTTTAATATAATGCATAAGGCCCTTTGATCTCGCACTCCGCTCGCGTAAAATCGCAGAGATGCTCCATAGGCGAGAGGAAAAACGAATGTGTTTCCAAATAAAATTACTATTTCCATGCATTGGAGTTTCTTCGAAAAAATTATATCAAAGCGCGCTCCATTGACTGTGTTGTGAGCTAAAAAACACTTAAAAGCCAACTTTGTTCTCTAAAACCGTTCCATAGACTCATAAAAATGTAAAATAAAAAGAGGAAATCTTTCATCCGCGTACGAATAAAACATTGCATGTCCTGTTGCCCTCTCGTTCACTAAAGATAAATGTAGCTATAAGCACGATTCTGAAATCTGCTCTAGTAAAACTCCCTGTAACCAATTCGTCTCGTCTACGTAAAACGCATACTTTCACGCAGATCGTGCGATGGAATCGAGTCTGGATTCACAAAGCTGCTTACGTTATTCCAAAGTAATTTTCCCGAATAAGAATCGAATGAGAGAAGGAAATAAATGAATCAATTCTTTCACCTTTGTTTGCAGAGCGACAGAGGGCTCGAAGACACACGGTCAAAGGAAAGATAATAAAGCGTTGTACCTACCTATTTTCATTCTAATCCACAGAGAGCGGACTTGTAGCCAGGTTTTTGACGTTTTGGATCTCTTATTTGTCTAAATATAGGTACATATTTTTATTTCTTATCTTACTAATATTATAAACGCGTATGTTTGTATGTATGTTTGGTACTCTTTCACGCAAAAACTACTGAATGGATATTAATGAAACTTCACAATATAGCTTGTACATCAGAACATCACAGGCTATAATTTATAAAGATATTGGTGGCAATTCGGTTGGTTCATTTCTAAAATTAGGAATGTCTAAAATATATTTTATATGGTAATAGCATTTGTAAAACCTATTCGGTTGGTACCATCTAACTAAATTAGGAACGCTTAATTATATTAGGATAAGTTGGTAACAGCAGAATACCAAGTCTCTTTTGACACTTCTAAACCTAATTTTAGCTAAAATTAGTTAAGTTGGTGCCAACAGAATTGAGGCCATTGTGTAAATTGTCCAAAATATAACGATAAGTGTCAAGTAAGTGGAAAAAAATATGTCATCTGCAAGCTATTCTGGCGTGCGCTGCAAAAACCGTTAGAATTACACGAAGTACTAATCCTGCGCAAACGAAGTCGCGGGCACCAGCTAGTATATTATATTTTATTATGTAATAACTTCTTAACTGGATTATATAACAGAAAATGTCGTGATTGAGTAAGTATCGTTGTATATATCAAATGCATGTTATCCATTTATTTTGTTTTATGAAGTAACAATTAATTATTTTTTTGCTAAGATTAACCAGTTAACCATGAAATATGACGAGAATAACGAATTAATTAATAAGAGCTATGTTACCTTAAGAAAACGAGTGAAAAAACGTTTCAAACGAAGAATCACCTTACTTGTAATTAATTACACACGTTTTTACATATACACGCCTATTAACTTGAATACTAACTTGAACACACAAAAATTCGCCATGTCACTATTTTACAATAAAAGATGGCACCTTTTTAAACACTGATGAACATTCAAAAAAAGTTAATAGACGTTTATAAGTAAGCAGAATAAGTCAGTCTATTTTGTTTACGTCTTTCTAAAAATCACATACTAAACAATTTTGGGGGTTGTTTAGACCCCTGACGACAACTCTAGTTGGATGGAGAGGGATTTGGCGGGGGAGGCGCTCGATATCTAAAATTACAAGCCTACAGAGTGCCTATCTCAAGGCACGGCTCCTTTATGTTCAGCTGCCACTTTCAGACATGTTCCATTCAAATTATACCATAGACTTTACTTTGTGTTACCGCAGTGAATGAATAAGGATTTCAGGTAGTTTTTGAACCAGATGTCATCTTCAGAATTCATAATGTTTCTGAATGAATCAGTTACAAATGGCTCAATCCTGACCAATACTTGCTAATGACGTGGCGCGGTGGACGGAGGCCCGCCTGGGACGCTGAAGTTTGCGCGTTCGATTCCTGTTGCGGGACAAATGTTTCTATGCATAAAATTCTATTCTATTATATAAAAAGTTCACAAAACAAGCTCTTTGAGGCTAAGTGATGCTTTCTGAAATGTCCAACTCTTATAAAATATTGTAAAATAGAAAATCTGGACATTTCACACAGCATCTACTATATAAAGTATTATAAATATTTCAATTGGCTAATCTACTTGACTGAGGGCATAAAATAAAATACTTATATATTTTTATATACATATTTATGATACTTTATAACACCTAGACACAGAACTAACACATATGTTCATCAAACAAATGTTTGTCATGGGAGAGAATCAAACAACCAACCTACAGCGCAGAAGGCAAAGCTACTACCTACTGATCTGATAGGGCAGTAATAACCACGTAATTCATAATTAACATTGCTCCTACATAGCTTTCTTATTAGTTGATATAAGTACAAGTACGTACCTAAAGTCTGGAGTACGAGTAGCCTGCTGAAGGTGAGCTTGGGTTAGGAGGAATGGGCACCTAAATTCACCTAGTATGTAAGACGTTTCAAAGTGATCCTTGTGATTGTATTGAATAAAGTACCTTTTGACTTTGACTTGACTTTTAACTAAAGATAATAATACCAGCATAAAATTGCCGGGTGGTTTAATGGTAACCACAGCTATGCAAACATACGGTGTTTATAAATCCGTTATTAAAGAGCCATAGGCACTAATTAAGCACGCACGGAGTTATGATGCCAGACAACAAAACCCATAAGTTTCCCATCAGGCACAGTATGTCATAGCAATAAGGTCAGATTTCTTCAAAAAAGTCACCGCTATCTGATGTCTTATTTTTTAAACGTGAGGTACGTAGCTTGCTTAGTCAACCCAGTTATATGTAGCTTGCTTAGTCAACCCAGTTATATGTAGCTTGCATAGTCAACCCAGTTATATGTAGCTCGCTTAGTCAAGCCGTGTCTAAAGCCAAGTCGATGAAAATTTTCCGTTGCCAAGGCTCATATTATAATTAAGTAAGTACCTACCTAAAACTATGTCTGTCGTCCGTTATTGTAACTTTCATAATTACGGTACCCGCTTTTTATAGAAGCAAGACTTTACCGCACCTTACGGTCGCGTGCCATTCCGCTATAAGGCATTTTGCACTTATGCCATTCGCCTAACGAGTGAAACCTTATAAAACTTAGGGTAATTAGCAGAAAAGGCCTATTCCCGCTCTAGAAGTGAAACTCACATTCAGGACGAAACTCTCGCTATCTAAACTTTAATTTTTTCACCAAAAGAAAAACTGCAGCAGTTAAAACTTATAACGTATTTCATGAACTCGCTCAGCTTTCAGTCACGTCGAGTCCTATAAAAGGTTCTACTCGTTTATATCTACAGTTTCGCATCTATAGGTATCGTTATTAATATCCAAGATTAAGGTAATTAGTTCACATTCCACCAGCACACGTGCACCCGCATCTGCGCGGGAAGTATTCGCGAACTCGTAAGAAGAACAGCGAGCACAAGTTTAAAAACTTTGAATCGATAGCGGCTGTCTTCTTCTAAATACCTGCCTTTTTGTTCGGAACGCAACCAAATGACGTCATATCCGTGCGGCCAATGGCGAGCCCGCTGCATCACATCACGGGTTTCAGGAATACGATTAACTTTAACGATTTACGATTATGATTAATGAAACTGCATTGTATTTTTTCGTAATCTAAATCATCATAATCCAAAAATTTTACATTATTGTGTCGTAAAAAATATTGTAATACGCACATTCATTCTCTAAATTCAAATATTTGTTTGCTCTTATGTTTGCGATAGAAAAAAAATTACGACCTTTATGGCGCAGTGGGCTAAGGTCCGGCTGAGACGCAGAAGGTTGCGGGTTCGATTCCGCTACGGGACAAATGTTTGTATAATCTGCAAGTATTTGTTTCGGATCTGGGTGTTTCTATGTATAATATGTATGTATTTACATAAAAATAAGTATATGTATAAGTAGTATATCAGTCATGTGGTACACCTAACACAAGCTCTGCATACTTTGGGGCCAGATGATGCTGTTTGAAATGTCCGGGATTTATTTGTCAGTAAGTCAGTATGGTGATGGCGAGCTTAAATAAAGCTTTAAGGTTATACAAATAAAGATGGCAAACCACATATAATTTCACGATGAAGTCAAAAGTTTACAACGTCAAATTGTGCGACTGTAATATAAGAAAGAATGATGGACTTGTAACTTGTGCTATGATAACTCCCCACACATGGCATCCCCTTTATTCATAGAGACAGCGTCGCGTGCTTATATGTGCCGTATTATTTTTTAAAGCCAGCAGTCAGCTGGTCTATGGACCAGTTATATACCAATTGATTGTATCTTTACCGATCGAAAGAAGGTCTTACATCTGCTTATAATAAAATTTACCGAAAATATTCCCATCTTAATTAGCTAGAGGAATATCGTATCTAATAGATTTAGAAAATAGATTATCAGAAAGAAGCAGTATAATCCATACTAGGCTTGAAAGCCTAAATCAATCACGATCATAACATCTAACAGATAGGTAAAATATTAAATTACACACTCAATCTTGAACCTTATATAAATATTGAGAAGGTCATCGCACGAGACTTCGTGAAATCAATTACCAGCTGAATTTTGAATCTTAAAACAATGACAAGTTATCGCACAAAACTTTGTAAAATCCATACTAATATTATAATTCTAAAAATGACTCTGTATGTCTCTTAATTTGTTTGTTGTTACCTTTTCACGGGTAAACGACTGGAATTCTCATGAAATTTTTAGAAGTTATTTTATATAACACAGACGGTAAACAAGTACATGGCCCACCTGACAGTAAGTTGAAACGGTAACCTATGACGTTTGCAACGGAGGCACGTTGTCAAAGGTCTAGAAATTGTTTATTTTATCTGTTTTCCCATCAATTTCACTTGCTCCAGTGTCTATCAAACCTAAACACTGCAATGCTCGCACCTTAATTACTGCATGGAAGCAGAAAATCTGGCACTATGGTGGCACCCACCAAGACAGAACCTTACTGAATAGTACTTCACCTGATGGCAGACCAGATGATAAATTGTACTATAGGCTACTTTTCTGTAGCAGCTGGTGGATGATATATCGCCAACCTTACCACAGATCTTACGATCACGTACAGTGAATTCTCGAATTCTCGAAGATCCTCGAACTTTCTAGGGTTACTTGGAGTAATGTCACAAGGGCGAGGAATATGAACAAAGCAACCGAATCGAATGTAATAAAAATCACTTTAGCATTACATTGCGACGGGTACTGATGTCTATCGGCATTGTGACACACGATGCGGCCTCAACGCGGGTATGTTCCCAATGGTGCTATTTTAAAAGAACGTTATTAAAAACTAGCTGATGCCCGCGGCTTTAATTTCAGGATTCAGATAGTGTGAAAGAAAGAAGTAAGTAAGTATGTTTAGAGTTCTCAAATGTATGTTATGTTCTCAAAACATAAATTTACATTTAACTTATTATTAGAAACCTGTATTGGAAGTAAATGCTTCGAACAGAATCTTAAATAGCATATGTAGTTTGCCACAAGTATTAAATGTAGGTAACTTAATGTTGGTTGACCATCACAATATATGTTTGAAATGTATGTTTATCTATGTAAATCTATGTTTAAAAACGTGCAAACTAAAGTGCCTAGTTAATCTTTAATCGTTATTGTAGGTTGAATATATAATAAATTAGCTTCTGCCAGCGGTTTTGCATGTTTCTTATATACAAAGAAGCCTAATTTCGTCCTTAAGATACAATTTAACTTCGTACCGAATTTCATCGAGATCCGTGCAGTAATTTAGCTGTGAAATGGTAACTAATAAACATATACACATATAAATATATACAAAGACATACAGCCAGACACACTTTTGAATTTATAATATTAGTATGGATTATATCTACGAAGACATCTTCCAGGCACTATAAGACGTAAAGGACGAAAGATACGTCTAGATAAATATATATATTTTTTCTTCTATTAACGAATCAGAAGTCAAGCTTTGTCAGGAAGGGAGAAAGCTTGCATTTCGTTTGTGCTTGTTCATTTACAGTCCGTGTCAAGTGTAACTGATTTGTCTGCCAGTGTAATCCGAGAAAAACTGTTTTGATTGAAATGCTGTTAAAAAATCTATGCTTAGTTCTCGACCTACATAAGTTTGATTCTAAAAGGTATCCGGCCGAATGATGAAGCTCGGACATTTTGACATACTGACTGTTTTTTCAAGCCAGCGTGGTGAATGGATTGAAGAAGTGGCTCCTTTCGTGTACTATGAAAAGTTTTATTTTTTATTTTTTTTATATAGGTATTGAAAAGTCTAGCTGACCATTCTAAAGTTCCACAACTCACAATGCTTTATTAAAAAAAACACGTTCTATCTTTTTCGAAAAATAAGTTACATATATTGTTTAGGAGCTTTTGGGAACGAACCGGTAGATGTCACGGGGGAACCGGAGACTGGAGAGTCTCGTCGAACCGACTATTATTTTTGTACGACAAAACAAAATTGATTATCCTCTGTCGTGTCTTTTATGTACCCCTGATTTAAATACTTGTTTATGGCCTTGGAGATAATCCGCTGATCCGACACACTGCTTGTGATATGAAAAGAAAAAAGGCAGGACGAAAATAGTCCCTAAAATCTTTTATTAAGAATAGATACGGAAAGAATTTGTATTAATATTTTCCATTCTCGCAGGAAAATCATTTTGATTTATAATAAACCAAGTATTTTTTTTCTAAAAATATATTTCTGTTAAAAAAAGATCCTGCCCTAATACCGACGTACTCGTAATAAGATTTAGTTGATCAAGCAAGCGAAGCGAGTGATCTCAGTGGCAACTTGGGGGATTTAGCTCTGTGTTTTCGTTTATTCGGTGATAATTATGGAACCGTTGATCCGATGTGCATTAAATTTGGCAACTTGACAGATTAGAACTGAGAAATGAGCTGGTAATTTACTGGGCAAAATTGGACAAGGAGCTATTAAGATATGGTGTTCCAAAAAGAAGGTAAAAATCAAGTTATACAAATGTATCAAGTGCGGTGTCATTCCAAAGCGTACATTTGTTGTCGAGGATTTTTGATTGATTGATCGGCTCGTTAATTCAAGGAATAATAGTTTTAAACGAAATATAGTATGTTTTTTCAATATTTTGACTCCTTCTTTCTCATTTCCAATTGATTAAAAAAAAACTGTTAGCTTTATAATTTAACTAGCTGTAGCTCGCGACT
The DNA here is from genome assembly GCA_948098915.1 of Lampropteryx suffumata. Lineage (NCBI taxonomy): Eukaryota > Metazoa > Arthropoda > Insecta > Lepidoptera > Geometridae > Lampropteryx > Lampropteryx suffumata. The sequence continues at coordinate 3,887,571 of OX402551.1, forward strand.
TTGCCCGCCTTTTTTTTTAAAGGAATTGAAGCTTAAATCCATCCCCAGGATGCAACTTATCTCCTTGCCAAATTTTATTGATAAGTTTCAAACCAATCACACCCACCAGCCATTAAAAAGTTACTATACAAACATTCACAACCCATTTTACTCCTATATAACAGTTATTTTGAAAAATCCTGAATTACTTGTCAATTTTTTTTGCATTTTAAGTATCCAAACCAAGTTTCTAAGAAATCACACCACCCGTTAAAAAGTTCCCATACAAACTTTGACACCCCATTTATTCTTTGTTAGGGTTATTTTGAAAAACTCAGAAGCACGTGTCCATTTATTTTTCATTTTATTTATTAATATCAAGTTTCAAGCAAATCGCACCACGCGTTAAAAAGTTTCATACATACGTTTTCACCCCTTTTCACCCTCTTAGGGGTTGAATTTCAAAAAATCCCGCCTTAGTGGATGGTTTTGCTGTAAAAGGAAGCTACTTTCCAAAATTCAGCTTTCTAGCTTCAGCGGTTTCAACTCAGCGATGATGAATCAGTCAGTCAGGTTAAGCTCTTTTATAGGTATAGATTATGAAATAATGTCTCAAATATTCAATAATCATCATCTTTTCCAAAACTTTCATGTTTCTCACTGATCAGCGGAAAGTAAGTGATTAAAACATTACTCAAGTCAAGTGTTCCTGAGGATGCCTCGTGGAGGGGCGAAACACGTGTCGAATTTCTTTTGGAGGTAACTCTTTAGGAATAGATTGGCGGAATTGTACTAAATATTTGTCCATCTGTTTAATGTTTTGAAAACATTACTCATTAAGCTTTTTTAGAATTCCTTATGTTAATGTTTTCTGATAAAAAATCAGAATCACGATTTAAGCGCCATGGGTTCGCGTCAATATCATTTCATCAGGGAGTCGCCTTAAGCTCTCATTTGCTAGAGTTTCCTTGACTTCATAAGTCTGTACTTAAACGAGACTGCTCGAATTTTGATTAAATTTGTAATATTCTGTTTGAGATCTTTCTTTAGCATTTTCTTGTAAACAATTTACGCAAAGTAGGCTAGTATATAATTGAGGTGACATCGAGCTGATCTAATGATGGGGCCTGGAAGCTGTTTATCGGAACTCCTCATCATATATAAGCTGATTGAGCTGAAAGTTAGCATACCTGCCTAGATTTACAGTATTATATTAATATATTAAGGTAACAGCGAGATTGATGATGGAGTCAGGAGCTGTTATGGATATTTTAGTGAATAAAAGTAGGTAAAACAGCTTTATTTGGGGTTTTTGAATTAGCCTTCGTTTAATAATACTTTTTGTCTATTATGTAGTACCTAGGTGCTAGCTTACTGAACAACGACAAGATACAAAGATTGTGAGATCTCAGTTCGGGGTAAACTACTAGCAAGTAAAAGTAGTTTTGTTTCTCGGAAGAAAGTTTGATAAGTAGGTATTTGAAATATTTGATAATTATTTCTGCTGCCCGCGGCATGCGTGGTTCCTACATAACATATAATATCCTTTTCCAAAATACAATATATCTCCTTACCAAATTAAAAAAAATCCGTCAAGCCATTCAGCCGTGAAGGTAACAAACAAACAGACAGAGAGATAGAGATATTCTTGATATTTATTATTCATATTAAGTTGGTTAACTTTTAATAATAATTTATTATGAAGCTTATTTTTCAATCAAATAAGAAAACTACTAAACTCTTGTAGTTAAGTTTATATCAGCCAGCGTAGCATGAAACCTGATAAAAGAAAACTGAAAAAAGAAAATTTGTGTATAAAATACATTTTATTGAGCAAGCATTTCTTTTCTCATAACAAAATTTGATAACCGCAGTGTCTTAAGTCAGGAGTTTAGAACCTACACACACAGTTAACAGACAGATGGCTGACACAGTAGGTCGATTTAAAACGTTTATATTATTGCAGTTTGATCATTATTTAGTGGGTTCATTGAGCTTCCCATGTGGTCATATGTTAAGTAGTGGTTATAAAATAATTAGGGCAACCGCAGGATTTATTACTCGGCATTGTGTAATGTAGTAGCTGTTTAATTATATAATTCCAATGAATAGATTTAAATAATGAATTATTGCATCACAAATGAAAAAGGCGAATCTGCTTTATCAAAATGTCTATTGTATTTGAATAACGAAAATGTACCCGGATATAAAATAAATAAATAAATATTGGTGGACAATGCACACAACATCATCTAGCCCCAAACTAAGCAAAGCTTGTATTATGGTGACCAGATGACTGATAGAATATTTCGATATTTTTAAATACATACTTATGATACTTTATAACACCCAGACACAGAATTAACACCCAAGTTCGTCACACAAATGTTTATCCTGGGATGGAATCGAACCCTCAACCTACAGCGCAGTAGGCAGAGCTACTATTTGTACTGAGCTGACTAGCGAGTCAGCTGATAATAATAAATGGACATAGGTAACCATTTTTAGTCTAGCTAAGTGAGTTTTCTATTCTTCTTTTCAAAAAATTTCGAAGTTCACAAGGAACTTATAGTTTCGTTATGTCTGTCTGTTCGACTTTAATCTGGCTCTTATTAGCAGACTATTCGTTTATCGCAATTAAATTTTGCACAGTAATACATATTACTGACTCCTACAAAGATATAAAATTAAATCTATAAAAAGACCTATAAAAGTGCTTAACCTGACTGACTGACTGACTGACTGACTGATTCATCATCGCCGAGCCGAAACCGCTGAAGCTAGTAAGCTTAAATTTCGAAGGTAGCTTCCTTTTATAGCAAAACCACCCACTAAGGCGGGGTTTTTTGAAATTCAATCCCTAAGAGAGTGAAAGGGGGTGAAAACGAATGTATGAAACTTTTTACCGCGTGCGATGCGATTTGCGTAAAACTTGATTTGAATAATTAAAATGTAAAATAAATGGACACATGTTTCAGGATTTTCAAAATAACCCTAACAAAGGGGTAAAATGGGGTGTCAAAGTTTGTATGGGAACTTTTTAACGGGTGGTGTGATTTCTTTGAAACTTGGTTTGGATACTTAAAATGCAAAATAAATGGACACGTGTTTCAGGATTTTTCAAAATAATCCTCTTAAAGGAGTAAAATGGGGTGTGAATGTTTGTATGGAAACTTTTTAACCGCATAAAATAAATGCGGACGAAGTCGCGAGCAACAGCTAGAGAGTTCTTCGATCAATTGGAGAAGCACGTAAAACCTGCACTTGGAAAATACTGTTCTTATGAACATTTAAGACTAAGGTTGTTACACAATACGCTAGAAAAACCCGTTTTCTACTAAAAACATAACACTGAATGAATTAAAATTATGCAAAAGAAAAACATAGAATGGCAATAAATTGATTTATCGGTGATAAATTGGCGTTGCGCCATAATTAATTTAATGTAAGTCATATCTCATCCACCTGACTACCTGCGGTCTATGCCGCAACCTATGAAAGCATCAATAATTGGCTGACAAGAGTACAGTTTGTTCATTAATAGTAGAGCCGTAGGGTAACATTTAACTGGAAGTACATAAGGTACAAATTGCAATCAAGCACATGTCTATTTATGTAACTAATAATAGTTGGGAGCTTTAGGATTTTCTTAGTTCATTTATTTGATTCTAAATAACCCAAAAGCTATGAGTTCAAGCTAGCTTTATTCTCTCGTTGTATCGAAAAGCATTGTAGCAACATTTTATTGTCCACAATATTTTATCGCGTGAGTATTTTATCAAGTGATGCGTGTGCGAGAATGTAGCTGAAGCCGTTTTGATGCAATGTCGGCGAACGCGGCTTTTGCGCGTCGAATAATGACATCGACGATTCACATCGAGTGAGTGAACATCCTTACTGTGTTAACTGCATCCTCACTGAGTAGGTTTTATTCAGGTTAGAGTCACTTGCAGATAGATTTAAAACGTAAGGCACGTTTTAAATCCTGGATTGACAGTACGTGGACAAATTTTGGCCTCAATTCAGTTGTTTCGCTAGAGTAACTAAAATTCCTAAAACATAAACGATCTTATTTTGTTTGCATTAAACATTTTTTTAGTGACACTTCCTAAATTAACTTATAACTGAAGTGTTTTAGCTCAATTTAGTCATCAACTCATAAGAGTCAACTCTATACATTATTTTCAATAAAGGAATTAAATGGAATAAAACTTATAGCAATAAAACAATAAAGCACAATAAAGCAATAAAAATAATTTTAACTTATTTTAGAACTGTGATTTAAAATAGGTACTCTAATTTGAACTTTATTTATAGCAAAATAAAGTCGTCCATATTTTAGAAAATTTTTGCTAGTCCGGCGAAACAACAGAATTGCCAGCTTTCGTCTAACTGAACTAAAAATCCGATGAAAGAGCTCCGGTGGCTTTTTAACCCTGCCACGAGAGATAGTCATGGTACTGCCCTAACCATGGAACCCTAAGGCTGCCTGACCACTGGAGTGGAGCGGATAGCAGAAAAGCAGACCAGTAGGGCGATTATGGAACTCTAATTACAATCAATTTCTATCAGTTTTCATAGATTTCTGATAGACATTTATTGTAATTAGAGTTCCATAATCGCCCTACTGTGCAAATTTCGACCAACATGATTGCATAAAAATTCCACTAAAAACTATTTAATGCTAATTCTATTGGTCAAAATTTGCACAGCTCTGGCTGTAGTCAGGAAGTCTAATTGTAATTATATTAATAGTATACTGTGGCTGCCATATACATAAAATTAGATACCTTAACTGCTGGGCTTGTAAAAATATAAGCTTACGATATAATGTTACGAAATTTCTCTCACATGCGCTGACACACGCGTTATCTTTATCACATTTTCAATTCAACCTTTTATGTCCCAAAGCAAGTTTAATGTGTTTTAGAAAATTCTTCACACAATCGACTTACCCTCTTCATGAGTGGGGAGCAAGAGGGTGTTATGCTTTGTTGTAAACGACGTAATTACTGACACGCAGCTTGGAGTGGAGCGTTTGTGATTGAGATAAATCAAATGTCAAAAACATTCTTGTTTAAAATTGAAGTGCGTAGTATCCCCTGACTTTACCTCACGGGATAGCGCTCTATTTACCAAAATCAGATGCTTTAGTAGTTTAGTAGCTTATTGAAAGGTAATAAGCGACAAATACCTGTTAGTTACTAATATAATATGAATTCTGATTGCAAATTATTTAATATACTAAATCAGATGTTAAATCATTACGTTCACGTACGACTAAACACCTTTGTAACTTTAATAAGAATTAAAATAATAAATAATGAGATTTTTGTGAGGATATACGTAATGTTTTTTGTACAATACAGATCAACGATCAAGGTTTTTAGGTAGCTTAAAAAAGACCGTGCATTGTCCTTGTACATTATAGGTAATACCTAGTTAGATCCCTGCTAGACAATGCAAGCGTGAACAGCGCGCAGATAGCCGGAGACAATGGTCTATCAGATAACGTGCGGATCGCTGGACATGTGTATGCTTTCAGCTCGAGACTTCGACACCCAATTACGTGGCCGTCGTGGGCTTCATTCATCACGTACAAACGAGCAATTTTTTACCCAAAGCTGCCGCTAGGGCTGGCTTCCTGAAAAGCGATGAACTTTAAACAACGGACGTAATTTCATTTATCTTACGAGGAAAGTGAGTTATTAACTGTAGTTATTTAGGTAATACATACTTATTTTAAACTTTCAATCTTTATTAGTTAAAAGAAAATTTTGAAAGAATTTTTGAAAGATTTAGAAGACTTTGTCTGTCTTTCTTTTGTAACCGTTTTTATCGCCATTTTGTTTATTAAGTTTATCTTTTAAGTTTACAGATTATTTTGTTTATTGATATACATATCTATAAGCTCATATTGTTAGCTCTTTTTCGCCTGAGACACAGGTTTTCCTTAGTTCAGGCATATTGTTTGACGACCTCTGTGACGCAATAGCTAAGGCTCGGTTGAGACGCAGAGGGTTGCGGGTTCAATTACCGCCACAGGACAAATGTTTGTATGATCTGCAAGTATTTATCTCGAGTCTGGCTGACTCTATGTATAATATGTATGTGTATACAAAAAAAAGTATATAAGTACCTAGTATATCAGTCATGTAGTACTCATAACGTACCACATGACTGATATGGGGTTAAATGATGCTGTGTGAAAGTCCGGCATTATTTATTTTAATAGTTACCTAAGTATAATTACATGATAAGTATTATAGTATAATAATAAATATTATTTTCCCTTTGTAACACATAGCTCGAAAATAATTAATAAATATTTTATTATTATTATAATTTACATGTAGTAAAGAAGAAACAGACGTCGGACTTGATTCGTTAAAAAGTCTCTCTATCTCGCTTGCACCCTTTTTAGTATTTAGTTTAAGTTATGCGGTGAAAATATTGAGGTAGAACTCACAGTGGTTTGTCTTGCCGTTCTTTTTGCGGCCGCCAGTGATCGGAAACACTTCGGTTACTGTTGGGTATTCAGTGCTTAGGTGAGAAAAACAGGAAGACGCCTGTGGTAAATGATGTCGAAGTTGCCGCAGTTATTCGGCAATTAAGAGCGAGAACTTGGAAAAGATTTTATGAGGATTACGTTTTTATTACGCGAAGTATTCGTAAAGTTTACAGTTTACAGTTATTAACAGGAATTCACAATAAGAAATTCTCAAGTGAAAGTCAGAACAGGATTTATTCATTTCAATCAAGGATTTCTTTGAATCGTATTACATGTTAATTGCATATCCTATGCCAATCCCTTTGAAACCGAGTCACAAAAATAGGTTTTTTTAATTATTTACATCCATAAATCTCAGATAATTATAGTCTTTATTTACCTCTTTACTTTATTCTTACCTATACTTAAGGTAACAATAGAGTACATTATTGTTAGATGATTTTATTAAGATTTACAATACAGGCTATTACCCTAATTCTAGTTAAATTTATCTGAGATAAGTTTCCTCAAAATTTTATTAAAATAAACAACAATTTTGACAACATTCAACGGCTTACCCGGTAAGAGGGAAAGGGGCTCCATAAAAACTTAACACTTTAAAGGTTTTGTTTAATAAACTATTACTTGTATAGAAAAACTCCTAAGTATAAAAAATACGACGGGCTTAAAAAAATATAAAAACCACTTTACATAATTAAAAATATTGGGGAAACCAATATATTTTTTTATTTTTAACTTTGTGGGGGCCTCTTACATATGTACAAAATGTCATTTTTATTTCAATTTTGACATGACAATAAATAGTCTGCGAGCAAGAGCTCTTATTACGGGCAGACAAACAGACAGATATAACAAAAATACATATACATACATGTATGTTCTTTATGGACTTCAGAACCCCAAAAATCGTCCTAGGTTGGCAGTTCATTTTTTTTTCAATTTAATGCTCCATTGCTGAGCCAAAAATATACTTTCTGTAATCGTCACGGTCCTTAGTCATTTACGAAAGAACTTTGAATGCGACTCCTCGACTCCTACGAGGTAGGTACAGTCGCCAAAAAAATACAAAAAAAAATATTTAATTGATCTGAAATATAAATTGCACACCTATAAACTTAAGGTATATTGTGTACACAGTTGCGACCCCAGTGCGTGAAATATCATCCCGGAATGTTATTAGAAGGCTGTGGCATCGATCGCCGGCATTTTCCGCTTTCAAAGGAAAGCATTGCGAACCCCTTTGGATGCCGATAGGAAATGCCTGTTAAAATGTATGCGTGAAAGAAATAGTGAACACTCAAAGGGTTTTATTTTGAACTTAAAATATAAGTTCATGTTTTGCTTGGCACTCCAGCTTTTGTTTTCTTTTTTACTTTAACAAAAAGTTGTAGTGCGATTCCAAGAATCATCGTTATAAAAGATTTATCGTTAGATATCTTCTGACTTTCTCTAGAAAATAGAATATCTAGGGATTATCCTTGTCATTGACCTGTAAAATGATAGCAACTATAGTGAATGTGGACGCTGAAGTTTTCCGAAAGAAAAATGAATCGGTTAAGTGCGAACGTCTCTTCTGAGATGGTACCGTACCTAGTACCTGCATGATGGTTCTTTTTCTTCACGGGTTCCTGCAAAAAAGAGTCTTGACATATAGACAGACATGAAGACATACAGGCGAACAATTAAGTGTATCAGGATCCCTTTCCTTTTCCTCTTGAGGTTTCAAAAAACGTGAAAAGAATGGTACTTATCTAAAAAATTCAAAATACATTTGCAATTTATTTTTGTCTGTATTTGTAGAGTTTACCAAGTAGAGTATTACCTTCGTCGGTATTACAGTGAAGGTATATTATTATTTACAATAGGAATCCTTCGCATCTTCGTTCGCGTATCCTGACGTCCCATTTCGTTCTAAATAAAAGTAATTTATTAAAATAAAAATACTGTTTTTATTTCATAAAAATCAGTTGTTCTGGTGATTAAGCTTCAAACATTAACATTTTTGCTTTAAAATATTACTGTGATCATGAGATTAACTAACTGGATATAAATATTTATATAAATAATCTTAACCATTAATTATTTATAGGTATTGAGTTACTTATAATGCCTAGTTATGAAGAAATATACGCTTTTCTTTGCTAGTCTCTTATTGTTGATGCTTGCCTCATTCCACTTCATCCCATTAAATACACAAATCGTTATAATGGGCGGCTTTTCCCCCAATACCGGAAGTCGGTAACTACTTTCCGGCCGGTACCATGGTGCAGCACCAGCTTTTCATACAATAATACGCTTTGTACCAGATTTAGAGAAGTTACATTAATGATACGTCATGTCAAAGCTTAAGTAGATAGATAGATAAACACTTTATTGTACACAAAGAGAACATACAAAAATATGATTAGCAATACAGTTGTACAATGGGCGCCCTTATCGCTAAAAGTGAGGTTTTCCAGGGAACCTTTGGATGGACAGGATAGACAAAAAACTAAATGTCGGCGGTGTACAAACAGTTGAATATGATAATCTAATACACAAAAATATAATAATAACTATAATAAATAATAAATAAATAATGCCGGACATTTCACACAGCATCATCTGGCCCCAAAGTAAGCAGAGCTTGTGTTATGGGTACCACATGACTGATATACTACTTATATACATTTTTTTTTGTAAATACATACATATTATACATAGGAACACCCAAGCATAATAATGTCTACATAACAAAAATTACACAAAGAAACATAATATACATACCAACAAACAACTTTCTATAGTGATAGAAGGTAACAGTTAGCGGTTTCCAGATATAGGTTATGGACTTTGACTTAAAAAAAATAGAATAGATTTAGATGAGCGAACAGGTAAGGAGTTCCATAAGTTCCATAAGTAACTATATACTTATTTCTAACATATGACGCCATCTGGCGGAAAAAGACTGCCTCACTGCTCAATCGAGTGCGCGGGAGTAGCAACGGCATTCTGAATGTTATTGCAAACAATTTTGAATGTTTTCTGATGTGGCAGCTCTGTCAGAGGACAAAATGTCTTTTAGTTATTAAGTACCCCTAACTTTAAGTTTTACTAACCAGCTGGACCTTGTTGTCTTAATAAATAAATAAATTATTAAATTATTATTATTATATGACTTATAAACTGTTCTCAATTTCTGACAATAGTTAATCACTGTTTAAAATAGTGCCGTCCCTTTTTGTAAGATAGTGACAGGGATAATCTTAATAATAATAAAATTATTTATTTCGGACCCATAGTCCATAGAATACAATACAATTACGATCATCGTCATCATCATATCAGCCTTTAAGAAGTCCACTGCTGAACATAGGCCTCCCCAATAAATTTCCAGGAAGAACGATTTTGAGCTCTCTCCATCCACCGTCTTCCTACGATCTTTACAATGTCGTCAGTCCATCGGACAGGAAAACGAAACGTAGGACGACCCCCCACAATTATGTAACATAATTGTGGGGGGTCGTCCTACGTCCTACGTATTACAAAATAAAACAATTTAAAATAACAAATTTAAAATTTAAATAAGAGAAAATATTATTATATGTCTGGCCTAGACAGATTATTGAGCAACCAGCGATGATCCCGGTTTCAGCATCATCAGGCAGTAGCCCACAATACTGGACCTAATAAAGGTCCTGGGCCACGGCGCGCAGGCAGGCTCCCAGCAGGCTGTTGGAGCTGCGGTGCATGTGGCCCACCAGGGATGCTACCCGCTTGCGCATGATTGCTTGGAACCCATCCACGTGCGCATCCGCGAACATCCCTGATGCGCTACAGTACCGCGGCAGGCCCAACAACATCCTGAAGCCGTTATTGTACTGGACGCGTAATGCGTTGTAGGCTTTTTGTGTATACCTGGTCCACAGACTGCAAATGTAGAAAGAAGTAAAATACGCCCTAAGGAGTGTTATTTTGACTGGCGTTGTACAACGTGAAGCCGTGTTTAGACAGTTTTCAAGTCGAGAGGGGTTTATTATGTAAGGTCGATAATGTCCCAGAATTGGTATGGTATCCTAAAAGGGATATGATTATGCGTATGTATGTCACTTGTGAATATTCATGCTACTGTAAGAGCAGGTTTGAGTAGATCTACCTACGAAATAATAATACCTTTTTATACCTGAAACCTTTTGAATAAATGTTTCTGATTACCAACTTCGTTCTCTTATCGTGTTACTAATTTTTCAAAACCAGTGCGGTGAAAAGACTAATTTAAATCCACCTTAGGGGATCCTCTCTCGTGCATCAAGCACATGTCTTCAGACAATTTTTTTAGTTTCTAGAACATTCCGGTTTCCTAAGGATATATGTTTCCTAAGTATCCTTCATCGATCGAGAGTACTGGTATAGCGCACATAAATTTTTAAATCAGCAAAATCCATTGGTGCACAACTGGATTCGAACCCACGACTTTAGGATCGGAAGGCGGGGCCACTACCACTAGACCACTAGTGCTTTCTATTAACCAATTGAATCATTATTATAATTTTTATTACTATCGGAATATTTACGGGGTTTATGAGTTATATACCTTTAAACGAGTAATTCTTGTATATGCGAGTATGGTATGTATATAATCTGAATTACGGAAACGGCTTCAATGATTTTCATGGAATTTTGTATGCGGAGGGTTTCGGGGGCGATAAATCAATGAAATGAAATGAAATGAAATTATGAAATGAAATGAAATTGAAATTAATTTATTTGCTCGAAGTATGGTAAATATATGGTTCTTACATAATAATTGTCTCACACACTTCGTCGTTGACCGACATGCAAACATCAACATGGCAACCATGAGATTAATGAGATTATTAATTACAATTAAGTATACATAAAATTAAAATTAAAATGTCAACGTCAATATTATATAAGATTAATCCAGAATATAAATTATTATTAAAACATTTCATCAACATCGTAAAAACATTTCTCGCTGAGCCATGTATACAATTTTTTTTTAAATTGAACTGTCGGCAACTCTCTAATCGCTTTTGGTATCAGATTAAATATTTTAATAGCCATAATATAACTGTTTTTATGCGCCAGTGCAGTTTTGCGGAATGGCATTATGAGTTTAGTAGGATCCCTAGAACTGAATTTAGAGTTTACCTTATCTATATATTTGTCAAAGAACCTTTCGTTTTCTCTAACGAAACATCCAGCTTGATGTATGTAAAGGCCTGTCAACGTTAGTAGTTTTAGTTTTTTAAAGAGCGGTTTGCACGATTCTAATGGTTCAACGCCACATACCGCTCTGACACATTTCTTTTGGATGATAAAAGCTCTATTAATATCCGTGGAGTTACCCCAAAGGAGAAGTCCGTATCTCAAAACAGAAGCAACATATCCGTGATACGCTGTCAATGCTGTTTTTTGTCCTGACGTGCGTCGTAATTGTTTCAAAGCAAAAACAAAACGGTTTAACTTTTTACATAAACAGTCAATATGTGACTTCCAGTTACAATGCTCATCTAATATTAGGCCTAGAAATTTCATTTCGTCAACTTTTTCAATTAATTCATTACGACATGTCAAATTTATATTAAAACTGTTTTTATTATTATAATTGTGAAAATTAATCAATTTTGTCTTTGAAATATTTGCTTGAAGATTATTGTCATCTAGCCAGGTTAAGATTGATTCTACTTCTGATTTTAAGGCGTCCTCATATTTTATATTTCTCTCATTATCAGTCACAATTATGGACACGTCATCTGCAAAAAGTACACACGGACGTTTCGTAGCTAATGGTAAATCGTTGATATATAGTAGAAAAAGGAGTGGCCCTAAAATACTGCCCTGGGGTACGCCATAATTGTTTGATTTCTGATTTGATTTATACGTGGTATTAACTAAGTTTTCTATGTTTTTTATTTCAACGTATTGCTGCCGACCAGTAAGATAGCTAGTCAACCAATTGAGGGCTAGGCCTCTAATGCCATACCTTTCACACTTTAAAAGTAAGGTTTTATGATCAACAAAGTCAAAGGCCTTACTCATATCGAAAAATATCACAGATACCGGCATGCGCTTATCTATATTGTCGATTATATATTTTATTAATGTGAACGCAGCCAGGGTTGTAGATTTTGCCTTCTGAAATCCATTTTGCTCCTCCTTGAGAACATTGAATTTCTCTATGAAATCGGTCATACGAGTATGCATAGCTCTCTCAAATATTTTCGCAAAAATGGGTATTAGTGTAATTGGCCGATAATTTGTGAGATTTGTTTTATCACCTTTTTTATGTAGAGGTCTAACCACTGAGAGTTTAAGTCTCTCTGGAAAAACTCCTTCTGAAAGTGATAGATTTAGTAGATACGTGAGAATAGGATGGATTAAGAAAATACATTGTTTTATTATATGTGTAGAAATACCGTCAAAGCCTACTGATCTAGTGTTATTTAAAGACATGATAATCTTTATTACTTCGATGTTAGTCAATGGATGTAAAAACAAGCTACTTTCTACACTCTTAATTTTTTTCATATTATTTGTAGGGACCACTATCGAAGCATTTTTATTAGTTAAATCAATAAAAAACTGATTAAACCCTTCAGCTATCTGTGATGTTTCAGTTAAAATTTTGCCGTGATAATTAATCGCATTAATCGAATCTACGTATGTGTCTTTGTCAACTTTATCTTTAATAATGTCCCATGTAGCTTTGCACTTATTTTTCGCATTTGTCATATATTTAAAATTCATATTGGCTCTTGATTTATGTATACAATTTCTTAATATTGCACTGTACTTCTTGTATTTCGATTTTAATTCTGGTGATTTATTTTTATACATTTGAAGTCTCATTTCTCTTTTGTGTTTAGAGCATAACTTTAACCCTTTTGTTAACCATTTAGGCGATGACTGATTGCATCGAACCTTGAATCTTTGAATTGGAAAGCATAAATAGTACAAAAGACAAAAGGTATTATGAAACTCATTAAATGCCTTGTTCACATTATTTTCTTTAATAACTTCGGCCCATGATAAGGCCGACAAATGTTCAATAAATTTTTCCACATGTTTTCTATCGTAATTCCTTTTTTCCAAGTAATAATGTGCCAAAAGGATTTGTTTTTGAATTACAGGAACGCTAAGAATTTGACATGTATTGTGGTCTGATAGACACGTTTGTTGCGTATAACCCTCAACATACTCAACGTTACTAATGATGTGGTCAATACAGCTTTTCTGCCTGGTTGGCTCAACGATATGAAATGTAAGATCGTAGTTTAAGACGAGTTCTTTTAATCTTGAAGCTGCTGTGCTATGTTTTAGTGTATCTATGTTTAGATCACCTACCATAATTATTTTCTTAGTCGATTTATTAAGATATTTATTTAGTATTATGTCCATTTTATTAAAGAATATATTAATGTTACTATTAGGGGTACGATAAATACATAAAATTACAGAATTGATTGATGGAATTTGGACACCACATATTTCAAAAGTTTTTTCACTCGGGATATTTTTATCAACATCAAATAATTTAAATTCCATTGGCTTTCGTACCAATATACACACACCACCACGTTTTATGTTTATCCTTGAATAAAAATTAGCTAGTTGAAAAGATTTTAACTTAATATTTGTCTCACTACCAGACTTCACAAAAGTTTCTGTAAGACAGACTATGTCGATCGCATTATTATTTTGCTTGAACTCATCCAAACATATTGACAATGCATCAAGTTTATTTAAAAGCCCGGATATATTTTGATGAAAGATATGCATTTTACTATATTGATTTGATACGAAAAAAACGATCGCCACTTTTCATGCCCGTGGTATCATTAGATGCACCGTTTTCACATGAGGTACTGGAAGCGGTGGAAACAACATTTTTGATAGTAATAGAGCTCTTAATTTCTAGTTTTTTGAAATAGTAAGGAATGGTTCCCTTACCTTGTTTATTCTTGTGAGTTATTGGCTTTTTGCGGTTATGCTCTAGAACGCGAGCCAGAATAGTTTGATCATAGTACCGGGAATCGATTAGAAAGTTGATTTTTCTACATAGATGTGTAATATACTCAGTGCGAGATAAAAGATGTGGGTTTTCTATTGTAATAAATTCGCAATTAGCTAGCTGGTCACACAGGTTTCTTATGCTATGATTTATCATTGTTTCATTTAAATACATATTATAGTTAACACTTACTACTATTATATGACATTTTTCAAACATTTTGATAGCTCCTGAGAGTTCATGAAGCATTTTGGTTGGGTTGGAGTCATTTTCGCCGACACACAAAATGATTTGATCATTTCCATGAAATTCATGAGTGTAACATGGTTTAAGAATCTCCTCAGATGGTGCGGAAGGTTTCAAAAATGAAGATATATTATAATCTTCATAGCATTTGTTCCATTGTCTTATATTGATTAATTTACGTGAAAGTCCACTAAGCTGCTGGCTTCCAAATATCAATAATCGTGGTTTTTGTTTTACTTTTAAAGATTTATCTTCCACTACAGCGCCATCTTGCAGCGATTGGTTCATATAACTTTTTTCGATCAGTTGTGCTCCTACTTCTGTACCAGTTTTCTCTGACAGGCTCTGTATCACAATATTTTTCTTAGTATTTCGAGCACAAGGCCTTTCTGAGCAATTCAATTGAAGAAGTAGTGTATTATTTTCCGATTCTAATGCTTCTATTCTTTGATGTGCATTTTTGAGACTCAGTTTGAGGCTTGCAATACGCTCATGTAACTCTTGAACTTCGTTAAAATCAGTTGAAAGGTCTGGCAAACTCTTTGCATGCATGTCTGACTGTGTCGATGTGAAAGATTGGTCCATAGAATTTTCAGATATGTCAGATATTCTTCGATTGCATTTTCGCTTCGTGATATTGTTAACTTCATCATCCATCTCGCAGAAACGATGATAAAAAAAAATATAAAAAAATCCAAAAAGTTACTTCGTCTCTAGAATTGAACTCGGTGTTAAATCTTTCGATTTGCCCAGGCGCACCTTGCAACCGCTACACCGAGCGGCTATTGGTAGTACCAGCGAAAATATCAAGTGCAATGATCGGATGTAGGTCGAAATAACTTAAAAATATTTCTTGTGGGTAGACAGCGTTTTAAAGTTAACGATGCGGACACAACAGATTTTACTTGATAGTTCCATCAATCACAAAAAAAACTAATATGTATTCATGCTTGGGCACACATGACGTTATTCCGCACAAAATGATGTAATTTTCAAGGAAATTTTATAACTTTTTACACACTTTTTCAATTAAAACATACGGAGTAAATGACCACGTCTGTACTCAAGTTCACCTCTTGTGTTAGATTTATGAACTTTCATCAACATTAAAAGTTGCCCGTAAATAAATACTGACATTAAGCTTTTACAGAAGTTTGTCGAATAGACCCCATCATCCATATACTTCTATTAAATATTACATAAATATTATTTTTGATATTTTATCAAAGAAATTGTTCTACTCGTGTTTCAAAAACCTCTTATAAAAATAAAACTTAAACTTCATTTTATAAGTAAAATAGTTTTTATCAAAAGAAACAATTTTCTATAAATTCTATCTTGTTTTATTTTCCAATCGCCTAATATTGGTCGCCATATTGAATTGAAAGGTCAGGTCAATGTTTATAATGTAACGAACTCGCTAGAGACTCAACAATGCCCTATAGTATAGCTCATAGAACGTCTGACTGCTTACCACATTGTACGGAAGAAGTCTTACCGTAAATTTCTAAAACTCAAAGCATTCCTTTTGTATTAATAGGTATTATAATGGTATCTACCTATAAACTTACTTGAAAAAATTACACAAGTAAGGAATGTGCTAATCAAAAATTCGTAATATACCAACTAAATTATTTTATTTGCATCAAATTTTGAACTAAAGACACATTTTTAAATGCCACTTCTTAAATTTACTGAATGGATGTATGGGTAATGTGTTTTAGCGCATTTTAGTAATTTAAAAAGGTATTGATCAAATGTAACTGTATAAAGTCCTAAGAAAATCATTTCAATAAAAATATCAAATGTCAGTTTTAACTTATTGTAGGATCATTTTTGGGGGTTTTGCGAAGTATTGCGCTCTTATATTATTGTTTTTTCCAAGTCATTTCGGATTTTATTCGTAATTTTGGTGATTTTATTCAAATAAAGCTAGAATTATTGACTCCGGTGTAAATAATCGGAATACAAGTTTTGTGTTTCTTTAGGATTTGAGTAAAAATAATCCGTATAATTATTTTATAAATAAGACCATTTTTTTATAAAATAACAAACGACGAACGACTACATACGACTTTACGACGTCTTACTATAAACAATCTAAGCACTTGACATTGGCAAAATTGACATCATTATGACACATGCCATTAACTAAGAAGAAGAAAAACTTATTTTAGAATTGTAATTTAAAAATGTTACTCGAATTTGGACTTTGGTGCAACAACATAAGGTATTTATTCATTTAATTGGGGAAATGGCAAAACTACAGAAACAGTGCCAATATTGATCAATCAAGTAAGTTATACAGATTAGCACAAATCTTTATAAACTGTATCACATGTTTTTGATTTAATCATATATTATTCATATATTAATATATCACTACATAGTATAAAACAAAGTCGCCTCCCGCTGTCTGTCTGTCCCTATGTATGCTTAGATCTTTAAAACTACGCAACGGATTTTGATGCGTTTTTTTTAAATAGATAGAGTGATTGAAGAGGAAGGTTTACATGTATAATACATGCATAAGATAGTAGAGAAACACTGATAATTTTAGAGGTTTCTAATGTTATGTCGTAAATAAACACATTTTTTTGCGCTTACATTGCAAACGATGGCTGAACCTTACGAGATAGATCAAAATAATGTACTACAGTATTGTACACCTTAAAAAAGTCTACACAAAAGTCCGCGGTGGTATATGTCTATCTCTTAGTCTATGTTATTCTCTTAGATACTGTTCTGATACTGTTGTATATAAGGACATTCTGTAGTATATTTATTATCAGCATTGCACCCGTGCGAAGCCGGGGCGGGTCGCTAGTTAATCATATATTATTCATATATTTGACGACCTCTGTGACGCAGTGGACTAAGGTCTGGCTGAAACGCAGAAGGTTTCGGGTTCGATTCCCGCTACAGGACAAATGTTTGTATGATCTGCAAGTATTTGTCTCGGGTCTGGATGTTTCTATGTATAATATGTATGTTTTTACAAAAAAAAAGTATTTAAGCAGTATATCAGTCATGTGTTACCCATAACACAAACTCAGCTTACTTTGGGGCCAGATGACGCTGTGTGAAATGTCCGGCATTATCATTATTCAGTACATTTCTGGAAATAAATACTATATAATATTTTGGACGTGATCAATATGATTAGTAACTGGTGCTAACCCTCAGCGAAAGGTACCTACTCAGGTGAGTACACGGTGTAATAGGGGTTGCTAAGATACGCTCTCGTCGGCCATCAGGAGTAGAAACCCTCATCCTCTATTATGAGATTAAAAGTATAGCCAGCATCGAACGGTTTGTTTGTTTATACCACAGTAAATGTTAGAGAGCTACACAGAAAAATTACTTTGGATTAATACTTAACTTAATTACGTAATGAATTAAAGAAGCCTCTGATGCACACAATAATTATTAACACTATAAGAAATAGACGTAATGTAAAAAATAATAATAATGTTCTACATTTCACATAGCATCATCTAGCCCCAAAGTAAGCAGAGCTTGTGTTATAGGAAACACATGACTGATATACTAGTTTTATAATTTCATACTTACCTTTTATATAAGTCCTGTAAAGTGCTAACAGTTCGACAGCTATATTTACTGAGCCTTGCTCTAAACACCACAGAATCCTTCCTTATTGTGCTGAACATATTGACAATAGACGTAATGATGTCCGTACTAACATCACCCCACTAAAACATGCTTTCGCATCTAGATTTTTTGTGTGCCTTTCGTGTGTAATAGACTTAATCGTAAACAAGGCATCTATGCATGAGTTTTACTAATTCTAAAATAGCCCAACAACATGCCATATATTATTTATCTTACGAAGAAACTGAGGAGTTATTAGGTGTAGTAAAGCTAATATCTAAAACATCCAACATTTTATGTTAAAAGTAGGTTTTAGCTTTGTTTGTCTTTCATGTGTAACCGTTTATATTGTCACTTTGTTTATTTAATTGTATCATTTATGTTTACAGAATTATTTTGTTTGTTCCAGCCTGAGAAACAGGTTCTCCTAGTTCAGGCATATTGTAAGCAGTCACCTAAGTAGTAAATATATAATAATAATAAATATTATATTCCGTACACTTAGCACTTAGCTAAGATAATGAATAAAGATTTATTATACTTTTTTTTGTAAATACATTATTATACATAGAAAAACAGCCAGATCCGAGACAAACATTTACAGATTATACAAAAATTTGTTCCGGGGCGGAAAGCGAACCCGCTTTGAGCTTTGGTCTCTGCTCTCTGCTACGGTCATCATTAAAATAAATGTATAAATTTTGGTTGTATTTTAAAAACGAAACGTTTCAATATACCAGCCGTACACTACTAGATAAGACCTGTTTCATCATTAGCCGTTGAATTTCTATTACTGCTTCAATAAAATGTCACGACGAACAAGAACGACCTACTTTCAGCCATATCCAGCGACTGCCACAATATCTTCGGCCCATTGGAGGAAGAAACAATGATTTTCCATTTATCCTTCCACATCATAACCCTTGGTAACCCTGGTAACCACATAAATGCACATTTTACGAAGCATTTTTTGAAAAGAAACTCCCTATATTTGTGATGTGTACGTAGTACTTGTATGATGAGGTGAGTACACGATGCGTGGGGGTTGCTTAGCTACGCTCTCGGCTGCTACCGTCTGAAATAAAAACCATTCCCCTAATAGAGATATTAATATATAATATAGCTATCTATCGATGTCTGCGAACTAAATAATAATGAATAATGAATTATTTTTAATAAGTAGATTATTTTAATACTTTATCTACAAACTAGCGACCCGCCCGGCTACACACAGGTGCATGCAATTTGGAGTCGTTTTTTAATTTTATCGTGAAAAATATTTTAAGTTCCATCAACCCATCAGCTAAACGAAACTAACGAATGGTCTGATTCTAATGATTAATGAGGAATTTACATGTAATAAGCGATATTGATTATTAAACTATTTAGTTCAGCAAATTTATCGGCAAATTTATTAAATATATTTATACTTTGTTTATGAATTCAACTTTATAACAACTTGAAATCAACGTAATTATAATTAATAAGGCTAAGCCGTGACATAGGCTGTCAGGTAGCTCATTAGCTTCTGCATCAGAGTTCGCCATCGCCTCATAGGAAAGTAGTATTATTACTAGAACTTTACTGTCCAATACATACGTTGCTTTAAGTAAAGCTAATACTAGCTTCACATAATAGAGGGGAGTGGAAAAGACGAACCTGAAAATTAAAATCGAAATGCTTTTTACTCATTAAAATCCCAAAGACAAATTCTAAAAGATCTTCTCATCCCACTTAGTAGGTCTAAAAGATGATTTTGATATCGTCTTCTTCTTCTTCTTATATATAAAAACCAATTAAGTAAGTCTGGCATTTCGGTATTTTTATTTAGTTTTGTCCGTCTCAGTACAAAACAAAAAAAATATTTTGTTTTGTACTGAGAAAATAATTAGCCTAGTTTAGGAAAAAAAACACAAGGAAAAAACCTAAAGCCGTTAAATTTCTTATATTCCATTTGGTAATTTTGTAAGGAAATTTTGCCACTTCGGAATACTTTTAATAAATGACGTTCATGGCGGACGTATCGTTTGACAATCATATCAATATTATGTGGTACGAAATACGAAGTTATAAATTTGAACTGTATTTTTTGTGACCAAAAAGTCCAATAACTTATCAGAACTCACAGACACCGTACACGGCCATGCCAGTATTCCATGCAGTCCTCCAGACGTGTTTTGTGTGTATTGTTCGCCATTTCTTATTTCTTCCTTTTCGCGCTGGACTATAATGGGAATTTTTGAAATCGCAACAATAAGTACACACGGAACGAACTCTTCGCAACAGACTACCGGTAATTTTGTTGCTATTCTTCTTTAGTTGGCGAAGGCAATTTATTTGAAGCATGCTAGTTATAGAAATGGGAACTTACGTAAAATTTAATCATCATCAATTCTTTTTATCGTGCCTCTAGTTATTTTGAAAATAGTTTGGTGAAAGGATTGAAGTACGCATCAGAGGCTTCATTCGTGTACTTGTCACTGTCTTCAAACATATTTTAACCGACTTTATCAAAAAGGAGGTGGTTCTCAATTCGGCGGAATCTTTTTTTTTATGTATGTTCACCGATTACTCAAAAACGGCTAAACCGATTTGGAAAAATTCTTTTTTTGTTTGAAAGGGTATACTTCACAGGTGGTCCCATGTAAATTTTATCAAAATCGGTCGAGCTGAAAAATCAACGAAAATATAAAAATTGTATCATGTACTTCGATACCTCGCTGTCTCATTGGAGCGGTGCGTTTATTTGGCCTACCCATATTATATATATACAAAATACATCTACTTTCCACTAAAAATGTATTATAGGCTCAAATTTCATTCAATGAAGTCGGTTTCTAGTTTTTAAAACGTAATTATAGTTTTTACGACTTGCTAGTTTCCTCACTTTGTTTTCTTTTAGTGATTGCGTGCAGGTACATACATTTTATACCACACCTACTTAGAAACTTGCCCATTCCTTTTCCAAATATAATTTAGGAAGTAAAGAAAGAAAGAAAGAAAGAAAAACATTTATTTAGCACACACAAAACAAAAGAGAACACATGAGCGGAAGCAGACTAAAAATAGGCCCCAAGGGGATTCTTAAACAAACACATACACATTTATACAAAACACATAAACAAACAAAAATCAACTAAGTACATCATTTCAAGCACCTAAAATGCGGGACGAAAAAGTCTATGGAATTTCATTTCTAACGCGTTTAGCGGGAGAGAAAAGTGTATAGAAATCCATTTCTAACGTGTTATTTTTTTTATTTCTTCATAGTTCAGCCGGTAGCTATGGTTATTTTCATTATAGGTTAGTCAAACGACAAAAAGTTTTTACTCCAAGTCCGCCAAATGATTTATTCCTCTTCAGATTTCCGAACAATATTTTGAAAAAAGAACTCAACTAATAAAGGCACGCGTGGGAATTTCTTC
This sequence comes from Lampropteryx suffumata, assembly GCA_948098915.1. Classification (NCBI taxonomy): domain Eukaryota; kingdom Metazoa; phylum Arthropoda; class Insecta; order Lepidoptera; family Geometridae; genus Lampropteryx; species Lampropteryx suffumata. The sequence continues at coordinate 3,909,361 of OX402551.1, forward strand.
GAAATTTGAATTTGGGTTTAGTAGTATTATTAATTCTACAATAAAAAAAATATTCTCCTTTTTTTTTCTCGTAGGCGATTCCTACCTCGTGTGTTTTAAGGCCCTCGGCACGGCTCAAATGACACACTCGGTAGGAATTGGGCACTTTCTCGCCTGTACAATGAACTATTTTGAGCTCCTGAGCTACCTGAAATACCTACGAGACTATCAATAGTACAAGCCTAAATTACGAATTTGCTGAAACCAATAAAACACACTAAGTCAAAAGTAAAGACAAAAATATTGTAAAATAAATAATCTATCTAAAAAAAAAATATATATCTAATTGTACCGACTATAGCTCCATCTGGCGGCCGGATGTGTGAATCTAAACCATCCAGGGCGCCACCCAAACGCATACAAAAAATATCTTTCAAATCGGTCCAGCCGTTTAGGAGGAGATCAGTGACATACACACGTACAGTAGAATTATATATACTAGTTATATATATAAAGTTTAATCATAATATTAAGACCAAATTACCTCATCTCTACGCGAATATGCTAAAATTTTCAGTTTTGATAAATATGTCGTAAAAACAATTTTTACGTACTTTTAAACCTATATAAAAACATTTTACTTTATAAAACTATCAAATCTCACCTATGGAAAAATATTTTTCAGATCATTGAAATTGCGTCCTGCGTGTCTTTCAAAGAACAACACATCATCACCGCATATTTTATTTTACACGTTTTATATTTTATAACTGGCGTAAAAATATACTTAAAAGTTTAAACTTGTGTCACTGTTTATATCGATAAAATGTATATCATCCCGAATCAAATAAGTAGGTTAAGTACAAACCATATTTATTTAGGGTATCACTTTCGTAATTGTATGTTCCGTATAAATAAATCGATCGGTACTGACCACCTGTCTACATAGAGTAGAGGAAATACAATACATACATTACTTATAGGGTTTACTGTCCAGGGGACATTGTCGTAGGAAGCGGAAGTGCACGCGTCTCGCACCTGGTATGACCTGCGCATACGCATCCTTTGTGAACATTAAGCCGTGTACACACTTTCAAGTTTTGTTACTTTACCTGATGCGTAATTACATTATTTGAATGCGACAGCTTTGAGTGAGTACAAACTAGCAAAAATCCAACAAATATACTTACCCATATTTAACAAAAAATGTGGCAATTCAGTTTTATGTACGGACGTCCTTATGTATTCAATTCTCCTCCTTATGTGCGTTTCTTTATCAGGCATTAACCGGTTTATTTGGGTATTAAAACCGTTCCCCTATGAAAAATTGGTAACCGATATCGTTTCGGTTTACTAAACCACTCGTTTAGAATAACAGGTTATTTAAAGAATATAATATTCGTAATATAAAGAAGTAATATTCATCAATATTTTAACAGAAAATAACCGGTTCTGAGCCTTGATTCAAATATTGAATGCTTGTGATCGAAAGTGTGTACACGGCTTTAGTTAGTCGCCTCATAAACGTGGGTTGTTTACGTGTAATTTTAGTAGCTTCGTTAGAGTCCTAAATATTCTTATTAGCTTAGACTCATGTTGATGTAAATTAGATTTTAACAACGAATAAATTAAATAATAAATACCTAATAATATTTGCAAAAGTTGGTAGGTAACCACCTTACATTATAATGTATGCAGGTATACTGAGGTATCTATTAAAGCATTATCGAATCATTGTTTTAATAGTTAACGGGTATTTATTTATGTATCCACATATACACACACACACACACAATACATGCATGCAATCTAAAACTGCCGATTTTATCATTTGTAATATGTACACCAAAGCCAGACATCGCCAAAAATTTATTATTTATTTATTTTATTAACTCGAGCTCATGAGACCCAAGATACAGGCTTCTACGCCTAGTTTGGGCCTCGCCGATAATGTAAATTAATTTAATTATTTTAAGGCAATAAATATTCTTGTTCTTATTATTATTTGTCGCGCTTTACCCAGCGCTGAGCGTCGAATTTCATCAGCTCGTGGATACGGTGTGTGATACATAACGCTGACCCGCTTTTTAAATGAAAAAGGGCTTATAAGCTGCAGTTAATTTTAAGAGATCAGAGTGGAATCGAAGATTTTAGATGGAAAGCTATCTATCTGGTTTTAAAATAAAATAAAAAATAGCTAGATAATTTAGAGTTAAAAAAACAATAAGAAGTTATAAAAATGCACTGAGAAGTTTAAATTATGTTGTTGTTGTTGTTGTTTTTAGCCCGTACCGTCCCACTGCTGGGCAAAGGCTATTAGTTCTTTGATAACACGAGCGTCTTTACACTTCGCTGTACTTCTTTAGCGGAGTGATATTGAAAATTGGAAGTGATACGACTAATCAGACGTTCAAGGAAATCCAAGTCCAAGATCATCTACAGGCTTAATGTCCGTCCCTGATGTTCTGGGTCTGGACGTCTGCCTTTCAGCGCTGTGGATATTTCAGTCTGCAAGAAGGCAATATTTAGCGGAATATATTTGCTCCAAAATATCAATATATTTTGACGTTTCTAGATGTCCTCTGGCAGTGTTTTCCATTTCCATATCCCAGACAAAAACTGGATCAGACTGCCGTTTGTCCAGCGGGTTTCCATTTACGTCAACTTTGTGCACATTCTGCGCATTTCAAAAGTTTGTTCCAGTATTTCAAATTCAAAGTTTTAGCCATAAAATATTGTATAACTTTTCATTGTAATTTTGGAGACCTCTCGCTAATTTAAGAATTTATGAGATATTTTGACAACTTCTTTCATTTGACAGCTTTCAAATAAACATTTGTTTTCGAAAATGAAAAATTATGAATTTAAAGAAACAGCATAAAATGTGATGTAGATTTGTGACTGTGATCACACTAAACTACTCCATATATTTCATGCGTTAAAAATATAATAGAAATACATAAATATGGTAAAAGAAGAATAACACAATTTTGTGAGTATGTTTCATGAGCAGAGAATTCTATAACTGGAAAAAAAAAAGCGAAAAAAAAAATATTTTTGAACGGTTAGTGTGGTGAAATGAACAAGGTAATTATGTAATCTAATGACAAATTGAGGGTAGTTCGAAACTGCCCTGCTTAGGCAGTTACTCTCTTACTTTCTATGCTTCCAGTCAGCCCGCGACCACGGTTGTTGCAACACAGCCGAAATGTAGAGAAAAAAATAAAATGTAATACGCGATACTACATAAGTACTGACAAGCCTCTCAGCCCTACATTTTGCGCTGAAGGTTCTGAGTATAATTTCTTTCCAGGACAAATATTTGCTTTAAGAACATAGATGGTCATTTTATATTGGGTCAAAGTCAAAGACAAAGTCAAACATTTTTATTGAACAATCATTTCACAATCATTTTACAATCATAAGAATCACTATGAAACGTCTTACATACTAGGTGAATTTAACCAATTCCTTCTAACCCAAGTCTGAGATGAACTGGCAAAAAAACTCGTTCTGGTTCTAGCGCTTTATTGTATGATCCATCTTATAACTAGCTTAACTACGAAAAACTAATACAAGATTACAGTATTTTATACATATAAAATCTGTCGGTTAACTGTCTGAGGGCAGAGCAACATGAGGTCATGCATTCTTATCAATAATATAGTCATTTATATCGCTTTGTTCAAAACTACCCTATAATTAAGCTTTAAATGTTACAGTTTTTACAGTATAATGTTTTTCCTATAGTACCTTTACAAACGTTTAGGGCTCGATGGTGTTGTGTGGATGGTCTTCTAATATTTATTTATTTAAATTCAAAACAAGTGAACTTTATGGCATCTAAGTCACGAGTACCTAACTATATATACCTACTTGTTAATAACATCAGTCAAGGTTTGTGTTAAAGATGCCAGTAAGTACCTAATACTTAGTCCTTAAAATAAGGAGTTCTTTGATCATCTTTTACCTTGAACAGAGCCTTGAGGCTCAAAATGTTCGAAGATGAAGATGAGATGAAGAGACCCGACTTGCACTAACGTATTAATTCTCGAGCTAGTCAATTTAAAACGTTAAATAATGAAATTTAATGTATTATTATCAAAATAATTTCAGTCCATCTGGTAGAAACATCGCATGACCCAAGAGCTGGCTCCTATCTGGCTCTGCTTATTAGCATTGCCATTCAACGTGGCAATGCCGCCAGTGTCTTGAAGAGGCTGCCCTCTTGCAGTGATCTGGATCTGTTGAGCTATCCATATATCGTTTTACAATACAACACAATAATTTAAAATGTTTCACATGTGTATCACATATTTTGTACATTTCACATAAAGCATTTATCCTATTTCATAAAACCAAAATAAAACTTGATATAGCCGAGATTTGGTTGAAGTCAGCCCGTTTGGTGGAGTTCAGTTCGAGTCAATAATATTATTCTGAACCCTTCAAACTGTGAACGGTATTATTTTAACGAGTTAATATTATTAGCTTTTGCGAGAGGCGTCCTACCAAGATGTTATGGTTTGTAAGTAGAATGTTTATTAGGTATTTCTCCACGCCGTAACCACTGAATGGATTGGGACCAAATCATGCAAATATGTTGTAGGACTTCTTACCGTGTTTCTAATTCTTGCAAACCAATATGATGAAAAGGTTAAAATGCGCCTCGGAAACTATTTTCGTGCACTGTCTTTGAACTTTTCGAACAGAAAAATCCTTTGTTGTAGAATCGGGTTCGAAAGCACGTCCTTAGGATCCGAAGGCGGAGCTACACCACTGTCATCCAATGCTTTTGGTGTAAACTAATATCATGTGATAGCAAAACTGCCTTCTTTTTACCCCATAAAGTGCCTAATGGGAGTCTAAATTATTCTACGTAAACAAAGCCACGACCGTAAGCTCGTATTTACACAAAAAATAGCAAGATGACGTGGTAACCACGCGTAACATTAATTGTACAATCAGCAAATAATGACACCACAGTAAACATACTTCTAGTAGATTTTTAAACTTTCGGGATCAGAGTTCATATTGTTTTTAACGGGTATTTTAAAATGAAACGCAGGGAATAATTTAATTGTAATACGCGATAACTTTCCCATTACTACAAATAATCTATTTTATAAACACACACTAGCTAATGCGTGGTTTAAATCTGTTGCCATCTTTATTTTTTGACGTTAGAATGACAAGGACAGAAGATATTTAAACGCAACGCCAGCTAATTATGTGATTATAGATTCTTCGTTTGTCATTTCAAGAAGTAACATAATACTTTTAAATTAATTATTTTTTCATGTGTTTTTGAATGTGTTATTCAGTTGTCTTAGCTGAATTTTAATGAATTAACTGTGACTACATAGGGCAAGTATGGACAATTGAATTATAAGTGTATTATGCAATGTGATTTGAACGACGAGGAATCCCGTGAAAATTCTAGACCGCCATTCCGCGATGACGTTTGGAATTGACAAATGCCGATCGACTTAGACTTTATTATCAAACAATCACTTGACACTGGCAAAATTGTCGACAAGGCAGATGTTAGTATAGGAAGAAAAGAAAGAAAAAACAAGTAAGTGATCATAGGATAAAGGGGAAAACAATACATGATCTACATTTTTAGGAACGACTACAGCACAGGCAGGTTTTGATGATGAATGTGATTGAATGGTTTGTTAAAATCCTGGCAAAAAATCACACATTGTACAATGTTCTCGAAAGTATAATATGTAGCATGTATGTATGTATTTTAGCTAGTCTGGCGAACGTACAGAATCAGTGCCCCTAACTCTCTTTTGTAGGTATGTATCCAAACACAAATGGTACACGCGATCAGAGCACTGACAAAGATCACGTGCGACTTTGCGATGTATGCCAGGACGATGCGATGCTCCGCTACATTTCGAAATGCGACGCTCATCGTCCTGAACTACTTGAGAATCAACTTTGAATCGGACTCGTTTCATGTAAAATCCATTCAGGTAGTACTTGTTTTTAATGCATGCAGATTGAGGTTATAAGCAGCATTAAGAAAGTACTAAGTAATGTGTATTCCTGAATTCATATCATGTTTTTCATCGCAAATTGCATGTAGGTAGGCTTAATCTACCTTGGACATGCAGGGCACACTGATCTCAATATTTTAGTTAGTTACACATTTTACTAATATAAGATTGATAGTTTAGAGATTAAAAAAAACGCTAAAACATATAAAAAATTCGAAAGTTAGAACATAAAGGGATATAATATACCGTACCTACGTGTCATCTACCATAGTTATTTTACTATGAAATAAAAAATTGAACATTGAACATTGATCTCACGTAATTATAAACGGATTGGAAGACAAACTTCAATCTTTAATTAAAAAAAAAGTTCCATACAAGTGCGTTCGATACATGTCACTGTCAGGTATGTTTGTAATAGCAAACAAAACTTATCGATGTCATTTACTTGTGCTGTGAGACCTTGCATTTTACTAATTTTCATGGTTGTGGAGTTGCTGGCAAGTTTCGAAAAATGCTGCATAAATGATCGTATTTTTTTATTACGTTGACTTAAAAGCTTGAGGTACGGAACCATAAAAACGTCTACCTATCAGTAACCTATTCGTTAAGACATTTCCAATCAGCTCAAACCTCTGCTGTATGTTGGTGAGAAGTTGTGTATCCTGCAGATTCCAGGTGATGCTGCATCAGTTCAAGGTTCATGTTCTTGCAATATCATTGAAGTAAAAGGACACCAAGAAGGACACTCTGATTTGTAGAATTTGCTCAGATCCCATCATCAACTATAAAAGAGCAGACGATCTTCAAATGGCTAAACAGATTTTCTTAATCCACTTTCAAACAAAATTGAAAGCTACGATGCCACAGACAGACACAAACACAGTAAGACACTCAAATACGCACGTTAAACTTATAACTTGTTTGCTTCGTGAGTAATATAAATAATAATTAAATACAATGCTATAAATGTCTATCAGTTTCGTTATTTCATTATTTAATGGATTGATATTACGTACGTTCGGTTTCTTTCTCTTTTTATATGACATATGACAGCACGTCTTACAATAAACATCAACCTTCCGTGATATTAATTCATCAATGGTCATTAAAATCTGTTAGTCTCAATGTTTTGATAGTATCAGATATACAGAATCATCTGGCACATGACTGATATACCTAATACTTACTTCTATATTTTTATATATATACTTATGATATTTTATAACACCCATACATAAAACAAACACCTATGTTCAGTACACAAATGTTTATCCTGGGTTTCTCCCAGGATCGAACCCTCAACCGCTGACTAACGGAGCTGACACGCTAGTCATAGATAGCGTGTCGTTTATGAACATTTTGATATTATATATTATTTTCTGAGGCTATATCTCGCCCTAAACTTACTATATAAGTAGTCTGTTACCTAGAATACCATTTTTATATAGGTACCACGCATGCGAAGCCGCGGGCTGAATCTAGTTTAATGTAAGTACATTTTTACTCAGTTCATTCAGTTGGTAAGAAAATCGAAATTTTCCAGACCCTTTGGCCGTGACTGGTGACAATATCCACTGGCGAGAAATGTCTCGCTTCCTATTATTTTCCTTTAGTATTTGGCAGGGAGACGATGGTGACTTAACGAGGCCGCCTAGCTACTACAGAAGAGGCACTGAGTTGTGGCTGAAGTCAGCGTGACGTTAGAACCCCCATTGATCTAAAGCCAGAGTAACCCACGGACCGTAACAAAACCTTTGTGAAATAAGCTAAATTTACTTTATATTCATTATTCTAAAGAACACACATTTCAAGTAGGTATAATTAAAATCTCAGATGAAGACGAAACCAAAAGTTATTGCGAAGAAAAGCTATTATCTTTTAATTAAAATATAACGTTTCAACATCATAAATAAGTTTTAAGAAAAAACTGATTCAAGTTCATCGCTCGGCGCCGCGCCGCTGGAGACAACAATGACTTTTTCCATTATCCGCAGCTGATGGTTGAAAATTTATAAAAATCGATATATTTTTTAGACTTTGTGGGCGGTCTTGTATTATCAGTAGCTCAAGCGGAACGAGCCATTGCAGTTGATAGATGCGCTTTGAATGGTAAATATTGTGTTTCGTGATAAACCTTTTGCAGAAGACAATTACCTATTTTTACTGCAATACACCTATTTTTACCTATTTTTACTTCTATGAGCTTTGCTAGTGTTTATATACCTACATAAAATATAGTCTTGTGAAGAAAGCGTATAATATAATATAATATAATATAATATAATATAATATAATATAATATAATATAATATAATATAATATAATATAATATAATATAATATAATATAATATAATATAATATAATATAATATAATATAATATAATATAATATAATATAATATAATATAATATAATATAATATAATATGGTATATTGTACACCTCATGTTTCTCTGACAGTCAACTGCAGATATGCAATATATAACCTTATTATTGTCGTGGTGGTTCCGGCATAGAATAGGACCCCTCCATCCCGTGGATGTCGCAAAAGGCGACTAAGGGAACACACAGCAGCACCCCCCGATTACTCAACACTAAATTTGCGGTCACCAATCCGCCTGCCAAGCGTGGTGACTATGGCAAAACCCCCAAAAAATGACGACCCCCCACCCGATAGACTAACGACGTTGTAAAGATCGCGGGAAGTCGTTGGATGGACAGGGCTTAAAAACGTTCTTCCTGGAAATCAATTGGGGAGGCTTATGTTCAGCAGTGGACTTCTAAGGATTATCGTGACCTTGTATTTGTTTTTTACAATTAAGCTAGTTATAAGAAGGGTCATACAAAAAAGCGCTACGATTAAATCGAGTTTCTTGACAATTCTTCGCAGGCTTAAAAGGAATTGTGATATAAGTGCGGTCTGTCCGCTTGCGGAACGCGTTGCCTGTAGATATCAGAAATGGCAAGTCTCCCCGTCTAAGAACATGGTCATGAAACATTATTTGTCGTGCTGTTATAAGGTATTCATTAAATCAGTATTTTAATTAGTTAATATAAATATTATGTAAGTATATAATTTATATATAAACACCACACCAACATACCCCTTCTCTGTCCATTCAAAGGTTGCCTAGCACAGATCGTTGTTAGCGATAAGGCCGCCCGTTGCGTAGCTTTTTATTGTTTTTGTAATTTTCCGTATAAAGTTGTAGTTGTAGTCAATAAAGAGTTATCTATCTATCTATCAATAAAGCTTTTAAGAAATACAATCTAATCGCTCCTTCTAATCTAGACCTTCTAAACTAGTCTCTTAACAATACTAGTAGGTAAGAGATAAGAGATAAGATAAGAGTTTATTCAATAACAATTTTTACATTGTGTCTGAAATACTTAAACCTAAAAACATTATAATAATATAAAAGAGTAGCATGTATGTCAAATAAGTACAAATAATCACATTTTTCTTAATTTAATGTCATCAACTGTATAGAAGCAGAAGCACCCAACTCCCCTCCAACAAATGCTTTATCAATGCTGACTTAAATGTAGTGGGACTTTCTATGATTTTCATAGTACCCTAAGTACTAAGTAATACCTGTGGAAATTACTGTAATACCTTTACTATGTCCGGACACTACCATATAGATAGATAATCAATGAGTTTTATCGATTTTCACCTTTATTAACTGAAATTGCAAAATGGAGTTGTTTCCTCATTTGCATGATTGGAGCAGGTAGTAATTGTATGCCATTATAGGGTGAGTAAAAGTATCCATTGAAAATGGTGCTTTTGTAAGGGAAATAAGTTTATAGGCAGGTTAATACCACGCTGAGGGAAATTTCTCGTAACTTAATATGCTACCATTGGTATTCAACCGTTGGTACCGTAAAAATATTTTATCGAACATAATTATTATTATAAGGCCCTAAGATTCAAACTCAGATCGAGGACGAGCATAGATTTTCTGGCAGTTCTGAAGGTAATGCTGTCAAAAATCTATTCTTAGTTATGAATCTAAGTAAAATAAAATTTGATTTGAAATACGGCCCTAAATAAGACTATAATAAAATAAATAAAACATCATTTATTGCCTTAGTAGATGGGTACAAAATTGGTAAATATTTTAAATATCTTAAATTACTTGGCTCATTAAGGTCAATGGGTGCAAATTCAGCATCAAGTAGGTAAGTACGTTATTAAATAAATAATCCCGGACGTTTCACACAGCATCATCTGGCCCCAAAGTAAGCAGAGCTTGTGTTATGGGAACCACATGACTGATATACTACTTAAATATATATTTTTTTGTAAATACATAGAAACATCCAGACCCGAGACATACTTGCAGATCATACAAACATTTCTCCCGCGGCGGGAATCGAACCCGCAACCTTCTGCGTCACAGACCGCGCTACAGAGGTCGTTAATTATTATCAGAAACCTAAACCATGCTGGAATCCTACAGGTACTTATGAAGACGACACCGGCTTTAGCCACTGTTTATAAGTGCTATTTTCCACTAAACTACTTTAAAATAATAGGTGATTGTTAGTATTCATACTGCGACAGAAGAAAACAAACAGATAATGTGTGGCCGTTGTTATAGTTGCGGTACAATTGACACAGTTTTGTTCGTTGACATAGTTCTTAAGTGAATTGCGCCACTATATCTGTTTTGATTCGTAGAATTTCCTCATGGGAGTTAATTAATTTAATATCAAGTTCAGTCTATTGTCAATTATAAAATTAATATTGCAAGCTATTTGATCACCAATACTTAACTAATATTCTTTTAATTGCAAAGGATTAGCCAAAAGGAATTATATTATCTTTTGACTCTAATGTTGATACCCTCAAGGGCCTTGAGTTGTTAATAATAGGTTCATATTTTGCACGTAGCATATCGGATCATAAATTAAGTCTTCTCGAGACCTCAAGCTTGTTAACCAACGTTACCTCATGTCAGTTTACGATGTTTGCCAATTCCGTGTATCTTCCTGTCGAAGGTTTCCGGTCAAACGACGAATTCGGCGCGTGCAAGCGCCCGACCGGACCAATTCGATTTGCTCTAACGCGATGGTCACACATTCAGCTCCCGGTGGACCGTGTAAGTGCTCCATTCACTACGGAGACCATTATTAATACATCCCCTCCCCACTCGTCTAGAGGCCCACATTGTACGCCGAGTTAATCCTCCGTCCGGCAAAGATCGTCGATCGAACGCGACCATCCCAGCTTTGTGAGCGTAATAGGGTTCTACGGTTAAATGCCGCATGTAATTTTTGGTTTGCGATTGTAATTATCTATCGGATCGAGGGAAGAGTTCTATTATCGCGCGCATAGCTCGCTCCATCGGGCTGATTGATTGGTTTCGTGCGCGTTTGTATCTGTCACTCGGATGGTGCACCTCACTAGTTCAGGCTTAGTGAAACACCACAGCCTCGGCCCTATTGCTTCATTAGTGGTCACCTGAATACTCGATGGGACAATGGCTGGGACAGCACTATTATGTGAAGCACTAATGCTGGATCACGGATTAGATATTAATGGCATTAATCAATGGCAGACCTTCGTCTGATCGCACATCATGCTCATTACTACAGCTTCCAAATAATAGGGTAGACGAATTTGACCAATTTACATAGGTAACTATTAGATAGGTGGGCTTAAATTCCACTAAATTAGTACCAACGGGTTTTTTGCAGAATGAGTGCGTGCAAAAAAACTTAACAATTTTTATTACGTGTTTCAAAGCTGCCAACTTCAAAAACTATATTTTATAAAAGCGCAAAATTAGGATAACATTCCTTAAGATTTGAAGTTCAAGAGATACGCATCAATAAACAACACAACGATAGAACGAGTATCGCAACATCGGGTACCTCCCAGAGGATTGCAGAACCAAGCTCGGCAAAGCAATTTAACCAATTTAATGTCATTCGCTCTATTGACGGTCTCCCGCGCTCTAAATTTGAAAATTGACGCCATTGTGTTGTGTACTCGCGAAAGTGTTATGACAATCTTAAACCATACCAGTCCTAATTTCATTTAAAATTATTTGGACTATCTTCGAGCACAGATAAATAATATTAGTATTAATACTTACAATTCTTTTCTTCCTATAATAGCATCTATCTTAGTGACAATTTAGTCAAGTGTTTATCCCTTCCCTATATAAAAATCTTGTGTCACAGTTTTCGTGTTTATACTCCTCCGAAACGGCTTGACCGATTTTGATGAAATTTTATATGTATATTCAGTAGGTCTGAGAATAGGTTTATAACAAATTTTTAAACCCCTAAGTGTTAAGGGTGGCTCACCCCAAACATTTTTTTTTATGTTCAATAAGGCAAAACAACGTTTGCCGGGTCAGCTAGTATTGTTATAATAGTCGATCAAAATTGCAAAGTTGTAGTCGATCGTCATTTATGTCTTATAAAAGTCACCTTGGAATAACAGTCTAAAATTTTCTTGCATTTCTCGTCGTACAAATCCACAAAGCAACATAATAAACTTATAAATTCAATTATCTAGACTTGTTCTAAGAAGTCACAATTTAATAAAAAAATCCACTAAGATTACCCTATAAAACATAAAATAGCACGAGAAAACTAATGAATTTTAGAATTTATGATACGTGTACTTTATAAAATGTCAAACAAAGAAATCCGAATTACTCGAGCTTATTACAAATTTAAACAGCAGACTTCAAACCAATCTCCAAAAAGTTTTATACCATGAAGGTAGAGAACCTTGTTACAAAAACTGTGGACACTTGATAATGTTTGTTGCCTGGCTGTTTTATTGGTAGAGGGTTCCTAATATGGTTGCAGTATCGAAAGCGGGTCAACTCTTGCGCGCCTTTCTTTCAAAAAATTTCAAAAAATCTACTAAGATTACCCAGTAAAACGTGAAATAGCACGAGAAAAACTAATGAATTTTGAGAAATTATGATACGTGTACTTTATAAAATGTCAAACAAAGAAATCCAATGCAAACTTCAAACCAATCTCCAAAAAGATTTATACCATGAAGGTAGAGAACCTTGTTATTAAAACTACGTGGACACTTGTGGTTTTACTGGTAGAGGGTTCCCAATATGGTTGTAGTATCGAAAGCTGGCCAACTCTCGCGTGCCTTTCTTAGAAAATGATTTAAATGGGATATAAACAGTTACAACGCCTGCGACGACATACTTATACCGCAATAAACAGTCCATATGGCCTAGACAGGGAATTTATAACGTAGTTATTTTCAGTCATATTTTTACTACCACAGGCGGATATCTCTATAACTCATGGTGATAATTATTTTTAAAGATCTCATCATGATTCATAAGTAACTTACACAAATAAATTAAAGTTTGACGAGTTTTTCTGAGGAAAAAATGTCGAATAAGAGGACATTATCCTCTCGCTGATAAAGCTTATTCAATTAATCAAGCTGAAACTTTTATAAAAACGGCGCAGACCACTTTATTAGATGTTGGAACTTGATTATACCTACCAAGGTAAGTACGTACTCGAACTTATAAGATGCCACGAAAATAAAACTACTTAATAAGTAAATTGTTTGTTGACAAGAAGTCAACAGGACAGATAAAATAAACAGGTGTTTATTTTTTGTAACTTTATTTACTCTTAAGTAGGTATTAAGCTTTCATATTTCCATAAGTAGATGGAGCAAATAAAATTAAATGTCTATCTACTCAAAAAACTTCAGCTGTTAAAATAAAAAAAAATGCAGGACTATTCACACAGCATCTAACCTCAAAGTAAGCAGAGCTGTTATGGGAACGCCATGAGTGAGATAGGTACTCGTACTACTTATATACTTTTTTTTTCGTAAATACAAACACATACTATTATACATAGAAAAACCACCAGGCCCGAGACAAATATTTGCAGATTACACAAACATTTGGCTCAGGCGAGCCCTCGCCCACTGTGCAACAGTCGTCAGAGGAGGTAAGTAGACATTTATTTATTGTAGTGTTATTTTACATCATTAATAAATTTATCTTTAAAATAACAGACAATCATAATAATAGAACCCGATGAAATAACATTTCTCGCACTAACTCAGTTAGATTTGTGTTTAAGACACATTGATTTGTGTTTAACTACCATAGAATCATTAATGGTTACTTAAGTCACTTCTTTATAGATTTGACAAGAAAAATCTATACTAAGGAACGGCTTAAGTAACAATTAATGACTCTGAGTGTGGCAGTAAACGTCAGCACAAACATAAATAGCTGAACTCTAAAATAAATCTGGCCACTGACACAAACCAGGCGGAGTTTCCCTAAAACACGTCAATTAGTAAACAACCAGACAACCACAGGCATTTGTTTCGAGCGAGAGGGTTCCGCCATTCGCGCCGCCATCTTGAATTGGGGGTCAAATTTAATTGACATACGGTCCGCACCGACTCATATACGTTATCGTACGTTGCATTGTGTCGACACCTCTAATTAAACAGAGCGATGGGTGCGGATAAAGCTTGCCAATTAACATAATGCGCCTCCCAGATTCATTGTGATTGCGCCTGTTCTGCAGTTATTCTATGCCGTAAATCACACCACCCACACTCTAAACTTAATCGGGCTTAGCCTGTAAATTGTCGCTCAAAATTGTTTCCACAACTGTTGTGTTCTTATTTGTTCACAGGATATTAAAAAAAGCGTTACGTCCTATCGCAAAATTAATATCCTTTCAAATATGCAAAATATTATTTGTATAACATGCCTTTAATGTTATTCGGCCGGGGGCGATGGCTGTCTAAATTATGAAACGCGGTCCGCGGTAAAGGACGTAATATTGCCAATATCGCCGTCGAAGGGAAATCTCTTCGGGTTTGTCGTTAAATGATCGCATCTCATCGAGCGGGCTCGGGGACCAGACGCAACGTCAGCGGACCGCGGCGTTTAGCATATCCTCGCCAAACTGCCGCGTAATACCCGGACAAGTGCAGAGGTGTCCCGCGTTAAATCCATTATCGAACCTTATTCTCAAAAATGGTCCAGCTTAGCGAACGCTTCCGAGAGCCGCTCTCTCGGACGCGTAACAAGATTGGAGGAAGATAGCAGAGTAATAAAGCGTGTTTGGTAATGTATTTATAGGAGATGTGCCGCCGGTGTCGACGCGCCGCGCCGCTGCAAGGATCGCCTTCAATTTACTCTTCTGAGATTACGATTAGCTCCTCGATCGAACGTCGCCGCCGGGACCACTGGCATACATTACGAGCAAACACTGTGGAAATATAAATTACTGAGATACTTCTGCAATTATTTCCAACAAAACGTTTTAACAACTTTGTTAATTCTTTTAATGGATTAACATTGTGATAATATAATTAAGCTACTAACAGTCGTTAGGGACATTAGGGAAATTCCGATTTCACAAAATTACTTTGTTAACACAAAGCGTTATTTTAAGGTGTATAATAACCTACTAATATATTTCAGCGTTTTTACTATTATTTTCTGAAAAAAAAGTACAGATTAAACTTACTTATATTTAATGATAATTTAGCTTCTAAAAAGCGAGGCTAAAACATTAGGACAAAAACAGCTTTGCGGACATATCATGAGACTGGTTCCAAATAAACGAACGTAGATAATGGACGGTGGGATCAATACACAGTAATCGCGGATCCAATAAGCCGAGCCAAAACAACAGGGGGTCGACGGCGGCTCCGAGCCTCCGAACATGGCGAAACAATATGGCGGCATGCAAATAGCCCGGCCATTATCGCACCTGGCCGGTCCCGACGAGTAAACAAGATTACGGGAATTGAATGGCTAATTAGGGAAAAGAAGCCGCCTCAGCCGCTGCAGACTTATAGCTCTGCTGTATTTCACGGGATGGGCGCCTTTATAGTGCCTCTTGCTTACCTAAAGAGGCTAGTTTGCTTATCAGAGCCTGGACTGCATTGCTGTCAGATAAGCGAGATTAACTATCCCACAAAGTAAGCACCGCTGTCGCTAGCCGAGCTGTGTACTGCTAGTTTCTTGTGTACCGTGGTGACTGTGGATATACATCAGCTCAAAGGAAATCAAGCGAGATCTCAACCTTAGAAATGAAAGCTTAATTTTTTAACTGGCTGCTGGTTTTCAGCACCGTATTGCTTACATATATTGAAGATCGTAAGTGTTAAAAAAGCTAATAGCAAAAGCATAGCATACCATTTTCTGGAAATTAGTAGGTGCCTAAATATAACCTCAATTGGGGTAATAAGATCTTGATAAACGATAGTCTGTGAACATTAAGGCATAAACTAATTATGATACAGAAGCCTTCACGGTAATCGTTTATGTGACCCACATGGTAGATAACAGCATTATCGAGGCGAGTGACGGAAACCGGGTTACGCTAGGGTCATCGTTAGTCGGACGCACACGCTAAAAACACTATCCGGTCAAAATAGTAGAATAGATTCTAATAAAGTTCAAAGAATACGTTTTATACTAAAAAATATTTGCGAGTTTATTCAATATGTTAACGGGTACTTTATGTTACAATATGTACAATATGTTAGCTGCTCTTGCTTCGCGCGCGGTAAAACTCCTCAAAAGTAAAAAGTAGCAGTAGTAGTAAGTGCTTCCCTTAGATACAATCTCCATCTTTTTTCCAAATTGCATACATACTTAAGATTCTATAAAACACCCAGACACAGAACAAACACTAACTTATGATCATCACACAAATGTTTGTTTTGAGAGGAAATCGAACCCTCAACATACAGTGCAGAAGGCAGAGCTACTACCACCTGACAATACAGCCAGCCATAAAAAAGTCAAATAAAATATAAAGTCATGCTCATACGAGTAGCTATTAACCGTCCGTCTATTCTAATCCTTCATCCGTTACTCCCAACCCTACATCTGCAGTTATAGCTTTCCTATGCCAGTCAAAAGAAACCACTTTATCATTACTCAATTAATTAATTAGTGACTTTTATAGATAGTAAAATGTGTATATTTACGAGTGGGCTTCGTTAATTTTATGTTATCTGTTCAATTGTACGAGCCTCCAGCGACGCGACACCGCGGCCATTATCGGGGCCTGTTGTGCCCGCAACAATGCCGTGTCGATCACATTTTGTGTAATAATCGTAAAATTTTGGAATTTTATTCGGCCGGTTTTAATAGGTTATCAATATAGCTAGTTAAATTAACAGTTGGTGAGTAATAAGATAAACTTATAGGAAATTGCTGATGGTGGTGCGTAAAATTACTGAAGTTCATCAAACCCCTATCCCCCTTAAACCCCTAAATTTTTAAATGACCGTTTTAAAATAAGATGAAATTTACATCAATTCCTTTCTTAAATTCAATTTTCTGGGTTTTTCCTCAGTTTTTAACAACACCTCTTTACATGTTGACTAAACGGAGCCAAAATAAATGAACACGTCTATCACAAGTCAATTTAGCAAATTCAAGAAGCATCATTGTTACTCTAATTTAAACTCTGTTGCAAACAAATTAAGATCATTCGTATATTATGACATTTTAGTAAGTCCACAACAGCGGCGTCGCGGTCGGCCGAAAAAGCGATGGAGGGACGATCTTGACAACTTTGAATGGTGGGCGATCTCGAAAGATAGAGCTAGTTCGATGGATTTGGGGGAGACCTTTGCCCAGCGGTGGGACGATATCGGTTAAAATAAAATAAAATAAAATAGATAGTCCGCCGAAGCAACAGAATCATAGCCATTAAATTCTCCTCAGATTTTACTTCTTTTTTCCCGGCTGCCCAGACGGTGAGTAATATTTTTGACAGGTGTTTTATTAGTCATAAGTTGTATTAAGTCAAACTTTTTAAGATACAGCTTACGTTTGATTATGATTAAAATAAGTTGTTCTGACGTTGAGCGTAATTTAATTACGTGTAGCCTGTCATTGGCCCACACAGGCTTTAAACAAGATTAATGAATCACAACAATACTGATACGACATTGTTTCGCTGTCAGATATTTAATGCCCACAGTAACTCTACCATTATTTAGTGTACTTTTGAGGCAAGTAGGCGATTTAAACCTAATACCTAGTTGCTTGCTTATTACATAGTCACGAATCTAGTCAACTATTTCTACAACATCATCATCATAAGTAAATAAATAAATAATGCCGGACAAAGTCAAAGTCAAAAGATACCTTATTCAATACAATCACAAGGATCACTTTGAAACGTCTTAAATTTCACACAGCGTCATCTGGCCCCAAAGTAAGCTGAGTTTGTGTTATGCGTACTACATGACTGATGACTTTGTACATACATATTATACATAGAAACATCCAGACCCGAGACAAATACTTTCAGATCATACAAAAATTGGCGCAGCCGGCCCTTGGCCCACTGCACAGAGGTTATTAATATTTTTTAAGGCTTTAAGAAATTTGACAAGTTTGAGTAGAGTTCTTTCATTATGTAGATTCCAGACAACTATTCATCTACTTAGAAAAATGAATACTCAAAACATGTCCAAACGTACCTACATAATTTATGTAAATAAAAAAATACATTAGTTTATGACTGGCCTCGCAGCTCAGTTGATAGTAGCTCTGCCTTTTAACGCTGTAGGTTGAGGGTTCAATTCTCTCCCAGGAAAAAAAAAATGTGTGATGAACATTGAATTGTTTGTTAATTTGTTCTGCGTCTAAGTGTTATAAAAGTATCTTATGTATCTATTTAAAAATATATAAGTACTCTATCAGTCTAGTTCCCATAGTACAAACTAGTTTAGGGCAAAATGGTATTGTTTTGATTGTCAACAAATATTTATTATTATTATTTGTATAGAGACTTCTTCTACTCGGTATAATTTATACCGGATTCATTGGAGCGCACGGGCCTAAGCCAAGTGCGCCCCAGTATTGTTGGATTGGGGTTCACTAGGAATTTCCGTTTGCAAGAACTTTCTTACAATTCTACAAGTATTCAAAATGACAGCTTTTTGTAGCGAAACATACGTATGCTTGGGAAGGTGCAACTGCTCTAGAGATTGGAAGAGTTGTTTAGGAATAACGCCGGTTGATGACAAGACTATCGGAACTATTGAGACCTTTTGCAAACGCCACATTCGAGTTATTTCGTTTTTAAGGTCAATATATTTAAACAGTTTCTCTGCAATGGTGGTCTGCAAGTTATGCGTGTTGGGTATGGCGATGTCAATGAGAAGTGCTGTGTTATTGGTTTTGTCTAAAAGAGTCAAGTCTGGTCTATTAAAATGTGTAGTTTTGTCGGTCAAGATTGCTCGATCAAAATAAAGTTTGTGTGTAGTATTCTCCAGTACAGTTTCAGGGGTATATTTATAATACGGTGGAAGTTTTTCTGTTGTGTTTACAAGTTTATATTTGAATGCTATGTTTTGGTGAATAATATTTGCCACTTGGTCGTGTCTAAACTTGTAGTCTGTTTGCGCGATGGCTTTGCAGGCCCCCGTAATGTGTTGGATTGTTTCGGGACTGCTGTTACAACGTCGGCATCCGTCTCTTGCTATTGTTTTCATTATATGTTTTTGATAGTTGCGTGTTTCGATTACTTGGTCCTGTATTGCAATCATGAACCCTTCAGTCTCAGGAAAGAGTTCACCGCGACTGAGCCATTCGTTCGACGCCTGTATGTCGACGGTGGGTTGGCTCAGATCGTGATGGTGCCTTCCGTGGAGGGGCTTTCGGGTCCATTCGGTAATTAATGTCTGTCTATCTGTCATGTTTTCGTTGAGCTGTTTATTGCGATCTTCTAAGTTAAGCGGTGTTAATTTTCGGTCTAGCTGAACTACTGACTTGTGCAAAGAGGATATTTCAGATTTACTGTGGAAGTATGATCTCAACGACGTTATTTGTTTATTGTGTAAGTTATGTATATCGATGATGCCTCGTCCACCTTCTGATCGTGGCAAGACTTGTCTTTGTATGCAAGCTCGTGGGTGATGCTTTCTATGTTTTGTCATGGTAACATTGACAAGGCGTTGTAGGTTTTTTAATTCCGTTTTGGTCCACTTTAATATTCCAAATGAGTAAGTTAAAACTGGTATGGCATATGAATTTATTGCTTTAGTTGTGTTTTTAGAGCATAGCTGTGATTTTAAAATAGAATTTAGTCTGTGTTTAAAGTTTAGTGTAAGTTTCGTTTTAGTTTCTTTAGAATTAATTTGTTTTGCCTGATGATAGCCTAAATATTTGTAAGTTTCGTTTTCACACAAAGGATCTATGGTTTCGCCAGTTTGCATTTGATATTCATGTTGGTAGGTTTGCCCAGCTTTGATGGAGTTTATCTTGCATTTATCAATGCCAAAGCTCATTGCAATATCGTGTGAAAACTGTTCTGTAATTTTTATTAGGTGTTCTAACTCACTTTGAGTAGAGGAATAAATTTTAATGTCATCCATGTAAAGCAGGTGGTTAAGTTTGCATGCTGTGTTGTCTGTCTGTCCGTCGTCTGTTTTGTTTAGAGAATACCCTATATTGGTTGAATTTAAGCTGTTTGATAAAGGATTTAAAGCCAAACAGAACCATAGGGGACTAAGCGAGTCTCCTTGAAAAATACCTCGCTGTATTCTTATTGGTTCCGTATCTATAGTTGTGTTAGACATTTGTGCATGCAATCTAGTTGTCCACCTAGTCATGGATTTATTTAAAAACGATACTAGTTGGGGGTGTATTTTATAGATTTCTAGAATTTTTACAAGCCATGTATGTGGAACGGAATCGAACGCTTTTTTATAATCTATGTATATAGTATATAGGTCTTCTTTAGTTTTGTGTACCTCGTTTAAAACTACTGCATCTATAGTAAGCTGTTTTTTGCAGCCTTGGCTGAATTTTCTACATCCTTTTTGTTGCTCAGTAAGTATTTTATTGTTATCTAAGTGTTTATTAATTAGGCGCGACAAACACGCTGTTATAATTTTGTAAATAGTTTGCAGACATGTGATCGGTCTATACTTTGCAGGATTAGCTGTGTCGTTTGTGTCTTTAGGGATCATGTGAGTAACTCCGGTAGTAATGTAGTCAGGCATTTCATGAGGGTTATTGATAAAACTATTAATGTGGTTGTATAAAAAGGGGTGTATGGAGGTGAGTTTTTTATACCAATAACTATGAATATGATCGGATCCCGGCGTTTTCCAGTTATGAGTTGCTTTTAGCACTTGATGGAAGGTTTCTACAGGTATTCTTTCATAATCCATAGAGTCTATAGCTGCGTGATTTGCGTACTCTTTCTGTATCCGTTCTGCTCCGTCTTGAAATTCAACTGGGTTTTCCCATATATTTGCCCAAAATTGGCGTAGGGCGGCAGGGTCTAAGCCATTAGTTCGGGTGTCGTTAGCATTCGTCTCAGACGTCACCGTCTGATTGCTCGTGGATTTTGATAAGGTTTGATAAAATTTATTTTCATTGTTATTGAACTGGTTGTTCTGCGTCTTACGGAACGAGCAAGCTTTGTATCGTCTTAGGCGGCTGCTTACGACAATTAGTTTTTGTTTCAAGGTGTCTAGGTAATGAATTAGTTCTGTATTTGGTTGTTCATGTGTAGTGTGGATTTTGTTTTGTTCTAATATTGAATTTACTTGTTTAGTAAGAGCCCTACTTCTGTTTCCATTTATGTATTGAGTCAATCTACCAATTTTTTTTCGTAGGTCTTCCAATTTTCTATCGAGACGTTTTTGCCAATTAGGTGTGAAATTTAGTTGCCTTTGATTTTGTACTTCTTCTGGCGGCATTTTGAGTTTAGATCCATTAATTTTGGCTGATGTCCATGCCACACAGTATATTGTAGTTTGGAGAGTTTCAAAATCAGTTTCTACATTAATATTTTCAGGTAAGGTTACGCAATTGAGGTAGTTAACAAGCATTCCGAGTTTTTTTGTAGCCTTTTGTTTCGGAATGAAGGGTCTCTCTGCTGGACTAGTGTTTTTAAAATATTGCAAAGCCTCATTAAATACTTGGTCTATTTCCTGATTTCTATCGTGATCATTGGCACTGTTGTCTGAACTTATTTGTGGTTGGAGCTGTGTAGTTGTAGTGTTGTGATTCTCATTATCATTTAAAGCATTTAAATCGTTGAGTGCATCATACCATACTGTTCTATTTAGATCCTCCTGGATGTGTTCGTTTGGATTTAAATTCTGTTGTGAGTTTGTTGTTAGTGTACCTAACTCTCTAGCAACATCCTGTCTTATTAAGTTTAGTCTATCTTTATCAATCAAATTGTTTGCTATGATGACCCTTCTCTGATCCGCTATTCTTTGCTCACTGATATGGGCAAGGTGTGGGAATGCGCTAACAAAATTTTGGTGTAATGGTTTTCTGTACGCTGTTTTATTGGTTTCTAAGTTTGTAATCCTATAGTATTCTTTTATGATTGTTTCGTTCTGTTCAGTAGTCCAGTGTCTTCGTTGAGTAGTTTGCGTTAGAGCCATGGGCGGTTGTGTTTCATGTTGGTTAGATAACAAATAGGACTCTGCTTCTGCTCGAATCTTAGTTATACTAGCTGTTGATAGGAGTTTACTGCGAACTATTGCCCTGCGTTGATCACCTACGCGCTGTCTACTAACATCCATATTAGGAAATTGCTCAGTGAACTTGTTGTGCAGTTCTGTAAGGTATGATTTAGTTTGCGTTTCAAGTTTTGTAAGTATGAGATATGTGCGCAGGATAAAAGTATTCATATCTTCTGTCCATTTTTTGCGCGCACGTGGTTTAGCTTTGGCGGGTACAGGACCATCGACTGTTGTCGCCTGTACAACGTCCTCAGCTAATGAAGATGAAGATCTTCGAAAAGGAGGAGAAAAAGAAGAGGGGTTAGTATCAAAGTCAAGACAAGAGGGTGCAGAAGAAGAGATAGAAGAAAAAAGAGATTTAGATGAGGAAGTAGATGATTGGACTTCACGGTTCTTTTCAGCCAAATCTGCTCGGCTCGGGACTCGTTCCTCAATCGAGTCAAGCCGCATTGCTCCCATGTCAGCTGCACGCATGCTGCTGCTACTTCCTGTGCCGGCTCGAGTTATGCTCCGGTTTGATTTTTTTAGCGGTCGTAGGTTGTACCTCCTTTTGGGCTCACTTTGTTCGGGTTCCCCGGCAGAGGGTCGCCCATTACCCTCGCCACCGATGGCTTGCATACTGTGACGTCCAGCATCGGCTCCAGACGTGCCCCGGCGATCACCCCCGGGAAGCGACCATATACGTACATTCTTACTGTTCTCCATCATAATGGGTTTGCCATTGCCCTGTTAGTGATCTGCTAAGTTACTTTATTGCAGGTGTCCGCCCCCCACGTGGCTTAGATGTTCAGCGCGGACGAAGGGTTGGGCTTTAGGGGGCTTATTATTATTATTATTACTCTATACCTTTTTAAACACAAATTCTTGTAACGGTCGCTGTATCGCAATCGTCTCAGCCCAAACCGAATCATTAATTTGCAAAAGCTTTCAGTGACCCGCGGCGAAAGCCAAACACTTTGTCTACTAGGAGCCAAAAAGTTCCATAATTTCCGAGATAAGAGGCGAAAGTTCACGCAGGAGCGGAGATTTACGACGTCAGTCGCTCCTTTCACTAAATAATAAAAGGCCCGCTGTAAAACGCGGTGGAGGCATAAAAGTTTTACGTCCATACAACCCGTTGTAGGTAAGCTGAGCAAGCCGTCATTGTGTGATTCAACATAGTGATGCATCTCATGCAGCTCCTTAGATGTGCGCCCATCAGCGTGGTAGCCGTTAGCGATGTACTAACATGCCACGCTTGTAAGTAAGTAATACTTACTACTTACTTAGAGAGCTTATATTAAGGCTTAACTCATTGCGCGAAAGGAGCCTCTGAGGCGCACTTTAATCCTTTCACCACACTGGTTAGAAAAAACTAGTGACACGATAGGAAGAAGAAGACTTACTGCAACACTATTAAATAGTAATGAAATCTTTTTTTATACTTAGCATCGTCCCGCCCCAAAGTAACCAGAGCTTGTGTTATCAGCACCACATGAATGATAATTACTTATATACTTGTTTTTTTGTAATTACATGTATTTTATACACAGAAACAACCCGACCAGAGACAATAAATAAAGGTTTAAAGAGTTCAAATCCTGGTTCCTCCTAACCCCAATTCAAGATGAATCATTCATTTGCTTTTACATTTGCATTCATTTGCTTAAAGCTGTAGCAAGCACAACTGTGTTAAGGTGTGAAAGGCACTGTAGCAAATGAAATAACTGGGCTAACAGACAAAATAATGATGATAAAATAAAAAAAATACTAAAAATCTGTTTCATAAAAAACTTAAGTAAAGACTAGCTCTTAAACACGTTCCAAGTAGTGTTGGACAGACTCTTCTTGATCGTGTAATTTTATCACCAACTAGCTGTCCGCGCGCAGCTTTGCCTGCGTTAAAGATTTTTCCCGGGACAAACCAATTTTTCCGGGATAAAAAGTAGCCTATGTCATATGTCAGCCTATACCGGAGATAGAGTAGCTTTCCACCGGTAAAATATTTTTTCAAATCGGTCCAAAAGTTTCGGAGCCAATTCAATACAAAACAATCAAATAAGAATAGATCAGCATGCTTACATACAATTAAGGATTCTCTATTCTCTATTCTCTATACCTTTTTTGATCTAATCCTTATTTCTATGAACCTATTTTAAATTAACCAAGGAGATTTTAAATAATTTCATCGCAAAAGCTGTTATAAATAAAAAATAAATAAAATATACAGACGTAGTTTCTTTGTAATCTACTTGTGTGAATCAGGATCATCATACATGAGACACTGCATCTATTTATAAACGTTAGAACTCCAAATTTCCATAAAGAGTAATCAGTGTCTGCACAATAGTCCGTAGTCCCATAAATTGTACGCCAACGTATGTTAATTCCACAGAGAATATGTAACTAGAGATTAAACTCAGACACGACGGAAACAAATCACGTGACTTTTGGTGCTGCGTAACTGTGACTAGAGCGATGTAGAGCAGTACAGCACTTTTGTCTACGCGGATAGTTACACGGAAATTTCATTTCTACTGTGTATTTTATTCTGTGCATCTCGGACGGTGTAACATGCGTATAGTTGGTCTCTCGGATCAAAAGATATTCTCTTGGGTGGCACATGCTAATTATCTTAAGTGGTGGTCTTTGAGAGCTTAGGAGTATTGTACACAATGGCCATTGTTGCCATTCGGTTTTTTGTATTGACTGTTCTTCTTCTCACTCGTAGCACAGCTAACTTAGTTGCTTCTAACATCAATAGATCAATGAATTTAAACTACGTTGTGCGAAGTTAGCACCTGGGTAGATCAGCGCAAGTGTCATTTTCGTCTAAGCGCTGTCGGTCTCTGCTTTTAAACTACTTAGGATATGAAAGGGGTTAAAAATAATGTGTAAAAGGTCCTCTAGACCATGTCAGCTCTCGTCACCGAGCAGCATGGTGAGCTCAAAGGTACATTAGTGGTAGTTTGCACAAGACAGGTAATCTTCTAGATTACCTGCTTCGAGACGCCTGTCTACAGTAGCTGCATTAAATGCTCTTTATTGTGGCTATGATCACAATCCTTTGATACATGCTTCAAAAACATAGGTTCATTGAATTCGAAAATTCTAGTCCAGTCCGGAAATCCCTGAATTTTTTGAGTTTTTGAAAAATGTTTTTGAATGCTGTTTTTTGAAATGTATTGTTTATTAGTTATGCTTTTGTGATTGTTTTGTTTTATTCGTTCAGCTATAGGTATAGGTTAATTTTGAATTATGTCATTATGACTGACCTGTCAGCTCAGCTGGTGGTAGCTCTGCCTTGTGCGTTGTTAAGGGTTCGATACCCTTCCAGGACACACATTTGTATGATGAATAGGTGTTGTTTCTGTGTCTGGGTGTTATAAGTATTGTATCAGTTATCTGGTCATCATAATACAAGCTATGCTAAGTTTGAGGCTAGATGGTATTGTGTGCATTATCCACAAAAAATATTATTGGTATATGTATTAGTATTGTTATAACACACCATGTAGTTTAAAAAAATGAGTATATTGTGTAACTGGGTCACTAGACTGGTAACAGAGTTCTGACGTTCAAAAACCTTTCAACTGAGGTTTAAGGGTATCCGTTAATTGCTATGTAAACAAAACTAAACTGAAAACCCTGATGTAATTTCACCAGCATCCATATTTGCGTTAAGTAAATCACAAAACAGGTGGGTTCTGCCGGCGGCTGCCGAGTACCATAATCATGAGGTACACGTTCAATATTCACACGATAGGTTTCCACCCCTGATCGTAGAGTCCAATATTCACCGCTTCGGGAAATATCGTTTAATTTTTGCATGTAGGCAGGCACCTTAGCGGGTAATGAGATTGCCGGTGTGACCATCTACAAACGAGGTATTTTAGTGATAGAATTTAAAAAAATAAGAAGATTGGTATTTTAAATATACAAAGATATTCTAAGTAGAACCGACAAACACTGAGAACTAAGGCAGAATGGATAAGTTGCGATCGATTAAACATTGAAGTCACATACCTAGTACCAACCTAACCCTACAGATCTATCTTATAAACACGCAATAGATAATATGTTGTTTAATCTTTTTTAATTGACATTAAGCGCCACATTATCTAATTATGTGATTATTGAATAGAGGATAGAAGTTTCTGTGTAATCAGTATAAAAGGGATTTCTTCCAGAACAATTTGTAGTCAAGCAAAAGTTTGTGCTTCAGTGGGAATCGAACAAGCCACCTCTTGCTTCTTAACTCAAGTTCCCGATTTATCGTACGACAAAAGCAAAATTAGATCTGAGTGCTTTCATGGTAGATAGATATATTCTAGTTACGAGCTTACCTAGCGTTCAATATCACCGCTTTCGGGAAATATCGTTTACTTTACATGTAACCGAATATGACACCGCACCGTGCGATGCGACCATCTCTATAAACGCGCGGTAATCGAATAAGCGCCGAACCACTAATGGAGGGAGTACCATAGAAACAGATAACGTAGAAACGCAACTCGTAACTTACAGCCCTCATGCTAGAGCATATTATAAAAATCCAAAATCTACATGACTCGTTTGAGGTGATGTGAGTTTCAGTTCTAAGTTGATACATGTTAGGTGTACCTTCGTTCGGTATACAGCTTTATCAACCTGCTGCAATTTAGAGGAAATATCGATAATGGACGAGGATAGTTGACATGTCAGTTTGGATCATGGAAATCTAAAATTTGTGCCCGAATACGGTAAAGCCGAGGAAAATGTGGTTTAAATACGGCAGGTGATGCTTTAGTAATAATATATATTCGTTCAAAATAGTTTGATAACGATTTTGTGTAAACATAAAATAATTTTTGGACGACATTGTACCTCGATCAGAACACATTATTATAAATATTAATGGGTATTTATCGCGGTTATTTACCTATTTTTCCCGACGTTTCGAAAGGTTTACACTCGTCATCCAGTCATCCCGTGACCACGACAGAGTGTAAACCTGTCGAAACGTCGGGAAAAATAGGTAAATAAACGCGATAAATACCCGTTAATATTTATAATAAGACATTGTACCTATCTAGATCGATTACTGGTGCAATGTAGAATAGCCTTAGTTAGCCGAAAACGCAGGGTCAAAACTGACATTCCAAACCGTCAGTTTACAAATTTAACATAAAACTTGAACATAAACAAAAAAACCGCCTTCAAATAAATTTATTATGAAACAATAAAAATACTGTTAGTGTATTTTATAGTATAAGTAGTATTAAAAGTATACATAAAATTTGAACCTATGTAAAATTGCATTATTAAGGATATTAGGGATACTAATTATATATTATTATTATTGCACATAATTTGTATTTGAATTGAAAACAAGTAAAATGTTCTTCATAATTACATTATTCAATTAAAAGTCTAATACAACCTTTCCCACCTATTTTTAACTTGTAGAAGTGTTATTACTTCTTCAAATTTAAATGGGACCCATATACCCTCCTAAACAAAAATAATTCCCAAATCGCTTAAAAAAGGATGGAGTTCTGAGGTAAAAACTTAAACTGAATTTTGAACCAAATTGAGAACCTCCACCATTTGTTAAGTCGGTTAAAAATGGTAACGATCGGAACGTGATTAATCAGAAGTATACCCTCACTCAGCGATAATCAGATGAGATAGGGGTCCATCAAAGCCTTGATAAAACAACAAATTGAATGCACAATTTTTCAGTATTAGACATGTCAATATAACAAGGTAGAGCGCGGTTGTATGTCCGTTAGTGGCGTTATCGTGCGATCTATTTTATAGTGTTGCCCTATAAAGATGTATTTTGATGTTTATAGCAAACATGGTATGGTAGGGAAGCATGGTTTTATGGAGTGTCATAATGTTTCAAAGAGTTTTAGTCCTATTTTAGGTATTTTTATAATATAATATTGTAAACCGTGATACAGGCTTATAAGGAACAACAAAATGAAGAAAAAATCTGTTTGCACTCCGGGAGTGCCGATAGAAGTGAAAACTTATTTTGGCGCGTTAGAGTTTAGTAATAAATCACTTCAAAACATGTGAATTAAGGTTTATAATCAAATGAGGCGAGCGCGGCAGCCGGCTGCGTCTATATTAAAGAACCTAACTCAGTAAACTTCTCCATACAAAAGTAGACTGTAAACATTTGAATTAAGGTTTATAATTAAATGGGGCGAGCGTGGCAGCCGGCTGCGTCTCGCCCCAGACGGTAACGGTGTCGTGAATCCAAAGGTTTTACCTCATCTATAAATATGCGTACCGCGCTAAAAGAAGTTTTCACTTCAAAAATTTGCAATACAGTAGTCGTAGTAGTTGAGTATCATCTGACATCTCACCTTGGTAATAAGCAACCGCACGCGCTCATTGGTCAAATCTAAAAGCGCGCGTTTCCCCGGCTACCTTTTACATACTTCCGTCCCTTTTCACTAAATCACTCCCACAGATTGTAGAAGCGAGAGGAAATACGTTACACATCAAAAATATCAATAATTTGAAATACATCAACAGTTGAGCTATATACAAGAGGACAGCGTCCCATGGCACTGGCAGCATTACCACGTTGAATGGTAATACTAATACTCATACTATTAATTAATGCTTATACTAATGATTTTTTTATTTATTTTTACTTATTTTTATTTATTTCAGCCTCCTATAGCCAACACTTATTCTAATGTTTATACATAATACAAATACATAAACCTTGATTAGTTTTGATTAGATTAGATACATACCTACATTTATTGTTAATAAGATAGCATTTTTTTTTATTTGTTATTAATATTATTTTTTTTTTACTTATATTTTATGCACTGAATATTTCCATTCCATTAAGTAATGAATTACTTAATGGAATATTTCAGGATCATATTAGCATCAAAGACATTCTTCATTTACAACAGGTTTTGCGCGAGCAACATTAGAAGCAATAGTCATACGTAATAATAATAATAAATTAATATTGATGGATATATTTCACACAATACCTACTTATTTATTGTAGTTTTATTTATGTTATGATATTTTCGCTTATGATCTTTTTTCGATTTTTTTTGCAATTACTGTAGGACTTAGTTTGAATTGTTTGTTTTTCTTTTGTTTTTAATCCATAAGTTATAAGCGAGTCACATACAAAATGTGGATTCTAATTGGTTTAAGTTCAGCATATCTACACTTTATTAGAAGAAACTAAATTAATAGCCGTGAATCCTAGACAAAAAAATGTAATAAAAAAACCCACCTAACCCCAACCTAAGCATAGGTTGTACTATGAGAAACAGATGACTGGTAATCACATATGTATATATTTTAAATACATACTTTTGATACCATAACACCCAGACACAGAACAAACATGTATGTTCAACACACAATGTTTGACCCGGGAAACCAACTAAGCTAACTAGTCGAATAGACGTAATGTATCGTTTAGAAAGCTATAACCACTAATGTAATTCGATAGATGATTCACACTCGAACTGTTCTTTGAACTGAGCTTTCTCGTAGCGCGTATGTGTTTCCAGGTTTCAGAGTATAAAATACTATGATCCCGTTCCCCATCCCTAGTCATCGGCTACGGTACACCGTCCGTCTATGCGGTGACAAACAACATTCGTAGACATTTATGCGACGTCATGGCTCTCAATAGAAATACTTCGATTTACGTCCTGCCTCTACCTTTTTGTCGGACGTCTTTTATTTCTATCAATAAATGTAGCGCAAGCCATTACCGAGAATTGTTTTATACTCGTATAATTTTATTTTGGACTAACTTCTGTCGCGTTTTTTTCCGCTTGATGTCTAAGCAAATGTAAGCCTGTGTTTTATAAATTATTATCGTGACCTAAGCCCAATTTAGTTGAAATGAACGGTACGCAATTGACCAACAAAGAAACATTTGCATAATTTAAACTGTGGACCTATAATAGATTTATTTAAAAAAAAAACAGTACTCGTAAGTATTAGATAATAATAATATTTCAGAGACCATACATTTTTGTGATTTATTTTTAAAAAATCAACGTATTTTAATATTAAGTAATTACTTAGTATCTTTTTCAAAGTATTTTTAATGTCAGTAGATGGTCAGGAATAAAATGTTTCTTAACTTATTCCTGAAGAATATAATTCATTGGTATTCTCAGCACATTATTTTAATAACGTCCTTTTATTCAAAACCTTAAGTACTTCTGTAATATCAGAAAACACAATAGCCAAGTTTCTACTACATCTACCTACTTAGATTCTGATTTTCATTTTGTAAGCTAAAGTTTCTAAAAGTTCTTTTGTAATGTCAGAAAATACAAAAGCTACGAAAAGTTTATGCCTAAGTACATAATAAATTCTGCTTCTCATTTTATAAACCAAAGTTCTTGGAAAAACAACTGGCTAAAAATAATATTATTAAAATATTGCCTGCCAATATTTTACATCTAATTTAAAATGTCTCTGTCAAAATTTAAGGCAATACGAGCCCGAGATCAAAGCGATAGCAGCACTTCAATTTTTTATGGAATCGGGATGTACCTATCTCATTTCCTTTTTAATAGAGATTCAATAATGATAAAACTCGGGTAAGTTACATACAAAAATCAATTTATATTATTAATTTTATACTGCCTCAGCTTAGTGATGTTTTTGACGTGATAAGTAACTGTCAAAGTATCAAAATCACCAATGTGCAAGTAGAAACTCGAAATTCTTTAAAACTATGTCTAATCATCAAATTATACAGTGATATGTATTTATTTAAAATAGGTAGACTGAATAGTAGTAAGTTACTTGTGTTCTTAATTTTTGCAGTACCAGTAAAAAACCTTTAAATTAATACCTATATAAAATATATTAAATAAAATATATATTGATAGGCAGTCTACACAACACCATCTAGCCCAAAACAAATACTTGTACATTGGGAACAAGATGACTGATACATATACATATACATACATACACGAATACATATTTTTCCAGTGAGGGAGTTGAACTACAACCTACAGCACAGAAGGCAGTGCTACCAACCAGTCAAACTAGAAGGTTGTAGATTCTGTGCTGAGCTCATAGAATTGTGAGTCAAAAAATTGCGAGATTGCGGGCAATTTCTAAAGTAATTAAATTAATGTATAAACATTAAAACAGATAATTGATTCAGGCGTGACCTTGCGGAAATCCATTACAAAACATTAAATAGATGGACAAATATTTAGTACTATTCTGCCAATCTATTATATCTATAGATTGGCGGAATAGTACTAAATATTTGTCCATCTATTTAATGTTAATATTAAAACAAAAATGACAAATCAAATCTGTGTGATGATCATGGATTTTGGTTCTGTGTGATATTAAGTATCATAACTATGTATTCAAAAATATATAAGTATTCTATCAGTCATCTGGTCACCATAACACATGCTTAATTTGGGGCTAGATAGTGTTGTGTGATTGTCCACCATATATTTATTTTAATGCTAACAAAATGTATGTTATAATTCATAAAACTGAATATGAAGTATGTAATAAGATTAAACTATTATAATACCGAAATACGTCACAAGTAATAACCACAATAGTACGATCACCGAACGGATAGGAGACAATACTTTGGCCGAGGTGCCAGTTAGTAGGGGAGCATTTGTATGCGTAATGGAAGATCGAATTTCGTATTTATTCGGGGGGGTCGTTAACAGCACCTTCTTTGTTTACAAAGAAAACAAAACCCTTTACGATAGACGCACACAGGCAGGCCAGGCCTACTCCGCACTTTAGGCTCGAAGTTCTTCTTCTTCTTATCATGTCATTAGTTATTTCTAACCAGTGTGGTGAAAGGATTAAAGTGCGCCTCAGAGGCTCCTTTCGTGCACTTAGGTAAGCGTTAAAGTAAGCTCTCGACCTTGCCGACAGGACCCGCAGGAAAGACGAATCAGTACATGCGGTGTCGGTTCGGTTGCAGGTGCATAACGGCTGGCACCGAGCCGGGCTTGTTTCAAGTTTTCCTTCTCTATTGTTAGCTCTTCTGTTAGTCAGCAGGGGGACTAACCCTCAATAAGTATCTATCTAACGCAGTCGTTTCCATCATCAGTCTCGAAGCAGCACTCATCTGGGATCAGTTCCACGTAGAAATCCTCACTCGCGGTGTTATATAACTCAGCGAAAATTACCAACCCGATTTTGCAGTCAGATGCGGGTGCTGAGCCATTTTTGATGATCCTCAGCTGATCGTTATAGAGTACAGTGGATGGTAAAAGTAAAAAAATTAAATTAAAATTAAATTTATTTTTGTAAAATATCATTTGAAGTTACAAATTATATGTGTGTACCCAACTTGTTGGGCAAATTCATAGAAGTGTCGAATTTGGTAAGAAGATGTTCGGGGTAAGAACATAGGCTACTTTTTATGTAGGTCCCACGCGTGCGAAGCCGCGGTCAGCAGCTAGTATTTCATATATTTCAGAGAAATCAACAGAATGAGACTGTATCATTCTGTTGGTTTTTAATTAAAACAGATTTTGTAAGGACGTGGGGCTTCTACGACCGTTACGATGTCATCGGTCGATCGATCGTATGTTACGTTACGATGTTGGTTGAGCCCTCCTAAGTTTTCCGGTTTGCGGTTGCTACCAAGGAACCTTTACTTAATCTTCACCGGTATAAAATACAATAGATACGAAATTCACATGAAAAGTTAAAACTAATTTTATAGCTTTTGAAGCTTTTATAACACCGAAGCTTGCCGTTCATTCTGAGAGTCAAGAGTATCAGGTATTTTCTTAAAGGGATTAAACAAAATTGAGAGTATCGTTTCTATACGATGAAATTATTAGTTTCGCATTTGTCAGGGAAACCTTACCGATATGAACTCACGACGTTATGAATAATAAAACCAATTACGAAGCTTACGTTCGTAGTAAAATGTGAATCACTAGAACTTGTAGGTGTTAAATATTTTAACGCTGAAAATTATGTACCTTTGCTTGGCGCAGCTCATATCCGATCTAAGCTGATGGTAGGATCCAGGTTAGTGAAATCGGGCATAAGCTGAGACGCTTATTTTCATACTGTCATTTCTGTCAGCTTATGTGTTGTCTAGTATTTCTCATTGTTCATCGATCACAATCGTTGTTGGAACTTTAATTAACGTTCAAAGGTTGGTAAAAAAATTGTATCAGACTAATTATTTATATAGATTTACGAATTACTAGACTTAGTGAAAATGTGCTACATTTTCTCAAACGAATTCGTTCTAACGGAAATAACGGAGATTTTGAGTACATGAAGAGATTTTTCTATAATGATGTGCAAATTAATAGTCAAGCTAGGAGCCAAGAGGTGCGTCTTCGCTTACCATGGTACGAAAGTCTGCAAAATATTTCGTTCTGGATATATGAATAATTAGCATCTGCCCGCGGCTTTATCCGTGTGGTACGTGGATAAAAAGTAACCTATTATGTTATTATTCCAGGTCTAAACCTGTATGGGATTTCACTCAAATCGGTTCAGCCGTAACGTCTTAACTAAGCCACATACAAGTATCCTAACTGACTACAGACAGGCCTGATATCTCAGTTGGTAGTAACTTTGCTACGCTCTGGGTTGTGGGTTCGATTCCCATCCAGGAGAATCATATATGTGATGAACGTAAATGTATATTATGTGCCTATCGTCCGGTTCCGATAGGTCCCAAGGTTTTGTTTGTTTTGTATTTTGTAGTTTGGAGATTTTAAGTTTAAGGTTCTAATGTCAATAAATTAATCAACATTTTATTTCAATTAATTTAATTCATAAATTAATAAATAATTATTACAATCAAATATTTATTTAACGCCACGTTACAAATAGATAAATAAATAAATAATACTGGACATTTCACAAAGCATCATTTAGCCCCAAAGTAAAAAGAATAGAAAATAATAGAATAGAATATAACTTTATTGTACACATTATAAAATAAAAATAAACAATTTAAACATGGTAAGAATATTTAAGTGGTACAATGGGCGGCCATATTGCTCGAGAGCGATCTCTTCCTGGCAACCTTTGTATGGAAAGATTGTATGCAGAGCTTTGTTTGCAGAGCTTGTGTTATAGGAACCACATGACTGATATATACTTATATATTTGCGATTTTTGTAAATAAATATATATTTCGCATAGCAAAACGCTAAGCCCCGAGACAAACAATTTCAGATCATACAAAAATTTGTCTCGTGACGGGAATCGAACCTTCTGCGGCTCAGATTCTGGTGCAATAATTATAAAACTTAACAAATGACAGCGAAATAGGTCATTCAGCATGTGCTACAGGAACAGACTTACAGCCCTGATCTTCAATAGCACCTCAAAGCAGCGTAATTGCATCATACCACGGAGAATTTGTTAAAAAATCCCCAAATACTTGAGCTGCTGATCGGTAGATTGTTTGGTAGATAAACATAACTAAAAGTCGATGAAGCGCATCGAAAGTCACGCGCCAAGGGTTCAGTAAACGAGTAACCTACCTCTTGTTGAACTGAGTACAGTCGTCAACCACACAACCACAGTAAAGTAGTTACTGCCCGCGGCTTCGCACGCGTGGTATCTACATAAAAATGCTATATGCAATTACATGTTCTAGACTACATATATACCATGTTTCATTCAAATCAGTTAAGTCATTTTGGCGTTATTCATAATTCATAAATAACACATTAACAAAGTGTCTCCCCTTACTAGAGACAATAAGAAAAGTGCTATTGGACCCATTTTAGGCATAGTTTACGTTATAAAAATAAGTCATAGTAAAATTACTCATTGGCCTACTTGGCAAGATTGTAATAATATAAAGTATAATTTTTAAAATTGTACACTAACTAAAAAAAAATATATATCGGCGTGATTGAGCTATGAGTACAAACACAAAATACGATTATCCACACAAACTTTTCCATTTCTCCACATCTCGGAAACGGCCCCAACGATTTTCATGAAATGTTGAATGCAGGGGGTTTCGGGAGCGATAAATCGATCTTGCTAGGTTTAATTTTTAGAAAACGTCGTTTTATTTTTATACCGAGCAAAGCCGGTCATCCAGGTACTATAATATTAATACTCACTCAAAACGGGATATTTTTATAGATAAACAGTTTATTTATGATAACAGACCCAAAGTATGTAGAGCTTGTGTTATGGGTACTACATGCCTGATATACTTATATACTTTTTGTTAATACGTACATAATATACATAGAAACACCCAGATCCGAGACAAATACTTGCAGATCATACAAACATTTATCCCGCGGCGGGAATCGAACCCGCACCCCTGCGTGTCAGGCGTGCATTCGCCCATAAAACCACAGAGATCGTCCAATATCCCGTTTTGAGTGAATATTATGTTCAAGACCTAAACATAGTTTGAACAAAACCGATATGATAGTTTCATAAGTTTACAATATTTGTTGCATGATAATTTCATGGTACTGGCTGTTCTGAGCCTGAACACGTAGGCTATGTTTCAACACATTTAATTTTGACAGACGGAAGCGTACCCGATGCTTCCGTCTGTCCAAATTAAATGTGATTTGACACACATAAGCATGCGGTTAGCGTAATTATTCATTTGTGAATCTTAGCTTTATAGTGTTTGGAGACTGTACCTACGAAACTGTCGAGAGTCGTAGACTAGCTTTGCTCTATGTCAGTCGTTGCGGTTTCTGTGAAAAGCTTTAAGCATTTTACTGTGTCAGTCGCAAATCTGTAGTCTGTAGGAGCTTGTCATCGTACAATATTTACATTTTAAAAGCGCTACAACGAAAGTTGTGCTTATTCGGCACGATACACGAATAGAAAATCTGGAAAACTAAAATAAAGAAAACACTCGGTGGTGTGAAGAGAAAATCCGCATGAATTTATTTAGATAAGGAGCATTGATCTTGTGGTCTGTAATGCCAACAAATACCAAGCTTTGAACAAATAGAGAATACTTTTTGTTGAACGTTTGTACTTGCTGATCGTTACGTCGGCCATCAGCATCTGATGCCTACTTTCCCTAGCTCGGAAAACAAGTTTCTACCAAAAGCATACCACCTAACTGGAATAAAAAATATTTCTGAAAATTGTATGTCGTTTTCGTTGAAATGATTATGATCATTGAGCTGTATTTACAAAATGTGGAGCATCAGAGTATGCACGCGGTGTCAAGATCACGTCGTAGCGTCGCGCCGCGGCGGGTGACACGCGCCCCTTGCACCCCGCACCCTCCCGCAACCCTCAACCCTCCTACCACGCATGCTCCAATTATAATCTCTTTAGGGATGTCTATTGTCGATTAACATTATTACTTTCACCATCTTCAAATAACTTCCAAGTAACAATTTCAATTCTTGAAAGCTTTCAGTGGATAACAGTTTTCATAAACAATCTGTCGGGAGCCGTCGGAACGTGCATTTTCATCTCAAGGAACCAATAAAAGAAGAAAGCATCTCTCATAGAGTGCACTCGAGCTTTCACGTATCAGTTGGAATAAGTGACAGGGTTAAGCGCGATATCCAGCCGCGGATAACTCGATATCTCGACACGGGATAGGGCGGCATTATCCTGTGGGTGCGCGCGCATCGCGTCGCGCGGAGGGCTTCAAATCGCCTGCGGAGGGCGGACGATCCGCTCGCGTCTTCGCGCAGTCTGTCGGCTCGCGCGCTCATTCGACACAACACCTCGAGGAGACTCGCGCGGTACGATCTCGTGCGGTCACTGACCGATACCGTGCGGTCACCTTGCTTCGCGCGATCTTGGCGTGACGTGACGCGTCGGCCCGTGCCTCTGACCTGCCGCTTGCACCAGGTAGCCCGACCCCCGGTAGCGTGATATCCTGCAATATATCCTTAAACGCTCTACACCCGCTCATTCGCTGTCCGATTTGAATTTGTTCTTTATTGTTTTTAGTGTTTATTGTTTTCGTAAAAATGTGTTATTGCCGCTGTAGGAATACCTCGAATATCAATGAAACTGTGCTTGGAGTGAATGACGTATTGCTGGGTCTTTTCATCAGGGTGTGAGTTATTTTCTTTAGTGCCGTTGGATTGCTAATTTCCCTAAACTGATTTTCAGAATATTCGGGTAAACTTTATTCTCAATGAAAATTATGTACTTAAATTATCATGAGTAATCACATTTAAATTGTTAGTACCAAAGTAGTATAAATATTTATTAATACCAAAGTAATATAAATATTAAAATTTATAAAATAAATAGACAAAACCTGTTTACCTATATAAAACATCACAAAATTGAATTAATTTACGTAATCTGTACATAATTCACTGTACTCTTCTGTTCGCATGCAACGATAAACATGCTATTACGCAAACTTCAATACACATACATTATAAAATTTAAAGATAAATTCACAAAAAAAAACATTGCTTTATATATCTACATGAAATCTAAGCTATAAAATAAATACTAACTTGCACCTATTCGTATCTCACAATAGATGCCTAACCGTGTTCATGCCATACAACATAAGTATCTAAGATGATTTAGAACTTAAACCTAATCCGATATCGCATTGTAATGGAAACGAGGGATAGAAATGTTGAATCCACTATCTCGATATTCTCGGGATAACGTAAAATTATGCATAATTCGACCTAAAAGTGATGAAGAGGGCATTAGCATAACCGCTCAAAACATTCGAGAAGCGTTTCTTAAACGATCCGTTTTGTTTTAACCTTTAACCTCGAGGCGTGCGCGTTTTTTATGTCGGTCTTTGTAAAATATGCAGGTAATGTAAGATAAAATATTTGAGATAATGTTTTGAAACAGATTTTATGAAGCGATAAAAGAAGGATTAACAATGCGGAGTTAAAGGATCAATACTTACTATGCTACTCATTTTTACAACTCACTTCCACTTGTACATAACAAGTGGAAGTAAATTTTTGAAGGAGTAATTTTTAGATTTATAATGAATCCTGGACTCATAAAATAAGAATTTGAGTACTCGTTGAGTATCAAAAATAACAATCACGAAGATGCAAATTTAAATTCAAAAATATTTATATCATTACATAGTATAAAACAAAGTCGCTTTCCGCTGTCTGTCTGTCCCTATGTATGCTTAGATCTTTAAAACTACGCAACGGTTTTTTTTAATAGATAGAGTGATTAAAGAAGAAGGTTTATATGTATAATACATGTATAATATAGTAGATAAATCCTGATAATTTTAGAGGTTTCCAATGTGGTGTCGTAAATAAAATCATATTTTTGCGCTTACATTGCAAACGCTGTCTGAACCCTACGAGATAGATCAAAATAATGTACTACAGTATTGTACACCCTCAAAAGGTCTACAAAAAAGTCCGCAATGGTATATGGCTATCTCTTAGGGATAACCATTCTGTAGTATAATTAGTATCAGCATTGCACCCGTACGATGCCGGGGCGGGTCGCTAGTTCAATATAATCACAAGGATCACTTTAAAACGTCTTACATACTAGGTGAACTTAAGTGCCAATTCCTCCTAACCGAAGACCGAGACGAACTGTCACGAAACTCATCCTGGTCCCAGCGTTTTTTTATAACCTTTATAGCTTAATTACGAAAAGCTAATACAAGGCAACAGTAGTTAATACATTGCAAATCTGTGAGTTAACTGTCTGAGGGCAAAGCAACATGAGGCATTTAATTTTTCTAATTAAAACTATGACGCCTTTCATTCTCTAATCATAGCTAGCCATATGTTCAAATAGTCATTAGCTCCGGTCCCACGGCGGCTACGTAGGTAATAGCTATTATTTTAGTCTGTGGTCCCAGCTGGTAGAAAACCCATCACCGGCAACTTGACTCGCGGACATCAATTAGGTTCGACTTGTTCTCGCAATTATGTACTCAAACTAAATTGCCGGACGATTCGTTGTTCATGCCTCGGCTAAGCCGTGACACATGACTAACGTTCACACGGTAAGATGTTGAGTTCGTGATTGAATCCGGTTTGGGCCGAAGATTGATCAATTTTGCTGTCTTGTATGAACTGCCCATAGGGAACATGTATGTATGAAATGGTGCCTAATAGCCCCATGTCTAGTCCCCAGGTTAGTAATCATTACCTCAAAGATACTCTGCAACACTTTATAGTTTTGTAGTTATATCTCTATCCTCTATCCATATACCTATAAAAGAGCTTAACCTGACTGACTGACTGATTCATCATCGCTGAGCCGAAACCGCTGAAGCTAGAAAGCTGAAATTTGGAAGGTAGCTTCCTGTCATAGCAAAACCACCCACTAAGGCGGGAGGTGGAAAAAGGGTTAAAACGAATGTATGAAACTTTTTAACGCGTGTTGCGTTTTGCTTGAAACTTGATATGAATAATTAAAATGCAA
Source organism: Lampropteryx suffumata (assembly GCA_948098915.1). NCBI lineage: Eukaryota > Metazoa > Arthropoda > Insecta > Lepidoptera > Geometridae > Lampropteryx > Lampropteryx suffumata. The sequence continues at coordinate 3,949,233 of OX402551.1, forward strand.
AATAAATGGATACGTGTTTCAGGATTTTTCAAAATAACCTTTACAAAGGAGTAAAATGGGGTGTCAAAGTTTATATGGGAACTTTTAAACGGGTGGTGTGATTTCTTAGAAACGTGGTTTGGATACTTAAAATGCAAAATAAATGGACATGTGTTTCAGTATTTTTCAAAATAACTCTCATAAAATGGGGTGTGAATGTTTGTATGGTGGGACTGATTGGTTAGAAACTTAACAAAAAAATTTGGCAAGGAGATAAATTGCATCCTGGGGAAGGATATAAGCTACAAGTCCTTTCAAAAAAAATGCGGACGCAGTCGCGAGCAACAGCTAGTTCTACATATAATCACATAATTAGCTAGCACAGCGATTAATAATGTTTTGTCCTTGTCATTCTAATATCAATAAATAAAAATGGCAACAGATTTAAACAATCCATTAGCTATACTGTTTATAAGATAGACTACTCTGTACAGTTTTGTAGTAAAGTTTTATAGACAAAGTGCACGAAAGGAACCTTTGAGGCGCACTTCAATCCTGGTTCGAAACCTAACCTAACCTAAATTTGTGTCTTGCTTATGGCAGCTTTCTGTTTGACTTTTGTGAAAATAGATATTCCTTTTATTATAAACTAGCTGCTGCTCGCAGCTTCGCATGCATGGTACCTACATAAAAAGTAACCTATGTCCTTCTCCATGATCCCATCTATCTCTATACCAAAATTCATCAAAATCGGTACAGCGGTTAAGGCGTGAAAACGTAACAAACAGACAGACAGAGTTACTTTCGCATTTATAATATTAGTAGGGATAAATAATGAAGAGTAGAGTAGACATTGGAGGGTAGGTTAAAAATAAATACCTATAGGTATTTATTTTTACGTGTCGAGGTCAAAAAATGTTTACACAATACAATCACAAAGACCACTTTCGTATTTTCAGCCATAAAAAGAATATAAAACGAACTCAATTCGATGATATTCAGGGCACTACGATCAAGTATAAGCCTAAAATAAATCGTCAAAGAGTAATATTACATGTTACTTGTGTTTGACATAACTTTGTTCTAAATATTGTTATCTATTTTCAGTTTTAAGGCTGTTTTTACACGCTTTATATTAGCTTCACTTGTATGTATGTTTGTATGTAACCGACTCCTTAGGACGCGATTTTGACCCACTTTAAACGGCTAGATTTCATTAAAATTTCATTAAAATTCATTTCTTTAAAATTTGCACACATGTCAAAGACCGATGACAACGCAATAATTCAAAAAAAAAATATAACAAAAAAAACAAAAAAAAAATATCCGGTTATAATAAAACTAAAAAGTAGAACATAAATAATAGTTAAAAAAAACAACAAAACACGCTTTATATAGAAAACCAAACTAAAAAATAGAAAATAAATTTTAATAAGTGTAAGTACGAAAAAAATGTTTTATTAAAAAAAATTCTATATAAAGCGTGTTTTTTAGTTTTATTTTACTATTATTTATTATAAGTGATTTGTAACAGCCATTTTGTAGAAGTCATTTCAATTTTGAAGTATTTTTTTTAAATTGTTCACATATTTTTCATTGGCTTAAGTTTTTAGTTAGGTTAGTGAAACTATTTAAATATTGACACAGTTAAACCTATATTCCGTGGTAAACAATATATAACTATACTGGTATGATGACCACTTGCTCAACCTAAATTCCATTAGCGCTTAGGAAAGTCAATTTCTCATGATTCGTTCTACGTGTCACAATTTCGTAGAGTCATTGTTTGGTATCTTCCATGTGGTGTCCATCATTACGTCATGTGTGTGATGTCCATCATATGTCACGTGTCATAGACGCGCCTGTGTGCGTAGTCTAATATCCTCGGCTAATGTGCGGAGGCCTGGCCAGAGGACAATTTCCGGACTCGCCCCTAGCGTAGCCCGTAAAGGACAGTTAGCAAGCTTCAAAATACAGCTAAATAATTAGAATAGAACTTCCTAGTTTTTTCTGACACACATAAGTAACTCAATGCTGTTAAGTAGGAACACAATTTGCCTCTTGATTTGAAAGTGGATTTAATATTAATTAACGATTTGTTATCTAGATTAAATCTAGAGCAGATCAGACCTTTTTATCTTTTAACTAGAACATTTTGATACGCTCTGAGTTCCAAGCAAACTATTATTTATTTAGGAGAGTAAACTAGCCTTTCTTTGGAAACTGTGTCTCACTGCTGCTACATTCTATAAACAATTCCCTTTATATATATTGATGATACTTTCATGTTACTGTCCGCTTATTGATTTTGCCCTGTCATTATTATTCATTAGGTGAAATTTAATAGTCGACTAACATTTACTCACAGATTTAAGCTGTTCCTAAGCCCGACAAAATCGTTGTAAAAATGACATTATTGTTAAACAGCCACGTGAGTATAATAAACAGCTCAGTCGGCTGTAGACATAGTAATTTGAAAAATTACAACGTAATTTCTTCGCATAAACAAACGTTTTCAAAGTGAAGGCGTAAGATCACTCAGAACGTTATTCCCGAGAGGAGTGCACTCCGTTTGAAATCCGGATTAAGAGTTTAACAAAGGAATTTGAGATCAAACGGCTTCGCAGTAACCAAACGATGATTACATCCGACGTGGTCGTTGATTTGTTGATGCTTGAATTGTGCAGTTCAACGTAGTTAGCTCTTATGCAGTGCCTCGTCTTCGTACTCGGGTTAAATCACAGTTAGAACAGCACGTAGAAGTGAGAGAGATCATGTGTAAAACATGATATCTGGAACTCTGAAATTTTACAACTGGAATCTCGGTCTGTTTATCCAATATATTAATTCTCTTTCACTTTGAAAACTTTCGTGAATTGTATTATATATTGATGCCTTCATCAACAAAATAATACAAAAGCCCGTGTTTTTCATGTATATTCTGGTCTAACACCTAATATCGCTAATTCCGGTATTCAAAATCACATATACTTACGCATACATATCTACGTTTTTGTTTATATTCTATGCGTTTTTCTGATGATTATTAATAATGAGATGGGAAGAGCGGAACGTAGTATCACTTACACTTAAATTTCACGTGCCAATGATAGTGACGAGAAACCACTGTTCCAACCTTCAGGCACTGAGAAATACGAATGAGCATCGTTTCAGAATAAACTGCCGTCGCGAAACACGTCCGAATATAAAAGACCGTAGCTTTTTATTCAGTTGTTTTGTCTGAGCTCTGGGCCTTTCACGAGTTTTTAACGGTTAATTTGTCATTAGACCTGCATCTGTCAGCACCCGAGTTTTGTCGCCAACGGAGAGCGGGCAAAAACAAAGCGCGCGAAGATTAAACGGGACTAACTCCAGGTGGGATTGAAAATAACAAAATATTTCTTAAGATGCTCAGTACATAAATAAGTAAGTCCTAGTAATTGTTAGAACAGAAAAAATACTAAATAATAGAGTAGGTATTCAATAATAGTAATATACTGGCCTGTCAGCTTAGTAGGTAGTAGCTTTGCCTTCTGCGCTGTAGGTTGAGGGTTCGATTTCTTGGAAAAACATGTCTGGGTGTTATAAATATATAAGTATTCTATCAACCATCTAGTCACCATAATACAAGGTAGATGGTGCGGTGTGCATTGTCAACCAATATTTATTTAATTATTTAATAAATGTGTAAATAAGCTCTAAATAAGCCCACGCCACGTTATTTGTTCAGCAAATAATTTAGGGACTAGGATTTCGCAGGTAAAGATTTAGTAAGGTCAGTCGTGGAGATACGGGCAGAAACTACGCAATCTAGATTGTACCTTCGCAAGGAGAAAGAACTTGTGAAGATACTTCCAAAACTCTCAAGTTTGACCTCGGCCATTTGACCACTAAGCGGCACTAAACTCCGGAATAAAAATATTACCTCATTATATTTTGAAACACCACATGCCGCTTCTAATGATGTGCTTAGGCTTTTAATTGCATTATCAAATATCGTTTCGATAGAGATCTTAATCGACAATCAGCATACCGAACCGTGTCTCGAAGATAAAAAAAACGGTTAAAGGTAAAACCATCATAATCTTAACTGTCTTGTAATAAGATACGAGGTATTTGTAAATCTTAACCAACTTCTAGAGCTGAATGAGAGGAACTAAGACTGGTTTCCCATGAAGCGGATATCTTTATTAGAAACGTGTATCTGAATCCGTAGCAATATATCCAGAACTCTTGTTTGTTGTAACAAAATCAGAAAATTACGCGGTGATTTATCTAGCGAGGGTACAATCGTTCACACTATAGCAGTAAACATCTACGTATCAACAGATAAACAATAGCTCATCGATGTTGAATGAATTCGATTCGCACGCGATGTCGGATTGCTCCCACGATAATTATACCAAACGTGTTCAGCAAATCATACAGTACGAGATGTAAAATTGTGGCTGGGAACGAGCCGTGCGTAATTGCCCGGCGAGAATGCGGCGGGTCCTGTGCCCGGACTCTAGGAATAGTACAGTGGCCCTTAACTCCTTAATTACTCGACTAACTTTACGGTACTCGGCACGATTTCTCTAGTCCACTCTTGAGAACTTTCGCGACATGTGTAGCTTGCGATGTAAAGATTACGATACAGTTTCGAAGAATAGATGATCATTATCGATGGCTTTTCATTGTATTTTGAACAACTACGTATTAGAGATTACAATGTAGTATACTGTATGTACCTGTCATGTAATTGAGAATTGTGATTGAGAAATTATTCGCAGCTCATGCTTCAGCTCTATTTATTTTATTACCAAGTCTATTGCTTTGGTGACGTTTCACCATGTTATACTGTCCAAAAAGTACAAACAAAAAGTCATGCCTTTGACGTTACACTGAAAACTACGCGTTTCATAATCATTCTCAGAAATAAACTTTAAAAAACATTCCGAGAGCAGCATTCCGTCGTCTCGGGGGCCCAAATAACAACTTTTGAACTCAAAAGCAACATTTTAATGGTTTCTCTTCGAGTGTCGAAGTTATCCTCCGGGTATCTATTAAAACGGACAGGAATGGTTTCCCACCGCTCGGCTCGTCACGGAATCAATATCGTCTTTTATCTCGTGGAACGTGCTCCACATACACAGCCATAGCTTGATTTATAGTTTCACATAAAACTGGTGGTTACTCTACTTTAACTATACTATGTCGATGGTTGTTGATGCAGTCTTACAAACCAACGGATTATAAAACTTTTTCACTAGTTTTAAGAAAAAATGTACTAACATTATTATGACTAGACCAATGTCTTAATCAGTGTCAGTGATCATTGTCAGTAAAAGGTTTTTTTTTTGGACAGGGATTTTTTTGGCTATCTTTTGAATCAAACATTGCGCATTCAAATTGATCCTTGTGATTGTATTGAATAAAGTATCTTTTGACTTTGACTTTGACTTGCTCATAGTTTATATATTTTTTCGAATTATTTCAGGTTGCATTAATAATTTTAATGACTTAATAAAAATAGAGCTACAATTATTGACTGGGGTATGAATAATTAAAATATATATTATGTTTCTCTGTGTTTCTCGAGCAAAGTAATCCTTAAATTATCTTTATATATAAAAATCTTCTGTGCGTGTGTGTAATTAAACTCCTCCTAAACGACTGGACCGATTTTGATGATTTTTTTGTTTTGTTCAAATGGATTTGAGATTGGTTTTTGATATTATTTTTTTTTAAACATGCGGTCAAAGTCGTGAACGGAAGTTAGTTTTATATAAAAGTCATTTTATTAAATAAAACATTACGAACAACATACGACTTTGTGACGTCTTCTTCTTCTTCTTCTGTGACATAATAATCTGAATTTTGCCAGTGTCAAGTGTTTATTTTTGTTTATAGTCAATTTGTTTGTTTAAGTCTTAGTCGATGGTCAATTGTCAATTCTAGTCACGCGGAATGGCCGTCTAAAATTTTCTTGGGATTCCTCGTCGTTCAAAGCACATAATACACATACAATTCAATTGTCCATACCCGTCCCGTAGTCACAATTTATTCATTAAAATTCCGCTAAGATTACTGAATAGAATGCAATAGAACGAGTAAAAAATAATTAAATTAGCACTACACCGGCTTGGTGGAATTGGACTCAAATCTCAAATAGAGTGTGGAATAGAACTATAGCTAGCTTACCTGTGTAACCTTCTTCGTTAATGGCATGTGTTTAATGTAATTTAATAAATTATGCGCAAACAGTGTGTGCAACATTAGTTCCACTAAACATAACTAGATGTCACTGATAAATTTGTCCGGTGGCTGGATCGCGCGTCATAATGATTCATGTAACATAGCTATGTTACATGAAATGACATACGAAGAATCCTTGTGACGTCTTACCATTAAGTCGAGTCCCTTGACATTGGCAAAATTGACTTCATTATGACACATGCCATTCACGACAAAGGTTACACAGGTAAGCTAGATATAGTTCTTTTCCACACTCTATTTGAGATTTGAGTCCAATTCCACCAAGCCGGTGTAGTTTTATTGCTAGTACGTCATAAAACAAAAGAAATAGTCGTCTCAAGTGCGTTCGCTTCGAATTCGAAACCAACGTATGTCGAACAGAACTGTGAAACGGCTCATTGACATTTTTTTCTACGACAATGTACTCGTAACTCCGACCTTTTACGCCAATTAAAATAGTTGAGTGACTTTTTGTGGCCCAGCTGACGGATACGGTATTTGGGCGAGTGAGATTAATATGGTTCTACTTAAGTATCTACTAAAACAACGTTTTTACAAGTTTTAGAGTTTGGGAGTTATCTGAAATGTTTAGGTAATAGGAAGGGATACATTTTGTTAGTTATAGTGAATTTAGTGTAATAATCTTTTACAGAATTTTATTGTCTTCAATAAAACTGTTTTCATTTATTGAATATAACTAGAAGATGAAAATATGAGTAAGTATTTTCAACCCCATTAAAAAAACCATAAAATATTATTATGTTTTTTTGGTTAGAGGTGTTAACTTTTCTCAAAAAAGGAAATTTACTTTTCGCATTTTATGAATAACGCATATAAATAGTAAGTACCTTGAATAAGAATCATAGCATTAAATAAAATTTATATATATAGTTAAAAACGCGCAGATTCACATTATTGAGTATTATGTTTTTACATATCTATATCTACATTAATTGCGCGGACAAAGGAGTATGAAATTTCACACACTTATGGTTTATATAGAGGAGTGCAGAATGTTTTTTTTCTTTTCTTTTTATCTTTTTTTTTAAAGATTTTTTTTATATATATTAATTATGGTCGAATTTCAACCAGTGGGCGATCTCTAGTTCAACCAACACATCTAGCCCAAAACTGAAGATAGCTTAACTATGGGAAGTTCGATTCAAAATAGTCTAATAATAATAATAATAATAATAATAATAATAATAATAGTCTAGTCTAGTTTCAAGTCTACCGATGCGTAGGCGTAGTAGTAGATATAGCATCTACTATTGCCTTGATAAATTCAAAAGATATATTTATAGGTACCTACATCATTTAGGTTAATACTCTGTTAAACCCATTATTAGTGCAACTCGGCTCAATGGGATGAAGAGCACTTGAAACACAAACAATGGTACATAATTGGTGCAATATTTGTCCGCCATTGTTTTTACTCGCGACGTAAAACCAATAACGAGGCTATTGTAGATCATGTTGTGGAATGATAAGCGATGGATATTTGATTGTATAGTTAACTAGCTACTGCCCGCGGCTTTACACGCGTGGTACCTTCATAAAAAGTAGCCTATGTCCTTTTCCAACGTCCCATCTCTCTCTATACAAAAAATCATCAAAATCGGTTCAGCGGTTTAGACGTGAAAACGTAACAGACAGATAGACAGAGTTACTTTCGCATTTATAATATTATAGTAGGATAGGGTTTTATTAAGCTTATAAAATTTTAAGTTTAAGTTACCAAATCTGTTTCAACAGCATCTTAAATAAAGACATACCCGAGATTTTCGAGAATTTATATTAATAAATAATGTTGGACATTTCACACGGTATCATCTGGCCCCAAAGTAAGCAAAAATTGTGTTATGGCTACCACATGACTGATATACTACGTATATACATTTTTTTAAATACATACATATTTTACATAGTCACGCCCAGACCCGAGACAAATTATTGCAGATCGTACAAACATTTGTCCCGCGGCAGGAATCGAACCCGCAACCTTCTGCGGCTTAGTGCTTTTTTGTTAATATGCTTCTCAAAATTACAAATCATGGTCTGGGCAAAATGTACGGAGTTATTACAATCATATAAAATACATTTGAAACAGTTGAGCTAAGGACCATTTGAAACTATCTATAGATGGTTCAACTGATCCAAATAACTACAAGAAGGCAGCTTTTCCAAAACACTGGGGGCATTACCACGTTGAATGGCAATGCTAACACGCTACTTATTCACATACATAAAAATGCAAACCTAAAACGGATGTACAAAATGTACAGAGTACAGTTTTAGAAGTCGCTTGTAGATGAAAGAAAGTTAATAACAGTCGATACGAGTACAACTCAAGCGGCTAATGCAATCAAAACTCAAGAGATCGTAAGTTCAAGTGCAGAACAGGCCTCGTACATCAAGTTGTTCAGAAATACATCAGTCAGTGTACTGTGTGTTCCATGGGAACGTCGAGGCGGTCGGTTTCCTACTAGCCTTATATGCACCGCATTGCACAAGGTATGGTCACGAGCTTTGCATTCTTACACCTATTGATTGATTCAATGTTGCTAAAAACACACACAAACGTACATTTTTTTAACAAACTTTAATAAAGTTCGGTTCAATTTCGTTGTTTTATTTATTTGTTTGTGTCCTCATAACGTCATTATTTATTATATTTTTTTTTATGATAATGAATATACTTTCCAATTGGTCCCTTGGAAATTTTATCAAAATCAGTTCAGTACTTTGGTTTTGAAATCGAAATAGCTGAAAAAATATGTCATATCCTCCGAAATTTTGTATTATGCTAGCCTTTAACTTCCCAGTGATATTTACGAATTTCAAAAAATGATAAAGAACTAAAAAGCGTAAAATGAAAACTTTTAAACTCCAAAAAAGGGAAGGTTCTCTATTCAGTTGTATCCTAATATATTAAATAATATTATAAATGTGAATGTAAGTTTGTTTGTTACGCTTTCACGCGAAAACTACCTGACCGATCATCATGAAACTTTGTACACATATTCTTGGAGGTAGATTAGAAGTAACATAGGATACTTTTAAAAAAATATAAATGTTTTGTACGAAAGGTATTTTTATGGCAAAACAACGTTTGCCGGGTCAGCTAGTTTTTTTTATATTTAATGAAGTCGGTTGTCTTTTTAGTTTTGTTACGGAACACAACAATTTAATACCATATTGTTTTAGTAAAAAGCGGGTATTAAATTTTAATTTATTCCTGACGTTTTAGATATTGCAATATAACCATTACTAACTACTAAAACAATATTAATTTGTGATCGCGAATGTTTAAAAAATACTAACCACCAAGTCGAGGTTGAAAGATAGATTCAGATTCAGATTCAGATATTTATTTCACCATAATCGTTACATTGCATAACATTGGCATGTCAAAGAAAAAAAATTACGGGTTGCACTCCGGGAGTGCATAGAAGTGAAAACTTATTTTGGCGCGTTAGACATTTTTAGATGGGTACTAGGGTTATGGGGTTATTGGGTTATGAATTGCATTTTATTTATGAATTGTATTTTATTAGTTATTAGAAACTATAAAATACATCTAATATTCTTTTATGTTTTTGTTCAGAATGTAGATAATATATCAAAGAACTTAACTCAGTAAACTTATCCATACAAAAGTAGACTGTAAACATGTGAATTAAGGTTTATAATCAAATGGGGCGAGCGCGGCAGCCCTGCGTCTCGGTAACGGTGTCGCGAGTCCAGAGGTTTTACCTCATCTAAAAATATGCGTACCACGCTAAAAGAAGTTTTCACTTCAAAAAATACAATGTCACATAAAAAAAAAACACTTAAAATCTTAAAACTATTATTATATATTATATGTACAGATAAGTAAAGGTAGTTGGTACAACTATATTTTAAAGGCCATTGGTAGTTGACAAGGTTCTATGAATGTAAATCAGAAAATGAACAGCTCATGTATTCGCTGATGTTATAGAATGGGTGACACTCAAAAAATATTTTTCTTTTTCTTTTGAATTCGTTTAGGGATGAGATAGTTATTATAGGTAGGTTCAGACTCATAAATGTTACATTATAAGGTGCTAAAGTAACTCTAATGTTTATAATAAACAAGTAGATTTGTCGCCGTAACATCTTCACGATGATCAAAGCTAACGTATATCTTGATTGTATTTTATTATAGCTTCAAATACCAGTAGGTACCTTAAATCTGCTTAACTAAGAATAATCCAGATAGTTTATAAGACTCAGCGTATATAAATCACGCCCATTAAGGTTCAACTTAGACCTTTACGATGTCCCTCTTAATATTTTATTAGGATACCTTCTCGAAAACCCCTGACTCTCCAACAATAAAATCAACTTAAAATATTTATCGTGACTTTGACACGGAACGATTCGAACTTGAAGGAATTCGCGAACAGATAGACCTCACAGTCTGAGGCTACAAATTCCCTAATGTTTATCAAAATATACTTAAAGCTGTCAGGACACGCTTAAATCAATTTATTATACAGGTACTTGAGGAGTTCGGCACCGAACATGTTTACCCGCATGTATGTATGTAAATCTCGCGTTGGTTGCTGCTTCAAAAAGCCGTATGGAAACTCTAAGCCTCTTTTATATTCTTATTCCTTATCCTTGCGGGATAATTCGGGCTCATAGGACGGTTTTAACATAATTTTACCGCAGCCCTTACTTATATCCGTTTTTTGGGAAATCACTTTCCTGTAAACGCGGTCACAAAACCGCTACTGTACGCCAAATTAAACATTTAATAAATCAAATCGCGTAATTCAATTTCGGGTATCGTAAATAAAAATTTGTGCGAAGGGTAACGAGTTTTGAAAACAAACATTTTAGAGAACAAAAAGGTTAAAGGGTACGCCTCTCGTATTTGTCGTGTACAGTGTTTGTGAGGGTAATTGTTAGCATGCAAAGCCGTGGGATCAGCCAGGGCGCGCGGCTGGGGAGAGCAGGTCTTTGAACTAACTGCACTGTACACTACATACACCACACACTGCCGATGTGCTACAGGCACACGGGTGCACTATTTTCATCTAGCTCGCTGATTTATTTGCATCTCTTATTGCCCCTTTGCAATATGGAAACATGCTACTCTTTTTGTCGAGTGCAAAATCAAATCGATTGAAGTTCTAAAAGCACTTCAGTGTATGTTTTCAATACTTAATTCAAACTAAGTGAACTGTTTCTAATAAAAAGTGCTCTATTTGTCGTATAATTTCATTGGCCAGTTAAATATATCTCGGCTTTGTTTAACCATAATTTGTCTGAACTAGGCGCTATCTTATCACGGAGTGTAATTTAGTGCGAGTAGAAGGAACTCTGTGCCCCGACCCGACCCTCCTCCCGATAATCGTATCGATTAGATAAGTACTTTCTCCTTTCTTGCTTCAACTTCAATCACTTTAACATTTACCTCGCCAACTTTTCTGATGAAATTTTATTGAATCTATATCCGTACCTTCGGTTCTTTAATCTATTATTATTTGAGAAGTTGTGAAGTCGTAAAAAACTCAATACTGTATAATCGGCGGAGTACAAAGCAGTTATCAATAAATCTAACAAATTGACTTGCAAAAAATAACATTGAAGCAAACCCGCCGCGGCATCGCAAAGGACCCTCGTCTTTCAACTAACGTCTTTTATTCACACTTTGCACAGTTGATATTTTGGGTACAATGGGAATGTAACCGCATCGCGCTGGTCTTACATGGGTGTGTTCGAGTTGGGTTCCTACGTCAGGTCTGTTGCACTGTATTTTTTGTTCCCTTGTCTAATAACTCGACAAGCTTTTGACGGGTCGGCGCGGGCGCAAAAAACGACAAAAGCTCTACGAGGGTCGGGGAGCCAGCGGCGGTGCGTCCTGAGGCAGACGTTGGGCCGTTGGTCGCAAGCGGCAGTCAAACGCGCACGGCCGTAGGGCTCGACGTGTATCACGTCCCGAGCTTTCAAACACACACGAAAATAAAGCCGAAAACTTTACGTTTAAAAAAATCTAATTTCAGGACAATAAAATACACAAGTGATTTAATATGTTTACGAACACCTAGTGCAATTTTTTTACAATGTCAGACAATACAGTGAGACCTAAATATGTGATAGAAATTCAAGTGTTGTGGGATTTGTGAAGTGGACTAGATCAGGATGACGATGAAATCGTTGAAGTACGGAGAGCGTGAGGATATGATGGATGGGTTTAGCCCGGTTCCTCCGCCGCTGCCTCGTCGGCAGCCTGTGAGGAATATTTATGCGGAGCCATTCGTGGATCCTAGGTGAGTTGACTACAATGCTAGAGATCGTAACCATACTAACAAGAAATTTATCCAATATCCAATGCCTTGTTTCTTTCACTATAATCATGTCACGATGAATCATTATCAACAGAAGAAGCAAGTTCCAGACTTTAACAGGTACGTGCTTAGGTACTAACAATGATTACCACAATAATATGAGCATAGCATTTGCATGGTAATACTTAGATAAATTCAAGTCGCTATCATGAATACAACAAACAATTTTCGAAGAATACTCAATTAAGACTTAGTGTTTTCTCCACCATAAACGATATTACATAAGAAGTTCGCAGAGTCTCGAAAAATATCAAGAAACAGTTTTTTCATTCGCTCAAATTCCGATACCATGTACTTACGTTAAGTTTAAGTAGGTACACAATAATAAATAAATAATGCCGGACATTTCACACAGCATCATCTGGCCCCAAAGTTAGCAGAGCTTGCGTTATTGGTACCACATGACTGATATACTACTTACATATTTTTTTTACATATTATACAAGACCCGAGATAAATAGTTGCAGATCATACAAACATTTCTCCCGCGGCGGGAATCGAACCCGCAACCTTCTGCGTCTCAGGCAGGCCTTTGCCCACTGCGCCACAATGTTCATAGTGAATATTAGCAGGTACTCTGTGATCATCTGTTCCCAATCATTAATCTCAAAATCATGTTCAATAATGATAATAGCTTAGCCAATGCAAAAGTAGAGTCAACATGTAAAGTCTATTCAATATGAGTAGTCATGGCATTTTTTATCATATGTCGTTGACATAAATGTCATCCCAGCACTATTAGCGAATAGACTCTACTAACAGCATTTTAAAGAGAAACACTTTTTAAAATGTATGATTTTAGAATCTTAAAAAAAAAATATATAAAATTATTAAATATTTTTTTAATAATTTTTAATAATTTTTTATAAACTACATTTTATTACAAACGAGTTCTGACAGAGTCTTTCTCTCTACCTCTGTAACGCAGCTAAGGCCCGACTGAGACGCGGAAAATCGCGGGTTCGGTTCCCGCGGCGGGGTAAATGTTTGCATGATCTGGAAATATTTGTCCTGGTTCTGGGTGTTTTTCTATGTATTTACATAAAAGGTGTACAAAAGTAGTAAATCAGTCATGTGGTTCCCATAACACTTCATGAAATGACAAACGAAGAATTCAATTGAATGCAAATTGAACAATTCAATTCAATTGAATTCAATTCACATTCAAGCTAACTTGTTGTTTAATTCTGTTGCCATTTATATCCATTGACATAATAATGTCAAGGACAAACCATACTTAAACGCTACGGTAGATAATTATGTGATTATAATAAGATAGAGGGAGGGATACATAAAAGAGGATAAATAAATAACAAATATATACATATAATGCTGGACATTTAACACAGCATCATTTAGCCCTAAAGTAAGCAGTTTTGCTTACTTACTTTTATTAGTACCCATTGTGTTAATTGTACCACATGACTGATATAATACTTATACACCTTATTTATATATACATACATATTATACATAGAAAAATACTCAGACCCGACACAAATACTTGCAGATCATACAAACATTTGTCCCGCGGCGGGAATCGAACTCGCAACCTTTTGCGTATCAGGCAGGTCTTCACCCACTGCATCACAGAGTCGGTAAAACTTGCGTTTTAAATTAGGATGTTTGTGCAGGTAACATCTTTTTGTTACCTACTAAACATTTTTAAAAAAGTCTGTGAGAAAATAATGATTTCATTGCTGTAGTTTCAACAATCAATAATAATGAGTTTAAATCATTTATTACGAGTACATGCTTTATTATGATTGACATAATGATGATGGTTATCATAATCGATTGCTTTGCTGACTCTACATCATTTACGAGGTATTTTATAATGCCGGCTTCAAACTGTTAACGTTGAAAGCTCATCGATTTTAATAATTTTAAAAATATGCTAAACATTGTTGTGGTTTTATTCGTTGTATTCGCTACGAATATGATACATATTTATAAACCTGTGACTATCTCGGTCGAGCGTCATCGTTATTTTTTGCTGGAAAAAACGTTCTCATCCGATATGTAGCTACTCTATTTATAAATAGCATGTTTTCCACATACGAGTAGGTATACCCAATATAACTCATAAACTCGATCAAAAGAAATCTCATCAAATCACCCTCCACGGAGTTTTTAAAAGAATAAGTGAAATATTCGATTCGATATTTTGGAATCAGTCGACAGCACTTGTTTGCTTCCCTCCCTTAGCCAGGCACCCCTTGTATCCGCAGTTCAAAGTAATAATAAAGTGCCTGAAGCCAGAAAACATCTATTTCATATACCGCACGACTACATAAACACGGGCCGCATCGGTCCCTACAAACCTCCGAAGACTTAGAACATTATTAAAGTAAGGTGTAGTACCTACACAAAACTAATTCAGATGCTCTTATTTGGGTTCTCTCGGGGGACATCGAAACGGAGCAACAATAGAATATTCTGAATTGTGGTTGAGTTGATTCGACGAGTCAGGGATATAGAAAATGCAGATATGTGTGCTAATGGAAGACTAGAGCAGCGGATGTCGCTGTAAGCTCGCCCGTAAATCATATTTTTATACTTTCCGCGCTTGCGGGCGAGCGGCAAGATAGCGCAGTTACAACCATCTGCGACACCCCAATCGCCGTTCAGCTTAATTTCGACAGATTCGAGGGCGAATCCCACTATTAATATTGCAATATCGTCTACATAAAGCGGCTATTTCGGTACAGAGAGATTATTAGTGCGCGTTTAACAGACGTTCCAAATACGGTTCAGGATGTAATACCGCGTAAGCACAGGTGTTGTTTCAAAGGATGTGGGTCGTAAACATCAATTCACACGCATTTAATGAAACCGAAATGACTATTGACTCGTCTAATGATAACAATTAGACACGGTAGAGCGATGATCGATAACGGTTATGCTATTTGAGGAGCGTCGGTGAGTAAGGAATGTAATTTCCTTTACAATGTGTTAACAAGCCTGAACACAGGCGAACTGTATCGACGTTAAGTGCACGCAACAATGGTGAATAGATAGCATCACCGGCGCCCCTCGGTTGCTAAGAAACTGTTGTACAATCTGCGGCGACACGCTCCGAGGAGGAAACGGTCATTGTGGCACAACCCCGAGCAAACAATGTATGAATTGCTTGACTACGCAAGCGCAATGGGCTAGAGATCCGATGTCTTACACGATTTTTTCGATCGATTTTATATGACAATATATTAAATTACTTGTCATATATTCTAAGTATATATCTTTAGAAATAATTTACGAGCAGATTGAGTGCTCAAAAGTCCGTTTTTGTATATATCTAAACTCATGTATTTTACTGTACAGACCTAAGTAACGTATAAAATGTGAAGAGAAAAGTTCTCCCTCATAAAATTATGAAATTATTTCGGCTTATCATACTTAGCAACATTCTGCTATAAATGAAACTTGGGGCTGTGTACGAAATCCTTCCCAAAGTTCCCTTAATTAACGGGGGAATGTAAACACGGGCAAATGCGCCATATGTCTGCAAAGACACGATCAGCGAACAGCCGGAGTTTGGAAGTGACGGCAAATATTTGGGCATATACAGAGCCGCAAAGTTCTGCCGAGCAAGAAATGATTTCCATACGATGCCTGGACAGAACAAACATCGCTCACCCATCAAACTCCAACACAAACTTGCAACTTAGTTAATAGCGTTTAGGCGATCGCAACGCAAACGTTTCAAGCTCAATTTCCGTGTTCGGTCAAACCGCCTTACCCGACTTCGTGCGATACAACCGATTAATTTTAACAGGGATTGAAATTGTTGCGGTTCGTTCACGAAAAGTTGCAATGCAAAAGTTTTAGTGGATATTCCAAATTAATCCTTCAAAAACACCCTTCCGATATTTTGCACCAACTATTTCAAACAGTGCAGCTCAATTATCTGTTTTTTAATTGCTTTGCCTAAAATTAACCTGACTAGCGGTGGTCTCAAACTACGGCATGCTACAGATAAAATACGGTCGGCACCGTCGGCACGTTAGACAAACGAAGTAATCCGTTTGCAAGGATTTCTAGGACTAGGATTGCTAATAGAATTATGTATTTTCTAGCAATAATGAAGGCATATTACTTTAGAGACTTCAACCCCATCGTACTCGGCTAATAACAGTTTGCAATGCATAATAATAATACAAATTTGTTCCACATATTGACCATACTCCCTCTGTTATTACTAGGATTACGGGGTGTGGCATAATGTGCTGCTATCAAGCAATCTCTCTGATTGCATAAGAAAATAGAAACACGATCATAAGGTCCTTCTATTTTCTTCTAAGTACTAGGTAGTTCATTTTATCGATGTCTTCTACAAATGGTTCGGCATTGTCTACGATTTATTATGATGCGATCACAACTCAAGTTTAATCTTAACGTTTAATAGCTTTCTATATCGTCCTGACTTGTACGATTCAATATAAATTATTATTATCTCCGTCCAAGAAACATGAACATCGACATGATTGAGTACATCGGATCACAAGAATATCGAGAAAGCCTCCAATATAAACTCTTGAACTTTTGACGTGGGTGTTACTCCTAGATCCTTTTACGGATCCATTACGACGCGCAGTGATCGATTGTTCATTATACGTTTTATTAATAGCTCGTGTAATTAGAGGAAACGCCTCATCGAGAAAATATTACGTGAGCAAGACAGCACCGCGTGTCCTCGCACTATGAAAGGGGCTCAGATCGGTCCACTTCAAACCAATCGTAGCGCGCAGGAAGTTCAATTATCTCCATAAAACTTTAATGCACAATGTCGACACAATCATTTCATCAAACTAAATCAGCTAAATCTTACTGATTCAATCACTCATAATTGCTTTGATCAAACGGTCCAATTACCCCGGCGCGACATGTGCGCGCTTTTGAAATATTATTAGCGTCAGAAATCAAAGTGATGTCTCTTTCATCCCGAATGTGTTTGACGTGTGTACCTACCTTAATATAGAGCCCAGTCTGATAATGTTTTAGTGTGCAGCAACATGACCAAATTAATATAATTTTCATTTCTTGCTTTGTCACACGTTGAAATGTTTGTTAACGAACGCTGTCAATAGGATAACAATAAGTCTTATCAGGAATGGGTGATGGCGCGCACGAACAAAGGATAATCCAGGATCGTCGTCAACGACACCACACTGTCAAAAACTCGGACATAAATCTTCCTTGCTGACGACGACGTCGCGTCGTTCGACAGAGAGCACGTTTTTGAGTTACCATCGAAGGTAATAATCCCCTGTCACCCCAACTTATCTACGTCAGTATACAAACAAACCACTTTTAGTTTAAATAATGCGTTGGGTAAGGCGAGGCTTGCATACAATAGTAAGATTGTAATAGTTTCCGTTTTGAAAAGATGGTGCCATTGTCTAGCTCTGCTCTGTATATTGATTGAACTTTCTATCGCCACAACAACCGACTTTAAATTTATTCCGGAAACAGTATTAATTTTAATGAGCAATTCTTCTCGATGGGGATATTCATTGAATAAATAAGTACTCAATATTGACGATGCATCAAGTCCAATTTGGATGCAGGTAAAGCGGTAAACAAAGGGTTCATCGAACGCGTAATAATGAAGTTCTAATAATAGATGGACTTATTCCGTCATATAGTCGAGAGTGCGCGCATATTGGGCGTGTGACAGTGACATCGGCGTATCGGCTAGTGGATCAGCGGCTGCAGCGGACTATTTTGGTGCATATCGGAGACGCCACCGGACGCTTATCGGAACAGGGTATTCCAGCTTTAAAAATATAAACCGCTCTGCCGTCCGAATAAATACAGGGCTAGCTTTGACATTGCTTCCTATAAATAACCGTAATGAATAGGCGGCAGCGTTCCCGCAGTAATATGTAATGTCGACGTTTCCTCGCGTGGATTTATTTCTCTCCTTATTTGAATATTTTATAATTTAGAAGGATTGGCTCCCTCGCTCTTAACAATGAAACGCACATTACTGAAGCGGAGTGTAGCGCCGGAATGGTGAATAAGGATGCTGGAACGTGTAGTGTACAACCGTCTTGTTAATAAAAAGATACAACTTGGACTATAGAGTCAAAGTGTTTTGACCTTTCTATTCGTTATAAATTTTCCGGTTGATCAATACTATTTAAATAACAAGCATAAATATGTCGAGAATATTTTAAGATGATTCAAAGTTATAAAATTCATCGTTTCTAACATAATGGGTCTCATATACATAATAAAATGCATGCAGTCACATACAAAAGCAACCATTCGTGAACTAGCATGACAAACTTGAGTTTTCTAGTCAAACTTAATTTGGGCCGAGTGCGCTGCGAGTTTCTGATACGAGTGCACATATTTGGTGAGAGTCGACCAAATAACAGACCACACAGGGTGGCTCCATTTGTCTGTGCCTGTGCTCCCTGAGAGATAACAAACGTCTGCTCTCTGCTGCACTTATCTAAACACTTAACGCGAACCTTACACAAACAAAGCCCAACTCACTTTTACTCGGATCGTCTTTTTGTACCCTTTAGGGCAGGCCTTCGGGCTGCGGCCCTGCATGCCTCGCGTGCCGGCCTTTGTCCGGAAATTCATACATTTCGCCGCAATATGCAGTTAACAGAAGATGCATACGAATGACCCACCCTAGTTTATGATGACTTCCAACATTCCCGTGCATGTCTGCAATGTTTTACGAAGCTTGAAAGTGGAGCATCTGAAAATAGACAAGAACTTTTTCTAATAACAGTTTTGGTCTTGTCCAAGGTACACGTCACCGGGCGTGACTAACGAATGGCTCGCCCTTCAGACCCTTAATTCCGAGTCGTAAGTATCGCGCCCCAGCGGCGTATCTACGAAGGCTGCCGAACATTACCATAACTCTCACCGTACATAAACGTAATTAGAGACACCAAAACACACGAACACTTGAAACACATTAATCCGTTGTGATTTGGTAGGGTTTACGGAGGAGGCGTCCATCAAACAATATTACGACAGCGACCCATGGGATCCTGATACACTCAAAGTACACCAGTTATAAAATAACCGTAACTCCCCAGCCACTGTGACATACAAAGAAATACGACGCACTCAATTTTGCGTGGGCGATTAGGAATGAAGGCGGTAGGAGAACGAGTTATTTATACTTATCCAAAAAATGTTTTTGACCATTTGCAACTAATTATAAGTAGCCTATGTTTATTCATGGATTAATTGGAAAATAACGTTAATGCTATCTAACCATACAATCTACATCAAGTTGATTGTGAATTGTAAATTCCTAAAGGTTTATAAGTACCAAATAGGTTTCTACAATGTCGTTCTGCTTCAAAAATATTTCTACACTTTGACTACGGAAGGAAGTCGTAATACCATCATAAACATTCAATTTTACGTCTATTAAAACCTTACTGATGTCATTTTTAGCTAAATTTGTGTTGCAACTTTTTGAATTTACGATAACCTTCTGAACCACGGTATCTCCAACTTTACCTCGTTTTATCTCCTATATAAGATAACGTGTGAACATATCAATGGCCAGCTATTTAATTTTTACATACTTTTATTTTGATCTGTATATCGTTTAAACAGTTCTTAGATAGTTCAACTGTTTTACATGTATTTTATATTTTTTTGTACATTTCTGTCAATAAGTCTCTCACTTTTTTACTATCTTATCTTCTTTTAGTTAGGTTATACACTTTGACCTTAGTTTTACTACGCCTTTTTAACATGTACATATTTTAATAATGATCTTGGAATCGTATTAAATCCATAGAAAGATTTATTTACGTGTTTATTTTTTGAACTCTCAGCACTTCGTTTGATCTAATATTTCACGGCTTTCATCAAAATTATTTTGTTTTTTTATTTGGCTTCTTAGAACTTAGTTTATTTTCTTTAATAATATACTAACCTACCACATTTTCTGTTGGTAAAAAGTAATAAACTACGCCATGTTATTACAGTGCACCGTTTAAAACGGTGCAATCAACCGTGAGTGTTTGATGAGCTTATTTTATTAAGTCTGATGAACTCGTCTTGTGATATATTATTACTATACGTACCTATTATTATTATTATAACTCGTAGGGTTACCAGATACAAAATATAATAGCCTTTTTGGTGCAAACTTGGTGCAAAATGTTTTATACGAGATTGTTGCTTGTTCACTTCTGTCATAGTAATATCACGACAGGGTTGTCAATTGTCAATGAAGAAGAAGTGAGGTAAGAAACCGACATAAGTAGGTAACTCTTTATATTTTACAGTAAAATTCTTCAAGTATCTTAGCTATCTAGACTTTGCATTGTAAAATAGTCAGTCAGTCTCACAGTCAATGGGTTTGTAGTCTACCAACTCCAGTAAAATGAAAAAGAAGATATCTTCTTTTTCTAAGATACTTGAAGAATTTAACTGTAAAATATAAAGAGTTTATTCTACTTATTTCGGTTTCTTACCTCACTTCTTCCTCATTGACAATTGACAACCCTGTCGTGATATTACTATGACAGAAGCGTACTTTTATATCATTCGTGTAGGTAGTTCTTACTCAACAGGCTATTAATAAATTGAGTTGTTATATTTAAAGATAAGTTACTGTTTTGACAGATGATTAATACTTACGACGTTACTTGACTGGCCTGTCACCTCAGTTGGTAGTGGCTCTGCCTTCTCCGCTCGAGGTTGTGGGTTCGATTTCCTGCCAAGACAACAATTTTAGTGATGAACTAAGGTGTTGTTGCCGTTTGGGTGTTATAAAGTATCATTAGTATGTATATAAATATATAGGTATGTATTCTATCTGTCATCGGGTCACCATAATATAAGCTATGCTTGCTTTCTGGCTAGATGATGCTGTGTGAAATGTCCAGCATTATTTATTTTATTTGTTTAAGTATATACATATATTTTTTTAAACTTTCGTGATCATAATTCATATCACTATATCGGGTATTTATCGCAAATTATTTATCAGCCCGCGACTACGGTTATTGCAACATAGCCGAAACGTCGGGAATAAATTAAATGTGGATTTGATATAGGTCGTCCACTCTCTATTTTCCGTTTGTCTTCTCACAGTACATAAATGCCAATAGAATCAGTAATTACAGTGTTACAGCCATTAAACGTATAAATATACAATGCGCAAGTAGACTGCTTTGCAATTCAATGTGGCACTGCAAGCGAACGAGTGACCCTTATCATCCAGCGATGGTCAAGCTGGCGCACCTGATACAGCTTAAAACTAGCAAAGTTAGATCACTTCAAAAATAGCTAGCTCCCAAGCTACTACCCTAGTAAGCACAACAACTCTTTGTATGAGTTATACTCGTAGAGACTGATTTGAGTTTAATGTTTTAAAACGAAACGAACCTTTCACCACACTGGTAACTAACTGGTGACACTGCTTTTTACGTTATTGATACGTATATAACCATGTTCATAACCATGGCAAACCATGGCAAAATAGTTCATAAAAATGTTTATGTAAGACCACAGAAGGATATTGTTTGATTTCTCTATCAACATATTTTATTACATACTAGCGACCCGCCCCGGCTTCGCACGGGTGCAATGCTGATACCAAGTATACTACAGAATGACTTTATATACAACGTTATTTAAGAAAATAACATAGCCTAAGAGATAGATATATACAAATTTGTGTAGACCTTTTTAAATTGTATAATACTGTAGTACATTATTTTGATCTATCTTGTAGGGTTCAGCCAGCGTTTGCAATGTAAGGGCAACAAAAATTGTTTATTTACGACATCACATTAGAAACCTCTAAAATTAGCAGTGTTTCTCTACTATATTACGCATTTATTATACATATAAACCTTCCTCTTGAATTATACTATCTATTTAAAAAAACCGCATCAAAATCCGTTGCGTAGTTTTAAAGATCTAAGCATACATAGGGACAGACAGACAGCGGGAGGCGACTTTGTTTTATACTATGTAGTGATTACATAGATACGTGCCCAGAACACTCGCAGTTTTGGCACGTTGTATGGCAAATCTAATTCTCCAACTGATTAAATTTTATAAATAAAAAATCGAATGCTAGAAATTGGCTTTTCTCTATAACTCATTGTTTCTATTACTCGCCTAGCCTGTCAGCTCAGTTAGTAGTAGCTCTGCCTTCTGCAGTTTAGGTTGAGGGTACGATTCCCTCCCAGGATAAAACATTTGTGTGAAGAAAATATGTGTTTGTTCTGTGTCTGGGTGTTATACATTATCTTATGTATGTATTAAAAAGAATACGGGACCACCATTTAAATTTAATCGAAATCGGTCGAGCTGAAAAATCAACAAAAATCTAATTGTATACGGGCCTGTCAGCTCAGTTGGTAGTAGCTCTGCCTTCTGCGCTGTAGGTTGAGGGTTTGACTCCCTCCCAGGACACACATTTGTGTGACGAACATAGATGTTTGTTCTGTGTCTGGATATTATAAAGTATCTTATGTATGTATTTAAAAATATATAAGTATTCTATCAGTCATCTGGTCACCATAGTACAACCTATGCTTAGTTTGTAGCTAGATGGTATTGTGTGCGTTGCCCTTGTCCACCAATTTTAATTTAATTTAATTTATTACGCATTCATCTGATGACATTTGGGACAGACTGGATTATTTATGACATTCTTTCATAAATAATCCGGTTATTTTAGATGGGTTGTTTAATACTAATGAGTGGGTAGAATTTTATGGAACGAAATTCTTTATCCCACGTTTCAGACATTTGACGAATGAAGGCTAGACGGAAAAAGTGTAAGTGTTTTGACTGACACCATATTCCAAAATTAAAACGAAACTATGAAGACTACTAGAACTAGTTGAAATTTCACACATGTTATATGATCATGCTAGCTGAACGGTTGACAACCCCGGCGGTCAGTACTGAGCTCCGAGTTTGAACCACTACGACTTTTTGTACTAATGTTTTTGTAATTTTTGTAGTTTATTTAGCATTAGCGTAACTTTATTTCACATTTTATATTACGTGTTAAGATTCTTAACTTCATTCCTACCGGGTGTCCCACGACACCTCTCGTCTTTTTAATTATAGCAATTATGTACTAAATACAGCATTCAGTAAGAGTTACAAAATGTAATACTATAAATACTAAACTACTAAAATGTACTAACCAGTCTCTTGATTAGCTGCGGTGTTATAAAGTCTAGGTACCTTACTCGTAAATTAAAATAAACGACAGTCATCGTACTCCAGCTCATACTTCAAACTTTACAGGTTTGAAATATAAAGCCGTATTTCAAACCCGTATCTAAATTGCATTTATAGAACTTGCAGCACAAAAGGCCTGCGCTATAAAATAGAGAAACAAGAGGAAGTACCTATTCACAAGCAACAACCTACATCTACCAAAAGAGGCGACAATTCGGCGCGGCGGGAAAATAAACATCTCATAAACAAAATACCGTGTTTGTTAGAGTAAAAAAAATGCGTTGTTATTGAAAAAATAGCTTGTACCTATGAAAGTTTGTAAACAAATACTAGTATCATGACAGATTATAAAGCATAAAAAAGGCATTCGCTTAATTTAATAAGATAATTAATTTTTGATTTAAAAGGCCTATCACAAAGCGCCGTCCTGTGGCCAACGCATCGCATTTTGTACTCAATGTAGCATTTTGTGCAGTTGTGATTACGTTTATTTAAAGTTTTATAATTAAAATTCATAATAAAAAGTATCAAATTTCATTTGACAACCTCTGTGGCGCAATGAGCTAAGGTTTCCCGCCGCGGGACAATTGTTTGTATGATCTGCAAGTATTTGTCTCGGGTCTGGGTATTTCCTATGTATAATATGTATATATTTACAAAAAAAATAAGTATATAAGTAGTATATCAATCATGTAGTACCCATAACACAATCTCTGCTTACTTTGGGGCCAGATGATGTTGTGTGAAAAGTCCGTGATTATTATTATTATTTCTTGTGAACTAATGTTAATTTTGGGATACATTTTACTTTATAATATTCATGTAGTAAGGAGAAAATTAAAGTTAATTTTGGACCTTTTTTGTAGTTTATGGTTATGGAATTTCGTTTGCGTAGTACAGTAGTTCAAATATTTACTTCGGTATAAAAAGAAGATATTAATATTTTTTGCAATGAACTCAAAAAGCTATGAACTATACCAATAACTATTCTCCACCATACAATATGTCAAAGTTGTCAAAGAGTTTCAGTTTCTCTGAATAAGAACGCCAAATAATTATAAAACCACGGTACTAATGTAATAGGCCTCATAAAAAGAACTACAAAGAAGTGCTACGATCGCTCTCTAGAGACAGTGTTAAATATAGTTCTGAACTTCGCAATGCACATTGCACACACGAAACTCCCGCATTTCAAATGTTGAACCCAATAACGTGGATGTTAAATTAATAATGTTAAGATCCTGGAATACGCTTATGCAGTTGGAAATGTGCCATCGCATATGAGCTAACCATTTTACAAATTGTAATGCCGTGCTGGAGCCGTGACATTTTGAATTATAAAAATTGTAAGCAATAAATTGAGGGTGCTCAAATGGCGTCGCGAAACTGAAATCGAAACCGACCATGCTTAATTGATAAAATATTACAATAGGGTTGGCAATCAGATTTTTTATTACGTAGATTCTTCCGTCTTTTAGTTTCAAGATTTACATTAACAAAATATTTAAACATAACGCACTAAAATGTTTATTTGGTATCAATTTCGAAAGATTCACAGATAAGACATTCTTATCCTAAAACTCTGAATTGAATACAATTCTACATAGCCGGACATTCGCCTCCCTAAATATGGAGTTGTCCTCCAATAAATTTCACGGCCCATGGAGTTGTTATAGGCAAAAAATGTAGATGAGGCGAAAATGTCAATCGGGTGTAATTCAAAATGGGGTTACGATGCTGACGTGGCTGTCACGCCTGATATTGCCGACCCGCGAATTAGACACGCCCGTAATTTTTGTACATTCATTCTCTAACCCCACAATTTGTATTGATCAATGCTCTATTGCTATAGTAATTTTCTTTTTACAGAGCAATCTTCATAATTTAAAAACAATTAAAAGTGGATGGAGACAGATAACGGATAGAATAACTTAAGCCTTGGCTATCGACTGAAGGAAGTTCCCAAAGTGTTGCTAAATAAGTGTTGAAACTCGAGCGATTTTCGCTATCGGTCTTATAAATCAAGTTAAAGCAAAATGCCCTTATCGATCGCTTTGAACTGAACGTTATTTGTCTTTCATTAGGCCCAGATCGAGGAAATCTCGTAATGGATCCTCATTTGTATCCTCTGTATAAATAATGGCGACGAGCGCTCTGCGCCGCCTTGCCACCCGGTTTGTAAATATACCTTCCTATCTAATTAGATACGTACTGTCATTGTGCGTGTTGACTTACGATATTTGCAGCACATTCTATCAAACTAGTTACCTACTTACTTAAATGTAGAGATGGAGTGAAATTATTTTACAAAACTCGTGGAAGTTCGCAGAGGATAGGACTTACGCCTAAATAGCATTTAAAAGTTAGCGTAGAACGGAGCTCAAAAGTAGCACGTTTAGTCTATGTTCAGAAAGTTGCCATGCACCATCTCGTGTTCTCTATTTAACTGAATCCAACAACCTGTGTAGTGTACTTACCTCATTTAGCTCTCATCACGTTTCAGACAAAGTTTTAGGTAAGCTCTAGTTGCAGCCGTTGTAGTGCTTTGAACACTTTCCTACAACTTATTAATGTTACCGAAGCCGCTTCTCTAGTTACAGACGCTTTCAACGGCGATGCTTTGCCAGTGTGTGCCCAACTGAATACAATCCATTAACGGAAAAAGTGGGGTGAAATGCGATAAAAAATTTCAATCAGGCAACCGCCGAAAATATTTACAGTGTAACCTGAGGCAGCGAGAGGACAATATTGTAGCTCGCGAGAGACGCCCGCGGCGACGGCGGCGCGGGCTTTCCGCCTCTTTGTGCCTCCGACTGTCGAAATAATATTGAACTCTGGGTGAAATACGAGCGCCCGCAGAGGGACGCCTTCTGCGAAACCGTTTTTCCGTCTCACTGAACAATGCCGAGCTTGGTTTAGGACTTTCGTTAAACATCCGATAGCAAATCCAGCCTACCTATATTTTATCGCCCCCTTATTTAACTTCTTAACCTTCATTACAAGCGATTGCCGTTTAGGAAGAGATTTCATGACTCAAGAATCGCTTAAAATCTACTTTATATGCGTCGTGTCCGTTTCGAATCACGGCCTATTAGCTTTGCTCTTCCCGTTTTTGCCCAACCCGGGCTATTTCTCCGTGTATTTATTGCCGTACTTAATTTGCATTCGTCGGGTATTACCATAATAATATCTTCAAACGACAAACTCTGTAATAGAAGGCTATCGCGTACGGCGCTCCGTTAGGTAAGGTATGGAAAAGACGGAGGTGTGCGCCCCCCGCTGCACGGCATCTTCTAGCTAATGGAAAATTGTTTATCAGTATCAGCGTGCGCGTGAGCACGATTATTTACGTGCGGATCCTCGCAGTCTAGCGGCTGGCCAGTAATTGGCCGCTTATTCGATATCGCTTCCATTCATTCTCGCGATAAACCCGCCGAGCGAACCGAGCGCCCGGGGCGCGTTTGGCAAGCTCGGATTCCGCTGCACAAATTTATCTTAGTTGTTATTACCGATCGATAACTTTGCATCTAGTGTATAGTTGGTAGATGGTGCATTGTGATAGGTGGAGCGGAGTAGGCGAAGTGTTATTAGCTACTTGTTTTATGGTAGAGAAACAAGTTACAGTAAATGGATAAATGGAGCTTTATATTATCGGATCGCGTCTTAAAAAATAATATAAATGGAAACATATAAACCAGGTAACAAAGTGCATGGGAATAACATATCTTGGTTTCTGACATTTCAAGTAAACTGCAAACGTCGGCATTTCCGTCGTGTGATGTATGAGTATTTCTAGGAAAATTGTATCGCTAAATATATGCGAGTGGGCGCGTACTGCGCTAGCACGAGCACTCCATTCATGAATCAACTTCAGCATTACCTAACCGTACCGCGAGACGAGCAAACAAACAGCACACTATGAGAGTTATTAATACGAGGTTCGAGTTCAATGAATCCAAGCGTACTGCAAATCACTGTATTACTATATCACATTGGCCGGCGCAATCCACGCACATTTATCGGCATCTTCGTTGTAGATAACTTTGTATTTCCGTCTAATGAGACCCAGAATTAAGGCTCGCCTCGCGGAAATCAATTACGATACCAATCTATATTTATGAACCTTCGATCTAAATGATTTTATAAACTTAATTGGATGTCATACATTACTTAGTTTATTACCTAACATGTAATTATTAAACGGATAGCTTATGCTCGAGGAGAAATCCCATTTAAAAACCCATTTTGACAAATGTTTTTAATTAATCCGGCGGGCGTGATCTGTGTCGAATGAGGCAGCTATTTAAAAGGACAGATTCCGGGCGTGGTTAGCCGCGGCCAGGAGATGTATGAGCGCCACTTCTTCACTGTGTTGTTTATTTCGGATGCCTTTTAGTCCATTCGTATTCCACCGCTGCAATTTTAAGGTATCCTTAAATTGGAAATAACTGTAACTTTTCTTGTTAAATAATAATAGGTGAGTGCGGATGATAATTTTATTCAGTTTCTTTGTAGTGAAAGCGTTCGAGGGAGGAAATTGGCATAGCAGGGCGACGCTATTGTTAAACAGTTCGTTTTAAATTGGGGAGCTTTCTTGAATTTACACCCATGACTTGCAAAAGAAGGGTGGCCAACGAGGGAAATCCCGCTTTCAGACAACAGATCTTAGACAACTAACTTTGTCGACATTAACTATTCCTTACTGATTTTTTGTTTTTGTATTTTTAGAAACTGCACTAAATCACAGACTCCACGGTAGGTACTACGAGTATGTACCTTACCTACATGAATTAGTGGTATATTTACTTACAAACAATTAATCTTTGAACGGAAAGCTTTCAAGACTTGCATTATACAATCAGACCTCATAATTTGCGCTCAATGCGAAGTTTAAACAATCATCATTGAATTGCTCGTCTGTACTGCGAGTGTTTATTTCGTTTTTCATTGTTCAACCCACGAGGCAATTAGCTCAAAATATAAATAAAATAACCTCAGTATGCAAGTCGGTACTTATGTCCTATTATTACAAAATGTAAAACAAAGTCGATAACATCGCCAACCGCTTTTCGACCCTCGCGATGTAGGGGGCGTTATTGAGTAAAAGAAAATAAAATGTATTGGAAACGAACCTCGTACTTTCTTTGTTCCCGCTATCTATTGATAAGTTGAATATTGTGTAAGTATTCTTTCTTACACTCCAATAACTACCTACTAGTAGGAGTTATTTTTCATATTTTTTCTTCGGCTTTGTGTTTATCATATAAAATGTTTTTAAATAAATCTACCTACCGTTTATCAACCTCAGAAACAGGGACTACAAATCAATATTTATTTTAGATGCGTATTGGTGGGAAAGTTAGACTAAGAATATTAATATTTTATTGAGAATGTAATCAATCTATCGTGTAAACATCGAGACCAATTACTTGGCAAGTTTTTATAATGCAATGCTACGCGCTCTATTATAACCAGTAGTTGTCGTAGAGAAACCGGTACGATTCCACCTGTTTCCCATGCTCGAAACACCGTACCCGAAGGTATGAAGGTCATAAGCATCCATAAGCCTAAGAATTTGCACTTTAAGACCGGTACACTTCCATAAACGATTTCCTTAATTTAAAAGTGTCTATAAACTTCGCCACAGGAAATGAAAAGACAGCTATCTTCTTTATTGTAAACTAGTCTTTAGCGGTATTTTAAATTGGCTACCGAATATCTTAGTAGTCAGTAATAGTAATAACTGATGAGATAGTTATCTACCTATTTTAATTTGGTATTTGCGTATATTTTTGTGGTTCGACACCACCATGTTTATTAAGAGCATCCTCTCTAGCGCCCACATTTTCCATGCCATTAAGCTTATTCAACAGGCCAATCATTTTAGGGCTAAAAGCATTGTGGTTCCACAAGCCTATATTTAGGGGCGCGATGCAATAAAAGCACACCGCTGTCCGGTCCATTCCCGCACGACTGTGCAAGATAAATGGACGGTACGCGAGGCGAGCGGCCGCGGAGACGTTCTCACGGCCCGTGCCTGCCAGCCAGCCTTCTTTTTGTTTCATCTGCTTTCCGAGTTAGAGGTCGCTCGCTAGAAGTGACCGATGCACACGCTATTGCACCGATAAAAACTGCGAGCCGCAACGCCTAACGAACCTTCGCCTACCTGCCCATGTTTTTGTACTTATCCCTTGCCGTTTACGATACTACCGTTGTAGATCCGACTGCACCTAACTTTAAGGTAATGGTGTGAACGCTTCACGTCATGGGATTGTAGGGTGTGTAAACTGGTCGAAGCTCTATCGTTAATTAGACACGGCTCTCGCGCAGCTACACCTCTGCTCATTATTTACTGTTCATTAAGAGCTCACGGCGACGAGTGGCTGTCAAATCTCTCCGTACGTCCGCGTCTAAAATATCGCACCATTGTCCTACAATAACGCTGTCAACGGCCTCGTTATTGTCTCGGTTCCTCTCCTTTGCTGTCTTTGCATTCAAAAGCGCAACTTTGGTGCTCGTAAAATGGCTCACTTCCGTTCCGAATAAGAAACAACGCATTGCGCAACAATTCATAGCCAAACCACAAAGTATCTGTGTCTCAGAACAAAAACAATACGCTAACGTTCTGCTCATTTCGGTAACGTGCGGAAACGATACGCTTTGACCGGTAATGGAACCGACGCGAGATTACAAACAATAAAATCCATCATCATTACGTTGATGGATCTAAAAAATCAATTTTGAACGTACAGTTATAAAATATGAACATAATCAGTACCTATTGGCAATCACGTGTTCGATCATCGGGTTGCCAACTTATTCTTTGTTTTTTCTATACTGAGGTTCGAGTATGAACTCGTACCATAATAATTTAGCTGGACCGCTTCTGTCTAGGTATGTACAGTGGTTATCCCGAAGATATCACAAACATTTGGTCGGACAGTTTAAAGCCCTTTTAAGGAGAGTCTGCAAGACCCAACATTGTGATTTCTGTACACGTTTTAATGAATTCGTCCTTCCCCCGAACATTGCTCGGGTTCTCGGCCGCTATTCAAAAGAAAATTACAGGGCCCTCCTTGAAACAAACCCTTTAAGGAGTCACGCTCCGGTCTCGCTGAACTTGCTTCAATTATTTCTTCTCTTTTTTGCTTTTCTTTATGTTAGCTGGTCATTATATCGGCGTCAGCTGGATAGCGGTTGGGCCGATGCACCATATGCTCTTAAACTCCTGGTAAAATTGGTCGTGACAGTGAAGTTCGGATAATTGATTAATAGCATTTGGGCGGACGTGTTTAAACGCGGCGATGAGGTTTTTTGTCGAAATCCCTGTTAATGATACGTTTTGATTGTCTTTTATGGCGGTTGTAGTAAAAACCGCACCATATGGCGTTAACACAGATTCATTTCGCTGACAGGTGGGTATAATAGCGCTCATGACATGAACGACAGGTTGAGATAAGCCAACGGCTATTTGAGAACGATTATTGTGGTATTCATAAAGGTGAACCTTATGTTGCTCTTAAACAGCATCTGCATATTTAAAATAAGAGTACTTACGAAGCACTGCTATAAGTACATTTATAACCTTAATAAGATTGATTTTTCCGTAAAAGTTTCTGCTGTTTATAGACTCGAAATATATTAAGTACGTATATATCAGTTTATGTTTTAGTAGGGATTACGTTTAGTGTTTCCGACATAAGGAAATATATTTCTGGCCCCGCCTTATTTGAATTCCTGTGGAAGAAACCATTCCAATAAGTTTCCCGGGCAAACAAATAAAATGGAATAGGCTGCTACTGCGGACTTTTACTTCTGAATAATATTAAAGTACCTATATATGATTACATTTATAAGTTAAAAGACAGATTGGTTTTTATTTATGTACTCGAAATTTATATAGAAAATTAATTGATATTTTGCTGGTTTTTGACTCTAAAGGTTTAATCGGAAAATTACCTAATTATAAGGTTGATATATTTTTTCAGATATGAGCTCAAGCCAGTTATCAAAAAAAGATTTATGTGCTTTTTAATTAATTTATTTAATAACTTGATTCTGCTTGTGGCACACGTGTTACCCACATAAAAGATGATATAGATGTAGATGATATCCTACCGCAAGATACAATCTATCCACATCACATTAAAATCTATTACCTACCAAACTTCATCAAGATTAATTTAGACGTTAAGCCGTGAAAAATACGGATCGATATTCTTTATATATTATAATTCTACTGTACGACTCTACGTGTGTATGTCACTGAACTCCTCCTAAACGGCTGGACCGATTTGAATGATTTTTTTGTATGCGTTTGGGTGGCGCCCTGGATGGTTTAGATTCACAAATCAGCCCGGCAGATGGCGCTGCAGTCGGTACAGTTAGATATATTTTTTCTTTTTAAAACGTGCGGACGAAGTCGCGAACGGGACAGCTAGTTTATTATAAATTGTAACACACTCCATTCTGGTAATTCAGAAAATTTAGAGCAATTTCCTAACTACTTTCCTCTCTTCCAGATTGGGCGGTGGACAAATGCCAATGGGCGGCACCATGGGCAGCGGGCACTGCCAGCTCGCCAACCAGCCTCTAGTCATGCCAGTGTTCCCCCTTCGTGCCAGTCAGCCCAGTCCTGTGCCAGTCTACTCGCCCTCGAGATTCCACATAGACAAGCGGTGTCAGCACCGCTGCACGTGGAAATGCCTTGCGATCTCTATGATATGCCTCTGTGTCATACTGGCAGCCATGCTCGCGTATTTTATAGGTAAGTCACTAGAATACTAACATGCTAGTCACTAGTCTTTTTATAATAGTCTGTAATATTAAGGTGAATTCTTGAAAGAACCATTCACTTAGGTACTATGTAAAGGTAATATGTGTAACTTAAGTAAAAAAACAAGTAGAACTGAGACGCAGAAGGGTGCGGTTTGTATGAGCTGCGAGTATGTGTCTCGGGTCTGGGCGTTTATATGTATAACATGTATGTATTTACAAAAAAAAAGTATATAAGTATATCAGTCATGTGGTACCCATACACACACGCTCTATTTATTTTTGAGGTCAGATGATGCCCTGTGAAATATCCGGCATTATTTATTTATTTATTTAGTAGTTCCTTTCTTTCTAAAATGCACTTAAAAAATGTTATTGGAATACACAAGGTATGGTATGATTGTTAGGTAGTAAATATAGTCAAAATCATGTCCGCTCTACTATTTCTTAGATATCCTAAATAGGATACTCAACATTGATAAACTTGGCCAATCCCATGTACGAGCTAATATCAACAGTTACGAAGTTTTAGGTATTCGCGCGAACGTGCGAACGAATTCGATCACGAACCCAACAAAATTAATCAGAAACTTTTTATTATAAGACACCTTAGGTTCACCAGCAAACAGCTCCATCACAAAACATCCTTCGTTACCTAAAGCATAGAGTTATTTCATTAAGATAAATCCCAATGCATTTTCTTCATCCATTTAGGTAAGTAACAAGTTTGTTGCAATTTTCAGAACACGCCAACTTATACCTAACTTATGTACTTAGTCAAGTTTTCCCAACTGATAACTTACAAGAACTTAAAAGCTCGTCTTGGACTACATATCATCACATACTTCAGTATTATTCGGATACAACAGCGATTACTGATTATTAAGCTCAGTTGATAGTAGCTCTGCTTTCTGCGCTGTAGAAGGGTTCGATTCCCAGGACAAACATTAGTGTGATGAACATAGGTGTTTGTTCTGTGTCTGGGTGTTATAAAGTGTCATATATATGTATTTAAAAATATATTTTATGTCATCTAGTCACCATAATACAACCTATGCTTAGTTTAGGGCTAGATGGTGCTGTGTGCTTTTTATTTATTTTTTATTACTAGGTGCTGCCCGCGGCTTCGCGCGCGTGGTACCTACATAAAAAGTAGCCTATGTCCTTCTCCAAGGTCCCATCTATCTCTATATCAAAGTTCATCAATATCGGTTCAGGGGTTTAGGCGTGAAAACGTGACAGACAGACGTTACTTTCTCATTTATAATATTAGTAGGGATTATGGTATTTGATTTACAGGGCATTATGTCAATATTTATTCAATTCCACTTTTGATACGCATGATAATCTACACACGCGACTTTAACAAAGTGTTGTAGCTTGCGATAATATATAGTTTAACTCGTCCTTGAAACACGTAACAAGAACAATAAAAGGTACACTCTTACATAATAGAGTTTTAGATATCTTATTGATTATATAATTTTTAACTACATGGTATATTGTCGATATATTATCTTTGTTCTTAGAATCACAGCGGGGGTACTGTGCATTCGTTAGACAGTATTTTTATGAACTCGCTCGAAATTCTGATTAAAATATTCATAACATTCTTTCCGCTATTAGGGTACGGTATGGGTAGAGCCTGTTTAGAAAGAGTAGAAAGACTTTTATTGTTGAACGAAGAGTTTAAACACATTTGAAGCGACTTTCACCCTAATTATTCAACACATAGAGTCCATATTATAATCACATATAGTTCAGTTATGTGTTGTTTAAATCTGTTGCTATCTTTATTCATTGACATAAAAATGACAAGAACAGACTACATTAACACGCTAGCTAATTTTACGCAATTATAAGATAGAGGATGAGATTCTTCGTTAGGCCTTTCACGATGTACTCGTAACGTAGCTCTACTAAATTAAGTAAATTTTCTAATGTTATTCGGTAATCTTAGCGGAATTTTATTCAATAAATTGTGACTCCTTAGTACCTAATAGTGTAGGCATTTGAATTTTAAGTGATTTGTACTACGAGGAATGCAAATTCCCCGATTACGTTTAGAATAGACAAATGACGATCGAGTACGACTTTATGACGATATTATAACTTCTTATCGTGTCACTAGTTATTACAAACAAAACTAAACCATTTGGATGCCAATAAAGAAGAAGATATAGGCGTACCTTTGACGTGGTATGAAAATGTGTAGTCAACATTTTCATAATGATTAGTAATAAATAACGACACATAAAAGGTAGCCATGTAGCTTTATATAGTTTTGGTCACAGACGTTCTACAATCCAGGCTATATTGAACCCAACCATTCATCCATACCACCCAGATCGGCAATACATTTTTGCAGATCATGAAAACAAATTTTCTTCTGATATCACAACGTACTCAAAGATTCAACTGCTTCGCTCCGTCTAACGAGGCTCAAAACGAGTGTCTTAATTTTTGAATCTTTTTTTAATTTTTGTCTTTTATCGTTTTTTTGTTATCCAATGACACTGGTAGGTTCCCAATTTATCCCATCTTTTGTTTGTATGACAACAACCATATTTTCTTCAGATAACAATCCAATAATATCAATATCCAGCCCCTAGGTGAATGCTGATAACCGTTTCTGGGGGACTTTTGAGCCCCTGAGTTTTACCTTCCTGTCTTATAGTGCAATTCATAGTGAATTGCACTATAAGACAGGAAGGTAAAACTTCACTAGGTAAGTTCCTTTAATCATCAACTTGTAAATCAACTCAACAACAAGTTATCGGTTTGATGAAAACAATAGAAAATCAATCAATACCTAATCATATGATGCAATAAAATCGCCAAGCCCGAGGCGTCGAGTTTCCAATTAAAGTGTAGTTCTTGTCTTTATGATTGGATTTCATTTAAAAGGGTTGCCCTCGGGCCACTCGGAATTACATCGCCTTCGGGGAATTCAATCCAATACGAAACAGTAGCAACAATCAGATTTCAATAAGCTTTAAGCTCAGCTCAGCTGTGAGCTCAGCTTTCTGAACTCTATCGATAGGTCTATACGTGAGATTAAACTCTTGGCACTAATTTGTGTAAACAGCTAGGTAGGGCGTGCATATAAAAAGAAATGTTATTTCCGTAATGACGTGGGTTCGAAACATTTCTATGAATATGCCTACAGTTTTATAACGAAATCATAAAGAAATATATTGCCATCAACACATCAAAACTCAATTACGAAAGGTGATAAATTCAAACATCCACTTCGTGCATGCAAATGAGTCGATTAAACATCAACATTCTGACGAAAACAGACATCGACCATTAGTCTTTTATCATTCTTTGTTTAGATCTCGCAACCGGCATCTACAGAGAGGGCCATAAAAAGAATAAACAAACATCAGAAAAATATAAATGATGCGCCTAACCCAAGGCAACGCGCGCTGCGTGCCCGGCCCGCGCTGTTCGTCGGTTATAAATTATCTTACACTTCCACGTCCCGTGTTATTTTACTACGGATATATCAGGCACTGGCTAGGACCCGCCAACGACCAATCATAATTTATACATAATTCTGCACAAATCGCAAAAGCAAATCCCGACATGATTTAACGTTAAATAACTAATCCTATCCTGCCCGTATAATAAAGCGATATTTTACATTTATATCGAGCCTGGAATGGCACACATACAAACGCAATAAATGCTTACATTTCTAGAAATAAATTCACCAGCATATTCCGCTAACGATGAAGCACAGGACATGACTACTACCTACTTTCTACATAGGAACGGCAAATACCATCGTGTGCAACGAACGGTAGCAGAATAAAAATAAACGAACGCTGAAATAAGAAATACACAGCATTTCGTAAATGTGAAGGTGCAATCAACCGCAAGTGAGTCGTCGCGATAAAACTGCGGCCGCAGACACAAGATATCACAAAAATAGCATCAAAGTCGACACGGGAACGGGAGTGTTACCTCTGGCCTACTTTCCACTCGTGCATTTACCCTGAGCCGAGCCCTCGCGACTACTACACAGGAAACTCGAAATCTACGTACATTTCGCGCAAGTATTCATAATGTAGAGATAGCTTCTGAATCATTTAAAGTTCGATCGTGTAACTCGTTTTTTCTTGGCTTTTATGATAGGTCAATGAAAGTCTGAGCTGTGGACACCTTACTAGGATGTCGCTTGAACAACACAGCTAAAATTAGTAAGAAAAAATGAGAGCACAGGTTTTTTGGTGTTAGTGGCCCCGCTTTCCGATCCTAAGATCGAGGGTTCGAATCTTGTCGTGCACCAATGGATTATTAATCCAAAATTGATGTGCGTTATACCAGTACTCTCAAGCACCGAAATAAATCATCGTGAGGACATCGGCATGTCCTAGAACCTAAAAAGTTCTACGGTATGTATGAAAGAAGTATCAGATCATAAATATCACTTTAATCATAAATGTGAAGGTGCAATCAACCGCAAGTGAGTCATCGCGATAAAACTGCGGCCGCAGACACAAGATATCACAACAGAACAAGCAGACGTACCGCTCAATACCATCCATACCTTGTCAACCTACCACCCTTACGAACAAAGCGCTTTGCTTCCACATTTATAATGCGTACAGTCAAGGATTTGAATGCTTTGCCGTCGTCTGTCGATCCTGAAAACTAAAATCTAGGTCTCTTCAAGTCTCGAGTAAATAGGTGTCTTCTAGACCTGCGTGCCCCATCGTCGGCCACATCGTCGCTTAACATCAGGCGAGATCGCAGTCAAAAATTTATTAATGATAAAAAAAAAAAAAAAAACACCAC
Organism: Lampropteryx suffumata; assembly: GCA_948098915.1. Lineage (NCBI taxonomy): Eukaryota > Metazoa > Arthropoda > Insecta > Lepidoptera > Geometridae > Lampropteryx > Lampropteryx suffumata. The sequence continues at coordinate 3,986,615 of OX402551.1, forward strand.
ACTGCACTTGTTGGGAATGACTAGTGGCACGATAAGAAGATGATTTAGAAAAATACATCTAGCTACGAGCTTACTTTTAAAAACCTGAAACCTTCGACCAGTAATAGGTTAGTTGGCGTAATATATGGTAATATTCAATTGCAATTTAAAGTGATTTGTAGACTAGAAAGCATGTTGTAATGCAAAGTACAGGATGATAAAATCTTCATGTTATTGCAGTAGTGGGCCGAGATTACGTCTCGTATCTATTGAGTGAACTTGTTTCCATTAGTTATTATTGGATAGTTTATGGGCACCAAGTTTCACGATTCCGTAATTTGAGACAAGTGGTTTCATCATTTAACAGTTTAGTTATAAACGTTAATTTTGACTTTGATTGTTTTTATTGGTTATTTAAAATGTGGTGTGATCACTCGATCCTCTTATTCAAAACAGATAGGTACTGTATATAGCCTCGGTAAAGTTAAATTTAGTATTTTTTTATCATTAGTTAGAAAAGGGAAAAAACAAAATACCATACCAGACCTGACAGATAAGTTTCGAAATCAATGTGTTCAACATTTGATCCAAAAGTACTTCTCGCTTTAACAAGCTTAGCAAGCAAGTGATTCGACTGAATGACTCGTAGGTACGAGATAGGTTTGCCAAAACATCATGGATAATCCTCACATATTTGGCAGACAATGGAACCTAGGATACGTTTTCCCACTGCAGCATCAAAAACGTCCAATATACCCTACACACAGCCTGAGTGTGCCAAACAACCAATTACAGTAAAACGGGGCCATTTTGGACAGTGGAGTTTACAGGAAGCCTGAAATATTCAGTAAAAGTCCAGTGGTAAGAGCTCTCTGCTACCCGCTGTCACGCGACTCCCGTATAACTGAGCGTTCCCCGAAACAATGTGTTGTGAACATTTGAACTGGAAGTGCTCACTCGCCGTAATGCCAGGAAATTACTTTGGCTTATTCCTCTTTAATAATACCTACGGTTTAATGTACTGAAATGGCAGTGACAATGGCTGTAAATCACATTTGGGCCATTTGCTGAAAGAAAATTACTCTTTTATATCATGCAGCTTTTGACTTTTACAGAAGTATTTACGTGGAAAAATATTGTAAACTAATTAATGTATTTAATTTATTTAGTGCCTTGACAGTAACATTTTAGAACTAGAGCTGAACTAAATATTTTTCAGATTTTTCGAATTATAAACACACCAAGAAGAATTTTTCCTATTTACGCGTACTTAAATATAACCTTTTCAGAATAACTAGGATAAAATAGGATCTAAAAGTACCCAGTTCCTTAATTCTGCAAACATTCCAACTTCGAGACATAAGTACTCGCAGTATTCACTGTTCATTTTCCCATTCGCGCATGTCTAAACTACAGTTTCAATTTAACTTGGCCCACCGTTCTGTTACACTGTTTCGGGGTTTCAGCAAACACTAAATAATCTACACGCCATAATGTTGCCTAAACTAAGAACTCAAGTTCATTTGCAGTTTAGTTTACTTGATATATTTTATGAATAGTAAGTAGTAATCCAAATTTAAACCATGTAATAAAATAACAGTAAAATAAATCTATCGAATGGTAGCATTCGTAGTAATGTAATGGACAGCCGCAATGTTAGGTGTCTCGACTCAATGACGCTTATCTCATCGGATCTCGGTTCATTTAGATGCCCGTTAAATTATAGGGACCGATAAGGGCCGCATGTCGCATATCAACGCCGCAGTGTCCACTTCAAAATACGTTTCCAACCAAACGACACATTTGACTTTAAATTACTACATTAAGATTTTCATCAGATAAAAATAATCAACGATAACGCTACCTATAAACACGTATCAGTTTCTATGGAGTAGGTAGCGTCACGTTTAGCGTTTCGGAACACAATAACGCTAATATCGGTCACGCCTCCTGGCGTTCCGGATATGTTTCGAATAAAAAGCTGTTCTGTAGCTTAATCCGACATAAATCTTCTGGTAGCGTAGTTTTACTAGTAATGAAAAAATTTAAACCATCTGTTGCACCCTTCATTACGTGGCAGGATGAATGGGTCGAACAGAACCGTCAACTTTTTAATGTAATTGAAATTACGGACCCCAAATGTTTTATTGAAACTCTCACAGCTAGTTCTAACACATTTGAAGTGGTGAATACGATCAATGATCCATCTGTTAGTAAAAATCATAACACAACGTAACTAGATTAAATATTGCGACATTATTTAAAATTGGACTCACTCGGATTATAGACGGAAAATATAGGCGCTATAATAAACTCGTAAAGCTAGAAGCTGTTATAAAACTTGAGAACAGGCATGATAAAATAAAGCGGTTCCTAGCAAGCTGTAAAATTTTACAAATGACACCGAAACAAAAGACAGACGTAATTAAAGTTAAAATACACATTTCGTTCAATCTACTTTACCGTTTACGCTAAGAATATTGCGTTTATATTACATTATTTAAAGTACTTAGGGTATTTAACTACATATACAGTTGTGGTCATATAATTAAGAACGATTTGAAGTTATAGAAGTTTTTTATTTAAATCGTGTCATACACAGAGATGTGTACCTTCTGAGAAGCAACTAGTTATGTTATAAAATAGGCACATTAATAGAGCAACGTGGCTTAGGAATAAAGAATAAAATCGCAAACTATTTTTTTTCAATTTTTTTTTTTTACCAAAGTATCACATTCAAATAGTGCTGAAGCTGGACAAATAATTAAGAACGATTTATTTAACTGCTCGAGAATTTTTTTGTATGACACTTACATTAAAAAAATCACATAATATGTAGCGCAGAAAATTTAAAAATCAATTTAATACATTTTTAACTAAAATTAATAGTTAATAGCATTTACACGACTTTTAATTACTTCTTTACACCGGCGAGGCTCTACTAACTTTTGACATTTCGCAAGAGAAATAGAGTTCCATTACAATTACATTCCAAAAAAACGTCGTACAACTCTCTTAAATTCCCACACTGTGTATTTGAAACCTTTTTCTTTACTTCGAACCACAGATTCTCTATTGGGTGTAGATCTGGGCTGTTAGCTGGCCAGTCTAAGACAGAAACTGATTGCGCTGTAAGAAATTCCTTTACGGCGCGTGCAGTGTGCTTTGGATCATTGTCATGCTGGAATGTCCAAATAACCGGTATAACGTCTTCAGCATAAGGTAACATTGTTTCTTCCAGTATATTTTTGTACAGGAACTGATCCATGTTACCTTCTATCAAATTTACAGGTCCAACACCATGTCCAGAAAAGCACCCCCAAATTTTCACATTTCCACCACCGTGCTTTAATGTTACTTTTGTGTACTTAGGGTCGAATGCTGTATTCGGGGGACGTCGTACATATCGTTTTCCGAACATACTCTGTTTTTTCGTTTTGTCAGAAAAAAGTTCATTTTTCCACTGTCCCACAGTTCTGTTTTCATACTTTCTCGCAAATGCAAGCCGGGCTTGTTTGTGGCAAAGTTTCAACATGGGTACCTTTCTTGCTAATCTACCGTGCAATTTTTGTTCTACCAAACGTCTTCGAATAGTGCGTGCTGAGATTGCTGAAGGGTTGTTTTCACCAAAATATTCTTTTCTCAGCTCATTGGACCCTTTAAAAGATTTTTTTGCCATAAAAACGATATTTCGGTCATCTCGAGGAGTTGTTTTTCTCTGTTTAGGTACACGTGGAACATTCGAAGTAGTTTGATACGTAGCAAAATGCTTTATAGCGTGGAAAACCATCGATTTTGAACATTGGAGATGGTCGGCTATCTTTTTATAAGACCGGTTTTATTATTACTTCCCTTGTAGATTTATCACAACATTTAGTTTTTCCCATTGTTTTTTCATAAGAAGCAATCACTTTAATCTTTTACAGTACTAAATGGCGCCAAAAATATACAAACATTAACAAATCGTCTGAGTGTTCTCTATTTAAATTTGAATAAAGGTATAAACTATTTAGCGTTCTTAATTACGTGACCAGCCAGTAAATAGGAATACTATGTTTAGAAGTAGTGTAAAAAGTTTGTCTATTTATTTTTAGCTAATCATGTGTATCAATGAATACAGTGGTGTTATGGAAATGTTTTACAATACCGAGAGAAATAAAAAAAATTGCATGCAATTAGTTTTGCGTCTTAGTTTGAAAAAATCTTCCCTTTATATCAGCGTTCTTAATTATATGACCACCACTGTATATATAGGTAAGTAAATTTTTTATGAACAATTCTCTCACACTTTCACAAAACAATTTATTTAACCTCCAACCAACATTTAAAGGAGTCAAATTGATAACAATTTTCAATTAGATATCGGTTTAAAAATTGAGAGACATTTGTTCCTGTCGACGCTTTACAAGACCGGATAAAAAAATGCCCTCAGAGGAATATAGATCATAACGAGCTAGACACAAGAGCTGTATCTGAGACTGGCGGATCAGATGAAGAAGATAGGGCGATTCACGAATCTACACGAAGATTTATCACGTGACTAATACCGAGCGCGATGGCTCTCTCCCTCGGGACTCTGTCAAACGAGTTTCGCTCCCTCATGATGCAATCTATGCTGAATCGTATTACAATAAATTGTATTAACTCGAAAAATTGTTGAGATAGCAAACATAGTTCATCTGCACACAACATCGTCCTCTTCAGAGCACCCTACTTCCATCCGAAAAGTTATGGTCCGTGTACGAGGGATCAGGGTAAATAGTCGATTTACCACATAGTCATATTTCATTTTCTCGTGCGGAAATTACGTCATCTGGGGACGTTTATCCGACAAACATTGCAGTTATGCAGTTGTTTCAATGTATAAAATATTGCAATGTGTTTTCCCTTTCAATATTACTTCGTTTTGTAACTTCAGTCGACTTTTTGATTCAGTGCGACTTATGTAATGCAAATATATATCTGAGCTTGGGAATTGAGAAAAGTTAGTTAGAACTGGGTTTGAAAGAGAAAATGATGCCCGACGTGAAACGATGTCTTTTATGAAAGAATAAAAATCTTGTCCCAAAGTCCCCAAATTGTCGTTTTAGAAAACTCCAGATCGCCAATCCTAGTCACAAGTGTTAAAATATGCATGTGCAAGCAATGCATATGCAATTTTCGCAAGAAATTCAAACCTCTCGCCAGCCAAAATTCAGGCAATCAAACCAATGATTGCGAGGTCTACAAACCTCTTCTTATTATCTTACTAATATTATGAATATGAATGTTTGTTTGTCAATGAGACAAAAATAGCAAAACCGATTTAGCTTAGTTTAGATGAAACTTGGTAGGTACAGGTACTACGTAATACTAGATACGTACAGGTACAGGCGGGCAAAGCCGCCAATAACAATGCCTGCAACTTTCTCCGAACAAAGTTTTAAACTTATGAATAAAACTTACATAAAAACAAATCTTCATCATCCCTCCAATCTTAACTTGCATGCACTTTTACACTGAATATAAATCACCTACTTATTCATCGATGCTAAGCCGATAAAGGTCATTGTCATTGAACTATCTACCCTTCGCAAAGTTAATGTAAATTGTACAACTCTCACGAGCGGCCAAATGGCATCAGCTTTGGATATCTGCCACAGGGTGCGAGGATATAGTTACTACAAATAGAGACACCATTGAAATGAAGCTGATAGTATCTTTTAAGAAATCATGTAGAACAAGTAGAAGAAATCATTTTTTTCTACTTCCGATATTTTCAAAAAAAAAACGAGCGTTTTAATCACTATCGTGAATCTAATGAAAACACATCACAATGAACTTCTTAATATGAAGAAGTACTTAATTACTTATTATTATACTACTAAAATATCGTTAAAACTATACGACTCGTGTAATTTTTCAAAGTAAAGTAAGAAGTGTGATAAACCCCAATTGAAACATGCCGATAGGTATATACATACATATACATACATAAATACATATATACATACATATATACACATACATACAAATACATTATGTATTATACCATATACTTATGGTAAACATCGCATCTTCTATAACTAATTTCTGTATTACAAAACAAACAGTATACAAGTTGATAAAAAACGTACATATTGGCTCTGAATAAATCTAAATGGACACAGTATAAACCGAAACATAAGCGTATAAATGTATCTGGCACTATATAGCGCTGAGCGGCTGCATCAAAGTAACTGTTCCCTTTTAAGCTGTGATTCTTATCTAGTCGTAGTATCTAGGGATCAGGATGCTGGGGAACGCGAAGATAAGTTAATTGCCACACCCGGGGGCAGTACCCACTATATTTATTCAATGCTGTCCACATGCATTATGGAAATACGCCGCACGCGCCGCATTCGATATTTTATTGCCCAGAATCTGAGCTCGATGATTGGAGGAAATGACCCGTTAAGTGTTTGTTTATTGGTTGTGAATACTGAGAAGCCAATCGTTATCCTTGATCATACGTCTTAGGATGCGAATAGTTCAAACGAACATTGAGCTTTTGCTAGAGTTAAAAAAAACAAATTTACAAGCTGTTGTAAGGCTGTAAGGGCTGTTGTAAAAATGTTACTCAAATTTGAACTTTAGTTCGAGCAGAATAAGGACGTTCGTATTTTAGGAAACTTTAGCTAATCTGGTGAAACTACAGAATCAGGTCCATTATTTATAGAATGAATGAAGAGTATCTTCAAATTACACACTTGCTGTCAAAAATCATTCATGATTCGAACACGCACATTTCTTTCGACAAATTAGTGAGCACTACGACCCTAATTAGTGGGGGTGAATCGGTGTAGCGTCAATTAAGCAGATATACGGATTGATATACGGGGTTTGATGCAGGCCGCGCGTCACATTAGCCGTATATCCTGTGCGCCATAGAATATATATAGCATCTACGCACATGCTCCGAAACAAATAAACTTCGCATCCCCATCGAAACAAATCCCCGCTCGTGGCCTTCCTACCAAACTAATAAATGAACACAATAAATCCTCTTTTACATTACAATAACAGCAACGTCTGTTTGCTCCTTTGCATTTTTTATTTGTTTTGAATTTGTGAACCGATCCGTGGCGCGTGGAGTTGCAGTCTTTCAGACAGATTGTTTTGGACTTGTGCATTGTTGCGCATATGTAGGATTTTACTCGTTCTGTGTAGGTATGTGGAGTAATGCTGAAACCACCGACTCATCTTCAATAATAATACACTTGCTCTACAGTTTACTGCTGGTTTTCTTTAATATAATAAAGATTTTAAGAGATTTCATTTCACGCCCGAGTAGCTTAAACATAAAAACAGATTTATCTTAAAGGTTTCGTAATTCGAGCCCGTGCTGGCGCTGACCGTAAAGAAATATCCAATTAGGCTGCGTAGCACGGCACTCGTGATCGATTCCATCGCAACAACTGTCGCATAATGACGAGACAACGGCATTCTCTCGGGCAAGAAATGGTTGGGTGTCACCGAGCCACCTACGTGCTTACGGGCAGGGAGCGGAGCGGAACCAATCGCTCCGTCACACAGCCACGAAATGCAGGCTGGTCGCGCTTCGCTTAATTAAAACCCGACGGGACGTCACTTTACTTACCACCTACCCCGCTACACTTCCACATATCCACTCGAGTCCAAACGACATCTCTCATTGTGTCTCGTCTCGTAATCCGCGGCTTTTGGACCGACACTCGTGTGAACTTTAATAGAATTACACTTCGGCTACTGGACATAATCGATGGGGACCTTGATAACACTCAAAGTTAACGGAAACTTAATTGGATGGCCAGATTGAGCGAAAGATTCCATCTTTACGACATAATTTTGTTTTAGTGAAAGGTTCTTAGGAATTCGTTTTGAAACTGCTTCAACATATTTAAAAAGTACTTGCAAAACAATACTTTAACTAAATTATACTTTTCCTTTATTCCAGCTTTATCGTCAATTAAAAGTAATATAGACAATTCAAATTGCATACTGGTTCAAGATGTAAAAGCGGTGACACATGCACAAGGAATCAGAGATTTATCAACGTCATCACCATCAGACGGTTCGTAGCTATCTTATTTATTGTCATTAGCTGTGGTGCGTTGATGGTTTCTAATTAGTTAAATTTATTTTTAGAATCGATATCAACATCTTCATTAGGAGGCTGGTCGACGACGGCGGAAGCAGCCCTAGAATCAGCAATTATTCCACAGCAAGCACAACAAGCCGCACCGCCTCCGTGGTCTCCAGCGATGGAAATCAGAGAATTCGACGAATTGCACCACGCCACTATACCTGCCTATCAATTCTGGAGTTCAGAATTCCGAAACAAACAACCGGCCTATGTGAGCCTCAATTTCACGGTGCCATGGGGAGCCAATTTCGCCGTCTACGGCAGACGAAACGTTGCCCCTAGTGTTACACAATACGACTTTGTAGAATTTATTCGAGGTGGCCGAGTCGATCACAGGCTTAGAAAACGAAGAAGCTCTCTCAGGCCAGAAACGTCCGAAAATACCTTCGCCGACTGGAATGAGTTGCTAAGCACGACTGGCCCATTTCAAAGATGGAACCACACGATAAGCAAAAGATCTACCGATATGAGAGTGAACGTCAGTATTTTACAGTACCTCGACACAGGAAGATGGTTTATTTCGATATACAACGACGAGTTACAACCGCACAGCGTGGAAATGATAGTTTCAGAGGCTGAAGGGGTTACTAATTCTTGTCCGGATGACTGTTCTAACCATGGATCTTGCTATTTAGGAAAATGTGAATGCATGGATGGCTTCGAAGGGCACGACTGCTCTAAAAGTATGTTTACGAACAAACTTAATTATGACCATACATACAATAGAAATATTATGAAAACGCTGATATTCGTTGTCTTTTCAGGTGTGTGTCCTGTATTATGCTCAGGTCACGGTGAATATGCCGGAGGGAAATGTCACTGTTCTGAAGGTTGGAAGGGAGCCGAATGTGACATACCAGCACATGACTGTGAACCGACAGACTGTTCAGGAAGAGGTCAATGTATAGCCGGCCATTGCAACTGTAAGCCTGGGTGGAAAGGATCTAAATGTGATGAAGGTAACCATCACACAGTTTTCTGAACTTTATGACAATTTTCAATCCACTTAAAATCAATTGTATCTACACTAGGTACAGAATGAGACCTTTGTATCCGTTAGTTTTACATTTCTTTGAAGTTATACGAAATGTCACTTAGTTTTGCTATTAATCTCCAAATGTTATACATATTATATATATGTATATACATTTTATCTTCACAGAGGATTGCTTAGACCCAACATGCGGTGGTCACGGTTCATGCGTGCGTGGACGCTGCGTTTGTCGTGCGGGCTGGCGTGGCGCAGCGTGCTCCGAGCGTGACGCGCGCGTGCAACGCTGCCTGCCTGCATGCTCACAGAGAGGAGTTTACGATCTCGATGCGGGCAGATGCGTCTGCGACCCGCTTTATACTGGCGATGATTGCTCTCAAGGTATTTGGTCTCTGTATATATTTCAATACAACAATATAACAACGATTTAAGACTAAATTTCTACAAAAATGCTTAAATCATTCTTTTCACCAGTACTTACGTACTACAGCTTTTTAATGCTCAACATTCCCAACAAATTAATGTTACATTGTCTTTCGTCGTGATACACAAGTAAAGATAAAGATCAGAGCACGTATTTGTACAAAAGCCTTGAAGTTAATGAGTTCTGAGGGACAATACAAAACTGTAGAAGGCGAACATTCCAGAGTTCTTGGTTGGTTTGGTTTTTTTTTCTTGAAATATTTTGCTCTCTCTATATGATACGTTTTCAGTGGTTTGCTCGTTGGACTGTGGGCCGCACGGCGTTTGCGCTGAAGGCGTTTGCCGCTGTGATGAAGGATGGACCGGCTCTATGTGCGATCAAAGACCTTGTGATCAGCGCTGCCACGGACACGGACAATGCAAGAATGGAACATGCGTTTGCACTCAAGGATGGAACGGCAGACATTGCACTATACGTGAGTAATACAATGTGTCTACAGAACGGATTCAAGTAGTTACAAAATGCAGTAAGCGTGAAAAAAAACGTATTATCTCTTTAAACTGAAAGCTCAAACTTTTTATGGTTCACAGAGTTCTATTGTTACGCATTTATTTGAAAGTTTTTTTGTGACAGTTGAAGAACATTTCGTTTAATCAACATCTGGAACATTATTTTTGTGTTGGACGATTTAATCACCCAGGTTCTATAAATTATGTTATTTTTGTTCTTATTTGATTCTGCCAATCTGCAGCTGGATGTCCGACCGCTTGCTCGCGTCATGGTCAGTGTCTACTCGAAGACGGCGTTTACCGCTGCTCTTGCGCAGATGGCTGGGCGGGAACAGACTGTTCTATCGCACTAGAACTGTCTTGCACCGACAACGAAGACAACGATGAAGGTACTTTTTATTTAATACGGAATCATTACCAAGCACCTTATTTTTAGATAAGGTTGCTTTTATCTGCCTAAATCTGAATTGGTTCGACAGTTCTACATATCATTCACATTACTGATATCGGCTTTAGTAGTAAAGCAATTTACACAGTTTTTACCTTAATTTCGTTTACATCGTGAAAGCAGAATCCAAAAAAAATTAGGTTTAATTTTAAGCATGACTTGGGTGACGGTTAACTAAAGATACTCGTAAGAAATTGGCTGACAAAAGCTACCATTTTGAAGATGGCATGACCGACTGCTCCGACTCGGAATGCTGTAGCCGGCCCGAGTGCGCTGAGCACATCATGTGCCTAGCCTCCAATGACCCTGTGGAGGTTCTACTTCGAAAACAGCCACCATCAGTCACCGCTTCCTTCTACCAGCGCGTCAAGTTCCTCATCGAAGAAAACTCCGTGCAAAGCTATGCCCACATGGACGAGTACTCTGAGAGGTAGGTGTCTTGTCTATTTAAAAGACATAAAATTTATACAAACACCAAATTTATGTTTGCTTGTAAAAGATCTAATCAGTTTGCACCCCATAAAACAATCTCCGATTTCTTGCACTGGATATTGCGATGGCTGTGCTATGATCGTCTTTTGCAAGCAAGCACGGACTACCCCAGTAGCACAGTTCATAAAGTTAATAAAATTGCACTTTACAATGATTTTAGATTCCGTGATATCATCGAAGTGATGTTTGAAGTGTGTAATGTTGTAAGAAGAAAATGTATTTCATAAATATGTACCTACTATGTCAATAGGAACTAGCACCTTACCCCATCCTTCTCATCTTCCCGACCTCTCCCTGGATTTGGTGTGGTTATTTTAATTTAATTGGTAATAATACGTTCACGAATTACAATTTGTTTTACCATCTGGTGGAAGTGTTTTGATTTTCCTCTGTTTTCTCTGTGTATATTTATATATGATTTATTGTTTGCGGACCTCGCATGGTTGTTTTATCATTAATCAAATTTAATTTTGTAATTATTTCTCGTATTATTATTTTTCACACCAGATCCGATGTGTTGTGTATTGTCTAATGTTATCCCTTGTGTGTGTCTAACCCTACCTGTATGTCTAATACCTAAAAATGCGTATAAAAAATAACAAAATTCTAAAAAGCGCTCAATAGCTTACGAACAGTTTTGTTTGTCTTCTCATTGATTAAATTTTAGTCTAAAAAAAGTAATCAGTGTAACTCGAATCATGAGAGACAAACATGCTACAGAACTGCACGTGCATCGTCTAACTAAATTATCAGATTATATCGCGTTTACCGTCGTAATTTCGAATGCGTCTTTCATGATCTGAGTTCGTATTAAAATTTGTAGAGTTTTATTTGCTATACCGTATGCGTTTAATAAAACTATAAATCTCTTTGATATACAAGACAAAGCAAAACTGAATAACAAAAGTAGACAACCCACCTCGCTTAATATGCAAAAGCGCCTCTAAAAGTTTGTTTGCATTAAAACACGAGCCGCTTCACTATTTTATTTAAGTTCAAAAGTCTAGAGTGGTTATATTGCGTTCCGGCATTTGTTCCATCAACCCTGTATGCTCGTACATTACCGATTACTATATGACGGAGCCTTCGTGCATTCACCATCCAGCATGTTATGTATTATCGTATTCCATATCTTTGGTGCAACCTACAAATTCGGATTCTGTTATATTTTGACAATTTAATCTTTGAACCATGTGGTGGTGTTCTAATGCAAACGCTTAGTCGGGGAATTGCATTTTGCATATTAATAAAATTGAAGCAAGTGTTAAACGCAAAGTAACCAAATTAGACAAGTGCAATCGGCCGAAGCGGTCGCAAGCCGGGGTGGGGTTGCACTGAGGGAAGTAGGTATTTGTGTAGTAATCTGTCCTGTCTTTCTGTGTCCCTGTGCCGCCGTGTGTCCGCCACTCCTAGCGAGTTCTGGAATTCCTTTACACCATGGTAAGTGTCAGTCAGCCCGCCCTCGCCCCTCAGTGTTCAGTATCTGTTCACCTCTTCCCTTTTGTTGCGACTCCTGCATTTATGTGTGATGCCGGTGTCCGTCGTGTGCCTTTCGACGGCATGCGATCGGACCCACTGTGCTTTTTTCTCTTTTGTTTCAATCCTATGTGTATTCGTTTCATTCTTTATGTGTATGTAACATCTGTATGTTTGTCTTGAATGTTTTCGTGTGGCTGCGACAATCACTACGATTCTCGTAAAATCACGCGCCAGTCCGCGACAAAAGCTCCGTTCCGAACGTGATCTGCCGCAGTCACAAACGTATTTTTTTAATATTTATTTTGTCTCGTTTACTGTGCTTAATATTATAGTAAACATTATTACCAAACGTACAATTTGTTGTACGGAATGAACTTAGGAAAATCATTTACGCTTTCACGCAAAACGTCTATGACACGTTAGGCATAGGGCTTGTAAAAAGACGAATCCAGGCGCGAAATTGTAAATTACATCTTAATTGAGCAAAATTTTGGCGAACACGCAAAATAAGCTTCAAATGAACTTACCCTTTTATGTGTTCCTTACCCTTTGTCTGCGTCTTTCATCTGTTAACCAAACCCCTACCCTTCGCCCGAACTCTTTATGTGTTTAGATCCTCACCCTTGTGACTAACCAAAACAACTTATTTGAATGTTTTCCTATTTCACAGCGAGACTGTAGAAGAGTTGTCAACATTGTACATTACAAAACCCATTACTGCTTCACTGTTGACAATATCTAAATAATGAAATTGGTGCAACGATGTTTAATATTGTGTAATTTTAATGATAAATTATATTGTACAGTAGCGTTATTTATTACTTTACTTTATGTAAAAATGTATTAGTTTATTCTAGTTTTAGGTTCAGCTACTACAGAGGACTCCAGTCTACGGGCATCAAAATATTAAATCGTAATAACATATTTCAGGCTTGTTTGTGTTTTTCAGATAGATCAATTTGTACACCTTTATAATTTTTTTTTTACAAGAAACCCCGATTTCTTCGACTAATTACATTTTTTCGATTCAGAAGTAAATTTATTAGAAACATAGACAAAATTAGTTTCAGTAAGACAGGAGATATATAAATATTGAACTTTATTTACCTAACTAGTAGAAGCTAAGCTAGCCATTAACTAAACCTTTGGATTATACCCAGCGCATAATTATTGCCTTAAACAAGACGATATAATTACCTAAATCTATTTTATACTAGCTGAAGGCAAACTTCGTACCGCCTAAGAATCAATAAATAAAAAAGCAAGCATTTTTTTCATATTTACTCACCTTTTAAACCTTCCCTGGACTTCCACAAATAAGTCCAGTTCAAAACCAAAATTAGCCAAATCAGTCCAGCCGTTCTCGAGTTTTAGCAAGACTAACGAACAGCAATTGATTTTTATTATATAGATATAAACGTAACGCAAAGAAACGTAAATCAAGGAAATTGTATCATGCATCCTCGTCTGTGGAAATGATATTTTTAACGTAAATCTATTAGAATTTAGACCCTTCTATAGAACTGCTCATCGTTGTGACTGCACGAATGTAATACGAAGAATTCAGGCTAAAGTCACACTACCACGAAGCCACACAAAGATGAAAGAATAAAAATAACTAGTCTCAGAGCCAGCGACAGACGTGGTTCTTTAAGGTTGGCATCGTAAATAAGCGTCAGCGTCACGAAGCAAACCGATGAGAGAATACGAGGTCGCGTTCAAAGACAGAGTACGAAGAAAATAGGATAAAAATAAAAGACTTAAGTAACTGATAATAGCACTCGGAGTCAACAAATTGACATAGTGATGGGCAGACCACTTAGCGACTTCAGACAATAGCCAGAGCTGACGAAGACTTGTTTTTTTTGGCACCTTATTTTTTATAAGGGTTTTTAAATAACAAATAAGTTGCCAGAAATCATCACATAATAGAAATAAAAGCACACATGCTCATGAGTGTAGTCGTCAGGCTTGGTAGAAATCTCCTCAGATCTCGAGTCTTTACGTGTATCTTTGAGGATGTTAAGGAGTATAACAAAATACCTAGGTATTGAGGAATAAGAGCACGTGGGCTCTTCACTTATTATCCTAAAGTAAAACTCTGCCTGTAGTGTACCCTCATTTTTAGCTCTAATGAAGAGGCAAGTCTGATGAAAATCCAACCCTAAACTGCTCATTTAAATTTTAATTAATCGACGATTTAAAAAACGTGCCCTTTTCATTACGTGCAACGTTTCATAAAGAAAATTCAACAGAAAGTAAAATGATCCTTATTTTAGGAGATTATGAAATATTAGTCAAGAACGATAGGCTCCGCTTAATTCACCGGATTTTCCCTTAGCGAGATATTTGTCGGTAATAGGCTAAAATTAAACTTATCAAATCGATGATATCTTAATTAATATCTGCTCTACCAAAGTAATATTAACTTATCTTTGCTATCCTTAGTAATATTATAAACGCGAAAGTTTGTATGTATGTTTGTTACTCTTTCACGCAAAAACGTAAAGATTCACTAAAATCCATACAGTAGGATTTTAGTGAATCTTTACAATAATATAGCTTATACATCAGAATAACAGATAGGCAATAATTTATAAAGATATTGTGTGATTTGTCCAAATTATAATGATAAGTTTCAAGTAAGTAAGGAAAAAATCTGCCATCTGCGAGCTATTCTGGCGTGCGCTACAAAAACCGATAGAATTACACGAAGTACTAGGTAACCCTGCGCAGACGAAGTCGCGGGCACCAGCTGGTTTATATATAAAACAATGTTCTTTTCAAATTGCCCCGATTTTTTGTGTTTGATCGTTTTGGGGTTACTTTTCGTGTATTTCTGCTTTGTCTCTGTATAAAACTTCGATATTTTTGTCAGACTTCTGGAGATGCCTTCTGTTAGTTGAACTGTATAATAAATAATGTGTAATTTGTTCTTTAACGTGATTGTTATTTTTTGATTGCAGATTTTACTTCTTTGCACCAATTTCGTAGTTTCATAAAAACCATATAAAATCTGATAAAATCAATCTACTTATTATGGTTTGTGTGGCAGCTGTTATATGCATACCGACATACCATTCTAGGCATATTTTTGATTACATTTCTTATTTTATTTCGTATTTTTATTAGTTGTAGGTGCAAATTAACATTTCTCTAAATGCAAACAGAAATGTGCCCTAGAATTTTTAGCTGATCTAATGAGAATGTGCAATGCTAAAAACTTCTTATTTTGTATTATTTTTCAAATTAACTTTCATATTCTTCACTCACTGAGTTTCATGAGCAACAAACTTCAGTCGAAGTGATTGAGGGAGCGCATTGGGCGAAATGTTCACAGAGTTCTTTAAAGTTTTTCAATTTGTAAAATTACAGGCATCTTCATCTTCTTGCAAAACGTACACTTACAAAACGTATTTTGATAACAAACTTAAAGTATTCCTATGTAATTGAACATACATCTATGGGTGAAGGCATAATAATTACCCTATGATCCGAACAATCAATGTTTTAAATGAAAACGAATACTGTACGGTTTCACTAGTGTAAACTAAGTCAAGTTCTAAACTGTAACCATTATATTTTCATTAGAAGCAGCTCACTTTTTACAGAAATCACTTTCTTGATCAGTATTCGATCGATCATGTTTACTTAGACTTTCAAAGTCTGTACCGATGGAATAGGCTAGGTACACTCTACGATGCCGTAATAATATTTCAAACAATCATTATTTAAAATCAAGTGTTTGTGAACGATATCGCCCAACGCGCTGCGCTTCGCCAACCCTGGCGTAAACTGACGTGAGCTGGTCTGTGCAGTCGCGTCTCTGTGATGAGGGGACAAGTGGTCTCGCCGCAAGGACTCGGCATCATCGGCATCAGGGTCTCGGTGGACCGGGAAGCGAGATTCGGATTCACGCTCACAAGGCAAGGTGGATGGTTAGTACGCAAGTTTTGGTCATAGATATATTATTGATGTTATAAGGTATCATAAGTATGTATTTATGAGTTCGATTCTAAGTATGTAATCTTTCAGTCATCTTGTTCCCATAGATGATCTGGTCCATTCCTAGATGGCACTGTGTTAATTTATTGTCCACCAATTTGACTGGCCACTCAGCATAGTTGGTGGTAGCTCTCTCTTTCTATGGTGTAGGTTGAGGGCTCAATTCCCTTCCAGGACAAACAGTGTGATGAACACAGGTGTTTGTTCTGTTTTTGGGTGTTATAATGTATCATAAGTATGTATTTAAAAATATATAAGTATCAGCCATGTGGCTCCAATGGCGCAAGCTATGCTTAATTCGGGGTTAGATGGAGCTGTGTGGATTTACCGCCAATACTTGTTTATTATTGTGATTCAATTTTGATCGTCTTAACTAGACTACGCATTTTTTATTTGCTTGGCGCAATTTGAAATATGAAGTCATTTATTTCATGAAGTGAAAACATAGTGAACAACTTATTCCTTTGGTTTTTAAAGGATCATCTATTATTTTTGATGATAATTTTAAAGAGATTAAAGATTTAATTTGAAGACGAAAATAAAATCATTGTATTTTATTTTCGTCTTCAAATTAAATCTTTAATCTCTTTAACATTCTCTTGAACTTAGCAACATACTGTGATGAAAAATGTATTAAAGTTAATAATTACATTAAAACTCACACATAACATCAATAAAATGCTTTACAGTTATCAGCTGAATCGCAATAAAATGTTTACAGTCATGGATTAAAGAATCATTTGGTATCACGTGACGTATAGCTAGTATATTAATGTTAAAGCATAAAATAAATATTTGAAACGATATCCATGCAATCTTCATTAATTTTTGGTCATGGTCTTCATCGATTCCCCGCTTGTTCCCGCGTGTGAAATCGAATTATTCGCTGGCGGCGAGACGAAACCGGTATGGGGCAAGCTTGCTCACCTCAATAAGGGCTCTGTCAACTTTAGATTCTACACGCATCTAAACCATATAAACCAGGTTGCCACAAAACGATGGTCTCTCAACCTGATCAATAACTAATGTAGAAAGATTCATTGAACAGAGCACATGTAGAGTACGGATAATCAAATAATGTGTCGTTCAACCATTGAAGTATCGATTACTGTAGATTCCTTGTTTATATTGCTTTCGTTATTTTCATTTAATCGCGCAATTTCACCGAATAGTAATTATTCGGCTCGATTTAATCTAATGAGCCATTTATATTCCTTCTAAAGCCTCGATCAAAGTGAATGTGGAAGCTGTGTCAGCTCAGAAGGCTTGTATTTCTTTTAATACTCGTTTGTTACAAAGCTTTAACTACTTGGGTCCGTGCCCACCTCCGTGCTTTCTCTGTGGCTAAGGCTTTAGGTGAAAAGACAGCGAAAAAGTCAGTAAAATTTAAAATAAGTAGGTACTTATCGCTTGGTTCCTGTGCAAATAGTAGCTTTTACGAAAATTCTATAAAGCTAATAGCATTTTAAACGAGTTGTTCTGCAGTCTAGTTAAAAGATTCCTAAATGTTTTGCAATGTATAAATAAATGTCAGACTCGTATACTTAATATACTCGTAGGTCGTTGGTAGAGCTTGATTTGCGAACCGTAGCATCGAAGTTAAAACAAGTACTCAAATAAAACCAAAACTGAAACAAGTCTTCACTCACTTCCAGGTTCGATGTCCTCGTCAACGGCGGTGGAGCCGTCACATTGCAGTTTCAACGCTCGCCCTTCAAGCCCTTCCGGAAGACAGTCTTCGTGCCGTGGAACCAGATAGTCGTACTGCCTCCAGTGCAGATGGAACTCAGCGATGAAAGCGTCAAAGTACCTACTCCGAGGTGAGCATTTCTGGAACAATGATATACTCATAGGCTGCATGAATATGATAGACCTATTGTCAAGAGCAAAAACATTTAGCAAGGTCAGTTTTGGAAAGTAATATGCGAGTGAGATAGCAGTGGATACATAGCAGTCCACTATCTATCATATTGATTTAGCTTATGTAATGCTGGAGTCGCATCTGGCAGAAGACATCGTTATTCTTAAATGTGCTGTCTTGCTGCTAAGCTAAGATGCTTCAGTAAAAGAGATATACTTGGAAAACTTGATCTACTCTTAATGACACACTTTGAGGACGTTAATCTAAAACTATTATTTTCTAACAGAGCACCACCACGACTAGACTGGGCCCCAACTCCACAATGGTGGGAGGTGGAATCTCCACCGTGCGCGGTCCATGACCATGAGCGTCTAAGACCTGAGGTAGTGGCGGTACCGCCGCTTGCTGCCCCGGCTGCGTCTTCTGCTACCACAACGACTGTCATATATCCTGAAGCTCAGGTATGAACAGAATGTTTGTAAAAGGGTAGGAATTTCTATGGTGGATTCCTATCACCTCTTAGCAGATTGGGAATGGTATGTTGAATATAAGTGGTTTAGAATGGAAAGAAAGTCACTTGGTTTCGTGATAGAATTATAATAATAATTAATAAATGGTAAAACTAGTAAAATTAACTTAATGGTTTAATGGTTAGTGCAATGGTAGAAATGGTTGGTTTTGGTAATTGAGCACGCGAGTGTCTCAAATGGTCCGAGTTTGCGTACTGACGAAACCGTCAGATTTGGTGAAACTTGTGCGCGGTATGCCTAGCGTTGCACAAATGCATAACGCTGATGGGTTCGTATTACCTCGAACAATGTTGTTCAAAACGCAAACTGCTTAATAACCAGTATTACAACTAAAATGATGACTGGCAAATAATATTATTTATTTTCCGCAGATTGTCTCCGACTCTATTAGTATTCCTGGGTCATTAGTGAAACTGACTTACCGATCATCGCAAGCTGCTGGTTATCTATCTTGTGTCCATATCCAACTGACTCGCAAGATCGTACCCGCTGCGTTAGCACGTGTTCATGTGAGGGTGGAAATAGAAGGGTCCTTGCATACGCACACATATGAGGCAGATCCAGATTTGACTCACGTATTCGCGTGGAACAAGAGGAATGTTTATAAACAGAAGGTTTATGGGCAAGCTCAAGCCAAGATCTCTATCGGTTACGAATACTCTTCATGCTCTTCAATAGTTTGGGAAACGCAGACAGCTACTTTGACAGGTTTCGACGTCGATATCTCAGATATTGGTGGTTGGGGCTTGGATATCCATCACCATTATAACTTCCACGAAGGTATTCTACAGAAAGGCGATGGAGCGTTACTGCATCTCAAACAATACCCTAGGACTGTTCAGGTAGAGATTACAATCAATTCCTCATCCTTCTCTAATAACTTATTTTATATAAGTCAATTAATCACGTTATTTTTGTTTAAGGTGGTAATGGGCACAGGGCTTCAAAGATCCCTGGAGTGTCCAGATCACTGCAACGGCAAAGCAGCAGATTCACGACTCCTTACCCCAACTGCATTAACGTCTGGACCTGATGGTTCTCTGTATGTTGGAGACTTCAACCTTGTTCGGCGCATCACGCCTGAAGGCGTGGTTATAACTGTATTACAACTTGAGTGAGTTATCTACAACATTGTTTTCCTTATTCATATATGCAGCAGTTATCAATAACACCAGATTTCCGAAAATGTAAAATGAATAATCTAATGTTGAGCTTTTTGTTTACAGAACAACACAAGTCGCATATCAGTACTATATCTGCATATCTCCAGCTGATGGCTACTTATACATATCGGATTCTGAAAGACACCAAGTTCGAAGAGTTATTGCATTAGAGAAAGTCCGTGATCCAAGTCTGAACTCAGAAGCTGTTGTCGGCAGTGGAGACCGTTGTGTCCCTGGTGACGATTCTAACTGCGGTGACGAAGGACCTGCTATCAAAGCTAAGCTGGCTCATCCTAAAGGTAAAAACTAAGACACTTTAACACTATAATAATATTACCTGTAGGACTCCGATAGATAATGGAGACATAACTTCATATAATTGTTTCAGGTCTTGCAATAGCAGCAGACAGAACAATGTACATTGCTGATGGCACGAATATTAGGGCAGTGGATCCAAATGGAATTATCCACACGTTAGTGGGACACCATGGACATCACAATCATTGGTCACCGGTTCCTTGCCGTGGTGCAATAGCACCTTACGAAGCACAACTTCAGTGGCCAACCGGAGTAGCCTTATCTCCGCTGGACGGTTCATTATACTTCATTGATGACAGGATTATTCTAAAACTTACCGTAGACATGAAAATCAAAGTAGTAGCTGGTCAACCTTCCCATTGCCGACTAACAAGCGATGGAAAACCTATCACTAAGGTCCTCAACAAGACGAATACTGAATTCCGGGAAGATTCAAGTTTGGGCACTATCCAAGCCCTGGCTTTCGCACCAAGTGGCATTTTATACGTAGCCGAATCAGATTCCAAGAAAACAAATACTATTAAATCAATTGACCCATCAGGGAAGATAATGCATTTTGCTGGAAAGCTACAAGAGAATTTGAAAGAACTGAGCTGCGAATGCAATACCTCTGTGTCTACAACATCTGTATCTGCCAATTCTCGTGATGAAGGAGCAGGGTGTCCTTGTCGGCTTAGTGTGATGGCGGGAGATGAACCACCGACCAGTACTGAAACGTTGCTATCTTCCAATGCTAAATTCCAAACGATATCCGCTCTGGCTGTTACACCCGATGGCGTTCTCAATGTTGTTGATCAAGGTAAACCTTATTGCTATAATCCTGGATAAGTATATAAATAAACAGAATAACGGGTAACTTGTAAATGAACATTACTAATATTTTTGTTTCCTGCAGGATCCCTTCACATATTGGCGCTGAAACACTACTTGCCACAACATGATGAAAACGGAGAATTCAGAATACCGTATCCTCCAACATCTGAGATCTACGTATTTAACCGTTACGGTCAACACATTACTACAAAAGACCTCACATCTGGAAAAACCAGATACTCTTTCCTTTACTCGAAAAACACAAGCTTTGGCAAACTATCAACTGTAACTGATGCTTCTGGGAATAAAATACAGTTGCTCAGAGATTATAGCAATGTTGTTAGCTCTATTGAAAATACACAAGATCATAAGTTGGAGTTGAAGATTTCAGGAATTGGTTATCTTACAAAGATAGCTGAGAAGGGAACAACAGAAATCGAATTTGATTATGATGCTGGGACTGGACTTCTGAACAGTCGATCAGGCGTAAGTATTTTTCATGCTAAAGTCTTAAATTAATATTTTGATTATAGTTTTACTAGGTCTGGATCGGTGTTGTGTACTTTTAAATTCTAATTCTAATTTTTTTCAGGCTGGTGATACAGTTATCTACAATTACGATGAACTTGGTCGAGTCACTAGAATTATAATGCCATCTGGAGAGCAAGTGCATATTACTTCAGGACTTGCAAAGAACTATGGTTTAGCTGTCACTGTTTCGAACCCATCCAGCACAATTCCTGTAGGTGTTGCCAAAAAATGCGAGTACGTTCTCCATGGGCAGTCTTTCAAGCAGATTTCAATTAACAATGGAAAACAGATCACTGAAGGGCGTATTTATTCCAATAACACATTGATGCTTGAAACACCCTGGTCCGGCAAGTTCGAAAGTATTGCGGCAGCAAAGCACCCACTGCTAGAAGCTGCACTACCAATCGAAGCAGAAATGCTACACATGTGGTCACACCAGACCACAACGTTCGGAGATGCACTTGTCAACAACATGTACTCTCTCTACACATTAGTTGGTGATGTCAGAAACCCACAGCAAACTCTGAATCGGGAAATATGGGTTAACGATTCTAGAGTTTTGATCATAGAGTTTGATCAGCGCAAGAGTCGAGAAACATTCTTTAATGCTGATAGAAATCCTTTGTTTACAATCACATACGATTTAGCTGGATTGCCATTACTGTTCCAACCTCATGGCGCTGGAGTACCTCTCAATATTTCATACGACAGATTCAATAGAGTAAATGGTTGGAAGTGGGGTGTTACAGAAGAAACTTACAGCTACGACCCTCACGGAATGCTGTCAGAAATAACGAGTCCGCAAGACGGTACGAAATTCATTTATTACAATGAAGGAAACCTCGTGTCCAAGATTACACTGGCAAGTCAAAGGAGCTTCAAGTATGAATACGACAAAGACGGAGGACTTACTCATGTCATTTTACCTTCGAAAACGAACCACTCATTCAGCGTGCAACCGTCTATTGGATTTTTAAGAGTTACTTACACCCCACCTGGTTCTTTGAAGAAGTACCTACAGCACTATTCTCATACTGGAGAACTTCTCCAGACCGTATTCCCTGGAGACGGTGCGAGAATAGTGTATCGCTACTTTACTACCAATAAAGTTTCTGAGGTCGTTCACGGTGACGGTCAGACACAAATACATTACGCAGAAAACAATGGACTACCGTCAGAAATATTACACGTAGATCGCGATGTGGACTACCGCTGGGAATCCACATACGTCGGAGGCCTTTTGGTCGAAGAAAGGCTCGACTATGGAGCTAAAACTGGACTGAGCAATGCCAAAATTATATATGAATACGACAATAACTATAGAATAACAGCAGTTCAAGGAAGAATCGGTGGCCAGACCCTGATACCTCACCATATTGTCTACAATAGTAAAACTGGCGCCCCTGATCTATTAGGTCAATTTACCGTATCGAAACAGAAGTGGAATGAGACTTCTGTGTACGATGGCATTGCTATGTTCTCACGAGGACTTAACGACCAGTTCTTAGAGAAAGAGGTGACAGTGAATATCCACAGGATGGAAGTTTTCAGAATGGAGTTCAATTACGACAGACATGGAAGAATATCTCAGACCCGCACTCACACAAGAAACGTTGGCGTGAATACGTACACCAATGTGAAGAATTACACTTGGGACTGTGATGGTCAACTGACGGGGGTGGAAGCACAGGAACCTTGGGGTTTCAGATACGACGAGAATGGCAACATGTTATCACTTACCTATCGAGGTAACACTATCCCAATGGAGTATAACGACATGGACCGCATTATTAAGTTCGGTGAAGGACAATACAGATACGACAGTCGAGGTTTGGTCTCCCAGAATGCTCGAGAAGAGAAGTTCCAATACAATTCAAAGGGATTACTAATCAGAGCTATGAAGAGAGGTAGATTCGATGTCCGATATTACTACGACCATCTTGACAGGTTAGCACAATACTTTTTCATATTATAAATTAAATTTAAATTCTGTAAACATAATGGGCGAAACCTTTATCTATTGTTTATTTCCAGGCTTTCAACGAGAAAGGATAACTTTGGAAACGTCACTCAATTCTTCTACACGAACAAGGAAAAGCCTCATGAAGTGAGCCATATTTATTCACCTCGAGAGAATAGATTTATGACATTGGTCTATGACGACAGAGGGCACCTTATCTACACACAGGTATTGAAAAACCAAATTTTCATCCAAAAGTAAGGAAAAACCAAATTGAGGATCAATTTATTATTTTTTTTTGCATTTTTAGGTCGCCCGACATAAATACTACATCGCTACAGACCAATGCGGAACACCAGTGATGGTTTTCAATCAATACGGAGAGGGCATAAGAGAAATCATGAGATCTCCTTATGGACACATTGTATACGACTCCAACCCTTACCTCTACTTGCCTGTGGACTTCTGCGGTGGGCTTCTTGATCAAGTGACATCTCTCGTCCACATGGCTAATGGAAAAGTGTATGACCCCCTGATTGGGCAATGGATGTCGCCACTTTGGGAGAATTTGATTGAAAGAATAACCACACCATCCCAACTGCATCTGTACAGGTTCAACGGGAATGACCCTATCAATGTGATGCCTCAATACAAAAAACCCACAGGTAAATACCAGAAATTAAATACAAATAACTAAGTATCTACAAACGATTTAGTTTCTACAAAAAAAAATATACTTTCTGGATTTAAAGGTGCTCACATGATATATTATTTATTCACAGATCACTTGTCCTGGTTGAAACTGCTCGGTTATGACACGAAGAGCTTGGCACCACAACTGTATCCCGACGAACTGCCAGGTGGTTCGGTCTTACCGAGCATTCCCATCGGCCGCCCTGTGTGGGGGACCGCGCCCGCTGAGAACGGCCCTGGCCTTCCTTCCGCCATGTCGCTGCTCCCATCGGTGACTATAGAATCAGGATTCCTGTCACACATGTCAAACAAAAGAATAGCGGACTTTAGAAGCCTTTCCATCCCGGCCATGTCAGCATTGAAAACAGACGCCCTCAACCTCGCTCCGAAAAAAATAGGATCGGATTCGGAACCACCGTTCGGCCGCGGTATCCTAGTCTCCCGTAACTCCCGCGGAAGAGCTGTCGTGACTACAGTTCCTTCGGCAAATGCCATATACCGGGACGTGTATACATCAGTCTTCAACCGATCCCACATCCTGCCATTTTCGTTCGTAGTGCACGGAGACCAACAAGATGTTTTCTACTTCGTGAAGGAAGAGACGTGGCGTGCTGCTGACGATAAACAGCAATTGAAGCGAATGCAAGGGAAACTTAACGTGACATTCCACGAAGCCGCTGAGGGTGGACGCTCTTACGCAGATGTCAAAATCCACGGAGGCACTAGTGTAGTGAACTTGAGATACGGAACGAGTGCAGAGAGAGAAAGAGCAAGGTTATTACACCATGCACGCGCAGCCGCGGTTCGCAAGGCGTGGCATCGCGAGCGCGAAGCCTTGCGCGGAGGGTTGGGCGGATCGCTGGAATGGTCCGCGGCTGAGTTGGATGAAATCCAGAAGGCTGGGTCGGCGGCCGGCTACGATGGAGAATACGCGCACGATGTTGCGCGGTATCCCGAACTAGCCGAGGACCCTTACAACGTGCGCTTTGTGAAGAAGCGGTCAGACCGCGCCGAGCGCAGACGACGAAAGCGCGAAGACTGTCGCGCCCCCTGGTGGCTCGCCTGGGACGATCTCTGCTAGTAACGCGCCATCCGAATGCCAAATGTGTGAATGTCTCGATGTGTGTAAAAGGCGACGGATGCATGTGAGTGTGAATCTAAATTGTACATAGTCTCTATTGATTGTTAATTATTGTTGATGTATGTATGTACGTAGACGCGAATCCCTATCGCCGTGTAAATAATATTGTTTAATTTGCAGGGAGAGAATGGACCTTTTGAGAGGACTGATATTAAAATAAATGTAATGTATGTATAGATAAGATAATTTATGTGAATATAAAATTATTTATACTTATTTAACGGTAAAAAAGCTTCGATTGTGTCCAATGTTCTTATAAAATTTAGATGAAGTCTATTTGAGAAAAAATAAAAAGGCATACTTTTTTAACCAAATAAATATGTGGTTTTGTTTTTTATACCGTTTTAGGAATCAGTGAGATAGGGTAAGTCCTCATACCTTGTTGCTTCTAAAATAAAGTAGGTTTTTATACTATTATCAGCTACGGTCTATCTTGAGTACTCAAAATACTTTATATACCTAATTATAGTAGAAAATAATATAACAGATTTGTAAAAGTTATTTTATTGGTTTCACTATAACTGAACAACGTATTCAAATACATTTTTATTTTAGAATATACATTCTACCTTTGCACAGAAATCCATGTCAACGTTTTATATATATATTTTAATGCACATAACTTCGCCCGCATGTTACCCAGCTCAAAAGTAGCCTTTGTACCGGTTCAGACATTACAGTATAATTCAAACATGCATGTATATAATATTAGTAGAGAATTGTACACAATTATGTATGCCTATAAACAGTAAGTTAGTATGTATATCACATCTTTTTATATACATCTATACAAACAAAACAGTTGACAGTGAAACATGCCCTAATATACAGTTACAACCATTTAAGAGCGACCTATAAAAATCTCCTTACCAAAATATATACAACACAATAATCGATTGTATCATAAAAATATAGGTACATTACGCATTATAATTAACATTTCTATACTACACAAAACTTTTAAGTATATACAACGCACTAAAAAATATGAGATCAACAACTCGCACAATTATATACCTAAAGGCCTGTGTCTACCGTAGCACAACAATAATATTGCTTCTTTTACAGTGGTTGTAGTTCGTGTATGTTTATAATAAAATAGCTTTCTAAATCTTTACATGTTACAGTTATTGCTAAGACACTATACAAAAATGCATATTTCGAAGACGAAGTAAATGCGTGAAGATTGTTGGATGCACATCCAATCCGTTTTAGGAACTTTACTCTTTAACTGTAGGTGTTTATGTCAAACCAGACGGTTACCTAACTTCACGCAAACTGTATTTTTTTGAAGTGAAAACTTCTTTTAGCGCGGTACGCATATTTTTAGATGAGGTAAAACCTCTGGACTCGCGACACCGTTACGAGACGCAGAACCGGCTGCCGGCTGCCGCGCTCGCCGCATTTGATTATAAACCTTAATTCACATGTTTACAGTCTACTTTTGTATGGCGAGTTTACTGAGTTAGGTTCTTTGATATATTATCTACATTCTGAACAAAAAATATTTCATCATCTGTGTTCGTTCAGTATTTGATTGGCAGTCGCGTTTCGCGTTGGTCCGTGTGAGTTCAATGAACTTTGATTGTGTTTTGTTTGTGATTTGATAGTGGATTTACTGGATTTATCGTTAGTAAGGGGTGTTTATTATTACAAAAACAGTTTATTCTGCTTATTATAAGTATTTTTGTAACCCATTAACCCTAGTACCCATCTAAAAAATGTCTAACGCGCCAAAATAAGTTTTCACTTCTGTCGGCACTCCCGAGTGCAACCTTTTTTTTTTACATTGAGAAGTTAAGAAGTTGAGAATTATCGCGCAACTCATACACGATTCAGCTGGCTACTACTACAACTTTTAGTCAATAATCGGATAATAAATCGAGTCAATAATTGCCTAATGGCTTCCCCGTCATTGTCAAGTTTTTAAGAGCCGATCACCAAAGGACTGATCTTGCAGAAGGCTCTACGCTGATTCGCCAATTACTAAGTCATTCCTAATACAATGACTTAGTTACTCATATGCCACGAATACGATTGATACTCTTCTGATTGATATTCCCGACCTCTCGCGCACCCTAAACTACTCTCAGTAAATGACGAAATATTTGGGACGTCTGCTCCAACTCGGCTCGGTTCAAAATTAGCAAGGATCAATACAAAAAAGCGAATGAGCAGACGAGTATCTTGCCGGATTGCTTTTGGACAGGGGTTAGGAAGAACCGACGTAATAAATCGATATAGTAAGATCGATTCAAAATGGTTCTTGGGATTTTATTGATAACAATTGACAGCCGAAGGATTTATAATACTTTTCAGTATGTGTTATTTTTCAGACTCGGTACTTACCTAAGTAAGTTCGTTTGGCTTACAAAATGTTGCGCAAAATATTGAAATAGGGGTTACATTCCTGATAAATGCATTAGCTCAATATTTTTCATTATTATCAGATAAAATTTAAGAGTTCAATCGATAGTCGCCCTACGCTGGATAGTTCTAGAATATGAGTGCTCGCTCATTTTTTAAAAGAACTATTCCGTTTAGCATAATATTTCGGTTACAAAATATCTTTTTGTAGAAACGAGTTCCAAACTCACTTATAATTTAGAATATAAACTTCATATTGCTGTGATACTTATGAGTATACTAGCTGCTGTCCGCGGCTTTGCCCGCGTTGTACGTTGGTAAAAAATACCATATGTCAATACAGGCTTACATCGAATCTATACAAGGATAAGTGTTATTGATTGATTTACAACCCAACATACAAATGTCTAAACATCAACACAAATTACATTGGTATTATATTGGTAGGTTTATAATATATATAGAGTATATTATCACCCCATTTTATGGTGTAACAGACTAACAAATAAAGAATATAATGCAACAGAAGGTACAAAGAAGAAGGGAAGAGAGATGAAGGAAGACCATGAATAAGATTTAAGAGCCGGGTTTAAAGAGAACTTCGCTGTCATATCGAAACCGTATAATCTACGGCATCGACATGACAGGAGATATTATAACTCCTGTCTACCACTTGAGCGTCCGGGTAGAAAAATCTACCGAAAACTATGTTGCGTAGACTATCCGGGTATTTTTTTCGACCCATCGGACCTCTATGACTTTTGTGTGAAGTTCTTTTGGCTGGCGTCTGATAGTTGCTGTATAACGTCACTAGATGACTCTTTAATAAAATTGGCGTATAGTAGAACCCAAGAAAACCGTACATGGCAACGAAAATATGAAAAAAAAAATTAAAACAAAAAAGTTTGCGTGAGTTTGCGTTTTGTGAAGTGAGTGCGTGCGGGTTTTGTTTAGATTGATTTATTAGTCTTATTTATATTAGTGTTATATATCAAAGTAATCCTCAAGATTATTGCTATTGAAATATTTACAAATATTCTTGGCTCATCGTCTGATGGCAAAAAAATCGACATTAAACAAAATGCCGAGTTTATTGAAATTTAACCATTGTCAAGTTTAAATTTATATTTTCTGTATTTAGATTCATAGTTGAAATTATTTTTTCACGTAGTTTTAATTTGTATAGTTTTACCTATTCATATGTATTTTTTATTTAAGTCTAGCTATAGTAGTTTTCTAGTTATCACGCTCGAAGTTGAAAATGAACCAAGCGCTCGGCGGCGCAGAATTACGATCGCGCGGGCGGACGTTCTAGAGGGAGACAGCTGCCGTGCTCGGACGTTCAAGTGGTTACGTTATTCGGTAAGTAGCTTTAGATTGCGAACTAAATCAAAAACTTATATCAGTCAAAACCAGTAAAAAAAAACAAAGATCTAGTTTCCTGTAGAGTTGCGATTGTTTTAAATAAAAGATATTGATACTTCGCCGTCGATATGGAAGATATTGTGGTTTTTAAACATTTTTAATCATTTTTTCTAGTCATATAATTAGCTAACGTGGGTTTATAGAATAGTCATTATTATGATATCAAACAAAGATGGTAACCATTTCATTAGTGATGTTTTTATCAGAGGCCCTTTATAATTTGTGCGTATAAATTGCAACAAATAATCCGGACAAAGAATATAACAAGATCTATCCTTAACCATTTACGTAAACTTAACAATAGTAATGAGTCTAGATATATATAATTTACAAACTTATACATTCTAACAGATATAAGTACATTTACAGTATATATTATAAGGCAGTTTCGTTCATTGCTTTGAGTAGGTATATAGTTATATCTATACAACTGGTTTTATATTAAATCTTATTTTGTCAGGAAATCTCGTTATAGTAGCTCATTCAAAGTCTAAATAGCTGCTTATATTGATCACATTAAATTCCTCTTTTTCATTAATTCATTTTCTATCAATCAAAGTTATAAACCATATATCATTCTGAGGCTTTGAAAAGGGTTTTTGCCTTTAGGCATAGACGCGTTTCAAAACCTCATAAAGCTGTAAGAAGATTAACACAAATACTCATCAGTCTGCAGATTTTAATTGCATTTGTTAATTAAATAATTGATATTAATGACAGAAATGTACAGAATAATATAAAGACATTTGAAACAGTTGATCTATCTAAGGACGTTTCAAGTTAAATTGATCCAGATCACTGTCACCAAGACGCTAACGGTATCATCGTTGAAGGCAATGTTAATACGAAAAAGAACCAAGATGGAGTCAGTTCTTCGGTTAAGTTAATTCTTTATTCCAGTAGGTTAATATGGCTTGTCAAATATAAGCAGTTATAATCAACTTCGAAATAATAAATATAGTAATATAGTAATAACTTGAATAGCTGTCTAAAATAATGTAACAAATATTCTTGTTTCCAAAAATATTCATTAATACGATTAATTATTGATTAATAAATGAAAATCTCTCTTACGTATTTTCTTATCCACATTAAGCGGGAACTCCGATATCGATATTACAGTGACGGCACTTTATATTCCAAAAATAAAATAATAGTGCCACAATACCTACTCGGAAAATCGGCCATTCGTTTTTCGTATCGAGTTTTATGGAGTTTTACCGCGACAAACATATTCATGACTACCTTTCGTGGCTGACATTTAGCACATTTACAATTATAACGTTTTTCTGTAGACATGATGTATTTTTGGCAGATATATTTATTGTCGCGGCTACCATCATAGCACGGCACGGTCACATTTTTGCATAACCCTCGCATCATTGACAATGTTTTTTTAAAGACGCCGAAAAAATAGGCTAAGTAAAGGCTAGGTAAAGGCTAGGCTACTGTTATTAGGAAGCGATTATTTAAATACAATTGGACCCTAGACCTTTCCTATGCCGCTAAATTTTTACCCGACGCCATTACCATTCTAAAGTCATGTATGTATTTATATAAGTTTAAGTATACGTTTGGAGTAATTGATTTTGCAGAATTTAGCGTCAGGGTGCTTAGTTTTCTTTCCCGCTAACACTTCTTCTCCGTTAATGGCATATGTCATTATAATACAAAATTTAGGCAATGGCAAGTTATATTGTTTATATGTCACAAAGTTGTATCTTGTCGTTCGTAATTTGTCATTTATATATATATAATTCTACTGTACGTGTGTATGACACTGAACTCCTCCTAAACGGCTGGACCGATTTGAATGAATTTTTTGTATGCGTTTGGGTGGCGCCCCAGATGGTTTAGATTCATAAATCAGCCCGGCAGATGGCGCTGCAGTCGGTACAATCTATATTATAAAAATCAATTGCTGTTCGGTAGTCTGGCTAAAACTCTAGAACGGCTGGACTGATTTAGCTGATTTTGATGTTGAAATGTTTGTCGTAGTCGAGGGAAGGTTTAAAAGGTGTGTAAATATGATTTTTTCGTTTTAAAAAAAAAAGTATTCCCGTTCGCCACGCGGACGAAGTCGCGAACGGGACAGCTAGTTTTATATAAAATGGTGTCTTTTCATATAAAATTATACGGATTATTTTATGCTCGAATCACAAAGAAACACAAAGCTTTTATTCCAATTATTTACACCCGAGTAAGGAATTCACTCTGGTGTGAATGTGAATTATTGAACTCGGGTTCAATCATTTGAGACTCCTCTCTATTTAAATAAACACTAAAGTTACTAATATAACCGGAAATATATAGAGCGTAATGTTTGCTTCCCAAGACGGCAAAAATAATCCGCCTGGTAACACTTTTGCGGAAAGATCAATTGTATTGAAATGACAAGTTAGTGTCATATCCATACAACTTGCGTGAACGACAACAGTCCGTTATTTATTATTAAATTTTTATTATCTTTGTATTACGTACCACTTAACTTTTAAGTATATTTTGTTTTGTATCGTGTTCATATATTAAAATATTTTTTTCATAAGACGTTAGTTCGGCAGAATTCCCGCTCAATGTGGTAACACCAACATCTCTCATTCCTTCGTGACTTATATTACAATATTTACACATAACACAGACGCTTGAACTACATGTTGTACTTTTGACGGTGTAAAAACTTCATAGTCATGCAAATTATATTAAAAATAATTTTAATACTGTCTATATGTGAGCATATGTTGCATTACTAAATTTTTATGAATGAAATTCATCAACTAAAATCACGAATACAAAATCATAAGATGTAACTAATATCATGGTAAAAATAATTAAGTTTTAAAAACTAAAAAGAAAACCGACTCCATTGGATACAATTTGAGACTTTAAAATTATTTTATTATGGTTTTTTTAGTGGAAAGTAGATGTATTTTGTTTATATATAATATGGGTAGACCAACTAAACGCACTGCTCTGCACTGCACGTAACAAAAATATCATCGATGTATACAATTTTTAGATTTTTGATGATAGTTTCAAAACCGCTCGACCGATTTCGATAAAATTTAAATGGGACCACCTTCAAACAAAAAATATTTTTTTAAATTGTTTCAGGCGTTTTCGAGTAATCGGTGAAAATATATTTAAAAAAAAAAGATTCCGACGAATTGAGAACCTCCTCCTTTTTGATGAAGTCTGTTAAAAAGACAACTACACTCATAGTCTCAAAATAAAGATTTGAAAGTGTCAAACTTACCGAAGTGACAAACTAATCCGATGAGCTCATAAGAAGTACAGGCAATGACACATATGTATCATATGTAAGTATTTACGAACATATAGGTATTATATCTGTCACCTAGTTTACATAGTACAAGTTATGTTAAGTTTGGGGCTAGGTGGTGCTGTGTGAAATGTCCATAAACATTGATTTATTTACTAATATAATTACGCAGTTATTTCATACAGTTTTATAAACATAGTATATATTTTTTCATGATAATAATGAATTTTAGTTTGTCAATTTTACAAGCATAGATTATAAATATTTTGTGACTTTAAGACAATAAATACATGATTGAAAATGATAACAAATAACATATTGACCATTTTTGCTACATAACAATACAACATGTGTATAATGTAATTTATGACTATCACAAAACATAATTTAGTTTAGTTCATTAGGTTATCGACTTAGTTGTTATCATACGCAGTAATAATCAAGTATCCAATAATGTAAGCAGACATAATAGGTATGAAAACAATTCAAATCTACAAAAACTATGAAGCACCGCTTTAAGCTTCGTTGTAAATTCAGTAAAATTTGCTAAGAGTTACTTCTAGATTCAAAGATCAATATCAATACCAAGTTATATACGAAATTCTATGAGCACATTTTTATAGTGTTGGTAAAAAACTTATATGTCCTTGAGAATCAAACCGTAATGTAACTAGGTAACAGGTAAGTATATTTTATATAGTTATCAGATATAAGTATAATAATATTAGTAAGGGCTCAAGCTTTTCTATAAATATTTTTGATTTATGTTATAATTTACGCGAACTATAATAGCACTTCATTGGTATCTCACTATTTGAATTAAATGGTACTTTACAAAAATATTTGTCTATTTATATGATTCGATAAAATAACCCATTCAAATATTGCCAATATAAATATAACCTATAAACATAATTTTCACTTAAAACAGGATATTTGCCATTTAAGTGAGTTTTATTGATTCCCGATATTTCAGAACATATTTCGGATATTTCGAAGTAAAACTTAGTAGGGACTTATAGTCCTACAGAATGTAATATATACATTTATATAACTACGTACATTATATATACATTATACATACATTTATATATGTATGTAGTTATATGTATATGTAGTTGACATTTTGACATCCCAGGCAGAGTGGCGTCAGTGGAGAGGAATTTTCACCCACCTCAGCTTGCTGGAGTGGATCCATGAACGAAAGTTTTCAATTACAAATAACTGCTCTGTAACTTGGCTGACGCCACCTAAATCATCTTTAACAGATGAACTAAGGCCAATGATAACATTTTGTAAATTGATGATTTTATGATTTATCTACCTCTTTTAGTTCCTGTTAATGTTTTAATCTTGAATTGTTAGTCTTAGGTTTTCATTTGTGTTTTATTGTATTGTATAGAATTGTACATACGTATGGATTTTCTCTGAAATAAATATTAATAATAATAAAACTCACATAATCATGCTAAATCGTTTTGAGTGAAAATTATGTTCAAAACTATAATATTTTCAAAAGTTATATAACCTATAAATCTTGAACACTATGGAAATATCAAAAGAAGTTGTATGTATATTTGGACATTGTACAATAAGTATTACTTAGGTCTACTCGGATACTTCGTACACACAAAAACGAACTTGAGTTAAAAGGAATTGGCACGTAAATTCACATATCATGTAATACGTTTCAAAATGATCCTTGTGATTGTATATAATTGATTCAGGCGTGACTTTGCGGAAATCCTTTACAAAATTTTAAACAATTGGACAAATATTTAGTACTATTTCGTCAAATTATTCCTATTGAGTTAGACACGATGCGACCTCGAAACGAATTCAAAGATAATTTACTTTTCAGGTTGCATATGCGCTTTGCATGGCTTTTCAATTGCGGGCGGAAGGGAGGTGTATGCGTTTGCATCGTGACTAACTCTTTAGAAATAGATTGGACTAAATATTTGTCCATCTATTTATATTTGCTTTTGATTGTATTGAATTAATAATTTTGACTTTCCAACCACAATTTAGAACCATAGTATACCAATAAAAGACTAGACAGTATTTAGGCCGCATTCATATCAGATGCAGCGTCCGCCGTCAATGAAAACTGGCGTTAAGGGTTTTTTATATATTCTATCACTTTTATATTAAACAGACTAAATATAAAAAGCATAATGTTATGTGTAGTCGCCGATAATGTAAGTACTGAGTATTATTAAGTAAGACTGGACTCATAGCACAGTTGGTAGTAGCTCTGCCTTCTGATCTATAGGTGGGTTGGTATAGGTGGATGGTAGTGTGGGTTCGATCACCTCAGGACAAACATTTGTGTGGTGGCAGTAGATGTTTGTTCTGTCTGTTATAAAGTATTGAACTGTAATACAAGAACAAGATGGCTGATATAATACTTATTAAGTATATAAGTATTATATCAGCCATCTTGTTCTTGTATTATACAAGCTTTGCATTTAGGGATAGATGAAGTGTGTACATTATACCAATATTTATTTATTTTATTTAGATGCTGACGTATCTGATATGAACGCAGCCTAAAAACAAAATGGCAGTTCGTAGCTTGCTGCATCTGAAGTTTAGTCTACAATAAACACAATGAACACACCTCTCTTACCTTTGTAATAGGATGAAGAGAGATGGCAATACAACGATGACATAATGGCAAAATTTACGTTTCTCGGTTCATAGAACACTTTACATGTTAATATAAATAACAATAATACATTTAATTTTGTTTTGTTATAATATCAATGACTTCCGCGTCTCATTACGAGTCCAATCGCGATATTTACACTATGAAATTCACTAAGTACTATTTTCATCATAGTAACTAATTTTTCACAACCTGCAGTTATAACTGTTTTTTTCACAATTTGCTAAGTCTCGTAGAAACCGCACAATTTAGTTTCACTATGATAGCAATAATCTATTGCTAATATATTCAAAGCAATCGCACAGTTAGATTACCATGATAGCAACAGTTGAGCAACCGTAGTAATCATGCAATTACCAATAGTCTCAGCGGTTACACTATTTCACTTTAAGTAAAATTCACAGTTTTAGATCACTATGATAATAATATAAACGTCGTTTTACAATTCACTATCAAACTCGTTGTAGTCTGATAGCAATTGTAGTAAAGACTATGAACTGTCAGCGTTCGATTTCCGTCTCACTTGGTGCGCGGTCAGCGCTTGCGATTGCGCTTGCGTTATGAACTGAGCCGTTCCTGAAAGTAAGTTAGAATAGTTGAAGATCTCTGTGGCGCAGTGGAAGAAGGACCGCCTGAGACGCAGTAGGTTGCGGGTTTGATTGCTGCCGCAGGACAAATATTTGTATAGATCATACAAATATTATATCAATATCATGTAAATATTTGTCCGGGATTTTGGTGTTTTCTAAGCAGTGGACGACGGCCCGCCCAAGACGCAATAGGTTGCGGGTTACATTCTTGCCGCGGGATAAATGTTTGTATGATCTGCAAATATTTGTCTGGGATTTTGGTGTTTTCTATGTATAATATGTATGTATTTACAAAAACAGTATATAAGTAATGTTGTACCCATAACACAAGCCCTGCTTACTTTGGGGCTAGATGATGCTGTGTGAAATGTCCAGCATTATTTGTTTATTTATTATTTATTTATCTAAACTTCGTTGCTTCATCTTCTTTGAGAAGTTGCGAGTTTAATTCCCAGAGGTGCTACATTGCCTCTGATTTTGTCGTTTCGCTCTACAAAAATTTGATTACGATCTTATTTTATTTGCACAAAAGTCTGAATTACGAACGAAATTAACATATTTAACGATACTTCTAAACTTTACTATATTGACGTGAGATTGAGGACTTGTAGCCCATTTAAGTCGACATGTAATAGAGTTTAATAATAGAATAGTAGAGTTTTTGTTATTACTTTTTATAGTGTTATCTGTTATTGTTGTTTCGTTTCGCGTTTATAGACTTAATTAAATCAGAAAATAAGCATTTATAAAACCAGTAGTTTAAATTATTTTTGAGCAGTTTATATAAAAAGTAGGTAGGTAGGACCTAGCCCAGGCTCTACACATTTGCGAAACTATCCTTTGTGATCTATATCGGTCTTCATACATCTGTAGCCAACATTTATCTGCACAACAGGACACGCGCAAGATTGCTTTGCGCATAACTTAAGAACGAGATAGATCCAGGGTGAGTATTGTATATTATGTACATATGCATGTACCTGCGGCGGCGGGTGAGGCGGCGGGCGCGGGGAGCACGAGGGAGGGCGCGGCGGGGGCGCGGGGCGGGGCGCGCGGGGGTGGGGGCGGGTGCGGGGGCGGCGGGGGGGCGGGCCGCGGGGGGGGACGCGGCGCCCGCACCACTTGCACCGCGCCCTTCACCCCGCTAGACATCAGTTGTGCTACAGTAATAATACAAGAATCAGTAGTGCTATAGAAGACCACACCAGACGACACGAATAAACTCATTCCCCTACTGATACACACACACACACACACACACACACACACACACACACACACACACACACACACTTGAACTGTAGAAACACACAATGTTGTATTGCACTCGTTTTAGATTCGTCATAATAATAGCTAAAAATCAGTGTTTGCTTCTTAAACAATATTATCGCCATTTCCCCACTGATACACGCACACACACACTTGAACTGAAGGAACACTCAATGTTGTATTACGCTCGTTTTCGACTAGTCTTAATATAAGCTAAAAATCAGTGTTTGCTTCTTAAACAATATTATCGCTGAGCTGACCATATTGAAATTCTGCACCATACGCGCACTTTTTGCTTTAAATATCTTAAGTTTTATATCGTTACCTTTATGTACTACCGCTGATAGTACGTGTGTGCTGGTTTATCAAATAAATGTTTTATCTATCTAACTTCCTTCTAGAAATGGTAAATAACTGGGAACACTAATATCAACATAATCCACAGCTGTACGCCACTCACTGCTGAGTAAAGGCCTGACCGCCTGAGCCATTTCCTCCTGAGGCAGCTTCATCCAGGTTCGTCTGCAATGTTTGCCCATCTCGCTACTGCACAACCAAAGTTTCTAAACCCAGTTCTTGGACACCATTCAGTTAGAGCTTTACTACAGTTATCGTCAACTGGTTAACCAGGGGTCCTGCTCATATTCAAATTAGTTCCGTAACGCGGTCTGCAACGTCATTGACATTGTTCTACCTCAAAAACGACAATGTATAATTTGCCAAAAGTAGAATATAGCCCGTCAAATTTTGAAAATAATTGAGAAACAATTAATCTTGCAGATTCCCCGATTTTCCTAGCTTTTAATGTTGAAACAAAACTAGTGGAAACCGCAAATTAAAACACTTGCTACAAGGCTTTAGTTCCACCGCATATGCAGTTCGTAAAATACTATGGCTATGGTTACATCTAGGCTAGTTTATTTTAGTTACTTCCATAGTGTTATGTCATATGGCATAGCTCTCTGGGGTAAACCTGCTTTGACAGTCAATGCTTCAAAGCGGATCGTCTACTTCTATATTTCCTATGTTTATAAGTTTAACGACTTTATCATTTCGATATATCGAAATCGGTTTACAGAGTAGACTGGAATTTCTTTTCGGATTTCGGATCGGGTTTTAGTGTCAGTTTACGAAGACGCGGACTGTTGAGAGTTAAATCAGACAACAAACAAACACGGTCTAGAAAAATGTTTGAAGTGTCCGTTTTTTTTTTCAAAGTTGTTTGTGCATTGTTGTGAAGAGTGGGAATAATATAACCAACAGAATTGAACTTTGCGAAAATAATTTGAATATGGCAGTTCTCTAGCAAAAAAGTTATGATGTCGGATGCGTGACCTCTAGCGAATGCAATCCTAATTTTGATCTATGTATAATATTTATGTTGCAAAAAATAAGTATATAGGTATAACCTATAACACAAGCTCTGCTTACTTTAGGGCCAGATGATGCTATGTGAAATGTCCGGGATTATTATCATTATTATCTTATTCACACGAGATCTCGAATCACGGTTACGTGCTGCTGCTGCAAATGCCAACACGACTCTCCAAGAGCTCTTCAAAAACGTTTTTGAATACCCCTGACAAAAATAACTTACAAACGGTAACGTTTTGCGAGCATCGACGCGAGTTTACTTACGCTACTGTGCGCTTGTCTTAGTTCTAAAAAGTCGCATCCCATTCTGATAGCTCACGGATT
The DNA here is from genome assembly GCA_948098915.1 of Lampropteryx suffumata. Classification (NCBI taxonomy): domain Eukaryota; kingdom Metazoa; phylum Arthropoda; class Insecta; order Lepidoptera; family Geometridae; genus Lampropteryx; species Lampropteryx suffumata. The sequence goes on from OX402551.1 coordinate 4,025,395, forward strand.
ATACTTAGTTAGGCACCAGGTTAGTGAATATGGTACTATTGTCTTACATAGTGATAACATAGACGATTGGTTGCCGAGGACAACCGAAGTGGTCGGCGGGACAGAGACAAGTAGCCCGCTCGGCGCGCCCGACACGTTGAGAGAGAGCGAGATGGGTGCCGACAGACCGGGAATCTGCACTTGGACGTTCTGCAATCCTTGGAGACTTTGTAAGCCTTGTAGTGATGTTAAACTTAGACCCTGGAAATAATATTGAGTAATATAAATATCATTATAAAATAAAGCATCTGGATCACTTAAGGTATCTATAGATCGTTTTAAGCGATTCTTAGATACCAGAAAGGTTTTACATGTGTTTTAATACCAGCTGACCCGGCCCCGCGTTGCTGTGGCTCATACGTAATACGTTGAACCAATATACTCTTACCAAACCTAGAAAGCTAAAGAGGTTGATGTTAACTTACACGCCATCTGTGGAGAGGAAATTCCTCTGAAACCGCACTGTAGGCGACCTTTTAGGTTCCAGTGTGTGCGGATGTACCCCCGCCGATGGCGAGCGGCAGCGAAGGTAGCTGCTGCGGGTATCATGTCAAACAACTCCTCGGAACACAACCCGTTACATAAGCGGTAGAATACACATAAAAAGGCAGTCTCTTTTCAGACTTAATAGTACAATACCGCTTGCGAGTTTGGGATCGTCAACTACTCTTACAGCTCTTTTTTGAACCGAGACAAAAGGCCCAAGCTGGTATCCTGGTGCTCCCGCCCAAAGATGACAGCAGTACTCCATATGGGGCCGCACTTGCGATTTATATAACAGCAGTCTTTGCCCCGGAGTGAAGTACCGCTTCGCTCTATTCAGCACACCTAGCTTTTTAGATGCTAATTTGACCTTATCATCCAAGTGGCGTTGGAATTGCACGTCAATGGAGATGTCGACACCGAGGATCCCAATACTCTTTGAGATACCACCTCACCAACCCTCACCGGGTTGTGTTTTAGAATTGTGGGGACACAGAAAATGAGGGTTTTCTTACCGATGAAAGCATAAACTTATGTCTTAGAGGGGTTAAATATTATTATTATTATATTATTAATATTACTATATTATATATATTAGAAATATAATTATATTATATTATTTATATTATTATTAAATCGTACTAAATTATCCCTAATCGGAAATTTTGGAAATAGTACTTTCCATTATTGACACAAGTTTTTCGCGACTTTCTTCCAAAACGAAACGAAGGTGGTTGCAAGGTTTGAAAAATGCATCACCTGTGCTGTCGTCTGCATAGCAATAAAAGCCGTCGAAATATTATCATTGATATGCAGCAGAAACAGCGTCGGAGATAGCACGGAGCCTTGCGGGACGCCAGCGTCTATTGCTTTGTTTTCGGAGCAACTGCCATCAACAACGGCTCTTATGCTACGGCCTGATAAGAAGCTAGCAACCCAATTGCACCAACCCTCGAGCAGTCCGTGAGCTGTCAACTTCGATAGAAGGCCCCGGTGCCAGACCCGGGTCTTATAAAGTATCACATGTATACAATGCATTGTGCATTGCATTGTTTATTTATTTTAATTACTTGAAATACATACATATAGTAATTTACAGAACTTACTAATACATAGATGAAATAAAAGATACATGAGACTTTAGTAAAGATACCTGTAAATGGCACACAGGTTGCGCTTGCGAGGAAGGCGCGGTGTTTCCATCGGATACCATCAACCGCTCCAACAACGCACTTTCACTACTCGATACGTTTGTCGTTTCACCGTCCCGATAACCTCCCATCACTTGCACATTTGTAACTCCCTGGAATATATTAATACCATCGATTTGACGAAAACTGGCTTAGCTCTGGCTCAAAAATTACCATGAGTGTCAGAGAAAGTAGTTACATAACTAGAAATACATTGCGTAAAGATGTGGGTATTATATAATTATATGACGTCTGTGGCGCAGTGGACTAAGGTACGGCTGAGACGTAGATGGTTATGAGTTTGATTCCCGCCGCGGTACACATTTTTGTATGACATTTGACATTTGACATTTTTGTGTGCAAGTATTTGTCACGACAAATACTTGCAGATGATACAACAATTTGACCCGAGCGTCTGGGTATTTCTATGTATAATATGTATGTATTTACAAAGTGTATAAGTAGTATATCAGTCATGTGGTACCCCTAACACAAGCTCCCTAAAGAAAGCATCTTTGGGGTCAGATTATGATGTGTGAAATGTCTGGCATTATTTAAAAGCATTAACGTGGCAATGCCGTCTAGGTTCTTGGAGACTATGCCCCCTGGCAGTGGACTGGATGAGTTGAGCCATCTATAGATTGGTTGAAACGGCCGTAGTTCAACTGTTTAATAATGTATTTTATATAATTGTTTATTACTGTCAAAATTACGTTAAATAGAAATACAATGCTTAAAAAATTATCATCTAAATTCTGTGGTTGTACAACAAAATATCTACAAATCCACAAGTCGATTATCTTTATCAATAGCTCTTTATGTAAAATGCTGGGATAACTATTCGGAAAAGTGAGATAAATGTCATTGAGAGTGCTGACATCAAATTTGTCAAATGTGACATTGGCAAAATTGTAGGCCATTCACCAAGAATTGCATTGGCAATTCACTGAGCCGCGGTATAATATGTTGGTGGCATAGCTCCGGTGGTATCCGTCAATATTGCTTATGTTACTTATAACATGAATTTGTAAGAGCCCCGCTAATACTATTATCATTCAAAATTTAATCACGATAAATTTTATAGGCTGTGAGCAAAAGCACTGATGAGCAGCGGACAGACAGACAGACAGACAGACAGACGGAAAGACACCGCAAAACTATGAAGGTTCCTTGTGAAACCCTAAAAAGCAAGAAAATACGGTTTGGTATACCTCAGAGGCCTACAGGCGGCCTACCCTACGTCATTGACTATCAATTCTCTCAGAAAACTAGCAAAAAGTGTAGTACGTGCGTGAGTCGTCTTGACTCAGAGTCTGTGCAATATTTGTGCAACAGTGCAATATTTTTAGAGGGGCATGCAAACAAAACCAGAGGCCTACATATTTTCACATGCTCTCCTGAACAAATCCTATTTGACGTCATCTCACCCGATTATATTTTCTTACTTTCCGAACACAAGACTGTGTCCTCAACAAATAAACTTTTAATGAATAAATGGTCTTTTTTACAGCTATTTAGTGGCTACTACTTGAAAATTTAAGAAATAACAGTTATAACAGATATAGGGTATGTATTTTCAATATTTTGCCTCCAATTTCCTCGCTTCAAATTGTTTTTAAAGTTGTTAGTTTTCAAATTTAATTATGAAAAAAATTTATATTCAATAACCATCATCGTCTCCTAAAGTTGACGTCGTTTTATCGTACAGCTTTCACTAATAATCAGAAAGTAAGCTATAACATAACCCGATAAACTTTTTTCATTGCTTTATTTTCTAATAAAAAAAAACACGATTTGAGCGCCGATTTGAAGTCGGGTCAAGATAATTTGATCAGCGAGTCGCATTAAGGCCCTATCGTATGTTGAACTAGCACATACCTGCGACGTATATGTGGGTATGGTATGAGACGCGGTAGTGCCAGTGACGAGTCTAGCGCCCGCTATAGACACTCTCGGCAGCAGTTTGTGTCCGTCTCTAGATTCATTGGACGCATGTGTCATGGCGGCTGGTGCACTGTTCAGGAGATTCAGTATCGTCGGGTTATTATTGGTGCCGGAACTTGCGACTGCTTTCGCTGCATTTTGATTTGCTGCGGCTGGAACATAAATAATGGCCATGAAGGGTCGTGATTCTACATTTATCCTATGTTATAAGAGTCTTATAATAGCACGATAGCTAATGTGTTCATCTCTATTCATTGACATTAGAACTACGAGGACAAACCATACTTTAACGCCACGCTAGCTAATTATTTCATGATAAGATACAGCGTTCATGTGAAAATTATGTTTGGATGTTATTTGTTACTTAAGGATACTCTAGTCAGCAACACAAACTAGTCAGTGGGCTTAGCTAAAATTCATGCTATATCTAGCATAGAAGAAAAGGATAGACGTGTACGAGAGATAGTGGAGGAGTTAGTATGATTATAATTTCGAGTCATATGATCTGATTAGACTATGATTTCTACATAAACAACCGCGTAAAAATCATGAACAGACTTTTGACTCAAGGGTTCTCATGAAAAACTACATGGTATCTATTGTATCTATTCAAAATAAAGTTTTTCGATCTCTTGAATAAATACACTATGCTTGTATCGAAATCATTTACAAGTTTGTATACTCCGTATGTTATTTATTTACGACGAAAGTTGTGTTAAAATACGTTTTTTTTGAGGTTTATAGAAAGAAAGAAACAAAGAAAGAAAAACATTTATTTAGCACACACAAAACAAAAGAGAACACATGAGCGGAAAACAGACTAAAAATAGGCTCCAAGGGGAATCTTAAACAAACACATACACATTTATACAAAACACATAAACAAACAAAAATCAACTAAGTATGCATAAGAAATTAGCCCTTCCCGCAAACCCATCAACATTTTAGTGTTGCTAAAAAGGTTTAATCTCAGCATGTGCTACTTCCAGGCACGGAAGTAGCGCTGGTTTTCAGATTAAACCAATTTATAGGAGCGACCTCACGAAGCGAAAGCAACACGAAAAAAAAAAAAATTAATAAATATTTTCTTAACATATTACAGACATAATTACATAAATGTACAGAATAGTATACAATTAGGCTGGTTTTAGTCTTACGCCGACGGCACGCGCACCGTCAGCGCTGATGGCCGAGATATATGAACTTCTAGGAAGCGTTTTCGATTGACACGTAGCTATCAGCGCGCACGGTGGTCAGCGCTGATAGCTACGCGGCCGTACGCGCCGCGCGTCGGCCCCGCGTAGCTGTCGGCGCTGACGATCGCGCGAGCGCCTCTGCTTTTAGTGAGCGTTCTAGTGTCGAGCGGAGTGGACGTCGTCAGCGCGTACAGTCATGGCGAATCGCGAAGTGGATACAGGTCGAGTTATCGATGAGGTACGCCAGAGGAAGATATTGTGGGATGCATCCGACCCACTCTACAAAAATAAAGATGCTAGAAACAAAGCCTGGGAGGATATTGTCGACACATTGTTCGAAAATATTTCAGGAGAAGAAAAACAACAACTTGGTTTGTTTACTTTCTTATTTTATTATCTGAATACCTACACAATAGTACAAATCCTTTTCAAGTTAAAATATACACGAATCTTGCCAGGGCACGCTTCCAATAGGGCTCACAAAATACTCAGAAAAATGTTCTCGCAAAGCGTGTCCAGACCTGTTTGTAGGTACAGTTGGCAAGTCTACCATACCCTCAATTGTAAGTGTGTCTTCAATACGATAACCATCGCGAATTCTTATAAAGTTATGCAATACGCAGCATGCTTTAACTATATTCTTTGTAATATCAAAACTCACATTAATAGGTGTATGAAACACTCTGAATTTATTTGACATTATACCAAATGTAGATTCTATGTATCGTCTACTGCGGCTCAGTCTATAATTAAATATTTTTTTCTTGTGGGTCATATTAGATCGTGCATATGGCTTCAGAATTTTATTTGATATTCCAAAAGCACCATCACCCACAATTACATGTTCAACTGGAGTATTTGTTCCAGGCAGTGGCTTCGGTCCTGGAATATTTAAAGTATTTTGTTCAAGGCTCCTGTATAGTGTACTGTTTTGGAATATAGTCGAGTCCGAGTTTTTTCCATATGTTCCAATATTTACATATGTAAAACAATAATCTGCATCGCACATAGCTAGCAGAACTATGGAGTAAAAATTTTTATAGTTGTAGAATATTGATCCACCACCGGTTGGATTTACGATTCGGATGTGCTTGCCATCAATAGCTCCGATGCAATTTGGAAAGTTGGTCTTTTGTAGAAAACCGTTAGCAATATTTTGCCACATATCAGGTGTATTTGATGGTATGCATTCATCGAGTAGTGTTTCCCATGTTACTTTACACACTTCGTCCACGATCTTACTGATTGTTGCGATTCCCATCCTAAATGAATACTGCAAATCTGTATATGTTCGACCCGTAGCAAGAAATCTGAAAATAAAAAGTTTTTATTATTTCAGGAAAACTGGTTCAACAAAGGTGGAAAACAGCCCGGGATGCGTTTTTTAGAACAAAGAACGCAATTAAGAAAAGGCCTTCTGGATGTGCTGCACCAAAATACAAAAAGTACATCTATTATGACGAATTAAGCTTTCTAGCTCCAACAGTTGAGAATGAAGTTGATGAATCACTGAATGACTCTTCCCTTCCCTCACCCTCAGTAAATATAGACGATACTTGGGATAGTACGGTATCTTCAGAAAATACTCAAGATTCTGATATATTAACGCAGCAAGTTTTTTCAAACACTCAACATGGTGAGCAGCATGACCGTGGCGTTGATTCAGCATCATCACAAAAACCTTGGCTGGAAAAGAGAAAAACAAGGGCCCGGAAAACAAACCCAGAAAGTTCTCCATTTGAAAAAGAATTATTAACTTTATTAAGTAACCAAACCCCAGATCTTGCCGCTGACGACCTGGCGTTTTTCGCTTCTTTAGGTCCAATTTTAAAAAGTTTTGATGTAGGACAAAAACTGGAGTTTAGATCGAGAGTGCTGCGCGAAGCCACGGCTATTCGAAATTGCAACAGATCAAATAGCTCAAATAGCTCTTACTCCAATGACGCAAGGTCTACTACACTCGACACGTATGCATCATCATACAATTATCAGACTCCAGCTTATCCAGGGTACGAAACCAATGATACGAATGCAGGTTACTCTGGTTATCAAACAGCGAGACATAGTGATGATTAATTACATTATGTATAATTACTAATGTTATTTTCTTACCTATACTTTTCTATGATTAAACATATTAATAAAACGAGTAAATGTTTTTTTTCTTACCTTAAAGTCACCATTAGCCGTTCAATCGGTGGTATAGGCACACGTCGTAAGCTGCAATGGACCAGTTTATCCTGTATCTTTGCCAGTAATTCGTCAAAAGTTCTAGTTGACATTCGAAAGTAATTAAAGAATTTACTTTCGTCAGCCCTCAAAGCGCCATATAACAAGACAAAGTCTCCTGCAACGGCTCTCTGCTCAATTAAGGGATGCACATGGAGTCTTCGTCGTCGCCGGTTTTTATTTTTTTGGGATAGATAGTACAAAGCAGCAATAATTAATACACTCCGCATTTTGGTAGTCGTCTGTACGGTAAGGCGGTCAGTACGATACTAAAACGAGCCACGCTGAGCCTCAGCGCTGAGAAACTACGCGCTGAGCTATCAGCGCTGACTGTCAGCGTGACACTAAAATCAGCCTTAAATAAAAAACAAGTGAAACAGTTGAGCTACTAAGGACTTTGCAAACCCACCATCTACAGATATTTATATAATAAATCAATAAATTCATTTAAAACATACACATGTACACAACTAACCGCCATGCCTTGTAGTAGTGTCAGTGTCAGTTGAAAAAACAGTTTCTTGTCAATATCAGTGTCAGTGGCCATGCAGTATTACTCAGCCAGAAAAAAACGTGTTTATACGTGGCAAAAACGTGGCATTGGCTTTTAAATATTAAAAAATGTTAAGTGCTAGAAGAGTGGAATGTAGAGTGCTGGAGGAGTAAAGGGACAGACCAGTGGAACTCAGCACTGGACCAGAGCGGGACGACCTGCCTACCTAGCTAGTCGGACATAACCTTAAGGTAAGCCAGATAAAAAAGATCCTACTTTCTACAGCCACCACGCATATTAGGAGGTTTTTTGAGCATGTAGAAGGTACTGCTTAAGCTTAAGCTTAAAGGTGTACGATGATTTCAGGGCCCGCATCGGCGGAGGCAGATCGTTCCAGCAGCGAGAGGCTGCAAAACGGAACGAACCTCTAAACGCAACAGTTCTGTGTTTTATGGTGACAAGAACGGGAGAACAAACCCTGCGTGGGTAACGATTATTCTCCCATGACCATTTTAACTTATTGAAACGGTAGGAGGGAGTATTGCCATGTATAACGCCAAATAAAAGATTTGCCAAGTGCAGATTCCTTCTCGCTTTTAGTCTTAACAACTTTTTTATATTTTTCACACCAACTATTTTGTTCGTTTCTGTTGCGATACAATACATAGATTATGACGAGACAAATTGATTTCACTCTTAGTTTTGGTTATCTAAAATCATGAGTACTCCAGTCATCCCGTGACCACGACAGAGTGTAAACCTGTCGAAACGTCGGGAAAAATAGGTAAATAAACGCGATAAATACCCGTAAGTATTTATAATAATATCTAACATCAGACAGTAGAGTGATCATCCTTTGAAGTTTGCATGGAAAGATAATAGACTAGTTCACTCTTAACGCAATATTGGCTGAGCTGATTTAGTATAGATATAGGTGAGAACCTGCATATATAAACGTTTTATCTACGAACAACGCGGGCAGACAACTATGAACAACATAAATAAATATTATCAATAATTTTCGCAGCGCACGCAATAAATAAATTGTTATTTATATATTTATTGTTGCAAAATTAAATAAAGCCTATGTTAATCGCTGGATCTTTCTATTATAAGTCAAAGAATTAAGTTAAGTAGCTTTTGAGTTTATCCCTTACAACAAACATACAAACACAAAAAAAACTTTTCTTTTCATAAGTTTAAATTAACAAGAATAAAATTACTGTTCTGAAGTTATGATACCTTGTTGAAACTGTTGTGCCGAATTCATGAGACTAGTGACCAGTGCGCTGATAGCTGGGTTCGTTGTACGAGGTTTAGTTGCCGTGGGCTTCTGTTGCGGAGTCGTCGTGGTCGTATATTGGATGTTTTGTACCTGGGGAATTACATTTAATCTCTTAGTCACTGACTGGTATGAACTAGTATTTTTTGCAGGGTCAATTTTGTTGTTTTTTTTATATTTAATAAGAATATTAAAATATAATTTAAAGCGTAGTGGACTAAGGTCCGACTAAGACGCAGAAGGACAAATACTTGTAGGAATGATCTGCAAGTATTTGTCTCGGGTCTGGTTGTTTCTATGTATAATACGAGTATGTATGTATTCATTACAAAAAAATGTATGTAAGTAGTATATCAGTCGTCTGATACCCATAACACAAGCTCTGCTTACTTTGAGGCCAGATGATGTTGTGTGAAATATCCGGCATTACTTATTATTTATTAATTACTTATTATTAAAATATTTATCTCTGGTATAAGCACAGCTTGTATTATTAGATACGCTTCTATAACAAGGTTCCCAAGGGACGAGTAAGATTTGTCGATCGGCAAATTTAAAAACGCAATAAAACAGAAACTGTCTATTGAAGCATAATATACAATATTAAATAATTTAGATGAAAAGCTTGGGATGAATCTGTTCCAACTCGACTCGGCATCCGTAACAAAATTGTCAAGGATCATACAAATAAGTGTTAAGACCAGACGAGTTTCTTGCCGGTTTCTTCTTGAACTGGGGTTAGGAGGAACCGGCACCTATTCACTAGCATGTAAGACGAATTAAAGTGGTGGAAAAAAAAGTTTTGACTTTTACTTTGGTGACCAGAAAACTGATAGAATACTTATATTTTTTTAAATACATAAATAAGATACTTTAAAAGACCCAGACACAGAACAAACACATAATTAATTACATACATTTTTATTCGACGAGGGAATCAACTCTCAACCTACAGCGCAGAAGAAAGAGCTATTACCAATTGAGCTGACAGGCCAGTCACATTGAGCAAATTAGTTCAGTAAGAAAAGTAATAGCGAACTTGTTAGACATAGGCCTCAATTCAGTTGTTTCGTTAGAGTTACTAAAATTTCCTAAAACAAAAACGATCTTATATTGTTTGTATTAAAGTCTGAATTAGAATAACATTTATTAGTGACACTTCTTAAATTAACGTATAACTGACGTGTTTTAGCTCAATGCAGTCATCATGTAAGGAGGTGTTCATTAAAACTGCGGTTATTTTCCGCAGTTTTTATCAACACCTATATACATTATTTTCAATAAAGGAATTAATTGGAATAAAAATTATAGCAATAAAACAAATAATAATTTTAACTTATTTTAGAACTGTGATTTAAAATGGGTATTCTAATTTGAACTTTATTGCTAGCAGAATAAGGTCGTCCATATTTTAGAAAATTTTACCTAGTCCGGCGAAACAACAGAATTGCCAGCATAGTTTACTTATAGGTTAAAAAACATTACTCAGGTAGTTAGTTTAGGTTAAGTTTTCAAGTTGTCGCATTTTCAACTAAAACAAACTTAACATTTTGAGTGACACGGGAGCTTCAGGTACAAATCACAGAAGTTTTTGAAACTAAAAATAACTAAAATATTAATAATGCTGGACATTTCATACAGCATCATCAAGCCCTAAAGTTAGCAGAGCTTGTGTAATGAATACCAAATTAATACCAAACACCAAGAAACACCAAGACCCGAGACAAATACTTGCAGATCATTAAAACATTTGTCCCGTGGCGGGAATCAAACTCGCCACCTTCTTCGTCTCAGTCGGGCCTTGGCCCACTGGGCCACAGAGCACAAATGTTTGAACTTTGTGGGTATCAAATCTTTAGGATTACAGCACAGAAGAGACCTACCAATTTATCTGCAAACCATTCATATTAATGGTGAATATTATTAGAGTATAATTTTATTATTTATACACTAGTTGAATAAATTCTTACCTGAGAAGTGCCGGGTAGAGGATGTTGTATGTGAATGATGGTTCCCTGCATCTTTTGCGTGTTCAATGGCTGAGGAGGGTTTGTTAGCTGCTGCGCTAGGAGTTGATTCGTTGACGCCTGAAAGAGTAGTATCTCACCTTAATTACAAATCAAAATATCACTTTTTATTATTTAAGACTATTTTAAGACTGCTACCCGCGACTTTACCTGCGAGGTACGTAGAAAAAAGTAGTCTAAGTACACATCTATATCTATATAAAGTTTCATCTAATTCAGTTCAGCCAAAATTCCGTCCGCTATTATTATTATTATTTATTATTAATCCAAATCTTTCTATGTATAATATGTATGTATTTGCAAAAAAAGTATGTAAGTATTATATCAGTCATGTGGTACCCATAACACAAGCTCTGCTTACTTTGGGGCCAGTTGATGCTGTGTGAAATGTACGGCATTCATTAATATTTATTAAAAACCTACACATACTTTCATATTTCAAATATTAGTGGGATGTTTCTTAGCTATGAGTGTGTTTGATGGAAACAGCCGGGGATTTATGGATATTATGGAGTTCTGATACTATCAAAACATACTAATAGCTTTCAATTACTATTGACGAATTTGTATTACGGAAGGCTGTTGTTGATTGTCAGATGCTGTTAATAAAATAGAAACCTCAGACCATATAAATAAAGAGGCGGAGCGCTCAACCAAAGTGAAGCCTCAATATCATGCTCCTCTGTGTAAATGAAGCTTTCTACAAGGGAAGGAACCTTCTAAATTTAATTGGTTCAGTAGTTCAGAGATCACCCATAACAAACAAACAAAGTTTGCCTCTTTATAGTATTAGTATATATCTACAAACCTACCTGCTAGTATGAGTGTTTATTCTATTCTACCTATTAGATAGACTTCTTACCTACATGCTATTTTTTTTTTTCTTCTAGATACCTACCATTTTGTCAACAATTTACCTACCTACTTTTACAAATAATTGAAACAATTTTATCATGAAATACCCTAACTAATTGTTCCTAGCGCACTCGTATGTCATTAAAATGGTTATTTCTATTATGTACCTAGTTTAAGTTTATTGTAATTGTATAAAAATTGTTTTGTTAAATTCAAGTGCTCCTTTAGACCACGGAAAAGAGGGGACTCTTCTAACACAGGTTATTTTTAACTTAACAGAAGAGATCCCAACACATATGATGTACTACTTGTTTTTAACTAATAAAAGATTTTTGATTTCATTTTGATTTTGAAATACATGGACCCACGCACACACATACACCCAAATCATACTCCTTGCTCTTAGTACATGTCATGTCGTCGTCCAGTAACCTTTCGTGATCAATATAACTTAAAAACTTACGATTTCAATATAAAAAATGTGTTATTTCCGTTTGATTTGATTCCGTAATACTTTTTTTGTCACGGAATCACCACGAAACATATAGTTTTTTGTACGATGATTACAAGACATGTCATGTAAGTACAACAGAATGTGTGCGTGTATTATCACAGCGTCACAGAGAACTTCACATAAGCTTCTTATATAGAGATACATATAATCATGCCTGTTTCCTGACGGAGAAACCAGAGACTACGGATTTCTACTTGATACGATCCTGACATACTTCTTTTACTCTCATCAAATTCCTCATACATGAGCGTCCATTTGGGTACCATTGATGTGGCCTTTCTCTATTTGGTCTAAGTAGTTACGCTGAAGACTTCCCCTTCCAGCTTCCCTATTCACACTCGCCTCATGCATCTGTTTCGTTAATCTTCTTGCGTTACATCCCCTCTACAAGCCCAAACCATCTTAACATACCATTCTCAATTTTCATCACTACGTCTTCCACAACACTCTAGTATCAGTTTTTTTTATATAGTATTAGCTAACTCGGCCACGCGTTCCTGTGACTCAGTAGTTCCAATACGTTGAACCAATATACGTTTACCCAACCTAGATAGCAAAAGATGTTGAAGTTAACTTACACTGCCATTTGTTAGAAACTTAAGGAACTTATTGTAGGAAAACATTTAATTTGCAATTATAAAAAACTGAGGTCAATAATCGAGATCTTTTAAGTTTGACCAAATTACACACAATCAAATTTCAACTTTCAAAATTTCATAAAAATTGGTTAAATAATTCCGGAGTTTACCCGGACAAACATTGAGCACGACATTTTTAAAGATAAAGTTATGGAGGCAACAGATTTATGGCCCGCCTGATGGTAAGCAGTTACCGTCACCAGACATCTACAACATCAGAAGCATTGATGATGCGTTGCCTGACCTCAAGGATTCTTTTTATATTTTGATTGAAGCGGTTCGTGATTTAGCGGAAAAACTTCAGAAGGAAATTAAATGAAATGAAATATTATTTATTTGCTTGAACATAATCATAATTTGTCACATAATTTGTCCTACCATATTCTTTGGCATTCCACAACCTGCACGTATGGGGTCAGAAAAGATCTTGTAAAACGAGTAACGCGAGATACCCATGTCAATAAGGTGTGGATGGGCATTATTTCGATGTCGTGTTCTATGGAGAACCTCGATGCAGGTATAAGGTTTCTCACTCTATCAGTTACACTAAACTTTGATCGCAAATTTCATACCTGTGGTGAAAGCCTCGGAGTGCTCGGCGAAGGTTGCTGTTTCATCGCAGCATCAGGAGTCACTGGACCTAGCACGTTGCCGACAACGCTGCCAACGTTGCCAACGTTTGTCACCACGTTACCAACGTTGCCAACATTTGTCACTACGCCACCAACGTTGTTCACGTTGCCGACAACGCTCACGTTTCCGACGTTGGTCACAACGTTACCGACGTTTGTGACCACGTTGCCAACGTTGCCGGTGTTGACATTGGCAACTTGTTGTAGCTGCGCTTGCTGGAATATCATGATCAAAGTCAAAACCTAACCATATCAAGAATCCTCTAGTTCAGTAAAACATAATAATGTTTATTTGGCTCGATTTCATCCAGATCGTCTCGCCATCTTTTCCTGGGTCTGCCGCGTCGTCTCCGACTATTGGGCACCCACTGAGTGACGAGCTCCGCCTAACGTTCTGGATCATTCGAGTCACATGACCTGCCCAGTTTCATGCCTAGACAGTTCTAAAGTGCAGTCCTCGTACCTAAATCCGCGATGCCCGTTTTCAATTTCGGATTTCGGTATTTCGGACCCTATCTGTTCGATTTTTGTGACTCTGTCAAAGACCATGTCTGAGCACCGTATGTCTGTATGGGCAGGTGTGTATTGAAAGATTTTCCTTCAGTTAGCTCTTCTGGCAAACTGTGACATTCCAAGGTATGGAAGTTAATGAGACCTTTGCCAACAGTGGGGCATATAGGTTAAGGATTTTTTTTTATTTAACTAGATGCGCGTTTCATAGTAAAAAGAGTATAGCTACGTTTTATAATAGCGCTAACAAAAAAATGTGACCACAGAACGTCGTTAAGCTAAGTCAAATAATCTGTTAAGAGCTTCAAGAATAAAAAAAACAACGTAAAGACGAGCGGCTTCGATCACATATGTGATCGAAGACGAGCGGCAACTCACGGACCGCGGATCAAACTCACCCTGATGTAGATTCTCTAGCTAGATGAATCAAAACAGTGTCGGTGCGTCCATCGACAAAATAATATGTGAGCAAAACCCGTGTTTATCAAAATGTATAGCACAACACACGAATGTTTTAAAAATGAAAACTTACCAGAATCGGTAATTGCCGGGCAGGAATTGTATTTGGCGGCGCCGTTATTGTGGCGGTTCTAAAACATTATAATCGAACATTAGCGATACTAAGTCAGAAGTTTTTGGAAATGGGGTTATCACTACGTTTCACTCACTAAGTATTCCCTAATATATTGAGCTTGAATGAAATGTGCACAAAGAATACTTGGATTAAAATATCTGGAATATTATGGAGTAAAATATAAATAGAGATAACCAGGGATCTAAACAAATACTTCACACTTAGTTTTCTTGCTAACGCCTTTGTGGATATTATTTTGTATGCAAATGACAGCAGCAGTTACGCTTCAGGCACGTGACTTAACACAAGCTAGTGTCCGTAGGCGTGTACGCCAACAGAAAGTGGATTGTCTAAGCCCTCTTACCCCCCTGCATTTATAAATAAATAATAATGCCGGACATTTAACACAACGTCATCTAGCCCCAAAGTAAGCAGAGCTTGTGTTATGGGTACCACATGACTGATATACTACTTATAGGTACTTATACTTTTTTTTTTGCAAATACATACATATTATACATAGAAAAATACCCAGACCCGAGACAAGTACTTGCAGATCATACAAACATTTGTCCCGCGGCGGGAATCAGACCCCCAAAAATCTTCGTCTCAGGCAGACCTACGCCCATTGCGCCACAGAGATCGTCATCGTGTACGATATTTCTGCAATCTGCTCCCAGCCATAATCAACAGTGTTCTAAAGAGTTTTGAGTGCAATTCGATAACTTTCGCGATAAATTGCCTTTAAAACACTTAAGGACAGTAGCTGCTAAACTAAGCTCCTATCTACCCATTTAGGCATTTCCATAGTGCCTCGTTCTTAATGACTTACACAACAGGAGCTATATTAACGGTCCGCGGTGCATTCGCGTTGTTAATAGCGGCGGCGGCCGCGTTCCTCTGCTGCAGTAATATCTGTTGCCCCTGGAAAGTATTGAGTTTCAGTTCAATTGTAAACATACCACCTCACCTCCAGCCTAGCTTCACAAGAGCGAACCGTGAACTCGAGCGGCAACTCACGGACCGTGGATCAAACGCACCTTGATGAAGATTCTCTAGATGAATCGAAATAGTGTTGATGCTTCCATCGACAAAATGTAAAGCTTCACAAACTCTGGGAATTTACGCTTAAGAGTAAACAAGTCGATTATCTTTCCATACAAACGTCGAAGAGTGATCACACCACCGTCTGATGATGAACAACCAAAACTAAAAGTGATATAAATTTGTCTTGTCATAATCTATGCTTGTATCAATACAGAATTGTAAAAATAATATGAGTTTGAAAGATACAAGACTCAAAAATAAATCGTTTTTCATCACTGATTTTAGCGCAACTATAGGTGTGAATAAATAACAAACAGAGTACGCAAACTAAAAATTATTCCTATACAAGCATAGATTATTTATTCAAGAGCTCAAATAACTTTTTTTTTAATAAATACATTCAGTAGTTTTTTCATGAGAACCCTTGAGCCAAAGGTCTATGCATTATTTTTACGCAATAGTTTTATTTAGAAATCATATATTAATCTGAACATATGACTCGAAATTATAATCACGCTATCTCCTTACTGCTCATCTCTATCCTTGGTGCACGTCTATCCTTTTCTCACACTAAGCAAGGTGAAATATCATGCATTTTAGCTGCGCCCACTAACGAGCTTGTGCCGCTGACTTGTGTATCCTTAAGTAGTAGATCCCTAAGTTTCGACTAGAAAAAGTAAATAGACCCTGTATATGAACTTGATGCGTTTTTATAATAAACTTCATGAAAATGCAACTAAACTACCTATTAAGAAATTTAAAGCTTACATACAGGATAGTCCTTATCAAAATCAAAAGTCCAAGTCTAAAATATTTCTATTCAATACAATCACAAGGACCAGTTTGAAACGTGTTACATACTAGGTGAATTGAGGTGCCAATTCCTCTTAGCCAGAGTCCGAGAAGAAGAACAAAGCCTATTATAATATAAATTAATAATATAATGCTGATAAGAATGCATGACCTCATGTTGATCTACCCTCTGACGGTTAACTGACAGAATTGTAATGTACCTTGTATTAGTTTTTCGGAGTTAAGCTAGTTATAAAGGATCATACAAAAAAGCGCTTCGACCAGAACGAGTTTCTTGTCAATTATTCTCGGAATTGGCACCTAAATTTACCAAGTATTTAAGACGTTTCAACGTGATTCTTGTCATTGTATTGAATAAAAACGTATTTGAGTTTGAGTTTGAGTTTGAAAATCAAACGGTACACACTGGTTAACTGTCTCGTTTTCTCGTTTACGGACTTACCTACAACATATTTAATCTTTCCCGTTCGCAAAATTATTTTGAAATCTCTTTAAATATCTATCATGTATGTATATAGGTAGGACCTAAGACATGTAGAGAGCTATGCGTTCTATCTATCTTTGCGTTATTTGTAACACAATAAAGCTGCTGCTAACCGAATGATTTTCAGCTCGATCGAATTACAAATAGAGTTTAAATTCCCAGCGCAAACAGTGACTTGGCTCAGATCCAGTACAGGTGCAATGAAGACCGAGAAAATGCGGTTTAATACGGTGCTCAGCTCGTGATAATGTGGCAAGCTACTAACCTAAGATTTGTTATACTATAATGTGCTTGTAAGGACTCAACAGCATATAACAGGCGGCTTTCATAACCTTATTAAAAACCCCGATAAACTGATAATACAAAACTCAAGAAGTAATTATTATAAAACCTGTGTCCGAGGAGCAAATATGACTGACATGAATTCATTTTTAAACTTTTAGCAAATAAATATTGTTGAACATTTCACAAATAATCTAGCCGCAATCTAAGCAAAGTTTGCAATAGACAGATAATTAAATAGGCATTGCATCATCTGGCCCAAAGGTAAGCAGAGCTTGTGTTATGGGTACTACATGATTGATATACTTACTACTTTTATACTTTTTTACTAGACAAATACTTGCAGATCATAAAACTGGTTGTCCCACGGCTGGAATAGAACCCGCAACCTTCTGCGTCTCAGCAGGGTCTTGGCCCACTGCGCCACAGAGGCCGTCTGATAGATTACTTATAAACTCATAAACTTGTGTCATACATACATAATGATAATTTATAACACCCAGACACAGAACCAACATCAATGTTCAACAATGTCTTTTATTCTTAAAGTTTTTTTCATAACCAGCTTACCATTAAAACCTTGATATTAACAGCATTTAGTTACTATCGGTGGATTTATGACCTCTGTGGCGCAGTGGGCCAATGACCGGGTGGGATGCAGAAGGTTGCGGTTTCGATTCCCTAAATGTTTGTATGTTCTGCAATTATTTGTCTCGGGTCTGGGTGTTTCTATGTATAATATATACACAAGTATTCAAAAGTACATAAGGTAGTATATCAGTAATGTGGTACCCAAAACACAAGCTCTGCTCACTTTGGGGCCACATGATGCTGTGTGAAATGTAGCAGAGCTTGTGTTATGGGTACCACACGACTGATATACTACTTTTACATGCTTTATTTTTATTTTGTCTTTATTTTGTCTCGGAGCGGGATTCGAGCCCGCGACCTTCTCGGGCTAAGTCGGGCTTAGGCCCACTACCGCAACGGTCGATTGTATCAAAAGTTCCATAATCGCTGTGAGGCGCGTGATACAATAGCAATACAGGTAAGCTACCAGTCTGAGAGTTGTTATAGTGCTTGTGAGAAACAGCAGTAAACATCATACAGCAGACGGTCCTCACCACCTCTCTGATGTCTCCCGTGTAAGACACGCGCGGTACCTGGCCCGGCATGGTGTGTCGGATGCGAACCGCCTTCCTCCCCTCCTCCGTGAATATCTCCGTGAACTGCGTTATGTATTTGCTGGCGTGCTGTCGCGTACCTGCAAAAATAATCATGTTGACAAGACAACTTGAGCTTGACGTATTATGTCGTCTGATCCAATAGAGTTCAGATAGTTAATGTGGGTGGTTTGAGGGCTTCAGGATCAATTATTGATATAGGCTAGTATACGTTAATTTTTAAAATTGATTTGAGGTCAAACCAATATTTGCTATAACGAACTGGTTCACTGTAAATCTTTTACTTAATTCTAAAAAAACTAAATTTATCAAATTCACTTTGCCAAATGTTATTAATAGCCCGGACCTAGGACCAGGACGAGTTTCTTGTCGGTTCTTCTCGAGCTTGGGTTAGGAGGAATTGGCACCTAAATTCACCTAGTGTAACCAATTCGATTCAAAGTGATCCATGTGATTGTATTGAATAAAGTATTTTTAACTTTGACTTTGACTTTGATGCGTCTTTCAAGTATCTCTTGTTGTACAGTCCAGTTAGACTGCACACGGTTAAACGTTGAAGTTAGTGGTCGTTACGTGCTTAATTAAAACCGGGTCACAGTTTAAGGTTTATTAACAAGTAAACCAATGTACGCGCGCGGTGGTCGTGTTGGCCGTCAGATGGTACCAACCCATTTTCCGAGAGATTGGTACAGATAGCCTATAGTGCGTGCGTGTGTGTGACGAGAAAGAGAAAGAGAAATAGAGAAGAAGAATTTTTTTTTTTTTTTTAAATATTTAACTCAGTTTTTTTTTAACTTTTGCGAGAATTAATATTGTTTTAGTAAGTTCTGTGAGATGCGCTTCATCACATCAGAGAGTGGAAACGATTATTGGTTCTTATGATAATCTTTGCAAAAATCGTCTTTGACAACGCGGTCTTGATCTTTACTGATATTTCCATTTTTTTTTTTTCTTCAATGAAAAGATAAAGATGTATGTTGTATATTATTTCACGGCATTTTGAGATAACTAGTGGTGGCCCATTGAAAGTCGAAATTCGACCATAATTTAATTTAATTTAATGTATTTTTATGCATATTTTAAAAAAAATATTAGCATTCTGCACTCCTCTATATAAACAAAGTGTGCGAAATTTCATACTCCTCCGTCAGCGCAATTTTCGTAAAAATGGGTACAAAGTTTTTGCTTCATGTATTAATATATTGATATACATAGATAAGCTTTCTTCTTTTTAATTTGAAACCCATTCTAACAACTAAACCAATTACTAGAAACGTACTTAAAATAATGGATGACAAAATGCAAAAAGCTGCTGCTATGAAATGTGGTAACTGGGGATCAGCTCTATATACATCCAAATTTTGGACGTACGTGCTAGAGCCCTTGAAGTTTACTGGTAACTGAAGTGCCACCACGAGTCGTGGGACCGCTGAACATTCGTTGCATAATCGTACAAACTCGGAAACACGAACGTCCCCGAGGCGCTAAGTTGTCATCGTATGTTCGTAAGAACAAAACAAAACTTAACTTAACTTGCTCATACGAGCAAGTGCAAATTGACAGAATAAGTTTAGTAATAAAAGTAAAGACCACATACCTAAACTAAATCGACAAGACGCGCCATTCCTCTCGCCGTCCACATGATCTCTATCCACATACAGCTCCCCCAAGAACTCCTGGTCCGACGGCCTTTGTAAAATCGACAGTCTTATATGAAAGCATCCAGTTCCGTGACTCGACGGGGACTTGTCTGTTTCCAGGATGTACTCCTCGACGATCTGTGGCTGGCAATCGTGCGTAGGACGATTCCGTTCGTAGATTCTACCTAGTCGTAACGGAGTCACGTGTTCTGACGGTGGAGCTAGTAATACTGTATCCGCTTTCGGGAGATCTATGACTTTGAACACCTGTAGAAGTTAAATAAAATAAATATTAATGAACAATGCACACAACACTAGCCCAAAACTAAGCTTGTATTAGATAACCAGATGACTGATGGAATACATATATATTTAAAAATACATATTTATTACACTTTATAACAGCCAGACACCGAACAAACATGTTCATCACACAAATGTTTATCCTGGGAGGGAATCGAACCCTTGACCTACAGCGCAGAAGGCAGAGCTACTACACACTGAGGCTAGTTAGATTACTGTTTATATTAATAAATAAATAAATAAATAATACCAGACATTTCACACATCATCTGGCCCCAAAGTAAGCAGATCTTGTTTTACGGGTAAGTACTAGTATACCACATGACTGGTATAATACTTATATACGTTTTTTTTTAATACATACATATTTTACATAGAAACACCCAGACTCGAGACAAATAGTTGTAGATCATAACAGATTAAACATTCGTCCTGCGGCGGGAATCGAACCCGCAACCTTCTACGTCTCAGATGGGCCTTGGCCTACTGCGCCACAAAGGTATAAGTTCAAATGTTTTGTTTGTTACATTTTCGAGGCTAAACAGAGATAAGTTGTATTTTGGGGATGGACATAAGCTACTTTTTATGTAGGTATGACACGAGCGAAGCCGCGGGCAGCATAATATAGTTTATGATATAAGTAGGAAGTAGGATGCCAACCTCAGGTGGTTTCTTAGGATATTTAGAACTTCTTGAAGGTGTAGATTGTTTGCTGTTCTTTGCACGTTGGCGGTGTATTAGATCTAGTAATTCTAAGCCATGGTGGTGCGTAAACTGATCCAACTTTCTTTTCCTATTAACTGCCACCTAAAACAAATAATAACAACTTTATCTTTGTGCAATATTTCTATTAGTTACTTAGGTACTATGTTTTTACCTGTTGGTGTGTAAGCAATGTTTTACTAGCAATATTAGCTACTTCTTGTGCTTGATGTGCTTATTTTACGTGTAACTTATAATTATAATTTTCCTAGTGTTAACTAGTTATGATAAGATAAGATAAGATAATATTTATTTATCAAATAAATTTCACATACATATTACAAGTTACTGGTGATCCCCAGGCCTGTATCGCGGGAGATCGGTCAAGCAAAACGTAATTACCTATCACCTATAATAAATAAAAACATTGATTACAGCGGCATCTAGCCCCAAAGTAAGCAGAGCTTGTGTTACCACATGACTGATATAGTTATTCTTTTTGTAAATACATACATATTGTATATAGAAAAACACCCAGACCTGCGACAAATACTTGCAGATCATTCAAGCATTTGTGCGAGAATCGAACCCGCAACCTTCTGCGTCTCACACAGGCCTTTGCCTACTGCGCAACAGAGGTCGTCAGGAGGATAAGGATATAATATAGGTACATATACAAAATAATTTTCATAATAGATATGTCAGCCATGTCATGTCAATTTTCATAAATAATATTACGTAACTTGCAACTACTAGCAATAGGCATTAATTGCGTAATCACTTCAGTCAAACACAGTTTTTGTACGCTAATATCTCAGGCAAAAATACGCTTGTAGCTGCGTTATTAGCAATGTGTTTTTGACAAAATGCGCAATTGACTATTGTTAGTTGTCGCGAGTTATTTAATCTGGGGCCGATTCAGGTCTCGTAGTGTCCGTGAAAACGGTCATGGTATGTCACAGAATGTTAGGTCTTTGATGTTGCCGTTCTATAGTAGGTACTGGCCATTCTAATGTAATTCGAGTAATTATGAAACACGATTTCGTCAATGAGCCCGTCGAGCAGTCGGGCGCAACCAGCACGCAACATCAACGACGTATAGGGAACGAACACTACAAACGAACGCACGGCCCGTTATTGGTTTCAACGCTACCATTATGGAAATTTAGATCTGAAAACTGATGCTCGACAAGGACGAATTAGAGGTGATTGTGGTAGATAATAATACATAATCAGCTAACAGCTGATTTAGCAGCATCAAAACAATATACGAACTGAATGATCGCCAGCGTGACCTACACGTCTGCACGGAAACGAAGAAATTTCGAACCACAATGAAATTTTTGATTTTTATACTCTTGAGCGTTCAGCACCTAGGCAACCCCCTAAAGTTTTCGTTTAGGGCCTAAACGAGAACTTACCCCTAAAAAAGTGATAGTCACTTTTTTGTTATATAGTGCCGGTGTGATTCATCACAGATTGTTACCCGGTACGAGCATTACTGCAGATGTGTACTGTGAAGGACTGAACACAATGATAACGTAGGTCGCAAATCTCCAGCCAGCGTTGGTTAATCGCTCGTCCCCGCTGCCCCTGCACGACACCACACTGTACAACAGACGGTCTTTAACTTACAAGAGCTGGAGTTGGAAGCTCTCCGACATCCACCGTACTCAACAGAACTTGCGCCCTACAGACCTCTGCTTCTTCCAGAATTTGGAATAGTTGCCAAGAAAACAAATCTTTAAATTCCTTTGAAGAGTTTGTTGTCTCCCGTCCAGCTGAATTTTTCAAGATAAGTATTGATAAATGCCCACTACGCTGCCAAAAATTCATCGATAGCATGGGTGAATACCTATATCGACTAACAGAAAAAAAACAAATTTTCGTACATACCAGCAATTATATACCTAGTTAATGTTATTATCATAAATTACCTGTGAAAATCGTCTAGCCTGCCTCCGTATCCGTGGAGTATTGAAGAGTCGAGACGTAGCATGCAGTCTCGCAGCCAGCAGTCCCACCGCCGGTCGTGGGTCCAGACACAAAGGCGGCGCCGCTGCGTGGACCAGAGCAGCCTCGACTGCCTCCAAGGCTCCCCGTTCCTCCCCAACCCAACCACATTTACCACCAATGCACATTGCATCTGTTAGTATACTCTGAAAGGTAAAGTATTTACATAATATTTTATAATCCAACTAATATTTGCTCCGGGGTGATAATAAAGAAAATTGTTTAATTAGGTATATCCATAAATAAATAAAAGATACTGCTAAAATCTCCGGATAAACATGTTCATTTAATGTCACCATGGTAGTTCCACCCTGAACTATAAACTGGCTTCGCATCCGAGGTACCTAAATAACAAGTAGCCTATATCCTTCCCTAATAAACAATCTATTTCAGATCTATTCAGCAGTGAAAACATAACAAATAAACATACAGGAGCACTTAACATTTTTTAAAATATATGTATGTGGAAGGATAGATATATGAATATGAATATTTCTGTTGATGTTTGTTTGTGAAACTTAGTAATGACAACGGACTTAAAAGTACAACAATACTTTTCGATTCGGCTTAAGCCGGTCGGCGTCACTTGCCTCAGCTTGGGTCTTACGGCAGAAAAATTTCACCCATATTTGTCAAAATGCTTTTCTTCAAGCAGCTATTTAATGTGTTCCTACATAAAAAATTGGCAATGTCCTTCTCAAATCGAAACCTAATTTCCAATTGTTGAAGATTGATTCCGCAGTTCAGCCATGAATAGGTAACAGTCATACAGATAGAAACTCTTTCGAATAATATTAGTTTGGAATGGATATGGATAAAATGATTTATTATTTTTTGACGTGATCACGTCTTATAAATAAATAATCCCGGACATTTCACACATCATCTGGCCCCAAAGTAGGTAAGCAGAGCTTGTGTTATGGGTACCACATGACTGATATACTACTTATATACTTTTTTTTTGTAAATAAATACATATTATACATAGAAACACCCATACCCGAGACAAATACGTGCAGATCGTACAAACATTTGTCCCGCGGCGGGAATCGATCCCGCAACCTTCTGCGTTTCAGCCGGGTCTTATCCAACTGCGCCACAGAGGTCGCAATCGATGAACGCCGGCTGCACGCACGAAAAATTCTCACATTCCATCTGAGCCGAGCGTGCAAGCGAGAGCGCGGAACAAGCGATAGAGAGACACAATGGGCCTAAGCGTTCGGCTTGTGACGCATCTTAATAGGTTAAAAGTATGCAATTTTTCATCAATGTTTTCTTATGACGTTTTCACGTAAAATTATAGTCCGTAATACGACTTTACAGACAACCATATATTATTACAATGTATTGTGGTGTAAGAATTTTTCTGAAGAGTCTAACTAAATTGAAGTTGAATACCTTTGTCAGGTAAGTACATTTGGAAGCAGTCACACAATTTTTGGTACAAAAGCTAGTTACAATTACCTGATTTGTAGGTTTCAATAGAACATGATGCGTGTCACAAACAAAGCTTGGATATGCTTGTCTGTAGTCTCTGACTTGTGCTATCACACACCCAGAGTAGAATAGAATAGAATGCTCTGATTCTAGTAGGTCAAGTAAAATTACTGGCAACTCCTCGTTGTCAATATAGCTCAGTAGTTCCTCCTCTTCATATGGCCATGTTGGTGTTTCCATTAGAGTTTCTTCTTGCATCGCCTGCAAAATATTTTATTAAAGCTTCTGCATGAGGCTTCACAGGTGTGTGTTACCACCATGTGATGTCTATGGGTCTATTTTATAATCACATAATAAATTATGTGTTGCTTAAATGTATTGCCGTCTTTATATTCAAATAACAAGGACAAACAATACATAAATGCCACGCTACCTAATTATATGATTATAAGATTTATTTATTTAACACTTTTCTATTTTTACAGGATAATACAATAGTGTGGTCTATAATTTTAACCATTTATTTTAAATAGTTCTTGTATTAGTTCATACTAATTACATTGAAAAACAAATGTCAATATTTCAATGTACAGATTTCCATTATGTTAATGTTCATAATTCCTATAGTTAGAAGGTATTTTTTTTAAATATCTTATAATTATAGGAAATTAATTAATAGGTATTCCAGTTAGCTGTAAAAACATAATAAACATACAGATAGACAGACAGACAGACCAGAGACACTTTTCTATTTATAATACTACTATGGAATTATGAATATAGATTAACACTAATACTTATATTTATTATGCAAAATTATCTTACTCTTAAAATAGTATGTTTTAGAGAAAGGCCAGAGTAAGAGTATCTTGATCCTTAAGGAATGTTGTGAGATAATTCTCCCTTGAGAAATAACATAATCCTTTACTTTATACTTTAATTTTATGAAGCATGCAGAAGTATGTAAAAGTATGCCTGGCTTGTAGAAAGTGGACACTCATACTACCTACCCAATCGGTAAACAGGGGTGTTTTTTTATGAATTAATGTGTTATTTATATTGCTAATAAATGATGCGAGGCCATTGAGCAATCTATTAACCTAGTCAAAGATAAATGCAGCTTTTTAATATGCTTGCATATAATCAGTGATGGCCTAGTTTCTGTATTAACAAATATTTGTAATCATCCTTCAATTAATTTGTTTGAATAAGGAAATAGTCTGTTTACATTTTCAAGGAGAGATTAATTGACATACTAATAGACAACAAATAGACTATTGTATATTATAATAATAAATGGTGGATAATGCACACAACACCATCTAGCTCCAAACTAAGAATAGCTTGTATTATGGTGACCAGATGACTGATAGAATACTACATATAAAAGATAATACTGGACAATCTTAGCGCGGAAGATGGATGCATGGAGAGAATGGGGAGAGGCCCAGCAGTGGACAGTGTGGGCTGATAATAATAATAATAAAAGATAACTATAACATTTTAATCACCCAAACGCAGAACCAACATCTATGCTCATCACACAAATGTTTGTCCTGGGAGGGAATCAAACCCCCAAACTACAGTGCAGTGAAGGAAGAGCTACTACTATCTCAGATGGCAGGCTTGCCGAAGCCGTGGAAAGCAGCATGTATTAAATAAAGTGAGAGTTAGTAGTTATTGAGAGAACATTTAGTTTCACTTTCAGACACATTTTACAATATACAAAATAGACACTTACATTTCCATCAGGAGGATTTAAATGCTGTGTATTGCCATTAACTTTTAATGATAACGAATATCCCTTATTTCCAGGGTACAAATTGATTATCAAAGTGTTGAGATTATGTGTTGCCAATAACTTTTCTAGCAAATATGATGTTGTTTTCAGACCTTGCTGCAAAACAACAGTACACAACATTATAAACAGACTCTTTGCAAAAGTGTTTTAGTCAAAGATATTACAAAAATAAAACTTACAAAGTTAGTCTGAGTCGCCTCGTCTCTACTCAATTCACCATAAAGTTCATGAAGTTTTTTAAATAAATCGAACTTCTCTGCTTTAGACGAAGAACCTACAGAGTTTCTCTGAAACCTTATTCTTGATTCATCGACCGATTCAGCTAGATGCATCTTATCGAGGGTCCAAGTCATTTTATGGTCTTGTCCACCTCCAAATTGTGTCAAGTTTGTATTTACATGTTTAGCTCGATTCAAAATTACCTGAAATTGAGAACACATTTTGAACATTTTTATATCTCAAACAGTAACCTTACGCTAAGGGTTTAGTCTGAAAATAATGGTAAATAAAAGTACCTCAGCCTCCAGTGCCGCGTGAATTAAACCATCCATAGTGTCATTAAATAAAACAAGTAATTCAGTAGTAGTTGTGTTTCTCAATAAGATTATTTATTAAAACACCACGGCCTGATCATTATGTCATGATTATATTAAAAACTTAGAACGCTTTATTTATGTTTTACTTTTACACTGTGTGTAAGGAATGACAGAAAGAAACATACGATTTTTTTTTTTTATAAATTGTGTCAGTTGCTTGAGTAGTCCATGGGCAACCATCTCTACGCGTAACATCATAGCAATTTTTTTTTATCTATATAGTTTAGATGCTCGAAATTCATCGTTGTTCACAAATCGATTCTAAGTCCTCGTAAACATCGACACATCGATGTTATGAGAATATTAAAGAACCATCTATATTAGAATCGAGAGGCCATCTATGGTAAATTGGGTGTACTCGATAGAGTTCGTTGATTTTTCGTTTCGTTCATATTTATCCCATCAATGTAACGGAACTGTAGTCTGAACGAATACCTATAATTAAAGAGACAACTTCTTTAGCATCGTGATTTGAAAGTAAAATTGAAAAAGTGACAGACACATAAATTCATAAGATTTAACGTGGGAGAAAATGAGATAGGAAGCATTATACAGTGTTTCTTATCTATGTGGTTCTAAAATTTTTGAAGGTTTACTTCTACCTCGTGTGAATTGCACACATGTTTTTTTTTATTGCGTTCCGAGTTATAATCAATAAAATGGTTAACTAATGTCAATATCAAAGATGCAATGCAATCAATTGTTAATCTCAAGTAATGACTTAATGAAGAATTATAAATAATCGTAGGTATAGGCAGTAAGGTCTGCGACTAAAGTCAAAAGAAAGTACTAGCCATTCAACATTTATGTTGCACAGCTACTTTGACAACTTCATAAAGACTTTTATCAAAAGCTGGTCAACATCTGTATTAACAAAGTAAAATACTAAATAAAAGGTTAACTGTTTACAAAGTTACTTTTTACAGAATTACCTAAAAATACTAGGATTGTAAATCAAATTTTTTTAATAAAATAATAGACTGTTCATTTTGCTAACTGAAACATGCATGTTTTCAAACATTCCTTACTTCTTTTAAACTTCTGGATCGGCGTCATCATCGATGTTTTAATAATATCGATCATCCCTACAAGTACCGATATTATTATATTCATGGTGTATACATCGAAATAGTACCAAAGCATATTCCATATATTTTATTATACCTATGTAAATTAGAGCAAGTATACCTGTATATGTATAGATAATAATGTGTGAAATGTCCGGGATTATTTATATTTATTTATTTATATATTATTGAAGTGTGTAGGTACCTACGTGTATAAATAATATGTCATCTTCTTCTTCATTAATATCAATTTATATTTAATTTATATAGTTTAATTTATACAGTCTAAAGTGACAGTTTCCTCCTTCTTCCTTCCCATCGAAATAGCGAAAGATCATGGAAGTAATGTCAGCCTGACATAATGTCGTGAACTCAATCGCCACTATCGCTAGTGATAGTAATTCGATGTCGATATCACTGAACTAAATGACTGGAATTGGGTCCTGTCTGAGCTACCTGCAATACTTACCTACGAGACGATCGAAAGTATTTGACTAGATTAAAGGTTTTTTGAACCAAATACAACACAAAACATAAATTCATTTTATTTATGTAGGTATTGTAGAAGACATGGAGCTACCAAGAGTAGCAAGAAGAGTATGAAACTCTTCGGTGTTCTACGAAGCCAGCATATCGCCATTCTTATTGCTTGCATTTTGCTGCCTGTCATCGTGGCGAGAACATAATTATGTGCAGGTATACACCGAACACAACAATTCTGCATTCTTGCCTTGCAAGTTAATATGCACTGAGCCTACTAATGCGTTATCATCTGTTGACCCGTTACTGCGTTACTCATAACCATTTCACCCAACATTCCATTTTATACCTACCATTTGTATTATTATCAAAATAAGTATAGGTATTATCTTCATCTCATTTCGTCACCAATAACTAAAAAAAGGCCTAGAATTCCCGCCATAAATAATCCTAGCCTTTTACATCGCTCTGTATTGTTTTTTGATCGTCGTGGTTATGATTGTTTTTTGTTTTTTTTAATTGAGTAGTTTTGCTTAGCTTGTAGGTAGGTACCTACTGTTTTTTAAAAATCTTAATCAAATCTACAAGATCAAAAGTGGGGTATTGTACATAGTACGTACGACTTTCAAAACGAGAGCACGAATTTGACACGACGGATCTCAGTAGAAAACGGTCTTGCTGGTCATAGACAGGGTTATTGCAATAAATAATAGTTAAAAAAACTAAAAAACACGCTTTATATAGAAAACCAAACTAAAAAATAGAAAATAAATTTTAATAAAATGTAAGTAAGACAAAAATGTTTTATTTAAAAAAAAAGAGTGGGGTGCTTCTTAATATTATCGAAATGATAATCCTTCTTCTCATATATCTATTTTTTAGTTTGGTTTTCTATATAAAGCGTGTTTTTTAGTTTTTAGGGTTCCGTACCTCGAAAGGAAAAAACGGAACCCTTATAGGATCACTTTGTTGTCCGTCCGTCTGTCCGTCTGTCTGTCAACACACTTTTTCTCAGGAACGCGTGGAGGTATCAAGCTGAAATTTATATCAAGTACTCAGGTCTACTCTCCCTTAAAGCTGTGAATCCAACTTCTAATCCAACGCAATCAAAAGATACAGCCGTTTCTGCCGCAAATTTTCGACACTCGCAAGGGAATCAAAACCTACAGGGTACTTCCCGTGAACTCAGAATCTTGAAATTTGGTACGAAGCAACGACTTATAGAACAAATAAAGGATAAATTGCGATAACCGTACATTTTTAGTTACATCGTATAATAAAAATATTTTTAATAATTTTAAACTTACTACCCCTTTTCTCATGAACGCGTAGAGGTATTAAATTAAAATTCATATCAAATACTCAGGTCTATCTACCTTTAAGCTGTAATAAAATCAAACTTCTATGTCAACGCAATCAAGAGAAACAGCAATTTAAGTCGCATATATGCAAACTCGCAACTCGCAAGGGAATCAAAACCTACAGGGTACTTCCCGTGAACTCAGAATCTTGAAATTTGGTACGTAGCAACGTCTTACACAGATAAAAAAAATTTTTTTTTTACATCATCCAACTATGTCTCGATTGTCGTGATGGGTGAAATTTTACTTATATACATAGGTTTGTACGGAACCCTCGGAGCGCGAGTCCGACTCGCACTTGGCCGTTTTTTTTAAACTAGGTACCTATTAATTATTTTCTACTTTTTAGTTTTAGAATAATCGGTTTTTTTTTCGATTTATTGCATTGTCATCGGCCTTTGACAGGTGTGCAAAATTTGAATGAAATCTGGCCGTTTAAAGTGGGTCAAAATCGCATCCTAAGGAGTCGGTTACAAACATACAAACATACATACATGTACCGGAATAGGTTGAGACTGCCACAAGCTGCGTAGAATTCTTCCTCTCGACGATCCGGTGCCTTCTACCTAGCCTATCTAGGTAGATAGGAATTCTTTTGGCCTGCCTGTTCCGGGTCTTCTTTATTCCTACTTCGCCCAGCCTACTCAGGGTGGTCTTCAAGGAGGCTTCAGTAAAACACTCTTAAAGAAACAGTAAGAATGAATGAAGCATAATGCCTTTCTGTCTTATGCCTAATCCTGTCAATCTTAACGGGTACTTCCAAGCCACATACCTGTTTTACATAGGTTATTAAGTTTTCAATAGACGTATTTGTATTTAACCGCCAGACGTGTAGATGTTTCTTCTGCTCCATTGCCTGGATTTCCGTTATGTTGGTGTTTTTACCTCTATTAACCTCTTTCTGTTGGCTGGTACCCTTCTTCTTATCACTAATTCTGCCATAGTTATATTAACTGTTCCGGCTTCCCCAATTCCAACATGAATGCAGACTGGTTGCCTAGCTGTGCATTTGGCTTTCCCTTTCGTTTTTCAGTGGTTTCTAGTGTCTTTTGCATAACGCTGGTCCTTTTTGCTGGTTTCTTTCGAACTTTAATCCAGCTTTGCTCCTCTTTCTCCTCGTTAACGTTGATTCTTTTCTCTAGACATGGTGAAGATATGACGTTCGTTTGATCTTCTTGTTGTGGTTTCTCGCTACTAATAAATGTCGCCGATATAATTTGAATGTTTTTACAAGCTTCCTCCACTACTGGTACTTGTAACTCCATGGAAACGAGAGCATTAGGCTCATCGTTGTTAGAGGCAGCTTTATCTACATATGGGGCAATTACTTTATTGTTAACAATTGCATCCAGCTGTTGATTGCAGATTGTCAGCGTCTTTACTTGATTTTCAAGTAAGATATCGCTCCTTCCATTTTCTTTCATATCATTCATGTTCGCCTTCAATTCTTTTAAATCCTTAATTGTAGAAAAACACACCTTCTGTATATCATTAATAATGTTCGCTTGACTGTCTAATTGACTTATTACCTCCGCGCGCATCGCTCGCAGCTCAGCCAGCACCCTTCCTTCACAATTACTTGCAACAGGTGTGTCCAGTGTCATGGAGCGACTACCAGGATTAATGCTGATATTCGCGCTGATTGTGTTCTTACTACTATTTTCTTCTGGACTGCGACCCGTGTTTCGAACCGGTGTATTCGCATTTATACATTTAGGTTTCGCACATACGAACTCCGGGCACATCCATTGGCTTTTGTATTTTGCCGTGAATGCCTTAAAGACTTCCTTGTTTTATTCCAAGACAGCCTAAATCGTACACCATTCTACATGTTTCTATTGAACACTGCAACAATAGCTCGTCATTCACCGTTTCTCCACAAGCCCTGCACCGCCTTGCCATTGCGAATACGAACGGCAATTATTATATTACAATGTTGTAATATAAGTTCCAAGTTACTAGTTTTTAGGTTCGACTCGTAGCACTCAATGCATGCAGCTGGATGATGCATATGATGCATCATACACTATTGCACAGTGACCCGGTTCCACAGGTAGAACCACCCAAAACGGAAAGCGACAATAAAATAGTATCAGTCAATCACATTGGCACAACACGAGCCTATCTAAAAATAACACCAGTAGAATTATCAGGACCAAATAGAACTGTAACAGTCAGAGCGTTACTCGACGAGGGGTCCACAGTAACATTATTACTAGACGAGACTGCGGAAAAAATTGGTGCAAACGGAGACGAGATACGACGAGAGAAATCACGATTGAGGGCGTCACCGGTCATCTAATGAAAGCCGAATAATCTAAGAAAGTTAACTTACGCATCAAAGGATTACTGGAAAGAGGCTATGAAAATATAACCGCACATACGATTCAAGAGTTGAACCTCTCTTCTCAACAAGTGAAAAGCGAAGAAATAGAGGATTGTCGACACCTGACCGAGGTCAGTGACCAACTAACGTACAAACAAATTCAAACTTCTCATAAGTCCTCATAG
Organism: Lampropteryx suffumata; assembly: GCA_948098915.1. NCBI lineage: Eukaryota > Metazoa > Arthropoda > Insecta > Lepidoptera > Geometridae > Lampropteryx > Lampropteryx suffumata. Next base: position 4,057,722 of record OX402551.1, read on the forward strand.
CCGACGCATCGCTGCCACGAGGAGTATGGCCCCAGAGGCGAAGTAATACAGACCTATCCCGGTCCCGACCATAGAATACGTACCGTGGACGTAAGAACTACAGCCGGTGTCCTGAGACGTCCAACGTCAAGACTCGTCCATATAAGTCAACGACCAACAGCTGACAGCTGACGTGCTCAGCCCACATCCTCGCACGAGGGGGAGAACGACGTTTATCGACGATTGTCAACAGTTCTCCCCCTCGTGACCGAAGCCAACGTGTCCAAGACGAGACCCGTAGTGGGTCCGGAACAAGTAGTGCTACGCGACGAAGCGGTGTCGTAGCGATTGCTACGGGTTTTCGTTCTTCTGCTGTGGTGGATGCTAGTCTACAACCCAAAAGTGCAGCTTGAAGCTCTAGTCTAGGTATTGATGTGGGCTTCAAGGGTGTTACTTTGGCTTTCGCCGCTAGAAGTTTATCACTTGGTTGGCCGTTTTCGTAAGTTTTCCAGTACACGGCCGCTGCATAGGCACTTTCGCTTGCGTCTACGAATGTCTGCAGTTCTCCTTCCGTGTGCGAGTCGGTAATCGCGGTATATTAAGAGCTTGTAATAAATTTAAGCTGTCAATCCATTTAATCCAATTTTCTTGAAGTTCAGTGGATAGGGTTTGATCCCATTCTATACCGGTCTTCCAGATCATTTGTATGAGTTTCTTTCCCTGTATTAAGACGGGCGTGGCTAATCCTAGCGGGTCAAAAACTGAAATTACGGCGCTAGTGACTTCGCGTTTTGTTGGTGGGCGTGTCTCTTTTATTACATCCTCGGGTGTGTTTCGCAAGCTCAGTGTATAATTGAGTGCGTCGTTTTGGACGTTCCACAGCATACCGAGGGTTTTCTCGATTTGCTCGGTGTTGTTTAGGTTGACGTGCTCTTGTTGTTTGTCTTGAAAGCTTTAGGTTACATACGAGTCGTTGCTAGCCCAACCTCTTAGTTCAAAACCTCCGGCTTTGTGAATTAAGTCTACTTGTTGTGCTGTTGTTTTGGCTCGCTCTTTTGTAGTGAAGCTTTGCAGATAGTCATTCATGTATCTATCATGTGGCACCTTTCTATTGCGAATACTGCCTCAGGGTATTTTTCGATAAAATCGTTTGCGTTTGCGTTCTTTGCGTAGATAGCTGAACATGGTGATGAAGCTGCACCAAATATTAGTGACGTCATGCGATATTCTTGCGGTTGTTCGCTGTCTTTCTCTCTCCATAGAGATCGTAGGCTGTCTCTGTCTTCTACTGTTATTTGAATCCTAAGAAACATTTCCTTTATATCGGCGCTCGATTGGGCCTTGTTGGAATCTTATAAGAACGCCGAATAGTGACTGTGGTAAGACGGGTCCAGTGAGTAGCGCGTCATTTAAATTTTTTCCTACGGTTCGTTCAGCAGCGTCGAAAATCTGCCTCATTTTTCCTTTCTGTGGATGTATGACGGCGAAGTGGGGTAGGTACCACGTTCGCGAAGAAGTTGGTTTTGCTAATGCCTTCTCTGCGTAGCAGTTTCGTAGCAAGTTTTGTATTTGTTCTGTGTATTTTGTTTTGAAAGTCTCGTCTTTTTTCATTCTTTTTTCTATACTCATTAGTCATTTTATAGCACTCTCTCGGTTTGACGGCATTGTTTCGTTATCGGTTTTCCATAGTAACCCGCATTCGAATCGGCCCTCCGGCAGGCGCTTCGTAGTGTTTTTTAAAATAGCTCGGGCTCTTTCCTCGTTGGCAGGTTGCCTCTAGATATGCCGATTGAGTCTACGTCGAATTGACTTTTTATCAAGGCTTCGATGCTATCTTGTGGCTTGCAGGTGATGTGGTTGGAGAACATAACTGGTTTCACAGCGTCCGTCTTAAATCCGTGAAGTATCCATCCGAGCTTCGTAAGTGATGCTACTGGCAGTTTGCGCGGCCAGTCCTTAGCTCTCGTGTTACAATTAAATGCCAGTTGTCTTGCCCGATAAGCAACGAAGGTTGAATTTGTTTGTACGTTAGTTGGTCACTGACCTCGGTCAGGTGTCGACAATCCTCTACTTCTTCGCTTTTCACTTGTTGAGAAGAGAGGTTCAACTCTTGAATCGTATGTGCGGTTATATTTTCATAGCCTCTTTCCAGTAATCCTTTGATGCGTAAGTTAACTTTCTTAGATTATTCGGCTTTCATTAGATGACCGGTGACGCCCTCAATCGTGATTTCTCTCGTCGTATCTCGTCTCCGTTTGCACCAATTTTTTCCGCAGTCTCGTCTAGTAATAATGTTACTGTGGACCCCTCGTCGAGTAACGCTCTGACTGTTACAGTTCTATTTGGTCCTGATAATTCTACTGGTGTTATTTTTAGATAGGCTCGTGTTGTGCCAATGTGATTGACTGATACTATTTTATTGTCGCTTTCCGTTTTGGGTGGTTCTACCTGTGGAACCGGGTCACTGTGCAATAGTGTATGATGCATCATATGCATCATCCAGCTGCATGCATTGAGTGCTACGAGTCGAACCTAAAAACTAGTAACTTGGAACTTATATTACAACATTGTTATATAATAATTGCCGTGTTCGTATTCGCAATGGCAAGGCGGTGTAGGGCTTGTGGAGAAACGGTGAATAACGAGCTATTGTTGCAGTGTTCAATAGAAACATGTAGAATGGTGTACGATTTAGGCTGTCTTGGAATAATACAAGGAAGTCTTTAAGGCATTCACGGCAAAATACTCTGGAACTTAGTCTCAGCGTTTCGCTGCTCACTTATCACCCTCAATGCTCTACGCTCGATCGAGTCCAAAGCAGCCAGCTGGTGTTTGGCTGAACCATCCCATAGATGGCAGCAATACTCCATACCCGACCGGAATTGAGCTTTATATAAAGTTGAAAGCTGTCCTTGAAAGCTGAAGTATCGCGTCACCTTGTTGGAAATGCCAAGCTTCATGGCAGCAGTCTTGGCTTAAGACTCGATATAGAAGCCAAAATTGAGAGTCCGAGTAAGTGAAACTTCCAAGAGTTTGAGATGACCTTCTACAGTTACCGGTACATTTCGGAAAACGGGGAACGCCGAAAAGAGACAAACTTGCGTTTTAGATGCGTTGAATTTAATTAGATTGGCATTGCCCCAATGGGACACGACCTGGAGAGTTAAATCCAGACGCATAAGCATCTCGTCTCTGTTTTTCTGAATGTAACATTATCTAAACTTGTATGTACCCACCACAGATTAAAATGTTTTACTTGCATATTTTTAAATAATACACAGTTATATGACTAGGTATGTTGTAAATGTACAATACAAATTCAAAACATTCTTTATTCAATAAATCACAAGGACCACTTTGAATCTTCTTCTCACGTCCTAGTGAATCTAGGTACCGGTTCCTCACAACCCCAGTTCAAGAAGAATCCGGCAAGAAATTCGTCTGGTCTTAATATACCAGTATACTAATTATTAATTCATTTATTTCAAATAAAATCCATAATTTACACAGAATTATAAATACTTAGGTACAATTAAAATAAATAAAGTCAATGGTAAAATGGTGGGTTACCAGATGACTGATATACTACTTTAATACTTTTTTTTTTTGTAAATAGAAACATATTATACATAGAAACACCCAGACCCGAGACAAATACTTGCAGGTCATACAAACATTTGTCTCGCGGCGGGAATCGAACCCGCAACCTTCTGCGTCTCAGCCGGATGTTGGCCACTGCGCCACAGAGGTCGTCAAAGGTAGGTACTGCCTCGCGCACGCTGTAGCAAGGAAGCGACTTTCTTGCGAATAATCGCGTGAAAGCCGTCCGTGCGCGCCTGCGCGAACATTCCAGATGCGCTGCAAAAGCGAGGCAGCCACAACAGCACCCTGAAGATGTTATTATACTGAACTCTCAGAGAGCTGGCCGCCCGCCGGGTGTGGTTTATCCAGAGGCTACTCGAGTAGAAAGACTGGCAGTAAGCCATGAATAGCGCAATTTCATCTTCCCTCATCATGTTTCCCCGGACTGCCAGAGCTCTGCGTTCCCTTTCTATGTCCGCGTTGTCTTTGAGGTCTTCAGTCACACTGTGCCCCAAATAACTACCCACTGACCACCTGCAGAGCCGCACCATTCAGCATAATAGGTGGGACATGAACTGGTGCCATTTTTCCACTCTTGAACACAAGCACTACACAAGCGCATACGCTTCACAAATCATGATTAGTTTACGTACAGAACCCACCGTCGGTCCCAGCAGCACCATAATTATCATCCGCATAAATGATGTTGTTAACGCATACATCGTCCACAAAACAACTCGTGTGGTACTGCCGATGAGATCGTTAAGATCGTCATATACCTAGGTTGAACTACAGAGGAGATGTTATTACCTACACCTTGCCGCACACCACACTCCATGCCGAATGCATCAGATAACGCCCCCGCCCATCTCACTTGGTTTCGCTGGCCTTGGTACCGGTAATCCAACACCGAAACTATTTCACTAGTAAGAAGTAAGATTAGTACGATGTTTGTCCCGGAACTAGTATGTTATCCCAAAAGCAGTCGATTCCCGGCACTTACGAGACCAAAAAAATGTTTTACGACTTTTGAGAGTTCATACATTGTCATTGACTCTACGTGCTAGTTATTAGGTTTATAATATTACTTATGTATGTTAGACTTTAAGATTATATATTTGATATGGGCCGTAGTTTGTAAGTATTTAACATCATGTACTTAACTAGTGTAGCCTGAAATAAACGTTATTATTATTATTGAAGAAATGTGCATCAAAGTAGCAGCTTCGAAACAAGAGGGGTTACGTCCCTAAAATCAGCTGTTTTATTGAACTCTGGGCGTGACCTTATGATGAAGATCGTTTGGGTTCACGCAACAAAAAGTAAAAGTGACCTACATTGTGTGATACACAGGGTACCTGGATGAGGATGATGATTAGGAAAGTCGATTTATGTTTGTGACGTGCAACGTCTAATAAATCGATGAACGTCGGCTGCACGCACGAAAAATGATGACTCGTTGTCCCGTTACACTCATTGTGCCGTTACGCTCATAGTAACGAGCGAGAGCGCTGTACGAGCGAGCGAAAGGCACAATCGGCTTGAGCGTTCGGCTTGTTGTCACGTTAAACTATCGTTCGTAAACCGTCTTTACAGACAACCAATTTTTTTATGAGATACTTAAGTGGCTATTTCTAATGAGAGCCGCAAAACATTTCAAAGTAGAATTGACCACAAAGTTTCCCTCGTACCATGCATCGATGATCCAAAAATTTATATTTACAGTAAAAACATGCAAGGCAAAAAATTGTATGTACTAGATTTGCAGACTGGGCTACACCGGGTATCTATAGAAGTAGGAATACATTGTACGAATTATATGCTTCCAGAGAGACAATGTTAGATGATCCAGTTTTTATTTTGCATGTTAAGAATTACTCAAAAGTCTTCAAAAAAGTTTGTCATGCGGCTAAGTCACTGTTTTTGAGAAAACATATATTAAATTCAACAAATAAAATAAAAGCAACTTGGAAATTAATTAATAATGAAACAGGTAAATCAAGGGCTCGCAATATACAGTTCAAATTTAATATATTGTTAAGAGCCGGGTACTGATAAATTACGAAACCGCTTGATTTTACCAAATAATAACTTTAATTTCAAAGTTACCACACAAAGAACTTAATCCACTGATTCTATTAGTTAACTTCCAAATAGAACACTGTAAAAGTTACAACACTATAACACAACTGATAACACTTCGAAACTATCGCACTTGTATCACTTGCTTAGCCGAGAATAGACTGACTGTATCCGCAAACCACCGCCGTATTTATACGAGCATCGAGTGCGCGCACAACCGCGACGCAACTCGAACGTTCGAGAACGAACCGGAACGCGCTCAAATGTTCGCTTGCAATAAAGAGATATTGCTATCTCGTTCACTCTTATGCCTTCGATACATGTACTTTGTAGTTTGCATCTACTCGATACCAGATGGCGTTGTAGGTGAATATTTAACGCGTCCGCCTGCCAATAGATGGAGCTATGTATCGGGCGCAACAATATAAATGGTACAATTTTTACAAAGAAACAGGATGTTGACAATGCATTTGATAGTTTTTTCTCAGATATACCAAAAAATTGTGACCAAATCTTTAAACTCTTCAGCCTCCAGAGCTTCCGTTCTATTAGAATCTAGTGTTGCAAAATGTAAGAATGAGTTTAGTTTTAGCTATATTAACGAGGCTAGTATTGTAAAAGCATTCAAGTTAATTAATATAAAATATACAGAAGATCTTTGGGGAATGTCTACAAAGGTGCTGGGTGTCATTATCTTAGATATTGCACCATGTTTAGCTTATATTTTTAATAGATGTATCGACGAGGGAGTTTTTCCCGATCTCATGAAACACAGTAAACTCATTCCTATGTTTAAGTCTGAAAGTGTTAGTGATCTCGCTAATTATAGACCGATATCGATATTACCTGCGTTAAGTAAAATCTTTGAAAATATAATTCTTAATCAGTTATTATATCACTTTAACGTAAACGGCCGGAAAACGGATTTACTAAAGGTCGATCAACAGCTGATGCAGGTATAGCGCTCTTAAAGCATATATTTGAGGCCTGGGAGAAGTCACAGGATGCAGTTGGGGTATTCTGCGAGGCCTTTGACTGTGTGAGTCCTGCAACCCTAATCACAAAATTAAAATATTATGGCTTTAAAAACCGGGCGATCGACCTCATACAGTCTTATCTATCCAATAGAGTCCAGAAAGTAGACGTGGGTGGTGAGAGGTCTTCAGGATCAATTATTGATATAGGGGTACCTCAGGGATTGATACTAGGCCCTTTTTTATTCCTAGTATACGTTAACAATTTACCTTTTTTTGTAAAAAATATTTGTGACATAGTTTTATTTGCAGACTGTTCGGGTTTACCCCGAACACAGCAGTTATGCATTTCTGTCTTACAAGCAAATATGCACATTTGCCTGAGCAAATGTGCATATTGCTGAGGTCTAGGACTCCCACCATAAAGAGTCCTAGCCTTTTACATGGTCCTTTGAGCCGGATGTGAATCGACGACCCACGGATGAAGACCTGTGGTGAGAACTACCAAAACCAAACTCTTGCTGCATTCTTCTACGTGGTGCATCGGACACACTTGAACCAACGCCTGGAGAAACATCCACAGTGCTTCATGAACAACCAATATAAACCGAAGATGATTCTTGTATTTCTTGGACTTCACACAGTACATGAAATGGTTAGCATATTATATTTAACTGGTATAGAATACTAATTGATATATAATAGTGATAAATTCAAATGGTTAGATGGTTATGAGTAACGCGGTGCCGGGTATACACCGATGTAAACCCGAGCACAGACGATACGTCTTTAATTTTTAAAGTTTAATAGAGGTAAAACCAGTATTTGCGATAACGTAAATGAATCCTTATCGTTAGTTCTTAACTGGTTCACTGTAAATAATCTTTTGCTTAATTAAAAAAAATTAAATGTATCAAATTCACTTTGCCAAATGTTATTCATAGCCCGACCAACATTGAAATAAATGGAGAGGCAATGTATCTTGTAAATTCCACGATCTTCCTAGGTCTTAATATTGATGCAAAACTACAATGGGGACCACAAATTGAAACACTTGCTGGTAGGCTTAGTTCCGCTGCATATGCAGTTCGTGCGATACGGTGGCTGATAAAGCTACAGCTAGTCTGGTTTATTTTAGTTACTTCCATATTTTTATGTCATACGGCATCATTCTCTGAGGGAAATATTCAAAGAAATTAATATTCTCACAATAGCTTCACAATATATATATGAAAATTTGTTATACACACATAAAAATAGAGATGGGATTCAGCAAAATAGTGACCTTCATGGAATCAACACTAGGAATAGACATAAATTATACATCCCTATGTTTCGACTAGAAAAAGTAAATAAGTCCTTTATGGAGAACACGGTGCGCTTCTATAATAAGCTTCCTGAAAATGCTACTAAACTACCTATTAAGAAATTTAATGGATATTATAAATATTATATTAATTACATATATAAGATATTAAAATTTACTTTTAAATACATAAAAGGTAGTCCTTTGAAGAAAGCTTATTATAATATAAATGACTATATTATTGATAAGAATGCATGGCCTCATGTCGCTCTGCCGCCAGACAGTTAACCGACACACTTGAAATGTATAAACTCTCCTGTATTCGTATTTCGTAGTTAAGGTAGTTATAAGATGGATCATATAAAAAAGCGCTAGAACCAAGACGAGTTTCTTGCCAATTCTTCTAGGGCTTATGTTAGGATGAATTGGCACCTAAATTCACCTAGTATGTAAGACGTTTCAAAATGATCCTTGTGATTGTATTGAATAAAGTATCTTTTGACTTTGACTAATTAGTTTCACGTTGGTTTTTAACAGGTGTGTCAACATTAATGTAATTGTTGGTCCAGCTCGGTGCTCCAGCGCATTCTGGGGCGGCCGCGCACTCATCTCGTGTATCGTGGGCACCATGTCGTGCTCTCTTGTGTGCATCTGCTATCTCTATATCGCATCACATGACCTGCCTTATTCCATTTAAATTTCATGGCGTGTCTCAACGCGTCTACTGTTTTACTTCTGTTTCTTATTTCCTTGTATCTAACCTACTTTGTCCAGTAGTTTGAGATGTAGATACTGCGTTCTATTTTCCTTTAGGTGCCTTTGTTTTTTTTTACTGACTTTTGCTAAATGCCCAGGTAAAATATAGCCAAATTGAAAACCTGTCTTTTTTTGGAAGACGGTTAAAAACGAGCGGGCCTCAGAGTAGTTGGATATTGGTATTGGTACCTATTAGATATGATGTGTAACATCTGACATCTCACCTTGGTAATTATGCAACATTAACATTTGGTAGGTAGACTTGTTCGGGAAAAGCGAGGAAATGATTTTCAAAAATATAAAATAATTGAATTAAGATTATTTAATATTAACGAAACGATACATGGAGTGGTCAAAGATCAGAATAGATCAGAATAGATCAGAATCAGATATTGTCTGGTCATTCTGACCAGACAATATCTAGTTTATCTTACTGTGGTTTTGCTACATCAGCCGTCTGGGTCGGCGACCATGCGTAAGCATTATTAGGAATGAGAAATAAACATTGTAATTGCCTATAAATATGGATTGGTTAATTAGTTCAGGCAATGTAACTCCTCCCTCCGTAAGTTCGAGATTATCTGAAGGATGAGGATTATCTCGAGTCTTTTCCCTAATACAAAAGTTTCTAATCCTATTTTTAAATGCAAAAAACAAAAGACATATAACTAATAAAACGCAAAATACAAAATTTCCTATGCTAACACTCTTATAATCTAAGGCACTATCGTGATTTTTATTATCACTGATAATTTCACTTTCACTGTTCTTTAATAAGTAATTCAGGAACTGGACATCAGTAAGGTCGATACCGTTGAGATCGACAGGTTTCTTCTGCATGTCAGATGGGCTGACCAATATTTTGGGCAAGTTGACAACTGGAAGTTGTACCAATTGTCTTTTACCAACTGTTTATTAAAATCTACATAAAACGCGCTATTAGATTCGGTATGGCCGAAAACTACTTCAAATGGAGTGAGACCTGTGGTAGAGTGGATCGTATGGTTATATGACATTACTGCATATCTCATGACTAATACAGCGTCAGTTATCTTCTGTTCATATTTGGCGATTCGATATATCTCTATAATAGTAGAGTAGAATCTTTCAACTATTCCCATAGAGTTGGGATTATGAGGAGTACCAATATGAAGTTCGATCTTATAAAATGATAACATTTCTTTCATGAGAGTGTTGTTGAATTCAGTACCAGGGTCTGAACTGATTCTACTAGGAGTTCCATACAAGGAGAAGTATTTTATCAGAGCCCGAACAGCTTCAGGGGTAGACTTAGTGCTGATCTCAAATGCTTGACCTAGTTTGCTGAAGGCGTCAACTATTGTGAGATAATGTTTTCCATCAATAGAGAAAGTGTCTATGAATAACTCTTGGAATGGTTTAATTTGAGTCTGTGATAGTTGTAATTCAGGTTTTCATGGTTTACGATCATACTTAATTTTTTTATAGAGTTCGCACGCATTTAAGATGCTGGCCACTGTCTGGTCTGGTGAATTGAGTAGTGCGATCGTCTACCGTTACCAGCTATTGATGTATTACTTTTCTCTGAATCGGATGAGATTACTATCGTAGGTGGCGTTCGCTCACGTGGCGAAGAGGCGCGAGAGGTGCTGTTAAGTTCTTTACTCAATCGTGTAATTTCCTCAGTTAAATCTATAATATGACGTTCTAATTTTTGTTCTTTCTTATCCAAATTAACCTTCATTGAAATATCGTCGTTATCTCCTAATGCGTTACTTCTAACCCGTGACAAAACGTCAGCGTTGCAATTTTGCTTTCCTACTTTATGTTTAATATCGTAATCGAATTCGGACAAACGTAATTTCCATCGTGTTAATTTACTGTTAGGTTCAGTTATAGATTTTATCCAAGTTAGTGGTCTATGGTCCGTATAAATTAAGAACTTCCTGCCGTACAAATACGGTCGGAAATGTTTTGAAGCTCTTTTTCTATCGTACTGTACCGCGTTTCTGCGTCGTTTAAGGTACGACTTGCGTATGCTATTGGCTTATCGCTACCTATAGATCCCTGTGATAAGACAGCTCCAATCGCAAAGTTAGATGCATCCGTTGTAAGGACGAATGGTTTGGTAAAATCGGGAAACTGTAAGAGCGGTGCATTGGTCAAAAGCTCTTTGCATTTTTCAAATGCGTTTTTGTATTCTTGTTTAGTGCTATCAATTTTATTTATTTTTTTTAGACATGAAGTTAATGGTTGTGTAAGTTTAGCAAAATCCTTAATGAATTTCCGGTAATAACCTACTAAACCAAGAAAACTCTTTATTTCAGTAGACGTTTTCGGTAATGGAAAGTTCTGAACTGCTTTAATCTTGTCGTTATTAGGCATAAGGCCATTTTTGGTTATGTTATGACCAAGATAAAGGACTTCCTTTCTTAAAAATTCGCATTTGTCTAGTGTTACTTTTAAATTAGTTTCTCTGAGTCGATTAAATATTTTGTGTAGTTTCTCAACGTGTTCCTCTAAGCTAGATGAAAATACTATGATGTCGTCAAGATAAACTAAGCAATGGATACCCTGAAGACCTCGTAGTACATTATCCATGGCCCTTTGAAACGTTGCAGGGGCCGTCTTTAAGCCAAACGGCATCCGTTTTTAAACTCATAATGGCCTGATTGTGTCGTAAAGGCAGTTTTAGATCTATCTGCCTCATTTGCCTCAATTTGGTGATAACCGCTAGCAAGATCTATTGTGCTAAAATACTGAGATCTGCCTATTTTATCAAACAGATCGGTAATATTAGGCAACGGGTACTTATCGTCGACTGTGATTTCATTTAGGCGTCGATAATCGATCACCATTCTAAATTTCTTTTCACCAGATGCGTCTATTTTTTTTTTTTGGTACTAGGTGACCTGTTGCACTCCAAGGTGAGTGAGAATCTGCAATAACGTTGTCTGCTAAAAGTTTATCTACTTGATTTTGAATTTCTTGATTAATAACAGGCGGATGTCGATAACGCCGTATATAGATCGGGTCTTCGTTGGTCGTTCTAATATTATGTTTCACTTGGTTCGTGAAGCACAATGGTATTTTATCGCTATGAAATATATCACGATATTCTTGACACAACCTGAAAATACTTTCACGCTCCTCTTTATTCATGTGTTCTAAACGCAATTTTCTCAAATTTTTTTCAATACTTCATCAATCATACATTCGTCTTTCACAAAATTTACCTTATATTCCTCATTTTCAAATATCGTAACATCATAAGGTTCCTTGAACGTGATAACAGCTTTCACATCGGATGTATTTTGAATAACTGTTTCTGCAAAATAGTTCTCACACTTGACAAGAGCGGTAGGCATACGAACGCCTTTTTGAAATTGTAAATAATCTAAAGTCGCATATCCGTGTTGTAAGTTCGTGGGAATCCTAACTCTAGTTTCAGATCGTGGTGCTACATAGATTTCATACGGTGGATTGTAAATAATCGGTATGCTCGCGTTGTGAGTTAGTAACACTTGGTTACGCATATCGATATTTGCTCCTAACTTCGATAAAAGATCAGATCCTATTAAACCGTCATAGCGTCCGTCAACATCATAAACGTAACATTGATGAGCCAGTGCGCTCCTAAAGGTTTTTAACAATGGTATGTGTATTGCTTAATTGTGCATGCTCTGGGCATGTGTGCTGATTACTGTGAACGGCTCGTAGTATTTGAACTCGCTAAAAATTTCGTTGGCTTTAACAGGGCTTATAAAAGATCTACTACTACCAGTATCAATAAGAAACTTTGACCTTATTTCTGGTATAACGACGTGAGGTAGTTTTAAAATACTATCGCAATAATTTTAACTAATTATCTCACCGCATCCTTCGAGACTATCTCCTGAAAAATCGGACTTTTTGTTTCCGATTGATATTTTTCGGCTGTACGGAATTTGTTTCATCGTGATTGACCATATAATACACTCATCAGAAGGGTAGGTACTCTAGATTCTCGTTTACATTAAAATCATAGTCATACACATTTGTATAGTCGGGGTTATAGTCTTCGCAAAGTGGAAGATCATTTATAAAATATAAATCATCCGCTACCATATTTTGTCTTATCGGCGCTGTGCGCATTGTAACGTCAGACTCTTGTAATCTAGGTTCCTGTACCTGCTGTTTCGGTACACCAAATTTATTTTGGTTGAAAGGTTGGTTCTGAATACCGAACTTATAACCTTGCTGTTGGGGTATGCCAAATTTATGTCCTTGCTGTTGCGGGATACCAAATTTATAACCTTGGTGTTGTGGAATACCAAACTTATAACCGCCGTGTTGGAATGGGGCGCGTTGCGTATTAGGCTGGCCGAAAGTACGCTGGGGCTGTGTCCCGTATCTAAAACTTTGCGTGGGCGGCGCGTACCTCAATTGTTGTATAAATTTTGAACGGAATCCATTCGGATTTTGTGGAATACCGAATTTAAAATTATTTGGCACAGAATTGAGAGCTTGTTTAAAACCTTGAGCGACAGGTAAATGTTTCTGTGTATTTTGATAGTTTGATGAACTATGAGTTTGTTTTAATAATTTATTTTTAGCATCGTATTGGAACTTGAAATTAACCTCCTCGGTTACTATGCTTAAGGCGTGTTCCGAGGTAGAGCAACTCTTAAGGCGTACGATTCGAATCATATCCTCTGGTAAGTTAAACAAAAACACGTTTAACGCAGTCTCATTCTGACGTTGGTCGAAGCAACAAGTCTGCAGAGCAGAGTGTTTTTTCGTCGGGGTGCGGAGTGAGTCAAGTGTTCCTGAGGATGCCTCGTGGAGAGGCGAAACACGTGTCGAATTTCTTTTGGAGGTAACTCTTTAGGAATAGATTAGCGGAATTGTACTAAATATTTGTCCATCTGTTTAATGTTTTGTAATGGATTTCCGCAAAGTCACGCCTGAATCAATTATCTAACGCAGTGTTATAATAAACTATCATTTTCGCTGATTTAATTCCTTCATTCAAGTTTTTTAAAATAGCTCGGGCTCTTTCCTCGTTGGCAGGTTGCCTCTAGATATGCCGATTGAGTCTACGTCGAATTGACTTTTTATCAAGGCTTCGATGCTATCTTGTGGCTTGCAGGTGATGTGGTTGGAGAACATAACTGGTTTCACAGCGTCCGTCTTAAATCCGTGAAGTATCCATCCGAGCTTCGTAAGTGATGCTACTGGCAGTTTGCGCGGCCAGTCCTTAGCTCTCGTGTTACAATTAAATGCCAGTTGTCTTGCCCGATAAGCAACGAAGGTTGAATTTGTTTGTACGTTAGTTGGTCACTGACCTCGGTCAGGTGTCGACAATCCTCTACTTCTTCGCTTTTCACTTGTTGAGAAGAGAGGTTCAACTCTTGAATCGTATGTGCGGTTATATTTTCATAGCCTCTTTCCAGTAATCCTTTGATGCGTAAGTTAACTTTCTTAGATTATTCGGCTTTCATTAGATGACCGGTGACGCCCTCAATCGTGATTTCTCTCGTCGTATCTCGTCTCCGTTTGCACCAATTTTTTCCGCAGTCTCGTCTAGTAATAATGTTACTGTGGACCCCTCGTCGAGTAACGCTCTGACTGTTACAGTTCTATTTGGTCCTGATAATTCTACTGGTGTTATTTTTAGATAGGCTCGTGTTGTGCCAATGTGATTGACTGATACTATTTTATTGTCGCTTTCCGTTTTGGGTGGTTCTACCTGTGGAACCGGGTCACTGTGCAATAGTGTATGATGCATCATATGCATCATCCAGCTGCATGCATTGAGTGCTACGAGTCGAACCTAAAAACTAGTAACTTGGAACTTATATTACAACATTGTTATATAATAATTGCCGTGTTCGTATTCGCAATGGCAAGGCGGTGTAGGGCTTGTGGAGAAACGGTGAATAACGAGCTATTGTTGCAGTGTTCAATAGAAACATGTAGAATGGTGTACGATTTAGGCTGTCTTGGAATAATACAAGGAAGTCTTTAAGGCATTCACGGCAAAATACTCTGGAACTTAGTCTCAGCGTTTCGCTGCTCACTTATCACCCTCAATGCTCTACGCTCGATCGAGTCCAAAGCAGCCAGCTGGTGTTTGGCTGAACCATCCCATAGATGGCAGCAATACTCCATACCCGACCGGAATTGAGCTTTATATAAAGTTGAAAGCTGTCCTTGAAAGCTGAAGTATCGCGTCACCTTGTTGGAAATGCCAAGCTTCATGGCAGCAGTCTTGGCTTAAGACTCGATATAGAAGCCAAAATTGAGAGTCCGAGTAAGTGAAACTTCCAAGAGTTTGAGATGACCTTCTACAGTTACCGGTACATTTCGGAAAACGGGGAACGCCGAAAAGAGACAAACTTGCGTTTTAGATGCGTTGAATTTAATTAGATTGGCATTGCCCCAATGGGACACGACCTGGAGAGTTAAATCCAGACGCATAAGCATCTCGTCTCTGTTTTTCTGAATGTAACATTATCTAAACTTGTATGTACCCACCACAGATTAAAATGTTTTACTTGCATATTTTTAAATAATACACAGTTATATGACTAGGTATGTTGTAAATGTACAATACAAATTCAAAACATTCTTTATTCAATAAATCACAAGGACCACTTTGAATCTTCTTCTCACGTCCTAGTGAATCTAGGTACCGGTTCCTCACAACCCCAGTTCAAGAAGAATCCGGCAAGAAATTCGTCTGGTCTTAATATACCAGTATACTAATTATTAATTCATTTATTTCAAATAAAATCCATAATTTACACAGAATTATAAATACTTAGGTACAATTAAAATAAATAAAGTCAATGGTAAAATGGTGGGTTACCAGATGACTGATATACTACTTTAATACTTTTTTTTTTTGTAAATAGAAACATATTATACATAGAAACACCCAGACCCGAGACAAATACTTGCAGGTCATACAAACATTTGTCTCGCGGCGGGAATCGAACCCGCAACCTTCTGCGTCTCAGCCGGATGTTGGCCACTGCGCCACAGAGGTCGTCAAAGGTAGGTACTGCCTCGCGCACGCTGTAGCAAGGAAGCGACTTTCTTGCGAATAATCGCGTGAAAGCCGTCCGTGCGCGCCTGCGCGAACATTCCAGATGCGCTGCAAAAGCGAGGCAGCCACAACAGCACCCTGAAGATGTTATTATACTGAACTCTCAGAGAGCTGGCCGCCCGCCGGGTGTGGTTTATCCAGAGGCTACTCGAGTAGAAAGACTGGCAGTAAGCCATGAATAGCGCAATTTCATCTTCCCTCATCATGTTTCCCCGGACTGCCAGAGCTCTGCGTTCCCTTTCTATGTCCGCGTTGTCTTTGAGGTCTTCAGTCACACTGTGCCCCAAATAACTACCCACTGACCACCTGCAGAGCCGCACCATTCAGCATAATAGGTGGGACATGAACTGGTGCCATTTTTCCACTCTTGAACACAAGCACTACACAAGCGCATACGCTTCACAAATCATGATTAGTTTACGTACAGAACCCACCGTCGGTCCCAGCAGCACCATAATTATCATCCGCATAAATGATGTTGTTAACGCATACATCGTCCACAAAACAACTCGTGTGGTACTGCCGATGAGATCGTTAAGATCGTCATATACCTAGGTTGAACTACAGAGGAGATGTTATTACCTACACCTTGCCGCACACCACACTCCATGCCGAATGCATCAGATAACGCCCCCGCCCATCTCACTTGGTTTCGCTGGCCTTGGTACCGGTAATCCAACACCGAAACTATTTCACTAGTAAGAAGTAAGATTAGTACGATGTTTGTCCCGGAACTAGTATGTTATCCCAAAAGCAGTCGATTCCCGGCACTTACGAGACCAAAAAAATGTTTTACGACTTTTGAGAGTTCATACATTGTCATTGACTCTACGTGCTAGTTATTAGGTTTATAATATTACTTATGTATGTTAGACTTTAAGATTATATATTTGATATGGGCCGTAGTTTGTAAGTATTTAACATCATGTACTTAACTAGTGTAGCCTGAAATAAACGTTATTATTATTATTGAAGAAATGTGCATCAAAGTAGCAGCTTCGAAACAAGAGGGGTTACGTCCCTAAAATCAGCTGTTTTATTGAACTCTGGGCGTGACCTTATGATGAAGATCGTTTGGGTTCACGCAACAAAAAGTAAAAGTGACCTACATTGTGTGATACACAGGGTACCTGGATGAGGATGATGATTAGGAAAGTCGATTTATGTTTGTGACGTGCAACGTCTAATAAATCGATGAACGTCGGCTGCACGCACGAAAAATGATGACTCGTTGTCCCGTTACACTCATTGTGCCGTTACGCTCATAGTAACGAGCGAGAGCGCTGTACGAGCGAGCGAAAGGCACAATCGGCTTGAGCGTTCGGCTTGTTGTCACGTTAAACTATCGTTCGTAAACCGTCTTTACAGACAACCAATTTTTTTATGAGATACTTAAGTGGCTATTTCTAATGAGAGCCGCAAAACATTTCAAAGTAGAATTGACCACAAAGTTTCCCTCGTACCATGCATCGATGATCCAAAAATTTATATTTACAGTAAAAACATGCAAGGCAAAAAATTGTATGTACTAGATTTGCAGACTGGGCTACACCGGGTATCTATAGAAGTAGGAATACATTGTACGAATTATATGCTTCCAGAGAGACAATGTTAGATGATCCAGTTTTTATTTTGCATGTTAAGAATTACTCAAAAGTCTTCAAAAAAGTTTGTCATGCGGCTAAGTCACTGTTTTTGAGAAAACATATATTAAATTCAACAAATAAAATAAAAGCAACTTGGAAATTAATTAATAATGAAACAGGTAAATCAAGGGCTCGCAATATACAGTTCAAATTTAATATATTGTTAAGAGCCGGGTACTGATAAATTACGAAACCGCTTGATTTTACCAAATAATAACTTTAATTTCAAAGTTACCACACAAAGAACTTAATCCACTGATTCTATTAGTTAACTTCCAAATAGAACACTGTAAAAGTTACAACACTATAACACAACTGATAACACTTCGAAACTATCGCACTTGTATCACTTGCTTAGCCGAGAATAGACTGACTGTATCCGCAAACCACCGCCGTATTTATACGAGCATCGAGTGCGCGCACAACCGCGACGCAACTCGAACGTTCGAGAACGAACCGGAACGCGCTCAAATGTTCGCTTGCAATAAAGAGATATTGCTATCTCGTTCACTCTTATGCCTTCGATACATGTACTTTGTAGTTTGCATCTACTCGATACCAGATGGCGTTGTAGGTGAATATTTAACGCGTCCGCCTGCCAATAGATGGAGCTATGTATCGGGCGCAACAATATAAATGGTACAATTTTTACAAAGAAACAGGATGTTGACAATGCATTTGATAGTTTTTTCTCAGATATACCAAAAAATTGTGACCAAATCTTTAAACTCTTCAGCCTCCAGAGCTTCCGTTCTATTAGAATCTAGTGTTGCAAAATGTAAGAATGAGTTTAGTTTTAGCTATATTAACGAGGCTAGTATTGTAAAAGCATTCAAGTTAATTAATATAAAATATACAGAAGATCTTTGGGGAATGTCTACAAAGGTGCTGGGTGTCATTATCTTAGATATTGCACCATGTTTAGCTTATATTTTTAATAGATGTATCGACGAGGGAGTTTTTCCCGATCTCATGAAACACAGTAAACTCATTCCTATGTTTAAGTCTGAAAGTGTTAGTGATCTCGCTAATTATAGACCGATATCGATATTACCTGCGTTAAGTAAAATCTTTGAAAATATAATTCTTAATCAGTTATTATATCACTTTAACGTAAACGGCCGGAAAACGGATTTACTAAAGGTCGATCAACAGCTGATGCAGGTATAGCGCTCTTAAAGCATATATTTGAGGCCTGGGAGAAGTCACAGGATGCAGTTGGGGTATTCTGCGAGGCCTTTGACTGTGTGAGTCCTGCAACCCTAATCACAAAATTAAAATATTATGGCTTTAAAAACCGGGCGATCGACCTCATACAGTCTTATCTATCCAATAGAGTCCAGAAAGTAGACGTGGGTGGTGAGAGGTCTTCAGGATCAATTATTGATATAGGGGTACCTCAGGGATTGATACTAGGCCCTTTTTTATTCCTAGTATACGTTAACAATTTACCTTTTTTTGTAAAAAATATTTGTGACATAGTTTTATTTGCAGACTGTTCGGGTTTACCCCGAACACAGCAGTTATGCATTTCTGTCTTACAAGCAAATATGCACATTTGCCTGAGCAAATGTGCATATTGCTGAGGTCTAGGACTCCCACCATAAAGAGTCCTAGCCTTTTACATGGTCCTTTGAGCCGGATGTGAATCGACGACCCACGGATGAAGACCTGTGGTGAGAACTACCAAAACCAAACTCTTGCTGCATTCTTCTACGTGGTGCATCGGACACACTTGAACCAACGCCTGGAGAAACATCCACAGTGCTTCATGAACAACCAATATAAACCGAAGATGATTCTTGTATTTCTTGGACTTCACACAGTACATGAAATGGTTAGCATATTATATTTAACTGGTATAGAATACTAATTGATATATAATAGTGATAAATTCAAATGGTTAGATGGTTATGAGTAACGCGGTGCCGGGTATACACCGATGTAAACCCGAGCACAGACGATACGTCTTTAATTTTTAAAGTTTAATAGAGGTAAAACCAGTATTTGCGATAACGTAAATGAATCCTTATCGTTAGTTCTTAACTGGTTCACTGTAAATAATCTTTTGCTTAATTAAAAAAAATTAAATGTATCAAATTCACTTTGCCAAATGTTATTCATAGCCCGACCAACATTGAAATAAATGGAGAGGCAATGTATCTTGTAAATTCCACGATCTTCCTAGGTCTTAATATTGATGCAAAACTACAATGGGGACCACAAATTGAAACACTTGCTGGTAGGCTTAGTTCCGCTGCATATGCAGTTCGTGCGATACGGTGGCTGATAAAGCTACAGCTAGTCTGGTTTATTTTAGTTACTTCCATATTTTTATGTCATACGGCATCATTCTCTGAGGGAAATATTCAAAGAAATTAATATTCTCACAATAGCTTCACAATATATATATGAAAATTTGTTATACACACATAAAAATAGAGATGGGATTCAGCAAAATAGTGACCTTCATGGAATCAACACTAGGAATAGACATAAATTATACATCCCTATGTTTCGACTAGAAAAAGTAAATAAGTCCTTTATGGAGAACACGGTGCGCTTCTATAATAAGCTTCCTGAAAATGCTACTAAACTACCTATTAAGAAATTTAATGGATATTATAAATATTATATTAATTACATATATAAGATATTAAAATTTACTTTTAAATACATAAAAGGTAGTCCTTTGAAGAAAGCTTATTATAATATAAATGACTATATTATTGATAAGAATGCATGGCCTCATGTCGCTCTGCCGCCAGACAGTTAACCGACACACTTGAAATGTATAAACTCTCCTGTATTCGTATTTCGTAGTTAAGGTAGTTATAAGATGGATCATATAAAAAAGCGCTAGAACCAAGACGAGTTTCTTGCCAATTCTTCTAGGGCTTATGTTAGGATGAATTGGCACCTAAATTCACCTAGTATGTAAGACGTTTCAAAATGATCCTTGTGATTGTATTGAATAAAGTATCTTTTGACTTTGACTAATTAGTTTCACGTTGGTTTTTAACAGGTGTGTCAACATTAATGTAATTGTTGGTCCAGCTCGGTGCTCCAGCGCATTCTGGGGCGGCCGCGCACTCATCTCGTGTATCGTGGGCACCATGTCGTGCTCTCTTGTGTGCATCTGCTATCTCTATATCGCATCACATGACCTGCCTTATTCCATTTAAATTTCATGGCGTGTCTCAACGCGTCTACTGTTTTACTTCTGTTTCTTATTTCCTTGTATCTAACCTACTTTGTCCAGTAGTTTGAGATGTAGATACTGCGTTCTATTTTCCTTTAGGTGCCTTTGTTTTTTTTTACTGACTTTTGCTAAATGCCCAGGTAAAATATAGCCAAATTGAAAACCTGTCTTTTTTTGGAAGACGGTTAAAAACGAGCGGGCCTCAGAGTAGTTGGATATTGGTATTGGTACCTATTAGATATGATGTGTAACATCTGACATCTCACCTTGGTAATTATGCAACATTAACATTTGGTAGGTAGACTTGTTCGGGAAAAGCGAGGAAATGATTTTCAAAAATATAAAATAATTGAATTAAGATTATTTAATATTAACGAAACGATACATGGAGTGGTCAAAGATCAGAATAGATCAGAATAGATCAGAATCAGATATTGTCTGGTCATTCTGACCAGACAATATCTAGTTTATCTTACTGTGGTTTTGCTACATCAGCCGTCTGGGTCGGCGACCATGCGTAAGCATTATTAGGAATGAGAAATAAACATTGTAATTGCCTATAAATATGGATTGGTTAATTAGTTCAGGCAATGTAACTCCTCCCTCCGTAAGTTCGAGATTATCTGAAGGATGAGGATTATCTCGAGTCTTTTCCCTAATACAAAAGTTTCTAATCCTATTTTTAAATGCAAAAAACAAAAGACATATAACTAATAAAACGCAAAATACAAAATTTCCTATGCTAACACTCTTATAATCTAAGGCACTATCGTGATTTTTATTATCACTGATAATTTCACTTTCACTGTTCTTTAATAAGTAATTCAGGAACTGGACATCAGTAAGGTCGATACCGTTGAGATCGACAGGTTTCTTCTGCATGTCAGATGGGCTGACCAATATTTTGGGCAAGTTGACAACTGGAAGTTGTACCAATTGTCTTTTACCAACTGTTTATTAAAATCTACATAAAACGCGCTATTAGATTCGGTATGGCCGAAAACTACTTCAAATGGAGTGAGACCTGTGGTAGAGTGGATCGTATGGTTATATGACATTACTGCATATCTCATGACTAATACAGCGTCAGTTATCTTCTGTTCATATTTGGCGATTCGATATATCTCTATAATAGTAGAGTAGAATCTTTCAACTATTCCCATAGAGTTGGGATTATGAGGAGTACCAATATGAAGTTCGATCTTATAAAATGATAACATTTCTTTCATGAGAGTGTTGTTGAATTCAGTACCAGGGTCTGAACTGATTCTACTAGGAGTTCCATACAAGGAGAAGTATTTTATCAGAGCCCGAACAGCTTCAGGGGTAGACTTAGTGCTGATCTCAAATGCTTGACCTAGTTTGCTGAAGGCGTCAACTATTGTGAGATAATGTTTTCCATCAATAGAGAAAGTGTCTATGAATAACTCTTGGAATGGTTTAATTTGAGTCTGTGATAGTTGTAATTCAGGTTTTCATGGTTTACGATCATACTTAATTTTTTTATAGAGTTCGCACGCATTTAAGATGCTGGCCACTGTCTGGTCTGGTGAATTGAGTAGTGCGATCGTCTACCGTTACCAGCTATTGATGTATTACTTTTCTCTGAATCGGATGAGATTACTATCGTAGGTGGCGTTCGCTCACGTGGCGAAGAGGCGCGAGAGGTGCTGTTAAGTTCTTTACTCAATCGTGTAATTTCCTCAGTTAAATCTATAATATGACGTTCTAATTTTTGTTCTTTCTTATCCAAATTAACCTTCATTGAAATATCGTCGTTATCTCCTAATGCGTTACTTCTAACCCGTGACAAAACGTCAGCGTTGCAATTTTGCTTTCCTACTTTATGTTTAATATCGTAATCGAATTCGGACAAACGTAATTTCCATCGTGTTAATTTACTGTTAGGTTCAGTTATAGATTTTATCCAAGTTAGTGGTCTATGGTCCGTATAAATTAAGAACTTCCTGCCGTACAAATACGGTCGGAAATGTTTTGAAGCTCTTTTTCTATCGTACTGTACCGCGTTTCTGCGTCGTTTAAGGTACGACTTGCGTATGCTATTGGCTTATCGCTACCTATAGATCCCTGTGATAAGACAGCTCCAATCGCAAAGTTAGATGCATCCGTTGTAAGGACGAATGGTTTGGTAAAATCGGGAAACTGTAAGAGCGGTGCATTGGTCAAAAGCTCTTTGCATTTTTCAAATGCGTTTTTGTATTCTTGTTTAGTGCTATCAATTTTATTTATTTTTTTTAGACATGAAGTTAATGGTTGTGTAAGTTTAGCAAAATCCTTAATGAATTTCCGGTAATAACCTACTAAACCAAGAAAACTCTTTATTTCAGTAGACGTTTTCGGTAATGGAAAGTTCTGAACTGCTTTAATCTTGTCGTTATTAGGCATAAGGCCATTTTTGGTTATGTTATGACCAAGATAAAGGACTTCCTTTCTTAAAAATTCGCATTTGTCTAGTGTTACTTTTAAATTAGTTTCTCTGAGTCGATTAAATATTTTGTGTAGTTTCTCAACGTGTTCCTCTAAGCTAGATGAAAATACTATGATGTCGTCAAGATAAACTAAGCAATGGATACCCTGAAGACCTCGTAGTACATTATCCATGGCCCTTTGAAACGTTGCAGGGGCCGTCTTTAAGCCAAACGGCATCCGTTTTTAAACTCATAATGGCCTGATTGTGTCGTAAAGGCAGTTTTAGATCTATCTGCCTCATTTGCCTCAATTTGGTGATAACCGCTAGCAAGATCTATTGTGCTAAAATACTGAGATCTGCCTATTTTATCAAACAGATCGGTAATATTAGGCAACGGGTACTTATCGTCGACTGTGATTTCATTTAGGCGTCGATAATCGATCACCATTCTAAATTTCTTTTCACCAGATGCGTCTATTTTTTTTTTTTGGTACTAGGTGACCTGTTGCACTCCAAGGTGAGTGAGAATCTGCAATAACGTTGTCTGCTAAAAGTTTATCTACTTGATTTTGAATTTCTTGATTAATAACAGGCGGATGTCGATAACGCCGTATATAGATCGGGTCTTCGTTGGTCGTTCTAATATTATGTTTCACTTGGTTCGTGAAGCACAATGGTATTTTATCGCTATGAAATATATCACGATATTCTTGACACAACCTGAAAATACTTTCACGCTCCTCTTTATTCATGTGTTCTAAACGCAATTTTCTCAAATTTTTTTCAATACTTCATCAATCATACATTCGTCTTTCACAAAATTTACCTTATATTCCTCATTTTCAAATATCGTAACATCATAAGGTTCCTTGAACGTGATAACAGCTTTCACATCGGATGTATTTTGAATAACTGTTTCTGCAAAATAGTTCTCACACTTGACAAGAGCGGTAGGCATACGAACGCCTTTTTGAAATTGTAAATAATCTAAAGTCGCATATCCGTGTTGTAAGTTCGTGGGAATCCTAACTCTAGTTTCAGATCGTGGTGCTACATAGATTTCATACGGTGGATTGTAAATAATCGGTATGCTCGCGTTGTGAGTTAGTAACACTTGGTTACGCATATCGATATTTGCTCCTAACTTCGATAAAAGATCAGATCCTATTAAACCGTCATAGCGTCCGTCAACATCATAAACGTAACATTGATGAGCCAGTGCGCTCCTAAAGGTTTTTAACAATGGTATGTGTATTGCTTAATTGTGCATGCTCTGGGCATGTGTGCTGATTACTGTGAACGGCTCGTAGTATTTGAACTCGCTAAAAATTTCGTTGGCTTTAACAGGGCTTATAAAAGATCTACTACTACCAGTATCAATAAGAAACTTTGACCTTATTTCTGGTATAACGACGTGAGGTAGTTTTAAAATACTATCGCAATAATTTTAACTAATTATCTCACCGCATCCTTCGAGACTATCTCCTGAAAAATCGGACTTTTTGTTTCCGATTGATATTTTTCGGCTGTACGGAATTTGTTTCATCGTGATTGACCATATAATACACTCATCAGAAGGGTAGGTACTCTAGATTCTCGTTTACATTAAAATCATAGTCATACACATTTGTATAGTCGGGGTTATAGTCTTCGCAAAGTGGAAGATCATTTATAAAATATAAATCATCCGCTACCATATTTTGTCTTATCGGCGCTGTGCGCATTGTAACGTCAGACTCTTGTAATCTAGGTTCCTGTACCTGCTGTTTCGGTACACCAAATTTATTTTGGTTGAAAGGTTGGTTCTGAATACCGAACTTATAACCTTGCTGTTGGGGTATGCCAAATTTATGTCCTTGCTGTTGCGGGATACCAAATTTATAACCTTGGTGTTGTGGAATACCAAACTTATAACCGCCGTGTTGGAATGGGGCGCGTTGCGTATTAGGCTGGCCGAAAGTACGCTGGGGCTGTGTCCCGTATCTAAAACTTTGCGTGGGCGGCGCGTACCTCAATTGTTGTATAAATTTTGAACGGAATCCATTCGGATTTTGTGGAATACCGAATTTAAAATTATTTGGCACAGAATTGAGAGCTTGTTTAAAACCTTGAGCGACAGGTAAATGTTTCTGTGTATTTTGATAGTTTGATGAACTATGAGTTTGTTTTAATAATTTATTTTTAGCATCGTATTGGAACTTGAAATTAACCTCCTCGGTTACTATGCTTAAGGCGTGTTCCGAGGTAGAGCAACTCTTAAGGCGTACGATTCGAATCATATCCTCTGGTAAGTTAAACAAAAACACGTTTAACGCAGTCTCATTCTGACGTTGGTCGAAGCAACAAGTCTGCAGAGCAGAGTGTTTTTTCGTCGGGGTGCGGAGTGAGTCAAGTGTTCCTGAGGATGCCTCGTGGAGAGGCGAAACACGTGTCGAATTTCTTTTGGAGGTAACTCTTTAGGAATAGATTAGCGGAATTGTACTAAATATTTGTCCATCTGTTTAATGTTTTGTAATGGATTTCCGCAAAGTCACGCCTGAATCAATTATCTAACGCAGTGTTATAATAAACTATCATTTTCGCTGATTTAATTCCTTCATCATTAAGTCTATTCACTTTAGCAAACAATGAACTACGGACGTTCTGATATCTATGACAAAACTGGATGTACTTTTCGTTTTGCTTTAGCTTAAAAGATTCTAGCTCGATTGCTATACATTCTTCCGATCGAGGGTCACCAAAATGTTCGGTAAGTAAATCTTTTAATACCGGATATGTACAGATATTCGGATGGTCACTTAGTAGAGTCGCGGCTTTACCAGTAAGTCTGCTAGAAATAGCATGAAATACATACAAACTCTGCGCTGCGTTTCCACTAATCGCGCTTCCACTTATCACATACTCGCATTTGTTTAGAAATAAATTCAATAAATTTTCGTCCCCGTCATATTTAGGGACAAGCGATAAGGTTTCCTTAGGAATAGCCTTAATTTCCATTTTTTTTAATATTACTTTTACTATTACTATACTGATTTACCAATATAAGTGTAAACTAGTTTGCCTATTTAAGTGCGACTTAATATTACTTAAGACTAATACAAATTAATTACGATTAACAGATCTGCCTATTTAAGTGCAAATCAATTTACCAATTTTAATGCAAACAAAATCAGATAAACGCAACTAATAAGCTCGACAATTTAAGTTCGAGAAAGGAAGGTGGAAAAGACACAGGAATATACTATACAGGAAGTGATTTACTCACAAGCTGCTCGATCCCATGTCCTCCTGAAACCGCACTTTGACACTTCACTTCTTTCACACGCTTTTACCGTTCGAGAGTCGTAATTTATTTGGTTCGTTTATTTCCACGTCCGCGTATAGTCGGTTTTCATACGGATTTCAATTTTCACGACACCGATTTTGGGGTTTTCACGAGCGCAGAAAATCTGGGAAAATCGTGGAAAATCCTACCGGCTGCGCCAGACTTGTTCGGGGAAAGCGAGGAAATGTTTTTAAAAAATATAAAATTATAGAATTAAGATTATTTAATATTAACGAAACGATACATGGAGTGGTCAAAGACAGAATGACCAGACAATCTCTAGTTTATCTTACTGTGGTTTTGCTACATCAGCCGTCTGGGCCGGCGACCATGCGTAAGCATTATTAGGAATGAGAAATAAACATTGTAAGTGCTTTATTGGCTATAAATATGGATTGGTTAATTGGTTCAGGCAATGTAACTAGGTAGTATATCCTGAACACAGCTGCTCTCCCTCCTTATCTTTTTTCTTTCTCTTTGTAGTCACATAGGTACACACGAACATACCTACTGTTGGTACCATCTGACGGCCAACTCTACCATCGCGCGCGCTTATTATTTAAATCAAATAGCGCGCACTTTTCCGGCTTCCTGTTACAAACTTCCGTTCCTTTTCACGAAATCCCTTCCACACAGGCAAGAGGAAATATGTTACACAACAATTAGTAGCCGCTGTGGGTGGGCGACACTGCACTCTGGCAGTGATCTGGATCAGTTAAGCTATCTAACGGTCCATTTCGTTTTGAGCGGTTCTTAGATAGCTCAACTGTTTCACCTGTATTTTATATTAGCGTTTATTATTCCGTTTATCTATAAGTATCTATAAATTAATACCTACGTGAAGCAAAAACATTGTACCCCTTTTTACGAAAATTGCGCGGACGGAGGAGTATGAAATTTCGCACACTTATAATTTATATAGAGAAGGAGTAGGTACTGTAAAGGGCTAGGACTCTTTATGGTGGGAGTCCTAGGCCTCTTAGATATTGGTGGTTGGTATTTCGTACGACGACGAAATGAGATACACAAGGTTCACTGTAATAATAGGTAGTGTATTTATCTGACTTCACACTAGTACACGAAATGGTATGAAATATATATTTAACTGGTTTAAAGGACTAATAAAGATTGGTAATAATATATATTGTATAAAATGGTATGTATGAGATGGTGAGATGGTTATGAGTACCTAACGCGGTTCCGGCCGGCAGATGGTATGTATGGTAGCGCACTGGTTTGCTCAGGCAATTGTGCATATTTGCTTGTAAGACAAAAATGCATAACTGCTGTGTTCGGTGTAAACCCGAACATGCTCCTGAGCTGAGATGAAGACGCATGAGATGAGCTGATAGTACATGTCATGACACACACAATCTGATAAGGCTACCTACCTACACTGATATACATATAAATGATTATTCAAATACTAAACTAAGATACTTGAACAATAAACATGGTCATAATAGTTTGGTATAAATTAAAACTAATGGTTATTCCCGTTTGACCGCACAACACATAGCACCTGGTTCTAGCACTTCGCTGACGGTCAGCCGAGCCTTGTTTCCGCGCACTTCACCACAAACTGGTCGCGCTGTAGCGGCGGTCCTCCCCGCGGCGAACGAATGCAAGTTCCGGCTCAGGATGTTCTCCTACACTAAATCCAAGTCTTCGGTGTCATCAGTACCTTTATGGCATATTTCAAACTGGTACGGAAGCTTGGATATGGTCCGTCCCTCATCCAGTGACTTCGGTGTCTTGCAGAAGATCTGGTGTGAAGTATGAGTGGGTTCCTTGGTTCTTCTTATGGTAAGATCTTGTAGATCTTGCGTCATCATGACGTACGTATATAAAAAATATAAAAATAAACTTGGTTGGTAGGTAGGTATGTAGGTATTCGTCGCTCATTGTGTCAGGACTTGGTCAGCAGTTTTGCGCGTCGTCCGCTCGTAAGCTGAGCTGAGTTTGACGAACTCGATTCTTGTAAGTTTGTCGTGAATTTCGATTGATTTTATGTTGTAATCAATCAATATAATTTTGTAATAGTGACAATCTTGGTGTTTATAACTCGACACATGCCCCGCTCAGATGGTCTTTAACTGACAGGGGTTGCGCCATCAGGTCACCAATCATGGTTCTTTACGAGGTTCCATGGGCGCTCTGCCACCATGGTTTTATTTTTGAATGGTTCACTGCTTGCAAATATCGTATTCGGTTTATATTGGTTGTTGTTGGAGGACTGTATCTGCTTCTCCAGGCATTGGTTTAGGTATGTCCGACGCACCAGGTAGAAGAATGCAGCAAGAGTATGGTTTTGGTAGTCCTCACCGCAGGTCTTCATTTAACATCCGGTTCGAAGGACCATGTAAAAGGCTTGGACTCTTTATGGTGGGATTCCTAGGCCTCTTAGCTATTTGTGTTGTTGGTAGTTGGTGTAGAGACAAAATGAGAAGTCCAAAGTTCACTGTAGAAGGTTGTATGAAAAATTTATTGAACTGGTTTAAAAGACTACTAAAGACGGTTGGGATGGTTATGAGTAACGCGGTGCCGGGCCGGCAGATGGTAGCGCACTGGTTTGCTTAGACAATTGTGCATATTTGCTTGTAAGACAAAAATGCATAATTGCTGTGCTCGGTGTAAGCCCAAACAAGTACTGAATGCAATTTTTTCTTATTTAAATTAATTATGGTCGAATTTCTACCAGTGGGCGACCACTAGTATGAAGCCAAAACTTTGTACCTACCACTTTTTATGAAAATTGCGCGGACGGAGGAGTATGAAATTTCGCACACTTATAGTTAATATAGAGGTGTGCAGAATGCTATAATATTTTTTTTAATTATGCATAAAAAATACATTAATAATTATTAATTAGTTATGTTCGAATTTCGACCAGTGGGCGATCACTAATTATAATAATTATGTCTAACTAATGTTTAATTATGATTATCATGGTCTTTTCTTTGTAGGTCAATACCCAAACTAGCAGTAAAAATTATTCCCTCTAGACTTGGTTATACCGATGTAGCTGAGATGATGATCGAGGTAGGTACCAAGCTAAACAGCAAACGTCATATCGTATAGAACGAATAATATTATAAATTGTCACATCTAGCACGAAAGCAAGGGCATGGAATGGTCGACGATATGGATTTTGGAGAGGTACTAGACCTAATTCATTCGAGAGTCTGTATCGGAATATGCCATATCAGCCCTATAGTAGGTACCTACCTATTGTGCGGAAGACAGAATTGATTTCCGTATGTTGAATTCCGTTACTGTACCTACCTAAAAGAACGCTACCCTATGTATGCCTAACATTAAAGACGAAATCGCGCGGTTGACAGGGCAGGCATATTTAGTCACATTGGACCTTGCTTCTGGGAATTACGAGGTTCCTATATCGCAGCAGTCTCAACCACTCACATCGTTCGTAACACCGAACGGCCAATAAGAGTTCCACTTCCACCATATGCCGTTCGGTCCAGGGAATTTTCCCGCCATGTTCAAGCGCATGATGAATAGGGTGTTAAGACTTATCCCGTCCCGATACTCTGAAGTAGGGATGTGACATTCTACATAAAAAATCGATTTTTAATTAATCGATTGTTTTTTTAAGCATTAAAAATCGATTAATAAATAATCGATTTTTCGTAAAAAAATAATCGATATTTTTAGTAATCGATTTTTCCCTTATTTGTCAATTAATTTCAAAATAAACTCACTAAAAATAATATACCTATTTATCATAGTTTCATTAATCATGTGGTTGGTTGAATAATGTTACGGTAATTACATCTATATCCAGAGAATTATTTGACGACGTCTTTTGTATGATCTGCAAGTATTTGTCACAGGTTCGGGTGTTTCTATGTATAATATATTATGTATTTACGAAAAAAAGTTTTATAAGTAGTGTATCAGTCATGTGGTATCCATAACACAACCTCTGCCTACTATGGGATGATGCTGTGCATTATTTATTTATTTATTTTATTACACTACCAACGGAGCTGTGAGGCAAGTCAAAGGCCTCAAAGGTTCAAATTCAGTTGCACACAATTGATTTTTCCTGTTGAAAAACTTATGTACGCAATGCCAGTGCCCTGAAGCAGTACAAGAAAACATCATACATCATGATCTCACATACGCAATACTAGGTACCATTCTGCAACAAATCACTTTCACACAATTAAATCACAATCATGGTGTAATCCGTACAGAAAAACCTTGTACCCACCAGCTTGATGCATGCATCCGACCGTCCATCATATCTTTTCAAGCTTATGTGACATTTAATTGTATTGTAGTCATATTTTAATTGTAATAGATAACCACTTGGGCAAGCTCCGAAAGCAGTGTTTTGTTGTTTAATAAAACAACTATTCTTTCTTAACCAACTTTAAAATCTAGAAGGTTTAACAGTATCATTTTTTTGGTCTAAGGCTGGTCCCAAAGATATTGAAAATAGGAGCACATTATTTATTGGAGTTTAGGATATCATACCACTCAGATCAGGATTATAATAATAATAAACTTACATAATAATAAATTACAGCATCAAGGTGAACTATTTACTCACTGTAAATCACAGGTTGTATGTAGTGCCTGGGTCAGTCATTAGATAGGGCTTGCCAGGCACATATACCAGCCTGGCGATATCCTCTGCTTAGCCAGCAGTATCCACTGAGAAGACATGGTCAGAAGGTAAATTATGCAGGGCTATCTATGTCACAGGTTCCATCACAATGTTTTAATAAATAAAAAAGTTATAAATAAGAAAAACAGTTGGGTATTGGAAACATAAAAGTACTTTAATTTAGTTATCATTTGATGCCATATGCCTCAACAAGTTGGACATAAACTGATCTATTTTCCTGACATCCTGCTGTATCTCTGTTTTGTATTGTAGACACTGAAAGAAAAAGTGATTAATTAATAGCATATTCTATAAATCCATTTATTTTCAACTGGCAGCATAAGCAGAATGAAAGATATAGTTACAATTATATTTTTTATTATTTGAAACCAGTGTTTATTAGATATGTTTGAGCATAACAATAGTTATCTGAAATGGCAATAATCCACTTTTTTTTTAACATATAATCATGTAGCTGCATTGTTCATATTTATTTTTGCAACAATACAAAACCTTCTATACAATAAAACAAGTACCTAGTTATTTTACATGCTTATAGCAAATACCAATATATTTTGTTACTCTACTGCACTAACTTTTTTGTTATCGGTGATTTTAGCAACTATAACACCTTTACTATGAGAATATTTTACACTGTAGCGAGTGTTTACGGGATCTCTCAAGTACAACATTTCAGCAGATTTTTCGAACTCTTCCCAGTTTGGTATGAAAGTCATCTTGACGTAGGTTTTCTATAGCCTGCTGGGAACTAATTTGAACTTATTAACTTAGCAGTTAAATAGAAGAGATAATTTCTATTTACGCTTTTTCGTAAAAAAACTTTGTCGAATAGACTACACTACAAAAACAGTGACATGCTGGCTGACACTGACCTGACATGACACTGACAATAGATATAGATTGATTACTTTGTTCTTCTTTTTCCTTCGTTAATGGTATGATAGTATGATATGTCATAATAAGAAACGATGTGGTAGCAAGTCCAGTCCAACTATAAGTGGAGGTATTAAACTTAGTAAAACAACTAAGCCGTCCAGGATAGATAGATAGTTGACGAAATAGCCCTAGAGCAAGGACACGAAGTTAATCGTTTGCCTCGTTTACTCCCACCTGTTCTGTTGAGTAGTTCTGTTGGCAGAACTATTGGTTTTTTTTTACCATTAGTTCTGTGACTTATAAGACTATGCTTTACATCTGGCTTCAATCTCATCGACAGACGAACTATATTCTTCTGGCGCTTCGGCGGGCGCTGCCGCGGCACGCTCGCCTTGCGCGTTGTTTTCTATACTCTAACATAACCTAACCAACTGGTTTCGATCTGAATTTCATGTCACAAGATTCGTGAACAGAATTACTGAGAATTATTTTCCCATTTGTTCTGTGAAAAGAACTAATGGTAAAAAAAACAATAGTTCTGCCAACAGAACCGGTGGGAGTAGACTGTTTGCCTGCCAATACAACGCTTGGGCATATATCTGTGCATACCTATTATAAAGGACCACGCAGCGCGTAACAATACTGACCTCCCCTAAAACTTTGGGATAATGCTGATACTGTTGCAAAGTGTGTATTCAGAAGTCACTAAAGAAGTGGAGAAAAATCAAAAAACAAACAATCTTACAGGGTTTTTAACGAGATATGATAAATAATAGACAATAATTAAAATTAATTAATATTTGAGTATGCGTTAGCATCCTATAGTTTGTGATCTGAGTGCAGACAGACACTGATGACGTTGACGATGACAACACTAGTTATAATTCGAATAGTTCTACTGAATAAATGCATTTCTGTTTGTTTTTGTACCTATTGCTAATCAATAGGTTTCATTCAATGTTTTGTTTACAAATCAACCACAAACTATAGGATGAATCAACCAATACAATAACTTGATCGCGGCGGCCGGCACTTCGTCTATGTCAATTTGTATATTTGTGTGTGTATATGTGTGTGTGTATGGGTTTAAAGTTTTTTGATGTTTTTCTGGAATAAAAGTAATTTGAATGAACTTATGAAATATTTTTGAAGTGAAAACTTCTTTTAGCGCGGAACGCATATTTTTAGATGAGGTAAAACCTCTGGATTCGCGACAACGTTACCGTCTGGGGCGAGACGCAGCCGGGTGCCACGCTCGCCCCATTTGATTATAAATCTTAACTCACATGTTTACAGTCTACTTTGGTATGGAGAAGTTTACTGAGTTAGGTTCTTTGATATATTATATACATTCTGAACAAAAAATATTGTATCATCTGTGTTCGTTCAGTATTTGATTGGCAGTCGCCATAATTACTGATTTTGAAGTGATTTATTATATTACTAAACTCTAGATTCGTTATTAAGATCTATATAAATAATTTTTATTATATATTTATTTACCTTTTTCTATGACTTTTAAAACTATGATTTTTCCTTTTAAATGATTACAAAAAATTTAATTAGAGTATTAATATCACATTGAAAAGTCACAACTAACCAAATGTGACTTTTCATTCCGATACTGCTTTAAATCTATACCTATCATCGCCGAGCCGAAGCCGCTGAAGCTAGAAAGCTGAAATTTGGAAGGTAGCTTTCTTTTACAGCAAAACAATCCACTAAGGCGGGATTTTTTTAAATTCAACCCCTAAGAGGGTGAAAAAGGGTGAAAACTAATGTATGAAACTTTTTAACGCGTGGTGCGATTTGCTTTAAACTGGATATAAAAAATAAAATGCAAAATAAATGGACACGTGTTTCAGGATTTTTCAAAATAATTCTCATAAAGGAATATAAGTGGGTGTGAATGTTTGTATGGAAACTTTTTATGGGTGGTTGGTGTGATTGGTTTGAAACTTATCAATAAAATTTAGTAAGGAGATAAAAAGCATCCTGGGGAAGGATTAAAGCTACAATCCATTTCAAAAAATGCAGTCTAAGTCGCGAGCAACAGCTAGTATTTCAATAAAAGGACACATACTACTCAATTGTTTCTCTTATGTAGTATTTGAGGTTTAATTTTGGAAATTAATTTACTTAATAAAGGTATGATTACATAACTATTATATTGATAAGTACTTTAAATACCTACCTAGCATGAGATTAAATTTAAAAAAAAAAAAAAAAAAAAAAAAACCGCCCCCACCCTGTTTCCCCCCCATCCCCCCTTTTTTTGAGGTTAGATTTCATTTATTCAAATATCTCGTGAACGCGGTGATTCCGCAAATTGGGAGTGGTACCGGACCCCCCCTCCTGTTTCCCCCCTCCCCCATTTTTCCTGTATCCAGATACTAAAGTTTAACCAACAAACGTATAATACGTATACCAAACACCACGGTTGTTGTGATGCCTTTCCTGCGCACCCGGCCTTCACTTTTCACACACGTATAATGCTTCCTATGTCATTTTCTCCCACGTTAAATCTTATGAATTTATGTGTCTGTCTCTTTTTACTGTCGCGTTTTCGTTTCATCGACCTATAAAATCACAACGATGCTAAAGAAGTTTTCATAAATAAAAGTGAAATAACAAGGTTAGCTCTCGTATTATTAGAAAAAATTACAAATAACAACATTCTTATTGATAATAACGTTTTTAAATCTTAGCATAGACTTAAATCATCTTAGAAAATAACACAAATCTCTGATCACTGTGTAATCACATAACTGACAATGGGTAAACTTCACTGTTTTTCATTGACACTTAGGACACAACTGTTTCGCGCACTGCAGGCTTTTTACACGAAACACATTGGTGAAAAGATTTCCGGTACCGCTTACGTCTTCTGCGTGATTTGAGTGTTTTGCGGCTCAGGTGGTAAATCTGAGTTATCATTCATAAGTTATAAACTCTACGCTGCATGTGCTGTAAAACCATGCTTCTGGCCAAGGTTTTGATGAAAGCCCCTGTCTCAATGATTCTAGCTCCGTCAGTTTGATGAGAACTTGCGCGTTTACCGTAATTGTGTCCAGCATGCGATAAAATATCACCATGGGCCATTTTCGTGTTCGGCGACTTTCGTTGGTAAATCTGTAAAGTAAACTGGATCCCGGTATAACTTGCCTACTTGTAATTAGTACTGAATTTCTCTTGCATCTTGTATGTTTACAGGTACGAGCTGTAATAAATCACAAATAATAATTTAGCAACACTGTCAAAAAAGTAACGTAAGTGGTGACGTAACTCACCGAATTTGCTCCCGCCGACACTATTATCCCTGTCCAAGGCGTGGGCGCACAAACCTGGAACGCGCGAGGAAAGGGGTCATATAACGTTTCGTTAGTGCTATCAGGCCTGTGAGGCCCGACGTCACCAGTTAAAGGTTAAGTTAGCAAATGTGAATTGTGGCTTTTAGGCTTCTTGTAACTATTTGAAAAATAAAAATAGATTTTTCTTTCGAAATCAGGCAGTTGCGCCTATTTTTTCTAATTCCGAATATGTATATAACTCAATTCTGAAAAAAATGTTAGATGTGCCCTTTTTCGGTAAGAGGGTAGTATTTTAGTCGATGGTCGTGCGACCGAACGACGGACCGTCCGACCGAACGACGGACCGTCCGACCGACTGTCGACGACAACTACTGACGTGACGACCGGCAGCAGCGGCGCGGTACACCCGCGCGCCGCGCCTCACCTCTTCACGTCCCGCCCGCCCGACCCGCCGCGGCTTGGCTACGCACAGACAGAACAGAAAGCAGAAAATCAATATACCCGTGCGTGATGTATTCGCCTTTTTTAAAATGAGAACGTGACAAACTCTTTTCATTGAAGAAACTATTTTATTTTTAAAAAAATATCTTGAGATTTGATGCTCATTTTTTATTTATTTACAAAAGTGATGAGTATTCTCATAGTTACGGCGTGGTAGAACATTCTTCGTGTTGAATGTCTGAATTTACTGCAAATTTTATTGTTACAAGGTTAGTAATATATTACAAAATGTATTAATTTATCCGCTACTATTACAATTTTTCATCTTGGATCGTTAGTTTCGAAAACTATCTCTATATACGAAAAAACGACCTTCGCCATTGTCTGCATGGTGCATTGCGTTTGTAGTTACGTATACTTACCTAGCTTTTATAGATTTCATACAATCGAAAAGAACGAATTTTATAAGCTAGGTATTGACATTGGTTGTAAATGGTTGGTGCAAAATAAAAATAAAACGTACTGCAGTACCACCCATTAAACTACATACCTACCTACCAAAAATTTTCGGAAGGTACCTGAACCTGTTATGATTATATGGCTAGAGAACTGAAGTGAGGGGCTCTTTTTCATAGATTAATTGTAATAAGAACAAGTACCTAATTACCTACATACCTAGTAGCCACTTTGCAGACATTCAATTTAAATTTTATTAAGTAATTGATTGGCCAACATACTAATGAATAGCTCAAATGCCAGTTAGATAAAACTCTGACACCAATACACTTGCTGATAGGATAAAGTTGATCTGTATAAAAAAAATAACTGCAACCTGTCTGCATAAATCATGATGTATTCCTATTTTCAAAAGAGAATACTGGTCAGTACAAGAAGTTCCTACTATCTAAATCTTATTAGGTACTATAAGAATTAGATTGGAGTAGAGTAGGGCTGGAAAAACCATAATAAAACAGCAATGAAATAAACAAGTTTTAAGTATACTATTTATGTGCTAAGAAACTATGTAGGTCATTATTAATAGTGGGTGGCTTATAAAATATTTTGAAAATAATATACTATTTGACTTTTTAAAACTACAATGTTCTACTAAATTCATATTAGATAAAAAACTTCAAATGCCTTGTACCACCCAACCTTGACTGCATGCATAGGATCTTGCTAGAAACAGAGGATTATTCAGCTAAAGCCTCAAACATACATTTTTAATGATAACAATTTTTATAAAAACTAATTATCATTATGGTACTTAAAAAAATTTAGTAATAGTAATTCTAAGTGCTATGTGACATAAAAATATCAAGATGGCTGCTGCTGGTGTGGTGTGTATATTTGAACCCTAACTGCACTGCAGCTGGGTTTAGAATAACCCAAGAGGTCAACATTCTTAAATTATTTTCTGTTTATTTTTAATAACAACATACTTACTTACCAAATTACAATATTGTGAGCTGCTTTTTTAAAACTCTTATTTTATTGCAGATTCTTGTTGTGAGGTCAGGGATATTATAATTATAAGTAAAAATGGAAGAATTGAATGGTGAGCTTTTTGGAGATGGCCTTGGGAGTCTGGGAGATGAGGGTTCCTTGGAATCCGCTGATAATGGCAATGGAAACCAAGATCAAAATTGCAAAATTTGCGAGTGAGTTCAAGCAACATTATTAGTTTTCTAATTAGTGGTAGATGGTGCTTATGAATGTTCTCGGTAGCCACTCTAATCATTGAATGGCACTGGATGAAAAATCTAAAACTATATTGGTACTCAAATCATCATAATAATGTTAATATTTTTACAGCAATAAGTTATGCAGTCCACGGGTGTTATCTTGCCTTCATATTTTCTGTGAAGCTTGCATCGACAAGTTGATGGTGAATGAGGCAGGAGATTCTCTGAAATTTGATTTAGCTGTAGAATGTCCGATCTGCAAACAAGAAACCACAGTGAGTATTTAACTTAAGGCTTCATCAAAGCCTGGAGAGGCAAGCAGCTTAAAGTTCGCTATACCCATATTACGCTGTCTGCCGCTCGACAGAACTTGGAGAGTTTACGCGTTTACTAATTAAGCTTCCTTAGTAAACGCTATCCACCCTTCGTAGGTGTCGGGAGGGGGCGCGGCCTCGCTGCCGTCGGACTACGTGATCACGAACATCCTCGACGTGTCCGCCATGGACCAGTCCGTCGTGTGCACGTGCTGCAAGAGCAAGGAGCCGGCCGTCGCGCGCTGCGCCGACTGCTCGCACTTCCTCTGCTCCAACTGCAACTCCGCGCACGAGTTCATGCGCTGCTTCGAGAACCATCGCGTGGTGCCCTTCGAGACTTTACGCTCGTGCAAGGAGAAGTCCGCAGTGCACAAGCCGATATTCTGCACCCGGCACGCCGGGGAGAGTCTGAAGTTGTACTGCGTTGAGTGCGAGGTGGGCGCGTGCACCGAATGCCTCGCGGTGGAGCACAAGCCCGGCGAGCACCGGTGCGAGCGCATCGCCGACGCGGAGCCCGCCCTGCGCGCCGAGCTGCGGGCCCTGGTGGAGGAGGGAGGAGCTCGCGCCGCGGCCGCGGGCGGCGCCTCCGCGAAACTCGACGACGCACTCGGCGACCTGCAGCGCCAACGAGACGACGCCGAAGCCCTCATCAACGAAGCGTACCTCGCCTACAAAACCGCCATCGACGAACGACGCGAACGAGCTCTCGACCAACTCGAACGCCTGCACAAGGAGCGCGAGCTCAAGGTGATGGACCTCTTCGATCGCGTCGACAAAACCGTCCAGCGCATCGACTGCGCGTGCGGGTTCGCCGCTAGACTGCTTCGCCGCGGCGACGGAACCGAGATCGTGATGCTTAAGAAGACGGTCGCCTCGCAGTTCGCGCGGCTTCTCGAAGGCGCCCCGGAGTTCGACGTCGACTACTCGATCGAGTTCGTCACCAAGATGGATAAGTTCGAGCAGGTCGTCGAGGAGACGTTCGGCGCGTTCTGCACGGAGACCACGATCGCCGAGGAGAGGAAGCGCCTGAGCGAGTCCTCGGCTATGGTGTCCCTCGCGTCGGACTCGCACTCGCCCGCCGTGTCCATCTCGAACACGCCGGTGTTCGACGACTTCCCGATGGGCGGGGTGCGTCGCGTGACCGGAGTCTCCTCTGTGGGGGGTCTGGTGGGGGTGCCGACGCTGGGCGTGCCGCCCGGGGTGGGGAACAGCGTCCTCCCCGGCGGCGGACTCAACAGCGTGGCCGGCGTGGGCGTCCCCACGATGCCGTCGATGGTAGAATACAACCTGCAGCAGCTCGCCAGTATCGCAGAGAAGGAGGGCCCGCCGACGCCGCACGCCTCCCCGGCCCCGGCCTTTACTTTAGCGGAGCTGCTCGCCGGTGATCTCAACTCTCCCCAGGCGTATAATAATCTGCAAGCTCTTGCCAAACTTGGATTGAATGCTGGTAAGTTCTAATGATCATTTGTGTTACTGTTAGAGGCCCATCGCGAAATGCCGCAGTACCGAGCGACTCGAGCGACCGACGCATTTATGTAGCACTAAATGCAGTTATAATTACGTTTATTTAATGTTTTAAATTTATTATTACTCTAACGTTTATTCCAGTATACGTTTTGCTTAATAATATTATTGTATCACCTAAGCAGGCATTTCGTTAGTACAGTACAAAGCTTGAAAAGGGTGCCGTCGCGCTTTTTATTAAAAACTTTCATTGGCTTTATTATTCGATAAGAAAAAATAGCAATAAGCGAGGCCGCTATGAACTATTCTTATATCTATTCCTTACCATACAATAAGTCAAAATTGCATTGACAATTTCATTTTCTCTGAATAGGAACGCCAAAGAAAAAATCACGGTCGTTATGTAATAGGCCTCATAAGCATTTATGCAGCAATTATTTTAACATGACTAGGTACTTGTATTTATTATTCAATGGCCCTCTATTTAAAATCACATTGTATTATGAGAGCGGAAACCTATTCTCTGAATTAGGCATTGGTAGGTGCTTACACCAGATAGTGTTGTAGGCCGTTCCAAAGTTAATCTACCCAGGTTGTATATATTATGGTATATCAGCTATTTTACAAATTGACAAAGTAATGTAGGTACATTTCGATTAACACTGGTTTCACTCACGTTTTATTTTGTCGATGGAAGCACCGACACTGTTTCGATTAACTTGAGCATCTTCATAAGGGTGAGTTTGATCCGCGGTCCGCTCGTTGCCGCTCGAGTACACGGTTCGCAACGGAACGCCAACTCGCGGGATGCGGATCAAACTAGCCCTGATGAATCTAAACAGTGTCGGTGCCTCAATCGCCAAAACAATACGTATCAAAATGTGTAGTACAACTCGCAAAAGTTATGAAAGTGATAAAGTAATGGTTATTTTTCAGAAGTGAACGGTTTTGGCGGAGTCGGTGGGGTTAGTGGCATGGCTGGACTTGGGCCACGTGGCGTGTCTCCTGGCAGACCGCTGCTGACAGCTGCAGAGGAAGCTGCCCTTGTAGCTCCCCCCGCTCCATTAGTCCGCGCTACCAAAGCCACGCCCATGCATATCCGATTCAAATTCGGACAGCTCGGAGGTGGCAAAGGACAGTTCAATTCCCCGCACGGTTTCTGCCTCGGCAACGATGAGGATATTATCGTGGCCGATACTAACAATCATCGCATTACGGTAATAATTTGTGCGGCTTGTTGATAAGGATAGTTTATTCGCTGATTAGGGAATAACAGGAAACTGATGTTTGTTTGGACTTCCTTTTAAAATTATAATTTTGAGATGAAAATAAATTCAGTGTATTTACCTATTTTGTTATCGATCAAATATTATCCTTATAAATTATACAAGGAAATTCATCCGTAAAATGGACATAATAATAGCTTTCCAAAACTCTAATCAATATGCCCATTACGGTTGGGTGAAGTGAAATTTTTCTGGGTACAGTTATGGCTTCAATAGGCATGAAAAGTCGGTCTGAACCCGAATCGCGATATATCGATTTCTCAGACTTAAGATGGAACTCTTAATGACTTTTTATATAAAAATAACGGAATATTTTGCCGTTATTTACTGGCTATCTGCTCATTTATTGAAGAAGTAATCATTTTATTTAAGTTAATGTAAATTACATACCTTAATTATGATTATGAGGTATTTAATAATCATAAACGAAAATGATTGTATAGTTGACATCGTTTTAACATGCAGCTTACACGAATAGTAAGAGAATAAACTAAATAAAAAAGTCAGTTCAACATTTGTTCAACTTTTTCAACTTTTTGTTTTTTATTGGATTTTTTTGCGCTCCGGTTGAGTGGCATCGAAAGGCGTCATTTGCTCAGGGTGCCTTAACCAGCCTAAACGAACTGTATTTTTATTTTGCGTGGTTTTATTAAAAAATTATTGAAGTTCATATACATTAAAGTATGTAGTTAAGAGTGTATAAGTCTTCGATCGATTTTTTAGTCTCATAGAACAAGCTATGCTACGCTACATAGTGCTATGTGAATTATCCATCAATATATTTTATTCGGTTCGGTTCGGTTTGTAGTAGCTTTGCCTTCTGCCCTGTAGGTTGAGGGTTCGTTTCGCTCCTAGTACAAACATTTGTGTGATGAACATAGGTAGGTGTTTGTTCTGTGTCTGGGGTGTTCATAATTATGTATTAAAAATTTATATATAAGTATTTTATCACTCATCTA
Source organism: Lampropteryx suffumata (assembly GCA_948098915.1). Classification (NCBI taxonomy): domain Eukaryota; kingdom Metazoa; phylum Arthropoda; class Insecta; order Lepidoptera; family Geometridae; genus Lampropteryx; species Lampropteryx suffumata. The sequence goes on from OX402551.1 coordinate 4,099,070, forward strand.
GTCACCATAATACAAGCAATGCTTAGTTTGTGGCTAGATAATGTTGTGTGCATTGTCCTCCAATACTTATAACTTATTTACTTAACCTTGTTAATTATTTTATTCTGACAGTATTAGCGACGTTCCAGAATATCTCCCTCTAAAATCAAAGCTTGTTCGTCAGGTGTTCGATAAATCTGGCACGTACAAGTTTAACTTCGGCACAGCGGGCAAAGAAGAGGGTCAGTTGTGGTATCCTCGCAAAGTGGCCGTGGTTCGCGCGACCGGCAAGTTTGTTGTTTGCGACCGCGGGAACGAACGCTCACGTATGCAGATATTCACCAAGAACGGACATTTCTTGAAGAAGATTGCTGTAAGTAAACTATCTGACAAACTCTGTTGCGCAGTGGGCTAAGGTCTGGCTGAGATGCAGAAGGTTGCGGGTTCGATCCCGCCGCGGGACAAATGTTTGTACCTATGATCTGCAAGAATTTGTCTCTAGTCTGGGTGTTTCCATGTATTAATGTATGTATTTGCAAAAAAAGTATGTAAGTAGTATATCAGTCATGTGCTACCCATAACACAAGCTCTGCTTACTTTGTGGCCAGACGATGCTGTGAGAAATTTCCGGGATTATTTATTATACAAAAGGAGCCTCTGAGGGCAATGACTCCACTCACCACACTATTTCAAGGAAACTTGTGACACGATCAGAAGAGTAATAGTAAAATAGATTAAAAGTAAATAAGGACAGCAACAGTATGAAGTAAAACAAAAATACACAATGTAAAACATTTAGGTATCTATCTATCCAGCCAGACTATGTATGGGTAAGTACTTTAACATTTTAAAAAACATAGACAAATGGACTAATATGTCAAATATGTAGAACTATTCCGCCAATTTAACATCAGACGGTGGAGTGATCACCCTTCGCCGTTTGTATGGAAATATAATCGACTTGTTCACTCTTAAAGTGCGCATCTACCTATGTACACATACAACTTCTCTACCAAGCTACCAAACTAGCGAAGAACACCCTGCCTTATACAACCTTATTCCGTCATCGAACGACTAAACTACCTATCTACTTAAAATGCTTTTACTACTGTTATAATATTCTCGTGTAAGGGACTGTCTTTTTGAGAATACATTTCGTTAATCTTAAACCTATTATATATTAAAATTTCAGTCATCTGGTTCCCACAGTATATGCGTTCCTATTTAGGATTTTCTTTCCTGTTTGCTTGTGAAGTTCCAATGCAATATGGTTTTTTATAATATGGCCAAGTCTACGCTATTATAAAAATTGTCCATATACCTATAGAGAGTGACCAGCATCTACATTGTCTTTTAAAAGATTGAGGACGGTTTTTTTTACGTGGCCAGTACCTCCATCTTCGTTATCGGCTGACCCTTTGTACGTATGTTCTCCATGTACAACACTATTAGGGTCAGCCAATATGTTTAATTTTATTCCAATCTTGTACTTTTTTTAATGTACTGGCGTATAAAAAGTCGTCCTCTAAAGCATGCGCTACACGGTTTGAAATCAGTTTCTACCAAGGTGACTTTGGTAGAACGTTTTCTGTCTACACGGTTTGCAAACAAACCCCAAACTTCAGTGTGTTTAAAACGCTCGTGCTGAATAGACAGAGTGCCGAATGCTTGTAATGCACTATTACAATTTACAAATACGCCATGGCTCCTTATTTATCAAAATTTCTAAAGTTTGGAGTTTGTATGGCAATTTTGTGTGCATTTGAAGAAAAAAAAAAACATTTTGGGTGGAGTCTTTGTACTCCTCAGACGTTAAGTCCCAGAGACAGGGTAGGTCTCCAAATAACTCGATGAATTCAGTGATAACCTCACGTTCTTTTTCCATAATACCGTGCGTGCGCGCAATACTTCCGCGCTCGATGCGTGCAGCGGCGCGACTGTGGTACGCGTGGTTTTAAACAAGCGGCTAGACGGTTTGAAACAAGTTTTAAACCACCACTTCTGCCTGTGGTTTGCTGGGCAAGCCTGTCTACAAAGGGCGTTTAAAGGTCATGCGAATTTTGGTTTGAAACCACTATCTACACGGTTTGAAACCGTGTAGCACATGCTTAAACAATACCATTGGATTGTCCACAAAGAAGCCAAGGGTGGCGAACGAGTATTGTGAATTCCGCCCTGGGAATACTAGAATCGGTTGCAGCTGTATAATGATCTGTCTGTGAATAAATTATATCGCTATAGGGAAAGTTCAGTAAACCTGTTTACATTATTGGTTTCCCGGGTAATTTGCTCTCTTTCGCTTGAAAGAGTAGTTTTCTATATTCAATGCTTGTCTAAATTATAAAGTTGTGTGCACACATTTGCAAACCTACACCATGTCATTGATGGGTGTTCCATTGTATTCTATACTAGCGACCCGTCCCGGCTTCGCACGGATGCAATTATTTAGTTGTAGGTATATAATAAACCTTGATTATGAAATATTTAGTTGAGGATTAATATCATGATACGATGTCATCTTTCGATTCTACCTGTGTTTTGGTTGACTGATTTGAATAAAAAACTGTTAATGTGACTTAAATAAAACAGACAGATAGCATCACGAACTTTTTTTGTGGGTTGAGTACTTTAAACATGTAGTACATTATTTTATGTATTATCAATAGTTTTCGCAGCGCACGCCAAATAATGACTTTGATAACCAATTTTTGTTACCTTGGGCACATTGCAGTTTTTCCAGAGATCCTCTATTTTTTTGGAAACTAAATACAGCCTATGTTACTCGCTGATGATGTAACTTTCTATAGGTGAAGGAATTTTAAAGTGAAAACTTCTTGTAGCGCGACACCGTAACCGAGACGCAGGGCTGCCGCGCTCGCCCCATTTGATTATAAACCTTAATTCACATGTTTACAGTCTACTTTTGTATGGAGAAGTTTACTGAGTTAGGTTCTTTGATATATTATCTACATTCTGAACAAAAACATAAAAGAATACTATATGTATTTTAAAGTTTCTAATAACTAATAAAATACAATTCATAAATAACATGCAATTCATAACCCAATAACCTTAGTACCCATCTAAAAAATGTCTAACGCGCCAAAATAAGTTTTCACTTCTGTCGGCACTCCCGGAGTGCAACCCGTATGTTTTAAAATCAGTTCGAAGTTTTAGTGTTTATACAAAAAATGCTGACTATACAAATTGCCCTTGTTTGACTTTATTCAATCAGCACCACACTGGGGTCCTGGAGCTTCATAAAACTTATTTCCGTGGCTTAGGCATTAGGACAGATCAGATATGGATTAAAACAGATCATACAAAAAACCGCTAGTAACAGAGCGAGTTTCTTGCCCGACTCTTATCAAACTTGGCTTAGGAGGAAGCCCCACTTAACACCGCATTTAAGAAGATTCAAAGTGCTACTTGTAATTGTATTAAATAAAACTATAGACATGTGACTTTGTTACAGGTGCGTTTCATCGATATAGTAGCAGGGCTGGCAGTGACCGCTGAGGGTTTGATTGTTGCTGTTGACAGCGTGACTCCCACCGTCTTCATCCTGTCTGAGGAAGGCGATCTCATGAGCTGGTTCGACTGCAGCGAGTGTATGCGCGAGCCTTCAGACATCGCTATCAGTGGTATAACTAGACTATTGCCCATCAGTGGTATAACTAGACTATTGCCCCATCAGTGGTGGTGTGGCTAGACTATTACCCATCAGTGGTATGACTAGGCTATTGCCCATCAGTGATATTATTATAAACAAAAACATTGCATTGACATTAGAGCGGGAAATATCAGGATGACTGTATTTCGAGACTATCCTAGAAACAACAGTCATGAAACTGAAGAACCTTGATTGGCCTGGAGACTTCAAAAATCAAAACACTTGAGGCTGAGGAATCTACATACTCCGAGATTAGATTATAACAACATATTTGAAACAAGTATTACAATCTTGAGTGTGACTAAAGATTCATACTAGACTAATAGAAGAAACAAACCTTAATACCATAAAAAAGTTTATCAGTGCGGTGAAAGGATTACAGTGCCGCTCGCCTATGAGCTTTCATGCACTTGGAAAATAGTCTTTGATCTCTTTAGGTTCTAACAGGTTCTAAAACATGCAGAGTTTCCTCACGATGTTCTCTTTCACTGTTTGAATTCAGAGTTTGAGGAGTTATGTATCCTGACTCTTTTTGAGGAGATTTCAGGTGCTGGTGCAGCATCAGGTCAAGGTTGCCATGTTCTTGCTATATCATTTAAGTAACAAGATAGGTAGTTACTAAACTTTGAATCGATCAGACCTACGGAAGTTGCTTAGATTCCTTCATCAATTCGAAAAGAGCTGATCTTCAAATGGCAAACAGTTCTTGATTAACTTCCAAACAAAAGATGATTAAAATAGAGCTCCTTTAAAGTTATAGCACCTTTTTGTTTGCCTCAAGAGGTTAAACATAGTTAAACCTACTTTCAGGCAAGGAGTTCTACGTGTGCGATTTCAAGGGTCACTGCGTGGTGGTGTTTGACGACGAGGGACGTTTCCTGCGCCGCATCGGCTGCGAGAACGTGACCAACTTCCCGAACGGCATCGACGTGTCGGACGCGGGCGATGTGCTCATCGGGGACTCGCACGGGAACAAGTTCCATGTAGCAGTCTTCTCGCGCGATGGCGTCCTCGTCACTGAATTCGAGTGCCCCTATGTTAAGGTAAGAAGAAATATTAACCTTATTATATAGGGTGTAGTATGCAGTAATAAGTAGGGTGTAAACTTGTAGACCGTGTTCCCATTGGTCTGTTAGACGTTGGAAACCGCATAACTAAAAAGGAGTTAGCCTGTACGAGGCGAGACGAGGCTAGGCTAGACGAGGTGATGACAGCTAAAGTAAAGCTCTCTAAACGGCGTCCAAGAACCGGGTGTAAAAAATTGGGCTTTTGTTACATGTATGATTCAAGAAGAGACGTGTTTATTTGTGAAGCCTAGCCTAATTTGGAAGGTGTTAATTGAACTCTTTCACTAGATGCATACAATCTCTATTGAACTCTTTTACTAGATACATACAACTCTCGCTACGCATCTTTGCGCATCCTAGATGAAAAGACTGCCACACCCTAACATTAAAAGTTCGGTAGACGTTATAATGTTTACTTAGCTTTAACAAAGATTTAACCTTTTAAATGTCAAGGTGGGCGTAAAGTCAGAGTCTGAATCGATATCTGTGCCGCTTATTTATTCAAGCGGTTAATGAAAACTTGCGGAGTCGCTCCGCTGGCGTGTGGTAAGTATAATTGGATCAAAAGCAGTCATTGTACAATTCTAATCGTTGTTTTCTTGTAATAATAACAAGATCGTACCAAGGTTGTCGATTTTATATCATGTCTGCTTTGTTTATATGTAGATACATCTTTACTATTGAAACTATCGTGACATTCTATATTCATATTTTAAAACGGGAATTTTCACGTATGCTGTTATTAAATAAATAATGCCGGACATTTCACACAGCATCATCTGGCCCCAAAGTAAGCAGAGCTTGTGTTATGGGTACCAGCTGACCTATATACTACTTATATTTTTTTTTGTAAATCCATACATATACATAGAAACACCCGGACCCGAGACAAATACTAAATACCGAGTAACAAATACCGAGACAAATACAGGTCATACAAACATTTGTCCCGCGTCGGAAATCGAATCAAGCAACCTTCTGAGTCTCAGCTCGTCCTCAGCCCACTGCGCCGCAGAGGTAGTCTAGGTAAATAAAGGTGGCAACAGATTTAAACAACTAATTAGCTAGCGTTGGGAATAAATTTAATGGTAATACGCGATAAATACCCGTTAAACTTCTAAAACAATATGAATTCTGAATAAAAAGGGTTTATTTGCAACTGAACACAAGAACCGGACACACATACATCAAAGCAGAAAGGAATGCATAAAAAGAAAAACTATATAATACTTAGGTTTACATGGATGTTAGTGTTTGTTTGTGGCTCAATTATGCTGCAATGACTGAACATGTTGGTAAAGATTTTCTGTGACACTGGCCTCAATTCTGTTGGCACCAACCTAACTAATTTAAGCTAAAATTAGGTTTAGACTGTCAAATGAAACTTTGGTATTCTGTTGTTACTAACTTATCCCCATTTAATTTTATCTAATTTAATTAAGCGTTCCTTATTTAGTTAGATGGTACCAACCGAATAGGTTTTACAAATGCTATGACTAACTAAAATAAATTTTAGACAATCCTAATTTTAGAAATGAACCAACCGATTTGCCACCAATGACTAGCACAAGGGCTACTTTTGAAGTGAAAGCTTCTTTAGCATCGTTGTGATTTGATAGTCGATGAAACGAAAAAGCGACAGTAAAAAGAAATATACACATAAATTCATAAGATTTAACGTGGGAGAAAATGAGATAGGAAGCATTATACAGTGTTCCTTATATTCTTATTTGTCTTATTATCTTGAAGCTAAAATGAAGGTTTCACTTCATCCACGTGTGAATTGCACACGTTTTTTTTATATAGAGTTTATATTTTGGACGATAATGAAACTAATTAAAAGAGACGATGTGGAATTCAAACTCACTGTAGCCAGCAACTTGTTTTGTGTTGTATGGTCTACTTTGACTTAATATAAATACGTATATAAAGACTTTTAATTTTAATACGCGTAGATAACAATTTTGGGATTCTTCGACAGTTATTTAATTTTTTTTCTCGTGCATGGATTATTCAGTAATCTTAGCAGAATTTTAATTAATAAATTGTCTTCAATTCACAAGTATGGACAATTGAATTATAAGCGTATTTTGATCGACTAGGAATCCCGAGAAAGTTCTAGGCTGCTATTTCGCGATTACTTTTACAATTGACAAAATGCCGATCGACTTAAACTTTATTTTTCAACAATCACTTGACACTGGCAAAATTGTCGACAAGGCAGATGCCATTATAGGAAGAAAAAATTGAAATTTTAAAGAGCTTTTTTCCGCAGGTGTCTCGTTGCTGCGGGCTGAAGATCACTTCTGAAGGATACATCGTCACTTTGGCTAAGAATAATCACCACGTTCTAGTCCTCAACACCCTTTACATTGTATGAGGAGCAACTCGATGGCTGTAAGTCTGCATTACAAGATCTCACATTATATTCCCAATATTTTATTTTGCTGATTTACAAAGCTTAACTTTTATGGTAAAACAGTATTTGACTACTTCTAATTTTGTGTTTTCACGTTAGTCTGATCGAGCCCCACGCGCAGTGAACTAGTGATAACATTTTACGCTTCGTGATTTTTGTTTGTGGCATTTTAGAATTTAGTAAGTAAACATCATTACTTCACTGTTGGTGGATCGATAAGTCATGTAATAACTTTCATGTCATATTATTTGCATTTAGTTTTGTAAAAAATCCAAAGGTTAGTATTATATACATATATTCATTTGTTATTGTCCAGTTATATATATTCTGGTTACATTTGGTCATGAATGGTTTTTGTTTCGAATACTACGCATATTAATAAGTTTTTCATGGGGGATGTGAATGAGTGACTGGTTGAAGATTCAGTGGCATCGAAGAATCAGAACATCTGTATCCCACCAAATGACTGTCATTACCAAATTTAACTAAAGAACTCCCATCGACAGAATTTACTTAATTTGTTTCTAAATTTAGCAGCTGGTATTGTTCCTAGTTCGAGTAATATAAAACAAAACATGTCAATTAGGGGATTGCGTGAGTGTCGCCCCGTGAAACCTGATTTACTTTAAAACATACACTATACATACGTAAAGTTCCCAAATTATTTTATTGAAATTGGTGATTACTTTAATATGAACAAATATTTGAGCGCACAATTGAGTTGGTTTATGAAGTATATGTTATCGTGACCAAAGGAGGCGACACTATAGTTAACGTGCCATCTAGTTTAGGTTAATCTCGTATACAATATTATATATTGTCCGTTAAAATATATTTACCATATTTTACAGAATTTCTTGTGTCTATACAAAATGTTTTCATGTTCTCTTGTTTTGAGAGCCTATTACATATTTGAAGGTTTTTTCATGAGTAGGCTATTATTGCATTACGATTAACATTATTAAGATTCTGTTTTAGTAGATGTATCTTAATAATACATTGTAATGCACTAAATTAGAAACCGCTGTAAATCATCGCAATAACTTTTGTAAAATGTTATTTGGGTAGCAAAAAAGAAGTATCTTATAATACTTAGTTGGTTTATCTGGCATGTTCCTGTATATGGCGAGTACTATTTGTAGTCATTACGGTCGACTCGAGGTATTTAAGAAAATGTAGTCATTCGTTGTGATTCTTACATTAATATTGCACGAGAATGCTTATAATTAACCTTTAAAATTAGCTGGCATGGCTAAAGTTACACTTGTATATAAAAAGAAGTGTAATATATTGTGACACTGACTATTTGGTCGTGTGACAGTTGAGTATAGGTAGCAGTCATTATAATCTTAGAGTTCATGCCCACCGCTAATCCCGTTAGTACGTTAAAATGCAACTGCTTTTTCACTTGTTATGTACATGAATTTGCCACAATAACACCACATGCCCGTATTGTTCCACATTTATGATTATATATTTATACAGTTCGCCAAATTATATATTTTTATAATTAACCATATATTTATATTCTAAAATTGACATTTTATAGATTTAGATACATAGAAATTTTAACACATGTTTGCAATTTATAAAAGTGAACACCATATTTACCTCTTTATAATCATAATTATCACACGGCGTCGGTGCCCCTTTAGTCTCTTTTAGATATCTCTGAGACCTCTATATTATCTCTTGTATACAATTGGAATACATTACTAATTGGTACGTCTTTCACAAGTAATGGTCAGATGCAATAATACAATGTCATACGTAATTTATAAAAAATATAATACCGCGAATCCATGGTCTTCCACATTATTAGGCTTATAGACGACCTATCAAAACAAAGAAACTCAAGTGGTCGTATTTGTGTTACATACAAAGTATTTTCGAGCAATATATTTGTTTCAAAATTCAATTTACCTTGTACATGACCATTATATTGTATTGTAATGATATTAAATTTATTCCGTTTGGATATTGTACTTAACCAGACCTTACCTAAAATTAATTGTGATATTTTATCAGTTTTAGGAATGCTCTCTAAATGCCCTGTATGTGTGTTTTGGTAACCGAATTGTAAAAAAAATGTTTACTTTACCTACAGGCGGTATAAAATTAATCTCATTTTCTTGCGACAACCTATTCAACCATGCTTTAAGCCGAGTTACTCATCAAGTCATCTCTATATACCGTGAGTCGATTCATTACATTACAACAACAAGAAAGCCTATTTTATTCAGATAAACAGTTTGTAAGACATTCTTAAACATACAAAATATATAATTATTATGTGTGAATGTCAATCCTATATTAAAGTATGTATTATGTTAATGTTTGTACTTAATTAGCAGTAGGTATTTATTTATGTATGTTACGTATAATATACAGTTTTACAACCTTTTTTGTGATATGAGCAATAATACAAAATACAAAGAAAGCAAGAAGTGAGACTTACGCGACCCAATTTTAGAACGACATTGTGAGGTCGTAACGCGCAGGGGCGAGAGGTTACAGGTCTGTTCGATCCAGTGATAGGTTGACTTATTTGAGTCTGAATCCTCTTTTTATTAGTGAGTAAACTTACGTGTTTATTTTTTTCATATTGTTTTTAAGTTGTTTTCTGGATTTTTTGTCCCAATAGTATTAGGGAGTTTAATTTTGTTTATTTTAACTAGGCTAATATGAGTCTACATAACCCTCGCTAATATGCAGGATTAATTAATACTCTGATTTTGTCGTTTTATTGTTTTGTTTTAATTGTATGTCCGGGCCTATATATTAATAGTATTTTGGTCTGTGTTTAGGCCTTTAGAGTTACGAATTTTACTGCCAAATTATTTTCTTACGATATTTGAGCATGCACATAGCGATTATTTTACTAATTGATATTTTGTAAAAATTAATTATTGTTGCCAATTTTTTTGTTTTAACTATTATTCAGGGTTAAAATATTATAATATTCGATTTTTAATTCGTTATTGATCAAAATTATTGTGTGTTAGTGGAGTGAAATTAACCAAAATAGAACTTACTATTGCCCCAAAGGGAGCGTTTAACGCTAATTATAATATTGCTTTAGGGTTGCAAAAACGATATGATAAGTTTTGGATAATTTTACAAATTTGCTATTATTATTATTATATTTTATGTGTAAATTCCAATATGAGTAAATTTCAAATTTATGTCATTGAATGAATATCTATTCGTATATAAATTCAATTCAAATATATAAAATGACATGTTTTTTTATATACAAGAACTATTGCATACAAATATTACATTATTTAAATTTAATTATTTTCATTAATTTTGGTGATATTTCATCGACAATGTTTCCTCTGTTCTTGCCATAAATATGTTTTAGGAATCAGTAGAGCGTTTTTGTAGATGTAGAAGGTATTTTTCAATTGATATACACAAACAAAAACAGTATCACAAGTTTGCCTAGGACGGTGGTGTTGTTTAGAGATGTTTATAAGTGCGGGCGTGGCGTGGCGTGGCGGCTATTTGCCGCGCCGCTGTATTATTTGCCGTAGAAGTAAGCACGTTGTCATGCATTAATGGCAGGTCAAATGGTATCTATTGTCCATTCGACGTTACTCGATAATAATTGTATCATTAGAGTACATTACAGTAGCCTTTCTTGAAAATCTTAAAGTTACCTATATACAATTTAAAGCAATTTTATAAATATATGTCTCTCGAATCTACTTATATTCCCTTATGTATTGTATCCAGCAATAAATAACTTCAGTAGTTGTGTAGTGTCTGTTCTCGGGCTCTGCTCGTCTGCTATAGCCGGGCAGTCAGTCGGCCTGCTATAGCCTGGCCGAGTCCGCGGACCGGCTAGTAGGGTTCGCAGCGCACAAGGTGAGCTCTCCTTACTTCTTACCCTCCCTATTGGAGGTGGGCGTATTGCCTATAAGCGGCACCAAGCACGGCTCGATTGGTTTCCGTGGAGTTTTGTGGCATTATAATCCAATTCTCTTTTAACATTGTGTGGGTGGTGTAATTTTACTTTACTTACCTCGTTTAAGTCTTCAAAATGATTCCATTATGTTTAGATATATTAACAACATGCTCAAATAATTGAAACGATCTAATTTAATTTTGACACCCACCTGTTTATTAAAATCTCCACAGATATAAAACATCAGACAAATAAGGTTGTGAGGTCTATTCATTGGAATTTATAGCCACATTGTGCTTGTGCAATAAATATCACAGTTTGGATTTAGGCTTTTAAATTATTATTATAGATTATATACATTGTTGAGCTGATTATAAAAATTTAATATATTATTATACCTTTTAATATTGTTAAAGAATTCTAATTGCATTCCACATCTTAGGCATGAACGAATTTGAGATGTCAGTTTTCAATCTACATTATAAAAGTTATTTTTTTTACAATTATAGGATTATTAGCAGATGCCAATGTTTTTTCCTTTAGTCAGTAAAAGTACAAATATTTTAATATACAATTCTTGGTATTTACTTATTGTAGTGTTCTTATTTTTTAATTATTGATTCTTATATTACTATAAGCATAATTTTCACATAAGCGGCCATTTAGATAATTTCACATATTACAAACTTGTCAGTACAGCATACAAAACATATCATACCGATTCAATACTTCGATTTACAAAACCTGCAACTCCCTGGTTATCTCTTTGGCCTAGATTTATGGTTAAATGGCTACTTCTTTTGTTTTGATTCTAGATTTAAGTATATTTTAGTTTATGATTGTCTTATGTTTCTAGACATTTTTATGTTTAACGGAAATTTTTTGTAATATTTAATTGTTTATGTGAAAGGTGCAAGTTCCAAATGCATATTTGATTTTATCCAAAGATTTCATTTATTCCTTTTATTTTATAATTTTATTTAGTGTTTCATTATTAAAAAATGACATTTGTGGAGTGTGAATTGGTATTTGATACTAGAATTAACAAGAGTTGTTCCGTAGAATTGGTGCAGCTGAGCAATCTCTGCTATATTCTCTTAGAATATATTGCTCAATAATTAAAATCTGTTAAAAGTATTTTAAACTTAGGTGTAGTCCACATAGTTTTTAGTGTAAATGTGGACTATAGAACACGATTAATCTAACAGACAATACCCTCCGTAACATTTGAAGTATTTAAACGTTGAAGTTTTATTAGATGTAGTTTGCCTAGACGGTAGCTTAGCCCGGGCTACGGGGCGGGGGCCGGCCTCAGACAGCGCCAAGCCATCTCGAACCGATATTCTAAAACTGCCTTTTTACTCCTTCACCAAAGCTTGTCTGCATTGATCTCAGTTTAACTAATAAAACATCCTTACATTATGTTTCAATACAATAATATACACAGCAGTTTAGAATGTCTTCAAGCACATGTTGTGCGATGGTGTTGTCTTATTGTGTAAATGTTCTACATCGCCCCACAGTCAACGAAAATTGTTATGTAATCCATACAGGAGTCTCTGCTGCAGTGTGCCTAGATCTTAGAAGTTAATGGTATCAAGGTAGAGTTTATCTCAAATATTTTGGCTCTTTGAATATTCCATGATATTATTACTTATTGTTTTTCATGAAAATGTATTTACATATTATATTATACATACATACACTTAGTAATATGGTATACATTGCGTGGTTTGTAACTTGATGTTTGATTAATTTTAATGTAATATTAAATTAGGATGTTCAACTGGTTTTCTGTCCACGAGTTTGGAATTGAGTCAGATTCACTTTCCGTTATGCTTATACCATTGAAATACTTCGTGGTGTTAGTTACCTAGTGGATGGAAATACTGAATCTGGTTGTACATCTTACTTTGACCAAATTTATTCACCGCTGAAGTTACTTGAGAATTTGGGCGTTAGTCTTGTCGCACTCTTATGTTTTTAGTTTTTTTTTATTATTTGTTTTAAAGGTGAGTGCAAGTTTTCACGTGACATTAGCGGTTTTATTCTTAATTATAAGTTTATTGAATGTAACTGTGGCCAGGATAACAACAGCATAGAGCAGTGTATTTCAGAGCCTGCCTAAAATATATTTTTGTCGTTTTATTTAAGTATATATATATACTACATGTTATTATTCACATATTACAGTTTTCTCAATATTAGCTTGTATTTTAATTAAGAAATAATCATATTTAACATTGCCAGGTGATCAGCAACCTGCACTTTAATATTTTTGGAAACTATTGAACTTAAATTGTACTGACTTTATAAATATATTTACTTCAATAAAGATTTTCCATGCCACTAAACATTTTGTTTCATTCATTTGTTTGAGCTATATATATATATACAAAACCTAGTTTAGGTTTTAGGTAGTACATAATTAAATATTTTGTCTTAATAAAATAACATTTATTCAGTAAATAAAAATGTAGCAATACACTAAGTACATTGTTTGTAAACCCATTAACAATAATTATTTTTAAAAATAGAATTTTTATCACAATTTCAGCACTTGATTGCATAAAAATGCAGTTATACTTAATAACCTTAATGGCAGTTTATAATTTTCGATGTAAAAAACGCTCATGTTAAAGTAAAAATAGTTATCTTAGTAGTAGTAATAGTTAGGTAACGCTTTACGAGACACTGTGTTTACAGTACCATTGATTTGTACCATCTAGTGATACTACTATGTGTCCTTTGTACCATCAATGGTACTAGTGATACTACTGTGTCCTTAGTATCATTAAAATAGATACTAGTTTATACTGTGTTACTTTTTAGTTAAATCAGATCGAAACCAGTTGGTTAGATTGTTACGAGTATAGAAAACAACGCGTAAGGCGAGCGTGCCGCGGCAGCGGCCTAAAAGCGTCAGAAGAATACAGTTCGTCTGTCTAGATACATGTATATATTATAATGTCTAGATACATGTATATATTATAATGTCTAGATACATGTATATATTATAATACCTATATACAACTCTGTCCAGTTGCTAACCTGTCCAGATGCTATGAAGGCACTTAGGTTTGTTTTTAGAAAAATTGCGTCGTTCATTTTTTGGTAAAAAAAAAGTTAATACACGGTATAAACTAGTATCTATTTTAATGGTACTAAGGATACAAAGACTAAGGATACAAAGTTGTGTCACTTGTACCATCAATGGTACTACTGACACACGCCTTTACGAAAGGCAAACACAGAACCGCGCTAAGCAAATTGTGTAGCTATTGGAATGTTCTTGTGGTCTTTCGATCTTATGGTGACAAGATCTTAAGAGACAGCCGAGGCTGTCACCTCTTAAGATCTTAAAAGAAGATACGATAACTTAAATTTAACAACGAAACAACTTGTCAATTTGACTGAATTCGATTCGATTTACACGACGATATCGTTTCGATATATCGAAATCGGTTTACCGAGCCCTTTAGCCATTGTGAATTGTGTGGTATCGATCGAAAAACTATCAAATCTCAAGCAAGCCACAATAAATTTGTGACTTATTTCAAGTCAGTCTTATAAACGCACTCGCCAGCAATCCAGGTAGACTGCACCTTCAGTGTATCGGGATGCAAAATAACGAAGTCCGCGTCACACCCGAAGTTGAGCTTGCCCTTTCTATCGTCTATGCCCAATGCTATGGCTGGATGTAACGATGCTGCTTCAAGCGCGTACTCTAGCGAACAACCTGAAAATAGGAAGAGACAAGTGGTAACAAGGTACCCTGATGATAATAATAATAATAAATTCATCTGGCCCAAAGTAAGCAGAGCTTTTGTTGTGGGTACCACATGACTGATATAGTACTTATATACTTTTTTTTTGTAAATACATACATATTATACATAAACACCCAGACCCGAGACAAATACTTGCAGATCAATGTAGAGATGTAGGGATAATTTTATTTGAATCTTAGCTGTCCCGTCCGCGCTTTTTTTTATGTTGTATTAATAGTTACTGTTATTTGGGGCGGAGACAAATCCAACAAACCAAAAATCATAAAACTCTGTCCAGCCATTCTCGAGTAATGGGTGTAACGAGTAAATGGTGTAACTAACACGACTTTGTTTTATATATATATCTAAATATACTTAAATAGATTACAATTAGACACCAAAACGACAATGGAATCACATAGTATATAATATATATACCGTGTAGCATCTGTGAATTTTTCAAAACTAGAGTTAAATAGGTATATCCATATCATCCGATTCACATAGGCATTATGTAAACTCTGAAGCACATACCCAGAAAATATTCTACTAGCAATCTAAACACAATGGCAGTGTTGAAGGTTGCTAGATTGAAGCTCGAGCGAGCGAAGCGAGCAAATATTTCAGTGGCAACTTGGATGTTTTGGATTTATGTTTCTTTGGTCGACGACTTTCAAACCGTTGATTTGAACACGAGACTGGACATCTGATATTATGAAAATATTTCAGTCTGAGTTTGTTTAAAACGTTGTGCACAAAGAAGGTAGGTATGTAATTAACAATGATGGAGCCAAGGTGCTTTCCAACGGAACTCAACAAATAAGAAGAATTCAAGAATGACAGTGAGTTGCTCTTATGATAGAGTCTGGAATTATATCACAGAACTCTTAGTGAAAGTCTTAGTCTTAGCCTTAACTAATTTATTTATTTTAATATTAAATTGAAAAAGTGGCTTTTAGACAAGTTTCTATAATTATAGAGACATCTTAGCTGTAACATTATTATAAATTTTTGACCCATCGGTAAATGCATGTATCGTCTACTCCTACCTGTTCTGTTGAATAGTTCTGTTGGCAGAACTATTGGGAGTTTTTTCCTATTAGTTCTGTGACTTATAAGACTATACTTTACACTTGGCTTCAATGTCAAATTATATTCTTCTGGCGCTTCGGCGGCCGCTGCCGCGACACGCTTGCATTGCTCGCTCGCCTTGCGCGTTGTTTCTCATGTCACAATATTCGTGAACAGAACTACTGGGAATTATTTTCCCATTTGTTCTGTGAACCAGGGACCGATTCGGTAACCCGTTGAAGGGGTTTTCGATAGGGTTTTTCCAAGAGCTTATTATAAAACCCCTTTCATAAGGGTTACACTATTGTTTGATAAGCTGTTTTAAGGGGTAACCCCTTTCAAAACCCTTTCGTTTAGGTTACCTGATCATAGGGTTTTGGTTTTATTCAAAAACCTAATCCTCAGGGTTACCCTTTCGATTATTAAAACACGGTTATACTTTGCAACTAAGTCCATTGAAATGTTACATGCGCTTTGCATTCGGAACATGTGTGGGGGGTCAATAGAAGCTTAACCTCAAGTTTGTGGGATCGCCACCCTTGTCCCCAGGCCGCCATCTTGGAAAAAGGGGTGAAAACACCTTTTTAGCGATATCTCGGAAACTATGCGTCTTACAAAAAATTTGTTAAGTCATAATTTGTAGCAAATTGTTTTGCCTGCAAATATGTTTATATAACTATTTGCCCTAAATTAAAAATTAAAGAAGTTATAAGCAAAAAAGTGAAGTGAAGTAAGCAACAAATCATCACTATCCGGATAAAACAACATTGTGTTTAGGTACATTGCAAGCATTGAGTGCACACCTTATTTCAAAAATTATTTGGACCCACAAACTAATTCAAAATCAAATATAAAAAGGTAGGGTAGGCCGCCATTTACAAAGATGCCTTACGCACCTTACAACATAGTGTGATAAAAATCATCATTTCGCGCCAAAAAAGGTCAGCTCAGCATAATGCCAATTACTTAGGTAGTGTAAACCTACCTACTTAGCGCTGGTGTTATGCTAACCCTGTGCAGTAACGTCATGACGTCAAAGGCTCACCCTTCTCGTTCAAAATTCAAAATTTATACTATATATAGCTCGATTACCACTGACTCACTCGCTCACTCACTGATTGACATAATTGTTCTCCCAGATGGTGGAGGGGAAGGTGTGTTTATTTTTATGGAAAGCTATAGAGGGGGTTTATTCGAGTGGGGGAAAAAATCCTAACGATTTCCCCCCCCCCCAACTGACCCCCCCAAGAATCGACATCGGATTCTTCCCGACGAGGTGTGTTTTTTTAAGGATTTGTAAAGATGGTGCTTTAAGAAATACAATTATTTTTTTAAACTTCTCCCCTTCCCTCATTTTTCACCCCCCCCTTTAAGGTATACCCCCCCCCCCTTCCACCATTTTTCTCCCCATCCTTTTAAGGTGTACCCAGAAGGCGTCATGTTGGAATAAAATTTTTATTGGGATCGTATAGAGGATGCTTGAAGGATGAAGAAACGATTTTAAACCCCCCCCCCCCCCCCCCCACCATTTTCTCCTCATCCTTTTAAGGTGTACCCAGAAGGCGTCATGTTGGAATTGAAATTTTAGTGGGATCATATCGAGGATGCTCGGAGGAGTTGAAAAAAGTTGTGTCCCTCTTTGCCCCCCTTTTTGACCCCCCCACATTATCTCGGAAACTACAAGTCGGAGAGGGTTGGTGCTCTAACTAATGTAGCTCAAGAACCTTTTCAATATCCGAATCCATAAAAAAAAACCATAGCCGCCATACAAAAAAAATATTTTCCCATACAAAATATCGCAGACTTAGATGGCATCATGTAGGGTTGTACACTTCGGTGGGATCGTATAGTATAGAGGATGCTTCGTAGAGTTGAAAAATTTTGTTACCCGACCCCCGTCCTTGCCTCCTCCTACTCTCTCTCTCTCTCTACTTATCTCGGAAACTACAAGTCGAAGAGGGATGGTGTTCAATCAAATGTTGCTCAAGAACTACTTCAGAATCCGATTCAGAAATAAAAAACTTTAAACGTTCATAACTTTTAAACGGTGCTAGATAAACATAGCAAACTTAACCTTGGGTTGTAAAAATTTTAGGGATTGTAGGGCTTTTTAGAGATTTGTAGGGGTTGTAGGGGTTTGTAGGATTTTTTAGGGGTTGTAGGGGTTTTTAGGGGTTGTAGGGGTTTTTAGGGGTTTTTAGGGGTTTTAGGGTTTTTAGGGATTGTAGGGATTTTTAGGGGTTGTAGGGGTTTTTAGGGATTGTAGGGGTTTTTAGGGGTTGTAGGGATTTTTAGGGGTTGTAGGGGTTTTTAAGGGTTGTAGGATTTTTTTAGGGGTTGTAGGGGTTTTTAGGGGTTGTAGGGGTTTTTAGCGGTTGTAGGATTTTTTAGGGGTTGTAGGGGTTTTTAGGGGTTGTAGGGGTTTTTAGCGGTTGTAGGGGTTTTTAGCGGTTGTAGGGGTTTTAAGGGGTTGTAGGGGTTTTAGGGGTTTATAGGATTTTGTAGGGGTTGCAGGGGTTTTTAGGTGTTGTAGGGATTTTTAGGGGTTGTAGGGGTTTGTAGGATTTTTTAGGGGTTGTAGGGGTTCTTAGGGGTTAAACCGGCGAGCTGCAAGCAGCTCGCGCACTACGCAACCTCTAGTTTAAATATATTAATAGACATTGATATTGTGCCTACGACTAATCGTAACTACTAATAAAATTAAAATATTTCTATTGTTCAGTTGTTTGTAATGCTTTTAAATATGAATAATAAGTAAGTATGAGTAGGTTACATACATATAAACTAAATGAATTATAATAATTGAAACTGGCAAGAATTCCTACGTAGAATGTATCAGATCGGCAAATAACAGCTGTAGGTAAATAAATAAAATATATAAATAAATAATCCCGGACATTTCACACAACATCATCTGGCCATCAAAGTAAGCAGAGCTTGTGTTATGGGTACCACATGACTGATATACTACTTATATACTTTTTTTTGTAAATACATACATATTATACATAGAAACACCCAGACCCGATACAAATACTTGCAGATCGTACAAACATTTGTCCCGCGGCGGGAATCGAACCCGCAGCCTTCTGCGTCTCAGTCGGGTCTTAGCCAACTGTGCCACAGAGGTCGTCTGGTACCATACCACTGAAGATAGATATACCTCAGTATGTATACTACTGCGCCACAGAGGTCGTCTGGTACCATACCACTGAAGATAGATATACCTCAGTATGTATACTGAGTTGAAAACACTTAACTTTACTATTTTTTTTTGATATTTCGTTTTATGCATCTCCTTTCTAGTACAACCTTACCGGACAAAGCGATCGGGCGAACGTAAATAATGTACTTATAAGTTATAAGTACATTAGTTACGTTCGCCCGATCGCTTTGTTATAAGTTATAACACAAATCAAGTATTTAAATTTATGTTCCAAATTCCCTACCTCACAGCGTGATTTGGAATGGTAGGTAACCATAGTGTTACATTAAAATCCCCTATCAAGAGGTAACCTCATTCAATCAGATACCCTCAGAGAGGGTAACCCTATCGACTGAAAACCAAAATGAACGGGTTACAGTTTCGCTTGTGTTAGGAATAGGTTTCTCAAACGAAATGGTAACCCCATCGACTGCATACCCAATGAAGGGGTTACACTTTTTATGCAGTTAACTCGAAATCGGGGTTGTATGGTCCCTGCTGTGAACAGAACTAATGTTAAAAAAATCCCAATAGTTCTGCCAACAGAACAGGTGGGAGTAGACTGCATGTATGACCTCATACAAGATTACTAACCAATAGATTGTTTGAAAGTGACCACACAGTCATCGAGAGCCGACGTGCTGCCACAGAGAGTGTTAGTTCCCGTCACGTATGCCCTGCCTTCTACCACTGTCACAGCTTGGGGTCCAATGCGGTAGTTCCCATCCGGTAAGCCTTGAGCTGCCACAGCGTCACTGACTAGTAACAGCCCTGAAAATAATATTATGGTAATAAATAACTTATAAAGTTATATCAGAGCTGGATAACTATGTATTATTAGCGGCTGCATGTGGCTTTGCTCGCGTAGTATTCATATAAGGAGTAGCTATATTCGCGTTAAACTCGCGTTGCAAACTCGGTCATAAATCATCTTAACACTAGTGTTGAGAGTACTCGGTGCGGGCATGCACGTTATCGATAAAAAGAATGACTCAGCGAGAGCGGCCGGTGGTTGCGCGATCGGAGAGGTCAGGTAGTTCGAGAAGTACTCCTTGTGGGATTTTTTAAAAGGAAGCTACTTTCCAAATTTCAATTCTTCAATTTCTAGCTTCTAGCAGTTTCGCCTCGGCGATGATGAATCAGTCAGTCAGTCAGGTTAAGCTCTTTTATAGGTATAGATTAGTGTATGTCAACTACCTACAAGGAGTACCTCTCGTACTACCTGACCTCTCCGATCGCGCAACCACCGGCCGCTCTCGCTGAGTCATTCTTTTTATCGATAACGTGCATGGGCGCATGCACGTTATTGAGAGCACCGAGTACTCTCAACACTAGTGTTAAGAGGATTTATGACCGAGTTTGCAAGGCGAGTTTAACGCGACTATAATTGCGTTATACTTATTAGAGCTTAGATTATCAGGTAACACTATTTATGATTTGCTCTTCCAAGAATATTTTTGATTTACTTTTAGTTATGAGTCCTAGATATTTACCATCTTTATTAGTCCTGCTGGCTATTCTTAGAGCTGCTGGATGTGTGTGGATGCCATCAGATATGATTCCATAATACACTTGCTTGTTTGTATTAGATGCTAAGAGTCCCACTAGTCCAGGATCTCGATGGTGGAACTGAACACGACAAACACCATTATTTTTATAATTAGGTACACATAATTTTACCACATAATGCTGGCAATTCTGTTGTTTCGTCTGACTAGCTAAAATTTTCTAAAATATGGACTACCTTATTTTGCTACCAATAAAGTTCAAATGAGAGTACCCATTTTAAATCACAGTAAAAATTTAAAATAAGTTAAAATTATTTTTTGTTATATTGCTATAATTTTTATTCCAATTAATTCCTTTATTGAAAATAATGTATAGAGCTGTTGATAAAAACTGCGGAAAATAATCGCAATTTTCATCAACACCTCCTTACATGATGACTAAATTGAGCTAAAACACGTCAGTTTTACGATAATTTAGGAAGTGTCACTAAAAATGTTATTCTAATTGAGACTTTAATGCAAACAAAATAAGATCGTTTTTGTTTTAGGAAATTTTAGTTACTCTAGCGAAACAACTGAATTGAGGCCAAATTTGCCACTATTATGATACTGATGGCATATTTACTGTTTTTTTTTCAAAACTTAAATACCTATTAATTGGTATGGTATGGTAGAATATGGTAGATTAATAGTCACAGTCACCTTTATAGAATACTATAGATTTCTACTTGACTACTATATTATCTGATAAGAATATTACTATACTAATAATAATGATATTGTTTAAAAAAAATGGTTTTTGATTAATTTTAATTGATATTAATCAAACACTGGCTGATCTCATGTCTAGAAAAGTTGTGAATGTCAGTTAATAAAGCACTCCATTAAGCTACCAGCTAATTTATCATTGGTTTACAAGGTGATTCACAATCTTCAACAATAAATAATGCCGGACATTTCACACAGGATCATCTAGCCACAATGTAAGCAGAGCTTGTGTTATGGCAACCACATGACTGATATACTACTTATATACTTTTTTTGTAAATACATACTTATTATACATAGAAAAACACCCAAACTCGAGACAATACTTCGCCCACTGCTCCACAGAGGTTGTCATATGTGGGACTATTTGAGTTATGTACATTGATAATGACTCACAGGCAGCATAGCATTGAACAAATGGGTGATTAGATTGGCTCCACTCTCCACCGCTTTCTCTCCATCGGCCAGGTTGGCTGTGGAGTGTCCAAGTGCCACTTTTATGCCGAGACTTGTGAGTCCCTTGATTGCTTCTATCGCCCCTTCTAACTCAGGGGCTAAAGTGACAATGACCACATTGTTTAGGGAGCCATAAACTCTTTTGATTGAGTCCAAGCCCTGAAAGAACAATTACACATTTTAAGTGTGCTATACTTTAAACGGAAAAAAAGAGCCTTTATTATGTTGTAGATGTCTATCTGTTTGTCTGTCTGACTGCATATCAAGACCCATTTTCTCTGGTAAACTTATTGAGTCAAAAAATATTAAATACCAAGAATCTCTTAAAGTTGGAAAATATCAAGCTTTAAAATCAATGCAATAAAAAAATATGTCCTGTTTATGACGGTGTGGCCCTGAATTGAACAAGTAATTGAAACCAATGTTAAAATAACCATAATGAAGAAAAAAAGTAGATACATAGGTACTTCTAACTTCTCAATCCAATGCTGAGCCCAGACAGACCAAGAAAGTGCTGAAATGATTGTTGAATTTTACAAAGACAGGGATGAGACTCAGGACCAAGATATACACACATCAAAAAAGACTAATTAGGTTGCACCTATAAATTTTGAATATTTTTGATTTATTTTTAATTATTTCTTTTCTTTTTAAATTAAATTATATTTCTAAGTCGTATTTGTATATTAAACTCGATACATTTCTTTAAAAAAATATTTATTGAGAAATAAAAGTTTGCAGTGAATCTGCATTCAAATTTCTATTTAAATTTACAATTTAATAAATAATACTAAAAAGTTGTGTTTGCTCAGACTTTTTTGATGTGTATTATGTAAAACACATGTAACCTTAAGAATATTTCTAAACCCATCACAATGTTAGCAAACAGTTGGGTACTTAATAGGTTTAAACAAAGAGTTTTGTTCAAACAGTTTTGCTTTATACCAAGACATAATTGATAACATGTTAAATTCCAGTAAAATGTTTACAACTTGTCATTCAGGAATTGGGTTAGAGATAACAGGCTATTGGGTTTGTTGCATCATAGCAGACAACTGACCACAACACACAGTGGTTGATAGTAGATGATATTTTATTACTTATTGTAGTGGATAGCAAACAAATTGATAAGTTAAAGAAACAAGCTAAGTAAGCAACTAGAATTACATAGATTGAAGTTCAGCAAATTATGTTGAATTAAATAAAACTATTAAATAAATGATAATGAAATAAAGGAGTGTGCAATAAGAGGCGATGGGCTTGCAACTTGTCACATACGGAATACCAACTTTCTTTTACTTTTTTTTTTTCTAGGCAAAGACTTCAAAATCTGCTTAAAAACAGACAGAAAATCATACCGCAGGTTAGCTTTTGTTCCTCTAAGAAAAGATAAATAGACTATTTGAAAGATGTAAGAAAGGAGTGTCTACAGAGATAAAGGATGATAGAGCAGAGTGGAAAAATTGCTGTTGTGCTGACCTCACCTACCACTAGGTAGGTGGTATTCAAGTCACAAGGACTGACCATGGTCATTAACTTTGTTCGTTTCTTACCTTATCCGGTACTTGAATGTACTGTTCCATATGAGCCCCTTTTTTAGCTAAACTTATAAAAGGTCCTTCTAAATGCACCCCGAGTACAGTAGCTCCATGTTTGCCACCCTGAGCTTTTTTGATCCTCGGCAGTATCTTGTGATATTTCTCTTCATCAGATGTTACCATAGTTGGACAGAATGACGTGACTCCATGAGTTATAAGCTCTTTGGCTACTTTGATAATGCCTTCTTCAACATTTTCAGAGTCGTATGAGAAATCCACACCCATTCCACCTGAAAGGTAAATTATTATTTTATTATTTAGGTAATTAGGTGCTTGTCTAAATAAGTACTTACCTACAGCTTTAAGGTAAGTCTTATAAACCTTGAACGAGAAGTAGGTACATATATTGTTTGTAAGTAAGATAGTAGGTCACTCACTCACCATTAATCTGTATGTCAATGAACCCTGGGGCAATCAGATAGTCCTCGCAGTTAACAGTTACGTCTGCCTCTAGTTGTTCCACGTAAAAAACTTGTTCAGGATTTGTTATTTTACCATCCCGTATCCACAAGTCGTCCTTGATAACCTTGCCATCTCGAAGAATGCGACAATTGTGGAAACGCGTGAGACAAGATTTTGATTTCATAGCTTGAATTTATTTTTACGTTCGCGTATTGCGGTTTTTAGCGAACAAGTGTTTTTTTTACCAGCAAGAAAGTGTTTTGATTTGTTTTGAATTTTTTCGAACTTTTGTTGATATCTGTCAACCTGTCAACCAACTTACGACAATGACAGATTACGGCATTGACTTTGGCATCTATATCAATGTATCAATGAATGGTGCGACTGGTTATGAGCATTAAATAATCGGGTATACTGTCAAATGGTAAACATTTTATTCCAGTTAAATTAAAGTCCCGTTTTTTAGACAATTAACCCGACATTGTAAAAGATACGGAACTCATAATTAGTAATTTTGCTAAAGTAATACCCTGCGTACTGTAGGTATAAAGTACCTTCGTCTTGCCCCAGGCGCCTTGTAAGTACATACCTACCTAAGTACTCAATTACTCATTTAAATGTGCATGTGTACCTACCTACACTTGCAAATAAGGTAGAGTACTCATATTTCAGGAAGTACGGTGAATTATTGAAATTTCAATCTCATATTAATAGCCTTATACCATTGCTGAAGACTTTGTGAGATAGATTAACTTTTGTAGAAGTCACTAAAGTAGACGTAGGTACTCTTAAGTCTGTACATTACCTACCTACGAAGCGAATACACCAAGTAAACTTTCAAGAAAACCCAAATCTTTTAAAGTTCTATCTTGTAAAAGATGTTCCGGAATGTCTGAATCCGTATAATTTTTACTACCTATCTACATCATTACCTGATGTAATACTTGAGCGTTGATGAAATACCCTAAAAACCACCTACGTAGATGGTATAAAATAATCCCGTTAAACTCTACAAAATACCTACCTTCCCTACCTACCTACATGTCGAAGAGGTAGGTAGGTAACTATACCCTTAATTATAGTTTCTAAAATTGTTATTTCTATGTATTTTTGTAAACTAGCTTTTACTTATTAACTATAAAAGCGTTTTGTGTCGATACCTAGTCAGTCAAGGATTATGTCGTCCCTCTATTTGCGGAAGGTACGGTGTTTGTTCCCACAACACATTCTCAAATTCTCACGTCAGAAAATGTCTAGAGTAGGTATTGTAGAATTGCGACTGCGCGAATAGTGTGCAACGGGTACTACGAAGCTACGAGGCTACATCCCTACGACAGTCTGCACGTGTGGCCTCACCGCGAGCTACGTTATAACGAACTCCCCCGCAGTATCGAATCCCCGCGAATCTACCGTGTTCGCATGTTTATTACTACTTAATAGTGACGGAACAAGTGATTAATATAACCATCAAAACAGGTGAACTTCATGATTTATCATTAAGCTATGTTACACTTTGTTAGAAGTTGTAAATGTGGAACTTTTCAACTTTGCATGGATTATGTTTTCTTGGAAACTGTTTTGTTGAAGCTCAGTGAGTTAAGTATGTACGTATATATTTAATTTCTAGGGTTAGGTACATTCTTAAAAGCTTTAAATTAAAATAGTGAGTACCTACGTACAATGTAATTATAAAGGAAAAAGCTTTCTTATCCTGAAGCAGATCTTTTTCAGTATATTTTTGGATTTAGTTCAAATACATTCTGCTTTTAAATGATGACTCCTGAATTAGGAAACTGCAGCAGTACTGAGTATTATCGTACCTAATGCGCGGGCAGGTGAATGAGACGTCACGATAATAAAGGCGCCTCCCTGAGCAAATGACCTCGACGTGTTTTGACCGCGCACAAATTGAGATTTTTTATCAGGATAAACTCAGAGGAATTTAAAATAATGTTAAATGGGTAATGTTTTAATTAGTTTATTCTCTACGTATTAGTGTAAGCTTCAAATTTAAACGACGTTAGCTTTAGGAGAAGATGTTAATTATTAAATATTTTTGACCTTACATATTTCATAACAGAATTATCAATATCAATAACAAAAACGAGGAAGGTGCAGACTAAACATCATAAATCATATTTTTACATATAAGCAGATAGCAACTAAATAACGACAAAAAAATCTAATTTTTCTTACAAAATCTAATTTGCTGAGGGTTACATCTTAATAAGCAACTCACATAAGCCCAGTATTTTAGTATGAGTATTTTACGCACTCTATTACTGTCTTGTCTTGTTTTATCTGTCAGTTAATTTTTGTATAAGAACGTAAACGGTCCGTTCTGTTTTTAGAGAAATCAGCTGATGGCATATTCATAATAGCATATGAATGCTATTGTAAATCCTAGGCTTGGTAGACATCTCACTAAATCTATGTTAACTTGGATACTTTTGATGGTTAGAGGAACGTCAAAACATATTTAGTATCTAGGTACATGGCCATTCATCATCGGCCTGATGATGCTATCCATATTAGAGTCCAATTAAATAATTGAAAAAAAAATAAAAAAAAAAATATTTTGACACACACATGTAACATGGCAAGTAAACTGTCAACAGGCCAACAAAACTATTAGTCCAGGACCGGGATAACGTACCACGTAATTTGTAGGACAATATTACTGTTAAATTATCTAAATATTAACTAAGTAAAAAAATAAACAATCAGCTGGTTAGTAATCATTTAAGATGACCTCGTTATCGATACATGTTGGAAGGATACTCTTTGATCAAACCATCGATTTTGTAGGACAAATATTTTATCGAATAATTTAGATAATTATCTTGAGATTTAACAAAATAAAATTCAGTTAGTAATAAATATTTGAGAATCATCAAATCGACATATTTTATCCTTGCTACCTCTGTTAGCTACCACAATCGAGAGTTTCGTACAGGAAATTGTTGGGCGTCTCATCAAAATAAAGCTACTCACGGAAAATTTGCTTGCTAGTAATCAAGTTTAAAAATGGACCATGGTTCCTGGACTATAAGAAAATAACTAATATTAAACATTATTGTTTTATCATTATGAGTAGTGACAAGTACGTAGTACCCACCCTGTACCAAACCAAGTCTGCGTTTGTCAAAAAGACAGTCTTAGCTTTGTGCTATTTCACACAGTGCGTGATAACGCTGGTTTTAAAAATCAGCTTTAGGTTTGGTGATTTTATGGTTTTCAAATAGTGATATGGCGAATTATAAGCAGTGTTTATGCAGTGTTCAAGGTTGAGAGGCTTAGTTTGACGTCATGTGTTTTGTGTGCCTATTTTATATAGTACATGTCATGTTAAAATAAGGTGTAAATAAACTCAATTGAATTGAATCATAAAGTAGAACCCACGACCCTATGATCGAATTGCAACGGTGCTACCACTACTCTAATATATAAAAATACAAAATATAATAATAACTATAACAATGCCTATAATTAAGCCTACAAAACATAAATTACACAAAGAAAGATGACATCATCATTGGCCTTCGTTCATCTGTTGAAGATGATTTAGGTGGCGTCAGTAAAGTTACAGAGCAGTTAATAGTAATTAAAAACGTTCGTTCATGGATACACTCCAGTAAGAAAGAAGACATAATAACCAACAAAAAAAAAATAGCATTTATAATAGTAGGATCCCTCTGTATTGTAAATTAAGCGCTCTGCTATACCCATATTTTATGGATATGATTCATTTGCCATTAAAATCATTAGCAGATCCCCTAATTCACTAAAGCCGATGAGCTTAAAGGGATTAGCGAAGACCCGTCTCCGACAAATACAATTACAATCAGGTACCCACCTCGGTGCTGAGAGATTTAATCCTATGTTATTATAGAAACTATAAAATCCACTGAATTGGAACGGTTTGCGTGGTGGATTATGGCTTTAAGTCGTGGTGTAGGTAGACTCCTTTGAGATGAAATCTACGGGCGATGGGGCTTGCTTGAAACAGCGGATGGAATACCTTGCTACGGTATGGTATCTTTATCTGAGTTTATAATCACATCTGAATAGTATTTTTAAATCTTTCTCGATCAGAATTTATAAGGTTTTAATAGTAAACGGGTATTTATATCGTATTACCTATTAATTTATTCAATAAATCTATAATATTAATACGTGAAGTAAAACTTTGTACCACTTTTTACGAAAATTGCGCGGACGGAGGAGTATGAAATTTTGCACACTTATAGTTTTTATAGAGAAGGAGAATGCTAATATTCTAATATTCTATTTTCTAATTATGCATAAAAAACTCATTTTATATTGTTATTATTTCGTCATCGTATATATCGTCAAAATAACGTAAATTATATAATGCCACATAAATTATTTCTAAGTATGTATTTATCTTTCAATTGAAATATTGCTGTTTACGGAGTGAGAAGTGACATCGGTAAAATAGGAGTTGGTGGTAGAATTGTGAAAATTTAGGGTTGTATATATTTTTAATGACGAATCATATAATATAAAAATAAAATCGGGTTGCACTCCGGGAGTGCCGACAGAAGTGAAAACTTATTTTGGCGCGTTAGAGTTTAGTAATAAATCACTTCAAAATCAGTAATTATGGCGACTGCCAATCAAATACTGAACGAACACAGATGATACAATATTTTTTGTTCAGAATGTAGATAATATATCAAAGAACCTAACTCAGTAAACTTCGCCATACAAAAGTAGACTGTAAACATGTGAATTAAGGTTTATAATCAAATCAAATCAAATCAAATCAAGCGCGGCAGCCCTGCGTCTCGCCCCAAACGGTAACGGTGTCGCGAATCCAAAGGTTTTACCTCATATAAAAATATGCGTACCGCGCTAAAAGAAGTTTTCACTTCAATCAACTTTTTTTTTGGGGTGGACCACCCTTATTACTTAGGTAGGTATGAAAAATAGTTTACGTCCTATTCTCAGACCTACTGAATATACACACGAAATATCATAAGAATCGGTGAAGCCGTTTTGGAGGAGTTTTGTTACAAATACTGCGACACGAGAATTGTATATAGGTACTTTTAAGACAAAGATATACGTGACCAATGCACACAACCATCGCTAGTGGTAAGCATAGCTTGTATTATGGTGACCCGATGACTAATAAAATAGTTATATATTTTTAAATACATACATAAAATACTTTATAACACTCAAGACACAGAAAAACATGTTCGTCACACAATTGTGTTTCCTGGGAGGGAATCGAACAATCAACTTCCAGCGCAGAAGGCAGAGCAACTGAGCTGATAGGCTATTTTCGTCGCGGACTGACTCGAAGCCTAGGAAGTTGCCGCCAAGGCGCATCATTGTTTGAGGTTATGTAAGAAACAAGTCTAGTCGAAGATTACAGCTATTAGAATACATTTAGATCAATAATATTTGGCTAAATATTTATTCAACATTGATAACTAATAATAGGTTAAAGAAAAAAGGGCATCTTGGAAAAGTGTGCTAAATAAAACCCAAGGACTGATTACGAGTTCTTCTTCTTCTTCTTCTTTGTTAATGGCATGTGATATAATAATGTCAATTTTGCCAGTCTCATTGTTTCTATTTGTTTATATCCAATTGGCTTGTTAATAAAGTCGTAGTCGATGGTCTATTGTCAATTCTAATTAAGAATTTTCTTGGGATTCCTCATCGTTCAAAACACATTGCACATAATACACATATAATTCAATCGTCCATACTGTCCTATGTAGTCACAATTAATTAATTAAAATTCCGCTAAGATTACTTAATAAAACGTGCAATAAAACGAGTAAAAAATATTAAATTAGCAGAGCTATGTTACTTCATGAAATTACAAACGAAGAATCCCTGAATACGAGTTTTAATTGTTAAAGTTAAACTGTCAAAGTACTCTTAATACGTTTACTGATCGATTCATTGTCTTTGGTCTCTCAATATCTATTTAGTAAAATGGTTTGAAAATGTGAAATTTCTATTTCATGTTCAGCATTCACACTCATTAATATCTTCAATAGATCGGTGTGTCCACATCATTGAAATTCATTTTCATTCAAATCACAGGCATTGTGTTAACTTTGGAAAACACAATGGGGTCCCAGAGCCGTTTTAAGTATTTATAACTCGCATAGTATTTATATGTACATAGTCGACTGTGCAATGGGCTGTTCAGATTTGTAGGTTGCTGGTTCGATTCCCGCAGACAAATGTTTCTATGATCTTCAAATATTTGTCTGTGGGTGTTTTTCTATGTATAATATTTATGTATTAACAAATAAAAAAGTACTTCAGTATATCAATCTCCTGTTTACATTGGGGCTAAATTTACGTGTTTACGTTTACGTGTGTAATGTCTAGCATTATTATTATAATTATCGCTTATCAAGTGTAGTAGGTGAGTACTACACTAGATACCAAATGATTTTGTTATGCCCATAATAGTTTTTTATTTGTTTTTTTATTATTATATATATTTTGTTTTTTAATACTATGTAAGTGCCCTAGATGCTGGGTCAAATAAAAACATTTTCTTTCTTCTTTCTTTATTTCTTTCTATAATACCTACACAAGAAGGCCAATTTCTGTAGCTTCAAAAGGCTTCAACTGTGGCTTTAATCTTAGACGCATTGAAACGAACTTCGTGATTGTCATTTTGATAGAGTTGTATATTTTTGTAACTACCTATATAAATAAAATAAATACATAGTGCTGGACATTTCACACAGCATCATCTGGCTCCAAAGTAAGCAGAGCTGGTGTTATGGGTACCACATGCCTGATATACTACTTATATATATTTTTTGAATACCTACTTATTATACATAAACATACATAAAATACCCAGACCCAAGACAAATATTTGCAGATCATGCAAACATTTGTCTGCGGGAATCGAACGGGAACCGCGACGGGAATCGAACCCGCAACATTTTGGGTCTCAGCCGGATCTTTCCTCACTGCGCCACAGAGGTCGTCATACAGACACACAGAGGCGTTTAGGCGGCGTATTCACTCCGTCACCAAATTTAGCCACTGATTCATACGAAACTAGCATTATAAGGTAAGTAGGTATAGAACCTCATATTGATACCTTTGTCTAGTTATTCAACATTCGACTCCTCGATAAAATCAGCTAGAAAAACCCAATTCCACCGTGAAAGCAAGACGAATACAGCGACAACAGTACTCAATCAGTCCATTCAAGGGAAGGGAATAAAAACCTTTATTTTTACACTGGCAGGACCCTGAGCCTGTATTGATTCGTTTGAGGCTATTCAGAGGAAAGAAAAAAATGTTGATTGGCTTCGCTATAACATTAAATTATTTGACAGAAGTAGGTCATTATCCAGAACTAAGTGGCGATAAATAAGCGGTATTGCATTCAAGTGATCCCATTGATTCGGGGATATAAAAAATACCTCTTAATCTATACAATGTAGATGAAGGATTGAGGGCATACACACAAAGCTGCTTAATTAAATTGCTAAACAAGAAAAGGTTCTTAAAATCTATAAATAACTTTATGGTATTTATGGTATGGTATATGCGATTATGTTAACAAGCGGTAGCAAAACCAAATTCTCGCGGGTTTCTCCTTTTATTCTCTCTCTCTCATTATAAAAGTGCAAGTAAAAGTAGCGAGCAAAGCGAATCACAGATTTCAGATGTAACATTTTATGATGTAACTAGCTGTTGCTCGCGACTTCGTCCGCATTTTTTTTGAAAGGAATTGTAGCTTAAATCCATCCTCAGGATGAAATTTATCTCCTTGCCAAATTTTATTGATAAGTTTCAAACCAATCACCTGACCTCCCATTAAAAGTTTTCATACAAACATTCACACCTCATTTTACTCCTTTATGAGGAGTAAAATAAAAACGAGAAAAACAAAATTTTGAAAAATCCTGTAACACGTGTCCATTTATTTTGCATTTTATTTATTCATATCAAATTTCAAGCAAATCGCACCACGTGTTAGAAGTTTTAACATTCGTTTTCACCCCTATTCACCCTCTTAGGGGTTGAATTTCAAAAAATCCCACCTTAGTGGATGCCTTTGCTGTAAAAGGAAGCTTCCTTCAAAGGAATTTCAGCTTTCTAGCTTCAGCGGTTTCGGCTCGGCGATGAAGAATCAGTCAATCAGTCAGTCAGTCAGGTTTAGCTCTTGTATAGGTAAAGATGACATAGCTCTACTATATTGATTGATTTTCTCGTGATTTCGACTAATAAAGTGTAATTTCTTAGCCCGAGTATAGTCATTTGAAATGAAAGTGTATTTATGCTTCTGATTTGTGTTATAATTTTAAAAGTCAGTCCGCGATTGTCATTTATCTAAATAAATGATGATCGACTGCAACTTTGTGACAGTATTTATAACAAAACAACCATTTGACATTGACAAAATTATCATTTAAGACAGATGCCACTATAGGAAGTTAAGAGGCCAGCGGAGGACGAATTGCCCCTACAAACGTAATACCAAAATGATTTGTAACTCAAGCATATTTCCACTATATTGTTGTATTATTTGTATTTAAATAGTATTTGTCTAGGTTCCTGGATAGTTTTTATTTGGAATTACTTATCAAAAATGATATAAGAGCCAATCGCATTTTGCACATTTTTATTCTAAAATTGTCAAGTTTTCTGTGAATTCGTTTCGAATTCGAAAAAAACAATAATATCTTACGTGTTGTTTGTTAAGGACCATAGTTTATATTGTCTAGTTACAGAATAACATTACTATGTGAAGAATACTAAATGTTTTCAGTAATAATTTTTGGTATTAAGGAACACAACCAAATTTATACCACTTTTGAACAACTAATATTGCTATCACGCACGCACGGGGCGGGGCCGGGGGATGGAGACACTTCGGTTGTGTGATCGCTCGGTCAGCTAGGCACGCACACACTAATGCAACGTGTGACATGGACTGACTTGGATTGAGATTTGCCTTGTTGTTTGGAAACAATAACCTGCCTCTTTACGTACTACTACATTGCCTTTGTTTACGGAAATTTTCACTTGACTGACGACCTCTGTGGCGCAGTGGGCTTAGGTCCGACTGGGACGCAAAAGGTTGCGGGTTCAATTCCCACCGCGAGACAAATGTTTGTCTGATCTGCAAGTATGTATTTACAAAAAAGTGTTATTATTATTATTATTAATATCATCATCATCATCATCATCACGCAAAGTTGGAAATATGTACATAGTTCTCAGCGACTGCATGCACTACACTTTATTAACGATTTTAGCTACTTCGGCTTGTGGAACTGCAGATTATGTTATTTCAGTGAATCGTGACTAATTTCCTTCAAAATAAAAATAACCACGCCTGAGAATGTCCAAATAACGTATTTTTTGGCAACTTTGTGACTCTCCCATTTCCTTATGACACGCTCAATTTGTCAGGTTATTGAAACGCACACTTTTCTGCATGTAAATAACTTACATTACATAAATCTGACGCGCTCGAGTTTTTCTGGCGATCAATTTTTTTTACTATTCTGATCGGCTGCCCTAGACGTTCGACCCTATATAAAACCTATATTTCTGCCGCACTCGAGTAAAATCCGCAAATCACCCAAAATTACCGCTTGGGCTATTATTAATAATATTTTATTTACCTAATTTTTATAAATACATACATGTAATACATAGAAACACCCAGACCCTAAACAAATAATTGCAGATCATAGAAACATTTGTCATTCAAACATTTGTCCCGAAGCGAGAATCGAACCCGCAACTTTCCACGTCTCACACGGCCCTTGGCCCACTGTGCCACAGAGATCGTCACCTCGGTCGAAAATTTGCATAGATGTAGGAAGATTAAAATACCTATGTATATGTTACCTACTTTTATCTCAGAAAAAGGAGTGCGAAGCCGCAGGCAGAAGCTTGTATTTTATTTACCTACCGCCTTCGAATTGTCAATGATATCAATTATCAATGACAGAACCTACACCTACTCACACCCACACACAAGCACGTAACTACGGTTGTATTTAGATATTGTAGTACCGCGTCCTGCGCCTCTCCCGCGCCCCGCACGCGCCTACATCATTTAAACAGAGATAGAGATATTCGGAGCGATTTTTGAACGCGCCTCGAATTGAAGTTGCGAGCGAGCTTCGCAGGACTCTTAAGAAGAAGAAATTGAGTCACTCTTTAAGAGTGTAAAGACTGATGAAAAGGAAATGGATCAATTAGTTCGAGCTCGGATGAGACTTTATTACGACAATTACACAATACTTGCCTTCTATCTCTTCCGCACCAATGATGCCAATTACGCTAACTCTATAACTAGAGCAGTAAGATCTTTGTTTAGAACTTTGAATCGAAAGTTCCTACTGTAGCCAGTTAGCAATGCCGCGGAAAACAGCTCCCACTAGCACTTTAATGTCTTTCTTTAATTTTATATTATGTTTTCCGAGAACCGGTGCAACTTTGTAGTTGAAACTCGTGATATTTCCACACTTGGTTCACTGCTTATTGTTATTACTTTTTCTAATGCTTGAAGTGTAGGAATATCTTTAATATTTCTGGCCTGGTTATACTGGCACATGGATTTGCCAATGTAGCTTTAAACCTTGGAATTTCCACGCTAGTGATTCAATAGCGTCTATACCGAGGAGTAAGGATAAAAATAAATATTATATACCGCTTTTTAATTTACATCCCTGGGGCCTCTTGCTGTTACCAACGTTTATTTTCCTTTATTATCTCCTTACGAGTCCGTTTCTCTTCCTAATCGCGATGATGATATTTATGAGACATAATTACCGTAGAAACTCTCATTATACCACATTTAGCTTAAAAAAATATAAATATTGTAGTGTTCTTCTGATTCGTAGACCTACGTAGGCACGTAGCACGTAGACTGGCGTAGAGCCCGCGTAGGCGCTGCTATATCGCTACATTGATTGTGTACAGAGTATTATGTCATTTATAAGAAAATTACTCGTATTTGGATGTGGGTGTGATTTCATCATTATTTTGCGTGCGTAGCTAAGAATACCAAGTAAATAAAATTGGACAAGCGCGTGTCAGACCAAGCACAGTGAAGGCTTCCGAAGTTGGAATAAGAATGACCAGTGATCAGGTCCCTAAAGTCGCCCCACCTTCCAATCCTAAGGCCGTGGGCTCGAGTATTTTCTGTTCAAAAATGTACAACTTAAAAAGTTCGAAGGCATGCACTAAAAGAGCCTCTGAGGCGCACTTTAATTCATTTACCACACTGATTCGAAAGAACTAGTGACACGATACGAGATAGAGAAAGCACCCTAAAAAACTTGTATGGAGCTTTTTGTTTCATTAAGGTTTACAAATCATACTGTTACTGAAAATCTAGCAAAGCCTTACCAGGGGGCCGACCGCAGTAATTTTGAATGTTTAAACCAAAGCTAAACCAAAGTTGAAACGTTCTTTTTGACATATTTCGTACCTCGCTAATCACTATAACGGAAACGATTTAGCTCTAATTTGGATTATACGTTGATCAAACCTTGCGGGATCGCGTTATTTTTGACAGTGCTTTCAAACAAACGTTTTAAATTATGTAAATCCTAGTAGTCTGTGCATAGAGTAATACTAGGTAGTTCTATAAATAAATTTGATTTGGTAATATGAGAGTTTAAATCGTTCAGGAAGAATAGCGCGGTATCATTTTGACACTAAAATTAGTCATATCTAAACTTTTGCCAAAACCAATCCGTTCAATGGCAATTACGTTGACAAATTACGCGATCGCCCTACAGTTGTGATAATTTTCCAAGTAATTTCATTATATATTAAACTATTTTGAAAATCAAACGAATATCTCTATCGAACAACGGTTCAAGAAATTTAAAAGATCTATTCAATGATGGGGTAGAAAACTGAAAAAAACGGAACCCCACTTTACATGTATAGTAATTTTTTTTTAGTTTTTATTACGTTACTTTGAAGGAAACACTAATATGTATTACCGTGCATAATTTCATTACGACGAGATAAATAGTATACTCTGATTAAGGGCGGACAGACAGACAGACATGGTAAACATTTTAATATGCTTCTCACTGAACATCTTCAGGCGGATCCGATTGCGGATGACTGGAAGACGATAGAAAGACTGTGTCCTGCCTAATGTGAGAATTAACGTTTTGTGTAAATATAGCTATACTCATATACAGCAATATGATTTAGTGCTGGTATAAGTTCCATTTTATTATAAGATCCTAATCCTATTATATAATATTATAAATGTGAATGTAAGTTTGTTTGTTACGCTTTCACGCGAAAACAACTTCGATCATCATGAAACTTTGTACACATATTCTTGGAGGTATTAGAAGTTACATAGGATACGTTTTATGAAAAAAAAAAAAAAATTACGAACGATATTTATATGGCAAAATAACGATTTCCGGGTCAGCTAGTAGTTTATATTTTTTAGAAGTAAGATTTACCTACTTTTCCTTTTTCTCTGTACTTTTTTTATATTAACTTTTATGTTTTTTCTCCTGCTGTTTTGTGTTCCTATTTTTACGCATTAGAGTAACTGTAATGTTAAAATAAGGAGTAAATAAACTGAATTAATTTGAGTTGAATTAAATATACGGGTTTCTTGTAGATTTCGGAACCCTAAAAAATACGCGCTTATGTTGTAGACGCTATTCGCAATATATATATAAAATCAATTGCCGTGTGGTAATAACTGGAAAATGGCCAGACGGTTTTGAATATTTTTGGTTTGTTCGCATTAATACTTGGGTTGTTTACAATCAAATCAATTTTAGGTGGTTCAAAGTACACTGCTTCTGCTTCGTCTTTTACAAAGTATATGGAATAGCATTATGTTACATATGTATTGCATTCGCACTTATATGCTTACAAGCTTATGCCCGCAGTTTCACACGCATAGTACGTACATAGGATATAATTTATATCCATACCAAATTAGATTGAAGCAAAAAAAAAACACTTGATCCAATCGCTACATCACAAAAACACCCGCTAGGCCAATCTGAAGATTTCCTAAACATTTCATCGAAATCTGTCCAGCCGTTTCGGATGCATACATACGCACATCGCATTTTATAGATATGGATTTTGTATAGTTTCAACCAGGAGAGATTATAATATATCTTAATAGGAGATAGAGAAAAATAAGATATAAAAAAGGCAAATAGAATAATTAATTAAATTACGGCCCTTGAATTAACTCTTGAAATGTGTGTGTGTTTGTGTGGTATATGTTAGTTTTTTAGGAGTGTGTGTTGTGTGTTTTATAAAATGTTATAACCTAGAATATGATCATTGAATGGTTTACATAAACAAGCAATTCTCAAACTTATAAATGAGTTTCTGCTAAAACTACGAGTAGAGTATCCAGCATCTCTGCCAACATTTTTATCCCCATAATGTTGAATTAGGACTAGTGTTATTTCATTTATATCTAACGGCCGACCTTTGTAAGATGTAAAGAGTTTGTTCCATTCTTTTTCACAACCTTCTTTCTAAAGTTTATTCGTTAGAGTGCTGGGTTAACATTTATATAATTAAGAATAAGATATAAAATGCAATGATTTACCACTTTTTCACTTTTCCTTTTTCTCTGTACTTTTTTTATATTAACTTTTATGTTTTTTCTCCTGCTGTTTTGTGTTCCTATTTTTACGCATTAGAGTAACTGTAATGTTAAAATAAGGAGTAAATAAACTGAATTAATTTGAGTTGAATTAAATATACGGGTTTCTTGTAGATTTCGGAACCCTAAAAAATACGCGCTTATGTTGTAGACGCTATTCGCAATATATATATAAAATCAATTGCCGTGTGGTAATAACTGGAAAATGGCCAGACGGTTTTGAATATTTTTGGTTTGTTCGCATTAATACTTGGGTTGTTTACAATCAAATCAATTTTAGGTGGTTCAAAGTACACTGCTTCTGCTTCGTCTTTTACAAAGTATATGGAATAGCATTATGTTACATATGTATTGCATTCGCACTTATATGCTTACAAGCTTATGCCCGCAGTTTCACACGCATAGTACGTACATAGGATATAATGTATATCCATACCAAATTAGATTGAAGCAAAAAAAAAACACTTGATCCAATCGCTACATCACAAAAACACCCGCTAGGCCAATCTGAAGATTTCCTAAACATTTCATCGAAATCTGTCCAGCCGTTTCGGATGCATACATACGCACATCGCATTTTATAGATATGGATTTTGTATAGTTTCAACCAGGAGAGATTATAATATATCTTAATAGGAGATAGAGAAAAATAAGATATAAAAAAGGCAAATAGAATAATTAATTAAATTACGGCCCTTGAATTAACTCTTGAAATGTGTGTGTGTTTGTGTGGTATATGTTAGTTTTTTAGGAGTGTGTGTTGTGTGTTTTATAAAATGTTATAACCTAGAATATGATCATTGAATGGTTTACATAAACAAGCAATTCTCAAACTTATAAATGAGTTTCTGCTAAAACTACGAGTAGAGTATCCAGCATCTCTGCCAACATTTTTATCCCCATAATGTTGAATTAGGACTAGTGTTATTTCATTTATATCTAACGGCCGACCTTTGTAAGATGTAAAGAGTTTGTTCCATTCTTTTTCACAACCTTCTTTCTAAAGTTTATTCGTTAGAGTGCTGGGTTAACATTTATATAATTAAGAATAAGATATAAAATGCAATGATTTACCACTTTTTCACTATCAAAACTTTCGTGAGTTGTACTATACATTTTGATAAACACGGGCTTTACTGACGTATTATTTTGTCGATAAAGGCACCGAAATGTATTCACCACTCTACTCAAAAAACATTTTGATTCGTTAAATTGTTAGTGACAACTGCAGCATTTCGTGATGCGGTTTCGAGATTCAAGTCAGTGATGTTGGAGACTGGTTAAAACCAGTAGGTATATATATTTTTCAGACGTTCTGTTTTTGGTAGGTGATGTAGTTATAGAATCGATTGACTAGGTACTAGATAAAGGCTTTTTTTCTGAGCAAGGATACAAGCATTCTGCCTGCCTCATGGTAAATGGTTACCGATACCTATGACGGTTGCAATTGACTGATTTTTTCGTGATGCGGTTTCAAGATTCAAGCCAGTGATGTAGAAGACTAGTTCAGACCAGTAGGTATATATATTATTCAGACGTTTTGTTCTTGGTGGGTGATGTCGTCATAGAATTGATTTAATAGGTACTAGATAAACGCTAGCAAGATTTTTGAAATTATAACTTTTTGTGGGAGGGTAAACCACTTCGTTTCGTAAGCGCGTAGCGGTAGGCAGGCTCCTCCTCTCTCACTCTAACCCACAGCGCTAGTTAGATTAGTATCATGAAGAAGTTATCACTTCTCTCGGGTCTCCCGAGACGCACACTTGTTTTTTGAGTAAGGAATTAAGCATACGTCCTATTCATTGTTAATGTTTACCGTAACCTATGACTTGCCTATTCGCCCAGTATTTCATTTGCTCCAGTTCCCTTCAAACCTAAACTCAGTAATAATAAGCACACTACTGCTAGAAGCAGAACATTTGTCGCTGTACTGGTAACTACGAAGACGGACTGTTGCTGGAGTCTGGTTCAATTAGGTAGCTGATTGTGCTTATTCGTTAAATCCAGATTTTGATTTTGAAATATTTTGAGAAGATCTCAAAGGGACGTGAACTTATATCATGTTTTAATAAACGAATTTGAAATGGCGGTTGTAGTCTTCTGCTCCCATAATATTGCTAATAGTTATGTGCGAGTGAGATAACAGAATTAATAATTATAATAAATAATGCCGGACATTTCACACGGCATCATCAAGCCCCAAAGTAAGCAGAGCTTGTGTTATGGGTAACACATGACTGATATAATACTTGTATACTTTTTCTTTTTAACCGACTTTATCAAAAAGGAGGAGGTTCTCAATTCGTCGTCTTTTTTTTTTGTATACAATTTTTAGATTTTCGACGATTATTCAGCTCGACCGATTTTGATAAAATTTATATGGGACCACCTGTGAAGTATACCCTTTCAAACAAAAAAGAATTTTCCAAATCGGTTCAGCCGTTTTCGAGTAATCGGTGAACATACATAAAAAAAAAAGATTCCGACTAATTGAGAATCTCCTCCTTTTGATAAAGTCGGTTAATAAGAAGAAAAGAAAGAAAAAGTAGTATTATTAATACCGGTCACTGACCTTTTTTTACATGTACCAGACCTCTTCAACGTGACATTGGAGAAATTGTGGTCCTTCCACAAAGGCCACTGTACCACATGACTAATATTACTTATATAGGTTCCTTTTTTTGTAAATATATAAATCTTATTTATAAAAGAAAGTGTTAGTTACACCACTCGAGAACCGCTAGACCGATTTGAATGAAACTTAAAATGAAAATAGTTAGTTACTTGGATTAGGATATAGGCTATTTTTTAACCCAGAAAAACAACGGGAACGGGAACGGGAACGGGGCGGGCAAAGCCGCGGGTGGCCGCTAGCGCCATCTCTCAATATTTAATATCCGTAACTTTGTTAATCTCTGTAATTAGTACAATAATACATATAGCAACTTTTTTAATAGCGATATTAGTACTTTGATATTTTTAGTGAAGTTGTAACCGCCCAACGAAGTGGGCACGGGCAGCTAGTATTATATTTAGAAAAACCCAGACATATCATATATAACTTGCAGATCATATATAAACATTTCTCTAGCGGCGGGAATCAAATCCGCAATATTCTGCGTCTCAGCTGGATCTTGGCACTTCATTTGTTTTTAATTTTAAACCAAATATAAAAATTTCCTTTAACTACGGGCTATACTTCCTCCAATCACAAAAATGAAGTCACTTTCAAAGTCAAGAAATACTTTATTCAATACAATCACAAGGATGACTTTAAAACGTCTTACTAATTGAATTTAGATGCCAATTCATCCTAACCCAAGCCCGAGAAGAACTGGGAAGGCACAGATTGTGTTGATATTTGATACCTAGTCAGTGGTGCAAGTTGACCTTGAGGCAACCGACAAATCACTGCAGAGCAAAGTACATAATCAGCGTATGATTACCCAACATATAAAGCACATTAGCAAAAATACACACTTCCAAAACTAATTATCGCAACATAGATTGGGAAGTAATGGAATAATAAGGGAGCAAAATCAAATTCAGCAAACAAACACGTAAACGCCCGCGGCCGTGCCTACAAGTTAAGCGTTAGTTTATTTACTTGATGTTTTAATTCGGGTAGGTATATGTACCTTCAATTAATAATAAAGCAGGTTAAGTGGGAGTAGAACTCGCGTGTTGTGGTTATAACTTAATTATTTTGTTCTTACTTGTTCTGCTTACATTTGAAGTTGATTCAGTCTACGAGCATGCCAATCTTATGTAGGTATTTGGGAGGCATAACAAAACATCCTGCCAGAGACTGAATGATAAAAGCTCTGTTTACTTTGGGGCTAGATGATGCTATGTGGAATGTCCAGCATTATTTATTTAAAAAGGCAATAAATATCCGTTGACTACTGAAACAATACGAATTAAATTTTAGGTGCATGCCATGATCATGAGATCTGATCATCTCGTGATCATAACGCATGCAACTGTGCCGAAATATCAGCAAGCAGAAAAACTCACAAATATCTAATAAATATCCCGTTTGAAGTGAAAATTGTGTTCCAAGCCGTGATGGTTTTAAAAGTAATATCAATAAGAATTCATAATACTTGTGAGGGTTAAGAATTATATAAAATAAAAAGAATTATATAAAAGAAAATATTTAATAACTATTTAATTTAATTTATTTGAATATTTAATAAATATTAAATAACTATGATCCATAATATATAATTATTTTCTACATTAACAGCATATGGGTATAGTTATTGTGTCAGTAGCTATTTGTTTTCTTTATTATTAATTAATACCCTTCCCTCCGGACCTCTGATCTGTGCAGACGTGTTACAAGCTAATCCGTTTTTGTCTATTTTTAATCATTTTATTTAGATTCTCCGTACAAATTGCTCGCGAAAATAATAGGCGAGCAGAAGTCTACTAGCGGTCATCGTGGGTAACTCAAGCGCACACTCCTACTCGCATTTCTACATCTGGCGCTGGCGCGCCTTCTACAGAAGTGCACACATCATTTTTTCACCTGAGTGACACTACCTCACACTATCGCCCCACAGAACGCACACATTGTCATACGCAACAAGAACATACTATCCCCGGCTACGACTACACGTAAGAAATAACTACTACACCAACGTCAGGGGTCAAACTATACTGGCCGGAAAGCCTAAGATAACCGATCGTCGCTGACCGACCATTTAAGCTGACCTATCTTTTGTCAGTGTGCTACTTCTGCTGTGTGGATTGTTTTGGCTTGTTTGTTACCTGCCTAGCTTTGCTGCTGCCCTGGTACTCGATACACCATGTACACGAAACACACTCCGCCATCTTCCCCCGCTCCCCTCTCAAGCGGGGCTAACGCTAACGCTGCCGCTGTGCATGTCACCGCACCTATCTCTGCGGCGGTCAACACATTAAAATTACCTCCCGTGCTACCACTTCACGGTTCGTCTTCTGAACCTAATTTATCAGAAAACCCAAAAAGCACTCTTAAAAGAAAGCGTTGCTATTCCGAGGTCTTAAATGATTTTATGGACAAAATGCGTACTATGTTTAAAGAACTTAAGGACGAACAAGAAAAAAGATACGACCAAATCTGCACCGCTGTAGCGGACGTTCGATCAGCTATCGATTTTATGGCAGATAAGCACGAGCAGCTACATTTTAGAGTAGAGCAATTGGAAGTTGGGCGGAAGGCCGATGCCCAGCACATAAAAATACTCGAGGACAGGATAGATTATCTCGAACGTGGATCGAGGTCTACGTGTCTCGAAATACGAAATATTCCGGCTCCTGCCTCAGAAAGCAAATCGGCTCTGCTGGAAACTTTCATCACCACGAGTAAAATACTACATGTGCCGATACAACATTCTGATGTGAAAGATATATTCAGAATTAACAACAGGGATCCCGCTCAGAGGACGATCATCGTAGACCTCACGACCACCCTGCTAAAAGAAAAAATGGTTACCATGTACCGAAAGTTCAACAAGGGTACATCTAAACTGACAACAGAACATCTACGCATAAGTGGTCCATCAAAGCCGATATTCATCTCGGAGAATCTATCGCCCAGAATGAAGCGTCTCTATTACCTCGCTAGAGAGTTTGCTAAATCTAACGATTTCATGTTTTGTTGGGTGTCACATGGCAAGATATTTTTGCGTAAAAGAGAAAATGGCACTCTTATACGAGTTATGAACGAAGCTGACTTGGAAAACATCAAAGCCTCTATATGACTAAACTTGCCAGCCTCTCTAGTACTACTCAGATGTCTCTGCCCTATTACTCGTAATGCATTTATTACTTTACATTTTTATATAAACTTAAATAAACTTAATAACATTACAACACATCGACTTTACACACACATACACATAACACTTACACACACACTATTATACAGTAATATTAAGTACACTATTTGTGAACGCCTCTTTTCCCAGCTCAGAATTAGGCTTGAAAATAAATTATTACGATTGAATAAGGGCTATCCGTCTATAGTGCAGCTCTCGCTGGTTAATCCATATTATGCTATTCGTGTTTCTGAAACCATGTTGAATTCTAACCCTAATAATGGATGATCTAAACCAAGTTAATCAAGATATTGAACAAATATCGGTCTCTGATTCACATATTTGTCCTCCTGAAGACATTTCTAAATATATTACAGACGATAGCAATGGTTTAAAAATCTTTCATGTTAACATCCGGAGTATTAACAAAAACTTTGACGATCTCGTAGTTTTATTACACAGAATTAGGCTTAACATAGATCTAATTGTCTTAACAGAATGCTGGCTGAGTAAATCTCCTTCTACTCCATTGCTACCTGGATTTGAAAACTTTGAAACTGACTATAAAAATCAAAACGATGGTGTAGTTGTTTACATAAGACGAGGTCTACAATACACAATAGAATTTCCTATGTTCGTTGATTCCAGTTGTATAATTATAAAGATATCACCAAGTATTAGCGCTCTATCGATCTCCGTCATATGTTAATATAAACCCTTTTCTGAACTACCTTGACAGAACTTTAAACACGTTAAAGAACTATAGAACTACTTTAATTATAGATGTTAATATCAACATTACACCGCTTAGCACTGAAATCATTGCTGACGAGTATTTTACTTTGGTCGCGTCCCATGGCATGCTGCCAGCCCATCGCTTCCCTACCAGACTGAGTAACTGCTTAGATCATGTCATACTCCGGACTTCGTCTCGTGTAACCACTTTAGTAATTGATTCTTTAATAACAGATCATACCCCCATTCTGTTTTGCTGTCATACCAATAATATAAAATCAAAAAACACAAAACATTTCTGTAAGTGAAATGATTTGCCTGCTATTCTTAACGATTTACAAAGAACTGATTTCTCATGTCTAATGCTTATTAGTGATCCAAACATGGTTACTGATATCTTAATTAATATTATTACAACAATCATAAATAATCATACCCGCGAAGTACTGATCCCTAGCCGTAAACGTATTATAAAACCATGGATAACTCCAGGCTTGCTAAAATGCATCCGCCATAAAGACAAACTTTACCGAAAGTTCAAACAAAACCCCCTTAATGATACCCACATGATATCTTAATGATATCGTAATTATTGCAATAACCTTTTGTAAACCTAA
The DNA here is from genome assembly GCA_948098915.1 of Lampropteryx suffumata. NCBI lineage: Eukaryota > Metazoa > Arthropoda > Insecta > Lepidoptera > Geometridae > Lampropteryx > Lampropteryx suffumata. The sequence continues at coordinate 4,143,724 of OX402551.1, forward strand.
ATAAGAAAAAAACCGATTCATCAGACTTGCTAAGTCTTGCAAACAACCCTTCCTCTTCAGTCGACTCAGTAAATTCATTCTTCGCTAAAGTCGGTAAAAATCTTGCTTTAGAAATCCAACCTCAACCACATTCAAACGCAAATCCGTGTCAAACTAATTCTCCATACTCATCCTTGCATACCAGCTCTCGCCCATTCTTAAACTCCATGGCACTTTACAGTATTGATGATAAAGAAATAGAAAACATCATCCTAAGTCTTAAAGATAACTGCGCTGTAGGCTGGGATGGTATAACTACGTTATTAATAAAATCAGCTAGGCACATACTAATTCCAGTGCTTAAACATATTTTTAACATTGCCCTATCTTCAGGTGTATTCCCTATTGCCTTTAAGAAGGCTGTAGTACATCCAGTATATAAAAGTGGGGATCGGAGTAGAGTTACTAATTACAAACCTATCTCAGTACTGTCTGTTTTTTCCAAAATCTTTGAAAAATTGTTAAATTCTAGACTCACTAAGTATTTAAACGATAATAATATCATACCGCAACATCAATTTGGATTCAGGAGTGGTAAATCTACCCAAGACGCCGTCTTGGAACTGACAGATACAGTTATAAAAAATATGGACAAAGGGCAGAAGAGTCTTGGTATTTTCCTTGACTTATCTAAGGCTTTTGACACTGTCTCGATCCCCATCTTACTCTCCAAACTAGAACATATTGGTATCAGAGGAGTTGCTCTGGATATGTTTAGTGACTATGTATCGTAGGCAATACGTTTTAATTGATACCTTTAAAAGTAAAGAAGAGTCAGTCTTGTTTGGTGTACCACAAGGTAGTGTCCTTGGACCTACCTTATTCTTAATTTATATTAACGAACTATGTAGCCTTCCTCTACCAAATTGCAAAATAATAACTTACGCCGACGACACAGCGCTCCTTGTTAATGGTCGAAGTTGGCAAGAGGTTCGTATTCGCTCTGAAAACTCATTAAGAATCATGATGAGCTGGCTTCGTAATAACCTTTTGACTCTAAATATCTTAAAAACTAAATTTATTTCGTTTGCCTTCAACAAAATTTCAAATCCACCCCACTCCTTCTCTATTCGGGCCCATGTCTGTCCAGTAGATCCAACACCAGATACATGTAATTGCATAGCTATCGAAAGTACACCTTCATTAAAATATCTCGGAGTCATTATCGATAGCGCTATGACTTGAGAACCTCAGATAAAATCCTCTACTTCACGAGCCAGAAAGCTGATATTTGTATTTAGAACTTTAAGATCTGTAGTGAATTTAAATTGTTTAAAAACCATATACTTTGCACTGGCTCAATCCATTTTTTCATACTGTATTATATCATGGAGTTGTGCAGTCAAAAGTACGATAATACGTCTTGAAAGAGCTCAACGTGCTATACTTAAAGTTATGCTAAAAAAACCTATTCTTCTCCCCACTTTTGATCTCTATTCGCTATGCAAAGAACTTTTTATTCTACACACTATTCTTTATAAACACTCTCAGTTATTTTATGACTCTGATTCTATAAATGCTAGAAGAAGATCTGACATTGTTTGTATTATTGAAAATCGCCGAACAGCTCTAGCGAGTCGACATTTCCATTACCTCAGTCCGTCGTTGTATAACAGAATAAACCATAAATTAAACATCTATCCGCTACCGCACTTTAAATGCAAATTAAAGTGTTTGGAATGGCTCTTGTCTTTATCATATGAAGAAACTGAATCTCTCTTACAGTTTTCTGACTAATTATGTACTAATATATTACTAAAATATACCACACGCACAGCACTACACAACATCCACACACATTTTATCACACACACACACACACACACACACACACACACACACCGTCACTCTCGAAAAATCATTTTTTGTATCCTACTTAGGTTATAAGTAGCTTTATATTAGTTTATTCTTAGTGTTAAACGTCCTGTAAAATTGGAACCCGGTTCTCTTCGGTATGGAGGGCGCTGGTACTTGCGACACAGTATTCATACTTCTGTGAGTATCATCGTTTCCAAATTGTTTACTGTACTTTTATTAAGTTCCAAATAAAGATATTTGATTTGAATATAAATGCTTCTTAGTATTATTACGGTAAGAAGAGATAGTATACATTGGCGTTTTCATATTAACCTCCTGGCAACCTATTGTTAAAATGTAAGAATGTGAAACCATCGTGTGTATAAGTAATCATACTACGATAATGGTGGCAATTCGGTTAGTTCATTTCTAAAATTGGGAATTGTCTAAAATTTATTGTTGTTAGTCATAGCATTTGTAACATCTATTCGGTTGGTACCATCTAACTAAATTAGGAACGCTTAATTAATAGAGATAAAATTAAATTAGGATAAGTTGGTAGCAGCAGAATACCTATAATTTGAGAGTTCAAAACCTAATTTTAGCTAAAATGAGTTAGGTTGGTGCCAACAGAATTGAAGCCATTGTACGATAATGTAATGTACCTTAGCTTAAAAAACCAAAAGTTAATTTTATGGGTTTCAAATTCCATACGGAACCCCGAAGTAGATGGAAATTAGTTTGCTTGCTCGGTAACGTGGAAATTAATCCAGGGCATAATTCATGAGTGGCGAGTGGAGGTGGGGGTTGCTCCATACGTCACTTCCACGAGAGGTCGCTCTTCAAACGGACCTAAAAGCGTCATTTGGTACGATTAATACTTCAAGCTAAACTTTAGCTATCCTTTGAAGCCATTGTAGAAATAAGGACCGCTACCGAACGTTTAAACAAATTTTAAATCAATTTGCAAAGTTGAGTGTTCTTAGATTGGATATGCGTCTTTTTTGGTTTTGATGGCTTTGGGCAATTGTAGCTTTATCATTGTTAGTAGGTACATATAGTAGCTCTGCCTTCTACACTGTAGGTTGTGGGTTTTATTCCCTCCCAGGACAAACATTTTTGTAATGATCATAGCTGTTTGTTCTGTGTTTGGGTGTTATAAAGTATAAAGATTTATTTAAAATAATATAAGTCATCGGGTTCCCATACAGGCCTACCAGGCAACCAGGCCCACCATCCAAGCCCAAACTAATCATAGTCTGTGTGACGTTTGGCGTTGAGGCTGCTACACAGTTTTTCACAACATTTGCAGTTTTATCGAAAAAAATAAAAAATAAAAATTATACAATTTTACATAACAATGTATCTAAAATATTATTTTAGAGAATTTTACGTTTCGAATCGGCGAGTTTCATTTACAGTAAGCACCGGGCTTTTCAATTGAGGCTACTGAATTCCACTAAAACAATAACCTTTTCCAAAGTTGCGTAGGTAGGCTTACGAAAGTCCTTGTTCAAGTTTTAACAAAGCAAACGCTTACGTTCTCCACACAACAAATTATATTTCGTTTATATTATTATATTTCGGAAAGTTTTAAAAACGTTTACAGGACTTGCTTTGTATTGGCAAAAAACACGTGTTTTACACACGTGTTCAGAAGAAGGGAGGTTATGTTATTAAGGCGAACTACACAGCTACTTCTGAGTAAGAGAATCAATAGAATGTAGCCGCTCAATACCATCCATACCTTGTCAGTCTACCACCCTTACGAACAAAGCGCTTTGCTTCCACATTGATAATGCGTACAAGGATTGGAATGCTATACCGTCGTCTGTCTTTCTTGAAAACTACAATCTGGGTTTCTTCAAGTCAATAGTAAATAGTCTTCTAGACCTGCGTGCCCCATCGTCGGCCACATCGTCACTTAACATCAGGCAAGAACGTGGTCAAACGTAGGTCTATCGATGATAAAAAGAAAAAATATTTTTGTCTGTAAAGTTGGTTTATAGGCGATGATTTTACGTGATAACGTCATAAGAAAACATTGATGAACCGATCGTGCCTCTCTATCGCTTTTTCCGCGCTCTCGCTTGCACTCTCGGCTCAGGCGGAACATGACCATGAGTCATGCTTTTTCGTGCGTGCTGCCGGAGTTCATCGATATATAAGACGTTATCACGTCAAAAAGTTTTATTGTTTATGAAACACTTTACGGATTTATAAATTCTAACCTTAACCTCATTATAAATAAATAAGCCAAGCGCACGTGAGCACGCACAGTGAAGGCATCCGAAGTCAGTAGGGGTAGGAATGACTAGTAATCAGGTTCTAAACAAATTCAACATCATCTAATAAGCTTAGCCTTTTAGATTATTTTTAAGGTTTACAAATCAGGCTGTTACTCAAAATCTAGTCAAGCCTAATAAAGCATAGTAATCCGTGATAATTCTCCTTGTAATTTTATTATATATCCAACAATTTTGCCAAACATTTCGGGTTTTCCAACAGCAGTTTGGTCAGTACTGGGGACACTGACCTCCATTAAAAATAGCCGCTTCAAAGCTGAATATTTATCAAACGAATATCTCTATTGGAAACCCGTTTAAAAAACCTCGTAGTATCTTTGAAAGATCTATCCAACGATATACCTTACAATGGAGTTGTAAAATATTTAAAAAATCTACCCCACTTTACATGTAGGGTAGGTAAAAACCGTTCCCTAAAAACTGTATTTTTATGTTTTTACTTCATACTTTTGTAAAGGTCACTAATACGTCATCATCAAAGTCCACTGCTGAACATAGGCCTCCCCAATTGATTACCAGGCCTTCCAAACGATTTTTAGCCGCACTCCCTGTTCCGCCGTTACCGTGGCCGCCTCCTATGCCAGAAATAGCGGAACTTCCGGGAACGGGCCGTCTTCTATTTGTGTCCATAATTTTTTGGGGCTTAGCCATAGTCACCACGCTTGGCAGGCAGATTGGTGACCGCAAATTTAGTGATAAGTTCTCCGGGGTTTTGCTGATCAATCCCCCGATGTGTTCCCTTAGTCGTCTTTTACGACATCCACGGGAGGAGATGGAGGGGTCCTATTATAATATGCCGGAACCATCACGGCCATATTTATATTTTTTTATTTCATAACTTTGTAAGTCACTAATACGTGTTACCATGCAAAACCTAATCACGATGAAATTAATAGTCTGCGAATAAAATCCAAATTAATGGCGGACAGACAGACAGGCAGATGGACATAACAAAACTATAAGGGTTCCTGCTAAAACACACCTAACCAGTTTCAATGGTTTGCAGTTGGAAGCAGACTGGAGGGTATGCATAATTGGTAATGCAGGCAACATTTACTGCGAACGAGTTTATAGCGATGCGTACGATATAAACTCGTATTGTATTTTTCATACAATCCCTTTAACAGATTTAAGTAATACATGACACCTTTTACAGATGTATATCTGTAGTACAGTATGATCCATTGGAACCCCAAAATAGTTTAAAAGTGAGTCGAATGAAATACTTTTGACAAAAGCATACGAGTTCACTGCAAATAAATTCTTATATATGACCCCAATATTATCTAGAATTTATTTACAAATAGATAATACTTAGTTACAGCCAATGTCAAGATTTACAAGTTCAGATGACAAACCTTCCTTGTGTGCTATTTAAATCTAAATACAAAAATAATCACAGAAATGTACAGATTAATATACAATGGCAGTGATCTGGATCAGTTGAGCTATCTATAGATCGTTATTATAAAATATATGTGAAATAGTTGAGTTTCCTAAGGACCGTTTAAAACCATATATAGCTTAAATGATACAGATCATTACCAGAGGGCAGCGTTCATCTTGTAAATATTTTTTGGAAATAAAAAACATTATTGTATATAATGAACATTATAAATATATAGAACATTGTATATAGTGAACATTATTTGTATATAATTTATAATTTATTTTTAATTTGACTATAATTAGTTATAATAAAGTTCCGGCTGCAAAACTCTTTTTGAAACAAGGGTATCAATACCATTAATTGGCCCTGAATTTGCTGTTTCGCCAGAATAACTATCATTTCAAAAAGTATGAATGAATGATCTTTTTATACTGCAGTCTCAAATACACTAAAACAGGGACAGTACTGAGGGTACACCCTTTCCCCCAAGATTCAGTTTCCAACTATTTCTAGGGCTGGTGAATACCCAACAATATATTATATTTATATTTTGGACGATGTATAATTATTAAAAAACAAACAATACATTATTATTATAGTAATTATGATATATTGAAAAATTCTTATATCCCATATCAATCAAATAATCAATCAATCACACCAAATATATTTCTATATAATTCAAATTGGTTCAGCTGTTATTGCGTGCCTTTGAGTAACAATAATTTAAACATTCCTAAACGTATTCGTAATATTATAGTAGATAAGTGTCGTATGTTTTATAATCCCAACACAAAGATCAAGAAGACCGAAGTAAATTCGGACAATTTGAGAGAATGAGTAGCGACAATTGTGGAGGGTGGCGAAAGGGCGGCGAGCATAAGTCATTGTCAGAGCCCGGTCCACCGACACTTTTTTGCTCATCTGCTTCGTTTTTGTGCTCACAACAATGATGTAGCTTCCTCTTTGAACTAGTTTCAGAAAAGGATTCCGAAATTTTTGTAATTTCTATCATACAAAATGAACAATAACATTAAGCACGATTCACATTTATTAAGTATGTATAATAATTTTAAGCTTTTTAAATGATTCTCCTTTTACGTTTTAATAAGTGTTACTTCGTTTTTAACCGACTTTATAAAAAAGGAGGAGGTTCTCAATTCGTCGGAATCTTTTTTTTTTATGTATGTTCACCGATTACTCGAAAATGCCTGAACCGATTTGGAAAATTCTTTTTTTCAGGTGGTCCCATTTAAATTTTATCAAAGTCGGTCAAACTGAAAAATCAACGAAAATCTAAAAATTGTATACACCGATCATGTTTTCGTGTCCTTCGATACCTGTCTAATTAGAGCGGTACGTTTATTTGGCCTATCCATATTATATATATACAAAATACATCTACTTTCCACTTAACATGTATTATAGGCTCAAATTTCATTCAATGAAGTCGGTTTTCTTTATAGTTTTTAAAACGTAATTTTTACCTAATATTGTTCAGTCTTCTTTGTTATTATTGATGTATATGTGCGCTTATTCAGTTAATAAACAAATGTTTATATCTACATATGTTTATGTCTAACATATACATACTTAACAAGCTTTTTCTATAAGTGGGATGATGAAGCAGACGATAAAGCTTAGGCCCTTAGTCATCATTTTCTATGATTTATCTAAAAACGGCAAATAAGGTAGAGGTATAAAAAATCGCCTGATACAATAATCATTGAATTGAAACAAACAATATAACAGTTAACAAGCGAAATAGAAAATGAAAACGGATGGACACAATATTCTTTTTGTAAAATTTTAACAAAACGCTATGCACATTTTCATTTGATTTCCGTCATGCAGCGTGATCTGCAATCGCTGTGGTCGCAATTTGTCATATTGGATTATATATCCGCTCAAATATTATTATGGAACAATAACTTCAGCACAATAATAATAATAATAGTATTTTCTTAGCAGAGAACCTGGTACACTAATGTTCTTAAGTTTGCTATAAATAAAAAGATAGGACTGCTAGATTACTCGGATCCTAAATGTTGGCGTATGCTAAGTATTATTATTTGGACATGCCTGACTAGCTCCTCTTAGATATCCTCATAAATACCTCAGCAATTAGAAATCTGAAGAGGTGTCAGGAGGTATAAAATATATCGAGATCAATTTTCTTAGCCCCGATGGTTGAATGTTTCGAATCGCTTACGAGTCTATCAAATCTGACAGATAAGAAGTGCTATGAGCTCTCACATTTTCCAAAACGTGGCAAAAACCCCCGTACTAGATATGTATGTAACAAAAACTTGCTCCCGTCCTCCCCAGGGAAGCAAGCACCTCAGATCTCTGGTTTCTTATGTCTAAAGAGAGTAGTCAAATTCACATCTTCACATTATACAGGGTAGAGCAACTATGACGACATTAAATTAACATATGTGCGAATTTGATTTGGTGTTTTCATATATTAGACTTTTTTTTATTTTATTGAAACATTCATCGATATTAAACAATTGTCTTTATTGGTATTTCTATCAACCTGTATGTATGAACAACAGTAGCGCCCTCCTCCCGCGTCCCGCGTCCCGCGTCACCACCGCGTAGCTGCCCCGCTATAATAGCGCTCACGTAAAGGCTGATGAGGAATACTGACCCATGACACACACTTCCTAATTTTTGTTTCTAGATTTTTCTTCCTGTTTCTGAATAAATGTATGTGACTAGAATCATTAAGGATACAGTATACGCAACATTGCGATGCTCCATCATGTGTTATATCTCGGGGGCAAATTCTCAAAGCATTTACTCGACGCGCTCGCACAATCTCGTGACATTTATAAATCGTCTATCCTGTACGCTAATAGTTCCTACGTAATTTAATAGTAGAATTGCCAGTTTAGCTCCCTCATTACCAACGGACAGTAAAAAATTCGCTTGCCCGCTACTGCGAAAATCCACGTAACCTTTACGGCGAGAGAATAATTTAACCTGGATATTGCTATGAATAGAAACGGTATGCCCGTTTTATTGCCGCCGGTTTGCTGCAAATAAGATATTCTTTCACGTTACCTTTCTGTAGGTATTCTTATGTACCTACCTAGATGTGAAGATAACTATCACAGTTCCAATCATACAATGCAAAGCTTAATGTTATTTTATTTATATTTAAAGCAATGTCTATAATTACGTTTTAGAAACTAAAAAGAAAACCGATTTCATTGAATTAAATTTGAGTCCATAAAAATACAACTGGATTGAGAACCTCCTCCTTTTTTGTAGTCGGGTTTTTACCCGACAAGTTCTCAAAGTGACAATCTCTTTTTGAGAAAAAAATTATAGTAGGTATAAGATTGAAAATAAGCAGGTTGTTTGAGAACCTAGATTGTTGGGTAACAGGCATCACGAGCTTTCAAAAGTAGGTATTTATCAATAATATGTTAGGAAAGTACTATAAGTAATTACTTACCAGACCGGCCTGCCAGCTCAGTTGGTAGTAGCTCTGCCTTCTGGGCTGTAGATTGCGGATCCGATTCCCTCCCATCCGATTCCGATTTCCCTGATGAACATAGGTGTATTTTCTATGTCTGGGTGATATAAAGTATCATTATTATAATGTATATCTTTATATATATAATTCTACTGTACGTCTGTATGTCGCTAAACTCCTCCTAAACGGCTGGACCGATTTGAATGAATTTTTTGTATACGTTTGGGTGGCGCCCTGGTTTAAATTCACAAATCAGCCCGGCAGATGGCGCTGCAGTCGGAACAATTAGATATATTTTAAAATATATTAGATTCTATCTCTCATCGGGTCACCAAAATACAAAGTATGCTTAGTTTAGGGCTAGATGGTGTCGTGATTGTTCAACAATATTTATATATTTATAAGCAGTTATTTACTTATTTGTGCATCGCATTAAGTACTATTTAATTACATAACGTTTTTTTTTAACAAATCTAGTAAGGGTTGCCGCGAAACAGGCTTGATCTTGTACGGAACCCATTTAAATCAGTATTAGGTTGTAATATTTGGGAAATATTAATACTTTTTTTTTTTCTCTTTTATTTACAGAAATAATAACAGAAGTGTACAAAATAATATACAATAATATAAAATACACGTGAAACAGTTGAGCTATCTAAGAACCGTTTAAAACGATCTATAGATAGCTCAACTGATCCAGATACTACAGATAATATTATTATACAGATACTTATTTATTATTTGCATATCTGTAAGTAGGTACAAGAAGAACTTATATATCTACAAAATACGTCATTGCCGATCATATTACCCATCTACATCTCGTCAGTTCTTTGAGATAGATACACTTCAAAGCCTCTGTAAATACAATAATATATTTCTTACTTAGATCTATCAACAACAAAAATCTGTCGACCCTAAACAGCGAGAAAACCAGAGCCTAGATTTCAAATGGGCTTATGTATAAGTTATATTAATGTGCTTTGAAGTCTCTTTCATAAAAAAACAAAATGTCGTGCGATAGACCAAATGTTTTTTAGCTTTTTAAACATACATACAAGTGAAGCTAATATAAAGTATTAGCTTCACTTGTATGTATGTTTGTATGTTAGGACTCGATTTTGACCCACTTTAAACGGCCAGATTTCATTCAAATTTTGCAAATTTTGGGAGCATGGTGTCAATAGTTATAAATATTTCATTGACAGATATGAGAAGAAGGATTCTCATTTCGATAATATCTTAAAAAGCACCCCACGCTTTTTTTTAAATAAAACATTTATTTCTTACTTAAATTTATTAAAATTTATTTTCTATTATTTAGTTTGGTTTTCTATATGAAGCGTGTTTTTTTAGTTTTTAAACTATTATTTATTTAGCCAAGTTATTAGCTGTTTCTTATCAAGTTAGTTAAACTTGACTTGAAACGTATAAATATAAAAATATGACGCAAGTATTGTGTTTTATATATAAACAAATTAAAATCAAAATTGTTATATTAGAAATATCACTTGTGGTCTAGTAGTAGTGGCCCCGCCTTCCGATCGTAAGGTTGTTCGAGTTCGAATCCAGTCAATCAACCAATCAAACCAATCAAACAAAACATTCTTTATTCAATAAAATCACAAGGAGACTTTGAATCGTTTTCTTAGATGCTAGTTAATCTAGGTGCTGGTTTCTCCTAACCCCAGTTCAAGATGAACCTGGCAAGAAACTCATCTGGTCATAACACTTTTTTATATGATCCTTGCCTTGTTACTGATGCCGAGTCGAGTTGGAGCAGATTCATCCCAAGCTTTTTTGTCATCTGAATAATCTGATAATGTATGTATGTGCGGTGTGCCGGTACTTTCAAGCGGTGGAGAAAAACACTGTTAGGAAACCGGTATGTCGTAGAACCTAAACAGTTTAAACACATGTGCATAGTACACGGAATCAGCCTTTAGCGCACACGTTAATCCTTTCACCACACTGGTTTGAAATACACAGTGACACAATAAGTAGAAGAAAAAATTTACGTGTCGCGGGACACTCGTTTGGAATGAAGTCCCTTTCGTATACAGGGTTGGCATAATTAATCATTAACCAGGCTCTCATTCTCTCTTAAAATTAAAGAGAGAGGTAGGTACCCCTTTGTTTAATTTAGATTATTGATGCAATAAATAACTGTATTCATAAATTTATTTGCAATTTAAATATTTACACACACACGCGTATATGTGGGAGACTAATTATCGGTCTCCTTCATTCTTTCTCTTACGGTTTTTCGTAACGCGTTACATTTTTTCTCGGGTAGGTCCTCTCGCCAACCCGCAATAAGGAACCCGCAAAAATCTGTTTATTAAATAGAGCCGTTTTCCAACTCAATAATATATTATTTCAGAAGAAATTACAAGTAAGTATAAAATAAATTGTATGAAATGGAATAGAGAAATAAAATTGGGAAATAAGAAATTGCCTGAATCTTGAAATAGGGTACAAACAGAAAACCACCACTGAATGAAATAGAAGTTTCTTCCGTTAGTTATTTATTACAGCTTTGACAATGAAAATACACTGTTTTGTAACTTTCCTACCTCCTTACCTGTTAGGAGTTCCTACAACAACAATGGTTGGAAACCGCCGACCGCATAAAAGGAATATTTTAGTGGGTTTTGAAGGATTTCACGAGGTTCTCATCTTCTTTGGTTTCTAAAGAGAACGTTAAGTAATGTAATTACATTTATTATTATTGTTAAGATATTTATTAGATAGTAGGTAAGTATACTTATGTAATGATATAATACATTAGTTGTCTGGCAAAAACTTGAAAATGGCTCGATTTGTATACATTTTGTTTTGTGGTTTAAGAAAAAAAATCAGTAAAAACATTAAGGAACAGCCGAAATATAAAAAAAATATCTAATTTGCTAATTTTGTATGGGAATAACCACATTGGATTACTTTCAATAGATGGCGTTGTTGACGTTTGACAATCAAATATTCTTCTTCGTCATTAGCAGTGTCATAATAATGTCAATTTTGTCAAGTGTTTTAATTGTTTATACTTAGTATGATGTCACAAAATCGTATCTTGTCGTTCGTCTTTTGGTATTTTATATAAAACTAGCTGACCCGGCAAACGTTGTTTTGCCATGTATGTATTAGAAAAAAAAATAGGGGTTGATCGTAGAGGGGTGAAAATTTAGGGTTGCATGTATTTTTGTATGATGTATCATAAAAAAATAAAAACAAAAAATTTTGTCTGAAAAATAAAAAAAAAAAATTAAGGGGTGGACCACCCTTAACATTTAGGGGGATGAAAAATAGATGTTGTTCGATTCTCCCTCCTGACTAATATCCTCGCTAAGGATCACGAAAATCGGTCGAGCCGTTTCGGAGGAGTTCGATTACGCACCCCGTGACAGAAGAATTTTATATATTAGACTAGCTGTCGCGAGTTCGTCCGAATTTTTATTGAATGAATTGTAGCTTAAAATTTTTCCCCAGGATGCAATTTATCTCCTTGCCAAACTATAAGTTTCAAAGTAATCACGGCCACCCACCATTCAAAAGTTTCCATACAAACATTCACACCCTATTTTACTCCTTTATGTGGGTTATTTGAAAAAATCCGGAAACACGTGACTATTTATTTTGCATTTTAAGTATCCAAACCAAGTTTCTAAGAAATCACACCATCCATTAAATAGTTTCTATACAAACTTTGACACCCCATTTCACTCCTTTATTAAGGTTATTTTGAAAAATCATTCATACATTCGTTTTCACCCCTTTTCACCTTCTTAGGGATTGCATTTCAAAGAATCCTGCCTTAGTGGGTGGTTTTGCTGTAAAAGGAAGCTACCTTCCAAATTTCAGCTTTCCAGCTTCAGTGGTTTCTCCTCGGCGATGATGAATCAGTCAGTCAGTCAGTTAGGTTAAGTTCTTTTGTAGGTATAGATAGATTGTGTTTTTATATAAAATAATTATACGGATTATTTTTGCTCGAACCACAAAGAAGCACAAAACTTTTATTACCCGAGTCAATATCTCTAGCTCTATTTAAATAAAAACACCAATATCACTAATACAAATAAATAAATAAGATAGAGTGCAATGTTTACTTCGCAAGACGGCTAAAAATTACAATTTTAGGAGGTGGTGTACCAACAAAGTTCACTAACCAAGACATTTAGTATGAAATAAAATTATCTATTTTCTTATTCAATAGATATATATATTTTCTTGTTTACCTATGTGTATTATGAGCTATTGAATAATATTTAAATAATATGAAATGAAATGAAAAATATTTATTTGACACGAGACAATACAAAAAATACTTAAATTATACAAACATATTAAAAACTAAAAAAAAACGAGTAGCGTACGCCACAAAACTTGATAGGTGACCGACCAGTGTTTTTTTTGTTTTTTCCGGACATGTCACAGCATCATCTGGTCCCAAAGTAAGCAGAGCTTGTGTTATGGGTACCACATGACTGATATACTACTTTTAATTTTTTTTTGTAAATACATACATATTATACACATAGAAACACCCAGACCCGAGACAAATACTTGCAGATAATACAAACATTTGTCCCGCGGTGGGAATCGAACCCGCAACCTTCTGCGTAGCCCACTGCGCTACAGAGGTCGTCTGATGAAGTATTAGGTACCTACTTGCAATCAGATTCAATGTATAAAAGGTATTGTAGGTCGCCATTTACGAAGATACAAAGATTACGTGCCTGCATAGTGGGGTAAAAACCATCATGTCGCGCCAAAAAAGGTCAGCTCAGCATAATACCAATATAGTCTATATATCTACATATGTACATACTTAAAAAGATAAACTTTTGTTATATACGTGGTAACGTAGTAGTAGTTATGTAAATCCGTAAAACGTTAAATTACCGCTAGGCTATGGATTTATTTCGTCTTATTATTATTTAGTACAAAATACACGCACCTTTTAATTTTCGATCAAAAGAAAACCCGTAGCAAATAACATCGTTAATTTTTACGAAGGCACATCCGATCATGTAGATGTGAAATGTTGGATCATTTGGTGAACATGTTGCCTGATAAAGAACGGACATTATGTAGATAGGTTTGTATTTACACTTTCGGGATTTAAAACTATATTCACATTGAATCACTTCTTTGGTACACGAGAATATAGGTTGATTGGAGTCATTTGTATACAACTCATACTTCTATTAATTAATTAATTAATTTGGAATTCGTCTTCTTCTTTCGTGTCAGTTTTCTCTCATAAAAATTATATTTGTCTCGACCAAAATGTTGCTGCCGCTATAGCGGCGTCCGAGGCGGTGTTGAGACCAGCTCTTGTGCAGGAGGGACAAGTAGGGCAATCAAGTAGATGAGACATGGTTTGGAAGGGAGCACCACAGTCGCACTGTGCACGTGACATGTCTAGCATTCCCCACGTATGTGGGGATTTGTGTAAACAAATCATATCATTTGGAGTTGAAAAGACTTTTGCATTATATTTCTAAATTTGACGACCGGCACATCGAATTTAATAAATAAATAATATTAGTCATCGTCTATGACCTCCCCTTTCCAAATTTAAACACGCCAACAGCGAACAACTGCTTTCTTTAAATAACTTGACTAATGTTTCAACCAGTTCTTTTTTAAAACCTATTTCCTTTTCAGAATGTCCTCCTTATCTTCATATTCTTAAGCTTTACTAGTGGAAACTTTTTTACTGGATTATCTAATATTTAAGTGATTTTTATTTTAAGTTTCATTGTTCTAAATAAAAAAAATATTGGTGAATAATGCACACAACACCATCTAGCCCCAAACTATGCATAGCTTGTGGTGGTATTGTGGTGACCAGATGACTGATAGAAGTGATAAAACACATACATTTTTAAATACATATATATATGATAATTTATAACACCCAGACACCGAACAAACACCTACGTTCATCACACAAATGTTGGTCTTGGGAGGGAACCGACAGCGCAGATTGCAGAGCTATTACCAAATCAGCTGATAGGCCAGCCGGCATAAATATATGTACAGGCATTAATTGATAAATAAACATTACGTTGTATTAAAAGATGTTTTCCCAGCATGCTTCAGTCTGGGAAATAATTTCCATACCGAATCCAAGTCCGCGTAGTCGTACCGAAGAAGATTGTAATTTCACCGGCTCATCCTGTACAAATCTTTGAATCCGTTTTGTATACAATTATACCTAACCGTTGCATTAACGAGAAGTACTTCTTGAAAAGACGTTAAACGTGTTTAATTTAAAACGTGCTTTCGTGAAATGAAAAATAACAGAGAAACAGAGTTTGACTCTGAGTAAGGCTTTTTGACCCGTAATGTAACTAATGGTAAATCTCTATATTTTGAGAGACAAGGGTGTTTACTCACGTATTATTTCTGTGGTGAGAGATCTTGGAGTACTTTTGGACTCCAAGCTAATTTTTGATATCCATTTTGAAACTGTAACCAAAAAAGCATTTCGTATGTTAGGGTTTATTTTGAGGGTAAGTAGAGATTTCAAGCACATATCAACTATGAATATTTTTTATATATTGTAAGACTTTTTAAGATAAATATTTCCAATATACATTATATACATACGTGTACACTTATCTTTATATTTTTGACATTTGACACAATATTTTTATAAATTATAGCCTATGTGTTATTCTGATGTAGAAGCTATATTATTGTAAAGTTTTATTAAAATCTATTCAGTAGATTTTGCGTGAAAGAGTAACAAACATACATAGAAACTTTCCCTTTTATAATATTAGTAAGGATTATATAGTAAGGATTAAGCTTTTGCTATCCCAGACTTAATTCTAGAAAGAACCACACTTAGTAAAATTCATACAAATTACGCCTAAAACACTTTTATTAATCGTTGCATGAACTTTAATGATTGGTTTTCTATGTTAGTTACTTTGACCTATCCCTTTCCAAATTTAAACACGCTATCAGCGAACAACTGCTATTTATAAATAGCTTGATTAATGTTTGAACCAGTTATTTTTTTAAAACCTATTTCCTTTTCAGAATGTCCACTTTATCTTCCCATTTTTTAGTGGAAACTTTACTGGATCATGTAATATTTTAGTGATTTGAATTATAAGTTTCATTGTTCTGAATAAATAAATAAATATTGGTGGACAATGCACACAACACCATCTAGCCCCAAACTAAGCATAGCTTGTATTATGGTGACCAGATGACTGATAGAATACCTATTAATATTTATAAATAAATAATAATAATAAATCAATAATCCCGGACATTTCAAACAGCATCATCTGGCCACAAAGTAAGCAGAGCTTGTGTTATAGGTACCATATGACTGATATACTATTTATATATTTTTTTTTTGTAAATGCATACATATCATACATAGAAACACCCGAGACAAATATTTGCAAATCATACAAACATTTGTCTCGCGGCGGGCATCGAACTCGCGACCTTCTGCGTCTCAGATACATACTTTATAACACCCAGACAAAGTACAAACACCTATATTCATCACACAAATGTTTATTCAGGGAGGGAAACGAACCCTCAACCTATAGCACAGACGGCAGAGCTACTACCAACTAAGCTAGCAGGCCAGTCAACTCAGTTCTGACATTGTTTCGATTCGCCTAGAGAATAAATAAGTACTTAAATAAATAATAAATAACTAATGCCGGACATTTCACACAGCATCATCTGGCCCCAAAGTAAGCAGACCTTGTGTTATGAGTACGTACATGACTGATATACTACTTATTTTTATTGTAAATCCATACATATTATACATAGGTACACCCAGGTACCTAGGTTGTCCGTGGTGGTTCCGGATTAGAATAGCTCCCCTCCATTTCCTCCCGTGGAAGTCGTAAAAGGCGACTAAGGGCACACACCCGGGGGATTAGGCAGCAGCACCTCCCGAGTACTTAACACTAAATCTGCGGTCACCAATCCGCCTGCCAAGCGTGGTGACTATGGCAAAACCCCCCAATAAATGATAGACACAATCAGAAGACGGCCCTCAGTTCCCGGCAGTTCCGCTATTCCTGGCATAGGTGGCGGCCACGGTAACGGCGGAACAGGGGGTGCGAAGAATCTCCGGCAGAGGTCCAGCTACCAATCCCAACGACCCCTGGCCCTGGCAACATACAACGCACGCACACTGAGGACCGACGAGAAGTTGATTGAGCTGGAAGAAGTAGTAAATAAGTTGCACTGGGATATTATAGGGTTATCAGAAGTCCGAAGATAGTGAGAGGACACGATAATCCTAAATTCCGGCAACTTATTCTACTACCGGGAGGGCGATCAACTTTCTCAGCACGGTGTCGGATTTCTCGTCCACAAATCCCTCGTTAACAACAATGTAAAGATCGAAAGCGTATCGAGCAGGGTGGTATACCTTATACTCAGAATAACCAAACGGTATTCGCTTAAGGTCATACAGGTGTACGCACCTCACTTGAAACGTCCAGACGATGAAGTGGAGGCAATGTATGATGACATTTCAAATGCCATGCAAGCCTCGAAAACACACTTTACGGTGTGATTTGTGACACCGTTTGTGAAAAAGCAAATAAGCAAATATTTAATGATGTTAGAGGCTCATTAAATCTTAACGTAAAGCTAGAAAGGTCCCGTCTGATGAAATGTACTCTTCGCCCAAGTCCTGCCCAAATCCAAAACCCCGAGAGCTTTCAGTTGGAACTCTAAGATCGCTTCCAATGCCTCGCCGAATGCGGATCCGTGGATGAAATAAATGACGGGCTGGTGGAAATTGTCCATGCCGTTGGCTCAAAGTTCTGTAAAACCCAGCGCAAAGGTAGAACCCAAAAACTCTCTGAGCACACTCTAAAACTCATGGCAGAACGTAGCGAAATGAAACTGCAGTCTTTAGTGGACAGGTCGAAATACAGCACGCTTAATAAACAGATCTCTAAGTCTATGCGACGCGATTTACGTCTCTTTAATACTTATAGTATAAAGAACGCAATAGAGCGCAACCAAGGCTACAAAGTGTTCGCGAGAGATCTGTCTATTGGGCAAAGCCTGTTGACGAAGCTGAAGACCGACAGTGGCAGTGTCGTTTTCTCAAAGCCAGAAGTTTTACGAGAGCTCGAGAAGTTCTACGGACAACTGTACACCTCATCGCAAAATCCTACTACGAGCACGACTAGCGATGCAAGAGCCCGCGGCCCTCCAGAAGCTGTTTAACTCCGTCATCCTCGAGGGAACTACGCCAGAGGCGTGGAACAGGAGCGTGGAGGTACTGTTCTTTAAGAAAGGGGATAACACCCTCTTAAAGAATTACAGGCCTATCTCGCTGTTGAGCCATGTCTATAAGCTGTTTTCGAGAGTAGTTACTAATCGTCTTGCTCGTACGTTTGACGACTTCCAGCCTCCCGCACAAGCCGGGTTCCGAAAAGGCTTTAACACCATAGACCACATCCATACGCTCCGGCAGGTTATACAGAAGACCGAAGAGTATAACCGGCCACTTTGTTTAGCGTTTGTGGACTATGAGAAAGCCTTTGATTCTGTCGAAACCTGGGCAGTGTTGCAGTCACTCCAGCAGTGCCAAATTGACTATCGGTATATCGAAGTGTTGAAATGTCTGTACAGTAACGCCACCATGTCTATCCGACTCCAGGACCAGAGCACGAATCCAATCCCATTGCATAAAAGGGTGAGACAGGGAGATGTTATTTCTCCGAAACTGTTCACCTCTGCATTGGAGGATGTTTTCAAGCTCTTGTACTGGCATAGACATGGTATCAACATCAACATGGAGGAAATCCGTAGAAAAACCAAAGTCACCGACGTAGCGCTCAAAATTTGCAAGTTGAAGTGGCAATGGGCAGGCCATATAGCTCGCAGAACTGATAACCGCTGGGGAGTAAAAGTTCTCGAATGGCGACCAAGGACAGGAAAACGAAGCGTAGGACGACCCCCCACCCGATGGACTGACGACATTGTAAAGATCGCAGGAAGTCGGTGGATGGAGAGGGCTCAAAATCGTTCTACCTGGAAATCTATTGGGGAGGCCTATCCAGCAGTGGACTTCATAGAGGCTGTGATGATGATGATGATGACACCCGGGTATCTGCCTTGTCATTGGCCCACTGCACCGCAGAGGTTGTCAATCTTCTGTAAAAATCTGAGTGAGTTTGATCCGCTGTTCGATTGTTCGCAAATCTATTAAATAATACATGTTAAAACCCGTGTTGTTCACCCACCTCAGCTTGCTGGAGTGGATCCATGAACGAATGTTTTCAATTACAAATAACTGCTCTGTAACTTGACTGACGCCACTTAATCATCTTCAACTGATGAAGTTGAATTCTGATGAAGTAAGTCCAATGATAATGAACTATGTAATTTTTTTAAAGTTGAATAATCTTCTTCTTGACGTGTCACTAATTTGGAACTGTGGTGTGGTGGCAGGATTAAAGCGTAGGTACCTCCGATTCTCCTTTCGTGCACTTGACACATGTCAAGTGAACCTCTGTAGCGCCATGGATGAAGGACTGCCTGAGACGCAGAAGGTTGTGGGTTCGATTCCCGCCGCATAACAAATGGCTGTATGATCTGCAAGTTTTTATTTCTGATCTGGTTGTTATTTTATGTATAATATGTCTGTTATTACAAAAAAAAAAACGTAATAGATTGACTTGGCAATCGTACTAAACAATCTAATTCGATATAAAATGTATGTATTACTTGTGATATTGTGTTTTCATTCGATGGCCAAGTCAATCTATATAATTTAAAACATAAAAGGTTTTTAATATTTATATGGTTACTATAAGATGTTGTTAGATAAGCTAATAACGTAATAACTTAAGACAGAAGGTCCCTTAAGTAGAGACTGAATAAATTAACCGACTTGGTATTACATGGAACTCACAACTTTTTACGGTAGAAGAACTGAGTTACGCGAGACTTGTTTTTTTTTACAAGTTATGTTTTTGATGGCATCTCATTTCTTTTTGTAGATAGTCCTACTTTTTACAAGTTACCTTTGAACATAATTATAACTAGGTACCTATCTACACCTATTATTCCATTATTATTATACATGTAGGTACACTGATTCATTCACTGTAAATGAATCTTTGTAATCCTATATATTCATATGGGATTAAAAAGTTATTTATGCAGTTGGTGTATCTAGAAAACTGGGCCGAAATTGTTAAATATTTTAGTTTTTCCTTGATTTATAAACTAAACACTAATTTTATTCTAATTTTATTCAATTCTAAATTTGAAGCTTCTATGTCTGCTAGAAGTTCCTTAGTGTTTTGATGATCGGTTAGTCAGTGAGTAGGTCCCAAGGTTGTCTGGCAGAGATCGTTACATAGCGATAAGACCACCCATTGTACTACCGACTAGCAAAACATTGTTATTTTTGTTTCTACTTGTTCAAAGTATATTTGGTGTGCAATAAAGTATATTCTATTCTATTCTATTCTGAGTGACAAAATTGAGAAACTTTGACTAGTTATAATTCTTAAACTACTGGTTCAAATTGAATGAAATTTTAAATATACGGTGTTTATACAATGCTTATTTGGTTACTAAAAAGGCTTCTAGTTTTATCTACAACGAAGTTATAAGGGGGTTGAAAATAGCCTGAACTGTTTCGAGAAATGGTACGGCCGCGGCCGTGCCGCTTTTTTGCTCGACATGGCGGGAGCACTGCCGTGCCCCCAGATCTGGATACAAAAAAGTATATAATTAATATATTAATCAGTCGTGTGGCTGTGGTATAATAACACAAGCTCTGCTTACTTTGGGGCCAGATGAAACTTTGTGAAATGTTCGGCATTATTTATATATTAATTTAAAATGTAGTATCTTTATTTAATTCACACAAAGTAAATTGAATTTAAGTAAATCAGTGAATATTAAACAAAAGAAATAAATGTCAGAATTAAATAAAGCATGCATGGAATATTTAGTTAGGTACAACTGCCAAACTAAATATTGCATGCTCTAAAGTTGATCATCGTTGATCTGAAATTATTTTTAACATATTTAATTTGTAACTATTTTAGTATTTAGTATTGCTATTTATTTAAATGCCACCGGTCTCATGGAAACACTGCCAGAAGGCTGACAGTTGAGCTATCTACAGATCGTTTTAAACGGTCTTTAGATAGCTCTACTATTCCACATGTACATATTTTATATTATTGTATATTATTCTGTACATTTTCGTTATTTTTTCGCAATAAATTAATTATGTATAACGAAATATTGATTTGGTAATCAACACGATCGCGTTTCCCATTCCAGCTCGTTCTATTATATATAAACACCACACCAACATGCCCCTTCTGTGTATCTATAGTCCAATCCATCCAAAGGTTGCCTGGCAGAGATCGCTGTTAGCGATAAAGCCGCCTATTGTATTGCCTTTTATAGTAAAATATTGTTTTTGTATTTTTCTATGTGGTATTATTATTATTATATTAATACGTGAAGCAAAAACTTTGTACCCCTTTTTACGAAAATTGCGCGGACGGAGGAGTATGAAATTTCGCACACTTATAGTTAAATAGAGAAGTGCAGAATGCTAATATTTTTTTAAAATTATGGATAACAAAATACATTAATTATTAACTAATTATGGTCGAATTTCGACCAGTGGGCGACCACTAGTAGCAATAAAAAGTTGTATATTTATTTATCTATCTCGTTCATTGAAACAAGACGTTTGGATACTATTGATATACTGTCGGGAGAACAAGAATAGGTAAGTTTATAAAGTAGGCGAATCACTTTGTAATTTACGGGTTGAGTTACTGCGACGTTTTCTAAAATTAGTTTATGATTTATTAACGTTAGAATTCGAGATGTAGCCAACTGTAGGGAAAGTTGCTTTCTGTGGCTTTGTAAGACCGTGTACTTCGGTACACAGCAATGATGATACAAATATATATAAGTATATATTCAGTAGGGTACTACAAACACAATAATGGGTCCATTTAAATAGGTAAGTAAGTTATTTTTTTTTAAATATATTTATATTATAATAAATAAATAATGCCAGACACTTCAAAAAGCATCATCTGGCCACAAAGTAAGCAGAGCTTGTGTTATAGGTACCAGGTGACTGTAAATACATATGTACATATTATAAATAGAAACACCTAGACCCGAGACAAATACTCGCAGATCATACAAAGATTTGTCCCGCGGCAGGAATTGAACCCGCAACCTTCTGCGTCTCAGCCGGGCCTGGGCCCACTGAGCCACAGAGGTCGTTTTCAGATCTGACGCTGTTGAATATAAAAAATAACTACGTTTTAAAAGTAAAACGAAAACCGACATCATAGAATATGAAAAAAATAACAGAATTGAAAACTTCCTCCTTCTTTTAAGTCGCTAAAAAGGTATGTAAACGCCACTCTTATTTACTGTACTTGTTGTGAAATCTACCTTTGTACAACCACATTGAATACAAAACGAAGCCTTGCGAAAGCAACGAGAAAAAACGTAACCCTTGAAGAACTTTTGCTCTGAGCACGGACTCTTGTTGTTTCAAAGGCAATTTTATTTTTATAGTATTTTGTAAATATTACGCACTACAACAAAAATATATTTTTAAGCATTTTACATGACATCATCTAAAACGTCTGGTAGTCCTAAACACTAGTGAAAACCATTTTTGAAGTGAAATCAGGAATCTTTGAAGTGAACTAAATAATAATTAATGTATTTTTTTTTTCATTGTTGGTTTTATACAATTGTGTTTTGTAGATTCCGCTGCTCAAGCGTAATTGTACTCCTACATGCAACATAACACATTTAAAGGAGTCTGTTTAAGAAAAATAAGGTCACCTCTTGAAGAAAACAAAACCACTATAACCGAAACCGCACTAACCGAAGTTGTTAGATAATTATTTTAGTGAAACAAATGTGTGAACTACTCTCTGCGAATACACCAAAATAATAATAAAGAATTATTTTCACGCGTGCCACAGGATATTTTCCATTATCGTAAGATAAACGAGGTGTTCGCTGACATATATAATCTTACACAGAACGAGTATGAGATTACCACGTGTCAGCCAAAATATCTCTACGTCGCGAACTATGAGAGACAACCGCGGGAAATGATATCTTGAAATTAAAATACCTTTAGGAAATTATGGGGACTTTTGTAATGCTTCGCGAGATAGAAATTAGATTACGCAGCTGAAAGAAATTTGAGAAACCTTATTTCATAGAGGATTCATTTAATCTCAAGTTACAAGTTGAATATTTTTTTAACATATTAAGTCAAAACAGAGCACGTTCATTTATCAACAGAGTTTTTAATTTACCTCGGTGTTTTGTTAGGTTAGTTACCTATGCTTGGGTTAATTTGGTAGGTTAATCAAGGTTATTAAGCAAGTAAAATTAATATCACTTAGGTACCTGCACTAGACTGAAGTTGATTATTATCAGCATAGATTTATATAAGACTAGCTGACCCGGCAAACGTTGTTTTGCCACATAAATATATTTCGTAATTTTTTTCATAAAAAGTATCCTATGTTACTTCTAATACCTCCAAAAATATGTGTACAAAGTTTCATGATGATCGGTTAAGTAGTTTTCGCGTGAAAGCGTAACAAACAAACTTACATTCACATTTATAACATTATATTAAGTAGGATCAGCAATATGTCGCGGCAATATAAGGTACCCCAAACGAGGTCAAATAACCTACTCGCTTCTATCATTAAATCATTCACAACCATGACGTCGTACAAAATTTATTTTCAATAAAATGTTAAAAGGAGTGAAGGAGTATAATACGCGCACGCAAACACATAAAAAAGTATTATTTATCATTTACGTCATTTAAAACATGAGAAAGATATTTTAATTTTCATTCCGAGTTGCCAACGAAAAAGTATGCAGTTTAGGTATATTATAATAAATGAGAGTTTTTTAAACGAATGGGCGATTTTATAATATGAATTGACTGGAATAACAACTACTTAAAAACGATTAAAATCAATATATATGTCTCTTCATAAATATATGTCACATCAAGAATCTCGAAAATATCGAATATCCTAAATTTTCGATAAAAGTTTGCTAAAACTGTAATTTGTAACCGACTTCAAAAAAGGAGGAGGTTCTCAATTCGGTCGGAATCTTACTCAATGATGCCTGAACCGATTTGGAATTTTGTTTCAAAGGGTATGCTTCCCTACAACCCACAGACAGGAGCGGTTTTTAAAATATCAACAAAAATCGAAAAGTTGTATACATCGATGATATTTTCGTTGCGTGCAGTGCAGAGCAGTGCGTTTTGTTGATCTACCCATATCATATATAAACAAAATACATGTACTTTCCACTAAATAAATCAAAATAAAATAATTTTATGGTCAAATTGTAAATTGTGGTTAAATTGTATCTAAAAAAGTCGGGTTTCTTTTTAGTTTTTAAAACGTTATATTTTCTAATCTTTATCATAGGTTTTGTCTACCTACTCACTTAACAATTAATTTTAAGTAAGTAGGTGTATACACCCTAAAAAATCTAAGTACTTATTTACCTAGTTATCATTCTGTGTCCCACTACTGCTTCCGCCATTTGAAGTCAAGTTATATTCAGTTTTTAATTAGCTACACATTCACTTACTGCACAATTTTTTTTCTTTAATTCATAATTCTTCTTGGTAAATTTCTAAAGAGTTGGCACCACCAAGCTGACAATTGAAGCTGTATTACTATCTCTATCAAAACCAATGTCACTTTCGAAGAAGTTTATATGAGTAAAAGAGATGAGTTTATGTTTATTGTTGAGCTACGTCATCAAAACCAAAAAGAGGTTACACTTTTTTGTCGCGTGAAAGAAGATGTTTGCTACTTTAGTTATTTATCTCGATGATCATAAGTATATGTTCTATATATTAATATGTAAAAAAAAAACTTTGTACCCCTTTTTACGAAAATTGCGCAGACGGAGGAGTATGAAATTTCGCACACTTATAATTTATATAGAGGAGTACAGAATGCTAATATTTTTATTAAATCTATATAATAAAAATCAATTGCTGTTCGTTAGTCTCGCTAAAACTCGAGAACGGCTGGTCTGATTTGGCTAATTTTGGTTTTGAATTATTTGTGAAAGTCCAGGGAAGGTTTAAAAGGTGAGTAAATATGAAAAAAATGCTTGCTTTTTTATTTATTGATTCTGAGGCGGTACAAAGTTTGCCGGGCCAGTGGGCGACCACTAGTTTACAAAAATTATAATTATTATATCAGTCATCTAGTTCCTATTGTACAAGCATTGCTTAGATGGCGTTATGTGAAATGTCCACCAACATTTATTTATACTGTGCAATTAAAAACTATGAATGAAATTCTAAAACACCCTTGTTTTTGTTTTCGGGGCGAAACGGAAGCTGGGATGACGTGAGTTGAGATACTTTCAGACGTGCAAAGCTTTTATTTCGTCCCGGCATTGTTACAAGAATGCCGAGCGGAGTCGCGAGCCATTCTGAATGTTAATCAGTATGGCCAACGTCGGTCGTCCATCAGTTATTCACGTCATAACGATGTTTCGACAAAGTCTTTCAACGAAGCCTATTGCTTTTACTTTGCTTAATAGGCTTCATGTTTACAGTGTCAATTGAAGAATGATAAACACGTTTCTCTAGAAAATACATAGCTACCTAATTATAATTTTATTGTTTATATAATTACAAAATGTTGTGTATTTACTGTAACGGAAATGCTTTATTTCGGAACCCTGTAACGCTCGTTATATTACCAAATGTTTAGCGTTTTGTCTGACAATGACGAATCCCTTTTAGATTATATCACTTTGATGTTCCCCGTATCTTTCCTTCTGCACAAAATAATTTGAAACGAACTAGGAACACCTACTTATTTATAACATGTACTTTATCATTACATAGTATAAAACAAAGTCGCCTCCCGCTGTCTGTCTGTCCCGATGTATGCTTAGATCTTTAATACTATGCAACGGATTTTGATACGGTTTTTTTTAATAGATAGAGTAATCCAAGAGAAAGGTTTAAATGTATAAAACATGCATAATATAGTAGAGAAACACTGATAATTTTAGAGGTTTCTTATGTGGTGTCGTAAATAAACACATTTTTTGCGCTTACATTGCAAACGCTGGCTGAACCCTACGAGATAGATCAATATAATGTACTACAGTATTGTACACCTTAAAAATGTCTACACAAAAGTTCGCAATGGTATATATCTCTTAGTCTATGTTATTCTCTTAGATAACGTTGTATATAAAGACATTCTGTAGTATATTTAGTATCAGCATTGCACCCGTGCGAAGCCGGGGCGGGTCGCTAGTAAAGAATAATTCGCTTTGAAAGTTGTACCATCGCGTACCTGCCAAATTCAATAGCTAACGAGTAGGTACAAAATTAAATGATAGCGTGCTAAAAATGTTAGTAGCTCTTTTCACTTTAGTCGTTTTTAACGCAAGGTTCACCAAATAAAATAGAGTAGACAGCTTTGATCAATACGATTAAGTAGGTTTATATTTAGCAATTTACGACAATAATTTAAGGAGTAACGTCAATAATTATACACCTATGGCTTTATAAAGTGACGGCGGACTCTCTATCTGTCTTATATGTCTAGGTCTCCGCAAATGTCTATTCTAATTCTGTCCCAGTTTAGTCGTACACTGCTCGTTGGTGAAGCTCACAACCACGGACTAGACGGTTCAAATAATGCAGTAACGAGATATAAACTACAAACTGACGACACGATGATAGTGCTACAGACGGACGGCATTGCACCGTTATTTCTATATGATTGATCACACTGCCGTCGCCGTCGGGGACCAATTAAACTTGTCCCCTACACTGACCACCTCAAATTTATTGCTATAGATTGTACAGTACATGTATCGCAAAATCGTTTAGCAAACCTTTGATCACTTTAGGATGAGCTTATCAATAAACGATGTTATTAAATTGGTAAGAAACTAAGTAAGAATGAATTGTGAACTAAACACATCATATGACATCAAAAACATAACTTGTAAAAAAACCACGTATACCTTCTACCGTAAAAAGTTGTGAGATCTATGTTATACCAAGTCGGTTAATTTATTCAGCACCTACAAGGGACCTTCTGTCTTAAGTTATTACGTAACTAGCTGGTGCCCGCGACTTCGTCTGCGCAGGGTTAGTACTTCGTGTAATTCCAACGGTTTTTTCAGCGCACGCCAGAATAGCTCGCAGATGGCAGATTTTTCTCCTACTTACTTGATACTTATCGTTATATTTTGGACAAATCACACAATATCTTTATATATTATAGCCTATGTGTTATTCTGATGTATCTTTAAGCTATATTATTGTGAAGTTTAATTAAAATCCATTCAGTAGTTTTTGCGTGAAAGAGTAACAAACATACATACAAACTCTCGCGCTTATAATATTAGTAAGGAAGTAAGGATTAGCTAACCTAACAACATCTTATAGTGACATAGTGACATATCAATATTAAAAATCTTTTATTTTTTAAATAAATAGATTGACTTGGCAACCGGACTAAACAATCTAATTTAATATAATATGTATTACTTGTGAGACACATTGTGTTTTCATCCGATGGCATGACATATATATCATAACTGAAAGTAGTAAACTACCTACTTGTTATTACAAATAGTAACACGTTTCCCACATATTTTGCACGTTTTTGTAACGATATTCTATTGCGTAATATTTTTTGTTATTATGTTGGTATCGTAAAAGTAATAGCCCCATAGGAAAAGTCGCGGCAAATGCTCTCTCAGTTTGCAAAAGGTACCTATTTCATTCAACGTCAATTGAGTTACGTCATGGTACGTAGTTTCAGTTTGGAAATCGTGTCCGGAATTCACCGCGTGGACACTTTTATAGCGATGGTTTAGAGTTTAATGGTTATTATAATGGTATAGAATAGAATCAATTTTATTGTTTTCCCGTGTAGGTAGATGTATCTGAAAATCTCCATCTTTGTAGATGGAGATTTTTTAAACAGTTACCCATCTTGAGGATACAATAGTACTTAATAACTAAAGCATGAGATATAAAATAATATAATTATACCTTTTCTTTATGAAGGGTCATTAGATATACATTTAGTTAAAAAAGCGCTAATCAAAGTATTGCAATAATGAAGTATTTAAATTGTATAAACTTTCGAAACTAGCATTTTTTTAATGGTTTTGAAATATTTAACTAAAAAGGTTTAATAATCCAAATTTTTGATTATACTACGAACCGCCTTGTGTAAATACTTGTCACGTTTATGAACTAATAAATACAAGGATAAAACTTTAAATTAATAATAGATTCCTCGTGAAAAAATAAAGATGAGTCCATATTTGAACACAACTCAAAATAATAATTAACTAGCTGCTGCCCGCGGCTTCGCATGCGTGGTACCTACAAAAAAGGTAGCCTTGTCCTTCTCCAAGGTCTCATCTCTCTCTATACCAAAATTTATCAAAATCGCTTCAGCAGTTTTGGCGTGAAAACGGGACAGAGAGACAGACACACAGAGTTACTTTCGCATTTATAATATTAGTAGGGATATTGACGGATGAATGTGGTTAAAACCGTACAGAACAAAACTCAAACTCTGATCAAAAACCGATGTCGAGAACTAAGCATAGTTTTGACAGTTCGAAAGTTAGTTTACCGCATTCATTTGCTTAAATTCTTTACAATATTCTGGTATTTTCCTACTGCTTTTGTTTTAATAATCCAGGTAACCGGGTAAACAAATATGGCAAAACAAAAATGTGTCCGTGGAAATTGCGGGATGAACACGCTGCGGCTTTTTGCGGCAAAAAGAAGGTGTGCCTATTCATATTTGAGAGGAAAAATTTAGAAACGGTTAAGTTTAAAAGCGCTCCCGTCTTGCGAAGCGTAATGGCGCTCCCGGGGCTGGTGGAACCTTCGCAAGGAGTCACTACTTGGAGGATGAAACTGCTTTAGTTTCTGGGCGTTGCTAAGTCATTTTAAAAACTGTTCGCGAGAAAATTCGCGTTTGCTTGACAAAAATATACAAACCTAGTCCAATGCTTATAATTTCAGCTTTTATTTTTATAACATGTCGAATTTATAATGACGAATCGCGTGGTACTTAATTTTATATAATTTCAGTGGAAGAGACTCTGTCTATAATTATTAGTTCCTGGATGACCGAGCTTTGCTCGGTATAAAACACTGATAAAACGTTATCCAAAAAAAATCTAGCTAGATCGATTTCCCACCCCCCAAACCTCCTGCATACTAAATTTCATGAAAATCGTTGGAGCCGTTTCCGAGATTCAGTTTATATATATATATATATATATATATAT
Organism: Lampropteryx suffumata; assembly: GCA_948098915.1. Classification (NCBI taxonomy): domain Eukaryota; kingdom Metazoa; phylum Arthropoda; class Insecta; order Lepidoptera; family Geometridae; genus Lampropteryx; species Lampropteryx suffumata. Next base: position 4,173,134 of record OX402551.1, read on the forward strand.
TCTTGTACATGTATATATGTACAAGAATTGCTCGTTGAAAGGTATTAGATAATACTGGTACAGAATAATATTATACAATAATACAAAATGCATGAGAAAAGTTATCTAAGGACCACTTAAAACGATCTATAGATAATACTAGTTGGTATTCTACCCTCGTGTTTATTACGTATGGCTGTTGGTAATGTAATAAGTCCAAGCTTTGTTATATAGCTTGATGTTGAACTTACTGTACGGCTAATACAAGTAGGTAGTTACCTAGATACTCCCTCAACTAGTTCTGTTTGTTAGCTCTGTTTAGAGTTTGTTTAGAGACTAGTTCTCTGCCGAAAGATAATGTCATGATATAAACTAAATGTTTTGCTAGTAGGTATAAGTTCGGGTTCGGGTAAGTACTTTTCAAATACGCTAACTAAAAAGAACTAAAATGCAATTATTTACTCTAGTTATCTCGAACCAGGGCCAATTTATAACATGGGCCCTAGAGAATCATTTAGAAATAAATTTAAAGAAATAAATATCATGACAGTGCCTTGTCAGTATATATACGAAAATTTAATGTAGGTATGTGCACAGTAATGTTCATTTATTTAAAGAAAATTGCGATAATCATACATAGTATTGACACTAGAAATAAAGATAAACTCGCTGTTCCCACTGTTAGGCTCGCTAAAGTTAATAAGTCTTTGATAGGGCAAAGTCTACGCTTCTATAACAAGGTCTCAAGCGACGTAGTAGATTTGTCGATTGGCAGATTTAAAAACGTAGTTAACAAAAACTGTCTATTAAAGCATATTATAAAATATCTGGTTATTTAGATGACAAAAATGCTTGGAATGAATCTGCTCCAACTTGACTCGGCATCCGTAACAAAATTGGCAAGGAACATACAAAAAGTGTTAAGACCAGACGAGTTTCATACCGGATTTTTCTTGAACTGAGGTTAGGAGGAACCGGCACCTAGATTCTTTAGCATGTAAGAAGACGATTCAAAGTGTTCCTTGTGATTTTATTGAACAAAGAAAGTTTTGAATTTGTATTGTATTTTGTCCAGTGTGTTGAGAGCCTCCTTTGCACATGTCTTCAATCTCTTAAGACTTTTTGAGAGTAATTGACTATCAATACCGAAATGCTACCATCATTTCCTTGTATTTATAGAATCATGGAATCGTTGTGTCACTAAAGAGTGTTTGTTCTTGCCAAGAAACCAAAATGTGGTTTGCACAGGAGACGGCGGAACTGAAACCTATCTTGTATACCTACTCCGTTATGTACCTACTCCTAGTGCATGTACTTAGGGTTTTAAATCTGTTTAATGAGACTTAATACGATCCTACCGACCTAACACGAACATGTAAACGATACCGGCATATGAAGGGATAAAATAATAAAGCTATATCCGCCTACGTCGTCGTACTCGTAAGTCGTAGCAAAACATAATCGTGGTTTTCAGTTTTTGGCGTCCCACCAAACATTATTCAAAGTGTGTTGTATCACAAGAAAGCACAACCGGCGTCTGTAGTCTCTTAGTCTTTTATCATAGTCGTTCCAATGTTCCTAGCGCTCTATAATGCCTCCCCGCTCCAGTAAGTACCGCTTTGTGGAAATGTTACTGCTATTTCTAAAGTTTGCGGTAAATTTTACTAAGATGCTTGATAATAGGCGATTTTAAAGTTTACTTTTACTTGATGGTTACTGCTTCTATTCAGGACGATGTACAGCTCCTTGGTGAGCTACCAATGTTGCTTTGATTAAAATTGAAATAAGAAACTTCAAATTAGACATTAAAGACAATAACTTGCATGGTCCTATGTTTGTACCATCAATACTAATAATTATTTGATTTACTCATAAAAAAACGTTTAGTGCCTGCTGTTATGTAAGTATATTACAGAATATTTACTTGAGTATATATTTTTCATGTTTAATATCCGGCCTTTTATATAATTTCCTACAGGCAGAACCTATTGCTAGAGTTATTGCCTATACTTTATAATAGAGTCTTGCGAGACGGCTGGGCATCTGTGCGCTGTTCTATCAAATCTTCGTTTTCAATTTCCGTTTAAGTATAATTGAATCTTGAATATAATGGGCCATTTTACACTATGTGATTGAACATCGTTATGTTTTACATAAATGTATTGAACATCGATGCTTCATGGAAGACTTTTGCTAGTGCCTGTTATACATCTAAGCAGGGGCGAATTCAATCTAATTGAAACAACACACAGCACACGCACGTCGTAGAGTATTGACATTAAAAGAGGGTGTTTTTGTTGTGTGAGAGCTTTTCTCTCCCGTTCCTGCTATTTGTGGGAGTAATTTCGTGTAATGGGACAGAAGTGTGTAAAAGGAAGCCGGGGAAGCCGCGCTATTTGATTTGACCAATAAGCGCGCGCGGTATTCGAATAAACAAATGAGCGCGCGCTAGTTGCAGATAGTACCAACCCATTTTCCGAGGGGTACTGTCAGTGTGCGTGTCAAAGTCAAACTCAAAAGAGAAAGGGCAAGGGAAATAGTGAAGGACAACGCAACGGGCAGTGTAATGTATAAAGTGTTCTGATGTATTATAAACTAATTCAGGATATAATGTTAATGTTGCTTATTACCAATATGAGATGTCGGATGTAACACATCATATGCGCCAACTGTAAGGCACGCTCGTCTTTTCATTGAAAATCAAACGAGCATGTTGGAGAATTAATCCTGATCTTGGAGACACCTTTAAATGAAATTCTCTAAATTCAACCCATAGAATGTGCAGCGGAGGGGCTAAAATTGTATAAAGAAACTCAAGTTACACGACAAAGTCACAGGATTTAGGATAAGTATAAAATAAATGGATTTAAGCATGATAAACATATTAACAAAATCTATTGCAATCCCTCTATCATAAATCCAAATATAATTTATTTATGAATAAGATAAATATAATTACCAGTTGGCCTACTTGCTAACAAATAAGTTGCTGTAGATACTTATTCAACTTTTGCAATCAGTGTTGGGTAAAACAGCTTTCTCAATCGGCCAGCAACCAATCAATCCAAACAAGCGATTGCCGACAAGGGTTAGTAATTAGGTCGAGTACATGTCAGATTAATAATATGCGTACGTATCTATGTAGTATATATTATGTTCTGTAATACCAGACACGAGTAAGCGGAATTAGTACAAAATGATCTCAATAGCTGCACAATTGCATGTATAATAAAAACACGTCACATTATCTACGTACCTAGTTCTATCTCATAGAGAGTGGAGGCCACAGAATACAAAACTTATATTTTTCTATTATGAGTTAGATGTCTACCTAAGGAAATATGGATGTAAACCAGCGATACAGCAGCCTTCACTCGCTTATATCATAGGTATGCTGAGTAGCCTTTTTTCTTCACGGTGTATAAACTGTACTTTATGTTATACTAGCGACCCGCCCCGGCTTCGCACGGGTGCAATGCTGATACTAATTATACTAGAGAATGGTTATCCCTAAGAGATAGCCATATACCATACCGAACTTTTTTTTAGACCTTTTGAGGGTGAACAATACTGTAGTACATTATTTTGATCTATCTCGTAGGGTTCAGCCAGCGTTTGCAATGTATGCGAAAAAATATGAGTTTATTCACGATACCACATTGGAAACTTCTAAAAATATCAGTGTTTATGTACTATATTATGCATGTATTATACATATAAACCTTCCTCTTGAATTATTCTATCTATTAAAAAAACTGGATCAAAATCCGTTGCATAGTTTTAAAGATCTAAGCATACAACGGTACAGGCAGACAGCGGGAGGCGATTTTGTTTTATACTATGTAATGACTAGATGTCCTCGTGTGCTTAATATAACAAACCGCAGGAAAAATTTGAACGCGCTATCGTTGCGTTTTGGAATTTCTATATATGTCTCGTGATACTTTACCTAATTAAGAGACTTATAATATTAGATAGATTCTCACTGTATCTGTATTGTCACGTTGAATAAATATTTTCTTTTGTATTCTATACCGTGGTAAAGATGATTGTGTAGTAAGCATCGAAAATAATTTATGGTAGTAGGAGCGACAACTGGGATGATAGATGGGTGGGAAAAGAAGAGTCTGTATTGCCGTCTTCTCTTAGTGCTTAGCCAGACTGCAAACGTGATGGCATCTTCACAAATTAATGTTAAAGAATTAATAAGTGCTATTCAAGCACGACTTACGCTTTGGATGTCGAAACAACGTCAATACAAAAACATAAAAACTGATTTAAGATTGTAGAATAAAATAAATCAAAAAACTTTGGAGGTTGCTCTCGCAATTTTTCATTTCATTTAAAAATTACCATTTCATGTAAGAATTTTCCAGTAAAAATAAGTCTTCTTCATCCATATTATATTTTGACAAACACTGGACACGACAACACGCGGAACGAAGCCGCGCTCTACTGCGGACAGGCACAAACGCGCGCGTTCCCGCACCCGCGCCGCTGCCCGCCCCGCGCTGCCAGTCTGGCCAAGCACTTAGCGGGATAAGGACAGGAAGAAGGAAGCCTAGTTCTGATCTCGTTAAAGGGTTTCCATGATCACGTCAAATAAGAATTGTTCAGAAAAAAATGGTTGTCTGTATAGTCGGTTTACGGACGATAATTTTACGTGATAACGTCAAATTCAACGTTAAATTGCATACATTTAGTTTATTAAGTTGCGTAACAAGTCAAACGCTTAGGCCGATCGTGCCTATCGCTTGTTCCGCGCTCCCTCTTGCACGCTCGCCTCAGGCGGAACGTGACAATTTTTCGTGCGTGCAGCCGGCGTTTTTCGATTTATAAGACGTTATCACGTCAAAAATATCATTATTTTGATTATAGAAATGAGTATTTTGTACACAGGCCAGTGCGGTGAGATGGAAGTGTGCAGGTGAGGGCACGCGCAGGGCGGGGCGCCTCTCTCGCGCCCGCCCATGGCCACTGCTATCAGAATCAGGTAAGTGGCTGGTTCCTATCTCGTTCAGCGTATTAGCGTTGCCATTCAACGTGGCAATGCCGCTAGTGTCTTGGGGAGGCCCTCCCAGCGATCTGGATCAGTTGAGCTTTCTATAAATTGTTTAAACGGTCCTTAGATACCTCAATTTTGAAGCGCATTTTATATTATGGTATGGATACTACCTTAAGGAACATGTACCCGACAAGGTTCCTTATGGGCTGATTAGGCTACAACAGTTTAGAAGTTAGAAGGACGAACAACCAATTGATTACCATGTGTAAGGTTCTCCGTGGTAAGATCGATGCTCCTGATCTCCATGATGACTTGGCGAGGCTCTACATCCCCAACAACTATTGCAGTATCAGAAAGCACCGACTGTGCCAGGAACCTTCTTCTCGCACGGTTGCTTACGCACAGTCTCCCATTGCACGTACTCTTTCTGCACTAAATGCCCTCTTGAATGAGAGCCCAGAATGTGATGTGTTTGCGGATGGATGGAAGGTGATTCTATCTGAATGTCTGAGATTCTGTGAGAAGTCTGTTTGAGTGTGTAGATAGATGCTTACCTTACACCCAGTTAATATTTTAATTTGTATTTTCATTTAAGGTTTCTAGTATTGTTCTTTTTTAATTAGTGTTATTGACATGTTCGTACTAATTAATAAATAATAAATAAATAAATAAAATAAATAAATATTGTTGTTTATCATATTTGACATTTCTATATGTAACCAATTCCAATTATGATACCATAGTAACAACAAACTTTGCTAAACATTAATGATCTATGTAATAAGGTCTACATTAATTTATTGCTTAATATACTTACTAGCTTCGACCAGCTTGATTTAAATAATTTTAAGAACAAAATCATGAACACTTTAATGTAATCACTTATTAATCAATAATTTATTTGATACATACTAAATAAATATATCTTGACACACGCATCCTCTTCCCGTCATTACCTACCCCCCTACACGCACAGATACACCACACACACACATCGTCATCACATAAGTATAACACCAACCATAGGTATAACACCAACTCTTATAATTATTTCATACAAACAAAATTGTCCTATACATATTTATACTGAAAATTAAGTATGCACCTTTCGGCTTTAATACTTAATAAGTGTCTTAAGACAACTTTGTCGAACTATTGTATATTTTGTATTATCAAGAGAGACCTATAATTGGCTGTTTCTAGCATATTAATTAAGTTTACCCATTGCAAATTTATTGTAGCTGTTGGTCTTTTCAATAAAATCAAATAAAAAAAAAAAAAATAGATATACTAATTGAATAATATGATAAGCATCTACCCAGTGAGCATGAGTGTGCGTGCCAAAATGGCGTCCAGCTCAGCATGTGTCGGATGGAAAAAGAATTAGAAATAGAAATAATTTATTTGCAAGAAATATGGTAGTTAACAGAAATTGAGTCATACAGTAAGCTCACATGTTTCACCAAAGAACATTGGCATCCAATAAAAAATATGAAAAAAAAGATTTGTAAATGTATAATGGCTAGTCTAGGTTAAGTTAACATAATAGTAAAGTAAATAGCAAGTAAATTTAACTATAGAATTAATTGTACTAGATATAAATGTCCTGAGTGTAATTAGAAATGTCAGAATTGGATGATATGATAATAGGTATGTCATCAGCAAATAATGTACATGGGCTAGGAGTCAATTCATCCCTGAAATTACATTAATATAAAGCAAAAATAAAAGAGGTGCTAACACACTACCTTGAGGTACCCAACTTCCGTTTTGTTTAAAGTTTATCTAAACGGATTTAATTCATTATTTACGTCAATACTATTAATTTCAACACTTTGCATTCTGTTAGCAAGCAAGGAAGGAGCAAGTAATGCTTACACTCATCGCTAAATTTTCAACTATAACTTAGGTTAAATAACAAAGATACTTACCAGCGTCCACAAGCAACGACTTTAGGGAAAAATATAAAAGAACTTATGACCTGTCTAATTTTCTGCGTAAGTTGTTGGGGTCACAGAATTCGAGAAGGACGTAAACAATGCCACTTCAGGTGCATCAATGTAAGGACATTTTACGAGCTACAAGCCACTCAACATTGAGTTGTTTATGTGTCCTGTTAATGTTTAATATTGCCCCACGAAATGGGGAAGCCGCCATATTTTGTACGACGCTATTCGCTGCCAAGGTGCCCACTAATTAGGGCCGCGGGAAGTAATGTTTGTTTGTATTGCACAAGCGGTTCGTAGTCCGTTGTAGGTCGCTCTTGATGAACATTTCGCCATTTTTGGGCTAAATTTACTCAGTGCTTACTTATTCGCATTTAATTTTATGCAGTAAATTGTGCTATGAAATGATATTCGTAACATTCTTACTGAAGAATTACAGTTGTGCAATTTGCAATTATAAAATACTTAGTAAAAAACATTGAATTAAGTTGCAGGGAGTTTCACAAGTTTACACTTAAAATATGATGCAATGTGTATTCAACATTTACTTCGGTAACATTCCCTAGAACAGGGGGGATTCTAGGGGTATTCCTGGGAACAAGCCACACAAGCAAACACAAGAGTGTGATAAGTAGAGCGAGAACTTTACCTACGGTCATGTAAGTGCATGAACTATTGCTGTGTAGGAATGCTAGTAAATTGTACAGAGAAATCTTGCTAAACATGGATTTATGTTTATTAGGCTAGGCGTGTGATAGAAACATACGCTTAAAATCAAGAATAGAAATGACCGCCACAAAAGAAAATCTATAAAGAAACGTCAAAATTAACATATAAAGTTCTAGCTTCCGCCCGCGGCTTTTCACGCGTGGTACCTACATAATGTGTAGCCTATATGCTATTACAGGTTACAGGCTACATCCATACTAAATTTCATACAAATCCGTTCAGCCGTTATGCCGTTATTAGGCCGTAAACAAATATACACACATCGTTTCATCCACCCGAACTAGAAGCGCCACAGGAAAAAATATAACGTGCTATCGGTGCGTTTTGGAATTTGCTATAATCATTTTACGATCTTTTTAAAAATCATTTCAGTTTTTGTAGAGTCATTGTTTAACTCAAAGAAAAACGTACCTACCTAAAGTTGTGTTGGACACAGTTTTAAAGTGAGTTTGTTTGTATGAGCCCCTTATTTTATTTGGTGTGGGGGTACAATGTCATGCTTCAAATGTCATGTCATGATGTCACAGTACCTTGTAAATGTGGCATTTTCTCATAACCAAGTCTGTCATAACACTTGTCATGGTGCACAGACAATGTGTTAGGTAAGGTTGGTAGTAAGTAACAGCTATTTGTGTATGTGTACCACGAACTCATTGTGTTACTAAAGGATTAAGACGAGCCGATCTCAAGTTTGTCTTAAACTCAAATTTGGAGATCACTCAAACACAATCACTCTTACTGTTACTCAAACTCAAACTCAAACTTTTAAAACATAAAACCATACTCAAAATGTTTTGATAGTATCAGAATTCCATAATCGCCCAACTGAAATCTGACCTTATTAATAAGCAACAATTATATCCTGAATTAGTTTGTATAACAGCACACTTTATACACAATAGTGAAAGTTAAGCACACAACTGATGCGTTTTCCTTCTCTATTTGCCTTTCTCTTTCGCTTCACATACACGTACACACTGTTGGCTGAGAGTACCAACCTCTAGGAAAAATGGGTTGGTACCATCAGACGGTTAAGTCTACCACCGCGCGTGTTCATTGTTTAAGTCAAATAGCGCGTGCTTCCCCGGCTTCCTGTTACACACGTCCGTCTCTTTTCACGAAATCACTCCTAAAGGACGCAGGAAAGCATGAAGAATGATGTAATACATTAAAAGAAAGACAAATACACGGAATATTTGAAGGCAACAACAATTTCAAGCCATCTAGCGACATCCCGCTATCATATCACTGTCCAGTTACTGCTCTTGCGTTTCGTATTTATATTCGTAATTAGTAATGACTAGCGACCTACCCCGGCATCGCACGGGTGCAACACTGATACTAAATATACTACAGAATGTCTAATGTGATTATTAGAAACCTCTAAAATTATCAGTGTTTTTCTACGATATTATACATACATATAACCTTCCTTGAATCACTCTATCTATTAAAAAAACGCATCAAAATCCGTTTTAAAAATCTAAGCATACATAGGGACAGACAGACAGCGGGATGCGACTTTGTTTTATACTATGTAGTGATAAGATCCATTAGAAATAGAATGAGTTAACGAAAGAAAACACTTAATTGTACACCTTAAAAGTAGCTAATAAACAATTTACGTACCTATCTACTTAAGTTCCTTAGAATGTTTGTTAGCTTTAACCTGTTTGTTTAAAGAGACGAATAAATGATTATTATTATTATTAATTTGAAAACTAAGAATACGGTCGGTACGGTTCGGTTAAAAATAGGCGGTCTTATTACTAAGGGAGTGATTTCTTCCAAACAACCTTACTTGGAGTTGACTACGTTAGATCTCGCTGCCTGAGTTGCCTATGAAAACATAACGCTGAAGCCTGAACGTTAAATATTAAGTTGGAATGCATTTTATGTCAGTTTTACTAGTTTCTTCAGTTTCACTGGTTGCTTTTGTTGCTTAGTTAGAAAGAAAGCATCGACAATTTTAAAGCAAACATGCATTCACCCCTCAAGAAGATAATTACGTAAGTATTTAAAACTAAGAAGAAAACTAACTTCATTGAATGAAATTTGAGCCCATTAAAAATACAACCCAATTGAGAAGTTCCTACTTATTTTGAAGCCGGTTAAAAAAGTTTTTATTTTACGCTTTTTAGTAGGTACTTTATCAAAATAAAGCAAATATCAAAATTTCGTTTCATCCACGTGGATGACATATTTTTTTTTAATTTTTTGATTTTAAAATCCAACTACTAAACCTATTTTATGAAATTTATATGGGACGAATCGGGAAGCTAATAATATATCCTTCACATGAAATTTATATGGGACCAATCGGGAAGCCAATAATATATCCTTCACATGAAATTTATATGGGACCAATCGGGAAGCCAATAATATATCCATCACATGAAATTTATATGGGACCAATCGGGAAGCCAATAATATATCCTTCACATGAAATCAGATTTTTTCAAATCGGTCCATAAATGACGGAGTTATGAGGTAACAAATAAAAAAAAACAAAACAAAAAAACAATCAATTGAGAACCTCCTCGTTTTTTGAAGCAGATTAAAAACAGAGGCACCAGCCCTTTTTGAAAATAAAAGCAGATTATTATTAAACTACTTCAAAGCCTTGTGCTTCTACCCTTTAAGAAGAAAGCTGATCCTATCTGATATATCAGTCAAGTGCGGAAGTCGCACCCGAGAAGGTTTCCGTACTTACCTACATACTTTTTTCAGTCTAATTATATACCTACTAATCTAATTATATCGTTATAAATTAATATAAGCACTGAACATTGTTTTTAAGTTAGTAATCAAGCACTTTTGTTAGTTATACGTACAAATTAGCAGTTTTTGGACTTTTTTGAGCTAATAGACCATGCTTCTTGCAAAATTTCATGATTCTAGCTCCACGATAAGTATCCCATAGGTTTTTAATTACTAGCGAGTGTCGAAATATGTGGCATAAGTAACCGAGTTTAGGCTGTATTTTTTACAGCTCCAAGAGACCGAGACCTAAGTATTTGATATTAATTTCCGCTAACTACAACGCGTTCCTGAGGAAAAGGGTCTTAACATAAAGACATATGACGGAGACGTGTGCTACGTTGCGAAGGGAACTACCTACTTATTAAATTAGTAGACAGTGCACATTTTATTAAAGTGGTACCCGCGACTTCGTCTGCGCCTAGTGCTTCGTGCATTTCTAACTAAATTGTAATTTAGACAGCGCACTCCAGAATAGCTCGCAGATGGCAGATTTTTTTCACTCTTATCGATATATTTTTTTTATTAGTAAGATAATATATTGATGTAATTAAAATGATAATAATGTATATGTAACTTATTTTTTATTTGATTTTTTTTTGTTTTTATATATATGTTTAGCGCTATTAAAAAAATAGACTTTGAAAAAAAACAAGGAACCAAATGGCGGTATCTCTCAAAAAACATAAAAATAACATGAATATTGGCAATAAAAACATAGACATATTTAATTAAAAAAAATATAGAAACAAAAAAATTAGTACCTATACAACTCAAAAAAGTAATAACATATCATTAAAACGGCGAGAAATCAATCTTTACAATCAATAACCTTTTTCTCGAAACTCACTTTGATAGAGCTACCGCTTTTGGGTTACGAGGGCAGTAGGTACAATAAATACGAGAATGTATGTGGCTGTCAAGATTTGTACGTATTAAATTTTAATAAAAGTGGTTTCTTCAGCAGATGGATAGTGCGTTGGCTGGTGACGGTGGCGGCATGGGGCACGCTGTGCGGCGCGGGCGGCGCGCATTTCACGCTGCCGCTTACGCCTGCGCTCTCACCGCCATGCCCTGCGCACTGCATCTGCCTCTCGCAGTCACAGGTATTTATACATGATTTAAGTATACTACAAATCAATACATTACTGCATGATGCGGTAAGCCACCAACGGCAACGGCTCGAGGAACCGAAAGGTGTAAATCCGCGAAAAATGGAAGAAGTTGTTGCATGCTGTCTGTCGCTCAAGTGCGTCGATTATTATCTTATTAATCGATAATAACCTTTATTCCAATATATTAAATCAAACTGACTTAGCGGTCAATTATAAATAGTATAACAGAACATCAGATAACAAAGTTGTGATGAATTATGCAAAGAACGGTAGCAAATCTGGTTTTCAATCAACAATAGCATTACCAAATATATTAAATTATCCGCATACCACAGTATTGATATAAATAGTTAACATTTCGAAAACAAAGGCAGTTAAATCATATCGATATTTGTTCAAGTTTGAAACAATTCAATCAAAATATTGGAGGATCACGCCTGTGCGTGCCCATGGCGATATTTCGAAAGGGATTAATTATATCGATAGCGTAAACACTGGATAGCGTCATGCCAAAATCAATTACTTTAGGAGGCTGAACAACATAAAGCCTCATATTCACTGGAGTATGCTATCGGATCTTTAGCCGGGCATTATTGGAGCAGCGCGTCTGAGGAGTGTGTGCACAAGGATACCTACTCAGAGGAGTATAATATTCAATTCTTCGAAAGTCTGAGAATAATACGCGAATAGATTGAATAGCTGCAATATTAAATTATGATAACAGCTCATTGTTTGCAGATTTCTAGTTTCCTGTATTCGTATGGAAAATAGTTTTAAACATAGTTTTGTTAAAATATGGTTAAGATTATCAAATTGTTTCAGGTGGTATGCAACAGCCCTCTGCTACGTGGCGTGCCATCCTCTTTAAGCCCCACGGTGACGCAGCTGTCTCTGTCCCGCGCGGATATACGCGTGCTGCGCTCCGATGCGTTTGCGCACGTCCGCATGCTGCGGCGGTTAGCTCTCGACGCCTGCAACCTGACGCGCATCCGGCCCTTCGCCTTCCGGGGTCTACCGCGCCTTCGCGAGCTGTCCATTCAGCACTCGCCGCTAGCCACCGTCGACGCCTTCGCCTTCGCCGCGCTACAGAACATCACCTCGATCATCCTCACTCACAATCGGATCGCTCAGATAGAAGCGTACGCCTTCGCCGGTACGAACTACATAAAACTGATATCGCTGAGAAACAATCCTTTGAAGAGAATACTCACGCACGCGTTCTCCGGGTTAAACGATGTTGGGCAAATCGAGCTGCCTTCCGGGATTAAGACGATCGAGGCGCAGGCGTTCGCTGGGCTCGAGGGCGTGGGAGCCCTGGAGCTGGCGTACATGGACCTGCCGGCGCTGGCGGCCGACACGTTCCGTGGCATGCTGCGCGTCGGCCGCCTCGCGCTGCGCGAGTCTGACCTTGGCGTCGTCAAGGTCGGCGCCTTCGACGGACTGCGGCACGTCGACACGCTTGAGATCTGCAACAACAAGATCGACGGAATCGAGGAGCTCTCTCTGATTGCGAACAACAGCGTTAACACCTTCAAGCTGACCGGGAACCACATGCTGGAGAGCCCGGAAGCTGTCGCGCTCGAGGTGGAGAACGTGTTGATCCGCGGGAATCACGTGCCGTGCGAGTGCGGGCTCGATCCCATGTCCAATCCGCTGGCGCTCATGTCGGATTTCGCGGATGAGAACTTTTGCATATCGCCGCTAAAAGTGCGTGGGCGCAGCTTGGGTAGCGTGGCGGGAAGCGGAGCGTGCCGCGGGGAAGGCGCGGGCAGTGCGCGAGCTCGCGCCGCGGCGGCCGCGGGCGCTCGTCCCGGGGACGCGTTCACATCTCCGCGATTCGCTCTGGCCGCCGCTTCGCTCGCTCTCCTCGCGAGCTGCTAGTTAATCGTAAGCACCGCCTTCGGTGTTCAATTTTACGTGTGATGTATGCGTTTGTAAATATTGTAATATATACGCGAATATGTATAATGATGCGAAATTTTACATTGAAAGGGTCCGTTCATTGTTGTATACGTTGGACCATGAATAAATTTGCCTTTGGAAGTAATCGAGCTATTGTTTTTATTCGTCCTATGTGCCGCCTCAGTTAAAGGTTCTGTCGTGATGGAGGTAATTTGCATCTAAACAGAGTCATAGGGTCTCTCATTTTGTAAAAAACGAACAAGTTAATTGACTTTCAACAGATTTTGATGACCCGACAATACTTATGATAAGTAATATTATAATAATTATGATATAGATTATTATAATACGTTTTTATACGTTAGAAAGTTACTAAGTATAGAATTATAGAACGGTATTACATATCCAAACTCTACTTTGCGAACTTTGCAGCGAGATTTAGCGAGGATTCTCAGTAAGGTCTTCAAGTTTGATACTTTATAAGTAAGTAATTATTTAGCATGTACCGTATACTATATGATTCTTCTTCGTAAAGTTCATTTTCTGTGTTTGGCATCAACTTTTATCATTTATCTATTTCACTAGTTGTTTTGAATAACTGTACAGACTAGACTCGGCATGCATGATGAAAGCGCAACGAAACCTACTTAAAACTTTAGTTACAAACTCCTGCCATTTCAACAACACTAGAGAGAGGAGTAGACACGTTCGTATGACTTCATTTAGTCACGTAGCTGTTCAACTGATGAGAAACATTTTCTAACTAATCTTGTTGCAGCATTCCTCCTACTATCGATTTTTTGCAGTAAGCAGACATTGCGTAGTCAATAAGAAAATCTAAAAATAAATTAAATAACAAATAAGTGCATTAAACTAACTACCTGGTATTGAAATGTAAACTGACCTATTTCTTATACAACTTCATTACATAGTATAAAACAAAGTCGCCTCCCACTGTCTGTCAGTCCTTATGTATGCTTAGATCTTTAAAACTATGCAACGGATTTTGATGCGGTTTTTTTTAATAGATAGAGTAATTCAAAGGGAAAGTTTATAAGTATAAAACATGCATAATATAGTAGAGAAACACTGATAATTTTAAAGGTTTCTAATGTGGTGTCGTAAATAAACTCATTTTTTTGCGCTTACATTGCAAACGCTGGCTACGAGATAGATCAAAATAATGTAGGTACTACAGTATTGTACACCTTAAAAAGGTCTACACAAAAGTTCACAATGGTATATGTCTTTCTCTTAGTCTATGTTATTCTCTTAGATAACGTTGTAAATAAAGACATTCTGTAGTATATTTAGTATCAGCATTGCACCCGTGCGGAACGGGGGCGGGTCGCTAGTACAGGATAATTTAAGAAAAAAGTCATAAATAATCCAATCGGTTCCAGTTGTCACGAGATCGATGCGTGCCCAGAACACTGGCAGCATTGCCACGTTGTATGGCAATGCTAATTCACTGACCGAAATATAAATTAGATAGGTCCTTGTATATTTATATACTGAATAGTTAGTATGATAATAACGTTGGTAATAAAACGGTGGTTTCGATTTTAAATTTACTGTAAAGCTACGATTTTTTACAAGTAATGATATATATAGGACTATCGCAGTGGTAAATAATTGTTCGATATGATGATTTATAACCGAATAAAAATAGCATTATCTGTATTTCTAGTCAATTAGCAGGCGCCATCAGATAGGGCTGAGTAATGTTCGAAGACACCCCCTCTCCTCCGCCCGTCGGCCAGCGGCCACTGGTTCTCTGAAATATAGCCTGTTAGACACAGTGTGCCAGAAATATGCAGTGATTCATCTTTGTTAATGCACAGAGACTTCTTTTCAATTTGTGTTTCTGTTTCACCGAGTTTCAAATAATATACATAATATTTGACCCCTTTATGTCTTTGAGAGACCATTAAAGTTCTATACTATCAGTTCTGTTTAATGGTTTTACAGATTTTTGTAACCAACTCATGATAGTACCTGATCCAAGAACAATGGAAAAAGTAAGTTTGGTTAATCTGTCTTCCAACAGTTCTTCCCTGAAGGTATTCTAATTAGGCAAGTATTCATATTTTCTTCCCTGTAAAACATTATGTTGTAATAATGCTATATAACTTTTGCGAATCTTGCAGCAACTTGCGTCACGGTGTTAGTTACCCTGCGCCAGATCCTCCCGATAGTTGAATGGTAAAGCCTTCGGAAACATAATGCTCCATAAAGCAGCGCATTCGTCCCCTCCACACCCAACAGTTCTTATTTTGTCAAATTACCTTAATAGATCTTCAGGAAAGAGCTCTATTATCGTTTTGCCAACGACATTGTGAGGGAGTCTGGCTGCCGGTCGCAACTGAGTTTTCATATGGTGGGTTAAGGAAAAACATGAACATGCGAGTATTAGTGTAATTGTTAAGTACTACAGCTCGACAAACAAATACTAAAGAAACTGCTCTAACCAAAATCATTTAAAGGCACGGTTATATCAATTACGTTATGTTTTGATATTTGTTTTTTAGTCCATTTCCAAATGATAGCGAAGCTTAGTAAACGTATGGCGTTTAAGAGGCAAAATGTCTAACACAAAATGTCATTCTGCATACTACGCATTGCATTATGTAATTTATGTAGCATTATGTGCAGTTGTAATTACGTTAATTTAAAATTGTATAATTTATTATTAAAAACTGTGTTCTATTTAATTTCGCATGAATTAACGTTTATGAATATATACATTTTACTTGTTATTGAATAAAATGTATTCCAAAATAATCGTATTTAATATGGATTTAGACAGGAGAATTTTATTGTCAATTCTGAACACGTTTTTAGTAGTTTTAAGGTTTTTAAGATATGCCAAACATATCTCTGAATTCTGAGGCCGCTTTAAACTCAACCACTATTTAAGATATATTATTATATATTTTTCATTTAATTTGCTTAATCCATGAGTTTAAAAAAGTGCCAACGCGCATTTTGTTAAAAACTTGCTTCTCTTGCTTATTTCGCCATTATATAAATAGACACGAGAAAATGGCAACAAGCGAGCCGCTATAATCTATACTAATAAATATTCTCCACCATACTATAAGTCAAAGTAGTCGAGACTCTTTCACAGTTACTATGAATAAGAACGCTAAAGATGGGAATTGAATTATTAAATCACAGGCGTAATGTTATAAGCCTATTAATGTGAGCGCATTCATGCCACCTTCGTTCTGTTGTGGTAAGAATTTTCAGAAATAATTTCCAGAATAAAATCATACGGTTCTTTTATGACATTATCATTGTAACAATCACTCTATCCCGGAGTCGACGCCAGCTTTCGCCGACTCGTTTATTTCCAGAGGAGGATTAATTTTTGCGTAAATCGGCTTATCAGTATTCAAACGAGCACATTTGTGATTCGGTAGGATGGGACGTGTGCAAACAGGTCTCATCGTTATTTTATACACCCTTGTCACAATATACATTTTGTGTATTATTTGAACTTACCCACTTTATTTATCCACTTGGGTAGGTAAGGTACGCATGCCTGCATCATCACTTTAACCCATAAGTCACGCATTTATGAACATTTACACTAAACTAGACAGGGAGGTGTTCTAACTCAACAAATCATTATTTAAAACAGCATGGCGATTATGGAACCCTTGATATAATCAACATCTATCAGTGTCGATTAGCAAAAGGCATTATTTCATGGATTGGTATTACGTACGTTCGGTTTCTATCTGATTTTCTATTGACAGTAATATGACAGTTCATATGACAGTATGTCTTACAATCAACTTCAACCTTCCGTAATACCAATTCTACAATAGTAACTGAAAGTTGTTAGTATCAATGTTGTGATAGTATCAGAATTACATAATCGCCCGGCAGGTGTGTACCGGGAATGAAAAAGCCAACTGTATGTACCTTCGACTTTCGACCTTCGGCCACACATTTCTAATAGTAACCCTGACTTCTGCAATTGTTGTTGGCCCAACATTTGTGTGATGAACATAAATTGGCAACTTATGTGACGAAGTGGACGAAGGCCTGAGACGCAGAAGGTTGTGGATTTTGTTCCCGCCGCGGGACGAATGTTTTAATGATCTGCAAATATGTTATTCCGAATTGGGGCTTTTTCTATGTATTTTGAAAAAGAAACAAAAAGTAAATAGGTAAGTAGTATACTCGTTATTAGTATACTACAGTTATGTGGTTCCTAAAACACAAGCTCTGCTTACTTTGTGGCTAGATAAAGCTGTGTGAAATGTACAGCATTATTCATTTATTTATATAAAAACCAGGGGTTCTCTTCCTATACTACAAGATTAATTAAGATTGGGGCTAGATGGTGTTGTCCGAAATACACACCAACATTAACACATTTAAATGTGCTCTAATATTTAATGAGACCCTACGGCCGAGACGGGAACCTACCCTAGATGCGTTCTAGATGCTAAATGCTAGATGCGGGACGATGCCCTCTGGCAGTGATCTGGATCAGTTGAGTTATCTATAGATCGTTTTGAGCTGTTCTTAGATAGATTCTATTTTATATAACCGTAAATTATTCTGTACTAATATAAACCTATCGTAATGCATTAAAGTAGGTAGGTATTAACCCTGGTTTTGTAGTTTCGTCAGACTAGCTAAAACTTCTTAAAATACGAACAACCTTATTTTGCTTGGACCAACGTCCAAAACTTACTCTAGTACTCTTACTCTAGTAACTTACTCTAGTAAGTTAGAAGGTATATTTCTCTAATAAAAAAGCGAGCGAACTTTACAATAGTCGCTTACGATGCGTTACATTTGACATCTCACCTTGTTAATAAGCAACAATAACAATATATCCTGAATTAGTTTATAAAACAGCACACTTCATACACAACATTGTAAGTCAAGCGAACAGCTGATGCGTTCTCATTCTACATTTCCCTTTTTCATTCTTGTCACTCACACGTACACACCCTTGCCTGTCAGTACAAACCTCTCGGAAAATTAGTTGGTACCTAACGGCTAACACTACCACCGCGCGCGATTAGTCGAATTAAATAGCGCACGTTTCCCTGACTTCCTGTAACACACTTACGTCCCTTTTCACGAAATCACTCCCAGAGATTGCCGAATGAATGTTTCACTCCAAAAAAGTACTTGTATCGACGTTTGTTTGTACTCCTTTTAGATACACTAAATTAATATTATTCTACAGCTCGATTCTGTGTGACGTTTTGTGCGGTTAAAATATTATGCATGAGTGACCGCCAACGTCATTTACATCTGAGAGCTATTAAGCTCCAGGGGATAAACTGTCGGTCCGTGCTCGTTCGACCATAAGCTAGTAAGATGGTGACTTGTACGATAGAATGCATTAATTAATGAACGAATGAATTAATCAAAATACTTCATTGAAACTTAAAAAAATACAACAATTAGACATTGTAATTTTGTATAGAATAACTTTATCCTTACTAATATTATAAACGCGAAAGTTTGTATATATATAATGTTTGTTACTCTTTCACGCAAAAACTACTGAATTAATTTTAATGAAGCTTTACAATAATATATACATCAGAATAACACATAGGCTATTTAATTTATAAAGATATTGTGTGAATTATCCAAAATATAACGATAAGTGTCATGTAAGTTGGAAAAAATCTGCCATCTGTGAGCTATTCTGGCGTGCGTTGCAAAAACCATTAGAATAAAAAAAATCTTATTAAAAAAAAAAAATACGCGCAGACGAAGTCGCAGACACCAGCTAGTTAATTATAAATAAATATATACGAGTACATAATGCCGGACATTTAACACAGCGTTATCTGGCCCCAAAGTAAACAGAGCTAGTGTTATGGGAACCACATGATTGTTATTCTACTTATGCACTTCTTAGTATATACAGACAATATGTCTGACATATGAATGTCATAGAAAAATCTGATCTGGGTACCAAAGACAAATACTTACAGATAATACAAACATGTGTCTCGCGGCGTTGTTGTAATTTTTTTTGTAGCAAGCTTACAAGTTGATCAACTTGTAAGCTTTTTGAATATAAATCTATATATGAAAAACTAGCTGGTGCCCGCGCCTTCGTCTGCGCTAGTACTTCGAGTAATTATAACGGTTTTTGCAGCGCACGCCAGAATAGTTTGCAGATGGCAGATTTTTTTCCTATTTGCTTGACACTTATCGTTACATTTTGGACATACACAATATCTTTATAAATCATAGCCTATGTGTTATTCTGATGTGTAAGCTATATTATTGTAAAGTTTCATTAAAATCCATCCAGTAGTTTTTGCGTGAAAGAGTAACAAACATATATAAAAACTTTCGCGTTTATAATATTTGTAAGATATACAACTAAATATACTTAAGAATATACTTTGGCACTGAGCTATGACCTTTTTTTCTGACTGCAACATAGATTAATAAGACACCTATGTAAATAATTTGTTTTAAGTTTTTGAAGTGAAAGCTTCTTCAGGCGTGTTGAGCACTTTTTGGGCGAACAAAAATCATTGAACTCGCGTCATCGTCACCGAACGCTTTCCACGAGCTGTATATACACTGTGTATATATGTGTACTTTTTGGGTGAAAAAAAAGCATGAAACTCGCGCCATAGTCACCGCACGCTTCCCATGAGCTACAATATAACAATATTAGATTATTATTTTTGAATTATTTTTGGTTTACAAAGATGTTTTTATGATCAAAGATTAAAGTTTAAATTGATCATTAACACTTATTTACAAACCAAAAATAATTCAAAAATAATAATCTAATAGCTCGACGATACAAGTTACTTAGTTATCACTTCTATCGGCAGTCCCCAAAGACTGCCCCGCAATTTTTTTTATTGTTTTCGTTTGTCAACCAACTTAATTCCCTTCTTTTTCTATATGTGTGATTGTAGCTACAAATACATGTACAATGGGGTGTCTCATCGCTAAGAAAAGAAAGCGATCGATAGAGCTTTTAACGGTTTTAAAACAGAAGAACCTGTAGAACGTAAGTACAAATACCTACTTATTTTTTATGTGTGCACGCTCCGTCGTGTATATTCAATCTCAGTGTAACTTATATTATTGTCATATATACATGTGTTAGTGTGCCGACATCGCGTCATGGCTCATTATGAGCATATCGATCGATAGCGTGCTTGCAACTTGATAGAAGAGAAAGCAACTGTTTCGGCACAAACTGTTTGCTGTTTAGGAATGTGCATTACCGAGTCTTAGAAAGAAAGAAATAAAGTGTTATAAAGTATCATAAGTATGTATTTATGACAACCTCTCTGGCGCAGTGGGCTAAGTCTGGCTGAAATGCAGAAGGTTGCGGGTTCGATTCCCGCCGCGGGACCAATGTTTGTATGATCTGCAAGTATTTGTCTCGAGTCTGGGTGTTTCTATGTTTAATATTAATGTTTTTACAAAAGGTATACAAGTAGTATATCAGTCATGTGGTACCCATAACACAAGCTCAGCTTACTTTGGGGCCAGATGATGCTGTGTGAAATGTCCAGTATTATTATTATTATTATTATTACTTATGTTCTGGTCTAGATTTATTACTAGAGAAGTACTCCTAACATTTGTGTGAGTAAAGTAAGTACAATTCTTCATGTCTACTTCACGTCACGAGATGTTAAGGGGGCCTACTCTTGAAATCGACAAACGATATATCGGGACAATAGTCGTGCAAAACCCTACTGTATGCTACATAGTTTTGAACGATAGAACGACAAACATTTATTTTGACAATCGATGTTGCAATCCTCTACAAAAGATACGATACGATAATTTAAATTTGAAAACGAATGAACAGTCAATTTGACTAAATTCGACGAACATTTCAACGAAATTATCGTTTCGATATACCAAATTCGGTTTGCAGAGTAGACGACGATTGGTCGACGCGACGGTTCGGTTCGCGTTAATTTTAAATGTCTGAACCAAAGTCAAAATGTTATTTTTGACATATTTCGTATAGCGCTAATCACTATAACGGAAACGAATTAGTTCTAATTTGCATTATACGTTGATCAAACGTTGGGGAATCGCGTTATTTTTGACAGTGCTTTCTAACGAACTTTTTTTGATTTAGTACATCCTAGTAGTCTGTGTATAGAGTAATACTAAGTTGTTCTATATATAAATTTGTTCGATTGGTGAAATCAACGATTAAATTGTTCAGGAAGAATAGCGTGGTACCATTTTGACATTCAGGTTAGCCATATCCAAACCTTTGCCAAAACCAATCCGTTCAATGGCAATTACGTTGGCGAATACCGCGATTGCTGTATAGGACAGTATAAACAAAGATTTCTAAACTAATCAATGGTCTTTACTAACAAACCGTGTCTTCCCTATCCGTTGTTAGCAATCCACTACCTAACCATTTATCGAGGCGTTATTTACCAATTCCCAACCAGCGGTTTTTCTATATCTAACTTTCAATTATTTACACGTCAAAGTGATTTTCCGCCCCATTTCTTTAAATCCTACCCGTAATGCCATTGTGACTCGTAAAAGGAGGAAAAAGTTGTAAAAGACATGTAGGTACGTCTAAAGATGTAATTTAACTCAGGCCCATCAGATATTTCAATCCACCCTTCTATATCTGCTTTTGTGATCAAAATATGATTTGGTCCGAACTTGACAGGAAATAGAAAAGCTCAGCACGGGTTAATATTTGTGTGATGAACATATAATAATAATAAATAAGCCATTGTTTTCAGACACAATTTGTTTACAATACAATATTACAATTTATCAATTTAGTAATAATGTTTTCGAATTGATTGCAAGTCTTACAATTTTCTACCTATTGACTAGCTTATCAGCTCAGTTGGTAGTAGCTCTGCCTTCTGCCTTGTGGGTTGAGGGTTCGGTTACCTCCCAGGATAAACATATGTGTGATGAACATAGGTCTTTGTTCTATGTCTGGGGTGTTACAAAATACATAAGTATGTATTTAAATATATAAGTATTTTATCAGCCATCTGCTTACTTCAATACAAGCTATGCTTAATTTGGGGCTAGGTGGTGTTGTTTGCATTGTCCACCAATATTTGTAATTATAAAAAAAAAACTGATTCAAATCATCATGTCGTATCCTAGAACAAAACATAAACTTATTTTATTTTATTTAACAGAAAATTAATGCTGACATCTCGAACTGAGTTTGGGGTTTGTTCTGAAATACGGGGCTTAAAATAGAACATGATATCTGCATTGCATTGAATTCACTGACACTTACACACGCCTACACCGGCACTCGCATACCACATCATATAATATACCTAACCTACACTATGAACACATCCCAACAAAACATTTTATACGAGTATTGTATTGTATAACATTAAATGTAGCTAACATTTAATGTTATATAATACGGACTTATCACGTTACATTTTTGTAATTTAGTATTTACAAGGAAGGCGCTAATTGCTACACAACAGATTTATGCTTCTATGGTTTTCATATTTTAATACCTACCTTGTTATATTTTACATTTTGATAAACACAGCTTTTTCTCACTTATTTTGTCGATGGAGGCACCAAAGTCAAAGTCAAAAGATACTTTATTCAATACAATCACAAGGATCACTTTGAAACGTCTTACATACTAGGTGAATTTAGCTGCCAGTTCATACTAACCCAAACCCGAGAAGAACTGGCAAGAAACTCGTCTTGGTCCTAGCGTTTTTTTACATGATCCATCTTATAACTACCTTACTACAAAATACTAATACAAGAGATTTTATACATTTCAAGTGTGTCGGTTAACTGTCTGAGGGCAGAGCGACATCACCCGTACAACTCACGGAAATTTTGAACCTTGTCATTTTAGTTCCAAATAAATATATTTGTATTAGAAATCTCCTACAGGTATGCATTGTTAGTAGGTACTCGTAAAAGTAAAAATAATAACAAGAAGAGATGTTAAACCGATAATAAAATGTAGATTGATTATGTAGCCGGTAATTGGTGGGTGCTACGAAGGCGCTACGAGGCTACGAGTCTACGAGTCGTAACGATCTTGGACCACCTGCACTTGACAGTTAAATCGTAAAAGAGATAATAAAAGACTGATGACTACTTTTGCTTCTGAAATAATAAATAATTGGTCTACGTTTATAAGGTCTATATTTATAAGGGTTTTTATTAATAAAAGTGCTTTATTTACAGAATAATAATTAAACAATGATAAAAATAAATGTGTTTTTTAAACAGTTAAGCTATCAAAGGAATCCTTAGATAAGAAGTTGTAGTTTTTGATATAAACTTTTACCACAATATTTTTATTGTTTGTCGAATAGACATAGACGCTTAGGTCCAACGATCTGACGACAACGAATTTTAAACGAGCTGGTTGTTAGAAACTTGAAATTAGTTATGTTTCATTTAAATCAGATAACTTTTAGACTTTTAGAGAATTTAGAGAAAAATAACTCGTTTCAAATCAGTAAAATGACTTTCCGAGAATTCATCAAGAAGACCTAGAGTTTATGATTATGCGAAAATACAACAAGGTGTAATAATAAAAAATTATTTGTCATACCTATATACAATACTGCTCCCTTTTTTGCCACACAATTTACGATCTTATAATCTTCGTTTACCTAAAATACTGGTTCCAATTATAAAAAAGGTAAACTATTTGTAGTTCGACAGTCAATAATGCGAGTATCAATAAAGTTTTCTGTGTCCATAGAAATTGCCAAACTAGGTAAAGCCACCGATCAGCGAACAAAACATGCCTCCAGCATTCTATTATAAAGATAAATCACATGATCGTGATTTGCTTAATCCTTGACCCCTGTTAATATTTGAAGCAGGTTTAAGGCACAGAGAAGACCTGCTTCAAATTTGTGCGATCCCGTTTACAAAATACTGGGAGGCACTAGCACTTTCTGACATACACATCAAATCATATTATATATATCACCTATATATATAAATCTTCTGTGCGTGTGTTTGTAATGAAAGTCCTCTTAAAAAGCTGGACCGATTTTGATGAAATTTTTTCTTTGTGTTTAAGTAGACTCGACAATGGTTTAGATGTGATTTTTTTTCTTTTTAAAACGCGCGGATTAAGCCGTGAACGGGACAGATTATTATTGTATATATGTAGACTAAATGTCACCAAAAAAAACGAAAATACTATTTTGAAAACTCGCTATTCATATTGTTTTAGTAGTTAAGACTACTCGGTTGTAACTATATGCTGCCAGTCAGCCCTCGACCAAGATAGTTACAACACAGCCGAAACGTCAGGTATAAAATAAAAGATATAACCCACAATATATAACCGTTACCAAGATATCTTTGACAGTCTTGTGAAACAAACATTGCGATCAATTTTTTTTTTCTCGGTTTATTTGGGTAGTAATTTTGGTGATTTTATTTAAATAAAGCTAGAGTTGGCTATTCACTTGGATTCACAATGAATAATTGTTATAAATTTTTGGAAGTGTCATTTGTGTCTTGGTGATTCGACAAAAATAACCAGTATATATCTTCTACTTCTTTTCTTCGTTAATGGCCTGTGAATAATTAATGTCAATTCTTCCAATGTTAAGTGTTTGTAGTTTATAGTCAGTTTGTTTATTATTATAGTCTTAGTCGATGGTCAATTGTCAATTCTAGACGTCACGCGAAATGGCGTTTAGAATTTTCTTGGGATTCCTCGTCGCTCAAATCACACTGCACCACAATACACATACAATTCAATTATCCATATCCGTCCTGTAGTCACAATTTATTCATTAAAATTCCGCCAAGATTACTGAATAAAACATGCAATAAAACGGGTAAAAATCATTAAATTAGCAGAGCTATGTTGCTCCATGAAATGTCAGACGAAGAATCCACCCGTATATTTCTTTTGTCCTCGTTTTATATAAAATAACAAAAGACAAACAACAACAACGTCTTTGTGACGTCTAACTATAAACAAACTAAACCACTAAACTAAACTATTGGCCAAACTGTCATCATTATGACGCATGCCAATAACGAACAAGAAGAAACACCGGTTAACTTATTTAACAATATTAATGTTAAATATTTAGAGTGAAAACTAAAAGCCTCGGTGCTGGAACGCACCGAAAATCTGCTTTTTATATACAGCTTGCTTACCATAGCGAGTAAAATACTACTTTATCGCACTAAACCTGAAATAAGCACAGGACCCAAAAAGGATTTTAATAAGCAGTGATATACACGCCACTCCCACCATCTTTGCGTTGATCCTCAATTTACAGGGATTATTTTACTTTATTGTTAAGAGGGGGATGTTTTATAAGATTGGAGAAGAAATTTTAGAAAGAAATAAATAATCCACTCGATTAAACTTTTTGTTTCACTCTCTAACCTAAATTGATTGATTTTAGATTTTATTCCAATCTAATCTGGTGTAATATGTGTGATAAAATCTTTTGACATTTTCTTTCTCAAAAGCTTAATGTTTACCTAATAATTACCTACAATATTTTAGTAAATTAGGGGAAAGGTTTTGCCAAATGACTTGATATGTTCTTAACTTTTAATAGCTGTATTAATTATATTTAATAATATCTGATAACTTAACAGAAGTGTCATAGTCACTGAGTGACAAAACACCTTTAAATAAATAAGAAAATTTTTTTTTATTATATTAGAAAGTTTAATGTAAGTTTAAGTTTAATTTATATACCTAACCTAATATATTATTGAATTTGGGAATAGGTTTTGCTAAATCACTTGATAATGTTCTTGACTTTAAATAGGAATATGCACTATTTCTAATTAATAATATCTGATCAAAATCTTTTTATTATACATTAAAAATTCAATTCCGTGTTATTCTGTGAAGAGTGTACAGAAATGAGTAGGTACAATCAACATCAGTCAGGGCGTACCAAAGAGATGATATTCAACACATTTGTACGTACGAAGCGCGTAATGAAAAGAGTGAAAAAATGTATTTCAAAGAAGTCTATTGGATAGCTGGCTTATTGATAGAGAGCAGAATTTTATTTTCATATATTCATTTTAGTAAAAATATGTATAAACTATTCCTGGTATAATTTAAAAAGTCTAGTATTAATTTACTTGTGATGTAATATCACAGAAACTATATTTTTGTAATCTTTTATAGCATTTGTCTTTTATTCCTTTTTGCATGTGCATAAAACTTCCATAGGGAAGTGCTGCTATATTCTTTAGTTTAGCAACCAATGGCGTACACACAACTTTATCCGGCCTCAAAGTAAGCAGAGCTTGTATTATGGGTACCACATGACTGCTATAGGTACTATTTATGTAATTTTTTTTAGTAAACACGTACATATTATACATAGAAAAACATAGACCCGACACAATTACTAGCCCGAACTTGTCGCAGCCAAACCTTGCTCCTTGCAAAAAGCTCACTGCATCACAGAGGTTGTAAATAGATACGATTCTCAAACCTACCTACAGCACTACGTCGGGATTTTTGTTTCAAATTTTTTTAAGAAACATAGCTCTTATAAATTAATTATCTTTTCTTGTCTTTTTTCAAGTTTTATTGGAATGTTTATTTATGTTTGCGGAATTATAATAAATATTTAATGTAATTGTGAGCACAAGTGTAGACAATTGAAAACAAGAATACTAGAACATTCTTGACAGTCATACAGCGATGGCTGCAACTTTGTGACGATATTATCACAAAGGAATCAACGATATAGAAGAAGTCGTACTTTACTAGAATGGCAATTGTTGACATTTTATTAAATTTCGTTAAATGATCAAACCTTATGCTGTATGAATTAATATCTCAGAAAATATACATTTTGTTCTTTTTTATGATATTGATAAAAACGATTATTGATAGGTATTGATACCTACCATGTTTTCAGTTTATCGCATAAATCTAAAACTTTCAGAAATAATATTCAGAAGACATAAAAAGTTGAACGTGTCTATCGGAATTTGGCTGTAATAAATCATGCTTCCCGATTTAGCTTGGTTCAGAACTGATCGCACGTCGAAAATAATCTCCTAAAAGTAGCAGCCGTATTATAACGGTGGCATTACACGACAGCACGTCGAATACGTAAGAATAGAATAGAATAGAATAGAATAGAATAGAATAGAATAGAATAGAATAGAATAGAATAGAATAGAATAGAATAGAATAGAATAGAATAGAATAGAATAGAATAGAATAGAATAGAATAGAATAGAATAGAATAGAATAGAATAGAATAGAATAGAATAGAATAGAATAGAATAGAATAGAATAGAATAGAATAGAATAGAATAGAATAGAATAGAATAGAATAGAATAGAATAGAATAGAATAGAATAGAATAGAATAGAATAGAATAGAATAGAATAATCATAAAAATCATAAAAATCAAAACAATAATCGTAATTAAAATGTAAAACCAACTTTACCTACTGTTACATAAAGTATCTAACTCAGCATATGCAGGTTGTAAACAACTTGCGCTGGTCTTCCGTTAGAACCTGTTTGCGACCAGTTCCTAAAATAAAATTAAAATTGCGCGAATTTGTAATTCTACCAACCCATCTACACTAATATTATATAGAGGAAAGATTTGTATTTTTGTATGTAACGAATAAACTTAAAAACTAATGGACCGATTTGAAAAAATATTTTACCGTTGGAAAGCTACACTATCCCCGGGTGACATAGGCTACTTTATATCCCGGAAAAATTGGTTTATCCAGGGAAAAATCTTCAACGCGGGCGAAGCTGCGCGCGTACAGTTAGTAACTTATAATACATACAACTAATACACATACAATTATTATTTTAAAAGGCTTCTGACGTAGGTACAGTCTGTTTATTCCAATTCCATTGAACAAAGATGGTAAAAGATTTTGATACGCTATTTAAGCTATTATGAGGTTTACAATACGCTGATTAAGAGGCTAAAAGTACCTGTTCCAATTGATTTGCAAGTTTTGAATGAGAACAACAAAATTGAAACTGCAAGCCAATCTGTGAGCTGGAAAAAGAGGCAGTAAAAATAAGATGTCTCAAATGATATGGGGATGAGTTTCACAAAATCGATAGGTACTTGTTAAAACGAAACGAACGTAGTACCAGAAATAGACAAAAACACCAGCTTGAAACAATAGCCTTTAGGAGCTCGTTGCTGAAAGCTGCATGAGCTTGCCGATTCGTTAGAAAAGAAAAAAAACTATTAAACCGTCCAATACGCTTTTGGGTATAAACTGTTCTGTCTTTCGCCGTTCGACTTTATTCTCGTCTATTTAATTTATCGTCTGGGTATCTGTCAAAGGTTGGACAGTCCATTTGTCGTATCGCCTGTATCTGGCCTGACACATAAATTGGAAGTTTGATGTGCAATCAGCAATACACACGAGTGCCTATCCAGATTTCTGACAGTGACAGGTTAAGTTTAAGGTACTTACATAGTATTCTGCATTGTCTATGCATCATGGTATTTGATGTTATACCCCATCCCTATTTAGTAGGTTAGAGTAAGATAGATATCATTCACAGGTACAAGAAAACACGACAGATTAATATACAAACCTCGCGGTAAACGAATGACCTCCTAGAGGCCACGCGACACTTAGTGCGGAGACAAAATGAGCCTCTTGGAGGCGCCTTTTAGATATATAGCCTTTTAGATATAAGCTATATATAAACCCTTTATTGTACACAGAAAAAACAAAAAAAATATAAAAAATACAGTTGTACAATGGGCGACCTTATCGTTAATAGCGATCTCTTCTAGGCAACCTTCGGATGGACAGGATAGACAAAAAACAAAAAGACGGTGTGCAAAAAGTTTCATAACATACATAATAATATGATACATAAACAAAATATGATAATAATAACGCCTATAATTTTAGCTACATAAAATTATAAAGATAGCATACATACAAACATACAACTTTCTACAGCTTCAGCTATCTATAGATCGTTTTAAAAGGTCCTTAGATAGCTCAACTGTTTCACATGTATTTTATAATGTTCATTATTCTGTACATTTATGTAATTAAAGTAATTCGTTTAAAAAATAAACTTACAACGGACCACTCGCCTATGTATTACAGGACCCGCCGTCTGTCATATATTATATAAAGTAATATACATTTTTTTACACCAGCGAAAAGTAGTAGATTTAAACGAACAGAAAGCACACCAACTTTTTGAAAAAAGCTCATATTTTGACGGGTGAATTTTCGATTGAAAATTATGGTGCTCTTTCGATATTAAGTCAAAATAACGTGACATAATTAATATTTCAAATCAAATAAATTATAGTGTATTTGGGTCATAAAAAGGTAACTTTTCACCAAATTTCGTATAAAAATCAAATAATTTTGGTAAAAGATACAAATAAAAAACCAAAAACTTGGTTTTTTGAATTTTTCACATAAATTTTACAGACCGTAAATTATTTTTCCTTCCATTTTTATAATATTCTCCTCCTTTTTTAATGGGTTTCATCCTACAATTTTTTTTTTGTTTCAAAAATTATAGTCAAAAGTCAAAAGATGATTTATTCAATACAATCACAAGGATTACTTTGAAACGTCTTACATACTAGGTGAATTTAGGTGCCAATTCATCCTAACCCAAGCTCGAGAAGAATTGGCAAGAAACTCGTCTTGGTCCTAGCGCTTTTTTATATGATCCATCTTATAACTACCTTAACTACGAAATACATATACATACTAGTACATATACACAATACATACTAATACAAGAGAGTTTATACATTTCAAGTGTGTCGGTTAACTGTCTGACGGCAGAGCGACATGAAGCCATGTATTCTTATCAATAATATAGTCATCTATATTATAATAAGCTTTCTTCAAAAGACTACCTTTAATGTATGCTTTAAATTTCTTAATAGGTAGTTTGTAGCATTTCAGGAAGCTTATTATAGAAGCGCACCGTGTTCCCCATTAATGACTTATTAACTTTTTCTAGTCGAAACGTAGGGATGTATAATTTATGTTTATTCCTAGTGTTGATTTTATGAAGGTCACTATTTTGCTGAATCCCATCTCCATTTTTATGTGTGTATAACAAATTTTAATATATATACATTCATATATAGACCCTGGTCTATATAGCAGAGATTTTAAAAAAGTGTGTTTGACAGCTGTGATTGCGCAATTCACACCTATTGCTAGATGTTGCGTAATAAAATCGCCGGTTATCAATAAAACCATTGAAACAGCCTGTTGGTTTTGTATGTAGTCAAACTTACTAAACCAATCTGGGACACGTATATTGGCCATTGACGGTTGATGGTCTCAATATTGTGTTCACAAGAGAACTTGAATACACCCAGTATTCAAGTTCTCTTGTGCCAAGGCGCTTTAGCCAAATGTGACGCCAGATAAATATCATTAAGGCTAGTGGAATTTCTTATTGATACTAAAATAATTGTAGAAATAATTCCTGGGGCCGTGGGGAACAGAAGCCCATGGCGCTTTCCGAATTATTTCACGGCGTCTGTCTGGTAGAATCATCGTGTGACCCAAGAGCTGGCTCCTATATGGCCCAACGTATTAACATTGATATTCAACGTGGCAATGCCGCCAGTGTCTTGTCAACGGTTCTTAGATAATTTCTTAGAGGGTTTCAGCAAAATAGTGACCTTCATAGAATCAATACTAGGAATAGACACAAGTTATACATCCCTAGGTTTCGACTAGAAAAAGTAAATAAGTCATTTATAATACGGTGCGCTTCTATAATAAGCTTCCAGATAATGCTACTAAACTACCTATTAAGAAATTTAAAGCATACGTAAAAGGTAGTCTTTTGAAGAAAGCTTATTATAATATAAATGACTATATTATTGATAGGAATGGCCTCATGTCGCTCTGCCGTCAGACAGTTAACCGACACACTTGAGATGTATAATGAAGCGGTTTGAAACATGGTATTGATAGATTTGGACCTGGAATCAAATATAGGTTAGTTCAGGTTAGGTATTTATTATCTACCTAGCAAGTGAAAGCCGCGGGCAGCAGCTGGTTAAAATAAATACCTACATTGTAGTGATTCTTTGGTCGAATCAAAAGCAGTGTGATTCATTTGCGGCTGCAACACACAGGATCATACTTACAACTATGCTTAATTATGTTATGTAATACACTCAGTAAAACAAAAGTTTATTGACTTGATAAAATACGACGCGAGTTAGTAAACACGTTTATGTTTGTGGGTATTTGTCAGGGTAGTCAGGAAATAAAATGTCTTATGTCATGTTATTTTATTTATTATAAATATTAACGGGTATTTATCGCGTTAATATTTATAATAATGTGTTCTGATCGCGTGAGTTTAAAAAACTTTATTTTATTTATATGTTGAATGTGTGTTTTAAGTATGTACATAAATAAAGTAATGCTAGAAATGTTGTATTTAAGTAAAATATCTGAAACCAAAGTAAATTCATGTCAGTTCAAACTACTACATCTACCTCAAAGAAAACTTTAGTAATTTTGGTTACAATTCTAACTTTTATTTGGTAATGCCCAAGAGTGATTCCCACTTTGTTTACAAATAAACTTGGTGTGGAAATTGGAAAGGAAAAAGCTTTTGAAAGAGGATAGGTAAATCGATTTATGCAAAACAGATAGCGCTTTTTGTATGCAAATTTTTGTTGATTTCCCAAAGATTGAAATCGTGGTATTGTGAAATGGGGAGTATTGATTATTCAGTGACAATAAACATCGGGCTCTCTATGTTATCATCTCAATTTACGAGTCGGATTTATTTTAGCACCTGCGGGTTTCAGGTTATAGGACGTTGGCTCGACTTTAGAAACGAAATGGACCGGATGGCTAACTTTTGAATAGTGAAGTGTTTTTGTTAATATAACTTTTTTTTATTCGTGTTAAGAAAACCCACAGCTATTTAGGTTAATTATGATATATATGCAAGTCGTATATTTTACAGAGGGCAAATTAAAAGTTTCCACTTGTAGTAAAAAAAATAAGTACCTACCAAGTAGAAATAAAATAGCAGACAACAGGTTCTAGAAAAAACAAAATTTCATATATTTATTAATGAAATTTTGAAGAACAATAATATAAAACAAAACAATTATATAATAATTAGTAAACTACGATTGACTAATCAAGAAGAATTTATCATTGGGTATGCGCTTTAACTTACTTATTAGTGTGTTGAAAATGTCAATATCAATGTCTGCCTTTGCCAAAAAGTTGAAGGAGGTTGGAGAGGAGAGGAGTTGCCCTGATAATGAAAGCATTTTGCCTATAATTCGTTTTGCCATGCTGAATGTTATATTATATTACTTTTAAAAAGACTGGCAACAGTTGAATGGCCTTTCGGTTTCTCTATTGTTCTATACAACTCACTGTTAATGCACACATAACACACACAGGCCAGAGAAATCTAAATCAAAAATATCAAAATTCAGAATATATCATATCAGAAATCAAAATTATTTTTATTGGTGGACGAGATTGATCAATGGTATGGTTATCCATACTAAACCTTTACCTTCGAAGTACCGTTGCCAGCCTTTGTGGTACATTAACAGCGGGCAGTAATCTGAACTCTATTATTCTCTAACTCTATTTTCTTATTATTGATCGACCTAGGTTTGACCACAATCCCGCGCTAGCGATGCGGCCGACGTGGGGGCATAAATGCCTAGAAGACACCTATTCACTCTTAAAATTTAATATATATTATTCACGTATTCAATCAAATTATAGGTTTTAATTATTTATTATAGAACACCTAGGTATGTTTATTTTAACCATATTAATCAGTAAAGTTATAAAGGATAAGTTAGAAAAAATTGCTTTCAAATAATTTTCGTAAAGTACAAATCTAATTCACCTACTTTTTGAGAAAAAATATAAAAAATGCAAAATGAATTACCGCCCTTCAGCTGCGTCCCGCTAGGTAAATTAGGAACCGCTAAAACCTCAAGAAGGTGATAAATCTCTGTCGAATTCGTCAGCCAACAGTTTTATTTCTTTTTCCTTTGCACTGGATTTCTTTTCAACAAAGTTAGAGAGCCCGGGGAAGGAAGTATCGAAAGTTGCTAAAATTATTTTAAATCTCCTCGGTTTACGTTTAAGTTAACACTTCTCGGTGTTATTGAGAGAATATTTTTGTATAATTTACCGTTTGCTGTAGATTTGTGGTAAGAGACTTATACATATACATACTTAAACATATATTCAGATTGAAAACTGACCGCAATTGATTCAAAGCTGTTAGAATATTTATGCTGGTCATCATTGCCCACTCTGAATAAAACGATTTGATCTATGACCAAAATAGAATAAATGAATAACGCCGGACATTCCACACAGCATCATCTAGCTAGCCCCAAAGTAAGCAGAGCTTGTGTTATGTGAACCACATGATAGATATACTTAAAATGAGTTT
Source organism: Lampropteryx suffumata (assembly GCA_948098915.1). Lineage (NCBI taxonomy): Eukaryota > Metazoa > Arthropoda > Insecta > Lepidoptera > Geometridae > Lampropteryx > Lampropteryx suffumata. The sequence goes on from OX402551.1 coordinate 4,207,025, forward strand.
ATATTTAACATAAATCTCTTGATTGTCTATCATAACAAAACTACTTTAATTTGTGAATATTTCACATATTCTATAGCCTAGCACAATACCTATCCTCTCTCAATAGAGCACTAAAATAGAAGCATATCCTACAGGTCCCACAAAGCGTGACCGGCCAAAGCATTTTGTAGGAAACAGCTAGGTGTTTTATTTTATTTCCGAGGAATTTTCCGGTAGAGAGGTTCCAGGTTTGGTCAAATAAAGTGCGCTCAAATATAAAGTTTCAATTTCCCTCAGTCGCGCGACGTGCGGCGCCTGCCCAAACACCCCCTTTGATCTGCCCCACTATTCCTCTCGCGAAATTAGATTGTGTCATCAATGTGGATAATTGAAAGCCTATTCATGGCCTATTCACATAAATTAGTTTGGTACAGCTGATATAAATAAATTTAACAGCTACCAATTTCATGATGTTCAGTCGTGTCATTTCATGATGTTCAGCTTTCGATGTTCCTGTAGATCTAGCCTATTCTCGAGCAAGAGTGGCGTCTTAATTTTTAATGATGAGTTTTAACCTTTCGATAGTTCATTTCTAAATTAAGTTAATCATTATTTGTGGATAAGGAAAGTTAATGTTTGTATGCGCAAGATTTCAAAGTTTTCCATGGTGAGAGACGAGTACAATCAGAAAAACTATTTGTTCGTGTCGCACCCGACCAAATCAGCTTATTGTTATCTATACTATCTGATAAAAAATATTGGATTTCTGACAGCAAGTTCTTCGATAGATTTCAGTAAAACTGTGTTTTGGCAACCTTGGCACTTTCAATATATTTTTATTTCTATTATACAATAGAAAACATTAGAGAAAATGCGTTACGGCAAATCCGGTCCCTACCTATCCATTAACATAATGGGTCCTTGACCACATGAAGGCTGAATCGGCTGCCCAAAACCAAAACTTTGTTACATACCTACTTACATTTTTTTTTCTTGGTTTTTGAAATATATCAGTTTAGAGTTTATTTGCAAAATATATAGTAATATTGAAATATACAGAACTTCACTTCACAGATATTCACTTGTTTAACAGTTTGGTTATAAAACAATGTATTAAATTATATAATAATTGATTTTAGTATTTAACAATAGTATATACTATACTGGCTTCCAGGAAGTAAGAAAACACTGCAAAAAGTCACTATATGTTTTTTATAGATAGCCTTATTGGCAAGTCTATTATTTAGGTAGGAGTTTTATTAAATACTAGCTGGTGTGCGCGACTTCGTCTGCGCAGTACTTAGTACTTCGAGTAGCTTATTTTCTTTTCCAAGGACCTATCTTTATAAATAGCCTATGTGTTATTCTGATGTAAGAGCTATATTATTGTAAAGTTGCATCTAATCCATTCAATAGTTTTTGCGTGTATGAGTAACAAACATACATACAAACTTTCGCGTTTATAATATTAAGTAAGGATTTATCCACATTTTAACACTTTACAAGTTTATAAATACTACATGAACCATAAATAAATGATTTCTAAATTGTAATGGAATGACAGGTTCAACCAAATATGTTCCCTTTCAGAGATATTTTTAAGGCAAATTAAACCGATGATAAGACAAACGTCCTCGGTTAAGGTGTTGGTTGACATCAACCTTACTTTATATAAATTTTAAGATAGGTCCGTCTCCTAATTCTAAGTACAAACAATAAATAATTCAAGCGGCTCAACCTTTACTCGTTAACAATGTCGACCACAAATAAAATTTATTTCATAGGCCCGAGGAAAAACATAGCCTTTTTGCGAAAAGATAACTCAAAATATAACGGATTTGCGTAAAATATGTGAAACCTTTTGTATGCTAATACGATCCCATTGTTCGGGGATTGAATTTTCGGGTTATCATACCGGAGAATTATTCATGACAGATAGGTTACGATTGTTATGATTTTTTCTAAATCAATTTTAGTTAACTTAGATCGATCAATATTTGCCTTATAAGAAATTTACTTAAATTTTTATTTATTTTATGAATTTACATTTTATTTTTACAATAAATCAATAATTTTTACTGATGTGTAGGTACTTGTAAAAAACGCAACGTAGAATTTACTCACGATAGCAAATTATGTAATATTATGAGATAATAATAGCAATAATAACAATATTGCTCTAGGTTTAATTAATTGTAACTTGTATTGTTTTCTAGTTAACTGTACCATTCTAATAATTTCTATAGTTTGTATTTTGTTTATTTGATTTGTTTATGTTAGACTGTCGGTATTTTGTAAAACCTTTTATAAAATGTAAATTTCTTATTAAGTTAGATCATTAAGGTTAAATATTTTGGCGGACAATGCACATATCACTATTTAGCCTATGATAGAATACTTATATATTTTAAAACTAACTATCCTTTATAACACCCAGACTCAGAACGAACAATTAACTAGGTATTGTTCGTTTTCATACTTATGCCAAAGAATAGAGATGGCAACAGATATAAACAACACATTTCAAGAAAGACTTTAAGGGTTGCCAACTCTATTCTTTAACATTAGAATGACAAGGATAGACTATATTAAAGAACCAAGCTAGCTAATTATGTGATTATTAGAAACAGAGTTGGTCTTTATTGTGACGTCATCACTTATGTCCTTATTTATAAACACTTCTCAACTTAAACACTTCCTTACACAGCTTAAGATTCGCCCTGTCTCTATTTGTCACTATCTTACAAAAAGGGATGGCACTATTTTAAACAATTTACCTTCAACCGACATCAAAAAAGCAGGTCTCAATTTGACTGTATTTTTTACCTCATAACTCCGTCATTTATGAACCGATTAAAAAAATCTGATTTCATGTGAAAGGATATACTATTTTGTAGTTAGGTTTTTAAATCAAAAAAACAGAAAAAAATATGTCATCATAATTATATTACTTGGGGTTCGGTATTCTCACAAACTATTGCCCCATAGACAGAAGTATCCAAGGGAGTTGTCCAAGTATCTTGCGGTATTACTTTATCTCGCGGTTTTTTAATAATAAATAAATATATAATCCCGGACATTTCACACAGCATTATCTGGCCCCAAAGTAAGCAGAGCTTGTGTTATGGGTACCACATGACTGATATACTATTTATAAATATTTTTTTGTAAATACATACATGTTATAATAGAAACACCCAGACCCGAGACAAATACTTGCAGGTCATACAAACATTTGTCCCGCGGCGGTAATCAGACCCGCAACCTTCTGCGTTTCAGCCGGATCTTAGTCCACTCCGCCACAGAGGTCGTCAAAACTAATGACACCACTCTGCCTGGGAGTCTGTCTAACCTAACCTAACCTCTCTCGCTTGCCGACAGGACCCGCAGGAAAGACGAGTCAGCACATGGGGTGACGGTTCGGTTGCAGCATAACGGCTGCCGAGCCGGGTTTGTTTCAAATTTTCCTTCTCTTTTAATAGCTCTTTATTCAGCAGTAAGACGTAATATGGACTTACAGTAACTGATTTTATAATTGAATTTTAAATGGGGTTTATTACCATATTACTTTTAGCAAAATTTAAAACGAATCTTTTACCTAAATGGCACACACAAAGAAGGAAAACAACATTAAATGGGATACTCAGTATAATTTAAATGTCAAACCGGTACATAATTAAAATAATAAAATTGTCACAAATAGCCAAGATATCTGGACTTATTTATTTATTATTTATTATCTACTTATTTCAAAGCAGGGGTATGAGATGGCAAAAGAAGTAAAGGACGACAAACAAAACGCTGGGATGATGACCTAAAAAAAGTAGCCGGCCCAGATTGAACTAGAGTAGGAAAGAACAGAGAAAGATGGAAGACTTAACGGGAGGCCTTTGTCGAAGAACAAGCCTTCAACCGATCGTCAGTGTAACATTTTAGTTGTAACATTATTGTAAACAGTAATAAAGGCTTATATATATTATATTATTTCAAAACTTTCTAGCATCATAAACGGAAGTATCTACTTTAATAATAATAATATACGTTTTTTATTTAGACAAAATAGTTCACAAAGTGTAAGTAAAACGTTTTTCTTATTAATCATTACATAGTATAAAACAAAGTCGCCTCCCGCTGTCTGTCTGTCCCTATGTATGCTTAGATCTACTACACAACGGATTTTGATGTGGTTTTTTTAATAGATAGAGTGTTCAAGAGGAAGGTTTATATGTATAATAAATACATAATAAAGTAGAGAAACACTGATAATTTTAGAGGTTAGCGTATATGGGTTTAACGTATTAGAACTACTGAGCACACAACAAAGCACACAACACTTCATAACACCCAGATATAATATAAACATATATGTTAGTCACACAAATGTGTGTCCTGGGAATCGAACCCTCGATCAACGAAGGCAGACTTTGTCTGTCTGTCTATTTGATACGGTGAAAACGTAACAAATAGACAGCAGAACCGATTTTGATGAATTTTGGTATAGAGATATATGGGACTTTGGAGAAGGACATAGGCTTATATGTAGGTACCACACGTGCGAAGCCGCGAGCAGCAGCTAGTACTTTATAAATAGATTTCGTCCTCTGGGAAAGCTTTTGATCGCAAAAGCTTAAGAAATGTTGATGATATCTTCAGCGAACCTTTTAAGGGATTATAAATTATTTATTTGTGGGATAGCGAATATGACTCGTAAAACCGAATTTGGTTTTTAATATCCTACTTTATTTAGTACACATGATAGTTGCTAGTATGCTGATAGCTGACCAGTAAGGCGATCACGCTTTTTGCCAACGTAATTGCCATTGAACGGATTGGTTTTGGCGAAAAGTTTGGATATGGCTAATCTGAATGCCAAAATATTACCGCGCTATTCTTCCTGAACGATTTGATCGTTGATTTTAACAATAGAATTAATTTATCTATAGAACTACCTAGTATTACTCTGTGCACAGACTACTAGGATGTACTAAATCAAAAACGTTCATTTGAAAGCACAGTTAAAAAAAATTGGTTGTCTGTAAAGTCGGTTTACGGACGATAGTTTAACGTGATAACGTCATAACAAAACATTGATGAAACGATTGCATACTTTTATAAACAAAATTTTTATTGAATTATCATCTATTTTGTATAAATACAAAGAAGGAGTGAAATGAAATCTACAACGAAACAGTTCACGTGTAGATGTAATTTGTGTGCTGCCGCTGTCTTTCTTCTCTTCGGACGCATAGGCCAATCGAGTGGAAGAGAGATAGATGCGGCGCAAGCCGAACGCTCAAGCCGATCGCGCCTTTCGCTCGCTCGTGCAGCGCTCTCGCTCCGATTGTAACGTTACAATGAGTCATCCTTTTTCGTGCGTGTAGCAGGTTTTCATAGATTTATTAGTCGTTGTTACGTCAATAACGCGACCCCGCAACGTTTGATCATCGTATAATCCAAATTAGAGCTAAATCTTTTCCGTTAAAGTGATTAGCGCTGTTCGAAATATGGCAAAAATAACGTTTTGACTTTAGTTTAGATTTGGTTTAGCTTTGGTTCAAAAGTTCAAAATTACCGCTGTCTTCAGGGGGCCCCTGAAGAGTTACAGGTGTATTGTTGTAAGTGGGTTTGGGTTTTTCTTTTCGGTACATTTTTGAAGTGATAACTTCTTATGGGAGGGTAAACCGCTTCGTTACGTAACGCGTTACGACGCCAGTCTGTCATAGTTGGCTTCCCTTTCTTTCATGCATATGGCAGCGGTAGGCAGGATCCTCCTCTTTCACTCTAACCCACAGCGCTAGTTAGATTGCACGATTGGGCGTCCCGAGATGCACACGTTTTTTTTTTATAAATAAATATTTATTTTATGTATCAATGTTTTGTTAATATCAGAATTCCATAACCGCAGCACAGTCTTTATATAACTTTACCGCCATCGCTTTATCAATATCGAGCAAAATAGGCAAAGCATGTTTATTTATATTTTACGTCCGCACCTGGAGAATCGAGTGAGGCGCCAATAAATCTTATTCGGAAAAGGTTCTGCAACAGAGTCCAGATTACAGGTGTGTGGAAACAATGCAATTCCGCGAACAAATGGTATCGTATTCGAGGTGCTAGGTACGTCCGATGGAACTGTCTTTTCCGTGTTAGGCGGCGACTACATACTAAAACGCTTTTCGAATAAACCTATGCTTGTTGTGAATCTGTTTGACTCTAACACCTCACCTTCTATATTATGATAATTAAAATATCTAGTTTTGAATTATGTTTTATCCTTTTCATTCTAATTTCAATTAAATTAGATGGCAATAGATTTAAACATCGCATTAATTAACGTGAGAATGTAAGACGTATTATCGATAGACCTTACATGTTTACCCTCTGTCTTATCAGACATCTATAGCTTCTTCTTCTTCTTCTTATCGTGTCACTAGATATCTTAACCAGTGTGGTGAAAGGGTTAAAGTGCGCCTTAGAGGCTCCTTTCGTGCACTAAGGTAAGCCTTAATGTAAGCTCTCGACCATGCTGACAGGATCCGCAGGAAAGATGAATCAGAACATGCGTTGTTGGTTCGGCTAGCTAATCTATAACTAGTCTGGCGTTTATGCTGTGTCCCTGTCATTGTAATTTAAATAGATAAAGAAGGCAGAAGATTTAAACAACTCTTTAGCTAATTTTTAATTATAAGAAAACCCTTACTATCCAGTATATTACATCTTTATATATATGAATCTTCTGTGCGTGTGTTTATAATTAAACTCCTAAACGGCTGGACCGATTTTGCTGTTTTTTTTTGTGTGTGTTCAAGTGGATTTGAGAATGGTTTAGATTTACAATTAGATTTCATTTTTTCCTTTTGACACGCGGATGAAGTCGCGAACGGGACAGTTTGTAATACAGTATATTAGGAGAGATCCCACTGATTAAATATTAAGTATGACAGGCAGAAAATTGCGGGTTCGATTCCCACGGGACAAATGTTTGTATGATCTGCAAGTATTTATCTCGGGTCTGGGTGTTTTTATGTATAATATGTATGTATTTACATAAAACAAAGGTGTATAAGTATATCAGTCATTTGGTGGCCATAACATAAGCTCTGCAAACTTTGGGGCCAAATGATGATGTGTGATATGTCCGGCATTATTCATCTTTATATATAACTCTACTGTACGTGTGTATGTCACTGAACTCCTCCTAAACGGCTAGACCGATTTGAATGATTTTTTTTGTATGCGTTTGGGTGGCGTCCTAGATAATTTAGATTCACAAATCAGCCCGGCAGATGGCGCTGCAGTCGGTACAATTAGATATATTTTTTTCTTTTTAAAACGCGCGGACGAAGTCGAGAACCGAACAGCTAGTTTATTTATATAATACGTCCAAAGTATTGTGGGTTTACTACGGCTTCAATACCTTGAGGTGATGGTAAATTGTTGGATTTTCATAATATTTTGTTACATACATTGCTTTGTAGTAAATAAAGCCCATAGTTGTATACTCTAAGGCATTCCACACTCAACCGGCCGGCACGTGCCATGCAGGTGATGTATCTACTTAAATTATGTAGGTAAATGGGTTTTTTCAGCAAGTTTCCGTTTGAAGAGGATTTTCTCTCACTACGAACTAGAGATACATAAACTTTTGCAGGTGAAATAAGAGCCGAATATCATTAAAATAGTTATTAATATATTAGCTAATAAGCTAATATATTAAATAACTATTTCAATGATATTCGGCTCTTGGTTATTTGGTAGCCGGTTAATAAACCGGCTACCAAAAAATACCCTCCGTCTTCTCAATTCTGCTGTATTTTCATTTTTTATTTTATTGGAACGAAGTTCCTTATCGCACGGTGTGGACTTGGCGGATGGGGGCTAGACGAAAAGAAGTGTAAGATTTTTCCGTCACGAATTTCCGCCACGACCCTTACTTTAGAGTAGATGGTTATCCATAGGGTGACATGAATTAGTTAATTAAATGAACGAATGAATTAGATGAATTGAATGATGTACAATAAAATGTTTATTTTCACAACTCGGTTCATTAGTTATTTCTTCGATTCATTTAATTGCTCTCAGACGCTAGTAATTCATTCATGTTAATCAATAATATAATACGATAGGAACTTCGTTCCAACCGAGTGTTCCACTGTCGTGGAACACTCGGTTGGAAAACTCTTCATTTTTTGTATGTAGTATACCTGTATCCCCACCAATTATTAGCTGATTATTATGATTATTTTATCCTGTAGGGTCGTGTCACCGTGGTCTATTTAAGTTTGGCGAGGATCTGATGATGGAAAACATGATCAAAATCCAAAAGTCTTCAACGCATGAGAACAAACGCATCGCTTATTATTTAATTGGGTACCTTTCAATGGTCAACTGACTTGACAATGGACTTTGATACTCTACTGAACACTTCAACAACAAATAGCACGTGTCAAATTAAAGCAATGTATCGGGGATCTTAATAATATATGTTTTTATTTAGACAACAGAGTTCACAAAGTGTTAGCAAAAATTTATTCTCAGGTACCTAATTATTTTATGCATTCTTGTCAGTTGATTGGACCATGAGCTTTGAAGAGGTATCATCAAATCGAAAATCGAAACAAATCGAAATCAATCGAAACTCATTGATGTATTTCAATTATAGTAGTTATTTTATATGACAGGTATTTTTAGATATTTAGGTAAGAAGCCGGTTTTCAGTTTTTTGTATAAATAAATAAAAAATGCCGGACATTTCACACAGCATGATCTGGCCCCAAAGTAAGCAGAGCTTGAGCTATGGCTTGTGTTATGGGTGGGTGTGGCTGATATACTACTTATATACTTTTTTTAATACATACATATTATACATAGAATCGCCCAGACCCGAGACAAATACTCAAATACAAATATTTGTCTCGCGGCGGTAATCAAACCCGCGTCTCAGCTGGGCCTTGGCCCACAGTGCCACAGAGGTCGTCGAATATATTATAAAGATAAAATATGGATTTTAGAAATACAAAATATGTCCATACAATATGGAATCGTTAAGCTCTAATTACAGGTTCTATCAGAATATTATAAAATTTAAATTTGCAAATATTATTTCTACAAAGGCGCCTCCATTTTTCCCAGTGTTTTTTTTTCTGCACGTGAAGTCTAGGCTTTAGCAACTAACTAAATCTCTCAGCTGTTCGATCCTTTGACACTTTGACTTTCAGACAAATCCTTCCAGTGGTAGTACAGGAATGAGAATATTAAATTCTTTTCAATGAAACTTTTAACTTTTCCAGACTCTTCGTTTACGACTTCATATTTTTTAAGCAAAGTACTAAAAAGAAATTGCTCGCAAAGATATATTTTCTCTTTAACCAACATTAACATTTTGAAGGTATTTTTGAAGCATTCGCGATCAGAATTAATATCAACTTTTAATATTATAGTGGTATTTTATTTACAGAAATAATATCAGAAATGTACAGAATATATATACAGTAATCTAAAATACATGAGAAAAAGTTAAGCTAAGGTTTGTAACGGTCTAAGTACCGTTACAAACGATCTATAGATGGCTCAACTGATCCAGATCACTGCCAGAGGGCAGCGTTCCCAAGACACTGATGGCATTGCCACGTTGAATGGCAATGCTAATACGCTAGGCCAGATTATTAATATTGTTATTTATCATATTCATATTCGATATACATGTTAAATGTATCAAATGTCAGGAATAAATGCAAAAGTAATACTCAATAAATACCCGATAATTACTAAAACAATATATATATTTGTACATAGTTTATTGGCCTGTCAGCTCAGTTGGTAGTAGCTCTGCCTTCTGCGCTGCAGGTTGAAGGTTCGATTCCCTCCCAGGATAATCACTTGTGTGATGAACATAGGTGTTTGTTCTGTGTCTTTGTTTTATAAAGTACCATAAGTATGTATTTAAACATATATAAGTATTGTATCAGCCATCTATGTACCATAATACAAGCTATGCTTAGTTTGGGACTAGATGTTGTATGCATTGTCAATATTTATTTATTATACCTTACTATATAAAATGAAAGGGTAATGTTTTTGAAAAACGTTTTGTTTGCAATAAACATTTCTTAAGGACAAAGGTTTGTACAGCCAATAATAGGCTGTTATTTTAAGAAGTCGTACATTACACGAACAAAGAATCTAATTAACTGGCGAAAGGTGAGTTAATACACGCAATGCTCCTAGGAACAATTAATCATTTAAGTTCCTCGAAGCTCACAAAAATACGTAAGCTTTTTGTACCTACAGATAATAGGTAACTTCATAGCGTAGGACTTTGTGACCAGCATTGTTACGGAATAGACTAAAGATCTCTTTAATCCTTTCTTCACGCTCTGATTTGAAATCACTTGTCACACATTTTTAACGACCTCTGTGATACAGTATGCCAAGGCCTGGCGGAGAGGCAGAGGGTTGCCGGAACAAATTCTTGTATGATCTGCAGTATTTCTCTCGGGTCTGGGTGTTTCTATGTAATAAGTATTGAAAAAAAAGTATACAAGTAGTATATTCAGTTATGTGGTATAACACAAGCTCTGCTTACTTTGGAGCCAGATGATGATGTGTGAAATGTCCAGCATTATTTATTTATTTTACGTTATGAAGAAGTAATGGAGTTCATATGATAGCAATTGAGAATGGTTGCTATCCTCTTCTTATTACGTATTTACAAAAAAAAAGTATATAAGTAGTGTATCAGTCATGTGGTACCCATAACACAAGCTCTGCTTACTTTGGGGCCAGATGATGCTGTGTGATATGTCCGGGATTATTTATTTATTATTACTAGAAAATGAAAAGGTTTAATTCCAAATATCTATAGACTAGCTTCTCACATCAGTGGGTGGTAGGTCTGCCTTCTGCGCTGTAGGTTGTGGGTTCGATTCGCTCTCAGGACAAACATTTATGTGAATATGTGAGGCTTGTTATAAGGTATCAAAGGTAATAAAAGCTGTAAGAGACTGGCCTGTCAGCTGAGTTGGTAGTAGCTCTGCCCTTTGCGTTGTAGGTTGAGACTTCGATTCCCTTCCAGGATAAACATTTGTGCGATGAACATAGCTGTTTGCTCTGTGTCAGGGTGTAATAAAATATCAAAAGTTGTATTTGAAAATAAACAAGGATTCTATCAGACATCTGGTCACCATAATACAAGCTATGTTTAGACCATAAACTATGTTTATGGTGCAAGATGGTGTTGTGTGCAATGTCCGCCAATATTTATTCAATTAAATATATAATTATTATCTCTTGCTCTCGCTCTCATTGTAAGAGCTATGCTTTGGGGCTAAATGACGTTGAGTGGACTGTCAACATATTTAAAGAGATACTATTACTATCACTAAGGCTTTAGCTTGCTCAATACGCTATATACCACACACCTTAGGCTTCCTTCAGGGCAATTGCGCTATTTGTCAACTTATCTACTATTAAAACGAAAACGTTTTCGTCCATACTTATAATAGCCTCTCAACTGGAACACTGTTTAAGATTCGTCCTTTCTCTATTTCTACTTGTCACTATCTTAAAAAAGGGATGGCACTATTTTAAACAGTGATCATTTATCACATGACATCGTCTAATAAATCGATGAACGTCGGCTGCACGCACGAAAAAGAATGACTCATTGTCCCGTTACGCTCATTGTAACGTTACGATCGTAGCGAGAGCGCATCCGCATCTATCTGTTTTGTTATGACGTTGTCACGTTATGCTATCGTCCGTAAACCGACTTTACAGACAACCAATTTTTTTTCTTTGGCAGAATTTGTTATTCGTCTATAGGTAATGCCGAAAATCTTTAGTTCGGATAAATCTAATTTTCGTTTCTCATTTCATGAAGTAAGACAGTGCTACTAAATTAATTATTTTTCTCGTGTTATTGCATGTTTTATTCAGTAATCTTAGCGGAATTTTAATCAAAATACTGTGACTTCATAGCTCAAGTATGGACAATTTAATTATAAGTGTATTATGTTGCATTGTGATTTGAACGACGTGGAATCCCGAGAAAGTTATAGACGGCCATTCCTCGATGACATTTAAAATGATCGACTAAGACTTTATAACTAAGTCATTATAGGAAGAAAAGAAGAAAATCATTCGTTTGACAGAACTGGCAAAAAAATACGCAGTCACAATGATTAGCGCAATACGAAATGTGTATAACCGTTACGTTACGTTACGTTATTCGTAGTGGTTTAACATTTAGCTTTAGCAATAACGTTCAAATTATTTCAACAACACATCAACTAGTGTGCGATTATAAGATATACCCATAGAAAATACGTGCAGAGCTGATTAAGTTAAATGTTCAAGTATTCATCCAGTTTGTGCAATAAATTTTCGTTATTACATTAATGCTTGAAATTTGTTTCTATTTCAAAATGGGAAGAAGGAAAGAAAACATTTGTTTAGCACACACACAAAACAAAAGAGTAAACAAGTGCGGAAAGACGAGTTTCTTGCCAGTTCTTCTCGGGCTTGGGTTAGGATGAATTGGCACCTAAATTCACCTAGTATGTAAGACGTTTCAAAGTGATCCTTGTGATTATATGTATTGAATAACGTATCGTTTGACTTTTGACTTTGACTTTTGGAAAAATTACTAAAAAAGAAATAGACCCTAAATAGATTAGGAAAATTTTAATAGGAAAATTTGTACGAAGATATAATAACAACATAATACCTACAACTATGAGTAAAAAAAGCGTAAATAAAAAATCCTAATGCGTAAAGCCCTTCCCGCAAACCAATCAACAGTGTGGCTAAAAAGAATCAATCTTAGCATGTGCTAGTTCCAGGCACGGAAGTAAAGCTGGACTCAGAATTTAGATTGAACCAATTGTCAGAGTGACCTCACGGAGCTGTTTGCGATAATTATTTATGACAACGATAAATCCACTTCTTCTTATCGTGTCACTTGTTATTTTAAACAAGTGTGGTGAATGAATTAAAGTGCGCCTCTGAGACTATGAACTTTGTAGGTTCTACGACATGCCGTATTCCTCATGATGTTTTCCTGGTGTAGCGCACGTACATTTTTCGAACAGACAAATCCATTGGTCGTGAATAGATGCCAATTGATGCGAGTATAATATATATTATAAATATAATATAACTAGCTGTACCCCGCCACGCTTCGCTGTGGCACAAAAAAAATAGATAAAAACAATCTTTGATGCGGATTATATATCATACTAAAATTTCAGCTCGATCGGTGCAGAACTTTTTGAGTTTTTGAAGTGTACACAAACCAACATAACATTTTTATATATATAGATAGATTATAGATATAATATTTAGAATATAATAGATTCGGACCCACGACATTAAGTGTGGAAGGCGAGGCAACTTCCACTAAGCCACCTGTGCGAATATAACGATAAATTAACTTCACTTACGTATGTTCTGGAATTTTGCTATCAACAGTTCACCCACATCCACATCCACTGAAGCTATCTTGTTAAAATTTTGACCCACTTGTTTGGTTTTTGTAGAAATGCAAGATTACTTACTCGTAAATGCCACCATTTAAAATGCGTATTTTTTTTATTACTGTTATATAATCCGATGGTCGAATTATATAGTCAGCGTTGTCGTGAACCACTGGATGAGACTTGCTAGGTACCAGAAAGAGTGGCATAATAAAGAGGAGGCCTATACCCGGCAGTGGGTGTAATCGGCTAAATGATGATGATGATGATTATTATTTAATGATATAGTATAAGCTGCTACTCTTATGTTTTCACGATACAGGGTTTCATTGATGCAGACATTTAGCATCTGTTAGCAGCTAATGTTATTTACCATTAAAAGTTCAACATGTAAATTTCAATTTGTTATTTAGTTGCAAGTTAACATTTTTCTATTAATTATTCGCCTGAGGTATGTTATGTAGGTATATGCGTATCTGTTATGTTTTTATGTCGCAGGTCGTGCATGGGTTACATTGGGACAATACTGAGGAGTATGGCACAAACGAAGAGAGGCTTATACCCATCAGTAGGATGAGACAAGCTGCATGTTTCTGAGAGTTTAGAACAAAAAACGTTTAAAGCACTTCGTAATAGGTGTGCTGCTAATTTCACTCTCAAAGCAATAGACTAAAATAATGTAGGTGTAACCTTGTAAATGGGATATAACAACGTCTCCAGCCTCCGAACGTGACATACTCAAAATTGTCCAAAAGTAATTTGCATGCTATAGGTTTCAATCAGCTCTTGTTTATCTGGAGGTGCGAGGTGAGGGTGGCATACGTGGACAGTGCGACACAACTCGAAGGTGCTATTTACTTGCTATTGCTAAAGTGACGATAACACTTAATGAGTTCAGTAGCAAGACAGTGCCCTCGGCGGTATGAATACTGCGTGGAGTGCTTGGCAGACTGCACAGACACATAGTCTACCTACACCTCGTCTACCTCACTCTTGCAGCCTAGTATCGCTGCCATGTCTCCTACTATACTCGTTACGTGTGTAGAATTTAGAATTTAGAATTACACCTAATCAAAAAAATTGGCTGCCTGTAAAGTCGGTTTACGGACGATAATTTTACGTGTTAACGTCATAAGAATACATTGATAAACCGATCGTGCCTCTTTATCGCTTGTACCGCGCTTTTGCTTGCACCCTCGGCTCAGGCGAAACGTGACAATAAGTCATTGTTTTTTCGTGCATACAGCCGTTCATCGATTTATAAGACGTTATCACCTAAAAAGCACTCGCTTTAACAATAATCACTTTAATAACTCAATTTACATTACAGACCTTTAACTCAACAGCCTTTCTGCGTCATGTTTCCACGACAACTGCTTCTCTATTCTTACTTCAATCACTTTCGCAAATTAAATTATCTGCAAAAACAACATGATGATTCAATTAGGTATAATAAAGTCAGTTCTCGGCTAAACAATTAAGTAAATTACACATAAATATTACATAAATAACGTTGAATTTACCACATAACTATTACTTAAATAGATTGTAAATACTTAACATTATTAAAATAGGCAACAACTGGGTAGTGACTAATTTAGGTCTTATTGAAATATTTTACAAACTGGATACCTACCTATTATTTTGCTGAATTATTTTATAAATTATTATTTTATAAATCTAATTTTATAAATAATATTTATAAAATTATAATAAGCACAAATCAAAATAGGGCAACTATGTCTTATTAAGCTTATACAAGTTATTTCCGCCGAAATCATAGGATCGTTTAATTTATATTTGGCAAAAGTTGGTAATTTAATATCAATAAGAAGACAATAATAAAATAACACTATTATTTTCAAACAAGCTTACACGTGTGTTATCTACTTAAAAGTCATGAGATCGAGTTTGGAAAGAGAATTATTTGATTATTAATTATTTTATTAATTATTTAATTATTAATTAATGATTATTTAATTATTTGATGTGTTTGTTCAGAACTCTAGTCGTGGGGCTAAATCTAATATCTGTAAGCATATCAGATACTTATTTTGATAAGGTACCTACGTTAAAAACTACTCTACATAAACCCCTATCAAAATTATATTGCAAAGGTCCTTTAAGAAAAACATGGTGCGTAGCAAGATATTGAGTACGGAGATTGAGGTTGAGATTGAGTATTCAGATAATAAAGAATATAGCTTATATTAAAATACAGCAAGTGTTAAATGCAGGTACAGTTTTAGTGCTAACCAATATAACTGACGGTATATACCGTTATATCACCATTATATAAACTGTTATATAACAGTGAAGAAACAGTTTTCAACACTGTTAATTTAATTGTTATAATATACTCTTGTTGTTTATAATGAGGTTTAATGATGTTTTTTCAGTGGTGTTATGTATATTGACCATATGCCAGCGAGCGGATAGAACCTGTAAGTTGCGTGTTACTGTATTCGTTTGCCGAAACAAGGCCAAAACCGTCAGCGGAAGTGCTTACGGAACTCAAACACGGGCCGCACTATAATGAATTAAGTTACCAACTCTTGTAGGATCCTCATGTTACCATCTACTGGTACCTATTCACTTACCTGCTATAGTGGGTGTTATAACTATTGTTTTGGCCTAGTCTATCAATGAGAATACGGTGCCATAGATAAATGTGGGGAGTTGGAGACCAAAAGGTAAAACAATCTATTTTGAATTCGTAAATATATCTATATATATATATATTATAAATGCGAATGTGTCTCTGTCTGTTTGTTACATTTTCACGGCTAAACGGCTGAACGGATCTTGATGAAATTTGGTAAGATGATTCATTTGGGGGAAGAACATAGACTACTCTTTGTCTCGAAAAAAAAATCAAAAATAATGGTTTTACAAAAATAAAAATAAAGGTTCTAAGCATAAGCGTTCAAAGTCGCGGGTAACAGCTAATACTAAATAAAGAGGTATGAATACAGAGTTTTTTATCATCTATAAGTCAACGGATTTGGGTATAATCTGTTATTACCAAAATTGCTATTAGAATATTTTACACAGTCGCGATCAGAATTCATTTTGTTTTTTTGAGTCAGCCACGACTACGTTTATTGCGACATAACCGAATCGTTGAAAATAAATTGAAACGTAATACGCGAGAAATATAGTTTAACTACTTAAACAATATTGATATTAGAACTGTGCGAGTGGGATGACATGACTAAACCCGCTATTTAATATTGGTTACGATCCTTTGTTTGACATTATGAAGATTATGAAGTAAAAAAGATTTCACAAATTAATTAGTTTTCTTGTGATATTTCCTGTTTTGTTAGGTAATCTTAGCGGAAATGTAATCAATGAATAGTTAGTTATTAGCACAAGTGAAGACAATCCTTACTGATATTATAAATTTGAAAGTTACTCTGTCTGTCTGTCACGTTTTCACGCCTAAACTGCTGCACCGATTTTGATGAATTTTGGTATAGAGGTAGATAAGACCTTGCAGAAGGACATAGGCTTTTAATGTAGGTGCGACACCACGCGTGCGAAGCCGCGGTCAGCAACTAGTTGAATTAAAAGTGTATTATGTTGCAATTTGCTAGATGAGGAGTCCCAAGAAAATTCTAGACGGTAATTCAGCGATGATGCTTAGAAAAGGCAAATAAAGATCGACTGCAACTTTATGATGATATTATAACAAAACAATCACTTGACATTTGCAAAATTGTCATCAAGATGCCATAACAGGAAGAAAATAAAAAGAGCAGTGAGCGAGGGCCCGCCTTAGACGCAAAAGGTTGCGGGTTCAATTCCCACATATGCTATAATGGAAACTGCCAATGAAATATGAACTGAACGATACAAAATAAATAGTTAAAATTTAATAAAAATCAGCTGACATCACTAACGAAACGCGTGATGCAATAACAGTCAATTCACGAGCATTTTGGTCGAATGATTTACTTGATTGAGCCGTGCCGACGCTAATTAAATAACTACTGGAATATTGGGAAACGCATTAATAGTAAGTTATACATTATTACTTACTGGTCTCTTAGCTCAGTTGGTAGTAGCTCTGCCATCTGCGCTGTAGGTTGTTGGTTTGATTCCCCAGTATAAACTTTTGTGCGATAAACATGACAGCTGTCATCCCTTCAGATGATTTTTTACAAAAATACATTTTACATTATAAGTTTTTTTACTTTTACCATCTGCTGTACTCTATTACGATCAGCTGAGGATTATCAAAAATGGATCAGCAGACGTTAAAGTCAGATGCGGGATCTGACTGTAAAATCGGGTTGATATTTTTCGCGAGTTTATTTTCGGACGAGTGCTGCTTGGAGACTAATTATGGAGACGACTGCGATAGTTTTCAAATTATTGGGGGTTAGTTCTCCTGCTGGCTAGCAACAGAGTAGGAAAACATGAAACATACTTGGCCGTATGTTATGCCAGTTATGCCAGCCGTTATGCACTGCAACCAAACCGACACCGCATGTACTGACTCGTTTTTGCTGCGTGCGGGTTAGTGTGGCTACCTGGGAAGGCCTACGCAATCAAAAGAATCACAGGCAGAGTGGCGTCAGTGGAGAGAAAACTTTACCCACCTTAGCTTGCTGGAGTGGATCCATGAACGAAAGCTTTCAATTACAAATAACTGCTCTGTAACTTGACTGACTCCATCTAAATCGTCTTAAACAGGTGAACTTAAGCCAATGATGATGATGTGCATACTCGTAGATATTTGTTCTGTATCTGGGTGGTATAAAGTATCATAAGTAAAATGTAAAGAACATGAGTAAAATGTTTTATACAAGCGAAAAATGTACTCTCTTATCATGTGTTATTTGGCACACCTACTGTAATCTTTTACCTGTTTGTTTATCTATGTTTGTAACCTTTTTCGTGTTTTGTGTTAAATAAATCAATATTCTATTCTATTCTATTCTATGCTAAGTATTTTACCAGTCATCTGGGTCCCATAGTACAAGCTATGCTTAGTTTGAGGCTAGATGGTGTTGTGTGTTCACCAATATTAATTTATGAATTTATTTATTGCCATAACATTTACGGTAGTTTTGCGCAATGCTTTTTAAATATGTCAGTATAACGTCACTCGTTGTCACGTTCTCATTTATATACTGAAATTTACAAAATAAACCTTATGTGAAACAATTTGAGATATGAGTATCTAAAGGTAAAAGTATACGCACTAGCAAATTAATTCGTATGTTCTATTATTTATTCTTAAGTATGTACTTTTCAGCGCTGTTTTTTTCGCTAGTGCGTGCGCCTATGTTAGATTCCATGTTCCACAAAATAGCGCAAAATATTATTAAACGTAACTCAATTTTTAAATAGCTCAACTAACCACCTGCCAGAGGACAGCTTCCTTAAGACACCGACGTCATTGCCACGTTGAATGACAATACTAAGCCAGAATTACATTATTAAAATTAATTTGAATGTAAAAAACTGTGTTTATAATATTACGAATGCAAGCAACTGATTAATGAATTGAATATATGTTAATATTTTTCACAGCCTTTCTAGCGGGTAAAAACGACACAACTGAACTGACAGCACCAAAAGACAGTTGGTACAAAACTGTAACAGTATAAAATTTCTACGATAATTTGACTTGATGTAACTACATCACTTCTCTGATTTGTAAATTATTTTGCTTATACACGGGCTACGTAATGTAACCTTGTTGAGTGAGCAGGTACAAACGTGGCCGACATCTTGACAAAGTTTGCAACAACGTGCATTGCCTGCTGATTTTACGAGTATTCAAAACAAGTACACATTGTAGGTTTAGGTCACAGAAATGACGTAGTATAATATTAAACAGTAAGTTAAAAGAATATAACGCAATTGTACCTTTTTTGTGATGAATTGATGAAGATTCTAAGAAAGAGTATCGGGCATTCGTCGACAAAACAATACATGAATAAAACCCGCGTTTCTCATATTGTACAAAGGCTTTATTGATGAAATTAGAGACGAAAAAGTAATATATTTTAATTAGGTATTCTCAGATGATGGAGCCTGTTCAATCAAAGAAAAAGTGCGGTGATATTTATGACAATGACATAAGTTACAGATTGTAATGACTCATGTCATGACTCTTAATACGTTCTTACTGGTCAATAATAAAGACGAGTATATGCATATTTTGTTTTTTCTACGGCGTATCACTCGAATACGACACGTACGCACTGAGTTTTGTGTCGTAGCAGAGTGCTACGGCGTAGTACTGTCATTATACGCCGAAGGAGTGTTTGAAGCTGATGTACTGAATATGATTATGTTCTGTATTATACAATGGAGCTACGAAATACTGTCAGATAGTTTCCTCGCATTCGGTTCGCAGCAGACAAAGTGACGTCGCCAAATGAAGCCGGGCCCAGATGTGCACAACTTTCAAACATAAACATTGGGCATAGCTTTTGGAACTATATTTAATTATTTCTTAGAGGTATTTTATTTATCGAAGTACATTAAAATAACAATTTTAAGTTATAATAAATTACAAAATATTGATGGACAATGTACACATCACTATCTAGTCCCAAACTAAATGAAACAAACATATATGAAATATAATTTACAAACGTAGGTATCCTATACTAAATTGTTAAAAACTATGAACTATATTTTCAGTTCTATCTTGACACAGTTACCTAAAGTTAGAAAACAGAGTTCAGATCAATAAACGCAGGTAAAGTGCCCAAAAGTCTGAAAATGTTACATTGTTGTTTCTTATTTTATATACAGAATATTATAAAATAATATATTGAGCTATCTTAGAAACGTTACAAACGATCTATTTAAAAAAATAATACTTTTATTCATCTAATACGCTGCGCCAACTCTTCCATGCGATCTTAGTATTTATTATCATCATGTTTCTTGTTTCATTCCACTTTGCAAATAGAAAATACCCTTCCAATATTGATATAAACTTGAAGAGGATTTAATAACCTGCCTATTTCAATAACAACGTCACATCAACTACAAAGGCTTGCCAGCTTCCCGAGAAAAGTCCGGATCCCGTGGCCGGCGCGCGCCGGTAGCGACAAGTAATTACCTGAAAACAAATCTACTTAAATTACCTCTCGAACACAGCCTTCAGAAGAACGCTCTTTAAATAAATGATACCTTACCTTCTTGGAAAAGGAAAATATATTAATTCAATATAATAAGTAATCCTATTTTATTAAGGGTTTCGGCTTGAGGGCAAAGGCGGGATCGTACATACCTACTACGTGAGCTAGGTATGCTACTAGAAGTAAGTACATGGTTTCTTTGAAACAGTTTTGCTGTATTTCACAAAATCATTCAGTGATTTTCATATAAATATGAACCCATCTACAGATGAATGTCACCATTTAGCACAGTGTAGTTTAAGATAATAATATTATATTATATCTTTATCTGTGATCGAGTCACAATATGGGAGAAGGCGCACATGGCAGAGCCGACCGTGCCGACAAGATCTGCCCCCAGGAAGGATTTCTGACGTAAGTTTTGACTTGACAAAAATATTAACCTTAATAAGGGTATTAGGTTATGAAGGTTAATATTTTGCTCCTCCGTCATGTTGCAATATTTAATTTGTCTTATCGTCTTCAGGCTTCTCTATTAGTCTAGTACGACTACAACTACTGTATCTTTATAATTTATATTTCGTGCGAAGCATTAACAGGTAAAAAGAACTCCGGACATTATTGTACTAATTGCTCTGAGAATACTCGAACCCAAATCGAGTTTAAATCCCCACAGAGTAGGCAACGGATTCGGTGTACTGTAAAAATAATCTCGATAAAACACCTATACTATTCAATTAAATAGTAAGTAATCGACTGAAGTAATAACAAATGTATCAAAATGATTTACAGTTACTTAAGGTCAATTTGATTTGGGTTCTGTGAATCAACAATGTATTGAATGTACTCAGTTTATAACTTGATTTCAATTCTGATGAGCTAACTATTGAAAAGGCAAAATGGTTACAAGTCAGGGAGCCTGACTTGCATCCAACTTTTGGCGTAGTTAAGCCACACACAGACCCTTATAAATTTTATTTCAATAAGACTAATAGTCACGAGCTTGACAGTCAAACAGACAGACAGATAGATAGATATAGCGAAACCATGAAGGTACCTTGTTGAACTTCGGAATCCTAAAAATTATGTCATATTAACTACTACCAAATATACGCTCAGGCATCTAAATGACGACATATTGATGTGAGAAAATTATCTATAGTTCGTTTTAAACGGTCTTAGATAGCTCAACTGTTTCACATATATTTTATATTATTGTATATTATTCTGTTCATTTCTATAATGATTCCTGGAAAAAAAAATTGTTTACTATAGTATAGTAAACAATTATTATGAATGCTGTAGTTTTAAGAACAAAAAGTCGAGCGTATCTCTCTTAATTTTATAGAAAACTCGTTTGCTTTTGCTCAAGGTTTTAATGATGTGTCTTGGCTTACGATCCGGTCTTCATTATGTAACTAAATGTTTCCACACGGTTTTTGGGGGCGCGGAACCGAATCCTGCCCAACTTACACTAAACTTGCGAATGCAAAGTCATAAACTTTGAAGAGTTTAATTGCTGGAGTGGGCGTACTAACTGCTAAGTTATCTATAGGGGGAGCCGTATTAAGTTCATCCAATGCAAAGGTTCGCAGATGTAGTGAGAAAACTTGTAGGCTTTTGGTAAAGTCAACGGATTTTGAGAAACTGTAGTCGTCAAAGACGGGTGACAAGTTGTTAATTTTCGTGTGTAACAGATTGATTAAACACAATATATTTATGTTGTAATGTTTTAATTTATTTATTTATTTCTCTCACAAAGGTTTAATAAATGCTTATCATTTAAGCAAAGGTCCTTAAAACTTTTGTAAACCTGTTTTGTGAAAGTTTGGTGTCTGTGAAAAGTTCGGGTTCGCTTGTAGGATGACAGAAGAGTCAGTGCAATACGTTTTTACTAACATTATAAACAATATTTGAACTTAATGTTTATCAAAAGGTTATCATAATAATAATAAATATTGCTGGACAATGCACACAACACCATCTAGCCACAAACTAAGCATAGCTTGTATTATGGTGACTAGATGATTGATAGAATACTTATATATTTTTAAATACATTCATATGATTCTTTATAACACCCAGACACAGAACTAACACCTATATTCTTTACACAAATGTTTATCCTGGGAGGGAATCGAACCCTCAACCTAAAGCGCATAATTTTGCAAGTTTTAGTTAGGAACTGAAAAATTTACTATAATTTTCGCTTTGGGAGCTTCATCATCTACCAACTATGTGTACTGCAAAGTATAAGTGATTCATAGCCTGGCAGCTATGAGACGGTTGAACATGATTACAGATTTGAAGAGTTTTGATATATATAACAAAGCACAGACTTTCTGAGCACAAAAAAATCGCTACTATTTCACCTGTCGATGGCAGAATCGTTTGACACGCACTCACGCTGTAAAAAATCATCTCGTCATCATAGAAAAACTCCCCAAGCACCTTAGCTTTTTAAAACAAATTAGATAATACACGTTATTCAAAATATGTTCAGTGTCATGAGATAAAAACGGGGCCTCCCGGGAAATTACCGCCGAAATCTCGTAGCCAATAGACAACCTCCTTTGTGCCTCGAATCAATTCCCGTAACTTATCTGCATATTTTATAATGCGAGCTGGAGTGACGGTGCATTGGGAACGAGATTTCAGCGAGTCGAACGAAACAGGGAAAATTGTAATTAGATTATTGATTAAAGCGACAGTTTATGACGTCAATAACTGGCCTGTTGTGGGTTACATTCTCACCCAAGACAACATTTATGTCTAAACAGCTATGTCTGGGTGTTGTACAATTTTAAAAGCTTATATAAAAGGGTTCAATGGGATTAACGTCATGTAACGAGAATAATCATATATGCGAGTGTGGAGGGATAAAACTCCACATATATGATATTCTTCTTGTCACATGTGTGGAGGGGTCACCAAAAGAACCAAAAGGGAATATGGATGGATTGTGTGAAAGATGACATTAGGTAAGGATTGAGTAAATACTAATAAGACTGTTGAAAAACAGAGAATGGAATAGAGGAACAAATAGTGCTCGTTTTCGGCTTGTCATCTCGAGGGTAATCGCTGAAAATCAGTATTAGCTTCTTAAGCAATATATCTGAGCTATGACTCTTTTGAACTTGCAACACACACGCACTTTTAGTTTTAAGTATCTAGGTCTAACCTAAAGTTTTTGTGTGTTTACCATTATGTACAATCAGCACACACTTATGTATCTATTAAATTATTTATCTATCTATCTATCGTACTGAGGAACTCTAAAAAACAGAAAATATTTCGAAAAACAAGATAGTTACAAAACATTACACCGGCGGCGCCGTGCGTATTCATGAAGAGTTAAAAATGTAGAATTGTGGGTCACGTGCTCATAGTCTGAGCTTGGCATTGCGTTCGGTCTGACGGTATTCTCTGTGGTATTTCTGCCAAAAGCAGTAATGGTCACATTAATGTGGTTTGGCTGTTTCGCACAGCCACCGGTATTTTGCTGCTAGAGCAGTTCTTAACGGATTCGAAAATTCTGTTGTTCTTTTTTAAAACTAGTTGTTTGCCTCAAACTGATATTTCGCGATGATATTGTAACATAGTTCGATAAGTTAGTACCTGCTTATAAGACAAATAGTGTAAGTTAAATAAAGCTTACATTAGGCACAAACACGGTTGTTTTACTTACTCTTATTCTCCGAGAAGTTCCATGGTTCAGCTTCTGACTCCATCATCAGATCAGCTCACCTTAGTATACACCGTAATTCTTGGCTGTGTGCTGTGCTCAGCTCAATCGGCCTATTTGTTGTGAAGTTCAGTTTTTTCAAAACTCATGAAAAATCATGATGTATGAAAAATCGTGTTCTTTGCTCAAATATGCAATAATGCAAATGTTGAAAATCAAAAATATTTATAATTTTAAACAAGGGTGCAATGAGGGTTTATAATAATAATAATAATAAATTTGTATGGGGACTTTTAAACACGTGGTGCGATTTTCTTAAAACTTGGTTTGTAAACTCTTAACTTAAAATAAATATAAAATGTTTCAGGGTTTTTCAAAACAACCCTTAAAAAAGGGTGCAATGGGGGTTTCAAATTTGTATGGGGAATTTTTAACGCGTGATGAGATTTGCTTGAAACTTGGTTTGTATACTTTAACTTTAAAATAAATTTAAAATAAAACCCGTGGTGGTTTGAAGGTTTTCCAAAACAACCCTTATTTAAAAAGGGTGCCATGCAAAAATTGTATGAGTATTTTTAATGCGTAGTGTGATTTTACTTAATACTTAGTTTGTTTACCTTAAAAATACAAATTAAATCGCCATGTATTTGGGCGTTATTCAAACAAACCTTTTAAAAGGGGTGCAATAGGGGATTAACAATTTTATAGGGATATTTTAATGCGTGGTGCGTTTTGCTTGAAACTTAGTCTGAAACTGTCATTAATACAAAATAAATATAGGCGGAATCAAGGTTTTTAATAACAACCCTTTCAAATGATGTAAAAAGAGTGTTAAAATGTGTACCTATGAGAACTTATGACGCGTAGAGCAATTTGCGTAAAAATTGATCATGTACTTACCTTTTTTTTTTAATTAACTTATATTATCCCACTGCTGGGCAAAAGTCTCCCCTAAATCCTTCAATTCCAGTAATATAGCGTATGATACGTTTTCGAACTCGGTCGGTGCGTTTGAATCCGAGAATGCTGCGCTCCAATGTTCTCTGGCAAATCTTGAGTTTGGATTTTTGCAGCTCGATTTTTCCAGGTCTGAGCACCGTAGGTTAGGACGGGCAAGATAAACATGTCAATGAGTTTGCGCTTAAGTTTCAGAGGAAGGTCTCCCTTCATGTACGATTTCATGGACCAGCAGCTCTTCCAGGCATTATCGATTCGGCGAACGGTTTCTTTGTCCTGCCTGTTTTCGAAACTTGCTAACTGGCCCAAGTAGATATACTCATCGACGTAATGTATCTCTTGCCCGATCTTACCGTGCCCAGTTCTTGGAGCATGTTCTGTAGATCCTGTGCTGTTGGTGCAAAAAGGAAATTATTGTCCGCAAAACACAAGTTTGTTAGGCGTTTGCCACCGACGTCGATGTCCTTTAGTGCCCATGTTGCAGACATCGTTTTAAAAACCTCTTGGAGAGTTGCTGTGAACAATATGGGTAAGAAGAGATCACCCTGCTTAACTCCTTTATTAATTTGAATGTTGAACCTACAATGTTGAGTGTGATATCTGCTGTCCCATTGTTGTATTATCTTAAATATTGCTGAGTATTTTACGCTATCGAATGCCTTTGTGTAGTCCACAAAGCCAATTTATAAAGGTTTGTTATATTCTACATATTTTACGATGACTTGGTTGAGCGTGTGTAAATAGTCCGACGTGGAGAAGCATGGGTGGAAGTCAGCTTGCCGCAGCACCTCCCATCTCCCATCTCCCATCGCCAATCCAAAGACACGGACACTGTCTAAGCACTCTGCTAAAGAGTGGGACAGATTGCTGGTGTATGTTTTTCTCGATATTTATAATAAGGTATAAATATAGTTCAATTTTAACATTATTAAGTACTTATGCATTTCAAGCATAAGTACAACAACGTGGTATCACACAGGATAAGAGTTATATGCAGGAATGGTGGTTAATCCCTCATAAGAACTAGAATCTGTAGTATTGTTTATGATTTTGTTAGTGAGATGGTTTTCTCTGGAACTAAACCGATGCAAAATTTGGTCTTATGTTCGATTGTGATATATCTTTCTTTTCAAAAGGCGCGGACAATGTCGCGAGCGGGACAGTTAAATCATAAATCGACCAGTAGCCGTTTAAGTTCAGACCTATGAAGTCAACGAAATTATAGCAAATGGGAGCTCAAGTTATAACGAGTTTGTTTTTACGTTGTATCTTTTCATCGTTCGGAAATCGTTTTGGAATGTACAAACAAATTCATAATATGATACCGCATCATTTGATACATATTTGTATACTTAACTTTATTTTTTTTTACTATTGGAACCCCATATCTTTACAACTCCTTGTCAAATTTGGTGCAATAAGTTTCCAGCCCATTTCTGAATCCTAATCTGTCGACCTATAAAAGAGCTTAACCTGACTGACTGACTTATTCATCATCGCCGAGCCAAAACCGCTGAAGCTAGAAAGCTGAAAATTGAAAGGTATCTTCCTTTTACAGCAAAGGCATCCGCTAAGGCGGGTTTTTTTGAAATTCAACCCCTAAGAGGGTGAAAAGGGGTGAAAACGAATATATGAAACTTTTTAACGCGTGGTGCAATTTGCTTGAAATTTGATACGAATACAAAAAATGGAAAATAAAAAGAAAACGTGTTTCAGGATTTTTCAAAATAACCCTAACAAAGGGGTAAAATGGGGTGGGGTGTCAAAGTTTGTATGGGAGCTTTTTAGCGGGTGGTGTGATTTTTTTGAAACTTGGTTTGGATACCTAAAATGCAAAATAAATGGACACGTGTTACAGGATTTTTCAAAATTTTATTTTTCTCATACAATCATTCACACCTTATTTTACTCCTTTATGGGGAGTAAAATGTGGTGTGAATGTTTGTATCGAAACTTTTAATGGGTGGTCAGGTGATTGGTTTGAAACTTAACAATAAAATTTGGCAAAGAGATAAATTATATACTGGGGATGGATTTAAGCTACAATTCCTTTCAAAAAAAATGCGGTCGAAGTCGCGAGCAACAGCTAGTTACATATAGATCAGATTAATGGTTCGAAAGTTATTCTCAAACAAACGAAAATAGAAAGCCAAATTGCCCAAGCTCATATTCCATCTTTGCTCGCGTCGCTCGTTATATCGGCTGATCAATACACTTTTTTAAATATATACGCATAACATTAAAATAAGACAGGAACCGCTCTGGTGAAGTACAATAACCACCTGTGGTTGCTCTGTGCTCCTAACGTCTTAAATGCAGGAAATGCTTGTTCCCAGCTAAAGTGGGTACCCACTTGCCATAATAAATTAAAGTTATAGTTTACAAACTAAAAGTATATTTACTTTAAAACCAGCAAAGAAAAATGTTGTGTACCTAAATGCGCTTACACAGGGGACAGATGCAGCGTAGATATCTCCATCATAACCGTAAGTTGCAGGTTCTTTGTAATAAGAGCTCCCCGTCTCATCTACCCGTACGAGCCTCTAGCTCGTACGGGTAGCCGAGGCAACCATAAGTTCCGGGTCTCAGAGGCATTAGCTTCGATCTGAACCGCGCACCCAACTTTTAGGAGCCAGTGGCGCGAGTTCACACCACAATAGGATTACCAACAGAGCTAGAAAGCCTGCGCGTGTCGGCTAATTCAATTCCATTGTCAATACGATAATAAAACTTCCAAGAGTTTGTTTGCTGACTCTGAATTAAAAAAATGTGAAAATGGAGTAAGGATTATATTTATAAATATAATCCTAAATATAATCCTACGCTTTACTGTCATCAATCGCATCTCTGGGACATAACATACTGAAAAAAAAAGTGATTCCCACCACGCAGACCAAATGCTGTATCTTGGAAGGCACATGTTCTTCTTGCTCTCGGTTATTATTGGACATGATTTATTCTTCACGACGTTTTCTGTCACAGTTTTGGGGTAAGCCATTTTATTGGCTATGCGTACTTGATTTGGCCCCCAGGGGCGGAATACACCATTGAAAGAAACTCTGTTTGGCTCCCTCGGGCAGGGAAGACTAAACACGGTACTTTATAAAGCTCACGTTTTGGACGCTTGTGTCAAACGATATCGTATCCTACAATAGCTCATTTTAATTGTTTTTTTTTATTTTATTGTTCTTCAAAATTTCATGCATTTGGCAACCTTTGTAGCGCAGTAGGCGAACACCCGCTTGAGACGCAAAAGGTTGCGGGTTCGATTCCCGCAACGGGACAAATGTTTGTATGATTTGCAAGTATTTATCTTGGTCTGGGTGTTTCTATGTACAATATGTATGTATTTATAAAAAAAAGTATATAAGTTGTATATCATTTATCATGTATAGTATATCATATGGTCCCCATAAAACCAACTCTGTTTACTTCGGGACCAGGTGATTTTGTTGGAAAAGTCGGGCATTTTTTTTTTTCTAGAGTCTTTCGTCTGCTATTTCTACTTACTAATTTTTTTTAAGTAAAAGTGGAAACGTTTAATTGGCTCTTTATAAAAAATATGCTCTGCATATATGGCATGTTTCATAATTAACATTGTACCTACATAGCTGTAATAAATAATAAATAAATAATCCCGGACATTTCACACACCATCATCTGGCCCCAAAGTAAGCAGAGCTTGTGTTATGGGTACCAACATGACTGATATACTACTTATATATTTTTTTTTGTAAATACATACATATTATACATAGAAACACCCAGACCCGAGACAAATACTTGCAGATCATACAAACATTTGTCCCGCGGCAGGAATAGAACCCACAACATTCTGGGTCTCAGCCTGACCTAACCACTGTGCCACAGAGGTCGCAAAAACGAATAAAATAAAGTCATATGATATACGTCGCAAAAATGTACTAAATTTAGTTTGGAAAAGTTCTACAGTCTGTAGCTTACAAAACAAGTTTGTTCACTGTACGTTAAGCTAGATAGGCCCGTTTCCAATGCAACTGTAGCGTCAACGTCCAATTTTAAAGACAGTGGTTGCGTTGGTCCTTTGACTAAGGTACAAATATACCTACATAGTGGAAAAAGGCTTGATGGTTTTATTTACGAGTACGTCGAGCGCCAATCGAAGCTCTTTCGTATTTGAATTGCATCCAGTTGATACTCGAAACAAAGGTGGCCGTGAATCGCACAGCGCTAGATTCACATCAGTTGGAATTGGAATTTTTTACGCCAATTCTCTTGTTTGCAAATAAAACTTAACAATTCGAACTATCGATATATGATAAATTGATAACGGCGTAGCACTCGTAGCAAATAACGAAATTCAGTATTTCTGCAATTTTTAGGGTTCAGTACTTCAAAAGGAAAAATATACCTATTAAGGATTACTTTATTTTCTGTCTGTCTGTCTGTTTATCTGTCTCAGACCACAAGTAATAACCAAAAGTAAATATTTAAATATATAATATATATATTTTTGAACTTACATTGCTACTTATGTTCCGAATTACAAACTTAACAACCTATTTGCCAATGTTAGTTATTCCCAAAGTTAAGTTTTTCATTCAAAAATATGTGAAAAACGTAGGTCCCGACTTTGGCTCTTGACCGGTTTATTTCTACTGGTTTAAACTAGTTAAAATATATTCAAAATAATTACATTTAAACATTCCGATAAATATATTATATTTATACATGAAGCTCAAATTTCAATTCTATAAAAAAACCCTCGGTAAAATGAAAGCAATGGCAGTCCAGCAATAACAGTACATTGTAATTTTGGGCGTGCTTCAATCAAACATTGGAATAGGATTTTGGTCAAATGAAAGGTTCCAAATTAAACTTTATTTTACGACTGTTGGTAACAAGTTCTGCAATCGCTGATAACATAACTCTTTGCCATTCCCTTATCATGCGCCGCCAGATACTTTTATTAACTTTGAAAACCTAATATTGTCCATTTGTTAAATAGAATTGCTTTAGGATTGTTTGGATTTTCATTATTTGACTAATCCTTTATTTCGATACTTGAATTAAATGAATACCATGAAAACTTCTTTAAAGGTTTTTTTTTCAGAAATAATATGACAACAAATATAATGACAGAAATTTCATACTATCTCGTAAAATCAACCAATGAAAGATATTACTAAATTTCCATAACGTAGGTCCCGTTTTATAATTATCTAGTATATATAGTTTAACAGAAAAGCTAAATGGTACAGATTTTATCAAAGAATATGGAGAATATACCTTTTTCAAAGTGCCTTAATTTTAGAAAATTTCCTTAGTATGTAAAGCCAGTTTTGTGAAATTAGTTTTAAAAATTAGATCCTGTAAAATATACTTGTAAAAAATCGTCTATAAAACTTTAGCAAATGAGATGGAGCGGTGTAGACCTCTCTAATCAGGGGATTATCTCGTTAAGTGTTGTTGGTCGAGGGGCCAGCCTGAGCCAATACAGTCAAGGGATGCGATTCTACTCCTACCCTTGTTAGCCGATAAACTAATCCACATAAATGTTTGTTAGGCAACAACAAAAAGTATTATGAAACCTCTGCCTATTAAAGAGCTTATCGGGAGGGGAGGACTGAGGTATCTCAAGACAGCCCCAGATCTGTAAAACCTGTAGATCTGTAGAAGCCCTACATGATCTATCATTACTATTGAAAGAGTTTTAGGATTGCTAAGAAATAAGTTCATAGGAGTATGTGTACCCAGATCACAGGACTGTTAAGCTGGGACTAACAGAATAGAAAGAAGTACTCCGATGTTGTCATAATCTAGAGCCGTCTAAATGTCGACGACGATAAGCCTCTCAAATCTGTAAAGTGACAAAACTACAAGAATAATCATGAACCTATTATTATTATTATTTTTATTTTATTTCATGAGCTACACATTATTTTTTATTAACCGACTTATAAAAAAAGGAGGAGGTTCTCAAATCGGTTGTATTTTTTTTTATTTTGGCTTATGTTTGTCATATCATTTCCCGACATTTATGACCGATTTGAAAAAATCTTTTTTCATGTGAAAGGATAGTCCCATAAAAAAATCATCAAAAAGTTTGGTTTGTAAATAAAAATAGCAGGAAAAAATATGTCATCCAAGTAAACGAAATTTCGATATTTTGCTTTCTTGGGACTTTTCAGTAGTGTTAAATGTCGTCAAAAAAAGAAGGAGGATCTTAATTAGGTTTTATTTTTATGGGCTCAAATATCATTTAATGAAGTCGGTTTTCTTTTTAGTTTTTTAAACGTAATTATCCTTTATTTATTTCACGGCATTAAACCAAGAGCTGGTTCCTATCTGGCCAAGGGTAAAGCTTTGCCATTCAACGTGACAATGTCGCCAGTGTCTAGGGGACGCTGCCCTCTTCTAACGATATTACAAATTTTGGTCTCGTGACTAAATCTTCCATGGTAGAGACTGATCCCGCTAGCATTCCGCGGATACCGCCCTGTCATTTCGGGATTTTCTATCCTACTATTAGATCGTTCGACGCTTTTTATACTCTAGCAACGGACACATCTGCTAACTAGATCTGAACCACTCAAAGTTTTTGCAGCTTGCTTCTGAAGTGGATTGTCAAAGTTTTGATGAACTACTTATAATTTCATTTGCAAGGTTATGTACTGATATTAGTAAAACTTACATATCATACATTTTAACTTATCTTTATTATATAAATCTTCTGTGCGTGTGTTTGTAATTGAACTCCTAAGCGGCTGGACCGATTATGACGCAATTTTTTGTGTGTTCAAGTGGGTTGCAGAAAGGGCGGACGAAGTCGCGAACGGGACAACTAGTGTGACATAAGAAGGCAAAGGAGATATATGATCTTCGAAATTAAAATAGCAACGCGAAATATAATTATAAAATCATAAAAGATTATTATATGTTTTATGCAGGGGAGCAAGACACGGCTGAGACGCAGAAGGCTACGGGTTTGATTTCTGCCGCATGACAAATGATCTGCAAGTATTTGCCTCGGGTGTGGGTGTTTCTATGTATGAAATGTATGTATTTACAAAAAAAAATAGGTGTACAAGTTGTATATCAGTCATGTGGTATCCATAATACGAGATATGCTTACTTTGAAGCTAGATAATGCTGTGTGATATGTCTGGAATCATTATTATGGGCACATAAGTATTTTATCAGGCTTCTGGTACCTATAGTACAAGTGTAGTTTAAAGCTGGTGAGGTGTGACACAGTCCAATCACAAAACTTGGATTTGCCTAATTCACTTTGTTAGAAAACTAGGGTTAAAAATGCTTGATTTACAATAATTGAAAGGTAGTTTTTTTATCACATGATTATATTTCTTATCAACTATCATGTCTCACTGCTGGGTCTCCCCTTTTAACTTCCACTCTTTGCGTTTTATGGACCCAGTTTTCCAGTTTAGCATGCATCCACATCGTCTCCCCATCTTTTCCTTAGTCTTCCGCGTCGTATCCGACTATAATCTTTATATCTTTTATTATTTATTTCTGCCTCTTAAATGTAAATTTATGAAAATTTATTGAGTGCATGTATTCGAATGAAAAATATTCATGGAATAAACAGAAACTTGAACCCGTTTTTAGAAAACTTCCTGTCACATTTAATTACGCGTTTGTTACATAATCGCGGCTAGCTAAACCAAGTGCTAAGGCGATGCCATCTGTGTTTGTGTTAGTTCCGATTCGGTAATCCATTTAAAAGTGTCAGATTAAAGGGTTTAGGTCGAATTTGCTTAGGCGGGTTCGGTCAGCGATTTATGTGCGTTGGATGTTCGCAGATGTGGTGGCCAGTTGTGGCGCAGTTTATAACAACAAAGTCAAGTAATTAAACACTAGACACGAGAGAAGGGTCTTCGGGTAACATTGTGCAACTTCAAGTTTGTAGACAGACTACAATAATGGAGTTCGATAACATGATGCTTTGCATTGTATTGATTGCGCTGCGTTAGCAACAATGTATCTAGTTACAGAGTTTGTATACGTCAATACGACTATTCTCTCTATATCGCTTTCGCTGGGCTTTGCAAGCCACAATCTGAGCTCATGTCCGGATCTAAATGTATAAGATAATGTTTATTACCAAATAAATTTCACATACATAATACAAGGTACTCGTGATACTGGTAGGCCTGTATTGCGAGAGATCGGTCAAGCAAAACGTAATTACCTATCACAAAAGTACACATTACAGGGCAGATAAACAATAAAGCAATAGTACAGAAAACTAAAGAAAACTATAAAAAATACAAATTAAAAATTAAACTAAGTAAACATTACTACGTGCAAAAACCAAAACTACTATAACATTACATACAATACAAATATGTGCGAATATGTGCGGAGTAGGCGGAATGCAAACGAGGGACTTTACAAGGGCAAAAGTGAGAGAGTGAGTGACAAAGTAAGTAATATACTAAGAGGGAAGTGGGAATGGGTTGATAGCAAGAGACTATAAAAAAGTTATGTCAGGTTTGGATTTCCAGAAGGCTTTCTGTTCCGTTATAATCCAATGTCAGGAGCGACCTCCTTATGCTCTCTTTAACTCCATAAAGTAAACAGGATAATTGACAGTGTTTACTGGCACCTTTATAGTATAGTAAAGGTATGGTATAGTACCTTTTAAACACCTGTAAAGATCTGGAAATAATGTAGTGCAAAGTTGAATGCGGCTACATTTTCAAACGGTCGAGCAAAAGGAGAACCTTGTAACGACTTCAAGGAAACCTTATTGTTTGATATGAGATGTCATGGTGTTCCGCAAAAGCAGTACTGAATGGAGCCCGTAGATATTTTTTTAATAATATTGGACCTAAGGTGTGGGCTTAGGTCCGGCTGAGACGCCGAAAATTGTATTTCTAATTATAAGATTGAATATATAAATTAAATAAATATTTATAATTTATTAAACTTATTATAGATTACAAATAAGTTAATATTCAAAACCGAAATTATTAAAAGCAATTTATAAATTTCGGTTTTGAATATTCATCTGGATGACAAGACATGGATGCAGGCCTCCCTGCCTGTCAAATTGGGAGGCTTAGATATTCGCAAAATGTTAAGTGTTCCCTACCAGCGTTCTTGTCTTACGTCTACAGCACTTGTAATTTGGTTGAAAAAATCTGATTCCGTCTTTTCCGGCTAGTTATGGAATCACTCATAAAATGTAATATCTAGACACGAAGCTAGAAACGCTTGGAACAGTCCTTGCCCCAATTCCGCTCCCACCAAGAACCTTTCGACCCAACGGCAATGGGACGGGCGTCTATGTGAGCTTACATGGAATCATCTGTTGGAAACATGCTCAAGCTCCGTAGATCGCGCCCGTCTCCTAGCCGTTTCAAAATGGGGGTCAGGGCATTGGTAATAAGCACTACCATCATATTACATTGGCACTTTGTTAGATCCTACAACATTACGAGTCGCAATTTGTCTGCAGTTGGGTGCGCGGTGCTGCGCCCCTCATCAGTGCCAGTGTGGTACAGCGCTCAACCAGCTTGGTTTCCACGGGTTATCGTGTTCTAGGGCTGCCGGTAGGATTGCCCGCCACGCCAGTCTTAACGATGTCATTCGTTACGCACTTACCAGCGTCAACGTACCGACGTCAACGTACCAGCCATTCTCGAACCGAACGGTCTGATACGTGATGATGGTAAGAGGCCCGATGATATGACTCTTATCCCTTGGGAGATGGGTAGGCCATTAGTGTGGGATGCGACTTGCGTAGACACCCTGGCCGCATCTCATCTGTCGGAGACTTCCGCTAGAGCTGGTGCGGCGGCTGAATGTGCGGAGGACCTCAAAAGGCGCAAATACGGTCTTGATAAAGCCTACATATTTGAGTCTTTTGGAGTTGAGACCCTGGGCTCATCGTGTTTTCAAAATTATCTCACGGCGTCTGGTAGATACATTGCATGACCCAAGACCTGGCTCCTCTCTGACTCAGCGTATTAACATTGCCATTCAACGTAAAAATGCCGCCAGTGTTTTGGGAACGCTGCCCCCTGCCAGTGATCTAGATCAGTGGAGCTGTCTACTATCTATAGATTGTTTTAAACGGTCCTTAGATAGCTCAACTGTTTCACTTGTATTTTATATTAATACATGTGAAACATTCTGTACATATCTGTAAATAAAATCTAAACCAAATAATACTATTTAGTTGGATGCGGATTAATACCATTTATAAACTAATATGGGTACCTATAATAAGTTGTTTAATAAATTTAATAAAAAATAATAAATATTGGTGGACAATGCACACTAAGCAATCCCCAAACTAAGCATAGCTTGTATTATGGTGACTAGATGACTGATAGAATACTTATATATTTAAAAAAACATACTTATGATACTTTATTACACCCAGACACAGAACAAACACCTATGTTCTTCACATAAATGTTTATCCTAGGAGAGAATTGAACCCTCAATCTACAGCGCAGAAGGTAGAGCTACTATCGACTGAGCTGACAGGCAAGTCTAATACATAGTACAAATAAGATAATACACAACAATTTATATTTTTAACGTGTTTATTGAAGTGAAGTGTCTTCCAAATGCGTTAAATTTTAGTAAAGCCAATCTCAGGCATTTTTATCCTATTGCATTGGTGAAAAACGCTGGCTTTCAAAACCTTAGAAAAACTTTTTTAATATACAGTTTTCAACAGTTTATTGTTCGGGTATATTACCAAAGCGCATCCTGTGCGAAATTCTAATCGCGCCGCGTAACCACAGGTCTATTATGGCAAACGCGGTCGCGTTACAATTTGTGGTTACATGCAAATGAAATTAATATTTCAATAATAATTAATATTTACCACACTATATGTTATAGGTAAACTGAATATATTTATTTCTTATATTATTTTTAATAACAGACAATCTTAACTTAAATCTTTCAGCTATGGTTTGATAATGATCGAAGCCTACCTAACAAAGGTCTGCGTTATCGATTCCTTCTAGCGATAAAACTTATAAAAAACTCGCTGCTGCATGAAGCTTCGTACGCGTTGTATCTACATAAAAAGTAGCCGTTGTCCGTTCCCAAGATACCCCAAGGTAAGGTAATGCAAGTAAGGATGTTAAATGCAAATTCAAATTCAAACAATATTAATGTTTACCATTGCCATACATAAAAATAATATATTAAAATATAGAATATACAATAATCAATACAAGATACTCATAATAAAATTTAAAAAACACCTAATTAATTTAACAAATTAGTTTAGCGAATTGATTCATTAGAGCCGACATCCAGTACCTTAGAAGGCTACTCTCATGCCGACCAAGGCCCTAAGTTGACTGTTAGGGCTACTCAGTATACTGCGTTTAATATATGTTATTTTATTACGTAATACAGCATAGAACCATTTCATATACACATCGGCAAACATGCCAGACGAACTACAGAATCTAGATAGCCTCCACCATCGATCCAAACAAACTATCATAAACGACTCGTAGGGCGCTGAAATACTTTTTGGTATAATAGGTTGGGGAAAAAGTTTCTTCGCATTTTTTAAGAAAATTCAAAACATTTTTTATATAGTTTATTTACATTTAACTAAAGTATGTAAGTACCATTTTGTTCGATAACTTTTTGCCATCTTGTAGGTAGGGACATGATCCCATTGCTATAGAACTTTTGGGACTTCTGATCAAAATACCGCGACAAGTGGTTTTGGCAGTCCTCTCGTGATGTTAACCTGACACTGCCTAAAGAATTCTGAAGAGACCGAAACAGGTGGAAATCTGAAGGTGCAAAGTCAGGACTATACGGCGGATGCATTAACACCTCCCAGCCAAACTCTCTTAATTTTTGCTGAGTGGCTAAAGATATGTGAGGTCTAGCGTTATCATGATGAAAAACCACACCCCTTCTGTTGAATAATTCCAGCCGTTTTCTCTCAACTTCTTGCTTTAATCTCATCAGTTGTTCGCAGTAGAGTTCAGAATCGATGGTCCTGCCTGGTGGTAACAGCTCATAATGAATAATGCCCTTCCAATCCCACCACACACACAGCATCACCTTCTTGCGAGTTAACCCGGGTTTCGCCACAGTCTGTGAAGCCTGACCGGCCTTTGACCACGACCTTTTTCGCACGTTCTTGTCGTACGTGATCCACTTTTCACCACCAGTTATCA
Source organism: Lampropteryx suffumata (assembly GCA_948098915.1). Lineage (NCBI taxonomy): Eukaryota > Metazoa > Arthropoda > Insecta > Lepidoptera > Geometridae > Lampropteryx > Lampropteryx suffumata. The sequence goes on from OX402551.1 coordinate 4,244,412, forward strand.
GCTTCTTCAAAAATGGTTCGGTTTCATTACGTCGTAATAAAGAATCACAAATGAGTACACGGTTCATTAGGTTTCTTTCAGTGAGCTCGTGAGGTACCCAAATATCGAGCTTTTTACTATGCCGATCTTGCTCCACTTTTTCAAAAATGGCATCCATTTTATCCGTAATAGGGCGACTAGAGCGACTTGCATCTTTGTCATCAAAATTTCCGGATTGAAAACGCTTAAACCAAATTTGTGCTACTCTCACAGACACTGCACTAGGTCCATAAACATCGCAAATTTTTTTCAAGGCTAGCGTTGCATTACCTTATTTGTAGTAAAATTTTAAAATGTATCGAATATCTTCATTAGATTCACTCATCTTGACAGTACGAAAAACAAATAAAAATCACACATTTTCCTAATTTGAATTTGGAAATGTGTTCTTTAAAATTTAAACTTTTAATGATACCAAAACCAGCCAGATACAAATAGTATAGCCAAAGAGATTTTATTACAAGTTCATACATACTATAATGCGAAAAGACTTTTTCCCCAACCTAATATGTAACCCACAGGCCGCTAGTGTAGAGTGATTGACAGAAGGACTTAAACAACGTTACTCTGACCTAGAGATAGCTCAGTAGACTTTGTAATGAGCAAACCTACAAATCAGCATATTTCCCCATACTGCCAACGCCCTACGCCGTTAGAATCTTTAAATTAGCAGTGACCACATGCCCTAGATATTTAAGCTAAGATAGTTATAAATATATCTTAAAAACTAAAAAGAAAACCGATTTCATTGAATGTAAATAAAAAATATATAAAAATACAGCTGAATTGACAACCTCCTTCTTTTTTTGAAGTCTGTGATCATATTTCGATATGCCTAAACACCACTGGAAAGAAAAATAACGAAATTTCGTTTACTTGGATGACATATTATTTTCAGCTATTTTGATTTTGACCAAACTACTGAACCGATTTTGATGAATAACGGTTTATAAATTATAATTAGAGTTATGAGGTAACAAACATAAAAACAAACGAATTGAGGACCTCCTTTTTTAAGTCGGTTAAAAATAGCCTCTATGATCGTTGTTCATTTTATTTCATAGCTCGATCGAGTGATATAGCTATGCAATCAACATGTTTTCCTCTCCATACCTTACAAACCCTTCTTTTCCAAACGAGTTTGAGTAAAAGAAGTGATTGTATCTGAATTGTAAATTTTGTGGGAGAATAAACTCAACAAACCTCTTAGAACGAGAAAACGGTTGAAAGCTTGTTTAGTTACGTTTAGTAACAGCATGAAATGTGGTGATAGTCACACTTTCATTCCTATCAGAATTTTTTCTAGAGGCAGTTCACAATTTATTATATTTCATTAACAAAACGCAAAAAAAGTTGCTCACTTTTCAACAAACCCGTGGTCAAAAAACGTCAAAAAATTGGATAAGTGCCATTCCACGTTTTCGTCCACCTGCTACCGCAAAAGCTCTGTTTTAAAAAGGCAACCGCGTATTGCAAGCATTTTGTTGGCGAGTTTTGTGGCAGTTAACGCAGAAAACGACTAGCGTTTGAGGTATTAAACGTGTGGGGAAAAGCGTTCTCGATGCATTTTTATTTATATTTTTTAAGACGCGTGTATGTATGTATTTTGCCCGACATTAGCCCAAGTTTAGGAGCCTAGGGCCTAAGAGTTCATGACCAAACTCATATCCCATACCCAGAACTTATTATACGTTTATTTAGATTTGTACCTGATTTTTTCATACGCCACCATTGCGTTCGTTAAACACAATTACACGAATAACTATATTTGACCTGTATAAATAAGTTCTAAGTATTATTAGCTATTATTCATTAGTTTTAAGACTTTTACTCTATTTTCATGATATATGAAGTACCAAATTTTGCTACATCTCTTAAACTATAAGTGTTTTTTGGTTGCATGGAGCGTAGTGACGAGCATAGTTTTAATAGTGATCAAAACAAGCTCGAGGCGAGCGAAGCGTACCGCGGTAGCGGCCGGCGAGTACCAAAACCGCCTTGCGCGTTACTAGAAGTTCGTCCTGAGATTTTGCATCTTATATCCGTATCTTATCGTGTCGTTCGATAAGTAGGTACCTGACCTATATAAAGACAAAAAGTATTAATAAATGAAAGATATCATTCTGTAAGCGCGAGCTGATTCAAATGAGCTCAAACAAGTATTTTACTTATTTTTATTCACAATGAAGTTTCATGGAACAGCTCTGAACTCCATCAACAGTCCAGCTCGCTGTGATTTTAGTCAAAGTCAAAAGATACTTTATTCAACACTACTATATACTTTATTCACAAGGATCACTTTGAAACGTCTCACATACTAGGTGAATTTAGGTGCCAAATCATTCTAACCCAAGCCCGAGAAGAATTGGCAAGAAACTCGTTTTGGTCCTAGCGCTTTTTTATATGATCCATCTTATAACTACCTTAACTACGAAATACTAATACAAGAGAGTTTATATATATCAAGTGTGTCGGTTAACTGTCTGACGGCAGAGCAACATGAGGCCATGCATTCTTATTATAGTCATTTATATTATAATAAGCTTTCTTCAAAAGACTACCTTTAATGTATGCTTTAAATTTCTTAATAGGTAGTTAAGTAGAATTTTCAGGAAGCTTATATGTATTAAAAGACTGTCATTCAGATCATACAAAAAAGCTTCAAGAATTTCTTGCTAGGTTTTTCTAGAACTGGGGTTAGTAGGAATCGACACATATATTCAGTAAACGATTAAAAATGGTCCTTATGAAATTATTTAATGTCTTTTTTTATTTAACAGATAACACATTACAACAAAAAGATAAATGGTTTTAGAATGTACAAACAAACAACTTTAATATGTCTCTGCACTTGAAAAACTTGTGAATATATATAAAATAACCACAATTTAGCTCAATATTCTAAATTCCAATCTATTGACCTGGCTTACTTCATAAAAATCTGATCAACAGTTAGAATGTTATGCTCAAACAAACAAATATACAAAGCCAAATCGCCTAAGTTGCTACTAAGATCTTCACTCGCTTCGCTCTTCTACCAATTATTATTGTACTCGTTATTATCGTATAATATGTATAATAATGTATATATTCATTATGACGTATTAGATATGTCGATTGGCAAATTTAAAAACGTAATTAAACAGAAACTGTCTATTAAAGCATATTATAAAATATCTAATTATTTAGATGACAAAAAAGCTTGGGATGAATCAGCTCCAACTAGACTCGGCATCTGTAACAAAATTGTCAAGGATCATACAAAAAAGTGTTAAGACCAGACAAGTTTCTTGCCGGATTCTTCTTGAACTGGGGTTAGGAGGAACCGGCACCTAGATTCACTAGCATGTAAGAAGACGATTCAAAGTGGTCCTTGTGATTTTATTGAATAAAGATATATTGAATTTTGAATTTTATTTCAGACGTAGAAGCGGATTGCATGGTTTATAAATGATAAGTAAAATAAAAATATTCTTGGTAAATTTTATACCAAATGATCTGTATGGCTAATGATCGTAATAGTTAATAGCTTTATATACAATAAGTTTATAGCATGTAGTGCTATTATGTTAATCATAATTATTTAAAGTAGTTTTATATACTATAATATTTGTCAAATACCATTCACTCATTCATCACGACATCTCAGAAACCACCAAACGGATTGGAATGAAATTTGGTATGCAGCTTCCTCTAGGCTCGTTGGTGCTCGCTAAGAAAGGTTTTCAAAAAATCACTCGGGATTATGGTCAAACTGCAAAAACCGCGATTATCATTTGTCATTTTTCCGAAACATTCATTCGTTTAATTATTATCTTGTTACTTTTTATCTACCACGCGGACAAAGCCGCGGGAAAAAGCTAGTATTAAATAAGTGTTTTACTAATATATCTTAATGGCTCAATTCAATTATATCTACTGGAGCAAATGCTATTAGTATATGTAGTTTTATGAAATTTGCTACAGCAACAATTTACAGACAATCTCAATGAATTCCATCAAAATATTTATGTTTAGTTATCGGAGAGTTTTGTTCTGGAGCACGACTGTAAAAAGAGATTTGATGTCTTATATATTTTAGCTTATACAAAATGTTTTTATTTCTGTAATAGATTTTAAGTATTTCATAAGGGTTGAGACCATATTTTAAGTAGAAGTATTATTGTGTTAGATGGTCTCGCTCTTCCATGTCTTGTATTAGGTACAGCTACAGTTTAGGTATGTAGTCATTTACAAATTACAGAGTAGTAGGTACTTTGTAATTTGTAATAGATACGTATATTCTAAGTGTATTTAATCAAAATTAAAAATAAAAAGAAAAATTTATAATAATCTAATATATAAAATTTTTCTGTCACGGGGTGCGTAATCGAACTCCTCCGAAACGGCTCGACCGATTTTCGTGATCCTTAGCGAGGATATTAGTCAGGGGGGAGAATCGAACAACATCTATTTTTCATCCCCCTAAATGTTAAGGGTGGTCCACCCCTTAATTTTTATTTTTTATTTTTCAGACAAAATTTTTTGTTTTTATTTTTTTATGATACATCATACAAAAATACATGCAACCCTAAATTTTCACCCCTCTACGATCAACCCTTATTTTTTAAACATCATATTTACCTATAAAAATGTTTCCTAAAAATTGCTAAAATGGCAAAACAACGTTTGCCGGGACAGGTAGTAATAATAATAAAACTTTATTGAGAACACTACAAAAGAAATATGAAATTTAAGCCTTAGTGAATATACATAAATTAATTAATAGTGTCCTGCAATCGGCGGTCTTAACGTGGTCACGATTTCTACCAGACAACCGTAAATTATATTATAAATGATATTTTTTTATATATATTATGTATATAAAAAAAATGTCTTTGTATATATAAATCTTCTGTGCGTGTGTTTGTAATTAAACTCCTCCTAAACGGCTCGACCGATATTGATATATTTTTTTATGTGTGTAGAAGTAGATTCGAAAATGGTTTAGATTTACATTTTTTTAAAAACGCGTGGCGAAGTCGTTAATGGTACAGTTAGTATATATATATATAATAAAATGTGGGTAGATAGGTATTGCATTATGAGCATCATAGAATGACAGAAATGGCATCAAGAAATAAGTAGGTAACTAGGTCAGGTGCAACGAGCCAACATAATAATAAATACCCACTTACTAAATAAATAGCTTATCTGGTTGTAACTTACTCAGAATTATGGTATTGCTGGTTATGGTATATGGTATATCGATTTATTTATAAGTACAGAAAGAAACACAGTAAGGTCGACGGCATTAAAAATATATATACTATACAAATAGGTTTACAAAAATGAAATAACTTTGGAAGGAAGATAAAAAAATTACGCTTATGAATCAAATGAATCTGTCTTCTCATCTGTTCTAATAAGTAGTAAGGTGCTTTGCACGGAGTGTGACAAACAAGTCTAGAAATAAAGCCGACTGAAATTGAATAATTCAACTTTTTTACGACTCTCATAAATCTCTAAACCGACCCCAGCTGTACAATTTAGGTAAGCTAATCGTGATTTCTAATACAGTTTGCAAAAAGCTGACACGAATGGACATTGCGTGAGTGGTCGGAGCTATCTGAAACTTTAATAATGGTTGATCTCTAGAGAATTAAAGAGAAGAATACTGGGGTGACATTTATGTGAATGAAATAAGATACAAATTGCAATAATTCATGACTCTACTTGGAATGTATAGTCTCTATTGCTTAACTTTGCAGCAGTTTCACTCACCAACTCGGCCGGAAACAAAATAAAATCAAGCAACTTTGCGGCTAACTTTTGCCTCGAGAGTCACTACTTTACAAATTATTTACAGCTTTTTGCAATTCTATGAATATAGCACAGCTAAAGCACCCAAGCGAGATATACCTACGAATACAAGCGGGAAAGAAATACTGTGCACTAAACGTTTCGATAAGTAATATAAATAAAAATGTTTTAAAAACTAAACGGAAAACCGACGTCATTGAATGAAATTTGAACCTATAAATATACCCACAACCGAATTGAAAACCTCTTCCTTTTTTGAAGTGGATTAAATTTTTGAAAAAGGTTTTATTTTATGTACTTTTATAGTACCTTATATTTTTTTGAAATTCGTAAACACAACTGGAAAATCACAGAAAAGCAAAATATTCAAAATTTTGTTTACTTCGATGATATATTTTTCGATACCGATTTTGATGAACTTTGTATGGGATCAATCGAGAATAAATTTTCACATGAAAAAATATTTTTTCAATCGGTTCATAAATGACGGGGTTATGAGATAACAAACATTAGAAATAAGAGAATGGAATTGAAAGCCTCCTTTTTTAAGTCGGTTAAAAATAGAATGGAAGTTTTATATAATATTATATTCACAAACAGAGTTTACGAAAACTATGCACTATAAAATGGTGTACACGTTAGTTTTTTCGCTTACACCACACAAAAACATAAAGCAACGAATCTTCTCAATTGAAATAAATCTGATTAAAGAACCCTTAGTAATAATTAGGGAGAGAGATCGAACAGGTAGCTACGCAAAAATTGACGATTCGCAACACGCGCAGGGCACACGGCGTGCCTGAATCGGTTGCCTTGCCGGCTACCAAATAAGACCACTTAAATTCCAAGCTCGTCGCCTTATACCCAGATAGAACTGCCAGTTACTTCTGTTACTTATATGGACCCAACACACGGCGTAATTACACAAAGAAATGGAACTCAGGTGAACGTTTTAACATTGCCGTAGCTATTAGATCCTATGGAATAAACTCGCAAAATTACTTTAATACACCTTGGTAGTAGGTAGCTGTGTTATTAGTAGTATATCAGTCATGTTGGTACCCATAACACAAGCTCTGCTTACTTTGGGGCCAGATGATGGTGTGTGAAATGTTCGGGATTATTTATTTTATTTATTATTTATTTATTACACTTAGCAAATGTATCCTGTTAACGATACAAAGCTCAGTAGATTTAGTTGTGTAAACCCTTTAGTTCAATTCGTGCTCTCGGATATATTTATGTCTGGGAACTTTTATCTTTTTTCACGTTATTTTTCATGTAATCCCAATTCTGGTAAAACGACGAAGTTTTAACGTATTTTCTAAATGTTTGCGACTACGCCTTACGACTTCCTTAACGTTTGTCACCATATCATCCCCAAGAATCTGATTGGAGGAAACTTTGCCCATTGGCTTTATACTTGTTAGAGTTTACCAGTAAATCAGATCGGAAGCTATCAACATTTTGTTTACGAACAATGTTATTTTTATTGGGATTTTATGATATTATAATAGGCAGAAATGATTTGGTAATATGACACATTTAGTTCCATCTAGCACCGCTGGATTATATCGGCAAAATAAAACGTTTGAAAACCTTTAATGGTATTTTTGTGCACCCCATTTCAAGAATAGTACTTAAACCTGAGTGCGTCCAAGTTCGTAAGTTTATTGTCTTCGCTGGAATTAAAAAAGTTTTGGCTCATTCATGTCTCGCTTCAAAACTTTACACACATTTTCCTAGTTATTCAAATATAGATTCTCATTCGGCGCTCATAAACATTTGGTATGTACTTAGCGTTTTCAAACATGGTACAAAAACTTAGGTACGACCGATTTGTTTCTTTAAAAGGGTTGTTTATGTGAAAGCTTGGAATATAATTCGGCACTATTCACTGACAAAACTGACCTAGAAAATGAACCTTTCCTCAACAGCGAGCAGTGGGCCGCGGCGACCGCTTTACTCCACATTGTATCCATTCAAAACGTCGCCCGTGGTTTGCAAGAGATGAAAATTCACTACAATTACTTAGCGTTGATAAAAAATTCAAGTGAAATTTTGTTACGTTTAACTCAATGGCCTAGTTTTCGAAACACAAGAAGCGACTAATAATGAAACTCGCAGCGATAGATAGCTACACTGACTAATGTTAGTTGAAAGCTGACCGCAGCTTGCAGGTAGCCGTAAAACGTTTCCAATTAAACGGGTAGTCTACAGGGAACCGAGCTCAGTGGACTGGCGATATCCACGTTTCTACACACCGTGGGAGCAGCACTCAACATCATAATGAATGATCCTACCGCATACAGAGGCATTCGAGTAGTCTGTTATATGAAAGTCGTGGATCATGGCATTATGTACCTTATATCATTGACATAAATGTCACCCAATGCCTCTACGAACATACTCAATTCATTGAGTGGTAGAACTTCGCACGATTACTTCGTCATAATTTAGTGTTCACTTACGATTACTCGCGATTTCGTACGCGTTGGATTACTTATATAAGTATCTACGTAGTGCAGTAGGTAATTTTTACAATGCTTTGTTAGTACCTACACTTAATTTTATCACTTACTAGCTGGTGCCCGCGACTTCGTCTGCGCAGGATTAGTACTTCGTGTAATTCTCTAAAAAACGGTTTTTATAGCGCACGCCAGAATAGCTCGCAGGTGGTTGATTTTTTTCCTACTTACTTGACACTTATCGTTATATTTTGAACAAATCACACAATATCTTTTTAAATTATAGCCTATCTGTTATTCTGATGTATAAGATATAAAGCAAAAACTTTGTAGGAAAATTGCGCGGACGGAGGAGTATTAAATTTCGCACACTTATAATTTATATAGAGAAGTAGTGCAGAACGCTAATACTTTTTTTAAATTATGCATAGAAATACATTAATTATTAATGAATTTTGGTCGAATTTCGACCAGTAGGCGACCACTAGTTATAAGAACTACACAACACTCCACAAAAGTATGCCACAGGGTCTTTTGGCTGAAGATGAATCGACATAATACCAGCGCCTAGCTACCTCCAAGTGGCGAGGCATATTATGCTGAGTCGAGACCTTTTTGTTACTGTAGCACACAGATACATGGCATACTCTCTGTAATATCCACTTTTATTTTTTCGGCAATATATTTTCTGTTTGTACTGATTGTGTTTGCTTGAGTAACAAATAAATGAGTATATATGTCTATATCTATGTCCGATTAATTTCTATGTCCAAACCAAGTATCAAGGAAATCGTAATACGCGTTAAAAAGTTCCAATGAAAACATTTTCACTCCTTTAAGGTTGAATTTCGCGAAACCCTGTCTTTGTAGGTAGAGAGCTACGTTCAATATTTCAGATTTCTAGCTGGAGCAATTTAGTGATGATGAATCAGTCAGCCAGTCAGGTTAAGCTCTTTTATATGTATGTATCAAAATTATACTAGTTTCGAATTAGGCAAGGTACAATATAAATCATTATTTTTAGACATAGAAATAATAAATAAATAAATAATGCCAGACATTCAGCACTCAGCATCATCTGGCCCCAATGTAAGCAAAGCTTGTGTTATGGGTACCCCATGACTGACACACTACTTATATACTTTTTTTGTAAATAAAAAAATACTTGCAGAACATACAAACATTTGCCCTGCAGCTGGAATCGAACCCGCAACCTGCTGCGTCTCAGACGGGCCTTGGCCCAATGCGCTATTGAGGTCGTCTAAGAAGAAATAATGCTTTAGATAAGTAACAAGGCACGACATGCCACTCTCAAGAATTGTAATTGTAGAGAGTGTGATAGCGAAAATGTGGTTTCGCCGAATAACAGAAAAATTGCTGGTAGTATGTACTTCAATTTCAATTGTTTACAGGTATTTTGGAATACTCTGCTATTTATGAAAACAATATAAAAAATGCTAGCAACAAAAACGCGCAAGTTATTCTGAAATGTTGACGCACGTTTTTCCTCTTTGAAGTTGTATTCAATTTTGAGTCGTAACTCGTTATACAGTTGTAGCTTCTAGCTAAGTTTGAGTTAGTTTGAGAGTGGAACACTCTTGTGTGCTTACTTAAGCTGTCGTTTTCTAAGAAGCGATGCCCGTCACAAAGCAGCTGTGATATGACGTTGTAGTGAACTTATAATTGGCCTTCTGCATACATGTTTTATAAACATGTATTATTGGTAATGTACCTAGCTGTAAGTTCTCCGAAAATTCTAAAATAAAATAAATAAAACAAAATAGATGTCCTTGGCTTAAGCCGTTTACCATTCGTAAGTGAGTTGGTTAACTTACGTTCTGTTTTGTGATACAAAATACTGCGCCGTACATTTTAGGGAAGCATTAAAGGGCAGCTAATTAACCTCCAATAGATCGAAATCATATTTACTGGCTTGTTTGTGTATGTACGTGCACACTGTGAATTCCTTTATTATACGACACGGAAGTCTAAAAAGCCTCCAATCTCGACCTTAAACTGACTGGCACGTTCAACTGGAATAATCCTTGTACTGGTACTAGCAGAATTTAGAAACAGTTTACGATAGCGCAGTGGCGGCAGAGCGACTAAACTAGGCAGCGATTCCTAGTACCTAGTGCGTAGGTATATTCAGTTGGCTAAAATTGGATTTAGAAACAGCATTGGCGATTATAACAAGACAGAGACCAGAGATTGCCGCTGGTCGTATTATTTTCATTCCATCTTTTACTATAGATCACACAAAGTCTGATATTACTCGTATATTCACTTATCCTCTAGTTTCATAGAGCTACGTGATCTTCAAAGCAACAAACTTTGTGAAACATTTTATATATGATTTATATGCTGATATAAATAATATATAAAATGTTTCACACATACTTATGGTTAGGTACAACACATATCTGGTATACACGTAGTCGTGAATGACCATTAGCAACATAAACTGCTCTCAACGGAGCAATACAGTGATTAAGGTAATGCTATCGAAAGCAAGCTGTGCCGCGGGCCGAGTTCATGTCATTGATTATTGTCACAGGTAGTGCTGCTATGAAGTACTGGATAGTCGGTTAGAAACGACGATAGCACTATGACGACTAGGTACTTTTATTAGACGACCTTGGATACCTCGGGCAAGGTCATCAAATAGATTATATTGAGCAAAATATTAGTCCTGTAGAAGACACAAGCATTTGAGTGCAATCCGTTTAGATAAAGTGAAATATTTAAAATTAGGTTCTATCCTCTGTATTAGTTTCAAAATGTCGGATACGAGTAAAATACAATCGATCATAAAACCTTACGTGCTTTGAGTGTGTCTCCTCGTTGCGAGCCTGCCCATGCCAATTTGCTGAGATGATTATTTACTTTCACAGTATTTCACACGAATCAACAACTGAATATCGTTCATTAATTTTATGAACAATTGTTAGTTTACTAGCTGACCTGTGCCCACTTCGTAGGGCGGTTACAACTTCACAAAAATATTAACGTACTAATATCGCTATTCATAAAATATAGCTATTCAAATTATTGTCATAATTACAGATATTAACAAAGTTACGGATAAATATTGATAGATGGCGCTAGCGGCCATCCACGGCTTCGCCCGCCCCGTTCCTGTTTCGTGTCCGTTCCTGTTTTCGTTGTCTTTCCGGGATAAAATAGCCTATATTCTAATGCAAGTTACTAACAATATATTTATTTTAAGTATCATCCAAATCGGTCCAGCGGTTCTTGAGTTATAAGTGGTGTAAGTAACTAACACGAAAGTCTTATAAAGGGTCTTCCAATAGGCACGTCCGAACTTTGACAGTTGGTAGTGGCCATCTTGTTGAAGCTACATCTGTCAAATTGGTTGTAATTTATTCATTCTGTTTTGCCAAATCATCATGGATAGCTATAGCATTCAACAACACGTGCAAATGATAAAATTGTTTTATCAAAATGAGTGTTCTGTTCAGGCAACGCACCGCGCGCTTCGCCCATTTTACGGTCTCCATAATCGTCCTACCTAGAGGACTATTCGTCGTGTGGTGGATAAATTTGAGTCCACTGGTTCGGTAAATGATCGACCAACACCCGTACGTCAACGAAACGCAAGGTCTGCCGAAAACATCGCTGCTGTCCGTGAGAGTGTGCAGGAGAATCCGAGGCAGTCGATTTCGCGTCGCTCACAAGAACTCGGCCTTTCACAGACCACAACTTGGCGAATTTTGCGTCGTGACTTGGGCCTGCACCCGTATAAAATTCAACTCACCTAGGAATTGAAGGTAAACGACCATAGTCAACGACGTGTGTTCGCTGAATGGGCACTGGAGCAGTTAGCAACTGACCGTAATTTTCACAGAAAAATTATCTTCAGCGATGAGGCCCATTTCTGGATGAATGGGTACGTAAACAAACAAAATTGTTGAATTTGGGACGATACCAATCCACATGATATCATGAAGAGCCCATAACTGTCAACGGCGAGCGCTATAGGTCAATGATTACCAACTTTTTTTGGCATGAACTGAATCATCTAAACACCAACGACATGTGGTTTCAACAAGACGGCGCTACGCCACACAGCTCATGCCACATTGAATATTCTGTATGAGAGATTTGAGGGCATGGTCATCTCACGTGGAGCTGATGTGAACTGGCCACCGAGATCTTGTGACTTAACCCCGCTAGACTTTTTCTTGTGGGGTTTTCTTAAGTCGCAGGTCTATGTGAATAAACCACAAATCACAGCGGCCCTCAAAGCCAACATAACCTATGCCATAAGTCAAATTCAGCCTGATTTATGCGCAAAAGTCATGGAAAATTGGATATCTCGCATGCGCTCCACCCAGAGAAGCCGTGGCGGACATTTGAATGATGTCATATTCCACACATAATGGCATCACTACATCTTTCAAATAAATAAATAATTTCGATAATATATCACACACACTTTGTTTTATTTAAATTTAAAGATGTTCTATCTTAATACGCTTAATGAAAGACCCTAATATATATATATATATATAGATTTGTTTTTTTTTCACATTGTTAACAAACATATTTCGGACGTCAAAAAATATGATGCATGAGTTCGGTTGGACAACTCTATTCAGCCTACCAAACACAAAGCAAACCAAAATATGCGAGCAGCTGTTTTGTATGCAAAAGCGCTCTGACCTTCTACATAATGCTATTCAGATCATATTATTCTATGGAGTTAATTAACAAAGTGGTGTAGTAAGTACTTAACATACACTACAATATCTGATGTCTAGTGTGTACCAAGGAGTATTCACATGTCTTTGCATGTCGAATTTCAGGGTTGCCGCGTTAGCGATGCAAGCTAAAGGTCCCATTCCGGGCGTTTAAAATGATGCATGATGCAAGCTTTCAAGAAATGACGTCGGGTCCTATGTGTAAACAGGCGCATCGCAAGCCCGAGGCTACATTTTGTATGCGAGTTGCGACACTCGTTACTATAGTCCGCGGGGCATTCCGGCCGGTGACGACGACTCAATTATGCCTAACTTCATTGCTCAAGCCCCGTCACGAACATCAGCTTAGATGCCGCGAACTCAGCACGTATGCCGCCTAGATTATTATAATATTACTATGAGACGTCGCCTAGTTATGATACAATATTTGATGTAATTTAGAAGATTTAAGTACGAGTTGTATAAAGTGTTAGCGTTCCATGCTCGTTAGTTAAATAAATAAATAAATATTGATGGACAATGCAAACAACACCATCTACTCCCTAACTAAGCATAGCTTATATTATGGTGACCAGATAACTGATAAAATACTTATATATTATATATTTGCTAATATATACATATGATACTTTATAACACCCAGACACAGAACAAACACCTATGTTCATCACACAAATGTTTATCCTGGGAAGGAATTGAAATTCGACCTACAGCGCAGAAGGCAGAGCTACTACCAACTAAGCTGACAGGCCAGTTGCTGATATGTTTCGTGTCTCTGGCAGTTTTAATCGTCCTGTTTTACAATTTGACAATACTCATGGTCAATTGTAATCCTATGATATCCTATGTTTCCTATTTTCATGCATGTGAATAAACTGAATTTAATTGAACTGGGTGTCTCTTATAGGTGATTATCTTGCATATTAATTAGCTTTATGTCGCTAACCAATCTGTTTTAGGTTTATTTATCTTACATAGTGTTTTGTTAGTTTACATCTGTGGTTTCCATCATTCGAGATGGCCTCATTCAAGACCAAGTTCCACCGGTGGGAGCGCTAACAATAGTAACGAAAGTTGTTTGCGTAGTGGACCTATGCAAACTTCTCAAACTCTGCACCAATCCAATCAAGCTAAACTCCAGGCTGCACTCGAATTCACTTAAAAGTTTATTGCCATTTGGTAGCCTGAGATTTTAATGATATAGGAAGCGAAGTTGTGAAGTTATTGTGTAGGTATATGAGGACACGCGGACGAGGGAAAATCGGAATATCGGAAGGTTTATTTATTCTGCAACAGTTTCAAATGTTTTGCTTTGCAAAAGGTTAAGTACTTAGGTACTTACACAATCTCGTAAAATCTCCTAACTGCTCACAAAAATCTCACAAGTTTTAGATTAGTTCGTGAATACTTTTATTTGCTTTATTCCACAGTAATTTAAAGTCAGGTTAACAAAACTATGGCAATATAATGTACTTCACGGCCCACGCTTTGCACAAATTTTCTCAAACTCCGAAAGTCAAATCCTATATCGCAATGCTCACCAAAGATACAAAAATAATCAATCAGTATCGCACACAGTACTTATTCAATCGGAAACGTTCTAACGATGGCTCACGTTGTTCGCACAATAATGAGGCAGAAGTAATTCCTTAATAATTGTTGGTGAGAACAGCTACGGAAGTTGTCGGAGGCGAGACTTCAAAGAAATTAATGAGTGTTAGGAAGTGGCGACGTGCTCCGAGGATCCGATCTCGGACTAACCGTAACAAAGTTGTGCACGTCTTAAAGTGGCTCCTTAGCAGATATCTAGGCTCATATATTAGAACAATACTCAAATTCAAATCGAGAATTATGTGTAGATTTTATGACAGTTCTGAATGAATGCTGTTACATTTTTTTCTATTCAAAATTTTTAAAGTAAGTCAAAGCAAATCAGTTTTTTTTTCAAGGTACATTCAAAATAGAAAATACTCCCTTTTTTATTAGTTTCTTCATGTTTCAGGTATACTGAAGTTCTTAGAGACCCCTGGAAACCTTTGAGAAAAATCCCGAATCTCTTCCTCTAAGAAAAAGGTTAAAAGTACAATAATAATTTAAAATAAATATAATATAGTAAATTTAAAAATTTATGAATTTAAAATAAATATAATATAATAATGTAAACAATCACGGACATTTCACACAACATCATTTGGCCCCAAAGTAAGCAGAGCTTGTGTTATGGGTACCGCATGACCTACATACTTTTTTTTTTGTAAATACATACATATTATATATAGTTATATTAAATAACAATTGGATATGTATAAATAATTGGATCAACCAAATCCAATTAAAAGAGCCATCTCTAATTAAAAGAACCAAATTGGATCCAAATCTCTTTTATTTAAAGATGGATTACTTTAATTCAAAGAGATTTGGTTTGTTACGCGAAAGAGATTTTATTATTTACAAGCAGATGTGAGATTAAAAACAGAAAAGTAACTACTATTACTATAGTGCTTGATAACTATTATTAGACGAATGAGTATGACAGCTGTCATAATGACATTAGCATGACAATAATTATGACCAAGCTTCTTAGTTCGGAAGGCGCCAACATTCAAATAATACAAAATACATCCATAAGGTTCCAAGTCGATTACTTTTCAAACTGCCAGTCGAAACTGTCATTTTAGCACAGGATGTAATAGTTTAAATGACAGTGTTTTTATCATTGTAAACCTAATTACCTGAGATCAATAAATATCTTATCTTATATTATCTTATTTTTGTCGAG
Organism: Lampropteryx suffumata; assembly: GCA_948098915.1. Lineage (NCBI taxonomy): Eukaryota > Metazoa > Arthropoda > Insecta > Lepidoptera > Geometridae > Lampropteryx > Lampropteryx suffumata. The sequence continues at coordinate 4,260,224 of OX402551.1, forward strand.
TTATTTCCGGTTTTATTAGTAATTTTGGTCCTTTTATTTTAATATATCTAGAATTATTGTCTCGGCTGTGAATAATAGGAATAAAAGCTTTGTGTTTCTTTGTGATTCGAGCAAAAATAATCCGTAGTTATTTTATATGAAAGGTAACATATTCTATTAAATAACAAATGACGATCGACAAGACTACTATGTGACTATAATGTGACTATAAACAATATAAACACTGGACACTGGCAAAATTGACATTATTTCGACACATACCATAATGAAGAATAAGATTGGTTCAAGTCTGAAAACTTTACTCCAATACTTAATTACAGTTTATCATAGTAGAATTAAAGTCCAAGGTTCAGCAGATCTTTGCTTTCGAGTTTGCGAGCCGCTTTAACAGAACCACCTTTATCTAAAAGATGATGGTACTCAGTATATTGACTTGGAATTTATAACTGTTGTACATGGATTTACTGCCACAACAAAGTGATTTACGCGTATGTTGGGTACAGTTACGGTGTATGCTTTTGTTTTTCAAAGAGCAATAACCGTAATAGATTTTCGAAAGAGCGGTAAAATATTTTAATCTTTGTATCAACCAAAACATATTTTATTAAAACTTTACCTTTAAAAATCATTTTTGCCACCAAATTGATATCCTACTTATTATATAATTCTCTGAATTAGATAAAGCGTTACAAAATATTTATTACATATAACGCTATAAGCTCTTGTATATTGCGCGTTCTAATTTATGATGTGGCGCCATCTAGTTCGAAAATCTAAAATGTGGTTTTGTAAAGGAAGAGTAACATTTGATTGCAAAACGATTTGAAATACGATAGTTTCCGCAGAATATAGAAAAACCGTGTCGCATACACTACCACCCGGACTACCTAACCGAATAAGTTAAGTAATTAACTGTTACTATCGTGGTTTTGAACGTAATTTTCACTAAAAACTATGATAACTCATGGTAATTAACATCATAATATAACATAATCTCTCATAAGTAATGGTAAATATTTGCTAGGATTTAACTCTGGAACCATCTAGACCCATGATCGCACAACTGAATTAATTTAGAGAACTTCAACGGATTCAATAAAACATTCATATTATTACCTAAGCAAAACGCGCCGGATCAAATCCACTAAAACAAAAACATTATTATAAATTCAACGACCTCCGTTATTTAATCCAAGATTCCAAAAAACAGTGATCGACTTACATAGAACGTCCGTAATTAAAAAAACATATTTATAAAACAAAATAGTACGAATGTAAAACATTACCTATTCTAGATTATTTTAAGGATTTACTTTTGATCATTTGGAAAACTTACAGCTAGGTTAGATACAAGATAAATAAGTAAAACTACATGTATATAACATGTACCTCTTAACATGTTTGCTGATGGCCAATTACAAGTAGGTATATAATCACTTATAGAATTTAAACAAGTAAAATAAAAAAACCGGGTTGCACTCCGGGAGTGCCGACAGAAGTGAAAACTTATTTTGGCGCGTTAGAATTTAGTAATAAATCACTTCAAAATCAGTAATTATGGCGACTGCCAATAAAATACTGAACGAACACAGGTGATGCCATATTTTTTGTTCAGAATGTAGATAATATATCAAAGAACCTAACTCAGTATGCTTCTCCATACAAAAGTAGACTGTAAACGTGAATTAAGGTTTAAAATCAAATGGGGCGAGCGCGGCAGCCGGCTGCGTCTCGCCCCAGACGGTAACGGTGTCGCGAATCCAGAGGTTTTACTTCATCTAAAAATATGCGTACCGCGCTAAAAGAAGTTTTCACTTCAAAAAATATTTAAGTTTAATTTGATTTAATTTAATATTATACATTTTATAACCGTTTTTTCATGTGTTGTTTTTACACCTAATAAAATTATACCATTCATCATCGTAGTTTACGTAGTTGTTTGTGCTTTGAATATATATTTATTAAACAATCGGAGTATATAATTTTCTTAGGTATACTTAGCTGTCAAATTGTTTAATATCCAGTTTTAGTTGTTTTTTACCTAGTTTAATTAAGGATTTTAATTTATTCGTTCATTCATATAGAAACGTTTGACTATGACTTTCTTAAGTCTTCTTCTATACTTCCTATAATGGCATCTCTCTCGATGTTTATTCTAAACGTCATCGCGGAATGGCCTTCTAGAACTTTTTCAGGATTCCTCGTCGTTCAAATCACATTGCAACATAATTAATACACACTTATAATTAAATTCTCCATACTGGGACTATGAAGTCGCAATTTATTGATTAAAATTCCGTAAAGGTTACTGAATAACACAAGCAATGGCCTCAATTCAGTTGTTTCGCTAGAGTAACTAAAATTTTCTAAAACAAAAACGATCTTATTTTGTTTACATTAAAGTCTGAATTAGAATAATTTTTTTTAGTGTCACTTACTGAACTAACGTATAACTGACGTGTTTTAGCTCAATTTAATCATCATGTAATGTGTTGATTAAAACTACGGCTATTTTCCGCAGTTTTTATCAACACCTCTATACATCATTTTCAATAAAGGAATTAATTGAAATAAACATTATAGCAATAAAACAAAAAATAATTTAAACTTATTTTAGAACTGTGATTTAAAATGGGTACTCTAATTTGGACTTTATTAGTAGCAAATTAAGATTGTCCATATTTTAGAAAATTTTAGCTAGTCCTGGCGAAACAACAGAATTGCCAGCATAGCACGAGAACAAATCATTAATTAGTGCTTTGTTACTTCATGAAATGACAAACGAAGAATCCCGCTTTCTGAAGTCTTCTTCTTCTTCTTCGGTTATGGCGTGTGTCATAATAATGTCAACTTCATCAGTGTCAAGTGTTTATAGTATGTCACAAAAACGTATGTTGTGTTTGTTATCTTTATGTATATCCTCGTTTGTAATTAAACTCCTTAACGGCTGGACCGAGTTTGATGATTTTTTTGGTGTGTGTTTAGATGATTGGTTAATGGTTTAGATTTACAATTAGATATTTTTATTTATTTTTAAAACGCGCGGACCAAGTTGCGAATTTTTATACAAAATGGTGCCTTTCATAATAAATAGCTACGGATTATTTTTGCTCGAAACACAAAGAAACACAAAGCTTTTATTCCGATCATTCACACCCGAGTTAATTACTCTAGCACTATTTAAATAAAAACACAAAAACTACTAATTAAACCTAAAATAACTCAAGAAAAATAAATAAAATAGGAGCGCAATGTTTGCTTTGCAAGACAACATAAAATAGTCTTTCATTTTCTAAAGTAATTGATTAAAAGAAACACTTAACATTGGCAAAATTGTCAAGACGGTTGTTATTATATATATTACTAGCAACCTGCCCCGGCTTCGCACGGGTGCAATGCTGATATTAAATATACTACAGAATGTCTGTATATACAACGTTATCTAAGAGAATAACATAAGAGATAGACATATACCAGTGCGGACTTTTGTGTAGACCTTATTAAGGTGTACAATACTGTAGTACATTATTTTGATCTATCTCGTAGGGTTCAGCCAGCGTTTGCAATGTAAGCGCAAAAAAAAATGATTTTATTTACGACACCACATAAGAAACCTCTAAAATTATCAGTGTTTCTCTACTATATTAAGCTTGTTTTATACATATAAAACAAGCCTTCTTCTTGAATTACTCTATCTATTAAAAAAAAACCGCATCAAAATCCGTTGTATAGTTTTAAAGATCTAAGCATACATCGGGACAGACAGACAGCGGGAGGCGACTTTGTTTTATACTATGTAATGATAGGAAGAGAGGAAGAAGGAATTCTTCGTTTGTCATTTCATAAAGTAACATAGCGGTGCTAATTTAATATTTCGTACTCGTTTTATTGCATGTTTTATTCAGTATCTTAGCGGAATTTTAATGAATAAGTTACTACATGGGACAAGTTTGAACAATATAATTAACTGTGTATTATGGTGCAATGTGATTTGGACGACGAAGAATCCCAAGAAAATTTTAGAAGGCCATTCCGCGTGGCGTCTAGAACCATCGACTAAGACTTTGACTATAAACAAACATAAACACTTGTCACTGGAAAAAATTACATTATTATGTCACATGCCATAAACAAAGAAGAAGAAGAAGAAGAGAGGAAGAAGACACTTAAATCAACGAAGAGCTTTCATAACTTTCATAACATGAACAACTTTAACGTTGTGGGGCAAATTTTATATTATTTGCAAAATGTTATTAGTCTCAATTCTAGTGTAATATCCTCCATTTATAAAACGGCTAGCAATTCTCAGAAAATCAAGGCTTCAGCTGCCTTCTACTTTATTAAAATTAATTAATCTCACTTACTAGTTGTGGAGTAGTGAGTTTGGGATTATGATGAATAATGTAGCTAGGGGTACATAACGTATTACTAATTGCGCGTCTGAAATTCCACTGATGTAGGTGATGATTGGACAGGACAAGCCAAACGTAAATTTATAGTCGCTCGCTGAGAAATAACTTTGGAGAATGATTTCCTCCTAGACCGTAAGAGTGTCGCCTGCAATCTTACATCATCAAGTACCTACGTACCAAATAAAAATGGTTGTCTGTAAAGTCGGTTTACGGACGATAATTTTACGTGATAAAGTCATAAGCCGATCGTGCCTCTCTATTGCTTGTTCCGCGGTCTTGCTTGCACGCTCAGCTCAGGCGGAACGTGGCGTGATTTATAAGATGTTATCACGTCAAAAAAGTCTCAATACGTCTAATGCACGTCTGAAAAAATGAACTGCTGATGATTTTATCGACACAAACTCATAAAACGTCGAAAACAGAGACTTGAATGCTCTACGTGAGGTTGCTACAATTCGCATCTACGTCAATGTGTGTAGAACAGAACATTTTCGTATATATAGAGCTCTATTTCGGCCAGGTAAAGTTTACTTTGCCGCAACATCAGCTAACGGAAGTCTCCTGCAACTTTAATGTACATAACTTTTTATGGGTACGCTTATTGTTTACGCAATTTCATATTTATTGGTTAATCTCATGCATAAGCGATTATTTACATTTTATCTTTAATTTTCTGTGGGAATATGATATTTACGTACCGCGAGTACGTAAATAACTACGAACGTCTTGTCAAAATATTAAATTTTATTACGGAATTTTCAAGTTATTTTTATTGTCATTGTGTATGACGTGACTAACTATTAGTCTTGGTCGATCATTCCCATTAATCCCATGTCCAGTACCAGAAACTTTTTTATTCTCATTTGTTCCATCGGTCGATGTCTATATGCTAATAACCGTTGCCGTGGGAGGACTCATCATCATAATTATATCAACCTTTAAGAAGTCCACTGCTGAACATAGGCCTCCCAATAGATTTCCAGGAAGACCTAGACCTCTACCGAAGATTCTTCGCATCCACTGTTCCGCCGTTACCGTGGCTGCCACCTATGTCAGGAATAGCGGAACTGCCGGGAACTGGGGCCATTTTCTACTTGTATCCATCATTTTGGTGGTTTTGTCATAGTCACCACGCTTGGCAGGCGGATTGGTGACCGCAGATTTAGTATTAAGTACTCGGAGGTGCTGCCGAATCCCCCTGTGTGTTCCCTTAGTCACCTTTTACGACATCCACGGGAGGAGATGGAGGTGTCCTATTCTATGCCGAAACAACCACGGACGGGGGAGAACTAGGCTAGTTATAAAACTGAGTATCATACTCTCGCTAAACGCACTGTGTGTACGAATGGAAAAAATCGCACGGGACAAGAGCGTAACGTGCCTATAACGAGAAACACTTCTTGTCCTGTTACTAGTTCTTTCAAATCAGTGTGATGTAAGGTTTACTCGTCCGTAAAACGAGGATCCCGAAGGAAATGGTCAACGATTCAATTTTATTATATTAGAATTAATATTTTTTAGTGCTTTATTATTCTGTAAATAAACGTACTGTACGAACGTAAATACGAGCCTGTACGTAAGTCAATAACTAAAAACTATTTTGTATTGTACTTGTCAAAATTTGTATTTGACATGATGACGTATCTAGTTTCAACCGAATTGTCAAAGCCCGATTTTTTTTTAATTTTGCAGTTAAATGTTGGTATTGGAGCAGCCCTAGTAAATTCAATTAGAGACGGAGTTGATAGTGCACCTTTTATGTTCCATCCGATAAATTGACTGTTGGTTTACGCCAAAAAAGCTTTTAATTTAATTAATTACGCAATTGGGACAGATTTTAAGCATATTAACCATCGCTGGTTATCGGGTGAAAACATGATTTTAAAATGGCTCGTCAAACAAACACAAATCATGGGAAAGTCAGAAAGGTTATAGCAAATACGAAAATTTACGCCAGCTTTCATCAATTCAACAAATTATCCCATTAACAATTACTGACCAATACGATGATTACGCCGAATGTCGACTATTTTAGTCAATGTTATGCCACAACGACATAAGGTATTTCTGTAAGTGAACCAGAATAAAAAACGAAAAAGACGTGGGGTATTTCTGGAAGTGAATCAGAACAAAAATGTTAGCTCGTCCCTCCAAAGTTTATTGTTAATTTGCAGCAAATAGACTTAAGCGGCTCCGTTTACAGACTCATAGATTATTCTGAGACTGAGCAGTCATTCTTGCAATTACTAACAGTTGCGCAGCGAAATCGCTAAGTGATTTTGCAACTGACTCAACAATTGTTAAACCAATTTTGCCCGTTTTTACAGGGTGCTAATTTGAAACGGGGCAGTGTCTAAGTTGGTTTGTTTTAGAATCAAAATACTTCTTTGGATCATCTTTTGGAATATTAAAAATCTGGAAACAGATAAACAGATGATCTCTTTGGCGCAGTGAGTCAAAGACAAGAAGGTTGCAGTTTTCGGCCGCTGGACAAATTTAATGTTTGTATGATCTGCAAGTATTTGTCTCAGGTCTGGTGTTTTTATATATAATATGACTGTATTGACAAAAAAAATTAAGTAGTATATCAGTTATGTAATACCCATAACATAAGTTCTGCTTACTTTGGGGCCAGATGATGCTGTGTGAAATGTCCGGCATTATTTATTTATTTGTAAGTAGATAAATTTCCCGGACCTTCCAAAAAATATATACAAAAAAAAGTAGGTATTATAGATATTAAAACACCCATTATGCGGTTTGGGGCAGAAGTTTAGGCCCGTGGGGACCTGAGGCGTGGCTCCTGTTCAAAGAGTTATACAATAGCCTGGCAGACGAGACCAATGATCAAAAGGCGGGTGCTTCTCTTCGTATCTCCGTATAAGTATGTGTATGGCTATTCAACGAGGTGACATTGCCAGCTTTTTGGGCACTTTACCTGCGGTCAGTGATTTAAACTCTGTTTTATATCACTGTCTATGGGGGTTATTCACTAACTCAACACAAGAAACAGGACACACGTGTATCCACGCAAGAGTTGGTGAAACTCTATAAAATAATATCACATTTATAACACATTTATAACTTTATTTATTTATAACATTATTTATCACACAAAAAAACAACAAACTAACAAAATATTACAAAAAACTTCACCTACATACAAAATAAGTAGGTTCTCATTTAGTATTAAGTTATTAAGGTAATTAATGTCAGCTTCAAAATATAAGGGGCTTGTGGACACTAGCTCTCACAATAGGATTCCCTGTGTCGTGAGTAGCTAGCCTCTTTCGTAATATTGTAAAAATAAGGTATTACAACAGTAATTAAACGAAACAATAAGTAGGTTAAAAAAAATATAATAATTGTGGGTAAGAAGAAACTAAGGTCATTTATGTGTGTGTTGAACAGCTAAGTGTCGATATTTGCCTTGCATATAACGTGCGTTTAGTATGAGTGTAAATGAATAGAATGAATGAGTTAAAGTGTGCATGCAATACAGGTCAGATTTGACTGACCAGCTAATGAGATTCACTAATTAGTGTATGTTTGCGTTATCTTAGAATAGTTAAGTAGTCGATACAACGAGTGCAGGGATATTTTATTTTGTTAGTAATAAGCCTCTTAGGTAGAATTAAATTAAAAGTAAATTATCTATTAGTAGGGTCAATTATAAATAAAATCAAATAAAATATAAACATTCTTTGTTCAATAAAATCACAAGGACAGACGTACAGACAAACAGACAGACGGAAATAGTGAGTTCCTTGTGTACTTCAGAATTCTGAAAAGTAAATCAATATTTATTTACATTCAACTGAAACACTAAATACATTCTGTCAAAAAAGTATCGGGTATGGATGATTTGTTTATGGTTCCAAATTCAATTTAAGTTTTTTTTATGTTAGATTGGCATAACTGCTTTCCATTTTGGCGCGGAGTTTGAGTTATATCTATTATTTAGATTAAATACATAGCTGTTTTAATTAGATCAATTAGATCATTATCTATTGAGTATTGCACATTTCATAATGAACAAATACATCGAACAAAGAGTTTGTCTTTAATTTTGCATCGCCAATAGAATTTCGTGTTCGGAATCCCTGAAAATGTTATAGAAGGCTTACGCAAAAGTGAAGGAAATACTGAGAATCCTCATTTAAGTTTGAGAGAGAACGATGAACTTTCTGTGTCTAACAAGTCGATCCGTACCATTTTAAATAATCACTTGGGTATAAAACATGTTGCCGGTTAGCTAGTCCCAAAAGAACTGAATTTTCTCCAAAACTCGATCGCGTAAGAGTCGCTAAGGACATGCTGGAACGAGTCAAAATGAAACGTATTGTTACTGGTGACGAGACGTGGGTTAACGAGTTTGACATGCCAGGGCCGTCATTGTGAATGAATTTTTGACCAAAAACTCAATAAATACCATCGAAAAACCACATTATTCACCAGATATGGCTCCAGCCGACTTCTTTCTTTTTCTCAAAGTACCACTTCGTGGCACCCGTTTTCATTCAGTAGAAGACAAAGGAGAATTCGCGGCGAGAACTGAACGCAATTCCGGAACAAGCGTTTGAAATTTTTTTTGATGATTGGATTATAAACGTAAGTGTATCGTTTCTGAAGGAGAATACTTTGAAGGCGATATAATAAATTTGCGTGAATAACTAACATGTAACTAACTTTGTGTATTACTTATCGTTTCCAGGTACTTTCTTGACAGAGTACAAAAATAAGTGCCCAAGGAAGATGATCAAAGTGCTTGTGCTTACAAAGGATTAGTATGGCTATTCAAAGAGGTTACGTTGCCATCCTTTTGGGCACTTTACCTGCGGTCAGTGAACTGAATTCTGTTTTTCTATAAGTTATTGTATATTATTCTGTACATTTCAGTAATTCAATTTGTAGTAAGATAACAATGTATACCTATGCTGACTGCTACTAATCTTCGTAAATTTGTTAACGACGACAGACTGAATAGATTTAATAGTTTTTATAAATTTAGTACATGGTTTTTTTGTAATATTTTTATAACATTTATTATTGTAAATAAATGTTTGTAACTATTAATAAAATGTTTAATTTGATTGCAATCACGTCGTAATAGCTGAGCGGATTTGGAAAAACTCAGTGTAAATGTAGTTTGAGATCTGGAATATATGTATAGATTACATTTTATGTAGGTACCTTGCGTGTAAAACCATGGTCTGAAGCTTTTATAAAATTTATGTAAAACAGTTGAGCTTTCTAAGGACCGTTTAGATATTTCAACTGATCCAGGTCACTGTTTGAGAGCAGGGCCCTCTTACTTCCTTACAACCTTTGAAATCAAGTATTGTATCGAATTTTTCAGAACAAAAATCAAACTCAGATCGAGAATTCTTAGATTTTTTGTAATGTTTCAGGCAGCTCTAAATGAAATGCTATATTTCATTCAGAGCTGCCTGAAACATTATGCTTAGTTTTCCATCTGAGTTTGAGTATAATTCTAATATTACGGTCCATAGAATAAAGCCCGAACAGGACAATTATAGAAAAGAATAGATTAGAACATAATTTATTTGGTACACGCACAAAAAAAAATAAGTAAAGCATAAAAACAAAATGCTATCATAAAATTTAATTATATTGAAATGCTTAATGGATTGCTTAAAAACAGTCACAGGTACCTACTTCAGCAGTTTAGTATTAGTAAGAGGATATGCATTGTCTCATGCTCTGCCCTGTATGTGTATATGCAATGTATGTGTACCTATTAGATTTTCGTAGTTAAGCTAGTTATAATAATAATTGATTCGGCTCTTTAAATCTACAGGTTAAAGTTAACTAACATTCTTATAAACTTAAGTAGATTGGTACATATTACTAGTAATAGTGACCAAGTGTTGGAATAACATACCACCACCACTTCGTCTGCTTAAATCTAAGTATTCTTTCAAAAAGAATTACAAAAACTATTTATTGATGCAGCAGAAAACTGGGTTGTCTGGTACCCACACTTATGATGCACCCTTTGCTTGTTGATGACCATTTATGTATGTATGTTACGCGTTAGTTGGAAAGTTATAATGGATATTGCGTATGTGTATTGTATCGTAATTTTTTATTTTTTTTGTGTATATAAGGCAGGCATAATAACCATTTCGTTTATGTTCATATTTGTTTATTTTCTTATATATTTCTTTTATTTCTGGCGTTTCGTAAGGTTGAGTGACTGGATCGAAGGTCTCGGCAGAATAACAGCGCTGACCTGTCATCCGACAGGGAAGCATAACGCTGAGTCGAGATCTTTTAGCTGCTGTAGCACATAGCACTGTTAGGTAGGTAAGTACGCAGAATAATTTTAAGTTTTTTAAATGTCTTTTCTCCTTTTACTTTTTGATATGTGTCACTTCCTTTTTACCTCATTTTGTTACTCTTTGTTAGTATTGATGTGTTTGTGTGCTTATTCAGTAAATAAACAAATGTCTATGTCTATGTCTATGTCTAATAGATAATAAAAACAAACACAGGAAAAAATCTGAAATTATATAATGCTGAACCACCAATTTGTAACAGCAAACTTGGACGATTCCGAGACACTCAATATTTAGTTTAGTATAATTTAAGTTGTCTTTTCTGTTTTTCTTTGTTTTTATTTTGAGTGTAGCTTCATATTGTTTTTTTATGTGTATTTTGTTACAAATAAATAAAGAATGGTGCCTGAAATAAATAAATAAATAATAACAGACATTTCACACACCATCATCTGACCCCAAAGTAAGCAGAGCTTGTGTTATGGGTACCACATGACTGATATACTACTTACATACTTTTTTTTTAAATATAAAATATTATACATAAACACTCAGACCCGAGATAAATACTTGCAGATCATAGAAACATTTGTCCCGCGGCGGGAATCGAACCCGCAACCTTCTGCGTTTCTTCTGCGGAACTTAGCCCACTGCGCTACAAAGGTAGTCAAAAGAGGACTATGTATAATGGAATTGTTCCTAAAAGATCTAAAAAAAGTCCACGACAGCATATGTACAGCATATCTTTTAAGATTGACTCACTATATTTTTGTTTATGATAATCAAATTTGTTCGCAACTAATGCATTATTTGCGAAGGAGTTTTATCTACATAATATTAATCCTTATCCAAATAAATATCTTATTAATCACAATTATTTCATTGTGAACAAAATTGTCCTTAACATCAATTGATTTCAATCAACATCTTAGAGATATCATAATTTTAAAATAACACCGCAACAAAATAGGTATGTTCGGGTTCACGCGCGCAGACGTAACTCTGCCTATCTATCTGTAACGTTTTCACGGCTAACTACTGATAGGCCAGTCAAAATAGACGTTTTTTTTGGTCAACTTTGCACTAAATTTCCGATTTAAATTCTTTTTTTTATAAGGTTTATAAAAAAAAGAATTTAAATCGCTTACTGATCGCTTACTGAGCATAAAATCACAAAATGCTGACAGATCCAGGTGACGCTTCAAGCGCCATCTTGAAAAAACGTTTTTGGCTGATATCTCGGAAACTATGCACTTTAGGGCAAATGTTATGGAGACCATTATTGTAGAAAATAAAATTGCGCATCTTTTGTTTTTGTTAACTTTTTTGTAAAACTTACCGTTTACGATTTATAGCCTATTTAATGAACCGGTTTTTCTATCGCGGCCGATAACTTTTGAAATATTAGATTAATCAACAAAATGCATTTATTCATTTTTAAAGATCAGTTTATTTTCTACAACTTTTGTTTCAAACTTTTTTTCTAATGTCCATACTTTTTGAGTTATAGGACGTTTAATGTTGGACTACCAGGCGTAAAGTTGAAAATTTCAAGATACGCATAGAATATAATGCGTACTAATTCAACAATGAATCGATTTTGACGATTTTTGACAAGGAAGGACATGTAATAATATTTATCCAACCGCGATAACTGATATTCACGTGGACGAAGTCGCAAGCAACAGCTAGTACCAGAGGAAACCAGATGATTGATATAATACCTATATACTTTTTTTTATACACAAATCATTTATTTTCAAAAATAATTACAGAAATGAACAGAATAATAAGGCTATCTAAGGCCCGTTACTATGATCTATAGATAGCTCAAATGAACATATGGTTCACTGTTCACTGGTGAACTGCCAGCGTTCCCAAGACACTGGCGACATCACCACGTTGAATGGCAGTTCTAATACGCTGAGCCAGATAGCTGGACGCCGTGAAATAATTTTGAAAACGCGGTGGGCTCCTTTTACCCGGGGGCCAAAGGTCTCAACTCCAAAACGCTCAAATATGTAGGCCTTATCAAGACCGGGATATTGTTACTTGTACATATGATGATGCTTTGTAGCATCCAGACAAAGAACAAACAGTCGAGCATCACACAGTTCGTTGTCTTCAATAAAGCCCACAACTTACGCAGACTTACAACCAACGGAGCTGTGTCGCCGTCAGATATATATCTTCCGCCTTTTCTGTAATACATCGTCATTCGACGGCCACTTGTGAAGCAAGGCTTCTAAGTGCAGAACTCGTTTAATTAAAAGGGAATCTACTCGCTAATGCAGTAAGCCTCTGTTTGCTCCCAGCTGCACAGGGTATCGACCGAGTAAACTAATGTTTGCCGACCCACTCACGTCATCTTACGTGGTAATTAAGCTATGTTTGATCTCTCTTGATTTTCTAGACTAGATTGTGGCAAACGTTGAGGATATTCTTGTTTTATTGGATTTGGAATCTAAGTTAAACATTTTATTCATAGTATAGACAACCTCTGTGGCGCAGTCGGCTAAGGTCCGGCTGAGACGCAGAAGGTTGCGGGTTCTCGGATTCCCGCCGCGGGATAAATGTTTGTACGATCTGCAAGTATTTGTCTCGGGTCTGGGTGTTTCTATGTATAATATGTATGTATTTACTTAAAAAAAGTATGTAAGTAGTATATCAGTCATGTGGTACCCATGACGCAAGCTCTGCTTACTTTGGGGCCAGATAATGCTGTGTGAAATGTCCGAGATTATTTATTTATTTATTTATTTATGATCCGGATCACTGCCAGAGGGCAGCGTTTCCAAGATACTGGCGGCATTACCGCGTTGAATGGCAATGCTAATACGCGGAGCCATATAGGAGCCAGCTCTTGGGTCATGCAATGTATTTACCAGACGTTGTGAAATAATTTTAAAATAAAACAGCTCGACTGTTTCACGTGTACATTTCTGTGATTATTCCTGTAAATAAATGATTACCCCTATATATAGAAGATTAATATAAGGAATCATCATTTACCATCCGCTATACTCTAAAACGATCAGCTGAGGATCATCAAAAATAGCTCAGCGATTTTACAGTCAGATGCGGGATCTGATTGTAAAATCGGGTTGGTAATTTTCGATAAATTATATAACACTTCGAGTGAGGATTTCTACGTAGAACTGATCCCAGATGAGTGCTGCTTGGAGACTGATGATGGAGACGACTGCGATAGCCTTCAAATTATTGAGGATTAGTGCTGACTAATAGAAAAGCTAGCAATAGAGAAGGAAAGCTTGAAACAAGCTCGGTGCCAGCCGTTACATTAAGGCTTACCTAAGTGCACGAAAGTGCAAGCACTTCAATCCTTTCACCACACTGGTTAGAAAAAACTAGTGCCACGATAAGAAGAAGAAGAATTTAAGGAATATTGTATTTATGCTGTACATTCATATAAATTACTTTTTAAAAATAAACTCAGTGAATATTTTAAGTTAAAAACAGCAGCAGGTAATATGTCTAGCTTTACATGTCTGTTTCTGGCTGAATAGTATTTTATTCAGAACAATTCTGCATTTTTATAGTCCGTGAACGTAATTGCGCGTTCAACCTTCCCTCTACAAACTTCGGAATAAAAATACGAACATAAATTAAAATAACATCAGGTAGAAAGTAGTGACTGCATAAATATAGTAATTCACGCAAAATCTAGCCCCAAACTAAGCAATACTTGTACTATGCGGAGTAGATGACTGATAAAATTCTTAACATTTTAATTCATAAGAAAGATAATAACACCCAGACACAGAAACAACTTTTATCCAACGACCTGTACAGCAGTGGGCGAAGGCCTGTCTGAGACACATAAGGTTGTGGGTTCGATTCCCGCCGCGGGACAATATTTGTCTCGGGTCTGGGTGTTTCTATGTAGAATATATGTATTTAAAAAAAAAAACATACCTATTTAGGTAAGTATTGTATCAGTCATGTGGTACCCATAACACAAGCTCTCCTTATGTTCAGGCTTGATGATGTTGTGTGAAATGTTCGGCATTATTTATTAATGAGTAACATTTATTTACAAAAATAATTACAGATATGTACAAAATAATATACAATAATATAAAATACACGTGAAACAGTTGAGCTATCTAAGGACCGTTTAAAATGATCTATAGATAGCTCAACTGATCCAGATCACTGCCAGAGGGCAGCGTTCCCAAGATACTGGCGGCATTACCACGTTGAATGGCAATGCTAATACGCTGAGCCAGATAGGAGCCAGCTCTTGGGTCATGCAACGTATCTACCAGACGCCGTGAAATAATTTTGAAAACGCGGTGGGCTCCTGTTCTCCACGGGCTCAGGGTCCCGACGCCAAAAGGCTAATTATTTCTTGATATGTTTCTGAGAATACCTCGTAGAGAGGCGAAAACGAGTCGATTTTTTTTTTGAGAAATAGATTGGCGGTATCTTATTAAATATTTGTCTATTTGCTTAATGTTTTGTAAATCAAATACAAACATTTCATTAACGATATTTCCCAAGACATGAACAGTTCTACAAATAAGTAAGTGGATTAGATTTCTGATTTCCGTCTTGGTTCCTCTGAATTTCAGAATAAAAGACACATTATAAACAGAATAAACTCAATTCAGAAAATAAACAAAAGGGATTGGAAACATAAAAACTCAATTATTTATGTCTCCACAGCGTAGGTTGATAATATAAATGGATCTGAATCAATTTAGGAGGGGAAATAATCACCAGATTTTATTGGGCCGCGATCACAAAACACTTCATAAATGTAGCTGTAAATCTCTACAGACCGAGCGAGGACCGTCGTCGGTTAGCAACCCTATTTTAACGATTACTAGACTAACGATCATTAACATTTAAAGCACTTATACATTCTTGCGCATTGATTGTAGTTAGAGAAGCATCGAAATAGGTAACTATTCATGTAGAAAGTAAGTATTAGAGCTCTTTTAATAATTCTAGACGAGACAGGATTTGAAAAAAAGCGAGATAATTTTATTTTATCAAAATTTCTTTTCATGAATGACATAATTTCTTCAGTTTTTTTATTTAAAAACCTAACTATTGATTTTTTTCAAACCGGTTCATAAATGATGCAGTTATGACAATAACAAACATAAAAAAAAACAATCGAATTGAGAATCTTCTCCTTTTTTGAAGACGATTGAAAAGTTTCCTATATGCCACTTCAGGTCCCAGACTCCACCTATTCTAAGTTGCATATAAATCTCTTCATACGTTATGGCTTAATTGAGACTTAAATATAAAACTTTTACATATCTTATTTCACTAGGATGGTGGTTGGAGACTACTTCATTATCCATACATTTTTGTATAAATTTTCTGGCACCTACAATATCTGACACACTATATTTTATGAGCTAAATACTTTGTCATTTCTTAGGTGCTGATACATAATGTAGGTAGAAAGTACCTTATCTCTCACAAACTAGCTCGACTAGAGATTAATTTTTTGACAAATATAATGTTATCGGTACAAACCAAATTCAAATTCAAATAGTTTTATTCAATACAAAGATCACTTTGAAACGACTTACATACTAGGTGAATTTAAGCGCCAATTCCTCCTCACCCAAGTCCGAGAAGAAGAAAAATCTAAAGGTAGGTTTTAGTTATTGGAATATAATTTTAAGCAACGCGCATAATATTATTATAGACAGAGACAACAAAACGCGTTGAATCGGAATTTCTGAAGCAGACATTCCGATTCGACTAATCCAATGCCGATTCTACTTCTTCCTATAATGGCAAAATTAACACAATTTATAGTTGTGTGTTGTTATAATATCGTCACAACGTCATAGCATAACAGCTTGGAGGGCACACAACTCAATTTACCAGGCAAAATGTATTGGTATTATACAGGCCGTGACTGCGGTGATCCTGAGAGTGCATCGTAACGACGATGCACTGGCAAGGAAGGATCGAAACTGTAACCAGCAGGACCGGAACCAATGAGCCCTTCACCCTAGTCCGCTCATGGATCCGCAAAAGAACGGCTACCATGCATCAAATTTACTAGGCAAACTAAAGCCTGTAAGCAGTGGAAGGAGGCCTTACCGGAATTAAATCTGACCAAGTCACTGCTCACATCTATTCACATCGAACAAACATCTATTTACATTGGGTGTACAGACATACAGATAGCCATTAAGACATTATGCCATACAGACATTATGCAGAGGATGCATGAGTACGAAGGAGTCTGCCGCGCATGTGTTGTTAGAGTGCAATAGCGTGTCATTCCAACGTGCTCAGCAACTTGGAACAGCTAGGAGTTTTGCGCCGGAATTTCTAGGAACACCGGGTGGCTAGCAGCCTCCACAAGTCCGCACATCAAGTATCCCAATAAAACATGAAATGACGCGAGAAAACCTAATTAATTTAGAAGAGCTATGTTACTTCGTGAAATATCAAAAGAAGAATCTAATTTTAGGTTTTAAAACTTCGGACATGAATTGTCACAGATGCGTCGAAGTATCAAAAATCTTTCAGTGAATAGCTAGCTTATTTCGAATTGACGCGTCTCTAGTGGACGCTATCCATTATGGGACAAAATAAATTCGTTTCACCGTCCGTGTTGCCAATAACTCCTGCCTCGTAAAATGTATCTGCACTCAGGAGACCGCTGTGTCTCGCGAGTCGCGTGATTTGCACATGTACTGATTTCCAATAATTCGCAGTGCGGCCCACAGTAATTGTTTGGACATGCTTTTAGGATAACTTGTGTTAGGGGGTTGTCAGGTGGTGCAAGCACTTTGCATTTTAACTACTTTTGTAAAAGCCAGTAGCTAACTCTGGCGACGGAGTTTATAAGCCGTACAAAGGCGACAAGAACACACAATAATAAAATAATAAGTGGAAATAAGTGGTTAATGCGTTTTCAGTAACCAGTGAGAGATTGTGCTGGTTTGCCTCTAAGACCTTCTTGCTCATTCAGTTTTTTAGATACTCAGAAGTACTCGTTTCGTAGAGTTTTAAAAGCTTCGCTATGTCCATCTGTCTGTCTGTCTCTCCGTTTGGCCGTCACTAATCAAAGCTCTTGCTCGCAGATTGTTCGTTTTATCGCTATGAAATTGTGCACATGAAAATGATGAAATTTTAAAATATTTTTTTTGGGTTTCCTCCTTTCTGCTTATACAGTTTTTATTTTTATTTTACTACCCCGTCGTGTGGTATATCGTTAGATAGGTCTTTTATAGATAGGACGAGATTTCTTAAAGTTTTTCGATACAGATATTCATTTGATAAATATGAAGCTTTGAAGGGCTCAATTTTAATGGAGTCCAGTCCCTCTCTTCCCCCTCTGCTGGTTAAATCACTGTTTGGTACCTGGAAAGATCTAAAAATGTCACCATATTATGATGAAATTAGAAGGTAAAATATCACGGCTGGTAAGGCTTTACTTGATTATGAGTAACAGCTTGCTTTGGAAACTTAAAAAAACATGACAGTTCATAATTATATTCTTGTGGGTTGCTAATTAATTAGTCTTGAATAAGTTTGGGACCTGACCACTAATCATTTTTGTTTTTACTGACTTTGGAATCCTTGTGCGTGGTCCGATACAAGCTTGACCAATTTATTTTCTATACCCGACTAGACTCAGGTGTAGGACTAGACTCGTGTAAAGTAGAACTACGTAAAGTGTATCTTTTACAAAGCGACAAAGGATATAGATAGGTTAAAATTTAAGTACCTAAGGTTCAAAATTGCCAGTCACTAGCAACCATAACCTAAAAAGATTACTTGTTCGAACAAATGGGTAACAAATGTTCAAATTAATTCTGGGGCGAATTTAGCCCGGAGTTTCACGTAACTGTAGGGCCTGTTATGTATGAGTTGAGTCGTTAATCATTGCATTTTGTATCTTATGACATTGACATACATGTTATCTCAGCACTCTTCTCTTAGAAGATCTAACATGTTTCCATTTGATGTTATAGGCTAATAGCGAGTGTATCCAATCTACATAGGTACCCGTCTATGATACACTTTACTCATATCCTTTTTGATTGCTTTTTCAAATATAAATAAGATTGGGCCAAAAGTGTAGAAGCGTGGTTCAAAGATAACTGATGACACGAATAAGTATTGTGATTAGTTATAACCTTAACCTAACTTATACGCTTCATTTTTTTTTCTAATGTCGGCCGGTCCAAGAAGTTGTGCGTTTATTACGAATTTATGTATACCTGTGGTCGCCCACTGGTCGAAATTCGACCATAATTAATTAATAATTAATGTATTTTTTATGCATAATTAAAAAAAATATTAACATTCTGCACTCCTCCTACATATAAACAATAAGTGTGTGAAATTTCATACTTCTCCGTCCGCGCAATTTTCGTTAAAAGGGATACAGAGTTTTTGCTTCAGGTATTAATATATAGATAAATCTGGCGTGTTTTAATGTATCTGTGAATGATATCTATCTTACTCTAACCTACTAAAGTGTCGTGACTAGAATAAGGATGGGAACATCAAATACAAAATAAAATGTACCAACATAGCACAAATTAATGATTAAAATATATACTTTTTGTGGTGGCAGGCAGAAAGGCCAAGCTAGCTTACTATGGCATGGACATTGTTTCTGTGAACTGATTCTCAAGCTATTTAAATATGAGGCAACAATGTGTAGAGCTGAATTTGTATAATGGAAAAAAGCTTAGATCCACATTTCAGCCAGTCTCTAGGGGTGTGCCACAAGGATCCATACTTGGACCTATTCTCTTTATCTTGTATAGTGCCGATATAATTGAAGCTTTTACTTACTGCAAAAACCATCTTTATGCAGATGATGTGCAACTGTACTATTCCTTTCTGCCTTTAGACTGCGCATCAGCGCAAGATAAAATTAATTCAGATTTAGCTCAAATATCTTCCTGGTCAAAATCAAACTCACCCCAAAAAATCAAAATATATGGTCATTGGTACTAAAACTAAACTTGAGAAAATTGCCTGTACACAGCTCATTATAGTGGATGGTGAAGCAGTAGAATATGTTGAGGAGACTAAAAGTCTTGGACTTATCTTGGATAAGCACCTACATTTCGAAAGTCACATAGCGCAGTGTGTTCGTAATTGCTTCTATCGGCTAAAAACGTTATATTTAATATTCGTCCGTTTCTGAGCGAAGAAGTGCGTATTGCGCTGTGTGAATCCTTAATCTTATCCAAGCTTAATTATTATGATGTGGTGTATGGCTCTTGCTTGTTGGCTAAGACTGAGCGGTTGGTTCAGCGTGTGCAAAACGCTTGCGCACGCTTCTGTTTTTCTATTCCCCCAAGAACGCATATCACCCCATATTTAAACGCCTCAAATTTATTAAAAATGAAAGCGCGTAGAAGCCTTCACCTTGCATCCTTACTTCTTGGTGTTATTGCCTACAGGTTTCCCCCTTATCTTTTTACCAAGTTGAATTGGGCCCAAGAACAATTTCGTTATAATAGGAGAGCTTGTGCTAGTGTGTTTGTTACGCCGAGGCACAAATCTGTAGCATTTCGCGGATCCTTTAGATTTGCTGCCTCACGGTGCTGGAATGGCCTTCCGCCGCCGATTCGAGCCTTAAAAACATTATATACATTTAAGAATACACTCAAAGAAAAACTACTATCTTTCCAAAAAAGTTCATAATTTATTTTACTCACTTCTATCGGTGCCATTGACTGTCTTGGCATACGCAGTAAATTGTCCTTTGCTTTCTTTTTTGTATAAAGTGAAACGAGCACATAAATAAGTCATCCGTCTCTATTAGTTGGTTTTTTCTCCATCGGCCTTTATTTTTCACTAGACATTAACTTTTTAAACGAGTACCATAATGTACCTAATTATTTTATTTTATTTATTACATTTTCCAACAAAATTAAATCATGACCTTATTTGAACCACTCAATTGAT
The DNA here is from genome assembly GCA_948098915.1 of Lampropteryx suffumata. Taxonomy (NCBI): domain Eukaryota; kingdom Metazoa; phylum Arthropoda; class Insecta; order Lepidoptera; family Geometridae; genus Lampropteryx; species Lampropteryx suffumata. The sequence continues at coordinate 4,280,877 of OX402551.1, forward strand.
TTGTTGATAATTATTTGATTATTTCGGTTATATATCACATCGGGATTGCTTTGCGTTTGTGGTGTCATTCTTTTTTAGGCCCTGTCTGAAAACCAGCGCTGCTTCTCACAAGTGTGTCAACCTGCAATTATGCTGAGATTGGACCTGTTTGGCCCACACGACACAGAGGGGACTAATTAGCACAAAACTATAGCAATTTATTACTTACTGTTTTTATTATTATTATTTTTATATTTTTCATTTTCTCTTGTTTTATTTCTGTTGTCTGTTATTTCTTTATCTACAATGTTATTTTTGTTGTGTCTAGTGTTTTGTGTTCTCTGTGTATTGTGTTTCAAATAAACAATTTCTATTCTATTCTATTCTAAAGGGCGGCTTGTAAAACTCTATGCAGTTTGATTGCAACCTCTTTAGTTTGGAAATAGAACATAAAAAAGTACTTTATTGGAGTTTGAATTTAGAACGAATGAAGTCGTTTAGAAATACTCTAGAGAATCTAATAAAGAGAGAAGTCAAATTTATAATCGAAATGGCGTTATTTGATTAGAATTTGTGATTGAGTAGTATAGGAAAAGAAATGAGCACGGGTTTTACTCTTAAGTATTATTTTATCTATGATGGTACTGACACTGTTTCGATTCATCTAGAGAATATTCACTAGGGTGAGTTTTATCAGCGATCCACTCGTTGCCACTCGCGTCTTGAAAGTGAGATCGTCACTGATTTCATTATGTTTAGTGAGTTTAAATTTGTGCGTATATGCAAAATATGTAACTACTGAAACGCAGAAGGCTCCGGTTCCCGCCGCGGAACAACATTTTGTATGATCTGCAAGTATTTTTCTCGGGCCTGGTATTTTCTATGTATAATTATATAATGTATTTACAAAAAAATGTATATAAATCAAAATGGTATGCATAACACAAGATATGCTTACTTTGGGGGCAGATGATGCTGTGTGAAATGTCTGGGACTATTTATTGTTTATTAAATACTTAACATCCAAAAAAACTGATATTAATTTTGATGTGTTTTTCCCCAAACGTAGCATTTCTTTTTCAAACCATAATTATGTAATTTCAAATGAATTGCAATACGAGTCACATTGCAATTAACATAATACACTGGCCTCAATTCTGTTGGCACCAACCTAACTAATTTTAGCTAAAATTAGGTTTTGAACTATCAAATTAACCTTTGGTATTTTGCTGCTACCAACTTATCCTAATTTAATTTTATCTAACTTAAGTAAGCGTTCCTAATTTAGTTAGATGGTACCAACCGAATAGGTTTTACAAATGCTATGACTAACTAAATATATTTTAGACAATTCCTAATTTTAGAAATGAACCAACCGAATTCGGCGACCTCTGTGACGCAGTGGGCCAAGGTCCGGCTGTGACGCAGAAGGTTGCGGGTTCGATTCCCACCGTGGGACAAATGTTTGTATGATCTGCAAGTATTTATTTCGGTCTCGGTGTTTCTATGTATAATATGTATGTATTTACAAAAAAAAAGTATATTTATAAGTAGTATATCAGTTATGTGGTACCCATAACACAAGCTCTGCTTACTTTGGGGCCAGATGATGTTGTGTGAAATGTCCGGCAATATTAGAAAATATAAAAAAAAACAGAATTGCCACCAATATCTACACGTACGAATACATACACGTATATGCCATACGGAGCGTAATAGTGCAGAGTTTGCAAGCCAAGTTAACTTAAGCTGAGCAGGAAACTTAATGTAACTTCGCCTGTGGTCTGCGCTAGGCCCAATATTAATGTCATTATTTTACCTCGATGGTACATGGAATGTGCACTTCGTGAGTTTAGCAACGAGGAAAGCAAATGGCTGTTCAAGTTTCAGAAACTTCTCTAATCATGGAGTGAGCCATTATGGTGTGCATACATAATTGAGCGTTTTAATTTGTATAAAATTGAGTTTGGAATATTATTTTGGTCTCCACAGTTATAACTGTACTGGTTGCTTTCCGCGGCTTTGCACGGGTGGTACCTACAAAAAAAGTAGCCTATCCAAGGCTACTTTTATATCCTTTTCCAAGGTATCATCTATTTCTATACAAAAATTCATCAAAATCGGTTCAGAGGTTTTGGCGTGAAAACGGGACAGAGGGACAGACAGACAGAGTTACTTTCGCATTTATAATATTAGTAGGGAAGTAGGGATTAATGCGAATACACTGATAAGTTTGATAGGTTTTATTGATAAGTTGTTTTTCCCACATTTTGTAAAAAGCCGAAGCAGAGTCCTTCACGTCTATTTACAAGTAGATAATACTTAGTTAGAGTTAGGAGTCACCGACGGTGGCAATTCAATTGGTTCATATCTAAAATTAGGAACTGTCTAAAATATATTTAAGTTAGTAATAGCATTTGTAAAACCTATTCGGTTGGTACCATCTAACTAAATTAGGAACGCTTAAATAAATTAGGATACGTTGGTAACAGCAGAATACCAAAGTTTCATTTGACAGTTCTAAACCTTTGACAGTTCTAAACCTAATTTTAGCTAAAATTAGTTAGGTTGGTGCCAACAGAATTGAGGCCAATGTCAAGATTTTACAAGTTAAGATGACAAACCTTTCTTGTGTGTACTATTAAAATCTAAATTACTTGTAAGGCATCTTGTAACTACTTTTTGGAAATAAGAACATATTATTAACGGTTAATTATGTCCCTCACTATGGACTATATATATTATGGATTAGTATGTGTGTTGGTGGGTATTAGGTACTAGATACCACAACCCTAGACTTGGAGTATTCCCAGATAATACAATCATTACTTGAACCCTATTTTTTTAGCTGCTAATCATGTGCGGATGAAATTCGTACTTTTCTACGGGATTTAAAATTCGAAAAGTTTTTATTTCGCCACTGTATTGTTTTGTCGAGACATCAGTTGATGGTCATGGCTTGCAATTACACCGGCTTATCCTGCTTTCCCGACTTAACAACGTGCAAACATTACCACTCGGCGTTGTTCTTGAACATTTATCCAAAAACTTACCTACTCTCTGTTATTTATAAAAAACACTAGCTGCTGCCAGCGGCTTCGCACGCGTGGTACATAAAAAGTAGCCTATGTCATTCTCCAAGGTGCCATCTATCTCTATACAAAAAATCATGTTTAGGTAAAAGAAATACTGTAGTATTTGAGTCGCTAACGAATAAAATAAGATGTATATTATCAGTTAGACATGTAATAAAATACTGGCTAGATAATGTGCTACGACAGACAATGCTGAGAGCTAAGTTGAAAACGTTTCGATTGATTCGATAAGCTCCTACCATGGCAAAATAACTCACGGTGTTTCTGCCGTTGCTCAAAATACAAAGATATTATATTTCTACAACCAAGGTCACATATCAATTGCACCTTTGAATTGCATAATGAATTCAAGCAATTCGTAAGTATAATAATATACCGTTATAATCGAAAAGTCGTTCGTAAAACGTTTATCGTGCAGTACAGGGGCGATTATGGAATTCTGATACCATTAAAAAATGGAACAGCTTTCAGTTACTATTGATGTATTGATATTACGGAAGGTTGATGTTCATTGCCAGACATGCTGTCATATGAATAGAAACCTAAGACCAAATAATTATATAAAGACGGAGCGCGAAAATTAACCAAAGTGAAGCCACAAAAACCGTGCTCCTCTGTGTAAATACTCGCATCTATCCAGACACATACACCCAACTCATGCTCCTAGCTCTTAGTACATGCATACAAACTTGCATTAATAGGTACAGCATTCTGTAGTGCATATCCTGTTGTCGTCTAGTAGACATTGTAAAAAAAATACATTCTTCTTGTTTTGTGGTGATTCCGTGAAGAAGAATATAGAAGATAGAAAATAGATAGAAGAGCATGGTTTTAACTTTAGTGATTCGCTGCATTCCGTTTTTATATTTATTTGATCTGAGGTACGTAATAGTAATCCGTCTTGTCAAAACTTGATCCAGTTACAATAAAACTAACGATTGAAATTTCGCCAATTGCTAATCGAAACTGATAGACATTGATTGTATCAAAAGTTCCATAATCGTCATGCTGGTTGCTTGAGACTTCCATTTTATTGTCGAGGTGTGAGGTGTTTGTGATAAAAAACGTACCGTACCGAACCCACGTTCCTACCTACTTTTTTCACAACCATGGTTCTTCTACTATGTGTAACAATTACTAGTCCGATTCCGAGCATACAGTCACAAAACATAAAAGCATCAACAATTGTTTGTACATTGCAAATAGATAAGTTGGATTTAAGAACAAACTTATCATAGTAGTTAAAAAAATATTCTTACGCATCGTTATACGTCACGGTCATGAAATTTAGTAAGGGCATATTTTTTTAAACAAATAAACGGTTAACAGAATGTTTCCCTTACTTGTGCTGATGAGACATTGTTATTTGTCAAATTTAATTGTTCTATATCAACGGGAAGGTTTATTTACTGGCGAGTGTCTTATAAATCAATGTACGCCGGCTGCACCATTGAAAAATTGTCACGTTCCGCCTGAGCCGAGCGTGCAAGCGAGAGCGCGGATAAAGCGATAGAGAGGCACGATCGATTCATCAATGTTTACTTATGACGTTATCACGTAAAGTTATCGTCCGTAAACCGACTTTATAGATAACCATTTTTTTTTACAGCTTCAAAACCGTAGACCCTTTTTTGATATTAATTTCTAAACCTCTACGCGTTCCTAAAAAAACTGTCTTCACATACAGACAGATATCGAAGTGAGGATCACTTCGATGTCTGTCTGTATGTGAAGAGGTGTCTGTGATGAGGGTTCTATTTTTAACCGACTTCAAAAAAAGGAGGAGGTTCTCAACGCAGATGTATTTTTTTATGTTTGTTTGTTAATTTCAGAACGAAGATCCTTATCGCACGGACTTGGAGGCTACGCGACAAAATGTATATGATTTTTCTGTTACGAATTTCCGTCATGACCCTTTCTTTAGTGTAGACGGTTATCTATAGGGTGACACGAATTAATTAATTAGATGAACGAATGTTTTTTTTTATTTGCAAGGATACTTTTTGATTGATCCCATACAAATTTCATCAAAAACGGTTCAGTTGTTTGGTTTTTAAATCAAAATAGCTAGAAAAAATATGTCATAAACGAAATCTCGTATTTTTATATAAATGAAGTCGATTTTCTTTTTAGTTTTTAAAACGTTACAGAACCCTAAACAAGGAACGGCTACACGGTTACGTGAATACCACGGCATTCCGATGCAAATGCAGCATGTGCACAGGTCAGTCCAGGCTTGACCCCAGCTTGTGTGATTTGACCGTAGTTATAGTCTGCTGTACAATGAATATTTAGTTTGTGCTGTAACATGTTAGTTTTAGTGAGACATAAGTGAGTTAGCCGACCGTGGTAGGCGAGGATGGCGCGGCGCAGCGCAGAGGGCCACAGCTGCAATTACCTAATGATGCGCGGCGGTTACCCAATTACGGGTGGGGACTGCTGCATTCACGTTTTTAGTTCTGCTGATTCAGCCGTTCTCTCCCGATAATTTGTACTGAACTCAGTTGAAACCGTCGCCTGTGCCGTTGTACTGGTAATAAAGTTTCGCTCGACAATGTTGTTACACGTGGAAATGTTTTCTTTGTCTCCCTAAGGTTAAAGCAATTATGGAAGTCTTGGCGTATTATTTTAAGACGAAACAGAGAACGGGATCAATATTGCCAGGCGAAGGGAATTAATACAGATTGACTCGAAAGCTTTTTAGTAAAGAACATAAAACAGTAGAGTTTTACATGCTAAAATTTGTTTAAAAGTGGACAATTCATAATAACTATCATTATTGCTTCAAAAATGCAGAATATTATTGTTAACGATAGCCTTAGCTTAATGTTATGTGTAAACAACATTTAACATTTATCCCTATGAGAGATAAACATAGAAGCCTGAGTTTGTTTTTAAAAAAACTTTACGCTGCTGTTTCCTGGAAAATGACCACAAACACTTTTTTGTTGCAACAAAATTTCATCCTGTCGAATAGCCGTTGCTAACAAAAGCAAGTGAGATGTTAATCTAATGTAGTACCGTGTCACTCGAAGCTGGTCCGAGCCCCGACTTTCAAAGGACTAGGGCAGCTACGGATTCTCTATTATGTAAATTTTGCGTAATTTTCTCTGTGGGAGTTCGCCGCGCTCGCCAGACTTTGTAACGGGAGCGCTTCTCATTAATACCTGAGCTCCACAATTTTTGGAGGTGGAATGACTAATTTAACAACGCGCGTCATCTTTTTCAATTTAAATATCTAATAAACACGAACTTGAGAGCCGTCAGGTAAAGGCTTTAAATTTTTATACAAGGGCAAACGGTTGTATTTCTTTTAGAACTAATGGTTATTAATTACCCAGAGTTTTTATCGACTTTATCGACCGATAGCCTGAAACGTATTTTCTCGACATACAATTTGATGCTTGCAAATATGCAATATAAAAATGCAATATGTAGGTACCTAAGTCCAATGAAAATTTATTTTTATCAATTTAACTTTTGAGTTTGTGAAAAAAGTGTTTGTTTGTTTATTACTTGGTCTAGTATAGGTTATTCTGTGCTTAATGGTAAGAAATTTTGTGTCATTTCCGCCAGTTCGTAAAAATCCATTACATCCCATCACGATAACCCTTTCTGCACGCTCAAAAACGTCCTGAATCATGAATGTCTCTGTCGAGACGCTCCTATTTGTAATGTAGGACACATAGCGTGGAAACCTAACGGATACTAATCCGTAGATGAGCCGCGCTTTCGTAGAACATCTGCGGCCACGACAGCGACGCGGAACAAAACAAAAACGAAATGAGAAAGGTTTGAGAACTCGAATGGGACGGTATTGTGGAAAGTTGTACGGCATTGTGTGCTTTGCCTGCAGAGATGACCTCGCCGCCGAAATCCCGGCTTGTCGCTACAATGGAGGCTATTAAGAATTGTGTTTATGCGTGATTATTAATGTTTGTGCTCGCTAATCAAAAATAGTTGACTAGCCTGACTGCTCAGTTGATAGTAGTTTTGCCTTCTGCGCTGTTGATTTGGGGTTTGATTCCCTTCCACGAGCATGGGTGTTCGTTCTGTTTCTGGGTGTTATAAAGTATCTTATGTATATTTTTAAAAATATGTTTGTAATCTGTCAGACATCTGGTCACCATAATACAAGCTATGCTTAGTTTGGGTGCTAGATGGTGTTGGACGCATTGTCCACTAATATCTTTATACATATATATAATATTCTGTGCGTGTGTTTGTAATTAAACTCCTCCTAAACGACTGGACTGATTTTGATAATTTTTTTGTTTGTGTTCAAGTGGATTCGAGAATGGTTTTAATTTACAAGCAATTTTTTTTCTCATTTTTTCTTTTTAAAACACGCGGATGAAGTCGCGAACGAGACAGCTACTATAATATAATATCGAAGGTTTCTAAACCGTAAGCGTTTGATAAACCTTTGTTAGTGTTGACACACTACAAATGAGTAAGAGTCTGTAAAACGAAACGCAAAAATTAATTATCCTGTAAAGTACCACGAGTCAGATAAGTAGGTTTATCCTCGTCTCAGTTGCGAACGGAATGGGGTATTAAAGAGTGTTTAATTTTAGTTACTCGTATTTTAGTAAGCAAATAAACGTTTTACGACGTGAACTAAACGTGAGTAGGATAAATTCAATTTATAAAGCTTCATTAACCTCTCTATTTGTTCCTTTTATAAGTTTTCTCATTAAAAAATTTCACAGCTAAAACATAAACAGTATCGGATACCCTTTACATGTTTTTAATTTTACTTGTTTTAATCTTGCAGATACATAAAAACAAATCAGTACTTATATTAGGTAAGTACACTTTTCTAAAACTATTATAGAAAGGCGACTGATATAGCATAAGTGGTACTTTATGTTAAAGTATCTGCTTGACACATTAGTTTGTCAAGTTTAGACAAATTTAGTACTAGACCTAGATGTATTTTAACACCTAATATTTAGGGAGCTATAATCGCAATCAAAAATCCAATGATAATAACATTAATCTCGTTTGAACAAAAATACTAGTGACTTTCTTCAGGACAGGTTAATCTTCTATTCATCTATATATACCTATAAAAGAAAGTCGTGTTAGTTACACTATTTATAACTCGAGAACCGCTGGACCGATTTGGATGAAACTTAAAATGAATATAGTTAGTAACTTGGATAAGGATATAGGCTATTTTTTACCGGAAAAACAACCAGAAGGGCGGGCGAAGCCGCGAGTGGCCGCAAGCGCCATCTATTAATATTTATCCGTAACTTTGTTAATCTCTATATTTATTACAATAATTTGAATAGCTATCTTTTTTTGATTAGTGATATGAGTACATTAATATTTTTTGTGCAGTTATAACCGCCCAACGAAATGGGCACAGGTCGGCTAGTAATCATCTTAATCTACTACATAAACTTAAACATAATTTTCATTCAAAACGGAAGGAGGAGGATTTTTTCTTGCTGTTTTATACAAGTAGTTGCGCAATAGTTTAGCTGAGTTTACGTTATGTCCCTCCTACCTGAAGTTTTATTTTACATCTACTAAGTTTCCGCTTTTATCTCAGAATAATGATCACAACTTGATAATGCAGCCCGGGAGGGTCATTAACATGACTCCGGCACTCCGAGAGCCGATCCAAGCTGCGAGTGCGAACGAGCCGCGCTCGTGACCGGACTGAATACAATTACTAGAGCTATCCTGTAATTAAATTGCAAAGTTAGAGCTCCATAGCTGCATATTAATAGGTAGAAAAACGTCGAGAACTTTTAATGAAATAACGACCATACATGGGCCGGGGATTTGCTTACATACTGACTCATGCGAAAACTTGCTCTTAATGAACTAAGTGCCTAAATGCCTACGTAAAGACGAAGAAAATAAACACATACATTATGCATTTTATCATGGTGTTTTACGTCTGGCTACACGGAAACATTAAATATTACAGCTGAAATTAAGAAACATAAATGTATGCAATAAAAGCATTTGCAAACTTCTGTAAAGATCTTGCATTTCGATACTTACTAATATGTAAGTAGGTACTACTCATACATTCAGAAAGATACACAAGATATTCTGGATTTTTTTTCCTAAAGAAACTCGGATACAAATAAATCTGTCCATTTGGTTCGCTAAACAAAATTGGTTCAGATGAAGGCACACTGAATCTAATATCGTTTAGTTAGACCATCAGCAAATTGAATACAAAAAGTCCGAGTACCTATCAGTTGTTTATGTGTGAAAGACGTACCGTGAAATACGGATATTGAATTCTAAGCGCGTCCGCGAACAAATGTACGTGCCAGCGACCGGGCGAGAGCGAGGGTGACTGCTCTGGAGTCTCTACCCACAACAAAAAGTCGAAATAGATGTGTTCCCGCGTCCCCACAAAGAGGTTAGGAAAACCACCATTGTGCCCGATGCGCTGTAGGTACTCTTAGCAAATCTCAAAACATCTCGAAAAGATATAACGAGAAAAGTTACTGTTGTGCGCGCTACGCCGTCTACGCTCTCACAATTTTATTATTATTTATACCAAGCTTAGCTACTTTTATGCTACCTATCGTTTTAAACTTTCTACATCGTGGCCAGGGAAAATTAAGTTATATTTTTAGCCTTCATTCAACTTTATGAAAACTATAAGCAATAATCAAACTATTAAATTGTGTAATAGGTTAGTATGAAATTGTATATATGTATTATGTATATATGTATTGTTGGTATTATGTATTTTTACCTACATAGATTTTAGGTACTAAATTTATTTGCTTTGTAACAATGAACAATGCAGGATTGAGTCGGTAAATAGAGTAGCCGTTGAAGAGAATGGCAAATAGAAGGGATTATTAGGACGAGTTATTGGCCTTCCTCCCTTGTATATGCCATAGGTGAGCTCTCAGCACTCTTTGTCTTATGTTTCACGTTAGTTACAAATACGCTACAGAATCTGTTTGGACTTTTAACATGACGACGATCTGAAAGATAAAGCTTATATGGTTTATAGGATAAGAATAGATTTATCTATATTGTATTGACTGGCCTGTCAATAGTAGCTCTGCCTTCTGCACTGTAGGTAGAGGGTCCGATTAAGTGTTTGTTCTGTGTCAGGGTGTTATAAAGTATCATAAGTATGTATTTAAAAATATATAAGTATTCTATTAGTGATCTAGTCACCATAATACAAGCTATGCTTAGTTTGGGACTAGATGGTGTTGTGCGCATTGTCCAGCCATATTTATTATTTATTTATTTATTGTAGACCTTATGAAATAAAACACATCATAACAATTTAAATACAGTACAAGTACAATGGGTACAATGGGCAACCATATCGCTTGAGAGCGATCTGTTCCTGGTAACTTTTTAAATGGATCGTATAAAGTAGAGTGGATGGTGCGACGTACATTAAATTTATTTTGGAATTAAATAACTGTATATGACATACATACTAACAGAGACTTACAATAGTCGGATATGACAACCTCTGTGCAGCTTTACATGGTAGGTGGCCAATATCAATCATGTAGAGCAGCTTTATGCTGAGTTTAGGGCCTGTTTGGCTGCGCACACAGAGCGGGGCTAGTTGGTGCTCATGTTTGACCTACCAACGGGGTGCCTAGTATCTACCTACGATAGGTTCCTTATTAGCTACACGACGTAGATTGTATTATAGTTTATTGTCGACTTCGTAAACGTAGCGTAAGCTAAGCCGTTGTTCATTAGCAGAATACGAAAACAAGTCAAAAGCTGTCATTCGGTTGCGGTTCGATTCCAAACGAGCTTACGGAAATTAATGTTTGGCTAATTTATTGTTTTATACAATTCAAACGACTGGAATCCACAACATAAATTAATTTTGATTTAAATGCTTAAATCAACCGAGCTGACCAACAAGCATTCAGTCCTGGTGAATGCTTGTTGGTCAGGAGGTCACCAGGTCATCCAGTCATGGTGTTATTGAAACTTTTTTTTAATAATAATAATAATTTTAATAATAATCCCAGACATTTCACACAACATCATCTGGCCCCAAAGTAAGCAGAGCTTGTGTTATGGGTACCACATGACTGATATACTACTTATATACTTTTTTTTTTTTTGTAAATACATACATATTATACATAGAAACACTTATTTTTGTTATTTATCTAGCGTCCCTTCTATTTAATGTTTGTAAGTTGTTAGTTATAATAGTAACGAGGACAAACTTTTAATAGGTAATAGAAATTTGTCTGCCATTACCATAACGGAGTCGTGGGATAGAGCAGCACCGCAAGCCATTAATTTCAAAGTCAAAGTCAAAGTCAAAAGATGATTTATTCAATACAATCACAAGGATCACTTTGAAACGTCTTACATACTAGGTGAATTTAGGTGCCAATTCATCCTAACCCAAGCTCGAGAAGAATTGGCAAGAAACTCGTCTTGGTCCTAGCGCTTTTTTATAATGATCCATCTTATAACTACCTTAACTACGAAATACAAATACAAGAGAGTTTATACATTTCAAGTGTGTCGGTTAACTGTCTGACGGCAGAGCGACATGAGGCCATGCATTCTTATCAATAATATAGTCATCTATATTATAATAAGCTTTCTTCAAAAGACTACCTTTAATGTATGCTTTAAATTTCTTAATAGGTAGTTTAGTAGCATTTTCAGGAAGCTTATTATAGAAGCGCACCGTGTTCCCCATAAATGACTTATTAACTTTTTCTAGTCGAAACCTAGGGATGTATAATTTATGTTTATTCCTAGTGTTCATTTTATGAAGGTCACTATTTTGCTGAATCCCATCTCTATTTTTATGTGTATATAACAAATTTTCATATATATATTGTGAAGCTATTGTGAGAATATTAATTTCTTTGAATATTTCTCTCAAAGATTCTCGTGGTTTCATTTTATAAATGGCACGTATTGCCCTTTTTTGAATTACAAATATTTTACCAATATAAGCTGCTTTCCCCCAGAGAATGATGCCGTATGACATAACACTATGGAAGTAACTGAAATAAACTAGTCTAGCTGTAGCTTCATCAGTAAGCCACCGTATCGCACGAACTGCATATGCAGCGGAACTAAGCCTACCAGCAAGCGTTTCAATTTGTGGTCCCCACTGTAGTTTTGAATCAATATTAAGACCTAGGAAGATCGTGGAATTTACAAGATTCATTGCCTCTCCATTTATTTCAATGTTGGACGGGCTATGAATAACATTTGGCAAAGTGAATTTGATACATTTAGTTTTTTTGGAATTAAGCAAAAGATTATTTACAGTGAACCAGTTAAGAACTAACGATAAGGATTCATTTACGTTATCGCATATACTGGTTTTACCTCTATCAACTTTAAAAATTAAAGACGTATCGTCTGCAAATAAAACTATATCACAAATATTTTTTACAAAAAAAGGTAAATCATTAACGTATACTAGGAATAAAAAAGGGCCTAGTATCGATCCCTGAGGTACCCCTATATCAATAATTGATCCCAAAGACCTCTCACCACCCACGTCTACTTTCTGGACTCTATTGGATAGATAAGACTGTATGAGGTCAATCGCCCGGTTTTTAATGCCATAATATTTTAACTTTGTGATTAGGGTTGCATGACTCACACAGTCAAAGGCCTTAGATAGATCGCAGAATACCCCAACTGCATCCTGTGACTTCTCCCAGGCCTCAAATATATGCTTTAAGAGCGCTATACCTGCATCAGCTGTTGATCGACCTTTAGTAAATCCGTATTGATTACTATGTAGCAGGCCGTTAATGTTAAAGTGGTATAATAACTGATTAAGAATTATTTTTTCAAAGATTTTACTTAAAGCAGGTAATATCGATATCGGTCTATAATTAGCGAGATCACTTTCACTTCCAGACTTAAACATAGGAATGAGTTTACTGTGTTTCATGAGATCGGGAAAAACTCCCTCGTCGATACATCTATTAAAAATATAAGCTAAACATGGTGCAATATCTAAGATAATGACACCCAGCACCTTTGTAGACATTCCCCAAAGATCTTCTGTATTTTTTATATTAATTAACTTGAATGCTTTTACAATACTAGCCTCGTTAATGTAGCTAAAACTAAACTCATTCTTACATTTTGCAACACTAGATTCTAATAGAACGGAAGCTCTGGAGGCTGAAGAGTTTAACGATTTGGTCACTATTTTTGGTATATCTGAGAAAAAACTATCAAATGCATTCGCAACATCCTGTTCCTTTGTCAAAATTGTACCATTTATATTTAATTTGAACTGTATATTGCGAGCCCTTGATTTACCTGTTTCATTATTAATTAATTTCCAAGTTGCTTTTATTTTATTTGTTGAATTTTCTATTATTTTTCTCAAAAACAGTGACTTAGCCGCATGACAAACTTTTTTGAATACTTTTGAGTAATTCCTAACATATAAGATAAAAACTGGATCATCTAACATTGTCTCTCTGGTAGCATATAATTCATACAATGTATTCCTACTTCTATAAATACCCGGTGTAGCCCAGTCGACAAATCTAGCACAATTTTTTGTTTTGCATGTTTTTACTGTAAATATATCAGCATGTTCTTTAATTATTAAATTAGACAATGTGGTGAAAAGATCATTTGGATCATCGATGCATGGTACAAGGGAAACTTTGTGTTCAATTCTACTTTGAAATGTTTTGATGCGGCTCTCTGTAATAGGTCGGTGAGTAAAGTTCTGAGCTTCAACTATACGATCACAAGAAAAGGTGGCGCAGTGACCGTAATGGTCAGAACTAAAATGTTTTAGTACACACTTATGAACTGGTGTGCAACTGCAATAAATGTTATCTAGACAAGTGGCTGTTGTTAGTGTCACTCTTGTAGGTTCATCAAAAAGAGGACTTAAATTGAAACACTTAAATAAGTTTAAAAGTCTTTCAGATAATGGATCAATCGGAATATTTATATTAAAATCACCACAAACTATTATGATCTTATCACAAGCTATTTTTTGCAATACTTCTTCCATAGTGCATTCATATAACCCAAAATCAGCATTGGGAGGACGGTAAACGCTCACGACGACATGCCGCTCCAGCTCGACACACGACACCTCAATAATTCTTTCAATAGAAAGATTTCTAATATCCTTACGCTCCTTGCATTTTAAGTTATTTTTTACAATAATTAACGAGCCACCACGTATTGCGCTCTTGCGTTTATAGCTGCTGACAATATTGTAATTTTCGTAGAAAGGAAGTACCTCAGATTGTACCATCCAATGTTCAGTGATACACATAATATCTACACTGAAATGATTTAAAAATAATTCACATTCTAATACTTTGCTGGGCAGGCCTTGCATATTTTGGTGAACTACATGTAAACTGCCTGTTTTTCCCATTGTCGACTTGGTTAGTTTAAATGCTGATCAGTTGGCCATACTACATTTTTTCCCCCAGTACTATTACTAAATATGGGGTTGTCATTACTCTGTGTTATAGTTCTAATAACAGAATCAGAAATATTAAATGCTAACAATTTAGCAATAATTAACTTACTACGTCTACTAAGGTATACATTACCTTTTGTCAAATAAAAATTACTAATAAAATTATTAGTGTCTAAATATAAAATGTCACTATGACGACATGTCAAATTGTATAGTATTAAATTCAAATTGAATATTTTGTCATTGTCTTTAACACTCAATGATTTTGAGTAAGGGAAAGCACATAAAATTAGTTTCCCTAGCCCAAGATCTAGCTTTTCTAACAGGGTCTCAATTAGTTTAATTAAGTCTAATCGCTTGACACCACTACTTTCACCTAATTGAACAATCAAGGTAGTGTCTTTGTCTAAGAATTTATCATTTTTTATTCTATCGATAAAATAGTCCATGGAGACATCTGTGTAACAGTTATTTTTGACTGCCTGTTTCATTAGTCCACCAAGAAGTAATCCCATGCCAGTACCTATCTTGTCAGAGTACAATACAGTCTTCCGGGTCTGGAGACAGGGTTCGAGCTGTCTAACCGGAGGCTTAACCTTTGCAGCCTGTATCACAGTAGGCTGCTGTACTGCTGGTTTGGGAGGCAGCTGCTTACACTTGGGTGGGTCAGTCTGTGTACTATTATTACGCACATGCACATAGATGCTGTCATTGTTTAGAAATACAACATTATTCAAATTTTCTTGATGATCAGAGATCTTCATTTCTGCTTCTCTATATCTGCATGTTAAATCACGAAGCGACTTCTCTAAAGTAATTATTTTATCTGCCATGTGATCTTGGTCTATTGTGTTTCTCCCTATAAGGTTATAACAGGATTGTAATTCCTCTTTTAGATCACATTTTTCTTTGCTCATCTTCGCGTGTTTAAATACATTTTTAAGCTTTTTTAACTTTTTTTCAGATTTTTTAATAAAGTTATTAAGTTTTACATATTTTTTGATTTTGTTACTCCCTTTGATTAATGAGGATCTATTGTTACAATGGGGTGTTGTGAGGTCAACCAATGAGAAGTCAGGTTCACTATCTATCAGCTCCGCCTGTAAACTTAGCCGGGTATTCTGTTTTGAATCCAAAACTTGCCTTGATTCTAATTCGTCAATCTTTAGTCTACACTCGGATATTTCTTGTTGTAAGTCCGAGTTTTGCTGCAGCACAGAAGCATAGGTATCATGGCAGTGGTCCACCGATTGCAGCAGAGACTGCTGGTTCTCCATCAGTTCACTTATCTATACAATTATTCAACTACGATCATAATGTGGGTTTCCACCAAACCTTTGTCTGTAATCGAAACACTAAGTCGAAGTGATTTAAGATTATGGTGCGGGATAATGACGTTCAATTTCGGTTCTACGCAGCACAGGTGCGATACTCCATTTTTCTTAAAATCGCCAAATTTATGTCCCCAGTAATTTGGTTCGTTCTAAATTAGAGCCATTATGTAGGCAAAGGTGATAAGTTATTCCAACTAGTTGAATAACATTTTACGCGAAATCGCAACTTCGGATTTTGTGATTTCTTAAGATGTTACAAGTCACGTTACAGGAATTTGTTAAGGTGCTCCCTTATTTTCGAAATTTTCGATTCATATTATCGCGAAAAGGTGCTCCCTCACCGGGAGCATTCGCGTGTAATGTAACGTTACAGAGTCGAGCATTACATCAGTGAGGGTGGAGAACTGAGCATTACAGTGCACAAACTGTTATGATACAAAACGAGTTTACATCAGTGAAGGAGGACAACCGAGCATTACAATGCGCACCTTGTAATGATGCAATGTGTTTTACAACATTATACGCGAATGCTCGTCAGTCAGGGAGGTAGTATTGTAATGTAATGCTCAAAGTCGAATCTATAATGCTACATTACACGCGTACGCTCGTCGATCAGGTAGGTAGTATTGTAATGTAATGCTCAAAGTCGAATCTATATGTTACATTGCACGCGAATGCTCCCGGTGAGGGAGCACCTTTACGCGATAATATAAATCGAAAATTTCTGACGTATTCTTTGGATAGTATTTCTAAAATTTAGAGGGTGGTTTCCTTATATCTATGGAGATAAATTACTGTTTTCACAAAACATCGTGGTTCCAAGAACGAATTTCCTGTTTTAAATCTGTGAAAATTATGTTACACATGTGTATGATAATAATAATGTTTGCATTTCCTCGTTCAGGATACCCCTCGCTCGACACGGGATGACAAAACTTTGCGCATTATTGTTGATACAGTCAACAACAACACTGGATTTATATAAGTTTAGATTTAGTTTCCTTTTAACACATTTTGAAATCAACAAACCTTTAAGAATATAAGAGACACATCTGCGGAACGTCCAGATTTCCATACAACCATTGAGCATGATTTACTTCAAAATTACAAGACTGAGTGAAATAAAATAATGTAAATAAAGTATATTTGGCTAAGGTATAGCGGAAAGAGAGCAAAACATTTGACGCAATTTTCAGAGTCCTTGTTGGCAACCTTTACCTAAACCACAGAATACATAATAGTAGTACTTTATAAGGTTATCCAATAGGGACGGGTAAATTCTGACAGTTAATGGCGGCCATGTTGTTATAGATAGATAGATAGATTAACACTTTATTGTACACAAAAAGAACACAGGAGAAATAATATAAATAAAATTGTACAATCGCTAAAAGCGATCTCTTCCAGTCAACCTTTGTATGGACAGGATAAACAAAAACAGAACGACGGCGGTGTACAAAACGTTACTAAATATACTAATACAAAATATATAAAAATACAAAACATAGTTGTTATGATGCTAATCGACATACACGATAATTATTAACACATACAAAGAACTTTCTATAAACAATAAAAATAATCATAAGTAGTGATAAATGATATCAACCAGTTAGAAGATTCCAGATATAGACAGATAATGATCATGAACTTTGACTTTAAGGATATGGATAGATTTGGATGCGCAGATAGATGCAGGTAAGGAGTTCCATTAGCGTACGGCTTGAACAGTGAAGGATTCACCATACATAGCTGAACTATGGACAGAAGTAAAGAGCTGAAGAGTGTCAGAAGAGTGCAGAATACGATCGTTTGCCTGATGCAGGAAAACAAAACGTTCCTTTAGATAACAGGGAGAGGAAGACACTTGAGCTTCATGCGAAATTCTGAAACATGGTCATACTTGCGCAAGCTGAATATGAACCGAATACAGAGATTTTGAAGGCGCTCAAGTTTATTTAGTAAAACTTCGGAGAGACTAAGGTAATCTAAATCTAATATCGGATGGAGAAGGGATTGTGCAAGCATAACTTTGGTTGCTGTCGGTAGAAAATTACGGAGCCTGCGTGAAGACGCAGATGATGCAAACATTTTCCTACTGATTTCGATGATCCATGGTTGCCAAGATAGCTTATTGTCCATGATAATACCACGATTTTTCACAGTCTGGCTGATCGGTATTCTTGTAATCAAATAATAATAATCAAATATAATAGGTGAGAGAAGAGACTAATTAATTTTAGCAATTTGCCTCGCACTACCAACTATAATGGCCTGAGTTTTGCTTGGATTAATCGTAAGCCCGTAAGATTTACTCCAATCACAAATACGGTCTAAATCTGAGTTTAGGAGGCTAATGGCACCGTTGACATTATTAATAGTAGTTTGGCAGTATATTTGAAGATCATCTGCATACAGGTGGTAGGAAGATGTTAATTTTTTTGTTATGGAGTTGATAAAAATAGTAAAGAGAAGAGGAGAGAGGACGCTGCCCTGAGGGACACCAGCAGTCAGATTGCACCATGAAAAGAATGTGTCTTCAACATGGATACGCTGCCGGCGATCGAATAAGTAGCTACGAAACCAGTCAACTGCCGGCGGCGATATGTTAATGTTATTGACTGAGAACCATTTTTTGATGCTAAGTATGGATTCCCTTATACTACTACTTACAATTTGCTTACTCCTGTTTTTAATAATTAGGCTAGTGTCATCAGCAAACATTGTTATGTCAACGTCTTTAAAAACTACAGATATGTCATTTGTGTAAATTATGAATAGAAGAGGCCCTAATATGGATCCTTGTGGAACCCCTACATTTATTTTATTCCTATTAGATCTAACCCCATTTAACTCGGTCACTTGGTATCTATCTTTAAGATATGATTGAAAAATGTTAAGTTCTTTCCCATTGACCCCGTAATGCAGTAACTTTCCTAATAGTATCTCGTGAGAGACACAGTCAAATGCTTTAGAAAGGGCACAGAAAACTCCATACGTCTTCTGTTTACTCTCCAAGCCTAAAAATACATCTTCGATAAGTCTTCTTATTGCATGTTTGGTTGATTTCGCCTTTTGAAATCCAAATTGCCTTTCGTTGAGTAGTTGGTGGTCGACCATATAATCAGTCAACTCCTCTGCAATATATTTTTCAAAGATCTTGCTGAAACTGGGTAGGACTGAGACAGGTCGATAGTTATTACATTGAGTTGTCTTGCCTTTTATATGAATAGGAACCACTTTAGCAATTTTCATTTCTTCGGGGAAATAGCCTTTTTCAATACAAACATTGATAACATTCATGAGTGGTGCAGCTATTTCTAATTCAATTTTTTTTATGATAAAAGGTGAAATAAACCAGAAATCACTTGACTTTTTAGGCTTCATTTCTCTAATTATTTTAACAACCCGTGAAATATTTATTGGCTTTAATATAAAGTAACTGGTCTGGTGAGGAATAAACTCATTAAGGTACCGTTGTGATTCTATAAGTGAGCATTTGAGATTATGGGTCAGTTCAACTGTTACATTAGCAAAATAGTTATTGAAAAAGTCAGAGATTTCCTTATGATCATAAATAAATTCGTCATTATAATTTAAGATTTTATCACATTTTATATCACAGTTGTTTTTTTTACCAGTTTGTTCCTTAATAATTTGCCAGGCACATTTGATTTTATTATCAGCGTTTTCTATTTTTTTGGAGAGGTGAATCTTTTTGGCTTCCAAGCAGACATTTTTGTAAATTTTACTATATTTGGTTACTAGAGGTCTCAACACTTCAGTTCCGTCTTCCTTGAGCAGAGCGTACAAGTTAAATAACCTTTTTCTAGAAATAAGAATGCCTTTTGTGGCCCAGTTTTTAAAATTGTCATGTCTATTTTTAGATGTAATCTCAGTTACAGGGATTGCTTCGTCCATTTGTTCAACGAAACCTTGGAAATAAGTTTTGTAATCTATAATGGGTTGATGGCTTTGTGACAATATGATCAGATTATTTTTTAAACTCCTAAGATTATGTTCATTTACTTTTCTAATGCAACGTTTGGTTGGCTCTACATAGTCCACATTGATTGCAATGTCAGCTATCTGAGCGTAATGATCAGACTTAATACCTTGCAACACCCTGACACCTGAAACTATGTCGGAGTCAGTAAAAATGTTATCAATACATGATTTACATGCTTTTGTTACTCTAGTGTAATCATATATAAGTCGTTTCAGCAAGAAACTGTCAACGATATCTGATAAAAGATGTTTCGATTGCAGACCAGTTGGAAAGTGAATATTGAAGTCACCACATAAAATTATAGACTTATTATAATTTTTTGTAATCCTGTCCAGACAGTGTTCAAGTTTTGTCATAAATATATTTAAGTCAGCCGATGGTGACCTATAAACAACTAATATTATGGCAGTTTTCAGTTCTATACAACAATTCTCAAAATGTTGTTCTATTGACGTTTTGTTAATATCTTCTCTTTTCTTGAATTTCATGTTTTCGCGTATGAGGATGAGACAACTACCACGTTCCATTACAGTGCGACAATACATAGATGCTTTCTTGTAGTTCGCTATGTTAAATACTGGAGCATTACTCCACTTAAGAAATGTCTCAGTCATGCACATTACATCGATATTTTCTAAATCTAAGAATAAGCTAAGATCATTACCTTTGTTATAAATACCTTCTACATTCTGGTGACACACTCTTATTTTGTGGGCCTCAACAATACTCGCTCGAGAAAATTTTGGTTTTTTCCCTTATTACTATTGTCTGTCGTCTCATCAACTAATATTTTCAAATTACTCCTGTTCACACCGTGCAAGCAAGCAGTCGCTATGAATTTTGCAGTTGCGTGCTGACTTGATCTCCAGTTTTTGTTCAAATTTTTTCCATCATTTAGTTCTATAATATTAACGTTGCTGTGAAGTGATGCGAGAGTGTACAGTTTGCTGTTTAATCTTGCGATTTCCATATTAATGCGATTTTGTTTTTCATAGACAACCGTTGATATAATTATCTTATTATTAGGTTTTTCCCTTGCTAGTTTTTCTATTTTAGATATGTATTCCATTGAACTTCCTCGAAGACTCATGTTGTGTCCTATCATGAATATAATGGGTTCACGCTCATTTGTTTCCTCTAATTCTTCTTTTAGTATTTCGTCAATATGAAGTCCTGGTTTACAGCTATTGTAAACTTTGAACAAATCTTCAGGTAAATATTTTGATATCATACTGCCCATATTTTTTCCAAAAGCGCCGGAGTACATATGTATTCTTTGTCTTCTCTGTTTTGGTGCATCACTTAGATTGTTCACGTTGCATGTTTCTAACCTATCCCTAAGGCTTTCATCAGCAATGCTTGTGGTATAAGCCAAGACTGCCAAATCTTCTGCTGGTGGACTTTCACTAGTACATATTGCATCTACGCTAGTAGCCATGTTGTTTATTTTTTTTTCTATAATAAGTGGTAGTCTAATCAGTTGTTTTTCAAGGAATGAGACTTTTTTCAAAGTAGCCTCATTATTTTCAAAGTCTCGCTCATAGCAAAGGATATCACCTATTAGCTTGTCACTTTCTATTTTTAGTACATTTATAGTGTTATCTCTGCGTTGTAATTCTTCTTCCATGAGTCGCTTTGTTTCTTCCAGTATATTAATTTTGTGTATAAACTTTTTCCGCATTGTTTTTGTCATTAGTTTTTTATGGTTTTGTCTTTTCTTAGATATTGTTCTATATCCTTTCCGAATGCTAGATGAGTTTATTGATTTTAGCAGAAGATCGCTATATTTGAGCTGAATTTCAATCAATTCGTCATTTCTGAAATTTAGTTTTTTATTTAGCTCTGCCATTTTGATCAAGTTTCCACATTCTTCTTGTTCTACCATTAGTTCTTCATTTTCTCTACGTAATTTGTTGATTATCTTCTGCAGTTCGTTGGATTTAGATTCCTCTTCGCAGATTCTTTTCTTGAGTAAGCTGTGTTGTTTACACATGGTTTCAAATTCTTTAGAGTTGTTTTCCTGTTCATCAAGAAGTGCAGTATTTAGTTTATTTTTGGCCTCTAGTTCCTTCCGTAAGTACTCCATGTTCTTTAAAATATCATTTAAATCATTTACAACCACTTCTTTGTATTCCATGTTTTTTTTCACTTTAGATCGTGTATTCATTTTATTTTTTTATTTATATTATATATTCGTATCATATATTTATTCGATTTATTTTGATTTCGATTTCAATTGAATCGAAATTGATTGATGTTATCGATATTTCTATTTCCGAACGCAAAATAAAGATTCTGCTATGGCAACATTTACTGCTGCTGCTGTCACTTATATGTCACTGTCATGTCATTTGTAATAACAAACAACCACAAACTATATGATGCTAACGCATCAGACGGGGCACTCTCATAGACGAAATCCTGTCCAATACCTGTTCACCTTATCCCATATGACAGATAACTTTTTTATTTTGAATGAACCTTTTAGCATCAGCAAGGTATTCATTCTACCGAGTATATTTTTTTTGCTTGCTTGCATACAATTGCTTACTATTTTAAAATATTTTATTGATCTACAAAGGAAAGACCCTGATAATCATAATAAACACATTGATTATACAATTAGACATTTATTTACAGAAATATACAGAATAATACACAATAATACAAAATACAAGTCAAACAGTTGAGCTATCTAAATTGCGTAAAACAATCTATAGATAGCCAAACTGGTCCAGAAAATTTGATTATTTCACGGAAGCGGCCTTGAATTCAAGAAAGAAAGGCATATTTGCATCTTATCAGGTCCTCAGCACCTCCCCACATGCAGCTGTCCTCACCAGCTCTAAGAGAAATCCCAGACTGTAATGGGATGCGGCAAGGGTGTCTACACAAGTAGCATCTCATATCAATGGCCTACCCATCTCTTAAAGGACAAGAGTCATCAGGCTTCTTACCATCATCACTTATCAGACTGTACAAGCCGAGAACAGCTGGTATGTTGATGTTGACATTTGAATTAGGTGTAATCTGCTTTGGAGTAGGTGTGAGCCAAATGTTGTAGTTTCATGGTGTGTAATCACATGATGATCACAGTACCATCTGGAAAAAAAAAGAAATTTAAGCACACATAACCAAATGAAATAATGTTGAGTGTTTAACATTCTATGTGGTTTCTATTGGTGTTTCTATGTATAATATGCATGTATTTACAAATAAAGGTATAAATAAAAATATTGCTGGACAATGCACACAACATCATCTATTTATGGAGCCAAGATGACTGATAGAATACTTACACTCAGATACAGAACAAACACCTATGCTTTTCACACAATTGTTTATCTTGGGAGGGAATCAAACCCTCGACTTAGAGCGCAGAAGGCTACTACCAACTGAGCTGACAGGCCAGTCGATTATGTAGTATATCAGTCACTTGGTTCCCATAACAAAAGCTCTGCTTACATTATCATTATTATTATTATAATTATTATTTAATGATTTTGGTAAGATAAGTAGGTACAATAAGTACTTACTGGTGATTATAGCAGAAGAACACCAATAGACAGACATTTCGGTAGCAGCAGATTACGTTGGATAGGCATGTGCCCTCAAGTTGAAGCGAGAAATCTCTTCTAAAAATGCTTTCGACACACAATCATACTGCTTGCGAAGATCTTGAAAACTTCAGGTCTAGAAGTCTTTTAGTCCAATCGAAGTCCAATCCAAGAGTCCAATCTCTCTTTTCGGAAGCTTAAAAAAACTGACGTCCTTTCGTTTACTAGCACAGCTCACAACACAGCACTTGTACATTACTGCGAGATTAAATTACAGGTTCAGGAATTGAGAGGATAAATATAAATTACTCACAGAATTTAAAAATCAACGTCATTTTTTAAAACTACAACAGCTGTTGCTTGTTTGTTAGTTTGGTTGGTTGGATTGATTTGATGTCGATAGCAAAATAGGAAACAAACATGACTTATCGGGCAGGAAAGAAGTATGAAAGAAGGGGGAGAGGAACTGTTAACTATGTTAGTACTATCGTTCTATATAGACTATAAATCGGCCAGGATTTAAAGTTCAATGATTGCCGGCCATGCAAACAACAATTTTGTTTTTCAATTTATGCGATAGTAAACACAAAGTTAACAAAGTGCTTTTATCCTTATTGGTTGTTCAAAAACCAAAATTTCAAAGTATGCGCTTGTGTGCGTTTCTCAAAAATGTTCGTTACGTGATTCACAAAGTTAAAAGGGGATTTTCGTGCTAAATTATAACTTGCCGAACTGTTGAATGCTTCTAGGTTTCTTCACCGTGCTTGTGCTTTGTGTTTTTGTTACTTGTAACAGGTTTCCGTAAGTCTTTACACTAAATAACTATTTTTTTACTAGGAGCAGCAATAACAGATGTTTACATTCTTAACATCACTATCGATAAACAGTGAAGAGAGAAAGTTCAAAGTATTATGTTTAGTAGAAATGTCAACTGTAGAAGAATTAGAAAATGCTGATTAAGAAGATTATGATTATGCTGATTAAGAATGTCTAAATTTGGAGATGTTTCTTGCTTAGATCTGCCAATTCCCAGTGTTCTAAGAAATTTCCATTTTTTAGATGGATCATTATTGCCTACAGAGTCATGAATATATCGGCGTTGCGCGTCTCTACACAACCTATTGCAGTGATTTCGACGATCGTGATATTTGGTAACATTATCATCAGTGGGCTTGCAGCTTATACAAACTTTAGCGAGATCTCTCTTGTGCATAGCCGAGCGGATCTCATCAGTAAGCCATGGAGCAGGAAGATGTTTGACCTTGATGGCACGGAGGGATGCATGCGCGTCATAAAGTTTAGAGAGTTGGTAATTAAAACACTCCACCATGCCATCAACATGACAGCTATCCAACAGCTCAGGCCAGTCGATAAGTTGGGCATCCTTGCGAAGGCTCTCAAGGTTCATTCTGCCAAAGTTACGCTGCAGAATAATCTTAGGCTTAGCTTTCGGAGTATGGACTTTGCAAGATAGGAAAATCAAATCGTGGTAGGAAAAAGAAGGAGCTGCTGTTTGACCGTAATTAGAGACATTATTTGGAGAGGATACAAGAATCAGGTCAAAAAGAGACGGAATACAATTTGGAAAGAAGTGAGTTGCTGTTAAAGGGAGAATGGTCAAATTGCTAGATTTAATGACATTCTCGAAACAAACGGAGCGATAGTCTTGCTTCAGAAGGCAGGTATTGAAGTCACCCATAACAATGGTATGACTATAGGATGGTGAGATGTCTTCAAGTAGTCTCTCAAAGGAAGTAAAAAAGTTATTATTGGAATTGTTGTTGTAGTAGACTCCGAGTAATACTTTTGTGCGACAGAGGAAGATTTCAATAAAGAGATATTCGCCCATTCCAGATGATGGTGGTTGTGGAGACATCCTAATTATAGAGAAGGGAATATGAGCCCGTAAATAGATCGCCACGCCTCCAGCGCGTCCATCACTGCGGTCATTCCTAATGAGTATGAAACCAGGAAGTGAATAAGAAGTAGTAGGTAAGCATGGCTTTAACCATGACTCGGAGACTAAAACAGCGTGGATATTGTTATGCACAAGAGACGCCAACATATCAGGATAGTGAGCCGGAATACTCTGCGCATTAATGTGTATAACATTAAAATTCCTTGCGACATCAGAAAACTAGGTCTTAAGAGTTTGGGATAGAGAAGGAATAATACAAAAACGTTGGTCACTGCTACTGCCATCATCACAGGTTGAAAAAGATAGAAAGAGTTCTGCATTATCACAACTTGATGACATCCAGGTATATAAATACCCAGCAATAGATAAGTACTAATGCCAATAAGTATCTACTTACTTAAACTATAAATTTTATATTATTTGCATATTTTTTATTTATACGTTTTATTTATATGTAGTATTTAGTTTTATAATAACAATTATTTGAATATACACCGTGCCTTTACATCCAAAGGTTGCCGGGAAGAGATCGCTCTTAAGCGATATGGCTGCCCATTGTACAACTTAAAATCCCAGTACTACATTTAAATTATAATAATGTGTAATTCATCAAGTGTACAGTAAAATTGAAATATATTCTATTTATATATTCTATCTCTATTTAACTATATACCTAGTTCTTTTCCTTTGGAAATTTTCTATGACCAAAGACAAATCACCATGGCAAGTTACAGTGTCAAGCAACAAGTCCAAATGATAAAACTTTATAATCAAAATGGGTGTTATCTTGTGGCAACGATAAACGCGTCCCGGAAACAAAAAAAAAATTCAGCGGTTAATTTTGGGTGCGTACTTCAAGCAAAATTGCCGGTTTGGGGTCGACAGCAATCTTCAAGGCGTCCACCAAGTGGCAATGCATCCCCAGGAAGTCGATGTTTTGCATGGATTATGGGTTAGCTGTATCAGCGGTCCGTATTTCTTCAAAAACGACGATGGCATTGCCATCACCGTCATCAGAGAGCGCTATCGATCAATAATAACCTATTTATTTTACCCGAATTGAATGATATGGGTGTGAATGACATGTGGTATTAATAAGATGGCGCAACGTTCTACATAACTGATGTCACAATGAGCATTCTGCATGAGCAATTTGAGGGCATGGTTATCTAACGCAGATGCAACGTGAACTAGCCACCGAGATCGTACGATCTAGCCCCGTTAGACATTTTCATGTGGGACTTTTGCAAGTTACATGTCTATTTCAATAAGCCGCAAACGACCGGTGTCCTCAAAGTCAACATGCTTTCGCTCCAATTCAGTGTGATCCATAGAAAACACAGTTTTTTTATTTTTTATTATTTGAATTAGCTACATTTTTGCATTTTTTTATTTCAATTTTGGCGCTTACGCTAGTCATAGAAAATTCGGTCTCTCGGTTGCATACCACCATGCACAACCACTGCGTTCATTTAAATTATGTAATTTATTACGTAATATATTATGTAATCATATTATGACTAAAAAATTAAATAAGTCCTTTATGGGGAAACACGGTGCGCTTCTATAATAAGCTTTCTGAAAATGCAACTAAACTACCTATAAAGAAATTTAAAGCATACATACGTAGAGGGTAGACTTTTGAAGAAAGCGTATTATAATATAAATGACTATATTATTGATAAGAATGCATGGCCTCATGTCGCTCTGCCTTCAGTCAGTTAACCGACACATTTGAAATGTATAAACTCTCTTGTATTAGTTTTTCGTACACAACAACAACAAAGAGAGGAAAAATTGGCACCTAAATTAACCTAGTATGTTTCGTTCGTTTTCGTTTGTTTCGAATGTTTCGTTTCAAAGTGATCCTTGTGATTGTATTGAATAACGTGTCTTTTGACTTTGAATTAATATGCCACAAATATTATTATTAAAAGCCATTCGAGTATAATAAAAAATCGAAAACAACTCATAATTAGGCTTGATTTATTGAATTTTAACATTTACCCGTCGCTATTAGAAATCCCTTTACAAACTAAACGTCAATAATAGTTCTATTGCTCCTCACCGAGAACAGTTGAAACATAAGTGGGGCTAAGTACCTAAGTAGGTACTTGTATTCCCGAGTGTCCTCATCTATGAAATGAAAACCTTGACAGTATAACGTCGTCCGTCCATACCGTTATTAAGTTCTGGGTCTCATCATTCCGACGCCGTCGTCAAAGGCTTATACAAAGTTTAGACATCTAAATTTTACGGTAGATATCCTGCATGAACTACGAATATTAAGTTAAGAACCGAGCAGCTTTGCTTCATAAAGTTATTGAGACAACCGCTTTTTTTATTTTGTTCAATTAATTACTTTGAAAGAAACCTTTTAAAGTAAAGCTCGTAATCAAATTAAATATATCTTTGATGTTTTGGAAGATTTAAAACATTAAATCAACAAATTATTAAAGTATTTGAATAACTTGTAATAACGTTGAAATACTATTGATGCGCTATGACTTCACCGTTGTTTATTTTATGTATATTTAAATGTATGTATTAATGAATAATAATGCTACGTATATTACTATAAATGCAGTAATCGTTAATAAATAAACCTATACAAATAGTTTCCTAGATTTCAGAGTAAATGGTAATCCATAAATCAATACAACGTCTAATAAATCGATGAACGCCGGCTGTACACACAAAAAAGGATGACTCATTGTAACGTTACGCTCATTGCAACATTACGATCGAACGATACGAACGAGCGAGCGAAAGGCAAGATCGGGTTGAGCGTTCGGCTTGCGCCGAATCTATCTCTCTTCCACTCGATTGGCCTGCGTCCGAGGAGAAGAAAGACAGCGCAGCACACAACTTACATCTAACAGGGGCTTTTGATGATGTAAGCGTGAACTGTTTCGTCGACTGTTTATAAAGTGAAGTGAAAAGTTATTGTGGTTTTTATTGTTTATTACAACAACAATTGCAGCAATAAAATAAATAATTATTCTTGCATTTAAAAAATCTGATTACTAGCATAATTTCGAGTATTTATTCTTTTATGTACCGAGATAAGAGAGTGGTTTCGGAGCAGCTCCGGACGCGCGAGAGGCACGTCCACCCAGGCATCCTGGCATGGAGCCAGCTACAGCTTTCGCCACACCGACGGCAGCAGCGACGCCACCGCCGCCGGCAGCTCTCGCGGCCAGGCCCCTGCCGCGACCACCTCAACCGATCGCACCTTCAAGCACCGCCGTGCACACGAACAACCTTTTTGCGATCTGTCACCATAATATCAGAGGACAGGCAGACAAGACGAAGAGGCTGGAAGTGTTGCTGACGAAGGACCTGTTCTGCGACGTTCTAATAATCACGGAACACTGGCTCAAGAGCCACGAACTGTTGTCCGTAACTCTTAATAACTTTGACTTGATAGCTGACTAAAGTAGACCAACGATTAGCCGCGGTGGAAGTTGTATCTACGCTCGCACCGGCATTAAGGTAATAAATAAGCAAGATTACTGCGATCTATCGCAGGAGCAATTGTTTGACGTGTGTGCCATGCAGCTTGTTATAGAAAACATTCTTGTTGTCGGAATCTACCATTCACCGCTAACTGACGATAACGCATACTTATTATTGTTTGACAAACTTCTTTCTAAAATATGTAGCGAAAACAAAGCTGCCATTGTAATGGGTGATATTAATGTAATAATTTACTTAAAAATTCTAAAATAAAAAAAGAGTTGGTTGATATTTTATCCAGGTATAACTTTTTACAACTCATGGAAATACCCACAAGGACAGACGGAGACTCGGCCACTTTGATCGATCACGTATACACCAACCTTCCACCGGAACGCGTCGCTAGAGTCGCGAACTTCGCGCCGCATCTCAGCAACCACGACGCACAGCGCCTCATCATCGCGCTTGCGTTGCCTCCAGCCAAGTACACAGAAAGACGTTCTTTAACCGTGGCAAATAAATATAATTTTATAAATGCCCTCGAATCGATTGACTGGAATTCTGTTGTGGAGCGCACGAGAGGTGACTGTCAGGCCCTTGCCGAAAGTCTTATGGGAATCGTAGTCGCCAAATTTGGCATCTGCTTTCCAAATAAAAAACAACCCTGCGTCCAAAAACAGGACACCTGGATAGACGGTGAAGTGCTCAAACTGAAAAACCTATTATTCGACATTTACAAATTAAAAATTACCTTGCCAACGAACGGCAACCTAACATCTATCGCCGAAAGTTATACAAAAACTTACAACGATATGTTAAAAGAGAAACGAAGTAACTATAACTCTAAAATGATTCACGACCACCCAAATAAAGCAAAATGCACATGGAAGGTAATCAGTACCGAACTCGGTCGTGGAAACCGCGATAGGGTCGACTACACGGATCTCGTGCTAGACGCAGACGGAGCCCCGTTTAGTACAAAGAAGCAGTTAGTAGATGCTTTGAACCTCGAGTTTACGATTGCTGCCAGTAAACGCGGCGCCTCGTCGGCCGATATTGCCCAAGCATGTGTTACTCTTAGCTCAGACCTATTTTTGTGTGATCAGTCGTTACGATTAATTTCATTCTCCCCTCACGAAATAATCACAATAAAATAAAAAAAATATTGCATCAAAAAATAGCACAGACCTGTACGGGCTTTCGGCTAACCTTCTCCGAATAATTGCGAGATCACTTGCCCACATAATAGCCCACTTATTTAATGTCTGCGTCCTAGAGGGGGTGTATCCCACCGCCCTCAAACGAGTAAAAATAACTCCTTTGTATAAAGGAAAAGGAAAAAAAACCGATATGAAGTCTTACCGCCCGATATCGCTAGTACCAGCCGTCAGTAAGATCTACGAAGTGGGATTAAATAAAAGGCTCTTGTCGTTTATAAAAGACCGCAACACCATGACGGACAGACAGTACGCGTACAGAGCCGGGAGATCCACTACAGATCTGGTGCGGGAAGTGATCCAGGTCTCACCACCTCATCGCTAAGAAACTTGACTTCTACGGCATACGTGGCCCAGTCCTGTCATTACTGATGTCATTCATGTCTGATCGCACACAGACGTATATATATCACAGTAGACGATAGTGGGCGTGTGAGGTCAAAGGAAATGACGAACACTATGGGTGTCCCACAAGGCTCCTGCTTATCCAACACACTTTTCAGCCTACTGCTGAACGACTTGCCTGGTGCCGTCGGTGATGCAAAGGTGTACATGTATGCAGACGACGTGGCAGCCATAATCACCGCACCGACAACAGGTGAACTAGAAAATAGGCTGAACTCAGTGGTTCAAAGGCTGGAGGGATGGTTCAGAGCTAATGGTCTAGCTTTAAATAGAGAAAAAAACAACTTTATGAGTTTTCAACTCAACGGCTCTACACCGCCACCGTTTGAAGTCATCGCTGGCAACACAGCACTTCAGATGGTCCAAACGACGAAACTACTGGGTTTCCATATAGACAGCGGCTTGACCTGGGAAACCCATGTTAACGGGATATGCTCACGACTTGATCGCACATGCTTCGCATTACGTAGACTCGCTAGCACCGCGTCTCGAAACGTAGTGTTAAGCTGCTACTTTGCGACCGTCCACAGTATCCTTACGTACGGTACAGAGCTGTGGGCGCGAGCCGCGGACGTCGAGCGGGTCTTCGTCATGCAGAAGCGAGCAATACGCGCCATCGTAGGCGTGCCTGATGATATCTCGTGCAGAGAGCTATTCAAGGAATTAAACATCCTGCCACTTCCTTGTGAACTCATTTACCAGATAGCTCTTTTCACGTACAACAACATAGAGGCTTTCCGGTGCCGAGGTGTTACCGCTCAAGCCCTGCGCAGTAACAATCGGATTCACCAACTTGTCACGCCCACACATAAACTGACCAAATCAGAGAGGTCCGTGTACATAATGGGTCCCTCAGTGTATAATAGGCTGCCGGATACTATAAAAAAAGATGCAACTTCCACAGCGGTATTCAAAATAAGATTACGCAAGTGGCTACTTCACAACTCATTCTACTCAGTAAATGAGTTCTATGAATTACCATTGATTTAATTAATATATTTATGATTGATATTTTGTAATTTAGAACCGTGATTGATTTATTTTATATTATTATAAATATTTACGGGTATTTATCGCGTTTATTTACCTATTTTTCCCGACGTTTCGACAGGTTTACACTCTGTCGTGGTCACGGGATGACTGGAGTACTGGAGCTACCGCCTCTGCGAAGCAGGGGCAGCATTTTTTGCAACTACCCTCACTTGTTTTTCCAAAATAGAAATGTCCATCTGCACAATCGGACGACACACAACACTAACCGTGTCCATTACGCATTGAGAAACCGGTCTACGTTGAGTACACTTAGCTATAACTGGATTCCATGAGGCAGAGAGTCTGAAACCGTCTTCACGATTGAAATTAGGATATTTCTTAATTTCAATCGCTTCCCGAACCATTCTCTTGTAGTAATGCCTTTCATTACATAAAACTTGAGGTTTATGTAATTCAATCCAGTGATTGGGTCCTGAGTCCACTATGTGCTCTGCTATTGCAGACTTGTTTACTTGTCGATTTTTGACCGCCGCTATGTGTTCTATAACACGTAAAGTTGGAACCCGGAGACTTACTGATGAGCTTCGATGTTGAGTCGCTTTTCACCAACGTTCCTCTTAAAGATTGCCTTGATATAGTGAGACATAGATTGAGTGATCACGAACTTCCTGATCAGTACATTTTGCTCCTTCAGAACTGTCTTGATGGAAACTTATTTTTGTATCAAGGGCAACATTACCTCCAGATAGACGGCGTAGCAATGGGAAGCCCTGTGGCACCTGTTCTTGCCAATATCTGGATGGAACATTTTGAATCCATGATAGACCTGGCAGCCCATGGTATAAAACTTTGGAAGAGGTACGTCGATGATGTGTTCTGTATAATTAAAGGGAATAACCAGGAAGTCGATCAGCTAACTGATTATCTGAACTCCATACACCCTAAGATTCGCTGAGACAAGATGTTTCAATTACATTGCGAAAATGTAGACTCCCGAAACCGAACATAACTGCGGGTGAGCGTCAAGCTCTGGAAGACCTTAGCAAAAACAAGGAGATTTTAATACTCAAAGCTGACAAAGGAAATGCCACCGTAGTTATGAACACACAGGATTACGACACTAAAATACGGATGATGCTTTGTGACAAAAAAGTGTATAAGCCGGTTGCTTACAATCCCACGGCTAGAATAAGAAAACGGGTACGAACACTGATACATTAGTATATAGACCTGTTCACTGATGATGTTTTCGACCGTTTATACAGACCAGCTATTGTGCAGCCGCCTAAGTTATATGGTCTGCCGAAGGTACATAAAGCTGACGCACCGTTACGACCAATAGTAAGTCAAATAGACTCGCCGACTTACAATCTAGCAAAACACGTCGCTGGTATCTTACAGCCACTTACGGGAAAGACGTTGTCTTTTGTGAAGGATTCGCGCCATTTTGTCAGCATCATCAGGGACATAAAGTTGGAACCCGGAGACTTACTGGTGAGCTTCGATGTTGAGTCGCTTTTCACCAACGTTCCTCTTAAAGATTGCCTTGATGTAGTGAGACATAGATTGAGTGATCACGAACTTCCTGATCAGTACATTTTGCTCCTTCAGAACTGTCTTGATGGAAACTTTTTTTTGTATCAAGGGCAACATTACCTCCAGATAGACGGCGTAGCAATGGGAAGCCCTGTGGCACCTGTTCTTGCCAATATCTGGATGGAACATTTTGAATCCATGATAGTCCTGGCAGCCCATGGTATAAAACTTTGGAAGAGGTACGTCGATGATGTGTTCTGTATAATTAACGGGAATAACCAGGAAGTCGATCAGCTAACTGATTATCTGAACTCCATACACCCTAAGATTCGCTTTACACATGAAATGGAGGAAAGCAGAATGTTAGCTTTTCTAGACCTTAAAGTGATGGTAAAATGTGATGGGACCTTGGCACACACAGTGTATAGAAAACCTACACATACGGACAGATACTTGAATGAAGCGTCACACCACCATCCAAGACACCTGGAGTCAGTAGTCTCCTCACCATGAGCTCTGTTTACAGAGCTCATGACCTTTGCGATCCTGAACATCTGCAGGGTGAGCTAGATCATGTTAAAGGGGTTCTGAAACGGAATGGCTACAATACTCGAATCGGATGTCGTTCTAACTGGAGGCGCAAACAGGAACACATTGATGTGAAAAGACAGCCTGCGTTCTTGCCTTATGTGGAAGGAGTTACGGACAAAATTGGTAACATGCTCAGTAAATTTTCAATCAAGTCGATCTACACTCCACTCACAAAGATGACGAAGTATCTACGAACACCAAAAGACGTCGTACCTCTGCAAGTTCCTGGGGTTTACAAAATAGATTGCAGCTGCGGGCGTTCCTACATAGGCCAGACTAAACGCACGGTCGCGGAACGTGTTAAAGAACACATAGCGGCGGTCAAAAGACGACAAGTAAGCAAGTCTGCAATAGCAGAGCACATAGTGGACTCAGGACCCAATCACTGGATTGAATTACATAAACCTCAAGTTTTATGTAATGAAAGGCATTACTACAAGAGAATGGTTCGGGAAGCGATTGAAATTAAGAAATATCCTAATTTCAATCGTGAAGACGGTTTCAGACTCTCTGCCTCATGGAATCCAGTTATAGCTAAGTGTACTCAACGTAGACCGGTTTCTCAATGCGTAATGGACACGGTTAGTGTTGTGTGTCGTCCGAGTGTGCAGATGGACATTTCTATTTCGGAAAAACAAGTGAGGGTAGTTGCAAAAAATGCTGCCCCCGCTTCGCAGAGGCGTTAGCTCCAGTACTCCAGTCATCCCGTGACCACGACAGTGTGTAAACCTGTCGAAACGTCGGGAAAAATAGGTAAATAAACGCGATAAATACCCGTAAGTATTTATAATAATGTGTTCTTTAAAAAACTTTAAAAAACTTTATTTTATATTAGTTTTATTATTATATTGACATAGAACGAATGTAACAAAGTTGAATGTAATTAATTGAATTGAGTGTTTTAAATTAGCTTTCAAATGAAAGTATATTTTAATATACCTACCTAATGTATATTTTAATACTGTACAAAAACTGACCTGTAACCGGGTGTTATTAATAAATGATTGTTTTATATTATTAAAAAAGTAGCATCAGTCGGCGAGTGCAGTAATAAAAGGTTATGTTATAATTGACTAAAAAATTATGGTGATTCATATGATTGATGGTAGATAAAAAGTTTGATAATTCAATAAAAAGTATTCAATGTTATTCATAAAAGTATGCAATCATTTCATCAATGTCTTGTTATAACGTTGTCACGTTAAACTATCGCCCGTAAACCGACTTTAAAGACAACCATTTTTTTTTAATTTATTTGATGTATTGTCACCGATTACTTAATGACGCCAGAACCGATTTGGAAAATTATTTTTTTGTTTGAAAGGGCATACTTCCCACCATTAAAATTTTATCGAAATCCGTCAAGTCGGTTTTTAACAAAAATCTAAAAATTTTACATTGATGGTATTTTTAATATTCAATGAAATCGTTTTTTTTTTCAAAACGTAATTATTGATTCCACTCACAAATTGTGTCATGCATTCGTGCTTTCATTATGTAGAGCATGCTTGCCCATGTAATATAGGTACTTACATGGCTCTTATCTCTGTTCGTACTCAGTGAAGCATGAGAGAATGGACGATGGAACATGAATCGACTGACAGAGGAACACCATAAACTATAGCTATGTCAAATGTTAAATATTGAATGTGCATTTACTACATCTACTTACTATCTACAATATTATTTTAAGCCGTTGGTGAATAAAATCACCAACATTTAAAACAAAACCGTAATTACTCAAAAAAAAATTAACCGGTTTACATTGAGCTTTCATATTATTATTTTTTTCTTAAGTCATTTCGAGGTTTTTTGTAATGTTGGTGATTTTATTCAAATAAAACTAGAGTGATTAAGTCAATCACTCTAGTTTTCTTTTAATAAAATCACCGTGAATCGTCGGAAGAGAAGTATTTTGTTTCATTGTGTTTCGAGCAAAAATAATCCGTAGTTATTTTATATGAAAGGCACCTTCTATAATATAAAAATGAATCGCTGAATGTGTTGCTAAGCGCAAATTTCGAGAACAGCTGAACCGATTTCGCTTATTCTTTTTTTAGAATATTCCTTGAAGTACGAGGATGGTTCTTACGGAGAGAAAAATTTAAAAAATTGCCTGAAAAAGTCTAAAAACAACACTTCTATACTCCCATACAATCGATTCGTAATAATACTTAAAAGTCAATTTGAACTTTAATACCATACCATAAAGTTTAAGTGTAAGTGGAGACGTTCCGGGAAGGCAAAACAATTGAGTGACGTTAGTATCGTATAAATATTTATGTCAATATTTGTCAATATTTATGTGTGTGTGTTTGTAATTAAACTCCTCCTAAACGGCTGGACCGATTTTGATTATTTTTTTGTGTGTGTTCAAGTGGTTTCAAGAATGGTTAAGATTTACAATTAGATTTTTTTTTATTTGTATTTTTTTTTAAATAAACGGACGAAGTCGTGAACAGGACAGCTAGTTTTATATAATATAACAAATGATGAACGACAAGATACGACTTTGTGACATACCATAAACAATATAAACACTTGACACAGGCAAAATTGACTTTTTTATGACACATGCCAGTAACCAATAAGTACTATCTACACAACATGAAGTGAAGTGAAGTCTCCAGTCGATAAAATAAGAATGACCATACCAATTTCAGGTCAGGTCCCATACCTATTCAACACCATCTAGTTAAAAAACAAAGAGTCTAGAGCTTTTTGAATTATTATAAGGTTTATACAGGTTGTTTCTTAAACTCTAGTAAAGATCTACTAGCTGTGGCGATAAGATAGTCACGATACCACTAATAATCTGTGAGCAAGGGTTTTGAATAGGGCGGACAGAAGACAGAGAGACAAACGGACATGATGAAATTATAAGGATTCCTTGAACTTCAGAACCCTAAATATATACATAAACAACCTTTCATATTCTACAGATTTTCTCAAAGAAATCAAATAAAATAGTCCTATGTTTTCGCTTGGCCCTGATAAAAACTTTGTAACCAATAATAATAATTTGTTCGAAATTGTATCTTTCACTCTAGTTGAGACATTCCCAAAGGCCATAATCATCGCTCACTTTTAATTTAGTCTGCAGAGGAAAAGGTAACGAGAAGTCGTACCGAAATTGCCATCATCGTCCCACTTGCAATTTAGAGAGTCTGCAAAATTGACTCCTAACTGCGTCGAGCTCGGTAGATTGGGATGGCTTGGCATAATAACGCATAATATCCCCATAAACGTGTCGTAGGCGTGAAGTGAAACATTTGACGACTCTACATAAATAAATACGCTAAGAATTGATAAGTACAATAAATTTAATAGATTAATAATAATTCAAACACGTTTTAAAACGGCGTACACATCAAAATTCTGATGAGTTTATCATATTCTATGTATAGCAAAATCGAGAGCCAGGACTATGTTTTGAGCAGCGACTCCTTTGTTCTGAATTCTTAAATCGTGGTTTGAACAAACTAATGAAATAAACACTTAAATCCGCCTAATTCAGTGTATCCAACGCAGGAGTTTTATCTTTGTGCCAATGTCGCGTCGTCTCCTCGCATGACATATTTCTTTTTAATTGGGGTTCCGTAGTCCAACAAGGAACACTTATAGTTTCGCTATATCGGTCTGCTTATCTGCCTGTCTGTCCTTCCCTAATCAGAGCTCTGGCTTGTAGACTATTAATTAAAATATGAAATTGTTCACGATTGTGAAATGTTTTAAAATATTAATAATAAGGGGGGCTCCCTACAAAGTTTTAAAATAATATTTTGAAAAATGCTTTTTTTCGCACAAGTAAAATAGGGTTGTGTATTATTTTTGTTTTACTACATCGCAGTGTTATATCGTTGGATATGTCTTTTAAAGTTATGAGAAGGTTTCCTCAACAGTTTTTTGATACAGATATTAGTGATACATATTGAGCACTGAAGTAGTCATTTTTGATAAAAATAGATATTTTTTATTTATTCTAGCTAGTAGTGTCCTGTGCCCGTGCCTACAGACCAGTCAGCTATTTGAAGGTACCTGAAAAAAAAGTAACAAATTGTATCCTAAATGCTGAAATTATGAAGAAAATAATCGGTACCTACAAAAAATGTAGCCTATGTCCCTCTCCAAGGTCCCAACTATTTCTAGCGGTTCAGCGGTTTAGGCGTGAAAACGTAACAGACAGACAGACAGAGTTACATTCAAATTTATAATATAAGTTAGATAGCCTGATTTTAAAAATATATGAAAACTCTTAGCAAAATTATTTTATTTTGCTTTTGTTGAGCTACTTTGGGACTTGACGATCATTCATTTTTAACCTTACTAACAAATACAAATACAAATACAAATTCATTTATTTACCAAGATAATAAAAATACAGTGTTAACAAACTTACTGATGGTCCCCGCACTAGGGCAAGCCTGTATTGCGGGAGGCCAGAGGCATAAGATGAGCGATTTCTACAAACTACATAGAGATAAAACAAAACAGATAACACTTAAACAAGGCAAGACACAAGTAGGACAATCCATGAGAAATAAAATAAATATCTAAAATCTAAAAGAAGAAATCAAAATACTAAGAGAACACAATAAATAAAGAACATGACCAAATGTAAGCTGTAAGTTTTCGAAGTTTGTGCGAGTATGTGTGTGTGTGTGAGTGTGAATGTGTGTGTGTGTGTGTGTGTGTGTGTGTGTGTGTGTGTGTGCGTGTGTGTGTGTATGTGTGTGTATTGGAGAGAGAGAGAGGGGGTAAGTGGGGAGGGGAGTATAAAAGTTATGCCACAATATAAATAGTATCAGTTAGTCCGACACTACGAGAGAGGTCAGACCAGAACTTCTAGCAAATTTTCCGTTCCGTCATAGTCTAGCGTGAGAAGCCATTTTCTTATCTTTTCCTTTACACCTAAGAGAGAGCAGTTTAGGTCACAATGCTTACAAACACAGCGGTATATAAATGGGAAAGAATAATATTTAAAACGTCTTGCAAAAGAGGTTTTGACCACTGGCACATTGACTTTCAGCCGCCGGTTTTCCGTGGAGGAGAGAGAACTGCAACCCGAACGGAAAGATCTATGGTACGCCAATGTTACTCGCTGCAAGTAGAGCTGCCGGACACTAAGTGTTTGAGTAAATGCATACAGGGATACAGTGGGATAACGAAAGGGTTTCCGGAACATGACCTTGAGCACAGATCTATGGGCTCTTTCGAGAGTGATCATAAAGGTTTTCGCAGTTCCACCCCAAGCAGTGATGCTTAACTTCGGAAGTCTTCTCCGTGCATTGTCAATTTTGCTTGGACAATTTATTATTTGATAGCTTTCTCTCTAGCCTTACCTTATCATCGTTTACTTTTAATTTTCTAATGAATTCAAAGAAATGTTAAAAATTCTGATTTCTTCGGTAATTTTTTATTAAACATTGCAAACATATTTCTTATCATTTGTATTTGGTAAGGTAATACCTACTCTGACGTTACATTGGATTTTAATGAGACTCTTCGTTATTGAGTGGGTATTTATTCAGATTCTTTTGTAAACCTTTTTATATTCTTTGTAAAGCAGCCGAGAGTATTTGCTTAAGCTTCTCATTATGTACCTAACCGTATAAAGGCTGAAAAAACCGGTGTGTTTTCAACATCTATGAACATTTTCATTAATCTGCATGCTCATTGATACCTCCGCAATATGGTTAAAATGTTTTTATAATCATTTTACATTCATAGATTTTATTTATTTATTTGGAAAAACAAACGGAACAATAAAACTTATAAACAAAATCACTAAAATATTACATAATCCAGTAAGTTTCCAGAACTAAATAAAACTTAAAACATACGAAGATAAAGTGGACATTCTAAAAGAGGAAATATAATTTTATCAAAAAATTCACAGATTTATACATTAGACAAATTATTTACCAGATAATACTAACGCAAATGCACGAATGAAGTTCCTACCGACTATTGTTATATTTTTTGTTATTTTTTTTGGAGATTGTTATTTTTATTTTAGTTTATACTAGCTGTCCAGTTCGCGACTTTGTCCACGCGTTTTAAAAATACAAAATAAGAAAAAATAATAAAATATCTAATTGTAAATCTAAACCATTCTCGAATCTACTTGAACACACAAAAAATATCATCAAAATCGGTCCAGCCGTTTAGGAGGAGTTTAATTACAAACACACCCACAGGAGATTTACAAATAAGTAAAACAATTACAACACATTAAATAGATGGACAAATATTTAGTACCATCCCGCCAATCTTCTTGACTTTGATCTTTTTGACTGGCCTGTCAGCTCAGTTGGTAGTAGCTCTGCCTTCTGTGCTGTAGGTTGTTGGTTCGATTCCCTTCCAGGATAAACATTTTTGTGAAAAGCATAGGTGTTTGTTCTGTGTCTGGGTGTTATAAAGGCTCAAAAGTATGTATTTAAAAATGTTTAAGTATTCCATCAGTCATCTAGTCACCATGATACAAGTTATGCTTAGTT
Source organism: Lampropteryx suffumata (assembly GCA_948098915.1). Lineage (NCBI taxonomy): Eukaryota > Metazoa > Arthropoda > Insecta > Lepidoptera > Geometridae > Lampropteryx > Lampropteryx suffumata. The sequence continues at coordinate 4,320,901 of OX402551.1, forward strand.
TGGGCCTAGATGATGTTGTGTGCATTGTCCAGAAATATTTATTTATAAATCTATTCCCAAAGAGTTAGACACGATGCAGACGCATGCACCTCCCTCCCGCCCGCAATTGAAAAGACATGCAAAGCGTTAGTAAATGGCAAGCACACACACATGCATGCGTCTGCATCGTGTCTTACTCTTTGGGAATAGATTGGCGGAATAGTACTAAATATTTGTCCATCTATTCAATGTTTTGTAATGGATTTCCGTAAAGTCACGCCTGAATCAATTATCTATCTTAGGTAAACAATTAAAAATAAGTCTAGTAATCTAGTAATGTAATTAAACTCCTCCTAAACGGCTGGACCGATTTTGATTTCCTATGTTAAAGCTAATATTTAAATTATTATTATACTCTAATATTACGTTTTTTTTCTCTATAAGTGATTAACCTACTCAATTCTTGTGAGATTTTTTTAATTTATTAAAATTTTTATTTAAAGGGAGAGGTCAAAAATATTTAACAGAAACAAATTTAAATTATTTTTCTTATGATATATATCATATTTCTTTAGTTATTATTGTGTCAATTATAATTTTTAATAGTAGCTAAAAATTATTATTTTCATTTTGAGTTTTTCATCACAGATGACGTAAAGTTACCAACAAGTTGTCTGCCAAATATGAAGATAACAAAGTAATATACTTTCATGGTATGGTAATGACACCCAACTAGGCTGAGTTCCGCGCTTGTATTCCCAACTTTTCACATTTGCTCCTCACAATTTCCGCTTTTCGGTGAGTTTATTGTTACCATATTCCAAATCTTTGAATCTGTGTTATTTTATTTTACCATCACAGGTAGCTCAGGCGTGTACCTACTGTTAGGTATTGTATTGTATAAATGAACAAACCCAGGAACAGGAAAATAGGCACAATTTTTTTTAACTTATAAAGCAAATTAATAAACGGCCTACGTGGTAAGTGGTGCATGATAAAGGTATATTAAAAACACTCTGTATATAAACAGTGTTTTAAATAGATACAATTTAGGTAGAGAAAGAAAAAATACAATAAAGGAATTTAGTTTTAGACAAGTTGTACACGAAATTGTATAAAATAAACATATTTTGCATGAAGATGCTGACGCTATTGGTCTGCCAGCGCAACATGTTTGTGTAAACTAATACAGAGTAAGACGTAGGTAAGGTACCTACTGTTGAAAAGTCAACTCAATCTCGGCAAAAGGTCCCGTGTGCCTCTCGCCAAAGAAATTACCCCAGATTTGCATAAAGGAGACCCGAGGGATCGTCTTTGCGAGTTACCTAAGTTTGTGGGCATCCAAACATGTCTACTATGCTTTATATTAGGTAACGCTTTGCTTTGTTACTAGTATGTAAACAAGCTAAGCAGAGCAACGCACTGCATAACTGGAACCCTGGATAAGATAACAGAATGCATCCTGACATTGTGTCGGGTAAGTGGGTTAGGTTGTTAGTTTAATTTTGTGCATAAATGAAGTCAGGTTGCTTGTGTTCTACACCTGTAATGTTTGAAAATACGTTTGCTCTTTAATTAAATTACCTTGTGAAAATGAGCTGACTGACTGAACCATAGGATAGATTTTAGGAAATCTAAGGGTTTTTTTTTTAAATTCAGATAATACAGTAGTCCTTTACTCTTTCTTTTCATAACAGGACAAGCAGTCATCAATGCCGCTCAATACCATCCATACCTTGTCAGTCTACCACCCTATCGAACAAAGCGCTTTGCTTCCACATTTATAATGCTAACAACCACGGATTGGAATGCTTTGCCATCGTCTGTCTTTCCTGAAAACTACAATCTGGGTCTCTTCAAGTCTCGAGTAAATAGGTGGCTATCGTCGGCCACATCGTCGCTGAACATGAGGCGAGATCGTGGTCAAACGTAGGTCTATCGATGATAAAAAAACAAATCTTCCTGAGTGAAAACGTCATTTCATATCTAATAAATTTTATAGAACAAGGTTATATACCTGTATCAAACAATTGCAAACGTTATTTATTCCATCGGTAAAAATATCCTAGGTTAAAAGCATGATGTAACTTTTGAACAATAAGCAAAATTATCAACGTTAGTGGTTCATCTTTGGTTTCATTGGTTCTGTCAATGTTGAATCACCAAAAAACTAACCTACTCGCATCCTAATCAACAAAACTCGTTATGTTATGACTATTACAGGGTTTGAATACAAACATCCCAATCTGTAATGGTAACAATTGTGTCAGTAAATTAAGATTATCTGCGGGCTAATGGTAGCAGTTGAAGTGAGTATCTAGCATGCGTCGGACGGCACATTAGTCCGCGCGACAGCTACAATTACAGCGAAACATGCCCCATTCGTTTAAATACCTAAGCGATTTACCTCCATACCAACACCGAGAATACAATCAATGGATATGAAATATAGGTAGGTACATTCGGTAGGCTCATTAGTAAAACGTTAAATTATGACAAATCGGCCTGGCTGTATTTTAGACCTAGATCAAAACTGTTTCATTGAATATTTGCTCATACTTATTCCTGACGATTCAGATTCAACATTGAATGGGTTTCGTGGCGAAAATTCAATATTTAACGAGTTTCGTAGCGAAAAATGCGTCCAAAAATGCCATTCCATTTTTATTTTTTTGTATGTACATTATGTTACCTGATATCTTCTCTAATATAAGCCGATTTTTATATTTTTATAGGGTGTATGTCCGAAGAGTCCCGTAAAAGATTGGTGATGATCTGATGATGGAAAACATGATAAAAATCTGAATATCTTCAACGCATGAGAACAAATTTATCACAAATTAGTTGCTTGGAAAATATAGCAATGGAACAAAGATTTGGGTAATTTTCAGAGGTCAACTGACTTTACAATGGTCTTTGATAACCTTCAGAACTCTTCAACGACAAACAGCTCATGTGTTGCAATTAAGACACTGTATTGGGGATCTCAGGCAATAATGCATACTTGTCAGTTGATCAAACCACGTGCTTTGGTGTACAATACACGGTGGTGTGGAACTCTTCAACGTTGAGCACCTTGGTGTATTGGAATTAAGGCATTGTATTGACGATCACAGTCAATAGCTTTATAGGAACTTGTCAATCGATCAGACCACGGGCTATTCAGGGACCCTTCGGAACGCATCGACGACAAAAATATCAATGTATCGTAATTAGAGTAGGTATTGGTTATTTGATATCGCAGGTTGATATTGTGTAACAAATTATCAATTATTCAAAATGGTATACTAATTTGGACTTTCGTATAAGCAACATAAAGGTCGTTCGTATTTTATATAGTCCGGTGAAATAACACCAGATTGTAGCAAGTAGCTACTCCATTTTTAGTTAAACCTATGTTTATACCTGCGGCTCACAATCATTGTTTCAAATTAACCGCTGAGCGCAGTATCAAGACAATGAAGATTGGCAGATAAACGAAACAAAAGTAGAACGAGTAGTTGTCCCTGTCGTAATAAGGTTCTTGATAATGTTTCGGTGAACAATGTCCAAAACTTTTCCGAGTACATACGCACAACGCACAATGTCTGTAATTTCCCCAGAGATGTCAGGCCTCTAGTTAAATTGGCTGAGCTAAACATTTCTTAATGAGCTACATTTTTCAACTGAGACATCTCCTTAATGTTTTCGTCTTCATATTTTTCGTTTAATTTCACAAGTCTACTTGGTTTATCTTTATAAATATTTTTTGCCATGAAAAGGCCTTTTTCAGAATAAAAAAATACCGTCAAGTATTTAAATTAAGGTACCTGTATTTCACCCTTTAGTATTAAATTGTATGATCATTTCCGGCATAATTTACTTTAGGCATTTTTTTCTGTGGTATTTTATTAAGTCTACTTATTACAGATTTGACCGACGCTTGTCGCAATTTAGAAAAAGGAACATACGAGTTCAAATAGATGGGTGTACCCCACAGGGTGTACAACTGTCTGCGATTGACACAAGAAGTAATTTCCTTTTAGATAAGGGTCATGATAACTTGAAGTTTGACAGACGTCTGACGTCACGGTGCCAGCTACGATTGACATTTTGTCTCGGACGTTAAAACATTGGTTTCAGATCGCGTGTTTCGTATAACACCACCTACCAACTTTATATTTTTTTGCGAGCGAGCTTTCAGAAGCTTTGCTCTACATAACCTCCAGATTATCATACAAACAGAGAATAAGAAAATAAATAGTAAACGCGAGACCAAATAAACAGAAAATCTCGCATAAGAGTAGGTAAGATGAAATATTCCCCTATAAGTATTATTCATAATTCAGATGCTACATTACCTATTCTCCTACCCCTTATTGTGGTTACATAAATAATGCCATATAAATGCGTAGGTATATAAACTTCGACATCGAAATTATTTTCCAAGTTGAAATTTACAGCACTTTTACCATGAGTTGCAAAATAGTGCTATAATATTTTACGTTACTATTTCAACTTTTTATTCCGGTTCTGGCGTTAAAATATCTATCTCTGAAGGCGCTGACTATTTGCGTGACAATAAGGACAATTCCCGAGCGAACATCCGAACTTGTAAAATTTTGTTTGAAAATTTGGACGAAATAGTCAGGTAAATAAGGATTTTGTTTATTGGTAAGGCAAATAACTAAAAGTACATGACTTTGATCACCAAGAAATTTCCATGGTGGTACATAATTCAATGTAAAGTTTGCATGATATGTTTGCATGATATTATTTACACTATTGGTTTTATGCAGAGGTCCTTTTTTATAACTGGAAATGCTGTACTATCACGCTAGCTATATTCTAACCAACGTAACCTACCTGTTAGGTCCGGCTAATCGGCTATACAAGCACGTGACTGTGCAATGTGCTGGTTCTGAAATTTGGTAGTAAGTTGGTTCTTAGGCGGATATATTATGTAAAATACACATCTTTCTGAATCTCCTTTATTTGATTCAAATCCGTTGATATAATAAAACGCACGACCTCATCATATTACCATAGGATTATTACCATGCTATGACATATGTGTTGAATATATTGATATAAATTACCTACCTACTCGTATTTTGGGGTAGATCACAAGCTTATCCCTTTTTGCAGTTCAAAGCAAAGCTATGTCACGAAACTTATTTTCCGGTTCGCGAACGCATATTTACATAACAGATTTTAACATGACCTACCTACTAAAATAGCGGTGTTTTTAAATTGCGAAATAAGCCTTCAACATATCAGGTCAATTTCATTTTTAATTATTTTGCCTACATGAATTTTCCAACACAAAATGTAAGCTGTCTTTTTGATAACTACCTAATAATACATGGAGTGAGTGACTAGAGAAGTAAATACTTACCCAGTTTACTACACGGTAAACTTTAGTTCCAACGCTCATTTCATATTCTAGATTAGGACTCACGTTCAATGTTTGCGTAGAGCTAGTACTAACTTGAGAAGTAATTTGATGAAGCGGCGTTCTCATTTACCGGTGCGTTGAATGATTTGTCAAGAGGCTCGAATACAAATACGTGATGCAGATTGCTGCTATTTCAGAAAATTACTCAGTGCGTAATTTGACTGATGCGAATTACGGCCTTACTATACCTTCGTCTCAAACTGCTGTAGTTTCGCCATGTTTCGTTCAATGTACTTGTTACGATAAGACAAACGAAACAGAAGCGACAATGCTTTTAATCGGCCACGGAGGTTTAATCGGCGTCCATAAGCAGATCGGCGAAACCACGCGAGACAGAGAGAATCATAGTCAAATCTATGCATTGGAACAGAGAGTTTCGCTTCTGTTTCGCTTGTCGTACAACGGATAAGTCATGGCGGAACTACTGCAGAGTCGCAGTTATAGTTTTGCTGCGGAGGTATACTAAGGGCCTCAGGCACGCGGCTTAGCTCGTAGAGTTGTATGTTGCTACTCCTAGACCCCTAGACCACTAGACATATACACTAGTGAAGTATTAGTATTAGTTAAAATCCAACGGTGAATCAGCAATTTTCATGTGTTTCAAAGTCACAGCGATGTTGGCTTTGTTGATATAAACAAAATAGATACCTTGAGGGGTTTTAATAGTAGCTACATTAAAATTTATACTAATCATTAGTTAGTCATTAATGTCGTAAAGGTTGAAGGAATATCCTTCAACCTTTACGACATGCTAGTAGTATTTTGCGAAAACATGATTCAATTTACTTGGGTAAGGTTACCTGTTTAGCATTACATGAGGGTCAATATGGGCTCAGTCAACTCCTGAAGTTCGACTTACTTTGGGGTTTGCGAAACTGAGATCGATCACCGTTGATCGATGAGGTCAATCGTCGAAGTGGAAAACTTTTAATTTCACGTTGTACGGTACTGACGCAATAAACCAGGTAGCTCGACAAAACTAGATAAATAGATTACATTCAAATCATACCGATTTCAAACATACCGATTTACTAATAACAGTCTCACATTTTTGTATCATCCTTAATGTTATGAAGCAGGAATCTGCTTTGGGAAATTAGCCCGTGTAACTTCCATGTTGCTAAAAGTTTTTCTAGTAGTTCGGCAAGAGCATACATACTTACTTTTTTCAATCTAACGAAATCAATATTTTTTCTATTTCATCATAAATGGAATAAATATATTAGCTCTACTAATTAACAATTTCTGGAAGAAAAGGCCGATGAACCTGTACGAAATGGTCAGGAGGAACGTAATTATGTTCTTCATTGTTATAATTTTAACGAGTTCTGGTAGGCAGCGTTCGTTTCCCATTTGCGCTTTTCTCGTGGAATTGTACAAATCTGCATTAATAATTAGTAATGATATTGTTTGTGGTGATATGCTGGTTGCACTACGACGGTACAATATTTTACGGCTAGGCAACTATCTTTAGTTTATGTACATGAATTATGTAGATTTGAGGTTCGTGGATAGTTTCCCATGGGTTCGATAACAACCTGCTATTGACTGGTTATTACCATTGATGGCTATATGCAGAAATGGTCCTATTCAAGACATACAACTTGGACCAATCGCTCTGCTATGTGGTCGAGTAGTAATTTTGATGTTTGTTTGTTACTCAATTTCGAAATAAAGACTAAACAGAATTGAATGACACATGGTATATAATAGATAGAGATTTCAACCTGGAACCTAGATCAGGGTGTAGCTCTAAAAGCGACAGTAAATGAACATACGTATGCGGTTTCGTGTTTTATCAAAATAAAACAATTGTCTTTGTTATATATATATACATAGTTTTATTAAAAATATTTAAATTGAGACTAAAATAGATTTATATTACAGTTGTAGCTCTTTCCTGTAAACTAGACTACTTTTTATTTACGTACCAGGCAAAGCCGTGCACAAAAGCTAATCTATAAAAAGCTAATCTGAATAAGAAAGAAAGAAGAAAAGTTTATTTTGTGTCTTATGATATCATATAAGAACTTATAAACTAATTAAATTGACAACAAAATTGGTCGTCACTCAGCATGTGTTATAAATAACGTTTAGAACGCTTCCATAACGCTGGTCTTCCGTGACGCCGCGTTGGTATGCGCATCGGCACTGTGGTGCGCACTGTCGTCGTGTACCATCATAATTGCCATTAATTTAATAAGTACAGTAAAAACTAATATAAATATAAATATGTAATGTAAACTAATATACAAAATTCAAATTCAAATTAAACGTAAATACAACAGAAAATAAAACAAATATTTAAGGGTAACAAAAGAAAATACTTATAAATACCCACAATAGTCTAACGACTTAGCACTTAAATCAAACTGAAGTCCAGAACAACTACCTATATGCAATTTTTTTGAGATATTAACAGGTGTTTTTTTAACGATCTTTTAAAAGACCAATCTTGCCGCGGAAAATTTTGCAGGCCGTAAGAATCTGATCGCAAGCCCGTCGAACCTCCAACGAGTTGTACCCTAGACAACCCAGCAAAAAATTTGTGGGGTATAGGTAAGGGTAATGTCCATAACGGCGTTTGTAGAGAGCCCGCAAGAAAGCCTTCTGGACCTTTTCCAGCAAGAGTGCATATGTGCTCTCATGCGGGTTCCACACGCAGGATACTGGATAGATATACTGGCTGCTCGCTTATCACAATCCCAAACAGTAAAGTAGCAAAGTGGAGTGTTCTACGAGATGACATACTGAGCAGTCTATTATTATTTATATAATAAAAGAGCTTAACATGACTAACTGACTGATTCATCAACGCCGAGCCGAAACCGCTGAAGCTAGAAAGCTGAAATTTAGAAGGTAGCTTATTTCAAAATAACCTTAACTAAGGGGATAAATGGGGTGTCAAAGTTTGTATGGGAACTTTTAATCGGGTGGTGTGATTTCTTAGAAGCTTAGTTTGGATACTTAAAATGCAAAATAAATAGACACGTGTTTCAGGATTTTTCAAAATAACTATCATAAAGAATTAAAATGGGGATGTGAATGTTTGTATGGAAACTTTTTAATGGGTGGTGGGTGTGATTGGTTTGAAACTTATCAATAAAATTTGGCAAGGAGATAAATTGCATCCTGGGGAAAGATGTAAGCTACAATTCCTTTAAAAAAAAAGCGTACGAAGTCGCGAGCAACAGCTAGTCATAGATATTTTCCAAAGGGCACCAGTTTAAAGCCAATTGAAAACATTGTAAGCATGGCAGTTATAAAGCTGGAACTCTTGCGGTCGGCACGACTTCTGGTTTTACGAGGGACGGACACTTTGGGCGCGTATAATTAAGTTCGTGTTCTGTGTTTCTCGACCACAAATCACTTTGCTCTGTATTATGTATTATGCATGCTTAATGTACGTACCTAGTTCTTAGTTGGTATGGAATCTGTTTTCAGTGGTTACCTGGACCTTGCATAATTAATGTGGAGGTAAACGACTAATTAACATTGGGACTACTACGAACAAACTCAAAGTTCAGTTTTTAGGGTTCCGAAGTCTACAGAACTCTTAAACTCTTTTACAAAAAAAAATAAAAAATGGTTGTAAAATTAAAATTATCGTCCGTCCGTATAATTTTACGTGATAACGTCATAAGAAAACATTGATGAACCTACCATGCCTGTCTATCGCTTGTTCCACGATCTCGCTTGCACGCTCGGCTCAGGCGGAACGTGACAATGAGTCATGCTTTTTCGTGCGTGCAGCCGGCGTTCATCAATTTATAAGACGTTATCACGTAAAAAAAACTATTTAAGTAGTATATCAGTCATGTGGTACTCATAACATAAGCTCTGCTTACTTTGAGGCTAGATGATACTGTGTGAAATGTCCGGCTTTATTATTATTATTTTACATAGTTATGCCTGTCCGTCTGTCTGTCTGTCCGACCCTAGTCAGAGCTATTGCTCGCAGACTATAAGTGTTATCGTGATGAAATTGCAAGGTAATATATATATATTAATACTACTAATATAGTTCAAAGTTATGAAAAAAAACTTTGGAAACATGATTTTAGAAGTAACTAACATGTGAAATGGGGTTGTTTATTACTGTTTCTTCGTGTGGCATAACGATATGCGATATAGATAGGTCTTATAAATAAATGAGGACGTCTAATAAACAGTTTTGCAAAACAGTTGGATATATGATGAAGTTACAAGAAAAAACCTTACACCTATGTATGTTTTTTTTTGCTATGTTAACTTGATGGTATTGAATCGGTTAGGGATCTGTCCCGTGGTCTTTCTTATCCTGCTGACTTTGGAAGCCTAAACTGTGCGTGTTTCGACACGCAATTGACATATTTATTAACTTCATCGTACCGTTGCTCTAGTTATTTGGAAACAGAAAGGATGTTTCCAAATAACTAGTGATGGATGAAAGGATTAAAGCGCGTCTCCAAGGCTGCTTTCGTGCACATGGCACATATGTTAGATCTTTTTAGGTTCTATCCTAAAACGTGCTGGTTCCTCCGTCGTTTGAGAGTTACTGGTAAGCACACATAATTTCGAACAGAATATCCATTGCTACACGACCGGATTTAAAACAACGTTTAAAAAAACCTTAGGAAAGCGAGGTCACTGACACTAGACTAGAGTACAATTAATATCTATCTATTTACACCTTCTATAACTATCATGGTTTTGAACATAATTTATACTCAAAATATTTACCATGATATGTTTTATGATTTCTGCTTCCCGATAATTCGGCGCAGTTGCATGCGCCATGATCACGAGATAAATTTATCTCGTTTTTATCTCGTTATCATGGCGTAGAACAACTCATATATCATGGTAAATATCCCGTTTAGAGTTAAAATTTTACCTATTTATATTTTTTACTACAAACTAATGTTTAAATATCGTATGCGTACGGGTATTTGGTAGTCGCTACTTTTATCTTGACCACTTAGCATAATTGTCTGACCCTTTTATATAAAAGTGTCATATTTTCACTTTCAGCGGGAAACATTAGAAGCCTACTTCACTGAATTTGAATAATACTTGTTGTACAACAACAAACATTACTGATACGATCCGACCAAGCTGAATGAATAATATTTCTATGGGCAAACCAACTCTATCTAAAAAACTTACCCAGGCATTATCGTATCCTATCCAATTTAAAAATATAATAATAATATAAACTTTAATTCAGGCAACAAAGTCATATGTATTGAAACCAACCAACTTTATTGAATTTAATTTGAGCCCATAAAAATACAACCAGATTGAGAACCTTCACTTTTTTTTGAACTAGGCTAAAAAGGTAGGTTATTTAACGCTTTATAGTATTTCATGGCATTTTCTTCACTAGCGGTGCTTCCCTATTCCATCGGTAGATAACTTCTGCTGACCAGAAGTCGGATACGAAGAATACGTTCTTGTACTTGGCAGCTAACCGGCGGAGTACATACGACTTGAAGTTCTTCTCCCGATTCGATTTCAACTACTTCAAGCCATGCAGAAGTACGACTCAGCATCAGCTCCCTGATCCGGCATCGGTCTTTTTAGTCCACGAACAAGAAAATACTCCCCCGGTAGTGATTGCTAACCGAGACTCATAAATCGACACTGTAGGCTCCACCGTCTGCAGAGTGAGCCCAGCAGTTAGCGAAGGTACCTCACCGATTTCTAGACGATTTTGTTGTCTTCACGGTAGTAAAGCCTTCTTTGTCGACCTTCTGCATGAACCTCCTGACCTCCTTCGACGTTACTATATTACTAGCAACCCATGTACGAAGGCGGGGCGGGGGTGAAATTAAGTGCTTGGCCAGACTGGCAGCGCGGTGCGGGCAGAAGCGGGTGCGGCAACGCGCGCGTTTGTGCCTGTCCGCAGTGGTCGGCCGGCTTTGTTCCGAGTGTTGTCATGTCCAGTGTTTGTCAAAATATAATATGGATGAAGAAGACTTATTTTTATTTATAATTTTTACTGGAAAATTCTCACATTAAATATATTTTTTTAAATAAAATGAAAAATTGTGAGAGCAACCTACAAAGTTTTTTTGTTTATTTCATTCTACAATCTTAAAATAACTTTTATGTTTTTGTATTGACTTTGTTTCGACATCCACAATGTAGGTAGTGCTTGAATAGCACTTATATCTTCTTCTATATTAATTTGTGAAGACGCCATTATAAGAACGCGCGCGGTTAGCTCGAACCAGTTTGAAATCCCCGCTCCCGCGTGGGTTGCTCCGCGCTCTCACTGCGGCCACTTGTATAAGTATCTTGGGAACGCTGCCCGCTGGCAGTGATCTGGATCAGTTGAGCTATCTATAGATCGTTATAAACGGTCCTTAGATAGCTCAACTGTTGCACGTGTATTTTATATTATTGTATATTATTTTGTACATTTCTGTATTTTTTCTGTAAATAAATGTATATTTTTATATATTATAATATTAGTAGGGATAATAATATATAGTAAGGAAGTAAGGATTATATGAGTATATACGAATAGTCTAGATAAATGTGAGAGTTTACTAAATGTGTGTGTATTTGTTACTCAATTTCACAACAACGGCTGAACAGATTAAGATGAAATTGGAATCACATATAGACTAGCCTGTCAGTTCAGTTCGTAGAATCTCTGCTTTCTGTGCTGTAGGTTGAGGGTTCGATTCCCTCTATGTTTATTATCTATCTATGTTTATTAGACAAACGTTTGTCTAATAAACATAGATGTTTGTTCTGTGTCTGGGTGTTATAAAGTATCTTATGTATGTATTTAAAAATATATTAAGTATTCTATCAACCATCCAGTCACCATAATACAATCTATGCTTAGTTTGGGGCTAGATAGTATTGTGTGCATTGTCCACCAATATTTATTTATTTATGCTTTGAGGTACGACTTGGAAAAATCAGCAGACAGTAGGTACTTATTCAAATATAAATTTACATAAACCTTGAATTAAACCTACGAGTTTTAAACACTATTACTCAAAATGGATCAGTACTTACTATAATTATGTTTTAAAAACTAAAAAGAAAACCGACTTCATTGGATACAATTTGAGACCATAAAATTATTTTATTTTGAAATTCTTATGTAGACAAACTAAACGCACTGCTCTGCACTGCACACAACGAAAATATCATCGATGTATACAATTTTTCGATTTTTGTTGATTTTTTAAAAACCGCTCTACCGATTTCGATAAAATTTAAATGGGACCTAAAAAAATAATTTTCCAAATCGGTTCAGGGTTCAGGCGTCTTTCAGTAATCGGTGTCATACATAAAAAAAAAGATCCTGACGAATTGAGAACCTCCTCCTTAAGGAGTCGGTTAAAAATATAAGTTTACATAAACCTATATGAGTTTTGAACACTATTAAATCATATTACTCAAAAGGGAAATACGGTTAATGCAATATCAAAACGATGGCATAACTGTTAGCGCGATAAATGTTACTATAACGTTTATTACGCTGTCGGAACCAATGGGTTTGTTAATCAAAGCTGACGGCGACCAACATTGGCAGCGTTCAGTGGCGAGTCTGCATTTCTAACCTCTGGACTCGAAAATTAATCAAATCGAAGTAATTTATTGCGCCATATTACGCATGTTGTTAGAGTTATTTTGTGATACATGTTAGAACAGTCATAAACATCGTTGTTCGCATGCAATACTTTATGATTCAAATTAATTAGGTAAGTCAAACATGTTTTCAATTAAATAAAATTAAACTAGTGGTTCTGTGAGCTTACGACCTGTGAGTGTAGACCTTACGAACATTTTTCAAAATGACTAATATAACTTTTTTTACGTTTACAGGCCCCATATCTCCGCCATTTTTAAACAATTCCAAAAACTGAATCAATACAAAAATTCTATAATAGTTATCGAACCTGCTCACAAATTTCACGAGATTCGGTTGAGAAATGCCACCTGTAGAGGAGAACATCCGGACAGATGACGGCCGGAAAGACGCCGGCTGACATACGAAAGCATTTTCGCCTAAGCTGAAACTTAAACACTCGCTCGGTCAATAAATGTAAGTCAATGTGCTAAAATTATAATGTTAAATGTCTATACTTTTATCATTTATATAATCATAGGTTGTTCATTTGCCTTGCTTTAAACACCACTGGGCTTGGAGTATCTAATTTCTAATGATAAACCTATCTAGCAATAATAATAATTAATAATAATCCCAGACATTTCACCCAGCATTATCTGGCCCCAAAGTAAGCAGAGCTTGTGTTATGAGTACCACATGACTTATATACATACTCTTTTTTTGTAAATACATACATTTTACACATAGAAACACCCGAGATAAATACTTGCAGATCATACAAACATTTGTCCCGCGGAATCGAACCCGCAACCTTCTGCGTCTCCAGCGTGCCTTCGCCTAGTGCGCCACAGAAGTCGTCCAATCAGTCAAATGTACCTATCTTCAGGTTGATTCTAACTGAAAACTAATTGAAATTAGAAATATAAATTGTATAAATATTAGTATGTATACTACTATGCACACAATATCATCTAGCCCCAAACTAAGCATAGCTTGTAGCTTGTTATCGTGACCATAATATAATGGTTAGTAGAACACTTATATATTTTTAAATACATAAGATACATTATAATAGACACGGAAAAAACACCTATGTTCATCACACAAACATTTGTAGATCGAACGCCAAGCCCATAGCGCAGAAGGCAGAGCTACTACGAACGAGTTTAATAGCAATATGTACATATATGGTATGTATATGGTAGCTAGCAAGATGTTGAGCGAAATACTTGAAGTATTGGGTGTGACAGGTGTTATCAAAGTAAAATAGAATACGGTACGCAAACGTAAATATAATTGTAGCCACGCGACGTTACGCTAGCAACATGACATGAAAACATGTGCGAACTTTCAAGTGCACGAAAAGAGCATTTAAGCAAACATTGCACTCTTATATTATTTACTAGCTGTTGCTCGCGACTTCGTCCGCATTTTTTTGAAAGGAATTTTAGCTTAAATCCTTCCCCAGGATGAAATTTATTTCCTTGCCAAATTTTATTGATAAGTTTCAAACCAACCACACCCACCATTGAAAAGTTTCCATACAAACATTCACAACCCATTTTAATCCTTATGAGAGTTATTTTGAAAAATCCTAAAACACGTGTCCATTTATTTTGCATATTAAGTATCCAAACCAAGTATCTAAGAAGTCACACCACCTGTTAAAAAGTTCACACCCACAAAAAGTTGACACCCCATTTTACCCCTTTGTTAGGTTTATTTTGAAAAATTCTGAAACACGTGTCCAAATATTTTGCATTTTATTTATTCATATCAAGTTTCAATAAAATCACACCACGTGTTAAAAAGTTTAATACATTCGATTTCACCCCTTTTCACCCTCTTAGGGGTTGAATTTCAAAAAATCCCTCCTTAGTGGGTGGTTTTGCTGTAAAAGAAAGCTACCTTCCTAGTTTCAGCTTTCTAGCTTCAGCGGTTTCGGCTCGGCGATGATGTATCAGTCAGTCAATCAGTCAGTCAGGTTAAGCTCTTTTATAGATATAGATTATTCTCGAGTTATTTACGCCTTTATTAGTAATTTACGGCTTTTTTATATAGAGCTACAGTCTCGGATGTGAATAATTGTATTAAACTTTGCGTTTCTTTGTAATTCGAGCAAGAATAATCCGTATAATTATTTTATATGAAAAGACACCATTTTATAAAAAAATAACAAATGACAAACGACAAGATACGACTTTGTGACATCATACTATAAACAATAAAAACACTTGACACTGGCAAAGTTTTCATTGTTATGACACATGTCATTAACAAAGAAGAAGAAGAAGCACACATTCATCAAAATGTTTCAAAATAACTAGCTACACGATAATAAGACGAGCCTCTAGTCGCTGATTCGGTACTGATTGTAGAATATATATTTCATGGACCTATTAAAATTGATTACAAAAATTTTACGTCGAAGCAGCCTCGATAATCAAATAAATAATGCCGGACATTTTACACAGCATCATCTGACCTCAAAAGAGATCTTGTGTTATAGGTGTCACATGAATAATATATTATTTGTATACTGTTTATAAATATATGTATATTTATAAAAAAGTATATAAATAATACGAAACGAAAGTATATAAATAATAAGGAACACCCGAGACCCGAGACAAATACTTGCAGATCATACAAATATATTATGTCCCGCGGCGGGAAACTGACTTGTGTCTCAGCCGAACCTTGGCCCACTGCGGCAATAAAAGCAGCTTACCTGTTATATTCAAAGAACAGTATATTATCAAATTATTGTATCTGTGTACGGCAGCCACGGCTCTACTCGCAATAGGACACCAAGACATTATGCATCTTGAAAATACTAATCTATTTATTATAATTATAATACCATTTTAACAGTTATAATGTTGAAACGGAGCTAAAACACACTATTACAGCTCAATTGTCAACGTACATACCTTTTATTGTGAATGAACTATTAGTAGCCCACATCTATTATTCTAACGTCTTTACAAATTGTCTCTGCGGTGGTACTGGCTCCTTGATTTACGTACGTGGTGCCGACGTGGCGCCGCGGGCTTGCTGTGTACGGCAGCCACGGCTCTACTCGCAATAGGACACCAAGACATTATGCATCTTGAAAATACTAATCTATTTGATTAGTATTTTCAAGATGCATCAAATAGATTAAATGCATCGTAGTGTCTTGGTGTCCTATTGCGAGTAGAGCCACGGCTGCCGTACACAGCAAGCCCGCGGCGCCACGTCGGCACCACGTACGTAAATCAAGGAGCCAGTACCACCGCAGAGACAATTTGTAAAGACGTTAGAATAATAGATCTGGGCTACTAATAGTTCATTCACAATAATAGGTATGTACGTTGACAATTGAGCTGTAATAGTGTGTTTTAGCTCCGTTTCAACATTATAACTGTTAAAATGGTCACATTAATTTTGTTGAAGGAATGTTTATGAAACAAATACCTGTCAACATAAGCTTAAGACTTATACCTAGCGCGCACTGCGAATATAAGCAAAAAAATTATCATGGCTGGCGTTTTTTTCTGCCAACTGTGGTTATTTCCGCTCTGCCCCGCGGTTTTTTCGCCATGCCTAGAGGTTTTTACTCCAGCCGCGGTTTTTCTGCCCGCGGAGGCTATGGTACTATGTAATATTCTGTGGTGAAAATCTCGCCCGCGATGGCTCTTGTACTATTTAATATTCTGTGGTGCAATTCTACAGTCTTTTTGAGGAACGGTCGCGTTTTCATGTCTATTAGTACTCGTATGATTTCTATAAATCTATAATAATATCTAAAGTAGGTTCTTAATTACTTACCCAAAAAGGTAAATTAGCAGGTCTTGGAGATACCATACATCCTGCTACCATATACATATCTTGAATAAACTCGCTCGTTGTAGCTCTCCTTCTGCGCTGTTTGTTATTGGATCGATCCTTCCCATAACAAACATTTGTGTGATGAACATACGTGTTTGTTCTGTTCTGTTGTTCTGTTTGTTTTGGTTTTATAAAGTAATAATGTATATAAAAATATATAGGTATCTTATCTTATCAGTCATCTCGTCACCATATTACAAGCTGACAAGCTACTTTTTAAATTAAGTACATACATTGTACATACATACATACTAACCTAGGTATATAGGTATAATAAAGATCGTCAGTATTAGTACATACTTGTAAAAGTCTCGTCTGTCTGTCTGTCTGAGCGCGATAAACTCAAAAACTACCGAACGGATTTTCGTATGGTTTTTACCTATTAATGAAGCATTCATGAGGAAGGTTTGGGTGTATAATCCACCCGCGCAAAGCCGGGGCAAGTTGCTAAATTTATAATATATGTACAGCCGTAGTATCATAGGATTCACCTGAAGGTTTATTGTTTTGATGAATTCAATAAGCGTCTCATTTGGAAGGGTGACCAGCGGTATAATTAGTCTGGGCCGTCAGCAGCGGTTAAAACTTAACCATAATTAGGTGAAGTACGTACCTATCTTTTTAAGGCAGGAGGCCAGATTAAGTATCGGAAGCTTTGAACGGGCAGCATGACAAGGCGCACACATTTATTACCTTCTAAATTTGTGTAAACCAAGCTAGGTAAGTAATAATAAACAAAATTAAATCTAAATCAACTATCGGTGCGAGCCATACGATGACGGGCGTGATATATCGCTCAGCATGCACATTCATCCTATCTGTCAACGCGAGATTTAAAAATCATTAAAAAAATATCGCACGCGGATTTTTCCATCAAGTGCGGTCTGCTCAGTATAAGTATGCTCAGTATGCTGCTTCTCTATACAACACAGATTTGCAAACCTACCAGCTAAAAGACGCAACAATTTCCGCTAGCGCGTGCGTTTACGTCTGATCCCATGTTCCACAGAAAAGCGCGAAAAAATTCGCAGTGCGCGCTATATTATTGGTAGAAATATTTCACAATAGCTAATTTTTTCAGCACACTTTGATTAGCGAGATCTCTGAAACAAAAAAGAGGGAACAATGGTTTTCATCATGTTTTGTCTACTTAAATTCCTTTTGATGAATTAGTTGCCAGTTAAAGTGTTACAGCTTTTTAATTAAAACGTTACGAGACAAGAGCTACAGCTCGTGTAAAGAGGCTTCCTTCCCGGAGCTAACGTCAAATTCCACAGGAGATTATTTCACCTGTTGTATTTTTGGTTCTATTTAAAACGGTCAATGCCTTGTTATTGGGTTTAAAGTTTTATAATAAACCTTTAGAAACCAGAACGATATGGAACAAGAATATAGTTAAGCAGTAGATACAATGCGTGACCCAAGAGCTGGCTCCTATCTGGCCCAGCGTATTAGCATTGCCATTCAACGTGCTAATGCCGCCAGTATCTTGGGAACGCTGCCCTCTGTCAGTGATCCGGATCAATGGAGCTATCTATAGATCGTTTTAAACGGTCCTTAGATAGCTCAACTGTTTCACGTGTATTTTATATTATTGTATATTTTTCTGTACATTTCTGTAATTATTTATCTTAAGCAGTTTTATTACCTACAAGTCGTGTAGGTGTATCCAAATAAATGTTATAGTTGAACTAGCTAGAAGGCTGCGGGTTTTATGTGATAATTATGTACAAACGAAGAATTAAATAATCATTTGCATATAGACAGATGATTCATACAGCGTCAAGCAGATTTTTGAAGTGAAAACTTCTTTTAGCGTGGTAAGCATATATTTAGATGAGGTAAAACCTCAGACGCAAGGCTGCCGCGCTCGCTCCATTTGATTATAAACCTTAACTCACATGTTTACAGTCTACTTTTGTATGGAGAAGTTAACTGAGTTAGGTTCTTTGATATATTATCTACATTCTGAACAAAAAATATTGCATCATCTGTGTTCGTTCATTATTTGATTGGCAGTCGCCATAATTACTGATTTTATTACTAAACTCTAACGCGCCAAAATAAGTTTTCACTTCTGACGGCACTCCCGGAGTGCAACCCGATTTTTTTTAACTCGCGCACAGGAAGATGTAGTGCATGGAACAACGCAACTTTTAGATGGAGTAGGCTTGCCTAGCCCTTATACCGTCCTCTAAGCTTTAGTGGTGGTATCCACAAGACAAGTTGAAGACAAGTTGAATGCGGAGTTGACTAAGCCACGAGCTTAACGCGAGCCTCACGATATTTTCCTTAGCCGATAAGAGCACTGGCCTGCGCACAATCAATTGAAACACGCCCGGGTTTCAGCCTGCGACCATACGTACGATAGGTGGGTAGGGGTACCAATGATGCACTACCAGATGGGCCTAATCTTGATGTCGATAACGCTATATCGGGTCAATAATCGTGCAAACCCCTACTCTAAACTATGTCGTTACGACTCGTTTTGATCGATGGAACGATCGATATTATTTCTAGGACCCTCGATGTCGTAATCTTGCATAACAGATGATACCGTTACTTGAATTTGACAACCAAACAACTGCTAATTCGACTGAATTTGACGTACATTTCAACGACTTCTGATTCAATTTATCGAAATAGGTCCGGTAGAAACTTCTGAGCTCTTTTTAACCGACTTAAGACTTAAGAACCGACTAACCGAGGTTCTCAATTTGACTGTTTTTTATTATTTTTTTATGTTTATTACCTCATAGCTCCGTCATTTATGACCTGATTCAAAAAATCAAATCAGTAAAAGGATATATTGTCCGATTGGTCCCATATAAATTTTATAAAAATCGGTTGAAGTTGAAATGAGGTTTTTAAATCAAAAAAACTGTAAAAAATATGTCATCCACTTAGATGAGATTTTGCTTTTTTATACATGAAGTCGGTTGTCTTTTTAGTTTTTAAAACGTAATTGTTTAAATCTCTTTTAAAAAAGCTCTCATAACAATGTAAAGTTTAATACTTACTACTAACAAATTTGTCGGTTACTTCAGGAGTCCCTTTAGAACTGCGTCGAGTAGGTAAGGTATGGCATGTAAATCCGACATAAAACAACAGCGCTCGTCAGGCCAGTGAAATTTGATGGTAAATTGCTAATCATTCTAAAGTGTTCTAGGAAATCGAGTCTAGTTGTGTTTCAGTTTGAAATAGTACAATAAGTATTAATTATAGTCAGCTAAATTACTGACATGGCAGGCGTAGTAGTAAGCTGTAGTAGAGATCATTCTCAGGCAGTTGCGAAGAAATATAGGTACTAAATCATGAATCTTTAAATAAATAAATAAAGAATGCCAAAAATTTCACACAGTATCATCTGGCCCCAAAGTAAGCAGAGCTTGTGGTAGGTACCACATGACTGTATACTACTTATATACATTATTTTTTAAATATATTATACATAAAAACACCCAGACCCGAGACAATCTTGCATATCATAAAAATAAATATCCCCCGTCAGGAATCGAACCCGAAACCTTCTGCGTATCAACCCTTGGTCCACTGCACCACAGAGGTCGTCAAATCCTTCTGTCAAATGAAATAATAACAACATTAAAAACATTATTGAGAACACCATCTTATCATCGTCACGATTTCTACCACAATTTCTAATTTCCATACGAATAATCATATACACGATACATGGTCCAAGCAGTTGGATTTCATGATCCAAAATAGTTTATTTTTATCAACAATATTTATCGGAATTCACACAGGTACACGGACTGGTAAGAAAAATATATTCATTCATTCATTCATTTATTTCATTTCATTTAACAATATACATCGTATATATATTATATAGAATATATTACATTAAAATAGCCTAAAATTACACATAATTAAAACAATAGATATTAAAAAAAATCAAACAATAATATACAATTAAATTAAAGAAAATAAAAATAAATATTAATGTTATATAATTAAATTTTATAAAGCAAAAAGATCCGATTTTCATAGAATTTCTATGGGAGCAATCGTAATATTCACATATTTTTTTTCAAATCGTTTCTTAAATGAAGAAGTTCAAACATAAAAATTAAAAATTAGAAAAAACAACCGGAGAACTTCCTTTTTTTGAAGTCGGTTACAAAGAAAAGTCACATACTTATATACAAAACTCAAGTTTCTTGTAAAAAAAGACTACATCAAACCTGAGAGGTTTTGTGTAGCTTGCCAAAAGCATATCTATCAAATGAAAGTGTTGTTTTATACAAATTGAAGCTGTCTATATAACACAAAACCAATTTCCAAACAATTTCGCTTCAAAAAACACAGCAAGTAAACATAAAGCGCGAGTATAATTAAATTGGAAGGTAGTTGCCAACAAAGTGACTCGTTAATGCGATAGTGTCGTTGATGCTCCTACCTGACCCGAAACTTTCTCGACCTCAAAGGAGCTCCGAACTCGACAAAACCTTATTAGGCATTAGTGAATTGTTAAAGTTTTTACAATTTACCTATTTGGGTAAGTCGAGGTTGTTTTGAAACGACCTATTCAATGTGGACGAAAACAGCGAGTACTTCGTGTACTAAATATAAGACTGCTAGCTAAACATTGTTTCTTATAACAGTCTAATGTATTTGTGGTGTATAATAAAGTATTTTCTATTCTATTCTAAATAGTTCTATTACACTGATCTTATCTCATGTTTTTTTCAGGACAACCAAGAAAATATGTGTTTATTCCAAAAAGTCAATTCATATATATAACGATTAATGAGAGCTTCAGTTCATCGCTAGCAAGAACACCCATACATCGCTTCATATAAAATTCTAAATAAACATTCTTTATTCAACAAAATCACAAAGACCACTTTGAATCGTCTTCTTACATGCTAGTGAATGCCGGTTCCTTCTAACCCCAGTTCAAGAAGAATTCCGCAAGAAACTCGTCTGGTTTTAACACTTTTTTGTATGATCCTTGCCAATTTTACGAATGCCGAGTCGAGTTGCTTTAATAGACAGATTTCTGTTTAATTATGTTTTTAAATTTGCCAATCGACAAATCTAACATGTCGCTTGGGAACTATATAGACATACGCTATACCGTCCAATAGCAGGCAAAATCGCTTGATATGTAATAGAATTGTGATTCGTAGGTACACAATGTGTTAAGAAGATAGAAAAAAATTCTAGCTGAGCCTTTGGATTTTAAGGTATAATTTCACAGACACTAAAAAAATGTCGTGGAACACTCGGTTGGAACGAAGTTCGTATCGTAGTATATTATTATTGATAAACGTATTATATTATTGATTAACAAAATACAAATGAATGAATTACTAGCGTCTGAGAGCAATTAAATGGAACGCAGGAATATTTTTAGATCCTATTTAAGCTCTTGTCACCTGAAACAGGATTACCTAGTTCAGGCTCGTGTTAATCATTTACTTTTGTTTAATTAAGATTTTGTTTTGTTATATTATTGTACTATTGGAATCTTGAATAAATATTTATTATTATTAACTAATTAAATGAACGAATGGTAGGAAATTTCGTAATTAATATTTTTTTTCGAGCTGTGTATATAAATATTTTATTAAATTTAATTCATCTTATTCATTCGTTCATTCGTTCATCTAATTAATTTATTCGTGTCACCCTATGGATAACCGTCTAGCAGAAATTCGTGACGGAAAAATATTACACTTTTTTCTAGCCTCCATCCGCATGTCCGTACCGTGCGATAATGAACTTCTGTCCAATAAATTTAACAATTATGTAAGAAATATTAAGTTTTAATTACAGTATGATGGGATTGAGTTAAACAATGTTAATCTAAAGCAATATTACAAAAAAGTAAAACATTTTTTGTTATTTGTAATGGATAAACGGAAATTACTTTACCGATTTAAAAGCTGTTTTGCATATAGAAAGTTACATTATCAGCAAGTAACATGCATATTATTTGTTGTAGCTGGGCTGTATTTTATTTAAAAAAATGTACGACCTCTGTGGTGCAGTCGGCAAAGCCCGGCTGAGACACAGAAGGTTACGGGTTCGAATGCCGCCACGTGACAAATGTTTGTATGTATTTGTCTCGGGTGTGGGTGTTTTTACTATGTATAATATGTATTTACAAGTAATATAAGTATATAAGTAGTATATCAGTCATGTGGTGCCCATAACACAAGCTCTGCTTAATTTGAGGATAGATGATGCTGTGTAAAATGTCCGGCATTATATTTATATAAATATATATCCCTAGTTCATTCATAATCCCTAGTTCATTGGACAGAAATTGTAAAAAAATGTCTTGATCAACTTGCGATGAAGTGATTCCAGTTTAAAGCTTGCGAGTTTAGTTAAATACTGACTTAAGTACAAATGCGCAGACGAAGTCGCGGGCGATCCAGATAGTTTTGCAGGGAGCGCAATGAACGACTAATGGTTATTTTACCACGGGCTACTGACATCATCGAGGTAAATAACTGACATAATCTAGTCATGCATGTTCAGGCCAGTAATAATAATTGTTTGGTATAATGTTCCAGGCTTAATTTGAAATAAAAGTTTTCTATTATAACCACGGGTAATTTCAGGAGAATAATTAAACAAATAGGTACATCAGAAACTTTATGCGTTATTTGTTGTTCAATGGAGCCGGAACTTCAATAGAAGTTAAATATAGTTTGTATCCAGGAACTGAGTATATCCAGTATATCTGAGTATATATATATATTTTTAGTAATTTTAGTGCACAATATTGATCATACGCTAAAACATATTACAATCTAGCCAAATAAGCTAATGATTAGTAATATAATAATAATAATAATATAATTTTGTTTTGACATAATTTTATAAAATAAATTATACCTGCGAATGTGTCCAATAGAAGTGCTATTCTATTTCTTATTGCTAATTCTTAGTCTTTAGTTATGAGAAAGACACTTTTTTCTTGTGTTTTTATGTAGTTACTTATCACTTCACTGTAGTTAAACTACACTAACTCAAATGGCTTTTTATGTTTGAGCCTCCTTACTATATCCGTGATGTCGAGGAGCTGGATTGCCTCGACGTTCACATGGTGATGAAGTCTCTGTTCGTGAGCTTCTGCATATTTTTGTATTACCTTATCGATGAACTCTATTCTGAGATCTCTATGGAGATCGTAATTTCTTATGTACCTACCAGGGGGCATTCACTATTTCCCATAGAACTTTATTTTGGAATCCTTGGATTGTATGGATATTGTTCTTTTTGGTACAGCCCCACAGTTATACTCCATAGGTCCATATTGACATCAGGACAATAATATCTTATTGTGTACTGACATAGCGGAGTTTCGTGAAAGCAGCCAGTACATCTTTTTGAAGCGTATTTCTAGTTCAAGTAGGTATAGTCACAGAAAAATGATATACAAAATACTGCATGGATCGATTATAAAGTACAATTTGCTCAAACAATGTGAGTGTTAACGAATGAAAAAAAAATGAAATTAATAGCAGCTCCCGAGCAGTAAAAACCGCAACACCCAAAAGAAGAGCTATGAAACGAGCGTATTACGAATAGTTAAATTTATCCCAAGGAGCATTAGTCCTTTTGCTTGCGGCTTTTGATCCTTTGATGTTCCTTAGCATAACAGCTGATTTGAAAAATGGCGTCCGAGCTATATCGTCTAAAAAGTTCAATTTTATTTTAACTATAAAAAAGAACATTTTAGACCATGCTGTCATTCTCCAATATTGCAGCACTGTAAAAGAAAACGATCAAAATGTCCTATTTTAAGCTATCTACAAATAAAATAGATTCTAAATCTCTATGAATTATTACGCCAAAAACAAAATGGCGGATAACAATCTTTGCTTAGTAAAAAATCGAAATGCAACGTGATTCGCTGCGGCTATTTACACTCCATGAGCGGTACAATGACCTCCTTAAACTTTTTATTGATATTATTAATATTGTATAAATAGCACACACTAACGCGCTCCCATTGAAATTCAACACTCTATGGTCTCGGGAAGATATTTACCCTGAATCGAATGCTGAAGTGAATCTACGACATACGGTCATTGCCTACGTTCTACGTTCATTCTAGGAACTTTTCGGGTAAATATCGATTAGATTTTTAGTAGATTACTCGGATGTTTTATTTGTATCAATAAAAACTTTAAGGAGGTCATTGTACCGCTCATGGAGTGTAAATAGCGGCAGCGAATCACTTTGCATTTCGATTTTTTAGTAAACAAAGATTGTTATTGATGCTAGTGGTACTTGAGTTTTTTATAATAAGTAGATATTTTTAAACTTTGATATAATAACGATAAGTACGTTATAGTCTTATCTTATCTTATATACTATCTTATCTTATAGTATATAGCTCGCAGAACTGATAACCGTTGGGGAGTAGAAGTTCTCGCATGACCAAGGACAGGAAAATGAAGCGTAGGACGACCCCCACCCGATGGACTGACGACATTGTAAAGATCGCAGGAAGTCGGTGGATGGAGAGGGCTCAAAATCGTTCTTCCTGGAAATCTATTAAGGAGGCCTATGCCATGTCCAGCAGTGGACTTCTAAAGGCTGATATGATGATATGATGATGACGTTATAGTCTCTCAGGCAGTCTAGCAAGAGCACTACAAGTACAATATAATCTCAGAGCAATATGTCAATATTGCTCTGAGACTGTCAAGTCTAGTGAAAAAGACTCCATTTAATTTACAAAAAAACTTGTTAAACTACACCGGCGCGTTGGTTTGGAAGATTGACAAAACACTTTTTCGTAATATTTTATTTCCTTATATTACTTTCGTATGAATCAGTGGCCAATTCTGCTGAAGGAGTTATTAGGCCAGGAATAGCCAGGACCGACAACTTAAAGTGCCCCTCGAAGCCCGAAAGCGCTCTGATAAAAATTCCACAACTTTCCTCGTAAATGCTGGCAATTTAGATTTTCTATTAGCTGCATGATTCGTAATTAAAGTCTTAACTATGCGCACTTCCGTTCATTTTGTAGACTCAAGCAAGAATTAAATGTAGCATCCCGGGATCGGGGGTCGCTGAGCTAGCTGCCCGCAGCCGGAAACAGGTGCCGTCGACCCGCTTACAACTCACTAATTTTACACTACGAACCTGCACATGACTAGGGACCAGTGGGGTTCAACTGTTTCTTTATTGTATGTGGAACTACTTTATTCATACAGATAAATATAAACATCTGTTTTTATCGTATTCTTCTTTCTTCTTCTTTTTCGTTAATGGCATGGGTCATAATAATGAACATTTTGCCAATGTCAAGTGTATATTTGTTTATATGATGACACAAAGTCGTTGTCATTTGTTACTTTATATAAAATAATTATACGGATTATTATTGCTCGAATCACAAAGAAACTCAAAGAATTTATTCCAATTATTCACACCCGAGTCAATAACTAGTCAATAACTATCTATTTATATAAAAACACCAAAATTAGTAATAAAACAGGAAATCACTCAAGAAAAATCTATACCCATAAAAGAGCTTAACCTGACTGACTGACTGATTTATTATCGCCGAGCCGAAACCGCTAACGCTAGAAAGCTGAAACTTGGAAGGTAGCTTTCTGTTATAGCAAAACCACCCACTAAGGCAGGATTTTTTGTTTTTTATTATTACATTAGTATTCAAAAAAATTATCATACATTAGTTTTCATTTCAGGAATGAAAACTAATGTATGAAACTTTTTAACGCGTGGTGCGATTTGCTTGAATCTTGATTTGAATAATTAAAATGCTAAGTGAATGGACATGTATTTCAGGATTTTTATATTGGAGGATTTAAATAACCCCGGGGGGTTACAAAGGGGTGAAAGGGGGTGTCAAAGTTTGTATGGGAACTTTTTAACGGGTGATGCGATTTGCTTGAAACTTAATATGAATAATACTATAATATCAACTCGATGGTTTCTCGTACAAACGCGCGAGCGAAGTCGCGGGGGTCCCAGCTAGTAAATAATATAAGGGCGCAATGTTTTCATCGCAAGACGGCCAGATATAATCCTTCTTCTTCCTATAATGGCATCTTGTCTTGGTGACAGTTTTGGCATTGGCATTTGATTAAGTTTAGTTAAGTCAATGTCACAAAGTCGTAGTCGATCGTTATTTGTGTATTAAATGCTGTCAATTAAAAAAAGAATCTGAGATAGATATCGGATATACGTCATACCAGTCAATGAAATTTATACTGATAGACATTGGTTGTATCAAGAGTTCCATAATCGCCCCCCTGACATGGCTCTTATAAATTTCTGTTTTTATGGTAATATAAAAATTTTTGCATGTTGAAGTGATAAAATATAAAATAATATGACTTTATCTTCAGGATACAAAAAGGCTAAGATGCTGTTTTAAACTTGTAGGAAACAGCATTGCTCGCATGACTGCGAACCCCGAGCGCGAGCGTAAGCAAGCGGACTGCGTATTAAACTCACAATGATGAAGATTCTCTAGATAAATTGAAACAGCGTCGGTCTCTATCGACAAATAATACGTGAGTAAAAGCCTCAAATACGTGAGTGTTTCTCAAAACGCATTGCTCGCGTCAAAAAGGTTAAAAATACAGGAATAGAAACACGTCCCATTATTTCCGCTTTATTTTCGGGTCACCTTGCGAAAAGCATTTATGTTTTCCATAGCAATAATAAAATGCAAATCAGACACGGGTGTGTTCTGTTGTTCCCATGAATTAATAAAAGGTGCGTGAAATTGACACGATATTCAAATTTTTGAATGTGACTCAGCCCATTAGTTGTTTGATTTGTACTCCGTTGAAATCGGTCGGTACATACCAAATTATTCAGAATAATAAAATGTAAAAACTGTCTCGGAAAAGGCTGATGTTTTGTCTGAAAGGGAATACAATACCAAGCGTCGTTGGTTTTTATTAGGATTCTCTACCAAACTAGTTTTAGGATAAACCTCGAGTGTTTGCTACAACGAATGCAAGCGGTAGACCAACTCGTTTTGTGGTTTCTCTAACCACTCTCTTTTCTCAAATTTTACCTATCATGCCCAAAACAACTTTAAATGGTACGAACAAAGACTCTTTTATTTTAAAACTTATAGGTGGAAGACATAATAGCACAACATACCCGTTTGTACCCATTTCGTTTTGAAAAACAGTTTTTTAAGTGTTAAATTATTCTTGCCTATCTTGCGAAGCAAACATTGCGCAAGAAATAATAACAAACATATATTATTTCTTATGTTATTTCGGGTTATATAGTTAATTTTAGTATTTTTTTTCAATTAACGCTAGAGTTATTGACTTGGTTATGAATAATAGAAATAATTTAATATGAAAAGTTACCATTTTATATAAAATAACAAATGACGAACGACATCATACGACTTTGTGACGTCTTACCCACTAAATATAAACAATCTAATCACATTGACATTGGTAAAATTTTTATCATTATGATATGTGCCATTTACGAAGAAGAAGGTGAGGATTCTGCAATTGACATTTCATGAAGTAACAGCACTTCTGATATTGTTTTTTTTGATAATTGATATTTTTCTAGTGCACGTTTTATTCAGTAATTATTACTATTATTATATCTTAACGGAACTATAGTTCTGTTAAGATATAATAATATAATAAATAAATAATCAATAAATTGTGACTTCATAGCACATGTATGGAGAATTCAATTATAAGATATTATGTTGCAATGTAATTTGAATGAATTACGATCGTTTTGAACTTTATAACCAAACATCACTTGACACTGACAAAATTGTGAACACGACGGATGTCATTATAGGAAGAAAAGAAGATGAAGAAAGATGTGAGTGACATCTATAATAACTGTTTTTCTTAGGCATGAATGTCGGATCTTATCGGAAATGGATTAGAAAGAATCGACATTATTCTATAAACATATCGATACATAGCTGGTTTACAAACAGCACTGCTAGATCAACAGCTAAGCGACCAGTTTCTCCACGTCATGTCACAGAGGTCACAATATGATTTGTGTTGACTTGAGACCATTTATACACAAACAAGCGTGCAAACACACGTTTAATTAAATTATTGCCCCGGGCTGACGTAAATGGAATACAAACTGATTTATTATGATGAGCATCTACATAATATTGCTTAAACAACTCAAACTTCATCTTATTATGTCTACATACAATCACAGTCGTAGTGAAACTACGGTATCTACCGTCGGCGTCGTTGTAAATAGTTAGGTTAGGTATTAGGTACTAAGGACTCTTTGAAATTGTTGTAGTTGCCAATTAGATATTTTTGATACCGTAGCGGTCGTACGTAGCTGATTTTGGTAGTAGCGGCGTAGCGATAGCGGAAATCGCTACGCTGCTACGGTGTAGCGCTTCACCCGTTAGAACGCAAACTTTTGAGACACGAAGTCAACATACAGCTATGAGTTTAATAAAACTCCGTAGACTAAACCAAAACATGAGATCCCCATCAGTGGGCCTCATCTTGGTGGGGATTTCTGGAATAATCAAAAGATGTTGAGAAGTAGATTTGCTATTTTGAAACTAATATATTCTTTGTAAGTTTAATGTAACTCTAAAACTACTGAACCAATTTTAACAGTTCTTTCACATATAGACAGCTACATTATCAGCAAGTAACATGGGCTGTATTTTATTTTCAGAAAAATTGTAATCGTTACCAAAAATGCAATATTGTAACCCAAGGTATCAAAAGTTTGCCGATAAAAGTCATTAATTGGCGTGCACTGTGAAAATTTTTGATGATACATACAATTATGAAATACATGCTTATAGTAATAATTATTACCCACAAAAAAATTCAAAAGGCTATATGTCTATCCGATTTATGTCACAATAACCGCTTTTTCTTCAAACTACTCAATCAAGTAGAATCGAAAGATGATGACATTCGTATCATACTTTTAACCGTATATAGATTCATAATCAAGGTTCATTATTTGCATGTAAATTACAACTCTACATTGTACCCATGCATAACCGTGGCAGGTTGCTAGTTTGTTATATTTATACGAAACCGTTGAATTATTGGAATTGAAACTTTTGTCAAAATTATTATCATCGCACATAACTTCGTGAGTTAGATGAAATCCACTTGAAAGCAAAAATACAATACTACCTATACGAATATGGCGAGAATGTATAACGCGTTCGCACAGCTATCGATTTTTTTATTTGGTGGGAAACTAGGATAATGGACGCTTTTATGCAAATGCAGCACCCGCACTGCATCATATCTAGGGAAGAGAGAAAATAAAATTATGAATTTTGCCGCAAACATGCATTTTATTTGGCTTCTTTGTTGAGCTAGCGACAACCTAGCCAATCCCTATCAGGAAATAATTCCAGGTATTATCATTAATGTAATACACTGGCAATATTCGCTCATTGTTATTACGAGGTATTTTCACAAAGTTCAATCCCAAGATCCAAGTTATAATTATAGAACAGCCGATAGCGACAAGCAAGCAGCGGGACAAGTAGATGAACTGCCAAAACCAGCGGATATTACTGAGACATTTAATTTTCTACGTGAAAGGATAAGGCAAGCGAACTTCCCGGGCATCCTGAGTCGTGCTCAAATTGCGTTTCGAACCAGGTCTATATTATACAAAGTGCTTGTGGGTACGATATGCAAAATGAGCATTGGAGGTACTTATTGAGGGGAACAAACGCTCGCATTGAGTAGTGATGATCAGACCTTCAGTTTTGTTTAAAGTTAGCTTCAATACATATCTGTATATAATTCCAACAACTTTGCGCGCCTAGAGCACAGACAGCAGCAGTGGAATTTTTTATTACTTGTTGAATATTTTACCTCATATTTTAACTTTCTAAATAAAAGAACAAATTTAATTCCAATGGTCTGCGTTGTTCGTCGAATATTTTTTAAATTGAGAGCAGTTTGAATGTATAATTTATTCCTATTCTCTAGGATGAATAATTTACTTCTTCTTCTTCTTCGTTAATGGCATGTGTATAAAAACAATTCTGCCTATGCCAAGTGTTTATATTGTTTATAGTATGTCACAAAGTCGTTCGCCATTTGTTATTTTATTAAAAAAATAACTACGGGCTATTTTTGCAACTATTCACATCCGAGTAAAAAACTCTAATAAAATATTATATAATAAAATATAATAAAATCACCAAAATTCTAATAAAACCTGAAATAACTCTTGAGAAAAATAAATAAAACAAGAGCCCAATATTCGCTTCGCAAGACGACAAAAATCTATCATTTACTATATGTGCAAGTCGAGGTACTAGCTAAAGTTCAAATCAATCGCATGTTTACGTTACCTACATACTTTGACGCATACCAATTCAATTCAAATTATCATTTGTGTTCACAACCTCTGTGGTATTTAGACAAGGAGGTTTGATTAAAATAATAGTACTGGAGGTTTGATTGTGTGACATAATAGTTTGCATGATTACTGAACAAAATACATTTATGTACAGAAATAATTACAAAAATGTACAGCATAATATACAATAATACATGTCAAACAGTATCCTTGCATGATTCAAAATGTCTGGGTGTTATTAATTATTCATCATCATCATCATATCAACCTTTAAGAAGTCCACTGCTGAACATTATATAGGCCTCTCCAATAGATTTCCAGGAAGCACGATTTTGAGCTCTCCATCCACCGACTTCCTGCGATCTTTGCAATGTCGTCAGGCCATCGTGTGGGGGGTCGTATAAGAAACATAATTAATTATTATGTTTCTGATACTTTCTACTAGTCCCTGATGTCTTAAATTGTAAATGCTGGGTATTGTTACTTACTATAGTTTATGCACCTGCCAGATTAATGATACATGTTCAACTAGCTGACCCGTGCCCACTTCGTTGGGCGTTTATAACTTCACAAAAAATATTAAAGTACTAATATCGCTATTAAAAATAAGATAGCTATTCATATTATTGTAATAATTAAAAAGATTAACAAAGTTACGGATAAATATTGATAGATGGCGCTAGCGGCCACCCGCGGATTCACCCGCCCTGTTCCCGTTCCTGATCTCGTTTTTTTCTGGGATAAAAATAGCCTATATCCTAATCCAAGTTACTAACTATATTAATTTTACGTTTCATCCAAATCGGTCCAGTGGTTCTCGAGTTTTGTAACTGAGTTACTAATTGGTGTAACTAACATGACTTTCTTTATATATATATATAGAGATGTAGATAGATATAGACAGATATATAGAGCATAAATAAACGCATGTAGTATTTCCTACAAATGACTGTGCAATCAGCGTTATCCTGTTCATTGTGTACACTTACTGTAATGTATTAAGTATGACTGTATTATTGTAATAACCGTTGGTAGACCTCAATAAATAAAGACGACCTCTGTGGCGCAGTGGACCAAGACCTGGCTAAGACGCAGATGGTTGTGGGTCGATTGCCGCCGCGGGACAAATGTTTGTATGATCTGCAAGTATTTGTCTTGGGTGTTTCTATGTATAACATGTATGAATTAACAAAAAAAAAAGTAGATAATTCATTCAGGCGTGACTTTGCGGAAATTCATTACAATACATACAGATGGACAAAATATTTAGCACTATTCCGCTAATCTATTCCTAATGAGTTTACACTAACACTACAAAAGTATATAAGTAATATATCAGTCACAAAATACTTTATTGCACACCACAAATACATTGGAATGTTTTAAAAAACAATGTTTAGCTACACGGTAGTACAATGGGCGGTCTTAGCGCTACCCATAAAATAAGCTCTGCTTACTTTGGGTCTAGATGATCCCGTGTGAAATGTCCGGCATTATATATTTATAAATAAACTTTGAAAAACCAGCTGTACCGACTTCTTTAAATATCTCCGCTTTGTTAGGAAGTCACCTAAATAAGGTAATTCCGGGTCGGCGGCGCCTAGACGTCAGGGGGCTCGCAATCCGGATACGCCGCCATCCTCGGTGGAAACCGTCGGAACACATCCACCACATTTCCGCATTTAAATTGCGCGGAGGTCTACACAAACATGTTTTAGTTAAGTAGGAAATCCTTTGAGACGTAACATCGCATTCACAAAAGGAGGCGTGAGATAGGCAGCTACAATACCGTTGCGGCAGGTGGAAATTATATAGTATTTTCTTAGATTATTGAAAAGTTTATCGGAGTATGTATTATCGGATTATAGAAACAATTGTTTAGTTATTTTATTTTTAGAAATATATAGCAGCTGATAAAAACTTAATTATGTTTTAAGAACTAAGTAGAAAAAAGGACTTCATTGAATAAAAATTTAAGCCGATAAAAAATGCGAGCCCATTTAAATTTCATCCCCTATTTATTCATCCTTCGGGGTAAGTTTTTATTTTAGGCTTTTTAGTAAGTACCTTATCAATTTAAATCGAAATCTGAATTCGTAAACACCACTCGAAGCCACAGGAAAGCAAAATATGAAATTTCTTTTATTTGGATGATTTATTTTTTCCATCAAATTTAATGTTAAAACCAAACTACTGAACCGATTTTGATAAAATTTCAATAGAAAAAAATACAACCAAATTCAGACCCTCCTCTTTATTGAAGTCAGTTAAATATCAAAGAAAATTCATTTAATTCATTAAAATAGTGCCGATTCCCCTCTAAGTTAAGTCCTAGGACAAGGGAGTTCGAACGGTTGTATTATCTGGGCGACTACAACAGGTACGAGTATGTACAAGTACAATATTTAGGGAAACGGTAGCGTAGCCAGCTAAGGGGCGAAAGGTGCGGTTGATCATAAAACATATTAAAAAAACCCAAAAAGCACAGAATACTTATAAGTACAAATACAGAAGGCGAACTCCATGAAAACATTTATATACAGTGACTCTTGCTACGACGCAACAAAGTACAATTCAGCTTGCACAAGCGCTTAGAGTCAAACATTAAACTTACCTACATAGTACATTTCTATAGCGAAACTCTATCTCGTCTGGTACGGCTTTTCTACGAATTTGCCCAATAGTGCGTTTGTATGTACATGTAACCTCGTACTTAAGAGTGAACAAGTCGATTATCTTTCCATACAAACGTCGAAGGGTGATCACACCACCGTCTGATGATGAACAACCAAAACTAAAAGTGATATAAATTTGTCTTGTCATAATCTATGCTTGTATCAATACAGAATTGTGAAAATAATATGGGTTTGAAAGATACAAGACTCAAAAAAAATCCATTTTCATCACTGATTTTAGCGCAACATTAGGTGTGAATAAATAACAAACGGAGTACACAAACTAAAAAATTGTTCCTATACAAGCATAGATTATTTATTCAAGAGTTCAAATAACTTGTTTTTTTATAATTACATTCAGTAGTTTTTCATGAGAACCCTTGAGCCAAAGGTCTATTCATTATTTTTACGCGATCGTTTTATTTAGAAATCATAAATTAATCTGATCATATGACTCGAAATTATAATCACGCTATCTCCTTACTGCTCATCTCTATCCTTGGTGCACGTCTATCCTTTTCTCACACTAAGCTAGGTGAAATAGCATGCATTTTAGCTGCGCCCACTAACGAGTTTGTGCCGCTGACTTGTGTATCCTTAAGTACCACTGCTACCGGCAATCTCAGTCGGATCATAACATCAGTATAACACTTCGAGTGAGGATTTCTACGTGGAACTGATCCCAGATGAGTGCTGCTTGGAGACTGAGGATTAGTTCCTTTGCTGACTAACAGAAGAGCTAGCAATAGAGAAGGAAAACTTGAAACAAGCCCGACTCGGTGCCAGCCGTTATGCACCTGCAACCGAACCGACACCGCATGTACTGATTCGTCTTTCCTGCGGGTCGCACCTTAATCTTTTCACCACACTGATTAGAAATAACTAGATACGATAAGAAGAAGAAGTCGGATCACTACTAAACTTAGACTTAGGTACTATGTTTTAATGATAATTAATTCGTTTCTTGGTTTTTAAAAGCTGCAAAGCAAAAAACATTGGAAGCCACTCGCCACCGGTTTTTGCCTGGAACGGCTGATAATTCTATTTGCAAGCCGGGAGTGCTGCAAACGCGAATCATAAAACGCTGTTGTTGAAATTCAGCTTGGATTACGGTTCAATTTTAAAACTGTCGTTGCCAAATAAATAGAGTTATATGGATGGTAAATTTGATAGAAAATGGGTTTTAACGAGCTGTTACGCGATTTTATGTTTTATATTAAGACTAAACTGGTCATTGCTAAACAGAATTAAGCAATATTTAGGGCAACCTTTATTTACTGTATCGAGGTTTCTAAAAGCTAATTAAAAGAGGGTATAATATCAACCCCAGTGAAATCCTGCTGCGGAGTGCCTCGTTCCTATTTTAAGATTATTAGCAGATTAAAAAGCATAAAAAAATTATGAAAAAAAACTGATTAGAAATAAACGTGTGCGTCTCGGGAGGCCCGACAGAAGTGATAACTTAAACTTATTTAACTAGCGCTGTGGGTTAGAGTGAGAGAGGAGGACCCTGCCTACCGCTGCCGTATGCGTAAGAAAGGTTAGCCAGACAGACTGGCGCCGTAACGCTTTACGTAACGAAGCGGTTTACCCTCCCAAAAGAAGTTATCACTTCAATATCTAAATACCTACTTAATGTTGGTACTTATATTATTATAACATTTTAACAGCCTAAAAATCCTGCTGTAAAACCTAAGGGCACTACATTGAAACCGTCGTTTTCAACAAAAAGGTCAAAAGGCACTCGAACGGCCCGCACCGGAAGCGGTACCATTTTTCACGTATCGATTTAATTTTGCACAATCACTCACTTACTTTTGTAAAAAGTGTCAAAAGCTGCAGGAAGTATGCTCGAATTTGCTTCCGCGTTACCTCGATATTTTTTCGTTGAACAGGGAAAAAAAGGAACCTTTACATTCTATATTATTGCCAGACATTTGCATATTTGTGGCAATACGAAAAATAACATAATTATATTACTAACGCGAAAACTACAAAAATTTGCTGCACTAACAAAAAATGCCAGCTACCAAACCATGTAGGTATTCCGTTTTTACTACCATACGAGTACAAAATACTTTTGTATTTTCTGTACCATGAAAGCAGATATTTTTCGTACCTTCACCTACAAAATTCACCCATTATTGTGGTATCCCCGCAATACTTTTTCTTCTAACGATCGAGGTACGAACTGTGAATGTGCTACAACGATCCTTTGTAGCACTACGTGCGTAATGTTTTTCATGCAGTATTTCAAAATTTAAACTTTATTTTGCTACCAATTAGAGTGATAAATAGGAATTGAGGACAAATAATTACGTTTTAAAACTAAAAAGACAACCAACTTCATGTATATAAGAAATATCATCGATGTATACAATATTTAGATTTTTGTTGATCTTTAAAAACCGCTTGACCGATTTCGATATAATTTAAATGGGAAATATACCCTTTTAAACAAAAAAATTATTTTCCAAATCGGTTCAGTCGTATTTGAGTAATCGTTGAGCATACATAAAAAACGAGTAAAAAAAAAAAAAAAGATTCAGATGAATTGAGAACCTCCAACCAACCTCCTCCTATTTTTGAAGTCTTTAAGAAATACAGTGCAGCTAGTTTGTCAACGAGAATATAATGCTAATTTATATTCCGTAGCAAGTGGATAATGTTGTCTGAAACTCCTACTCGGCATAACAAGCCCTACAACGCTTTGGAAGCGCCATGTTTTAAGGGCTAGTTACTAGAGGGACCCATCCAGATGACTATTATGGATGTCATGTACCCTGGTCTATTGGTACCCTGGTTGCTCTATCAGTTAGGATAGTCCAACTGTTCCTAGCTTATATTCCGACCCCTTCGCCACGAGCGTTTCAAATAAACAAATAAACTGGATGCTTGCAGGGCCATTGACTTTGAAATAATATGACTGCAGTGCGCAGATCAGTCTCAGTTTTTGTTCGCTGTTAATTTTTGCCAGATGAAAAGAATAAATCGATATGTCAAATTTATTCATATTTGGCTTGTAGGCAATCTATAAAAAAATATCTATACACAAACACACTACAGCCTTTAGTTTTTCGGAACATTATGCACCACCAACCAACACGCCGAGAAGTAAATTTACATAGCGCATACCTAGACTCATATGATATTCACTCGTCGAGATGCAACGGTGCGGTACAAATTCTATTCTTTGCGAGGTTTTCTCGAGCCACGGCTTGAAGTAAGCATAAAAAGACTTTTGCGCCACTAGCATTGGCGGAGCACAACACACTCTTTCATCGGAAAAGTGATGCTGAATAAACCTACATTTGATTTTAGCAACGAACTACATACGAATAGACAATCAAAAATCTTGACGAATAACTGGTTCATTAAAATGATGATAGTCCTAATTATCTCAATGTTCTACGAATAATTTATTTTGGTCCACCGCTTAAACTCATGTTTCAGCCATAGAGCTTGACCCCGGTAACTTCATATTTTGCGATAATGGTGTATCTATAGACCAAATATTAAAAAAAAATATTCACCCACAGATATAGATTTTTATAAAAAGATCAGCAGTAACCTATTCGCTTCTATGCATATGTATAGGAGGTTCAACATAATATATATTTTTAATGACAGTCCTTCCGCTATTTTCAACTCCTTGTGAATTTATTTAAGTTTTAATTTAAGATAGATAGCAGTTTTACTGTAAACACACGGTTTTTACTGTAAGCATTCTATCATACTGTGTCCCAAATAAACAAAATAAATCATTGAATCAGTCACAATCTTGACTACAAAATTTAGTTTCAATAAAATTACAAAATGTGTAGTGATGGAGTGTAATTCGCACACGCAAACACAACAAAGCATGACTTTTCACAAGTAAATTTATCCATTTATCATTCGTCATTCTTTACAACATGAGGAAATGTTTTTTTTTTTTTCAATTTATGGGAGTTTTTTAAACTTATGGACGCTTATATTATATGAGTTATCTGATTGGCTACCACTTAAAAACTGTTAAAATCAAAAGCTATGAAACTTCATAAAAAATGCTGAAAACTTACATATCATTTTCTAATTTTATCATAGGTTTTTGAAGTGAAACTTCTTATGCGACTTCCAACAAGGTTGCGTTAAACGTTAAACGTTAAACGTTCCTATTTTCATTTCCACATTACGAAGTTTCACTTCTTCCGCGCGGAGCTATTCCACGCACTATTTTTTTCTATATACTACTAAGTATTCTACTAAATGAGTTGGTGTATACACCCTTAAAAGATCTAAGGTAAGATCTTATTAAGTTCTGCATTCGGTGTCCCACTATTGCTCCCGCCATGTGAACTCAGGTTATTTCCAGCTTTAAATTAGCTACACATTCACCTACTGTAGTTTTTGAAGTGAAAACTTCTTTTAGCGCGGTACGCATATTTTTAGATGAGGTAAAACCTCTGGATTCGCGACACCGTTACCGTTTGGGGCGAGACGCGGGACTGCCGCGCTCGCCCCATTTGATTATAAACCTTAATTCACATGTTTACAGGCTACTTTTGTATGGATAAGTTTACTGATTTAGGTTCTTTGTTATATTATCTACACTCTGAACAAAAATATTGCATCATCTGTGTTCGTTCAGTATTTGATTGGCAGTCGCCATAATTACTGATTTTGAAGTGATTTATTACTAAACTGAGTAGATAGAGTAATTCAAGAGGAAGGTTTATATGTATAATACATGTATAATATAGTATAGAAACACTGATAATTTTAGAGGTTTGTAATCACATTAGACATTCTGTAATACTTTTAGTACCAGCACTGCGCCCGCGCGAAGCCGGGTCGGTTCGCTAGTAATTCATAATTCTTTGTGGTAATTTTCTAATGAGTTGGCACTACCAAGCTGAAAACTGAAGCTGTATTACTATCTCTATCAAAATCATTGTCACTTCCGAAGTAGTCCATAAGAGTGAAAGAGATAAGTTAATGTTTTTTTCAAAATGTTTTGGTTTTGACGATGTATTTCTAAAACCATAGTTCAGAGCAACGTCATCAAAAACAAAAAGTGGTTACACTTTTTTGAAGCGTGAAAGAAGAGGTTTGCTTTTCTAATTATATATCTTGATACCCACAGTACTTACCTATAGATAACCTACCTACTTACCAACTGGAGGTTATTAACACGTTAGCTGCGGCAAAAAAATCATAAACAATCATCTGGTGCGGTGGCGGTGGAAATCCGCATAAATCGACCTTTTCGACAGTGTGTATCAGTCCTTATTGATCTGACACCACTATGATAGATTAACGCCGCTATAATTTTGCGAATACATGGTGTACCTACACATTTTTTTTACTGTTAAAATGATCCTGAACTTTCCTTAAGTCCGTTTCGCCTCTGGGTCCGCCAAACTGGAAATGAGAAATTAACCAAGGCAAGTGTGATGCCAATAACGACCGATACCGCACTAGAAAGTACTTTTTATAGTGATGGGATAGACAAAATAAAGGGTTATAGAAAGTAAAACTTTTTTTTATATCGAAATTATTAGAAAAGAAATAAAAAGTGTGTTTTTAGCAAATCACACAAGCCTGACAGGAACAGTGAAATATTTAATCAGTGTAATATTTTTGAACATTATTTGTGGGGTATTCATTATTTAACATTATTTGTGGAGTCAACTTGTTTTCTAAAATATTAATCTTGCTGGTTGATGGCATTTGGTTTTTATTTCTTAGGTGAAAATGTTTGTGCGTTTTATCCAAACCATCTTTATCTCTATCACTGTTCAGCATATTGTTCTATTACATATACGTTGAGCCATACTTAAATACCTGTCGATGAAATAACGGCACAAACACGTACTGTCACGTGGAGAGCACAACATTGAGTGGCCGCTCGACGCTTGCAGCGCGCTATCTGCGGTAACAGGTCGGTAACGGTCCTAAACCATAATAGGCCCGCCGCCCTAGGAAGCGGGTGTTTTTCCCTGTCAGTACGATGGTGTTCAAAAAAGGCCCGCCGCAATGTTTTAATGCCAAATCTCTACCATGAGCGTATGATTCGAACCATGAGCCGAAATCTATATTTGTCTCTGTCGAATTCCTACAAATACCGAAGATAACCATTCCGCACCAACGAGAAAGATATAATTTTCACCGTGCGCACCAGCAATAAGTACCGTATCGGGCCGATATTGTGTGATTCTTAGAGAACGTGTTAAACTCGATTTGACAGTAATGACTAAAAAAGTCATGAGACTTTTTTAGTTCTATCAATGGTACCAGAAATGAGACCAGTGGGAATGATTGGTTCGTTTAATGTTGGGTATGCCTATTCTGAAATTGCGTAACAGGCAACTTCAATTCTCATCAAGTATTGAACGGTACAGAATCCCATTAGCCGCACTGCCCCGAGTCTGTTTTATCACAATTAACCTTCAATAATTTGTGTCATAACTTGTTCTATGAATATTCATTAGCTACTGAAAACAGCTTCTAGTGATACTCTTGTCTTGAATAATATTTGGAAAAATTTACATTTCAATCCACTGTTTGTTTGGTTGATACTCGCGTGTCTCTCAAAAGCATCAGTTTCGGTTGTCTTGTTGCATTTTCAATTAGTACCTACTAGTACCACTATATAAAGATGTCGGGCAGTTGTAAGGGTTAGTGTAGCGGTGGTAGCGAACAAGTGAAATGGCTCGCATTGATTTCAAACTATTGGTTGTTTTTTTTACGCTTCTAGTGTTGGCGAGATGTCAAAATGCCACAAACGCAACGACAGGCCTGGCGAATGTAGCCGGATCTGCAACGAATACTGCTATGTCTGTAAGTATTCTTTCTTCTTAATCCTCGTATTTTCCTGTTACTATGTGGGGTAGCCTAATTAAGAGTTGAAACGTCTCCAGGTTGTTTAGCATCGACAGTTGACGGCCTAGGTTCTTTAGATCCTGTTGAATATTTTGTTATACACGTGTCGTTTTCTTGACCTAATAGCCATAGAAATTCACTTTCTCAAATCATAGTCAGTAGGTAAAACAAACGAATATTTTTAATGCGATCTAGACTCAAAGGCTAGTTTAGTGCCATAGAAACTAGCCTTTGAGTCTAGATTAGTGCTCATCCTCGCGGTTGTTTTTAACCGAGGAAAAGAAGGAGGTATACAAGTCAACGCGTATTTTATTTTTTTATGTATGACCTCGCATAACTTTATACAGAGTAGTCGTATTTTGATAATTCTTTTTTTAATAGAAAGGGTATACTCGGAGGGTGGTCCTATATAAATTTGGAAAAAAAAACCCTAAGGGTAGGAAAACAGGGGATGATTGATTGTTCACTCACTGATTGTATTGTATGATAGCTAAAGTAACCTTACTTAGCTTAGGTAGCTATTTTAATAGTAATCAAAGATCAATCATGTAGTAACACTTTTTCTAATTCTCGTAATAAATAGTGCAGCGTCCCTCGAACAGGTAGCCCATCAATAATAGTCGGTTAGTAGATTATAGCCACAAAAATATATAAAATAAAACTTATTAACAAAAAATAAAAATTAAATTACGCTTTCTTTTTGTGTAATTTAGTCTTCAAACATACATATTTTGTGTATACATTTTGTGCGCTGACATTGTATTGTTTTGGTGTGTTCTCAAAAGTTATGTTCCAAAACAGATCAAAATCGTATATGTATTTTTCATTTGTTAAACGTGTATTCTGTGCCTAAATAAATAAATAAATCTTTGTTTCAGATTAAAGAACACTGTGCGAACCTTATGACAGCGTTGCCTTTGGGGTTAGCCGATGTTACAATTAAAGTACGTAATTTTTACTTTATTGTAGCATGAATAATCGTAATTGTACTTATTGTTATCAACTTATACGAGTTTTTGTACAACGTACATGAACAACAAAATCTCATTAAAATTGAGCGCGGTACATTCGTTACGACCGACTGTTTCATGTGCTTGGGGGTCATATACCCCACTTTTATGCATTGATGCATCATTGTGTATTATTTGTAAAAAAAAGCGTATAATTAAACATGAAATAACGATGTTTTACAAATAATATTTTCTGTTTCAGGCGGCGCAAGCATTTCAAGGCTTGTTTACTGGTATTTTTTTAGGGAAATAACAACCAATACAGCTCGCAGCTATAGTTCCAAAGTTTTTTTTAAAACGTAATATTTTTATAGTTGATTTATACAAGCTGGTACCTATGTATTTTGGAATTATCTTAATAAAATAAAAACATTTAAAACTTGTTACAGAAATTTAATATCACATTAACGTGTAAAGCTTATATTCCTAAATCAGTATCCTAAGTAGCGGCATCATGAAGGTTGTGGCATCAAATAAGAAAGTTAGGGCCATCACAATCGAATTACCGCTGTGTTTAGGACACCTTAGAATAGCTTTGAAAATATAATAATATGGCGAACTTAACATTATCATCATCATCATCAGCTTTATCCCACTTTATGCGAGGTCAGCATAACATACTCTTCTCTTCCACTCTTCTCTCGAAATTAATATTAATTTTAACAAAATAAAATCATTAATTTGATCCAAACCATGTACCCACACAGAATAAATTGGTA
This sequence comes from Lampropteryx suffumata, assembly GCA_948098915.1. Taxonomy (NCBI): domain Eukaryota; kingdom Metazoa; phylum Arthropoda; class Insecta; order Lepidoptera; family Geometridae; genus Lampropteryx; species Lampropteryx suffumata. The sequence goes on from OX402551.1 coordinate 4,363,389, forward strand.
AGTTTCTATAATATATTAAAATCTAACATAAATATATTATTCTATGTATTCATGGCATATAAATGGTAATAAAGGTGGAATAATGACCCATAAGTATGTAATTACGACTATTGTAGGATTATTTTTTCACCGTTAATATAAAGTAAATAATAATAGGGAAAATGTATATCACATCATAAATATAATACCTACAGTACATAATATTTTAGATTGAAGGTAAGAAATAGCGTTTCAGGTGGGAATTGGTTTTATACAGAAACACAAGTACACTTCATGCATTAAACTTCTTTGGAATCTATAAGATTGAATGCAGCACAAAGTACTTACATCTGTTTTCATCATATACGAGTACATACACACTTAGGTACTATTTATATTACGAAAAACATTTGTATTCTTATAACAAAGCAATATGTTATTCATATAACAAAACAAAAACAAAAAATAAACAAAATAAGATTGATAATGTGAAAATAGAGGTTTCAATTGAACTTTGTGAAACTGTACCATAATTAAGTTAAGCAGCGAACAAATTAACATTCAATATTATCTATCTTCAGCTAAACTTAAACAAAAACAAAGATTCTTTATTCCATCTACACAATAATGAGATTAAGTTGTTATATCTAGACTATTCTATTTGACTAAGCCATTCGGCACGTTCATGTTGACATAGCTGTTAATATCTTTTAGCGGTTTTTCGTCGATATTATCGAAAGTTATGTATGTGGGGTTAGTAACTGCGTGCTGCATGTTTTTTGCATTTTTGGTTTCGTTGATGCTGGGAGCGAACACCTCGTCTGCCTCGTCTATTCGCGTGCATACGTTCAAATAAGGAGCGTTGCCTTCGTGATCGGACTCTGAGCCGCTCCTGGCTGGAAGGTTGTTCAGTGTCAACATGGGCGTTAGCTCAGACCCGCAGCTGCTGGCTTCCGAGGTCTTCGGGTTGAACTTTCGCGGATCGAAATCAAACTCTGAGTTGGGGAGGCGAGGGCTGAATATGCCTTGGTTTGTTGGACTCATTTGTAGGTAACCTTCCTCGTCTGAAATAATACAAATCTAAAATTGGTAAAATTTCACAACTGCTTAACAGGCCACTCGCGACTGTCGCGTTATCGTTATGAATATACAGCGAGTCTAGATATTACCATGCCTCTGATCATAATCCTGCTGTTTCGTTGGACTAATTAAAGTTTTGTAAAATACGAACGCTCTTAATAGGTTTGCATCAAAGTCCTAATTAAAAAAACAGTTTCAATAAGATAAAACTGACATTTGGTTTCAATATTGTATAATTATTCCGCAGTTTAAACACGTCAATACCACGTTAATTTATTAAATTAAATGTGAAATCAAAAATCAAACGCAAACATTGGTGCAAACATAAATATGTTTTAAAACTAAAAAGAAAAACCGACTTCATTTATATAATAATAAGGTTTTAAAAACTAAAAAAAAAACCGACTTCATTAAATATTCAAAAATATCATCAATGTATAATTTTTTTTTATTTTCGTAGGTTTTTTAAAAACCACTCGACCGATTTCTATGAAATTTAAATGGGAAAATCTGGGAAGTATGCCCTTTGAAATAAAAAAAGCATTTTTCAAATCGGTACAGGCGTGTTTGAGTAATCGGTGAACATAAAAAAAGTCTGTTAAAAATATCTTTTTTGCAGTCGGTTAAAATACGAAATTTCGTTTATTTGGATGACATACTTTTCTCAGCTATTTTCATTTAAATCTACTGAACCGATTTTGATGAAATTTCTACAGAACCATTTCAAATCGGTTCATAAATGACGGAGATATTGGTGGCAATTCGGTTGGTTCATTTCTAAATTTAGGAATGTCTAAAATATATTTTAGTTAGTCATATCATTTGTAAAACCTATTTGGTTGGTACCATCTAACTAAATAAGGAACACTTAATTAAATTAGATAAAATTATATTATGATAAGTTGGTAACAGCAGAATAACAATGTTTAATTTGACAGTCTAAACCTAATTTTAGCTAAAATTAGTTAGGTTGGTGCCAACCGAATTTCCACCATTATGTTACAAAAACTAAAACTAATTGAGACCCCTCTTCCTTTTTTTGAAGGCTGTTAAAAATAAGATCGTTCGTATTGATATTTTAGCTAGTCCGGCATAACAACTGAATCAATATCACTAACTACAACACTACAATACCATATTGTTTAGTAGTTGCAAATTCAAACTACTTTACATGGTTTTGTTAGTAACAGAGAGTACGACATGCTTTAGACAATTAATATTACCACACGTGTAGTCAGATCGATGGATTTTCGGTTTCATCTGACAAAAGGAAACAAAAAGTTTTTAAGTTTATTTATAATTAAAAAGATACAAGATTCTAGTTTAGAATAGGATGTTCAAGCCCCCAATACATGTTGGTCAAACGTTGCCGAGTGAGGGCCAATATCAACCTGTAGATGGCATGTTTGCCTTGCCTTGCCATCGCTTGGTGTCACTCACCTAGCTGGCCGAGTGAATACAAGCGCCAACGTGTATAGAGGTCATTTGCAGTGATTTGATTTGTGATTTGTTGTCACCACTCGCGGTCGCTCGCGGCATCTTGCTCCACTTCGGAGCCGTGTCGTTTTTCTGCACAAATCAACGGCGCTTGTCTGCGCTCGGCCAATCGTGTTCACATGTTTGCCAGCCCGCCCGTAACGTTTGCCATAATAGTTTGCGTAGACTTGCCGAACGTCTAGACGGTAGCACTTGCCTTGTATCGATTTGCCTACGCTCGCGTTGGCCTTAGCTCGGCCAACATGTAATGGGGGCTTTTAGACGTGCCTGTCAGAGACAGAATTCCCTTGAATCAAAGACCTAAGCAACGAAAAAGATAAGGACGTGTCTACCAAGCCTGGGAATTAGTCATGAGCATGTTTCACTTTCAAAACTTTAGTGAGTTGTAGATACTATACATTTTAATAAACACGGGTTTTACGTCATTATGGCGTGTTTGAACCACAAACATTAGTACAAATACCCAAACATCAAAACATTCGCATTTATATGTGATATTAAGATTATTCAGCTTCAATTTGTCAATAATTGTGAAGTTATCGTATTATGAGGCTATACTATTACTCGTACTAGTAGATGATATACAAACATCATTTATAACAAGACAACTGATCTCAGTCATACAAGAAAAACTTGTTACTCTCCAAACCCAAACATCTTCTTGTGCCGATGCTTCAGTCGTTATATGGTTTTAAATTACGTGGCGATCTCAATCGCACTAACTGTGGCTGCGATAAGGTCTTGGACTCTTGTGCAAGTATTTTGACAAAGAGGGCACACGAGTAGATGCGCCATAGAATGTGTTGGAGCACCATAGTCGCAATGCCCCAAGCTGAGGTCACTAAATCCCCATTCACACATGTTAAATTTACAGCGGCAAACCTGAATGTGAAGTCGATTAAGCGAATAAACCCAAACATAGTAACGCTACTGCGTTAGCGAAGCATGTCTGGACAGTGTAGTGCGTGACTCTTGCAGCATGGCTATTCAGTTTCTGGATCATGACGTTCGATCGATCGAGGTGACTTGCTCAAAATCGGCTGTGCTTTGGTTTTTTGTACCCTTAGCAGCTCTTACACTCAATTTGTTACAGTGATAGTTTACTAGCGTGATCGCGAGTCACATCGTTCAGTCGAAAAGACTCACCTGGATTGAGAAACTGGCCGAAACTCATCAGCCCTGAAGATTCCTACCAGCTGTAATAAAGTATGTGTAGCACGTACCAACTTTAGCAGGCGTAGGTGGGAAGAAATTCTTCTCATTAGTCGTGTTGACGTAGCACGGGCTTGGCGCTACAAAGTTGTTGTAGTCAGGCGCACACATCATTGCGAGATAGTCCTCTTGGTCTGCTACATTTGCGTTCTTGTCCATGAATATACTATTTAGGTCCACATAATGCTGGAATAAAATATATTCATAAATAAATATTGAACATTATAACACCATCTAGCTCGAAGTAAGCAAAAATGCCTGTTAACTCAGTCACCGGACTTGGCTTTTGACTCATACGAACAAGAGAAGAGTAATAAAAGCTAAAATGAGGACTAAAGAACTAATAAAACACGTCTATATATAAAACAAAGCCGAGTTAGTTACACCGAGATTTATACATCGAGAAGGGCTAAACTGATTTTCATGATTTTTGATTTGTTGTATTTGTCTCCGCCCCGAATAGAAGAATAACTGTTAAAAAAGTAAAAAATGCAAAATTAAAATCACGCACTGGACAGCTATTTTAAACATACACACGAGTAAGTACTTTTACACCTAGATACAGAACAAACATCTACAATCAATGTTTGCCCCGGGTGGGAACTCTTTATCCACAACGCAAAAGGCAGATCTACTACCAATGGAGTCGTTATGCGAGTCATTATAGTTATATTGAACACTGCACCCTTTTCATGATATCACTATTTCAACCTCGGTGATATGAGAGACAAATATTTGCATGATCTGTAAATAGTTACGGGTGTTTTAATTATGTGTGTAGGTGTTTTATTAAATAATTTTATAGTGATTTACCAGGACCATGGCAATTCTAGTGTGGTGGTCAGTAGATCAAGCAGAATTAGAAAGAACGTCGCGAACGCGATCTTCCATGGTCAGTTTGGAAGTCCATAAACCGATTCTGGACCCAAGTCGACCTCTGTAGAGAGAGCATATGCAAATGGGGCAATCGCGATTCTATTTGTGCCTAATGCGTTTGCGAAGCTCCCATCCAAACGATGTCTGCCCCTTGTGCCTTAACACCTGGATAAGGAATGACCTGATGCCTTAACACCTGGATAAGGAATGACCTGATGGGCACCACGGACGATGGAATGAGGGTAGCAGTATTTTAATTAAAATTTATGTAACTGTATGACACGCAAGAAGAAGAAGGAGAAGAAGGTATGTATCTGTTATGTGATAGAAACTGAATTGAAAAGTAACCTACGTAAGCAAGCTTCATATGACTCAGCAGTCAACTCTAAACTGACTTACTCTTCGAACATTGTCCTCGAGGAAAGTGCCCAGTAATTCCTGGAGGTGTGAGAACGTCGGCCGTAGGGTCGGTTTTCCCTCCCAACACTTTTTCATAACTTCATACAACCTGTCGTCTGCGTATGCAGGCTTGTTGAGACGATGTCTAGAGGAACATGCAAATAGAATTAGCATCTCCTTAGCTCTATCAAAGCGTCTGCCACTTTTCTAACAATGGTCCACTATCTTTTTTTTTACATTCTACTATGAAGTAAATTTCTAGCGACTGCAAATCTCTTGTAAACTATTTATATTGTATTCCATTTAAAATTATAATCCTATTTGCCTATAGTGAATCAGCAATGACCCTGATTAGCATAGGTCATTCCAGTCGAAACATCTCTTTTAACAATCTACAAATCGATTTATAAAATATTCGGAGATTCAAATGAACAAGAAATATGTGTGATTTAAATAGCCAGTAAAATATCGAGTTTACTAATCGATATTTTACCCATCTTCACTTACCCTTCCAACAAGAACGGCAGTATGCTAGGCGGGTTCATGTTAGGATACGGTGTCTTAGCAAGTGAAAACAATTCCCATAACACAACGCCAAAGGACCAAACATCAGATTGCGTGGAGAAGATTCGGTCAGTCATGCACTCGATGGCGAGCCACTTCACTGGAAGGAGACACTGGAACGAAAATAATATATCTTTATATTCTTGTTTTTTTTCATAAAAATATAATGTATATTTATTCAAATAACTTCGTTGCAAAGTAAGTGTAAATAAGTGTATATAGGAGAAGGCATGAGTTTCAGCAGCGTACAAGCTTTTTGCATACGAGTAATTCAAGTAGTTATCTACTTGACTTGCTCGTATGCAAAAAGCTTCAGAACGTAATTTATTGCCTTAACTGATTGTATAGTCCATAACCACGTCTACTCTGCCGCTGCCACGGGTGTCCGGTGAAATAAATTTAATTATAATTTGTTTCTATTCTTAGTACTGTTTCTACGAAGGTCACTATTTTGCTGAAACCCATCTCTATTTTTATGTGTGTACAACAAATGTTCATATGTATATTGTTAAGCTATTGTGAGAATATTAATTTCTATTAATATTTCTCTCAAAGACTCTCGTGATTAATTTTATAAATGGCACGTATTGCCCTTTTTTGAATTACATATATTTTATCAATATCAGCTGCTTTCTCCCAGAGAATGATGCCATATGACATAACACTAAGAAAGTAGCTGAAATAAACTAGTCTAGCTGTAGCATGATTAGTTAGCTACCGTATTTCACGAACTGCATTTATAGCGGAACTAAACCTACCAGCAAGTGTTTCAATTGGAGGACCCCACTGTAGTTTTGCATCAATATTAAGACCTAGACCAATAATTGTAATCATGTAGATTAATAATAATAAAGGAGCAAACCTCATACGACGACGTTTGAAGATGATCAAAATATATTTTGTTGAATAGTCGAGATAGTAAAGTTTTTTAAACTTACGCGATCAGAACACATTATTATAAATATATACGGGTATTTATCGCGTTTATTTACCTATTTTTCCCGACGTTTCGACAGGTTTACACTCTGTCGTGGTCACGGGATGACTGACAGACTGACGGATTGTCGAAACGTCGGGAAAAATAGGTAAATAAACGCGATAAATACCCGTCTATATTTATAATAAAGTCGAGATAGTGACTAATTGAATGACAGAAACGAGTAGGTTTTTGGACTCCCGTAGAGGTACTTTACATTCCACGATCTATTGCAGATCTATTTATATAAATCTATGGCTGTAATACACACACGATGCAGTCGCTAGCCGTATAAAACATTTACAGTACTGTATCGTGTTCAATGACAGCATAGCATAAATTCATAAAAATAATTCCTGTTGGAAAAACCGGTAAAACAAAGTAGTCCCTTTTTTCAAATCGAACTTTAAAATAGAGGATAGACTACCAAAGCTTAGGTTATAAGTCAACGGAAGTGCATAAGAATATTTTCTTTTAATGTTTTTAACTGCAATCAGTCTTCAGACTATGAGCAGGTTCGTTGTTGGCAGTCTGGTTTGTAGGATCTTTGCCCCAGCGAGCATTTTTCTTTTTATTTGCTTATCATGTTTCATCCAGTTCCATGGTATGATGTCTTCACAACCTCTTTGGATAGGTAATAGTGGACAGCTGTGCAGCTAGTTGGTTTGGAGTATTGCTTTAATTCGTCGGTGACAGTGGTGACTTGTAGTTCATTATGTATCTCAGTTGTCTTAACTCTTGGTCCTGGTTGTCTTGGCCTGTGGTGGTTCCGGCATAGAATAGGAACCCTTCATCTCCTCCCGTGGATGTTGTAAAAGGCGATTAAGGGAACACACATCGGGGAATTGGGCAGCAGCACCTCCCGAGTACTTAACACTAAATCTGCGTTCACCAATCCGCTTGCCAAGCGTGGTGACTATGGCAAAACCCCCCAAAATGATGTACACAAATAGAAGTCGGGCCCCCAATTCCAGGTATAGGTGGCGGCCACGGTAACAGCGAAACTCGAATCTCCGGCAGAAGTCCGGCTACCAATCCCAACGACCCCATGCCCTGGCAACATACAACGCACGCACACTGAGGACCGACGATAAGTTGATAGAGCTGGAAGAAGTATTAAATAAGTTGCACTGGGATATTATAGGGTTATCAGAAGACCGAAGAAAGGGAGAGGACACGAAAATCCTAAATTCCGGCAACTTATTCTACTACCGGGAGGGCGATCAACTATCTCAGCACGTTTACGGGTTTTTCGCCCACATATCCCTCGCTAACAACATTGTAAAGATCGAAACCGTGTCGAGCAGGGTGATATACCTTATACTCAGAATTACCAAACGGTATTCGCTTAAGGTCATACAGGTGTACGCACCTCACTCGAAACGTACAGACGATGAAGTGGAGGCTTTGTATGATGACATTTCAAACGCCATGCAAGCCTCGTAAACACACTTTACGGCTGTAATGGGGGATTTCAACGCGCGGCTAGGTATGAGGAATGGCGATGAACTGAGAGTGAGGCAATTTGGATTTGGACTGCGGAACCAACGGGGTCTGCGATTGGCCGACTTCATGGTAAAGGAGGGACTCTTTATGATGAACTCATTTTTCAAGAAGCGGTCGTCCAGAAAATGGACGTGGTTTCACCCCGGTGGACACAAACGCGAGATAGATTTCATAATGACGACCAAGAAGCAAATATTTTATGATGTTTCAGTGATCAACAGGGTCGACACGATTTGCGTCTCTATAATACTTCTAATATAAAGAACGCAATAGAGCGCAACCAAGGATCCAAAGTATTTGCGGGCGGGCGGGCTCTTGCATCACTAGTCGTGCTTGTAGCAGGGCTTTGCGATGAAGTGCACAGTTGTCCATAGAACTTCTAATCTCTCGCGAACACTTTGGAGCCATGGTTGCGCTCTATTCTTTATACTATAGTGAAACACCCAACATAGCTATCTCCATAGCACGTTGCGCGACTATAAGCTTGTGTATGAGGCCAATAGTTAGCGACCAAGTCTCAGTTCCATAAGTCATCACTGGCAACACGCACTGATTAAAGACTTTCGTTCTCTTTGTCGAAGTTGGACTTGCCTAGTTGAATTGTCTGACCCAAATAAACATAATGCTCTACAACTTCGATTATATCGCTCTCTTTGACTCTCGTTGACCAGCACGCCACTTGGATAAGGTTTGTAAAGCGGGTTGCAGCCTCTTCTATTTTCTCGGGGGTCTTAAGAACAATATGCAACTCAGGTCTCCTTTCAATTATTTATCTGAACCAGTCCCAGTGCTTGTTATACATTTTTGGAGCAGTCTCGTATTCTAATTTCGAATATTGTTGTTCCAGCATTTCTTGTAGGCTTCTCGCGTCACCTGTAATAAGTATCAGATCGTCTGCGAATCTCAGGTGGTTCAGTTGTATTCCGTCAGTAGTTAGTCCATAGTTGTCCCATTCGAGGCGTCTAAATATGAACTCTACTCTACTCCCTGTGTTTCTAGTGGCTCCCATAATTTTGCGTGTTTAAGTGAATCGAACGCTCTGTTGTAATCTACGAAAGCTATGTAGTAGTCGATACTGTATTCGTTACTTTTTTGTAAGTCCTGTTTTATGGTGTGAATATGATCAAGCGTTGAGAAATCACTCCAAAATCCCGCCTATTCTCTTGTTTAATTTTCGTCCAGTATCTTTGTTACGCGGTTTAGTAGTATATAATTTGTTATGTATTTTTTCTTTCCTTTTTTGTATATAAGTATTATGGTTGACAATTTTCACTGGCGGGGTATGTATTCAGTATTCAAAATTTTATTGAATAAGTCTGTGATTATGTTTAGTGTTTTGTCCAATGTTTCTATAAGTAGTTCGTTAGATATGGCATCTTCTCCTGGTGCTTTCCCTCTTTTTGTGATTTTATTGCTTTATTTACTTCTTCTCGCATTATCCTTGGAGTGTCTTCCTCCTGTTTGCCTTTTTGGATAGTTTTGCTTAAGACAGCATTTCCTTATCAGTGTATAGCTCTCGGTAATAGTGTGTTGCGATTTTTAATATTGCTATTCTTTTTTTGTTGTTTATTTAAGTTCTTCGGCGTGTAACGCTTTCGATCCAATCTAAACTATTCTCAAACATAGTCTCTTAATAATTGCCACGCTTTTTTTGCACCACCTGTTTTTCTATGTAGTAATTGATTAATTGTGTTCTTGTGTTCTGTCTTTGTTTCCTTATTCCTAGGTTTATTTCTTTGCTTAACTTTGCTATTTCCTGTCTGTTGTTCTTCTTATCTCGAAACAAGATCTTTCTTTGTCCGATTAAGTTTCTAGCCTTCGGTCCTATTTTATCCTTTGTTGATTTGTTTTGTGTAACGTTGTTTTATATTTGTTTTAGTTCTTTCTCTAAGGCATCGTACTTCTCTTGAATTTTTTCGACGTTTTGTAATTTTACTAAGTTGGCTTCTAGAGAATTTAAGATCTTATCGGGTATTGATAATATTATACGTTTTTCGGTTTTATCAATATTTTTTCTTGATGGATTTGGTTCTATTGTGTATAGCATTCTATGATCGGTATTAAAGTTCAGTTGATAGCTTTAGTTTATTTGTAATTATATAATCAATTTCGTTTTTTGTCTTTCCATCCGGTGATATCCATGTCCACTCTCTGCTATTCTTTTTTTGAAGTATTCCTAATGTGAAAGTTATTTATCATAACAAATTTAACCAGTTTTTGTCTATTATCATTCATTTTCCAGAACTATAAGGTCCAATTATTTTATCTTCATTTGTTTTCCTCCTTCCAATTTGACTGTTAACGTCGCCCATTACGATTACGGTGTTATTGAGATTCAAATATGTTATTGTATTATTAAGTAGGTTGTAGAACTCATTCTTTGTTTCTTCATTGGCATCTTCGGTTGGAGCATATACCTGGACAACTGAGGTTGTTTGTTTGTAGCCGGGGAGCTTAATGGTCATAACGGCAAGTCTGTCTGACACTCCTTTAAATTCTATTATGTTATTTTTGAGATATATTTTCACGATAAACCCTACACCATATAATCCCGCAGTTTCATTTTTGAAGAATAATATGTAGTTTTCATGTTCTTCAATTTTCTCATCTGCTCTCCGTATCTCGCTTAATCCTTTGATATCCCAGTTTGTTTTTTCTAAGGCGTATTTTAGCTCTAATAGACATTCTTTGTACTTTAATGTTCTAGTCTTAAGCGTTGCTATATTTAGCTTGAATCTAGGTGTTTTTTTAGATTTGGCTTCTACAAGCTTTTGGGGGATGTGGTTTATCTCCCCGCAGTGACCAGCCGAATTGGGGATCTGGTTGTTTTTGATTAATGCGTTTCCTTCTATAATATACATACCTAGCATACCTTATGCTAGGAATATCATATCTATATATATCATACCTATATACATATTATACACGCACGCAAATTAAACGATTGCGACGTGCTTCGCTCGCTAATTACTTTTAGATAGGTAAGTATTGGTAAATTTGGGTAACTCCTTATGGATTGTCGGTGCTCGCTCTGCTCGCGAATAGGTAAAGTACTCAATACACATCTGTCGCTTTTTCTATTTAAACTTTAATTAGGGGAATCCTTAATCCTTATTAAGTCTTACTCCGAAGTACCGGAGTAGGACTTTAAATTGATTGGTAAAATCGTAATGATAACAGATAGTTTATAATAAATAATGTACCTACTTACTTACGTACCTGAAAACTTTAACAATAAATAAACTCTCAACTTACGTTGTCCTTCGGTACATATTCTTCGTTTTTGCAAATGCTCTTCGCCAACCCGAAATCACATATTTTCACGATGTTATCTTCGGCGAGACAAATATTTCGCGCCGCTAAATCTCCATGCAAAACCTGAAATCGTAAAATTCGTTCTATAGTTACGAACATTTAAAATTGAGCAAAACATTTCTACAAACATAATAAGTATTTTTGAAATAGATATATGGAGAATTGAAAAACTAGACGGCATAGTGAGGAAACCGTGTATTTCTAAACCTATTGAGTAGGATAACTGAATAGAGTAGGATAAAGTGCTCACAAATTACTAATTAGTAATTGGAAAATAGAAAACGTAACCACACACTTTCCTCAAACTCCGATCAATAAGGAAAATCGGTAACGAAATGACGTGCACGTATTATTTGAATATTGACCGATGGGTTAGATGGGATGGGATGTTAAGAAGCACTTCAGTATGGTTAGCGAGTATTGTTCCGTGCAGTACCATGGCGTTCGTATTTTCTGTTCCCAAGGGAATTCTGCCTGTGAGAGAGGATTATACATAAGTGAATTTGAGTGTTTATTATACTGCCTACTTTACCCTACTTTATATATATATATATATATATATAATATATATTATTGGGTGTCCCGGAACTAGTATGTTATGCCGAGGTGGGCCGATTCTCGATACTTTCGAGAACAACATATGTTCTACCTCTTTTATAAGTTCAATGTTTTTCATTGAAGAAATGAGCAGCAAAGTTTGCTTCAAAACTGCACTTACTACAAATGGTAACGTCCCTAAAATCTGCTGTTTATTGAACTCTGAGCCCAACATGAAGTATCGTTTGAGTTCACGCAACACATAAATACAGCAACATATGAACGCGACATAAAGGTTGCCTACATTGTGATGCCTCTGAGAAGAAAGTAATTTTTTGTGTTCTTGTTGAAATCAGCTGCAATTTTATATGAATCTTTGATATGAATTTGATTCTTCTATCAAATTTTCGGATTTATTGCATTTAATTTTTGTTGACAAACAAAAATTTGAAACTAAACAGGATTTTTTTATGATGATGATGATGATAACATGTTCACTACTCTTTATTAAAACAACTTGATTTGGATCAAATTCAAAGAATTAGGTACCCAACCTACAACATTTTTCTAGGAAGGTAAATAGATTTCTTTTTTTAGGATTTGTACCCCCACAACTGTTAATTTTCATGGTCGGAATCTCCTCGTTCAGGCTTAAAATACTAGTTCCTAAATTCCCTGTATATGTATATATATATTTTATTCCAGGTTCCCATCTTTATCTATACCAAGTCAAATCCGTTCATCCATTTTTGCAAGATTGAGTAGCAAAAAAACATCCTATGGTATCAATAAGGATAATAAGAACGCGGATCAAACTCACCCTGATGAAGATTCTCTAGATGAATCGAAACAGTGTCGGTGCCTCCATCGACAAAATAATACGTGAGTAAAGCCCGTGTTTATCAAAATTCATTTTATATATATTTATATTTATATCTTTAATAAGTACATCTCTTATGTAACTAATTTTCGTTATGTATTATTTATTTATGTATGTCTTCTAACAGCTATTTTACAAGATTCACCCAATACAATAGTGTACTCATCATTTTACAAATTATGTCCACTTATTTTCAGCTTATTTTTTTTAACCTCTCAGCTATTCACTCTTAACTCACAGGGTCTTATGACAGCTACGGTCTCGGCAGAATAACAGCGTCTACTGCGAAAGCAGTAGCCATCATGCTGAGTCAGGACCAATTTGCTGCTGTAGCATACACATACACATACCTAATCATAATAATTATTATAATTGCCTTGTTATTTTCCTACATTTTGTGTGTTGTGTGCTAAGAAGCTGTCTATGTCTATTTCTACGATATGTAAACTTCGCATTTACTAGGATTTCAGTATTGCGAGCTAACCTTTCTACTGGCTAGGTACTCCATGCCCCGTGCTATCTGAAACGCCCACGCTAGTAGATCGCGTGACGTCAGAGGCCGAGGAGTTCGCCCATCATCGTAGCTATAGTCACTGACATAGTTTGATCGCCAATCAGGCTGCGTGCTACTTTCCGATGCTGAAAACGTAGTAAACAATAATGTAAATACATAACGGAAAACTAAGAAATATCGAGATTAATTAGATATATTTTATCTAATTTAGGTTAGAAATAGTCAACCAACCACGTGTAAATATTACCCATCAGATTTGAGAAATATACAATCTTTTTGTTGATCACTTAGGCGCTGCGCAAACCTAGACACTTTTTGTTGCCGACACCGCACACGATCACAGGAAACCGTAGTTGCTGTGTCTTGTGGTGGTGATCGGACACAGTCACCTGTTGCTACTACTGGCCACTGGTACAATTCGTTGCTTCTTTTCCGTCAGTCTCACGATGGACGTCGATGAAGAAACTCAGTACAATTGTAAGGAAATTTGTTAATGTTGCTTGTGTCTTCAAACTACGACTTTTAGTTTCCAGTTACCGACACCGAACACTTTTCGATCGTCAATGAGTAAGTGTTGAGTGGGAGCAACTGGACACAAAAAATGTTTACGTATGCGCAGGGAGTGAATGATTTAATACTGGTCCTATTGAAACCAAATTTTCAACGGTAGCTTGTATCTGACATATTACACAAAAGTGTCCACGTTTGCGCCTTGCCTTATACATTATAAAATAGTAACCGATTATGGTTGATATTAAAAACGATGAATAATATTTACCTACTTCCTGGTGAATGGTTAAATTATTTAATGATAAAAGAAAATAAGAGCTCGCAACCCTATAAAAATAGGCACACAAACATACTCGTTATTAGCCTGAGACAGCTTGATCGGGGCACGAGTAAGGGCCCTTAAAGCCTTATTTTTAATTTTTTATGTGAACTTCATTGTAAATTAACATAGTTTTTAAGACAACTCACGAATAAAAAATAATGGACCTAATATGTTGTCTGACTTAATAAATGAATTTAATTTAATTATGTGCCTATTTTTTAGAGTAATGGAATTCTATTAGGTAATGAATTCATATTCTTTATTGTACACTTTCAAACCAAATGTTATCCTAAGATTTTAACCACAATATATTATTATAGAACAATAATGTCAAATGACAACAATGAGAAAGAAACATACTCGTAGGTACATATGAGCATTGCTCAAGTTCTACAGTAATATGTCAGACTTTTAATATTAAACTACATGACAATACACCTGATACCTACATCAAGTGATTCATACATGCAATGAAAGAACACGATTTACATCTACTTACCTAAATACATAGTGGACTAATACATAAGTATATGTATTATTTACTACACGTTGACCCTGTAGAACTCTGTGAAGGTTATACCATACAGAGACGCGTTGATTTTTAAAATGTAGGTAAAAACCAAAATCAAATTCATCCGTTCACCGTGTACTTTACAAGGTACCTACCATACTTATGATTAGTTCATGAAAATAATAATTAAAATCAGAAAAAATGACTCAGAACCATGCAACAATAAGGTAAACCGTTACCTTTTATTTCTTCCGTTGTTTGGGTATTAGGCATATCTGGACACAATTAAAAATGTTTAAAAATTCATAAAACATTGAGTAAGATAACGTAATATGAAACATCTAGTTGGATACAGGATTGTTTCGGGACACCATAAAAACATGCTTATAAAATTTGAATGTGGTTATACACCTAAGGGTAGTGGAGAATATATTGTGGGTTCAAACAATGGAGCCATGTCAAACGTCTAACTTTATGTATCTGCGCTCCACTCCATTTAGGTGGAGGTCGATGTCAATATGAGCCATAAAAGAAACTTACTTTTTCGACCAGAGAGTACGGTGTTTCCTGTGTTCAGGGTTGTGTTGTCTGTGTCTTGTGTGTTGGTAGAACCAAAATAGTCGGATTGCACCCTAAAAACAATAGCAAGTGGGCATTGTGACACTGTATTATGTAAACATCATCTCCCTGCATATATCCAACGTTACGTAGGGTCGGCACAACTAATTCTTTCCTTCTACTCTGCCCTATCATTCGTCATTTCTGTCAGTCCTTTCATACACATATCGTATTAATTTATTCAAAAAAAAATCGGGTTGCACTCCGGGAGTGCCGACAGAAGTGAAAACTTATTTTGACGCGTTAAGTTTAGTAATAAATCAGTTCAAAATCAGTAATTATGGCGACTGCCAATAAAATACTGAACGAACACAGATGATGCAATATTTTTTGTTCAGAATGTAGATAATATATCAAAGAACCTAACTCAGTAAACTTCTCCATACAAAAGTAGACTGTAAACATGTGAATTAAGGTTTATAATCAAATGGGGCGAGCGCGGCAGCCCTGCGTCTCGCCCCAAACGGTAACGGTGTCACGAATCCAGAGGTTTTACCTCATCTAAAAATATGCGTACCGCGCTAAAAGTAGTTTTCACTTTAATAATGGTAAAGAAACTGTTAACAGGGTAAGCCTATTATTGTGTGTTAGAATAATAATAATAATAATACCGGATATATGCGTGATAAAGTTAAATTACTGTATTTCTTTGGTTGTCTTAATGATAATATTTTCGGACTACTGTGAT
Organism: Lampropteryx suffumata; assembly: GCA_948098915.1. Taxonomy (NCBI): domain Eukaryota; kingdom Metazoa; phylum Arthropoda; class Insecta; order Lepidoptera; family Geometridae; genus Lampropteryx; species Lampropteryx suffumata. The sequence goes on from OX402551.1 coordinate 4,379,373, forward strand.
TTACTCTACGAGTATATCTTTTATAATTATCTACCTCAAATTTTAGTGATCTTATTATTAACTTTATATTTGCATGCTGCTATGTAGGAACATGGCTATACATGTACAATAATAGCTAATATTGACCTCTTTATACAATACCAGTGTCTTTTTGGCAAGAATGGACAACGGGAGATTGACAAAGGTGGTAACGGAGTGGTGGCCAAGAGATACTCAACGGCCAAGAGGCAGACCACCCGCCCAATGGTCGAACGATATAGTCAGCGTTGACAAGAACCACTCGATGAGACTTGCTAGGAACCGGAAAGAGTGGTGTAATAAAAAGGAGGCATATACCCAGCAGTAGACGCAATCAGGCTGAATGATGATGATGACAATGATGATTATCTTTCTCAGAGTCAATGGCCTTAATTCTGTTGGCACCAACCTAACTAATTTTAGCTAAAATTAGGTTTAGACTGTCAAATAAAACTTTGGTATTCTGCTGTTACCAACTTATCCTAATTTAATTTTATCTAATTAAATTAAGCGTTCCTTATTTAGTTAGATGGTACCAACCGAATAGATTTAACAAATGCTATGACTAACTAAAATTTATTTTAGACAATCCTAATTTTAGAAATGAACTAACCGAATTGCCACCTATCCATCTTTTCTTAGCCTTACCTCTACTACATCCATCCACATTCATTACCCTTCTTGTAACATGACCTTCTTCCCTCCCCATGACATACTATACTAGTATATAAAGATGGGTGTAAGCTATGATTTCTCAAACAATTTTGCATGAATTAAAGGTATTTTCATCATTCTGCAAGTATGTTGTAGTTAGTATTTTGGTAGACATTTGATGCAATAAAAGTTGAGTCGTGAATCATTTCATTTGGTATCTACGGTCATTGACATGATGATGTTTTGGCCGGATGTAGCTTCCGCTGTCATTAGACCACTCTATTTCTATTGAACAAACTCTATTCAATATTTCTGAGATGCACGATGAGAGGGGATCCAAGGTGTGTTCAGGGTCTTTAATTCTGCTACTCTAACTACACAATTTTTAGTGTTGTTGAAAAAAAAACAACAATCGTAATAGCGTGGCAACTTTTATTTTGTAAGCGATAAGTACAATTGGACCTCATGACTTTTCTATGAATTTCCTAGACATTTCCTATTTACACATCGTCGCAATTGCCCTTAATTCTGTTTTTTTGCTGAACTAGCTACAATTTCGGTAAATATGAACGATCTTATTTTGTTTAAACCAAGGACTCAATTACATTTTTATAAGTATGTTAAAATTATCTTTTTTTATTGCATTTAGTTTCAATTTAATTTGTCCGCAGTGAGCCAAAACATGTCAGTCCGTCACTTTAGTAAATTTTAGTATTGTCATTTAAAATGTTTACGTAATTTAGACTGGAAGTGAATAAAATGCTCCGCCTAAAATTTTTTGTTAGTTACGAAACAACAGAATCTCCAATGCCAATGAACAATAACCAATCGCAGTTAAGCGGAGTTGAGGGCCTAGACTGTTGAGTATTGAGGGATATCCGTTGAAAGTATTAATTAAGAATTTACCCGGTGCTTCCAGCAGTAGTGCTCGTGTAGGCTCGGTTGACCCTGCCGAGCTTCTCCTTGTTGTCAGTTTCAAGTTGGTCTATAAACACCTCCCGGTGCCGCTGCATGTAATTGTGAATATTCCCGTACATGCAGTACTCTACGATCACAGCCAGCTCACCTAAACAAAGATTAGATTATTGTTTTTGCTTTGTTTTAATTATTAAAATTTTGAGGATGTAACTTCAAAAGTTCAAAGACATGTGCCAGATGCATGAAAAAAACCTCCGATGTGCACTTTATTCCATTACCACGCCGGTTCGAAAGATCTGGTGACACCATAGGAAGACGAAGACTGTATGTGTCTTGGAAAAATAAATATTAAACGGTAAATATTATGCAACGTTATTTGTTTACGGAAACACAGGTACGAAGGCACTTTTTCGAATATTATAGGTAACATGTTGTTTAGTATGTAAATATGTTTAGCAGAGATATAGTGATAGAGCACAGTATTGATCATACGCTAAATAATATTACAACCTAGCCAAATAAGCTAATGTGTAATTTTGTTTTGACATAGTTTCATAAAATAAATTATACCTAAGAATGTGTCCAATAGCACCTGTTTTTTAAATAGATTACTTCACTAAAGTTAAACTACACTATTTCAAATGGCTTTTTCCGTTTGAGCCTTCTTACAATGTCCGTGATGTGGAAGAGCTGGATTGCCTTGACGTTCACATGGTGTGCTCACCAACGTGTGAACGTGATATATGCCAATTGTTACTTACGCTTGCCCACATTCTTCGTGCACGCTCCAAGTAAATTCACGATATTGATGTGCTTGCCCAAATGCACCATGATCTTAAGTTCAGACGCAAGTGCTTTGATGTACATATTATCAACTGTCTTCTTTAACGTCTTGACAGCAACTATAGTTGTTTCCTCAGCGTTTATGATACCACGTGCCTCAGCCTTATAAACGATTCCAAAAGCACCAGCGCCGAGTTGTTTTCCTTTGAAAAGATAACAGATTTAAAATTATAAACATCGATTTTTCTTTGTTCAGAGTTCAAAATCATATGCATGACTTCAATTCTACTAAACGATAAATCAAGGATTTCCCAAAAGGGTAAGCAGAGGCAATGGGATATTATATCCTACAGTCTTGACATATCCTTTCGTTTGAACTAAATAGCCTTAATTTATACTCACCATAAACAAGTTTTTCAGGAGGAAATTCAAATTTCTCGTCATAGGGCAAAAATTCTGCTTGCTCGTCTATCCCAAGTTCAGGGTTGATCGAGTTGACCACCCCTTCTCTGAAGTACAATAGTCCGGCCTTCGCCAGCTCCTTCCTCAATTTTTTCTCCTTCTTTACATTGAGCACCAGGTACACGATCATTATTAGCAGAATTAGTATTATTACAAGAATTGGAATTAAATAGTGCAAGATTTTGTCCGCTGAAAAAAAAACACATTGATGTCTACTACCATTATATAAAAATAAATCGTCTTCTATTATTCTATTATTTAAGGTGGTATACCTTAAGTGGTATGTTGTTTCACACCAAGACAGATAGCTTCCAAATTCCCAGTCCCTTCTACGATCAGATCAGCCAGTCGGACAGTCAGTCAGGACTATGATTCTTATAAATAAATTAAAACCTTTACGAGGTTCACGCGAGCTGATTCATATAAGCCCAAACACGCGTATTCTGCCTACTCAAATATACTAAGAAGTTTCAAGTTCCTGACTCCATCATAAGCCATTCCTTGATATAACAGTAATTCTTCACAGGTATGCTAAATCTAAATCAGAAATCTACCAATTTCGATTTAATCTCAGACCTATCTATGAATGTAATGAAACTGTAGTAAATACAGAGCTCAAGTTTAAATGATTTTGTTTCTAGAATAAAAACATAAGTAGTTTTGGAATGTACAAACAAATCACTTTCATGTGACCTTCCACTTGGGATAATTGGTAGTACGAGTAGCTTTGGTTTCTGCGCTGTAGGTTGAGGGTTCGATTCTATCCCAGGGCAAACATTTGTGTGATGAATAGAGGTGTTTGTTCTGTGTCTGGGTTTATAAAGTACCATAAGTATTTGTTTAAGGTATTATATCAGTCATCTGGTCACCATATTACAAGCTATACTTAGTTCAGGGCTAGATGGTGTTGTGTGCATTGTCCACCAGTATTTATTTATTTAATAAATTTCTCTCTTTTGGAACCTGATATCTTAACATCCCCCAGATGTCCAGTTTGGTTCAATAAATTACCAGCTACTTCCTTAATTCAAACCAGATCGGATCAACGCAACGGAACGTGTTTGTACCACGTTAGCAATCGTAGTACAAACAAACAAACATACAAACTCAAATCACCTAAATTACAACTGAGATCTGAGATTTAAGAAACTTACCTTTTATTTTTAGTATCATTGTCTTTCTGAGAGAATTTTCACCCACTGTAGCACATTCGTATATACCCTCATTTTCTTTTTGCATTTTAACTATTGAAATGGAGGAAGTAGCGGCAGTCCGATTTACTTTATTGTAAGACACATTTACATTTTTGTAATCATTATTGTGTAAAGGTTTTCCATCCTGAAATAGTATAAAAGAGCACAAAGATTTCATATATTTTTAGGGTGACTAAACTTCAAGATACTTAAACAAATGAAGCACAGACATTAACGAGCATCAAAACCCGTGAAGTCAGAATGACTTCACGGAGTTTTGATACTGAGATTTAAAAATCAGCACACTGTTTCTCTAGCACGTTCGAGAGTATCACTAAGCTAAGAGTGGACCTGTTTGACTACACTCTCAGCGAAAGACTTATTGTTAAAATTTTGACAAAAATAAATTTATAATTTTACCTTATACCACTGTATTTCAGGCAAAGGTGCACCTATTACTATGCAGTCTCGTTGCTTGTCGTCAAACATTATCACTTCTTCGTCAGTGTTTATATTATCTATCATAAATGGCTGTTTTATTTCTACAAAAAAAAAACACTCTTTAAAAATTGAGGGTAACTAAACAACCTAAGCATTAGAAGTATATTTAGCATTACTCTTTCGTTCAAGATTATGATGAGGTCATCATAATAATCTTCCTTTTCAAGCTTTCAGTTACTATTGATGAATTGAACGTGAATAATGAACGTGATATACCGTGGATTTGATTAAATTTTAGGATAATCAGTTATAAAACTTAAACTGGTGGCAACTAAAATGTAAAAAATCATACACTGATGGGAAGATAATATGGAGTAGGTATACGAAAAAAAAAATGTATATACATTAGATTTAAGGAAAAAAAATAAAAACCAAGCTATCAACTATAAACTGGATTCGGGGTCACTTTGATACCCTTCGATTTTAGTTTCGGATTAGAAAGAAACCCCATTAAATATGCTAAATGCAGTAATGCCTAATGCTAATGAAACTGATTGACATTGATTGTATCAAGAATTCCATAATAATTAACGTTCTTTTTCTGCTCTTCTCTTTATTATCCAAAATCTCAATAGTTACTTATTTTTACACATTGTCATATTTACACAGTCCCTCCATCATTTTTTGTTCCTACCTTATATTATAAATCCATATTTTAATCCTTCGATCATAATGATTTCGTTCCTTCACTTTACTACCGATTCTGCTAAGAACACACTAATATACCGAATCTGCTCTAAATATAACAAAACATTCTAGAGTGTAGACATTTTCAACAGTAATAAAAATAACTTCAAAAATCTATAGTAGACATCTTGTTAGCAGTATAACATGCAAACACTGGTACACACACGCATCCGCTTCCCGTCATTACCCCCCAACACGCACAGATACACCACACACACACATATACCACACACATACTACACACACACACTACACACACACACACACACCGTCATTACATTGTAGGTATAACACCAACTCTTTTATAATTATTTCATACAAACGATATTGTTCTATACATAGATAGCGAAAATTAAGTATGCACCTTTCGGCTTAATTACTTAATAAGTGTCTTAGGACAACTTTGTAGGACTATTGTATATATTGTATTATCAAGAGAGACCTATAATTGGCTGTTTCTAGCATATTAATTAAGTTTATCATTGTATTTTTTTGTAGCTGTTACTCATTTCAATAAAATTAAGAAAACATAAAATGAATTTAAAAAAATTTTACAAAAAATTACACCGCCGAAAAAAACTGACAAACAAAAATTAATAAACCTTTTTTATTTAACCTTAATAACTAAGTTCTTAAACTAATAAAAGTAACTAATTTTGAGTCGCGAAACAAGCAAATTAATTTATTACATGCGTGATACGTTTTGGCACATTTTGGCACAATGGCACAAGCGGACAAAAACCGCGTTAAAAATGAAATACTTCAGAAAAGACTTAGACGCAGTTTAAACTGCGCGGATCGATTCGCTAGTGCGTGCTAGGCCTAACACCTTCATGGAATAAGAAGACGAAGATGATAGAAGTTATGATAACATTATTGAATATTATATTAGCGTAGATAACATAGATATCTTACCTTGAACGTCGATTTTAATGTCATCAGTGATTTTAGTGCGTGTTTCGTCATTTTTCTCAGCAACACACGTATATTTCCCGATGTGGTTCAGGCTTGTCTTTTTTATTTTTAATTCAGCAACATAAGAAAACTCAGTTTTACTCTGGTACTCAACTGTAAGCAGTAAAAAAGATTATTACAAAATCAAAGTACTATGAATGTATGTAAAAAAAATTTGCATTCATATTTTCCAAAACCCAGTGTTATGTTACAATAATCGTTGTCGCGAGCTGAATGGAGACTTAAGGAGATAAAAAAAACGACTCCAGCGTTAGTCAATATAGAGTCAGTCATGAGTTCTGAATAAATATTGGAACTATGTCGTAATTTGACAAAATAAATTTTAATTATTTCACTAGTGTAAGCTTTAAATTAATATATATATGTTTCTCAACAGATAATAACACAACACGATAGTTAAGATAGTTACACGCAAAAGTCATAGGACAACTTATAGATTAAGTATACTGAGGAGCTAATTTATTTTAAATCAGACTGGGCTCAGCTCAGTCGTTAGTAACTCGGCAGGTAGTTCTACCTTTTGCGCTATAGATTGTGGGTTCGATTTCCGCACAGGACCAACATTTGGGTATTGAACATAGAGGTTTGTTCTGTGTCTGGGTGTTATAAAGTATCAAAAGTATGTATTAAAATAAATAAATAACTTTTTCGTAAAAACATACTTATTATGTACCAGACCCGTGACAAATACATGCACATCATATAATCATTTGTCCCGTTGCCTTCGCCCACTGCGCCACAGATGTCGATAAACATTTAGAACTGTAGAAGAATTTCAGTACGAACCGTAAACTCGAGCGGCAACGAGCGGACCGCGGATCAAACTCACCCTGATGAAGATTCCGTGTCCTTGTCCGAAGTCCGTGTTTATCAAAATGTATATAATAAATAAATAAATAATCCCGGACATTTCACACAACATAATCTGGCCCCAAAGTAAGCAGAGCTTGTGTTATGGGTACCACATGACTGATATACTACTTATATACTTTTTTTTTGTAAATACATACATATTATACATAGAAACACCCAGACCCGAGACAAATACTTGCAGATCGTACAAACATTTGTCCCGCGGCGGGAATCGAACCCGCAACCTTTTGCGTCTCAGCAGGGTCTTAGCCAACTGCGCCACAGAGGTCGTCAAATAGAAGAATTTAATCAATCATCTAGTACATTTTGATAAACACGGCCTTTACTCACGTATTTTTTTGTCGATGGAGGCACCGACACTGTTTCGATTCATCTAGAGAATCTTCATGAGGGTGAGTTTGATCCGCGGTCCGCTCGTTGCCGCTCGAGTTCACGGTTCGCACTTTTTGAAAGTGAATCAATCATCTAGTTCCCTTGGTACAAACTTTGCTTTGTTTGGAGTTAGATGATACTGTGTTGATTGACAAGCATTGACACCATGGGTTTTTATTCTATAGTCTATGGATTTGTCAGATGATAAAATTATCGTCTGATTACGGATGTAAAAGATGCCTTACCTATATCACTGTTTTTGGTATCCCATTCCCATGCAACTTTTGTAAAGTCATCTAAGGAAGCCAAGCATCTTACAGAGAGTTGACTGTCTTCTATGACCCATATTTCTCCGTTTGTGCTGTTCGTTAATATGCCAAACCCCCCGCCAATATCGTAGACAGTAAGACTACGATTGACTTCATGCGTTTTTATTTCGTTTTTACTGATATAAGTCACTACGCACGAGATTGTCCCTTTTCTGTCGCACTGTTTTTTGTGATATAAGTCCGACCTACTGTAAGGCAATGTGCTTGTTGAGCTTGTACTGTTCTGTAAAAGCATCAAAAGATATAATAATCTTATAACTAAAATACTTAACAGTCAACATTTTGCATGAAAACTTGCTATATATGTGAATCAGTGATGGTATGACTCTTGTCCCTTGTGAGATGGGTAGGCCATAAGTGTGGGATAGATACTACTTGCGTAGACACCCTGGCTGCATCCCATCTGTTGGAGACTTCCGTTAGAGCTGGTGTGGCGGCTGAATGTGCCGAGGACCTCAAAAAGGCGAAAATGTTGGTTTGGATAAGGCCTACTTATTTGAGCATTTTGGAGTCGAGACCCAGGGCCCGTGGGGAACCGGAGCCCACCACGTTTTCAAAATTATTTCACGGCGTCTGGTAGATACATGGCCTGACCCAAGAGCTGGCTCCTATCTGGCTCAGCGTATTGACATTGCCATTCAACGTGGAAATGCCGCCAGTATCTTGGCAACGCTGCCCTTATTATTAATGCATCTTATTAAACGTTCCTTAGATAGCTCAACTGTTTCACATGTATTTTATATTATTGAATATACAGAAATAATTACAGAATTGTACAGAATATTTACAGTTCTGTATTTATCAGTCATTAGTTTAATTGTGATGCATTTATAAAGCAAGTTAAAATAAAGCATCAAAAAAATCTATCTAACTATATATTTACCGATGTATAACTATATTCTTTGTTATCTGTACTGTTGTAATAATAAAACTTCCAAGTTATATTAGGTAGCGGGAACCCGGTGACATCACAGCGAAAGGTCACTTCTTTACCGTTTTCACACGTTTTGCGGCTCACACCCATGTCAACTTCTGGATCAGCTAGAAAGTATTGCAAACAAATCATCTATCTGTTAAGAAAAAATCGTATTAAAGTGACCACACAGAGTGAAGGCTATCGATGTCAGCATGGATAATAGTAACTAAAAGTATTTCCTATATACTCGTAGAAAGCGAAACAAAAAAATTCTCAAATTCTTCTCAACTAGTAATATATTCTCACAGGGTAACTATGGTCTCAGCAGAATAACAGCGTATACTGCGAAAACAGTATTCATCATGCTGAGTAGGGGCCAATTTGCTGTTGCAATTAGCATACACATACATAAGCATAATTGTACCAAATGTTACATAATATTATTATTATACACTAGCTGTTCGCGCGTAGCTCCGCCCGCGTTGAAGATTTTTCCCGGGACAAACCAAGTTTCCCGGGATAAAAAGTAGCCGATGTCGCCCGGCGATAGTGGAGCTTTCCAACGGTAAAAATTTTTTTTAATACGGTCCAGTTGTTTGGGAGCCTATTCAATACAAACTAACATACAATCAAATCTTTCCTCTTTATAATATTATATTATATATTATTATTATACATAAATGTTAGCATTATTAGTACCATCTGCCTTTGTTTTTTTAATTCTGTGTGTTATGTGCTATGAAGCAAATAAATATCTGTCTGTCTACGTCTAATTCAGTAAGGACCTTTTTTTTAAGCCTGCTTCCTGGATTGTGATTCCTGTATTGAGAGTACCAAATCCTGGAAAACTTTACTAGCTATGATAATTTTCTTTATGCAACTTGTTTTTTTTGTATTCTATGATAGAGATCCTATCAAAAATTATCACTTCTTAATAAATAACAAACGAGGCTCAGTATCGAAGTACTGTTCAAAAGGCGATGATTTACCGCTAAAAATCTTTTTGTCAAAGTTTTTATTTCATAACTGATGGTGGCCACCAATGCATGTTACCGTGCAAACAGACAAACAAACTATATAACTTGTAACATAATAATTTGAAATATTCATACCTCCTACTCGTAACTTGTAATGACGAGTCTGATTTAATAAACCATTGTCAGCGAATATAGTATAATCTCCAAAGTCTTTCAGGGTTAAATTTCTGATTGTCACCAAGAAGTCATTTGTATATTCTTTGAATACCAACGAATATTTTTCTGTTCCCTTCGGTAATCTGCCGTTTTTAAAGCTAAAAAAAAAGTTTAGTTTTTATGTACAAAGAGTGATTCATAAGTATGGAGTGACTCCTTAACCACCTCTAAATTATCCACACTAATATAAATAATAATAATGCCGGACATTTCACACAACATCATCTGGCCCCATAGTAAGCAAAGCTTGTGTTATGGGTACCACATGACTGATATACTACATATATACTTTTTTTGTAAATACATACATATTATACATAGAAACACCTAGACCCGAGACAAATACTTGCAGATCATACAAACATTTGTCCCGCGGCGGGAATTGAACCCGCAACCGTTGCGCCTCAGCCGGGCCTTGGCCCATTGCGTCATAGAGGTCGTCAAAATCTGGTACTATGTCTACCTTGCATAAAGGTAAACCAAACAGGCATTTGCCTGTGAATAATGTTAGGACATGGACATGGACATGTTTCAATGGAGAAGATTTTACCAATGCTTTTTAGATTTTTGCACATTTTATTGGTATAGTCGGCCTTATGTAAGAAAGACAACATGACAGGTGAGGGGTTGACTAAGCCGCGGTATCCTTCATTATATTTTCCTTTACCATTAAACTAATTCGCCAAAATAGTTAAAAATATATGGTAAATAAAAATATGCACTTACATTTTTAGTTCACCTGGAAGTTTTTTACCGTCCTTCAGGCTATAAATAAAAAAATATACAATTAGAGGTAAGTAAATAATGGTCCGGGAAGACCTGTGGTGTGGCTTCTACCTAAAGTTATTCAAAGACTGATGAACATGACTAATGATCAAAAGGCTGGTGCTTACCTCGAACAAAGGATTTGTATGGCTATGCAACGAGGTAAGGTTGCCAGCAATGGGCACTTTACCTGCAGTCGGTGATTTAAACTTTGTTTTCTAAATATAAGTATTTATATAATTACAGCTAGAATATAAAGCTTATAGGTTTATAAACAACCCTGCCAGTGTTGGTTTATATATTGCACAATTTGACGTGATATGTGGTATATCTCTATCAGAAAATATAAATAAGCTCGCATTGTATCTTCTTTTATCGTCTATCGTCTATCTTCGCATTTATCGTCTGTGTCTTTTGACTTTTCAGACCTGATTACGAGTACTTCAAGGATCAGTAATGTAGGCTGATTATAATAATTCAAACCCAACGGGTCATTTGGATAAGAGTTTTAACTCAATCATCAGATCAGCTTGCTATCAGCATATCACAACTACGTAATTGTCATCACAACTTGACAGTTCAATATTAGAAGCAGTAGTAGCTCAATAAGTATTCAATGGATTCGGATTTGTTCCTGAGTAGCTCAATGAAAGAACTCTTGACTCCAGCACAACAGCTTATACATACATACACAATAATATTTAAGGTATTGTTATCTCAACATGGCTATTGCAATTAGAACAAAGAGATTGTAATGCTTATACACAGGAAATTGAGTTAAAGTTAATTTGCAAGATTTGTAACCAGATATAATTAATGTATATATTGAATGTTTTCCACTTACACTGTAATGTTAAATTCTGGGTGAGTGTCGTATTCCACCAGTAGATCTATGTTTTTCATAAATGAAATTCCCTCTTTGTTTTTAATCCTTAATGTCAAAATTGGTCTTGCTATAATAATTAAAATACTAGTTAATCAATCGTTATGGTCAAGGAAATGAAGTACCTAGAAATAATCGAGTCCCTTCACCTACGAAATTGGATCAAGTATCCCTAGACATAGAGAGTTTCATTCCATGCGAGACTTCCTTTAACAATCAATTAGTACCACATCAGACACATCAGATCAATGATACAAACTATTACCGGATATTGGAATCAAACGTGATCCTGTTACAGTTACAGTTGCGAGCATAGAGGGCATTGCGTATGCGGTACAACTCTGTACCGATCTGAATCCAGGGGAAATCTTAAGGAACTCTTTGAATCATATCCGTATATAAAAGTATATAAAATGCCAGTTTCTCGTGACTAACTTGAGAAGACTTAGACAGCAACAAAGGCTCTGCCTTAATGCAGGAAGCTGTGCGTTTTTAAAGATATCTAAATGCCATGCCAGCAATGAAAGGAAAAATGTTCGGCACACCACACCCCAAAAGCAGCAGCACACGCTATGTTTCTTAATTATTGAGACAAAACAAATAACAGTATGAGAAGGGTTACTCGATGGAATTAAGAATACTTACCAGTGTATTTTTTGAGAACCTTATTTGATTCTTTGGGTACGCAACTATCCTTCGACGTGCACGAATAACTGCCACCATAGTTCATTTTGGCGTCATATACTGTTAAGGCGTTGTAAATCACCCCGTTTGTGATATTATCCGCACTCTTATCTTCTTTAAAACGAACATTTTCCTTAAAATTAAACATCCTGATTATTAACATACGAGCGATCCCGGTTTCGCACTTTACTGCGATTTTTCTAAGGATCTCTATTTTTTTAAGTGATAACTTCTAATGGGAGGGTAAACCGCATCGTAACGTAACGCGTTATGGTGCCAGTCTGTCTGGCTTCCCGTTCTCTCACGCATACGGCAGCGGTAGGCAGGCTTCTCTCACTCTAACCCACAGCGCTAGTTAGATTAGTTTAAGTTATCACTTCTGTCGGGCGTCCCAAGACACGCACACGTTTACTTGCTGATAATGAAGCTTTCTTTAAGTGAAAAAAATCTAGGTCAGAGTGTCTAGGACGAGAACTGATGAACATATATATACAAAAATGACAGACTGCTAAAAACAAATAACTCGTTCTTAGTCTGGTCAAAACAAGACTAATAGTTTACTGTCATTATTAGTGTAAATTTTAGTCATTTACACTAATAATATTAATTCGTAAGTTTGAATGTTTGTTACTTAACCACATCGCAAGAGCTGCGCCAATTTCCAATCATTCCCATCTATCCCGTTTCCAGTTCAATTAATGGGACAAATGACACCAAAAAATTTCTCGTTTGTCTTTTGGCATTATTGGAATTAAAAAAATACCTATCATTTGTCTCATTACCAAATTATGTGGTCTTGCTTGAATTGAAAGTACTAGGAAAGTAGAACCGCCAAGAAGTCATCTAAAGCTTAGATATATTAAATTTTATATCTATTTTATTGTTATGTACCTCTGCCTCAAAGTATACCCATCTGGTACTTAAGTTCTACAATCAGAACTACCTACGCACTAAATCCATTGATAAAATCTAACCTTTTGGTGACCCCTTCTTAGCTTAGCGCTCTTAGTAATCTTAGCTCTTAGGTACATATTCCTATGACAGCTTAACAATTAAATTTAAGCATAGTAACGATGTAGCAAGTACATTTAGTAAATTCAAGCGTCAATCCGTCAAAGGGTCAATTTAGGTGACCCCTTGAAGGTTTTTAAACTAAATATTAGGAGTATACTAATCGATTATATTTCCATGCATTTGTGATCACTCCAACGTGCTACGTCTGGTGTTGAACAACCAAAACTAAAAGTTATGTACGAGTGCGTAAACCCTTAAATAATTCCGATACAAGCATAGTTTATTCATTCAAAAGCTCAAATAACTTAATTTTGAATATTCAGTATTTTTTTTCATGAGAATCCTCGAGCCAAAATCCTGATCATTATTTTTACGCGGTCGTTTTATGTAGAAACCATAGCTTAAACTAATAATATAATTAGAAATATAATTAGAAATCAACATCATACTATCTCCTTACTGCTCATCACTAGGTATCCCTCGTGTACGTCTATCCCTTTCTAACACTATATATACTAGATGAAATAGCATGCATTTTACGAGTGGTGACGAGTTTGTGCCACTGACTAGTGTACTGGTAAGTAATACCAAGCTATAAGGATACACAAGTCAGCGTCACAAACTCGTCAGTGCGCGCATCTAAAATGCATGCTATTTCACCTAGCACAGTGCGAGAAAATGATAGACGTGCACGAAAGATGGTGATTAGCTGTAAGGAGAGAGTATGATGATGATTTTCATTCAATAATTAGATAAGACTGTGATTTCGTCATAAAAAGACCGCGTAAAAATCATAAACAGACTTTTGGCTCAAGGGTTCTCATGAAAAAAGTATTGAATGTATCTATTCGAAAAAAAGTTATTTAAGCTCTTGAATAAATAATCTATGATTGAATGGGAATCATTTTGGAGTTTACTTGCTGCATATGATATTTATTTACGCATAAAGTTCCGTTAAAATAAGTGTTGGAATTCTATATTTTTGAGGCTTGTATCTTTCGAACCCACGTTTTTTTTTAAGATTCTGTTGCGATACAAGCATAGATTATGACGAGACAAACTGATACTACTCTTAGTTTTGGTTGTTTAACATCTGACGATGGTGTGATCATCCTTTGACAATGTATGGAAACTTAATCGACTAGTTCATTCTTAAGTGACCTCTTGGCAGTTCTGCGTACCTAATACATATTTATATACAAGCGAGAGTACTAAGGTAATAGAACAAATGAGACTTTATGGTATCATTTGTCCCTTCAATTGCGCTTAAAATGGGACAAACGGGAATGATCGCATCATTCTTTAAAATTAGGATAGGACGCCGAAGTTTGTACATGAACAAAGTTTGTACATGAACATGAACAAGTCCTACATTTTCAGACTCACCTTCTCTATGTCCATGGGAAAGTTCCAGCGTAGGTAAACAATAGTGGACGGTGTTATATTAGCTGTGCAGTTTAAAGTAAAATTTTCACCAGGAAGAAACCATACTGGAGCCTTTTGAATTCGTGGTACAGGTGGATCTTGTACGCCTGCAAGAAATTATTATTAATTAGATCTGCAACAATCCTCTTAACCAAACTGCCATCACTCAAATTAATAAATGGTTATTTACCTAAATCGCTTCTCAGTAAAGTTTTTTTTTGTCTAAGAGTATATACTAAAGGTAACCATTCATTACTCTTGAGTATGGCAGCATGCTACTACATAACAAGCTTTAACTATTCCAAAATTTAACTTTTTAACTTATTTTTCTTATTACCTCTGGGACGCGGTAGTTACCCGTTTACTGTGACTCTATTTTTTGCAAAAGTTGGTAAAGTTATTAAAAATGGTGGAAGTAGACGATTGCAGGTAGATCAAATTAATATGTCCCGCAAATTAAAAGTAGCGAAGGCAAATTAAGGTACAAAATAATTATCCTGCAGTACCATCTACAAATTACGTAGGCACAAATACAGTTACAGTACGAGCTTAGGAAGCGTAAACGTTAAGCATTATAACTGTTTTTTTAATCATAGGTTTTATGGTGCCGTCCCTAGCCCGCTAGGAAGGTATTGAAATTCACATCAATCAACCATGACACAACTGTGTACACTGTACGAACTGTAAATCAATGTTTCTAAAGTTATCTGGAATAAATCGCTTTTAGTGATTAGACCGTCTATTGTGACTTTGCCGTTTCTAACATTTCGTCATCTATTTTGGTAGAGTCCATATCCACACAGTGAATGCTTCCGAAGTCATTATGAATAAGAATGGCTGGGAAACTAGTCAAGTAACATTTAGTAATTCAATAACATTTAGTAAGCAAAAATGTTTTCATAAATTTTTACTTATCAAGCTATTACTCAATCTAGTAAAAGCCTTTACCAACCGTGATAGTTTTCTTTTTTTATTTCAGCATTGAATTGACTGCTTCTATTTTGACATTTCAAGACATTTCAGACTGGGACCCAATTAAAAATATCCACTTCAAACGAATATATGTTTTTACATATTTAAAAGGGTACGTGCATATAACGATATGCACGATGGGTTAGAAAAAAAAACAACAGCCTCCAATTTCCACAAACGTTTACGTTTTTTCAATGTTTATATTTTTTATTTTAGAGGAGCTACTAATATATATTTCAGTGCAAATTTTCATCACAATACGACTAAAAGTCTGCGAGCAAAAGATTGATTAGTGGCGGACAGACATACAGATAAACATAGCGGAACTAAGAATTCTTTGTGGACTTTGGAATCCAACAAACGGTCTACTAATTTAAGTTGGATACTGAGTCATACGGAAGTAGTACGAAGGTTGAAGTTTTAAAAAGCATTACGCTAGCAAATCACTGGGGGTTTACTCATAAAAGTAGAATGAATCAGAACTTAATTTCATTGCTTCATGGTTGTTTGCCGTGTGAATGGTAATTGTAGGTTTTGATCTAACCGAGACTAATACTTAAAGATACATATGAACGACACTGAGCAACAGCCAATACAACAAAAATCTATAAAATAAAATATATTATATGACAAGCAAATAAAATATTTAAATCTATCGCAATAACAAAAACCTTCAGTACACAATACCGTGCAAAATAAAAAAGAAAGTCAATTTCTTCTTAATAACATTTTGCAACAATTAAAAACTTCATCCGAAAAAAATGCACGGTAGTGTACTCGTAATAAGAAGAATCTAAATTTGGAGGTGAAACATCATTATGGCATATTGACTGTTTAAATATATGCAACATTTATAAACATAAATTCAAATACATTTCGATAAACACGTCGTTTACTCACGTATTATTTTGTCGATAAAGGCACCCTGTTAGATGAATCGAAACAGCGTCGACAAGTATACGTGAGTAAAATCCTTGTTTATCAAAATATAGTACAACTCACGAAAAATTTATAATGTATAAATTAATTATTATGACACGAAATAAAAATTATTAGTTTGTTAGCTGTGTATTTCACAAGATTTCATGCATGCACACAGAGACACAGAGCAACACACCTTAATAACAGAATAGACTGAAGAAAAGTAAGAACAAGCGACAAGCTTACATAACATAAGGGCCTAGTGCGAGTTTTACGCGTCGCTAACACTAATGAGAGTAACATGAGCAAGTAACACGGAACCAAAAGGCCCACCGACAGCAGTACTGCTACGCTTTTTATGCAAACCCGTACAGCACTTATCCAACACGAGCTTAAAAAATTGCAAAGCTCAAATCTCGCACAGCACCCAATGATGTTATTTTAACACAAACGTGGACTGATCTACATGAACCATATACACAGGGGCTTAATTCATCTTGTCATCTATAATAATAAAGAACAGAAGAATAATGAATAGAGTTGTAAGTACAAGTTAGTGTTTGCCTCGTTAGAAATATGGAGATGTGAAACCCATGCTTTAAATGCCTTCATTCTCCCCCACATATGCTTTATTAGTCTGGCATGGTCTAGCATGGCTTACATTATAGCAAGACATATTTATATACGCTAAAGTTGATTAATATTGTATTGTAATTGGTATTAACGCGAGTATGAGTTTTTCAATGTAGGCACCGAGTAGTTACAGCTTTGGAAATAAATAACAGCTATGGCAAATATTGTGAAGGGCTTTCGGATTATTGACCCTGTGTAAATGGTCCATCAAATCTACAAGTGAATGATACTGGCACACTACACCACCGGGTTAGGTGACATCAAGACTGTACCACAGGTCACTTACTAATACGGATGCGCTTGGTTTCGCTTAAGTTGCCACCAAGTCCTTGGCATGAATACGCATTATTATCACATTTTTGCAATATAAATCCAATTTTTGGTGAATACTTCGCGAATTCACGTTTTGGTGTCTTGTTCTGCGACTTCTGATCGTATCGACATTAAATAAATAGTTATGTTAGTATAGATACGTTGTTTGTTACTAATAAAATAAAAACTGTTTTTCAATTTTAATTCATGGTTTTTGCCCGTACACATTCATACGGCAGTTGTACTAACCGTTTTTTGTAGTCTATTGTAATGATATTGAAAATTGTAAAGTATTTTTGCACCTCAAACAAATAACACGTGACAGTCATTTACAATGTACTTATGCGCCACGAGTACAAAAAAAGTGTGGTGATTGTAAATGCCGTGTGAATATTTGAAATTATATTAAAATTGAAAAACATTTTCGGCTACAACACTCAAGAATTTCATTAAAATACTTGTCTCGATAATGATAAATCTGTGAATGTAGTTTCCGGCAATATCAATATTATTCTACACATTGACTATTCTACCTACGTTTTACAAAAATATCTTTTGTAATCCCTCTGTCCTCTGTTGTAAAGTCACAACTAAACATGTTTAGCGTGTTAAGGCGAGAGTAACTCTCAACATCATAGTTGAGGACGAATCCAACTTTAGGATTGTATCTCTTATGAACATTCTCTGCAATGTCCTGAATATTAAGAATGCTGTTAAAGAAATACTTTTTAATATTATATTTTATTTATTCTGTGACTTCCCACGAAACATGCTTATGAAGCCCTTCGTCTTAGCTATAAGCATTAGTTTTGTTTAATATAACAAGTTCTCTAAGCAACGTGATGTAACAAAAAGCACAAATTCATTGTTAAAAATTATGCCAAACAATTATTTTGGTCAATTATATAGTGCCGGTACTTGTTAGGTAAGCATGTAATTTTACCTACTATTAGCATTCAAATCATGCATATTGCTCAAACCAAACTGTTCGCTTCTTATTATTCGTATAAGTTTGTTATCCAAATTGAGTTTACGTTATAACTCTGTTTATAATATGTATTTTGGTTCCGAATGAGTGTTAAACACTGTATAGTTTGTTGAGCAGCGACCGTGTGTTGCATACGTACCGTCGAAAGTTTAACTTCAACGTCTGGAGTAGAAGGTCTACATTCAATCAGGATCTTATGAGATCTAGACATTATGATTTCGCTCATTGGTGCAAACAAACTATCCGTACCTAAAAACGTTTATAAATCAAATATTTTAGTAGGCAATAATAATTCTTATCAGTTTGCAGACAGTGCTAGATATCATCTCACCATTAACATACACGTATACGTAAGAGACGTGTTCATTGTTTTCTGGTTCTTCGGTTATGTTATTAACGATATTTTCGTGTACATATAAATCAGAGCATGCGTAATATCCAATAGCATATTGATCAATATTATACAAATCAAGAGTTCTTTGAAAACTATACTCTTCTTCAAAAATTGGATGACTTGTGTTCTTTATTGTAAACTTTGAATCTGCTACGTCTTCTGATAAGTCTTGATGTCTGAATCGTAATTTTGTAGTGCCTTTGCAAGTCAGTGTAAAGTTTTGTCCTTTCTGTAATGTGATTTCACTCACACACGGAGTTATAAGTGGACCTTTGTTTATTCGGACATCTGAAATGAGAATAATGTTTTTTTGTAACGTGTTTCCACTTGTAGTTTTCACACGAAACAACGAATATATTTATCTCAAAATAAATTAATCATGATGAAAAGGTCGCGGGTTTAATATAGTAAAGTTTCAACGACGTTTCAATGCTAATCGAAGGGTAATAGATCACTCAGTGAGGGCTCAAGTTGGCGGCGACACGTGGATCTTGAGGAAGCTATGCGTCCTATAATGCTAATGGTCGTAACGTGAGCCGGAGACTTGTACCCACGCGGTTGAATACGCACGTCTATCGAAAACGCTATTAATTAGCCAAGCTTGTAGGGCGCGACAAAGGTGCGGTTAACATTCGGAAAATTAATCCTACCCGTAGAAAAACAAGTGTACCGTCCATCGCGTCACTGATAACAAATTGATTGTTACTCTAGAAAAGGGACACCAATTAAGTGATTAGGATCCCGCTGGTTCGGTTTATCAACAAATTAACGACCTTCAGTTTTGTACGTTTATGACGTAGTTGGCGACATTAATGACGACCATTTTGGCAGCGATTTCGCAATATTTTTTTTAGATACTTGGTACTTATTAAACGCAGTTTACAAATAGCTCCGTCAAATCATAAATCCGCAAATAGGTGATATAAATCTCTATAATAGCTCTGTAGTGTAATGAATAAACCTACCTACATACAAGCAGTATTATACATAATGGGGGCGTATAAAAAAAAAAATTATACAGCCGATAAGAATATGTTGCTCATAAATAATTAATGTATTATAAACCAATAATGTGCGGATGTATATTTTTAGATATCACAACAGGCATCTCGTTGTTTGCTACTTTATATTACTTAAATAGGCGTTCGATATATTTATCGATCGGATCTTATTAAAAATAACGGCAGTTCTATTTCGGGATCTGGGTAGTTGATTTGAAATAATATATGATCGTTATATCCCAAGAGACCGCGACGATCAGACCTTCTCTTATAAAATTACCAGGCCACTCAGAAAGTAATGCAAAAAAAAGTTTTTATGTATGAAGCCCTGGCTGATTATAATAACTCGTTTTAAAACATTATTATGTGATAATTTACAAGTTCCGCACAACCTCAGCACCGAAGCTCAGAAGCAGGCCCGTATGGAATGGTGCCGTGACATGATTAATAAATTTGAAGCAGGCTCGTCTCGGCGCGTTTACGGCATTGTGACAGGTGAATAATAATAATAATAATACCGGACATTTCACACAGCATCATCTGGCCCCAAAGTAAGCAGAGCTTGAGTTATGGGTACCACATGACTGATATACTACTTATATACTTTTTTTTTGTAAATACATACATATTATACATAGAAACACCCAGAATCCTGAGTTTATCAACACGATCCAGAAACAAAGAGTCAGTCGACAGTTTGACTGTTTCAAAACGAACCAAACGCCTGCCAAAGTGAAGCGATCGGGAAGCGCAGGGAAAATTTTGACCTCTAGTTTCTTTACTTTGACGGGGTATCTAGAGTCGATTCCATTACAAAATCAAAGCAGCATCAACGTGAAATGTTATACAACGAAATGCCTGCCAGAAGTTTTTACTGAAATGAGAAACAAGCGACCGAACACTCCGCGGGCTACTACTTTACCACGACAACGCGCCCGCGCACTCTGCGCTCAAAACAAGGGACTTCCTGGCCCGGCTGAGATGCAGAAGGCTGCGGGTTCGAAGCCCGCCGCAGGACAAATGTTTATATTATCTGCAAGTATTTGACTCGGGGTCTGGGTGTTTCTATGTATTATATGTATGTATTTACAAAATAAAATTGTATATAAGTAGTATATCAGTATCAGTACCCATAACACAAGCTCTGCTTACTTTGCGGTTAGATGATGCTGTGTGAAATGTCCGATATTATTTATATACTACGATATCGCCGCCTGTTATATTTTTCCTTCTATCTGCGGGAAAGCGGCTCCAGCCATCAAATGGTGACAAGAATGACAGTTTATTATTGTGTTCTTGTACGTAATAAACTGTTTTACGAGCCATTAAAGGTTATTTAAGATTTTTCCCAGAGGTTACATAAAGTGCCTGATTTATTGTCTTGGGTGTTATAGACAAAGCTAAATGCCTACTTTGTTCTTGCAGTAAATCGCGAGCAAGTAAATTATAATAGCAAAGAATTTAATATGTTTTACGTAACACGGGGTTGCAAAGGTTTGGTACATATTGTTTGGGATTTGCTATCACGACATTATTTTGGATTATCATTTGGAAAAATATAAAATAGAGCGGATAAAAGGCTTGCAACTTCATTCACAACGCTTCCTTAGCAACTGGCCTGTCAGTTCAGTCGGTAGTAGCTCTGCCTTCTGCGCTGTAGGTTGAGAGTTCGATTCCCTCCCAGGATAAACATTTGTGTGAAGAACATAGGTGTTTGTTCTGTGTCTGCGTGTTATAAAATATCATAAGTATGTATTTAAAAAAATATGTAAGTATGCTATCAGTCATCTAATCACCATAATACAAGCTATGCTTAGTTTGGGGCTAGATGGTGTTGTGTGCACAATACACACAACACCATCAATAGCAAAATATTTATTACTTATTATTATTATTAAGTATCTACTAGCTGACCCGACAGACGTTGCCCTGTCATAACTATGAATATTGCGTAGACAGAGAAACTAATAGACGACTAGATAGCATTCGTCGCATTCATACAAGAAAAAGAACAACTTATGTGCTCATACTGTAAAGCAACGAGATAGAATGGTTTGATTTTTTGCTTCATGTCGCGTGCCGATTTTTTCAAGATCAGCACCTTGAATGTGCTAAGCAACGTTTGACAGTTTGCCATTGTTTGGATGCTTTGTGCTCGCTTTGTGAAAAATAACCGGAAAAAATCAGTTGAAAATAAATTGTGAACACGCTGAATTACATGCGAATTCCTTACTAACAAATTCCTTTACCGGATTTTGTAAAGATAATGGTTCGATGTAGCGTTTTAGGGTGTAAAAGTGATAGTGAACGGAAACTCCCCTATTTGTCTTTTCATTCGTAAGTACAAGTATTTTTGAGTACTGTTTTTTTGAGACATGTGAAATAATGTCCTGTCAGCGAGAATAACCATACGCCCTGCATTAATTAATAGATTAAAAAGATTCATAAATTGTTAAATAAAACATCTCGCTATTAATTTGTTACAGTTTTCCATCACATGATAATGTACTTTGCGGTGGGTTGAAGCCACAGGCCGAAAAATCTGGACACCCAAAAACTCTTTGAGGGTTTGTAGTACCCATTTTGAGAAAAATGTCTTGTTAAGAAGAATAAATTAACTATTCTGTATCCTAATGCTGTTCCACTGGTGGTTAGTAAATATTTGATTTATGAGTTTTAATTCTGTGTAGGTAGGTAGATACTGATCAATACTTTTCGATAAGGAAAAGTAAATAAGTCCTTTATGGGGAACACGGTGCGTTTCTATAATAAGCTTCCTGAAAATGCAACTAAACTACCTATTATAAAATTTTGAAGAAAGCTTATTATAATATAAATGGCTATATTATTGATAAGAATGCATCATGTCGCTCTGCCCTCAGACAGTTAACCGACTCACTTGAAATATATAAACTCTCTTGTATTAGTATTTCGTAGTTAAGGTAGTTATAAGATGGATCATACAAAAATGCGCTAGGACCAGGGCGAGTTTCTCTTCTCGGGCTAAGGTTATGAATTAGCACTTAAATTCACCTAGTATGTTTCAAAGTGATCCTTGTGATTGTAGTGAATAAAGTATCTAATGAATTTGACTTTGACTTTGTGTTATCTTTGTGGTTTTATTATTTCTGTAATGATATGCTAGTTTTAATAATAAATAACAATTAAATACACAAATGTTGTTATATTTTTTCTGTATCACACATCTGTTATAATAGTTTGAGTTTTGTGATTAGAGACAAGCTCTAAAGATATCTACTACAACACAACGTCTCTAATAAATCTAGGATTACTTAGGACTAGGGTAAAAGTTTTAATGTGGCAACACGACCCACCTATCGTTCTATCTCACACGCGGCACGGTCACCATGTGTCTATTGGTTTCTCTATCTACGAAATATTGAATTTGAATTAGTATAATCTTTAACTGTCAAACGACTGACAGTTATGCCAAACGCCATTAAGTGACATTAAAAAAGTTTATATTGTCAAAAGCGCTAGAAGGTTACATTAGAAAAGCTAATATCGTTGTTAAGTTTTTTGGATTATCTAATTTTCCTGAAAATAACAAACAAAACAAAAAAATAATTAGGAAAATCGGTCTAGCCGTTCACGCGTGATGCCATGACCAAGGGAGATGGAGATTCATTTATATGTATATATATATAATTAGTTATCATATTGCTATATTTAGTTTTAAGGTGTACAATAAAGAATGTTCATTCATTTATTTTTTCATTCATTCATCCTCAGCTGATCCCAAGACTGAATTATGATGATGATAATAAAACCAGGATTTCAAACGCGCGATAGTCAGCCTATAGTAATGTGTTTAATACATGGTTTATTTCAATAAGTAAGTAATGTACATTATTGTCTATATTCCTAAACTAAATTAATTGAATTGTAAGAAAGAAAGAAATTTAGACGTGTACCTAAAATAGGATAAAGTTCATCAACATCACCCCGTTTTAATATAAACCTTTTCTGCTCAAATCGTTCAAACCTTTTAGCCATCGCCGGAGATGAATCGCCAACGGATGCTAACAAATTAGAAATAAAATAAAGTAAAGGATTTGCTTCCAACTAGATGAGTTACACGGCGTGAACTGGAACATTTTGCTCACTACAAGACGCTATAATATCTGATATAGTTTAAAAGTATTATTATAAAATATAATTTAATTGTAACCTATCGACACCGTTTGTGTAAAATTAACTTTGAATGATTTTTGAATAAAGCTACTTATATTTTTTATATACCTAAGTAATAAATAATTAAGCCAATTTAATTGACGCCCTCTGTGACGCAGTGGGTCAAAGCCTGGCAGAGACGCAGAAGGTTCCGGGATCGATTATCGCCGCAGGGCAAATGTTTGTATGATCTGCAAGTATTTGTCTATGTATATATGTATATATTTTGAAAGTATATAAGTCCCGTAGTACCCAATACACAAGTTTTGCTTACTTTAGGGCTAGATGAAAAAATCCGGTATTATATATTAGGTTGTGGAAAAAGTCTTTTAGTATTATAGTATAGTAACTTGTAATAAAATCTCTTTGGCTATACTATTTGTATCTGGCTGGTTTTGGTATCATTAAAAGTTTAAATTTTAAAGAACATAAATTCAAATTCAAATTAGGAAAATGTGTGATTTTTATTTGATTTTCGTACTGTCAAGATAATTGAATCTAATGAAGAAATTCGATACATTTTAAAATTTTACTACAAAAAGGTAAAAATGCAACGCAAGCCTCGAAAAAAATTTGCGATGTTTATGTACCTAGTGCAGTGTCTGTGAAAGTAGCACAAATTTGGTTTAAGCGTTTTCAATCCGGAAATTTTGATGTCAAAGATGCACGTCGCTCTGGTCGCCCTATTACGGATAAAATGGATGACATTTTTGAAAAAGTGGAGCAAGATCGGCATATCAGTTGTTACGACGTAGCTGAAGAACTGGGAATTGACCACAAAACAGTTTTGGCGCATTTGAAAAAAACTGGGTACACAAAAAAGCTCGATATTTGGGTATCTCACGAGCTCACTGAAAGAAACCTAATGAACCGTGTACTCATTTGTGATTCTTTATTACGACGTAATGAAACCGAACCATTTTTGAAGAAGCTGATAACTGGTGATGAAAAGTGGATCACGTACGACAAGAACGTGCGAAAAAGGTCGTGGTCAAAGGCCGGTCAGGCTTCACAGACTATGGCGAAACCCGGGTTAACTCGCAACAATTTGATGCTGTGTGTGTGGTGGGATTGGAAGGGCATTATTTATTATGAGCTGTTACCACCAGGCAGGACCATCGATTCTGAACTCTACTGCGAACAACTGATGAGATTAAAGCAAGAAGTTGAGAGAAAGCGGCCGGAATTAATCAACAGAAGGGGTGTGGTTTTTCATCATGATAATGCTAGACCTCACACATATTTAGCCACTCAGCAAAAATTAAGAGAGTTTGGCTGGGAGGTGTTAATGCATCCGCCGTATAGTCCAGACCTTGTACCTTCAGATTTCCACCTGTTTCGGTCTCTTCAGAATTCTTTAGGCAGTGTCAGGCAATGTCCCTACCTACAAGATGGCAAAAAGTTATCGAACAAAATGGTACCTACATACTTTAGTTAAATGTAAATAAAATATATTAAAAATGTTTTGAATTTTCTTAAAAAATGCGAAGAAACTTTTTCCCCAACCTATTATATAAATGCAATCGTCATTTTTATTATTTAGGTAACTAAAATCAGCCGAACGGTAACTAGTTTTAGATTCAACTTATTGTTAGTCCGCTTATTAGAGGTAATGTGACCTTGAGACTGATTGTCAGCACCTAAAGGCCCCAAACATCTTAGTGTTTTTATAGTTGCTATAATTTTATAAATTGTACTATTTCATTTGATCATAAAACTAATGTTACAACTACTTTAACATATTGTTTTAACCGAATTTAAAAAAAGGATGAGGTTCTTAATTCATCATAATCTTTTTTTTATAAACATAACCGATTACTCAAAGACGCGTGAACCAATTAGGAAAATATTTTTTTTGTTTTTAAGGCTATACTTCCCAAGTGGTCCCATTTAAATTTTATCGAAATCGGTTGAGCGGTTTTTAAAAATCAACAAAACTCCAAAAATTTTATACATCGATGATACTTTTTATATAGATGAAGTCGGTTGCCTTTTTTGTTTTTTAACTATTAGGTACTTATGGTGCTGAGACATGGATTTCACAAATGTGAGTTGCACATAGAGCTATGCTCGGCATGGAACTTATTGATCGAGTTCAAAGTACTGAAATCAAACGCACTAAGATCAAAGACGTCGGGAATAATGAAACTCAAACGGAGCTGAGCTGGTGAAACGGGGTGATGAGTGGAGTAAAACAACTCTTGAATGGTGGCTAAGAAGTGAATACTTATTTCACTTTCAAAACATTCTTGAGTTGTACTATACATTCTGATAAACACGGGTTTTGCCCGCTGTACTTGTGCATGGCTTGAAGCGGTTAGAATCAAATAGAGACACCAACTTCAAGTTTTACGTGCTCCAGGTAGCTGCCAAGTACAAGGACGTATTTCTCGCACGCGACTTCTGGTCAGCAGGAGTTGTCTACCGACGGTATAGGGAAGCACTGCTTACGAAGACAGTGCCCTGACTTTTTGTATAGTTCATAAGTTTATACGTATATATATATGATAGTCTATAAGGTATTTATTATCTATGGGCCCTTGTTATTGTATTTTATACACATAATTTTATTGCCTCAAATAAAATTTATATTATTATTATTTACTCACGTATTATTTTGTCTATGGAGAATCCGACACTGTTTCGATTCATCTAAAGAATCTTCATCAGGGTGAGTTTGATCCGCGGTCCGCTCGTTGCCAGTGCGAACCGTGAACTCGAGCAGCAACGAGCGGACCGCGGATTAAACTCAGGGTGAGATGAAGATTCTCTAGATGAATCAAAACAGTGTCTCTATCTGTGTTGACCTAAAGAAACGTCGGTCCGGGCGTTAGCAAGATCAATATACGAGTAGGTAAAACAGCGGGCCGCAGACGGACAAGATTAGCACAGGATCGCAGCGGATGGTACAAATATAGGGAGGCCTAAACCTGGCAGTGGGTGAAATCAGACTGTGGATAATATTAATTGTTCTTCCAAAAATGTTGTATAGAATACTTATTTTATCATGTAGTATGAGGTTAAATTAAGAAAAAATGTTTAGCCACTAAAATATGTCTAAATCATACATAACATAATACAACTACAACTTGATCTTTCCGCAGTCTTGAACGTCACAGATATTGGATCTTGTCTTGTTTCGAAAAACCACTAAGTAAGAGGATTTTGTCGTCTTCCGATGCATTGCGCTCTTATATTATATACAACTACATCTGTAGCGCAATGGGCTAAGGTCTGACTGAGACACAGAAGGTTGCGGGTTCGATTCCCGTCGCGGAACAAATGTTTGCAAGATCTGCAAGTATTTATCTCGGGTCTGGGTGTTTCTATGTATAATATGTATGTATTTACAAAAAAAAAAGTGTATTTAAGTAGTATATCAGGCATGTGGTACACATAACACAAGCTATGCTTACTTTGGGGCCAGATGATGCTGTGTGAATTGTCCGTGATTATTATTATTATTACTTAATATATATTTTTCGAGTTATTTCTAGTAATTTAGTAATTTTGGTGTTTTTATTTAAATAGAGCTACAGTTATTGAATCGGGTGTGAATAATTAGAATATAAGCTTTGTATTTCTTTGTGATTCGAACAAAATAATCCGTAGTTATAAAATAACAAATGACGAACGACAAGATACGACTTTGTTAAATCATACTATCTATACTAATATAATAAAGAGGAAAGATTTGATTGTATGTTTGTTTGTATTGAATAGGCTCCGAAACTACTAAATCGATTTAAAAAAATATTTTACCGTTGGAAAACTACACTATCCCAAGTGTCATACTACTGACATGCTACTTTTTAACCCGGGAATATTGGTTTGGCCGGGAAAAATCTTCAACACAGGAGAAGCTGCACGCGGACAGCTAGTAAACAATATAAACACTTGATACTGGCAACATTGACATTATTATGACATGACATAACGAGGAAGAAGAAGACTAAGTAAGAATCTAGCTTTTGTGTGGTCGTGTGACAGCTATCGCGGAATTCAGGTCAATAACAACCTACTAAATTCCGAAGTAAATGTCATATTCGGATATAGCTATAAGGATAAAAGTGTATAAATAAATACCTATGCTAATAAATATCGAGACTATTAAGCTTCGTACTGTATAAAAATACGGACAGACAACAAAAAGTCAATGTAACCATGAAACCGCATGTTTCAAATGTTTTAGTCTGCCAAAAATAATGTATTAGTTTGGATTATAAAGTACATGAGGTATATAAGGCCCACTATAATAATTTACGCAGGTAATGATTTAATCTTTAAACCAACTTCATTCTACACGCAGAGATGCGCCTTGACTATTATAGCTCCGCTGCGTAAACCAGCCGCGCACTGAATGGCGCCATCTTGTCAATCTTTGTTGTCAATGGGAGCTTCCCTTTGAGAAAAAAACGGAGTATTTTATATGTTTTGAAGCCGTAAGTTTTTCTTGGTTTTTTCACTACTTTGGTACAAAATAACGTATTCAGATTTAATCTTATGTCAAGCTCTGTGTGATTTCAATGCTTCTTTATGTAAATATTTGTAGTTTTTAAATATTTACCTCAGAGCTAATAAGGCCCAGCGAAACAGGTTTTGGGCCTTTTTATCCTAATGCAAAATGAAGTTATGTAACTTAATATTTTTATATGTTAGTTCTGCAAATACAAACTTTTGCTACCCAAAAGATCTGTATGTATGGAAGAAAATCTTCGATCTTGGATTCGATAATTTAATAGTTCTAGGCCAGTAATTAGTAACTCAGTACCTTTCGGGGCAATTTCAAACCTTTGGTTATAAAAATGCCTAGGTACTGACTGTATTTTTTTTATTAAAATGTTTATTAATTATAAATTTATGTATTTTATAGGTGTCCATGTCTAAATGATCATACTTCTTTGACTACTTTGCAAACAACAGGGTTTTGTATTGAGCCATATTTTACTGCTATGGCAAAACAAGGCCAAACGAAAAGTATTTTGAATTGGCCATAACTTTTACCTTTTTGATATAAAGCATATTTTATTCCATCTAAATAATAGCATATAATTCATTTCCATTTCATTACTCATGAAATACACTATATAAAAAACTTTCAAATTAAGTGAGCCTTATGCCTCGGCAACCATACTGTTTGCTTTAAGATCTCAGATTTATCTAAGATCTACAGTACAATGTGTATATAGGTTTGTCATTAAACAGATCTCCAGACACCGGTGAATGGATGAATCACGGTTCTACATTTTCTCGTAAAACATTGTGAATTCGAGACGAATGACTCACAGCTGTGTATCTTGGAGCCCTATACGTTACAAACCCATAATAATAAATCGAATCTGAAACTGTAGTTTGCCCTAATGTATTCCAATATGATTCATTTCATCTGTTGGTACTATTAGCTTCTGTATATGTATGACAAATGTTTAACTATGTGAGTGTTTTATTTAAGAAGTGACTCGAGTTCATTTGTTTTCTCATTTTGTTTACGTGTCTAATCGGTTACACCTATTTCTAACGACTCGTGAAAGATTATCAACCTTGTCGACCTTGAAGATCTCTGAGGCGCAGTGGACGAAGACCTGCCTGAGACGCAGAAGGTTGCGGGTTCGAATCCCGTCGTGGAACAAATGTTTGCGTGATCTATAAATATTTGCCTCGGGTTGGGTGTTTTATATGTATTTACAAAAGAAAAAGTATATAAGTAGAACGAGTAGGTATGTCAGTCATCTGGTTCTTGTAACTCAAGCTCTAAGCAGAGCTTTAGGGCTTGATGATTCTGTGTAAAATGTCCAGCGTTTTAATTTATCTATATATGTATATTAATATGAGAAGCAAAAACATTGTACCCCTTTATTGTGCACTAAATAAATTTGCGCGGACGGAGAAGTATGAAATTTCGCACACTTGTAGTTTATAAAAGAGAAGGAGTGCAGAATGCTAATATTTTTTTGTAAATTATGCATAAAAAATACATTTTTTATTTATTAATTACGGTCAAATTTCGACTAGTGGGCGACAACTAGTTTATATTATTTTGTCCTCATTGTATTCCTACTTAATGTTAGAAGCAGTATGAAGATTGTATATAGTAGTGCGGAATTATAGAAAACTACCCAATTATAACCTAAAATTCGTTAAATAGAATAGGCTAGGCTAGTAAATAAATTACTGAAGAATTATTGCTCATAACATCTGGACACAATTTCTTATAGCGTTAAGAATTCAATGGTATGATCCAATTTCCCACATTGTACAATAGGTGCCGCCGACCGTTCTATAGCTAGGTACCTATATATAAGCAATGTGTGGAGCTGTAGTTTATTATAACTAGCATCTGCTTCATCGTAGAAGATAACGACTACTCTGCTGGCTAAATTTAATTTTTGAATACCGTAACTCCGGTAATACGGTATGTACGGTATTATGTAAGTTTCATATTGTAGGTAGTACAGATATTGACGTAAATTTTGATTGCCATAGAGAAGTCAGCTGATGGGTATCTATCATTTGAAAAGACTCAAATTGCATAAAATCACAAGAAAAAAGTGTCTTCCCCTTAACCAGAAACTATGAAAAGTGCTATTGGACACATTCTGAGACATATTTTATTTTATAAACTGTGTCAAAACAAAATAACTCATTGGCCTATTTTAATATGCAAGTAATTAAATAAACACAACACGGCATACTAAATTTTTTTTCGCCATAATTTATAACGCCAGACTTTTTCACACAGCATCCGAACCCCTAAGTAAGTAAGCAGAACTTGTGTTATGACTGATATACCACATATATACTTTTGTAAATATAGATATTATACATAGAAACATCCAGACCCAACCAAATACATGCAGATCACATAAATATTTTCCCGCGGCGGGAATCGAACCCGCAATCCTCTGCGTCTAAACTGAACCTTGACCCACTGCGCCAGAGAGATCGTCGAAAAAAAATTAAGTAAACACAATACGGAATACTTAAATCATAACTTATTATAAGAAGATCTCAAAAAAGTGTTAAAGACCGGTCTGCCTAACACTACTACGCTTGACGTTTATCGTAGGACGCATACCTACGACTACGGCACGGAGACGATAAAAATTAATAGTCTAAAAACAAACATTTGAGAAGTTTGGTAAAGCCCCAGTGTAAAAGCAACTTTTAAATCGATTATAATTTAATGATTTATCAAGAAAAGAAAACAATTTATGGCATTTCGCCAAGAAATTAAACTGAATAGATACCGAAGTCGTTGACAGAATGAACTAGGTATAGATAAGACAGATATAAGTGTACTAATAACTAACTTCAACCCGCGCCTTTACACGCGTGGCGTGTACATATAATTATAATATAGTGCCTAACTCAATTTTCCGTTCCTGAAAACCGTAGCTTTATATCTAAAAGTGTTCTTTTGCTTGCACCCACAAACGCCTGCACGCACTGTTCCACGACAACCAGTAGCCCTTCTGCCGCGTACAGTGACATTTAAATATGCTTTTCACTGAACATCCTCAGGCGTATCTGTTTGCCTTACCTACTGTCAGAATAAACGTGTAAATATAGCTATACTCATATTTTTTTTTTTTTTATTGTTTAATTTTTTTAGAAGTAAGTAGTAGGTAGGTAAATCTACTTACTTTTACTTTTTTCCTGTATTTTTTTGACGTAATAACGTCTTATAAATCGATGAATGCCGGCTGAACGCACGAAAATGCATGACTCATGGTCACGTTCCGCCTGAGCCGAGCGTGCAAGCGAGAGCACGGAACAAGCGATAGAGGCACGATCGGTTCATCAGTGTTTTCTTATGATGTTATCTCGTAAATGTATCGTCCCTAAACCAACTTTACAGACAACCATTTTTTTTACTATTATTTATTTCTCCTGCTGTTTTGTGTTTATATTTTTAACGCCTTAGATAGTATATGTAATGTTAAAATAAGGTGTAAATAAACCTAATCCTTCTTTCCCTAATATACAATATAATATTCGTCAGCCGTTTAATCATGAACACTTTACAATCAATCAGACAGGCATAGACTTTCAAATTTATATAATTAGTACTTATTGATGTTTTAATGGATGGATATAGAATTATCTGGTTTTGAGTAATAATAATTAGATGGCGCTTAACAAAAGTGGCGATCGATACATTTGGAAATTAATAAAAAAAAAATGCCTTTTGTCCTATTACTTCATCCTGGGTATAAAGGTCGATATGTCCCCCTTTTTGCAATGGGGAGTCAGATTAAACTTTTACTAACTGAAACAAATAAAAGACAACTACATATTTCCTGCCTATTCTGTAGTTGGTTCTGAGATATCCTATGACATTGTTAGTTAGTGAGGCACTAATTTGCCCTCAGCAAATTAACTATTATATGGAAACAAATACGTCTTTTTTATCGCTATTAAGTGTCTAATAGTATGAATAATACTGAAAAAGATATACATATGGTATGAATTTTCAATATTTTCCCTTCTACTTCAACGTTCCAAATTATTTTATTCAATTTCAATTCAATTTCAATTATTTAAAGTCATTGTTAGTTTTAATATTTAATTACTACTAATATTTTCAATAATCATCTGCTAAATTTGTCACCTTAACTAATATGCGGAAATTAAGCTAATTAAAACTTGAGCCGTTAAACTTTTTTCAGAATTCCTTATTTGAATGTTTTCTGATTCAAAAATCGCGATTCGAGCACCGCCGTGAATACGCCGTGAATAGATTTAAATAATCAGGATCGCGAATATAAAACGGGTATGATTTAAGCTGTTCCAATTAAATTGGTTTTGAATTTCTTAAATAATAGGGGTTGTCAGGAAAATAGTAGATCTATCGCCGAAATTCTATAATAAATTACATGTAATTATCGGGATATATTATCTAAGTAACCTATTAACCTATTATTTTTAAAATTAAGTTTTATCCATCTCTTATTTTAGATACATTGGCATTAATTTGGTAATTCATGCCTGGCGACACTTTTAATTTATCTGAGAGATTATTGTTTCTACCTGCTTTATGTTTTCTACACAACGTGGGTATTAATATGAATTACAAACAATTATATACAATTTGGGATCACAGTTCACTGCCCCGTTGACATTGTGATATCTATATTCAAATTATTTAAACAATACATTAGGTACAGAAATAACTGTGCTGAAGTGTAAAGTTCGATTGTTTGATATTTCAATTCAAATTAGAACCTTAAAGACATTAATGTTAGTCTTATATTCTATAATCACATAATTTGTAAGGTTAGTATATTTTTTCCTTGTCATTCTTATGTCAAAGTATTACATAGAAGCACGTAGAAACGAGACAAATACTTGCATATCATTCAAACATTTGTCCCGCGGCGGAAATCGAACCCGCAAATATTTGACTCGGTTCTGAGTGTTTATATGTATAATATGTATTTACTTACAAAAAAAAAGTATATACTTAAGTATTATCAGTCATGAGGTACTCATAACACAATCTCTGCTTACTTTGGGGCCAGATTATGCTGTGTGAAAAGTTCTGGAATATTGGAACGAAATTCCTTATCGCACGGTACGGACTTGGCGGATAGGGGCTAGGCGAAAAGTGTAAGATTTTTCCGTCACGAATTTCCATCACGACTCTGTTTTTAGTGTTGACGGAAAACCGTCACCCTATGGATAACCATAGGGCGACACGAATGAATGAATTAGATGAATTGAATGATGTACCTACAATAAAATGTTTATTTGCACTATATATACTATTATAAATATTAATTCCGAAATTTCCTACCATTCCTTAAATTCATTAGTTATTTCTGCGTTTCATTAAATTGCTCTCAGACGCAATTAATTTCATTCATTTGTATTTGTTAATCAATAATATAATTTATTTATTTAATTTAGTTTATAAGATACACAATGGCCTCAATTCTGTTGGCACCAACCTAACTAATTTTAGCTAAAATTAGGTTTTAAATTAACTCAATTCAAATTAACCTTTGGTATTCTGCTGCTACCAACTTATCCCAATTTAATTTTATCTAACTTAATTAAGCGTTCGTTATTTAGTTAGATGGTACCAACCGAATAGGTTTTACAAATGCTATGACTAACTAAATATATTTTAGACAATTCGTAATTTTAGAAATGAACCAACTGAATTACCACCAATAAGGGTCTACTTTTTAACACACACTAACTAACGAATTGCTAGCATTGGTTATCTATTAAAAACAATTAAATGTTAACATGTGTTTGGGAACTCGTTAACTCAAGTTAAAACACAAAGACAGCATTGTTTGCAATGTTTTATATTACGTGGCGTCTAAATATGGAGTCAATTTTCCAACTAAGGCAATGAGTCTAATTGTAGGAACACGTGATACAAATAAGAATGAATCCTTTTAATATTACAAACACATTGAAAACGTACACTGTTATAAGTATACCGACTTGCAGTTTTGCACTGAGCAATTGTTCACAAAAGAAATGTCAGATATTAAAATAAGCTAGTGGTCCACTGGTCAAAATTTGACCATAATTAATTTAAATTTAAATCAAAAATAAAAAAAATATACTAATAGTATTCTGCACTTCCTCTATATGAACTATGGGTGCGAAAGTCCATACTCCTCCGTCCGCGCAATTTTCGTAAAAAGGGGTACAAAGATTTTGGTTCACGTATTATTATATAGATAAATAATGCCGAATCTTTCACACAGCATCATCCATCCCCAAAGTAAGCAGAGCTTGTGTTATGGGTACTACATGACTGATATACTACCTACTTATATTTTTTTTTGTAAATACATACTATACATAGAAACGCCTAGACCCGAGACAAATACCTGCAGTTCATACAAACATTTGTCTCGCAGCGGGAATCTAACCCGCAAACTTCTGCGTCTCAGCCGGACCTTGGCCCACTGCGCCACAGAGGTTACTTAAACAGTTTTTCGATGAAGATATACCTAC
The DNA here is from genome assembly GCA_948098915.1 of Lampropteryx suffumata. NCBI lineage: Eukaryota > Metazoa > Arthropoda > Insecta > Lepidoptera > Geometridae > Lampropteryx > Lampropteryx suffumata. The sequence continues at coordinate 4,414,413 of OX402551.1, forward strand.
CTAGATGATAAAGTATAATGGCCTTCTACAGGCACTACGATGTCTCTGGGATGCCATCATCAGATCCTGGCTTCCTTATCATGGTACTCTTGGTCCTACTACCCACCCTCTCCTTTCCAACAAAAAAAGAATCATCAAAATCGGTTCATAAACGACGAAGTTATCCACGAACACAAATCAAAAAAAAATGGTAGGTATACCATTTTTTTTTTATTTGTGTTTGATTTGTGTCGGTCGAATTGAGTAACCTCCTTTTTTTGAAGTCGGTTAAAAACTATACATAGGTAGGTCAGTACTTACTGACATTGGTATAATTCTATAAGGAGCTATCTACATTTAGATACATAGATAAGAATTACGCGTCATACCTTTCTCTATCGAAAAAACACGTTTTTATGAGATTATAATATTGAATCAGAGCTATTTGTGAACTTCCAAGTGAGACTACTTTTCATTTTGATATTTTAATTATTACGAGTATACCTATGGCCATTGAACGTCGTGACGTGGCGTAGGTTACCACGAAGTACCATTGTTTAATAAATGCTTTATTTAAAATAAAACTACCTATAATAATATACGTGGATTTGATGCTTTTAATGTTTACGAAATTATGTAGATAAGTAGGTATGGGAAATATGCACGAAAATAATAAGTATTTTGTTGGATTTTCCGGCTAGGGTATACAATTATGCATCGTAAATAGCATGATTAATGTTTATAATCCCGTGACAAATCCCATATGACTGCAGTTTCGCCGTTAGAGGTGATTTCAGCGTTGTTCATATCAAGGAAGCCCAAGTATTGTTTACGCTGTTAAGCCAAAACAATATTTTGAACTCCACGTAATAATGGATTTCATTCTCACCGGTGTGTTAGTAACCAATCTAGCACAAAAGTTATTAACTGTGCAGGTTTTATTAGCATTTAACATTATTATTCACAAATCACATATCATGTATTCAAAGCGTTGTCATTCGGCAAACCTTAGCAATAACATTTCAATGCCTTTCAAATTAAATTAATATTAATTAGTCGACAAGCATTTATTTATCTATAATTAGTTACCAAACATTAAGCTTATCTATTTATAGGTTTATTGTGCTTATTTAAACAGACACGCTCCATTTTAAGTAATTAAAAATTAAGGTGGTTTTGTAAGTCAATGTTTATGTATTTCAAAGTGCGACCAAAATGTAATTTCTTGCTCTAAGTTATTAGATTATTGTGCTATGGACTATAGACACTGATATCGCATTTTTTTGGTTAAACGAAAACTTTAATATTTTAAAGGACATGCGTGTCAGTTCCTGATATTGGTATAAACAAGGCTATGAAAAAGGAAAGTTATTTCAAGTAGTGTGAGAGTGCTTTCAGTACATATCTGTTTAATATCCGGAATAACTTAGCGGAAAGTTTGTGACTGCGGTGCATCGAGTATCGGAAGGAAGACTCCACGATGACAGTTTAGTAAAACAAATCAAACCTGTACAATTTTCATTGACCGTCTCCGACTCTACAAATGCAAATCCGATAACCGCGAACAGGAATCCTCTGTATCCGATAATCATTTTTGCGTTTCTTAACACTTCGATTATGACATGTAAACACAGGTGTGCTCACTCATAATAAACAATTCCTTGTTTTACAGAGCAAGCACTTTAATAGGTTCTATTTAGAAGCACGATCCGACTCCGATGCAAAGCTATTCCACATTCCACAATCACTGTAACTATGAACACTAAAGTTTAAAACACTGAGTCACTATGATTTTCCATACGCGTCGTAATTGCAAATTGGTGATGGATATTTCAATTAAATCACATCGTGTAAAAAGCGGTTGCAAGCACAACCACGGAATCAATTATTATTCAACATCACATTTGAATTGTGTGGGCAGTATGTGAGTTGGAAGTAGGACAAAACAAAGTTGAATAGAGAGCACGTTACGAAGTATTTTAAAGGCGTACGCGGCCGTTTTGCTCCATCAACTACGGCAGAATGAAAACTTGATATGCGTTCTCTCACTCGCGCATACCATGTGAGAGAAGGATACGTATACGTATTAAACAAACTCGTGTATGGCATGCCGTACATATACAATCAAACTATTACGTTATCGTCAACAGTGTATGTAATCCAGCGTAAAATCTAAAATGATACACTACCGCTTCTATCATAAGGACCGGTTAAACGAATGCATCAATTCTAATCTAGAACGAGTCTATGTTTTTCCAGTAAATAATTTATAGTACAGTATATTTTCAAAAACAATATCAAAATGAATATGTCTCCATTTGTATTTAAAACTAGTCTAAACTTGTCTATAAACTCGAAGTATTTATTTGATTGTTTTTTTCATATTATACCTACCTACTAGCTGCTGCCCACGGTTTTGCACCTGTCCATCACTTGTATTTTAATATGAAGCACTAACCTAAAAATGTCCCATACCTACGAGTACTAACACCAAATGGATTTATATTAGGTTTGATTGAATAATTAAATAAATAATCCAGGACATTTAATCCAACAAATAAAGTAAGCAGAGCTTGTGTTATGGGTCTGATACTACATACATAATTTTTTTTGTAAATACATACATATTATATATTATAGAAATACCCAGACCTGAAACAAAACAAACAAAACGAGAAATATTGCAGATCGTAAAAACATTTGTCCCGCGGCGGGAATAAAGTCCGCAACCATCTGCGTCTCAGCCGGACCTTAACCCACTGCGCTACAGAGGTCTTCATAAATGAAATATCATTACATAGTATAAAACAATGTCGCATCCCGCTGTCTGTCTGTCCCGATGTATGCTTAGATCTTTAAAACTATGCAACGGATTTTGATGCGGTTTTTCTTAATAGATAGAGTAATTCAAGAAGAAGGTTTATATGTATAAAACATGTAGAATATAGTAGAGAAACACTGATAATTTTAGAGGTTTCTAATATAATGTCGTAAATAAACACAATTTTTTACTCTTACATTGCAAACGCTCTGGCTGAACCCTATGAAATAGATCAAAATAATGTACTACAGTATTGTACACCTTAACTCATTCACTGCCACCACGATTTTCTTGAAGTTTATCGAGATGCCACCGTATAAAACCGCGGACACGCTAGGCGTGCTCGCGGCATTGCTTAGAAAAACAGATTTTAGTAAGTAAATTTATTATAACGTAATTCAAGGTTCTCAAACTTTTTTTACTAAAATTCCCATGCATAAATGAATAAAGTTTTATTGTGAACTGTAACATTGGCATTGTTAACAGTGCAAGTACATTTTTTTTAATAATATATTGAGTGACAATCATATTTAAACATATTTTCAGTCTTATATGAGTGAATTCATCTAAATTATTAAACCGATAAAAAGCTTTGAACTGCAGAAAGTTTGTTTACGTTATTTATCTCGTATTATCGTAATGTTGGTTGATTGGCCTTACTAATTACATAAGTATGAATTAAATTCAAAATATTCAAATAAAATAAATTGATTTCTTATCTTTTTTTCAGAAAAGTTAAATTTGTACCGGAAACGGAAGATATTAATGATAACAAAATTTTTAGCGAGACAAACGAACATCAATTGATTTTAATATAATAGAGATAATTTTACTATACGTGTGTATGTCACTGTGTGTGTATGTATAATTATATAAAGATATACATCGGATAGGTACGTTTTTTTTCATTGATGGCGTATGGAGTTGTATAAGCGACTTCATATAAGTAGTATATCAGTCATGTGGTACCCATAACACAAGCTCTGCTTACTTTGGGGCCAGATGGTGCTGTGTGAAATGTCCGGCATTATTTATTTATTTATTATTTATTCATACATGACACAGTACTGTATACGGTAAAAACAACGGTTCGATAAATTATGACATTCCGTTTTGTCATCAAATACTGGTTAAAAATCTCATATCGCAAGCTTATAACTCTGAAATTAGCGAAGCATTTAAAAGAATAAAAAAGTTTGGGAACCTAAGGGTAGCTTCAGTAAGTGAACACACCTAGCGTGTTCTCGGCACTACAAAATACCTATTTTTCGTAAAAAAATCTAACTAGTTTTTTTAGGGAACCGCTTCAATATGCCATAGCCTATCCTTTAAAAATGATGCACTAAAAATTTGAACAGAAAATCTGGCCTAGTTTTGGAAATATAACCGAAACATTCAAAACACGCCTGGCGTGTTCTTGGCGTAGAGACTTAGATTAGCCTGAACACGCGAGGCGTGTCAGTGGCAGTGAATGTGTTAAAATGGTCTACACAAAAATCCGCAATATGTCTATCTCTTAGGCTATGTTATTTTCTTAGATAACGTTGTATGTAAAGACATTCTGTAGTATATTTAGTATCAGCATTGCAACCGTGCGTAGCCGGGGCGGGTCGCTAGTTATCTTTATATTAATACGTGAAGCAAAAACTTTGTACCTCTCTCTACTAAAATTGAGCGGACGGAGGAGTATGAAATTTCGCACACTTATAGTTTATACAGATGGAGTGCAGAATGGTAATATTTTTTTAATTATGCATAAAAAATACATTAATTTTGGTTGAATTTCGACCAGTGGGCGGCCACTAGTTGTTATAAATATGGTTTAGTAATCATTAAACCAATAGTAGGTAGGTACCTTGAATGTAAATGTTACTATTGTCCAATAACAAGAGAGACATGCATGTTTTTGTAACCATAAAACTGCACCTAGTTCCATGATTCATACTTAATGGAATTGCAATTTGGTATTAGTACATGTAGTTCAGTTTCATTAGTGTAAGTAAACAAAACAAAGATACTTTCAAACATGACTGAATATTTGAATTTAAATACAAAGCTTCGTAAACTCCCTGGATACTGGTGGAAATACCCCTTTTATCATTGCATACATAATTTATAGCCATTAAAGAGCTTAAAGATATAGAGGGAGAGCAGTGTTTTTATAAATTAATTGTAATAGTACCCACAAGCTTGCGGGTTCGATTCCTGCCGTGAGATAAATGTTTGTATGATCTGCAAATAATTGTCTTTGGATCTGAGTTTTCTGTGTATATATATTTACATATAAAAGTATATAAGTAGTATATCAGTCATGTGGTACCCATAACTCAAGCTCTGCTTACTTTGGAGCTAGATGATTCTGTCTGAAATATCCAGCATTATTATAGATAACGTCATAAAAATAGATGAACGCCGGCTGCACGCACGAAAAAGCATGACTCATTGTCACGTTCTGCCTGAGCCGAGGGTGCAAGCGAAAGCGCAGAATAAGCGATAGAGAGGCATGATATGATGCCTATTTTCATATGTCGTTATCACGTAAAATTATCGTCCGTAAACCGACTTTACGGACAACCATTTTTTTGGGTAAATAAATATCTAACTATATATATATAAATATGTAAATCCATACTGATATAGACAAACGAAAGCATCTGTCTATCAGTCTGCATGTCACGGCTAACAGATATTGATGATATTCGGTAAGCAGATAGATTATATCATGGAGACGAACGTAAGCTAATTTTTATGTAGTGACATGCAGACAGATAGACATAGACACTTTGGTTTCACAAGCGTGTAAAGCCAAGGGTAGCAGCTAGTTGTATATGAAATAGTACATAGTATAGTAATAATAATAATAATACCGGACATTTCACACAGCATCACCTGGCCCCAAAGTAAGCAGAGCTTGTGTTATGGGTACCACATGACTGATATACTACTTATGTATATACTTTTTTGTTTGTATGTACATACCTATTATACATAGAAACACCCAGACCCAAGACAAATACTTGCAGATCATACAAACATTTGTCCCGTGGCGGGAATCGAACCCGCCACCTTTTGCGTCTCAGCCGGACCTAACTGTGCTACAGAGGTCGTCAAGTAGTTGTTCTACTGTCTGACGATTTATATGTAAGTATTAAAGAAAAGTATATAAGTAGTAGATACATCAGTCATGTGGTACCCATAACACAAGCTTTTCTTACTTTGGGGCCAGATGATCCGGCATAATTTTACAAAATCACTATATGAATTACGATGGTCTCTGGGTTCCAATTCCACCAATTTTCTTCAGAATAAAAACAAAGAATATTGAAAATGATCGCTTGAATGTATACGCTAATTAATTAACGAACTAAGGTTAAAAGTATTAATGTTGCCTTGCAAAGGTGCACGTAGGTGTTATGCCAGGCAAATTGTTATTAACGATATTGCCATCAGCATGAGGAAAAATTACTTGCACTTGTATAATCAGTGTATGGAATGCGCAGCAACTTTAGTAAAGTATAAACTGATGTAGACTTTGTAACGGTTTTTGTATTTCACTTTCAAAACCTTCGTGAATTGTACATTTTGATAAACAAAAAAACTTTTAGATAAACAAAAAACACTTAGATAAACAAAAACATTTAGATAAACACGGGTTTTACTCACGTATTATTTTGTCGATGGAGGCACCGACACTGGGAGTGCGAACCGTGAACTCGAGCGGCAACGAGCGGATCGTGGATCAAATACACCCTGATGAAGTTCCTCCAGAATCTAGAGACCGACACTATTTCGATTTATCTAGTCTAGATGAATCGAAACAGTGTTGGTGTCTTCGTCGACAAAATAATACGTGAGTAAAACCCGTGTTTATCTAAATGTTTTTTTGAATCTCCGAAATATCCAATTTAGAATAATTTACAGTTTTGACTATTGAGTCTTAAAAATTTCAGTTTAGCTCTAGAAAGTAAAGGTGTCCAAAAAGTTCAAAAACGAGGTAATACGCCCTATACGACGACCTCTGTAGCACAGTGGGCTAAGGTCCGGCTGAGACGCAGAAGGTTGCGGGTTCGATTCCCGCCGCGGGACAAATGTTTGTATGATCTGCATGTATTTGTCTCGGGTCTGGGTGTTTCTATGTATAATATGTTTGTATTTACAAAAAAAAAAGTACTTATATAAGTAGTATATCAGTCATGTGGTACCCATAACACAAGCTCTGCTTACTTTGGGGCCAGATGATGCTGTGTGAAATGTCCGGTATTATTTATTTATGTATTTATTTATACTCGTAGAAAGTAATACAAAAATAAGTATTATACCCCATATTTTTCTATAAATTAGAAACCATTACAATAATTAATAGAGGATGCATTCATTTTGGAATAAAAGTATGACCAGTGGGATTGTAATTATAGTTCCAACTAATCGCGATATACTTAAAAACATTAAATTCATTGTAATTTAGATGTTAAAAAAATTATCAGTACAAATCATTAAACTTAAATTTATACTTTTCTTAGCAGTATACTATATTTTTACTACAAACGTCATGAAGTATATATATATGGCGTATATATAATAGTAGAAGTATATATAAATAAATAACGAATTCTGGGTATATCATACAGCTTTATCTAACCCCAAAGTAAGCAGAGCTTGTGTTTTGGGAACCACATGACTGATATATTACAAATACTTTTTTATTTGTAGATACATACATAGATATATCTTAAAAAGATTAATTTAGTTACCTAAATGTGCAATGGTTATCGACGGTAGATAGTGGAATCAAAAATGTATACACTTTGTCGACAACTTGATATGGCATCTCGGAAAACGCTGCGCTCTTATCTTGCGATTTCTGTGCTCACTGATAACAGCTGGAGTACTGATAATGGTTGGGATTTGTAATTATTTTTAGTGTCTCTTACAATACATGTTTAGCGTTCATGCATTCAATGCAGAAATTAAAAAAAAACTAAAGTGGCGTCTGTATGAACCGTACATAACCACCTACCACCTACTACATAAAACACTGGTGGTCTAGCGGTAGTGAATCCCTCTTTATACCCTGAGATCATCGGGTTCAAATACAGTCACGCACCAATCGATTTTTCGGATCAAAAACGTATGTGCACTAAATCAGTACTCTCAAACGATGAAGGGCGATACTTGACGGATACTTGAATTGAATTTGAATTGAATTTGAATTGAATTTGAATTGATTGTAAACATACAAGACTACGAAATCTGCTTTATAAAAACGAGACGTTCTTATTTATATTTCCATGCCGTATTTGAGCTTTCAAAAGAAAAGCCTTGAGTTTGACTCTAAAATTTTTGGGACTTTTAACATTACTAATTGGTGGTGGTAGGTTTATTAGACAGAAAAACAGACCCCGAGACAAATATTAGCAGTTCATACAAACATTTGCCCGCGGCGAGATCAAACACGTAATCAATAAGAAACAGATTCTCAGCCAGGCTTTTACCCACTGCGCCACAGAGGAGGTCGTCATGATAGCATTGATGTTAGAATCGTTATATTAATCTATTAATACGTAAAGAAAAATCTTTGTACCCCTTTTTACGAAAACTGCGCAGACGGAGGAGTATGAAATTTCGCACACTTATCCCTACTATTAATATTATAAATGCGAAAGTAACTCTGTCTGTCTATCTGTCTGTCTGTCTGTAACGCTTTCACGCCTAAGCCGCAGATCCGATTTTGATGAATTTTGGGATAGAGATAGATGGGACCTTGGAGAAGGACATAGGCTACTTTTTATGTAGGCTTCACGCGTGCAAAGTTGCGGGCAACAGCTAGTAGTTTATATAGAGAAGGAGTGCAAAATGCTTTTTTTTAGGGTTCCGTACCTCGAAAGGAAAAAACGGAACCCTTATAGGATCACTTTGTTGTCCGTCCATCTGTCCGTCTGTCTGTCAAGACGCTTTTTCTCAGGAACGCGCGGAGGTATCCAGCTGAAATTTATGTCAAATACTCGGGTTTACTGTCCCTTAAAGTTGTGAAAAAATAAAACTTCTAAGCCAACGCAATCAAAAGATACAGCCGTTTATGCCACAAATTTTCGACACTCGCAAGGGAATCAAAACCTACAGGTTACTTCCCGTGAACTCAGAATCTTGAAATTTGGTACGAAGCAACGTCTTATAGCACAGATAAAGGATAAATTGCGAAAACTGTAAATTTTTTGTTACATCATCCAACTATGACTCGATTGTCGTGATGGATGAAATTTTACTTATATACCTATAGGTTTGTATGGAACCCACGGAGCGCGAGTCTGACTCGCACTTGGCCGTTTTTTTTTTAATTATGCATCAAAAATACATTCATTTTTTATTAACTATGCATGGGCGACAAGTCATTATTAATCTATGACAGTAGGTGGATGTCTAGTTGGAAACATGGGTAGGTACTTACTCAAACTAGGATAGCCTTGTTTGATGGATTAGGTTCGTTCAACGTAATACTGTAAGTATTCAGTTAGTGACACCTCTGCGGGCTGTAGGAATTCATTCCACAAATTGACTAAAACAACACTGCTATCCTTACTAATAATATAAATGTGAAAGTAAATATGTCGGTCTGTTTGTTACGTTTTCACGCCTAAGCCGCTAAACCGATTTTGATGAATTTTGGTATAAATATAGATGGGACCTTGGAGAAAGACATATGCTACTTAGGTACCACGCATGCGACGTCGCGGGGTGCAGCTAGAAGCAGCTAGTAGCTAGTAGTTATACATCTGGGGCTTTTTACCAGCGAGAATGAATCTGTCGACCGACTTAATAAGCGGTGGGATGACCATCTTGTTGAAATAAACAGTGATGTAATATCTTGTATTGCTCTATTCGTTCAAGTGTGGGTATGTGGAAAAAATATGTGACCACGCAAAGAAAAGGCTTCTGAAACTCAGTAAGGTTGAAACTGAGTAGTGGTCAGGTCCCATGCCAATTCATAACCAACTAATAAGCATAGCATAATTACGTTTTAAAAACTAAAAAGAAAACCGACTGCATGTAGAAAAATAAAAAAAATATTCAAAAAATATCATTAATACATTTTTTATTTTTATTTTTCTCGATTTTTTATAAACCCCGCGATCGATTTCAATAAAATTTAAATGGGAGCACCTGGACAGTTTATCTTTTGAAATATTTTTTTTTTTTCTAAATCGGTTAAGGCATCTTTGAGTAATCAGTGAACATACATAAAAAAAATAAAAAAATCCGATGAATTGAGAATCTCTAAGTTACTCAAAATCTGTAAAGTCTTATTATACATTATAATTTGTAGTTTCAAGTTATTATTTAACTAATTTTTAAAACATTTCGGGTTTCCCAAACAGATGTTAAGCTGGAAGAAGGGGGGGGGGGAACAATGACCTCTATTACAAATGGTCCCTTATTAATCAAACAAATATCTATTTAAGAAAACTGCTAGTAGTCGTAGGTACCTTTAAAATATATATTATATATAAGGGCATCACGATAGTATAGTATAAAATCTTACGATAGTATAAAAATAAAAACATCAACCTTAATTTACACGTAGGGGAGATATCTCTAAAAACCTTTTTTTTATTAGTTTCCATTTCATAACTTTGTAAGAGCTAATACGTATAACCATGAATTCTAATTACGGGCGGACAGACAGACATACAGAGAGACTGACGGACATAGCCAAAACTATAAGGTTTCCTTCTGGACTTCGAAACCTTAATTATCTGAAAAACAAAAGAAGGATGGACGAGTCCGCTTTGATGGGTACCACCACAGTGCCAGATATTCTGTTTCTAAGCAGTAGTGTGACGCACTAAACAATCTAATATAATATGAATAAAAATATTGATAGATAGGCGCAAGCGGCCACTCTTCGCCCGCCCCGTTCTTGTTGTTTTTCCGGGAAAAAAATAGCCTATATCATAATCCAAGTTACTAACTATATTCATTTTAAGTTTTATCCAAATATTATAAGTGGTTACTATTATATAATTACTAACAATTTTTTAGTTGTACGAAATATAATAAAATATATTAAAAAAAGTTCGTTATTATTGCAGGTAAGGAATTGAACTATAAATGTTTTGCTACATAAACAATCGGGATATTTTTTTAAATGTATTTGTTGAATTTGTACCATTATATTCTATGCGTATCTTGAAATTTTCGACGCCCGGTAGTCCAACATTAAACGTCCTATAACTCAAAAATTATGGACATTAGAAAATAAACTGATCTTTAAAATGGTTTGATGCATTTTATTGATTAATCTAATATTTCAAAAGTTATCGGCCGCGATAGAAAAACCGGTTCATTAACTGAGCCATAAATCGCAATCGGTAAGTTTTACAAAAAAGTTTACAAGTAACAAAAGATGCGAAATTTTATTTTCTACAATAATAGTCTTAATAACTTTTGCCCTAAAGTGCATAGTTTCCGAGATATCGGCCTAAAACGTTTTTTCAAGATGGCGCTTGAAGCGTCACCTGGATCTGTCAGCATTTTGTGATTTTATGCTCAGTAAGTGATCCTAAACCTTATAAAAAAACAATTTGGACCGGAAATTTAGTGCAAAGTTGAGCAAAAATAACGTCTATTTTGACTGGCCTATATGAAGCACAGCATAATTATTTTGTCCGATCCGATAAACATTTCTAATGTTGGGTTCTGGTATACTCTTAAACATTTGGCAAACCTCATGTTTCATAATAAAGAGAAAGGCAAAATTGGAGTTGTTTTCGCATTTAATGATTGCATAATCCTATAGTTCTCAAACACCCTTGAACTGTCGCGTGTTCTAGCTATAATTTATTACAAAAACTTTACCTTCAACTTTTAATAAAACTTAAGCGACAATAGAAATAACAAAGCACGTGAAATTAACATTATTTATATGATAAGTCAACGGGCTCAACTATTACAGGTACGTCTCACAAAATAAAAAGGAAATAAAGTAAGATAGGTGTAGTATATCAGTCATGTGATAACTATAACACTATCTGGGGGGCATACTTTGGGGCCATATGATGCTGTGTAAAATGTTCGGCATTATCTATTTGTTATGTATATATTATGTAAAGGTACTATATGTGCACTGTAGTGCATGTATTATTCCAATTTGAATTTTAGTTATTTCAACGCACGCGTTGTACCTACATAAAAAGTAGCCTATGTCCTTCTCCAAGGTTCCATCTATCTCTATACCAAAATTCATGAAAATCGGTTAAGCGGTTTAGGCGTGAAAACGTGACAGACAGACAGACAGACAGAGTTACTTTCGCATTTATAATTTTAGTAGGGAAGTAGGGATAATACATAGAAAAAAGACCCGAGACAAATACCTGCAGATTATAAAAACATTTGAGCCGCGGTGATAATCGAACCTGCAACCTTATGCGTCTTAGCCAGGCCTTGGCCCACTGCGCCATAGAGGTTGTAATTACTAGCCAAGAATGTGTTTGTCATGCTAAAGTACGAACTATAAACATAATTCATAAGCAAACGGTTACTTTGCTATCACATTGTACCTACATGCGTTCTTGATAGCCTTATCAAAATATGGAATAAACAAAACAATGGTTTTTTTGTCAGAGGACTGATAACAATGTACCATTTGTTGTTTTAAATTATGGACGCACCAAACGGCCTACATAACTTTAGACAGATCAGAGATCACCCACCACGAAGCGCTGCAAAATGCACGCGGCATAGTGGGGATTGCCTCTGTGGCGCAGTGGGCCAAGACCCGGCTGAGACGCAAAAGATTGCAGGATCGATTCCCGCGGAACAAATTTTTGTATGATCTGCAAGTATTTGTCTCAGGTCTGGGTGTTTCCATGTATAATGTATATATTTACAAAAAAAAGTATATAAGTCGTGTATAAGTCATGTAGTACCCATAACACAAGCTCTGCTTACTTTGGGGCCAGATGCTGCTGTGAGAAATACCCGACATTATTTATTATTATTATTATTATTATTACTTAAGGGTTCCTAAGTCAACATGGAACCTCGCTATGTCCGTCTGTCTGTCTGTTCGACCCTGTAGTTCGATATTACGATAAAATTTTGGAATATAACCTCGAAAAGTAACTTGTTTTTTTTTTTACCTTCCTACCGCATCGTGTGGCATATCATTAGATAGGTCTTTTAAAGTTACTACCAGGTTTCTTGAACAGTTTTTCGATACAGGTATTCATTTGATAAATATTAAATCAACAATAATTTTAAAGTTGTATACATCGATGATATTTTTTATATACATGAAGTCGGTTTTTTTTTAGTTTTTAAAACGTAATTATTGTATTTTGTGTTATGTATCTTTAATTTTTTTGTATTGTATATTATTTTTGTGATAATTATGGGTGTCAAATGCCTGAAATAAACGATTTTTATTTTATATTTATTTTCATCGTGTCTTATCTATTATGTCACCCATGTGCTTGTACCTATATTGTAGCAGGATCGTAGTCATATAATGCTAGTGTAATTTTTGTTTTTGTTCTAATTGAAAAACATGTAAAAATCCAAACATTATTATAGCGACTGTTAATGAATCTGTGCTGTCGCAATGCTTATCGGCGGACTCGGGGTACTAGCAAACATTAATTTCGTTTATAGTGGGGAGGCAGGGGGTTGCGAGGGTGCTATTACGTTCTATTACGTCAATCAACCTTCACCATTGTCGCGTGATCTAGGACGTCAATGGCGACCTCTGTGGTTCGCTGGGGACTTGCAAGCTCTGACGCGAGGGATGCGGGTTTAACTCTTAAAGATAATTATGATTTATGTTTTTTTATAGGTATGATTTACACATTCTTTTGTTTTATTATGTTTTATGCCAGTGCTGTTTTTTTTTCAGATACTCACCACAAAGGCCATCTAAAATGAGAAGTTATTGAGGTGAACCGTAACAGGTGTCATTTACGATATGATACAATCAATAATAGAAACCACATAGAAACGATGGGATTCTTCGATTGTCATTCATGAAGTAACATAGCGCGTCTTAAATAATTATTTATATCTCGTACTTCTGCGTGTTTTATTCAGTAATCTTAGCGGAATTTTATTAAATAAATTGTGACTTCGTAGCAAAAGTATGGACAATTGAATTATAAAGTGTATTATTGTGTAATGTGATTTAAACGACGAGGAATCCCGAGAAAGTTCTAGACGGCCATTCCGCGATGACGTTTAGAATATACAAATAACGATCGATTATTCGACTAAGACTATAAGTATCAAACAGGGGGTTCTTCGTTTGTCATTTCATGAAGTAACATAGCCCTGCTAATTTAATACTCGTTTCATTCGTTTTACTCGTTTTATTTGTTGTGTTATTCAGTAATCTTAGCGGAATTTAAATGAATAAGTTGTGACTACATGGGACATGTATGAACAATTGAATTAACTGTGTATTATGGTTCAGTGTGATTTGAATGACGAGGAATCCCAAGAAAATATTAAGCATGCGCTACACGGTTTCAAACCACAGTTTCTACCAAGATGATCTTGGTAGTACGCATCTGTCTACACAGTTATAAACGAACCCTAAACTTCAGTGTGTTTAAAACGCTCGTGCTGAATAAACGTGTGCAGAATGCTTGTAATGCACTATTACAATTTACAAAGACGCCATGGCTCCTTATTAATCAAAATTTATAATGTTTGCAGTTTGTATTTCACTTTTGTGTGCATTTGAAGAAAAAAAACATTTTTTTGGTGGAGTTTTTGTACTCCTTACACGTTAAGTCCCAGAGACAGGGTAAGTCTCTAAATACCTCGATGAATTCAGTGATAACCTCACGTTCTTTCTCCATAATTCGGTGCGTGCGAGCAATACGTCCGCGCTCGATGCGTGCAGAGCGGCGCGATTGTGGTACGCGTAGTTTTAAACAAGCGGCTAGTCGGTTTGAAACAAGTTTTAAACCACCGTTTCTGCCAGGGGTTTGCTGGGCACGCTTGTCTACCAAGGGCGTTTATAGGTCATGCGAAATTTGGTATGATACCACTGTCTAAACGGTTTAAAACATCTGTTTTAAACCATCGTTTCAAACAGTGTAGCACGTGCTTTAGACGGCCACTCCGCGTGACGTCTAGAATTGACAATTGGCTATCGACGATAACTTTAACAAACAAATTGACTATAAACAAACATAAACACTTGACACTAGCAAAATTGTCATCATTATGACACATGCCATTTATGAAGAAGAAGAAGAAGAAAAACGACATGGGCACTTCAATCTCAATAGCAAACTTATCTTTAACTGCAGCTAGGGAATAGCGGTGCTAACACTAGCAGTTTAATTAATTAAGCGTATTGTTTAGTACCTACGTGCTAATAAATTATACGAAACGGTACGTAAGTGTCTTTCCGAGAATAGTGACCCAGCAAAGGTTAATTACAAAAAAACTGATGCTCTATTTACAATACAAAGAAATATTAGGTATATTTTACATCAACACTTGCCTTCTGTTATTTACCGTTGGTAAATAAGGTAAATGTGATAATCATGTTTTTATTTAAGAATGCTCACGGCTTCGGTGCGTTGAGATATTGTAAGTGACGACGTAGGTAATGAACGTTTACCTTTATAATGGTAAAAAAAAACCTGTGAGTCTCGGGACGCCCGACAGAAGTAATAACTTAAACTAATCTAACTAGCGCTGTGGGTTAGAGGGAGAGAGGAAGAGCCTGCCTACCGCTACAGTATGCGTGAGAGAAAGGGAAGCCAGACAGATATGCGCCGTAACGCGTTACGTAACGAATCGGTTTACCCTCCCATAAGAAACTATCACTTCAAAAAATGAACGGGTCGCGGGACACGCGTTTGGTACGAGGTCCCTTTCGTATGCAGGGTTGGCATATTCTCTCTACCCACCCCTCTCTTTAGTTTTGACTATTGATGCAATATATAACTATTTTCATAAATTGATTTGTAATATAATGTATTTATTTATTTGTTTTTAAAATATTGTGTTAATCATTCAAGAAACTTTGTATTACATATTTTGAGTTCGTACAATATTACTTATAGTTACTTTGATAAAATTCTAACGCGTTTTTGTAACGTAGCATATTACATTTTTTCTGGGCTAGGTCCCCTCGCCAACCCGCGATAAGGAACTTCGTTCAAAAAATTGGTTCAGGCGAAACGAAATAGCGGCGCGGCATCAGTTAATATAGTATCTATGTACAGCTAAACCGATTTTGTTGCACATCTCTGCGAACATTTTCAATGCAATATTAACAAAGTAGAACACTGAAGTCATTTTAGCGTATCAAAGCTCTTTTGAGGAAAGTTTATTTTTAGTGGTCTACACAGGACAATAATTAATGTTTGTCACAAGGCGGAAATTGCATAGTTTCGAACCATCAACACGGTAATCATCGAGTTACGTATTTTTTTTGTTAGCCTATACTTTCCACTTTTGGGCAAAAGCCTCTCGCTTTTCCTTCCACGTATCTACTTGACGTCCAAGTCAAGTAGGAGCCATCTAGGTCATCAGTCATTAGCCACTTTTAGCCTTGGTCGCTTGACAGTCTCGCCTGGAGATTCTATGCATCCTTAGCTCCAGAGTTGGCATGGTGCCAGTCAACACCAGCACAACCTAGCCAATGTAAGTTCTATAGACCAGGTAAGTAGTTGTTTTCTAACCGACTTCATCAAAAAGGAGGAGATTCTCAATTTGTCGGAATCTTTTTTTTTATGTATGTTCACCGATTACTCGAAAACGCCTGAACCGATATGGAAAATGCTTTTTGTGTTTGAAAGGGTATACTTACGGGTCAGGAAAAATCAACGAAAATCTAAAAATTGTATACATCGATGATGTTTTCGTGTACTTCGATACCTCGCTATCTCATTGGAGCGGTGCGTTTATTTGGCCCACCCATATTATATATATACAAAATACATCTACTTTCCACTAAAAATGTATTAAAGGCTCAAATTTCATTAAATGAAGTCGGTTTTCTTTTTAGTTTTTAAAACGTAATTACTCGTTATATTTGTGCATCACCATCTGGCGCCAAACAAAGCATATCTTGTATTATGGTGACCAGATTACCGATACTTATATATTTATCCCAATCCCAATATCCCAATATATATTCCAACACAAACATAAATGTAAAATTCGGCCTCAAGTTCGGTAGAGAGTGCGTTCGGGGTCGACGGCGACGTCGATAAAAAAGTTGTCTTGTCAACTCTCAAGTTCCATAGCAGTTCCTTATAGCATAACTGTGGGAATGTACAGCATTATTTGATATATTTAAAAGACAAATTAGTAACGTTTAGTTATATTGAAATTTACAACTTGGTGTTACAACATAGTTACAACATAGTGGATCGATTATTTTCCACCAAAAAAATCCCATTCCACACTTTTAATGGTTATTGTCTAGCTATCTGGGTTGTCAGCTCAATTGATTGTAGCTCTGTCTGGGTGCGTTGGGTTTGATTCCCTTCTAGGGCAAACACTTATGTGATGAATCTAAGTGTATTTTCTGTGTATGTATTTTAAAATTTACAAGTATCGGTCATCTGGTCACCAAAATATAAGCTATACTTAGTTTGGGGCTAGATGGTGTGATGTGCATTATTTATGAAACTTAACTCGGTATAAAACACGGATAAAAATACGTTTTCGTTTTAATTTTAAGTCGATTTGTCGCCCCTGATACCCCCTGCATACTAAATTTCATGCAAAATTGTTGGAGCCGTTTCCGAGTTTCAAATTATATATATACATATATACAAGAACTGCTCGTTTAAAGGTATTAGATTACTTGAATTTGACACCAAATTACAAATCATTGACCCTTAATTACCTAGAAATATACCTTATATCTAAAAATGTGCGCTATACCAGTAGGGCGATTATGGAACTCTAATTACAATCAATGTCTATCAGTAATGATTGAAATTACGCCGAAAACTGATAGACATTGATTGTAATTAGAGTTCCATAATCGCCCTACTGTACTCTCAAACGGTGAAGAAACATTGTGAGAAAACCGGCATGTCATAGAACTAAAAAGCTAGAAGACATGTGCCAAGTGCACGAAACGAATCTCTGAAGCTTACTTTAATATTTTCACCACACTTTTTGAAATAACTAGTGACATTATAAGAAGAAGAAGTAAGAAGCAAGGTTGAGCTGCGGAACACACAATATGGGGTCTAACATGCTTATGGTCGGCTATTACACTGGTATAAATTGTAATTTGTAACTATCGCAGCTAGGTATAAAACAATGGATGTTATTTAGCACTAAAGAACGATGCGTGGGAGACATGAATAAGTTCATTGCTCAATTATCCAGAGTCCCATGTTCGTTGCATCCGCTTTGAACTCGCCCATGTTATCAGTACCTACATAGGTACATCCGCCAACGATTATGAGAACTTACATATAGTTTTATGTTTATACTATCTTTGACGACCTCTGTGGCGGAGTAGGCGAACATCCGCCTGAGACGCAAAAGGTTGCGGGTTCGATTCCCGCAATACAAATGTTTATATGATCTGTATTTGTCATAGGCCTAGGTGTTTCTTTAAATAATATGAATGTATTACAAAAAAAAAGTATATTAGTAGTAGGTATATCAGTCATTGTGGTACCCATAACACAAGCTCTGCTTACTTTGGGGCCAGATGATGTTGTGTTAAATGTCCGGCATTATTTTATTTGTTTATACCATCTGCTGCGTCTACTCCCACCTGTTATGTTGAGTAGTTCTGTTGGCAGAACTATTGGGATTTTTTTTACCATTAGTTCTATGACTTATAAGACTATGCTTTACATCTGGCTTCAATCTCATCGACAGACAAACTATATTCTTCAGGCGCTTTGGCGGCTGCTGCCGCGGCTGCTGCCGCGGCACGCTCGCTTCGTTGTTTTCTATATTCTAACATAACCTAACCAATTGGTTTAGATCTGAATTTCATATCACAAGATTCGCGAACAGAACTACTGGGAATTCTTTTCCCATTTGTTCTGTGAACAGAACTAATGGTAAAAAACTCTGCCAACAGAACTTTTCAACAGAACAGGTGGGAGGAGACTATCTGCTGCCCGCGGCATCGCACGCAAGGTACCTACAAAAAAGTAGACTATATACTCATCGGCGGCAGTTTTTTTACAGCAATGATAACGTAACCCTACGTATTACATATTCGTTTTTACTTCTCCACGCGTTCCAGAGAAAAAAGGTCTTGACTTACAGAGAGACGGACAACGAAGGGTTATTTTTTCCCTTTGGTACGGAACCCTAAACCAGTATTGAGTATTCATTATTTTACATATTAAATCTGAAAATTTACAAGTGAGTCTAAAGTCATTTTTGATTAACCCAGCTTTTTATCAGTGGACCAATTACTTCAGCTAGGCGATTATGGAATTCTGATACTATCAAAACATTGATACTTATAGCTTTCAGACTAATGATGAATTGGTATTACGGAAGGTTGATGTTGATTGTCATACATGCTGTGTCATGAATAGAAACCTCGGACCAAATAAATATACAGACCAAAGCCCCGATCAACCAAAGTAAAGCCTCAAAACAGAGTTCTTTAGTATAAATACATGCACCCAAATCCACACATACACATAAATCATGCTCCTTGTACATGTCACCTCGACGTCCAGGAAACATCGTTCGAAACTCTCGAGCTTTAGGTCAATACGATCGATGACGTTTCGTGTCCAAAATACCCTAAAAACATATGATTTATGTTTGAAAAAAAGGTGAAATTTCAAGTGAAACATTTTTTGTCACCACGAAACATGAGAATAGCGTAATGTTTTTTTTGTACGATGTCTACTAAACGACGACATGACATGTATCATCACTTCTTAATCCTTATTAGTACAAGTATGTATGCATGTACTAAGAGTATGGTTTGGGTATTTAAGTGTGCATGTATATACATATTTACACAGAAGCGCACGGTTTTGAGGTTTCACTTTTGTTTTTCGCGGCACTTCTTTATATTTATTTGGTCTGAGATAGAAACCAAACGTAAGTACGTCATAGTAATCCATCTTGTCAGAAATGGTTCCAGTTACAATCAAATTAATGATTCAACATTATGCTGATTGCTAATCAAAACTGATAAGACATTGATTGTATCAAAACTTCCACAATCGCCGTGTTGTTCATCAAGCGGGCGTAGCGCCATTAAATAATAGTTTATCTGTCCAGATACTCCGGAGGGAACTATATGAGGTGTCGGTCTGTAGAAATTACTAACATCCCTGAGACCTGAGACATCCCACCTGAGAAACTGTCCAGATTAACATATAAACACGCCGACGCAGTCTGCTAGAGCTGGCTCCTATCTGGCCCAGCGTCGGAGCATTGCCATTCAACGTAGAAATGCCGCCATTGTCTTCGTGACGCTGCCTTCTGGCAGAGATTTGGATCAGTTGAGCTATCGATAGATCGATTTAAACGGTCCTTAGATAGCTAAATTTTTTCACATGTATTTTATATTATTGTATATTATTCTGTACATTTCTGTGACAATTCACTTTTCGCATTCATAATAATATTTGGAATAAGGCTTTCCGCTGACCATAATCACTTGTGTGGCATGTCGCGTGAATAGCTATCATATGGGTCAATAGAATTGCCTCTGATGAGCGTCCTGACCAGGTTTAGAAGGCAAAGATAATGCTGGCGGGGTGTATCCCACTATTTCCATTAGGTATTTTTATTGATAGAAATACTGGGACTCATTCTCCCATTGTTTCCATTGCTGGCGTCGGCGGCCATAAAAACACTGCATCACCTCTTACGACGGCGTACTACAGATGACCGCTCCAAGAATAATAATAAATAATAGGTCAAAAAAACTAAAAAACACGCTTTATATAAAAAACCAAACTAAAAATACGCTTTTTTTTAAATAAAACATTTTTTTCTTACTTACATTTATTAAAATTTATTTTTTATTTTTTAGTTTGGTTTTTTATATAAAGCGTGTTTTTTAGTTTTTTTAAACTATTATTTATTTTCTACTTTTTAGTTTTATTATAATCGGATATTAGATTTTTTTTAATTTTTTTTTTCGAATTATTGCATTGCCGGTCTTCGACAGGTGTGCAAAATTTGAATGAAATCTGGCCGTTTAAAGTGGGTCAAAATCGCGTCCTAAGGAGTCGGTTACAAACATACTAACATACATGCAAGTGAAGCTAATATAAAGAGTATAAAAAATAGTAACTATATTCTTCTGGCGCTTCGGCGGCCGCTGCCGCGGCACGCTCGCTTTGCCCGCTCGCCTTGCGCGTTGTTTTCTATACTCTAACATAACCTAACCAACTAGTTCCGCTCCGTTTTTTTTTTGCCGCAATAGAAATAATAGGATATCATTTGGAAAAAACGCTGGTCCCACTTTTTCATTTTTGATACATCATTCGTGTACCCTCCTGTAATGGTGAGGATACCATTACAGGAGGGTACACGAATGATGTATCAAAAATGAAAAAGTGGGACTAGCGTTTTTTATATAGAAATAATAGGATATCATTTGGAAAAAACGCTAGTCCCACTTTTTCATTTTTGATACATCATTCGTGTACCCTCCTGTAATGGTATCCTCACCATTACAGGAGGGTACACGAATGATGTATCAAAAATGAAAAAGTGGGACCAGCGTTTTTTCCAAATGATATCCTATTATTTCTATTGCGGCAAAAAAAAAACGGAGCGGAACTAGTTGGTTAGGTTATGTTAGAGTATAGAAAACAACGCGCAAGGCGAGCGGGCAAAGCGAGCGTGCCGCGGCAGCGGCCGCCGAAGCGCCAGAAGAATATAGTTACTATTTTTTATACTCTTTATATTAGCTTCACTTGCATGTATGTTAGTATGTTTGTAACCGACTCCTTAGGACGCGATTTTGACCCACTTTAAACGGCCAGATTTCATTCAAATTTTGCACACCTGTCGAAGACCAGCAAAGCAATAATTCGAAAAAAAAAATTAAAAAAAAATCTAATATCCGATTATAATAAAACTAAAAAGTAGAAAATAAATAATAGTTTAAAAAAACTAAAAAACACGCTTTAAATAAAAAACCAAACTAAAAAATAGAAAATAATTTTTTATAAATGTAAGTAAGAAAAAAAAATTTTTATTTAAAAAAAAGCGTATTTTTTTAGTTTGGTTTTTTATATAAAGCGTGTTTTTTAGTTTTTTTGACCTATTTATTTCTTGGAGCGGTCATCTGTAGTACGCCGTCGTAAGAGGTGATGCAGTGTTTTTATGGCCGCCGACGCCAGCAATGGAAACAATGGGAGAATGAGTCCCAGTATTTCTATCAATAGAAATACCTAATGGAAATAGTGGGATACACCCCGCCAGCATTATCTTTGACTTCTAAACCTGGTCAGGACGCTCATCAGAGGCAATTCTATTGACCCATATGATAGCTATTCACGCGACATGCCACACAAGTGATTATGGTCAGCGGAAAGCCTTATTCCAAATATTATTATGAATGCGAAAAGTGAATTGTCACAGAAATGTACAGAATAATATACAATAATATAAAATACATGTGAAAAAATTTTGCTATCTAAGGACCGTTTAAATCGATCTATCGATAGCTCAACTGATCCAAATCTCTGCCAGAAGGCAGCGTCATGAAGACAATGGCGGCATTTCTACGTTAAATGGCAATGCTCCGACGCTGGGCCAGATAGGAGCCAGCTCTAGCAGACTGCGTCGGCGTGTTTATATGTTAATCTGGACAGTTTCTCAGGTGGGATGTCTCAGGTCTCAGGGATGTTAGTAATTTCTACAGACTATGACACCTCATATAGTTCCCTCCGGAGTATCTGGACAGATAAACTATTATTTAATGGCGCTACGCCCGCTTGATGAACAACACGGCGATTGTGGAAGTTTTGATACAATCAATGTCTTATCAGTTTCGATTAGCAATCAGCATAATGTGGAATCATTAATTTGATTGTAACTGGAACCATTTCTGACAAGATGGATTACTATGACGTACTTACGTTTGGTTTCTATCTCAGACCAAATAAATATAAAGAAGTGCCGCGAAAAACAAAAGTGAAGCCTCAAAACCATGCGCTTCTGTGTAAATATGTACATGCTCACTTATATACCCAAACCATACTCTTAGTACATGCATACATACTTGTATAAATAAGTATTAAGCAGTGATACATGCCATGTCGTCGTTTAGTAAACATCGTACATAAAAAACATAAATCGTATGTTTTAGGTTATTTTAGGTTATTTGTAAATATATATTATAATTATATTATAATATATATTTACAAATATATATTATATTTGTCATCGATCGTATTGACCTAAAGCTCTAGACTTTCGTACGATGTTTCCTGGACGTCGAGGTGACATGTACAAGGAGCATGATTTATGTGTATGTGTGGATTTGGGTGCATGTATTTATACTAAAGAAATCTGTTTTGAGGCTTTACTTTGGTTGATCGGGGCTTTGGTCTGTATATTTATTTGGTCTGAGGTTTCTATTCATGACACAGCATGTACGACAATCAACATCAACCTTCCGTAATACCAATTCATCATTAGTCTGAAAGCTATAAGTTTCAATGTTTTGATAGTATCAGAATTCCATAATCGCCTAGCTGAAGTAATTGGTCCACTGATAAAAAGCTGGGTTAATCAAAAATGACTTTAGACTCACTTGTAAATTTTCAGATTTAAATAATTTTCACTTTTTCATTTTTGATACATCATTCGTGTACCCTCCTGTAATGGTATCCTCACCATTACAGGAGGGTACACGAATGATTTAAGGAAATAGGACAGAATATTCATGAGTATAGGTAATAAATTAAAATGCCAGGTAAGGACAGACTTGGTTTATTAGTCAGGTGGCAGACAGAACTATAAATAACTTGTGTGAATGGTGTGATTTCATGGAAGTATTAGAACTGCTCTCGAGAAACTTAATCATTTACTGAGTAAGTCTTACTCATTTATGAAGAGTCAAAAACTTTACATTTGCCTGTAACCTATTTGTCAGAAAATAATATACAGTATTTTAATTTTATGATATTACCTACCTATTTCAAATTGTGTTGCACCTTCTCCACAAAAATAGTGTTTTCTTTCTTTTCCCTGTCGGTAGGTAGGTTTAAACATGAGAATTTATTAAAAACAGCTCACATACACTGGTGTGGTGACATACACATAGGTATTGATGTTTCAATGCAAAAATAAAGACTTCTTATCAATAAAACTTTATTAATAGAATATGTTTTGTACAACAATATCATTAGTAATGTTAAGAAATATTTTGTAAAATTATGGTATTTTTCCTTATAAGCTAATTATGACAAAAACGGAGTGAGATTTAAACTGAACACAACAGTTTAGTTAGTATACAGGTTATTATATGTATCAATACGGCATTAACTGTCCATTAAAATAATTATGGACGGTAAATTCAAAGGCACAATATGCAAAACATCATTGTACTAACAAGCACGCAATCTTACCTAGATTGGTGTTACCCAGGTGGTTAATTAAATATTATATCTGAATAGGGTAAATTATGGTATAAATCATAGGTAGGTACATAACTTGGTTCTAGTTGCACTCCACTGTGGATTAGTAGAAATGTAAATTACGCGTGATAACAATAATAGTTGTCATGAATAATCAATTGCGAGCAAGTTCCATAATAAAGAACAAAAAAATAAATAGTTATTCCATCATTATTTAGAAGCTAGACCTTTATTATGCAACGCGCTCTTAGTTGGAGTAAAGATTGATGCTGATAGTAACTTCAGTTCAGTCAAACCGTACTCTTGGGAACATAACGAGGTTCATTTGACGCCGACGTCGCGTGACGTCACTGCGGTGGCAGTGCGAGTGACAGAGGTGGTTGCATTGGCATTCTTGGCGGTGGTACCTACCTTTCGAATAGTCGTTGTCGTAGTCGTTTTAGCAATACCCCCATTAGCAAGCTTCTGCACCTCAGTTCCAGAGCGCACCTCTTCACTACCAGTCTGCTTACTTTCGTGGGCGTTAGCAGTCTTCACGCTCCTATCAACGTTTTGTTCGAACCCATCCCTTCGAATAACCTCGCTGCTCCTATTCTCATTGCAATACGCACCCTTTTCTCCGCTTTCCGCCGTGCGAATGACCCCATTTTCAACTGGAATAACCTCGCTATGTTGATAACGTTCAGTGAAACCGTTTCCATCGGGATTTTCGATCGTGTAAGAGCCCCTGCGTATCGGCTGCTCAGGAACCCAAACGATTTCTTGGGTCAGTGTGTCAGTTGCTTGTATCGGCTCAGGAGAAATTGTGGTGCTTCTGATTTCGCTATCGGGTCGTAACTGGGTGATATGGCTACGAGTTTGGATGTCGTTTATAGTTTCAGCGTCATATGTATCTTGTCTGCTAACCTTTGAATTTTGAATCACAGATCGTTGGACAGAATCGCTGGAAATTTTCGTTGTAGACGAACCGGTACGGTTCTCGACGGGACGTGCCGTGTCTATCGGTCTCAGTTGACCCAATAGCGGAGAGTGCTTTATTCCGAATGTTATTTGAGGTGTCTTGTTTATCTGGACCTACAATAAAATGCGATATGAATAGAATAAAAGTGTCTATAAACACAGCATTAAAGATCTTTTGGTGCTTACTAAATCTTCCAACGTACCTTTTCGGGTGAGTAGGTACCAGGCGCGGGCACTTTTGTTCTATCGTCGACCGGGACTTTGTGTCGGCCCGTGATCGTGTAGACTGGGGTGTCGAGAACCGACGGGATGCGATATGCGTTTGGAGCTGAAAGCAGTAAAGTGTGAACAACCCATGCCGATTATTTTGTTTAGTACTTACTTATTCAAAAGTATTTGGAACTGTTTCTTGTTCATAACAAAAGCTTATTTTAGTGTAATTTGGTTAATTATTTTCTCACTTTTGAAAAATTACCATTTATATTAAAATATTTGTTGCTACTAACCTGGTGAGTCTGTGTATTTATTAGTTTGGACCTTGATACCAAAACTATGCTGCGGAGAGAATGTCAATACGAATTTATAACCTTTTTCAGGGCTATAAGCTCCAGGAGCTGGTACTTTTAGTCGCTCATCAATAGGCTCCTTGTGTCTGCCGGAAATGGTATACAACGGAGTTTCCACAGGAGTTGGAATGTTGTAAGTATTTGGAGCTGTAATATACAAAGTTTAAGATTATAATACCCATCCACTGTGATGAAAAAACAAGAATTATGATAAAAAAGATTTTTACCTGGAGTGTCTAATACTTTTAATGTATCAGATTTTACTCTAAAAGTATATTGGGGTGCATTCGGTAACAGAACTTTGTCAGCTTTGTCTGGGTTGTAGGTATTTGGAGCAGGAACATCATCAGCCTTGTGAGGCTTTGTCTTAATTCTAAACGAGTACCGCGGTGCATTATCAAGCATCACCTTATCAGCCCTCTCTGGGTTGTATGAATTAGGAGCTGGAGTATCTATAACCTTGCAATATTCAATCTTAGGCCTGAACGTATAAGATGGAGAGGACTCATGCATAACCTTCTCTCCCTTTTCGGGGTTATATGAATTTGGCGCTGGGGTGTCCGCAACTTTACCATCAGCAATTTTAGGCCTAAAAGAGTATGATGGAGAGCTTTCATGAATTACTTTATCAGCCCAATCCGGCCAGTAAGCGTTCGGGGCTGGATTGTTGAAATGCTTTTCATCGGGGCGTTTGTAACCAAAACTATGTTTAGGAATTCCATCGTGAACATGTTCAAACTTGTTAGGATCGTACAAGTTAGGAGCTGGGTTGTTATCTGGTCTTTCTAAATTATGTTTTGATCTAAATGTATACGCAGGTGAACTTTCTAGCAATACTTTATCTCCTTTTTCTGGACAATATGCGTTGGGAGCTGGAGTATCAATAATTTTGTCAAGGTGTCCTTTGCCAGACATTGTGTATTTGGGAGCCCCATCGATAAAGTGAGGGTCGTATTGGTTAGGTGCTGGTACGTACGATATTTTTGCATCAGCTCCTTTGCCTGAGATAGTAAATTTAGGTGTGCTGCTTGGTAATAGTGGATCATATACATTAGGTCCAGGAGTATCAGAAGGCTTACCAGCAGTACCCTTTCCTGCTATGGTATATTTAGGTGCACTAGTTGATAAGTGAGGATCATATGCATTAGGACCAGGTACATAAGAAATTTTCTCATCTGGTCCTTTTCCACTCATGGTGTACCTTGGAGAATTGCTTGGTAGATGTGGATCATAATTATTAGGACCAGGGGTATCTGAAGGTTTCCCTTCGTGTCCTTTCCCTAGCATGGTATACTTAGGAGTGTTGTTTGGTAGATGAGGGTCATATGCGTTGGGCCCAGGTGTATTCGAAGGTTTTTCAGAGTGACCTTTTCCAGCTAAGCTATATTTTGGAGCACCATCTAGCAAATGAGGGTCATACGCATTCGGTCCAGGGCCATCAGGAAACTTTCCATCTGGGCCTTTCCCACCCATTGTATATCTTGGAGAGTTACTTGGAAGGTGGGGGTCATAGTTATTTGGGGCAGGAGTATCAAATGGTTTGCCATCGTGACCTCTGCCAGCCAAGGAAAACTTAGGTGTATTATCCAGTAACTGAGGGTCATACGCGTTGGGCGCTGGAACATTGAAGGGCTTGCTATCATGGCCTTTCCCACCAATACTGTACTTTGGTGTTCCATTAAATAATTGAGGATCGTATTGATTGGGCCCAGGTGTATCAAAAGGTTTAGCATCATAGCCTTTGCCATAAAGACTGAATTTAGGTGTTCCATTTAGAAGATGAGGCTCATACACGTTCGGCCCAGGAGTGTCGTTTTGCCTATCGACATTTGTTTTAGATCTAAACGTGTAGGCTGGAGAAGAGTCGTGAAGAAGTTTATCAGCTTTATCAGGAGAATACATATTAGGAGCGGGAGTGACATCAGCTTTGGTAACATAATCCTTTACTCGAAATGAGTATGATGGCGAAGCATCATGAAGCATTTTATCAGCTTTATCAGGGCAATACGCATTAGGACCAGGAGTGTCTTGTATTTTATTGCAGTGGCCTTTCCCTGCCATCGAGAATTTCGGGGTCCCGTTCAGCAAATGAATGGATTTTTCTGGTGCATAAACATTGGGTGCAGGCGATTCGCTTCTGACTGTGATGTGTTCTTTCGTTCTAAACGAATAAGCTGGAGAATGTTCATGCAAGACGTTATCCGCTTTCTCTGGACTGTAGCTATTCGGAGCTGGCGTCTCTGATACTTTCGAAACTGTGCTCTTTCCCGTCAATGTATATTTAGGCCCCCCGTTAAGCATATGCATTGACTTTTCTGGGGCGTACATGTTGGGAGCAGGAGTTTGTTCGATTCTGTCCACGACATCCTTTGAACGCATGGAATAAGACGGTGAGTTTTCGTGAAGAATTTTATCAGCTTTCTGGGGATTGTAATGGTTAGGGCCTGGTGTTACTTCAAGCTTTTCAGCGCAACCTTTCCCGGCCAAGGTGTATTTAGGGCCGTTTTTAAAAGAGTTTAAAGCCTTTTCGGGTGAATAAATATTTGGAGCAGGAGCATCATGAGTTCTAACAATCTCTGATTTAGTTCTGAACGAGTACGCAGGAGACTTTTCTCTAAGCATTCTGTCTGCTTTCTCTGGAGAGTACGCGTTTGGGGCGGGAACGTTATCGACTCTACGAACCATCTTCATTCTGCTAGAGATGGTATACTTCGGTGACATGTCTCGATGTTTTACGTCAGCCTGAAATTTAAACAAGAGTATAATTAATTATCTAGTATCGCTTTAATAAAACAACGTTTTTTATTAAAAAACTAGTGAACACTAATCTATCATTGGATCTATAATTACACTATCACTCTACCAAATCATATAATATATAAACTACTACAATAAGTAGGGGTTATAAAGATACCTCATTATTCCTCAGATAGGTTTCCAGCAGCGTGTAATTTTATAAGCATTTTAAATAACGCTTCCACAACTAGTTATATAGTCAAAGACGGCTTTAGCATCAGAAGAATATTAAAATAGAACGCATTAAAAACCGTAAATTACATTTTATCAAATATTCAATATGTTATCTCTATAAATAGCAGCAAGCTTAAAAGTTTGAAGTTTATATTACTTTTCTACTGAATAGTATCAATGAAATCATAAACATTAAACCAGTGATTTTAATAAGCAATACCGAATAAACTATTTATCAAGATTCAAAGTACGAAAAACAGCGAAGTATAAAAGCGCAATAGTAAGAAATGTTAATCTTATTAATGTTAAGCTCGTTACAGACAGATGTTAGAAGGTGCTTATTTCTTCAGGCGCAGGGTAGTACGCAGATTCACCGGTGAATTGAGAGTGTCGGATGCCGAAGGTATGCGCAGGCGCCCACGGCAGGTTCACGCACACCTGTTATGTGCACCCAGTTTTGGTTAGTTTGTTAAAAGATGAGATTAGTAAGCTACGAGGTCCATGATGAAGATAAAGATGAAGAACTTGCATAGAGTTTATAAAAATGATTTTTCAATAAAGGCTTCGCGCTTACCAGAGATTTGTTCTACATTATTGTAGGTACCCATTTTGTCTGAGCACACATTACATCACATACACACATAAAAGCCTAAATGCAAAGACAAGATTGGCACAGGCACATTGTATCATAGTCATAGGACCTTGATAAGTTAATAGCTTTAGATAATTTGAATCTACACATCCACCGAGGGCGTATTGCGGATATTCTACAGTGTAATGTTCCGCGTGGTTCACCAAACACTCTTTCAATGTCAAAATTTAGTCTTTATAGACAGTGTTTCTTTCAAATATAACCTTCGTTATAAGCTCTAGAATGAATAGTTAAATACACAAATGCTATAATTAAATTATTCAAATCGATCAACTACGCACTGTTTCCTCGAGCTCCCGAGCGATGATGTCATATTTTTTTGCATATAACAATGTCGACTCGACCTTCATTGAGGCTAAACGTATGAGTTACCTTTTCGGGACAGTAAACGCCTGGGCCAGGTACAGCCGCTGTCGGTGCTCTGTGCTCTCGTCTAGGCGCCATGGTGTAAGCTGGCGGTCGCTTAGCTAGAGCCGTGACTGTCGGCGTGTAAGTGCCGGGGCCAGGCATAGGTGTCTTCTCTCCTATGTCTTTCCCCCTGCCAGTGATACTGAACGCAGGCGCTGCTCGTTTACTCCCTTCTTTAGCTTCTCCCAAGACAGGAGGCATACAGTATATGTTTGGTGCTGTAAATAAGAGAAAGCGTTAGCCATACTTTGTAAAAGATTAATTAAATAACCATCAAAGACAACAACTAGGTAACTAGGTAAACACGCCTTAAAATATCTACATAGTAAAGCTGAAATGATTCATGAATAAGTAAGGCTGACAGTTCAATGCTAAACGAAAACAATGCTATACTAAAATGAACGATGACATCAATCTGAATGATAAATGAAAACAAACTTGGAGAAGCCACTTTTCAAGAACGAAACCGAGACATCTGCTCTCAAAAGTAGCTTTCGACATTATTGCACGTACATAAATGGATAATGAATGAATATAAAATATCGCTACGTGGTTGGCAGCAATGGTAAAGATCCAATGAATCTTTGAGTTAAGGAGCGACAACATGCCGTATTTATTGCAAAATGACAATAAAGGTACGATCGATTGCAAGACGGTGACTGACTTTGATCTGCCTGAGGTACATACGTAATTTAAGCATGTGCAAAAGTAATAATATCTAAGTAATAAAATAATATATAAAAATTAGCAACGAAAGATCTGAGGAAATGCTTACCGAGCCTAGGGAATACAGACGTGATCCTTAATTCTAATATTATTTTATTCATTATATTTGAGGTTTTCCCGGGAGAATACATTTTGGGATACTTCCAAAGGGGAGTTAATAGGTTTCTCAAAAGTCGGCAACGGTATAATTAAAAAAAAATTAAGCTGATAAGGCAGCTAAAGTCAAAGTCAAAAACATTTGTATTGAATACAACCACTATGGACCAAGATAACTGAAACTCCGTCCTATAAGCTGAAATTACAGGCATACATTTGTTTTAACGTCACAGGTAAGGTGACGGGAGAATAATGCAATACAATTCAAGATAGAGGTGACATAAGGTATTGAGTTCAAGTTGTATTAGTTATGGATCGGTAGCTACTAGATGTGATGTGAACGACATTGAAATCAAGAAAACAAATGTACCTATGAGCATGTAAATTACATTAAGATCAATCAAGCGTAGTCCATCCGATACATTGAGCATATTCTTACCTTAGCAAGCTTGCTACATAACGATAACTGAATTGCAGAACATAAAGTAAGCGTGTCAACGACGAGAAACTTTTAGAAGATGTCAAAGATGCATGTGAAGAGATGCACCTGGATGGAATGATATTGCCAGGCAGCCTAAGGATCCCATGGTACTATGGTACACTAATATCGCATCAGAACAACAATGAAACTGCTACAAGCTTTTAAAATGAAACAAGATATGCAGAATGGGCACTGTTTTGCACCTGGCGTCTTGCCCCCTTGCTGAGGCATACTGACTCGGAGTCCTATAGAGAACGCTGGTGCGTGATCGTGTGTAGCCTTTGCAGCCTTGTTGGGCTCGTAGTCACAGGGTGCCGGGGTGGGGATCACCCGGGGTGGCGGCCAGCGACCGAGGAGAGATAAAGCAGGACCGCCGGCTCGCCCTGTCGTCGTAATCATGATAGACACTAATGAATCTATGCTATCACTAGAGTATAATTACTTTTTAAAGATGGATTGCACAGATATAAGGGTTTGCTTAATCTGCAGAAAACTTTATAAACACTCTAGTTTTTCTATTGTTCTTATCACGATATCGCGATTTCAGTACTTCAAAGGTTTAATGAACCTAACAAATAGGTAACAAATACGGATGCGAAAACATGTTTTTAATTATTCTGCTTTCTGCTTCGTACTCCAATTTTAAAAAACACCAGATGTCAGTTCAGTTTACCGTTTTAAAATCTAAATGTCTAAACATGAAGATGCGCTGTAAAACAAAAGATAAGTACAACAAAATGATAAATAACAAAAAGTGTTTACAAAACAAAAACACTATAGTTTTTGAGGAACAAATAATGCCTAGTAACAATTGTATGCAATGCATATGGAGTAAAATATGTCTCGTCTGCATGAATGATGTATTCTTTAACTATTTTTACCTCTATAATAACAGCTGTAGATATCGTGGTCACCGATCACTACACTGAGAATTCACAAAACCTTAGTAAAACTTGCAACGCAAGTTCAAGGTGCGAGTGGTGACTGCAGATCGAATGTGGACACACGACTGTGGACTAAGTACTGCGTCTCAAGACGGTGCGCGCGAGTCGTCAGGGCCCGTAGGCTGCGCTGACTCAGATACCCAGATCACCTTCGCACATACGGACTTATTTGGCGAAATCGATTCACTATAGCCAGAGAAACTCATTTCACGATCGGCCAATGTCAACCCCTACATGATGCCAATTAAGTTTATTGAATGAATTGTCTGAGCACTAGTTTAACAGACTACAATTATCCAATCAAGATTTATTAAACTGTTTATCCGTCTGCGAAATGTACAATAGCTTATGCTATAAAGTGTTTTCAGCCAGCAGCAA
Source organism: Lampropteryx suffumata (assembly GCA_948098915.1). NCBI lineage: Eukaryota > Metazoa > Arthropoda > Insecta > Lepidoptera > Geometridae > Lampropteryx > Lampropteryx suffumata. Next base: position 4,446,963 of record OX402551.1, read on the forward strand.
AAAGTGCATGCCGGAATTCACTTGAACAGGTAGTAATAAACCAAGCAGACGACATCGGTTATGCAAATAACATTGCAGTCATGACCCACTTACAGCATTGTCGCAGTATGAATCACGAAATCAAATGAAATGTCCCTAAGGTGTTCCATATAAACACGGAACATTTCTTTACATAATTACGCTTTAAAAACTAAAAATAAAACCGACTTTATTGAATAAAATTTTGCTCATACAAAATTGTATTTCCTGTTTTACCAAAAAACTTATAAATACATTACTCAATTAAAAGTCCAATACAATTTTTTTCCCCTTATTTTTTAAACTTACGGGTGGTATTTTTAGAAAGTACCTATAAATACCAAGTTCAAATCCCAAGCTCTCAACTAAAACAGAGTTTTCCAAATCGATTCATATATGAAACGAAGTTCTTAGGTAACACTTATAAAAAAAGACAACAGAATTGAAAACCTTCTCCCTTTTTTTAAGTCGATTAAAAAACAATCATACCAGGCTAAGGTACCTAGATCGACATAATAATTAAACCGGAGTTAGTTTGTTAGATCGTAGATGATTGATTCGTCGTAGAGTATAGATTCTAAGAACGAGTCGGGGTAAGTCGGTGCAGGTGATTGATCAATATTATACTAAAATCGTTTATGAAATTATCTACATATTTATAATTCGATATATTTACGTATTTCTCGTGATAACACTGCATTATCACATAAAGTTATTTGTGACGATGCGTGATGAACGCCCTTGCAGTATAGCTCCGAGACTGTTCATTCTGAGTGGGCTTTTGACTAACAAGTTTATGATTATATCTTCTATCCTTCGTAGTTATACGTAGCCTGTTTCAAAAACTTTGTATCTAAACAAAATAAGTTAAGATTCAAGTAGAGCTTCAGTGTATGTTAGGCAAATATGCTACGCTGAAGTCAACATAAACAACATCAGTAAGTAAATATATTCTTCTTAGTTGTTCTGGTTCTAGGTGTGTGGGTATAGCCAAGTTTTAAGAACCTAACTAAAACAATATCCTTTGCGTGTTTCTGTTTACTTATAAAAGTCAAATCCTAGTTACCTACCTTCTGGCAAAGCCGTGGGCGCGAACCGTCGCGCACGACAACTCACCTCTTGTTCGTGCTCTAAAATTTTTAAATGAGCTCCTGGCATCAACATCATCGTGTGATCTGTTTGCTGACCGATGACGAATTACTACGAAAATATTGCGAGGTGATACCTGGATTTATAACTTCATTTATAACCATTTATAACTCGAGAACGGCTGGACCGATTTTCGTGATTTTTGGTTTATTGGATTTGTCTCTGCCCCGAATAGCAGAATAACTATTAAACCATTTTTTATTTTGAAATTTTAAAATTAACGTTAGCGAAATCGCGAACGGGACAGCTAGTATTTCGTTCTCGAGTTATAAATGGTGTAGCTAACACGACTCTGTTTTATATATATAGATATAATTTGTAGTTTATAACGCATTCATGTACCGCAATGATATGTTATTATTGTGTGAATAAATAAATAAATAAAATCAAATAACGAGGATGGAAGACAACCGTGTGTTGGCGGCAGACTGTATAATTACACACGAGGCAATTTCCTACGAAGAAACCTATGCAATTATCCAGTAAACAACAATCAAAACTACCCACGGTGATCTCTAGACTAGTTTATGTTATCACGTGATTAGAAAACCAGTTTATTTTAGGCATAAGCACTAAAGCACCTTGCTCATACAAGCAAAGGTTTATTTGAGTTTCGTTCTTTTATGGTTACGAAACTCGTCTTGTCAGACTGTGATTGTTCAGTTTTTTTTAGCCATAGGTATGTCTGCTTGTTGGTAAGTTAGAAGGCATGAAAACCAGAATTACACTAGATTGGTTTACACCTACTTCCACCTGAGGGTCTTGGAGACGTTTAACTCAAGAGAAATCTACACTATTTAGAGGGGGAAAGTTAAATAGTGTAGATTTCTCTCTAGTCAAACGTCTCAAAGTCCTCCATGTGGACTAGCAATCCAAAAATCCATAAAGGTTTCGTCCTAACATGTACCTACTGGAGTTAAGATTAGTCATCAGTAGTACGTTTTAGTAAGAAGTCTTAGAGAAAAAGTTTGATGAAGAAAAAAACGTCTACGACACTTAAATCTGTCGCCAAGTGTACTGTAGCTAGCGCAAGGGTGCCAGTGAAACACCCATATGACGTAGAACATTACCTACAACAAATTATCTAGATTGATACAAACAGTACAATGACGCACAAACCGAATGACTATCAATTCATGATGTAACAAGGTTCATAATACTACTTAATGACAAAAACATTTGTAGTGTCATTGACCCATGGTAAAACTAGAGGAGTGATCACGACAATCGTTCAATTTGGTTCATAGCTTCATATCTGGCTGCGCTCGGATGAGCCTGTTAGTTCCGTAGGTGCAGCCCGACATATCGTTTAATTTAGGAAGCCGGCAGCTAGTAGGTTCATACCTATTTGTGATAAGGTCGATAACTGCATACATAGACTAAATCGTGGATTCGAAAGTAAGGTAAAATAAACGTAAGAGGCATTAAGGATATGGCGTGACAAGAAATAGGTCTGCGAATTTCGAACCTAGAAAAAATATTATATTATGTTACCTTGAAAAAATCTTTGCCAAAACATTACAATTTCGGCACTAGGTAGACAATACAATCGATCGATTTACTATCTAAAAAGAAGTAGATACCTAAATTTATTGTTTTTGGCAAACAGGATAAGCATTCCGTTACCATTGTCACAAGAAATTATCTTTAAACGAAGTGTGTTGTGTGTCGTAGTTTCCTCGTAAATACTGCACCCACAACATATTTATTCTCAGCCGCTCAAAGTTGATATACACCATTACTTACTTTACCAATATCAATAAACTTTTTATTTAACGTGGCCATTTGGGATTGATGTCCCGCCTGTAATGGTCGCCCCATTTTATGTGCAAACAAATCAAAAGCACATGTTATTGACACGAAGCTCAAATGTTCGTAAGTGATTATTTCATTCGTGTAGTCATCATCATTTACATACTTAGTAAAAGATGTACTGAAGAGTAGCCATCCATGATAGAAAGTTCTACTCAATATTAGAAGGAATACAGTTCAACACAGTTGCCCACGATTCTGATAAAAGCTATGAAATTGTGTACAAAGAATGCTGTGACGTCCATACATTCGTGTGTCGCAGTCGTAGGGGGCAATTTGTCCTCAGTTTGTGCAACCTGAATACGATGCCAGCACGCAAGTCACTCGCAAGCTTTCCACTCGTGACCAAAATAATTAAAGTACCTGGCTTATATTAGACGATTAACTTTTGTCGACAAAATACGCAAATTATTATTTCCGAAATAATGACTGTGGAATTGGAATTAGTCAAACGAAAAATCAAAGGATTACAATCTTAATTTTTTCTACCAATTTGGTACTTACTATGATTTATGAACATTTTATGATCTCCTATTACCTAATGCAAGACTGCCATAAAATACTCTTATGATTGTCTTGTCATCGTAAATTATTCGAGGATGCATAAAGTTGTACCTCTGGTGCTGTTAATTGTCAAGCAATTACGTAGATTTTTATACTGACATTATTATTCTAGAAAGTAGCTGTTTCGTTGAATTAGGTCTTTCCCAAGAATGTAATTAAGCGTTTAATAGAAATGTAAACATACCTTTTGCCGTCATGCCTTCTGTGTTGTAAGAAGCTGGCCCAGGTCCAACCTTCACGGTAGTGCCTGGAGGATCAAGCTTCTGTCCAAATGTGAAAGCTGGAGCTCGTGGTCTACGTGACTCTTGAGGAGGCTTTCCTGGAAACGTTCAGTTCTATACTTATATTGCGAACAGCAGTGCGAAAAAGACACGAGAAAACAAATATCATAAAAGTACAAAGTCGCGCTAAGTCCCACCAGTACCTAGATAAAAAAATACGTCTATCTTCGCATTGGTGATGATGAAGAACCCTGATGACGGTAATCGCAGGCCTTCGTTACTGTTATTGCTCCTTTTTATTGTAATAGCAAAAGATAGCAATAACACATCCCACACCATAACAATCAACCAATGCCGAACGCACAGCCGCCGTACCCGACTGAGTTCACCTTGAATAGTGTCAATGTTTAGCCCACGTACAGTCGTAAAACAGCCGATACAATTTCGCTCATCCTGTTCTCTACTAACGTGTATTAGGTATAAAGACTTTTGTATAATAAAAATCGATTTATTATAATCACCTTGATTTTACACTCAATTTAATTAACGAGTTCACAATAGATACCTACAAAAAATACTAGGTTTTGTAGTATATTTGAAAACACGTTCGTGTTCACCGACCGGTGTTAACACAGTGATGTCACGTTATGTACCAACGCATTTTGTTCGCGCAAAAACTTTGTAAAGGATTGACGCGCAAAAGAGACAAGTAGGTATCTAGTAAAGTTTGTAACTGAACTACAATGACAAAACTATGTAGGTAAGTAACTGAATTCTAAAAAACATCGTCAGATTTATAAGAAAAAACAAAACAAAACTTCGTTCTTCCAAAGAAATATTCGTCAATGGAACAGACCCGTCTCTCGAGTCAATATTGGCACCAATATATTTTTATATTCGTAAAATGAATGTACACTATACCAGTACTCTCAAACGGTGAAGGAAAACACCGTGAGGAAACTTTCAAGTTATAGAACATGAAGGTATTAATATTAATGTTTTGTATTACAAAAATTGAGAAAATATACTTAACTAATACCATTCTATGTAGTAAGAAAGGGTTATTGAAATATCATACCTATAAGAGTAGGCAGAGAAACAACCGCGGGACCAGGACTAGCCGCTTCAGCCGCGATGGGACCACGTCTTTTCGTCGGGTGCCAAGGGTTCTGGCGAACGCCCATCAGTGAGTCACAGGGGTCGATTTTCTTGGATAGAGATGATGCCGGTCTTGGTGTTCTTTGTCCAATAAACACCTAAAACAAATACGCATGTAATAAATAAAATCGAAAAACATAATATGTTTAGGAAAATCCACACAACACCATTTAGCCCAAAACTAAGCATAGCTTTTACTATAGAAACCAGGTGACTGATGAAATACTAAATATATATTTTTAAATACATGAGATACTTTATAAAGTCTACTCCCACCTGTTCTGTTGAATATTTCTGTTGGCAGAACTATTGGGATTTTTTTACCACAAACAGGTGTGTAGACATCATACAAATGTGTGTCTTGGGAGGGAATCAAAGCCACTACCTACAGCGCAGAAGGCAGAGCTACTACACACTGAACAGAGACGCCAATCATAAAAACCTATAGGATGCTATAAATAGGGTAGGTATATAGTTGGTATATAGAATTATTTAGGAATTTATAGCGGATGTTCATTTTTTTTATTAACAAGCCCAGGACATGAAATACTTGCGTTCATCATCATCATATGCACACTGCCATACTTACGTAGCTACTCACATCTGAGATCATTGATCTAAGCGTACTCTCTACCACTGGAGAGTACGGAATTTTGCCAGTGCTAAATAAATAAGTAGATATTCAAAATAATTGAAGACCTCTGTGGTGAAGTGGGCTGAGGTCCGGCTAAGACAAAGAAGATTGCGGGTTCTGTCTGGGTATTTCTATGTATAATACGAGTATGTATGTTTTTACAAAAAACAAATACGTATTTAAGTAGTATATCAGTCATGTGGCACTCATAACACAAGCTCTACTTACTTTGGTGCCAGATGATGCTGTGTGAAATAGGTATCCGGTATTTTTATTATTATTATTATAACTCTTTAGTATTAACACTTAAAAGTAATAATAACAAGCGAGCAAAGGTTCAAAACTGTAGTTCATGCGTTTTTTTTAATATCAAATATATATAATTATTACCGATCTAGACGTGCTCATGGTAGATTTTGTCGACTTTGTTTGCATCATCTTTACCAAATTAACACACTAAATACTTAATAAAATTAAATAATATATAATCGTATCCTAATCTGGTTATACATTTCAAAAATTCATCAAATAAAAAATAAAGATGACATGATCAGTCAGCAAAAGTAATTTGTCATGCAAACGTCAAAATATTTTTCTTTTTGAAAGCTGAGATAAAAAGGTTTGATTAGTTAGTGCTTACATCTAGAATGCAATAATTGTAATGTTTTCTGTATATAGCATATATGGCTTCAAGATTAAAACGTTTCGCAAAATCAAAGCACAGTTAACTGTAGAAAGCTGAATTTCCTTTTGAAGTAACTGACGAAATAGGCTCACTGTCGAAACTCCGTCTGGTAATGTTTTTTATAACGAAGAATGCAAGCTAGAGATATAGGTACCTTGGAAGTGTAATATAAGGTTAGGTACTATTACTGCTTCGTATGCGAAAAACGCCACTCTAGTAACGGAATTTATGAATGGTAAGTAGGTAAACTAAATACCATATTTTGCAGCAGCATTCATGCTTTAGCCTTTACAAAAAGTTAAGGTGAACTTAAAAGTCTTTTATGGAGGCTCTACAACCAGTATTAATTGCTCCATCGATTGCCCCATTGCTATACAACGCACTGTGTCTTTTGCCGATTAAATATGTCAAATATAAATGTACATATATGTGAATGTAAGTATTATGTGCAATTAGAATGTGAATATATGAATCTAAGTATTATGTCCGATAAATGGTTCAATCTGAAAACCAGCGCTATTTCCGTGCCTGAAAGTAGCACATGCTGAGATTGAAACTTTTAGCAACACTAAAATGATTGTTTCGCGGGAAGGGCAATTTTTTTACGCATAGTTGATTTTGGTTTATAAATAAATAAATAAATAAATATAAATACTGAAAATACTGATATAAATATATATAATATTGTTTAATTTTGTGTGTTGTATAAATGTGTATGTGTTTGTAAATTCCCCTTGGGGCCTATATGTTCTCTTTTGTTTTGTTTGTGCTAAATAAATGTTTTTCTTTCTTTCTTTCTTTATTAGTGGTAATTCTGTGGCTTACAAAATTATGGGTGAAAAATTTGTTAAATACAAACATTTTTAATTTGTTTGCATCAAAGTTGTAGTAAGAGTAAAATTACACTTCTAATATTAATAATTCGACATGTGGTTGATGTGTTTCAACTCATTTTAGACGCCATCTAATTTGGTGTTGGTTTAAGCTACGGAACATCTTAGGAAAATCAATTTAGTAATTGATTGAACTTATTTTAAAACTGTTCCTTTAATTTGGACTTTGCTGTACAAAATATTAATATTTTAGAAATGTTTTGCTGGGCTGACGAATGTTTTGCTAGTGTTGCCAGCATTGTGTATAATTTCCATCGATCGTATTTAATATATTTCGACGTCATTTAATGTTTTGCCAGGGTTTATTCGAAACGATAGATTTCTCTTTCCTTTCCGTTTCATTTTAGAATCCTTTCTAAAACACGAATATGGAATGTTTTTATCTGTTCAGATTATTATGGCAATAATTTACATGTAAATAAAAGGACTGGTTTGTCATCATGGTTATGAACTAACTGGTTAGGTTACTCATTGAACACCTTCGCAAAAACCCACGCTTACATTATTAACATATTACTAGGTAAGTACTCACCTATCCTATCCTACCTTGAAATAAAGGGTTTTAATATTCCTTCAAATAATAAAGATTGAAATATAGATAGACTAATAATTTATTGTACACAATAAGAACACAGAACAAATAATAGAAGTAAAATTGTACATTGGGCGGCCTTATCCCTAAAACCGATCTCTTCCAGGTAACCTTTTGATGGGGTTAGGAGGAACCGGCACCTAGATTCACTAGCATGTAAGAAGTCGATTCAAAGTGGTCCTTGTGAATTTATTAAATAAAGAGTTATTGAATTGAATTGATGCACAGGATAAACAAAAACAACGACGGCGGTGTACAAAAAGTTGCTCGATATACTAATACAAAAAAATTCAAATACTATTGTAATGATGCTAATCGACATACATGATAAACATTGACACATACAAACCACTTAATATAAAAAAAAACATAAGTCATAAATGATATCAACCAGTTAGCAGAAATTGAAGAGAGTGAACGGACTTTGACCCTGTCTGACTCTACTTGAACTTGCAAAAACAAAACTATAGATTTTTATGTTTTATAACGATTCAATGGATGTTATTAACAACGTGACGAATGTGTTATACCTATGGTTATACGCCGCTATAAAAGACGATTCTTGAAAGAAAAGTGGATTCAGTGCCAGCCTGTACAAGTCACTGGCTGTTGTCGTGAAAAATGAATAAAATCGTTTTTGGACCATTCGCATGTTCTGAAACCTTCGCGAATACTTCTGTTTTCTTTTTGTCATGAACAAGGTTTCTTTATGACGTTGCTTACCTTCAGTTTATTTTGTTCATTGATCATAACTATTTATAGACTATTATTATAATTTTAGCGAAAATGACTAATCGTATGTATACAAAGAAACCATTTTTAAAAAATGAATGACTGGCCTGTAAGCTCAGTTGGTAAGTTCAGTCGGTCTTATCAGGATAAACATTTGTATAATCAACACAGGTATTTGTTTATGTGTCTGAGTGTTATGAAGTATCTTAAGTATGTATTTAAATATATATAAGTATTCTATCAGTCATCTGGTCACCATAATTCAAGCTATGCTTAGTTTGGGGCTAAATGGTGTTGTGTCCACCAATATTTATTTATTTTATTGATTTGTACGAAGTTTTTATCGTTCTAAAGGTGCGTTTTAACCTGTACTTGTCTAGGAAATATTTTAGGAGTATAACGACAACAAAACCCAGTCAAATCCCTATTAATGCCTAAATGTGCGTGTAGATTATCTGATAACCTCCGTTATACAACCTCTATTGGGGTTTGGGTGACAAAAGAAACACGTAATTAACGATTTGATATAACTGAATTTAATTAATCGTTATTATTTGTAGGAGAGGTGTGTGTGCTCTATGCCAGAGCTTTAACCGGACTACTCAAAAGAAATAGGAACTATGCCTATCAAACCAGATCCTCTTGAGAACAATAAAGTACTGTTTCAGTAAATACTTATACGTATAAAAGAGCAAGACACGCTAACTATATGTTAGAGTGAGATAGATTTATTTTGTTATATTCCAACACGCCCCCTCAAAATTAATCCTCTTTCTTAAAACAAGTATTCAAAACTATTTACAAAAATAATATCACACACCTTCCTTTATTTACCTGGGAGTACAAATTATCTTGGTCCACCATTTGATGCGCAGGATTAGGGAAACCCAGAAAACCTAATCAGACCAATTCATCAATAATAAATTGAATTTAAAGTTATGGTATCTTATTTACTTATTTACAACACCCCAAGTTTTTTTTTTTCTCATTTCAGAAAAACGCACTGTCGGTAATGACTTTGTTAAGATGTCAGCCAACTGATTACCTGAGGAAACATAAATCATTTTAATAACATTTTTCTCCACCTGTTCTCTAAAAAAGTGATACTTTATGTCAATATGTTTTGATCTTTTGTGACTTGTAGGATTATTTGCAATGCTTATACACCCATTATTATCCTCATAGATAGGAATTGCATTGGGTATTTCACTGTCAATGCTGGTCACTAATGATTTTAACCAAAGAGCCTCTCTTACCGCTTCAAATAAAGCCATGTACTCAGCTTCAGTGGACGAAGCCGCCACTGTAAGTTGCCTCTTTGTATTCCAACATATTGTGCATTGTTCAAATAATTTAAACAAATAACCCGTAGTACTTCTTCTGCCTACTTCATCACTTGCCCAATCAGAGTCAACAAAGCCACTTAATATGTTATGATTATAGTTATTACTGCGAACGTAAGTTAATTGTAGATCAATTGATCCTTTCAAGTAACGTTATACCCTTTTTAAGTACGACCACAGTGAATGATTGTTTTTGTTAGCAAATCTACTCAAGATGTTTACACTAAAGCTCAAGTCAGGGCGAGTGCATACCATTATATACATCAAGCACCCAATTAGATTTTTACAAGGAGCCATTGTTACTTCACTTGAGTTTAACGCTTTGTAATCTACTTTGGTTTCCAAGGGTGTACTGACAGTTTTACAGTCACTCATATTGAACTTTTCTAAAACTGTTTTTATATAAATTTTCTGATCTAAGGTAACCTTGTTGTTACACCGCTTTAATTTTATTCCCAGAATACATCTGATATCTTTTAAGTCTACCATTTTAAACTTATTCATTAAGTAGTTTTTAAAACTCTTCATGGCATTTATATCAGCAGTTGAAATTACTAGATCATCAACATAAAGTACAACATAAATGTTTTTTAAGATATCACCCGCATCTAGAATGTAAATGCATCGATCAGCTGATGAGTATCGAAAACCCTTTTCAATCAAAGTTTGTTCGAACATTTGGAACCAACAGCGTGCAAACTGTTTTAATCCATATAGCTTTGATTAATTTGCAAACTTGGTTATCTGCAATTTGGATTCCTTCAGGAATTTTTATATTTTCTTGTTTTAGTTTCCATTTCAGAAATGCAGTTTTTTACGTCCTTATGGTGGACAAGTAAATTAAACTGATTTGCAAAAGCTAATATAAATCTGAAACTTGAGATTCTTGCAACTGGTGCAAACGTTTCGTTATAATCAATCAGATATTCCTGACTAAAACCACGAGCTACTAAACGAGCTTTATATTTTAGGGGTTTTCCAAACTCATCATTTTTAATAGTAAATACCCATTTACAATCAATAATATTTCTGTTTTCGGGTTTTTCTACAAGCGTCCAGGTTTCATTTTCAGTGAGTGATTTTATTTCCTCACTTATAGCATTTTCCCACAAAAGCTTATCATCCCTGGATTTGATTTCATTATATGATGTAGGTATTTTGCATATTAAAGATTTTGCGTATAACAAATAGTTTACAGAAATATCATCTTCATTTTCGTCATAAGATACAGTGGGCAGATTTTTAATCCTCTCACTCCTTCTCTGATCATTAGAAGCCAGTTCATTTCGAGATGAAGTCAATGTATTTTGAAATGAAGAGTCATACACATCTGTATCACATACAGATTTATTAGGTGGTGGACCTAATGACACAGGTATTTTATCAGTTTGCTCACTCATTTTCTTTACTATGAGCTTATCAGAGTAACAAGGGCTATTGCTATTTTCAGCCAATATTCCCCCAGGCTTCAATGGCCTGCTTGACAAAAATTAATTTCATCAACTATAACAACTCTTGACTTTCACAAACTTTTCATCTACCACATTCCACACCTTATAACCATTCGATTCATAACCGATCATTATGCCCTTTAACGATTTTTCATCGAACTTTGTTTTTCTTGTTTTATTAACAAAATAAACAGTTGAACCAAAAACCTTTAAATATTTTAGTTGTGGTTTTTATTGTGCCACAATTCAAATGGTGTGTTAGCTATTTTCAGTGCTTTCGTGGGGCTGATATTTATCAGATATGTAGCCGTCAACACAGCCTCCCCCCAGAACGTTTTGTTTAATTTGGCACCAGATACCAATGCACGACTTCGTTCTGTTCTAATCATTATTTCAGCAATCCCGTTCAGAGCTAGGGTATGCGGCACTGTTAAGTGGTAGCTTATACCTTTTACAACACAATACTCTTTCATTTCTTTTGACAAATATTCACCACCGTTATCACAATACAAATTGACAATTCTCGAACCGAAATGAGCTTCACACTTTGCAACATAATCTTGAAACGTAGCAAAAACGTCTGATTTATAGGATTTTAAGTATGTCGCACAGTAGTGAGTATATTCATCGACAAAAATCACAAAGTAGTTTTTGTCGTCAAGTGTTAAAGGAGTGATGGGACCACACACGTCTGTATGCACATTAAATAGAGGTCGTTTTATTAGAGGTATTACTTTGATTTATTAAATGGCCAACATGCTTGTTTTCCATTTATGCAAGCTTCACATAGATTATCATTTGGTGTCACATGATTTATTTGCTCATTGTCACAAAACATTTCATTACTTTTAATTTGCAAAAACTTAGATTTGCCAATGTGACCAAGTCTTTGATGCCATAATTCATACTTATTGTTTACGACCCTATTAGATGAGCTTTCAGCATTTAGAACACATTTGTCAAGCACAAAATTTATACCAATTAAATTATTTAAAAACTCACCCTTTGTTACCAGTTTACCCTTGTTGTATATTTGCACACCGCCGTTACTGCCAAAAACAACGGTTATTCCAGCTTCTTGCATCTTCTTAACTGAGAGCAAGTTGTAAGGGATTTCAGAACAGAAAAGGACATCCTGTAGCGTCCCCTTTACACCCAAGTTGCTGGTTACTAGAAGATTGCCTTTCTTCGTTGCTCTTATGTACGTTCCATTTTTCGCAACTGATATATTTATTGGATTTTTCAGTTCCGTGAAGTTTTGTGCCAGATCTTCTCTGTTAATTAAATGATCTGAGGCACCCGAGTCCAAAATAAACGTAATGCCGTTTTGATCACGTACACATTCATTTTCATAATCTCCAACCATAAAAGCAAATCCCGAGATATTAGGATCTTTAGTATCCGTAATATTTACAGTCTGAACTGTTCTGTTCATTTCAGAACGTTGTTTGCCCTTCTTGTTAAAGTAACAGTTCTTTTGTATGTGACCTTTCTTTCCGCAGCAATGACATTTAATATGTTTTAGTTTATTGAGTTTTGCTTTGAATGAAATTTTATTTGACTGTCCACGATTCGGGTTCCATTTCGTGTTGGAATTTTCAGAATAAGATTTTGATGTTTGGAATTTTGACGATTCCGCCTGAAGAACTTTCATACTTGTGTCGCGTCTTTCACTGATTAACTTTATTTCGTGATCGAGAAGTCTAGTTTTGACAAAGGTTAGAGTCAGGTTCTCCTCAGCCAATGTTTCAATTGCTGTGACGACACCATCATAGCTGTTAGGCAGAGTCATAAATAGATGCGTTACTTTATCTACTTCTTCCAGTTTTGCACCTGCAGCCATTAATTCAATTAACAAATCATCAAACTCTTGAAAATGTTTCGTCAAGGGGTTTTCTCCTTTCAACTTAAAATTTAATAATCTTTTCCTCAAGGCTAATTGAGTCGCTATGCTTTTTCTTTCATAAATCGAATCCAGCTTCAAGAAAATTTGTCTCGCAGTATTTTCTTCGCTAGTAAGTCCCAGCAAAGAATCTGACAGATACTCTATTATCGTATTCTTAGCGATTCTCTGCTTTTTGTGCCACTCATTGTCCGGTTCCTTGGGAGCTTCTTCATCAATAGTTTTAAGCACTTCAAGTTCATTTAATAAATTACGTATTCTAAGTTTCCACACACTATATTTGTCCCCGTCAAACGGTTTAATATTTCTTTTTAATTTGAAATTATCCATTTTATCAAATCACTTAAAAAGTCACTTAGAATACTAAAATATTTTAACTCACTGCCTCCGACCACAGGCCACAAGTCCCTTAACACTATGCACTTCAAGTGTCCTTTTTATTTAAATAAAAACTTTACTGAATCTTTTTAATTAGTCTAAATTCTGGGCCCATAACCTATTGGGGTTTGGGTGACAAAAGAAACACGTAATTAACGATTTGATATAACTGAATTTAATTAATCGTTATTATTTGTAGGAGAGGTGTGTGTGCTCTATGCCAGAGCTTTAACCGGACTACTCAAAAGAAATAGGAACTATGCCTATCAAACCAGATCCTCTTGAGAACAATAAAGTACTGTTTCAGTAAATACTTATACGTATAAAAGAGCAAGACACGCTAACTATATGTTAGAGTGAGATAGATTTATTTTGTTATATTCCAACAACCTCCCTGTCGTAAAATGATTTTAATGTTTTACCCTTGTCTAATTTGTATTTTTATTATAAGTTCTAAAATTCAAAACAAATTATTAAATAAATCTTGGTGGAAAATGAACACAACACCATCTAGCCCCTAATTAAGTATAGCTCGTATTATGTTGACCAGATTACAGTAGAATAGTTATATATTTTTAAATACATACACTGGGTACTTTTATTAACACCCAGACACAGAACCAACACTTGTTCAACACACAAATGTTTATTCTGGAAGGGAATGGAATCTCAATCTACAGCGCATAAGGCAGATCTACTACCAGCTGAGCCGACAGGCAGATATAAAATGCAATTACTTATCAGCCGTATATCAGAACAAACTTGAAACTGGACCTTTAAGTACCTAAGAGGCCCTTACATACCTACAGCTGATTTTTTGTCTTCTTCTTCTTCGTTAATGGCATATATCATATGTCAATTTTGCCAATGTTTAGATTGTTTATAGTAAGACGTCACAAAGTCGTATGTTGTCGTTCGTCGTTTGTTATTTTATACAAAGTTGGTGTCTCTTTATAAAATAATTATACGGATTATTTTTGCTCGAATCACAAAGAAACACAAATTTCAGTCAATAACTCTAGCTTTATTTGAATATATCACCAAAATAAAAATAAAACCCCAAATAATTCTGAAAAATAAATAATATAAGAGATCAATGTTTACTCTGCTAAATATCCAAAAAAAAAACAGGTAGGTTGTCTATTTAAGGTATTTTGTGTTATTATTTTGACATTGAATATGTATGACAGTGTACCAGCTCAGTTTAATCTGAGGTGTTTTGTCTCAATTGAGCTGATAACCTGCTCGCTCTGTGCTCTGTCGTCATCGACCATTTCGCACGCAGCCATAACGCGACTCTCATAGATGTGGTCAGGATATCTATAGAGGTCATAATGCTAAGGTCGACAGATAAATCTCAATAACAAGTCGTTATTCAATGCAGTTTTGTTAATAGACGTTCTATTAGTATCCATTTAATTGGGTGTAGTAGGAAGATTTTTTTGGAATAAACTGGTTTGAATGTTTTTGTAATAAATGCTTGGCTGAATTTGTGATTTATTGTATGACGTCACAGTAATAACATTTATGAACCACCCATATCCACAGAAGTTAGATCTTCAACTCATATAGTTTTGTTATAAATAAATAAACATTGATGGACAATAGGCACGACACCATCTAGTTCCAAACTAAGCATCGCTTGTATTATGGTGACCAGATGGACTCATTGAATACTCATATATTTTTAAATACATACTTATGATACTTTCAACGCCCAGACAGAGAACAAACACCTGTGTTCATCGCAGAAATGTTTGTCTTTGTAGGGAATCGAACCATAAATCTACAGCGTAGAAGGCAGACCTACTACCAACAGAGCTGACAGTAGTCATTGTACCTCTTAGGTATCCCAATCACTGTAGGTACCTATTAAGTGCAGCAGAGTTAAAATATTTCTTCTTCCTCTTTGCTTTCTTCTAAGAAGATTTCTAATTTAAAAATTAGGCCTTAGGTAAGCTAACATTTTTTTAAATCGATGATCTCTACCTGGGCGACGTTTGATGACAACATAGACACCTAGATCAATTTGGTGATAATTTGTTTAGTTCGATTATGGTAATAGCGTTCTTGTAAACAGTCGTCGTGTTGTAATTTACACACACATGATAAATAACGCAAGCGTGAGGTAGGTATTTAGATTAGTCATACCATCAATAACATGTTATGTAGAAATCATAAAATATATTTTTTGGTAAGTGCCTACCAACTTAGGTCCAAATAAAGTCCTAGTTTAGGTACATGACCATTTGTTGAATCTTAAATATATAAGCTATTAAATATCTAAGCGATGACAATGTTTACATCATCGGATAGGCCTAAATATCAACAACGGTAAGGGTAACTCGTAAATTCAATAACTCACCTGTAATTATGGTCGCCACTGACCAGAATCTGCAGATGAGTGACTCTAGATGAGCCACTGGATGAGTCTTCGTTTCGAAAGATTAGTTGGAAGTTATGTTGCAAGAGTTATTTTAAGATGATGTTATTTATTTACAAATCACAAATTCGATCAGCCGAAGTAAGGCTGTCGTCGGGTGTCACACGGTCGGATCTCGCGGTGCACTGCGGTCGAATGGAGCTGGTGGTCTACGAGAGTGCTTCCCGCCAAAACCGGTCGCCTGGGTTACGTGACACGCTATGATGTCACGAGCCGTGTGTACCAAGGGATTTGGAGAATTTGAGAGCATAATCTGTTGAGTTAAATATCATTTAATCACATTGAATGTCTCACAAAGTGAATTGAAAACATAATAAAATACGGACTTTTAGCGCTTACTTCTAAATGACAAAGAATGGCAATATAAATCCTCTAAGAAAATCTTTAAACTCAAGCATCTAGCCTTTGCCAAGAAGTTTCTTTTTACATTCATAATTCATTCATCTACATTCAGATTCATTAAAAATGCAGCGTCTCTGTGCGACGTCGCTTGTTAACGCGTCGCGCCTCTTGGCACGTTGCGAGCTATTGTCCTTGATATCACCAGCTACTCACACCATATACCAGGCTGTCTAAGCCTCAGCCTTGGACGGCAGGTTTTCAGGGCAGCAAATTTGGGGACCCATTTTTTATGGGTTAGTACCTATTTTTAACTTTCGTGATCAAAATTATCAGAATTTATCAAAATCTCGTAATCATATTGATTTTAACGTGTATATATCGCGTATTCCCGATGTTTCGGTTATGTTGCAATAATTGTGGCCTCAGAATGACATATATTTAAATACACACTTATGATACTTCACTTCACGAATCCACAACAAGCGTACATTTATTTCGAGCAACACACATAAGAAAAAGTCATATTAAAACTTAAGAACTAGTTGGATTGCTGGACAGGTGTCGCTCACAGCAATGCCTTGTATAGGGACAGACGACCCTGGCGGCTATGATTGCCAGAACGGTGTTGGAGCTGGCCTGCAATCTGCTCACCAGAGACGCGGTTCGTTTGCGCATAGTAGTATAGAAACAATCAACCCGCGCCGCCGCAAATATCCCTAATGCGCTGCAGTAGCCAGGCAGCCCCAACACCGCCCTGAGTGCAGTGTTGTACTGGACACGAATGTACGTCGCGAGCGTGTACTTCACCCATAGGCTGCACCTATACAGAGAGGTACAGTAGGTATGCTTCACCCCCTCTGAGCTACGCGCAAACCTCCGGTTAAAATGTTCGACGCACCGACAGAGCCCTCCGCTCCCGTTCGATGTCGTCATTGTCCTTGAGATCAGCAGTGACCACGTGACCTAAGTACTTAAATGTATACACCCTCTCTATATCCACACCGTTCAAACGAACAGGAGAGAAAAAAGAGTACCTGTTAGACATCTTTAACTCTTCCGTCTTCCCCGTCATTATAGGTCCATCAATTGGCATTAAGTCAATAGGTACATTAATTGGTACTGCAAACTTCTAATCTATATTAAAATACACATAGCCATGGACATAGACATAGACATTTACTTAGATACATAGACACTCGTGTATTTGTAACTGACTTTGTAACTTTGCACACACAATTAGTACAATCAGAAAAAAAAATTGAAGAATAAATTAAATTGGAGAACACAGAGAGCATAATCATAATGACTCGTCACTGGGAGGCAGTTAAGCGCTGATATTCTTGTCGAAACCTTTAGTCTAAAGACCCTGTGAAATACACCATCAATGGCAATCAATGCCGGCTTAAAAACAAGATTCCGTTCCAAAACATGCAGCCCCTAAAATCTGCCAAATGTAAAAGTATTGTAGTAACTGAGACTGTAAAGGTATAGGAGACCTACATTTTACAGTTGTAATTTAAATACTGGAAAAATGTGTAATTGACGGATTCACCTTATACTCTCGCAAACACATTTTTTGTATCCGACATAGGTAATAATAATAATAATAAATAAATAATCCCGGACATATCTCACATCATCATCTGGCCCCAAAGTAAGCAGAGCTTGTGTCATGGGTACCACATGACTGATTATACCACTTATTTTTTTTTGTAAATACTTACATATTATACATGGAAACACCCAGACCCCGAGACAAATACTTGCAGATTATACAAACATTTGTTCCGCGGCGGGAATCGAACCCGCAACTTTCTGCTTCTCAGCCGGACCTTAGCCCACTAATAATAATTCACTTTATATTAGTTTAATCTTAGTGTTAAACGTCCTGTGAAATTGGAACCCGGTTCTCTTCGGTATGGAGGAGGGTGCTGATACTTACGACACATTATTTGTACTTCTGTGAGTATCATAGTTTTCAATTTGATACTGTACTTTTTATAATCTATACCTATAAAAGAGTTAACCTGACTGACTGACTGACTCATCATCGCCGAGCCGAAACCGCTGAAGCTAGAAAGCTGAAATTTCGAATGTAGCTTCCTTTTATAGCAAAACCACCCACTAAGGTGGGGTTTTTGAAATTCAATCCCTAAGAGGGTGAAAAGGGGTGAAAACTAATGTATGAAACTTTTTAACGCGTGGTGCGATTTGCTTGAAACTTGATTTGAATAATTAAAATGCAAAATAAATGGACACGTGTTTCAGGAATTTTCAAAATAACCCTCGTAAAGGAGTAAAATGGGGTGTGAATGTTTGTATGGAAACTTTTTAACCGCATAAAACAAAATGCTGACGACGTAGCAAGCAACAACATTTTTTTATCGAGGCATAGAATAACCTATGTTAATAGAGCTCCAACATAAAATGCAGGAATGGCTTCTAAATTACACGAATTTACAAATAGGAACAACAATTAATCAATCCATTCAATTCTGCTCATCTACCCACTAGCAGCCATATTTGGGCACAAACGGGCCTCCGCCTCCGTCTTGCCATTACGGATTGTTGCTTATTTAGCATGAGAATTATTTGTCCAAACAGGATGATTTGATTTTATAAAGTGTTTCGAGCTTGATTTGTATTGGTCCTATTTGCAGACAGAGGATAAGATAGCCTTTAAGGACTAGTATGCCTTGGTAACTAAAATAATTCTCACATCTTGTCTACTCCTGTGAATGAAAGAAACTAAAATACCACATGAAGTGTCACAGGAGTCTATTATTTTTCAAACAGATGATGTTACAATTAAAGCTTAGCGCGTACTGTGATTTATGTGATTTATGATTTATGATTTATGATTTATGCGCTATTCTGCTGCCACTTTGTTTAGCGTTTGTAGACTATGAGAAAGCCTTAGATTCTGTCGAAACCTGGGCAGTGTTGCGGTCACTCCAGCGGTGCCAAATCGACTATCGGTATATCGAAGTGTTGAAATGTTTGTACAGTAACGCCACCATGTCTATCCGACTCCAGGACCAGAGCACGAATCCAACCCCATCGCACAAAGGGGTAAGACAAGGAGATGTTATTTCTCCGAAACTGTTCAACTCTGCATTGGAGGATGTTTTCAAGCTTTTGTACTGGCATAGACATGGTATCAACATCAATGACAAATGCGTCACCCTTCTTCGATTTGCCAACGATATAGTCATCATGGCAGAATCGCTGGAAGACCTAGGCACAATGTTCAGCGACCTCAATATCGTCTCCCAACAGGTGAGTCTTAAAATGAACATGAGCAAGACAAAAATCATGTCAAATGCTAATGTTGCACCCGTACCGGTACATGTTAGGAGCGATATAATCGAAGTTGTAGACCATGTCTATTTGGGTGAGACGATTCAACTAGGCAAGTCCAACTTCCACAAAGTGGTCAGTCGACGAATCCAACTCGAATGGGCAGCGTTCGGAAAATTACGGCACATCTTCTCGTCACAGATACCGCAGAGCCTCAATACGAAAGTCTATAATCAGTGCGTATTGCCTTATGGAGTGATGACTTATGGAACTGAGACTTGGTCTCAGTTCCATATGTCATAATTCATATTATACATAATATCATATTATGTATAATATGAATGTATTTACAAAAAAAAGTATATAAGTAGTATATCAGTCATATGGTACCCATAACACAAGCTCTGCTTACTTTAGGGCCAGGTGATGATGTGTGAAATGTCCGGCATTATTTATTTAACTATTAGCCTCATACTCAGAGTCGTGCAACATGCTATGGAGAAAGCTATATTGGGTGTTTCTCTAAATGATAAAATCCGCAACGAGGAAATCCGTAGAAGAACCAAAGTCACTGACATAGCACTCAAAATTTGCAAGTTGAAGTGGCAATGGGTCGGCCATATAGCTCGCAGAACTGATAACCGTTGGGGAATAAAAGATCTCGAATGGCGACCAAGGACAGGAAAACGAAGTGTAGCACCCGATGGACTGACGACATTGTAAAGATCGCAAGAAGTCGGTGGTTGGAGAGGGCTCAAAATCGTTCTTCCTGGAAATCTATTGGGGAGGCCTATGTTCAATAGTTCAACTCTTTTTTTTGACATTTATGATTATGACTCGTGGTACAACGGTGGAATTATCCAACTGGTTGGACCACGGGGATAAGATGATCGTGTAAAACAAATGAACGTCCACAAAACAAATGACTATCGTTAAGTGATCTGACAACGATTGTGATTGTAAAAAATGGTGCGTTAGAAGAATATTTCAGATCGAAACCAGTTAGGTTAGGTTATCTTAGAGTATAGAAAACAACGCGCAAAGCGAGCGAGCCAAGCGAGCGAAGCGAGCGTGCCGCGGCAGCGGCCGCCGAAGCGCCAGAAGAATATAGTTCGTCTGTCGATGAGATTAAAGCCAGATGTAAAACAATTAATCAAAAGAGGTAGTAATTGCATTGCACTTCAGCATTGATAGATAACCTTTTCCTGTTTATTACCAGTAGTTGTTCCATAGATACATTCAATTCCCAGTAGTACAACTAGTTGGACCAAGGAAAGAACAACTTACTCGAGTTGAACCATTGGTAAAGATATTTCCCCATAGAACAACCAGTTGAACTGTGGGTAACTTTACTTCTCCGTAGTACAACCAGTTGGACATCACAGTTGTACCACGGGTCGGGAGCGATTTTACTCTGGCACCTATCGCGCTCTATGCTAAGTGCGTTCGATGAGGTTTTGTGTTCCAAATAAACTAAAAATTTACGATTTATATTGAATCAAAATGTGTTATTTGTAGTAAGTACTTACAAGTAAAAAGCGGCACTTTTTTTAGTTTTGCTATTATTTTTACAACTTTTCATAGTGTTGCATAGTGTTTTATTTTGCTATGATATTTACTGTATGGCGATGTAACGTGTACCAAGAGCATGGTTGCGTATATAAGTGTGCGTGTGTTTGTGTATTTTCATAACGTAGCACAATTTTATGGCTTCATTATTGTTGTTAGCGGCAAGGCGTCTATATATTTACTCGGTCTAAAAGACAAAAAAAAGCTCTCTATTTAAAAAAAATGTTTAAGATTCTTAACCTACCCCTTCTGTGCCCGTGTTATGTGTTCTGTGTAGTATTGACATAGTGCTCGTATTAAACCTTGTGTCGATTGATTCATAAGAAACATAAGCTTATTGGCTGGATCTTAAGGTGGGTGTTTGAATAGAAGCCTAATTGGGATCAATGTAATACAAATAAGTACAGCACGCAACTGGTCACACTGAGAAATTTATTCAAATATCAAGCATCTCCTCCATTCTAATGGAGTAAGGCACATCGTGAACCGAAGTCCAGTTGACCGTGTTGGAACGATCGACCACGTCTTGCACCAATTGTTCGCGGTACTCTTGCCAGCGGCGGTCAGACACGAAATCTTTGAACAGCTGCTTCTTTGTTGGTATCTGTAAATAAAATGCTGGGTAAATTGAATTTTTACTTCAACTGATTTAAATCCTGATCTCAAGGTCAAAATATATTTTTTTTCATTCACACCGTAAAAGTTTCTTGTATCATTTTCAGAACCCTAACCCATTAGTTCACCAACAGAATACGTTTGTAAAAGTAAATAGATATTGGTGTACAATGCACCTAACACCATCTAGCACCAAACTAAGCATAGCTTGTATTAAGTGACCGTATCATGATAGAATATGTATATTTTTAAATACATACTAAATAATTATCATATCTTATAAGTTCATAGTTCAGCTCATTAAAAATGTATATACTTTATAACACCCAGACACAGAACAAACACATGTGTTTATCACACAAATGTTTGTCCCGGAGGGAAACGAACCCCCAACCTATAGCGCAGAAGGCAGAGCTACTAAAAACTGAGCTGACAGGCCAGTCAAGTCAAGAACAGAAGGCATTTATATAAATGTACATTTATATAAATGGCGACCGTTGCTTAGACGCAACAAAGGGAAACTCAGCACGCACAAGCTTTGTACCTAAAGCTATATTCACCGACATAGTCCCTCTCTTTTTATCGCGTAAAGCTCGCCTGGTACGTCACATCTATGGTTAGGTTTTTTTAATAAGTAGTTAGGTTGGATTTACCTACATCATCATCATATCGTCCCTTAAAAGTGCTGAACAAGCACTGCTGAACATTATGTGGCCTACAAAATAATATGTAGGCATAACATATTATGATCAACCACTGCTGAACATTAACATTGATCCCCAATTGATTTCCAGGATGAACGATTTTGAGCCCTCTCCATCCACCGACTTCCCGCGATCTTCACAATGCCATCAGTCCATCGGGTGAGGGGGCGTCCTCATAGCACGTTGCGCGACTCTAAGCTTGTGTATAAGGCCAATAGTTAGCGACAAAGTCTCAATTCCATATGTCATCACTGGTAACACGCACTGATTGTAGACTTTCGTCTTGAGGCTCTGCGGTATCATTAACGATCATTAACGTCTGACCTCTTTGTCGAAGTTAGACTTGCCTAGTTAAATCGTCTGACCCAAATAGACATAATCTTTATAACTTCTATTATATCACACTTAACATGTACCGGTACGAGTGCAACATGAGCATTTGACATGATTTTTGTCTTGCTCATGTTAATTTTAAGACCCACCTGTTGTGATACGTTATTGAGGTCGCTGAGTATTGTGCCTAGGTCTTCCAGCGATTCTGCCATGATGACTACATCGTCGACAAATCGAAGGTGAGTGATGCATCGATGTTCATACCATGTCTATGCCAGTACACGAGCTTCAAGACATCCTCCAATGCAGAGGCGAACAGTTTCGGAGAAATAACATCTCCCAGTCTCACCCCTTTATGCAAAGACATTGGATTCGCGCTCTGGTACTGGAGTTGGATAGACATGGTGGCATTACTGTACAGACAATTTAATACTTCGATATACCGAGAGTCGATTTGGTACCGCTGGAGTGACCGAAACACACTGCCCAGGTTTCGACAGAATCAAAGGCTTTCTCATAGTCCACAAACGCTAAACAAATTGGCCGGTTATACTCTTCGGTCTTCTATATAACCTGCTGGAGCGTATGGATGTGGTCTATGGTGTTAAAGCCTTTTCGGAACCCGGCTTGTTCGGGAGGAGGGAGGTAATTCGTCAAACCTACGAGTGAGACGATTAGTTACTACTCTCGAAAATAACTTATACACATGGCACAACAGTGAGATGGGCCTGTAAATCTTTAAGAGGGTATTATCCCCTTTCTTAAAGAACAGTACCACTACGCTCCTGTTCCACGCCTCTGGCGTAGTTCCCTCGAGGATGACGGAGTTGAACAGCTTCTGGAGGACCTTAAGTACCGGAGTTCCACTCGCGCTTAGAAGCTCTGTCGTTCTTCTGTCTTCCCTTCTTCCTACACCAAGGGAAGACGGAAGAAGCTGCTGCAGAGCTGAGAAGAAGCAGCTTGAAAGCCGTTCGGATCTCGTAAAGACGTCCAGAATGTCGTCTGTGTAGTGTCGGGTTAGGCGGGCTCTTGCATCGCTAATCGTGCTTGTAGCAGGACTTTGCGATGAGGTGTACAGTAGTTAGATAGAACTAGATAGAACATAGAACTTCTCGAGCTCTCGTAAAACCTCTGGCTTCGAGGAAACGATACTGCCACTGTCGGTCTGTAGCTTCATTAACAGGCTTTGGCCAATAGATCACCAATCGGTGATCACTGCCGGTTTAGACTCTGTTGATCACTGAGACATATATATATATATATATATATATATATATATATATATATAATAAAAATCAGTTGCTGTTCGTTAGTCTCGCTAAAACTCGAGAACGGCTGGTCTGATTTGGCTAATTTTGGTTTTGAATTATTTGTGGAAGTCCAGGGAAGGTAAATAAATAAATGATAATAAATGAGTAAATATGAAAAAAATGCTTGCTTTTTTATTTATTGATTCTGAGGCGGTACGAAGTTTGCCGGTTCAGCTAGTTATTAAATATTTGCTTATTGGTCGTCATGATGAAATCTATCTCGCGTTTGTGTCAACCTGGGTGAAGCCACTTCTTGAAAAAGGAGTTTATCATAAAGAGTCCCTCCTTTCTGTCTGGAGCGGAGCGGTCACGTGTAAGGTCAGGTGGGGTTGATAATTAGTAGTTATAGATTACATGAAGATATAGATAGGTTTGGTTTTCCGGTATTTAAGCAAATATATTGGCCAAGTGCCTGTGACTACGCACAGTTAAGACAAAAGCTCTAATAAGCTCTTTAAGCTTCTAATAGTCTGCAAGAGCAAGATTAAGAGCGCAAAGACAGACTAGACAAGTTATGTTAGTCTGTATGTCTAGACGAACATAGCGAAACTATATCCTTGTAGTTTCTTGGGGTTTCTTGTGGACTTCGGAAACCACATAAAAAATAACCTACTATCACTTAATCTACCGACCGACATATTTAAAATGGTTCAACTTTAAAAACATTACCTTCTTATCCAAATAATGCTCAATCCTTGTCCAGATATTAGCTGTGTTCCGTTGCAGCAACCAGATCTTGGGTAGCAGCATACAATCCACAGGAGTCAGAGCCACTATACGTCTGTCTCGCATATTCTCTCCAAAGCCGAAGCTTGAGCCAGGATTGAATTGACACACCTACAAAATATAGCTATTATAGACTTCTTGATACAATATAGAATCTATCAGAATCAAAAAACTCTAGTATCTAAACAAAGGACTTTATGTTAATAAGGTAGAAAAAAGAACAATGAAAGAAATAGGGTTGCATCGAATCTTGACATTGTAATGTGTTGTGAGACATCCTCATAAATAAGCACACAACAGGACAAGCAGACGCACCGCTCAATACCATCCATACCTTGTCAGTCTACCACCCTTACGAACAAAGCGCTTTGCTTCCACATTTATTATGCGTACAGCCAAGAATTGGAATGCTTTGCCGTCCTCTGTATTTCCTGAAAACTACAATTTGGGTCTCTTCAAGTCAAGTGTAAATAGGTATATTCTAGAACTGTGTGCCCCGTCGTCAGCCACATCGTCGCTTAACATCGGGCGAGTTCGTGGTCAAACGTAGGTAAAAAAAAACTAGTTCCTTGAGGATGCCGAAAAGGGGTCAAATAAAGTATAAAAGTATAAAGGTAAAATAAAAGAAGTAAATAAGGTATGTAAAATTAAGACCTGCATGAAATAAGTCCTCAAATTTGCTGGCTTGTCTTCATCTTCTGGCAGTTCTGGTAAAACGCTCAACCTAAAAAGGAATTTCAAGGTTAATCTATTTTTTATGCTATTAATAGATTGAATTACTCGTATGTAATCACGTTATGAAGTTATTGATGTGTTACATCTTTTCTCTCGCTTTCCTGTAATCTCTGGAAGTGATTTTGTAAAAAGAGACAGAAGTGTGTAACGGGAAGCAGGGGAAGCGCGCGCTATTCGATTTGCCCCATGAGCGCGCTCGATGGTAGAGTTGGCCATCAGATGGTACCAACCCATTTTCGTTGGTTGGTACTGTCAGCCAACAGTGTATGCGTGTGTGTGAAGATAATAAAAAAGGGAAATAGAGTAGGAGAACGCATCAGCTGTGCGCTTAACTTACAATGTTGTGTATAAAAAATGCTATTATATAAACGAATTCAGGATATTATGTTAATGTTGCTTGTTACCATGGTGATATCAGACGAAATATCAGACGTTACACATCATATATGCGACTAATAGGTGGGTAGCATTCGTACACTTTTTACTCTAAGCCTACAAGGCAAGGCTAAAAAAAACTAACTGCAATTTTAATAATAAATTCTATGTTATTAGATAACCTACATATCTGGCTATAATAATAAGGTATGTCAGTATTGATAAAATGCCACCTAACCAAGCAATGGCGCTTTTCCCAAAAGATGGAAATCGTACGAAAGCACCCCACGCGTGGGGTAGTTTCGTACATAGTGTGGGTCACATTCGTACATGGTAGGGAGCCTTCGTACACAGTATAAAAAAGTCATATTTCACATTTCTTAAAAACTAACCTATTTTTTTTTAATCTTTGTTATCGAGATCAAAATTGACACAGTCATAATCAGCCTTAAAATCAGTACTATTAAATGGTATTGCATTTTTACATAAAAATTCTTATAAAAAATGAACACTTTACAAAATAAAATACTAATATCAATCAACAATGTAATAAACCGTTACGGTAACAGGTCATAGGTGTCTAATCTAAAGAATGAATCTACCCAGGTACCTAGCTTTTATTGCACATTGAACTCGGACAAATCTTTTCCGAATCTATATATGTTAGCTGTTCTTGCTGTCAAAGCAGATTTGGGTTTTGGCAAAATCATCACCACGTCTGCGACGTAAACATATCCTTCATCTTTCGTATAAGGAAAAACAAATTTCCAGGTTACCGGTTTCTTTCGTAAAAATAAAACTTTGTACTCAATGGGGCTGTATTTTGCTACCACCAACACCAACTTGTCCAACATAGTGTAAAACTGTTTTTTTCTTCTCAAACTTCACCAATACAAATGTTTCTTCTTTTATGTTTTCCGTCAAAACTGGGGGATCGTTTTCATGATCAGACATCTCTTCTATGGGCGAACAAGAACTTTCTCTTAAACTTATGTCAGTCGCATGCTCGCTATCTGTCTCTATAATCTTCTTCTGTTTCTTTGGTTTAGATGTCTTCTGTGTCTTTGTCAATAACGCGCGTTTCATCTCCTTTGCCCTTTGTTTTCTCTCTTGTTCTTGCTTCTTCCTTTGTTATTTCTAATTCTTCCAATCTTCGTTTTTCAGGGGTATCTGTGTAAATCCTTGATTTACCTGGCAATTTGCCTTTCTTTGACTTCTTGAGCTTACTTCTATCCACCTTAGGATAGGGACGAACTATTTCTGGCGTTATTAATCCTACAGCAGATGTCGTCGGCGAATCAATACTAAAGTCCTGCAGTTGCGACAGCAAAGAGGGTGACGCACACGCTGATCTCGGTGATAGATCATGTTGAGCAAGACCTATTTCTTCATGCACAATTTCTTCTACGTTGACTGGACCTGCTGTAGAACCTGAATGGTAAACTTGCGCAGTTGCAAAATCTTCGTCGCTGAAAGCAAGTTTGTTGAATGGCTTTTCAATTCATATTCCAGGCTTTTCAAAAGCACCTTGTAGTTTTTTTCGCATTGAATGACTCAAAATACGCAAGTTTGGCCAGTTTGGGAATGTTGTAGATATTGAGTGTTTTTCCAGGATTATTAACATGCCAATCGTTAAATGCGGTTTTCAGTTTGGCCTTGAATGGTCCAAATACTCCTACGTCTAAGGGTTGGAGACGGTGAGTTATGTGGGGTGGGAACGACATATAAACAATTCCGTTATCCCTAGCATAGTCCACTGCTTCTATTGTGACATGGCTTTCATGGTTATCAACCAGGAGCAGAATCGTGTTATTTCGAGAGCTCGTTGTCTTCTTTTGAATATGTTTGAGCACATCCAAAAATATATCTGAATTTATCCAGCCACTTTTAGTAGCATAGCAACTCACAAGCTGCCTTCCGGAGCACCTTCCATAAAATGATCCATAAAATGGACCCTGGGATAGATAAATAGCGGTGGGACTGTGTTTCCACTCGCTGAAATATTTCCTTTAAACGTGACAAGTTCGCCTCTTTCTACCGAAACAAGTTAACCAATTTGTTTTTGGGTTTTCTCAGTCAATACTTTGGGCGTATCAGCACAGTTGTGATCCTGGACTCATCAAAATTGAAAATTCTATCTGCAGTGAATTTATATTTGATCAAAACCTGTTCTAAGTTTTCGTAGAAGTCATTTACCTACAGCCGTCTTGTTGAATCCGTAAGACCTTGCTGCACTAGTATTTTCAGGTTTTCTCAGGCTTAAATTGGAGTTCCGTCTACGATAACCATCCAACCAATCTTTCCCAGCCATTTTACTATTTTACCAACTAGGTGGATAACGCAGTTTATTCGCTTTTGCAAATTCGTACGCCAGTTTCCTCACCTGTACAATCGTTAATCTATAGTGCATTTTGGAGCAGTCTGTTATATATTTGTTCAAAAGATTTTCTTCTTCCTTAGTGAACACTTGGAAAGACGTAAATTTGGAAGAAAAACACGCGCTGCTGGGATGCCTTCAAATTCCAAAGCAGCATTTTTGGGGTACCTTGCTAAACGACTTTCAAGAGTTGAAGGTTTGACGCCGTATTGTTCTGCGGATTTTCGAATGGATAAAGTTTTTTCTTCGAACTTTCTTCATCGCAGACTCCATGGTGTCTTCGTCTACCACTCCCGATCTGGTCCCCTTTTTTACGTATTTTCACGGCATGGTTCTGAAATAATGAGGTTGGATAAGTAAATAAGCACTCTGAATCCATGAGGGGTACATTCCTACAGTAGGAATCTACCCCACTTACCACTTGTATGAAGGTACCCCCAACCCAAACAAAAAACAAATTAATTCAAAATAAAAGAATGGTTAACTTAATATCAAAACAAATAAGTACACCATAAATTAAGGCCCATTTACAATAAATTACTTTTACAATTTGAGTATTACTTTCTAGTACTAAACAGTTTCAAAAGTGAATCCAAACATTACTTACGCGAAGCGAAAACAAGTATCGACTCGTTGCACGGAAGCCTTCGGCCGCACTGCCGCCTCGTCTCGCGGTGATCGGGCGGGTGTAAGTGGGAGTCACACAAACAAGTATGAACGCGCTAACGTTTGAAATGTTGAAATGAAACGTTTGAAAAGAGATATTATGATTGTACGAA
This sequence comes from Lampropteryx suffumata, assembly GCA_948098915.1. Lineage (NCBI taxonomy): Eukaryota > Metazoa > Arthropoda > Insecta > Lepidoptera > Geometridae > Lampropteryx > Lampropteryx suffumata. The sequence goes on from OX402551.1 coordinate 4,476,104, forward strand.
TGCTCCCGCTGTACGAATGCTACCCACCTTCCCCTATGGCTCGCTCGTTTTTTATTACAGTTTTTTACCTGATGGAATCTCTGCCCTGTCCAACATGGCTTTCAGAAGGTGGTAATAAAAGGTGAGAGTGAGATTTCACGGAGGATGTTCGTTGGTCACTCATTCTCTGCGAGTCTTGCGGGCTCAGAATCTGAACACCGCTTTCGAGCCTGGAACCACAAAATTATCTTCATTGCTTTGTATCTTATTTCGATCTATTCTTTGCGCTCCAAGGTAGTTGCCAGTTTGGCTCGAATGCAACAAGATCGTCTTGCCATCTTTTCCTAGGTCTGCCACGACGTCACCGACTATAGAGCACCTACTGAGTCACGAGCTTCGCCCAACGTTATGGATGCATTTGAGTCACATGAACTGAGGGTTTGAATATAAAAAAAAACCGGACAACTGCTAGTCGGACTCGCTCACCGAGGGTTCCGTACAAATTTGCAGGTACATGCAATTAAAATTTAAAATATTAGGTACTTAAAAAAAAAGAGAAAAGGTTTTTTTTTCATTCTTCGTCATAAAAAGAAAACTATACATCATAAAAATAATTTAAAATCTGTCTAATCTTGTGCCAATGAAGCTATTTCATACGATACCCCACATGCCACGATTAACTCAATTCAAAATTTGGGCCGCCGTTCCTTGCATATAGACCCTGTTTTTTATATTTTAATTATAAATTTATAGTTTTCTGATTTTTCCCTATACTTGTAGTATAAGATGGTATTTCTGGCCAAATTTCATAGTTCTTGGTCAACCGTAAATACCCTATAAATTTTGATTTCCTTGTGAGTGTCGAAATATACGTTTTATGCGGCATAAACGGCCGTATCTTTTTTTTACGTTAACTTAGACGTTTGATTTTTTTGACAGCTTCAAGAGCCTGTAGACTTGAATATATTGTTTTAATTTCAACTCGATACCTCCACGCGTTTCCGAGATAAAGGGTCTTGACAGACATACATACGGACGGGCGAATGGACAACAAAATGATCCTATAAAGGTTCCGTTTTTTTCCTTTTGAGGTAGGGAACCCTAAAAACTTTATAAGTACACATCTAGACCATGTAACTTATACTTAATTTTATGTTTAGGCAGTCCACGCACACGCACGCACGCACTTTTAGAACCAAGCTACAATCGAAAGAGAGGCACTAGTACGTATATTGTTAGGCAGCCGTACAACGTCATAGCCGTCGTAGGTATATGTATCACGTCGTAGCAAGAGTCGATATGTATATAAATGTTTTCGTGGAGTCCTCCTTATGTACTTGTACGAATTATTCTGTGGTTTAGGTTAATATGGTTTAGATTGTGTCAGTCAGTCACGTACGATTTACTAAGATACACCAACCTGACACTCCCAGTCCTCGACTTTGCCATAGACGGCTTTGCAATCTTCTCAAAGCCTTCGGCGATGGAAACATTCTGAACGCTCTCCTTGGGTGGTTTCGGTGGTTGTTGGCTGGTTGTTTCCTCAGTAACGGAACTAGATGCGCGGCTCTCGCGACTTTTGTTAAGATTTTTATAAGCACCGAAGTATTTTGCGTCAAAATCTTGCTCGCTCTCTTCTTTTGGAACCTAAAAGTAAAATCTAGTAAGGCTTGAATTGAATTAAGTAGACTGATTCAAGCAACTTGGGTTGTTTGTTTTGTATATGTCTGTTTATACGACGATGATCTGGATGTAATTTGGCAGTTCGACAGATTGGAACTGAGAAATGAGTTAGTAACTTAATGAACCAAATTGGACAAGGGGTTGTGAAGATTCGGGGTTCCAAAAGGGAAAAGTATTAAATGAGTCAAGTGAGGAATCATATTAAAGTGATTTGAAAACTTAAATAGTTTTGGAATGTATATATCGAAAACTATTTAAGTGTATATTCTAGGGTGTTTCGTTTTCAAGATACAGCGCAAAAACCCAACCATTTTAACTTGTGCTCCCACTCGTTATCGTGTCATTGGCTTCATAGGTCTGAGCTTAAATCGAGACTGGTCGCTCTTTGATTAAATTTGAAATATTTCAGTTTCAGAAGTAACTTTAGTAGGTATTAGTTTTATTAATATACAAAGTAGGTACCTAGTTATGTAATTACGGTGACAGCGAGCTAATCTGACGATAGAGCCAGGGTGCTGTTCTAAGGAACTACTCAATAAATAGACCGATTGAGTTGATCTTGTCATAGCTGGCAAGAATGACTGTCATATAAAGATCAAATAAATTGTGATGATGAGAGTCAGGAGCTGTTCCATGGAATTTCTTAGTGAATATGAGTAGGTAAAATAACCGTGTTTAGGCTCACTGAATCAGCTCGCGCTAACCTCATGAAAACTTACACTTTTTTTTAAGAAACTTTTGTGGGTTACAGCAAACATATAGGTACATTAAAATACGGACATCGGATATAGATCTTAGTTCGGGGCGAACAACTAGTTTACTTACGAATGGATCGTAGAGATTGTAAAAGTTGTGACCCAAACGCGTAGTAACAATCACTCGTACAGACTCAATCATCTGGCAGCGGCCCGAAAGGATGAAGTACACAAAATTGGCAACACCCACGCCGTCTCCAAGCAGCGTCTCGTTGATCTCGTAAGATTTCATCTTGGCAACTATGCAACCTTCGCGGCGGGCGACCTACCAGGACAATAAATTGCGGTCAATTGGTAACTTGACTGTGATTTTGTGTTGACTTAGGTATAATATCGAAGTGGTAAATTGTTGAAACCAAAGGTAGAGAAAGACTTGATTCTAGTCAGTAATTTTATGGAGCATAAGAAAGAAAGAAAGAAAGAAAGAAAGAAAGAATACATTTACACTCAAAATAAAAATAAAAAAATCAGAAAAGACAACTTCAATTAAACTAAACTAAAGATTGAGTGTTTCGCAATCGTCCAAGTGTGCTGTTACAAATTGGTGTCCGACACAGCATTATATTGCGTTATACAGTCGGAACTGTACAGCGCAACGCTGATCTTTCGTCGGAGCCAGGAGGGTGAGCCACGGATAAATAAAAAATAATAAGGAACGTTACAAAATACAGATAGATATAATAATAATGATAATGGGACATAGGAAAAGGAAGTAGAGCATAAATGCACTAATTTGCTTTATCTAGTGTCTATGAAGAGTCGTGAGGTGAGATTTATGTCAATGACGTAATATATCGAATACATTGATACGACTCTACTAATATTGAACAAATTTTACAAGCTACATAAAACCTAACATAGGAAAAGATGACAAAACGTCACAAACCTCGTCGAGAGCATCAAAGTAAGTGAATGCAGACATAGCTCGACGCACTTCGTCCCACTGTTTCTGAACGGACGCTTGAAGAACATTCTTGAAGTCTTCCTTCATCAACACAAGCGTCTCACAGTGACCTGATGCCAAAGACTCGTTGACACACTAAACTTGTTAGACAGAGGTAGTCTTACATTACAAGTTGTTAAAAAGTTACTATCGCAACAAGAGATTGATCAATAACAAGTTGCTAGCTTAGCAAAGTTGTGCCCAACAAGCTAAGTGGCGAGTGAATCGTTAAAAGTTATCCTGTGGGTTTCTGTAGGAATAGTGCTTAATTTTACCTAAAAATTACCTAATTTTCAGATTTTTTGTATCTAGTTCCTTCTCTACCATCTAAGAGGTGGATATTTTGGCTTCGAAAAATATAGAACTGTATAAGAAAGGAGCGAACTGAGATAAAGGATGATAGGGGAAAATAATCTGCTGTGCCATCCACATCTATACCGCGGCCTAATAACTAACTAACTAAGAATAACTAACTAGCATTCGTCAGTATTTTTTTAATAATGGAAAGGACCTGTTTCAATTACACTTTCAATTACTGATGGTAGGTATCTAATAATTGATGTTTTTATTCGATTTAATAATCTGTCTGTTCATATCTAATCAATGATATTGTAGGATATATAGCGCATGATCGGACAAGGGAAAAGATGAATAATGATATCAACAAAACTATGATTGCGAAATAAAATGTACAGATCTTACTCATAATCATAAGCCGATCTTTCGTGAGGTATAACTGTTGACATTGCCCAGCTTGTATATTTTAGAGGCAGCTAAGTTTGTTAAAGAACATCCGAAATGCTTTAGAAGAGGTCGTGAATATCATAGAAACCCTGAGAGAATTGTTCTTTCAAGAGTGCCTGGAACTGCCTTATATAAAAATAGTTATTTTGTGGACAAATATTTAATAAAATTCCTGCCTAATTAAGGAAATGCTAATAAGGCTTTTTGTAAAACAAAAAATGGTTTTCTGTGAAGTCGGTTTACGGCCAAAAATTTTACGTGATATCGTCATAAGAAAACATTGATGAACCGATGGTGCCTCTCTCAGGCGAAACGTGACAATGAGTCATGCTTTTTCGTGCGTGCAGCCGGCGTTCATCTATTTATATGACGTTATCACATCAAAAATTGTGGCTTTTTGACAGAACTTTTTACACAACGAATTTCTTGGGAAGTAATGAATATAATTTTATAATGCTAAAATAGAATAATATAAAGTTTAATTTAATGTCTTTGAAAACATTAACATTTGTATGCTAACAATGTTCTTTGGTGAAATATGTGAACATACTGTATGACTCAATATCTGTTACCTATCATATTTGTTGCAAATAAATTATTTCTAAGTATTACGTAAACATGCTAACCAACAGTAGTAACCGTAGCAGTCCTCGGAATGTTATGCAATAATGAGACTTCTCCAAACAGATCCCCTGAATGCATAGCCCCTATATCCACTGACACATATTGCTGTATCAGCTCGTCGAATATCATCTGACTAACGATAACATCGCCGGTCACTATGAAGTAAAGCGCGTGCGACTCGTGATGCTGCCTTACGATGGTTCTTCCGGGGTTAAAGTATTTGAAGTACGTCAATGCTGCGAGTTTCTTTTTGACGTGCTATAGGATAATAATAATTATTGATAGACAATTCACACAGTATCATAAACTAATGCTTGTAATATAGGAAAACATGATTGAAAGAATAGTATTAGGATGTACTGGCAGAGTGTATCTGTTACTGTTGATGAAATGTCTCACAATCACAACTGTCTTGCTTAGAATTTAAATGTAGCATAATATGTATACCTATTGTACAAAATATTGATAATTGATTATAAACCTACCAACTTTGTGTTTGGTACTAAGTTGACATGTAATTTATTTGAAATTGTAATACTTACTTTGATAAGTCAAATTTATATATTTTACTTAATTTGATTGTATTGACATAGTATTATATTAGCTTTTGTATTGACATAGTATTATATTAGCTTTGTATTCTATTGTATTGACATTTTATTTTATTTTTATTGTTTTGATATTGTATTGTATCGACATTCTTGTACTTTTGTGCCTATTCGATGAAATAAATTGAATTGAATTGAATTGAATTAAACTTGTAAATAGGTAAGTAGGTACATACTGATTCTTTTGTGGGACGAAATAGGCTTTAATAAAAATTCAAAATACATTGGTGTTCCATACACACAGCGCCATCTAGCCCCAAACTAAGCAAAGCTTACTATATGAACCAGGTGACAGGTGGTCTGGTTTAGTTTGGGCTAGATGGCGTTGAGTACATTGTCGACCAATATTTATTTATTTATTTAAAAAACATTAAGCAGATGGACAAATATTCAGTACTATTCCGCAATATATTCCTAATGAGTTAGACACGATGCAGTGGCATGCACTTCCCTCCCGCCTGCAATTGAAAAGCCATGGTGTGCGCCAACATTTTACTGGTGCATGCGTCTGCATTGTGTCTAACTCATTATAATGGATTTGCGCAAAGTCACGCCTGAATAAATATTTATTATTAATAATTTATTATTTGTTGTTGGTTTATTACTTCTTACTGTGGCCATACTAATGGGTCTGTTGAAGAACACCCACCTTCACAGAACAACATTTAGGTAGATAATATTAGGTACACTCTCAATTTAGTTAATCACGCAAATTCAGAAGCTCACATACAACTTCAAACTCAAACATGCACACACACGCAAATATCCAAATACCTATAATATATCTGACCTGACAATTTAACGTTTTTTCTTTTCTTTTTCCCATGTAGGTACAAACATTAGGTATTTGTTGTTTTGTTTTTATTTTGTCACTTGATAGGTAGGTACCTACTCATTATACAACTTGTAAATCTAAAAGAGTCCGTAAAGAGCCCCTGTGACTCCACTATACAGGTTATTTAGTCCTAATGTGGGGAACCGAGTCAACGGTACTACTTTATGTACCTAATAACCTAATAACCTCAGTGTACCAGCTCACTGTGGGAAAAAAAATGATCGGCATGACATTTTTTCCCAACTTCTGACAAAAGTTTAAACGTATAAAAGTATAAACGTTTCCCAACTTCTGACAAAAGTAAATCACTGCTTAAAATAGTAGGTAAGGTACCATACCTTTTTCAACCGACTTCAAAAAAGGAGGAGGTTCTCAATTCGACTGTATTTTTTAATAGTTTGTTACCTCATAACTCCGCCATTTATGAACCGATTTGAAAAAATCTGATTTCATGTGAAAGGATATACTTCCCGATTGGTCCCATATACATTTAATAAAAATTAAGTTTAGTAGTTAGGTATGTTTTTAAATCACAAAAAGGGAAAACAATATGTCATACACATGGATGAAACGAAATTTTGATATTTTGCTTTTTCATTAAGTCTTTTAAGTTTTTAAAACCTAATGTTAGATGATGCCAAATAGTGACAGGCCGTATCATAAGCAGTGCTCAAGTTGAGATGCGTTTATAAGTAAGGCGGATCATGTTTATCCTGGAAGAGGATTGAACCCACAACCAACAGCGCAGAAGACAGAATTACCAACTACTGAGCTATGAGTCAAGATAGTTACAAAGAGACTTCCTTTTGAAGCAAATTTGGCAGATACATTCGAAGACTACCATCAGTAAGTATCCGTCAGTCAATCCATACCCAATGACAAAAAATCTATGTATACCTAACCTGAATTGTTCCCATCAGCCGGGCGATTATCTAATTCTGATACTATCAAAACAATGATACTAACCGCTTTTAATACATCATCGTCATAACAGCCTTTATGAAGTCCACTGCAGAACATAGGCCTCCCCAATAGCTTTCCAGGAAGAACGATTTTGAGCCCTCTCCATCCACCGACTTCCTGCGATCTTTACAATGTCGTCAGTCCATCGGGTGAGGGGTCCCAAAAAGTGTCTTCGTTTGCGCAGCGCCTTAGCCGCTGCGCAAACGAAGACACTTTTTGTTGCCGACACGGCACACCATCACAGAGAACCGTAGTTGCTGTGTTTTCTGGGCCACAAGTTGTGGCGGTGATCGGACACAGTCGCCGCTTGCTACTACTGGCCACTGGTACAATTCGTTGCTTGTTTTCCGTCAGTACCTACCATTGTAAGGAAATTTGTTAATGTTGCTTGTGTTTTCAACTGACGACTTTTAGTTTCCAGTTGCCGACAACACAAGTGTCCACGTTTACGCCCTGCCTAAGTGCTGTCATATGAAGAAACTGAGATAGAAACTGAACGTAGGTACCAACATCTTATATCAATCCATAAAATAATGCTAATCGAAACAGAGAGACATTTTGATAAACACTGGTTTTAACGTGTGCGAATCGTGAACTTGAGCGGCAACGAGCGGACCGCGGATCTAACTCACTGAATGAAGATTCTCTAGATGAATCGAAACAGTCTCGGTTCCTTCATCGACCAAAATAATACGTGAGACAAACTAGTGTTTATCAAAATGAAAAATACAACTCACGAAAATGAAAAGTACAACTCACGAAAGTTTTGAAAATGAAAAGAGACACATTGGCCTCAATACTGTTGGCACCAACCTAACTAATTTTAGCTAAAATTAGGTTTAGAAGTGTCAAATGAAACTTGGTATTCTGCTGCTACCAACTTATACTAATTTAATTTTATCTTACTTAATAAAACGTTCCTAATTTAGTTATATGGTACCAACCGAATAGGTATTACAAATGCTGTGACTAACTAAGATATATTTTAGACAATTCCTAATTTTAGAAATGAACCAACAGAATAGCCACCAATAATTGTATTAAGAGTTCAATAATCGCCATACAGGACTAGACTAAATTATGTAGGCACATCGCTTCTCGCCTATCGGTCACGCATGCCTTGTCAATTAAGTAGGTAGCCAAGTACTTACCAACATACATATTTGAAACCTACTCCACACCCACGTTATTACCTAGCACATATATCAAACTTGCTCAGTTATACATAAATAGATAGGGTTGATCGGTAGGTAACTATAGAGTACGCTTTCTGAAGTCTTACATTAGGGTACCTCTTGAAACACTTCAAACCACCAATGATTCGGTAAATATACTTTTTCTCATAATCTGTTCTTTCACTCGCTGGCTTATTCAGAAGAGCTTTATCCTGAAATGCAATGGACACCATAATCACCTATAATGTTAAAACTTAGTTTGTTTTACAATAGCGCCATCTATTGATGAATAACAAAAGTCGAACGCTAATTTTATTTTTACCTTATTCAAACGATTCGTACCTACTCGACATAAATGAGCATTTACCCAAGGTTAAAATAATTTGTAATGGGTATATTATAATAGATTATATGTAATAATTTTAATATAGCACACCGTAATTGTCATGCATATCAGAAGTGTATCATTTTGTCACTAATAATGTTGTACAATGTTAATATGTATGATGTATGTGTGCTTAAATAAATAAATAAATAAAAATAGCACGATTGACTAGGACGTGCCTTAGTGATACTGAAATAGACCAAAATTACAAAAATATATATAAATATATGTAATAGGCATAAGGTGTCAGTTTGTACGTAAGTATGTAAGAACACCTAGATTTAATTTAGGACACCTTTCATATCAACACAGTAACGTACAGTAATGTTTAAAAGCTGTTTTTTCTTGGCCTTTGCTCGGACAGCTTGTTGAACCCTCCGTTTCACGTCCTCCACACCCTCGTACTCATCAACTCCTTCGATCAGCCAATACGTATTGGCCATCACCAATCGTCCAATAGCTCGGAACCGGCATTTTGCACGGAATTTCCTTCGCATTTGCTCTTCTGGATCCTAAAATTATTTTTTGTTTGAAGGTAAACGATTATGCATTATGGACATTGGTTTATCCACCCCAGTTTTACCTAATTTCACGCGAAGATGCACGCGAAAAAAAGGAATGTCTTACCATTTCCTTTTTTTTATCTTGGCGGCCTGCCATTTTGATAATTATTTAAGTGGGTACTTCGTCAGATAAATGATAAATACATTTTTATTCAACAATAACGCTTTGAAAATTTAAAGACATAATCTTATACGCTGGTTTATGTCAAAATTGTAGCATTTACATTCTCTTTGCTGTCAAGTCAAATAATGTCAAAGGTCAAAGAGCAAAGAGAATACCATAACAACAAGATAAAAGAGCAAAGAGAATACCATACAGAGAATAGCACAAACTACTAGTATACCAAATCAATTATACTCACCATCACAAATTGTTAATTTGCACCATCATCGGGACAAGGGAACAACTGCATGTGTTGTACTTTTTCAGTACAGCACTTTAAGATTTTTTTTAAATATTATCGTAGTTTTCCATCTATATTGAGCTTAATTTTCATTTTTTTTGCATTAAATATGCCTAACACATTTGCCTATTCATGTATATGCTTACAGGAGTCAATTATTTATTTTTTCCAAAATAATAATACTCACAATCACACATTTAAAATTGTCTAAATAACATAAATATTTATCTCGACGCTTACCAGGATCTATTTGTGTTCCCGGCCCGGTCTGTTATTTCATTCAAACAGACAAATAACTGATGTAGGCACTTGTTTTGACGATAGAAGATTCGCTATTCTGGGCAAGATAGGGCACTAAACGCTACAACTTATTATTATACGGTACCTAATAACAAATTGTATATAAAATTATTATTACTGTAAATTATCTATAGGCTTAGTTTTCATGGCTTTTTAATGGCAGACCAACAAGTGGACATTTGTTTGAGAAAATTAACAAAGGCAAAAAAGGATCGGCAAAGGCAAGAAAGGGAAGATTAAAATTTTGTTTAAACATGAAGCCCAGTTAATAATGGATATGTTAGCGTCTAGACATTAAGAAAAAGATTTTAAGCACTTTTGAATGTCGACGGCCAGTCTGAACACTAAGCCTAGATTACCCGAATCTGTTAATAGTGTAGGTAAGTGTAGACAAAGATATTGCTCAAATGTTCATGAACCACTTTAGAGTGGCAGCACTGCCTCTATCAGCAGATGTTAACGTTGACACTCAGTTTGATGCTGAGCCTAATTTGTCAAACGGTTTAGTTCGCTTCTCAGCAAAAGATGTAGCCAACGCTATTAAGAATATGAAAAGAGGGAAATCGTAAGGACATGATGGACTCAGTATTGAACAGATGCTCTGTGCAGATCCACATTTGTCACGTGCTGGCTATGCTATATACTTTTTGTTTACGTCATACTTATCTCCCACAAAAGCTGATGGAGGCAACAGTTATTCCCATAGTTATAAAAAAAACTGGTAGTATTTCAGCCAAAGATAATTATAGGGCCATCTCATTAGCGACCATAGCTGCTAAGGTGCTTGACATATCTTGGATAAAGCTTTGCACTTGCATGATGCCCAATTCAGCCAAACCAGCGCTATTTCGCACTGTGTGAAATAGCATAAAGCTGATACTGTGCTTTTTTGACAAACGCAGACTAGGTTTGGAACAAGGTGGGTACACGTAGATTTAGTATTAGTTAGTTAATTAGTTTGGTTAGATCTGTGTACCTGCTATTGTATCGTAATTGTATCTGTGTGTGTGTGTCAAAATAACATCGATAACTCTTTCGATACTTGCATTAATTAATGTCTTCATACCACGTTCAACAGTAACAACTTCACTTACACTGGCTTAAAGATTAAGGGACTGGGTTTCATTTTATAAGTTACAATGACCGATAGAAAAATATTTAAACATTTAATATATATATTATATAAAATATTACAACTCTAGATGTATATACGTGGCGTACTCATGCATATTAAGACGATAACAACTTTTATAACTTTTTGAATCGTTATATCTCAGAAACGGTGGCTCGCAAGAAAAAAAGTATTGATACATTTTTTATAGATAATTTTATGGTCTACAATTTTTGTCTGAGGTACTTTTATGATAAAACTTACCGTTTTGCTGAAAATCGCGAAAAACTCATTTTTTCGGCCTTTGACCTTGAATTATTTTTTTTCCTTACAGGGGAATGATGGGGAACTTCTAGACATTGTTTATAATTATGTTTTGAACAACTTCACAGAAATTCAGCTTGTTGGGACTTTATGTAACTTCGAATGTCTAAATTGACCGGACTATTATGCTCAAAAACATGGTTTATTGTATATACCAAAAAAAACATATTTTTGTTTCTATAGGAAGCAATAAGCCATCCGACAATATTCCACGTGTGAGGCTTTACAGAACTAACCTAAATATTCTTAAACGATTCAAGTACCTTGGGCACATACTTACTGCTGATCTCAAAGATGATTGTGATATTTAAAGGGAACGTAGGGTGCTCCCGGTTTGAGGCAATATGGTGGTCTATAGGTTTGCTCGATATAACAACCATCCCTGTTAGAATAACGTTTTTCAAAGCCTTTTGTCAAAGCTTTTTTACGAGCAGCTTATGGGTTAAGTATATGCAGATATCTATGAGCGTTCTACGAGTCCAACATAACAACATCTTCAGAATGCTCTTGGGTCTACTTCGTTACTGCAGTGCCTCTGGAATGTTTGCGGACGCAAGAACTTCTTCGCAGTTCGCGGCTTCGCAGTTATTCGAAAAAGGATAGCAGGCATAATGAGTGAGACATAGTCACAACAGTTTTCTGAATGTCATAGCAGATAAGTATGAGAGTCCTATACTTTTACATTGGGTCAAAACTGTTAACTAATATCCAATCATTTAGTAAAGTAATAGTTTTAAAACCATGATGTTCATATGTTTTGTTGTTGTTATTATATTTCTCTTGCTCTTTTAATACATAGGTATTTTTAGTTTTTTTTTGTTTTGTAGTTTGGTGATTTTTCAGCTTTTGTGTGAAAATATTGACAGTTTTTGAAGTGAAAACTGGTAGCAGATTTATCCTCGTCAAAAAAAAGGAGTTAATCGATTTTTTAGTGGTTTTGAAGGATTTTAGAAAGGAATTTAGTCTATGTTTGAAGTTCTGAGTTATTTATTTTTATATCTTTAGAGTGAATTTGTTGGGATTCTTCGTTTGTCATTTCATGAAGTAACATAGCTCTGCTAATTTAATATTTCTATGCAATTATGCAATACTTGCATAGAAATATGAGTGAGATAAATGAGTATATGCAATACTCATTTTATTGCATGTATTATTCAGTAATCTTAGCGGAATTTCAATGAATAAGTTGTGATTACATGGGACAAATGTGAACAATTGAATTGAATTGTGTATAATGGTGCAATGTGATTTGAACGACGAGGAATCCCAAGAAAATTTTAGATAGCCGTTCTGCGTAACATCTAGAATTGACAATTGACCGATTAAGACTCTATCAAACAAATTGACTATAAACAAACATAAACACTTGACACTGGCAAAATTGACATTATTATGAACAAAGTAGAAGAAGAATACGTGAATTTGTTTTGACTTGTTTTGACCTAAATACTTTTATGTATCATTTTCATACTAAAGGCTTTCGCTGCTTTGCATTTGATATGCGTGTTGGTGTGTGTGCTTTGACAGTATTTATTCTACATTTATCTATATAATTTATTTATAGCTATGGCAGTTTCCAAACAAGGGTTTATAAAAATACATATTTATAAGAGTGAGTGAAAGTGACTCGAATATAATAAATTATATTATAGTCTGTGAAGATGATTTAACAATATTTTTTGACACATGATTGAGATTTCCAGCTGTTTCTAAACCGCTTATTTCCAAGGAAAATAATCAAACACAGAAAATAGAAATGAAAATGCTACTACTACTAAATAATAAGAGCTGTACGAGAAGACAACATCTGATGATGATGAGACCTTTTTATTTTAGGTGACTGGTTTATTTCTGATATTATAGTAGGTACTTAGCTGCTTATCAAAAATCTGTTAGGTGATATGACAGAAGCATTTGGATGGACTATCACACCCAAGTCTTTAACTCTAAAAATCTTTATTTGAAAAAAAAAACAAAAAACACGACATTACCCGAGTAAAAATAAATAATTTAACGGCGTAATGTTTGCTTCGCATGACTGCTAAAAACAATCCCGCTATAGTAGATTTTCTGCATATTTTTTGTGACAGTGACATGACAGTACGAGTACGGTGACATGACATATTCTCTAAATTCATATTTCATGCTTGTGTTGTGTAGGCTTTTGTGTTGAGTTTCAGAATTTCGGAAATAGAAGAGTTAAGAAAACTACGATTAGTTACAATATATCAGCAGAAAGAATAAAATAAGTATTTCATAACTCGCGGAAAGAAGTATACTCCCTCGAATTCAAGATGGTATGTTGAATAAGTTCGAAGTCCTGCAATCTAGCATTTAGCATCACGGCTAAACTAAACTCTTTGATTTATTTTTCAGAGTTTCGGCCTCCCATCCTTGAAGGTTAAGCCTGACCATACGAACAATGAAGTTCAAGTGAAAGAGGGTCCTTTCGGTGTTCCAGACCCACTAATGGCTGGGCTAGGCGCTTCTAAACCAAAACTCGGCATGTCACATCCTATTGAACTCTCTGAAAGAAATGTAAGTTATACTGTTTGTGCAACTGAAATCGATGTAGTTACAGTTCCAAACTATTACACTAGCAGAAGCAAAATTCGTACAACCAACCTACAAGACAATGACTATGCATATTTTGTGCTGATGGATGTAGCCGATTGTAGGCAGTTAGTGTTTGAATGTATGAATTTTGTAGTGCAAATTATAGTCACTGGAACTGGAAAATTCATAAAGTATTCTTGTTAATACCTAACCTGTTTGGTTATTTGTTTCAGTATCACATGAATGCTGAGAAAATGAACATGGCAATGCTCCGTAATATCCAAGGCCTGGCTGCACCAATGAAGCTCTCCATGGAAATGAAGTTTGCCAGTAAGGTATGTGATTCAATTCAAGGCTACCTATAACTGATTTATTATGCACAGATTTAAAGATAAATGCTGTTTTGACTAACACTCGGAGACACCTTTATCTGATGCCCAAATAGTTAAAAGTAGTTGAAAGCAAACACACCTAGTTTCACCATCTGTTAGGTGCTTCCTAAAGTTACATCATATAGCCAAATGCAAGTCATAAACAGACAGATGGGCATTAGGTTATTATAAATATGTAATATAGGAGTACCTAAGTGAGATATATAAGTACCATTCAGCATGGTTGATATGTGAAATGCCAGTGCTATTGACAATCATGTAGAGGTTAAAAGCAAGCTCATCAAAAATAATAAGCCAATAAAAACTGAGGCTGTGGAATGAACCTATTATTTTTTTAACCAGAGCTAGTCAGTGGCTAGCTTTCGTGACATAACAAAATAACAACAGTACTGTTTTTCAGGTTGGTCATCTGCCCTTCCTACCCAGTTCCAACATGCAACATGATATCCTCACTGGGAGACACCTAGACATCGGCTTCGAGGATATCTTGAACACTCCTGAGCTGTGTGAGGTCGCCGGTCAGCCTCATGCTGTGGTAGAAAGGTCACTTGGACTGCTGTGAGAGTTTAGTTGTATATCTTACTTTGGTTATTCGTAATAAACTTGAAAATATTCTAACTGAGTTATTTCTTAACAAATAATTCATTCCCCTCTAGAACTATTACTTAGCAAATTTGTTAATTCATATCAAGTTAAAAGAACTATAGAAAAAGGTACTCTAAGTTGTTGAAACTACCATTTCTTAATGGTAGTTTCATCATTAAGAATCAAAATAAAATAAATGATCAAATCAAAATAATCATAATAAATAATAATAATACATAATGCCCAACATTTTACTCGGTATCCTAAAGTAAGCAGTGCATGTGTTATGGGTAAATATACCTTATAATATATTTAGTTCTAATATCTATCTCCCTCATTTTCCATTGCTTCAGGAAGCGAAAACCTCTGTGTTGCAGTGGGCCAAGGCTCAGCTAAGATTCAGAAAATTGCAGGTTCGATTCCCGCTGCGGGTCAAATGTTTTTATGATTTCCAAGTATTTGTCTCAGGTATGGGTGTACATTACAATATGTATCTATTTACAAAATAAATAAGTAATGTAGTACCCATAACACAATACATGCTCTGCCTACTTTGAGACCAGATAATGCTGTGTGAAATGTCTGGCATTACATATTAATTTATATTATTACTAGCTGCTGCCCGCGGCTTTGCACGCGTGGTACCTCCATAAAATGTCCTACTCCAAGGTCCCAGCTATCTCAAGTACAAAATGCATCAAAATTGGATCAGCGGTTTAGGGTGAAAACGTAACAGACGGACAGAGTAACTTTAGCATTTATAATATTAAATATGGATTTATTGAAACAGTTAAATGCAGTGTAGGTACTAAAGCTTGTAATTAGAAATGGACTGTTTTTAGACTGTTTATACATAACGATATTCTTGAAACCAGTATTTTGTTTATTTGAGGAATTGTGTTTGCTATAAAGACAAATAAAAATAATATTTAAATATATTGATTTAATTATTTTAAAACGACAAGTTATACATGTACTTATTTATGCCAGTCACTCAAGCCTGGCTCAATCATTCTTCATAATATCTAATAACCTTAGCGTACAGATTTTTTTCACCTCACCAATACCAGTATTTATTTCTTGCTCACGAGTATTGTGGTATCGGGTCTGTAAGCCGGTTATTATAGATTGCACTTTGTTCTCCCTTGCGCAAATTATAAATGGAAACCCAAATTTTTCCTTATATCTGAAAAAGTACAAATTTTGTTTAATTTTTATGACAGAGCCATCTAGCGGCAAGTGGTTGAACTTCATATTAATATAAAGCTTGGGTGGTTTTGGATTGCTGGTTCTTGAAGTTGAGTTAATAAAATTATAGATGACGCCGCAATTCATTATTCAAGGACTCATAGTTTTATACCTTTTGTTACATTCGTCCATGCGCTTTTTCTCCACTGCTGTCAGCTCATGCAATCCGGCGGATCGCTGTTCATTTGTAGATTCCTTGGTCAGCTCTCCTTGGCTAGCCAGCTTGCCAGCAAGGTCTGGATGGAGCTTTAGGATCATTAGTTTTTCTGTGAAGAAAAGATATTCTCATAAACTAAAGTATAAGTATAAAGTAGATAGGTACTTCTTACCTATCTGATTCTGTCGTCTCCATTGTAAACTCAAGGTTGGAAGCAGTTAATTATACGCACGGGTATCATCATAGTAAACCATAAAAATCTGTAATAGCCGAGTGAGCATTCGAGTTCATGTTAGTTTCGTTCCATGATTTGCTAGTAGGTAGAGTACGTAGGTAGGTTCATAATCAATTTAGGCGAAAAGTTTCCGCGTCTTAATCGTCGACTTCCTTTACGGAATGTTATTTCTAATATACAGGGTGTATAAAATCGAGCACACATAAATAGGAAAGTACTCTCGGATTGTATTTTCTAATTCTTAAAACTAGCTATTGCCCGCGGCTTCGCACGTATGTACCCTGCATAAGCCCACTGCGCTACAGAGGTCGTCTACAGTACTCTCAAACAGTGAAGGAAAACATCGCGAGGACACGACATTTCGTAGTACCTAAAAAGTTCGAAGACATGTGTGCCAAAAGCACGAATGTAGCCTCTGAAGCACACTTCAATCCTTTCTCCACACTGGTTCGAAAGAATTACTGAATGAATGATTCCCGCCGCGGGACAAATGTTTGTACGATCTGCAAGTATTTGTCTCGGGTCTGGGTGTTTCTATGTATTATATGTAAGTCTTTAAAAAAAAAAAGTATATAAGTAGTATATCAGTCATGTGGTACCCATAACACAAGCTCTGCTTACTTTGGGGCCAGATGATGTTGTGTGAAATGTCCGGATTATTTATTTATTTATAATGAATGAATGGATAAAATTTTTTTTATTGTACACCTTAAAGCTAAATACTTTTAACAATAACTAAATTTACTTATGAAAAAATTATGTACAATGAGCGGTCTTATCGCTAAGGAAGCGATTTCTTCCAGACAACCTTTGGATGGACAGAAGCTTATCCTATTTGGAAGATTGGTCGGGGTGCACTCAAATATGAATAAAAATCATTACATTGACTCAAATAAACGCAATAAACTAACACAATATTATTGATACATAAACGATATACACAAATACAGATAGGTACCTAACACATATTTAAATAAATAGTTATAATACAAGGAATAATAAACAGTATACAATATAATATAGTATACTTATCTATGTATAATAAACAGTAGTGACTCGACATGAAGAAGTCCAATAGATGTGTATATATACGCGTTTTTTGTAGTCTCTTCAATGAAACTCGTACTATCCTCTTGTATTATTTCAATAATTTGCTTATTCGTTTATAAGGCAGGTACGGATGATCTTACAAAAAAGCACTGTTTCTTGCCTGATTCCTCTTGGACTTAAACTTCTTAGTTCAAGAGTAATCGGCACCTAAATATCCATGTGATTGTATTCAATAAAGCTGTTGTGTATTCGAATTTAAGTAAACCAGCTACTTTAGTACTTTAGCTCCTCTGCAATCAATTTAAAACCAGCGCTGGGTGGGCACTCAAGTATGCATCCAGCACAATACTGAGTAGATGCCATATTTGCTTATCGCGGGTTGGCGAGGAGACCTAGCCGAGAAAAAATGTAATGCTTTACGAAAAACCGTGAGAGAATGAAGGAGACCGATAACTTGTCTCCTATACACTATAGTCCATATATATATATATATATATATATATACTTATATATATACGTACTTACATGACTGATTATTCTACTTATATACTTTTTTTTTTAATACATACATATTATACATAGAAACACCCAGACCC
This sequence comes from Lampropteryx suffumata, assembly GCA_948098915.1. NCBI lineage: Eukaryota > Metazoa > Arthropoda > Insecta > Lepidoptera > Geometridae > Lampropteryx > Lampropteryx suffumata. The sequence goes on from OX402551.1 coordinate 4,494,319, forward strand.
GAGACAAATAGTTGCAGTTTACATGTGTTTATGAATATAGTTATTTATTCAATCAATAATCAAAAATAAAGACAGGGGTGGGTAGAGAGAATGAGAGCCTGGCACTTATGTCCTGGTTAATTATGTCAACCCTGCATACGAAAGGGACTTCGTTCCAAACGCGTGTCCCGCGATACGTTTATTTTTTATGTACTCCTAGGTTATTATGTACATGGATTTTTTTAGGACAAATAAAAATATTTTCTTTTTTTATTTATTGGCTGGCCTATATATACATATATTTCAGCTCAGTTGGTAGTAGCTCTGTATTCTGCTCTGTAAGTTGGAGGTTTCCTTTCAAACGTAATGAACATAGGTGTTTGTTCTGGGTGTTAAAAAGTATCATAAGTATGTATTTAAATATATATAAATTTTCTATCAGTCATCAGTGGGGCGATTATGGAACTTTGATACTATCAAAACATTGATACTAATAGCTTTCAGTTACTATTGATGAATTAGCATTACGGATCGCTGCGATTTCTATCGGCTTCTATCGCTAGTTACAATGTGAAGTTGGTGTCAATCTATAACTCGACCAATTTACAAAGTACGATTGTGGTAGGAACCGTGTTTAGCGTACTAAGCATTTAAATACATCGTATATGATTAATTGAAATAATGCCTATTGTTAATCGAAATTGATAGATATTGATTGTATCAAGAGTTCCATAATTGGAGTAGTCCAATTATCGTACCTGCAGTAGTGCAGGTCACCATGATACGGCTATGCTTAGTTTAGGGGTAGATGGTGCTGTGTGCATTGTCCTCCAATATTTATTTATTATCTGAGATTACGATTTCGATATTCAACATGAGCTTAATATAAAGCACAATAATCAAGTACCTACCTATTTTGACACTGGACTTAGCGAATACACTGCAACAAACTGTACCTAGTTAAATTAATATACATAGTACTAGCTGTCCGCGCGCAGCTTCGCCTGCGTTGAAGATTTTTCCCGGGACAAACCAATTTTCCCGAAATAAAAAGTAGCCTATGTCACCCGGGGATAGTGTAGCTTTTCAACGATAAAATATTTTTTTAAATCGGTCCAGTAGTTTCGGAGCCTATTCAATACAAACAAACAAACAATCAAATCTTTCCTCTTTATAATATTAGTAGGTATAGATAATAAATACAGTAACAAATTTAATATATTTCATCAAAGCCCAACATGTTTCAAAGGTCAACTGTCCAAACTTTATTTAGAGCTACTCATAATACCTACGTAAGTTACTTACCTACTAAGTTGTCTCTAGTAAAAAACTTTTGTAATGTTGTTTTCTTTTCCTTATTTTCTCGTTTGTTTGTCAATCATTTGAGTCGCCATTAAAAAAAACAATTAATTTATAATGTTTTTTAATGCAACTCCCTGATCCAATGATTTTGACGCTTATTCACGGCGCTTAAATAGTGATTTCTTCTTCTTCTTCTTTGTTAATGGCCTGTGACATACTAATGTCAATTCTGCCAATGACAAGTGTTTATAGTCAGTTTGTTTGTTATTAGTCTTAGTCAATGATCAATTGTTAATTCTAGACGTCACGCGGAATGGCGTCTAGAATTTTCTTGGGATTCCTCGTCGTTCAAATCACATTGCACCACAATACACATATAATTCAATTATCCATACCCGTCCTGTGGTCACAATTTATTCATTAAAATTCTGCCAAGATTACTGAATAAAATATGCAGTAAAACGGGTAAAAAATATTAAATTAGCAGAGCTATGTATCGAATCGAAATATACCGATTAAATATAGTGATTAATTTATCAGAAAACATTCAAATAAGGAATTCTGATGAAAATTTAACGGGTAATGTTTTAATTAGGTAGATTACTTACCAGCTATTAGTGTAAGCTGCAAGTAAAACGACGTCAACGTTAGATGATTATTGAGTATAGTTGACCTTATTTAATAATGAAATTATAAAACTAACAATTTCTTTAAACACTATTTGAAACGAGGAAGTAGGATGCGGAGGAGGAGGATTATTTAAAAAACATATAATATATCTTTTATAACAATTCTTCTTTCATTTAACGAATGCCACTAAATAGCAGTAAAAAATACTTATTTTGTCCATACAAAAGTCATTTGCTAAGGGTCTTAGGTGTTCAAAATGTGTACAATTTTAGAAATGACAAATTTAATTTTACTTTTCTACTAACTGCTCCACTTTTTTGTGCTAGTTTGTTAACGGATTTGTGCCTAAATAAATAAATAAATATAAACAAATAATAAATATTGGTGGACAATGCATACAACACCATCTAGTCCCAAACTAAGCACTGTATTATGGTGACTAGATGGCTAATAGAATACTTATATATTTTTAAATACATACATAAGATACTTTTAACACCCAGACACAACTATTGTTCCTATTATATATATTGCAAATAAATTGTAACAAGATGTCAAATTTGGCAGGAGCATGTGTATGAAAGTATAAATGGGTATTTGATTAAAAGAAAATATAAAAGTTAAATTGGGAGATCTGTCACATGCAAAGTAAATTGAATTTATCTGACTAATGACTTACTTTATAAGCCATTTGGAGTTGTTAAAGTATGAATGAAAGAATGGAAGGTTGTCGCAATATTATAGCGACAGTATATATTTAAGTTAGTGCCGTTTCGAGACGGTAAAAAAAAACACCCAGACACAGAACAAACAGATGTTAGTTAGAACATATAACTGTGACGAACATTATATATGTTCGTATCCTGGTACCCTCAACCTACAGCGCAGAAGGCAGAGCAACCAACTCAGCTGACCGTCCCGTCAGCTAAGGTGGTAAGTATGTGTTAAATAAACATGTTCACCTTCAATGTCGATCTGTTCCAAGTATTCACGAAACGCTGCACAAATATCTTCTACGTCTTTGAAAGGTCGCAAGCCCTCCACGCGTTTAGCCGCATCCGTGCACAATTCAATGACATTGCCGAAAACACCTTCGAATTCGTCTCCTGGCAGACCGTTCACGTTAGCCACACTAAGTTTTGACGCCATATTTTCCTTAACACGAATCGTTTTAGCTGTGGTTTTTATTTTAACTGTGAAATTGACTGGTAAGTTAATCAGACGACTTCATTATAATGTCATTTAAATCATCTCAAGATGTACAGCGATGACGTTTCTTAAGTATTTTGTTGTTGTGCTTATCTTCTTATCGTGGGTCATTAGGAGTTCAGTAATTTACTTACCATTTAAAAGTTTATAGCTATGGCGACCTATGGACCGACGACATTGTATTGGTCTCAAATGTTTGAAAAGTGGTGGAAATATTAACGTGGCTTCCTAGGTGTAGCGATAGATGTTTATTTCAACAATGTTTACTACGTATATGTAGTTTCTGAAATATGTACCTACGTAATTAATATACAAAGAGATATCATTTCTACATTTTATGAAGTTTTTGATACTTCAATAAAAATGATTTTGGTGAAATTTCTGTGGGACCACCATAGAAATTTCACTATATTTAAAAAAATAACTGAATTGAGAACCACCTCCTTTTTTGAAGTCAATTAGTAAAATACTCGTAAAAAATCTTAAAAAATCTATAGGTTCAAATCACTGCCAGGCATCGTCCCCAAGAAGGTGGCAGCATTGCCACGTTGAACGACAATGCTGAGTCAGCACTTTGGCTTCGTGATGTTTCCACCTGAGATCCTGAAACCATAACGAAAACGCCATGAAGAAGCTCATACCTACAGGCGTATGTAACGAGCAGCTGCTCACGAATTCGCTCGCATTGTACTGACATAATAAGCCTATGCCCGTATCCAAAATACAATCTAAACACAACCTCTGTGGCGCAGTGGGTCAAGGTTGCAGGTTCGATTCCCGCAGCGGAACAAATGTTTTATGATCTGCAAGTATTTGTCTCAGCAGCAGCTAGAAATGTATATAGAGCATGTCCTGTTGCCCTGAGGTGTTGCTCATCTGTCATCATATATTTTACACGATAATAATTAGCTGTGGAACTCATCTCAAAACAGAGTTCATGATATCGTACATAACAGCCCTAAACGGCGTGTCACGACACCGACGACGACCGTCATCTCCCTCGCGGCAATTTGTCGTCGCCACATCTCCCGGGGGCCCTGTTTCCGCGTCAACAGGAATGATCTTTCTCCTGATTTATGTAACACAACTGACACATAAATGTCGCTTTTGTTTCTCTTTACCGCGGAATTTATATGAGCTGTGGTGCGAGGAGATTTCGCACTTACCTACTTACTCATGGGTCATGTTACAGTGCGGTAGCAATGTTCCATCTGTTAATTTGTGTGGATTTTGATAATATGGCACCTACAGTGTTTTGATTCATCTCTGTATTTGACGAGCTCTGTGGTGCAGTGGGCAGCTTGCTTGAGACGCAGAAGATTGCGGGTTCCATTCCAGTCAAATGTTTATATGATCTGCAAATATTTGTCTCGGGTCTGGGTGTTACCTTTATATATATAAAACTTCTGTGCGCGTGTTTGTAATTAAACTCCTCCTAAACGGCTGGACCGATTTTGATGGAATTGTTTGTGTTGGATGTGTTCAAGTGGATTCGAGAATGGTTTAAATTTACAATTACTTAGATATATTTATTTTTCTTTTTAAACCGCGCTGACTTAGTCGCGAACGGGGCAGCTAGTTCTATGTATAATACGTATGTATTTACAATAATAAAGTATATCAATCACGTGGTTCATATAACACAAGCTCTGCTTACTCTGGGGCTAGAAAATCCTATGTGAAAACTCCAGCATTATTTATCTAGAGAATTTTCATCAGAGTTAGTTAAATAAGCGGTCCGCTCATTCCCGCTCGCGTTCTTGGTTCGCATATTTTTTTTTAATCATGGTATTTTGTATTTTATTTCGGCAACTAAATGTGTCTTATTATAACATTATTAGTTAGCGCGACCGTAAGGTATGGTATGTCTTTGTCATCCTAATGTTGAAGAATAAGGATGGACAGACTTTAACAGAACGTTAGCGAAAATGTGATTACACTACAAACCCTAACCATCTATAATACAACTAGCTGCTGCCCGCAGCTTCGCACGCGTGGTACCTACATAAAAATTAGCATATGTCCTTCTCCAAGGTCCCATCTATCTTTATACCAAAATTTATCAAAATCGGTTGAGCGGTTTAGGCGTGAAAACGTAACAAACAGAGACATAGTTACTTTCACATTTATATTATTAATATAGATCACATAATTAACATCTCAGACTACTAAGATGGCGAAGAATGATAGAGGAGCTTGCAAGCAAAGTCACGAGCAGAAGCTACCGAAGAACTTTATCTGTCAAAATGTTCGATTCTTTAATATTCGTCATTCCAGCAGAGATATTTTGAATCAATTTCAAGACCATAGCAATAACTGCTTTGAGTATTATTGGTGACTGTGTTACCTGCTGGTTAATAATAATAATAATACCGGACATTTAACACAGCATCATCTGGCCTCAAAGTAAGCAAAGCTTGTGTTATGGGTACCACATGACTGATAAACTATATAAGTATATATATTTTTTTTGTAAATACATTCATATTATACATAGAAACACCCAGACCTGAGACAAATACGTGCAGATCATACAAACATTTGTCCCGCTGTGGCAATCGAACCCGCAACCTTTTGCGTCTCAGCTGGAACTAAGCCCACTGCGCCACAGAGGTCGGTTAAGGGTTAACTGTCGTGGCGTTAAGGTAGGTATAGTTTGTACTTGTCATTCAAATGTCAATGAGTAGAGATGGCAACGATTTAAACACCAAATTAGTTACCCTGTGGTTATAGGAATGACACTAAAAATACCTACCTCTTTATTCACGAATAAGTCATTAAAGCATGATGTTTTAGTCAATAAAGAGAATCGTTAGGTAGTTCAAGTTTTATTTCGTTACGAAATGTTAATAATGTTACTCAATCTAAAAAAACTTTTGAAAGTCGAATTAATTCAATTTCAATTCATATATTTTTATTTAAAAACTAAGTACCCAATAGTTTTTTATTTACACAAATAATTACAGAAATGTACAAAACAATATAAAATAATATCAAATTCACGTGAAACAGTTGAGCTATCTAAGGACCGGTTAAAACGACCTATAGATAGCTCAACTGATCCAGATCACTGCCAGGGGGCAGCGTTCCCAAGATACTGGCGGCATTAGGTACCTCGCTGAATGGCAATGCTAATGCTAATTGCTAAATGATTCCTAGAACTGTATAAACTGTGTAAATGATTTTGTAAAATATTTTTTAGTAATAAACCTTTTTGTATTTGTTATACGCTGGGCCAGATAGGAGCCAGCTCTTGGGTCACGCAATGTATCTACCAGACGCCGTTTTTGAAAACGCGGTCATTCTTTTATGAATAATAATATATATTGTATTTGAATATATTACATTAGCTTAAAATTACACATAATTATTTTTTGACAATGCACACAACAACATCTAGTCCCAAACTAAGCACAACTTGTATTATGGTGACTAGATGACTGATAGAATACTTATATATTTTTAAATACATACTTATGATACTTTATAACACCCAGACACAGAACAAACACCTATGTTCTTCACACAAATGTTTATCCTGGGAGGGAATCAAACCCTCAACCTACAGCGCAGAAGGCAGAGCTACTACCAACTAAGCTGACAGGTCAGTCAAAATTAAATTCAAATTAAAACATCAAAACATTAGATATTAGAAAACAAACAAAAAATAAAAATTCAATATTAATTATAATTAATTCAATATAAATCAATGTTAAAGTTATCGGTTTCTTTGATGATAAATTGTATCTCAACAGTTTGAAAATATACATACCTACCTAATATATGACGTGTGTATGTATGTTCCCTATAGACTCCGAAACGACAGGACCTGAATCTGATTTCCTAAAAATTTCATCGAAATCATCGATATAATATTATTATTAGAAATATTATTGGTCTAGCAGGTGATCCTGTGAAGTTTGGTCGCGATCGGATCAACAGAACTTAGGATCGGCGTGCGAAACCGCAGACAGAAGCTACTACCTAATAAATAACTTAATTGGTTTATATTAACATTTTTAATTAAAGATTCAGGACGTGGTAAACTCATAAACATACAAAATAAATACATCTGACCTGAGGCCAAAAAGTCCAAAAAACAAGCAAAAATATATTCAAATAATTTGAGCACCATTTTGTAATTGGATACGGCTGCTGTTTTTCCCTCGATGCAAATAATATCGTGCCTTTTATAATTTACTTGCGATGCATGAAATTAATGAATGGCAAATGAACAAATTGCCCAAGTGCGTATCGGAACACGCCGAGTGAAGGCTTCCGAAGACAGTAAGAGTAAAATTGACGGTCCCAGCGTTTCAAAAGTTGTGCAACTGACATATACGAAAGTAGTTCTGACTGGTCTGGTCAGGTCCCAACTGACGAATAGGTTGCGGGTTTGATTCCCGCGCGGTTCTAATATTTGTATGCTCTGCAAATGTTTGTCTCGGGTCTGGGTGTTTTTCTATTTATAGTATACTTGCTTCTGCCCGCAGCTTCGCACGCATTGTACATACATTTAAAAGTAATCTATTTCCGTTCCTAAGATTCAATCTAAATCTAAATCTAAATCTAAATTCAATGTTAATCCATAAAAAAATGACTAATGCAAAAAAAAACCTATTGATCCGACCGTTACCAAACTTCACAAGATCTAGGCCAATTTTAAGATTTCCTAAAAATTTCATCGAAATCGGTCCAGCTGTTTCGGAGTCTATAGAGAACAAACATACACACATAGCCTTTTGTAGAAATATGCATTTCCAAAAAAAAAATATAGGTTATGTATTTGTCATGTAGTTCCCATAACACAAGCTCTGTCTACTTTGGGGCTAGTTGATGCTGTGTGAAATGTAAGTACCTACCGTTACAAAAAGGTTCTTACTCAGTATATGCAGAATGTAAATAACCTAGTATTCCGTTAGAACCTTTTTGTGACCAGTAAGTACGTAAAATATAATGAAAATTGCGGACTGAACTAAAAACAGGTGTTTTTGATTTTTTTTTGGTTGGCAATGCACACAACACCATCTAGCCCCAAACTAAGCATAGCTTCTATTATGGTGACCAGATGACTGATACAATTCTTATATATTTTTAAATACATACTTATGATACCTTATAACACCCAAACAGAACAAAAACGTTCATCACACAAATATTTATCCTAGGAGGGAATCGAACCCTCAACCTACAGCGCAAAAGGCAGAGCTACTACCAACTTTGCTGACAGGCCAGTTAAATGTGACAAACAAATCATTACATAGTATAAAACAAAGTCGCCTCCCGCTGTCTGTCTGTCCCGATGTATGCTTAGAGCTTTAAAACTATGCAACAGATTTTTATGCGGTTTTTTTAATAGATAGAGTGATTCAAGAGGACGGTTTATAAGTATAATACATGCATAATATAGTAGAGAAAGACAAATAATTTTAGAGGTTTCTAATGTGGTGTCGTAAATAAACTCATTTTTTTGCGCTTACATTGCTAACGCTGGCTGAACCCTACGAGATGGATCAAAATAATGTTCTACAGTATTGTAAACCTTAAAAAGGTCTACTCACACAAAAGTCCGCAATGGTATATGTCTATCTTCGCACCCGTGCGAAGCCGGGGCGGGTCGTTAGTTAGTATATAAAATAAACGTATCTCTGTATGGAAAGTCGTTTAAAAAACTTCTTAACATCTTTCATGGGTAAGAAAAATAAACCAACCTATTTTGCATGTTACCCAGTTTATGATGACAAACAAAAATATTTTTTTTCTATGTTTTTATTTTATAACCTTACTTGCTGTCCCGTTCACGACTTCGTCCGCGCGTTTTAAAAAGAAAAAATATATCTAATTGTACCGACTGCAGCGTCATCTGCCGGGCTGATTTGTGAATCTAAACCATCCAGGGCGCCACCCAAACGCATACAAAAAAAATCATTCAAATCGGTCCAGCCGTTTAGGAGGAGTTCAGTGACATACACACGTACAGTAGAATTATATATATATAAAGATAGACGTTACCAATCCATATTACCGCAATTTCAACACGATTAAACTAAACTCTTCAAGTTAAGGCTCTACTTAGAGCAGTTAGGCAGAGAGACAGATATATAGAAAGACAGAGAGACATGGCGAAACCATAAGAATACATTATTTTTATTTTTTATCCCGGACATTTTTCACACAGCATCATCTGGCAAAGTAAGAAGAGCTTGTGTTAGATGTATATACTACTTTATATGAGTATATATATTTTGTAAATACATACCTTTTATACATAGAAACACCCATACCCGAGACAAATACTTGCAGATCATAAAAACATTTGTCCCGCGGCGGTACTCTAACCCGCAACTTTCTGCGACTCAGCTAGACCTTAGCTCAGTGCGCCACAGAGGTCGTCATTCTATAATGTTTTTATTACCTTTTCTTAAATAATTTTATAAATCCAATTACGGTAGGAATTACGAACCCTAAAACGGCAAAAAATTCAAGAAACAGGTTAAGAACCCAGATTAAAATTCAAATAAAAATCATCCAAATTAACATATACCTTATATACGTAATCCTAAATGTTTTCCACTGCATGGTTTTACAAACTATAAGGGTCCTAATTAGAACTGGTATTGTTGGAACTTATACTTATTCTGGACTCTACATTTTATGCACAGTCTTAACTGTTCACTAAAACTAATAATTAGGTATCTACAATCTCTCTCACTTGATATCTAATACCTTTAAACCTATATATAACACCTATATATATATATAGGTATATATATATACCTATATATATATAGGTATATAGAATTGCTCGACACAAGAATATAAATCTTGTGTCACAGTTTTCGTGTTTATACTCCTCCGTAACGGCTTGACCGATTTTAATGAAATTTTATATGTATATTCAGTAGCTCTGAGAATAGGTTTATAACTAATTTTTATACCCCAAGTGTTAAGGGTGGCTCACCCCAAAAAATTTTTTTTATGTTCAATAAGGCAAAACAACGTTTGCCGGGTCAGCTAGTGTATATATAATCTGATTTCTCGGAAACGACTGCAACGATTTTCATGAAATGTAGTATGCAAGGGCTTTCCCAGGCGAAAAATCGATCAAGCTAGGTTTAATTTTTAGAAAACGTCGTTTTATTCGTGTTTTATACCGAGCAAAGCTTGGTCATCCAGGTAGGCACTTATTATTATAGGAAGTACATAGGTAAGTAGCTAAGTAACTTTGACTGTAATTAGCTATTAATACGAGTATTTATACTAATAATTTGTAAACTATAACCAGTGTGTATTTAAAAATAGAATAATGTATTGATGATCAGTCGAAAAAAACGAATCCAACCACAACATCCGGATATTGAGTTTTCCTTTGCACCATAAAAGTCACCAAAAATGCGTTAAGCAAGCTTACAATAATAAGCCGTGACAATCACACCCAAAAAATACGACAAGCCAAAGCATATGACTCAATAAACATAAGTGGAAAGTTGCGTAACGTCTATTAAATAATCGTAATAACTAATACGATGCTAATAAACGGTAATTTCCATCAAAACATAATAACGGCGACACTCTAGAGAAATCAAAAGCTTGAAAATGATATGAAACAATAAACGTAAAAGCCTGGCCTGGTATGGCCTGACACGTGATTGTGAAGCCTGTGAAATAATGAAAGTGGATTTCATTAGGGTATATAAATGCGTCGCGTCGACCGGCGGCGGCCATGTTGGATCTGGCACCGGCACTGCGCCACAGCCTATGCTCCAGTTTGTACGCTGCAGTGCGAACAGTGTACAGGGCGGGGCCTGATTGCAGATAAACCTCAGGCTACATGCCGATGCCGTTCCGACGGCCACTGGAAAAAAATAACTTAAAGAAAGCCGCTCCAATCTCTATACGTGATTTTGCTAGTATTATGTAACGGATTGTATAAAGACCTTTTGTTTCCAAAAATAACTTTCCTCTTTACATGCTCGTATCGTCTTATAGGGTTTCGAAATACACAAGTATGTTTATGTTATGTCTGTTTGACTGTAATTACAGAAGCCACTGCCTATTCGCTGTCGCTCACCTCAGACAAAAACAACCTTGTTGCGATTAAATTAGCGTACGAAAAGTTTAACAGAACTTCGCGCAATTCACGACCATTGCTATTTGTAGCTACATAATATGGGGAAGTATGTAAGTATAAGAATTTTAACACATTCACTGCCACTGACACGCCTCGCGTGTTCAGGCTAATCTAAGTCTCTACGCCAAGAACACGCCAGGCGTGTTTTGAATGTTTCGATTATATTTCCAAAACTAGGCCAGATTTTCTGTTCAAATTTTTAGTGCATCATTTTTAAAGGATAGGCTATGGCATATTGAAGCGGTTCCCTAAAAAAACTAGTTAGATTTTTTTACGAAAAATAGGTATTTTGTAGTGCCGAGAACACGCTAGGTGTGTTCACTTACTGAAGCTACCCTTAGGTTCCCAAACTTTTTTATTCTATTAAACGCTTCGCTAATTTCAGAGTTATAAGCTTGCGATATGTGATTTTTAACCAGTATTTGATGACAAAACGGAATGTCATAGTTTATCGGACCGTTGTTTTTACCGTATACAGTACTGTGTCATGTATGAATAAATAATAAATAAATAAATAATGCCGGACATTTCACACAGCACCATCTGGCCCCAAAGTAAGCAGAGCTTGTGTTATGGGTACCACATGACTGATATACTACTTATATGAAGTCGCTTATACAACTCCATACGCCATCAATGAAAAAAAAACGTACCTATCAGATGTATATCTTTATATAATTATACATACACACACAGTGACATACACACGTACAGTAAAATTATCTCTATTATATAAAAATCAATTGCTGTTCGTTTGTCTCGCTAAAAATGTTGTCATCATTAATATCTTCCGTTTCCGGTACAAATTTAAATTTTTCTTGAAAAAAAAAAGATAAGAAATCAATTTATTTCATTTGAATATTTTGAATTTAATTCATACTTATGTAATTAGGTAAGGCCAATCAACCAACATTAAGATAATACGAGATAAATAACGTAAACAAACTTTCTGCAGTTCAAAGCTTTTTATCGGTTTAATAATTTAGATGAATTCACTCATATAAGACTGAAAATATGTTTAAATATGATTGTCACTCAATATATTATTAAAACCAATGTACTTGCACTGTTAACAATGCCAATGTTACAGTTCACAATAAAACTTTATTCATTTATGCATGGGAATTTTAGTAAAAAAAGTTTGAGAACCTTATATTACGTTATAATAAATTTACTTACTAAAATCTGTTTTTCCAAGCAATGCCGCGAGCACGCCTAGCGTGTCCGCGGTTTTATACGGCGGCATCTCGATAAACTTCAATAAAATCGTGGTGGCAGTGAATGAGTTAAAAGGCTTTTATCCATCCATTTTATCTAAGCGTGAGAATTCTCCAAAGATTCAGGTCTTAATCCTAATGTTACTCATTTGAAGTGTGAAATTTAACATCTTCATTCGAGAAGATTAATCCAGTGCCTACTTTTCACCCACCAGAGGTCCAGTTATAATTCTGTAAAATATAAACCAGTCGCTTATTTAAGTGCTTTAATTTGTAAAGCTTGAAAACATTGATAACGTCATTGCTTAGTTTGGGGCTAAAATCTATCGAGGACAATTTTCACACAACACCATATATTTAATATTTGATTGGCCTGTTAGCGCAGTTGGTAGTAGCTCTGCTTTCTGTAAGTTGAGGGTTCGATTCCCTCCCAGGATAAACATTTGTGTGATGAACATAGGTGTTTGTTCTGTCTGGGTGTTATAATGTATCATAAGTATGTATTAAAAGTATTCCATCGGATATCTAATCACCATAATACCAACTGTACTTAGTTTGGGGCCAGATGGTGTTGTGTGTATTGTCTACCAATTTTTAGTTATATTTATAAATTATTATAAATCTTACCGAAACTGTATTCCACAATTTACAACAAAATGCTCATGCAATTAAAATTTGAAATGAAATAAACTATACCTTGTAAATATTTCTATGATTTTAGTCCCAATGTATACTCATACATAAATTCCATCCACACATATCCATACTAATAATCAAAATTGTCTATGTCGGTCCGTTTGTCTGTCTGTCTGTTTGTTACCTTTTCACGGCTAAACGGCTGAACAAATTTTAATGAAATTTGCCAAGGAGATAAATTTGTATCGTAAGAACATAGACCACTCTTTATGTAGGTAACGTGCGAAGCCACAGGCATCAGCTACTATCTATGCATTAAGATGTGCAAATAATAATTAGTTTTTTATTTACAAAGATCACATTACGTCTTTGAATGTCTTGGACTTTGTAGTGTTAATTTCGTATCCCAAGCTTATCATATCACTAAGGTATACACAGTACAGGCAAGTATCTAGTTTTATTATATTTTGATACCGTTCTACAATTATCTCGACTAATTTCTAGATAAACACACAGTCATAAACTATTATTCGAGATTACACGGGTAGAGCGAGTGATTTTTGTGCCTCAACCCCATCAATTCATTGCCATTGGGGATGTGGTGTCGAATGACCAATAAATAGCCGGACTATACAAGAATACTTACTAATATTATTACTTCGAAAGAGTATCTGTATGACTGTTTGTTTCTTACCTTTACACGGCTAAATCGCAGAAAGGAGATAATAAATAAATAAATATTGGTTGACAATGCACACAACACAATCTATCCCCAAACTAAGCTTGTATAATGGTGGCCAGATGACTGATAGAATACTTATATATTTTTAAATACATACTTGTGATACTTTATAATACCCAGACTCAGAACAAACTACTGAGTTCATCACACAAATGTTTATTCTGGGAAAGAATCGAACTGTCAACCTACAGCGCAGAAGGCAGAGCTACTACCAACTGGACTGACAGGCCAGTCTATAATAGGAGATATAAGTTACTTTTCATGTAAGTACCACGCGTGCAAAGCCGAATGCAGAAGCAGTACCTAATATCTGAACAGATTACTTTGTACATATTGCTATAATAAAAACATCATTCACAGCGATGATGATTATTATCTGATCATAAAAAATATTTCCGCTAGAAAAAATATTAAAGTGGCATTTGCAAGATTTTGTTGATACTGTTCTACTGAGTTTGAAACTATATCATGCGCTCTACTAATGCGGGTAATAAAACGGTGGGACTGGGCAGGTCACGTGAGTCGCATGCATTTAGATAAATGGGCCAACATGGTAACACCCTGGCAGCCCGATGGAGTTTTATTCAGTAATCTTAGCGGAATTTTAATGAATAAATTGTGACTACATAGGACAAGTATGGACAATTGTATGGAATTTATAAGTATTATGGTGCAATGTGATTTGAACGACGAGGAATCCCGAGAAAATTCTAGACGGCCATTCCGCGATGACGTTTAGAATTGACAAATGAACATCGACTAAGACTTTATTAACAAATTGACTATAAACATTATACACACTTGACACTGGCAAAATTGGCATTATTATGTCACATGCCATTATCAAAGACGAAGAAGAAGAAACTAATAATGCTGCCTAAAACACCTGCAAATATATTTCTCTAATATCTATTGATACAGTCAGAAATTAGGATGATTAATTCATCTGATAATCACAGATCTTTATTATGCTTTACTTTCTATTAGTCGACCCCTGTGGCGCCGTGGGCCAAAGCCCGACGCAGAAGGGTTTGATGACTGCCCTGACAAAAATCTTTGTATGATCTGCAAATATTTGTCTGGGTGTTTTTCTATGTATAACATTTATGTATTTACAAAAAAAAAATATAAGTTGCTTATCTGACTTATGGTTCTCATAACATAAGCTTTGCTTACTTTGGTGCTAGATGATGTTGTGTAAAATAGCTAGCAATATTATTTTTACCTTGACAAGCATTGCTCGGTATAACACGGATAAAACGCCGTTTTCTAAAAATTAAACCTAGCAAGATCGATTTATCGCCCCCGAAACCCTCTGCATTCTAAATTTCATGAAAATCGTTGGGACCGTTTCCGAGATTCAGATTATGTATATATATATATACATACAAGAATTGCTCGTTTAAAGGTATTAGAAAGATAAATTTCAAAGCCGATCTTTTTGACCGGCTAGAGTACGGCCAATAAGAGCAACTAGCAACCCCAAAAGGGGATGATTTACGCTTCAATATAAACACCGTGACGCCACAAAACTGCCCCGTTTTACGAGTACCTACGATCCCATACACATTATCTATTTTACGAGTACCTACGGGTTCTAAAGAACGCATTATCGGTTTTATCAGGAAATTCCCCTAACAGATAAAGGCTTTACTCGTTTGTAAATAAATTATGCAGTATTGTATGTCTCGAATTGTCTAAAGCAAACTCTGATACTGTCCTATCGGTAGTAAATCAATCTCACATCTGTTACATAAAAGGGTTTATAGAGGACTCGTCTATGAAAAGATAACATATACACGTCACGGGCTCTGAAAAAACTTGATAGATATGTGGCACGTAATGGGTGACTATAGAAAGGGCCTACTTCGAATTTCAATTAGTACGTCCGAGTGCTTGATAGTGCCCTTATAAAACATGCACAAGCCGAAACAACATTGACTTTCAGATAACGATATTTTTACGAACGAGTGGAATACTCGCGTGTTTGTTGTGGAGCTTCTTTTGAATTCCGCCCCTGTATTGATGTTTAATATCGGTAATTTATTGCTATAAGTATAGGGTGATCACAAGGTACTATTGTTTCTAGAATTTAAGGTGCAGCGTGTGCATTGATTGTCAGTCATTGATGTTCCTTGTTACTTCAATTTCTATTACTTGTTACACGTTCACTTTTAACTTGCACACACTGAGTTGAGACATTATTGCAACAAAGCCAACGTTTGTGTCATTCTAATGTTTGTTTTTATTTATTTATGTAAGAAAGAAGAAAGAAAGAAAATGTTTTAATTTGACCCAGCATCTAGGGCACTTGCATAATTTTAAAACCAAATTTATATATTATAAAATTGAATCTAAGTACCTAGATTGTTGCGTGGTGCAAATAGGTCTCCGTCTCAGCATGATGCTGTGCCGAACCAATAGAGGATCGGGGCAGCGCAAATTTTCAGACGGAGCCTAAAGTGGTGTGTGACGTTACGAATACCGATCAAAACACATATTACATATAGGTACATAATAAATATGTAGGCACAAAATACACGTTTCATACAAATGAAAAATACATATAACTAGAATACAGTTTTGATCTGGTTTGGAACATAACTTTTGAGCTCACAACAAAACAATACAATGTGAGGGAACAAAATGCATACACAAAATATGTTTGAGGAACAAATTACACAAAAACAAAGACTAGGTAACAATTTAAAATGATAACTTATAACTTAAAAATATTTAAACTACATTTAAATATTTAAAAACATGCAATAACTACATAATTATGTACTTATTCCTTGTTTTGTTATTTGTTTTTGTAGTTACATATGAATGTATTTGGTTATGATTTGATTATGGTTGCGGATATATAAATAATAACGTATTAAAAATTAAAAAGAAAACAGACTTCATTGAATATACAAAATATCATCGATGTATACAATTTTTAGATTTATATAAATTTTATAAAAACAGCTCGACCGAATTCGTAAAAATTTTATGGGACCTGACCCTTTGAAACAAAAAAAAATATTTTGCAAATCGACTCAGGCGTCCATCCGGCATCCGTCTCTAAGTATTAATCGATAGATTATTAGTTTTATGCAATATTTGTCTCGGGCTTGGATGTTTTTCTATCTATAATATGTATGTATTTAAGAAAGAAAACAAAGTATATAAGTAATATATCAGTGACCCATAATGCAAGCTCTGCTTACTTTGGAGCTAGGCGATGCTGTGTGAAATGTCCGGCATTATTATTTAACAAGATCCGTTCAGCCGTTTAGCCGTAAAAAGGTAACAAACAAACAGACATACAGAGACGCATTCGAGTTTATAATATACATATGGATTGATGCGTCTTTTATCGTACAATAAAAGCCCATGTTACCACAGTTAAGGCTTCCGAAGACAGGGAGGATACAGTTGACTTAGAGGTCATTTCCCAAATCAATTCATGACAATGTAGGTATCAAAATGAATTAATGAATGAATCAAAATGAATTAATCAATTAAATGAATTAATGAATTAAATGAATTAATTCACTTTCAAAACTTTCGCGAGTAGTACTTTACATTTTGATAAACACGGGTTTACTCACGTATTATTTTGTGTACACTCAAAGTGCGAACCGTGATCTCGAGCGGCTACGAGCGGACCGCGGATCAAACTCACCCTGATGAAGATTCTCTAGATGAATCGAAAATGTGTCGGTGGCTCCATCGACAAAATAATACATAAGTAAATGTTTATCAAACTGTATAAATGAATTTTGTTTGGAGCTTTCTTGAGTTTGTTTAAGCTATTAATCATAAACTAGTTAACTACACGGTGACGGTGTTAATTTTCCTTATAATTTCAGCATATATGCTACAATTTTGAAAACTCTCAAAAAGAGAATCTCAGAATCTATCGACCTTAATATTTATCAAACGAATTTAGGCATCGAAATACTGATCAAGAAACCTTGTCATCTTTGAAAGTCCTATGTGAAACCCAGCGCTACTTTCTTAGGAGAGTAGCATCAACGTTGAGATTGGACTTGTTTGGACATACCACACACAGGAAAAGTAGGTACTAAATGTTATTGAACCACAGTTATTATACTATTAGTGTACAATTGTACTATATTATTTTACTCTTTGTGTTTTAATTTTTTGTTTCTCTACTTACCTCATTGTTCTGTATACCTTCCTTACTGCTTGTTTCTACTGTATTATCAATTTCCGTGTGTATATATGTACCATATAAACATTTATTCTATTCTATTCTGTTCAATCCAACGACATGCAACACGATGGGGTGTACAAAAATACGAGTTTTTATACGGGTGGTACCTAAAACACATTTTTTTTTCAAAGGTTTTTTTTCACTATTTCTTAAGGACTATTAAATATTATTGCCGTGCAAATTTTAATTACAGTAAATCAGAGCGATATGCAAACAGACTCGCTGTTGCTATATTTACTTTGTTTAATATATATACAAATAAAAAAGTATGTAAGTAATATATCAGTCATGTGGTACCCATAACACAAGCTCTGCTTACTTTGGGCCAGATGATGCTGTGTGAAATGTCCGGGATTATTTATTAATTTTATTTATTTATAATTAACCGATACTTTCCGTACTCAATCAGAAGCTTTAGCCAGTCCACAATCACTAAGGAACTGGGCTTTGAGCTTTGAGTCTCGATTTATTTAAACTATAAATGCCAGTGCCTTCGTTCATGTCACGATTTCTTACATCTAGTATCTACGGCTAAACTCTAATAGGTTTGGATAAGTATTTAATTTGAGGTTAGTACGATTTTCAGTCAGTCAGTACCAAACACGTTTATAAAAGTATTTAGACGTGGAAAGAAGTCGTACATAGTATAATATTCAGTCCAGTAAAGCATCTCTAGACGATAAAAGAGGCGCGTATAAAACTCTTGGCATGAAAACCTGTACCACGTAATCGTGATTTGTTAAGGTATTGTTTAGACGATTTACTTGTATTTTTATTGACCTGCGGCTCTATCTACCAAGGTACTTACATCAATGGCCTCCCAGTATATTTAAACCCGACCTCACTCGACCTCACTCAAATGATTAACTAACAAAAGTAAATAAGTTTGAATGAAGAAGTGTGTTTGTTTGTATGTAACCTTTTAGCCCCAGAACGGAAGCTTCATCACTAGATACACTAGATTGGTGATATTTGGTTTGAATTTCACCCGCCCGCATCCCAAACACCTCTCTGAAAGAACTACACATAATAATTCTATAATTCTCACGCAAAGCATCCCTCCACATTTGCCGAGCGCTAATAAACCATGACGGGTAACCGTAACCGTGTCGTCTGTCTTTCCTGAAAGCTACAATCTGGGTATCGTCGAGTCAAGAGTAAATAGGTCTCTTCTAGACCTTCTGCCCCATTGTCGGCCACATCGTCTCTTACCACTAGGCGAGAAATCTTCTTAATGACAATTTAGCGAATGTCAAAACATTTGTCTAGTCTAGACGTCATCGGAGAATGGCCGTCTAGAACTATCCGGGATCCTTCGTCGTGCAAATCGCAAAGGAACTTCATGCAGGTCTTATTCAACTGCTTACACTTGTGCCAAGAAGTTACAAATTATTGATTAAAATCGTTAAGATTAAGTACTCAGTAAAACATGAAACAACACGAGACATCTAACTAATCTATACTAATATTATAAATGTGAAAGTAACTCTGTCTGTCTGTTACGTTTTCACGCCTCAACCACTGAACAGATTTTCATGAATTTTGGTATAGAGATGGGACCTTGGAGAAGGACATAGGCTACTTTTTATGTAGGTACCATGCGTGCGAAGCCGCGGGCAGCAGCTAGTATTATAAATGCGAAAGTAACTCTGTCGGTCGGTCTGTCTGTTTGTTACGTTTTCATGCCTAAACCGCTGAACCGATCTTGATTAATTTTGGTATAAAGATATATGGGACTTTGGAGAAGGACATAGGCTACTTTTTACGTGGGTACCACACATGCGAAGCCAAACAGCAGCCAGCTAGTACTTTATAATTTAGCTATGTTTCTTTAAGGAATGTCAAAATGAAACAATGTCATGATGTCTAAAATTAGCTAAAACTTTTCAGAATTCAGACTTTGAAGCAAACAAGATCATTACCTATGCTGAGTTTGAACTTTGCTTAAAATTTCGTTAACCTAAACTACTAAGTTCATCGAGTAAACTCCAAAAGAAAAATTTGCGAGTACGTCCGCCAATAAACTTTACTAATTTAGTTATGTTTAAACTGCCTAAATTTATAGTGAACTATCAGATTCAAGTAAAAGTATGGCTATCTTAACTTTAATAGTATAGTAAGATGCTCGTAGTTAAAACTCGCAAAAAAAAAATTATAAACTTCCCACTTGATGCGCTGTTCACATCTCTATGGAAAATACGGTTAACGCAAACTTTGTAGTAATAGTATGAATGTTGACACTCAGCATAATGATCGCTAGTGATTTAAGAAATTTTAGATACTCCAACGAAACTACTGAATCTGGGCTAATGTGTAATACTAGTTTCTGCATATACTATGTGGGTAGCGTGACGCAGCGCAGCGGGCTTGGCGCGGCAGGTACGCCGCCGTTTACAGCGGAACTTTAATATACGACCGCTCTAAATTACGTGGATTTACTGCGAGCTTTTATTGGCTCGCCCCGGCCCCTCCTATCCCCCACTTGCCTTTCCCTCTTTTTTTTATCGGAGGAAACTTCTCGACCTGCAGCGCTTAAACTGCATTCTCTATGTTGCCAACTGAAATCTTTTATAGAGCAATGTTTATGCTACTATAACAAGGTCCCAATACATGCTAGATCTGTCGATTGAGAAAATTTAATAACGTAATTAAAAATAAACGGTATTATAACATAACATATCACATTATTTTGATGACAAAAAAGCTTGAGATGAATCTAATCCAACTCGACTCAGCATCCGCGACAATATTAGCAAGGATTATACAAAAAAGTGAGACGAGTTTCTTACCGGATTCTTTTTAAACTGGGGTTAGGAGGTACAGAGACCTAGATAATCCTAGTATGTAGTAAGGAAATTAAATCAAATATTTTAATATTTCAATATTCAATAAAAACATTTAGATTTAGATTTAGAGATGTTGATTTGCCGGATTTAGCCACGAAGACTAAAGAGAAACTTAAAGACTCTGTAACAAACATTTCTCCCTATTTATCGAATGTTTTTCAAGATCAATAATAATAGACCGTAATATGGTATTTAATTATATGTAGGTCTAAGTACACCACCTAAAATTGAGAGTGAAATTTGTGAAGAAGTAAAAAAAATACTCAATAAGTGTTTTTTCATGAATGGACAAGGCAAATATTTTTTTTATAAACTTGAAAAAAGTTTAAAATTTAAGATAACTTACACACGAACACATTTAAACCGCTCCAAACAAGTCTAAGCAAAATAGCATTCTCAGTTGGCAATACTGATTCTGCATAATATAATGCACGATAAAACTGATAGCAAAACGCTACCTGAGTTTCGGTAGCCTGGAAAAATATGGAGCCAGACTTTTTAATTATGACTACTAAAACAAATTGCTCAGGGAATTCTTTGAACTCATAATCATGAAGAGTTATTGTTAATTGTATTTATAAATAACATAAGAGATTTCTTTTATACTGAATTCGTAATAAATCTATTTGATAGATTTCTTTTATATTTGATCTATTTGATAGTTGAGCTATCTATAGATCGTTTTAAACGGTCCTTAGATAGCTCAACTGTTTCACATGTATTTTATATTACTTATTGTATATTATTCTGTACATTTCTACATTCTGAGAAAAATACATTCTCTTAGTTTATCACAATCTGATAGAAAGGTTATTAGATCTGGATATTTTCAGCTGATCCTAAAAAAATAAACACTGGTAGACGACAAGACAATGTACCCTTACAAGGCTTATACAGTTATGCATCTCTCTTCAAAAGGTTAAAGTCGTATCATCGTTTGACATTATAGTAACGTAGCTCTGGTAAATTAATAAGTTGTTCTCTTTTTAGGGTTCCGTACCTTGAAAGGAAAAAATGGAAACCCTTATAGGATCACTTTATTGTCCGTCCGTCCGTCTGTCTGTCAAGACCCTTTTTCTCAAGAACGCGTGGAGGTATCAAGCTGACATTTATATCAAATACTTAGGTTTACTGTCCCTTAAAGCTGTGATAAAATCAAACTTCCAGGCCAACGCAATCAAAAGATACAGCCGTTTATGCCGCAAATTTCCGCAAATTTTAAACTTACTACCCCTTTCTCGTGATATAGAAAAAAAATATTTGAAATAAAAATACCATAACTATGACTCAATTGTCGTGGTAGGTGAAATTTTACTTATATACCGACAGGTATGTACGGACCCCTCGGTGCGTGAGTCCGACTCGCACTTGGCAAGTTTTTTTTATGTTTATTGAGTTATTTTTGCGGAATTTTAATCTTTTTAAAATTGAGAATTAAAGAGATAAATCTTTATTTTTTTTTAATAAGTTGTGAATTCTTCGCACAAAACTATTGTCAACAGTCGTTGAATTATAAGTGTATTATGTTGCTTGTGATCTGCGATGAATCCAATAAAATTTTAATTAAACGGTCATTGCACGATCACGTTTAATATAGACATATGACGACCAACTGCGTATTTGTGACGAGGTTTATACCAAAACAAACCCTTGACATAATTCACAAAACAATCACTGTCTTGATGTCAATTTAGACAAAGACATTGGCAAAATTGTCATCGAGACGCTATTACAGGAAGAGAAGAAGGTTAGAGTTATATAAACAAGGTCTATCTGTTTCCATTTTCTGGTATCTGGTATCTAAATGAGTCACAAATGAGATATGCGTTATGCAATGGAGCGTCTTATCCTTGGAATTTGTCAGGTAATCGTGAAAAGCCCTGCGCAGCACAAGGCCACGTCACATCCGGCGCTATCTACGAGGAGAAAGCGGATGCTGGATGTCGGCTACTTCAAAGCAAGCCAGCGCTTTGTCGGCATTCCGGCCTAATTGCCTTCGCGAAACTAAAGGTTTATTACTATAATGACCTTATCAGTGAAATGCACTAAAGTTAAGAAGAATGTTGCCATTTTTATTGTTGTTTTAGCAAGTAGGTAAAATGTTACAGTTACAAACCAAAGTAAAAGATTCTTTAGTTTAAAAATATTTGTATCAACCTTCCTAATAGCAACAGGAAAACGCGTGTTTCATCTAACTGCCCATAACTTGCGGCAACTTCAAAGATCATCAACATTTAACGCGAAATGAGAGGATTTAAAATACGTAGGTAGATTATCATAAACACTAAAGCATCGAAGCATATACAAAATATGGCATAAAATGGTTGGGTTGTGTTAAATGTACTTTTCAATTTTGTTTTCTGTATCACGAAATAAAACGAATGACTCGCTTAAAAAAACAAAAAATATAGTCACATACGTTTTTCTCTCTGAATATCTAATGAGGCTGAGAGCCGCGTCCGCGTCGTGTCCTGAGAACCATTTAATGGCCAACCCACGGTCTCGCTTTTAACTTTTAATCTAAGCCTATTAAACGAACCCTCCGATTTTTCGAATGCATTTCCAAGTAACCGACCCGATATGTATAATTGTAAAAAATAAAACTCCCGACAGACAAACACGTTTTTCTTAGGCATAATTTGCATCTGATACGATCTTACTGTCCGACTACTTAATCCTACTCATTCAAAAATAAACCCTAACAGCCCTGTTGTAAGATTAAAACAGCTTGATAGTGGTTGGTTTAAAAGACGTATGTCCATGCAATGCTTATTTATGGCGATGGCGGCTGGGCAGTAATTGGAAGCGAGGATGCGCGGGCGCAGTAAAGCGGCAATTGACCAGAAAATAACGAGCCCTTAGCCTTCGTATATAAAGCGTATGGGTTATATGCAGCTGCCGATGTGGAGTTTATAATTGTTGCACTTATATTTATTTTAAAATTAGTTTGATGAGTTTAAAATGAGTTTGGCAATTAACAAATTACAATAAAAACTATTATATGCTTATGTAGCAGGTACTACCTACAAGGCTTTTAATTCGACTGGTATGCAAGACATTTGATGTTAATTTACCTACTTACCATAAGAAATACGATTAGCTATGTATACATACAGTTTTTTTTTAATATGCCATAATTAAAAAACCATAAACCACTAAAATTTATATAGCATTCAAAATAATTAAAAAACCTTGTATGCTTTATTAATTTCTGCAATTCCACGTTCTGGCATCAATCACATTCTCTTAATTGGAAATTTCTATAAAATTTAAATTTATCAGCTAGTTTACATTATTATTTGCATTATTTTCGAATAAAATCCATTAATCTTGACATGGAACATTTTTTGGCTTGATTTATTGCTAATTTATATTCTAAATTATGTACCTTCCATACATAATTTGAGTGGACACGAACACAATTATTGCTAGAACAGATTTACTATTGATAAAGTAATAACATTCAAGCGCAAATAATTTAAGGTGTCTTATAAATCGTCATTCTTAATGTTAATATCAGATAGAAAAGTCAGGCTGGATTTTGCGGAAACCCGTTACAATATATTTAGTACTAACTGTCCCGTTTGCGACTTCGTCCGCACATTTTAAATATATATCACATTATAACAATTGACTTGACTTTGCTTCTATATGACACAATCACACCGCCAAAAAAGTTTTTATACAAACATTCACACCCCATTTTTCACCTTTACGAGGGTTATTTTGGAAAATCTTGAAACACGTGTCCATTTATTTTGCATTTAGAGTATTCAAACCAAGTTTCTAAGAAATCACACCACCTGTTAAAAACTTTCCATACAAACTTTGACACCCCATTTTACCCCTGTGTATGGGTTATTTTGGAAAATCCTGAAACACGTGTCCATTTTTTTGCATTTTATTTATTCAAATCAAGTTTCAAGCAAAGCGCACAACGCGTTAAGAAGTTTCATACATTAGTTTTCACCCCTTTTCACTCTCTTAGCGGTTGAATTTCAAAAAATCCTACCTTCCAAATTTTAGCTTTCTAGCTTCAGCTGTTTCGGCTCGGCGATGATGAATCAGTCAATCAGTCAGGTTAAGCTCTTTTATAGGTATAGATAAAAGAGCTTAACCTGACTGACCAATATCTAGTACCATTATATTAGAATTTATTTTTATTACAGCCTTTTAAATTTCCTTTCTTATTAGTCTCATGTTTTATATACATTGCTTAACTGTGGATAGGAATCCTGGGTATAGGCCTCCTACGATTAACTCCATATTTCTCTTTCTTCTTTTTTCATCCACTGTTCCCCAGCGGCTTTTACGATGTCGTCAGTCCATCGTTCACTTGATCGACCTATGGTCTTCTTTTGCCAGTAGGTCCAGTCCATCTGATTGCATCTATATACCATATTTTTTCTTTATATCGGGCTAAATGTCCTGACCAATTTCATTTTAATCGCCTCTGTAACTTTTGTTTGCTTCCTTATTCTGTCACTTCAATTTTTTTTTGATTTTCAGAATGCTTCTTTCCATTGCTCTCTGGCAAGTTGTTAGATGAGATTTATAACCCTTAGAGTCTTCTATATTCTATGAGAATAGTATAAGGCGGAATAGTACTAAATATTAGTCTACATTTTGATAAACAGGGGTTTTACTCACGTATTATTTTGTCAATAGAGGCACCGACACTGTTTTGATTCATCTAGAGAATCTTCACCAGGGAATCCTTATCACGGTTCCGTGCGAATCGAAACGCGAGCAGCAACTCACGGACCGCGGGTCGAACTCACCTTGAAGAAGATTCTCTAGATGAATAAAAACAGTGTCGGTGCCTCCATCAACAAAATATACGTCGGTAAAATCCATGTTTTGAAAGTGATTGGTCTACCTATTAAATATTTGGTTATCAGCTACACATATTATAATTCTGCATAAAAAAGTGACCAGAGTCCATAATAGATCTACTTAATACAATAAGTACCACTTCTTTTATTTGAGCCAGTGTCCAAACCTTGTGACATAGTTATTAGGCCATAGGCCTCCGTCATAATCTATATTCTAAATACTCCACTCGATAGTAAAGATTCATACCTAAAAATATCGCAAACGTAAAATCTAACGTAAACTACGCGTCTTTATCCTCAATGAAATAACAGCCCCAAATAAAAACTACTGATTAAAAAATCATTTAAAACCAGCGTAAATAAATTTGTATCAAAATACAATCCGTAATGGTTATGGACTCCGCTGAGAACGAATAGATCAGTCCATACAACTCGATGATGATTCCATAAATTTATACAGTGCTCAATAAAAGTTCAGAACAAAACGGCGTCACCTCGGTTTATGGACTACGCACTAAACGCTGATCATTGTCCAAGCTAGTTCCAAAACAATCTGCCGGTGATTACAGCCCGTGAAATTTGTGAATGGTCAGCTTTATTGGTCCAATACCAGCCTCGTGTTTATTCTCTTGGTATTAGCCATGCGATGGGCATAACCTAAGCGCTGTTACGTTGTAAAAGTTTCCAACAGTAACTTCGGTCAACCGATCGATTATGAGTCGTATCATACTCTCTCCTATCTTTCGTCATCTCCGTAGTCACTCTGTTTTTGACGTGATAACGTCTTATAAATTGATGAACAACGGCAGCACGCACGAAAAATTGTCACGTTCTGCCTGAGCCGAGCGTGCAAGCGAGAGCGCGGAACAAGCGATAGAGAGGCACGATCGGCCTAAGCATTCGGCTTGTGACGCATCTTAATGGGTTATATGTATACAATTTATCATCAATGTTTTCTTATGACGTTATCACGTAAAATTATCATCCGTAAACCGATTTTACAGACAACCATTTTTACCCATATCATCTTTCACACAGTCTAACCATCATTTCTTACGCCTAACACTACTCTAAGGTTTAGGAACCTAAAACATTTTTACGTAACCTAGATACGTTACGTAAAAATTGTTTAATAGTTTAGAAACAGTTGAGTTATCTAAGGACCGCTTAATATCTATCTATCTACCCTTAAACGTATATAACGTAATGTACATTTATTTATTTTTAAGGAAAACCAACAGCTATACACGTTTTACTTAAATAATTACATAAAAACAGAAAGCCAATAACAGGTTTCCGCTGATAGCAATATAACAAAAAAAAATGTGAACACAAGCTTAAATAATGCTTACATACCTAATCTAACACAAGGTAAACAAAAAAAACAAATTAACAATAGGCCTAATCTTTTAAGAAGTCGAGAGTTAAGCACCGCCTTGCCCTGGGAACACTTGTACAATATGGATCAATGTCCAACAACTTATTAAAATTATTCAGGGTTTCATTAGCTCGCACCATATATGAATTCTGTCTATAGTTAGTGGACGCACCTGGAACATGTAGTGGAGGATTGAATCGGAGTGTTCTACTAGGAGTGTTAATGTATATTTTACTTAAAAGGTCTGGACAATCAATTTTACTAGTTATAATTTTTAGAATATACAGAAAATCAGCAATGCCTCTGCGGTTAACAAGTGGAAGGAAGTGAAATTTTTTACACAACCTTAAATAATTTGAAGAATGATAAGGGGTTCTATCTCTATAGCAAAGATATCTTAAGAAACGCTTCTGAATAGCTTCTATGCGATTAATATAAATATCATAGCACGCGTTCCATATCTGAGACGCATACTCAAGATGTATTATTATACTATATATAATCTGAATCTCGGAAACGGCTCCAACAATTTTCATGAAATTTAGTATACAGGGGGTTTCCGGGGCGGTTAATCGATCTAGCTAGGATTCATTTTTAAAAATCGTCGTACTATCCGTGTTTTATACCGAGCTAAGCTCGGTCATCCAGGTACTTACCTATAAATAGCTCATCTGATCCAGATCACTGTCAGAGGACAGCGTCCCCAATACACTTTGTATATTGTGAATATACTAAACGTATATATAATTAGAATATCAATCATGTCATAAGACAAGCTTGGGCTGTGTGAAATTATTTAATTTATTTTACTGGTGGAATTGCCTTGGTAAAACACGCGTAATATTGTATGCACGAAACGGTGAAACTGTTGAAACATAGTCAAGAACCATGTACGTACTTGAGTACGTATGTAGTTAGGTTAGTTACACAATTTTAGTCAATAAAATATTCTTCCTAATGTTATATTTATCCACATTAAAATCCATCAAGCTTCTCACGTTATTTTCTTACCTATCGAACTTCACGCTTACCTATCGAACTTCAACAATAAAAATCTTTAAAAAAAAAAAGCCCAACTTTCAGCCTTTTACACTAAAAAAGCCTCTGAAGCGCATCTTTTCACCACACTGGTTCAAAGTAACTAGTAATACAATAAGAGGAAGTCATCTAATTTATTATTTCGACTGGCCTGCAGCTCAGTTGGTAGTAGCTCTACCATTTTCACTGTAGGTTGAGGGTTCGATTCCTTTCCAGTATAAACATTTGTGTGAAGAACATAGGTGTTTACTCTGTGTCTGGGTGTTATAAAGTTTCATAATCATAAGTATGTATTTCAAAATATACAAGTATTCTATCAGTCATCTGGTCACCATAATACAAGCTATGTTTAGTTTGGGACTAGATAGTGTTGTGTGCATTGTCCACCAATATTTATTATTTATATCCTCACTGGCTGGGTAGCCCAGCAGATCCAAACTTACCCAAGCTAGTGAGTCTAGACCAGAGATTTGGTCTTCGCAGTCTCGCACACAATTTAGTTTGAATATAATATGGCCTATTTTAGATTTTATTTCAGTTCTTGGACCTGGTTCTTCATTGTGATTTATTTATTTATTTATTCGTTGTACAAAATCCATAGCTCTTAAAATAGTACCTATACACAAAACTTAAGTTTATAACCAACAGCCAATAACGTATTTACATTTTAACTAACAAAAAAAACCGACAGTAATCAAGGTGTGGTGCTTGTGTGTGTATGTGTGTGTGTGTATGGTGTATGTGTGTGTGTGTGTGGATGCGTGTGTGATTGTGTTTGCGTGTGTGTGTGTGTGTGACATTATTCTTGTCGCCACTTCGTGTTTTGGGTAAAAAAATAAACAATCTCTCGCGGAACTCTGTTTTCTACTAAAAGCCCGATTTTTGCCGATCGCGGTAATTTGAACATCAATGCCAAAACTAAACTTCTACCAATAACATCATGTTATGCACATTTCGTATCGCGCTAATCATTTTAACAGCGTATTTTGTGAGCAGCTCTGTCAAACGAACGATTTTGATTAGTCCGAACCGAAAACCAAACGTTTCCGTTTCAATGGTAAATACATTGACAAATAGCGCGATTGCCCTGCTGGACTTGGCAAATACCAGAAACACACTTACCTTGACATACAACTCTCCGTTTTTATTGCACTTTATTATGCTAAGCCTAAAAGCCAATTAAGTCTATTTGCTACAGTTTTTTTAATACGTTACTATGTGCATCCGCCCGTTGTTTTTCTCGCGTTGAATCTCCAAAATTGATGTAACAGCTTGGAGACTGATGGCGGAGATGACTGCGTATTTACGACATAGTATTTAAATTATTGGGGATTAGTCCCCCTGCTGACTAACAGAAGAGCTAGCAATAGAGAAGGAAAACTTGAAACAAGCCCGACTCGGTGCCAGCCGTTATGCACCGGCAACCGAACCAACACCGCATGTACTGATTCGTGTTTCCTGCGGGTATTGTCGGCAAGGTTGAGAGGTTAGTGTGGGTACCTGGGAAGGGGTGCAAGGTCGGGTAACCTCCTCGTGGTGCACCCTGGTAACACCGTGGGATACTTCTTTAGTTCGCTAAAGAAGTATCGCACGGTGGCCAATAACCCGACACGGAGGATCTCTCCACGTGTCCCTCTGATTAGCAGAGGGCACAGTGAGACGAGGCAGGGGGAGAGGACCGCACCTGCGGTCCAGGGAAGGGCTTGTGGCCATGGCTCGCGGAGCTCTGTCTTGTAAGGTGCTCTGTCTTGTAAGACAGAGTTGTGCGGGCCACGTCCAAAAGCAACGAAGCGGGGACGTGCTTGGTGTGCATTTCCCAGTCGCTTGTCGGGAAGGGACACTCGCAATGTCGTTTTCTGGCTTGCGGCCGCTCGGTGATCCCCCACACTGGGTCGGGGAGACCCGTGGGCCGAGTGATCTTGGGGGCCTTTGATGGTAGGATTTAGGGCGTCCGAAGTCATTGGCCCTTGGGAGGGGTGACGGCACTTTGCGATGAGGTGTCGTCACATGCACCCAGGTAGGCTAAGGGGGATTTTCCTCCTGTCCAGCGTTCGGCCGCTCGGTATTCGCTGGGTCGCCAGACCTTAGTGGGACCGAGTGGCGGAAGGGATGGGGGCTTCCTCCGCGCGTCTCTTCAATGAGGGTGCAGTAGTTGAAGCGGGGACGAGCTTGGCGTGTAGTTGCCTGGATAAGAATTCTGGCGGGGGACCCCGCAGTACCACTAGTTATACCACACTACATAGCCTGACCCGTATATTAAATAAGTTGCAACGTACTTAATGCCTTAAAAGTTTTGATGCAGTTATTAAATGCAAAGCTTTTAGAAGTTTTTAAAGACAGATGGTGTAAAGCAGTCATTTAATGGCATCTAAGAACCGAGTATAGAAAAGTTGGTCGTACAGCCGCGAGATTAGCAGACTCTACGCAAACATCGTGGCCAAACCTGGATGAGGCTGGCACAGGACAGGAAAAAATAGAAAAATAAGGAATAATAAATATAAATAAATATAGAGGACAATTCACACATCATCTAGTCTCAAATAACATAGCTTGTATTATGGTGACCAGATAACTGGTAGACTACTTATATAATTTTAAATACATACTGATACTTTATAACACCCAGACAGAACAAACAACTGTATTCATCACACAAAGGTTTGTTCTGGGAGAGAATCGAACCCTCAAACTACAACGCAGAAGGCAATTTTTTTACCAATTGAGCTGACAGGCCAGAATAAATAGAGTTTATTTGGCAACACAGAACAAACCAGAAAAAAGGTACAATAATAGCACAAATTACTAAAAGAGAACCTTTCTTCAGGTACATAAAGAAATAAAGAAACAAACAAGGGCACCAGTTTGTCAGTTGAACCTACCTAATAAACAAATACCATTACAAAACTAAAATAAACTAACTATTTATGGAATGCCATAGGCTCAACTAGTGCCGCTCAGTATTTGTAGCCCAACAGGTCCTAAACTCATCATAATACAAATTGTAAACATGGCACACAACACCATCTAGCCCCAAACTAAGCATAGCTTGTATTATGGTGCCCGGGTGACTAATAAAATACTATATATTATAACTGTCTTCAAAAATGGAGAAATTTCTCAATTCAGTTGTTTTTTTATGTTACCTCATAACTCCGACATTAATGAACCGATTTGAAAAAAAATTTTTTCATGATAAAGGATTGGTCTTCCCATTGGTCCTATAGAAATTTCATCAAAATCGGTTTCTTACTTTGGTTTTTAAATCAAAATAACTGGAAAAAACCGACTTTATATTAATAAAGTTGTTTTTTTTTGTTTTCAAAACGTAATCATTAAATACATTCTTATGATATTTTTATAACACCCAGACACAGAACAAACACCTATGATCATAATGGTGGTTACATAATATGTCACATACAGAAGGGTGTTACGTTACGTTACACTTGGTGATATATTACACCAAGTAAGTGAAGTCCAGCTGTGGATAATGATGATGTTGAAGCTTTTAGAATAGAATCTCTTAAAATATTGATTGTGACTTTAAAAAGATACAGGCTTATGTCTGGGTCAAACTTATGGTACTTATATGTAGCCGGTCGTTTTCACATACTGCTGCTAATTAAACAGCAATAAAAGATTTATTAAAGTGGTCAGATATATCGTTTCTTTAGTAGGTACATTTACGAGAGTTACACAATTTTATGTGGATGCCGTGCAATATAACTTTGGGTTTATAATAATTAGAAACCAATTAGTACTTATGGCTAATGTTTATGTAAAGTACAACAAACACATGCTTTATTTTTAGAAAAGAATAAGTGTAAGCTGGTCTAATTCACGTAAAAACTAAATAAAAAAATGGAGCCTTATTACATTGGTAATAAGCAACATTAACATTATATCCTGAATTAGTTTTTATTATTTGACGACCTCTGTGGCGCAGTGGGCTTAGGTCCGGCTGAGACGCAGAAGGTTGCGGGTTCGATTCCTGCTGCGGGACAAATGTTTGTATGATCTGCAAGTATTTGTCTCGGGTCTGGGTGTTTCTATGTATAATATGTATGTATTTACAAAAAAAAAAGTAGGTATATAAGTAGTATATTAGTCGTGTGGTACTCATAACACAAGCTCTGCTTACTTTGGGGCCAGATGATGCTGTGTGAAATGTCCGGTATTATTATTATATTATTATTATTATAACAGCACACTTTAAGTGCACAGCTGATGCGTTCTCCTTCTCTTTTCTATTTCCCTTTTTCTTTCTCGTCACACACACGGACACGCACACACTCTCGGCTCACAGTATGTACACGGAAAATAGGTTGGTACCATCTGACGGCCAACTCTACTACCGCGTGCGCTCATTGGTAAAATCAAATAGCGTGCGTTTCCACGGCTTCCTAATACACACTTCCGTCCCTTTTCATGAAATCCCTTCCATATATTGCAGGAAAGCTAGAGGAGAGTTCTTACACATCAAAAAATATATTTTACCTACCTACTAAGTATTTTGATCACTTTGACAAATAACAAAAGCCTCATATTTCTTATGTAAGTAACACATCCAAATTGATAGATTTCTGTTTCCTATATATTAATTTAAAACGAAATATAGACCGTACCTCATAACACTTTTATGGAGCCCTCTACGAACCGTAGAGCGTAGCGCGTAGCGTGGGCGTAGCAGCGCCTACGTGCGTAGAGTGCTCCATAAAAGTGTTACATATAAAATATTTTTTAACTAAAGCGTCTTATACTGCATTTTAAAAACTGATAAGCGAATGTGGACACAAATGATAACCTTGAACAAAAATGACTAAAAATAGATTAGCAAGGCAAGTTTGTTAAGATCTTGATACTCGTCTATAAAAATAACTTGTTTAGTTCTGAAATATTCCTTTCAATAGACGTAACACTTCTGAGTTAGACTAAACGTCAATGTTTCGATCTATGTACTCTGACATAGAGTCTATTGGGAATTCACTCTTACCATCAAAAGCAATAGCGTTTTAAATCGAGCTATGGTTATGTTTGTAAAGGTGAGCGCACATAGATTAATGTTTGTAATATAATCCTGGTTATGTCAGTGGTCGCCCAGCCTACAGCCAACAGGCGGCGGATTAAACTCGGACAAAGGCGATACATGAAAGGCGCCGCCGAATCTACTTATCGCGTTATTGTTTGTTACTCGCCGCAATAACGTCCTATATACCTACTCGTACATACGATAAATATATGGCACCTTGATACTACTTTCATATTAGTCAGTGGTCAACTAGTGCACAAAAGGAGCCTCCGAACTTTATTTCTTTCTCCACACTGGATCGCAACAACTCTGTCGTCAGAGTCCGAGTTCACTCTGTTGCGAAGTGGGCCAAGGCTCGGCTGAGATGCTGATTGCGAGTTCGATTCTCGTCGAGAGACAAATGTTTGTGAAATCTGAAAGTATTTCAAACTTTGTTGTGCAGTGGGACAAGCAAGTATTTGTCTCGAATCTGGGTGTTTTATGTACATTTAATATGAATGTGTTTACAGAAATAGTATATAAATATCATTCATGATTCTGCTCCAACTCGACTCGGCATCCGTAACAAAATTGTCAAGGAGCATACAATAAAGTGTTAAGACCAGACGAGTTTCTTGCCGGATTCATTTTGAACTGGGGTTAGGAGGAACTGGCACCTAGATCGTCTTCTTCACTAGCATGTAAGAAGACGATTCAAAGTGGTCCTATAATCACATTATATTGAATAAAGATTTATTGAATTGAATTCTTATGGTACTCATAACACAAGCTCTGCTTTCTTTGGGATTAGATGATGCTGTGTAAAATGTCCTACTTTGCTCTCACCATTATTACATAATAATGGTAACTACCTACTTTGTGTATAATGTTTTCTTTAGTATTTTTTATGTACATAAAGTAGGTAGCTACAAACCTACCTACTTTGTTTTGCGTACAATGTTTTATTGAAATGTCCTCGCTGTCACATTATTACATAATAAAGAAACTTCAGAAACTGAAATATTTTAATTTTAATCAAAATGGATCTCGATTTAAGCTCAGACCTATTAACGTAGAAGTCAACGAAACTACAGTTTCGTTTCGTAAATTTTATTTTTAAAATGTTAAAATGCTAAAATGTTTTTTTTTAATGTTGAATCGATAAATCTTGGGCCAAAACTACCATTCAGTCGAGTCTTGCGACAGTGTGACGGTGCGGTAGACCACGCAAGCGTTGGCGCGACATGCTGGGCACCTTCAGCGACTGTTCGTGGCAAGCAATGGCGGTGGACGTAAAGGACTGGTAAACTCGAGGGGTGGATTTCTACCTCTTTTGCTCTATGCTTTGCTATGTCTCAGACGTATTCTTTCTTTATTTAGCTTATATATTTTAATAACAACATAAAGCCCTTGCGTTGTTTTATTGCGCTAGTAGATATTGGACTTTCTAGAGCTTTGACCTATCATTGGGACTATCATCATTGATATCATATCATTATTATATTATCATATATTAGCCCATATCATTGGGCTAGAAACAAGAACAAAAACAAATTAAAATTAGAACATCAAGTAATCGCTCAAGTAGACTGCAGTTATACAAGGGTATGATTTAAGCGTTGCCAATTTAATTAGTGATTAAACAAACTCAGTGAAGTTCTATCATAATTATATGAGTACTTCATCTGAGATTAGGTTAAGAGTGGTGTCACTTAGTCGTAACTACAATATGTACTTTCTAATGAATTTTCTTACAGGTTACTAATCGAAAGACGAAGTACGATTAATTAATAATTGGTTAAATTGGTTGTACGAATAATTGGTTTTAAATTACTAAAATAATAAGGTTTGTCCGAAAAATAGTAGAATAGTATAAGTAGATCTCTCGCCAAAATGTAGTCGCCAAACGATTTCATAATAAAGTACATATAATTTATCGGGGTATATTATTAAGTATCAAATAAATATTTTTGAATTTATTTTAATAGGTTTGTACTGATAACTATATAACGCACTAGCTTTGGTTAAGGTATTTAACTTTCAAGTTCATTGCAGCAGAAAACATCTATCCGATGATGGAAAGCTCATTTAGGTTGGCTACTCTGTATTACTATGATCGTAATCGCCTAGTCTTTTATTATAAAGGAGCTTCTACCCGCGGCATTGCTCGCGTAAATATATTGATACATGAAGCTTATGGGAGCAGATTTATAAGGTAAAAATTGCTCATAAAGATTAAGTTGGTCTGATAGAATACTTATATATTAGATTTAACAACTAATTTACAACATTTTTTTTTTAATATTACGAGTAAAACCAGTGAAAAATAGAAAAACCGCGCTGTGTAGGTATGCCTACCTACCTATTCAGCATCCACTAGATATAGGTAGGTAGGTTCTAGCTAATCCTATAGGTACACAGCGGATGCTTGCAACCAAAAAAAAATATATAAGTAGAATACCAGTCATTTGGTACCCATAACACAAGCTCTGCTTACTTTGGGGCCAGATGATGCTGTGGAAAATGTCTGACAATATTTATTTATTGCCCTTCGTAATCCTAATCGTATCCTATTTTGTAAATATATTTAATATCTTTAGTACTTATCTACTAAGTCAATAAATAATTTTTTGATCTATTTATTTATTTTATTTACTTTTAATTTTATTCCAGGCTACATACTTGCCATGGCATTCATTAAAATTCGTGATTTCGCATTTTAAGAAAACTTTCACATTTATAATTTACTTGTAAAAATTACATTAAACTACCGTTATCTATCACATGCTGATGGTAAATCATAAAGTAACCAGTACCTCTCGAAGAGTGTACAAATTTACTCAAGAAATACAAAATTATTAATAACCCCTGACACAAAAATAATGCATCAATATATAACCTATTTCACTTTCAAAACTTTCCTGAGTTGTACTATTTTGATAAACACCTGCACCTGCAAGAACGACTCGCGCCAATAGATACCTCACCCGCAGTGCGAACCGTGAATTCGAGCGGCAACGAGCGGACCTTGGATCAAACTCACCCTGATGAAGATTCTCTAGATGAATCAAAACAGTGTCGGTGCCTCCATAGACAAAAAAATACGTGAGTAAAGCCCGTCTTTATCAAAATTTATTTATAACCTATTCATTGAAATCATTCTAATGAGCCCAAATACGATTCCTCGACTTTAAGTTTGTGAGGAGTTGGGTATTCTGCAGATTGCAGGTGATGCTATAACATCAGATCATAGTCACCATGTTCTTGTATTATTTTACGACCTCTGTGGCGCAGTAAACCAAGGCCCGGCTGAGGCGCAGAAGGTTCGATTCCCGCCGCTGGACAAATGTTTGTTTTTTGTTTGAAAGGGTTTACTTTACAGGTGGACCCATATAAATTTTATCAAAATCGGTGGAGCTGAAAATCAACGAAAATCTAAAAATTGTATACATCGATGATGTTTTCATGCACTTCGATACCTCGCTGTATCATTAGAGCGGTGCGTTTATTTGGCCTACCCATATTATATATTTACAAAATACATCTACTTTCCACTAAAAATGTACTAAGGCTCAAATTTCATTCAATGAAGTCGGTTTCTTTTTAGTTTTTAAAACGTAATTATTATGTATAATATATGTGTATTTACAAAAACAAAATGTGTAACACAAGCTCTGTTTACATTGGGGTCTGATAATGCTGTGTGAAATGTCCGGCATTATTAATTATTTATTATTGATACAACAGTTTATCAAATTTCTAGTTTTGTACACATTAAATATTAGCTAAATCAGTATTTGTACAGGCGATCCCTTCTGCTAACCACTTATAGGAACTTGTGTGGGTATACATTTGTAAATCATCTGCAGAGAGATGGTAGGAAGAAGAAATACGTCTACATATAATGTTTGCGAATATAACAAAAAAAGAGGATATAAAACACAGCCCTGAGGTACACCAGCGCTCACTTGACACCAGGATGAAAATGTATCGTCAATGAAAATTCGTTGCTATTTACTAGATAACTGCGAAAGTCAATTACCGTTAGAGATATGTTTTAAGAACAGAGAATTGCTAATAAAGTAATTATTATTGCTTTCAATAATCTACGTTATTGAAAGCATTACTGAAATCCAGAAAGGATAAAACAGTGACTAGCGCGTTTTTCATGCCATGCCTGATATTATCAACGATTTTAATGAGTGCAGAGACAGTGTTATGAAATAAGCGAAAACTAGACTGATAGGGTTTTAAGGAGAACGTTTGTGTTATGCTGAATGTCCTATATCTGTCCTATAATAGGCTGAATTAGGCGTTTTAAAGATAACTGACTGGTCTGTCAGCTCAGTTAGCAGTAACTCTGCCTTCTGCGCTGTAGGTTGAGGGTTCGTTTCCCAACCACGATAAACATTTGTGTGAAGAACACAGGTGTTTGTTCTGTGTCTGGGTGTTAAAAAGTATTATAGGTATGAATTTGAAAATATCTTAGTATTCCATTAGTCATCTGGTTGGAGCTAGATGGTGTTGTGTGCATTGCCCATCAATATTTATTTCTTTATTTTATTTATAATAGAAGATGTTTTAAACTTTTTTCGATACAGATATCTTTAAACGAGCAATTCTTATGTATATGTATATATATAATCTGAATCTCGGAAACGGCTCCAACGATTTTCATGAAATTTCGTATGTAGGGGGTTTCGGGGGCGATAAATCGTTCTAGCTAGGTTTCATTTTTAGAAAACGTCGTTTTATGCGTGTTTTAAACCGAGCAAAGCTCGGTAATCCAGGTATTTAAGCTTCAAATTTTTAGTAGAGGTAAGTGTCCAACATTTGTAACAACGTAAATTAAACCCTAACGTTAGTTCCTTACTGGTTTACTGTTCCTTACTTCCTTACTGTTCTTTTACCTAATCCTAAAAAACAAATGTATTAATGTTCCATTGCCGAATGATTACATTTACATTTATATGATTAGATTTAATACTCTACCCGACCAACACTGTAACTAATGGAGAGGCAATGAATCTTGTAGCTTCCATGATTCCTAGGTCATAATACTGAAGCAAAGCTACAGTTTGAATTGAGTTTGTTTACCACAAATTGAATCACTTGCTCGTAGGCTTAGTTCCGCTCCGTATGCAGCTCGTACGACAGCCAGACTAGTTTACTTCAGATACATCCATAATATTATGTCAACTTGTATTCAATCCATTTTTGTTGTTCAAAAAAAAGAGCAGTACGTTCCATTTACAAAATATAACCGCGAGAGTCAAGAAATTGGAAGCTTACATAAAGGATAGTGTTACGATTTTTTTTTTTTTATAAAAATGACATGATCTTGCATGATCTGCATGATCTGAAATCATTTGTTTCAGTATGGGTGTTTTATAATAAAAGTAAATAAGTAGGTATATCAGTCATGTCGTACCCAGAACAAAAGCTCTGCTTACTTTAGGGCTAGATTATGCTGTATGAAATGGCGGGTTTTGTTTATTTATTTATCTGTTTAATATAAATTACTATATTGATGATAAGACTGCATGGCCTCATGTTGCTCTGCCCATTGACAGTAAACTGACATATTTGCTATGTATTACCTACTGTTACCTGGTATTAGTTGTTCTTAAACATACTATTTCATCCAAGAAGGACGATACAAAAAACCCGCTAGGATCAGGACGAGTTTCTTGTCAATTCTTATCAGACTTTGGTTAGGATGAGTTGGCACCTAAATTCACCTAGTATGTAAGACGTTTCAAAGTGATCCTTGTAATCATACATATTAGTATTGTATTGAATACTAATATTTTTGACTTTGATTTATGTGGTTGTCTTTAAGTAGAACCTGGTTGTAACGAGACGTCCGGATTATTCGTTTGTCATTTCATGAAGTAACATAGCACTTCTAAATTAATATTCTCTTCTTGTTTTATTGCATGTTTTATTCAGTAATCTTACCGGAATTTTAATGAATAAATGGTGACTGCATAGGACAAATATGGACAATTGAATTATAAGTGTATTATGGTGCATTTGATTTGAACGACGAGGAATCCCGAGAAAGATCTAGACGGCCATTCCGCGATGACGGTTAGAATTGACAATTGAACATCTACTAAGATTTTATTAATTAATAATCACTTCAAGTTTCAAGTTTGACACTGGCAAAATTGTAGACAAGACTGATGCCATTATAGGAAGAAAAGAAGAAGTAAAGACATCCGGTCAGCCATGCGGATGATTATAAACTACTATATTGCAAATATTAGATGTCGTCAGTTTATAATACTTATGTATAAGTCTTATGTAATCGTCATCGTTTTATTACAAACGAACAGTTCCTACGATCTTCCGGTGACATATACATTTTCTCCGTTTAATAGTAAGGAGGTTATTAACTCATGGGTACATAAGTATTCGATTTGTGAGTGACTCGTTATAATATTATTTAATGAAACAGTGCTTGCACATGCGCAATTTGCAGCAGCAGCGCGGCTAACTACACATTTACTGCTTCGGTTTTATGGTGCATAATCGTTCTTACCTATTATAATTTAAGTGGTTTCCTTTCGTACGCAACTGCCTACTAGAATTTGTATGAAGATATACTGCTATAATGGGGAATAAATTTACTACGGTAGAAGTATTTCTTAAATAATTTTTAGACGCGGAAATCTTTTTACTCCTTCATTGTTTTCAGGTTGAAATGGCCGTTAGTATGTGAATTTTAGAATAACTTTGGAATGCTTGGAATGTTTTTGTGTTAAGCCTATAAAATAAAATCAACCGTTAGTTGATTTTTCTATGAACATTAGAATGGACCGTTTTGTTCCTGCCACAAATAATAACATTATTTTTTAAGAGAGCTTTGCCACTACCGTAATCCTTAAACACATACTCATTATATATACTTTCCTATTAACCTAATAATAAACCTAAAGTATAACTCTAGGTTTATTTACACCTAATTACTTGTACCTACCAAATAAAAACAAAAAACAGTAGCAAAACCCTACGCCCCTCAAACCACACGCGAATACAGATTTCTTCATTCTGGTTTCCTCAGAGAGCAAAAGAACTTATGTATTCTACTGACGAATGTTTGCATATTAAATAAACTTAATATTAATATAATTTTGTTAAAGTCAAGCTTAACAATGTCAAAACAATTAGTATTCATTATGTTCTAGTAAGCTAGCTGGCTGTATGGTAAATCTGTTTTTTGTAATATTACCATACCAGCTTGAACACAATTATATAAATATTAAGTTTATTTAATATGCAAACATTCTTCAGTAGAATACATAAGTTCTTTTGCTCTGTGAGGAAGCCAGAATGCAGAAATCTGTATTCACGTAAAAAACGTGACCAAGTATTATTTCCAACTAGCTGCTACCAGCGGGCTTGCTCGCGTAGTAGGCACATAAAGAGTAGCCTAAATATTCCAGGGGGCTGAGCACAGTAATTTTGAACGTTTTAACCAAAGCCAAATCTAAAACAAATTCAAAACGTTTCTTTTTACATATTTCGTACCGCACTAATCTCTAACGGAAACGATTTAGCTCTAATTTGAATTATACGTTGATCAAACGTTGCGAGATCGCGTTATTTTTGACAAAGCTTTTAAATGAACGTTTTTATTTAATTTAATACATCCTAGTAGTCTATGCATAGAGTAATACTAGGTAGTTCTATATATCTATTCATTCGATTAATAAAATCAACGATTAAATCGTTCAGGAAGAATAACAACGGTCCATTTTGACATTCAGATCAAACCATTGCCAAAACCAATCCTTTCAATGGCAATTACGTTGACAAATAGCGCGATCACCCTATAGTTCTTCATCTATACCTATACAAAGTTTTATATAAATCGGCTTAGTATTAATTTTGTGTTTGAGTAACAAGCAAACTATAAAATATCCACGAAACGTTTACATAATATTAGTAGGATAGGATACTAGTATTTTTTTGGATTTTTCTACATAAAATAAGATTAGTATAAAACTAGTTAGATAAGCGTTCTTACAACTAAAACAAAAACACGAATTCTGTAGACACAATAATTCAATTATCTATCCTACAGTAGAGACGATAACACTGCGCCGACATAGTTGTAATGCGTCGGCATCCTTTGAGTTACTTACAACAATATAATTAATACTTTTCGAAGGATTTTCCTGTAGTTTTACCTTTCAAACAATTGACTGCGGCTGAGGTACTAACAACCTCGCTGGGAAGGCCCGTCTCTAGTAACGCAGGTAGCACCTTTTGTGTTGAAATAAATCTGTTAAAACTAACGAATTCGCACTTAATAAAACAGATAAAACTTTAGTTTATTGATGTTTGCTTCAAACAAACCATTAGGTATATGAATTTTCAAATATTTAAAAGCATAGTTTAGTATAGGTAGAGTAACTGTGGATCGGATATGTCCTAATTCATAATTACGCATGTTCTATTGAGCATGACAGTAGGGTAGGTTTAGAAGGTGTTGCTTCTGTTGGATGTTATAAGGGATAATAAATATGTATATAAAAATATAAATCCATTTCGATCAGCCATTTGTTTACCATAATATATGCTTAGTTTGGGGCTAGATGGTAATGTGTGCATTGTTCACTAATATTTATTTATTATACGAGGAATAATGTGACACCATTTTGAAAATTGAGAAATTTACACATTTCTGTGCAACCGACTGTACAGTAGGTACATACATGTACATAATATTTGCTCTAAAAAAGTACGACTTTTATCAACTATTAAATTAAGAGCTACTCTTATCGCTGAATGATGCAGATCTTTTTACCTATTCCTCTCCGACGCAGCCAACTTAACAGCATGTACAAACAGCACGTATGCAACATAACAGCATATACAAACAGCATGTACGCAACTTTACAGCATGTACAAACAGCACGTATGCAACATAACAGCAAATACAAACAGCATGTACGAACAGCACGTATGCAACATAGCTGCATGTACAAACAGGCATATATAGATATCCAATATTTCTTGTGTACAAAAATACTTGGGTACAAAATATAGATTATTATTATCTATAGATCGTTTTAAACGGTCATTAGATAGCTGAACTGTTTCATATGTGTTTTATATTGTTGTATATTATTATTTACATTTTTGTAATTATTTCGGTAAATAAAAAAGGTACAAAAATTATTTGTAAAATGAAACATCTAAAATTAAATATTCATCGATTCCCATCAATCCCAGCCTCCAAGTGTTCGGAACTCTCGGGTTCGCTCTCCGTTTATTGGCTAAGTTTTGGACAAAGACGCTGGGTTTACGACATCGTAAATACACCCATTGTCCGGTGTAACTTTGTACCAAATACTGGTCGCTTATTGTTAATGCTAAATAAGATATCCAGTTTTTGTTAAGCCCATTACGAGCCGACGTTTGTACATATTTTGACTGGAACGTCTATTCAAATTATCCTTTGGGTATGCCGACTTTAACTCTTGTATCACGTGTTAAGTATTTTACTCCGACGTACGCAGGAGCTGTATTTCAAAGGATTTTGAAGTATTTTTTGTTACTTAGGATTATTTAATGAGATTAGTTCACCGAAATGGTTTCGTTATATTTCGGAGAATACACACGCTAAAAATTTTTTAATAATTAAATAAATCAATAATATTGGCTCAGAAATATCATCTAGCCCCAAAGTATGTAAAACTAGCGCTAAGGAAACCACAGGAATGATATATCTTACTATATTTTTTTTCTGTAAATGAATACATAATTATACCTACAAAACCCCCAGACCCGAGATAAATAATTTGCGGGTCAATGTTTGTAACATTTGACACGTGGCGGGAATTGAACCCGCAACCCATCACGCCATAGAGATCGACAAAATTAAAAAGTTATAATAAAAAATCTGACTGTAAATGTTATTATACAAATTAGTATTAGGAACAAACAACTTGTGTAGCCCTAGCCTGCTATCATATCCTGACTACATTCACTGCTGGGTATAAGTTTGTGGTCCTGTGTTAAAATCGTCAAACGGTGTGGACTGTGACTTTGACCCTATGGTTGACCCATCAGCAACATGGCAAGACGAGTTTCTTGCCAGTTCTTCTCGGGCTTGGATTAGGATGAATTGGCACCTAAATTCACCTAGTGTGTAGGACGTTTCAAAGTGATCCTTGTGATTGTATTGAATAAAGTATCTTTTGAATTTGACTTGACTTGACATTTAGCCAACGTTCTTTTGTTAGGTGTTTAAGTTGGTTTAAGGTGTTGTCAATTCAATTGGTGTTAAATTTCTTAAATAATAGGGTTTGTCCGCAAAATAGCAGATCTGTCGCCAAAATATAGTCGCCAATTAATACAAAATCGATTCCATATTAAATTACATAGAATTATCGTATCTATTATTATTTTATTAAGTATCAAATAAATATTTTTGTATTTATTATAATAGGTTACTGATAACTATTAAATCAAATTAATTGCTAACGATTATCAAAAAAAAAAATTTACCTAACACAGATCTACCATTCTGAGTACGAAGCTATTATGAATTCTA
This sequence comes from Lampropteryx suffumata, assembly GCA_948098915.1. Taxonomy (NCBI): domain Eukaryota; kingdom Metazoa; phylum Arthropoda; class Insecta; order Lepidoptera; family Geometridae; genus Lampropteryx; species Lampropteryx suffumata. Next base: position 4,538,068 of record OX402551.1, read on the forward strand.
AAAGAGGAATTACAATCCTGTTATAACCTTACAGGGAGAAACACAATAGACCAAGATCACATGGCAGATAAAATAATAACTTTAGAGAAGTCGCTTCGTGATTTAACATGCAGATATAGAGAAGCATAAATGAAGATCTCTGATCATCAAGAAAATGTGAATAATGTTGTACATATTTATAAACAATGACAGTATCTATGTGCATGTGCTTAATAATAGTACACAGACTGACCCACCCAAGTGTAAGCAACTGCCTCCCAAACCAGCAGTACACCAGCCTACTGTGGTACAGTGCAAGTGATAGTAATCTTGCTAATTATAGACCGATATCGATATTACCTGCATTAAGTAAAATCTTTGAAAAAATAATTCTTAATCAGTTATTATACCACTTTAACGTTAACGGCCTGCTACATAGTAATCAATACGGATTTACTAAAGGTCGATCAACAGCTGATGCAGGTATAGCGCTCTTAAAGCATATATTTGAGGCCTGGGAGAAGTCACAGGATGCAGTTGGGGTATTCTGCGATTTATTTAAGGCCTTTGACTGTGTGAGTCATGCAACCCTAATCACAAAGTTAATATATTATGGCATTAAAAACCGGGCGATTGACCTCATACAGTCTTATCTGTCCAATAGAGTCCAGAATGTAGACGTGGGTGGTGAGAGGTCTTTGGGATCAATTATTGATATAGGGGTACCTCAGGGATCGATACTAGGCCCTGTTTTATTCCTAGTATAAGTTAACGATTTACCTTTTTTTGTAAAAAATATTTGTGACATAGTTTTATTTGCAGACGATACGTCTTTAATTTTTAAAGTTGATAGAGGTAAAACCAGTATTTGCGATAACGTAAATGAATCCTTATCGTTAGTTCTTAACTGGTTCACTGTAAATAATCTATTGCTTAATTCCAAAAAAACTAAATGTATCAAATTCACTTTGCCAAATGTTATTCATAGCCCGTCCAACATTGAAATAAATGGAGAGGCAATGAATCTTGTAAATTCCACGATCTTCCTAGGTCTTAATATTGATGCAAAACTACAGTGGGGACCACAAATTGAAACGCTTGCTGGTAGGCTTAGTTCCGCTGCATATGCAGTTCGTGCGATACGGTGGCTTACTGATGAAGCTACAGCTAGACTAGTTTATTTCAGTTACTTCCATAGTGTTATGTCATACGGCATCATTCTCTGGGGGAAAGCAGCTGGTATTGGTAAAATATTTGTAATTCAAAAAAGGGCAATACGTGCCATTTATAAAATGAAACCACGAGAATCTTTGAGAGAAATATTCAAAGAAATTAATATTCTCACAATAGCTTCACAATATATATATATATGAAAATTTGTTATATACACATAAAAATAGAGATTCAGCAAAATAGTGACCTTCATAAAAGCAACACTAGGAATAAACATAAATTATACATCCCTAGGTTTCGACTAGAAAAAGTTAATAAGTAATTTATGGGGAACACGGTGCGCTTCTATAATGAGCTTCCTGAAAATGCTACTAAACTACCTATTAAGAAATTTAAAGCATACATTAAAGGTAGTCTTTTGAAGAAAGCTTATTATATAATAAGAATGCATGGCCTCATGTCGCTCTGCCGTCTGACAGTTAACCGACACACTTGAAATGTATAAACTGTATTGTATTAGTATTTCGTAGTTAAGTTAGTTATAAGATGGATCATATAGATGGTTCCTTGCCAATTCTTCTCGAGCTTGGGTTAGGATGAATTGGCACCTAAATTCACCCAGTATATAAGACGTTTCAAAGTGATCCTTGTGATTGTATTGAATAAATCTTTAGACTTTGACTTTGACTATGTAAGGAATAAACCCATTATTTTGAAAACGAAGTTTTTATTTATGAATGAACTTACCAGGCGACATACCAGGCGACACTTTTTATTTATCTAAGAGTGTAAATATTTCGTGGCGATAGATCTATTAATTAGATGATACACGTTGATGGCATATATAAACATTGCTGACAAAAAATATAATTTCCTCTGACAACTACATACCATTTAACTATTTTGCGAAAGCGTGATGCTAAGTTAAAAAAAGGAGCGGTGGCCTGGCAGTTGTTGCCAGAGATCCGAAGACCGATGCGTTAATTATGAGACTCAGCGAAACCTTAATTCAATCAATTTTACCGCAGTAATAATGTTAGACATTTTTGATTTCTATTGTAAATAAACCAAGAATACGCCATTAAATATTTTATACGGCCATGTAGGTATCTAAAACGGGTCACTTTGGAAGTGGCATCAGTTGTTTAGATTTTAACAACATTAAGGCATGAATATGTGATGTGATTTGACGCGGAGCGAGATTTATTTTACTGCGGGTTTAATTTATAGCCTATCGTAAAATACGTGGAAACTTGGATCGATCGAACACGAACCCACCATTTTAGTACATACCTGGGGCGAACATGGCGGCGCGGCGCGGCGCTCTACCTACCCATTATGTAGTTTATTATGTACCTTTGTTATATTAAGCCAGTTGGAATATATTTGATGAATGATAGTTTAGGTTGCAAACGAGTACTATAAACCAAATGATAAGAGTAAGTATGCCTAGCTGAAGTACTTGTGCATAGTGTGCTAGTTTGCTTTGTTCTACGCTGTATTCTAAAGACATGAAAAATAATTTAGGAAGATAATTGATTCAGGAATGACTTTCAGAAATCCAAAACATTAAATAGATGGAAAAATATTTGAATTTCTTTTTGAGGTTGCATGTGTGGATTGTGTGCCTTTTACTAACGCTTTGCATAGCTTTTCAATTGCGGGCGGGAGGGAGGTGCATGCGTCTGCATCGTGTCTAACTCTTTGGGAAATATTTGTCCATCTATTAATTTTTTGTAATTTAGTAATCAGTATCAGTAATCTCCAAACAGTATTAACTTTTGAACGTAATCAAGAACTGTTGATAACTTTGGTTCATATCATTCAATTCAGGAAATATGACTTGATTATTTAATTTCAGCTGTTGAATGATATGCATAAGCCTGGCAGGCATGCATGGATAAAAGAAGCATTCATTTGAGATTTGATTAGCATGAGTATAGGTAGTATCAGTTTAAATATGAAATACATACTACATTCTAACTACAAATAAAACAGAGAATTTTCATCTATATCTATAAAAGACTATGTATGTATGTTCCCTATAGGCTCCAAAACGACTGGACCGATTTCGATGAAATGTTTAGGAAATCTTCAAATTGGCGTAGCGGATGATCTTGTGAAGTTTGTTAACGATCGGATCAACAAAACTATTTTTTTTCATCAATCAAATTTGGTATGGATATAGATTGTATCTTAGGAACGGACATAGGCTACTCTTAATGTATGTACAATGCTTGCGAAGCCGCGGGCAGAAGCTAGTACCCAATTAAGATTAAAATGTCACAAACTCCCCTGTGTACTATTCAGTATTGTATGTAGAAAAAATACCGCATTTTTTTATATTTTCATATCAAGAATTGACACCTAAAACCACATAGCGATTCAGAGTGATCCTTGAGGTTGTATTGAATATAATTGTATTTACAGAAATTATTACAGATTGAATATACATGTAAAACAGTAGCTACCTAAGGTCCGATTTAAAACGATCTATAGATAGTTTCCAAGACACTGGTGACATTGGCATGCTAATACGCTGAGCCGGATAGGAGCCAGCTCTTGGGTCACGCAATGTGTCAACCTGACGCCGTGAAATATTTTTGATAACGCGGTGAGCTCCTGTTCTCCACGGGTCCAGGGTATATTAAATATATAAATAGTAATGCTGGACATTTAACACAACGTCATCTTGTCCCAAATTAAGCAGAGCTTGTGTTATGGGTACCACATGACTGATATACAATCTACCTATATAGTTTTTTTTTTATAAATTCATTCAATTCATTTCATAAAAAAATACCCAGACCCGAGAAAAATACTTGCAGATGATACAAACATTCATACCGCGGCGGGAATCGAACCCTTAACATTTTGCGTCTCAGAGAGGTCTCAGAGCGACATAGGGGTCGTGAATATTGTTTTGAATAAAAACAACTCTATTTACTATATACTAGTGGTAAATGGATATCTAGTAACATTCTTATTTTGGGTGTGTGTAGTTTATGATTCGATGCGGACGCTTTATCGTTGGTCTTTATCGTCAAACTTGACTTGTGTGCCGACGTAGCTAAGATACCGAATGACAGAGGGAAAGGTGGATTAAAAATTAATTTACCCGCTTTCATGTTCGCCGATAATCCAGACATTATCAAGATATCAAATCTTGGGGATTAAACCCACCTAGTTAAACATAATGCAAGCGATAACAACTGATTAAATGGAAACGCGTTTGAGTACATATGCCCTGTCAATTGTCGAGTTTCAGATTCATATTAAAAGCAGTTTTGGCTTAAACTATTTACTCTGTACCTATGACCCATATAATAATAATAATAATATTGGTGGACAATGCACTCAACACCAAACTTAACATGCCTTGTATTATAAGTGTTTATTCCTATTAACTCATCATAATCTTCCTGCCTTTATCACACTAAGTTCTTCTACTACACTCCCCAACACACAGTGTTATAAAGTATCATAAGTATATTTTTTTAAATATATTAAGTATTATATCAGTCATCTAGTCACCATAATACAAACTATGCTTAGTTTGGAGCTAGATTGTGTAGTGAAAATAGTCTACCAACATTTATTTTATTTATTTATGTATTCGTCATCTTTCTCACAGTTCAATTATCTGTTCTTAGCCTTACCTGTACTCTTATATCCTTCACATTTAAATCTATAACCCTTCTTTACATTATGACTTACTTCCCTCCCCATGATATGCTCATACAGTACTAAATACACTATTTAATTTAGGCGTCATTAGCACTACTTTCTATATTCCTCTGTTAAACTTTGATCTGGATATATCTATTAGCACGCACGCGTAATATTCGGGATCCCACTAACCGTCATTCAAGCAAACAGTATACGTTTTCTGAAATCCAAATTTCACTCACAAATGACATGAATCATAACTTGCTTCCGGTATTTCTAAACCCAACATTGACCCATCATAATGAGTCTTGTGATGATTTTAATGAGCATCAATACCTGTGACGTAGTTGTTTAGTCTGTGGTTAGGCGTGACGTGCTAACGACCTGTGAGACTGCTGTCAAAGGGCAAACAAAGCCGGGAGAGCAAACATAGTCGTGTTTGCCCTGTGCCGGGCCTCTGTTGAGGCGACGTGGTGGTCGTAACTGTTTCTACCTCGGATACTTTATGACATTTGAATCATTTTCTTTCTTGTACAAAAAAGTACTGAAATCCTGTTTAAGGCAACAAAATCAAAAATGTACCGTATGACTGTAAAAAACTCAAAGTCAGATCTTAATAAAAATTATAAAAAAATAATAATGTGATACTCTAAACAAATATTATAAAGAGTAGTGATAACATTTTTTGTATGTTTGTATTTTTGTTTCTAACGGATAAACTCAAAAGCGTCAATTTTGAAAATTATTTTACCTTTGTACATAAGCAACATTATGATTATCAGCGAGAAACATGATCTGTGTTTTTTCAAAAAAAAAAATCTCTACAAAAATTGCAATAATGTAAACCAAGGTAATCAAAAATTTGCCTATTAAGTTATTATTTAGCGTGCGCTGTGAAAGCTATTGATGATACATAAAATAATGTACTACATGTGGGCGTTAGTTGAAATGTCAGAAAAGGCGATAACATATGGCCTACCTGCATAACGCCGGGCGTTAAAATATATTATATTTTTATGTTAGTCAAAATTTAAATTCAAAAATCTTTATTTTGGAAGATAATAATGATACAGAAAATGATGTGAAAACGTTGATAAAACTGTTAAAATTTAAACCTGTGTTACAGACATCTTCTCGGGCTTGAGTTAGGAGGAATTAGCACCTAAATTCACCTAGTATGTAAGACGTTTCAAAGTGATCCTTGTGATTGTATTGAATAAAATATCTTTTGACTTGGTTTTCACTAACAATCTCCTCTGAAATTTAACTTAAGGTTACAGATATAAAACAAATAAATGCAGAAATGAATGATTTGATACAAATTAAAATTTTGGGAAGTTTTAAATAGCTTCGTTCTTCTTCTTCTCGTGTCACTAGTTATTTTAAACTAGTGTGGTGAAAGGAATATAGTGCGCCTCAGAGGCTCCTTTTGTCCTTTCGTTTCGTTCTGAAAGTATCTTAGTTCACTCCGAAGTAATGAATTAATTGAATAGTACTAAACAAAAGAATCTGCTCTACAATGTTTGTACAATTACAATAATTATGTAGATTCACTGGCTCATAAAACATTTTTATTAGCCGCGCAGAAGGTTATCGACTGGCCGTCATCTGTCCTTCAGGTTTGCATCGTGCAAGTAATATATTTTGTACCTAAGTATCTGACGACCTCTGTGGCGGAGTAGGCGCCTGCCTAATACGCAAAGGTAGCGGGGTTGATTCCCGCCCGGGACAAATGTTTGTATAATCAAGCAATTGTCTCGGGTCTGGGTGTTTTTATGTAATTATGTATAAACTGTTGCCCGCAACTTGTGCGCGTTTTTTTAAAGAACTCGTAGTTTAAGTCCTTCCTGAAGATGCAATTTATCTCCTTGCCAAATTTTATTGATAAGTTTCAAACCAATAACACCCACCACCCATTAAAAAGTTTCCATAAGAACATTCACACCCTATTTTACTCCTTCGTAAAAGTTATTTTGAAAAATTCTGAAACCCGTGTCCATTTATTTTGCATTTGAAGTATCCAAACGAAGTTTCTAAGAAAAGACCCGTTACAAAGTTTCCTTACAAACCCCATTTTCCCCCTTCGTAAGAGTTATTTTGAAAAATCCAGAAACATCCGTCCATTTATTCAGTTTATTTATTCATATAAAGTTTCAAGCGAATCACACCACGCTGTAAAAAGTTTCATACATTAGTTTTCACCCCTTTTCCCCTCTCAGATAGGATATTCTAATTCTAATTATATTAATTCCACGTTTTACATAGAATTCCAGTTTTTATATCCGGCTTGATAGGTAATGTAGTTAATCCGATTTTTTTTTAATTAAATAAAATTATTGTAAATTTATTTTTAATATACATAATTAATTCATAAAAAGGAATTTGCCACCTCTGTATTTTATTGGTCTGGATTTCGGTTTATGATCAAGACTTACCTACCCTTATTTGTTGGTAGGTTGGTACCTACCAAGAAATAAGTAGGTACTTAAATACAATTTTACTAGGTTTGTTACCTAGCTACAATATTTTATTTACCTTCACCACAAAATAAACAGGTTACCTTAAATTCTTAAATTCTAAAACCCTGTAGGTAGGTAGGTACCTCGTTTTCTTAAAGATAGAGTAATCATTGTTCTGAAGTCGAAGGATAAGAATGACCAGTGGTGAAGCTCAAACCAATTCAACACCATCTGGTTAGCAAAACAATAACAATATCGCTGTTTAAAACATCTAGTAAGTTAGATTAACAAGAATAAATTATAAAAAATCAAAAACCCTAATTAAATTTAAACATTTATCTTATACCTACTAGCTGTCCGCGCGCAGCTCGCCTGCGTTGAAGATTTTTTCCGGGACAAACCAATTTTCCCGGGATAAAAAGTAGCCTATGTCACCCGGGGATAGTGTAGCTTTCCAACGGTAAAATAATTTTTCAAATCGGTCAAGTCTTCCAATAGGCACGTCCGAACTTTGACAGTTGGTAGCGGCCATCTTGTTGAAGCTACATCTGTCAAATTGGTTGTAATTTATTCATTCTGTTTTGCCAAATCATCATGGATAGCTATAGCATTCAACAACACGTGCAAATGATAAAATTGTTTTATCAAAATGAGTGTTTTGTTCGGGCAACGCACCGCGCGCTTCGCCCATTTTACGGTCGCCATAATCGTCCTACGGAGAGGACTATTCGTCGTGTGGTGGATAAATTTGAGTCCAATGGTTCGGTAAATGATCGACCAACACCCACAACGTCAACGAAACGCAAGGTCTGCCGAAAACATCGCCGCTGTCCGTGAGAGTGTTTTTTGAGTGAGCGAATTTTGCGTCGTGACTTGGGCCTGCACCCGTATAAAATTCAACTCACTCAGGAATTGAAGGTAAACGACAACGACGTGTGTTCGCTGAATGGGCACTGCAGCAGTTAGCAACTGACCGTAATTTTCACAGAAAAATTAAATTCAGCGATGAGGCCCATTTCTGGATGAATGGGTACGTAAACAAACAAAATTGTCGAATTTGGGACGATACCAATCCACATGAGATCCAAGAGCGTCCAATGCATCCCGAAAAAGTTATCTGGCGGCGTCATCGGGCCATATTTCTTTGAGAACAACATTGGCCAGGCCATCACTGTCAACGGCGAGCGCTATAGGTCGATGATTACCAACTTTTTTTGGCATGAACTGGATCATCTGAACACCAACGACATGTGGTTTCAACAAGACGGCGCTACGTGCCACACAGCTCATGCCACATTGAATATTCTGCATGAGAGATTTGAGGGCATGGTCATCTCACGTGGAGCTGATGTGAACTGGCCACCGAGATCTTGTGACTTAACCCCGCTAGACTTTTTCTTGTGGGGTTTTCTTAAGTCGCAGGTCTATGTGAATAAACCACAAATCACAGCGGCCCTCAAAGCCAACATAACCTATGCCATAAGTCAAATTCAGCCTGATTTATGCGCAAAAGTCATGGAAAATTGGATATCTCGCATGCGCTCCACCCAGAGAAGCCGTGGCGGACATTTGAATGATGTCATATTCCACACATAATGGCATCACTACATCTTTCAAATAAATAAATAATTTCGATAATATATCACACACACTTTGTTTTATATAAATTTAAAGATAGGACACGCTTAATGAAAGACCCTTTAGTTTCGGAGCCTATTAGAAACAAACAAACAAACAATCAAATCTTTCCTCATTATAATATTATAGTATACATATAGGTATACATATAGTTATTTTTGTAATCCACTTTTAATTTGCATTATTTTGATAACCTACTCGATTGGTTTGGTTATATATTTGATTAAAGTTTATTTAGCAATAATCAGTAGGATTATTTTTAAAACACCTATCTAAGTACCCTTGGGTTTTTAAGACGAATAAAACGATGCCTTGACTTTCGAAATCCATCCAGCCGTTTGGATGATACGAGGTAATACAAAAAAATACAAATACACACAAACCTACCTTGGCAGTATGGTAAAATGCCTGTTTACTTATTAGATAATTGATTCAGGCGTGACTTTGCGGAAATCCATTACAAAACATGAAATAGATGGACAAATATTTAGTACTATTCCGCGATCTATTCCCAAAGAATTAGACACGATGCAGACGCATGCACCTCCCTCCCGCCCGCAATTGAAAAGCCATGCAAAGTATTAGTACTCGTAAAAGGCAAGCACACACAATCCACACATGCAACCTCCAAAAGAAATTCGACACGTGTTTCACCTCTCCACGAGGCATCCTCAGGAATACTTGACTCACTCCGCACCCCGACGAAAAAACACTGTGCTCTGCAGACTTGTTGCTTCGACCAACGTCAGGCTGAGTTGGCGGTATAGTACTAAATATTTGTTCATCTATTTAATGTTTTGTTTATTTATTATTATTCTTTATAATAGAAACTCAAGTCGCAGAAGATCTACTATGCTGACGGTCCAAAGCAATCCAAAGCAAGCAACATTTTGTAGGTAATCCAAGTACGAAGGTGTATACGAAGGTCTTTTTGTCTGTAGATGTCTTTCTGTATAAATAGATTATATCATGGGAATGGCATCAAGATATATTCTACCTTCTTACCAAATTTGGTCTAGATCCGTTCTGCCATTTATCCGTAAAAAGGTTACAATTATACTGACAATATACTGACATGGTTGTAACCTATGGTAGATGTTAATTCTTTCTTGTCATATCTATGTTTGTTATTCTTTATGTACCAGATGAATTTACAAGACAATAAAAAAGTTTTTGATTTCTTTTTTATAGTTATACATACTTAAGTTTATTTTTAGGTACAACACGTGCGAGCCGCAGACAAATTTAGATCGTTATAGGACACAGGATGCTAATCAGACACATTTGAGACTTTTTAATACCTATCTTATTATTTGTTGAAATTAATTGCCTGCCGTATGTACCTCTGACATACAAGTAAACAACAATTATTAACTAATCACAGTGATAATCATTTTCGCCATGAATTTTCCATACGCTTGGGTACCAGCTTAGTTTAAGGGGTAGCACTCTCTAGTATCCGCAGCGCGCCGTAGTTTTTCAACTGCGGTAATTTTTTAGCCAACTGCGTTTATTACCGTGTTTTTTCCACCAATTCATACAGGTTTAACACGCGTCGAATTTGCCAACCTGCCAACGGGGAGCCACGGAAATCTCCGATGGTGCGCATAGGTATGATTCCATGTTCCACAGAAAAGCACGAAAAGATTCGCCGCGTATTCCGCAGTGCGCGCTAGGCCTTACGATTATGAGGAAGTAACTGATTATGTAGGCTCGACGGTGGGCGGTAAATTTCTAAAGCGGTTTCTTTGATGCTCTCGAAATGCCGTCAATAAGCATTAGTTTACTTTACAATTAGCGCACACGCACATTCCTTTAGACCTGCACGTTGGAAATGTGCCTTAGGTCTGATTTAGCAATTGTCATATTTCTGATAAGTGAAAGCCCATCCTTTGAATTATCGGCATCCGTTTCATCGAAGTGGATGACATATTTTTGTCAGTTCTTTTTATTTGAATACCTAACTACAAAACCGATTTTTATGAAATTTATATGGGAACAATCGGGAAGTATATCTTTTCACATGAAATCAGTTTTTTTTTTCGAATTGAGAACCTCCTCCTTTTTTGAAGTCGGTTAAAAATAAGGTTACTAAGCTGTTCAAAAAGCACATCACAGTTGTTTACTTTGATGATGGACCAAGACGAGTTTCGTGCTGGCTTCTTCCCGGACTTGCCTTAGAGTCGCTACATATAAGCCGACAAAGTGGTCCTTACGATTGTATTTAATAAAATTGATTTGGATTTGAAACATATTAAATATATACCAGATCAAAAGAATCGCAATTCCCTTATGTGTCGATACTAGACTGTAAAAATACTGCTAATAAAGAATTAAACACAATTTTACGGATTAACATGGATTTATTAAGTTTATCAATGTGTTTCGTGATAGTGCTGCGTACATTCTAAACAATCAGGTGATCACAAATATTCCAAACAACAAAACGTAATACAACATTCACAAATTAATACATTTTTACTTATTTAAAATCACTTTTTATAAAAATATTGCAAATAATCAATAATGTAGCACCACATTGCACGGCAAAAATCAACCGAAGACCGTTGTGCATCCCCAATTTGTATCACAAAACAAAAGATTTTACCTTAACAATCACGTGTTTTACTGGGATCAAATAAATAATTTGTTATAATGATAATAAACAAATTAAATCTAGTATCTATAGCCATTATATCCTATGTAAGCAGTACCGTCACAAATGGTAGCGGTTGCGGCAAAAGTATTTTTTTCGGTTACTCTCACTACAATATAACGATCATTCCGCTAGTCTCATTTCCAGTTCCATTGATAAAACAAATGAGACTTAAAAAGTCTAATTTGTCCCAACATAAAGTACACTTGCTTATATACTAAAATGTACTAGGTATGCAGAACCACCAAGAGGTTACCTAAAGCAATTTACTTGTTTTGCTTGATTGGTTTTTCTTTTATATGAGTATGTACTAGGAACGCAGAACCACGAAGAGATGTAACGGCACTGCTTTCTTAGAAGCAACTGACTCAATAATAAAGACATGTCAATAATCAAAAACCTCGTATTTTACAATGTAACTCGTGTAATTTGTGATCTAACTAACGTGTTATTTTTAAGAAACTGGCGTAGGAAGTCAACCAAGGACTTAAGCTATTATGTACACGACAGTTAAAACTAGGTACCTACTAGTAATCTCATTCAATTAAAAACACATTTGCACTTACTTCCCAAAGCTACAAATGTTGTGAAAAAAAGTATGTACGTACTTAATTTAAATGTTTCTGCGTAAAATCGTAAAAATGAGATTCTTAATGAAATTATATTCCATTCTATTTTTTTTTTAGTAAATAATGTAACTATGTATAGCTGACAAAATGATATTAAAACATATATTTAAATGGAATAGTACTCTCCTTAAAGAAATCAACATAATTTAGAAACCTATCTACTTTTGTTTTGAATAAAGGCACTTGTAGCATTGAGAAATATCTTTGACTTAAAATTAATCAATATAATACTTAATTATTACAATAATAATATAAAAATATAGTATAACTATTTATATTTACAGTCAAGTGAATAAAAATTCATTAAATTACGTAAAGTAAGCCTATTTTTTCAAATAGGTACGAAAACATTGATTAAAGGCGTGAACACTTAGGTATAATAGCACTAAAATCAAGGCTAATCTCAACATTGGAATAGTTTTGATGAAAAAACTTTTTCAATAACGAGAAAACAAAAGATGTTACCTGACGAGTCTTACTTATGACAAGTTAAAGCACTCATTAAGAAAAAAGCCTGATCACCGAAATAAAGGTAAGTGTTGAACGCCGACACATAAATAGGTTACGCCTGTTTAGGCCAACGATTCTAACAGACGTTACCATAACCGCTGTTTAGCACGCCCGTCTATGTGTTGGTGAACTTGGGCCTGGCTAGATTAAAAAAGTCTATGCATGCCGTACCGTAGAAGCACCGACATCACAAGGCGCACCGTCACTTTCATTAAAGTCAGTCGCAGTCTTGCGGTCACAGTAAAGGAACTGGGGGCACGCCAGGGACTAAGGGCTCCGGGACGCCCTGTAGCACCCCTTGGTGATGATAATGATGGTGGTGCATCATCCCGTTCATCATCTGCTGATGATGCAGCATGGTGGCGTGGTGAAGCTGCGCGTGTTGTAGCGACGCGTGGTCTCCTTTCTCCTTCATGACCACTTCTTCGCGTTTCTTCACTTGTTTTCGCTCTTTGGCGCGCCGGTTTTGGAACCAGATTTTTACCTGAAAGATTGAAATAATTTAAATAATGTCAAAATCGTGTGCCTGATTTATATCTTACTAGCTGTTACCCGCGACTTCGTACGCGTATGCTAAGAACTTTTATTTTTGTAAGAATTATGAATGCATTTTGTGCATCTAAAGAACATCTCATAAGTTTAATCCCCTATTTTACCCCCTTCGGGGATGATTTTGCAAAAATGGTGAAACACGTATTTCTTTATTTCTTACCAAAAGCATTTCAGATCCCAAACTTAAGAAAATATGAGATACCCAAACAAATTTCATCCCCTATTTTACCCCCTTCAAGGTTGTTTTAGAGACAAAAAGAATGTATATGTTCTTCCCCCAAATGCAATACATGTTCTTACCAAATTTAATCGAGATCCGTTTGTTTAGCCATGAAAACGTAACAAACAGACAGACATGATTCTAATCATTCTTTTCCGAGTTGCACCTGTCATTTAATTTTAGTGTGATAGTTTCCATAGGGAAATGTGCTAACGAGAGCTACTATTATAAGGGAACGAAGCATTGATTTTATTTATCTCGATGGTAGGGTCAACATTGTCATTGAAATAATTACTGACCCTATTAATTCTACTCAAGACAGATGCCCTAATACTACTATTTCGTATGATTCACTCGTCAATTCCAATGGAGGAATTAATAGGCCTCCGTCTTGCCAATCAATGTAGAAGAACTGACCTGTCGTTCAGAAAGGCCGAGGCTGGCAGCGAGCTCCGCTTTGCGTCGGATGGTGATATACCGGCTGTAATGAAACTCCTTCTCGAGTTCCAGCCGCTGGTGGTCGCTGTACACTACTCTGTATTTGTCCTTTGTCCGCGTTTTACCTGCAACAATACAAAAAATGTTTAATAATGTCGATATTGTGAGAAGAATGGAGTGAATCCGGCTGGCTCAAAATCGCAGAGAAGCTCAATTTATCAAAAACGGATTAAGGTATATAATTCTAGCAGTCATGGCAATAAAAATAATATTGCAGTCAATGTTCAAAATAATAGGAAGTTCAGATATTTTTTGACAGACTTAGAAAGATGTCTTTGATTAATTAATTTCTGTTTTTACCCTACTAAAGCGAAACAAAGAGAAGGGTTATGGTTTTGCCGGATATGTATGTGTGTATGTAGGTATGTTCATCTGTTGCCTCATAACTTCCAAAATACTTATCATAATTTGACTAATGAGGTATCGTTGGCGTCTTGATTGTCCGCTGGTTATAGGCTAACATAATACACAATACACTGAATTGACCACGGACCATGGCTATTATCTGAACATCTCTATGAATATGTATTAAATACGTTAAAATATATTACGTATATATATGTATATGTATATTACATATATGTATATATATTTTTAATAATAATAACAATAATAATAATAAATAATAGATGATAAATATTAGGTCTTTACCTATGAAATTGCCGTTTTGTATGGAATAAGTGAAAGTACCTACTCATTTTTTAAACTTTTTTATTTCTGTTATTCAAAGTAATCACCCATGCAATCGACGCATCTTTGCCAACGCATTGGCAGTTTATTGATGCCCTTCTTGTAAAAATCAGCTGGACGGGAGGCAACAAACTCTTCAAAGGCATTTTGTACTGCCTCTCGGGAATTGAATTTTTACCCACTAAAAAGTTGTCTAAATTTTGGAAAAAGTAATAGTCGGTAGGTGCAAGGTCTGGTGAGTATGGCGGATGAGGGAGAGCTTCCAACCCCAGCTCTTGCAGCTTGGAGACTGTCTGTTGTGCAGTATGGGGTCGCGCGTTGTCGTGAAGGAGCAGTGGGGACGACCGATTGACCAAAGCTGGTTGCCGATGTGCAAGCTTCTCCATCATTGTCTCCGGTTCTTCACAGTACACATCTGCAGTAATGCTCATGCCGTTTTGTAAAAAGCTGTGGTGAATCACACCCGCACTAGACCACCAAACAGTGACCATCACCTTTTTAGGGGTTTTTTTTGGTTTAGGGCATTGCTTTGGTGCTGAACCAGGATCTAACCAACTTGCTGAGCGCTTTCGATTGTCGAACAGAATCCATTTTTCATCGCACGTAACAATTCGGTTCGAAATTCCTTCATTTCTTGGCCTATTGAGCAGCGCGAGGCAGGTCTCGACGCGTACGTTGCGCTAGCGATCGTTAAGTTCGTGGGGCACCCATCTAATATGTTTTTTAACTTGCCTTTTTGTCGCAAATGGATCAAAATTGTTTTGATGCTAACATCAAAAGCTGCTGCTAGCTCAGCTGTAGATTGAGTTTCGTCAGCTTCCACAATCGCCTTTAATTCATCATTGTTGACCAAAGTCTCCGGACGACCACGAGCTTCAATTTTCAAGTCAAAATTTCCAGAACGGAACCGGGAAAACCAATAACGGGTTGTGCGTTCGTTTGTACTAGTTCTCTCCGTAAACGTTTTTGATGTTACGTGCCGTTTGTGTCGCGTTGGTGCCACGACGGAACTCATATTCCATAATTACACGATTTTTTAAAGTAGGTATTCTTTACGACGAAAAATGTTCAAATGTAATGAAAATACAACGCTAATCAATAAACAAAAGACTGAGTTTGTAAAAAGAATGTCATGTTTTTAAAACAAAATTAATTTGAATTTAGAATACAAAGCCATTCCAAACTTTTTTTCTATTTGAAATGACCAGTACTGAAGAACGGCAATTTCATAGGTAAAGACCTATTATTTAATAGTTTGCACATAACAATATCCGATGAGAATATTTTCTTGTTACATACTTTTCAGTGTAATTTTTCAGTTGTCGGGTTTTTGTTTTTGAACTTATTTTTTATTAAATATATTTTTAACTGAATTTAAGGATTGCCTAACATTTCGACCAAAGCTACGTAAGCTACAAGCTCTTATAATCTCAATATAATCATTCATAACTGGCGTGGCGTTAAAGTACGTAATGTCCTTATATTTCTAATGTCAATGGTAATAATTTGATAAACTCTTTAGCTAATGTGAGAATATAATATAGACCCTTTATGAAAGATTGGTAGTACCTAGTACCTACCTCCTCAAACTCCAGAAATGTAAACTTCATATCATATTATTCAAATTCATAACATCATTCCTTATATATCAGTCATGTGGTTCCTATAACAAAAGCTCGACTTACTCTGGGGCTAGATGATGCTGTGGAAAATGTCCAGTATGATTTATTTATTATTATAAATATTTACGGGTATTTATCGCGTTTATTTACCAGTCATCCCGTGACCACGACAGAGTGTAAACCTGTCGAAACGTCGGGAAAAATAGGTAAATAAACGCGATAAATACCCGTAAATATTTATAATAATGTGTTCTGATCGAATTGATTTATTTATTTTATTTACTTATTCAACGTCAGACTACCTACAGATTAGTAGGCATGCAAAAGAAAACTGAAAATTTGCAAGATTCCCTAACCACAGTTTTGGGAAACTTTAGCACGGAGATAATTCGCGTTTACTGTTTTCAAAAGTCTTTTATATTCTCGTAACGTTCAGGCTGGTGTGTTGAGTGTTGTAGGGAAGGGGTCCCTAGGGCTCGATAAGGTAAATCCTTGCGGTGGAGCACACAAGCACCGCGCCGACAGGGCTTATATAGAGGATCAACTTTCGACCACCCCGGTGATACAAGTAAACATCACACCAAGCATGCTCTTACAGATATCATTTTAGAACTTTAATATGAAGTGGATCTTTTTATTGAACTCTTGCTGTAATTATTATGAGTTTGAGCGTGATAAACCTTCTTGGTACGATACTATTGCCTAAATACAGAATCTAAAAAACCGGTTAATTGAGATATACCTACCTACGTGCAAATTTCTGTAGCTTTTTGATTGTATAAATTTTAGTCTAACAGGGAAACCCAATGGAGTTTTTTTTAAATTGTATTTGCGTTGTTTTATCTGCCGTGGTTGTACGTAAAATGAAATACACATGTATGAACACACAGCACGGAGAGAGGTGAGGGTATCAATGTGTACTGACTCGGAGTGTGTAAATATTCCTTATCTCTGAATTAAGAACTTCATAAATTATGTTTGTCACTCGCGAGATAGTTACAGTGGAATTAGTAATATTACGAAACATTCCGAATGGCTTTAGAAATTAAATTTTTGAATACTATCGTTGCTCTAATTTTCATATTACATTACGTTGGGATCACCTTGAACTTTCCAGTAAATTCTGGCTATCCCATTAGTCAAACCGTCAAAGTGTCTAAGGAAGATTTTTTCTGTGCATTCACGCGTCAGACAACGTGGCGTGAAATTTTCTGTACAATCTGTTGTAAACCTCGCTTTATAGTTGTACGAGTGTAATAACTTAACCATCACAAGTTTCTTAGGATAGAAATTAAAACTGTTTTGGGTAAGTTTGCATTGTTTATATTTTATTGCACATTAACAATTGTAATTTACATGTACATAATCAAACTTGATTATGAAACTATTTAGTTGGAAAATTTGTTAATATCTTGATACGAATGTCATCATCTTTCGATTCTACCCGTGTTTTGATTAAATAATTTGAATAAAAATTGGTTTAATGACCTAACTGTAATAGTTAGATATATAGCCACGCGGAGTTTTTTGTGGGTGATGAGTAGTATTAACATTGTAGTACATACATTATTTTATGTCAATAGTCAATGTTAATAGTAAATGTGCACGCTTTAATGTATTATCAAAATAACATGCAAACACACACACACGCATCCTCTTCCCGTCATTACCCCCCAACACGCACAGATACACCGCACACACACATATACTACACACACCCTACACACTCACACACACATTACATACATACATACTCACACACACACACGCCGTTATCACATTGTAGGTATAACACCAACTCTTTTAAAATTATTTCATACAAACAATATTGTTCTATACATACCTATATAGTGAAAATTATGTATGCACCTTTCGGCTTAAATACTTAAGTATCTTAGGATAACTTTGTAGGAGTATTGTATATTTTGTACTATCAAGAGAGGCCTCTAATTGTCTGTTTCTAGCATATTAATTAAGTTTACCCATTGTATATTTTTGTAGCTGTTGGTTTTTTCAATAAAATAAAGTATTTTATAGAATTTTTTTTATTCATTGGGATGAATCTGCTCCAACTCGACTCGGCATCCGTAACAAAATTGGCAAGGATCATACAAAAAAGTGTTAGGACCAGACGAGTTTCATGCCGGATTCTTCTTGAACTGGGGTTAGGAGGAACCGGCACACAAATTCACTAGCATGTAAGAAGATGATTCAACATATAAACCTTCCTCGTAATTGTAATTTTATTATATAAATAATGTTTTGTTTGTTTATATTATTGCAGCTTTCGTAAGATTCTTAATTTTTATTGAAATTAAAACACAGCATATTACTATCTGTTAATGTAGCTTTATATAGCTAAAATATTTTTTTACAAACAAACATATACAAATAAACATACAAAAATCAAATCTTTTCGCTTTATAATATTATACAGAGACAGAGAACAACACAGAGAAATGAATTCAAACAGCGAAGAGCAAAGATAAACTCTTTAGACCTCTCGAATGACAGAAAATTATAACTAAAATAAATTTCCTGTTAGGGAAGCAAACAAAGGTTAAGGCAGAGAACAAGAAAGGTAAACAAATGTGTTGTGTCTATAGGCGATAGAAGATGCTGCGTTTGATAGCAGGCGCTAATGTAAGAGGCAAATATCCACGGCGGCATACGAAGCGGCATCGATTCAACATGACGCGGACGGTCGTATCAAAACCTACTCAAACGTCTAAGTCAACAAATAGTTCAAAGTAAACATTAACCCCAGTGAGTCAAATATTTTTATTCAATAAAATGACAAGGACTTTGAATCTTTACAAATGTAATAAAAGGTGATTTAACGATAGGTTGACCCACCGTTCAGAGCTTTTCACGCCTTGCTTCGAAATTGCATTTATGATGTTATCGATATCAAAATAGCACTAAAACAAGTTTTGATCTTCAGGTAATATTCGATTTTAATAACTTCATTCTAAACAATTATGTGCCTGCATAGGTACCTTCTCGATTTAATTTGTGTCAAAATGCAAAAAAGTCAATCAATACAATTTGATAAAATAAAATAACATGGAGTAAAAAGTCTTATATGTCTGTTAGACAGAGACTACGGATTTCCACTAGCTACGATCCAGACAAAAGTACTTTGCTTCATTCACTCTCATCACATTCCTCATACATGCACGTTGGTTGAGTACTCTTGACATCTACTAGTATAAAAAGAATAAAATACTTTTAAGCCAGGCACTCTGGTCATTGTGGATTGGGCTAGAGCTGCATCGTCCCGCTGAGACCGGCGTGGTGGTAGCGTGGCGTGGTGGTCCACGCTCTGATAGCGTGGACTCTGCGTCTGCGCACGCCGCGTGACGTCCCCGCCACGCCGCCGTTCCGCCGACACCACGCCACGCCGCTACCACGCCGGCTGTGTGACAAGGCCTTACATTTGTTTTTGCTTTTAAATCAGAACATATTATACAACAAAGTACCCCCGCCGCGCCTGTTTGTCTAAACGCGATAAACTGAAAAATTACCACGGATTTTCATACTGTTTTCAAAAATGATCGGAGTGATTCATGAAGAAGGTTTAGGTAGATCACCCGTGCGAAGCCGGGGTGGATTGCTAGTAAATAAATAAAGTATTAACATTGGCACCATACCTATATCACCATAGACAGTATCATCTAAAGTGGAGAAGAAAAACCCGTTGTGCGGATCCTACTTACTAGGCTAGGATAAAGGCAGAAAGATTATGATGACAAATAACAAACTTGTCAATTACAAATTGTTAAGTACATATTTATGTACTGTACGATTTGAGTATATATCATCAATCATACATACTAATTGACGGTAACTCAATAGCAACTAATACTTCAGTCAAATCAAACTCAATTAAGACGTACCGTTTTGCTTGTTTTTTTTTACTTTTTTTGCTGTTTCTCGCTTTAATTAGCTCCCCTCTACCTAGCTGCCAACCCAGAAAATTATGCATTTGTGAATGAATGGAAGAGACTAGAGTTGTTGTGCCAATCATCCGCCATTCTACCAATACTTCATTGATAGAATGGCGGATGATTGGTATTTATTTTATTTTAACTAGAAAACAGTCTCTTAATACTAATAACTATGATCTAAATATAATACTATACCAATTAATAGTTTTCGCATATCGAGTCTAAAGCAAGAATAAAGCTTGCTTACATAAAAAAACAAAAATATGACAAAAATAGAATATGAAAGTGTTTACTTATATCTAAATAAAATAATATAACAAATAAAGAAAAAATAACAAAACTATCGTAAGAAGAGTTAATAAGACATGCTAAACCAGCGTTCCGCTAAGAATTTTTTAATTTTGGGTGTTTTACCTACTGTTGAAAAGGTCAAGTTCAGGGATGTCACCCAGGTTGTTATTGCGATTACTGCTCGTGATTGTGTTTAATAAAATAGTTTTGACTTAAATTTGATGTTTTATTCTAATGAAGTTCCTACAAGCTCTGAATTCATTATTATTTCGGTCGGTTGCCGTGTGTGGGTGACGCAGAGAAGGCGCGACCGAGGGCGGGACCGGTCGATGATAAACGAAGTTCAGATCGGAAACAGTTTGCCCGTGTAGACCGGTTTTGATCACTCGAGCCTTGTGCCTTTGTTTAAAGTTTACCTACGAGTAAGAAGCATGCTTTACTTTACTTATCATAAACTTACCACTTTGGTACCGCTCGAAAGAAATTCATAGAAAACCCAAAACCAAAAACACTTTCGTATTTATTCGATACATTTCGAGAGTGCGAATCACAAGCGTACTGCAGATCAAACTAACCCTGATTAAGATTATCTAGATGAATCGAAACATTGGTGCTTTTATTGACAAAATAATACATGAGTTGATAAAGATGATAAAGAGAGATTTTACCTTAACATCGGTACAAAAGCTGTTTTTAATGTGATGTAGTTTAAAAACCAGCTTAGATCGCTGTTCCCACAATAAATCACTGAATTGAATACTACCTTGTACTAATAAAGATATTATTTCATTAGAATACTGTTACATTTATTGTTATTACCTACATTATGTTATTTATGATAACACACTTCAACCATATTGTGCGATGATAACATAGGCCAAATAAATTGACTGAAATTGAAATATAATGAGGAGTACCTAGTAATACAAAAAACTCTATCTATTGTTACCTACTTCAGTATTATAACTGTAGTATAGACTGCACTATTGAATTAAACATTGGTATGTTTGCAGTAATATATCTGACGTCATCTTTGTTCTTTTAGGACTGCTAAGAAATTAAAAAAGATCAATCGATCACGATTTAGGTAATGGTTTTATTGTTTAACAAAACTGGCCTGTCAGCTCAGGTAATAGCTCTGCCTTCTGCGCTGTTGGTTGAGGGTTAGATTCCATCACAGGACAAACATTTGTGCGATGTACATAGATGTTTGTCCTGTGTCTGGGTGATATGATCATAAGTATTTAAAAATATAAAATTCACCTGTCATTTGGTCACCATAATACAAGCTATGCTTAGTTTGAGGCTAGGTCGTTATTGTCCACAAAAACTTTCCAAAGAAGTCTAAAAAAACACGATTTAGGTAACGGTTTCTTGTTCAAATCAAGTATGTAAGAGTTGCCAGAAACAGTTTTTAAAAGTTGTTTCGATATCGGAAAAGATAAGTTTTCAAAATAACATGCAACGCTACTAAACAAAAAGTGTCAATCCTCGTCCCTCTGCCAGAACATAAAGAAACATAGTTATCGGCCGATCAAACTATCAAGCGATTACACATGTAAGTACATGTTATCATACGGATTGCTTGTCGTACATGTACTGTGAAAGGGAAACTATTAATCAGACGTTTATCGGTCTCTTTGTCGGTGCGCCGAAATCCTGGTTTCAGTTACCTCGCGATTTTCGAAGGCAGGCTGATAGCGGTGCGTTTGATAGTGTTGACTTACTTATCATATCATAGTAAACTTATAAGCAGGGGTATGATAACTGCGGCCCGCTACTTGCTGACTACATCATAGGTTAATTCTAATAAACTGTTTACATTATGCCCACTCTTGTGGCAGGGAGCAAAAAAATGGGCATATATGTAAAGCGGGTCAATTTTCATGCCACTGCCGCTGCCACTCATGCTGCCAGTCGCTCCTTAAATTGGGGCTTTTCTGTGCTTTTTGCGAGTGGAGAAAAATAAAATATTCTATCGTTTTGTCCTTCCCGCTATCGGAAAAAACCAGAATGCTGGGAAAACTATTTTTCCGTATGGTATGACGGGCGCGGGGTTTTTGGTACTGTTTTTTATTTTTATGTGGTTGGTACGAGTTTAGGTGTAAGAGCTCTGGGTTTATTATTAGGTAAATAGGAAAGTATAATAGTATATGTATATGTTGAGCCTTAACGGAAGTGACATAGTGTCACTGAGTGACAAAGGTCCTTTAAATAAATAAGATATAAAAATAAAGTGTTCTATCAATCACCTAGTTTCCATAGTACCTACAAGCTATGCACATTTTTGCGCAATGCAACGAATACGGATCTACTATTCGGAGCAAATAGTTTTCCTAATTGCTTTATATCGCAAATTATGGTGTTACAGTATCTCTATTCAAATGTTACATGTTACCATTGCCGCAAGTTGGCAATGTTGGTTAATGTTGTCGTGACGTCATAAAAGTATTGCCTAGGATTTAGCAATTACCTTTATAGAGAAGTAAGCATTGTGTAGTCAGCCATTAAAAAGCTACATCATTTAATAATTCAAAGACTGCTCAGAGTATCAACATTAATGCAACAAAAAGATATTGGCCGCATATAACCGTAACATGTTTTGGATTAGACGCTTGAGTCTCGTTTTTCGATTGAGTTTAGTTTAGTAATTCACCAATATGAATATAAGATCTTAATAGTACAGCATAAGATTTTCAAAAAATAACAATAAAACTATTAGTATAAACCCTATGTGCTAAGTCAGCTCAGTACACTTTCTTGCAATTTAAATTATAAACAATGTAATTCTAGTGAGTACCTATAGACATGATGATTTTAAGACATCTCTAGCGGTGGGATATAAAATTATCTAAACTCGTGTTCTCTACTGTTAAGGACTTAGTGGGAAATCGGTTGGACATAGCTGCAGCTCTTCACAAATCATTGATGAGTTAGTATACGGCTACGGTATTGATAAGGAAAGGTGCGGCGTGAACTCAATACGATACGACTCGTCGCACAAACGAGCTACGAGTATATCAAGTACCTATCTATAACTTTCGGAAGAAGTGGCTTGATCGATCGAGATGAATCTGATTCTGATTGCCTCTGTATCGGAGATAACAGCTGTTATCATGTACTGGTACCTAATAGGCACTTGAAGCTGAATGTTTTTTAAGTACTTATTTATTTATTCTAGCATTCATCTGGTTCCTATTGCACTTGGTATGCTTTATTTGAGGCTAGATGGTACTTACAATGTTGATTGTTATTCAATATTTATTTACTATGAATGTGAAATGTGTAAAATGTTGAAATGTGAGCATTTGAGATGTAGGTACTAAAAAGAGTGCAAGAGAAAAGAGTCCTTCGAAAGAATATCCCAACATGATAGTCTAATCAACAGAAAAGTAGAAGGACAGAGAGAGAGGAAGTCCACGAACATTATGAGCCAGATTAAAGAGGTTTCACTCATGTCGTATAAAGGAGGCTGCTTGTGAGAGGAGCACATGAGGTAAGCTGCTTAGTTACGCCGACAAGAGTCAAGTTTTCAAATTAATGATGACGACTTAGTACCTGCTTCGAGTACTCGCAAATATCAGATGCATCTGATAGAGAATGACGTAGTAAAGTCATTTGTTATTTATAACAGTGACCAGTACACTAACTATGTTAGTACAAAAAAATATTTGTGAAATTAATCAATTTGTATTTCATCTTTGGTTTGATCTGACCTATGTATTATGATTTTGAACTCAAGTCTGCTAGCAACCGGACAATTGTCACTGAACGATGCGTTTATTTTACATTTAGTCACGGACATTGGACAAGCGTATAACTCAAGTTTACTATTTTGGTATTTTGGTAAGTACCGGTTTTGAACCTACGACACCACGGCGTTCAACCGTGAAATTGATTAAAAACAAAACGTTGAAATCACTTCTATAAATAAATAAATGGTAGGTGTCTAACATCCGATGGCTAGTTTTATCAAACTTAGGTAAAAACCTTGATATTTTTCTAGTAGACCCAATTCCTTCAAAACAATCGCTTATAATGACAAAATGGTGTCGATTTCGAAATGTATTTATTTATCTTATTCTAAAATTCCCAGTTATTAAATTAGTTTTTTATAAAAAAGAGATATTGGCCTCAATTCTGTTGGCACCAACCTAACTAATTTTAGCTAAAATTAGGTTTCGATCTGTCAAATTAACCTTTGGTATTCTGCTGCTACCAACTTATCCTAATTTAATTTTATCTAACTTAATAAAGCGTTCCTAATTTAGTTAGATGGTACCAACCGAATTGGTTTTACAAATGCTATGACTAACTAAATATATTTTAGACAATTCCTAATTTTAGAAATGAACCAACCGAATTGCCACCATTATGCCATATTTAAACTAATTTGAATCCACATTTGGTTTTCAACTTTTTTAGAACTATAGGATAGCAGGTAAGAATAAGTAAATAGCTTGATTGATTGAATAGGTTTTGTTTAGTTTGATTGAATAGGTAGGAACGATGATTGAAGGTAATATGATGGAAAATGAATGAATGAATGATGAAGCAGGAAAGAAAAAACATAAAGCTTGATTGAAGAGCCCAAATTATCTCTTCCAAATTACTGTTTTCTATTGTTTTTACTTTTCTTGAAAAATCAGTTTTTTCTGTCCCTATTGACAAACCATTGTTATTTTAAAGTGATTGGGTAACACAATCTACATTCTGAAAATCAACCAATAACAGAACAATTGAAAAGCGTTCAATCAATTCAATTTGCTATGTAACTATTTTATGAACATCAGTCAAGCTCTCAACATGAAGCCGAAGAACACAAAGCTATAGATCAATGGATGCTTCTAGATCAATGGATATCTATCACCTCATCACCTGCTGCGTATTGACGCTTTCATCAGCAAACAATAAACAAACTTCGGCTTCTGATCGTCGATTAGCTCCGAAGTCAGAGCTCAGACAATAACAAGAATACTCGCTATACTGCTTCTGAATTTTTTGCTTGGACTGCCCGGGGAGTGTTTCCCGCAAATGAGTGAGAGCTTTCAACGCTAACTTATCACGCAAATTATCACAGTAAGTATTGAAGCGAAAAGTATAAAAAAAACAAGTCAGTTTAGGGTTGTCATTTGTTATAGATCTATTATTTTTAGTATTTGACATTTAATTATGTAACATTGTAACATTAGGTATTTTATAGAATATTTGTTTTTATTTGATTTATTTGATTTGAATACATATTTATTTGAATATATGTATTTTAAAGTATTTTATAGATATTTATAACATTAATATTTTATTCTTATTTTAGAGTATGTTTTAGGTACATTATATATTAAAATACAATGTATATTGTTTTATAATTAAATGAATTGCAATTCCATTGCTCTTTGTCTAATGGAATTTCAATGGATGGAATTAATAAAAAATATCGTTCGCTATTTGAATTTTTCTGTATGGTAGATTTTAAAATCTGTACTAAATGGACTATCGTCAGGATTTTTTTAAGTTTTATGTCATATACACCTCCTATATTTTTACTTATGGTAACCCTATCCCAGGTTGATTCTAATCTCCCGCCGAGCGTATCGGGACCATCCAGGACAGCGGATTGGTGAATGTAGACAAATAAAGATTGATTTCCTCGAATGTCCCAGTTTTGTGCAAACACAAAAAGATAAATAGAGCTAGACGGTTTGTACACAAACTGATGGGAAGGACAATGTGGACACAATAATACAAATACAAAGTTGGAATAAGTACTACATGGTGTCTACCTCATTCTATTGATATGAGCCATGTATTAGGCATTGTAAGTGAAGTTTTTTTTATCGATACGGTGGCTTTACTTTGAAATAAAAGATGTTTAATATGTAGGTATTTGACGGAAACTATGAGGTACCGAACAAAAATAAAAAACGTTACTATTACATTCGATTAATTTTTATTAAAGGTGACCTACCTGAGTTGCACAGACCTTTCTGGCTATAATCCTACCTACATACTACTTGGGTAGGTAACTCGTATATTACGTTAACTATTCATAAACCGGTTGATCTCATGATCAAAAATAACAAATACTTCTAAAAGAATATAACTTTTGAAACTCAATACGGAAATTATGAATTTATATACAGAAATAAATACAGAAATGTACAGAATAATACACAATAATATAAAATACACATGAAACAGTTGAGTTATCTAAGGACCGTTTAAAACGATCTAAAGATAGCTCAACTGATCCAGATTAATGCCAGAGGGCGGCGTTCCTAAGATACTGGCGGCATTTAAAATTAATTTGAAATTTATATTTATTATATTCTCACAGGGTCTTGTGACAGCTATGGTCTCGGCAAAATAACAGCATCTACTATGAAAACAGTAGCCATCATGCTGAGTCGGGGCAAATTTGCTGCTGTAGCATACACATAGACACACCTAAGCATAATTGTATTATGAGTACCTTGTCTTGCCTTGTCTTACCTTGCCTTGTTCTTTTCTTGTATTTTGTGTGTTTGAAGTAAATAAATGTCTCGTCTATGTCTATGTCTAATACGTGATATTTACCATGGTATGTGAGTTTTACTGCTCTCTGATATTTCGACACAGTTGAATGCGTCAAAAAGATAAATTGGTATTTTATTATAAAATAATGTATTTTAAGGATTTATCTTAACAAAGATACCATAGCCAATAAATAACATAGTTCAAAGCACAAACAAAAACTTTTTAAGCTCTATATTCTAAAATGAAACGTTTAAAACTTAGAACCAATTTGAAATCTCAAAATATCAGATTGCGGGGTACCTATACCGAGAGTTGAGTTGGCGAAGATTTAACTTTCAGTCCCGGGGGCGCCATTGAAAGTGATTGTCGCGACGAGTCGGTGCCCGCCATCGCGGGAACTCCGCTACCCCGGGATCCGGGATTAATTGCTACGGCATGCACTCGCTCCCAAGGCACGCGTTTGGACCGTTTCGTTGAACGCAAAATAATATTATGCTCGATGATAATTGCAACGACTCAGATAAATTGGACGGGTGGCGCGCAGGGATAGGACCTGTCGTATTTATATTTAGTGAGAGCTTTACTAATATGCATAAAATGGGCATGAGCCTTTAGGAATTTTGTGTTTCAACGATAACATAGGTAACTATTATAGGCAGGTTACGATGGTAATTATTTTATTTTATAACTTAAAACCGATTGATGGTATGTACTCCTTTGTAATAAAGACACTACTTCTTCTTCTTCTTCTTATAATAACGGCATCTCTCTTAATGGCAATTTTGTCAGTGTTAAGTGATTTTGTTTTGTTATCATATCGTCACAATGTCGTAGTCGATCGTCATTTGTTAACCAACTTCATCAAAAAGAAGGAGGTTCTTAATTCGTCGGAATCTTTATTTAACTACTTATGTTCACCGATTACTCGAAAACGCCTGAGCCGATTTAAACATTATTTTTGTATTTGAAAGGGTATACTTCCGTTTACATTTTATCAAAATCGGTCGAGCTGCAATATCAACGGAAATCTAAAAATTGTATACATCGATGATATTTTCGTGTACTTCGATACCTCGCTGTCTCATTGGAGCAGTGCGTTTATTTGGCCTACCCATATTATATATATACAAAATACATCTACTTTGAACTAAAAATGTATTATAGGCTCAAATTTCATTCAATGCAGTCGGTTTCTTTTTAGTTTTTAAAACGTAATTATCTATTTTAAACTTCATCGGGGAATGGCCGTCTAGAATTTACTTGGATTCCTCATCGTACAACTTATTAAGTACTTTTATTAACTTATTCTATACTCGTATATCAATTGTCTATACTTGTGCAAAGAATTCACAGAATATTTAAATTTCCATTAAGATTATAAAATTTGAAATAACTCGAGATAAACGAATTACTTTAGAATGTGTTTCTTTGCGAAATTTCAAATGAAGAATCCGACTGTTAACTCATACAATGGCCCTTCTTATTTTGTACTTTTGCCAGACTAGCTTAAATTGTCTATAATTGCGACTTTATTTTGCTTTTATCAAAGTCCAAATTAGAACAAACACTTTAAAACGTTCGATTCCCACCGCGGGACTGCACGTAGGTATTTGTCTCGAGTGTTGTATGTACTGTTGAGTGTTTTTATGTACTTATATACTTGTTATAAGTAGTATAATATCAGTCATGTGGTACCCATCACACAAGCTCTACTTACTTTGGGGCTAGATGATGTTCCGTAAAATTAAATGTCCGTCATTTTATATAAAAAAACATAGTTTCGGACATTTTGTTTTACTACTTTACTACTCGTTTTACTAAAAAACAATCAATCCATCTGTTAGTAAGTTGTACACTGAATTCGATGGAGTGTAAAATGAAATAACCGGCATTTTGTGAGCAGGTTATATAACTATAAATAATTTTTTGTCGATTCAGTTTTTGGAAAATTTTCAAAATCAAAAGATATTGGGGTTGAAAACGTAAAAAAAGTTAAATTTAAGTCATTTCGTAAAATGTTCGCGAGGTGACTGACACACAGCTGACAAAGTTACTAGTTTTAAATTGTTTTTAAAGTAATTGTTAGTTTTAATTATTAAATAATGTCTCAAACATTCAAAAATAATTTTCTCCTAAAATTTCCGTTATTGTAACGTGTCTTTTCCCGCCCAATAAACGGAAAGCTAAAAAACACTAGCACCAAAGTAAGTAGAGCGTGTGTTATGGGTGGGTACCACATGACT
The DNA here is from genome assembly GCA_948098915.1 of Lampropteryx suffumata. Taxonomy (NCBI): domain Eukaryota; kingdom Metazoa; phylum Arthropoda; class Insecta; order Lepidoptera; family Geometridae; genus Lampropteryx; species Lampropteryx suffumata. The sequence goes on from OX402551.1 coordinate 4,567,360, forward strand.
GATCTTCTTACTATATACTTTTTTCTTTGGTAAACACACATATATACATATAAAAACACCCAGACCCCGATACTTGCAGATAATACAAACTTTTGTCCCGCGGTGGCGGAACCCGCAACCATCTGCGTCTCAGGCGGAGCCATTGCACCACAGAGGTTGTCAAAGATAGGTGGATACTTATAAACATACCTTCGATTAAGAACTAATTATTATTCATGACCTGAGATCTTCGTACCTATTGTATATCCTCATTGTACCTCCTCCTAACTCTTTGTTTCATCTCGTTTGTGTCATGTGATAGATGATTAATATCTACCTTGCTACCTATAATGTAGCAAAATATACCAGTGTCTATATTTACGATCAAACTACGAAACGAACGGTATCTATATATTAATACGTGAAGCAAAAACTTTGTACCCCTTTTTACGAAAATTGCGCAGACGGAGGAGTATGTATGAAATTTTGCACATTATTATAGTTTATATAGAGGAGTGCAGAATGCTAATATTTTTTTTAAATAATAATAATAATACATTAATTATTAATTAATTATATATGCCTAGCTGCTGCCCGCGGCTTCGCGCGAGTGGTACAGCCTAAAGTTGTATGCTTCTAGTTCTGCAAATGGCAATACTTTCATACAACCTTTCATCCCCCTTTTTAACCCTTTACAACACTTTTTTCCAATTAAAAAGTAGCCTATGTCCTTTCTCAGGCTTTAGAATATCTGTGTATCAAATTTCATTTAAATCAGTTCAGTAGTTTTGGCGTGAAAGCGAGACAGACAGACAGACGGAGTTAATTAAGAGTAAGGATTATTTTGACTAGCCTGCCAGCTCAGTTAGTAGTAGCTCTGCCTTCTGCGTTGTAGGTCGAGGGTCGATTCCTTCCCTTATTAGACATTTGTGTGATTCAGTAGGTATTTAAGTATGTATTTAAAACTATATAAGTAAGTATTATATCACTCATCTGGTCACAAGCATAGCTTGTGTTATGTTGACCAGATGGCGCTTTTTTTTAAATAAAACATTTTTTCAACACACTTGCTCATAAAGTGGCTCTATGGTCACCGCAATTAGGCACAGAATGACACCGATAATCAAACTGTGACTTTTTCATTGCTATAACTCACTAGTGAGTTATAGTTTTTTTTAATTTTATTGGTTGAGGTGCTTTGTTCTTAAAAAAGTTTTTATTCAAAAAAAGATCGTGTTTATTAGAACAAATAAATTAATGTTGCTATTGCTTGCTCATTTCATGCAACTTCTTATTTAAATAGGTAATTTTAACTCGTACGTGTTTAATAAATAAAATTTTCAGTGGCAGAATAGGCGCAAACCATATGCGCGGAAAATAAAAAAAAAACCTCACCCTTTAGTCTGTGGCTGATCGCATAGCGCGCGCATAGGAAAACTGATTAATTTTTCCCGCCATAGCGAATCATTTTTCACAACTCGTTTTCACTGTTGAAATTAAACTTTTTATCTACTAAATAAAATGAGATTTTATTGTTATTTTATTCACAAGTGTGTTGAAAAACGTCGTATGATACACGTGTGTATTGATGATTACCGTCCTCGGCTCTCTTAAGACCCTCACCTAACGGCTCGGGTCTCAATGGCGCCTCAGCGGTAATCACCAACATTACACACTAGTACCATAATGTACTATTTTCTTACCTACCTTTATTATTATTTTTGACCGATGTTCCTATTCACCGTTTGAGAGTACTGGTATAACGCACGTAAACTTTTCGAATATAAAAAAAATATTAATTCACGACCGGATTAGAACCTACGACCATAGAGTCAGTACGCTGGGCCACTGCTACTTGGCCACCAGCGGCAGCGGTCACCAGTGGTAGGTTCGTTGGCTTGACGTTATTGCTAGAAAGTCAACTAAAGCAATTACGGACACGTGTTGACACTTACGGCAATAAACTTTATGCATAAATAACTGTTGTTTTGGATAATTGTAATTCGAAAACGCGAATTTTATTAATTTTATTTCGTCACGGTGGTCTTATAAATCGTAAATTTTATTTTAATTTGCTCGCTTGTGCGACAGTGTTGCTTGCGTGCGTGATGTCTTTAGTGTTGAAAGCTGACCAGTTATTTCACGGTGCTTTACGTTAATAGTCAGGACAGAATAAAAACAAACCTGAGTTCATTGTCACTAATTTTGGGTACCTCTATCCTAAATAAGATATATATAAATATCAATTAATCATAAAATTTATAAAAAAAAATACGGATTTTTACAAAATCATATACAATAATATAAAATACTGTGGAAAAGTTGATCTATCTAAGCACCGTTTAAACGATTTATACATTGCTCAACTGATCACTGCCAGAGGGCAGCGTTCCCAAGACACTGCCGGCATTGCCACTTTGAATGGCTGCTAATACGCTGGGCCGAAGCAAGCTTTCGGGTTACGCGATGTTTTACCTGTTTCTTATATTATTAATAATTAAACTTTAATACTATCATATTTCTGATATTTCGGCATGCGCCATGGCAAAGATCGTAAAAATCTGGCAGTCTAAAAGTTTGAGAAATAGTGAAAATAACAATATAAGTGGACAATTTTCACACAACACCATCTAACCCTAAACTAAGCATAGCTTGTACTATGGGATATAACTGATACAACACAAATATATTCTTAAATATGTACATTATATTCTTTCATCTCACAAATGATTTCCTGTATATATGTATAGGGATTATGTAGATGTATATATACTATTACATCGGTTAATTTGAAACAGACAAAGGTATAGATACTTGAAATACATGTAGTCTATTTTTTATATGGATAGTTGTGAACAAAATCGCGTAACTAGGTAAGTATCTTACAATTTTACTATAGCTAGTGGCTATGGTATGGTATGCCAATCGTGTATGGATTCCTTCTATAGAAATAACGCAAATTATAAACGCTAGCGGCTCCACTGAGAAGGAGGAACACAACAACGTGTTATGTCTGTATATTGTTGGGTCTGGGTGTTCAAATATCATATTAAAATGTATATGGGTATTATAACAGACATCTGGCATCATAGTACAAGCTATGCTTAGTATGGGGCTCGACGGAGGATTGTCTATCAATACATATATTGAAATTCATTTTCATTTATAACTATTGGTATGGACGGATTTAATAACAATAATATCGAGATTCAAGTTAAATTATTTGTTATACGGGAATAAAATGGTTCAACGTTAAAATGCGCGTGTGTGCGCGTTGAAATCTTTTATAAGTCCTAATAAGGGTCTACGAGTCGTAGGCCCTAATTGACCTACGAAATATAAACGTAGGCTTGTCGTAGGCTACGAATCTCGACAAATTGTTGTTATTTGTATTAGGCAGTTAGATTATTTATATTCTACCATTAAATTGATTGTATTGTTTTGTTGGTAACATTGTCGAAATTTTTAAAAGGCTTAATTCTGCCCGAAGTTTCGCCTTTACGGTAGATAAAAAATTGCTTATTAAGTTATTCCACTTAGTTATTTGAGTATATAAGTATTCTATCGGTCATCTGAATCCCATAGTACAAGCTATGTTTAGTTTAAGGCTGGGTGGTGCTATGTGAATTGTCCATTAATATATAAATTTAGTTTACTCGAACGTCAATTAAGTTAATGTAAAAAGTGTAATTTGCAAAGTACCTCTTATTCAAAATTTAGTACATACAAAATAAGATCATTCGGATTTAATGAAATTTGTATTTGATATGTTTTCTAATGTGTTACATATTTCCGCTCGATTCCTGTAATCTGTGGGAATGTTTCCGTGAAGCGGGATGGAAGTGCTTAACAGAAATCTAAGGAAGCGCGCGTTGTTTGATTTGACCAATGAGCACGCGTGGTGGTCGAGTTGGCCGTCAGAGAGTTGTCTTGAGATGTCAGATGTCATCATATGCGACTACTGTAAGTAAGGCTCGTAAATTATTTTAGTTATTCTGGCGAAACTACCTACCTATGATCATAAAATTAACTGAATACATATTAGTAGGTTTATCACACGTGGAGTTACATTTCAAAACGCTGTTATATGGGTTAGTCACAAATAGACCCAATATTAAAAAAATCTAATCATTTCACACAGCATCATCTGGCCCAAAGCAGAGCTTGTGTTATGGGTACCACATGACTGATATACTTACTACTTTTTTTTTTGTTTAACCTATATTGTCCTGCGGCTGGACTGGACAAAGGTGTCCCCCAGATCCTTCCTACTAGCTTTATCTTTCGAGATCGCTCACCATTCTCTCTCAAAGTTGTCAAGATTGTCCATCCAACGATATAGGTACTAAGTACTTGTATACTTTTTTTTAAATACTTACATATACACAGAAACACTCAGACCCTTAACAAATATTCGTATCGATCGTACAAACATTTGTTTCGCAGCGGGAATCGAAACGGCAACTTTGAAGATGTTTTCAATAAATATAAAAATAAGATTATACAGATTTAGGCCTAGTTTTGAAGCTAAAAACCAAATTACTTTTGATTCAGCAAGTATTAAAAGTTCTGATCATATATTTAAAAGATTAAGTAGTGAACGATCATCCAAATGTGTTTTCAATGGCTTTAAAATATTTATTTAGTGTTTTATTGGCCCCAATATTATTTAAAACAAGCAGTTCTCAGTCAATTATATATAATTACTTACTTAGATTTATATATAATCGGTTTATTGTAAGAGATGAATAAGTACGGTCTGTAATGTTAATTATTTTTTATAATAATTATTGGTATAAATATTAAAAGATAGAAGTATGCAGGTTCGATCCTAAATGTTTGTTTGATCTGCAAGTACCTATTTGAATCGGGTCTAGGTGTTTTTCTATAAAGGAACAACTAGCTGACCCGACAGTGGTTGTCCTGTTTCTTCTTCTTCTTTGTTAATGGCCTGTGACATACTAATGTCAATTTTGCCAGTGTCAAGTGTTTATAGTTTACCTATAGTCAGTTTGTTTGTTATTAGAGTCTTAGTCGATGGTCAATTGTCAATTCTAGACGTCACGCGGAATGGCGTCTAGAATTTTCTTGGGATTCCCGTCGTTCAAATCACATTGCACCACAATACACATATAATTCAATTATATCCCGTCACAAATCACAATTTATTCAATAAAATTCCGCCAAGATTACTGAATAAAACATGCAATAAAACGGGTAGAAAATACTAAATTAGCAGAGCTATGTTACTCCATGAAATGACAGACGAAGAAGCCGTGGTTGTCTTGTCTTAACTATGAATATTGAATTCGTATTGGTATAATCTATAACTGTCAAACGACTGACAGTTATGTAAAATGTCATGAAGTTACATTAGAAAAAAAATTTGTCAAAAACGCTATGGTAACATTAGAAGAGTTAATATCGTCGTTAAGTTTTCTTAAATTTTCTAGTTTTCCACGCCACTTTCCTAATTTTTTATTTCATAGAACCTTCTCCTGACAATAACAAACACAACAAAAAAGAATTAGCGAAATCGGTGTAGCCGTTCACGCGTGATGCCGTGCCGTGGGCCGTGACCAAGGAAAATAGGGATTTCATTTTATAGATATAGTATACATATAAGTATAGTATTTAGTAAATAAAGTATATAAGTAGGTAGTATATGACTCTTGTTGTATCTAATACTAACTCTGCTTACTATTATGTGGCTAGATGAAACTGTGCGAAATGTCCGGCATTATCTATTTATTATTTACCAGCTTTACATACGTATCAAAATACTATAGTTACCAAAAACTTTTACTTAATTTACTTAACAGTTCATAATATAAAAATAAAAAAATGCCGGACATTTCAAACCGCCACTATATAATAGTAAAGTCCCAAATGTCAAAAAGACCTATTTGTTTTACACAGCATTATCTAGCCCTAAAGTAAGCAGAGCTTGTGTTATGGGCACCACATGGCCGATATACCTACTACTTAAATTCCTTTTCTTTTGTAAATACATACATATTATACAAACACTTGCAGATCATACCAACATAATAAATAAAAATGGCAACAGATTTAAACGACTCCGTAGCTAGAAAATTCTAGCTCCTGTCTGCGGCTTCGCACGCGTGGTGCCTACATGAAAAGTAGCCTATGTCCGTCTCCAAAGTCCCATATAAGTATCTCTATACCAAAATTCATCAAAATCGGTTAAGCGGTTTAGGCGTGAAAACGTAACAAACAGACAGACAGAGTTACTATCACATTTATAATATTAGTTAGATATCCTATGTATGGATTTATTCTAGGTAACTAACGTACCGTATACAGCTCGAATGCTTGATGATTTTAGATTTTTGAGTGTAAGTAAATAATATAAGCTGAATGGTGAGTACATAACTGATTAAAAGAATTAACTAGATTCTGAGTATTAGTCAGCAGAAGTGCTCATAGAAAACAGGCAATGTGCGTTTGGAACCATGCTAAAAAGGACATTTTCAACTGTGTTGATTGACGTGAATGATAAAATACCTATTGAAGTTTCAAATAGTCAGTGTTTTTGTAGTTTTCTTTGGGCTACATGCATTAAGGCAATATGCAAGCGACGTATCGCTTGCATATGTTTTGCAACAAAAACCGACGGCAGATCAAATTAATTCTCAATAAAACAAAGACAGTTTCATTTGAAACAGGTAACGTATACTCGTAGGTACGTCTATATGTGTGCTATATCTACCAACTAATTTATATCCAATGATATTCAAATCTACCGTCATCTGAATTGAAACAAAACGCCGGGAACATCACACATTTTAAAGGTGGTTCACATGAGCAAATTGTAAGTAGGTAGATAAGAGTATAAAAATGTAAATACCTGGATTAGGCTGTGTTTGATAATTAGGTTTTTTCATCCATTCGTAAGGTGAACGCGGCGGCGCCGGCGGCTGCGAAGGCCTGGAGCCCGGCGAGCCTTCACCGGGGCTAGCCAGGTCCCCTCGCGCCGGGGACGGCATATCCGCTATCTCTCTCTCCCCCGGCTCTCTTTTCGGAAACTGAGGATCCGAAACCCATTCTCCTCCCGCGGGAGCACCGTTCCAAGCGCACCATTGCTGCTCCTCAAAGTTCTGATGCTGCCAGCCGTACCATCCGCCGCCGTACTGTCCGCCCTTGCCTTGGTACATGGCGAGCGGATTGACGTAATTCACCATGCTTTGATCACCGTCCGAGCATCGCACATGCACTCGTCACAACACTGTTCACGTGTAGATAGTATTTGTAGATACACCTCGCGTAGCGTAACGACCGCGACTGAGTGAGGTCGGCCGGAGCGGAGAGCGGAGGAAGTGTAGGAAACGGGAGGGGCTGAGTGCTGCTGAAGGCGTTACTTCGTGCAGCCAATGAACTGGCTTGGAACCACAGGCCCGCCTTGCGGGACACCGGAGCTCTGGGTCCTGCAGCTCGGTACATGGCGCTTTGCAGACGCGCTATCTGGTCGCAGTACTGCCGCACTCTTCGTTCTACTAAAGGTTACAGAAAATTTGATCTTATAAAGACTGTTTACATGTTAAAACAAATTTTATTTAGGGAAATGTATAGAATAATTACACAATGATATAAAATACATGTGAAATAGTTGAGCTATCTAAGTACCGTTTAAAACTAAAGAAAGAAAGCGGATTATAATTTAAATGATTGTAGGTATTGTTGTAAAGAGTGCATGCTCTCATATTGTTCTACCCTCTGACAGATTTGTTAGTATTATACCTATTAGATCCTTGTAATAGTTTTGTATTCATTTTTATAGTTATTTTTTTTTCTATTATTTTATTGGATATGAAACTCGTCCTAGTCGTAGACTTGTACGATACAAGTCTACGACTAGGACGAGTTTCTTGACAATTCTTCTCAGATTTGGATTGGGAGTTGCCACATTAATTAACATTTAGGACGATTCAAAGAGGATTACTTTGAGTGTGATTGTTTAAACTAATATTTTAGAGAAAAGATTATATTTTTTATTTGTTTCTAAACAAATCCCACTTAACCCATTTTAAAAAATATTTCACCTACAGTTATTATATGTGTATTTAAAAAAATGGAAAATTCGCTACGAAAATTGCAATAATGTTATTGTTTAAAACACTTTGAATGCGATTGTTTAAACTAATATTTTAGAGAAAAGATTATATTTTTTATTTGTTTCTAAACAAATCCCAATTAACCCATTTTAAAAAATATTTCACCCACAGTTATTATCAGTGTGCAATTAAAAAAATGGAAAATTCCCTACGAAAATTGCAATAATGTTATTGTTTAAAACAGATTTGAATTTGTATTTGAATTACCTACTTGTTGTATTAAGTACTACACCAAAAATAATGAGCTCAATTTTTCAGCGTCATCTTAACTTACGACCTGCTTATTTTAGGTATTAGCTAAGGGTAGGTAGTTTCTTACTTAAGTACCTACATATGTGCATCAAACAAGTCTTTCGTTTGGTTATTTCATTGCCTATTTATTTATTACCTGTATCTGTAAATAATACATTTTATCCAAATTCTGTTTAAAAACGTACTTACCAATTATATGTTTCTCGCTAGTAGACGCTCTAAGTATGATCATAATACTCCCATCCATTCATATCTTTACTTCATACTTCTCGTAGATTACGATAAATAAATAAAAAAAATACAAATATTATTTGAAAACTATCAAGGTTTTTCAACATAATGTTCACTCAAAGTACCATGATATAGGCACATACTTATGTAAGTTTTCCTCGATATAAAATATATATTGGTTAATAATGCACACAACAACATTTGCCCTAAACTAAGCATAGCTCGTACTAAGTTAACTAGATGAACGATAGATACTTTTAAATACATTATATACTTTATAACACCCAGACACAGAACAAACACCTATGTTTATCACACAAATGTTTATCCTGGGAGGGAATTGAACCCTCAACCTACAGCGCAGAAGGAATGCAAACGCTAAATTTATAAATACGCGGCTTCGCACACGTGGTAAGTACCTACATAAAAAGTATAAGTTCTAGTCCAAGGTCCCATCTATCTCCATACCAAAATTCATCAAAATTGGTTTAGCGATTTAGGCGGGAAAACGTAACAAACAGACAGACAGAGTACGGTACGGTTTTACGGTAGTATTTTAGTATAGAATCATCATAGAAAAAATAAATTTCTCAAAATATATTTCATGAATTTATATAGGTAAGTATCTAATGTATTAGCAACAATCAAAACTAAACCAATTCGTCCACCGGTGGGCATTAGTATATATCACCAATAATTATTGAAATATATTAAATATGTAATGAGGTTAAGTTATGATTGTAGGTAGGTACTTACATTGATCACTAACGTTTGTTAATCTCAATAAATTTCAGTTCATTTCATTCGCGGCGAGAACTGAACTCATATTATTTAATACTTAGGTATTATTAATTTGAATGTGTATGTCTGTCTGTTTGTCTGTTACCTTTTCACGGCTAAACTGCCGCAATTCACGCGCATTCACAACTAGTAAATGGCGTGAATAGCGCAATCGCTGCTGTCAAGACACTACTTGTTTGCTGTATAGTATTATTTTATCTGTGCTGATCCCTGTACTATTACAGTATTTTCGGGTGTGGGTGGATGATCCGAGTATTATACAGAGCGGGTAGCCTCCATAACAATGTTTCTTTACGTCTGATATTGCAGATGTTGCTATTTCTGCCGGTGCTGGTTCTTTTACATACCTAATCCCCAAGCGGATCTTGATGAAATTTAGTACCTACGGAGATTGTATTTTGGGGACGGCATAGGTTACATTTTATGTAAGTCCCACGCGTGCGAAGTCGGGGGCAGCTAGTCTATACCTACTAATATTATAAAGAGGAAAGATATGTATTTTTGTATGTAACGAATAAACTTAAAAACTACTGGACCGATTTGAAAAATTCTTTTACCGTTGGAAAGCTACACTATCCCCGGGTGACATAGGCTACTTTTTATCCCGGGGAAATTGGTTTGTTGGAAAAATCTTTAACGCGGGCGAAGCTGCGCGCGATTACAGCTAGTAATTTATAAATTTGATAGATATATAGATAGATAAAAACTTTATTTGACATAACATTACACAGACACAAAATAAGGTACAAAATTAAATACTAAACTTAACTACTAACACTAAAAGAAAAATAAAATATGTGCACGAGTTATAAGTTATATCTAACACACAAAGTAGTTAAGAAGCAAGGCAGGTTTGCAGGCGCCTCTGTGTTATTTTGACTAGCCTGTCAGCTTAGTTGGTCTACCTTTTGCCTATAGGTTGAGAGTTCGACTCCCTCCCAGGACACACATTTGTGTGACGAATACAGATGTTCGGTATGTGCCTGGGTGTTACAAAGTTTCATGAGTATATATTTATTTAAAAATAGATAAGTGTTTTTTAAATCATCGCTCCCATTGAGCAAGCTATAGGCACAGTCTATCGTATTAAAGTCGCATTTTGTATGGTTCCGAAGTCCGACATCCATTAATGAAGCTTTATTTGTTTCGCCGTGTCCGTCTGTCTGTATATCTGCTCGTGAAGAATAACAACGTGCTTAAATTTTATACCGAGTAGGTAATCGAAAAAACACGTAGGTAAGTGGAAAGAAATATAAATTAAAGTAACATTGAACAATGAACAAAAATACCTACTGACAAAAGATTTATAGAAAAAAATAATTTTCTGTAAAGTCGGTTTACGGACGATAATATAACGTGACAACGTCATAACAAAACAGATAGATGCGGCAGTTTTGTTATGCGCTCTCGCTACGATCGTAACGGGACAATGACTCATTGTACGTTGCATCGTATGTTGTATGTAAGTACATATACATACAACATAGATAGGTATTTTCAGCTTTTCGATACAAAAAGTTGTTATATTTTATTTCTCATTTATTATGCGTTCAGCCAAGGATTGGAATACTTTGCCGTCGTCTGTATTTCCTGAAAACTACACGTCAAGAGAAAATAGGTGTCTTCTAGACCTTTCTGTCCCATCTCGGACGCAACGTCGCTGGCCACCAGGCGAGACCGTGGTCGTAGGTCCTATCTATTATTAAAAAATAATATTAGTGTTGTCATTTAAGTAATTATATAAATATTCTGTGCTTGTGTTTGTAATTAAATTCCTCCTAAACGGCTAGACCGATTTTGATGTTTTTTTTGTGTGATCTGTTTCTTTTTAAAACGCGCGGACAAAGTCGCGAACGGGACAGCTAATCCTCTGGAATATACCGGCTAAACCGCTGTTCAAGTATATATTATATATTCTGTTAATTAAGTTAGTAAGTAGCTCGACAAAATTACTAAAACAATTATCAAGTCCATCTAGGTATTATAAGTATTATGTACTTATAGCTTTCCTAAATTATGAGACATATCCCATTTTGTAGGTAAACCTAAAAAAAATGCATAAACGATTCATACTGAATTCAATTGTTTTGCTAACTATATGGTATTGAACTGGTTTGAGACCTGACTGACCAGTTCATTCTTATCTATCGATTTCAGAAGACAAAGATCGCTTTATCTTTTAAAGAAAACGAAGTACCTACCTACTTACCTACATACCTACGGGAATTTGGGGCAAGAGTTTGGGATAACCTGTTTATTTTGTAGTGAAGGTAAAGTTATTTAGTGTAGTTAGGTAGCTTACCTAGTAAAATTGTATTAAGGTAGGTTAGGTTAGGTACCTACAAACAACTACGGGTAGGTGAGCCTTTATCAAAAGCCGACATCCAGTCCAAAATAATAGTAAGGTAGTTTTTTACTAGGATAAACAACATAGGATTAACAACATTACTTAACAAGTCAGATATATGATGAAGCATTCTAAACCTTAGAATAGATATTATTAAAAATAACAGCACTATAAGGTCTACTCCACGGAAGAAAAATAGGTACTTCAATGTTTTCTGTATAAGAATCCAGTAAAATTTTTATTTTATAAGTATGTAGGTACATACCTATTGTGTTTTTTCATTTTTTTTTTTCAAAAGCATCTTTATATTTTACGTAAATAACGACTGATTAAATTTGAGTTAAATCTCAAAACTATTTTTTCCTGTGGTGCCATCTAGTTTGGCCTCAAAGAAGTTGTACTTTATTTTCATTAAAAACAAACCTTTTGTGATAGTAGCCAAGTGTGAAAGTCGCGTCTGAGAGGGTACCGTACCTAACTACCTACTTTATGGATAAACAAACAAGATACTTACTTACAAACTTTGAAGATAAAAAAAACATCGGGGACGTATATCAAAATAATGACTCACGGTTCATTCTCCAACTACAAATATAGATACATTATGCAAATGCAAATTTACCATGCTCGACTAAGCTTCTGGCTAAATTTAATGATTTTAAGTCAACGGGAGGTACCTACCTACCCAATTGGTTTTAATAATTACTGGCGAGTATCAAGATGACAGATCGACACCTCCACGTGGTCCTGACAAAAAGGGTCTTGACAGACAGACAGACAAGCAGGCAGACATACATGTGGTTAAAAGATTATTTTCTGCTTTTGAGGTACGGAACCCTAGAAACATGCTCACGAATTCAGGTTCGTATTTCATTAAATGTAGGTACTCTTTTTGCGTTCAATGTGCAAGGGCCCGAAATGGTTCTCAAAAGATTATAGGTATAATCTTTTGAGAACCATTTCGGGCCCTCCAAGTTCCAAGTTTGTCTTTGATCTCATGTTGGTGATGTGATAGTGAGGTGAGGCGGGCGAGTCGAACTTAATCGACTAAATTTTTTGTACGACAAATATTATTTTATTAACCGTAATAAAACCGGACCGAAATTTCACACATCATTATCTAGCCCCAAAGAAGCAGAGCTTGTGTTACAACATGCATATAGAGAAAACATTTAAGTAAATATTTCACTATTTTGTTTCCTGTTCTTGTCTATTATTATATTAACCAACATAATTACTATGTTGAACGCTTTGATTACACTACTTTCTAAGGTCAAACGTCATCATATAATTATACCAACAAGTAGGTATAAAGTTGTATGTATAAGACTGATACCTATTCAACTTATAAGCTTTTTTTATAAATAAATACACATTATACATAAAAATACACCCAGACCCGATACAAATATCTGAAGATCATACAAATATTAGTCCCGCGCCGGGAATCGAACCTGAAATCTTCTGCGCTGTGACGCAGTGCGTCTTTGTCCACTGCGCCACAGAGTTTGTCAGACTTAACTTAGTTTAATACTATGATACTTGATACTGTTTCTATGTTTTATCGCTTTTCGTTATTTTGATTGTCTAGTTCATTAAAAAATATTTATTACTATTATGCAAAATAAAAATATTAGACGCCTACTAGGTAGCTATTTTCTAATTATGTAAGTACAGTTACATACAATATCCTTGTGTCAAATTTCCTTAAAAACAAATGAATGCTTATCCGAGTTTGATTTCTGCTTCTGTAAGAAATGGAAGGAATGTCAGCAGATGTACTCAATATTAACACTAGCCATGATTTTCCTAAAATAATCGAGTCTCGATAAACATTTTTTTATTTCTTATTAACCAATACATCCCATCTCTATAGGTTGTTAAAAAAAACTTTGTCTTTGGTGTGGCGTTTTTGTTCTCTTCTCTTTGTCGCTGTCTTGTCTTTGCTTGCGTGTTTGTTGTGTGTGTGTCTGTGGTAAAATTGTCGAGTGGAGTTTTTAGTGGACGTGCCGCCCGATTTTCATAGCAAAACCCGCGTTATAACTGTGCATAATTCAATATTTCTATAACCAGAATGTCGTCTGATAACATAGAAAAACTCTACCAAAATTATGGTATTTTAGCTGACGCTAAAGAAGACATTGCCAAGGTAACCTAACTTTTACTCCTGACGCTATAATTATTTTGTACGAGACTCCTATTACCTTACCTATATCTGTTTCACCTATGGTTGCAGCATGAAAAAGAATATTTGGAAATATTAGCCGCTGTCAAAGGATCGGATAAAGAAAAACGCTTAGCATCACAATTTATTGCGAAATTCTTCAATAGCTTCCCAACGCTAACTGACCAAGCTATCGAAGCTCACTTTGATTTGTGCGAAGACGATGACGTTGCTGTAAGTATTTATTCCGGAAATAGCTTATTTTAGCTAGGATTAGACCCTTGAACTATTTTGTACTTTTACAAATAATTACTTACTGTGAACTTGTTTCTTGTAGATCCGTAAACAAGCCATCAAAGATTTACCCAACCTTTGCAAAGACCACAAGGAGCATACTCAGAGGATCGCCGATATTCTGGCCCAGCTTCTACAGTCTGATGATGCAACTGAAATCAATGTAGTCACCAGCTCTCTATTGACCATTTTGAAGAATGACCCTAAAGGAGCATTAACAGGGTTTTTCTCTCAAATCCATCAGAACACTGACAGTGAGGTTGTCAACGAGACTGTCAGGGAGAGATGCATCAAGTTTTTAGCAACCAAAGTTAAGCAGCTGGGAAGGGAGGTCATCAACAAGGAAGCAGAAGATCTTATTATAACAGAATGCAAGAAAATTCTAGAAGTACTTACACCCTCATTTTATTTCACATAACTCTAAGGATTCCTTGTCTGTGAATCAGTTGATACCTGTCCTTTACAAAACCTCCAATAAAGTAATTATTAATAATCAGTCAACACTTCCTGTGTGACACAAGAAAGCACTATATACCTACACACTGAATCTTTGAGCCAAGTAATTATCTATCTTTTGGTCTGCTTTATACCTGCCTAAAATTTATTTTATCTATCTCAGGATGTAGTAGCTGAAGAATTTGAGCACACCATGGACTTGCTGACATGGTCGCGACTGGGAAAAACACCAGCGGGCAAAAAAGAGCTGGTTCAGATTGTTGCAGCACTAGCATTCACACCTGATGATTGGCATCCCGAAGATTCAGAATATGTGGATCGAATCATACAGTGCTCTCAACATGCTCTGCCACTGCTATCTGTAAGTGTATTTGTTTTTTTATTTATTTTTATTTATGAACAATGTGTCATCATGTCTTTGTTTCCTCGCACAATATTTATGAGCGGCCAAGCCTTCTGATGATAGAACAATATTTAGAACTGTCAAATGAATCTTTGGTATTCTGCTGTTACCAACTTATCCTAATTTAATTTTATCTAATTGAATTAAGTGTTCCTAATTTAGTTAGATGGTACTAACCAAATAGGTTTTACAAATTCTATGACTAACTAAAATATATTTTAGACTATTCCTAATTTTAGAAATGAACCAACCGAATTGCCACCATTGACTAAATAAAATATTTAGTCAATAATTTCACACAGCATTATCTGGCCACAAAGTAAGCAGAACTTATGCTATGGATACCATAGTGGAGGAAGTAATACAAAATTTATTAATTCTGTAACTGGTTGCAAAATAACAAAATGTCAACTATAAGAAACTAAAGAATATTATAATCAAAGTCTAAGTGAATCATTCGATTTTTCAAAACGGATATGAATACATATCAGCTTGTCTATAAAGAAACCAATAAATTTATATTATTCAAGCCTAGGAACTGTAATTAGATACTAACAGATTGAATAATTATGTTTTAAAAACTAAAAAGGCAAGCAACTTCATGTATATACCTACACAACTACTGTAAAATGTTGAGGTGTTCCCTTGACTGTCCTTTGTCTTCATCATCAGACCTCTAATGACGGTCACAACCCATCTAGGTTTAATGTCCAAATTAATCAAGCCCAAACACCAGGTAATTGCTGTAAATAAATCGTTGAGGGGTTCCCTCAACTGTCTTTTGACTCCATCATTAGATCGACTCCAGCCAGACCTTCATTAAATAGTAGTGCTTTAAAATACCTGATGAAAAAAATTAACAAACACACTAGTTGCTACTACGATTTTGGAAGATTCCCCTCGATTTCTCTGGGATCATCAGATCCTGGTTTCCTTATCATGCTACCACCCTTGGAATAAATCCTTTCCAACACAAAAAGAATTAACAAAATAGGTTCATAAACAACGACGTTATCCGCGAACACACATAAAAAAATTATATATTTTTACAGTTGAATTGAGAAACCCCCTTTTTTGAAGTTGGCTAAAAAAAGAGTTCAGATCACAGACTGCCAGTAAAATGTTCAAAAAGCAGAGCTACCTTATTTTAATCATTATTAAAGAAGGTCTACATTCCAACAGTTAACAGTATTCCACAATACATCCTTTGACCTGTCAATATCTCTGAACTTAAAAATGTATGTTATTAAAAGTTTCTTTGTTTTAGGCACAAGTGGAGTCATCTCAGTTCATCAACTTCTTTTGTGAGCATGTCCTCCCGCGCTGGGATGAGATTGTGATTGCAGAAGGAGGAACGGACACAAAACTGGAACTGTTGAAGATATTCTCTGAAATGTCTGAGTTCTGTGGTGAACTTACAGAACCACAGCAGAAAATCAATACTGTTTATGATGTTTTAATGGTATGTTTGCTTTTATCTACCTATTTCTTGTTGCATATTGACTATGAACATTGTGGCAGTGGCACATGACACTGAGAGATTCCACTTATTATATAAACTTAGGTAAAGCTTCAAGTTAGTGTAATCATTGGAACATATGTTTCATACAGCATCATCTAGCCCCAAAATGAGCACCACATGACTGATAGGCTTTTTTCTGGGTATTTTTTAGACCTGAGACAAATACTTGCAGATTATACAAACATTTGTCCCGCGGTGGGAATCAAACCCGAAATGTTTGTATGATCTGCAAGCATTTGTCTCAGATCTAAAAAATCACCTAGAAAAAAATCTGTTTGTCTCGGGTCTGGGTGTTTCTATGTATAATATATATGTATTTACAAAATAAGTATATTTAGCAGTATATCAGTCATACGGTACCAATAACACAAGCTCTGCTTTCTTTATGGGGAGATGATGCTATGTGAAATGTCCGGCGATATCTATATTTTATTTGCGCCGGCGTCTCGCTTGACCAAAGGAACTAAGAAGTTCGTTGACAGTAATTAGGGCAACTCAATGGAACTGCTCCTAAACCTCCTCCTCCCAGAACACATCTGATCATGGCTGACGAGCCGATAGCAGATAAAAAGGGAAGAAAAAAAAATAAAAAATCGGTTTGCACTCCGGGAGTGCCGACAGAAGTGAAAACTTATTTTGGCACATTAGAGTTTAGTAATAAATCACTTCAAAATCAGTAATTATGGCGACTGCCAATCAAATACTGAACGAACACAGATGATGTAATATTTTTTGTTCAGAATGCAGATAATATATCAAAGAACCTAGCTCAGTAAACTTCTCCATACAAAAGTAGACTGTAAACATGTGAATTAAGGTTTATAATCAAATAGGGCGAGCGCGGCAGCCGGCTGCGTCTCGCCCAAGACGGTAACGGTGTCGCGAATCCAGAGGTTTTACCTCATCTAAAAATATGCGTACCGCGCTAAAAGAAGTTTTCACTTCAAAAAAAAAAAACGGGTTGCACTCCGGGAGTGCCAACAGAAGTGAAAATTTATTCTGGCTTGTTAGACATTTTTCAGATGGGTACTAGGGTTATTGGGTTATGAACTGCATTTTATTTATGAATTGTATTTTATTAGTTATTAGAAACTTTAAAATACATTTATTATTCTTTTATGTTTTTGTTCAGAATGTAGATAATATATCAAAGAACCTAACTCAGTAAACTTCTTCACACAAAAGTAGACTGTAAACATGTGAATTAAGGTTTATAATCAAATGGGGCGAGCGCGGCAGCCCCGCGTCTTGTAACGGTGTCGCGAGTCCAGAGGTTTTAACTCATCTAAAAATAAGCGTGTCGCGCTAAAAGAAGTTCTCACTTCAAAAAAAATTGCGTCGGCTTCTTAGGCGGGCCTTGGCCCACTGCAGTTTCAGATGTCGTTCGATAGTTAATTTAGATTCTAACATCTAAAATATATAGGCATAAATATTATTTTATACGAATGACAACTCCAATGGTTTGTTTTTTCGCAGAAATACTTACCTGAGGCCCCTATTGAAACTGAAGAAAAAACTGATACTGACAAGGAAAAAACTGAAGAAAAAAACGGAAAATCTGAAGAAAGCAAACCCGAAGAAACAAAATCAGTGCATTCACTACAATTCTCTCATGTGGAATGCGCGCTTTTTGCCCTTCACTCGCTCTGCCGGAAAACCCCGACGGCTCTTGGCGCTGACACCGATACTGCAAGACTGAAGGCGTTACGTCTACGCCTACAGTACACCGCACGTCTTACTCAAGGATACATAAAGAAACTAAAAGAAGTGACACAGGTATTTTGAAACTACAGTCGAATTGAGAACTGATTTTTTTCTTACTGTCAGTTTAAGCAAATGGTGTTCAGCTACTCTTGGCTTTGAAGATATCTAGAATTAACCTTAATAACAACAAATGTAACAAACGTTGCACCATATATACCACCATATATGCCCACTCCCTTTTTAACCGACTGCAAACATGGAGGAGGTTCTAAATTCGTTGAAATACTTTTTTTTATTATTATTATTTTTGTTTCAAAGGGTTATACTTCTCAAGTACTACTTAATTTTTTTCAAAAACCGGTTTTGTGGTTTTTAAACAATCAACTAAAATCTATAGACATCGATGATATTTCCCGCCGCGGGACAAATGTTTGTATGATCAACAAGTATTTGTCTCGGGGTCTGGGTGTTTCTATGTATAATATGTAGGTATGTATTTACAAAAAAAAAAAAGTATATAAGTAGTATATCTGTCATGTGGTACCCATAACACAAGCTCTGCTTACTTTGAGACCAGATGATGCTTTGTGAAATGTCCGGTATTAGTATTATTATAATTTTTTTTATATAAATGAAGTGAGTTTTTTTATTAGTTTTTAAAACGTAATTATATTATCATAGTTTTAGTATCAACTGCCAACTCAGCTTTAACATCCTATATGTTAAATACTTACGACAGTATATTGCAATAATTATAAACTTAAAGGAACATAGCAAGTGCAGTTCTAAGCTAAGAGTATACTAGTTATCTTTCCATACAAATCTCGAAAGATGATCACACCACTGTCTGTTGAACAATCAAAATTAACAGAGAGATTTGAAAAATTATTTTACCATTGGAATGCTACACTATCTCCGGCTGACATAGGCTACTTTTACCATTGGAATGCTACACTATCTCCGGCTGACAGGCTACTTCTTATCTCGGGTAAAAATTTTCCACGCAGGCGAAGCTGCGCACGGACAGCTAGTATACAATATATACATTCAAAATAAAGTTGATAAAATAAATTAAAAAAAACTATTTATGTTTTCTTTTTCATGGGAACCTTTAAGCCAAAAATCTGTTCATGATTTCAATGTGGTAATTTTATGTGAAATCAGTCTGATCTAATCATACGATTAGAAATTATAATCATTATTACTTTCTTACTGCTTATCAGTATCCTTTTCTCACACCATGCTAGATGAAATAGCATGCATTTTAGTTGTGCTTGCTGACAAGTTTGTGTAACCAACTAGTATATCTTTAACCATCCTTTGGCCTATGAACTCCATCACCAGAATTGGCTACTGACTCATAAAAAAGTGTTAATAACTCACTTATAAAATATAAAAGTTTATACTAACATTTTTGTACGTTTATTTCCCAAACTTGACAACATTATTATGATTTGATTTCAGGGAAAGAAAAACGAAGATTCTGAGGAAAACAAACTGAAAATCGCGGCTCTAAAGACTACTTCGAACATAAATACTTTGATTCGAGACATATTCCGCACGCCACCGAGTTTCAAGAGCAAAGTCCAACTTTCATTCCAAGCCGCGAAAAAGCCAGAAAAAGAGGTATATAATTGAGAACTAAACTATCTTACTTTATGGGATAAATTTTATAATTTAACAATACTTATAATAAATCGGGACTACTCCTTTATATATTCAGAAAATGTATTGTTTCAGGAAAAAAAGGCTGATGTTGCAGACAAAGAAAAAATTTCTCCACATAAGCGACACCGACCAATCACATTTGACAATGGTGATGAATCCGAAAAGAAATCGCCTGAAAAACGCTCGCGCAGCGGCGAACGCAACCAAAAGATGTACGCTCCTCCTTCTGGCAAATACAGTTCCAGACTAAACAATTCTGGAAGGTTTTCTGGACCAAGCCAGGGGGGACGAGGAAGGGGGGGCTATGGTAGAAGGGAGTTCAGAGGCAATGGTGGTCCTTTCAGAAGGCGTAGCAACTACTAAGAAATGCCACCAATATCGTAGTCTTCCCCAAATTTTATACTTTCAATTTGTATTGCAATTTATTATGACTTCTGTCTTACGATAGTAAAGACAAAACTCACTGTGTGTGGCAAAGACTTGACAAAGTGCTTAGACCACTTAAATATTGCTTATTTAAATATGAGTTCACATTAAACCTTCATTATTATTTTCTTAGTGTGCAGTAATATGCACTCTAGAATCTAGATATGCATCGTTGCTTTGGGTCATTGAATTTTATTTATTTTTATACCGATATTTTAACATTCTATTTAATCCGAATTCCTGATAGGTTTATTGGTTTTTGTACGAGAACAGGGTGGACATCTCAGCAGTTTACATTTGTTGATTCATGAATTTTTTCTTTCTCGAAATTGTAGTCGTATTTTGGGGGCTTATCTATAGGTGCAGACTGGTAGGTGCTAACTGGGCAGCCGATATTCCACCAGCTAAGGTAAGTTTTAAGTATGTAAGAGATAAATTAAGCGGCTGCCGGAGATGGCTGAGTGTAAGCATTAGTGTAGTAATTTAGTGTAAGTATTACATTACTCTTAATCCACTGATGCGTCGATGACATTATCCGCAATAAGTCGGCAGTGTATCCAGTTGTTTAGAGATGGCGGGTTTTAACAAGACACTTGATCAGCACGTAAGTAATAGAAACTATAACATACACGTTTCAGGTTAAACAACAAGAGGCAACATCAATACTAACGTAAATATACGTAACTATAGAATTCTTTCAGATTTTTCTACTTAACCTTGCTATCAACGTGTCGTGACTTGGATTTTATCATCTACAGAAATAAAATGTGTTCAAATTAAAATACTTGTTTTATTAGTACTAAAAACCAAATGGCATTGATTGAAACCCATAAGTTATTTTATGCTGGATAGACAAGAAATACCCACTCCACTCAGGATGCTTTCTTGATCTGTTTTAATATGCATAATTACGTTTTAAAAACTAAAAAGAAACTGACTTCATTGAATGCAATTTGAGCCTATAATACATGAAAATACCGTCGATGTATACGGATTTTCCTTGATTTTTCAGCTCAACCGATTTTGATAAAATTTAAATGGGACCACCTGTGAATTATATCTTTTCAAACAAAAAAAGAATTTTACAAATCGGTTCAGGCGTTTTCGAGTAATCGGTGAAAAAAACCGACGAATTAAGAACCGCCTCCTTTTTGATGAAGTCTGTTAAAAATAAGGTTTAGGAAAGTACTGGAAATTGTGTTATTTCTCCAGACTAGCTTAAATTTGCTAAAATATGAACGACCATAGTTCTACCGAAGTTCAAATCAGAGTAACAGTTTTACAATAAATTAAAATAGTCATTGGTCAAATTTATTAAGTTGATCTCTTTTTTTCTTCTGCAGTTAAAATGAACACCAAATTACAAGACGTCCAAAATGGTTCTCACTTCTAAAATTGGATGCTAAAAAAATTCTGACTTAGGTGCAAACAAAATAAGATCGTATTTTACGAAATTTTAGCTAGTCTGATGAAACCACAATTGCCACCTATGTATCACTACAATCATAGTATAAAACAAAGTCTCTTCCCGCTGTCTGTGTATCAGATCTTTAAAACTACGCAACGGATTTTGATGCGGTTTTGATGTAAAACATCTATAGGCGATGGTAAACCTGATTGTTGGCGTGGCGATGCAGGCGGTGGCGACGCCTCGAAGCGCTATGATGGAATATAAAATATAAATAGCGACTCTTGCGGCGACGCAACAAAGTTGCAAAGCTCGCATATCTTTTATAACAAAGACAAAACGCTTCTTACATATAGCGCTGTCACTGTCTGGGCCGGATGGACGTATTTCGTAAAATCTATCTGTGGTGTAATTTCAAGAGTAGGTACATAGTTAAGTACCTACCCTAGCAATCATTATTCAAGTAGGTATGTTGTGTACTTGTATGTAGGTAGAATCACGTAGGGTGGGTTGTCCAACAGTGAACCAACCAGATGCAATGAGCCACCGTTATATTTCAAAAATGCGACGTTTGCGTTCTGAACTAATACTGCCAACAGAAACGCATATGCACCTCTCTATCTCTCCCCAGTTTGCAAGCAGCGCTGGTGAAAGACACCCGCACAGTGATCAAGTTTATAAAAATATACCTCAAAAATAAGTTTTTTGTCTTTATTTCATTCTTTTTCTAAATTTTTTGGGTGTTAACTACAGTGTTTTTGCCTGTTATGTATGATTATACATACGTAACGTTGTAAATTACACTATAGTGCAGTTTTCTGTATCATCATTTACCGGGTGAAATTTTGGGGTTAGTTTTGTCAGTGTGGTGTGTCCAGCAATGAGCCAAAGATGAGTGTCCTGCATTGAACCATGGTTTATTGCGTACCATGATCGGTTCATAGTGTAAATATTTACACCTACACCTACACCTACAGTGTAAATATTTTGTGTTTAAGAACATTTTGGGGTTTTAATGAAAGATACTCAACACTACGTCGCTACGTTGTAAAAATTTGAAGAACTTGTAAGGAAACGGATGACACCAAATTATGGAAATGCCAAAATATTCACGCCTGATCAAGAGAACGCATTAAAATGCTATGTAGAATGCGTCTTGAAATTCTATGGACAGGCAAGGATTGTCGCTAACTTAGCGAATTGCTTTTCAAATGGCTGATAAAAAAGTGCGCGGTGGAACGACATCCATCCACTTGTAACAATATGTGCCATTGTTTGTGCTAGGGGTGAAGCTCTCCTACCAGTTCTGGTTTTTTCGAGAAAGAATTTCAAGGACTTCATGATGTTGGGTGCTCCTGGATCACTAGGCTTAGCTCACAAATCTGGATGGATGACCGCCGAACTGTTCGTGGAAGTGATGAAGCACTTTATACTGGAAGATTAAGAGCCTAATACGATCATTTAATGATTATTAATATATATGATTAACATTACCTATCGACTTTTATTTCAAACTCAGTAATAATTTTGCTTTAACTAGGTAATATAAGGTAAAAACACTACTCTTCCTCTTGGTAGAATAGGTGGTTCATTGCAAAATTCGGTCTGGTTCAATGCGTAATATGGGTGGTACCGTGAAACCCTCCAACTTTGGCCACATTTTATAGAAAATTGGTTGCTACACCAAAAATAAATAGGAAAATGTATTAATTTTATGACGTAAACGTCTTTTATACACTAATTACTATTAGTCAATCATAAGGAATCTGTTAAAAATAACTGATTATTTGTCTAAAAAGGAACTTTAGAGACTGGCCAAAGTTAGCTCGACTTTTTGTCAACATTGTCCACAGCTTATATCTTCTGAATTATCAGCCTTATTTGCATATTGTTAAAAGCCATGGTAAAAATATGGCCAAAGAAGGCAACAAAATAAAGTAAAATACCAAAAGAGGCCATTTTCACTATTTATCACAGTGGCCAATGTTAACTGGTAATTTTTGCTAACATCCATACAACTGATTTTAGTTACTAGGGTTGTCGCAAAAAAAGATAAAGAAATTAAAACACTGATGTTAGACAATTAATTGTTTTATTAAAAATTAGGAATCAACTAAATGCGCGTTCATAGCGACTAGAAAACGTAGGTATGTAAATAAAATCAAAGCGACGGCGCTGGGCCTCAGTCAGTCATTTAAAACTGGTTTGCAGCTGCTCGTGCTGATAACTTTTTTTTCCACTAATTCAACTGCTAGTTAAAGCATTTCTTGGCTATAGTTTTTATATTCACCGGCCCCAATACGTCTTTTTCTTTCTCCCTGTCTGGATTTCGCTTTTCTTTTGTTCCTGAAATAAATATCATAGCTCATTGCTACTTTATAGTCAAAATATTTGAATAAATATTTTATACTACCTACTTGTCAATCGCACTAAACAATCTTATTCGTCGTTCGTCTTATACGTCAATTATTTAATATATAATATGTATTACTTGTGAGATACAATGTGTTTTCGTGCGATGGCCAAGTCAATCTGTTTTATTAAAAACGTAAAAGATTTTTATATTGATTTGGTCACTATAAGATGTTGTTAGGTTAGCTAATTACGTAATAACTTAAGACAGAAGTTCCCTTAAGTAGGGACTGACTAAATTAACCGACTTCGTTTTACATGGATCTCACTACTTTTTACGGTAGAACTGAATTTCGAGACTTTTTTTTTTACAAATTTTGTTTTTGATGGCTGTATATTACTTTTCTATCACTTTACTATTTTTCAATATTATAAAGTTAATTATAATAAGTACCTATGTACCAAACTTTTGGAGCAAAAATCTTAATAGGATAAATTTACTAGCAGGTAGCAGCCCTAATGCATAATTAACACCGGCCAATGTTTACACCCTAGGTATAGAGAACTGGTTTGTAACATTGGCCGCTCACATTTCTCAAACACAAACATCAATCGTAGGTTATAAATCATATTAAAATGTTCACCTGATATCATTCTATAACATATTTAGAAACTACTTACCCAGGCTTCATTGTAACAGGCTGACGAATAAAAGTTCAAACGTAGAAATTGGTCCACATTTGAATAGGGTCACTTTAACCACGGCTGACAGACAACTTAATGACATATGTAAGCAAACAATTAATTAGTGGTGCCAGAAATATAATTTATTTTCTACCACTGTTAGAAAAATATAAATACCTCTCTTAATTTCAGTGGTACGAGCTAATTTAGTTTTTTTTTTGTTTCGGCCAATGTTACCTCTAGAAACCAAAGTTGGAGGATTTCACGGTACGCATTGAACAAATTCTAATTTTTTGCTTAACCTGTATTTCTTGGAAATCTAAAGATTATATGAACAACCTAACAATGCAAAATCTTAGCCAGTTAAATTACCTTACTTCAAGCCCAAATCTTAGGTCCCTAAGTAAAAAAATGTAAAAGATATGGACGTTTAAATTTTACCTGGTTCATTGCTGGACAACCCACCCTACCTACTTACTATTTAGGAATTATTTATTATGCGTGGGTTCTAGGCAAACTAAACAGCTAGGCACACCTAGGTATGAAGATTAAAGTAGGTACCTAGTCTTCTCGTTGGTACCTACCTAACCTTCTGACACCTGTTTTAGTTTTATTTACATACCTACCTAAACCATTGTACAAATTCGTAATATTGTATTTTTTCATCATGCCATATTTTAGTTCCTATCTTAATCTGTACTTTAATACCACATTTAATACCTATTACTTGTACAAAATAATTTCGATGTTTCACATCTGCAAGCGGCTCGCGTTTTTTTTGTTGTTTGTTATTGTCAGAAGGTTCTGCTCTTATGACTGACGGCGATAGAAATAGCATGATGACTCTTTATTAGGAGATCCAGTGTAGCTAAACTAACACCTATAGAAACAAACACACTTAGAAATAAAAGTCATAATTGGCTGAAAAAGAACGTCTATTCCCACTAGTTCAGTTGACTGAACTAGTGAGATTTCTTTTCTCGTTTGTTCAGTAGACTGGACTAGTGAGATTTCTTTTCTCGTTTGTTCAGTTCAGAAATAAAAAAATATATTTTCTGGCGCTACGGCGGCCGCTGCCGCCGCACGCTCGCTCGCCTTGCGCGTTGTTTTCTATACTCCAACATAACCAATGGGTTTTCGATTTATTTTATTAATAATAATAATAAATGTAACAAGGTGCAAAAGCTAGTCTTATTTTCAATTGAAAAAACGAGAAAAGAAATCTCACTGGTTCAGTCAACTGAACTGGATAACTGAACTAGTGGGAATAGACTAAAAAGAACGTTAAAAAGGACCTAACCATAAAACAAAATGTTATTGATATAAAACCTTAGTAACATCAGAACATGGTTCAAAACTCAATAAATTAAACATTACTCAAATGCAAGTCTACTTTCCAAGAGATGACACTTTTGCGAAAGATTTTTGGCTTAGTCTCTAACAACAAGAAATATAATTGATAATGCAATGGCTGTTATTTGATTGCCCATTAAACATAGCTATTTCCTTAGTGATGTGCCAAAGGATACAAGACGAATGTATCGATATCGATTATTATACCTATATTATAGGTACCTACTGATGGATATCAAAATATGAATACGATGGGTTCGTCAGGTTATATTTGTGGTGGGCCAAATAAACAGTCTTTTATTACTAAATTTTGGTCCCAGTGGTCTGAGCAAATTGTGCTTGTTTTTGTAGAAACCAATTTTGTTTCCCAGTTGCATCAATCCATTTTTTAAATGTTTGGTGCCTTGGGAAAACTGAAACCAGAAGATATTTTATTTCTTCAAAATACTTTTGTAATTTTCATCTTACCTAACCACTGGACACCATCGGTCTTAAATAAATTTAGAATAAAGTCATCATTAAAACAAAAAAAACAACGACCTAGAAATTAAAATCCTTTTAATAGGGGTAACTTTACATGATGAAGTTTTCGACAACACATTCTTCAGTTTCTTAGGGTCACATCCCTAATTGAATAGCGAAAGAGGAGATTTAAGAGAAACGCGACCTTAAACCGTAGGTATGTTTCATAGTCTGTTTTTGTTTGCATTTTAAACAAAACTAAAATAAAACCGTATAAAACAATAAAATAATACTTACCGGTGATTATTGATATAGCCCTTTTTATTAAATTTTTGGTTTGGCTATCGTTTTTGAACTCCAGAACAGCATATTACAGCATTTTATATTTTTTTATGATTTTATTGATTTACGTTTACCCTGACGTAACTCAGTGACAAAATCAGTGATAAGTGCGATAAATTTAACATAAGTTTTTTGAGTCTTGTATCTTTCAAACCCATATTATTTTATCACTTTTAGTTTTGGTTGTTCATCATCAGACGGTGGCGTGATCATCCTTTGACGTTTGTATGGAAAGATAATCGACTTGTTTACCCTTAACAAACTACACGTAAGATATTGTTGTTTTTAAGACGAAACAAATAGGAAGAAAACTTGTCAATTTTAGCATAAAAATGTGCAAAATGCGATGCTCTTATTTCATTTTAGGTAAGTAATTCGAAAAAAAAACAAGCCAGGAACCTAGATAAATACTATTCGAATACAAATAATACAACAATATAGTGGAAATATGCTTGAGTTAGAAATAATTTTGGTATTACGTTTGTATGGGTAGTTCATCCTCCACTGGTCTCTTAAGACAGGGCAACATCTGTCGAATCAGCTAGTCCAACTAATATTATAAACGCGAAAGTTTGTATGTATGTTTGTTACTCTTTTACGAAAAAACTATTGAATGAATTTTAATGAAACTTTACAATAATATAGCTTATACATCAGAATAACACATAGGCTACAATTTATAAAGATATGGTGTGAATTGTTCAAAATATAACGATAAGTGTCAAGTAGGAAAAAAATCTGCTATCTGTGAGCTATTCTGGTGTGCACAACAAAAACCGTTAGAATTACACGAAGTACTAATCCTGCTCAGATGAAGTCGCGGGCACCAGCTAGTCATAAATAATATTGATCTTAGAAATCATACACATACATTACTTTTATTACTAGCTATGAAATATACTTATTTCTAGGAACATTATCTCATATTATCAACAACATTGCACATAATGCGATCTAATTCATAACAAGGATCTGTGTTGGAGACACTGATACTGCAGTCCATCTGTTCTAGAATCTCAATAGGCACTTTGAAGTTAGATTCCATTTCATTTTGGTCTGGCAAGCTTTGTAATGCATTTTGCAGGATATCTTGAACTTTGTCAAGATGTTTCTTGAACCTAAAAAATAAAATAAGGTAAAATATGACTCACTATTTGACTCGGGGTCTATGCTAATTATGGTATGTAATATGATAGTTCTAAAACATTGAAGTTTTCCCACTGTTTTCCTACAGTGATTGAGAACACCAGAATTGCCAACTACATTATGTTATGTACAAAATCTAGAATGTACATATTAGTATTGGATAGTATAACATACACATATACAGTTGCAAACCATTGCATGATCAACAATGTTAGTCTTGGGAAACCCCACTGAGCTGGTTTGATTCATTTAATACCTTGTAGCTGTTTCAACTCTCTGCCTCTTCTGTAGCTCCATCATAACCCGTAAGGTTTCTCTAGCTTGGTGCGGCCTGAACTCATTGAGTAAGTGATGTATGTGGATGAAAAGCAAACTCAGATCTTCAACTTTCTCAGCACGTTTTGGTGAATCTGGACAGTGTACCAAAAGGTCTAGTAAATCTAAGAAATTCACTAGTAAAGAATGATTTAGCTTTTTCAGTTCTCGCCTTCTCTCAAAGTGCATAGGATACAAGCGTCTGAAACCCTGTAAAGATAAAGGCAAATACATTCTATTTATTCAGTAAATCATTTAGAAAACTTAAGCTTTTTCATGCCTTACCTGGCTTTCAAGAGATCTTATAATAGCGTCATCAGCATTGAAAGCATGTCCAAACATTGAATAAGAATCGTGAATTGGTCTTGGAGGCAGTGGTGCCCTATTTCTTCTAACGTTATCATCAGTGTAGAAGTTGATGTATTGCATTGGTGGCAAAGGTAATGAACTGACTTGTGCAGTATCAGACGACATTTTGAGAGTTGAAGTAAGTTCTATTGTGTGCACGCTCAATTTATTAGGTTTTTTTCACAAGATAAAATGAAAATTGCATGTAATCACTGCAATTTCAATTAAAACCAAAGCAATAACACTATTATCTACCTACTTAATAAAATAAATAAATGAATGAGTAGACTCCTATGCACATATTACTTTGTTTTAAACTGCTGTGCCACAGAATATGGTGGGACATCTCACATCTGTGCTGTGCTGTGGAGTAGAATAGGATTTTCCTTTGAGCTGGAATGAATGAATGAAAGTATTAAATGTTCCGTCCGGCCGGTCCCGTTCTTTGTTTTTTATAGCCAAGATCAGTTCCAAGATCGAAAAATAACTAGTGAATATTGAATCATATTTTAATCCAGACAGGGACCAGCTTATAAATAATGTTTATAGTGTTCCGTACCACAAAAGGATATAAAATCACTTCATTACATTACAGCCTACAGGCTCACTTCGTTGTCAGAGGTTTGTTTATCAAGTACTTTTTTAAGGATCGGGTGGAATGGAAGTACTTTGTCAAGACACTTTTTCTCAGGAACGCGTGGAAGTATAGGTACTTAGAAAAATAGGCATTGACAAACAGACAGACAACTTGATTTTCATAACAAATTCTTAGGTCTACGTTCCTTGGAGCTATAAAAAATGGCTTGTTCCTCATCGCCAAACTATTTTGCCTAACTGATTTGGGTACGAGGACTTACATATCCTCATGGCCGAACTCGTGTCAAAATAGGCAGAGTAGAGTAGGTACACTCGCCACCGCAGAGAGGATACTTAAGGAATACCTACCTACTAATAAATTCTTGTAGTTCTTTGACAATGGCCTCTCACTCATGTGAAATCTCTTTGGTGACAATAATTCAACAAAGATATTTCATGAGTGGCCATTTCAATGGCCACTTAGAATTACTTTATATTATCAATTTACTTGACGGTTGGACGTCAATTTAAATAGTTTGATGTTTTCTTGATTTTATTTCATTTGGACGTTTGATAAAATAGATGACTTAGAATTTATAAAGCGTAAAAATGGTAAGTTCTGCTTTTCGATGGACATCAATATCACAAATTACGTACATACAATTTTTACGTAGTTTTATCTGATTTGTGGTTAAAAATGTGTTATTATTTTCTCGAAAACTAAGAATAACCTAAAGTTATAAGTGGTAAATATGTATGTAATCAGGAAGCAAAACCCTACCAGATTTGAGTCTTTTCTTTTCGTTATTTTTCACCTAATTTTTTTTATTTCGTACATAGTACCTATACCTTTTTGGCAATAGCAATTATGCACTATGTGTGAATTGTATTTTGGATCTAACTTAAAAGACCAGGACATCAGAAACGTTGCAGGGTTGCAGGTTTTTTTTATATGCTTAAATCAAAATACTGCTGCGATACTTTTGATGTCCTGGTACTTACTTCAAAACATTTTATCCATTGTCATCATGAAGGACAAATCTTGTTTTCGAAATAATGTTGCAAAACCAATTTCCTATGCTTACAAAGTTAAAAAAAATACTTTAATATTTGAAAATGTTCATAGGTTTGATAATCGCTTGAAGGGTTTTTTTCAACTCTTAACCATTAGAAAATGGTTTTGCAAAAATTATTTAGAAGACCTAATTAATTCATCCTTCATGACCAATAGATAAAAAATAGTGTTTGAAGTACCACGACAACATAAGTATTGCAGAGGTCTTTTATTTAACCAAGTAGCTAACTGTACTTGCTTTGCCTATTTTGACACGAGTTCGGCCATGAGGATATGTTAGTCCTCGTAGCCAAATCAGTTAGGCGAAATAGTTTGACCATGAGGAACAAGCCTAAAAAATCATGACGACGACGCTATCAAAAAAATCGGACTAATACAGTCAGTATAATACAGTACTGCACAAAGTAATTTATCACTAAAAAATTTGGTTTTTTGTAAATTTTTTTAGGTAGGTACATTTGCAGTTGCAGTTGCATGCAGTTGGGTATGGGAGAAAAAAATATCATAGGTCTATGTCAGTCCTTCAGTATGACTTCATCCTTGGTGCGCGATCAGATTTGCTATTGTCTTTGTCTGATTTATGTT
Source organism: Lampropteryx suffumata (assembly GCA_948098915.1). Taxonomy (NCBI): domain Eukaryota; kingdom Metazoa; phylum Arthropoda; class Insecta; order Lepidoptera; family Geometridae; genus Lampropteryx; species Lampropteryx suffumata. The sequence continues at coordinate 4,598,388 of OX402551.1, forward strand.
TATGTTTATGTGCAGTGTGTTGTGTGTATAAATATATATATAAATATACATATACATTTAAAAGTAAAAAGTATGTAGGTAGGATAGGATAGGAAGTATGTAGGATATAATATTTTTTGGGACGCAAGAGCTTTGTTAACTTCTATTCCGATGTAGTATTTATTAGCTTCTCTACGTACGGACACGCGCAACTAGAGTTAGACCTAGGACTGCAACGTGAATTCCCCTGGCACTTTATAGGGAGTGATGATTAAAAAATCGGCAGCGATAATGGCCCTGGTTGTCCATTACCAGTGCCGATTTTTTTAAATATTACGGACTAATGGTCGATATTTGCAATCGCCGCTTAGTTAAACTAGACAGCAACACGACACTTTTCGCAATTAGTAGGTACATCTGTGAACTCGTCGACTACGATATAATCAATCAAGATACCCTTCGGTGAGTCTAGACCACGAGATATTGCGTGAGTTTCCGGAGATCGTACACCCGACCGGTTGTCAAAACAAAGTAAAGCACAATACTTTACATTATTATATTAGGACAACGCCAAGCCCACCAGTATCTTCCTCTCTCCGCCGTCTTGCACCTGATAAGCTTAAAATTGCCAAAAAGAAATTCGAATCCATGCTTAAGTCTGGAATAGCCAGACCTTTGGAAAGCCCTTGGGCTCCATGGGCTATTTAGCCCTCAAGAAGAAAAACGAGTGGAGGCCTTGCGGGGACTATCGTATGCTGAACGCCAGGACGATACCCGATAAATATCCGATTCGACACGTGCATGACTTCACACTGCATAGAAAGATGTAAAATATTTTAAAAGGCTTTCAACCAAACACCTATATACCCTGACGATATTCAGAAGAGTGTTATCACGACACGTATAACGTTTTGTCGACGAGATGACCTGTATATCGATGATTTATTATGCTTCTATTTTTCTACCACGAGCCATGTGATCTTGAGAGAAGACGCGCTGAAAGGTTCTCTATAAATGAAACTTTATCACTCTAGTCTGTCTATTAAAAGGGGTGATGTGGCGAGCTCTTCTATCTGAAATCCAAACACGGAACCTTTATAATATATAATTATAGATTCATCAATGACGCGTTTCGGAAAATTACCGCGGCGTCTGCTAGCCGCGCCGAATTCCCCGAAACGCGTAAAAGAGCAATGTTGACCACCCTTCTTCTTCTTTTTCGTACTGGCATGTGTCATAATAATGTTAGTTTTGCCAGTGTCAAATAATTGTTTAATTATAAAGTCTTAGTCGAATGTCGATCTTCATTTGTCTATTCTAAACGTTAGCGCGGTATGGCGTTTAGAACTTTCTAGGGATTCTTCGGCGTTCACATCACATTGCACCATAATAAAATAATAATTTCATTATCCATTCTTGTGCTATGAAGTCACACTTTATTGATTAAAATTCTGCTAAGATAACAGAATAAAACATGCAATAGCACGAGAAAAATAAATGAATTACAAGTGCTATGTTACTTCATGAAACAAACAAAAAATCTCATTTTGACGTCCCAGTGCAAGGGTGCAAGGACAAAAAAAAGGATCTTGCCAAAACTATTCTAACAGTCAGTGTCACTTATCTTTGTATTATCTATGTTATTTATTTGTTATTAGGATCGAGTCGAGACAGGGAAGGGGGCCCAGGGCGGATGGGAGGAATTCTTTCTTTCCTTCTTTCTTGATGTTATGTTTGTTCTTGTTCATTCAAATTCAGTCAGATAAAATATCTGTTTGGCTTTGATTGTTTCTATTGATAGTTTTTACTCCATTAATTTAATTGATGTTGTTGTTTAAAGTTTTATCGTGCAAACTATACGTAATAGTTACCTTGATTTATGGTTGATTTGTATTGTGCAGTGTGTGCAGTCTATTGAATGTTTGTAAGTTGTAACTTTACGACGACTAAAGATAAAGATTCAACCGGTTTGATAAATATTTTATAGCAATAAATTGTTATTTCAGTAATTATGGCTGGGAAAGATGAAGACGAGGTGATTCTTCAGGCATTTATGATCAAAAGATCTCAGAACAAAAAGTTATTTACACCTGTGAACTACAAGGAGCGCTATTTAGTCCTTACTCGGCGGGCGCTCATTTATTATGATTCGGATGGCGAGGTAATTTTAATTTTACAAGTGACACGCCCGGCAACTTGGTCTGAATATTGTAAAATTCGAATAAACAAAATTTGATGTCCCAGTTAATTTCCGTAGTGCAGGGTTTTCTTGATAATAGTATCCTGTTTCAATAAAAACACCAAATTTTATTTAAATTGGTTCACCTGTTACGACGTGATTGAGTTGAGTTGATTTCCAATCATCATACAAACATTTGTAATGTGTTGAAGTCACTGGAATCCTCATCAGTTTATTGTGCCTTGTTTGTGTTAAGAATAGGGAAAACAGCAAAGAAACTTGTTAGTCAAGTCAAAGTCAAAGTCAAAAGATGATTTATTCAATACAATCACAAGGATCACTTTGAAACGTCTTACATACTAGGTGAATTTAGGTGCCAATTCATCCTAACCCAAGCTCGAGAAGAATTGGCAAGAAACTCGTCTTGGTCCTAGCGCTTTTTTATATGATCCATCTTATAACTACCTTAACTACGAAATACTAATACAAGAGAGTTTATACATTTCAAGTGTGTCGGTTAACTGTCTGACGGCAGAGCGACATGAGGCCATGCATTCTTATCAATAATATAGTCATCTATATTATAATAAGCTTTCTTCAAAAGACTACCTTTAATGTATGCTTTAAATTTCTTAATAGGTAGTTTAGTAGCATTTTCAGGAAGCTTATTATAGAAGCGCACCGTGTTCCCCATAAATGACTTATTAACTTTTTCTAGTCGAAACCTAGGGATGTATAATTTATGTTTATTCCTAGTGTTCATTTTATGAAGGTCACTATTTTGCTGAATCCCATCTCTATTTTTATGTGTATATAACAAATTTTCATATATATATTGTGAAGCTATTGTGAGAATATTAATTTCTTTGAATATTTCTCTCAAAGATTCTCGTGGTTTCATTTTATAAATGGCACGTATTGCCCTTTTTTGAATTACAAATATTTTACCAATATCAGCTGCTTTCCCCCAGAGAATGATGCCGTATGACATAACACTATGGAAGTAACTGAAATAAACTAGTCTAGCTGTAGCTTCATCAGTAAGCCACCGTATCGCACGAACTGCATATGCAGCGGAACTAAGCCTACCAGCAAGCGTTTCAATTTGTGGTCCCCACTGTAGTTTTGAATCAATATTAAGACCTAGGAAAATCGTGGAATTTACAAGATTCATTGCCTCTCCATTTATTTCAATGTTGGACGGGCTATGAATAACATTTGGCAAAGTGAATTTGATACATTTAGTTTTTTTGGAATTAAGCAAAAGGTTATTTACAGTGAACCAGTTAAGAACTAACGATAAGGATTCATTTAAGTTATCGCATATACTGGTTTTACCTCTATCAACTTTAAAAATTAAAGACGTATCGTCTGCAAATAAAACTATATCACAAATATTTTTTACAAAAAAAGGTAAATCATTAACGTATACTAGGAATAAAAAAGGGCCTAGTATCGATCCCTGAGGTACCCCTATATCAATAATTGATCCCAAAGACCTCTCACCACCCACGTCTACTTTCTGGACTCTATTGGATAGATAAGACTGTATGAGGTCAATCGCCCGGTTTTTAATGCCATAATATTTTAACTTTGTGATTAGGGTTGCATGACTCACACAGTCAAAGGCCTTAGATAGATCGCAGAATACCCCAACTGCATCCTGTGACTTCTCCCAGGCCTCAAATATATGCTTTAAGAGCGCTATACCTGCATCAGCTGTTGATCGACCTTTAGTAAATCCGTATTGATTACTATGTAGCAGGCCGTTAACGTTAAAGTGGTATAATAACTGATTAAGAATTATTTTTTCAAAGATTTTAAAAAATAATTCTTGATGATTGATAAAAATGATTTTAGAAACTTATTACAAGTTAATCTATCACCAGTGTGAGTTACAGAGAATAAGAAATCTATTGCCTCATCAAGATGTACATTCTGGCACAAAACTCAATCCTTACTATCCTTACTAATATTATAAACGTGAAAGTTTGTATGTATGTTTGGTACTTTTTCAGGCAAAAACTACTCAATGGATTTTAATGAAACTTTACAATAATATAGCTTATACATCATAATAACACATGATATTGTGTGAATTGTCCAAAATATAATGATAAGTGTCAAGTAAGTAGGAAAATAAATCTGCCATATTCGAGCGAGCTATTCTGGCGTGCGCTGCAAAAACTGTTAGAATTACATGTATATGATGTACTAGTTGCAGCTTGCGACTTCATCCACATTTTTTAAAAGTAATTGTAGCTTAAATCCTCAGGATGCTTACTTACTTGGTACTTGGATGGATACCTCAGGATGCTTTTTATCTCCTTGCCAAATTTTATTGATAAGATTCAAACCAATCACTCCCACCATCCATTAACAAGTTTCCATAAAAAGATTTACACCCCATTTTATGAAGCATATTTTGAAAAATCCTGAAACATGTGTCCATGTTATTAGTATTTTAAGTATCCAAACCAAGTTTCTAAGAAAACACACCACCCATTAAAAAGTTCCCATACAAACTTTGATACCCATTTACCTTTTTGTTAGGATTATTTTGAAAAATCCTGAAACATGTGTCTATCTATTTTTATTTATCCATATCAAGTTCCAAGCAAATCCATCATGTGTTAAAAAGTTTCATACATTCGTTTTCACCCCTTTTCACCCTCTTAGGTTTTGAATAAAAAAAAAATCCCGCCTTAGTGGGTGGTTTTGCTGTAAAAGGAAGCCACCTTCAAAATTTCAGCTTTCTAGCATCAGTGGTTTCGGCTCAGCGATGATGAATCAGTCAGGTTAAGGTCTTTTATAGGTATAGATAATGTAAATGGGTGCTTCCATGAAAGTAGAGCAACTCTATGTCCACAGGCATTTCTCACTGCATTTAATTAAATATTTTTATTTTTATTTTTAGTTAATAGGTAACAGTTTAATATGTGTTTTATTTATTGTACTCAAAATGTTTGAAATAATATTGAATTATACTTTAGAAAACTTTTTTAACTACCACAAATATCAGTCCCTAGCTGTGTCTGCCTACCAAAATTTTGTATTCGGGCACCAATATCTGCAAAAACATTCCTTTTATACACTTTTATTTTATTGAAGACAGTTAAAAATATGACTATTTGCCTAAAAACATCAATAAAATAACAATATTTAGAAAAAACATTACATTTATGTAAGTTAAATCACTTAGGAATTTTGAAAATACGCGGCAATTATCGTGAATGAGGGTATGAGAATCAGTTGATTTTAAGGTATAGACATGAAGTTATCTGCAAATGCCGCTCGCCTTGCGTCGGCCCATTTTGTAATTCAGCGCAACAGCGGCGTGAGATGTGCGAGCTCGCCTTGTTCCAGTGACTTTGTCAGTCCCTAGGTAAGCAATTTTTATTTTAAATATTAGGCAATTGTTTATAATTGTTAACGATTTAGTATATTTTGTAAGCCCTGTTTATGAAATGACGTTAGGTATTGTAGTATATATTACCGAACAGAGTATTTGTAGGTTCTCTTCTGAATCGTCAGTCCCTAACCCGTCAGGCCCTCGTTATAAATATGGCTAGGGACTGACGGACAAGCCAGGGACTGACGTTAAAGTAAATTAATTTGCGATATCCTTTTGTAACTCACCAAACAGGAATGTTACCTAAGTATTTTCACTATTACCCCTAAAAAAGAGTGCTATGTTTTAAATTTTCGTGGTTCATGTAGACAAAATGTCAGTTTGTCTGTTAACTAATTATTAGAGAAGTCTTGTTTCAAACGAATAACGTTATGCTTTAAATTAAATATGTTACAATGCATTTCTCTTTTATAGCAACATGGCGCCTAGGAAAAGTGACTAAGAGAGAAAATAGCCCGATTACGCGATTACAGAAAACTAAAAGTGACCCAGTATTATTAGCTAGACACAAAGAGAAAGAAAGACTAAGGTATATAAAGAAAAAGGAGAAAGGACAGCGAAAATGTATAAAAGATATGACCCCTCGAAACGGAGAAGAATTCGAAACAAATGAAAGAAGTACTTTTCTGATTACAGAAAAAACTAACAAGTTGGGAAAGACTGTAATCATTACATTAATCATTACATCTGTTATTACATAACAGAAAATACTCCACATTTGTCTGACGAAGAATTTCCTCAAGACAATAGAGCGATAAAACCACTGGAAAATAACATAATTCAAAATGTTAAAGATAATCTTAGACGAGCAAAAGCTAAACGAAGAAGCCTTCTTCAAAGGAAATTAAGAAATACTACGTTGAAGAACAAAAATAATATTATTTCAAATTTAAAAAGAAAGCTTAGATAACACTCAACAGAAGAAATATAAAAGACTCAAACAAAGGATTAAGATGGCAAAGAAAGCACTCGCGCCGAAAAGTAAAATTAAACAAATATCTGAAGATCCTAGTCTCAAGAAAGAACAAAAACAGAGAAGTGGAAATTGTTCAGAGATTCTATGAAGATCGCAACAGTGCAATGCAGCAGGAAAAAAGTGAGGGCATTACTTGCAAGAATTAAAAAAAAAAAAGCGTTATTTATTGGACTCTTCAAAAAGCTTGCATCGAAAGTTTCTAAAAACAAATGCTGTTACAATTGAGTATTCATTGTTTTGTCAGCTACGCCTATTTTGGGTCGTGCCCCCCAAACTGACAGACCGGGACACTTGTGCCTGTGTTGCACGATTGATAGTTGCCACAATCCATTGTGGAGTGTGGCGACTATCAATCAGTATTACAAATTTTATGTTGTGATCGCTATTCCGAAAAATGTGTATCAAGGAAGTGCAATGACTGCTCCAGGAAAACTATGTTGTATGCTGCATTCAACGACAGTGAAGAGATCTTAGTTAAACAGTGAGGAGATCTTAGTTTAACAGTGAGGAGATCTTAGTTAAACAGTGAACCTACGGGAAGAAGACGATCACCTTTCAATTCACCTGAAAAAAGGAGCATTTTTTTAAAATCATTACGTCATAGAGCTTATTACCTCGTTTGTTTTATTTTTTACCTTATCTTAAAGAATTTTAGCTAAAGCTATACTTGATTGTATTGTAAAGTAACATTTTTAATGTTAATTTATAATTGATACTGTCTAAAATACGTTCCTAATAAAAGTGAAGCTATGCCTGTATATGAGTCTTATTTTATTACATTCATTGCCATAAAACATCTTATATTACAGTACATCAGCATAATTTTCATCAGTCCCTAGCTATATGTGTCAGTCCCTAGGCGTCGTAAATTTACAAAATCCTGAATTTCTCTTAAACTACACAAAGTGACTGGCCCTTTTGAACATTAGTTATTCTATTGATCAGCCATAAATCACAGAAATTTAAAATTGCACAGTATGTAGAAAATAGTAAAAACTAATCACATCATAGAGTTGCCCTAATTTCATGGAAGCACCCAAATGATTATCTTAAATGATCCAAAAAAAGCCCGCGACAGCATATATCTTTCTTTCAAAATAGTGAGTCATAAATACAATAAAAAATTATAATATATTTCTAATGTACATTTGGTAACAAATTGACAAGTAACAAATTGATCCTTATATCAAAATAAATACTTTTATCCCTTATGGTATATATATTTAAAGTAGATAAACTTTGTCCAAAGGTTTCTCAAAGTAACTCCGTCTGTCTGTTATGCCTTCACGACAAAACCGCAGAATCAATTTTGATGAATTTTGGTATAATGATAGATCTTAAACACATTGGACATTGAACATTGAGAGGACATTGGAGAAGAAAATAAACTACTCGAAGTACTAATCCTGCGCACACTAAATCACGGGCACCAGCTAGTTTTTAATAATATTATATGTGAAGGTTTCTTTCGATGTTTGTATGTTTATATATTTGTATTTTATATATATTTATAAATAAATAAATTATATTGGACATGTCACCCAGTATCATAAAGCCCCAATGTAAGCAGAGCTTGTGTTAAATTAAAATTAAAATATTTTTATGCAATACAAGGATAACTTTGAAACGTCTTTCATACTAGGTAAACATAGGTGCACGTTCCTCCAAACCCAAGTTCGAAAAGAACTGGCAAGAAACTCATCCTGGTTCTTATCTGATCTAGCTTAAAAAATACAAGGTTATAGTAGTTTATACATTGCAAATCTGTAAATGGGAAAAAGGCAGAGCAATATCAGGCCAAGTATTTTTATCAACAACTAGCTGACCCGTGCCCACTTCGTTGGGCAGTTACAACTTTACAACAAATACGGCTTGCTTCCCCGTTCCCGTTCTCGTTGGTTTTCCGGAAGAAAAAATGACCTATATCCTAATCCAAGTTACTAACTATATTCATTTTAAGTTTCATCCAAATCATTCCAGCAGTTCCCGAGTTATAAGTGTTGTATAACATACACAACTTTCTTTTATATATATAGATGTAGTAATTTATATTATTATTAACAAGACTACCCTTTATGTAAGCTTTATAGAAACCACATAACTGATATAGTTTATTTTCTTTTTTTTGTATGGGTATAATAGAAAAATACCCAGACCTAAGACAAATACTTGCAGATCATACAAACATTTGTTGATGATGATGGTCAGATTTCGTTTTATTCTAATCTGTCTTTTCTGTTTACATTGCCGCTAGGATTTTTAAGGCTCTTGGTAAGTTACACAATTATATGATATGATGATTAATATGATAATACATTTTATAAAATTAGTTTTAACTTGTAATGATAGTTTGAAGTTTCAAGCTGATTTTAACAAACTTAAAACGCACATTAGCTTGTGTGTAGTAATAAGATAGATCCATATTTTTAATAAGATGGTAATCAGGTTATAGGTCCTTATATTATTGTATTCTGGTTAAATTCTCTAAAAAAATACTTATATACTCTCATATTTAAAAAGATCAAGAGAATCGTGAACATACTTTCTCGCAGGTTCATAATATCCGATTAATTATGAGAGCACTGGTTTGGTGTTAGTGGCCTCCAGCCTTCCGATCGTGAGATCGAATTCGTTTGTGCACCAATGCTAGGAAAGTACGGAAAGTACTCTAGGAAAACATCATTAGGAAACCGTACAACTTAAAAAGTAAGATATGTGCCAAGTGCACGAAAGGAGTCTCTGGGGCGCACTTTAATCCTTTCACCACATCCTGGTTTTAAATAACTAGTGACACAACTAGCTAACAATCGGCTACTAGATAATCGATATCTATAAAGCAATAATTCCGAGGTTAATTTTTTGTGTTCCTGTAATATTAATTTTGACTTCCTTTAAGCCTCCAATTATATAACATACTTGACGCTTCCTAGACAGTTTTATGCATTGATATAAATAAATAGCAGATAATACAATATATTTTTGTAAGAAATTATCATATTATACTCTAACAACATTATAGGAAAACATCGTGAAGAAAACAGTACACTCTCGAACCCAAAATTCAAAAATGTGTTCTGAAAACTTCTATGTACTATAATTTATATTGCAATTGCAACCCTACACACGGAATATTTCCATATGTGTAAAGAACCTGAAATTTTGAATTTTCATTACTCTTGCTAAAGTTTCCTAAAATACGAACCACCTTATTTCGCTGGCACCAAAGTCCAAATTATAGTAACACTGTTAAATGACATTTCTTCAATTTACTAAATTGACGTGTGTTATAGACAAGTTTTAGAGCATTTTAGTCATCATATAAAGAGTTGTTGATTAAAACTGCGGATAATCAATTCAATAAAGAATTCATATGTAAATTTTGTACAATTTTAGAACTGTCATTTAAAAGAGTTACTCTAATTTGGACTTTGGCATAAGCAATAAGGGCTTGCATTTAACTATCCTATTTGTTAGTTATATTAAGTACTAGTTGGGTGCCACTTTATTGTTTTAGGCTATTTCGTATTGTGTCGTGTCAAACAAATATTTTTCTTTTAATTAATTTTTAACCGACTTTACAAAAAGGAGAAGGTTCCTAATTCGGTTGTTTTTTTGTGTAAACTCATGACTTCGTCATTTATGAACCATTTTGAAAAATACTTTTTTATTTGAAAGAAAGAGTATACTTTCCGATTGGTCCCAACGAAATTTCATCATGATCGGTTCGGTAGTTTGGTTTTTAAATCAAAATATCTGGAAAAAATATGTCATCCAAGTAAATTGAATTTCGTATTTTACTTTTCTGTGTTTACGGATCTTGAAAAATTATAATTGTTTTCTTTTATTTTTTTTAACTGTTTAATTTTTTAAACTTTTTAATATCTCCATTAAACATCCATAAAAATAACTATGCCACTAGATCTGAGGTGTCTGGTAATACAGACTTAGAGAACATTTTGAGTTTGCAGTCGTGAGCATGTGTGTTTTTGTTGACATAATATAAAAGGGTTACATTTCCCGTGGGAATCGAAAACAAAGGAATCTGACAGACGCCTGTTTAGGTTCACCCATGCGTAATAATCATTGCTACTTAAACTTGAGTTGAGTCTACAGGTAGAACTTCCCGCAACATAGTTTGCTATAATATATTTTTTCTCCGTTTTATATTTTCGCCATGTCTGTCGGTCTGATTATGAGAAACATAATTAGACTTTTTTTGTATTGCTTGATTTGTAAACCTTAAAAATTATGAATGCACCATACTAAATTATTTTGTTAATTATAACTAGTCATTCTCATCCTAACTGACATTGGAAGCCTTCACTGCCCGTACAAAGATGGCTGCAGTTAAATTTTACCATTTGCATTAAATGGTCGAAGGAATGAGCCGAGTTACGAAAACGAGAAAAGTGTCAAGTCCTTTTCAGACTAAAACTGCTCCCGCTATTCACTGAAAACAAAGCCTAAAAAAAATAATAATACGAAAGATTAATCTTATGAACATATAATGACTTTACGCACTTGTGTAATATTTGCTGCGTATGGTTTATGAAAGGTCCTCGTTGCTCTATCGAGCTGTAGAGAGCGGGCAAATATAGGTACCCCAATAAATGCAGTTCAGTGCATGCATTTTCGTGTGCTAGTTTCCGTGCTCCAGTCATTCCTATCCCTAAATCCTTGTGCTAAGACGCATGCGCGGTCTGGGTGTGTCTCGGACGCGACCGCCGCACGGCAGTTCCGCACCGGCGTCACTCATCCGCCCGCACGCTAGACCTGGTAACTATACATACCCATAAAACACATTTTTGTGAGCAATTTCTTCATCTTGATCTTTTGAAGCTAAAAGCACGCGTCAGTAAATGCTCTTGGTACGAACAGTTGCGTCCTTTCTTCTCGTCGGTTGATATCATACGCAGTGTCGCTTTTTGTCACATCATTAATAGCACTTGCATTCTCGTGACGCGTCTAATACTTTCATTCAAGGCATTTTGGACGGAAGAACTCTACTATAGCTATATCATTTGCTAGTGTCATAGTTATGTTCTTTCTTTGCAGTGATCCTTACAACAACACAGGTAACTCCTTAAAATGACATCCATAATCCTCTTTGCAGTTCCCGTTTTCTGAATATTGTTGTCACTCGTCGATACATTTTCACGCTACTTTGACGAAGTGTGTCGTAGGGTCCGTTTTTTCTGGGATTTGTTTTAGATAGGTACTGTCTGCATACTTTGTATTATTATTTAGAACGCTTTTTGAGATCACTGTATTCGTAGCTATTGAATTATTATTATACCAATATCGGACGTGTCAGTCTGATGTTATTGCGATTGAGTAATTTTTTTGTGGTTCTTCTATTCCTCGTTGTATTTGTTTGACACTGATCAGCATCTCACTCCATCCTTTGTAGGTAATTGTTTTTATTCAATCCAATATAACTTTATTCAATAAAATCACAAGGACCACTTTGAATCGTCTTCTTACATACTAGTGAATCTAGGTGCCGGTTCCTCCTAACCCCAGTTCAAGAAGAATCCGGCAAGAAACTAGTCTGGTCTTAACACTTTTTTGTATGATCCTTGACAATTTTGTTACGGTTGCCGAGTCGAGTTGGAGCAGATTCATCCCAAGCTTTTTTGTCATCTAAATAATCAGATATTTTATAATATGCTTTAATACTATATGATCTACGCATGTTAATTTGGATAGTTACTTAATTGTTAGTGTAGTTCATTCACTCGATATCAGTCGGATACATATTTATATGGAGAGCGATATTTGTCCATATTTAACATCCACGTCCACCTACACATCCGCTTATTCTCCACATATCCATATTTTAATGGTAATCTACATAAGTGTTGTTGACTAATTCAATCTATTCTAATTATAATCTGTAAGATATTAAATGCTTTAAACTATGTTTGCTCTCTCAGCTAGTTTTTAAAAAATTTGTGAAATTTGTTGAGAATGTGTGTATTATCTGAAAATAGTCAAATAACTAAAATGAGATTGACAAACTAGCTAAATACTAATAAAATAAAGTAAAACTAAAATAAAAGTTGAGATTGCAAGCTCGTACAAGCCGCGCTTAATGAGACCAGCGGCGGCGGCCGGCCGCGAATTGCAAAAGCTCTACAATCATTCCCCTTACAAAAGCGGCCGAGCTCCCCTCATAATGCATGCACAGTCACGCTACCGAATGTTCCCCGCGATGTGAGCAATTTGAATAGAACCACCCGCTCGTCTGTAGTCAGGGCCGGCCGTGTTCCGTCAGGGGAAACACTGGTAGCACTGGGTGTATTGCAATGAAGTGACAGTTGGTCGACGTGTATGATTTCTCTGCACTTTGCTCACAGGAATCATTCCAATACGAAATGGGACTGATAAGATCGCTAGAACCTCCACGTGTCCAAGTTGAGCTGTGTCTTGCTTGTTTCTCATAGATTTTGGTCTGATAAACAAGTCAGTGAAATTATGTAAGGACTCGGTATGCCAGGCACTATTTGTGATTTATGTAGGATTATGATTCTTGAGCCAAGATGTTGATGATGCATCTTAATGTGATCAGCAGCGGCATCTAAAAGCGATTATTATAAATACTTACGGGTATTTATCGCGTTTATTTTTATTTTTATCTAAAAGCGAGATTATAATAGATGTTTAAATTAACTAGATCACTGAAACTGAATTTTTGTCGTAAGCTCCATCCCTGCTTCCGTTTATTATTCATCAGTGAGAGTTGTGTAATAGAGAGCCCTCAGCGTCATGTGCCAGTTATTTCAAAAGACCCACTCTTTCTCACCCACACGACAACTAGTTTTCAGTTTTTTTCAAAACTATATTTTACATTCCATCCGTTTAAAAGCTCATAAATTTGGCGGGTAGGTTACATACAATATTCGCAGTTACGTATTCGCAGTGTTTGCTTCACTAGAGCTTTGTTTGTTCGTCCACCCTCGTATTGTATTACTTAGGGTTGAGCTGTTCATATATGAAGTAGTTCTGACTAAGTTATGTAGTTGTTTGATTACTTTTATTTGGAGTTTTCATTTCATTTACTAGCTGTTCCCTAGATACCTTTTAATTTTATTGGTTATCGTATGTTAGAAATAAAGTATTTAGACTGCTATCGTAGCTTGTCCTGATTTCCTGATTTTGTCTTTTTTCCTAGCTATGACATTGGCCTCAATTCTGTTGGCACCAACCTAACTAATTTTAGCTAAAATTAGGTTTTGAACTGTCAAATTAATCTTTGGTATTCTGCTGCTACCAACATATCCTAATTTAATTTTATCTAACTTAAATTAAGCGTTCCTAATTTAGTTAGTTGGTACCAACCGAATAGGTTTTTACAAATGCTATGACTAACTAAATATATTGTAGACAATTCCTAATTTTAGAAATGAACCAACCGAATTGCCACCAATGTGTCTATATCATAAACACATGTTAGCTAATGGGGTGTTAACATTCGGTCGCCATTTTTATTCATTGACATTATGATGACATACTTTAACGCCACAGCTAATTATGACATTATGAGATAGATTATATCTCGTGCTAATGGTGCTAATCCTGTTAACGCCTTCCTCCCATTTATCACGATATGACTTGTTTTAAATCAAAGTCGAATCTACGTTTCAGCGAAATGAGATCTGTCGATACCGGAATCTCTTCGAAGTCAATCGGATATTGGCATAGCCAACCCCTCGGGGTTGGCGGTTTCTAACTGTAGGACCATATTGCATTTCCTCGAGATATTATCGGCTTGGTATTTTGTTACACTCTAGAATTTCAGTCGATTTTAAACATGATATTTTTTATTTCACAAAACAAGTTATTGTTTCTTAGGATTCCGTGTCACAAATTGAAAAAAATAACCCCTAAATGATTAATTTGTTGTTCGTCTCTTTTTCTGTCTGTATGTCAGGAATGCGAAACAGTTTTAATTTATAGTTATTTAAAATTCATAAAATATGTAAGTAACTTTGCGTTTGCAAACTTACATGACTGATATTTATCGATTTAAGTTATCGATGAAAAATTTTCACAATATTTTTTCAATTACATAGTTATATTTCCTTCAATCTAACTTATCTTTTTCTTAGAGCAATGTTTGGGGCCAGTTTGTGATGATGAACAAAATAGGTAGGTAAATAGGTACGCTAACCCTCTCAGGTGCGACTTTTGCCTTGACCGTTTTTTTAATATTGGTGGAAACCTCGCACAGCACAGCTCCATCTAACACTAAACAAAATAAAGATATGAAACCCTAAGAAAAGCTATGAAATGATGGAATACATACATACCTTGAAAATGTATAATTAGGATAAGTTTTTTGCTCAAACTAGGTGTGGTGGTATTTTTTTAGAAAATTACGAAAATCGATCCCTTTATGTCAGTGTCAGCCCACATCCCAATGGTTGTGTAAATTAATTAATTATTTCTGCAAAACTACAGAATTGTGAGAGCATCCTCCCATTTTAATTGGATTTTTGGGCTTCATAGTAAATCTCTTTGAATATGCATAGTTTTTAATTCAGACCCTGGCAACGATTCCAATCAGCAATAACTGGAGTGTGAACTTCATTTTCATTTTTAACGTTTCAATAAATCGAATGGTTTTTAAAGTGCATCGTGGAATTGAGTTTTCTGGACAACTTGTATAATGACATTAATTTACATTTTATTTTATTACAACATTTATTTTATTTACAACAGCGGCGCAAGGAACGCGGTCGAATCGAAATTGACGCGATTCACACCGTCGAAGTAGCGCAACTCAGCGAGCTCGCCAAGCAGATAGGTGACGACACCGAGAAGAACGGCATCTATAAGTACCCTTTTCAGGTAACTATCTAGGGAACATGCTCGATATTCATCATACATGATCTGATTAATATAGGTACACGGAACAAGCTCATTAAGTTCATAGTAGATTCGGTTCAGATTAGGTACACAAGAACATGCCCAATATTGATCATACATATGCTCAATTTAGGTAGGTACACGTTGTCACGTGTAAGCTTATTGAGCTTGGTAGCTCAATAAGTTCATAGTATTTTCTGCACACGGTAGATACACAAGAACATGCTTCATATTGATCATACATCAATTTAGGTAGGTACACGGAACAAACCCAAAAGCTGTCAAAAAGGTCCGTTACTTTACCAATGTGGATACCGCTAGACTCGTTTACTTCAGCTACTTTCATAGCATTATGTCTTAGGGCATTCTGTTGTGCGAGTGTTGCAAGTATTAACACCATATTTGTGTTGCAGAAAAGGGCTGTTCGTGCAATTTGTAACATGGGCCCTAGAGATTCACTCAGAAATAAATATTAGGAAATAAATATCATGACAGTGCCTTGTCAGTATATATATGAGAATCTAATGATCACAAAATTGTTCAATTGTTTAAAAAAAATAGTGGTAATATTAATACAAGAATTTAAGATAAACTCGCTGTTCCCACAGTTAGGATCGCTAAAGTTAGTAAATCTTTTATAGGCATAAGCATGTGTACCTACGCTTATATAAGCAGGTTTCGAGCGACGCGTTAAGTTTCCGAATGGCTAATTTTAAATCGTACGAAAACAGATGCTGTCTCATAAAGCATATTATAAAATAACAGATTATTTAGATGACATAAAAGCTTGGAATGAATCTGCTTCAACTCGACTCCCTAACAAATTTAGCAAGAATCATACAAAAAAATGTTTCTAGCCGGATTCTTCTTGATCTGGGGTAAGGGGGAACCTGTACCTAGATTCACTAGCATGTAAGAAGACGATTCAAAGTGGTCCTTGTGATTTAATTAAATAAATAATGTTTTGATTTGAATAATCCTCATAGTAGATTCTGCTCAGGTTAAGTACACGTAACATCAATATTCATCATAGTACTTCTGCTTATATATAACTAGGTGCAAAGTCAATGTATTCAATACAATCACAAGGATCACTGAAACGTCTTACTTAACAGTTGAATTTAGGTGCCAATTCCTACTAACCCAAATGCACATAACACGGCATATTTTCAGTGTTACTTATAGTAGATTCTACTCAGGTGGGGTACACGGAACAGAGCTCCGATTACACGTTGTACCTGGTCACCGGCGAGCATACGGAGCGTCTGCACTGGATCCACACTTTAAGGTCTGGTACGTAATACCTACTCATTTATCATCTCATAACTTATATGACTCTCTGCAGTCAATCATCATAACAAAGTTTTGGCGGTTGCAAAAATCAGAGCTATCTCAGGTCCAGTCGGGAATACTCAAATGAAATTTGAATGATGGCATGCTCGGAGCAGACTTGGCGTCTTACCGAAATGGGCAAACCGATTTCTATATATATGAATGACTACGTTGTTGTTATGTTCGTCAAATTCAGTCTAATTGACAGTGGTTTCGTTATATAATTCAAATTATGGTTGTGGAGGATTAATGTCGGCTCGGTCCATCGCTCAAATCCTTTGAAACTTTATGAAATACCATAGCTCTTCTAAATTAATTAGTTTTTTAGTACTATTTTATGTTTTACTAGCTGTTGCTCGCGACTTCGTTTGCGTGAATATCAGTTATCGCGGTTGGATAAATATTATTACTATGTCCTTCCTTGATGTTTAAGCTTACTCTATACTAAATTTCGTCAAAATCGATTCACTAGCCGGGAAAGCTTTACAGATGAACAGACAGGCAGAGTTGATTCTGCGCGCGTGAACCCGAACATACTTATTTTGTTGCGGAGTTATTTTAAAATTATGATATCTACTTAGATGTTGATTGAAATCAAGTGATGTCAAGGACAATTTTGTTTACAATGAAATACGTCGCGGACTTTTTTTAGAAATTTTAAAGAGGAACAATTCCATCATACTTACATGATTTTTGCGTAAATTCAACCGTTCACGCAGCGCACGCAACGGAAGCGCTCAAAATGTAATCATTTTTCCCGTTTTTGCAACATTTTCCATTGATGCTTCGTTTCTATTGGTCGCAGCGTGATGCTATAAAGCATAGCTCTCCTAGGTAAAGGAACTATCCAACACAAAAATAATTTTTCAATTCAAACCAGTAGTTCCTGAGATTATCGCGTTCAACCAAACAAACAAACAATCAAACTTTTCAGCTTTATAATATTAGTATAGATTATTGGAGTATCTTAATCAATTATTCTAAATCAATATTGCGACATTTTTGTAGTTTTTAGCACAATGTAGACAATTTCATTTTCAAGTGTTTTATGAGATGCAATAAATATATGGTGGCGTTTGAATTTACTAAATTTATTAGTTAGACCATTTAATTTAATTTATCTTAATGCGTAATTTAAGATAAGTTGATTTAACGATTTCTTATCTTTTGTGTATAAAAATAAAAAGTACAAACAGTTATTGGGGGTATTTCTTGTAACCTCATGGACCCTGATCTCACATTAAAAGAAGGGAACACGCCCAGCGACATGAAAGTCCATCATACTCTCCACTCCAACACTACTAGAACCACCAAGGGAATTACTTACACCAACTGTGACTACAAACCAAGAAATTGGAAAATTGAAATTGGCCTCTTGGAGAAAATGGTATCTATGATTGTTCATAGGTACCATTTTTTTTAAGAATTCAAGAGGGTTGTCCCTCGACGATCTCAGCAAAGCCATAAACTATCCGAAGTATACCTTTCGGATTTTGACCCGGACGAAACACAAATAACCATCCAGGAATAATGCAAGCTAGTGGATTTGCTGATTGCTCTACGTGGGTGCGCTCCAATAATTGCCATGATGAAAAGCATTTCATGTTTAAAAGGAAAGGCAAAGAAATGGGCCTGATGCCTGTGCCTAGACCTGATGCCTAGATGCCTATGCTTGGCATTTGAATGCTTTGGTCGACTGGTCAGCGCTTAAAGCTGAGATTGTGCAATTCAGTGCTAAAACACGACATATCCACTTCATCAACAAATTTCGTGAATACACTTCTGAAGATGGCAAGAATACATAAAGAATAAATGCGTGCGTGCGCGCAATACGTCCGCGCTCGATGCGTGCAGTGGTGCGACTGTGGTACGCGTAGTTTTAAACAAGCGGCTAGACGGTTTGAAACAAGTTTTAAACAACCGCTTCTGCCAGTGGTTTGCTGGGCAAGCCTGTCTACCAAGGGCGTTTAAAGATCATGCAAAATTTGGTTTGAAACCACCATCTACACGGTTAAACATATGTTCTTACCAAGGTCACCTTGGTAGAAACTGTGGTTTCAAACCGTGTAGCGCATGCTTTAAGAGATTACCTTGACAAAATAACACTTGTTTATATTGACGTTATTTTATTACCATCTGAAACCGAGAAAGAAGGCATGTTCGCATAGATTTGGTCTTACAGCGACTAACAAGTGCCGGCTTTTTGTTGAATTTATCTAAGTGTAAATTATTAAAACGGCCCGTAGAGTATTTAGGTAATGTCATTCGAGACGGTCATGTTCAGCCTAGTCAGAACAAGATTTCTGCACTCAGAAACTCCAGTCCACCAACAAACGTCAAACAGTTACGACAATTCAATAGATTAGCCAGTTATTGGCCTCAATTCTGTTGGCACCAACCTAACTAATTTTAGCTAAAATTAGGTTTTGAACTGTCAAATTAACCTTTGGTATTCTGCTGCTACCAACTTATCCTAATTTTATTTTATTTAACTTAATTAAGCGTTCCTAATTTTGTTAGATGGTACCACTCGAATAGGTTTTACAAATGCTGTAACTAAATATATTTTAAACGATTCCTAATTTTAGAAATAAACCAACCGAATTGCCACCATTATCCAAGATTTATTTCTAAATTCTTCCGTACAATGGCTTCTCTTTATCAACTTACACAAAAAGATTCTAAATGGCAATGGACAAATATTCACGAAAATATCAGATAGCCAATTATTTCACACCTTACATCTGAGCCACTACTGAGTGTTTTCCAACCTGACTTACCAATTGAGATTTATAGATGCCAGATCCTTGGGCAATATTTATACAAGGGAAGTATATCCCTTGAACCAAAAAAAAAGAATTTTCCAAATCGATTCAGGTGTAATTGATTGTAACTTTTTAGGTTCTACGACATGCCGGTTTCCTCACGATTTTTTCCTTGTGCACTCTTATTAATCCCGATATTATCGTTTATCGTTTTGCTGAGTAGACCCCTGGCTGTCAATAGAAATACCTGAACCTAGTACGCCTACTATCGTAAAAGCTACCAACGTGTCATTAAATAATGCCATTTTATTTCGGAAATCGAGCAGCCCAATTAAATGTTATCTTCTAAAGCCATTTATGTACCACAGTAATGAGCATTATTCAACTCTGGCTTACCGTAAACTTCTTTAATTAAACCATCTCATGTATATGACTCGCTCGGGTTGTGTGCGCAAAGTAAACGACGCAGGCCGTGGAATAAAACCTCATCCGTACAAAAACCTGCCAGTGAAAGTAAAATAATCTAATTTGAGCATCATCCAGTCTTATTTTATTTCCTCCGTGTTCAAATTACATTTGTCATTCAGTTTGTGCTGTGTTCTCATTGAAATACTTTTATTTGTGTGATACATCTGGCGTAGACAACACATGCTCTACAATTCCTATAGGATGCTGTTGTTTTAAAAACATTGTTCTTTTTTATCCACACGTTTAAAATTTTAGTAAGATTCTTACTTATATACAGTTATATACAGTTACTACTGTTAACTAGGTAACTGTTTGTCAGTGTTTTTACTTTTTATATATATATATATATATTTAAATCCCGTACATTTCACACAGCATCATCTGGCCCCTAAGTAAGCAGAGCTTGTGTTATGGGTACCACATGACTGATATACTAATTATATACTTTTTTTTTTGTAAATACATACATATTATAAATAGAAACACCCAGACCCGAGACAAATTCTTGCAGATCGTACAAACATTTGTCCCGCGGCAGGAATCGAATCCGCAACCTTCTGCGTCTCAGCCGGATCTTAGCCTACTGCGCCACAGAGGTTGTCAATATATGACTAATAATTATAAATAAGTTTGTGCGTATGTTTAGATGGTTGGATGTTTGTTTGTTACACAATAATTACGTTGAAAAACTAAAAAGGAATCCGGTTTTATTGCCTTCTAGCTGTTTCCCGCAGCTTTCCCCGCGCGTGGTAAATAAAAACTAGCAAGATGATAATTTAACGAATTAATGTTTCGGAAAAATTACGCATAATCGCGGTTTTCGCGGTTTGACCATGATCCCGAGTGATTTTTCTAAAAACATTTCTTAACGAGCACTTACGGAGCACCCTAGAGGAAGCTGCATACCAAATTTATTCCAATCCGTTCGGTAGTTTCTGAAATTTCGTGATGAATGAGTGAATGGTATTTGACAAATATATAGTAGATATATTGCAAATAAAAAATATTTTTCTAATTCCGTTCATAAATGACAGTTTTGAGATAACAAACAAAAAAAAACAACTGAGTTGACAACCTCCTTTTAAAAGTCAGTTAAAAATAGCTGAACTAATTTACTAAGAAACTGGGTATAGATATGATTCGACCAGGAATAACACTGGGCATCTTTTTATCTATGTCATCTCGAAGCCGCGAGCCATTTACTGCATGTAGGGCTAAATATTTTCCTTTAGCCCTTCATGCAGTTATTGTATCGTATTTAACTAATGAAAATAAATATGCCCTCACCCTTTATACCATTTCTAACGACGTTTCTACACAAGTTGCCGGTATAGATCTTACATTTTGCGAAGACAGGTGAATTATTGTACTTTGAATCACTGACATAAGTTTAAACTCAAATCAACTTTATATTTACAAACTCAAGGGTTGTTCAATCGTCTCACATGTTATGTGAATTTAGGGGTCAATTCCTCCTGCTCCCACAGTTAGACTCGCTAAAGATAGTTCATATTTTATAGGGAAATGTGAACGCTTCTATAACAAGGCCCCAAGCGACCGACGTGCTGGATTTGGTGACTGGCAAATTTAAAAATGTAATTTAACGAAAACTCTCACAAAGCTTATTATAAATTACTAGCTGTCCCGTTTGCGGCTTCGTCCGCGCGTTTTAAAAAGAAATAAAAAAAAAAACTAATTGTAAATCTAAACCATTCTCGAATCCACTTGAACACACACACAAAAAAAAGATCAAAATCGGTCAAGCCGTTTAGGAGGAGTTTAATTACAAGCACACACACGCACAGAAGATTTACTCGTATATACATACATATATAAAAAATAGATTATTTAGATAACAAAAAAGCTTGGAATGAATCTGCTCTACCTTGACGACTCCGTAACAAAATTAGCAGGGATCATACAACAAATACTGACCACAAACATTTATTGAATATAATATTTTGGTTTTGGTTTTCGTGTCTAACCATCTTGTCGTGACATAACTGTTATTGCCGGCTTCGTGAAATGAAAGAAGTACCGATTATGTTTGGTCGTTTTTGAAGCAAACATGGCGCTTATTATTTATATTTCTCGAGTTATTTAGGGTTTTATTTCTAATTTTGGTGAGTTATTGACTTGTCTGAGTAATTGGAATAAAAGTTTTGTATATCTTTGTGATTCGAGCAAAAATAATCCCAATAATCCTATAATATTATAAATGTGAAAGAAACTCTATCTATTTGTCTGTTTGTAACGTTTTGACGCCCAAACCGCTGAACCGATTTTGATGAATTTTGGAATAGATATAAATGGTACCTTGGAGAAGGACACAGGCTAATTTTTATTTAGGTACCATGCGTGCGAAGCCACGGTTAACAGCTAGTTATTTTATAAAAACGACACTATTTTTTATAAAATAACAAATGACGAACGACAATATATAACTGTGACGTCCTTATAATAAACAATCGAAACACTTGACATTGGTAAAATTTACATTATGACAGATGCCATTAACTAGGAGGAAGAAGAAAGAAGTAACATATTCCGTCTCTTGTCTGTAGTGTGCATTGCAAACGAGCGTCGAAGCCGCTACCATCCCGCTGTTTGGTCGGCCAGGCGTTGGGCGTGCTGCGACGCAGAACGAAGGTCCGCACTCGGATGCGCCCTCGCTGATATCTGGCCACTGCCAGAGTTGGATCCAGACCAAGTAGAAGTACAGCAGGATAATCAGAGGCTGTGCAACGAACTCCCGCGTAAGTAAATTGTATTATAGCTGTTTCTAGCACCCTACCTATCATACGACAACCTCTGTGGCGCAGTGAGCCAAAGTCCTGCTGAGACGCAGGAAGT
Organism: Lampropteryx suffumata; assembly: GCA_948098915.1. Classification (NCBI taxonomy): domain Eukaryota; kingdom Metazoa; phylum Arthropoda; class Insecta; order Lepidoptera; family Geometridae; genus Lampropteryx; species Lampropteryx suffumata. Next base: position 4,621,223 of record OX402551.1, read on the forward strand.
TGTGATTGCGAAGAGTTTGATTCCCTCCGCGAGACAAATGTTTGTATGATAGTATGATTGTATGATCATCAAGTATTTGTCTCGGGTCTGGGTATTTAAAAAATAATTGACTTTCTTCCCTCTCTACGTACATATAACACAAAAAACCCGTGGAAACGTTAACAACTGCTAAAGTTACTAAATGTGTAGGAGTCAGTGGCTCTAGCGAGGAAAGGACAAGGTTTATTGAGCTAAATGATATAAATATAAAATACAGGATCTTGGTTATCGACCAATTCTTGTTAGGAGGCTGTAGTGGAGGTTATTTCCGACGAATTCGATTCTAATGTCCCAAAACAAAAGTTAACCATTTCTGAGTTTTTTTTTGAATTTTTTGAGGTTATCTTAATAGATTTATTTAAAAAGATCAGCAGTAGGTCGCGACAACGTAAGATACTCTTAACGAGATCATTTTACATGTAAAATGTAGTTCGTTTTTTAAATAATGTCCTAGCATAGGTCCTAGTATAGGTCTTTCAAATATGCTACAAGGTTTCTTAAACAGTGTTTCGACACATTTACACACATATTCGTTTGGTAAATATTAAGTTATAACTAGCCATTTTGGATAGAGGTCAGTGTCCCCTCCCCCTAGTAAGCCTTTACTAGATGAATAACAGCCTGATTTGTAAACCTTACAAAACATCAAATAGCAAAAAAACAAAAAACACAAGCCCAATTTATTTTATTGTATTTTACTATCCCAACGTGTGGCAGATCGTTGGATAGGTCTTTCATAGATATTAGGAGGTTTCTTGCACAGTTTACCAATACATATACACGTTTGATAAATGTTAAGCTTTGATGTAGTTATTTTTGTCACAGTCTAGCGTCCCCCCTTCTACCGACTAAATAGCTTTAGGTACCTCTGAAAAGTTTTTTGTAGCATATTATGCTGAAATTATAGGAAAATTATTACAGCTTATAGGCTTTACCTAGCTTTAGATTATGTGAATCATCCTGAATGTAAATATAAAAATAAAAATGCGGGGCAGTCTTTGGGGACTACCGACAGAAGTGAAAACTAAGTAACTTCTGAATTGTATCGTCGAGCTATTAGATTATTATTTTTGAACTAATTTTATTTAAACTTTAATCCTTGATCATATACACTTATTTATAAACCAAAAATAATTCGAAAATAATCTAATATTGGTATATTGCAGCGTGCGGTGATGATGACGCGAGTTTCACGCTTTTTGTTCACCCAAAGCGTACACATATATTCACAGTATACATATATTTCATAGAAAGTGTTCGGTGACGATGACGCGAGTTCCATGATATATGTTCACCCAAAAAGTGCTCAAGGCGCCTAAAGAAGTTTTCACTTCAAAACATGAAAGCTCCAATTAATTTTATTTTAATAACAAGATAATTTTGAATCGGTTTGGGACCTGACTAGTCATTCCTAATCATTCCTAGTCATTCCTATCCTTACTGACTTCGGAAGCCTTCACTGTGCGTGGTCACATGAGCTTAGGAAATTTATTTATTTAAAAAATATCATAAGTTCCCAGGTTCCCAGGTTAAGTACCTGGTACCCAAGTTTCAATTATACTATAAGCTTCGCTTAGTTTGGGGTAGATGGCGCTGTTTGAAAAATCCATTATTACTACGGTATTAATTTATCAGGTAACTAAGTTTTCTTCGAGTTGGAGTCAGAGCCTCTCTGAGTACTTACTATTATTGTTCTTGTACTATTGTTCCACATCACATTGGTTTGTGTTGCGCGTGTTACATTAACAACGGCTGTACTGACGTCAATGCATCAAACTCATTATTTTCAGTGATTCGTTCAGTCACTTATTGAAGTAAAAATAACTTTGGAAGTAAGTCAATGCTATAACTAATTTTAAGTCGATACTATTAACCATTAGGAGTCTTTACACACGAGATGAACCTCACGAGGAAGCGAACATGCTGCAGTTTGGGTCTTCGCAAGATTTGAATTGCCTTTCGATCTTTTATAAGTTACATTTCGGAGAATGTGCCCAGGAATTACATGATCTGATTCCACCATCTCCTTTTTATAACAGGACAAGCAGACGTAACGCTCAATACCATCCATACCTTGTCAACCTACCACCCTTACGAAAAAAGCGCTTTGCTTCCACATTTATAATGCGTATAGCTAAGGATTGGAATGCTTTGCCGTCGTCTGTCGTTCCTGAAAACTACAATCTAGGTCTCTTCAAGTCTCGAGTAAATAGGTGTCTTCTAGACCTCCGTGGCCCATCGTCGGCCACATCGTCGCTTAACATCAGGCGAGATCGTGGTCAAACGTAGGTTTATCGAAGATAAAGAAAAAAAATGATCACTTACTGAATTTCTTATTTAGATTCGACAAGGAACTCTAGTTTTTCCATGTCTGTCTGTCTGTCTGTCTATATGTCCGTCCCTAATCTGAGCTCTAGTTAGCAGACTATTAATTTTATTTTAATAAAAAAATGCACGGTAATACATATTAGTGGCTCCTGCAAAGTTATGAAAGAAAATATTCAATCAATTATATTTATAGGTATCTCTACATATAAAGTAGGATTGTTCTTGAATCTTGAAATCTTGAATCTTACGAGTAAGTTACTTTAACGGTTTTGAGAACACTGGCGGTCTAGTGGTAGTGGACCCGCCATACGATCCTATGGTCGTGGGTATGAATCCGGACGTGCACTAACGTATTTTACTGTTCGAAAATATATGTGCGCTATACTAATACTCTCAAACGGTGTCGGAAAACACCGTGAGGAAACCGGCATGTCGTAGAACCTAAAATGTTCGAAGACATATAATGACAAGTGCACGAAAGTAGCCTCTGAGGCGCACTTTAATCCTTACACCACACTGGTTATAAACAACTAGTGACACGATGAGAAGAAGAAGACAGTTCGATGTAGAGATTCGTTTGTCAAATTTTAGGCTTTGAAGTCGTAGTTTTTAATAGAGTCCAGTGTCCCCCTCAACCGGCTAAACAGCCGTTTAGGAGTACTTTAAACGTTTTCGAAATTGCATATAGCTAAAGCTATAAGGAAAATGATCACTGCTATTTTTATAATTACTAGAGCAACAGTCTTATTATTAATCTAATTAATATTATAAATCCGAAAGTAACTTTGTATGTCTGTTTGTTACGTTATCACGCCTAAACCGCGGAACCGATTTTGATGAATTTTGGTTTAGAGATAGATGGAACCTTGGACAAGGACATAGGCAACTTTTTATGTAGGTACCACGCGTGCGAAGCCGCGGGCAACAGCTAGTCCTTAACAAACAAAAGCTCCATACTAAATTATTTTCATTTGGTAACTACATATAAGGTGTTGAATTGGTTAGTGGTTTCGGACCTGATCACTAGTTTTTCTTATTGCTAATACTATTGTGTACTTAACAGGGAAATAGTGAAAATTTACAATTAATAATTGCTAGTTGATTCATATTTTATGTGAGTAATTAATAAGTACCTAATCAGTGAAACTCTGTTTATAGTTTTGTAATTCAAATCAGTCACACACCGTGCGTTAAGGCGCCTCCCGGAGCAATAGACCTTGACGCGTTTTGATAGCGCTCAATTTTTTTTGTCATAATTCGGTAATTAAGTAATAACGACGTACATTTTCGGAGATGATTATTATTGAATACTAGATGTGGCGCAGTGAGCCTGGCTGAGACGCAGAACGTTGCGGGTTAGATTCCCGCTGCGGGACAAATGTTTGTATGATTGCAAGTATTTGTCTCTGGTCTGGATGTATGTATAATATGTATGTATTTACAGAAAAAACGTATATAAGTAGTATATGATGTGGTACCCAGAACACAAGCTCTGGTTACTTTGGGGCCAGATGATGCTGTGTGAAATGTCGGAATTATTATTTATTAGCTGGTGCCCGCGACTTCGTCTGCGCAGAATTAGTACTTCGTGTACGTGTAATGTAATCTAACGGGTTTTGCAGCGCACGCCAGAATAGTACGCAAATTGTTATTCTGATGTATAAGCTATATTATTGTAAAGTTTCATTAAAATCTATTTAGTCGTTTTTGCGTGAAAGAGTAACAAACATCCATAGATACAAACTTTCGCGTTTATAATAAGTAAGGGTTTACTAGATGATAGCCAGAGAGAGATCAGCATGGAGTAGGTTGGAGGAGGCCTTTGCCAACTAGCAAACGGTCTTTCAGAAAGTTAAGAAGCACACGAACAACTTCAATTGTGTAAAATACATACATAAATAACAATGCAGTAGTTTATGAAACTTAATTGTTTATTTGTTGTCTGAATAAAAGGCTTTATTATTATTATTTTATTTTGACTTTCATCAGCTCGGCTCGGAAGAACCGGTAAAATAACCAAGAAACACGGGCCTAAGCCAAGTGCAACGCAGGGTTTTGGTTTGATGTTGTTTCTGTAGTTCCTGCTGACATGTCGGTTTGCAAAAATCTTCTTACAATCCTACAAGTGTTTAAAATTACTGCTTTCTGCAACAAAACAAATGTTTGTTTAGTCAAATCTAAATTACTAAGAGGCTGGAATGTTTTTTTGGGTATTACGCCTGTTGGAGACAGGACAATTGGGACTGTTGAAACCATATCCAAACGCCACATCCTTGTAATTTCGTTTTTAAGGTCGATTTATGTGGTTAATTTCTCCGCGATTGTGTTCTGAATGTTATGTGTGTTTGGGATAGCTATGTCAATAATGAGTGCTGTTTTTTCTATTTTGTAATTTGTTGTTTTGTCAGTTAAAATAGCTCTGTCAAAGTATAGTTTATAGGAACGTTTTCTAAAACAGTTTCAGGTGTGTACTTGTAGTATGGCGTTGGTCTTAAAGAAACATCAATGAATCCATACTTAGCAGCTAGACTTTGGTGAATGATGTTAGCCACGTGATCATGTCTGAACTTATAATAGGACTGTACTATCGCCCTGCAAGCTCCTGTGATGTGCTGTATGGTTTCCGAGGAGCTGTTACATCTGCGGCACAGGTCTGTTGGTAGACTGCGTACTTTCGTGATGTGCTTTTTATTATTAGATGATAGATATATTGATAGATAAAAGCATTACATTACATTACACAGACACACAATTAGGTACAAAAATGATGATGACCCCGTGAACTTCGTACCACCTTACATTTATTTGATTGTAAACCACAGTATTGAGGAGAACAAAACAAAAAAGTATTTTAAAATAATTCGATCCATTTTTGAGTTTTGCGAGACGAATGCACGGCAATTGATTTTTATAAATATGATAGATTTTTGTCTATACTTCATAATTCAATTATATAATTAACTAGCGAACCGTCCCGGCTTTGCACGGGTGCAATGCTGATACTAAATATACTACAGAATGTCTAATGTGATTTGATACCTCTAAAATTATCAGTGGTTCTCTACTATATTATGCATGTATTATACATATAAACTTTCCTCTTGAATCACTTTATATATTAAAAAAAAACGCATCAAAATCCGTTGCGTAGTTGTAAAGATCTAAGCATACATAGGGACAGACAGACAGCAGGAAGCGACTTTGTTTTATACTATAATTAATAATAGCTTAAAATATAAAAATAACATTCCATGTGTATATAATTACTATTCCCCCAATTAACGAACAGATAGCTGCAAAAAAGCCTCAATTTTCGATACAAAACATCATTTGCTGAGGGTACCGTCTTAAAGGAAATGAAAACATAGAAGAGCGCTATTCGGAATGTTTGATTCATTGTCGAAAAATTAAGCTTTCTGGTCAGGTTCGCGGAAGTCGCAGCTACAAATAAGAATCCTTGACTCGAGGAAAATCTACCTGTCACCCTCATCCGCAATAATATCCTTACAAAAATCACCAGCTGTAAACAACTGTACGATCTTCGTCCCAAAAGCCCTTGATAAAAAATGCAAGGAAGGCTTTTGTTGATGTTCTAATCTTACCAACAAGTCGATAGCCTTTGATGACGTACGGGTTTATTCTCTGTCTCTTTCTCGCAAGCTGGCTACTAATAAGTGAAAGGGAGGCAGTGGCCGGCGCCCGCGCTGTGAACGGTGAATGTAGGCCGCCTGCGACCATCTTGAAACCCTCGTCTCTGAGACTATAAGGCTCTGTTTGTCGTGGCGTTTATTTTAATATTTTATTTAATAATTTTTGTTCTCTGTTACGGACCTGATCACTAGTTTTTCTTATTTTTACAAACTTCGGAACTCTTTACTGTACGTAGTCACATGCTCTTGGGCAATTTATTTTTGCTAATATTATTGTGTACTCAAAAGGGAAATAGTGACATTGACAATTAATAATTGCTAGTTGATTTATATTTAAGTAATTAATAAGTACCTAATCAGTAAAACTTTGTTTATAGCTTTCAAGTACGCTTCTAGTAACGACTGATTTCGATTGGTATTTATAAAGTTAACTCATGCGTTGTAGCATCCGGAAGTTGATTTCTTGATGAAAATTAGAACGAAAAATTTACTGACGAATGCTTTTAGCGGACTTTTACATATTATAGGTATAAGTATATTTGACAAACTCTGTGGCGCAGTGGGCTAAGGACCGGCTGAGACGCTGAAGGTTGCGGGTTCGATTCCTGCCGCGGGACAAATGTTTGTATGATCTGCTAGTATTTTTCTCAGGTCTGGGTGTTTCTATGTATAATATGTATGTATTTACAAAAAAACTATATACCTAATTAGTATATCAGTCATATGGTACCCATGACACAAGCTTACTTTATGGCCAGATGATGCTGTGTGAAATGTACGGGATTAAAATAAAAATCGGGTTGGCGCGTAATTATGGCGACTGCCAATCAAATACTGAACGAACACAGTTGATGCAATATTTTTTGTTCAGAATGTAGATAATATATCAAAGAACCTAACTCAGTAAACTTCTCCATACAAAAGTAGACTGTAAACATGTGAATTAAGGTTTAAAATCAAATGGGGCGAGCGCGGCAGCCGGCTGCGTCTCGCCCCAGATGGTAACGGTGTCGCGAATCCAGAGGTTTTATCTCATCTAAAAATATGCGTACCGCGCTAAAAGAAGTTTTCATTTCAAAAAAAAGAATTCTCGAAGGTGCCAGAACTTGGGTAAATAACAAACAATTATTGACTGGCCTCTCATCTTAGTTTGTAGAAGTTCTGATTTCTGAGCTGTAGGTTGTGCGTTGAATTCTCTCCTAGAACAAACATTTGTGTTATGAACTTAGATGTTTGTTCTGTTTCTGGGTGTTATAGAATAGAATAGAAAATACTTTATTGCACACCACAAATACATTAGACTGTAATAAGAAACAATGTTTAGCTACACGGTAGTACAATGGGCGGTCTTATCGCTAGATAGCGATCTCTGCCAGACATATTAGTATATTAAGTGTTTAAAAAAAAATGTTTATATTCTATCTGTCATCTGGTGCCCATAGTACAAGCTATGCTTAGTTTAGGTCTAAATGATGTTGTGTGGATTGTCCACTAATATTTCTATATATGTATTTATAATAATAATAATACCGTACATTTCACACAGCATCATCTGACTCCAAAGTAAGCAGAGCTTGTGTTATGGGTACCACATGACTGATATACTACTTATATACCTTTTAAATACATACATATTGTACTATAGAAACACCCAGACCCGAGACAAATACTTGCAGATCATACAAACATTTGTCTCGCGGCGGGAATCGAATTTCGTCTCAGCCGGACCTAAGCCCAGTGCGCTACAAATGTCGTCATTTATTTATACTGATAAAGTGAGTAATTTCACTTTATCGAAATTTCTGTTCAAGGTATGCAATATACCATGCGTTGTGCTTTTATCTATACTGGTCTTGCGTTAGATAAGTTGCGGTTTTCAGCTTGGATTATTCATTATAATATTATAAATAAATAAATAAATAATTGAAAGGTTATTCACTGAAATTCAATTATAGGTTACGTCGCATCAGTCTCCGTTCATAACTGAGACATATATATCGGATGAATACGTGTTTACACCGGATACACTTTTTAACACTATTATTATGTGAATGAAGAAACCGCTGTGCTAAACCGACATCCTATTTCAATAAAGAAACGAATCTTAAATGGCGGTTATAGTCATGCCTCGCACTCGCACGATTCGGGATTGTGCGAGTAAGAGGATACTCAAACCGCCATATTCGTTGCTATAGTAAATCAAGTTAAGTAACAAAACATCATTATCGCGTCATTTTGAGACTTCCCTATTGGTTGTGTGATAAAAGGTCTGTGTTTTTCATCGCATCGGATGATATTCCTTTCATAATCATTGGAATTTGTTCATCTGTTGAAGATGATTAGGTGGCGTCAGTAAAGTTACAGAGCAGTTAATTGTAATTGAAAACTTTCACTTCACACACTCCAGCAAGCTGAGGTGTGTGAAGTTTCCTCTCCATTGACGTCACTCTGCCTGGGATTCTGCTTGATAGTATTCCTATAAGAGTAAACGATTGTTTGACTATTGTGGAGCCTTGTATATGTTTGACATGTTTATTTTATCATTATCTAGGCTGAACCTAGATAATTGATTCAGGCGTGACTTTGCTGAAATCCATTATAAAACATTAAATAGATGGACAAATATTTAGAACTATTCCGCCAATCTATTCCCAAAGAGTTAGACACGATGCAGACAGGCAAGCACACACAATCCACACATGCAACCTACAAAACGTCAGGCTGACAAACGTCAGGCTGAGCAGACAGCCTGACGTTTGCATGTGTGTATTGTGTGTGCTTGCCTTTTACTAACGCTTTGCATGGCTTTTCAATTGCGGGCGGGAGGCAGGGATGTGCATGCGTCTGCATCGTGTCTAACTCTTTGGAAATAGATTGGCGGAATAGTACTAAATATTTGTCCATCTATTTCATGTTATGTTAACTTTGCTTGCTCAATTAAACTGACGACTTTGCTTGTTGTGGCACGAATAGATTCAAGAATGGCTACTTGCTTGCATATTGAAAACCAACTCTAGCCGATGAATTTACCATACAACACCAGGAAGCTGGATCACAGGCTGATGTTGAACAACCAAAACTAAGATTGATATCAATTTGTTACGTCAAACTTTTAACAGATTTGTAAAAAAAATATGTTTTTAAAAGCTACAAGGCTCAAAAAAAATTCAACTATGATATTAGCGCAACTTTGGGCGAAAATAAATAACATACGAAGTAATCAAACTCCAAATTGATTCCAATGCAAGCATAGTTTATTAATTTAAGACCTCAAATAATTTTATTTAGAATATATCTTGTAGTTTCATCATGAGAACCCTGGAGCCAAAATTCTGTTAATGATTTTTATGCGTTCGTTTTCTGAACTTAACTCAAAAAAATCTAATCGTAATCATTGTATTTCTTTATAACACAATTCTTCAATTCAATTCTTTGGCACACTATATTTGAAATAGCATGCATTTCATTTTATCTGCACCCACTGATGAGTTACTAACTACCGTGTAAAGCGTGGGGCATGTACCAAATAAATAGATAGATAGATTAACGCTTTATTGTACACAGAGAGGACATACAAAAAACATTTAGCAATAAAGTTGTACAATGGGTGGCCTTATCGCTAAAAGCGATCTCTACCAGGCAATCTTTAAAAGGTCTTTCTTTACCTATGCAGTTTCCGTTTTTATTATAAAACCAGTACTATACAACGGCAACTTCATAGGTTGCCGATTTAGGCATCGGATCATGTTTGTTTTATTGGTATTTTTACCAGTGATTGTTTTTTTATTACGTGCTCCATTTATGTAGATACCCGCCCTATGTGTGGGCTCGTGTGTTTGTTATTATACATAAATAAATAAACATGAGTGGACAATGCAATCTAGCCCCAAACTAAGCTTGTATTTTTGGGACCTGATGACTGATATAATAATTCTACTTTTTTAACCGACTTAAAAGAAAGAAGAGGTTCTCAATTCGTCACTAGTGTCTCAATGATTAAATAGTAATATGATAATTTGTTTAAAATTGTTAATATTTTATGTGTTTTAAACTAAAATAGATTATAAGTTTTTGAATTGTTACTAACATAGGTAAAATATGGACCAATGGTCTGAAATAAACTTGTATTACTATTATTATTATTAGAACACCGTAATTTATGAGCCGATTAAGAAAAATGTTTTTTTTTTGTTTGGGAGTAAGTAGAGTTCTTTATTATAAATACTTACGGGTATTTATCGCGTTTATTTACCTATTTTTCCCGACGTTTCGACAGGTTTACACTCTGTCGTGGTCACGGGATGACTCTGTATTCACATTACACACATTAACACACATTATTATAAGTATTTATAATAATGTGTTCTGATCGCGTAAGTTTAAAAAAAAAAAAGTAGAGTCCTGTTTGGTCCTATTTAATTAAATTTTAAATTTGATTAAAATCCCACCCTTAAGAGTGAAATAATACGAAAAAATGTTGTTTTGGACTTAGAAATACTTAGACATAGACAGACATTTATTTCCTTCTTAGCACACATCACACAAAATACAGGAAAATAACAAGACACAGTAGTTTTGAACTTTTGGACATTGATGTTTTAGTTGGGTAATGTATTTATGAGAATACATTACCCAACTAAAAGACTCATTGTTAAAAATATAAATGAATTCATTTGAAAAATAGATTGTAGAAAATAGATGCCGAGGAGATTTTTTATGGGCTTAAATTTGATTCAATCATTTTTTAAACGTAATTATTAAATACACAATACACACCACCATACTTTGCAAGTATAACACAATTTTCTATTATTCCGTATTTACCCATACATTTTTCCACGAGGTATTAATTTAAATAAACATGTGAAAACGTCACGCGCCGGCTACATTATGAGCGCCGCTTTACCGTACCATTACCGTTGTTCGACTCGACACGTCTGTAGGCTGTCGCACAGTGCCGCGAACGGACGTCCGGTCACTTTCCCATGTTGCCGAACAAACCAGAAGACGACACTATGGTCACCAAGAAGAAGTCCAAGATACCATGTCTCTCGCTATCGGCCTTCCTTCCTGCTCTAGAGGGTAATGACAAATGACCTCTATTCGCGGCCTCCGTACGTTCACTGTTGCACTCACTTTCATGTCTCGGTCAGGTGTTTTTGTGTCCAAAAGTGAATTGTGTTGTGGTTTTTGTGCTGTTATTATATTGGAAATTAGTATATCCCGATAGATGTGCTCTGTATTTCTACATGTGTTGTGTCTTTTGTGTTTTCATGGTCGTCGTGACCATTGTATAGAGCGACTCTTCTTCATATGCATATTTACCTATATACTTACAATAATAACGTTCTATATATAACCAAGTAGGTATTTCCAAACCGACGTCTTAGTAGGGTTGTTTTCCGTATCTTAAACATACAAGTAGGTATTATAAATAAGTTGATAGTTTACTTATGCATTAATGATCGAAGAGATCATAAAATTTGATATTACCCTGGGTAAAAAAGTAAAATGAAAAGCGGCTTTCACAGTAGCAAATTGTTTTGCATATTACAAACATACTTTTTTATACAAATTGTCTCTAGTAAGTCATCGATCGACGTTTTGTGCATCGATTGTCCCTAAACAATCCAAATTTAATTATTTCCTAGGAACATTCCTAACATTGTTACGGAAGGAAACCTCTTTATTCGTCGCTACTGGAAAATACATTTGTTTTTCCAACTCAAATTAGCGATATTGCACACGCAACCGCAGATGGCCGTATTCTAAGTCAGATTAAGATTACGGTTCTAGAACATTTTTGTATCGCCAGCACATTATGTGCTGTTATGCTACAAATTTGCACATACGCTTGCATCCAATCCTACTAATATAATATATAGATGTGAAAGTATGTGTAAATGTTTAGATGTGTTTACGTTTGCAAAAAGTCAAAAAAGTCAAGAAAAATATTTTGTTTAATACAATCACAAGGATCAAGTTGAAATTTGTTACATACTAGGTGAATTTAGGTGCCAATTCCTCCTTACCCAAGTTTGAGAAGAACTGTCAAGAAACTCCTCTTGGTCCTAGCGCTTTTTTGTATGATCTATCTTATAACTATCTTAACTATGTAAAACTAATACAAAAGAGTTTATACATTTCAAATGTGACAGTTAACTGTCTTGAGGGCAGAGCAACTTAAGGCTATGCATTCTTATCAATAATATTGGCGTATACTTTTTCTTGGTACACTATCACGCAATGGCTAAAATTTGGTAAACATATAGATTTAAATTAAAACTAAATAAATATTGGTGAACACAACACCATCTAACCCCAAACTTGTAGCTTGTATTATGGTGACCAGATGACATATAGAATGCTTATATACATATTTTTAAATACGTACTTTTGATACTTTATAACACCCAGATTTGGAACTGGTCTTCTTATTGTGTCACTAGTTATTTTGAACCAGTGTGGTGAAAGGATTATAGTTCGCCTTTGTAACTCCTTTCATGCACTTGACACATGACATATTTGGTATAGATATGGAACTGGTATAACCTATAATTTTTGATCCTATGATTCTGTTATTTCGCCAAAAAAAAATCGTAAAAAACGAGCGACCGTATTTTGTTTAATAATTAATAAATATTGGTTTACAATGCCCCATACATATAGCCCCAAACTAAGCATAGCTTGTACTATGGTGGCCAGAAGACTGATAGAATCTAACTAATATTATAAATGCGAAAGTAACTCTGTCTGTCTGTTTTGTTACGTTTTCACGCCTAAACTGCTGAACCGATTTTGATAAATTTTGGTATAGAGATATATGGGACTTTGGAGAAGGACATAGGGTACTTTTTATGTAAGTACCACGCGTGCGAAGCCGCGGCAGCAGCTAGTACTTGTATATTTTGTAAATACTTACTTATGATTCTCTAGAAAACCCAGACACAGAACAAACACCTATGTTTATTACACAATGTTTATCCTGGTAAGGAATCGAACCCTCAGACCTATAATAGCGCAGAAGGCAGAGCTACTACCAACTAAGCTGACTGGCATGTTGTACCAGAATCTGAATTATAGGAGCATTTTTATTTGACTCTTTTTAAATTTACTAAATTGACGTGTGGTTGAAGTTTTAGGTCATTAGGTACAGTAGTCGCCATGTAAATTGATGTTGAATAGCACTCACATTCAACATTTTAATAATAGAACAAAATGTAAATTAAAATTTATGCATAAAAAAACTGGTTTTTAAAAATGTTACTCTAGTTTGTGTACCAGCAATATCACACGGCAAACACACGGTCAGAAGCTGGCTCAGAATTAATTTACTTTTTAAAAACCAAAAAAAAAAGCCAACTTCATTATATAAAAATATGAAATTTCGTTTATTTGGATAACATATTTTTTCCAGTTATTTTGATTTGAAAACCAAACAACTGAACCGATTTTGATGAAATTTCTATGGGACCAATCGGAAAGTATATCATAAAAAACAACCGAATTAAGTACCTTTTTTTTTGAAGTCGGTTAATATAACATTACATGAGAAGTACTTTGCAGGTTTTCAATTTCTCGTTAACCATTTTATTGTTTATAAAAGTAGATAATTAACTCGTTATTGACTAATGCGGAAAATTTTAAAACTATATCTTACTAGCTTCCGCCCGTGGCTGCACGCGGTACCTACATAATAAGTAGCCTATCCAGGTCACATACTACATCTAAACCTTGTTTCACTCAAACCCAGCAGTCCAGCCGTTACGGCTTCATTGAACCATAAACAAACATACAAATATTTACACCAATTTTCGTATTTGTTATAATATTAATAGAGTACGACGACCTCTGTGATGCAGTGGGCGAAGGCCCACCTGAGACACAGATGGTTGCGGGTTCATTTCCCGCCGTGGGATTAATTTTTGTACGATCCGCAAATATTTAACTCAGGTCTGGGTGTTTTTCTATGTACAATATGTATGTATTTACAAAACAAACTTACTTTACTTGGCTTGCTCTATTTACTTTGGGGCTAGATGATGCTGTGTGTTATGTCCAGCATTATTATTATTTGTTATTTTATTGTTCTTGACACGATATCGCCACTTTGATACTTGAGGGGTTAATATAAATTTGTGACGCATGGTTTCTTCTGTTCCGTTGCAAATAAATCCTTTTTTTTTCTTTCCTGTCAATATTAAATCCAAATTCTAATAAAAATATTAAAATTGGCTCAGCTTTTACGGTGCTATTGCCCATTAAGTCATATTTCTAAACAACTTTCGCATTTAATATCTACGTAATCGGAATTGGTTTTCCTCAACATACATAGTATTAGGTATCTATGTATGAGTACACATGAAACAATAACATTGTAGGTACATACAATAACACATTTTGTTTTTATTATTTATCAATAAGTACTCGTATATTAATTTTGCCATATTTGCGTACGACAGCTATGTTTCACGTGTATCGGTCACAAACTACAGTGTCTGGGATTAACTTCAATCTTTTAAGTCTAGCACGCACTAACGAATTAATCCGCGCGGTTTAAACCGCCCTATTCTGAAGTATGTTTTTTCAACGCTGTTTTTTTCCGCTAGAGCGTGCTCTTACGTCTGATTCCATGTTCCACTATATTTCACCGCGGATTAATCCTCAATGCGCGCTAGTCTTTACTATTCATCCGAAAAAAGTCGTAGGCAGAGATTAATCTGTCATAAATATGGTTCTACAATAATCGTTATAAAACTCAAATTATATTAATTGCGTTTTTAAATTATGATGACCATAAGCATTACTGAAAAATAAGCAATGTAGAAATTATGAGCAACTAACTTGTACCCGTGGCTTCGCACGCGAAGTAACTACATTAAAAAATGCCCATGACCTCTCCCAAACAAACAAACAGACAGAGACTTTCGAATTTATAATATTAGTACTTAAGGATGTAATTTACTTGCATATGTTTTTATATTTATAAAGCACAGTTTAACTATAATAGATACATTATTTTTCTTAATAGATGCGTTTGTTTTGTAGCTATCACAGCAGTGGCCACCATGCCGGGAGGGGCAGTTCCTCCGGGGACCCCGTCCACGAAACCTAAAGTTAATGTAAGTGCTATAATTATATAATAATTATTTAATCCTTTATTGCACAAATAATATTTACAAATGTGCTATAGGTGGGTTTAATGTAGCATTTTCTACCAGCCCACCTGCAAGGTAGAGAAAATAAAAAGTAGGCGTGCTAATAATCTGAGAGAATAAGGAAATATAACAGTACAGATAACATATTTAAAAATAAACTCTTACATTTATACATTACAATACATTTGCAATACATACAATAACATTAATCTACTATAACTATAGAAAAGGTATCGTAGATACGTTAAATAGTACAAGTGACGAGTTCAGTAGTGCATCGAGCATCGAGCAATCGCTCTGCTGAGAAAGTATCTTTGATTTCAAACAGGGTTCAAAGTTATAACCTATACCTATAAAAAAGTTTAACCTGACTGACTGACTGATTCATCATCGCCTAGCCGAAACCGCTGAAGCTAGAAAGCTGATATTTGGAAGGTCGCTTCCTTTTACAGCAAAACATAGGGATATTAGCGGTGAAACCGAATGTATGAAACTTTTTAACACGTGGTGCGATTTGCTTCAAACTTGATATGAATAAATTAAATGCAAAATAAATGTACACGTATTTCAAAATAACCATAACAAAGGGGTAAAATGTGGTGACAACGTTTGTATGGGAACTTTTTAACGGGTGGTGGGATTTCTTAGAAATTTGGTTTGGATACTTAAAATGCAAAATAAATGGACACGTGTTTCAGGATTTTTCAAAATAACTCACACAAAAGAGTAAAATAGGGTGTGAATGGAAACTTTTTAATGGTTGGTGGGTGTGATTGTGTCATATAGAAGCAAAGTCAAGTCAAGTGTTATAATGTAATATATATTTAGAAGCAAAGTCAAGTGTTATAATGTAATATATATTTAAAACGCGCGGACAAAGTCACGAATGTGGCAGCTAGTTATTTATAATTTATCTGCGGATGCCCGTTAAGCTAATGGGGAAAATTTACAAGATGATTAGACCTAAGGGCCTAATATTGAATTCGATAAACGATATATCGGGTCAATAATGCAAACCCTAATCTTAGCAACATCGTTTCGACTCGTATAGTTGAACCACAGACTGCTTGTTTAAAACAGTTGTGCTAAGTCGCTTCTAAAAGTGTGGGAAAGTTGTGACAACTGAAATGACAGATATAGAGGGGAGAGGAACAGAAGAATCTGTAGTGCCGACTACACTTAGTTAAGAGCAGGATGATTTAATTTGCCCACTGATATCATTGATGTCATTGATCGTACTCGTATGAACGATTTTTTTTTCATTCATGATTTTTTTTCAGGAAAAACAGAGGATCAAGGTGGTCGTAGCTTTATACCCCTTCAAAGCAATTGAAAGTGGAGACCTATCACTGGAAAAGGTACTTATATTCTTATTTTACTCCTTGACTACAGTGACACTGACAGGTATTTTATACTTAAAAGGAGGTATGCAATACTGATAAACTATGTTACTTAAGTTACAGAAATAAAACTTTTTTTTTTTACTGATGCCTGTTCTGCTTGATGACGGGGTTATGTCCGAGGTAACATACATATAAAAAAATAAAAAGTGTGCGTCTCGGGACGCCCGAGAGAAGCGATAACTTAAACTAATCAAACTTGCGCTGTGGGTTAGACTGAGGCGTGAGGGAAAGGGAAGCCAGACAGACTGGCGCCGTAACGCGTTACGTAACGAAGCGGTTAACCCTCCCATAAGAATAGAATAGAATAGAATAGACATTAATTTGGTACACACACAAAGAAAAGAAAGTAAAGACAGTAAAAATAAAATAAAACAAAATAGTATAAGTATAGGCACTCCCCTAGGCAGATGGGTACCCAAACACTTTACCTACTTACAACTTACATACACCCACGATCAACAGTCCCTCCCTGTGTGTGCCCAAATAGGTCCAGTCTCAGCTTTATGCCACTCCCATACAAAGTATGAAAGCAGCGCTGGTTTTCAGACTGAACCTCGGGGCTAGTTGCAATTTCTCATTTTTTTTTGAGAAAATGATAAAGTTATAAGAAGTTATCACTTAAAAAAAAAAAATTGAGAACCTTTCCTTTTTTGAAGTCGGTTAATAAAAAGTAGCCTATATCGGTATCCAAAATACAATCTATCTTCTTGCCGAATTTCATCAAGATCCTTTCCAAAGTTTAGCCGTGAAAGTTACAAACATAGAGATCGAAAGTGTGAATTCTTTCTTTCCATCCAAAGGTTGTCAGGAAGAGAGCGATATGGCCGCCCATTGTACCACTTAAATACTTTTACTTTATTTAACTTGTAATATTGTGTTTTATTATATAAGGTGTACAATAAAGATATATTCTATTCTATTCTAACTTTTAGGGAGCTGAATATGAAGTCATCGACGACTCTCAGGACCATTGGTGGAAAGTCAAAGATGACAATGGGTAAGTACAAACAATTGATTACTAAATATAATTCAAAACGGAATATTACCATGATATGCGAGTTATCTGCTTCCCGATATTTCGGCACAGTTGCATTTGCAGTTGAAGTTTATCTCGTGATTGAGGCGCAATCACGAGATAAACTTCATAATTATTATCACTTCTTCTACAGCATCTGTTTAGCGTGGTTATTTCGGGGAACAGTTTAAAAGTGCCTCAGAGGCTCCTTAAACAAAAAAATATCATAATTGTAGCATACGGAATACTTAGGCCTACACAACGTGGAGTTATCATGATATTAAATAAACAGGTAGAGCTACTATCAATTATCATAAAAAAATATCGAAACTGAAATCCTTAATTGAAATATCGAGAATAAACTAAAATAAAAAATGGTTGTCTGTAAAGTCGGTTTTCGGACGATAATTTTACGTGATAACGTCATAATAAAACATTGATGAACGCGTTCCGCGCTCTTGCTTGCACGGTCGGCTCAGGCGGAACGTGACAATTTTACGTGCGTGCAGCCGGCGTTAATCGATTTATAAGACGTTTATCACGTCAAAAAAACAATCGGCCTTTATGCGAGCTTAACGTGAGCTTTAAGTCTCTTTTCATGTATTTGACACATGTTTTCGTACTTTTTTTTGTATTACGTCATGCCTCCCGATGTTTTCCATATAAAAGTACAGGAGGTAATTCTGTCAATTACCGTAAGCTAAATTGGAAACGAACCACTTTTGGTGACAGCTTTTGCCGTTTTTTCGAATTCGGCTAATTAACTACGACTCAGCTTAGACTACGTTTACGTAGTCGCCAAAGATCGATCGAATGTTTTCTTTTGTTTGACCTTAGAAAAAACAGAATAGGTTTTTGTGTAATTATGGAACCGTTATTGGATCCGAAACGTAGATGGATTTGAATAGAACGGTAACCGTTGTACATTAACAGATTTGCGGCTCTGGTATAGAGCTCGTAAATTGTTCGTAATCCATTGGTACATGACCGGATTCGTACCTATGTCGATCGGAAGGCGAAGCCACTAGACCACCAGTGCTCTCAGGTTTTTTTATTGAATTTGGTTATCCAAATAATAAATCTACCTAATTTATACGTACACATAAGATAAATAATTTTGTTTATATGAAAGTCTTCCATGAACCCTGGCTGGGTTCTCGCGCTGAATGGCAAAAGTCTTTGAAAAAGGAATCCAGCCAGCCCTCTTGTCTGGTGACAAGAGGCGTCGCGCGTCGACTAAAAATGGCATATTTTAAAAACAAATCAAAATAAATTTGGACAGATTGCTCCGAGGTGACAATAATGATCACATCTGTTTGTCTTGTCTTGCTTTTAATGAAATAGAATAAAATGTAATCTGTAAACACGAAACTGTTAATATAATCACGTCGTTGTAGCTCCACATAAATAAAGGAATAAATAATACCTGATGTACTACTTATATACTTTTTTATTCTGCACATAGTATACTGAAACACCCAGACCAAGGAAAATACTTGCAGATCATACAAATTATCCTGCGGCGGGAATCGAACTCGCAACCTTTTACGTCTCAGCCGGACTGCGCCACAAATGTCGTTTTAACAACTCTACGTCCAAGCTTATTATATATAATCAGAACTATACAAATACAAAGCAAAAGTGTTTGCTGTCTGGTGCGCGAGATCGTGACGTCACGAGTAACAATTAATTAACACAACCTGTGTAATCGAAAACAAAGTATTGTAATACAGTAATGCAACAGCTGGTATCTGTTGACTCAGGCTGTTCTCACTACCGGGTATTTTGACAAAGGAGGAAGGGTTATTGTTTGATCCGAAGCCCTATGATTGGTTAAGTAGTTAAGTAGTATTTATCGCGGTTTACCTTTAAATTAATTTCCGATGTTTTGGTTGTGTTGCAACAACCGTCTCGTCGCGGTATTAAGTGGAAGTAGCATCGACAGAATGGAATACAAAAAAAACGTTTATTTGGTACACATGGAAATGCATAAGACAGTAAAAACAAGTAGCAAATTAAGTAGGTAATTACAACAATTAGGCAAAAAGGTAAGTAAAAATAAAATACAATAACATAATAGTCTAACTAAAATAAAATATTTTGTCCATTTCATGAAAGCAACAGCTATACGCGACATCAATATCTGCGAAATCAGTCGCGAGTTATAAAAAAACAGTTATTACGGAAGCTACCTGCTGACTATTACAAGCCTGTCGTAGTCATAAATATATACATACAGAGATATTAGCGTACAATAACTGTGTTAGACTGATCTGAGGTTAGGCAGTAGTCATCGCGCAATTCGCTCCTATTGCTGGTTGTCGCGAGTTTCGTAATCTGACTGCCGGGCTGACTGGAAGTATAAGTACCGCCGAATAGCAAAGGCAGTTTTTTGAAACTACCCTCATTTGGTCTTCAAATTTCGAAAAGTCCACGTTCACGTTACGCCACACAACAATATACACGCACTGACACAAAATATTGGATTCCACGATGAAAGAGAGTCTAAATCCGACTTTCAATCAAGTCTTCTCGGATGAAATTCGCGTACTTCTTTAATTCAATCGCCTAACGGACGATTCTCTTGTGGAACCTACGTTCATTGAAAATAACCTTTAGATCGTGCAGTTCAATCCAGTGTTTAGGTCCCAAATCCATCAGGTGCTCCGCTAAGCTTTTATTTCTAAAGTTGTTTTACATTGTCATATTTCTTCTTATATACAATTTATTTACCCACACACACATCAGTTTACAACATTATTATTGACAAAACCATACGTTTCTGATATGCATGACATTTACGTTGTGCCAACAGTCACCATAATGGACTCTATGATAAACTGATACTTAAGGATTTAAAATAATAGACTCTAGAAAATAATGTATTCATTCGGTTCATTACATAATCGCGTGGAAGGTACTTTACATATTCGGTCTTAATAGAGGTGTGTTAAATATTACATAGACTGGTTGTTGTCACAATACAAAAGCTAGTCTATGTCTAGACAAGACCATTGATAAAACTCGCAATTGAAAAGCCATGCATAGCGTTTACCATACTAAATAACCTTTTAATAAAGCTTTGCATGGCTTTTCGATTGCAGGCGGGAGGGAGGTGCATGCGTCTACATCGTGTTTAGTGTAAAAATCGGTCAATATAGTGATTTTGGTACGCCATAGTTTTTTTACTATGGCGTACCTTAGGGGAGCATTTTAGGCCCAACTCTATTTTTAGTCTACATAAATGACCTTTGTAATCTCAAAATAAACAATAACTCATTAGGATAGATTGGCGGAATAGTACTAAATATTTGTCCATCCGTTTAATGTTTTGATATGGATTTCTGCAAGGTCAAGCTTGAATCAATTGTCTATCTTAAACCATTGATTTTTTATTATAACTTATAGGAGTGCCCACTTATAGCAGTCGTTCGTGCGAATCGTGTGTACTACGCCGTTTGAACCTTCTACGAACCATGTATATTTATAAACATTCTGCTTTCAGATCTGTGGGGTACATTCCAAGCAACTACGTCAAGGAAAAGGAAACAATTGGACTGCAGAAATATGAGTATGTACCTCTTCATACAGTCTAAACACCAATTAAGAAGGCGCGTCTCTTGTTTAATTAGTAAATAACCAAATGTATACTAACAGAAGAATTTAGTGTAGCTAGTAGCTACTTATACAATTAATGATCTTGATACATATCAAGGAAAAATATTGGCAGACAATTCACACAACACTATCGGGACCAGATGACTGATAGAATACTTACATATACTGGTAGATACATACTTATGAATTCTATTAACTTATCAGTTCACTTATTCGTGACGAGACAATTCTAGCCTTCATAGATGAGAAATTGCTAAATTTGAGCAAATCCTCGAGACAGAATATTCAAAATAAATAGTCATATGACTTTTAGAACAATCATTTTTTGTCTTTTTGTACAAAAATTTACATACGCTTTAAATTATTGTCAACTATAGAAAAACAGCGAGCTGTAAGTCTAGACAACACTTTTTCGTCGGTTTTGAATATTCATTTGGATGACAAAGCATGGATGCAGACCTGTCAAATTGGAAAGCTTAAGTAATCGCAAAATTGTTGCCTTATTAACGTTCTTGTTTTCCGTCTACAGCACAGTTATTTGGTAAACATCATATCCCGTCTTTTCCTGTTCTGACATTACTCTCAAAATGTTATATCTAGACGAGGCTATAAACGCTTGGTATAGTGCTCGCCCTAACTCTATTCCCCCAAGAACCTTTCGGCCCAACGACAATGGGAACGGGAAAGAGTCTCGATGTGAACTTACATGGAATCATCATTGAACATTGGCACCTTAATAAAGTCAAAGTCAAAAGATACTTTATTCAATACAATCACAAGGATCACTTTGAAACGTCTTACATACTAGGTGAATTTAGGTGCCAATTCGTCCTAACCCAAGCTCGGGAAGAAATGGCAAGAAACTTTAGAAGAAGAATTAGATCCTACAACATTTGGATTTGCAATTTGTCTGCGGTTGGGTGTGTGTTCCTACGATCCTCACCAGTATGAGTGAGGTACAGCGGTCGACCAGCTTGGTCTTCACGTTTTATAGAGTTCTTGAGTCTCGGGTATTTTTATTCGCCACGCAAGTCTTAACAATGTCATTCGTCGAGCACTTGCCAGCGTCAGCTGTTCTCTAGCCGAACGGTCTGATACGTAATTATGGTAAGAGACCTGATGGTATGACTCTCCCTTGGTCGGCTATTGCAATGGGACGTTTCTTGCATTGCAACCCTGGCCGCATTCCATCTTCCGAGGACTTCCGTTAGAGCTGGTGCGGCGGCAAAATGTGCCGAGAACCTTAAAAGGCCCAAATATACTGGTCTCGATTGATACTACATAGCCTTTTGAAGTAGAGACCCTTAGTCCGTGGAGAATAAGAGCATCACGTTTCTGAATTATATTAGGACGAAACATCGATCTGGCCCAGCGTATTAGTAATTGCCACGTTGAATGACAATGCCGCCAGTGTCTTGTCTCGACTCGGCATCCGTAACAAAATTGGCAAGGATCATACAAAAAGTGTTAAGACGAGACCAGACCAGACGACTTTCTTGCCGGATTCTTCTTGAACTGGGGTTAGGAGAAACCGGCACCTAGATTCACTAGCATGTAAGAAGATGATTTAAAGTGGTCCTTGTGATTTTATTGAATAAAGGAAGTTGTGTATATGTATTTGTATTCAACCGTTAGATAAACACATGTATTTTATATTCTGATGAATGAAAAAATGAAAATATAAATCTAAAGACATCTTGTAACTACTTTTTGGAAATAAATATATATTATTATTAAACTATGTATATTACAGATGGTACGTTGGCGAGATGTCCCGCCAGCGTGCCGAATCTCTACTGAAGCAGGAGGACAAGGAAGGGTGTTTCGTTGTACGCAACTCCTCTACCAAAGGAATGTACACGCTCTCTTTATATACCAAAGTGTAAGTACACGGGAATAGACTTCAAATAGACTGTAGAGGATGATGGGAAATTATAACACCTTGCCTTGATTTACTGGTAGTTACTGGTGGGTAGTTTCGGGTGCAGGAGAAATTCTATGAATGTGCTGTACTTATTGTTCTTCTAACTGTAGTTTTGCTAAACCGGTGTGGCGAATGGAATAAAGAATGCCTCAGAGGCCTTCTTGCCTTCAGACAGTGCCCACAGCAAATTAACTTTTGTATGGTATTAAAATGACGTTTATTATCGTTATCTTATCGCTATCTGCTCGATAATTGAAGGGATAATAGTTAAAAATAGTATGTATTTCCAATATTTTGCCTTCTACTTCCTTGTTTCAAGTTGGTTTTGATAGTTATAGTAGGTATGGTACTGATAGTTTTATAATTGAATTATGAAATAATGCTGGCAATTTTGTTGTTCGCCGGGCTATCTAAAATTTTCTAAAATATGGACGACCTTATTTTGCTACCAATAAAGTTCAAATTAGAGTACCCATTTTAAATCACAGTTCTAAAATAAGTTAAAATTATTTTTTGTTTTATTGCTGTAATTTTTATTCCAATTAATTCCTTTATTGAAAATAATGTATAATGATAAAAACTACGGAAAATAACCGCAGTTTTAATCAACACCTCCTTACATGATGACTAAATTGAGTTAAAACACGCCAGTTATACGTTAATTTAGGAAGTGTCACTAAAAAATGTTATTCTAATTCAGACTTTAATGCAAACAAACAATTTTAGTTACTCTAGCGAAACAACTGAATTGAGGCCTTAAAGAATCATCTTCTAAAGATCACGGAAAGCTAAATAAAACATTACCCGTTGAGCATTTTTCAAAATTTCTTATTTGAATGATTTCTGATAAAAAATCGTGATTTGGGTGCCGTGAATTCGCGTCAAAATCATTTGATCATCCCTGATCAAATGGAGCCTTGAATCATGTAACACCGAAAGTGGAATATTTATTTTTACACACGAGATAAAAAATGAGGGAGCCTTATAGTAGTTACATATGATGTGACATCTGACATCACAGTAAAATTGGTTGGTACCGTCTGACAGCCAACTCCACCACCGCGCGTGATCATTTGTCAAATCAAATTGCGCGCACTTCCTCGGATTCCTGTTACACACTTCCGTTCCTTTTCACGAAATCACTCCCACTTGAATTGAAAGAAACTGATTTGACTGATTGGAAAGATGTTACACATCAAAAAGGTGTAATCTTCGCTACAGTGTTTGTTACAATGTGTGACGTAACTTCTTCTTCTTCTTCTTTGTATGTGACATAATAATGTCAATTTTGCCAGTGTCAAGTGTTTATTTTTGTTTATAGTCAATTCGTTTGTTAAAGTCTTAGTCGATGGTCAATTGTCAATTCTAGACGTCACGCGGTATGGACGTCTAAAATTTTTTTGGGATTCCTCGTCGTTCAAATCACATTGCACCATAATACACATACTATTCAATTGTCCATACCCGTCTCGTAGTCACAATTTATTCATTAAAATTCCGCTGAGATTATTGAATAAAACATGCAATAAAACGAGTAAAAAATATTAAATTAGCAGAGCTATGTTACTTCATGAAATGACAAACGAAGAATCATGACGTAACTTAAGAACGGTCCCAAAGCAGATTGTTAAGAGCTACACAATCGTTAGCAGAGTTCGAAATTTGAATGACAATGACAATACTCTCGGTTTCTGATTCTTTTAAAATATTACCAAAAAGAACAGTAGGCAAAAGATAAAAATAATTATTTGTATAAGATTAGAATTTTAATGCAAAACGATAAAGTTTTATTTAATTTAGACAGAAATGTACAAAATAATATACAATAATATAAAATACACGTGAAACAGTTGAGCTATCTAAGGACCGTTTAAAACGATCTATAGATAGCTCAACTGATCCAGATCACAGGTAGCGTTCCTAAGATACTGGCGGCATTCCCACGTTGAATGGCAATGCTAATACGCTGAGCCAGATAGGAGCCAGCTCTTGGGTCACGCAATGTATCTACCAGACGCCGTGAAATAATTATGCAAAATTAATGCAAAACTAAAAAAAAAATAACGTAAATAATATATTTTGTTTTATTTTTGCAAGCAAAATAAACGTCTTGTGAAGCTATTAATTATGATCTACATATGTTACTATAGACCAATTATTAAATTGATAATCCCGGACATTTCACATAGTAAGCAGAGCTTGTGTTTTGACTACCACATGACAAATACATATAGTCCAGGATCCATGGTCCATTTTGGTTCTTGATTACTATCAAGCTAATTTTCCGTGAGTAGCTTCATTTTCATGAGACGCCCAACAATTTCCTATACGAAACTCTCGATTGTGGTAGCTAACAGAGGTAGCAAGAATAAAGTATGTCGATTTGATGATTCTCAAATATTTATTTTACTAACTGAATTTTATTTTGTTAAATCTCAAGATAATTATCTACATTATTCGAAAAAATATTTGTCCTACAAAATCTATGGTTTGATCAAGGAGTCCCCTCCTTCCAACATGTATCGATAACGAGGTCATCAATAGGGTACCTTGTATGTCAGAAGATAATTCTTCAAAAGATGGACTTTGGGGACCATCAAACCAATATGTAATCAACCAAATTAGTAATCAAGTCTAAAAATGGACCATGGGTCCTGGACTAATACAAATACATGTTAAATACACACATATTATACATAGAAACACCCAGACCCGAGACATATAGTTGATGATACCAACATTTGTTTCATTAATAGTTTTCTTATATCGAAATGGAGATTCTCATCGCACTCACAATATCAGACTTGATGTACTGAACATTCAAATTCATCTAGCATGTAACGATGCAAAGTGGACCTTCTGATTGTATTACATAAAATTGTTTTAACCTTGACTTTGAATATAAACCCTTCTGTTTCCAGAAACCATCCACAAACAAAGCACTACCACATAAAGCAAAACGCGCGCGGGGAATTCTACCTGTCGGATAAACACTGTTGTAGCAGCATTCCCGAACTGATCAACTATCACCGACATAACAGCGGCGGCTTGTGTTCAAGACTCAAAGCATCTCCTTGTGACCGACCGGCGCCGCCTACAGCTGGCCTCTCACACGGTAGCTATCTCTCTCTCTGTCTACGATATACTAATAGTGTCGGCTTGCGTTCGAGACTCAAAGCGTTTCCTCGTGACCGACCGGCGCCGCCTACAGCCGGCCTCTTACACGGTAGTTATCTCTCTCACTCTCTAGCACTATTTCTAGTTCTCTCTCTATCTACGATATACTACCTGCGGCGGCTTGTGTTCGAGATTCAAAGCGTCGCCTTGTGAACACCGGCTCCGCCTACAGTCGGCCTCTCGGTAGTTATCTCTCTCACTCTCTAGCACTATATCTAGTTCTCTCTTTGTCTACGATATACAAACTGTCGCGGCTTGTTTTCGGGATTCAAAGCGTCTTATTGTGACCAACCGGCGCCGCCTACAGTGGCTTTTCACACAGTAGCGATCTCTCTCTCTCTCTTTAGCATTATTCCTAGTTCTCTTAGTCTACGATTTACTAACAGTGTCGGCTTATGTTAGAGACTCGAAGCGTCTCCTTGTGCCCAACAAGCACCGCCTACAGCCGGCCGTTCACACGGTAGTATCTCTGTCCTTCTTAAGCACTATTTCTAGTTATAGCTCTGTTTACGATTTACCAACAGTGTCGGCTTGTGTTCGAGGCTGTGCAGATCATACAAACATTTGTCCCGCGGCGGGAATCGAACCCGTAACCTTCTAAGTCTCAGCCGAGCCTTGGCCCACTGCGCTACAGAGGTCGCAAAACAAATTATCATTTACCATGATTATATCAGATACCATGATACCATATTTGAGTTTTACTACTTCCTAATATTTTGGCACAGTTGCATGCTATCTGCTGAGTTATCTTGCTAAAAAGTCAAAAACCAAGATAGTTTCTGAAGTTAAACAAAATTGTTACAGACAAATGGGAAATAGACCCTTCCGAACTGAAGCTGATGGAAGAGCTCGGAGCCGGTCAGTTCGGGGTGGTGAGACGCGGGAAATGGCGCGGCATCACCGATACAGCTGTTAAGATGATGAAAGAAGGCACCATGTCGGAAGACGACTTTATCGACGAAGCCAAAGTCATGACGTAAGTATTTCTAGGTTCTAACTAATAGTCGATGGAAATATGCCAATTCTAAACGTCATCGCGGAATGGCCGTCTATAACATTCTCATGTTCCTCGTCGTTCAAATCACATTGCACCATAATACACCTATAATTCAATTGTCCATACTCGTCCTATGTAGTCACAATTTATTCATTAAAATTCCGCTAAGATTACTGAATAAAACATGCAATAAAATGAGGAAAAAATATGAATTTAGAAGTGCTATGTTACTTCATGAACTGACAAACGAAGAATCAAATGACGAACTACAAGATACGACTTTGTGACATACTATTAACAATATAACCACATGACACTGGCAAAATTGACATTATTATGACGCATGACATTAACGAAGAAGAAAAAATTCAAAAACAATAGGTATACAAAAAAACTTTTAGTAAAGTAAACACACACTTAGCCATGGAAGAGATAGCAGTGGTCTACCACAGGCTGAAGATAATAATGTATACTAAATTACCACCCGAATTGAATTAATGTATGACGTTCCAAAGTGATCCTTGTGATTGTTTTGCTACTACGGAGTTTGCGACAATGTGTGACGTAACTTAAGAACGGTCCCATAGCAGATTGTGAAGAGCTACACAATCGTTAGCAGAGTTCGAAATTTGAATGACAATGACAAATCTCTCGGTTTTTTCTTCGATTCTTTTAAAAAATTACCAAAAAGAACAGTAGGCAAAAGATAAAAATAGTTATTTGCATCCGGAATTTTGATGCAAAAATAAATAACGTAAATATTTTATTCTGTTTTGACATATTTAATATATTTTAAACATATTTGAATCAAAATTTTAAATTGATGTAGTATGCAAATATGGATCAGTCATGAGCTTACTTTTCATATATTTTTCCAGCAAACTGCAGCATCCAAACCTAGTTCAACTGTACGGCGTATGTTCTAAGCACCGCCCTATCTACATAGTGACCGAGTACATGCGACACGGCTCCTTATTCAACTACCTACGACACACCACGCCCGAACAGATCGGTCCTGCCGTGCTACTAGATATGTGCATACAGGTACTGTACATTATTATACTCTCACTTGTAATTGTAAGTAACAGTGAGTGCATTTTTAGTTGCACAAAATAGATCTAGATGTCGCTGCTAAATCTGTCCGGTCGCTAGAACGCGCTATGATTGCGTTTTGCTTGGTCCTTGTCACTCTAATGTCAAAGAATAGAGATGAACAATGGTTTGATGACTATGATTTTGATGATTTAATCATTTTTGATGTTGTTTATAAGATTCTTTAATATAATTAATCTTTAGTTAACTCAAGTCAAAAATATTACGTTCCAGGTTTGCAAAGGAATGGCGTATCTAGAGAGGCAAAACTACATCCACCGTGACTTAGCTGCTAGAAATTGTTTGGTCGGCGACGCAAACGTTGTCAAGGTATCTATCTTGTTTAGAATCTAACTAGTGTTCTGTAAACTTCAGACTGGATCGATTGCCAGTTAGTCATCATAATCAGCCCACTGTTGGACGGCTGCCTCTTTCATGGCTCGGCACTGAGCTCGGTCTTCAAGCTCTCCTCTTCCAGTCCCTTCTCATTGCTTTAAGAATATCATCGCTGCCACAGGGCGCCCTTTACTACGTTTGCGGACACGCGGCCTCCACTCAAGAACCATTCTTCCCCGAAGACCATCGGCATAGCGATTATGGAACTTTTAATACAGTCAATGTCTATCAGATTCGATTAGCAATCGGCATATTTTCAATTATTAGTTTGATTGTAACTGGAATCAGTTTTGACAAGATGGATTAGTATTACGAACGTTCGGCTTCTATCGCAGACCAAATAAATATAAAGACGGAATGCCGCGAACTATCATAGTGTAGACTCAAAACCGTGCTCTTCTATGTGATTACACGCACTCTCATACACCCAAACCATGATCTTTGCTCATAATACATTGATATAGTACCTTTTTTAGGTTATTTTGTTATTTTGAACACGAAATGTCATTGAATGCACTTGATCTAAAACGAGGGTTAGATACGATGTTTACTGGACGACGACGTACTAAAAGCAAGGAGCATGATATGGATGTACGTGTATTAACACAGAGCATGGTTCTGAGACTTCACCTTGGTTAAGCGCGGCTCTCTGTCTATATGGGTATTTATTTGTTCTGAGGTTTCTATTCATATGCAGCATGTCTGACAATCAACATCAACCTTCCGTTATACCAATTTATCAATAGTAACTGAAAGCTGTTATTAATATCAAAATTCCATAATCGCCGAGCTGTTCTGCTGTATATGTGACCTGCCCACTTCCACTTCAGCTTGCTAATGTTGCGCTATTTTGGATAAATTCGTTCTCTGACGAATAACTTCGTTCCGGATTCGATCCCTGATAATGAGAATAACTCTCTCCATAGCTCGCTGAGCGACCTTGAAAACAAGTCGCACGGTGAGTGGCCACGTTTTGTCTCCGTATGCCGTTACAAGGACGCACTGATTAACATCTTTAGTTTTTAGACATTGAGGTATAGGCGCGAATATTTTTGGCCGTCTTGCGTAGTAAACATTGCGCTCTTATATTTTAAATGTTTCTCGAGTTATTTCCGGTTTTATTAGTAATTTCGGTGTTTTATTTAAATAGAGGTAGAATGATTGACTCGGGTGTGACTAATTGGAATAAAAGCTTCTTTGTGATTCGAGCAAAAATAATCCGTAGTTATTGTACATGACAGACACTATTTTATATATAATTACGTTTTAAAAACTAAAAAGACAACCGACTTCATGTTTAAACACAAGGTAGGTAGCTACTGTAAAACGTTGTGGAGTTCCCTTGACTGTCCTTCGTCTTCATCATCAGACCCCTAATGACAGTCACAACCCATATAGGTGTAAAGTTTTGATCAATACAAATTAATCAAGCCTAAACACCAGGAAATTGCTGTAAATTGTTGAGGAGTTCTCTTGACTGTCTTTCGGCTCCATCATCAGATCGACTCCAGACCTTCATTAAAGAGTAGTGCTTTAAAATACTTAATGAAGTAAAATTACAAACGCACTAGTCGCACTACGATTTTCAAAGATTCCCCTCGATTTCTCTGGGATGCCATCATTAGATCCTGGTTTCCTTATCATGGTACCACCCTTGGGATATATCCTTACAATAAAAAAATAATCATCAAAATCGGTTCATAAACGACGTAGTTATCCGCGAACACACATAAAAAAATATTATAATTATAATTGAGTAACCTCTTTTTTAAAATACTATGACACATGCCATTAACGAAGAAGAAGAAGAAGAAGGTATAGGCGATGATAAAGACATGAAGATAATGGCCTCAATTCTGTTGGCACCAACCTAACTAATTTTACCTAAAATTAGGTTTTGAACTGTCAAATATACCTTTGGTATTCTGCTGCTACCAACTTATCCTAATTGAATTTTATCTAACTTAATTAAGCATTCCTAATTTAGTAAGATGGTACCAACCGAATAGGTTTAACAAATGCTATGACTAACTAAATATATTGTAGACAATTCCTAATTTTAGAAATGAACCAACCGAATTGCCACCATTGGTGGCAATTCGGTTTTATTCAATTCGACAATGTAATAATATTTTTTTAGACAATTCGGCAATATCTATATTTTAATTTAGGTAGCAGATTTTGGACTAGCCCGGTACGTTCTCGACGATCAGTACACGAGTTCTGGCGGCACCAAGTTTCCGATCAAGTGGGCTCCACCTGAAGTGCTCAACTATACGAGATTCTCTTCCAAATCTGATGTCTGGGCTTTTGGTAAGCATGCCTGTTCTATCCATTTTTTATAAGACTCTTATAGGCGCACTCAGTCTGTAAGTGAAATTCAAAAAATTCAAAATTCAAAATAACTTTATTCATTACAATCACAAGGACCACTTTGAATCGTCTTCTTACATGCTAGTGAATCTAGGTGCCGGTTCCTCCTAACCCCAGTTCAAGAAGAATCCGGCAAGAAACTTGTCTGGTCTTAACACTTTTTTGTATGATCCTTGACAATTTTGTTACGGATGCCGAGTCGAGTTGGAGCAGATTCATCCCAAGCTTTTTTGTCTTCTAAATAATCAGATATTTTATAATATGCTTTAATAGACAGTTTATGTTTAATTACGTTTACGGCAGAGCTGAGTCTCTTCGACAATTTATCTATGTGCGGGCCCCATTGCAGCTTATTATCTAAAGTAATGCCTACGAACACTGTGGTGTCGACGAGATCTATCTTTTCGTTATTAATTTTTACATTAGCTTTCACCTGTTTAACGTTGGGCAGTATAAAACGAATGCATTTCGTTTTTTTCTCGTTAAGTAATAAGTTGTTTACATTAAACCATGTTACAACTTTAGAGATTGCATTGTTTACATCGTCAAGATTAGTAAGTCGTCGCTTTAATTTAAATAAAAGTGACGTGTCATCAGCAAACAGTATAATCTCGTGATCATCCTTTACAAGTTTAGGTAGATCATTTATATAAATTAAAAACAAGAATGGCCCGAGTATTGATCCTTGTGGTACACCCATTTTTACCATTGACCCCGGAGAACGCTTTCCATTTACATCTACTCGTTGTGTTCGGTCAGTTAAGTAGGATGTGAGAAGCTTAAGTGAAACTCCCTTAACACCATAGTGGTGTAGTTTGCTGATTAGAGTTTCATGGTGAACGCAATCAAAAGCTTTTGACAAATCACAAAAAATACCTAAGGCATCGCGTGATTCCTCCCAGATATCAAAAATATGTGATATTAACTCAACACCGGCATCAGTCGTTGAGCGTCCCTTTGTAAATCCGAATTGTTTACTGTCTAGTAAATTGTTGGTATTAAAATGCCGTTGTAATTGGTTTAGTATAAGTTTTTCAAATATTTTACTAAATGTAGGAAGTACTGATATAGGCCTAAAGTTACTAGGATCGGAAATGACTACCTGATTTGAATAGAGGTATGATCTTGCTATGTTTCATCAAATCAGGAAATACTCCACTGTCAATACATTGATTAAATATGAAAGCTAGATCTGGTGCAATAATGTCAATTAGTGGTTTTATAACACTGACAGAAATGCCCCAGAGATCAGTGGTCTTTTTTACATTAATCATTTTGGATGCCTTGATATCGTTTTTGTCCACATGTTCAAAGTAAAATTGTGTGACACATTCAGGTAAACTATCTTTTAACAATGATACTGCTATTACATGAGAAGAGTTTAAAGACTTTGTAGTGGAGACTGGAATATCAGTAAAAAAAGTTTCAAATGCCTTTGCTACATCTATATCTTGCTTAATTATATTATTGTTAATATTTAAATTTATTACACTATTATGAGTTTTGGATTTTCCGGTCTCACTATTAATTATTTTCCAAGCTGCTTTTATTTTATCTTGACTGTTTCTAATTTTTGAGCTTAAATACTGAGATTTAGCAAAGCGACAAACATTCTTAAAGATTCTTGAGTAATTTTTTACTTTTTCTTTAAACTCTTCACTAAAGTTATACCGTTTTTCACTGTACAATTCATACAAGGTACGCCTACTCTTATGAATACCTGCTGTTGCCCACTCACAAAATGTTGAACTGCCAGAGACCACAATAGTTTTGGATGTGAAAATGGAACTGAATACTTTATTAAATTCAGTGAAAAATGTATTGTATAAATCATTTGGATTATCATCATTATACAATAAAAAAGGCAAGTTGGTATCCAGGTTCAATCTTACTTTCTCTAAACGATCAGTGGTAACTGGTATATAAGTAATTTTTTTTTGTACATCTTTATTGTTCATTTTAGTTTCTATTTGAACTAGTTGACCGAGATGGTCAGAGTGAATATTACTAATTATATTTTTGCTTATTATGTTTATATTGGTAAAAATATTATCTATGCATTTGGCCGAAGTGGCAGTTATTCTAGTTGGCTCCATAAATATAGGTTCAAGACCAAATGAATTAAATAAACTAGTTATTCTGATACTCAATGAATATTTCTCAAGCAAATTTATATTAAAATCACCGCATACAACAATTTCTTTATTTGATTTTGTAATAGACTTATGCAAGATGTCCTCCATAATTTTCTCAAAAATATCAAATGAGGCGGTTGGTGGGCTATAAGTGCTTATAACAAGGAACTGCTCCAACTCTATGCAGGCTATCTCAATGTGTCTTTCTACAGAGTGGGCGACAATGTCTTTACGTTCTTTGAATTTTATTTGTTTATTTATTAATATGAATGACCCGCCTCTTATAGAATGTACTCTGCAGAAAGAACTACCAACTTGGTGATTCTTGAAGTTGAACATGAGCTCATGACTTTTCAGCCAATGTTCTGTTAAGCAGATTATGTCAATATTGTTTGAGTTCATGTACAAGTCTAGTTCTAATTCTTTGTTACAAATTCCTTGAATATTTTGATGCACCAAGTTAGTAAACTTAAACTTATTTACAGTATTTATTTTAAAGTTTTTAGTGTTTTTGTTTGATTGACTATTTTTATAAAATATATTATTTGAATTGTCAGTGCTAGAGACATCCTCTATTGTCTTTTTATCTAATTTAAATTACAAGGAAAAAATTCCAGAGTCTGATTTGGAATGTCATGATTATGCTCAATAGAAGCATTGTGTGTAGCCAAATTTTTGGCTGTAATACTAAAATAATAAGATAGCGAAACAGCTACCTGTCGTTTGTAATAATTAGGAAGGTAGTATCTACCTTTTGTCAAATATAATTTTTTACTAACAATGTTGTTAGTGTCAATCATATGTAATACATTATTATTATTGCATGCCATTGTATGCAAAACCTGATTTAATTTATATATATGGTCATTTTCTGCTTGTGGCAGTGATACTTTATAACACTCTTATAGGCGCATTCAGTCTGTAAGTGATACTTTATAACACTCTTATACGCGCACTTAGGCATGTAATGGTTACATAAGTCGCTTTTTAGTAGAGACAAAGGATATCTATACTAAGAAACGACTTAAGTAACCATTAAAGACTTTGGAGACTTTGGCTTTAAGTTTAAGTTTTAGTCCTAATTAGATTTTTTGTTCATCAGTTATGAATTGATTTCATTTCTAGGTGTGTTGATGTGGGAGGTGTTTACCTGCGGCAAGGTACCATACGGCCGCATGAAGAACTCCGAGGTGGTAGATATGGTACAACGGGGGCAGGTGCTAGAGAAGCCTAAAGGATGCATTAACGAATTGTACAATGTAAGTTGTGATGCATTTAGTAAGTTATATGTTATTTTGAGGCCACCTAGCAGCATTGACATCATTATCAATATTTATTATTATTTCACGAAAACTGGTGAATCATTTGATTTGAAAACTCTACCTATTTGTACGCGGCCTGGTAGTCTAATTCGATTATCGGAACGACGACATTGAAATGTTCGTCTAATGGACAGTTGTTTCGTTGTTAAGTTATAATTACTCCATATAAACTATAAGTGTCCGAAATTTCATACTCCTCCGTCCGCGCAATTTTCGTTAAAAGGTTTACAAAGTTTTTGCTACACGTATTAATATATATAATGATTATTATTATTATTATATCGTCTTTTGTGGAGGATTACGACATCGATTGTCAAAAGTAATCGGTCGTTCTATTGTTGTAGCCACAGAATAACATAGAACAGAACAAACACATAGGTGTTTCTCTGTGTCTGGGTGTTATGTAGTAATACTCAAAATATATTTAAAAATAATAAGTACTTTGTAAGTACGTATAAGTATTATATGACTTTTATTATTACTTATTAGGAGGGAATCGAACCCTCAACCTACAGCGCAGAAGGCAGAGCTACTACCAATTGAGCTGACAGGCCAGTCAGTAATAATATTTATAGCATATACCTAGGTACGGTACATCAGAATAATGTGGTGTTATTGCTACTACTACTTTTTATCAACATACCACGCGGACAAAGCGTAATATAAGTGTGTATATTCCTATGTATTGTTTGAATATCTCATTGTATTGTAAAGTATAAGTGAAAAAGTGAATTGTTTTGAGATTAATTTAATGAAACCGAATATTCCAGGTGATGCGTGCATGTTGGAGGCGAACGCCCGACGAGCGGCCATCGTTCCGAGCGCTGAAGGACGAACTCGGAGAGATAGCACAGAGCGTGCTCGCCGACTGACTGCGCGTACTACTGGCTCTACTGCGGCACGAGCCCACCGAGCCGGCTGAGCTCGAGCTTCGCTTCTCTGCGAATGCTCCACGTGACGCCATCCCACAGTGATACCCACTGAGATGGTTAGAAAGGCGGCTTCGACTACCATCGTACAGTGCTTTGCTTCTGGGATTGTGTCCGGTCAAAAGCTAACTGCTAAACAGATGATCCTAGTGATGAATGTTCGTTCTACTGTGTTGTTTTCTCGAGTGCCGTTCGCGTGCCCGTTGTGTTATTGTAAGGAAGATATACGTTCGGTTACATGGAATTGGCGCTGATGTGAGAAATTATATTGCCATCCGTTAAAGCACTTATACAAATTAGCGTGAAGTTTATTCTAATGAGGTGAAAATAGAGAGTATTATAAAGTAGATTTTGCAATGTATACTTGTTTAGGAACAAAGCAATTTTGAAACTCCGTTGTGTTTCCGATAACGTTTTATAAATCAATGAACGCCGGCTGCACGCATGATTCATTGTCACGTTCCGCCCGAGCCGAGCGTGCAAGCGCGAGCGCGGTACAAGCGATAGAGGCACGATCGGTTCATCAATGTTTCTTATGACGTTATCACGTAAAATTATCGTCCGTAAACCGACTTTACGGACAACCATTTTTTTTTAATTGTCAAATGTTTTGAATAGACGTAGTTGAATACGATTGCGGTTTTACAGTTGCTTTGTATGGGATACTCAAGATATAGTTCTTGCAGACAAGAATCTCACCAAAAAACGTGCTATAACATGATGTCGCGCCGAATATACACGATAAACGAACATTGCTTTGGAAACAGGAATTGTCAGGAATTGAACTAGTATATTTATAGTCAGACAGCATTCCAGCCGTCCAGCGCCATGTAAGCTATGATTACATACATTCGATTTAACCACTTAGGTAATACATTTCTCTGGTTCAAATTATTATCTGCAAATGACGTAGAAGATTATTTTAACTCAAATTATAACTCTAGTGTGTGGGTAACAAGATATATAATCAAAATTGTGATTTTAGCCTTTAAAGTATATAATCCAATAGCATGGTATATGATAGCTAGTACATATCATTCTGTAGACAAAAGTCATTACGAGTGCTTGTATAATCATTCCTCTAGAACCTACAAGTTATGGCAATACAAAACTGTGCAGCTAAAACTTTATGTATATAGATTTTTTATGTAGCTGGTAACCCCATTATTACTGTAAGGACAAATTACACTAATCGTTTTCATATCCTCATATTTTTAGTGTTTCCGTTTTAGTGTATTGTAAATAAACATTTTATTGTAGGAAGTAGGTATATATGTCATATCTTAGTTTTATTTAGGTAGGTACATGCAACGCATTTTATGATTGTTTTAGCTAATTTTCAGTAATTTGTCATTGTAACACTTAATTGATTTTTTTAATGCTCTGTGGGAAATCAATTTTTTTATGGCATAACAACGTAATGTACGACTTGGTTTTACTTTTCATTTATAATAGTCCAGTCACAAAATAAAACTTCAGTAATCCACTAGTCATAATTATAAATCTAGTATAAACCATCTAGAACTGTTTTTAAATTACTTTTGGACTGCATAATGCATATTACATTTTTAATTTACGATACTTGGCGATGCAGATTTATTGCGATGCGATATCTCTTTATTGTATCTCGCTGCAGGAAGTTGCAATTATATTTCTCTGATTCTCGTTAGACATGTTTTATAAAGTAGAATTAAGTAATAAGTTCACAATTGCCCCAATATAGAATTGATTCGCCGTGATAATAAGTTGATATACCAAAATCGCCTACCCTTCCAAAATTAAGAGAGTAATCGTGAGTAAATCTTATAATATTATAGGGATGTTATCTGCGCCAGAAATACCAAGTATGTGCCAATTTATCGCAAATGTTTACATATTACGTATGATTTTAGATTGCATGTAACTTCTACTTTTGTAATCGTGTTACATTATGAAATAACTTTTTAAATTTGTGAGACTTTATATCGTAAAATATACTTCTATTAGGAATACCTAATGTGAAATATTTTTACGACGCATGCCATTCATTTGAGTACCTAGAGATAAGAAATGAACTTAGGTGTCCTAAAGTAGCCCATTAATAATGAAAATCTTTGAAAAGTCGATTAAACCAGTATTTTCTTGATCTCTAATGGGACAAAAAGCGATTTCTCTATGTGATTATTTATTTAGTCTTGTGTTTTTGTACAATGAAGCCCGATCGGGCCGCTATAACTTACTGCGTACAACAGCCGGTACTGTGGATTTGTACAACAATTTATATAACTGTTTTGTAAGACTAAAGCCAGGTAAAATAAATAAAACAAAATTAAAACTTTTGTTTCATTCACAAACTAACGAGGGGAAATATATTTAGGCATTTATTATATTGATTGCATCTGTAATGTTGTCAGTCGTCAATTTACTATTAAAAATATTTATTTTACATAAAATAAATGCTTCCTAATCTCTTATATTATAATAAATCATGGTATATGAGATGGGGCTGGGCTGGTCACGTCTGCCGAAAGAGTCTACTCCCACATGTTCTGTTCACAGAACAAATGGGAAAAGAATTCCCAGTAGTTCTGTTCACGAATCTTGTGACATGAAATTCAGATCGAAACCAGTTGGTTAGGTTATGTTAGAGTAGGTATAGAAAACAACGCGCAAGGCGAGCGAGCGAAGCGAGCGTGCCGCGGCAGCGGCCGCCGAAGCGCCAGAAGAATATAGTCCGTCTGTCGATGAGATTGAAGCCAGATGTAAAGCTTAGTCTTATAAGTCACAGAACTAATGGTAAAAAAAATCCCAATAGTTCTGCCAACAGAACTACTCAACAGAACAGGTGGGTGTAGACGGCCGAAATTCGGGAAGCTAGTAGGCCAAGCTGATCTCGGAGTAGTGCCCTGATTCGGTACGACAACGTCGCGGAAGACCGCGAACCAGGTGGAGGGGAAGAGCTCACCAAATTCCGTGCAGACTGGACCATCTTAGCGCGGAATAGGGATGAATGGAGAGAACGGGGGAGGATTTGGTTAGCAGTGGGACAGTGTGGGCTGATAATTAATAAATCTTGGGTACATTATGTGTAAAAGCACTGTGGGTACAATCGTAGATTAGAACTGAACTAAAACAACAGTATGATGCTTGAACTACATTTATTTTCCATCATTCAGAAGTTACTTGAGTACATTACAAGCAACTGTGTGCAATCTCTGTAACTAAAACCGCTCAGTTGTAAATTACATAGTGAAGATGGGAACCCAACCCACCCATCCATAATGATGACCACGCTAAACATTTCTTAAATTTGTTAATCTCGTAAGGTAGCCTTATCAATTGAAGCTCACAATAATTGTGCGAGTTGACCTTAGGTCGGCATTCCTTCGATGACGTCTGTCGGTCATGCACGCAAATCAAACGTATGCTTCACACGCGCTCGCAAATATTAGTCTTATTGCTTCTTAAGACAGGTATAAGTATTGTATCAGATATCTGACTCACATATACAAGTTTTTCTTATTTATTTACTTTATTACATGTTATTCTCGCGACCGTCTAAAGGCCGGCTTTAGAAAGACCTTAAAATCTTAATGAAAATCCAAGGATTTTATGGCTTGCTTTGTGGCTCAAAGCTTAGACGTCAAGATAAGCATAGTCTTAGTTAATTACAACAGAAAGTTACTTTTTGGTATCACAATATCAACAGTTATAATTTTATTATGTTATGGTAAGCACAATGAAACAATTCCTTAGCTTAGAAAATATGGGTAAGTACCTACTAAACAATATTTTATAACTAACTAAACCCGCAACTGCTCAGAAAACACAGCAGACATTTAGACACTCAGGTATACATGATTCATATCAAAATCTCATAAAACATGGACTAGTGTGAATGAGCATTGTGTAATGATTTTGCTGATAACAAGTCTTCTATAAAATATTCTAAAAATTACCATGCAAGACAATTGTATTAGGTAGAGCTCAAGACATTAATTCATATTAATAATACGTTTCCTGTCTTATAACTAAATTCCGGACTTGTTTCAGCATGACGCAATGATCAGCTAAGGGCCTTTTTCCTGTCACGGTGATTTGAACTCCAACATTCAAAGCGGGCGTCACGCACACGGATTACGCAGGCGAGAGTGAATAGCGATAATAGCCCCTATTGTAGGTACTTATAGTCAATATCATATTTACAAATAACTTATCAATCCTTATCTACAAAATCACATGTCCGTTGGCAAGATATCTGGTATCAAATAGTTGCATAGATCCATTTCGGAGCTGACAAATGTTACTTTACCGGCCGTATTTTCGTCAAGCCTGAAACAGATTTTAATTTGTCATTTACTATTTTAATTATGCTATTTATTTATAAGGACGGGCCATTTCAATGTATCCTTATGTACTAGCTGCTGTACACGGCTTTTCTTGCATGGTACCTACATAAACAGTAGCCTGTCTATTCCCAAGACACAATATATCTCCGTTTAGCTGTAAAAAAACAAACAACAAACAGACAGACAGACAGACAGACAGATGGAGAGAGACACTTTAGAATTCATAATATTGATGTAGAAGTAAGGGGTTTAGTAAGAACTATTAAAAACTTGTAAGTTGTGGTTACTTAGATTAATTTTGTATTAAAAAAAGCTGTGAGACCAGTATGGTGATTATGAAAATTTGACTCAATCAATGTCTATCAGTTTCAATTAGCAATCAGGATAATTTCAATCATTAGTTTGATTGTAATTAGAACCAGTTTTGACAAGATGGATTACTATTACATACATTCGGTTTCTATCTCAGACCATCTGTAATACCAATTCATCAATAGTAACAAAGTTTTAATAGTATCAGAATCCTATAATCGCCCCACAGATCTGTGATCTAAATTAGATTACTGCCCTAGTACTGTAATGTGTGGCCATATCATTATTGTATGTATGTTTACAATAACATTTCTTCCCTACACTAGGTATTAGGCAAGGAAATTAGGACCATGGTACCAGCACACCAATGGAACAACAAATAACACTGATTAATCTAGTGTAACTTACCACCCTTTTATGACAGCCCAGCAACCGGAGAAGAAAGTAGGAGCATTAATAATAAGACAAACACCCAGCCTTTCAGGATAGTGCCGACTGAGCAGCCAAATCAAGTTTTTCAGCACTTGGTAATCCATACACGATAATGTGAAGTTGTTTAAATCAAATACAATGCATAAATTGTCCACTACTTCCTCAAAGCACTTTTTGCTGGCTTCTTCCTGGAAACATAAATAAGGGTTTGAGTTTCAAAGAACTATTTAACATTAACATTACATAGACACAATTGTCAGTTTCCTTTTACAAAAGAGGATGTCAGCAGTAAGGATGATAATATTCTGGTTATTTCAATACTCACCAAGCAGTACACAATGAACTTGGTCATATCATCAATATTCCTGTCATTGGAGCTGTGATTCTTGGCTGGGATGTACACAATTGGCCGGCCATGTATGTCTCTGTGTCGGAGAACTCTAGCTTTGTTGGAATATTTCTCTAATAGCTGTTTGTCATTTTCTA
This sequence comes from Lampropteryx suffumata, assembly GCA_948098915.1. Lineage (NCBI taxonomy): Eukaryota > Metazoa > Arthropoda > Insecta > Lepidoptera > Geometridae > Lampropteryx > Lampropteryx suffumata. The sequence continues at coordinate 4,662,337 of OX402551.1, forward strand.
ATTCTGCTACTCCATATTCCACTCTCCATTTATTTGTTTTTATTAGAGCCTGTAATCAATATACAGGAAGATGGTTATGTAGAAGTCTTCTAGGATTGTCATCTTCGTCTTCCAACAATGCAAAGACAAATACACATGCTGGAAGAATCTGTTGTTTCTTTCTGATAGGTAGGTACTTATAAAAGTTTTATAAGGTATAGATGTAAATAGTCCCCAAGGAGTTGAAAAATTACTTATAATATTTAGCTTATCAAAGAACAAACCTGGAAGGCACTGTCTACGGTTTTGAAGGCTCTAAGGTACCGCCGCAAGGAGAAATCATTGTGGTATTGCGATGGATCAGCGCCAGCAATTATATTCATCCGCTCCTTGAGAAGTTTCAAGTCCTGTTCGTTCACAGGCTTTGGTTCCTCGGCCATTTTATGTGAGGTCCCAGATTTCTTTGAACATATATACCTACCCTACCTACTGTCTATACTACGGGAATATAGAATAATGCACAAAATTTTAAGACGAATGAATGATTCGCAAGAGTAAGATCGAGTCAACAACAAGAATATTATTTTTATATTTTTGCAATTGCAAATATATTTTTTTTGCATAAAATTTTCTTTATTCTGATGTAGCTGTCACTGTCACACGAAGTTACTTTGACAATGACAAAGAGAGTAACCATATTCAATTTATTGGCAATGGTCAATGGATCAACTTAACGGGACCAACAGACAGATCCCACAGAACTAAATATATTAAATTCACTTTGTCAAATGTAATAGGTACGTAGTTCGACTAACATAGAAAATAATGGAGAGGCAATTAATTATGTAGATTAAGTTTCGTCTAGAAAAAGTAAACACGGTGCGCTTCTATTATAAACTTCCTGAAAATGCTAATAAACTACCTAAAGCATACTTATGAATGAATGGCCTCATGTTACTCTCAGACAGTTAACTGGTAGATATGCAATGCAACATACACTATTGTTATACCTTGCTAAGGAGGATAATAGAAAAAGCGCTACGACCACGACGCGTTTCTCGACACTTCTCGTACTTGAGTGAAGAGGAATTAGGATTTAAATTCGCCTAGTCTGTAAGACCTTTTAAAGTGATCCTTGTGATTGTATTGAATAAAAATAATTTTAAATTTAATTTAGAATAGACAAATGGCGATCGTCTGCGACTGCGACGATAATTGATCAAAACAAAATAACTTGACTTTGGCAAAATTGTCAGTAAGACAATATACAGGAGAAGAAAAAGGTAAGTGGTAGGTATATAAGAACCTACCTACTTACTTTCCTACTTTATAATTATATTAATAATAATAATAAATATTGATGCACACAACACCATCTAGTCCCAAACTAAGCATATACAAGCTATGCTTTATGCTTTAACCCCTTTTAATTTTTACATTAGCTTTCAACTGTTTAACGTTGGGCAGTATAAAACGAATGCATTTAGTTTTTTTTTCGTTAAGTAATAAGTTGTTTACATTAAACCATGTTACAACTTTAGAGATTGCATTGTTTACATCGTCAAGATTAGTAAGTCGTCGCTTTAATTTAAATAAAAGTGACGTGTCATCAGCAAACAGTACAATCTCGTGATCATCCTTGATCATGATACGCAAAATTACAGACTGATATCCAAACTCTGTACTGTAGCCAAAATGTTTGAGAAAATTGTATACTATTCCTCGTATACCACTCATAGTTAGTGAACAGCATATTTCATCAGCAGGCGCTTAACTGAAACGAACCAGTGACGAACGAATTCACTCATCTGGTTTCTGATGCTATAGGTCGTGGTTTTCAAATGGATGTTATCTATAAAGATTATTCTAAAGCGTTTGACATGGTTAATGGAAATAAATAATTATTTTAGAAGTTTCACACAATCTTTTAATCCATAAGCTTACTGTATTACTGTATCATGGAGATCTTTTGAGATAGCTTGAGTCATATCTTTTGGATCGTAATCAAGCCGTTATTAGAAAGGGTTACTATTCCTCTTTCATGACTATTTCATCTGGGGTACCGCAGGGTACCGTGTGCTACCACTTGGGCCCATTACTATTCCTGATATTTGTCATAAATAACTTTTTTCATTCTAATTGATTCATTTCCGCAGAAGACACTAATGTTTTTATGAAAATTACCTCTTACTCAGATTGTTTACTGCTCCAAAGTGACCTTTGTAGACTCGTTAACTATTGCAATAAGAACTCTATAGTTCGTAATGCAAAAAAAAACATATGATTACTTTTACTCTTAAAACCAAGCCTATCATTTTTGACAATTTCAGTTTATTTTAAATTACAATTACCTACACTACATTGTCTTAACAGTACCTATTGACACCAAAACGATAACGGAATCACATAGTAGGTACATAATACTGTGTAGCAGCATCTATGAACTTCGCAAACCTATAAATAACTATATCCATATCATCAGATTCACGTAGGTTGTTGATGATACGTAAGGCTCGGTTATGGGTGCATGCATACCTCATTTCATATTTAATGAGGCATACCGCAAGCTTGGTTTTAATAATAAATAAATAATAAATAATGCAGGACATCTCACACAGTCCCAAAGTAAGAAGAGCTTGTGTTACACAATGAATTGTGTTGTTAAATTTACATTTCAGTCGTAACACACGACTGAAATGTAAATTTTATGATTATCGTATTTTTTTTAACTAGTTGCCCAAATTTCGGGGATGTCATGCCGACAAATAACCATTACAATATACTTTATTTTTATTTTTTTTATATAGTGTACTCGTATATATTTAGTATCGTGTTCATTAGCACTCACAGTTTTCTGACAGTAACATTTTACTGTGAAAAGTTTAAAAACTAAATTGTGTACCGTAAAATCGTAAGTACTGTTTGTTTTCCAAATAAATTAAATTAAAATAAACAAGACATTGGTGATAATACGATTTTTATTGAGTAATTATGATAAGATCCCGTTTACAGTAAAAGTGGGGAGATGGGGCACGGTTCTCCTAAAGTCGTTGACCGTACAGCAGAAGCTGTATCCGATGTCAATGCGGTCGGGTTGCCAGCGCAGCCAGTTGAAGGCCGGATTGTTGCGGCAGATGTCCGTACAGAATGTAAGGCGACGCACCTCCGCCTCGGTGTAATACGGGTTGTTGATGCTGATGAAGGCTGTACCACGCCGGAGGTTGGAATCGTATACAACCTACAAATAAATTCAGCTAAAGTATAAAGTTAGGAATATGTATTCTATTAATAATGTAATACAATAATTTATTTACAGAAATAATTACAGAAATGTACAGAATAATATAAAATACATGAAAACTCGAGATCGTGATCGAGATCACTGCCAGGGGGCAGCGTTCCCTAGACACTGGCAGCATTGCCACGTTGTATTCCCATTTATCTGGTTCCCTCAGTAGGTACAAGCTATGCTTAGTTTAGGGCTTTGGGGTGCTTTGTAAATTATCCATTAACACCCATTTATTTATTTATGTTCCTATGTAGGTACATTCCAAAGGAAATAATACTTAGGAATGTACCTTTCCTATTTAGTGGAACTTTGTTTCTCAAATTTAGTGTTCTAACATTAAAAAAATCTACTTAATTAGATTCAAAGCGTTTTCATGAAAATGCGGTTGCCCATCAAGGTATGTATACCTACCTACTGACCTCAGTTTGATCAGAGTTGCATAACTTCGTTCGTCTGTTTTGTGACTACATATCTCGCGAAAGCTAGCAATAGTCGTGAATTGCGTGACTATTACCATCAAAAACATTCTTTGTACGCTAACACCTATCTCGGTTATTCTTTTTCTTCTTATCGTGTCGTTAGTAATTTTGAACCAGTGTGGTGAAAGGATTAGAGTGCGCCTCAGAGACTTATTGTGCATCGTGCAATTGGCACATGTCTTCGAACTTTTAAGGTTCTACGACATGCCGGTTTCCTCACGTTATTTTCCATTACCGTTTGAGAGTCTAAGAGTTTAATTTCGCCTGTAGGTACGCGAGCGAGTAATAAATAGCAGCTGGCTTTCATGATACCTAAAAATAAACAAATTAACATTGGTAGGTAGACAATCTAAAGAACACCAATATAGCCCCAAACTAAGCATAGCTCGTACTATTGGAACCAATTGACTTATTAGAAATACTTGTCTGTTTTTTAATACATAATTATAGTAATAGGCCTACTACCGTTAACATCGATGAAGGTTTGGTTTTTGGCTTCTAAAAAAGTCAATCAATGGTTAAAGCTTCATCTAAAAGTATCATACCTAACTGTGATACGTTTTTAACCATTGGTTACTGATTACGGGTCAAAAACCCGACCTTTTTTTTATAGATAGACCTACGTTTGACCACGATCTCGCATGATGTTAAGCGACGATGTGGCCGTCGATAAGGCAAGCAGATCTAGAAGACACCTATTTACTCTTGACTTGAAGTGAGCCAGATTTTAGTTTTAAGGAAAAACAGATGACGGCAAAGCATTACAATCCTTGGCTGTGAGATGGTGGAATTAGATCATGCAATTCCTGGGCACATTCTTCGAAATGTATTCTATAAATGTTCGAAAGGCAGGCAACTTTACGGCGGTGCTCAAGACTCTCAACGACTCAAACATAGTCCCAGCGTTTAGCTGCTCTAAGCCTTTACCAGGAGCATTACCAATTAGTATTACCTTGTAAAAGTAGAGTGGAACTGGCAGTTGCGGGTTATTGTTGGCGTCGCGATGCAAGTAGATGTCAACCAGGCGGTTGTTCTGGTTACGCAGCTGACTCACGCCCCAGGTACCAGTGTAGACCATAGTGTTGTACCCAGCTTGGCCGATTCGGGCACGAAGGTTCTGCAATTCGAAAGACGCTTTAATAATTGGGATATAAATGAATAGCTTGCCAGCATACCATCCTCTAAGCTTAGTAACCCACATCGTTGGACAATTCTTGCGGACAATATCCGGGAATTTTTCTCAGGTTGTTTTCTTTCGCCGTTTTAGACTCAAACGTTGCCTATAGCCTAACCCTCATTCTCATAATCACATACTTATCTTCTTCTTCGTTAATGGCATGTGTCATAATTCAAATCACATTGCACCATCATACACTTATAATTAAATTGTCCGTACTTGTGCTCCCGAGTCAATTTGTTCATTAAAATTCCGCTAAGATTACTGAATAAAACATGCACGAGAAATAAATAATTATTTTAGAAGTGCTATGTTACTTCATGAAAGACAATGACAGACTCTACCTTGAGGTAGAGTCTACCTTAAGGTAGAGTATGTCTTTCTAATGTAAATGCTTACAGGCGATAACAGGTTTGAGCACGACTATTTTAGGTCGTCTTGCGAAGCAAACATTGTGCACTTATACCAGTGATATTTATTAATGTTAAAATATTTTTTTTGTGTTATATAAAAATTCTTCGACAACTATTATTATAGTAATGACTATTATTTTGAAGATAACAGCACAACAATGAAACGCAATCGCGTCAACTAGGTATATACTTTATTTTTATTAACTTTATGGTAGGAACTTCCATGCATCTCAAATTAAAATAAAAAACCATGTTTCTTATCACTCTGTAATCTCTTTTGGCCTCTCTTTATTTGGCAACTTTAACAATGATGTACTATTTTTCTCTCTTATAATATTCTTTGCAGAAATCGTCTAGATATGCCAGTGGCCATGATAACGCGATATTAAACTTCATTGAAATATTCATTTTCAGCTTTTACTTTCATATTCCTTTGAACGTTTCTGAGGCGTCTAGCTTTTGTTGTAGTACTGTATGTGATTTATGTGATAGACCCAAATCCTACGAATATCTACCTATAGGATTATCTATACCTATAGAGTTTTACTACTTCAGATATAAAATGCGTGGGTGTCGTGAACACTCGGTTGGAACGAAGTTCCTATCGTGGTATTATTGATAAACGGTTTATATTATTTATTAACAAATGCAAATGATTGAATTTCTAGCGTCTGAGAGCAATTAAATGAAACTCAGAAATAACTAATGAATTGAAGGAATGGTAGGAAATTTCGTAATTAATATATTTTTTAGAATTGTGTCACCCTATGGATAACCGTCTACATTAAAGAAAGTGTCTTCAAAGTCTATGGCTTAAGTATACTTTGAAATGTATCAGCGCGTTACGAGTCCTATATCATCACATCTTAATGAATGCATTCCTTACTAGACTTATTGGGCCTCGTTACTGCAGTGCTTCTGGAATATTTGCTGATTCAAGAACTGACGGCAAAACAGCGATCATCCGGAAGAGGATACCAGGACTAATAGCAGAGTGAAAGATACTCACAACAGAATGCTGAATATCTGCTGAATGACTATGATAGTCCTTTACTTTTACATTAAATAAACCCAAATAAATAAACCTGGTCATTTTACACACATCATCATCTGGCCCCAAAGTAAGCAGAGATTGTGTTATGGCTACCACATGACTGATATACTACTTATATACATTTTTTTTTTGTAAATACATACATATTATACATAGAAACACCCAGACCCGAGATAAATACTTGCAGATCATACAAAAATTTGTCCCGCGACGGGAATCGAACCCGCAACCTTCTGCATCTCAACCAGACCTTAGCCCACTGCGACACAGAGGTTGACATTGGGTGGGTCAAAACTGTTATACTTGCTACAAATAAATGAGTCAAATAATGTTATCTTTAAAATCGTGAGTCTCTGGTTATTCTCATGTTATGTTGTGGTTGTTTTTTCTTGCTCTATTTTATTGTATTTTGTATATTGTATTATAGGATGGTATTGTTTATATTTTATTTGTATTATTTGACTATTTTTTGTGTGTGTAACCTAGTTGTCTGAAGTAATGATTTTATTATTGTATATTATCCATGTATATTGACTACGTCGTAGATGTATCTACGCCGTAGATGTATTGTGATATGGTGTGATGAATATAGAGTGTTTTAGATCATATAATATGTATTATTATCGACTTAGGCGCCCCCCTCTTGAAATAGTACCTATTATATTGCCAGGCCCTCCCGAAGGGCCCCCCGCGAAATGCCAGATGTTTGCGCCCTATTGTAAAAAATAGTCTCAAGTGCTTCGCTTGAAAGATTAAGGGACGAAATTTATGTCAAGTGTAGTTAAATAACTAAGGAATGAGTTAGTCAAACAACGTTTTGACGAGTGTAGTAATAAAATATTACGTAAATATTACGCAAACTTGTCCTACCCGAAACATGATATGTTGTTTTGGAAAAAAATTTATAGTTTGAAAATGAAGGTGATAGCATACTATTATTATTATTGTTTCAATAGTATATAAACTTAGCTAACCAATAACATAAAAATATCGACATGAAATACACATAACATAAATACCCGATAAATATCGGGTATTTATCGCGTTTATTTACCTATTTTTCCCGACGTTTCGACAGGTTTACACTCTGTCGTGGTCACGGGATGACTCATATGAATAGGTAAATAAACGCGATAAATACCCGTAAGTATTTATAATAATGTGTTCTGATCGCGTAAGTTTAAAAAACTTTATATAATATGTAGATAAATACCTGTTCAAGCCAGTTCCAGTTGCCAGCGTTGAATGGCTGCCACTGAGGAGCGGCGTTGATAAAGTAAAAGGTGGACCGCTGACCAGTCGCGAAGATGAAATCAGTCTTAGCGGAGAGGTGTCCTCGGGCCAGGAACTGACGGGAGGTCACGTACTTGTCTGCCAACTCTTGGCCAACAACGCTGGCGATGGCGGCCTTCTGATGGACCTGGGTGTACAATGTGTTGGCGGCCACTCCGGGGAAAAAGCTTCCAGCTGTAAAATATTAATTTATAAGTAAATATTGATGGACACACATACGCGTAACATATCGATATCCGTATTAATATTGTAAATATGAAAATGTCTCAGCTAGTACATAGATAAAAGATACTTTATATACCTCCAAGTAGGTATGGTCTTTTCTGGGTCCAAGCAAGATGTAAGCGAAGTTTGTAAGAAATAAATGAAACGTTCAAGTGCGAAAGTCGCTCTTGAGAGGTTATTGTACCTACTTTTTACTAGCGAGTCAAAATATTCGGCTTAAATGGCGGTATTTTGCCTTATTAACTTATTGCCTTGAATGAGTTGTCTTTCAAGCTGCATATTTTAGAAAAATGTTCCTGAAAAAAATCTCAGAACCGCGTATTAAGACAGATCAAGAAGGTCTTGACAGACAGACAGACAGTCATTGAAGTAATCCCATAAATATTCCTATTATTTTTGAGGTAAGTACAGAACCTAAAAATATAACGACATCGGAGAAAGTTTAATTCGACTAGTTTTGTAATTATAATCCGTGCTCCTTACCCATCCAGCTGGGCCTGTCGACGTTGGTCTGGTGGACTGCGTTGGGGGCATTCTGCTCGGCCCACACGTACAGGACTTCCAACCGATTCGAGTTAAAGCAGGCCCAGTACTTAGGGTAGAAAGTACCACCGACGATAAACCCGACTCTGGAATATAAAAAAGATTAACTCATACAAGAAAACATGCGTTAAAACCAACGACTTTCTAAACACAAGGACATACAGAGTACACTTTTATTTCTGCCTGCTAAGTCGCAAGGATGTCAATCTAGATTCTAAACTTTCGTGAGTTGTACTATACATTTGATAAATACTGGTTTTACTCAAGTAGTATTTTGTCGATGGAAGTACTGATACTGTTTCGGTTCATCTAGCGAGAGAATCCATGGTTCGCACTGTGCAAACTGTGTACGCAAGCGGCAACGAGCGACCGCGGATCAATCTTACCCTGATTAAAATTCTCTAAATGAATCGCAACAGTTCCTCCATCAACAATAATACGTGAGTAAAACCAGTGTTTATGTTTAGTCTTGTAAGTTTATAGATATCCATTGCGTATATCGAACGTACCTAATTGAAGGGCAATGTATAATGTATAAGATGTGTGTCTCTGCGAAATAAGAAGCTTCGAAGCTGCGTGGTTTCATATTTTGGAGTATCTTCTTTATGAAATGCTAGGCCTTGTGTTTAGAAAGTTTTATATAAATACAGATGGGAAAGTCAATGGTGGTAACAGTCTAAGTCGATTAATACACCATCGGTGTATAGAGAAGACTGAAAGCTTAAAACTCTCTAAAGAAGTTTTGCTTGTATTTAGTATGCTTTAGTTATGTTTTGATGGTAAAAGTAGCAAGGAATAGAAAAATAAAGAGCGATAAACTTTATTTAGCTGCAATCTACATATGATTTTGATTTAATAATTTATGTTTTACTAGTTTCTACCCGCGGCTTCGTTCGAGTGGTACTTTCATTAAAGGACATATGTAGGAACATAGGGATTTGAAATCTGTCTGTCTGTCTGTCTGTTACCTTTTCTTAGTCGTGAAAAGGTAACGAACAGACAAACAGAGACACTTTAGAATTTATAATATAAGTATGTGGATTTATTTAGCATTATTATTTATTTAGGTTAGATACTCGTAGATAGTATATTAGTGGCAATTCGGTTGGTTAATTTCTAAAATAAGGAATTGTCTAAAATATATTTAGTTAGTCATAGCATTTGTAAAACCTATTCGGTTGGTACCATCTAACTAAATTAGGAACGCTAAATTAAGTTAGATAAAATTAAATTAGGATAAGTTGGTAGCAGCAGAATACTAAAGGCTAATTTGACAGTTCAAAACTTAATTTTAGCTAAAATTAGTTAGGTTTGTGCCAACAGAATTGAGGCCATTATGTTACCCAATAATTGTATTTAACAAGTAAACGACAGCTTCTACGCCGTAGCATGCTACGACGACGTAGCCATTGGGAGTTATTGGAAAAAATACATGTTATTTCCACCAATAGGGCATCACTGCTGGGAATTTATAACATTACTTTAACAAATTATACATTAAGTACATTTTTATGTATAATTTGAGCTCTGCCTTCTACAAAATAGTTGGTACAGCTAGAATAATTACTAAGTTAGTATACTCCTAAGTTATTTACTAAGTTAGTTAGTATATCTGAGTTTACGGCTGTTCGTTTAAATACTTTTCACTATCATTCCATGTTGTTAATCCAAATAACAATGTTCTCTTATCAGAATAAAACAAACACTCTGGTAGGCAATTAATACTTAAGTACCTATCTATCTTATAAAATAGGTTCACGACTGATAATAAATAAATAAATGTTAGTGGACAATGTACGCAATACCATGTGGTCGCAAACTAATCATAGCTTGTATTATAGTGATTAGATGACTGATAGAATACTTAAGAATATAGAATATTTTTATATACATAAATTTTTACAATAATTTTTTTTTATAAAAAAAAATATATATAATATAATAAAAATACATATATTACAAATATATATATTAAAAAATTCAACTGAATTGAGACGACTTTTATTTAAAGTCGATTAAAAAAGTTTTTATTTTACTCATTTTAGTCAATTTTTCGAAATACCACTGGAAAGTCACAGGAAAGCAAAATACTAAATTTTATTTTCTTGGATTACATTTTTTCCTGCCATTTTGATTTAAAACCAAACTGAACCAATTTTGATGAAATTTCTATGGGATCAGTCGGAAAGTATATTCTTTCACATAATTTTTATAATAAATGAAAAAATTATAAAACATAATAAATGGAGTCAGAAGGCAACAAAAAAAATACAAATACAACCGAAGAATATCCTTCTTTTTTAATGTGCGTCAATAAGCAATCACATGTGCTCACTCGTTTTGTGGATTTATTATTATTTTTGTGCCAGATTATTTTGATTATTATTCCCTATATGACCGCTACGCCACACGCCACATGTAATTCGCCACATTTATTTCATTCAAGCCGTCACGCCACAGATATCATCGAATACGAACTCGTAAATTAGTAGCTCAATTTCAAAACCGTTTTATTCAATAGCTCGCTGCTGCCCACTGCATCATAGTGCACATGTGGTCTAGTGGTAGTGGCTCCCTCTTTTGATCCTTCGGCTGTGGGTTGGAATCCGGCCGTGCGGGTTTTATGTACGAATTTATGTAATCTATACAAGTACTTTCATACGGTGAAGGAATAAATCGTCTGGAATGTCTTAGAACCTAGAAAGTTCGAAGACACGTGTCAAGTGTATGAAATTACCTTCTTAGACGCACTTTAGTCCCCTCACCACACTGGTTCTATTGACAGGATAACAAGAAGAATTTGAATTTAAACATACAAATTATCCACGTAAACTTCTGAATTTATAATTTTAGTTGAATTTCACAAGCATCGCTTTAAGAGACCGTTTTTACATGCTAGTTGAATTGAGCTGCCAAATCTCTTTAAGCAAAGTCCAAGTTACCGACCTGATGACCTGGTTGTTGCCATGGCACCTTTGCCCGGTGTATTGAGCGTCATGATGGGCATGTCCAGAACACACGAGCTGACCGAATTGTCCGTTTCCCTGCAACCATCCAGTACCGGACACCAAGGCGTTGTTGACACAGGTAGCCATCTGAGATCAAAAACCTATATCAATTAAATGAATATTGGCTATATTTGTTATGTATTCACTGCAAAACATTCACTTCTTGGTTAAATTTGTTAAGAAAGAAGGAGAATAGGGGTTATTTGACAACACAGGGCAGAACGAAAAACAGGAAAAATTATAACATACACCAGAGTGAAGATAACTAGGTATTTTTTTATCGTAGATTGACCTACGTTTCACCACTATTTCTGATGATAAGCGACGATGCGGCCAACGATGGGGCACGTAAATCTAGAAGACCTATTTACTCTTGACTTAAAGAGGCCCACTTTTCACTTTTCACCACTTTTCAGGAAAGACAGACGACGGCAAAGTATTCCAATCCTTGGCTGTACATATTATAAATGTCGAAGCAATAAGTCGAAGTTTTTATATTGCTTTCTTCGTAAGGGAGGTACACTCACAAGGTATGGACGGTACTGAGCGGTACGTCTGCTTGTCCTGTTGTGAAAAAGAGATGCATAAACTAGACCATGCAATTCCTGAGCACATTCTCCGAAATGTAGTCTATGAAAGATTGAAAGGTAAGCAACTTTACGGTGGTGCTCGAGACTCTGGTACTTTGTCTCAGTGTTTAGCTGAGTCCAAGTCCAAAGCAACCAAGCTGGTGTTTGGTTGAACCATTCCATAGATACATAAAGAAACAAAATACACAACAGGACATGCAGACGTACCGCTCAATACCATCCATACCTTGTCAGTCTACGACTCTTACGAACAAAGCGCTTTGCTTCCACATTTATATGGCGTACAGCCAAGGATTGGAATGTTTTCGTCTGTTTCCTGAAAACTACAATCTGGGTCTCTTCAAGTCTCGTCTAGGTTCGTATAGGTGTCTTCTAGACCTGCGTGCCCTATCTTCAGCCACATCGTCGCTTAACATCAGGCAGTCAGTCTTAATTACATTACGCTGTTTCACCCGAGCTCAAGCTTTTTTATTGTTTTTTTAGCATGTGTTTTTATCTCGATTCAACTGTATCTTTATTGCTCACTCCTTATTGAAAGTGCTTAATCATAGGTGATTAAGGTTCTAGGTATTTTAATCTATACAACTACTTTGTAAGAATTAGTGGTGATAGAATTAATACGCCCGCGTCTCTGTCACCGCCTAATATCTTGACTTACTGCACTAGAAGTAGAGGTAGCAATGTTGGGGTGCGAAATAGTCCTCCCAGAGCCAGGACAAGCGATGTTAACTTGCTCCCCAACCTTCAGGTTGATCACTCCAGTATTACCAGTGGGTACGATGTAGTTTCCTCTATGTAGGTATACAGGCTGCGGCTGACCGAGGTCACCGTTAACTCTTATTTGACAACCTGGAAATTACGAACACAATGAATGGTTTAATGATATAGTTTTGGGTTAGATGCTGCTGTTGTAAAATTTTACACCAATATTCGTCAAAAGCTGTAAGGAAGGAATTCCACAGAGTAAGGAATGAGTACATAAGAGGAATCGTGAAAGTGACGCCAGTGAATGAAAAGATGAGGAGCAACAGGCTAGCAAGGTATGGGCATGTAATGAGAAGGGAAGAATGGCATGCAACTAGCAGAGTGCTTGGTATGAATGTTGATGGATTACGAGGCCAAAGAAAAGATGGATGGATTGTGTGAAGGATGACATGAGTAAGATAGGAGTGAGTGTTGAGATGACGGCAGATAGAGGAGAATGGAAGAAAAACACATGTTGTGCCGACCCCACATCATGTGGGAAAAGGGCAGGAAGATGATGATGATTCGTCAAAAGCTAGCATAATATACCCCACTTTGTTTAGTGATCGTGGAATATAATTTCTTGATTTTGACTTTGCTTGGTGTAGACTCTACAGAATCTATCTAGAATCTTCCGCAAACAGTCTAGAAATTAACTTTCATTCGCTTGCTAGCCTTAACCGAAGCTGTACTCCAATTCTTTGAAAAACATTACACCGAAAATTGTGAAGTTTCTTTACCGTTTCTAGCCGAAGCTGTAGTTCCATTTGCCGCACTTTGCTTCGCCCACTTAGGCTCCTCGATCGCCAGCCATTCATCGAGATAGTCTTCAAACTCGTCTTCACCGAGGACCAATGCGAGATCACCGGGCTCCGGCATCTGCCCCGGCATCGCCGAGACAACCGTTATGAGCCCTACGACCAATACCGCGAAACGCAACATCTTTCTATAAGTTCGCGAATGAAGCGGAGCACTGGTGAGCTATACAATGTTTATTCACTATATATACTATCATAATATCCACCTTTATCTAATTTTGATAAGTTGATGAATCATGACAACCTATAGCTAATTATCAACCAGTGATTAATCAAATAAAGCCCGCTTTTGTTAAAGATATGTAATCAACCAGGAATAAAGCCCGTTTACTTATTTATTTATAATGATTTATAATAATTAAGTATTAACATATCAAATAAAACTACCTAGATATAAAAAAAATATTATTCTAAGTACATAGGTACCTACTTATTAAGGGTGTACTAACCTTAATAAAGATACCAACACTCCTTATTTCAGACTGCGCTATCAGTATATTACAGGACCACTATATGCCGATCACTAAGTACGTTTACCCATTTAAAGAGCTGGTGCGGTGGCTGAATGTGCCGAGGACCTCAAAAGGCGCAAATATGATATTTGGTCTTGATATTTGTGCCTTTTGGAGTCGAGACCCTGAGTCCGTGGGAAACAGGAGACCACCGCGTTTTAAAAATCATTTAACGGCGTCTGGTAGAACTTTGCGTGACCTCTATCTAGCCCATCTAGCCCAGCGTATTAGCATTGCCATTCAACATGGCAATGCCGCCAGTGTTTTAGGAGCGTCTCTCTGGCAGAGATCTGGAACAGTTGAGTTATCTATAGATCGTTTTAAACGGTCCTTAGATAGCTCAACTGTTTCACATGTATTTTATATTATTGTAAATTCTTCTGTAAATTTCTATAAATAAATTATTTTATAATTAAAAAAATAAAGAAGATTTTTAACAATTCCTTTAATACTTACTTTACACTATTACCCATTACAACGACTATCACCTCGGTGAATTGGAATCACCGCTAGTGGCCATCCAGTGGCCATACTTTTGAGAGCTTCCCTGCTTTATATTTAGTAGAGTGCCTTCCGGCTTCCGAAGGATACAAACTCCGTACCCACAATTTGACACATCATTATTTATACATTAATAACTTACTTTTATAAGTAAATACCTATCACAAAATATATGATTACAACCCTATAATCAAGCCTAAGCACTGGTGAACCAACATCAGCAAGAAAAGTTTTACCTATTTTGAATATTTTTTTGGTTCACCCTGTATGTAGATATACCTACGCTTATTGACATGATTAGATAAAATCTAATTTAATTTGATGAAGCACGATCTTCCTCATATACCTATTAGCTGTAAGATTTTGTAGACTACCTTGACAACACTCAGAAGTCAGTAGAACATGCACATACCGGTATGTTTGACATGCCGCAGTCACTTGAGTGGCACTTAAGCCATGCATTATAAGGAGATCACAGTGACGAACTGAGTCGTCTGTAAAGGACGTGAAGCGAGATATATTTTAGTGTGAGCCTTGCCCCTTATCGTGTAGTTTAGCGAGATGCTCTTATTTGGCTTTTCATTTCATAACTTCTCTCTCATCTCATTGATTAGTCTTTCTGTTTAGTTGGTAGTAATAAATAATCCCGGACATTTAACACAGCATCATCTGGCTCCAATGTAAGCAGAGCTTGTGTTATGGGTACCACATGACTGATATAATACTTATATACTTTTTTTTTTGTAAATACATACGTATTATACATAGAAACACCCAGAGCCGAGACAAATACTTGCAGATCTTACAAAAATTTGTCCAGCGGCAGGAATCGAACACGGAACCTTCTGCGTCTCAGCTGGACCTAAGCCCACTGCGCTACAGAGCGGCGCTTCTGCGCTGTAGGTTGATAATTCAATTCCATCCCTAGAAAACATTTGTGTCATGAACGTTGATGTTTGTTCTGTGTCTGAGTGTTATAAAGTATTAAAAGTATGTATTTGAAATATATGTGTTTTTTTATTTATTGAAGTGTTCTATCACTTGAATATTTTTTCAATCATCCTAATATTTATACAAGCTATCCTTTGTTTGGGACTGATTAATCATCGCCGAGCCGAAATCGCTGAAGCTAGAAAACTGAAGTTTGGAAGGTAGCTGCCTTTTATTGGAAAACGACCTACTAAGGGTTTTGGGAAATTCAACTTTTAAAGAGGTGAAAATGGGTGAAAACGTTTGGTGTAACTTTTTAACGCATTTTTAAGTGCAATTTGCTTTAAACTTCGTGTAAATATTTGAAATACAAAATAAATATAAAAAAACCCTTAAAAAGGTGTAAAATGGGGTGTCAATGTTCGTATTTTACCAGTAGTTCGTACTTTTTAATGCATGGTGCGATTTGCTTGAAACTTGGTTTGGATATTTAATATACAATATATCTGGACACGTAATTCAGGGTTTTTCAAATTAACCATTAAAAAGGGAGATCGTATGTGATGTCGTAGTTTGTATCGGAACTTTTTAACGGATAATGCGATTAGCTTAAGACATGGATATTTTGAATATAATATAATTGATCATAACTAGACATTTAGAAAAAAGTTGCCTGACTAACGATTAAGAAAATTACCTACTGCGCTACGTATGTACTTATCAAAGTAATCTAACACTTACAAAGTCGCGGGTAACAGCTAGTTTATTTATATATATTTAGCGGTCCGTGATAGGTGATTTTAACAGTGACAGTACTGCATGGGGTCAATTTCACAGTAATGAAAATGACCCCATGCAGTACTGTGACTTACTGTCAGTACGTCAGTTACTGTCAGTCAGTACTGACAGTACTGCAGTACTGTGACTACTGTGACCCTTACGGTACTGCGGTTAAGGAGTGGGTGGGAGTCGAAAATCTTACTCTTTTACATAACGCGAAACTACCAAATTCTGTTAATAGTGGTCGGTGAAAAAGTGGATACCTACAACTCGGATTTTGCATTTGTAAGCAACATTGGAGCAATGTGTGTTAAGAGTGTTCTAAAACCCATCCCTAAAACTCAAATTAGGCTTAGCATGCATAGTAAATCAAGTTCTAAAACCAAATCACGTACCGTTCAAACGACGCTTTAATTTTAGAAAAGTTAATTGGGAACCGTTTGCCCAGGACATTGATACGGAACTTCTCAAAATAGACCCTGAGCCTCAGCACTATGATGGGTTTGTTAATGTAATGCAGATCACGGCACTGTAGCCCTAGGGGCTGTCGTTCCTCCTACATACCTGGTTTAGACTCGAACTCAGCAACACATCTAAAAGTGTACCAAACACTATGGATACTGATCCCTTCTCAGAAGACACACTATATCTGCTGGCGAAAGCAGATTAATGAGCGCAATTAGTGAATGACAGAAATGGGTTTCAACCGTTGGTAATCTAAATATGGCTCTTAACAGCAAAAAAGCATGGCCAACTTTCAAAAAGCTTACTGGACATTTTAATGACCTTAAAACTTCCAGTCAACTCTCACATAACCAAATCTCCCATCAGCTTATTTTTAATGGAAAATCCACACGTCGTTTTTCTAGACTGCAAAAAACTGCCTCAGCAGCAGTCTCTTCAGCAAACCTTTCACCATTACCGAAGTCATCGAAGAAATCAAAAGCGGCAGGATACGATGGAATCGCTGTTGAGCATCTAGGTTCGGGTGTGGCCTCTTGGTTGTTTGCCATGTTCAATAAATGCTTGGAACTCACCAAAATACCTAAACAGTGGAGGAAAGCAAATGTGATCGCAATCATCAAGCTAGGGAAACCTCCCTCTGGCGCAAAAAGCTGTCGCCCTAACTACACCTAATCGTACAAACATTACGAAATACTTCTTTTCAATCGTTTGATTCCTATTGAACCAATTGAATTGAAATTGAATTGAACCTATTGAACCCAAACTAAATATCAGAGCAAGCCAGTTTCCGCACTAGCAAGTCATGTACAAGTCCTGTAAAAATGCAGTTTATAGAAGACGGTTTTGAATACAAAAAAAGTAACTTGCGTAGTGTTTGTGGATCTGTCTTTAGCCTACGGCACTATTAACATTAGCAGGCTTTTAGTAAAGATAAATATGGTGCAGAATGAATGTTTTGTTAAAATTCTAGCCGAACTCCTAAGAAACTGGCGTTTTTCAAGTTCACCTGCGAACAGAAAAGAGTAGATGGCGAGTTCAGAAAAATGGTCTTTCATAGGGAAGTGTTCTGGCACCAATTCTTTTTAATGTCAACACCAACGACCAACCTTGTATCCCTGGCACAGCACATTTTTTGTATGCTGACGATCTTGCCCTCGCAGCCCAAACATCCAATTTCGAAGAGCGGCCTCTTGCTTTGCTTTCGAAGGTGGCTTTGACAGATGGGCTTGTCAACCTTGCAAATTACTATAGCGTAAACTGTCTCAGACCAAACCCATCAAAAATCATTTTAGGCACTTTCCACTTATACAATCGCTAGGTTTTTAGGTTCTACGATTCGTCGGTTTCCTCATGATGTTTTCCTTCATCGTTTAAGAGTACTAGTATAGCGTACATACATTTTTCGAACAGAAAAATTCACTTGTGCTCTACTAGATTTAAACCCATGTATATCCCAAATTATAGTTAGGACCCATATAAGATAGTCACGACTACAAATTATCAATCATGATAATTTATAATCATGGTCAAATTAATTACTTATTAAGAATAAGTTTAGTTAGTCTAATTTTAAGAACGTGGGTCGTTTTATAACTTCCATTACTGTCCCAACCAGAGTCATTAATCGTTACATAAACCGTGTCTTCGGCTGGTATTTCAAAATTCTCGAGCACCCAAAAATAAGAAAATCTGAAAAAAAACTGAAATCAAACTGAGGAGCGACTTAAGTAACCATGGATGACTCTGAGTGCGCCAGTTTTCGAATACCTAATACCATTTCAGTGCGCACTAAGCCGGGATTACATTTTAATCACTAATACGACTTAGTAGACGTACCTAATTAGGCAATTATCAGGTGTATTCGTCGTAACATCACGTCTTCAGCTATTGACCAGCTCGTAACTCATGCATGTAACGCGTGAAGATCAAATGCTGTACCAATAGGCACCAATACATACAACAGATAGTGCAACAGAATGCATTTTTTTCTAAACCATGATACATAGATAACTCTTTGTTGACTATCACACAGAATATTATAATAACAATAACTTTACCTACTACAGGCTTGTGCGGGGTGAGAGAAGCGACTCTAAGGCGTTGTCTTACTGTCCACTTACTTACTTACTGTCAGGAGATTTTGAACTTCAATTCCTGTGCGAGCTGATATCACAATAAATCGATCATCACGTTCTGAAGTGGCTCTTCTTCGACCAGAAACGCGTCATCTTACAGAGTTTCCATGTAGCGTTTCCATATAGCGTTGGTATACTCTTTGAACCGTAGATCGGCTCACAGAGAGAGCTCGAGCCACCAGACGTTGACTTTGTTGTGTTTTAAGCAAAGGTACGATTCGAGTTGATTCAGCTTCAGTCAGATCCATCTTCCAAAGCTTCCAATAGTCGCAGATTAAGATAGAAGTGTTTTGTTCAATAAATTAAACTTTACTGAACTTCTTAAAATGTACGTTCCTACAAACCTATTATTGTACCAGAAATTGGTATGCTGTTGAACTAAACAAACTTCAACCCTGTAGAACCACAGTTAAACAATAAATCAATTCTTATTCTATCAAACAAAATAAGATATTAGGCACGAACATCAAAAGCCAAATTACAGCTAATAACATCTACGACCTAAATTTTATCAATTCAGAAGTTCAAAAGGCTGAGGTTATTTAGTTTAACGATTCAGAACCTACGCCAACATGCCAACTTTGATAATGCCGATATCCATTACTATTCCACTTTAGAACAATTTGGGCTGACTAATAAAATTAGCATGCGTAAGTAAGTGCCTACCTAAGTATTTCAATTTGTATAGTTTGCATTGTTTGAGGTCTATAGACAGGGCGGTTCTAGCGTCGTGTCATTTTATGTTAATTTCTACCTGTATTAGACAATGAATGACTAGATAAGACTCGCGCATTTTACAAGGGGTATATGTATGTTACCTTGCCGCAACTTAGCATTGCAAAGGTCACTGTAGTTAGCGATTGTTCCTAAAAATTGTATACAGCCAATTTAGGGGTAGCAATTTCTGTGGAACATATAATCAGACGTGGGCGGACCACACTAGCAGAATTTCTGGGGCAGGTAAGTAATTATGTCGTGGTGTAAACGGAGATGAATTGACGAAAAATCGTTGGTGGAAAAAACCGCGGGGGACAGCGGAATGAATGAAAAAGCCGGCAGTGGCGGAAAAAGCCGCTGGTGCTTGCTACTAAAAATTCGTCAGGCGCGATAATTTTTCAAAAATATTCGCCGCGGAAAAATCTGCAGTAGGCGCTGTCTTATGTGTAGTTAGAAGATATTCCTTACCGTTATTATTCCGTACTTATTCCGTTTTCATGTACCGAAATACAATACAGTCTAGATATAATACCTATAAACGAGCAATTCTTGTATATACGTTGTGGTCATATAATTAAGAACGATTTGAAATTATAGAAGTTTTTTATTTAAATCGTGTCATACACAGAGATGTGTACCTTCTGAGAAGAAACTAGTTATGTTATAAAATAGCCACATTAATAGAGCAACGTGGCTTAGGAATAAAGAATAAAATCGCATACCATTTTTTTTCACATTTTATTTATTTTACCAAAGTAACACATTCAAATAGTACTGAAGCTAGACAAATAATTAAGAACGATTTATTAAACTGCTCGGGAATCGTTTTGACACTTACATTTAAAATAAAAAACATAATATGTAGCGCAGAAAATTTAAAAATCAATTTAGTACATTTTAACTAAAATTTATAGTTAATAGCATAATATTGTTTCCGACATGTCAGCAAGCCTCCACTGCTTTTAATAACTGCTTTACACCGGCGAGGCATTGACTCTATTAATTTTTGACATTTCGCAAGAGAAATAGAGTTCCATTCTTCTAAAAAAACGTCGTAGGTACAGCTCTCTTAAATTCCCACACTATGTATTTGAAACCTTTTTCTTTACTTCGAACCATAGATTCTCTATTGGATTTAGATCTGGGCTGTTAGCTAACTGATTGCGCTGTAAGAAATTCCTTTACGATGCGTGCGGTGTGCTTTGGATCATTGTCATGCTGGAATGTCCAAATAACCGGTAGAACGTCTTCAGCATAAGGTAACATTGTTTCTTCCAGTATATTTTTGTATTGGAACTGATCCATGTTATCTTCTATCAACTTTACAGGTCCAACACCATGTCCAGAAAAGCACCCCCAAATTTTCACATTTCCACCACCGTGCTTTAATGTAACTTTCGTGTACTTAGGGTCGAATGCAGTATTCGGGGGACGTCGTACATATCGTTTTCCATCAGAACATACTCTGTTTATTTTCGTTTGTCAGAAAAAAGTTCATTTTTCCACTGTCGCACAGTCCAGTTTTCATATTTTCTCGCAAATGCAAGCCGGACTTATCTGTGGCAAAGTTTTAACATGGGTACTTTTCTTGCTATCATACCGTGCAATTTTTCTTCTACCAAATGTCTTTGAATCGTGCGTGCTGAGATTGCTGAAGGGTTGTTTTCACCAAAATATTCTTTTCTCAGCTCATTGAACCCTTTAAAAGGATTTTGTTTTGGCATACGAACGATGTTTCGGTCATCTCGAGGAGTTGGTTTTCTCTGTTTAGGTACACGTGGAACATTCGAAGTAGTTTGATACGTAGCAAAATGCTTTACAGCGTGGAAAACCATCGTTTCTGAACATTGCAGATGGTCGGCTATCTTTTTATAAGACCAATTCTTCCGGCGAAGTTTTATTATTACTTCACTTGTAGATTTATCACAGCTATTATTTTTTCCCATTGTTTTTTCATAGCAATCACAAGCAATCACTTTTAATCTTTTACACCACTAAATGGCGCCAAAATTATACAAACAGTAACATATCGGCTGAGTGTTCTCTATCTAAATTTGAATAAAGGTATAAACTATTTAGCGTTCTTAACACATTCACTGCCACTGACACGCCTCGCGTGTTCAGGCTAATCTAAGTCTCTACGCCAAGAACACGCCAGGCGTGTTTTGAATGTTTCGGTTATATTTCCAAAACTAGGCCAGATTTTCTGTTCAAATTTTTAGTGCATCATTTTTAAAGGATAGGCTATGGCATATTGAAGCGGTTTCCTAAAAAAACTAGTTAGATTTTTTTTACGAAAAATAGGTATTTTGTAGTGCCGAGAACACGCTAGGTGTGTTCACTTACTGAAGCTATCCTTAGGTTCCCAAACTTTTTTATTCTATTAAACTAAATTAAATTTTCGCTAATTTCAGAGTTATAAGTTTGCGATATGAGATCTTTAACCAGTATTTGATGACAAAACGGAATGTCATAATTTATCGGACCGTTGTTTTTACCGTATACAGTACTGTCATGTATGAATAAATAATAAATAAATAAATAATGCCGGACATTTCACACAGCACCATCTGGCCCCAAAGTAAGCAGAGCTTGTGTTATGGGTACCACATGACTGATATACTACTTATATGAAGTCGCTTATACAACTCCATGCGCCATCAATGAAAAAAAAACCTACCTATCCGATGTATATCTTAATATAATTATACATACACACACAGTGACATACACACGTACAGTAAAATTATCTCTATTATATAAAAATCAATTGCTGTTCGTTTGTCTCGCTAAAAATTTTGTCATCATTAATATCTTCCGTTTCCGGTACAAATTTAACTTTTCCTGAAAAAAAGATAAGAAATCAATTTATGTATTTCATTTGAATATTTTGAATTTAATTCATACTTATGTAATTAGGTTAGGCCAATCAACCAACATTACGATAATACGAGATAAATAACGTAAACAAACTTTCTGCAGTTCAAAGTTTTTTATCGGTTTAATAATTTAGATGAATTCACTCATATAAGACTGAAAATATGTTTAAATATGATTGTCACTCAATATATTATCAAAACAAATGTACTTGCACTGTTAACAATGCCAATGTTACAGTTCACAATAAAACTTTATTCATTTATGCATGGGAATTTTAGTAAAAAAAGTTTGAGAACCTTATATTATGTTATAATAAATTTACTTACTAAAATCTATTTTACCAAGCAATGCCGCGAGCACGCCTAGCGTGTCCGCGGTTTTATACGGCGGCATCTCGATAAACTTCAAGAAAATCGTGGTGGCAGTGAATGAGTTAATTACGTGACCAGCCAGTAAATAGGAATACTATGTTTAGAAGTAGTGTAAAAAGTTTGTCTATTTATTTTTAGCTAATCATGTGTATTAATGAATACAGTGGTATTATTTATTTTTTAATTATTTATTTTATTATTTATTAATTAGTACGAACATGTCAATAACACTAATTAAAAAAGAATAATACTAGAAACCTTAAATGAAAATACAAATAAAAATATTAACTGGTTGTAAGGTAAGCATCTATCTACACACTCAAACCGACTTCTCACAGAATCTCAGACATTCAGATAAAATCACCTTCCATCCGTCCGCAAACACATCACATTCTGGGCTCTCATTCAAGAGGGCATTTAGTGCAGAAAGAGTACGTGCAATGGGAGACTGTGCGTACGCAACCGTGCGAGAAGAAGGTTCCTGGAACAGTCGGTGCTTTCTGATACTGCAATAGTTGTTGGGGACGTAGATCCTCGCCAAGTCATCATGGAGATCAGGAGCATCAATCTTACCACGGAGAACCTTACACAAAGTAATCAATTGGTTGTTCGCCCTTCTAACTTCTAAACTGTTGTAGCCTAAGCAGTCCATAAGGAACCTTGTCGGGTACATGTAAGGGTAGTAGCCATACTGGTGCTTTTAAAGAAAACGAAGAAAAGCCTTTTGGACTTTTTCCAACAAGAGGGTATATGTGCTTTCATATGGATGCCACACACATGAGCTAGTCTCTAGCTTACTCCGTACGAGCGTGCAGAATAAAAGCTTTATGACGTGATTGCTTTTAAAGTCACGGACGTTCCTCAACACAAAGCCCAGCCTACGGAAGGATTCTTTGGCTGTGGATGTGATATGCACATGGAATGTTAGCTTGGAGTCAAATGTGACACCCAAGTCTTTAACAGTTGTAGATCTAGTGATAGGATAACCATTTAGATTATATGGAAATTGAATTGGGTGCCGCATGCGACTAAACGTCAATACATAACACTTAGCCGTGTTAAACTCCATCGCGTTTGCCACGCTCCAGTCATAAATTGCGTCGACGTCACGTTGAAGATTTAGACAGTCGTCCACGGACTTTATTTCTGAGACCAATTTCAAGTCATCGGCATACAGCATACATTTACTGTGCTTGGTGACAGATGGTATATCATTGATCATCAGATTAAAAAGAAGCGGTCCAAGTATCGACCCCTGGCTAACCCCAGATCGAGAGTGATACGGCTGTGATTCGTAAACACCTAGTCTTACATATTATTGTCGATCCCGGAGGTAATCCGCGATCAAGGTGAGCAGTGCCGGTGCAAACCCTAGACCCACCAGTTTCATCAAAAGTATGTCATTATTGACTCTGTCAAAAGCTTTACGGAAAGTAAAGAAAGAACGTCAAAGTAAAGAACGTCTACTTAACCTCTCCGGTCTAAACTAGCTGATATAAAATTCACCACTGTTAAGAGATTGGTGTTAACGGACCTCTTAGCTCTAAAACCGTGTTGTTCGTTGCATAGGTGTTTTTAAACCTGCCTGTAAATTTTATTGTGTAGTATGCGTTCAAAAACTTTCGCTGATGACGATAATATTGCAATTGGTCTGTATTCCTCAATTAATGCTTTGTTAGCTCCTTTAGGAATCGGTGTCACCCTCGTCAGTTTCCACTGTATCGGATAAACTCCGGTTGACAAAAATAAGTTAAGAATGTAGCAAAGTGGACGGACAAGATTCTTACAGCCTTGCTTTAAAAACCAAGGAGGTATATTATCTGGCCCAATAGAACCTTCAAGTTTGAGACAATCAATTCCAGAGATCACATCATTCGGAGTAATCTCAAAAATATTCACGTAGTTACTAGACTGGGTCGTATCGTGTTTGTTAGCACTTTCGGCATCTAACTGGGGAATATCAGGAATATTATGGAAAAGCTCTACGATACCGAGAAAAATAAAAAAAATTGCATGCAATTAGTTTTGCGTCTTAGTTTGAAAAATCTTCCCTTTACATCAGCGTTCTTAATTATATGACCACCACTGTATGTATATATATATAATCTGAATCTCGAAAACGACTCCAACGATTTTTATGAAGTTTAGTATGCAGTACCTATGGGGTTTCGGGGCGATAATTCGATCTAGCTAGGTTTAATTTTTAGAAAACGTCGTTTTATACCGAGCAAAG
Source organism: Lampropteryx suffumata (assembly GCA_948098915.1). Lineage (NCBI taxonomy): Eukaryota > Metazoa > Arthropoda > Insecta > Lepidoptera > Geometridae > Lampropteryx > Lampropteryx suffumata. The sequence continues at coordinate 4,687,473 of OX402551.1, forward strand.
CTCGATCATCCAGGTACTTTTACATTATGGAAGTAGTAATAAACACTATTGAAAAACAAATGAAACTCAAATACAATTATTTTAATTTATTTATTGTTCAACCAGGTGTACTTCATTTTAATTATCATCTTTAAGTGACTTAATTGAGTGCGACAATTTTAATAAAACGACTTATTTATACAGAATAAAAAAGGTGCTGAAACACAGCTGGTTAAGTCAAAACACATTGGTTAAAGCATAGACACAACTGTAGGCTAGGTACGTACAATTAATTAATTTTAGATAACTTGTAAGTGTTCGCATTTTCGAATTTTCTTAAGCATAAGGTTTTGCAGTGTATATTATTGTAATGAAAGTAATGTATAATAAAGTAGGCACCTAACTAGGTAGGTAAATATAAATAGACTTTCTAGAGTGAGGATATTAGAGCTTTAGAAGTATGATCTCTAAATACACGTATGCCAACACGAATCTCGTGCCAATTACGGTTATTAGAACTGCTTACTTGTTTAAGTTTAAAATAAATGCAAATTAGTTTTAAATCACACTCTACAGTTTGAATAACATCACTCTGAGATTCTTATCAATAATGTGCAGGACAGTCCTACCATTGCAATAATAAATAAAGTAGTTAATTTTAAAACTAGTTAACAAGATGTTTCATATAGAAAATAAAAAGAACCGATGTGTTCCAAGTATTCCAAATAAGCCAATATTTTGGTACTGCGCAATTTAAAATATTTTCTATATAAAAAAGCTCAAGAGAAAGTATACTATTCGATAGAAAATGATATGCCTGTAGTTTATTAGGTACAGCATTGTAATATACAAATATTATGTATCGTAATTACCTAAAAATGAACACCAGGAACCCATTGCATAATAAGACTTAAGTTTCTACATTATATAGAGAGTTCCTAGCTAGGTACCCTTAGAACTGCGTGGTAGGTAGGTACGTATTAAGTATATATATTATTGGTGGACTTTCGCTATGATAAATAGTTAATGTCCAACACAAAATAAACCTAAGCTGATGTTCACCGAACCATTGACCGGCGGTTAATAATAAATAAATAAATAATCACACAACACCATCTAGCCCTAAGCATATAACTTGTACTATGGCGACAAGATGACTGAAAGCATACTTATATATTTTTAAATACATACATAAGATACTTTACTAGTGGCTCTGTGAGCTGTAGACTTCGCGAACATTTTTCGAAATGACTGAAAAATTTCTAAAAACTGAATCGACAAAAAAAACTACATAGTTAAAGAACTTGCTCACATAATTTCACGAGAATCGGTTGAGAAGCGACCTGTAGAGGAAAACATCCGGACAGACGCCAGCCGGACGCCGGTCGGACAGACATACGAAAGCATTTTCGCCTAAGCTGAAACGGAGACGCAGTCAATAACACCCAGAAAAAGGAAAGGAATCGAACCCTTTACCTACAGAGCAGAAGGCAGAGCTACTATCAACTGAGCTGACAGGGCAGTCAAGTAAGTCTTCGTCTTATCGTTATCCCGAACCAGTGTGTTGAAAACATTGAAGTGCGCCCCAGAGGCTCCTTCGTGCACTTGGCACATGTTTTCAATTAATTCGGGTCTTGCAACATGCCGGTTTTCCTGACGATGTTTACCTTATAGTATACATAAATAAATTATCAAACAGATGTGAATTTGTAAGGAAAATTACTCATATTATTAGTTTGTAGTTTATTATGCAATGGGCTTAAGCATTCACAATTTATAAAATACAGAAAGGCATTGATAATCTTTACTATAGTGACATTAAACTACGTGAGGCATGACATTATAAAATTATGTGATGGGGTCTGCAATACATTCTAAAATAGTGTCGAGTATTATTTAACCGATAAATATTAGCCCGTAACGGATAGAAGCTGTAATTATTATTAATACATTCTAAACTAGAAAGTATCACATGTTTCATGTTTTTTCTAATGATAAGTTTTCGTGGGTTTTCTTAGTCAAGTTAAGCATTAATAATAATAATGACTTACATAGCAAATTTTACATATGATTTATAATAATGTTTGCATATAACAAACCATTTCTGAAAAGGCCTCGGACAAACTATACCTAGTTCTAGTATCTCTATCTATTATAATAATACAATTACTACTTGAGTATTATGCTAGATTTTCCAAAGAGAAATATTTACCGATATAATATAATATAATAATCGGGAACTATATCATAGGTATATGTGCCGCGAAGCAGGATTGCTGTGTTTTGACAAACCTGATACATAATTAGGTGCACGTTCAAACATTGATCATTTTGTAGAAGGTTGAATTAACGAAACGGCATTTCTATTATAAGAGTAATAAAACACTTTCACAACAATATTATTTCGTTTCATCATTCGATCGAATTACCATTAAAATTACTTAGTAAATGTTTTTAAACTAATACCAGAGCCTGGCTCTGGAGTATTGAACCAGATGGAGCATGTCCATGAAGGTAGGTATCAAACACCACAGGACTAGGGTACAATTCTAGAATATAAATTATTTATAATAGAGATTTAAACATGGGTTTTTACATATAGTGAAACACGGGCTTACTCATTAATTATTTTCTCGAATGAAACCATCTCTATTCATCTAAAGAATCTTCGTCAGGGTGAGTTTAAACCGCGATCCATTCGATCGCGATTCGTATTTCGTATTTCTCAAAATGTTGAATAGTACAACTCACGAAAGTTTTTAAAGTCTTCTTTGGACTCATGAGTAGACAGTAAGTAATGGATAAGTACCAAATATCCTAAACTTCAAACTTCAAACTCTTTAAAACGCCTATATACAATTTATAAAGATAGAAAGTCAGTTAAAAGTGTAAAATTTTAAATTATCTTTACTTTTTACATTATTAATTCTCACAGATTGTCTTTCTTTGATCGCCTTATTAGCGAAGAAGATTTCATAAACACTAGCTCATTAACCTACGTTACATGATGGCAATGAAGACTTTAATTCGATTATCTTTTAAACCAATTATATTAATTTTTAGATACGATTTCAAATGATTCCATAAATACTGCATGCCACTAAGGCTTCAGAAGCCATTCATTAGTCAATCCGAAAATGATGCCCACTCGATAGAGACGTCGATTCCCATCTGTTCTGCTGGCAGAACTATGAGGTTTTTACCATTAGTTGTGTGACTTATAAGACTATGCTTTATATCTTTAATGTCAACTATATCCTTCAGGCGCTTCGGCGGCCGCTACCGCGGCACGCTCGCTTTGCTCGCTCGCCTTGCGCGTTGTTTTTCATACTCTAACATAACCTAACCAACTGTTTTTGATCTAAATTTCATGCCACAAGATACGTGAACAGAACGACTGGGAATTCTTTTTCCATTTGTTCTGTGAACAGAACTAATGGTAAAAAATCCCAAAAGTTCTGCCAACAGAATTAATCACAGAACAGGTGGCTATAGACTGATAGAGAGTAAGCACTGGGTACCTGCTCCTACTTAATAGAACATTACGTACGACGTTACCATGTTTACTATAGAACGGAAACTCCATAGGTAACCTATTTTTATTGTTCCGTGCATCGTGCATGAGGCGAGACAATTCAGTAACGCTGAGTGTTCGAGGCTGACGAATAATGAAAATGACTGGCGGCGGTGGCAGCGGTCGGACGTTCCGAATCGATTTCCATAACCCCCGCTTGTGGACTTTATCGAAAATTAGCTGCTTCACCGCACAGCTCGACTTTACTGACTGACCGGAGATATAAGTCAAACCGTAACTGGGTTAACATTTTATTTAAAGCAAATTTCAATATTCCATTAACTACAAAGTATGTACCAAATAGTGATTGAATGTGTCTATATTTAACATAGTTCTAAACCTTAGAAGATGCTAAAAACCGAGCCTATAAATCAAACTGTTTACATTTAATAGAAACTGTCGTCCGAGTCCGAAGACAACAAAACGCCCAGACAACAAAACGTTTTACGCCCATCGCGCGGCCTCATGCGAGCATTATATCAGTAATGCAAGTAGTATTCGTAATGCTCGTAGTCGTCGTTTTGTGTATTAAAAATACTAGAATAGCCCCTCAGCTGCCTTTAGACAATCAGCCCTTAAAAAACTCCCTTAAACAATCAGGCTTACTGCTAAAACCACCTGAGGCTGGCGCAGATACTGTTTATACAAACAATTAAAAACTCCAGCCGCATAATCCGGCCGTTAATTGGATTGAAACCATAGAGCCTTCATGATTAGTACGTAAATTATGAACAACGCCATGAGGTGCTGGCAATTCTGTTGTATCGCCGGACTAGCTAAAATTTTCTAAAATAAGGAATACCTTATTTTGCTATAAAGTACAAATTAGAGTATTCATTTTGAATCACAGTTTTAAAATAAGTTAAATTGTTTTTTTTGTTTTATGCTACAATTTTTATTCCAATTAATTCCTTTATTGAAAATAATGTATAGAGGTGTCGATAAAAACTGCGGAAAATAACCGCAGTTTTAATCAACACCTCCTTACATGATGACTAAATTGAGCTAAAACACGTCAGTTATAGTTATATATGTTATTGTTATACATACTTTATTACAAACAAAATAAGATCGTTTTTGTTTTAGGAAATTTTAGTTACTCTAGCGAAATAACTGAATTGAGGCCACTATCTGCCTTTAATAGGTATTAAAATTAAGTTTTTATTTACACATATTCGTAGTATAGATGAAAATTCGTTTAAATATGAGAAAATGAAACTACTTGTAGTACTCGTATCCTACATAATTATGCAATTTATTATTTATCATACCATTGAGATCATAGATAATACTGATTAAATCAGCATTACATGCATTATAGTTATAATCATTAATCTTATCTTAATTACTTTCGCTATGATAGTTGATGTCCAACACAAAATAAATTTAAGCTGATGTTCACCGAACCATTAACCGGCGGTTATACTAAATTCACAGCAGACAGTGAAGACATGAATAAGCCTTATTGTTTCCACTACTTGAGCAAGAATGAAAACCATCTGCCAAAAACAATATGAAAATTGCTCTAAACAGCAGCCTTACTTATAAACGCCTCTCAACTGGAACTGTTTAAGATTCGCTCTGTCACTTTTTGGCACTATCTTATCTATTTAAAACAGTGATCAATTTTTAACATAAGTTGAGAGATGTTTCTAAGTAGAGGGGGGGGGGGTAATGTAGTACACACACAAAAATGAGAGCAAACCGAATTCAATTTGTTTTACATAATTTTTAAGATACTTTGGGTACAAAACTAGTGTGAGATAAATTACAGACTAAGATTCAAATCTTGTTTTTAATAAGTCACTTTTAATAATTAATAACCTTACAAATTGTATTAAAGGATAAGTATTTACATAGTTTAATAAACCCAATTATAACTTAGGAACTACAAGTCTATGAACTCAGATCCAGTTGGGACGGAAAATGAATAGTAAGATCGTAGTGAGAGTTATTACAAATTAAATTAAATTAATACGTACAAAAAATGTATTTGACCAGTGAACTTCTTTCAAAAAGTCACAACCATTATAGGTTTTGCAAGTGAATTGATTTAAGTAACAGCTCTATGTTATATATTATGATGCAACCAACTTAGAGTCGTTATCAAACATTTCAGCATGAATATGTCACATTGATGGAGTAAAAACTTATTTTGGATGTAAAAATTTTGAGGTTAGAAAATATTAATATTTTTATTTAAAATATTAAGGTATATACAGGTATACATAGATATACATAGTAGGTATAAATTCAATCAAGGGTCCCATGGATAATATAAATTCATCATTTAAAATATATTTTGAGAATACTCTCTTTTTATCTAAACATTTGAATGAGAATAATCACATCTTACATTCATTGAAAAATGATGCGAGTTTGTTAAATACTTATAATTAATTTTATTGATCTATTGAATATCATGATAATTTTGAGTACCAGTGAAAAGTGAAAGTTTATTCTTGTGTTGATTTCTGAAAAGATTACTAAGTAATTTATTAAAATCGAAATATACAAATATTAAGTTTATTAACAAAAGATCTTCAATATCACGCAGTTTCGTTAATATTGGTATAACAACGGTATCAGTATCCTTCCGAGAGTGCTTATCGAAGTAATTTGCTCTTCAAACTGCCGTTTCTATGTCGTCAGACACTAATTGGAAATGTTCTTGGCCTGAAATAGATACCACATTCAAATAAGTTTGGGAACTTTTAAGTTTCTAATGCCTCACAAGCTAAGTTGGTATCCACTTAAATACTTTTTGAAATAAGATGCTGCGTATATATCTTTGCAAACTACTCTTATCAAAAAACCAGTAACCATCAAGAACTCTCCGGCGAGAGTTCTTCTTGGTTTGTATCACTTACCTATATATTCTGCTGGTATTAGTGAAGTTACTGGCCAAATGAAAGTGACCACTGAATCGTGAAGAAACTAGCGCAGAGAAATGTGGCTTTTAATTTTAAAGCTTAACACGAACAATAGCTACAGTTATGTTTCAGACATAGACAATGAATTAAGATAGACGGAACGCCAACTAAATTCAAAGTGAAGCTAAAGAAAGCTTAGCATACTAATTAGATGAGTTTAGTGTTGGTATCCTGCATTTGTATATTTTCGTTGATGAAATTGAATCCTAGTTCGTAATTTATTTAGTTAAAGGTACACGCGTCTCACTCACATTTAAGTTCAAGTTCAAAACAATGTAGGATAGTAAGCCAATTGATATAGTTAAAGTCAAAAAAAAGTTCTTACATTTTGTCGAATAGCAAGACTGTTATTTCAATCAAATTTAAAGTTAAGTATGGACTATGCTGTTTTCATTAAAAAACATTGTGAATGCCTGCGTATGCCTGTAATTGGAGCACATTCCATAAAATGTTTTCGATAAAATTTTAATTCCATAAAATATTGAATTCCAAAATGTTAAATTTCACAATGTTTTATGAGCTGTTGTCGATTGTAAAATAAAATATAGATAAAATAAAATACTCTTCTTTTTTGAATCTTTGTCAAACAAGGTTTTTAAGATATAGTATAATATAGCAAGATTTAAATAATAAACAATAAAAGAGTGACGCTCCATCTACCTTATTTCCGCGTCTACGGTTGCTGTAGAGCCTTGCAATATCTAAACTCACTCTCAAGATAGGCAGCGAGGTCATGATCTTCGGCTCGCAAGGCCAGTAATTTCGGCGTGAGTCCCGCGTGATCCTGCCGCGACAGAGACGCGCCACCAGCCACCAGCATACAGCATATAGCTCGCCTCTTATGTGTCGCAGCTTTATGTAAAGCTGTCTGTCCTTTCTCGTTCTCCCGCATGTTTAGTATAGCGGTGGGTGCGCCGGCGATTAGGTACTTCACTATCTCCTTGTGGCCGTAGCGAGCGGCTATGTGCAATGCGGTCTGACCGACTGCGTCGATTGAAAGGAGGGAGTAACCAGCCGAGTGTAATTCTTTCATCTTAAATGCAAAAATACCATTGAAAGGAATATTGTAATCTAGATATATACATGTTAAAGTAGGCACAGAAACAAGAAACCAGAAATAAATAAAGACTTAAAGAAACAAGCATAGATTTTGATTTTTACCAATTTTAAATCACCGATTTTAGCAGCTTTTAGGATTGTATCTGAAGTTCTTTCCAGTAAGTTTCTGAAACAATATTCGTTTCTTATTACGAATTCCGAAACAGTCACGGGAGACGAATTAGTTCTGCTACAGATTGTGATTGGGCCATTATTATTGTGGTAAGTATAAAGTTTGAATAGAGTAAAACATTGAATAAAAAGCCATTTCTTCATGTACACTTAATAAATTGAAAATCAAGTTAAATTCTGTTTTATGTTAAGTCATATCTACTTTTTCTCTTACTACCTACTCTTATTGTGAGAGATTCTACCGTTTATTTTTTCTTTGTCTACCCTCTAGTCCGAGTAGTATAATGTAGATTATGACGTATAACATTTATATGTGTAGGTATAATGCCTTGGACTACATTTTTAATAAGCCGTCTACATGTCACGCATTTGTCTGACTTGTACATTGTATTTATAATCTAGGTTATTTTTATTCCCGAATCCATACTAATTAAAAATTCACCTTTGTTTCTTTGTTCCCTTTTCACGGGTAAACGGCTAAACGATTCTTAATGAAATTTAGTAAGGAGGTATATTATATCTTGGATACGGGCTTAGCCTAGTTTTATATAGGTACAACGTATATGGAGCCACGGGCAGCAGCTTGTAAAAAATATAAAATAAAACTAGAAATAGAAAAGAAATTATTTATATTTTCTAGCTAAAACAAATCAAATACACACAAGTGAATCTCACCTATAGCCAAACACTTCCTGATCAAGTCCAAACAGTTTTTCGTGAATGCTGCATGCAATAGAAGGAGAAAGAAGAGAATAGAGTGCAGTTCAATCGACACAGGTGCGCACAAGGTGCGTAGCTAGTCGTACAGACATCAACAAAACTCAGCTTTTAGTACAAATGACCCAGTTTTTTTATAAATATCACGATTTTTTTTTATCTCATCTGAATTGTAATAATACTTTTTCTCAATGAATATAACTGATATTAGGGTACAATAGCGACATTAGATGGAGATACGGTTTGGTTCATGATATTTCATAACTAGAGGATTTTGTGTCCAGGAGACCATACATGACTAAGAGGTTCTCGTTATAAAAATGGAAAAATGAGTCTTGTTTAATAACTGGTTATGAAACAGTAAAAAAATCCTGATATATAACTAGTTATGAAATCTTAGTTACGAACGTGGACCAAACTGAAGATACGTATCCGGTTTCATGCTTTCTAATTTTAGAAGTGCAATTAAACATATGTTCAGATTGTTTAATCAAATAAAATATCTTGATTATCATCTTGGAACAACCTGTTCGTAAAAAACTGTAGCACCCTCCCCCCGCGTTTCGCGCCGCAGCCGCCGCGCCGTGTCGCTGATCCGCTATAGCTTAAATATAGGGTGATTGAAATTTTGTTTCATAATGTATAAATTATTTTGTTTGAATATTTCAAAATTTCAATTATAGGCTCCACTTATTAAATATTTTTATTTGATGATTACAGCTCTACCAGTGTTTTCATTTAATTGAAGCTCTACGTCGTATATCATAATAAATAATTGATTATTAATCTTTCATCTATATACCAATCTACCCTAGTTGCTGAGTTTTGTCTCGGACTGTACCTAGGTACAAGTGCTGTTTCAAATTACACTGTTAATTATTACTACAAAATATTAGCACCCAATCTAGAAAGTTAGCTGCAAGTTGGTTTCAAGTTAATACTGCTCCAGTTGCAAGTTAACTTACGTACTTACTTGATTTTATCATAGATTTTGAAAAAAGTTGTACACAACTTATGATTTAACATGATTCTTGTCATTACCATTATCAGGTAATGACAAGAATCATGATCTGAACTGAACATTTTGCTTTCCGAACTCTTTCTTCAAAATTCAGTAGGCATATTCTGAAGGCAAAATGCATGCGGTCGGTCGGTTCTGCCGGCACAAAGGTGAACCCTTTACTCCGGAATCATAATAAATCTAATTAAAGTTCGCACGGTTCACAGATCCGTGTTTCACTGAAATGTTTTCATGCCTCACGCTCAAAGTCTGTAATAGCGGATGACATGTGATGTGTCAGGCTAAAATAGGACATGGCAGAGGTCACGTCAGTGCAACACTGAACATTTTTGTTCACGTTTGAAAAGTTATATAACTTTTCACGTTGTATTTTCATATTTAAATAGTTTTTGAATATCATGTTGAGTAATTTTTAAAACTATCATGGTTTTGCATATAATTTTCACTCAAAACAGGATTTAACCATGATATGTGATTTTTTTTGTTTCACGATATTTCGGCACACAATTATTATCACGTTGAGTGTACTCGTATAATGCCTTCTCGGAAGAAGGAAGTTATGATTAAAATAAGTGGACGGGTCGCTAGCCAAGCTTTAGTAAACTTCAAGGATTTGAGTGATATCTGCTAGGATAAATACCATGCCTAAGAATCTTTCCGTCTATAACAAAAGTGTTATTCTATACTATTTGTAACATTTCAGGAAATATTGCAGTTCACCTTTTTACTGTTACTAAGTGTGGAAAAACAGTGTGGCAAATATTATACACACGAAATGATATTAACAATTATTACTTCGGTACGTACGTCTTGAACTTGGCGATGGAGTCGTGGCTCGGGAGATGTTCCTTCGCCGGCGGACTGGTGCATAATGGCGGAGATTGCTCTTGAGGCAATAACATCACTTTAGGCGGAGAAGGGGGGATCCTAGGCGGAGAAGGGGGTATCTTAGGGAGAGAAGGGGGGATCTTAGGGAGAGAAGGGGGGATTTTAGGGGGAGAAGGGGGGATCTTAGGCAGGGAAGAGGGGACTCTAGGCGGAGTAGGGGGTAAGGCAATCTGGGGGGGCGTTGGAGGGATGATCTTAGTAACGGGAACGGCAGGTGGAGGTGTTTGAGGGGATGGAAGATCTTCTGGTTGTTCAGGGCTTCCGAGACCGGACTCGCTGTATAAATAACAAACAAGTATTGTTTACAATATCACAAAGCTGGAATACATACTTCTCTTTTTATGTTGTAACTGGTTATATATAAACCAATGTGGTGAAGTTTAAAGGCGCCTTGCCTTAAGACCCCTTTCGTATACTTGGCATATGTTTTTGAACATCTTAGGTTCAACGACATGCCGGTTTCCTCGCAAGGTTTATATAGATAAACACTAAATGAATACATATAATAAATAAAATTATGATTAACAGTTACCAAAAGTTTTATAATCTTGATTATGCCTTTTTTCATGTTGTATTTTGTGCTTCAATATTTTGCAATTCCTAATGATCCACCATTTGCTCTATTATACAATTGATTAAAATTATATTTAAATAAATTATCCATATTAAACGTACGAATGCCTTGTAGACTTTTACTAATGAAGGACTTGTTTAGTTTAGCGTAGGGTTTCCGCGTCAATAAATTTTGGAAACTCAAAATATTCGATTAGTTTTCGACTTCAAACTTGTTCTAACAAGCATAGTTTGAACTTAAAAGTTACTTAGCTAAGAATCTAAATAAATTCATGAATCGCAGAATCTAAATACATACTCTACCTAGACCTCAGTTCGTTATTATTTTAATACAAGCTAGCTGTGTTCGCAACTTGGCGTAACAAAGTCCAGATTACAATGGGGAGCCAACGAGGTTTAAAAGCTAATGGAAAACATTATTGTTCAGTAGCCCGGCTTCAAAGCGTAGGTAAGTTTTCAACTTAGACCAAAAGCCTGCAGCTTCGTTTGCGACTTGAAAGGAGGTGAAGGATATATACATTGCATGTACGATCTTTGAAAGTAATTGTATTTAGAAGTTTTGTTATACTTAACGCCACTGGTGGTTTAGTGGTGGTGCCTATCGATCTTAACGTTGTGGGTTTGAATTCAATTGTGGACCAATGGATTTTTCTGTTCGAATAAGTCCTTTATTTAAGCTTCCTGAAAATACACTTGAACTACCTTTTAAGAAATTTAAAGCTTACATATAGGGTAGTCTTGAAGAAAGCGTATTATAATGTAAATAATTATATTATTGATAAGAATGCATGACCTCATGTTGCTCTGCCCTCAGACAGCTGACACATTTGAGATGTTTAAACTCTCTTGTATTCGTTATTCGTAGTTAAGCTAGTAATAAGATGGATCATACAAAAAAGCGCTAGGACTTGTCGAGTTTCTTGCCAGTTTTTCTCGGGCTTGGGTTAGGAGGAATTGGCACCTAAATTCACCTAGTATGTAAAACGTTTCAAAGTGATCTTTGTGATTATATTTAATAAAGTAGATTTTGACTTGACTTTCACCACCAGTACTCTATAACATCGTGAGGAAACCGGCATGTTATAGAGTACTGGTATAGCGCATGATGTTGCACGAAGACATGTGCACGAAAGAAGCGTCTCGAGGAAATTATTCCTTTCACCACACTGGTTTGAAGCGCCTGTACCTGCCTAACCCGTAAGTACCACAGAAAGGTACATACTATAGACAGTATCCACACGACTCCCTACCTACTTAAAATACTTAAGATTTTTAATACTATACATAACTCTTTTATACTTAGTTATTTATATATTGTTGATATTGTATACTGTTTAAATAAACCTATTTATTTAAAAAAAAAAAAATAATGGTGCCGGACATTGTACACAGCATCATCAGGCCCCAAAGTAAACAGAGCTTGTGTTATGGGTACCACATGACTGATATATTACTTATATACTTTTTTTTTATAATACATACATAGAAACATGGAAACACCCAGAACCGAGACAAATACAGATGCTACAAACATTTGTCCAGCGACGGGAAGCGCAACCATATGCATCTCAACCGGGCCTTGGTCCACTACACCACAGTGGTCGTCAAATGATATATATTGCTCGTATTATACATACCTATGACTAAATAAGATTTTGTATTATTAGCCGACTTCAAAAAAAAAGGATATTCTCATTACCGCATTACTTCGTCATTTATTATAAGCTTAATACCAAATACTCAATAAATCATACCAAATACCAATACAATCCTTACTAACATTATAAATGCGAAAATAACACTGTCTGTATGTCTGTTACGTTTTCACGCCTAAACCGCTTAACCGATTTTGATGAATTCTGATATAGAGACCTTTGAGAAGGACATAGGCTACATATTATGTAGGTACCACGCGTGCGAAGCCGCGGGCAGCAGCTACGTAAAACTACTTAAGCAAATACGTAATTATGCTAATATTATTGTATAATGATAAATTATGAATGAATATTTTTTTATAAGCAATATAGCTACTAAACAACCTAATTGTTACATGAACGTTTTATTATAAATACTTGTAATGTAATTTTTTTTACACCCTTCAAACTTAGAATTCCGAAGGTTCTTTTTGCGTGGGTACCGACATCAAAGCACAAAAGCATCTCAGAAATTAAAGATTGGTAACGATATGTTAGGTTATTTACTACAGACTGCTCACATAGCATTTTATCTATTCCATATTGCTACATCAAATGAACTAACCAACGTACTGTATAATAGACCCGGTTTTCTCGCACGATCACTAAGGCCAAGGCCGGCCTAGTTAATGTATGGTCTACTAGCAACTGCTCGCGGTTTCGCACGTGTGATAACTACATGAAATGCATCTTATATTCGTCCTCAAGATTTAGTAGGTTTACTCTTTATTTGTTCTTTTCAGCTGTTCAGATCTTTTTAGCCGTTTAGCCGTAAAAATAATAATAATAATGATAAAATATTTATTCAAAATTCCAATAGTATAATAATATAACAAAACAAAATCATAATTAGACAAAAGTAAATGATTAACACGTTGTTGAAAATGTTTGTATGAACTGCAAGTATGTGTCTCGGGTCTGGGTGTTTCTATGTATAATAAGTATGTATTTAAAATCATGTGGTACCCATAACAAAAGCTCTGCTTACTTTGGGGCCAGATGATGCTGTGTGAAATGTCCGGCATTATAATTCAGAATTCGATATTCTTGGAAGTCTCGATCTCCTAGGTATAGCATTAGGGCTCAATGCCCTGGAGACATGAAATATATATAGCAATGATGACGTCCAATGTCCCTGTATAATCGACCGAGCGAGCGCGAAGTGCGAGCGAGTGTTTCCATTTTAGCTTAGGCGAAAATGCTTTCATATGTCCGGCCGGCGCGGCGTCTGTCCGGATGTTCTCCTCTACAGGTCGCATTTCTCAACCGATTCTCGTGAAATTTTGTAAGCAGGTTCGATAACTATATAGAACTTTTTATCGATTCAGTTTATGGAAATTTTTCAAAATGGCGGAGATATAGGGGTTTAAAACGTAAAAAGAGTTATATTTCAGTCATTTCGAAAAATGTCACGAGGTCTACAGCTCACAGAGCCACTAGTAATATTATACGTTCACTGTCCAAATATTTATACAAACCCAATAAAAAGCGCAAAAACTTCACACCATTCCGGTCTTCTTCATCCTATTTCTAGTTATTTAGAACCAGTGTGATGAAAGGATTAAAGTGCAGAGGCTCCTTTCGTGCTTGGCACATGTCTTCGAACTTTTTAGGTTCAACGAAATGCCGGTTTTCTAACGATGTTTTCCTTCACCGTATTAAAGTGATGGTGTAACGCTTATACATTTTTCGAACAGAAAAAACCATTGGTGCACGACTGCATTCGAATTCGAACCCACTACCTTCGCATCAGAAGGGCCATTACCACTAAACCACCATTCACTAGACTATTCCTGTGATCACTATTCCAATTGCAATAAATTTATTTGTTACAGATTGAAAACTCTAAGGTTTGAAATTTAGGTTTAAATAAATCAAAAATAGACCTAGCTCTCGTAACAGTATGCTTGATTTTACTGGCACGAATACTTGAACAAGTTCGACAAGCCTCTGCAATGCCTCTGAAAACCCCGTTTGCATTTTAATAAATGAAGTTTTTCAAAGCTTCGTGCAATGAGAGTTATTTATGTAGAAGTATAAATATGCATATTCGGTTACCCTAGGAATAGATATAGTCTATACATATAAAAGGCGTTGAGTGTATGTATGTGGGAACATACATAGGAATATATACTCTATCCCTAATCTTGTGTCACAGTTTTCGTGTTTATACACCTCCGAAACGGCTTGACCGATTTTGATGAAATTTTATATGTATATTCAGTAGGTCTGAGAATAGGTTTATAACTAATTTTAATACCCTTAAGTGTTAAGGGTGGCTCTACCCAAAAAAATTGTTTATGTTCAATAAGGCAAAACAACGTTTGCCGGCCAGCTAGTAGACTCTATAAGGATATAGACACCGAAACGGCTGGACCGATTTCAATGAAATTTTTAGAAAATCTTCAGATTTGCTTAGCGGGTGATCCTGTGAAGTTTGGTAACGATCGGATCAAGAGAATAGGAATGGCGTGCGAAACCGCGGGCAAAAGGTAGTAGTAGGTACTTAGCTAGAGTATTCGATAATCACTATAGCGTGCGTCGCTAATGCCTCTATTGTTATAAGTGACCTAAGTATTATGTAATCGTGACATATCTACAATAAATCTACTATCAACGTTCAATCGAGACGTTGAATCGTCTTATTTCCGGTTTAGTAAAAGAAAATGAAATAATACTTGATTTTTACACTTGAAAGCATTTACAAAATACGTTTTATCTCGAATTCAATTTCCATTTGACATAGTATTTCCTTTGACATGTCTATTTTACTTGCAAGCGCTTTTATTCTATTACGTTTACGTCGTTGTTCGCGCACGTTTTTCGATCCTGTCGCTTTGGATATTTTGCATTCATCGTCCTTATCGTGTTCTAGATTTTCTACATTCAGATGCCTGCGAATGTCAGACCGAACAACAGCTGGTTTCTTACTTGAAATAGTCTGTATTTTACACAGTATCAGAATTTCAGTATAACCATCAGTATTTAAGATAATTCAAAGTAGTCCTTGTGATTTTATTGAATAAAGAATGTTTTGTATTGTATTTGTATTTCTGTATATTACACATACCACATGGTAAAGTGATGTGTTTTTTTATAGGGTTCTACAAGGAACCTTATATGTAGTTTCGCCATGTTCAGCTGTCTGTCTGTCTGTCTGTCTGTCTCTCTGTCTGTAACTATGCTCTTGCTTGCAGATTAGTCTTCTTGTGATGTACTTTTGCACGGTAACACATACAAATATTAATGACCTATAGAAAGTTACGAAAAATATTTGAAAAGTTTACTTTAAAATGTAAAGTGAGGTTGAATTTATATTATTTTTTCTATCCCTTAGTGTTGCATATCAGTGAATCTTTAAAGATTGCTTGTAAATAATAGCCGTTGAAATTAGATTTGCTAACTAATCTGGTCATTATTCTCCTTACTGACTTTGGAAGCCTTTACAGAGCCTGGTCCGACACACACTTGTCTAATTTATTTTCAAAATCTCTAAGAGTCAGCTATTTTCGGTAACTATTAACTCAATCAGCTCGCTATTATAAATGGTTCAATCTGAAAACCGGTGCTGTGCTACTTCCAAGCACGGAGTTCATGTTTTGTGTGTGTGCTAATGTTTAATAAATATTTTTCCTTGTTTCTTCTTCTTTCTTTCTATTGTCATGGATTTGACAAAGATTTGAAATCTGGTTTCATTAGTACAAAAACTATGCTTAGTTTGGAACTTGATGGTGCTGTATAGCTTGTCCATTAGTAGCTATTTGTTTATTTAACGTTAGGCTACTTATCTCTCAAGTCTTCATAATTTTATTTTTTGAGTTCTTAAACATAGCACTTTTAATATCGCTTGAGATTAATCAGATGTCTAATTATAAACCTAAAATAAATAAGTCGAGCAATAAACTTCTCTGTCGCATGAAATAAGACTATTGAAGTTAGCTCTGCGTAGGCAGAGATTCATTAAAATGAGTCTAAAATAGGTTGAGATAAAAACTCCATTTATGACTTTAAAAAAGGCTAAGTAAATAAACTCCTTAGTTGAAATAAGGCAATTAAACCTACGGTTAAATATCAAAACATTTTCAATGTTCACGAATTCAATGTTTAAAAAAGCTCACCTGGCATGAGATTCAAAAACGTCGATCGAGACTCCAGCGCTCGGTGTGTCGACACTTTGTGATATGTCGAGTGAGACGGACAATCCTGTCGTCGTGTCGAGTGAGACAGAAGGGCCGGTGCGGTCCAGAGAAGCAGTGGCTGTGGTGTCCGGATGAACGGTGGTTTCAGTGTCCGGGGTTAGCAACGCGCCGTCCAGTATGTATATGTTCTCATGTCCGATGTCGGTGGGAAAATGGAGATTCTCTTGAGCCTTGTCGATGCGGAAAAATCGTTCTGCTGTCACAGCTGTTGACAATGTGGTTGAGTTTTACTGACGTACTTTGGTGAAATCAAATAAAAGACAAGGAGAATTCATCTTATATCGTCTGTAGTTGTTTCGAATCAGCTACAGTGAATTTCACGATAGTGAAAGAATGAATTTATTAATGAAGCGTTTATTTGGCATATACAGAAAGAAATATTAACTAAAACAACTTATAATTACGTTTTAAAAACTAAAAAGACAACCGAATTCATGTATATAAAAAAAATCATCGATGTAGGTATACAATTTTTAGATTTTTGTTGATTTTAAAAAACTGCTAGACCGATTTCGATAAAATTTAAATGGGTGGTCCCATGTATGTAAATTCTTTTTTTTGTTTCATCGGCCTTTGAAACAAAAAAAGAATTTACATACATTAGATAAATAAATAGAGTAAGTAAATTAGTACCTATTGGTTGAGTAAATAGTAAATTGAGTAAATAGGTGTCTTCTAGACCTGCGTGCTCCATCGTCGGCCACATTATCGCTTAACATCAGACGAGATCATGGTTTATCGATGATAAAAAAAAGATTCCGAAAAAGATTTTTTAGGTCTGTTAAAAAATAGCTATACCAACCACTTAATAATAGGATAAGTAAAGCACCTACCTATAACCCAGCTGAGCTGTTGAGCTGGACGCCTTTTTGGCAGTCACACTTATAAATGGCAAAAAAGAATCCAGCTCAGCATGTGTTGGATGGAAGCAAGTAATGCTTACACTCAATACTTATTTTCAGCAGTAAACTCAACAACACAAAGTTAAACAAAAAGTCTACAAAAAAGTCCGCGATGGTATATGGCTATCTCTTAGGGATAACCATTCTGTAGTATAATTAATATCAGCATTGCACCCGTGCGAAGCCGGGGCGGGTCGCTAGTATACTATAAATTCTAAAACTATCATAGTTTTAGAATTATCACTCATATATCATGGTACCTAAATATCCCATTTTAAGTGAAAATTATAACAAGTATACTATTTCACTTTCAAAACTTTCGTGAGTTGTACTATACATTTTGATAAACACAGGCTTTGCGCACGTATTATTTTGTCGATGGAGGCAGCGCAGATGGAGTTTCGATTCATCTAGAGAATCTTCATCAGGGTGAGTTTGATCCGCGGTCCGCTCGTTGCCGCTCGAGTTCACAGTTCTCTAGATTAATCGAAACAGTGTCGGTGCCTCTATCGACAAAATAATACGTGAGTAAAGCCCGTGTTTATCAAAAAATAACTAGTACACTATACTTGTATGTACTTGAACTTTATTATAATGATGATAATTCTTCTCCTTATAGTGTCAATAACCTAACAAGTGTGGTGAAAGGATTAAATGCTCCTCAAACGTCCCTTTTGTGCACTAGCACATGTCATTTAACTTATTATGCTCTAAGACATACCGGTTCAAAATCCATTGACGACCCCTGAGGCGCAGTGGGCTTAGGTCCGGCTGAGATGCAAAAGGTCGCGGGTTCGATTCCCGCCGCGAGACAAATGTTTGTATGATCTGCTAGTATTTATCTCGGGTCTGGGTGTTTCTATGTATAATTATGTATGTATTTACAAAAAAAAAGTATATATGTAGTATATCAGTCATGTGGTACCCATAACACAGGCTCTGCTTACTTTGGGGCCAGATGATGCTGTGTGAAATATCCGGTATTATTATTATTATTATTATTATTGGTGCACGACTGGGTTTGATGAACCTGTGACCTTAGGATCGGAAGGCAGGGCAACTACCACTAGACCACAAGTGCTCTATAATGATGATACTATTCATTATTAAACTACACTAAAAAAAAAAAAAGAATTATTGATCGACAATGCACAAACACCATCTAGCCCCAAACTAAGCATAGCTTGTATTAGTTTACTGATAGAACACATATATTTTTCAATAAATACTTATGATACCTTATAACACCCAGACGCAGATCAAACAAATATTCATCACACAAATGTTTGTCCCGGGAAGGAATTGAACCCTCAACCTACGATACAGAAGGCAGAGCTACTACCGACTAAGCTGCGATGCCAGTAATTGTGATTAAAACCCCCATACAAAAGACGATCTTGAATTTTGTGATGTGTTTTTAGTGTTGACTGCAGCTTTCATATTATTAATACGGCTCCTAAATACATTACACGGTATTTCGGAATCCAGCCGGTATATCGCAGCTGCACAGAGTCTTAAATATTTAAATGAAACATGACATCGCAGTCATCTCATATCAGACGTGGTCCTATCCACTCGAAATATCATTTCAACCACAGAGTGCTCCCACCGTACCGCAGACTCGCAAACACGATAGTCAGAAAGATGGCCGCACGTTTTATGAAAAATATCCGTAATTTTGTATTATTTTAGTTGTATTATTTATTGTTGAGAGCACTAGTGGTCTAGTGTTAATGGCCCTATTTTCCGATCCTATGGACGTGGTTTCAAATCTGGACGTGCACCAATGGATTATTCTGTTCGTAAAATGTATGTATGCAATACAAGTACTCTCAAACGCTAAAGGAAATATTCGTAAGGAAACCGGCATGCCGTAGAAACTAAAAAGTTTGAAGACATGAGCTAGGTGCACGAAAGAAGCCTCAAATGCGCTCTTTATTTGTTTCGCCGTACTGATTGTAAATAGTTAGTGACACGATATGAACAAGAAGTTGCATTATGGATATACCCATGCATTTCCCACAAATATCTAACTAAAATGATCGAAGTCTCCATATTTGCATGCTCGGGAAAATTATGATGATAAGCTTTAACTAAAATTGTATTATGTATATTACAACTTTTGTTCATTTTATTTCCACAATTTATATAGAAAAATAATAAATAAATATTGCTGGACAATGCACACAACACCATCTAGCCCCAAACTAAGCATAGCTTGTATTATGGTGACCAGATGACTGATAGAATACTTAAATGTTTTTAAATACATACTTATGATACTTTATAACACCCAGGCACAAAACAAATACCTTGTTCACCACACAAATGTTGACCCTGGGAAGGAATCGAAGGCAGAGCATCAATATCAACTGAGCTGATAGGCAATTCTATATTATGAAATTTAACTAAAACTGATTCATTCACAATTTACTAATACACCTAATTGGAGAGTAAAGTATGGAATGATCGTAAATAGGGCTTATCTGGTAGTTCCTTGCGATTATGGAATTATTATATCAAACGGTCAAAACCGGTCAAACGGTTTTTTAACAAAACAATAATAATCTTAAAATTGTGTAGGTGATATATTTTTTGTATATATGAAGTCGATTGTCTTTTATGTTTTTAAATCGTAAATATCTGGCAAATTTAAAGCAGTGCTCAGGCAGTATTATTGTTGAGATGTTTTTATAAGTAAGGTCGTCTAAGCCTATACCTATACACCTAGCTTAGCTTATAAAATCAAAAAAATGGTGTATGTTGTTGGGTTTTGTTCTCTGGCTCTTGGTATATGTATTCGCAATCAGAGAACTTATATTTCAAGAGTACATCAGCGAATTTAAAATGCAGCACAACTCAGCGGTGAGGTAACGAGCGTTGGGCCGTTCAGTTTCAGCAAAATGTACATAGGTACCTAATTCAAATTTTACTATTTTGTTACTAGCTTGACACAATACAGTAGTGTTGACTTATTTTTGCTGAAAAATCATTTAATCTAATACCTTTAAACGAGCAATTCTTGTAAATATATATGTATATATTTATATAATCTGAATCTCGGAAACGGCTCCAACCATTTTCATGAAATTTAGCATGCAGGGGGTGTCGGGGGCGATAAATCGATCTAGCTAGGTTTCATTTTTAGAAAACGTCGATTTATCCGTGTTTTATAACGAGCAAAGCTCGGTCATCCGGCTACTTAGAATTATATACGGATTACATAGATTAACTTCAGTGAGAGCATATTTTAAGAAATCAAAACTATTGACAGTAATATCTCTGTTCTTATATAACTCTCTTACGGAAGTACATTTACAAAAGGAGGACCAATTTACCAAGGATAAGTAGTAAATAAGGAAAAGTTACATTACTTGTCAAGATATATAGACATGGTTTCTGCTTGAGGTTGCACATGCATAATAAGCTACCCTTAGAAATTTCAAGGCTCTCGCTAAATGAGTTCAAACAAAAATTAAAGACATTTTTTGAATGCCACACATTTTACCATACAAATTACTCATTTAGTACATGAGTTGTTCATTCTCCGTATTCCAAACGTGAGTAGTAAGAAAGCTAGGTTAGAATAAAAGTGTAGGTAACAATAATAATTTAATTCATATTGTACAATTTGACATACCAATGTAATGCTAATGTAACGAAATGGTTAAATAAATAAATGAAATAAAATGACATGTTCAGTTAAAATTTTCCACTTTTACAAAAAATGCTGAAACCTTTCTACTTTAAGTACCAATCGCTAACTTAGTTAATATATCAAAACTAGGACAGACAGAATTACCATAAATACATAAAAACAGTAAGCTCTCGAGGTGCTTCGATCGAGCAGATGAGGCCTCCTTTGGGACACAAGTAGACTTCACGGCCACGAGGAGTCGTATAATCTTTTAAGCTTTCAGAGGAGGTCTCATAAATGTACGCGCCTTTCGAGGTATCTTGAGGGATACGGTTTATAGAAGGGTTTAAAGATACCCAACGAGTACTCGTCAATAAATGTGACGGTACCTTTTATATTGTTGCGAATGGTGTATTATTTACTTGAGGTTTCAAAGGTGGGCTTATGAGTTTCTGAACGTACATAAAGAATCCGATTTTTGAGAGACTCATTATAAAAGTATGTACTTAAGCCACTTTATACAAGTTTAGCTCCTGAACTAAATTCTCTAAACTAGATATACGCATGTTTTTTTATTCAAGTTCTCATTATAACTAAGTACTTGCATGACATACATATTAAAATGCAACGGCTCTACAGCGGTACTCCATTGTAAAAAGCGCTGAGCTTTGTTTGCAAACTTTCAGTGATTGATATTTACATAATTTCGAGTTTTCTAACCAGAACATCTGCATGTACAAAACTTTGGGATGTTTTTGGAGAAAAATCCTTACTTGGAGAAAACTTGCTTCATCAAGGTTAACATTGTCTCGGGTTAATGAATCTTAGGATCCAGTTATTTTATTAATTCTAACGCTACTTAAACTTTCAGGTTCAGTTAAACTTTGTTATGGTTATAGATTGTACTAAACCTGTAATATATTCCATCTTGAATTCAAACTTTGTAGTTGAAATACACCACTAAAACGAATGATTGTTCTATTATACCATTCATCAAATTTAATATTTTGAAGGTAGTTCCGAATGATATAATATAAAATAAATATAAATATATATAATTAAAAAAAAAAATTAATAAGCCTCGTTTTAAATAGTTTGTTTTTAATTATGTTATATTGTAATTAAATAAGATTTAATTTCTAGAGTTATTTTGAATAAAAAAATATCATGTTGAAAAGGAAAACTTTTTAACATAATATTTTTTTTAATTTGCCGATGACCCCTCTTTGGTCCAAGACCAAAGAGAGCCTTCGGGGTTTGGCATGTTTTTCTGTTTTGTGCCGTGTCTATCCAATTTTTACTTAAATAACAGACTACATTATGACGACCTCCGTGTCATACAGTTCCGTTTAAAAATGTTTGCATGATTTTCAACTATTTGTTCATGCTCTGATTATAACCTAATACTCGTAAGGTCCACGCCCACGGCACAGTGAACCCTAAAAAAGGTTCAGGACGGGCATGTGATTGTTGGGTCTTTATTTATGTAGCTGAATAAACCCAAACTCGTTGTAAACATAGAAAATGTTTTACGAACACGACAGTAACGTGATGTACTTAATATGAATTTATTTTAGTTTCCAACAATGAAAATCTCATGAGGCAGCAAATTGTATGTTTTGTTTCAAATATTTTTATAATAACAAAACTGATGCAAGAAGCGTAGGTAAATCACAAGAGCTTCTACTATTGTGGCTATTTGTATATTCGGGGTGCTTTTAGCGTAACAAGAGAATGAGTTATTTACGATGACTAGATTAATAATAAGTCTGGAAAAATATTAAACTTCGTATGTTTTTACTTGCATAGAAATCGTGGTCCGACGTGAAATCACTCATAACTAGACAAATAATTTGCAATAGGCCCAGGCCTTGTCATCCCGCAAAGAGTTTGAGGACAACATTGTCCTTGCCCAAAATCTTGGGCACAACCTACCTAATATTGTCTATAGCAATGACTCTATGAATACAACTTGAAGGTTTTGCCAGCTCTTATATTTTTTAAAATATAATCAACCTCAAACAAAAGTATCTTCTAACTACAAAGGTGTATATATACTTACAATCGACGAACCACCAGTCGACGATGTTGGAGTACATTTGAGATTCCTTGATGAGATTCTGCACAAGAGAGCGCAGTTGCTCCAAGTCTGCGGCCGGATTCACCTCCAACGTGCCCACGCGTTCCGCTGCAAAATATTCATGGGGTCGGTAAGCTGTCTTAGATAATACAATTTTAACGTAATGACTGATCTTTTGTCATATTCGCCCATTGGAGGTAAAAATCGGGATTTAGATTTTGTGCCTTGCTACCACTACTAGCTTACATTGTTTCCACTATTAATATCTTTGTACCTGAAATTGTTCCTGTTTTGTTTTTCTATTGTTTGTAATATCTATACTAGTGTCTTATATCTAGTTAATCGAGAAACATAAAAACAGACCGCCTTCGAACATAAAATATAACTTTGTTAATGATACACGATTTTCATAAAAAAAATGTGTGTGCTCAAGTGGATTGGAGAATGGTTTAGATATACTTTTTTTAAAGCGTTCGGACGATGTCGCGAACGTGACATCTAGTTTAGTAAAAAGTTTCTTTGTTAACGTTGTCTCGTCAAAATAGGGGCTTAATATAAGGTCGGTCAGCCTGCGGTGCTACCCAACAAAACTGACTTGAGAAATCCTTCTAATTATTCGTAATAAAGAGTAGGTACCCTACCCCAAAAGATCAAAGATTGTCGAGTAAATGTGCAAAGACGAGGACGTGATACGATCCTACTTATTAGACATTCTAAACCCCTTTAATCTAACCGCTAACAAAATTACCGCAAGTTTTGCCAACAGAAAGTACGATGAAATAATTTATCAAAGTTAAATAGACTACGCTAAGAAGTTAAGCGCTCTAGGCTAAACAAATTTGCAAAACGGAGACCGTTCGTTTTTTCTTCCTTATTTAAGTGATTTATATTTAACTAACTGTTGCTCGCGACTTCGTCCACATTTTTGTGAAAGGAATTGGTGCTTATGGATCCCTCCCCGGGATGCAATTTATCTCCTTGCCAAATTTTATTGATAAGTTTCAAACCAATCGCTCCCACCACCCATTAAAAAGTTTCTATACAAACATTCACACCTCATTTTACTCCTTTATGAGAGTTATATTGAAAAATGCTGAAACACGTGTAAATTTATTTTGCATTTTAAGTAACCAAACCAAGTTTCTAAGAAATAACACCACCCGTTAAGTTCCCATACAATTTTACCCCTTTGTTAAGGTTATTTTGAAAAATCCTGAAACACGTGTCCATTTATTTTTCATTTTATTTATTCATATCAAGTTTCAAGTCAATCGTACTAAGCGTTAAAAAGTTTCATACATTCGTTTTCACTCCTTTTTACCATCTTAGGGATTGAATTTCAAAAAATCCCGCCTTAGTGGGTGGTTTGTGGGTGGTGGCTACCTTCTAAATTTCAGCTTTCTAGCTTAAGCGGTTTCGGCTCGGCGATGATGAATCAGTCAGTCAGTCAGGTTAAGCTCTTTTATAGGTATAGATAACAATTATAATTTATATTTTATAGTGAATTTTATTTTTATAGTGGCTAAAAAGGTCTAATCTCAGCATGTGCTACTTCCAGCCACGGAAGTAGCGCTGGTTTTCAGATTAAACCAATTTATAGGAGCGACCTCACGAAGCGAAAGCAACACGAAAAATTAAAAATATAAATAAATATTTTATTTTTATTTATTTTATTATATTTATTTATTTTTTAACAGTGTACCTTAACATATTACAGACATAATTACATAAATATACAGAATAGTATACAATTAAATAAAAAACAAGTGAAACAGTTGAGCTACTAAGGACTTAGCAAACCCACCATCTACAGATATCTAAATAATAAACCAATAAATTCATTTAAAACATACACATGTACACTAACTAACCGCCATGCCTTGTAGTAGTGTCAGTGTCAGTTGAAAAAACAGTTTCTTGTTAATGTCAGTGTCAGTGGCCATGCAGTATTACTCAGCCAGACAAAAACGTGTTTATACGTGGCAAAAACGTGGCATTGGCATTTAAATATTAAAAAATGTTAAGTGCTAGAAGAGTGGAATGTAGAGTGCTGGAGGAGTAAAGGGACAGACCAGTGGAACTCAGCACTGGACCAGAGCGGGACGACCTGCCTACCTAGCTAGTCGGACATAACCTTAAGGTAAGCCAGAGAAAAAAGATCCTACTTTCTACAGCCACCACGCATATTAGGAGGTTTTTTGAGCATGTAGAAGGTACTGCTTAAGCTTAAGCTTAAAGGTGTACGATGATTTCAGGGCCCGCATCGGCGGAGGCAGATCGTTCCAGCAGCGAGAGGCTGCAAAACGGAACGAACCTTTAAAGCGTTAATCTATCTATCTATCTATCTCAGACCCTCAGGAAATTTAGTTGCTACATAGCCTTTACAAAGCTGAGATATTTACCTGTAAACATCTTAAACTAAAGAGGTTTGTCATAATATTGAATAAAGTATCAAAGAATACAAAGCGCACGAAAGGAGTCTCATAGGCGAAATAAAATCCTTTCTTTTTTTTATCATTGACAAACCTACATTTGACCACAATCTCGCCTGATGTTATGCGACGATGTGGCCGACGATGGGCCTCGCAGGTTTAGAAGACACCTATTTACTCGAGACTTGAAGAGACTTAGATTGTAGTTTTCAGGCAAGACAGACGACAGCAAAGCATTCCATTCCTTGGCTGTATGTACGCATTATAAATGTGGAAACAAAGCGCTTTGTTCGTAAGGGTGGTAGGTTGACAAGGTATGGATGGTATTGAGCGGTGCGTCTGCTTGTCAAGGTATCAAAAAATTGCCTGCATAAAATTATCTAATTGTATCTCTAATCGATTCTCGAATCCACTGGAACACACAAATAATTTCATCAAAATCGCTCCAGCCGTTTAGCATGAATTTAATTACAAACACACGCACAGAAGATTTATAGATATATATAAATATATACATATATGAACTAACACTGTCGTATTTATTTCGGATCTGTATCTGATGACTATAAAATTTACGTCTCGGTTTTGGGGTCCCTATCGACGGATTCAAAAATATTATCCGTCGATTGGGAGGACCGCGGTCCGAATACCTAGTGGTCCCAATCGACGAAAGCCTCATTATTTGTCGTGCGCTGGAAAAACTATAGATGATACATTATACAATGTACAATGTGTTGAAAGTACTAATAAATACCAACAAAAAAGTCTAGGAAGGAATATAACTAACAATTATAGTTATGTCACTGTAACCACTTATTGTTAAAACTTTGTTTAATCAAAGAAAGAGTAGAATTCATTCAGGGGTCTTCTTTGCGATACGACTTCGATACATCGAAACGATAAAGTCATTTAAATGCACGTCTAATTCAGTCAAATTGACAGTTATTTCGTTGTCAAATTTAAGTAATCGAATCGTCTGTTGTGGTCTGTGGAGGACTACGACATCGATTGTTAAAAGTAATGTCGGTCGTTCCATCGCTCAAAACGAGTCGAAACGATGTAGCTAAGAGTAGGGTTTTGCACGATTATTGACCCGATATATCCTTAATCGACTTCAAGAGTAGGCCCCCAAATTCAGATTCAGATTTTTTATTGATATGTTGAAAGTTACATGTCTTTTATCATATAAAACTAATTAGAGTTATTAAATTTATATTTAAAAAACTATTCAATTGAAAGATGATATTAGTATTAAGATATCAATTTTTATTGAATAGTTCAATCAAGATTATAATATAAATAATAATGCCAGATATTTTTCACACACCATCAAATGGCCCCAAAGTAAGCAGAGCTTGTGTTATTGGTACCACATGACTGATATTGTACTTATTAACTTTTTTTTGTGAATACATATATATGATATATAGAAACACTTGCAGATCATACAAACAGTTGTCCCGCGGCGGGAAACGAACCCGTAACGTTCTGCGTCTCAGCCGGGCCGCAAAGACGGTCAAATGCTTTATGTACATGTAAATTACAACTCAAATTACAACCGTGTGAAGCCGGGGTGGTTCGCAAATCTTAAATAAGGTTGTAGGCTTATTTAATCACGGTTGTGTACTTATATGTAAGTGTTTCTATTTGTAAAATTATAAGCGCAAAGTCAGTTCGGGCAAATTTCCAAAATCCTTCCAACCATCTCCTAATAACAAACAATTATCATTTACTTTCGTATGTTTTGTTAAATAATTTATAGAAAATACAGACTTTCATTTACAGAAATGTACAGATTAAATAATTATGTAATAATTAGCTGGAACCCCCGCGTCTTCGCCCGCGTTTTTGTACGACAAACCATAGGGTTTATATTAGTATAGTATTATTAATATCATGTTTTAAAGCAAATCGCACCGCGTGTTAAAAAGTTTCATACATTCGTTTTCATCCCCTGAAACATCTTGAAACATGTTTGCGTTTATTTTGCATTTTAAGTATCCAAACCAAGTTTCTAAGAAATCACATACCCGTTAAAATGTTCCCATACAAACTTGGACACCCCATTTTAGCCCTTTGTAAATATTTTGAAAAATCCTGAAACACGTGTCCATTTATTTTGCATTTAAATTATTCAAATCAAGTTTCAAGCATATAGCAGCATGCGTTAAAAAAATTCGTACATTAGTTTTCACCCCTTTCATCCTCTTAGGGGTTGAATTTCAAAAAATCCCGCCTTAGTGGATAATTTTGCTATAAAAGGAAGCTACCTTCCAAAGTTCACTTTTCTAACATCAGCGGTTTCAGCTCGGCGATGATGAATCAGTCAGTCAGTCAGTCAGGTTAAGCTGTTTTATAGGTATATATATAAAATACATGTAAAACAGTTAGCTGTCTAACGAACCATTAAATTCTGTATAATGTATGTATTTACAAAAGAAAAAATAAAGTATAGAGTAGTACTTGTTATTTATTATCCACCTTTCTAAAGCGAAAGATAAATCAACTTGAATGATTTAATTATTCAATTTTAAAAATTCATGGCAAAACACCAAACCAAAAGTTCTCTTCCAAACGATTCGAGGCCATTTATAAACTTTTACAAGTCGCAAAAAGTTTTTTCAGTAAGTTATTTTATAAATGAGCAGGTATATACTTTTTTAAGTAGAGCCACAGAATATAACGAATCATCTATTCGTTATAACTTTTGTTAGCGTTCATTTTGCTCTTATTTGTTTTCTCTATGTACCAAATGGGTGAGCTAGTGTTATTGGTATATTTTTCTTTGTCTTATACTAGTTGATTTATTATATAGGTACAAAAAAACATAATTAATTTATTTTGACGACCTCTGTGGCGCAGTGGGCAAAGTCTCGGTCAAGTTCGGCTGAACCGCAGAAGGTTGCGGGCCCGATTCCCGCAGCGGGACGAATGTTTGTATGATCTGCAAGTATTTGTTTCGGGTCTGGGTGTTTCTATCTATAATATGTATGTATTTACGAAAAAATGTATATAAGTAGTATATCAGTCATGTGGTATCCATAACACAAGTTCTGCTTCTTTGGGGCCAGATAATGCTGTGAGAAATGTACGGCATTAAATATTTATACAAGTTGATTAATTGTATAGGTACGATAAAACATAATTAATTTATGGTATGTTGTACAATGTGAGGTTTAAAATTTTTAATTAATAACTATTCAGAACAACTAGACTCAGAGAAAGAACAGTCTACACTCTTAGTCTCAGTCTAGTCTTTCTTGCACTAATAATAGATTTGGTTGGAAGTCATAGGTCATACGACTTGCCTGCCAGCTCAATTGGTAGTAGCTATGCCTTCTGTGGTGTAGGTTGAAGGTTCGATTTGTCACAGGATAACATTTGTGTGATGAAAATAGGTGTTTGTTCTGTCTCTTGGTGTTATAATGTAATATAAGTAATTATTTCAAAAATTGTATTATTCAATCATCCTTACTTGCTTACTAATATTATAAACGCGAAAGTTTGTATGTATGTTTGTTACTCTATCACGCCAAAACTACTGAATGGATTTTAATGAAACTTTACAATAATATAGATTTTACATCAGAATAAATAATAAATAAATAATCCCGGACATTTCACACAACATCATCTGGCCCCAAAGTAAGCAGAGCTTGTGTTATGGATACCACATGACTGATATACTACTGATATACTTCTTTTTTGTAAATACATACATATTATACATAGAAACACCCACACCCGAGACAAATACTTGCAGATCGTACAAACATTCATTGAAGTACAAATCCTGCGCAGACGAAGTCGCGGGCACCAGCTAGTGTACATATATAATAAGAATTGCTCGTTTAAGGTTATTAGATAGATATATTAATTGTTATTTACTATTAACTCTTTACGAGTCCAAACGACTGTGGTGTAAGCGCGCTCATCTCCTTCTTCATCTAATTAAACTACACAATGTTTAAATTCAAGTAGCATACCATGTTTTAATATGATATACTCCATTAACATTTAATCGATATTCCCCAAATATTTACAAATTTCAATCCTGAATTTTAATTGTAATAAGTCCGGCATTAATCTTATATTTACCTCAATTATTTGCGTTCAAAAACTTGGAGCATAATATCGAAATACAAAATGATCTGAAGGGACCTTTATTTTTTTTAGAGGCTTTTCATTTACCCTGCTTCCAAATTAGGCTTTTAAAATTCCAAAATCTCATAGATAAGACAAACAGTTGTCTTATCTATGAGAGATCGAAATATACCATCACTACATAGTATAAAACAAAGTCACTTTCCCCTGTCTGTCTGTCTCTATGTATGCTTAGATCTTTAAAACTATTAAATTGATTTTAATGCGGGCTTTTTTACTAGATAAGTGATTCAAGAGGAAGGTTTGTATGTATAATACATGCATTCTATAGTAGATAAACACTGATAATTTTAGAGGTTTCCAATGTGGTGTCGTAAACTCTATATAATTTTGCGCTTACATTGCAAACGCTGTCTGAACCCTACGAGATAGATCAAAATAATGTACTACAGTATTGTACACCCTCAAAAGGTCTACAAAAAAGTCCGCGATGGTATATGTCTATCTCTTAGGGATAACCATTCTGTAGTATAATTAGTATCAGCATTGCACCCGTGCGAAGCCGGGGCGGGTCGCTAGTATTTAATATAAAGAGTTGGAAATAGAATTAAATAAAAATAGGGGCCAAAGCGCGGCTGAGACGCAGAAGGTTGCGGGTTCGATTCCCGAACTGGACAAATGTTTGTATAATCTGCAAGTATTTGTCTCGGGTCTGGGTGTTTAAGTAGTAAGAATATAAGTAGTATATCAGTCATGTGGTACCCATAACACAAGCTCTGCTTACTTTGGGGCCAGATGATGCTGTGTGAAATGTCCGGCCATATTTATTTATTATATATATATATTTTATACAATTACATACTGACAAAAAAGCAGGTATGGAAGGGATTAGACTGTTAGTAAACAAACTCGTCATAACTTGTCTAAGTCCGATAAATTCTCTCTCTTATACGGGCTATTGAGCTACAAAGTTCCAATTACAGAGGTAAACATCGAAAAAATCTATGAAATCAAGTCCAGTAACACGGGTATTTCAATGCAAAAGTGTCGGAACTTCGTTGTAATCAACTAATATTATAAATTCAAAAGTAATTCTGTCTGTCTGTTACGTTTTCACGCATAAACTACTGAACCGATATTGATGAATTTTGGTATAGAGATATATGAGACTTTGGAGAAGGACATACCATGCGTGTGACAGTATAATTGAAATTATACTCGTAAGAATTCAATAAAAATCCACCTGTCATTCAATTAGTTCACAGCTAAAAACACAGATGGTGTTTTGATAAACAGTTAAACAGTTTTATACTTATATTATTATTTTATAGTTGGTTTAAATTAACATATGATTTAATAAATATTATTGTAATAAAAATGAATATACCATCACACACATTTGAGAACGAAATTAGGATTTCAGAACGAAACTATCCAATGATTGTTATATATTGTAAATTTAATTGTTCGATACATACTTGCTTACTATTTTTCAGTTATTAATTAGTTTAGATTTATTAACGAATGTTTCACTTTATTATTTTCTGTTCTTTTTATTCTGATATTTCTCCTTGTCCTTCATTTGATTGTTTACTAAATCGGTAAATTCGTTATTATATAACAAAACTATGAATCCATTGTTTCTTGAATTATATTTTAACATATTTTTATTGTTATTAAGTAAATAACTTTTATTATTATACTTAGATTCTTAATAGGCTTCTGTGATTGGTTGAATAATGAATATGGTGTGATGTTTTGTATATATTTCAAAAATGTATAAAAGGCGACGTTAAAGCCTAAGACGAGTAGATTGGGAGTGACCACCGAACTAGAAAGATAAGTGCCTTGCAATAATATTGTACTAAAATATATTTGTGTGTATTTAATATGTGTACCTACCGTTAACTTTTTGTGTTGTTCTCTGTTCGGTTATTTGGTAACTTTAAAACTATATTATCTTTGTGAACTACATACATTTGTATCAGTTAATTATTCTGTCATTGTTTCCTTATATTCCTTATGGTGTTTATTTTGTAGGATACCCTCCTGTGTTGTGTAAAATTGTAAAGGATCATACAAAAAGGTGTTAGGACCAGACAAGTTTCTTGCCAGACTCTTCTTGAACTGGGGTTAGGAGGAACCGGCACCTAGATTCACTTGCATGTAAGAAGACGATTCTAAGTGGTCCTTGTAATTTTATTGAATAAAGAAAATTGAATATACTATGGTAAATTTGTTATTCTCTCTTCTTATTGAATTTATCCTTGCTTGCATTTAGCTTTAATTCCTCATGTGAGAAGTAGTTATTTAACTTCAGTAATTTTACTAACTTTCATTATAAACTTCTAAATCTTGATATTAGGTGTAATATATTATTGTAATTAGAGCAGGTATCTATCAATGTCTGACACGTGCAAGGCCTCGGGCAGCAGCTATTTATCAATAACAGAGGTTTCTCATACATCCAAGGCCCACCTTATCCTCGTTTCACTGTAATAATAATGTCAGCGAGTATAACGAGTCATTGAATAGACATCCCTCATACATATTCATTATATTAATTTGCGTAGACTGCCTTTGACCACAGGTGGAGTATAGGTATGCAAATATCTAGTACACAAATAATTTCACTCAACACTGCATTCAATACACTATGTAAATATTTATGCATATAATTTACATTAAATTATGCCATAGAGGCGATCAGGGTGGCGCGACGAGCGAGAGGTGAACGTTGCATGCTTGTATGTTCGATTCCGGTCGCATCCATGGGACAAAATATTGTTATTTCTGTATACATTGATAGAAAGAAGATACCTTTGTTTATATTTTTGGATTTTGATTCAAATAATTAAGAGGCCTCTTACATTACGACCAAGTTTTTTTTATTAAATGGCCATCTTTGGCGTTCTTATTTAGAAAAACTGTGGTATAGTGGATAATAGATATTAGTTTAGTCCATAACGACGTCGTTTTCTATTTTTTTTTTCAAGTTTTTATTATAATAAATGCGCGATGGCATTTTTTCAAGCTCGTGGATTGAACTACTGAGTTAAGCAAAATCAATGAAAAATATATAATATCTCTTAAATAGGGGTTGAGTTTTAAGCGGCCCACAAAATTTACTTCGCATTTTATACAAAATGCTACATAAATTACATAATGATGTAATGTGATGCGTCGGCCGCACGAACTTAATACCTACTGGGGCATTTTGTGATAGGCCTCTTTTAACAGACTGCAAAAAAGGAGGAGGTTCTCAATTCGTTAGAATCTTTGTTTTTATGTTTGTTTACCGATTACTCAAAGACGCCTGAACCAATTTGTAAAATTCTTTTTAATTTGTTACTTCCCAGGTGGCCCATTTAAAGTTTTTCGTAATCGGTCGAGCTTTTAAAAAACCAACCAAAATCTATAAATTGTATACATCGATGATATATTTTATATTCAATGAAAGGTTTATAAAGGTATATTGTATAATGCTTTTCTTTTTAGTTTTTAAGCGTAATTAAAACAACATCTCCGTTCACGGAGAGAAGTTTCCCTAGTTTCCACATCAAAGTCACAGAAGAACCGAACCGTAAGCTATAAAATCGATCCCTAATTAATGCCCATCACAAAATATTCTATACAATTTACCTTCAGGTAGCATAATAATTATAATCAAGGATCAGATTGTCGTTGATTAGACACTTCAAGTTAACATCAAAAACGGTTTGTTTAAAACTTTTAATACGATTATTAAATTAATTGCTTCTAAAGGAAGGCCGTATCTGACGTAATTAGTTTCTGAATTTTGAATTGATATTTTGATATTATTTTATCGTTTACTGCTGCCCGCGGCTTTACACGCTACATAATAATTACGTTTTAAAAGCTAAAAAGACAACCGACTTCATGTATATAAAAATATCATCCATCCATAAACGGGACACGGGAAGCACCAGCTTTCAAAAAAAAAGAATCATCAAAATGGTTCATTCACCCAGTCGAAAGTTCTGGGGTAACAAACAAAAAAAATATTGTCGTATTACCGAATTGTCGAAGGACCTCCTCCTTTTTTAAGTCGGTTAAAAAGTAGCCAATGTCCATTCTCAAGATACAATCTTTGTAAACAAACAGACAAAGACACATTTGTAATATAAGTATGAACTGTGGTAATAGATTTTTGAATTTTGTATTTGAATTTGGCTTAGCTTTTTTGGATTAGCTCTGCGCGGTAAGTTAGTTTGATTCCCTCCCAGGACAAACATTTGTGTGATGAACATGGACTTGTTTGTTCTGTATTTGGGTGTTTTTTTTAACTTAAATATATACTGTCGCTATAATATTGCGACAACCTTCCATACTTTCATTCATACTTTAACAACTCCAAATGAATTACTTAAGATAAATTCATGTGACAGATCTCCCAATTTAACTTTTATATTTTCTTTTAATCAAACACCCATTTATACTTTCATACACATACTCTTGCCAAATGTATTTGGATGTTAAAAAGTATCATGAGTATGTATTTAAAAATAAAAGCATTCTATCACTCATCTAGTCACAATAAAAAATAAATAAATAATATAAATAATCCCTGACATTTCACATAACATCATCTGGCCCCAAAGTAAGCAGAGCTAGTGTTATGGGTACCACATGACTGATATACTACTTATATACTTTTTTTGTAAATACATACATATTATACATAGAAACACCCAGACCCGAGACAAATACTTGCAGATCATACAAATATTTGTCCCGCGGCGGGAATCGAACCCGCATCCTTTTGCGTCTCAGCCGGGTCTGGGCCCACTGCGTCACAGAGGTCAGAGGACAATAATATACGCTATGCTTAGATAGGCGCGAGTTATATAAAAACGGCGTAAGGTGAAGGCGCGGCGCATCTTGCCGCTTCAAAACGTTTCAATACATAATGTAGGTAGGCGAAACTTGTGAATTATACTCAAGCGGCGTGGCGCAGGCACGTCGTTTTGTCACCTTTTCCAATTTGCCTTTCTTTTCCACGCCTGATCTGCGCCTGTACCGCGCCTGCACCTTACGCCGTTTCTGTATAATTCGCGCCTTAGGGGCTAGATGCTGTTGTGTGAAATGTCTACTAGTATTTGTTATTAATGTTGTTTTTATATTCTACTGCAGATAGTAAGGCTGTAATAGAAAACAGGTCATCCTATAGTTTAAACACAAAAACGACAAGCACTCTTCTTTCTATATCAGTAGGGCGATTATGGAACTCTAATTACAATCAATGTCTATCAGTTTTCGGCGTAATTTCAATCATTCGTTTGACGAATGACATCTGACGAATAGACATTGATTGTATTTAGAGTTCCATAATCGCCCTACAGGTAGTTTACTAACAAAACCATTTAACGACGTCTGGTAGAAACATAGCGTGACCCAAGCAAGAGCTGGCTCTGGCCAGCGTATTAGCATTGCCATTCAACATGGCAATGCCAGTGTCTTGGGGACGCTGCCCTCTGGCGGTGAAGTGGATCAGTTGAGCTATCTATGTCGCATCTGCTCATGAACATAGTCAAGTACTACGAAACTCAAGTGCACTGTGATTGGACGACCATTCCGATTGGTCGGCGTATTCTAACAACATGTTCGTTATTGATGCGGCTTCTGACATTCTTGTTCTGATTGCCGTTGAGTGAACTCGTGTTTTGTAAACAGGCTTGCGTTTCGTTGTTGAAAGTAAAAGTTATTGTGAAATTAATACTATTGAAAGTATCATTTTATTTTTGTGATTTTATAACTACACGAGACCCACCAGTATTCCCAACAGATGTCTATTTCAATAGGATAAACCTAGTAACTCCGATATATATACATCATATAGATATCGGAATTACTAGGTCGGAGTAGTTCTACCTAGTAAGAATTTTAATGCATAGATAAAGGGTAGTCTTTTGAAGAAAGCTTATTATAGTATAAATACTATATTATTGATAAGAATGCATGGCCTCATGTCGCTCTGCCCTCAGACAGTTAACCGACACACTTGAAATGTATAAACTCTCTTGTATTCGTTTTTCGTAGTTAAGGTAGTTATAAGATGGATCATGCAAAAAGCGCTAGGACAAGGACGAGTTTCTTGCCAGTTCTTCTCGGGCTTGGGTTAGGATGAATTGGCACCTAAATTCACCTAGTATGTAAGACGTTTCAAAGTGATCCTTGTGATTGTATTGAATAAAGTATATTTTGACTTTGACTTTGACTATAATTGGCTTTGAGTGGTCCTTAGAGAGCGCATCTGTTTCACATGTATTTTATATTATTGTATATCTATATATTTATACGTGAAGCAAAAACTTTGTACGCCTTTTTACGAAAAGTGCGCGGACGGAAGACCATGAAATTTCGCACACTTATAGTTTATATAGAGAAGGAGTGCAGCTAATTTTTTTTTAATTATGCCTAAAAAATACATTAATTATTAATGAATTATGGGCGAATTTCGACCAGTTGGCGACAACTAGTTTATTTAAATGCAGATTAATGTTTACTGTGTTGCCAATATTTTAATTAAATCTTCAATTGTTTGTAACTTGTGAGTTACCCATATGACAGATAATCCAATTGACATTTCACAACTACCTGCCAACAACGAATAGCTGATACGAAAGATTGAGAAGAAACTAATGGAAACTAAACTTGTCAGCATCACAGCTCACAACCGTGCGCAATCAAGAATAATAACGAGGAAGCCCCCAGTATATGGTAAACACGGTTAACAAATATAATACATACCCTTTGATAACACAACAATTACCTACGCTTTTGTGTGAAACATTGATTTTGGACGGGGAGCTATTGGTTTTCATAATTAAATTGAAGCAAAGCCAAATTATTTCGGGCCGTTTTGACGGAGCCTGACCAAAGAGATGGCTCCTATCTGGCTAAAAGTACTCGTACATGGCAATGTCGTTAACAGCATCTTGGAAGCGCAACCCTCTGGCAGTGATCTGGATCAGTTCAGCTATCTATAGATTGTTAGGAACCAACCTTAGATAGCTCAACTGTTTCACATGTATATGATACTAACCGACTCGCTTGTTTCCACCACACGGACTCCTTCCGCGCATAATTATTGTATTCAAACTAAAAAGTTTAAAAAATCTGGCAAATTGAGTACTTATACGCCTCTCAACTTGAACACAGCCTAAACACTGCTTAATATTCGCCCTGTCACTGTCTGACACTATCTTACAAAAAGGGATGGCACTATTTTAAACAGTAATTAACTTTTGACAGAAGTTGAGAGACGTTTCTTCTTCTCCTTTGGCATGTGACATAATAATGTCAATTTTGCCAGTATCAAATGTTTGTTTGTTAATAGTCAATTTGTTTGTTAAAGTCTTAGTCTATGGTCAATTTGTAAATTCAAGACGTCACGCGGAATGGCCGTCTAAAATTTTCTTGTCATTCCTCGTCGTTCAAATCACATTGCACCATAATACACAGTTAATTCAATTGTTCATACTTGTCCCATGTAGTCGCAACATATTCATTAAAATTCCGCTATGATTACTGAATAAAACATGCAATAAAACGAGTAAAAAATATTAAATTAGCAGAGCTATGTTATTTCATGAAATGACAAACGAAGAATCGAGATACTTTTCTAAGTAAGACCAAATAAGTTTAAATGAAAAAAGTTTGAAGGTTCACGCATACATTATACATTATCACCCATACATTAATTTTGACAATGATTGTTTAAAAAACTTGTTTGTTTGCTTGTTTGAAAAACCCTAAAACACTTTACTATATTTTGTATTAAAGGTATGCAAATCAGGTTGCAAGTTAATCGCACCACGCGATAAAAAGTTACCATACAAATTTTAAACCCTTTTTGCTCGTTTTTAGGGGTGAGTCGTGATGAAACATATCTCGACATGTAACTTGGAGGACAAGCTAGCAAGTTCCATCTTTAGCAGACAGACAGATATACATTCTAAAAACTCCTATCAATTTTCCAAAAAAATACTTGTATCTAGAAAAAAATCTGTAAAAAATACTAGAACAATTTATTTTACAATAAATTATCTGTATATTTCAGCAAAGCTAATAAATTTACACCAACAGATTACACTTGGGAAATATTGGGGAAATTAACTCAACCGGAACAAGATAAAGAGAAGAAGCTAAACTAACTACTAATGTAGTTATGTAAACATTAATAAGACAACCACTCCATGTATTTTTAACCGACTTTAAAAAGGAGGTTCTCAATTCTGTTGTTTTTCTTTTTTATGTTACCTCAGAATTCTGTCATTTATGAACGTATTTAAATATTTTTTTACAGGAAACCCTTTTAAACTTATAACCCCCCATATAACTCTCGGTGAAGAACTATCCAAGAGGAGCAAATTTAGAAACAGCGCTATGTAGGTAGGTATACTCATCTACTACCTACCTATACACATCTGATGTTAAATTTGCACCCATTGCCCTTAGTAACCCTAGCGATATTAAATTAAGATATATAGCAATTTTGTACTTATCTATTAAGCAATTAGGAATTTCATACTCTATTTATTTTTCTTATAAGGGAAATACACCCTATATTTCCCGTTTGGTCCCATTTAAATAAAAAAAATAACGTTAAAATAGGGTAGATAAATGATTCAGGCGTGACCTTGCGGAAATCCATTACAAAACATTAAACAGATGGACAAATATTTCTGTGCATTTCTGTAATTATTCCTACCATATTATATATTAACGCAATTAGATATTAGATATAAATACATTTGAAAAAATAATTTGCCTCCCTAAGGGTAATAAAATAAGAAATGCAATTTTTCATTAACCTAATTCAATGAAGTCGGTTTTCTTTTTTACCGACTTCAAAAAAGGAGGATTCTCGAGGGAGATATATATTTTTTTATGTGTGTTCGCGGATAACTTCGCCGTTTATGAACCGATTTTGATGATTCTTTTTTTGTTGGAAAGTAGATATCCCAAGGGTTACACCTAGATGGGTTGAGACTGTCATTAGGGGTCTGATGACGAAGACGAAGGAGAACGGAGAAGGAGAAGTCAAGGGAACTGTGCAACGTTTTACAGTAGCTACCTTGTGTATATAGATAAAATCGGTTGTCTTTTTAGTTTTTAAAACGTAATTATTAGTTTACAAAACCTACATATTTTCTACTACAGTTTCGGTTCCAAGTCTCTATCTTTCTAAAACTCACCAGTTTTCGCGAGCAACTCCTTGTCGTAGTGATGCCTCTCATAGTCAGCCATTGTAATGAGATTCACGGTGATCGCCAACTTGTCCATTGTAGTTTGTCTATAACAAAAGAAACATTTAATTATAATTTGTTAATAAACCTATTTCTTCATTTCCTCTTTCGGATTTTTCAACCATATCTTTCTATCGAGTTATTTCGTTTATGCACGTATGTCATGATATAACATTAACTCACCACTAATTCATTCCTATTTCATTAAATTTATATTCATTGAGTTATATTTATGATTTTGGTTTAGTATTAAAAATTTGGTTTAAATATGTTTTTCAACTCAATTTGTAATATATAAAAACTATTTAAAGGAATTATTTAAATTTTAAACATGTTAGATAGACATTTTTTTAACATATTTAAATATTTCTTTTTTACTTTATGTTTATTCATTTGAGCACACTATTGTATTGAAATGGTAAATTAATAAATGTAAAAAAGTAAATTAGGTAAATCCAAGCTTTATGTAACCCCTTGGCAGTTCTGCGTTCCTATTAAGCATATAATAAATAAATAATGCCGGACATTTCTCACAACAACATCTGGCCCCAAAGTAAGCAGAATTTGTGTTATGGGAACCACATAACTGATATATTTCATAAATGCTTTTTTTTGTAAATACATACATATTACACATAGGAGCACCCAGCCCCAGATAAAGATGTGGACCTAGTTATAGACATACATATATAGATGTGGCTATAGGTACTCGTTCTACGTACAGTGTGGGCATAGCCGCAGGCGGCAGCTAGTTTTTAAATAAGTTCGCTAACCCTTTTTATACGTAACCGTTAATGACGTGGGGTGCTATAAAATCTCGGGGATGCGTCATACAATCTTGGTGTTAAGATATTAATAGATCGTTTGAAGACGGATTCCGTAGTATAATTTGAACCCCAATATTAACTCGACTGTGTCTAAACTCATTATCATTGGGTTTTAGAACTGAGGACAAACGTAAAGGCTGGATCAGACGGTGAACATTTCGTTCATAACATTCTTTTATTTCGTACTAGCTGACCCGGCAAACGTTGTTTTGCCATATAAATATCTTTCGTAAAAAATTTTTTTTTTTTCATAAAAAGTATCCTATGTTACTTCTAATACCTCCAAGAATATGTGTAAAAAGTTTCATTATGATCGATTAAGTAGTTTTCGCGTGAAAGCGTAACAAAAAAACTTACATTCACATTTATAATATTAGTAGGACCTATTACTCGGAAAGAAAAGTCTGTACACAAAATGAAATAGTAAATGGGCTTAACACGTGCCGGACCACGCACAACGAAAGTTTTCCTAGTTAATAAGTATTGGTACTAAATCAATTCAATACCATCTAATTCGCAAAACAAAATAATTTAGTGTGAAGTTCCAAGATTTTTTTAAGGTTTAAAAATCAGGCCGTTACTCATAATCTTAAAAGCCTAACTAGCCGTAATAATTTTCCTTATCAAAATAATATTACAAATGCGAATGTAACTCTCTCTGTCTGTTTATTTCGTTTTCACGCCTAAACCGCTGAACCCATTTTGTTTAATTTTGGTATAGCGATAGATGGCACCTTGGAGAAGGACATATGCTACTATTTATGTAGGCACGCGTGCGAATCCGCAGGCAGCACCTAGTGTTACGGGATAAACGGGATAAATTAAGAAACAGTAGCATGCTAGTTTGTGACCATGACTGTTGTTTTACCCCGCGATCATGACGCATGCAACTGTACCGAAAAATTAATAATAATAAAACTTTATTAAGAACACTACAAAACAAAACAAGAAATTTAAACCTACATAAATTAATAGTGTCTTCCAATCTGCGGTCTTATCGTGGTAACGATTTCTACCAGAAAACCATTTAATTTAACTTAAAGGGACATATAACAAAAGCTAGGCCATCGACAGTGAAACTGAACGGGTTGGGTATTTATCAACCCCGGAGGGTTTCGGAGGTTGCTTTTTACCCAATTACCCAGCCTTCCTATCCCATAGCAAGCCTTTGGGTCCATGAACAGCGGGGATAGAATCTCTTGGCGGACGTGCCATTATAAAGAATTCTATTACCAACTGAATTCGTTGTGACTATTACTTTATATAAAAGTATCGAGAAATATCGGAAATAAGAAACACTCATAAATCATTGTAAATATCCTGTTTAAAGTGAAAATAATAGCAAAAATAATAATGCCAGACATTTCACACAACATCATCTAGCCCCAAAGTAAGCAGAGCTTGTGTTACAACCACATGACTGTTATACTACATTTTTTTGTAAATACATACATATTATACATAGAAACGAGATAAACACTTGCAGATCATACAAACGTTTGTCCATGGAATATAGATTGAATAGGTATTTTTTAATGTTTTGAGTAACTGCAGATAGCGTAGTTGATTAGAATTTCAGCCTTGGGCAGATTGGCAGTCTGTAAGACAACATCTAAGACTGAAATACATCGTTATTCCTGTTACAGCCTCAGTTTCGACCAGTTTCCGTGAAACTGAACAATAGACTCTATTCCTGAAGTGCCTAAGGTAGACTACCGCGTAGATCCCGCTACGTAACGAGGTTCTCTTGTTCGATGCAATTCCGATGCAAGTACAATTTGACGAGCATTCTGACTGGCGTTTCGATAAGATTGTGTTTGATTGTAGCCTGAACTTTAATTTAGCAGATGCGCAAGGGTTTGCCTAATTTCTAATTTAAAGTAATTTAAAGTGAAGTGAAGTTTTAAAGTGAATTCTAATTCTTAATGCAAGTATTCTAAAATAATATATTTGTTTTAATAGAACAATAGAATTAGACGAAAGCAGACGTACAAGCAAACATTTCCAAAAAATTAGTTTGCGGTAATAACTGCGAGTAGCCAAAAATATCACGGCATTTTTATGTATAATATGTAAAAAAAAAAAAGTATATAAGTAGTATATCAGTCATGTGGTACCCATAACACAAGCTCTGCTTATTTGGGGCCAGATGATGCTGTGTGAAATGTCCGGTATTATTATTATTTCTATATTCAGCGGAAAAATCTGCAAGTCGCGGAATAAAAAGTGGATTAACCAAAAATACGCTTTAATATACGTATTAATAATATAATAAAGTATACGCCAGCCGCGATCATTTTCTCGCGAAAATATTCACCGCAGATAATTCGCATAATAACGTACCCTTGGATTCACATATTTCTTTCACATTGCACCTCTTTTACTACGGAAGTTTTTACAGCTCAGTGACGAATTTATAGTAGCAGCTTGTATAAAAAATTGGACACAAAATGCTAAAAGAACGAAGTACAGTCAGCTACGGAATACATTATTATTTTATCATTGGTGTTTCTTACTTTACTACATTTAAATTTTATGATTTACTAGCTGTCCCGTCGCGACTTAGTCCGCACGTTTTAAAAAGAAAAAAAATCTAACTATAAATCTAAACCATTCTCGGATCCACTATTTATTATTTCGTTTATTAACTATTAATGCATTTATCATAATATAATCGAGTTTCAATTACTTTATTAAAATTAGTTATGTTTGCATATTAATATTTTGTAGTTCAATCACGCTGCTACGGTCCGGAAGACTGATGATATATAATTAATAGTCAGTGTCTTGGAGTATCATTTACCTAAGCTACTTTTTAACAGACTTCAAAAAAAGAGGAAGTACATAATCAATTCGTCGAAATATTTTTTTTTATGTATGTTTACAGATTACTCAAAGACGTCTGAATAACTTGGAAAATTGTTTTTTTGTTTCACTTCCCAGGTCTCTTTTAAATTTTATCGAAATCGATCAAGAATAAATAATAGTTAAAAAAAACTAAAAAACACGCTTTATATAGAAAACCAAACTATATAGAATATAAAATAAATAGAAAATAAATTTTAATAAATGTAAGTAAGAAAAAAATGTTTTATTAAAAAAAAAGCGTGGGGTGCATGGTGTCAATAGTTATAAATTTTTCATTGACATATATGAGAAGAAGGATTATCATTTCGATAATATCTTAAAAAGCACCCCACGCTTTTTTTTTAATAAAATATTTTTTTCTTACTTACATTTATTAAAATTTATTTTCTATTTTTTAGTTTGGTTTTCTATATAAAACGTGATTTTAGTTTTTTTTAACTATTATTTATTTTCTACTTTTTAGTTTTAGGATAATCGGTTTTATTTTTTTTTCATTTTTATTCGAATTATGGCATTGTCATCGGTCTTTGACAGGTGTGCAAAATTTGAATGAAATCTGGCCGTTTAAAGTGGTTCAAAATTGCTTCCTAAGGAGTCGGTTACAAACATACAAGTGAAGCTAATATAAAGCGTATAATGATAAGTCTAAAAATTGTATACATCGAAGATATTTTCATTTCGTTTCGTTATATAAATTAAGTCAGTTATCTTTTTAGTCTTTAAAACGTAATTATTATATACACGTGCAAAGTCACGGGCAGTTTTTTATTTAATATATTTAATTTTAAACTTAAATTTAATTTTAAATTTACACTGTCGTATAGTTTTTGTTTTACATAGTAGCAACAATGGCCTCAATTCTGTTGG
Organism: Lampropteryx suffumata; assembly: GCA_948098915.1. Taxonomy (NCBI): domain Eukaryota; kingdom Metazoa; phylum Arthropoda; class Insecta; order Lepidoptera; family Geometridae; genus Lampropteryx; species Lampropteryx suffumata. Next base: position 4,731,270 of record OX402551.1, read on the forward strand.
AACTAAAATTAGGTTTAGAACTGTCAAATATCACTTTGGTATTCTGCTGTTACCAACTTATCCTAATTTAATTTTATCTCATTAAATGAAGCGTTCCTAATTTAGTTAGATGGTATCAACCAAGTAGGTTTTACAAATGCTACGTAAAATATACTAACTAAAATATATTTTAGACAATTCCTAATTTTAGAAATGAACCAACCGAACTGCTACCAATGCCTACCATGACTAAGACGGTATTTTATTTTATTGATCGTCCTGACTGACCCAACAAATGATAATATATTTTATAGTGTAATTTCAATAAATTAGATTGTGATCGTATTGTGTTTTTATGAAAATCTATTTCACTTTCAAAACTTTCGTAAGTTATACTATACATTGAGTATAGTACAACTCACAAAAGTTTAAATGCGAACCGTGAACTCGAGCGGCAACGAGCAGACCGCGGATCAAACTCACCCTAATTAAGATTTTCTAAATAAATCGAAACAATGTCGGTACCTCCATCGACGAAATAATACGTGAGTTTGCGTATTTTTTAAAAATGTTATGGAAAGTTGTTGAAAAGTACGTCCATCTGCAAGGTACAAGTCAAAAGAATACTCACGGTGCAATAACGCGGCCAGGTTTCTTCTTAGCCAGCATGATGGCTTGGTTGAGTCTCGTGATGGTGATAGTCGAAGGTGCGAGTCTGCAAGCTTCGCCGTCCACTTGCATCGGAATCACTTTGCTCGTCACTATTTTAGCAGTCTTGCATTGACAGATACAGGTGCCGTGACCACCGGCTTGTAGCAACGGCTATTGAAATAATAATAAACAAAATTAAAAAAAAATCGGGTTGCACTCCGGGAGTGCCGACAGAAGTGAAAACTTATTTTGGCGCGTTAGAGTTTAGTAATAAATCACTTCAAAATCAGTAATTATGGAGACTGCCAATCAAATGCTGATCGAACACAGATGATGCAATATTTTTTGTTCAGAATGTAGATAATATAATATATCAAAGAACCTAACTCAGTAAACTTCTCCATACAAAAGTAGACTGTAAACATGTGAATTAAGGTTTATAATCAAATGGGGCGAGCGTGGCAGCCGGCTGCGTCTCGGTAACGGTGTCGCGAATCCAGAGGTTTTACCTCATCTAAAAATATGCGTACCGCGTTAAAATAAGTTTTACTTCAAAAAAGACTCTTACAGTAGTCGCATATGACATCTCACCATAGTAATAAGCAACAATAACATTATATCATGAACTAGTTTATATAACATCACATAGCACTGTAGATTAATGATGCATTCCCCTTCTCTAATTCCCTTTCTATTTCTCATCACATACACGCAAACCAACCTCTCGGAAAATAGGTTGGTACCATCTGACAGGCAACTCTCGCTCGCTAATTGGTCAAATCAACTAGTGCGCGCTTCTCTGGGTTCCTGTTACACACTTCCGTCCCTTGTCACGAAATCACGCCCAATGATTGCAGAATAGAATAGAATAGAAAAGAATAGATTGCAGAAAGGAAAGATGTTACAAATCAATATACAGTTTTTTTTTCTTGTCAAACTTTTTAGACTAACTGGATTATTATAACAGAAATTATTTTCTTCGTGGTCGAATTATGTAACATAACCTAACTTATTCAACATGCTTGTAAAGTTGAGTACGCAAAAAAACCACTCAAAACATAATAAGAGTGTTCATGCTTACCAATTGATACGTAGTCAAACCAACAACTTCTATTAGACCGTCTTCAGTCGATGGCTCGACGGTCCCTCCGGATTTGTTCCAAGGGTGAGTTCCACCCCCGTAACTGCAATTGTTTTTCTAAATAATTATAAATTCACACAACTAACAATCAAGACACAATGTAAACCGTAGGTCTTGAGTTCTGACATTTTGAGGGTATCTTCCTTAAAGTCCAGAGCAAACTGTTAAATATTATGTTCTAAAGATAACCCCTAGAGGACAAGCAGTGGGTTGAAGTAGCGAAATACTTAGTTAAAGGGAATGATCTACGGAATATTGTTAAACAATTAAAAAATACTACCAGATTTAAATTAAAGCCGTGACAAGTCGTGAAAGATGTCCAAACTGTGCCATATATACATATTTTCAACTTTAGTTTTACATTTCTATTAAATTTTTGAATCGCGCAGTGTATTGTTGCTTGCATCAGCGTCAGGAGACATTATTTCCGGAGACGTTCCGATAGCTTGATAACATGTGCGATAAGAACATTTTATTTGCTGGAATATTTGCGACTGACTTGGTCATGAGAATCAACCGAAAGTTTGTTTTTTATTTTATTAAACGACTTTAAAATAGGAGGAGGTTCTCAATTGTATTTTTTATGTTTATTACCTCTGAACTCCGTCATTTATGAACCGATTTGGTAATTTTTTTTGTTTGGTAGGGCATACTTCCCGTTTGATTCAATTTCAATTTAATGGAAAAATAGGGGAAGAAAAATTTATTGGACTTTTAATGTATTTGAGAGGAATTATAGAAATAAATATATACATAAAAAAATTGCTTTCTACGGAAGATGTAATTTAATGAAGTCGGATTTTCTTTTAAATTTTTAAACTTTATTATTTTTGTCCTAAACTTCTTAAGCGTTCAATCAACTTTAATGTGTATTTCTTTATGTATTTGTTTATTTTGTCGGTCAACTTGATGTAAATGCTTTATTGCAGAGAAAAACAGCAGTTGCGGGTACGTGCTTCAGAGCGCACGCTATCACGGGCATGCCTCATTGACTGCACTGTGACTTATACCCTTGATAAACGAAATTTCAGCGTGGACAAAGCTTAAAAGAGGTTTAAAAGTAGCTTAAAACATTCTTATCAAAATTACCTTGGAATGTTTAGAAAAACGATAGCGTGGACCCTGTGCTCCCTAAGGACCGGTGTGAGGTCTTTCCCATCGCACTCCATGGTAACGAATTCAGCAAGACCCTTCCATTTCCTCTGCATTAGATCCTTGCCGCCCGCAGTACCGTAGAATAACTTGTTTCTTATTCGAGAGTTGAATTTCTCTGGATGCGCCTCTGTGAAAATTGATAATAGACCTTGGTTAACCGTTTTAGGATCTATTATAACCTAAAGATTGTTTGAATGCCTCTAGCATTTTACTACATATTTCTTTTAAACGCTTCTCGGGTTTATCACATGCCTACACTCATTTTTATTGGATAGTTTTACGTGTACTTTGCACGACTTTAGGAAGATATATTTTTGTAATATGGCTGACTAATGTTAGTATGAGTAATCGCATCTTGCTATTACTATTAGATTTATCCTTGTCGAAAACAATATGATAATACCAGTACTCTGGAAAGGAAAACATCGTGAAGGAACCGGCATGTCATAGAACCTAAGACAGTTTGAAGACATCCGCCAAGTCCATTAAAAGAACCTGTAGAAAATTTAAACCATTTACCAAACTGGATCGATTTTTTTTGCTGGACTATGCATTTAACACCATCTAGTCCCAAACTAAGCATAGCTGTATTATGATGACTAGATGACTGATAGAATACTTATATATTTGTAAATACTTACGATACTTTATAACACTCAGACACAGAACAAACACCTGTGTTCTTCACACAAATGTTTATCCTGGAGGAGAATATAACCCTCGACCTCGCAGAAGGCAGAGCTACTACCAATTGAGCTGACAGGCCAGTCAAAATAACTAGGGACACAATAAATAGAAGAAGACGACTAATATCATGTGAAAGTCTGTTTGTATATTTGGATGTTTATATTTTCGTGGTTCAATAAAACCGTAACGGCCAAACGAATTTCGTTTAAACTTGGTTTCGATGTAGGACATTTCACTCATTGGTTGATGATTTGTTTAAATCTGTTGTCATCTTTATTAATTGACCTAAGAATAACAAGGACAGAGCATATTTGAAGGCGACTTTACCTACTGCGAGATAATAGGAGGGGGAGACTCGTAACCTGCCGAGCGATTACGGTGCCTTCAGCAAATTAAGTGAACTAAGGTCCGGCTGAGACGCAGAAGGTTGCGGGTACGATTCCCGCCGCGGGACAAATGTTTGTATGCTCTGCAAGTATTGGTCTCTGGCCTGGGTGTTTCTATGTATAATATGTTTGTGCATAACACAAGCTCTGCTTACTTTGGGGGCAGATGATGTTCTGTGAAATGTCCGGCATTATTATTATTATTAATACAAATTAACTATTGCATGGGAAAAATAAGTCTCTTATTACCGTTCCTTAGTGGCAATCTTCTTTATTAAAAAAATAATAGCTAAAATAAATATATGGCTTGTATTTCCAATATTTAGCCGCCTACTTCCACGTTTTTTTTTTTTTTTTAAAGTAATTTAAAGTTTTAAAATTAAATCATTAAATAATGTCTATTGCTAATTGAAAATGATATACATTGATTGTATCTACAGTTCCATAATCGCCATGCTGGGATATAGGCTATGTTTTATGTGCCAAGTCGCGAGTCAAGAGAAGTTAGGTCATTTATAAAGTATGTGTGTTTGTGTTATATTAGTGTGATAGTATACTATTTGTTAATGCTATTCATAATTAATGATTAAATAATAAATATTGGCGGACAATACAAAACAACACCATCTAGCCCCAAACTAAGCATAGCTTATATTATGGTAACAAGATGACTGATATAATATACTTGTATGTATATTTAATTAGGGTTAGATTACATTAAATAGATGGATAAAAATTTAGTTAGTTAGTTACTTAGTAAAGCATTACTAACTTTTTGCTTGGCTTTTCAATTGCGGGCGGGAGGGAGGTGCATGCGTCTGATTCATATCTAACTCATTGGGAATAGATTGGCAGAATAGTACTAAATGTTTATCCATCTATTTAATGTTTTGTAATGGATTTCCGCAAAGTCACGCCTGAATCAATTATCTATTTTAGGGTTAGATTAATACCTACCTACATTACACAAGTACCTACCTACACTATAGCAAACGTATGCATAATATTATGTATGTATTTACAAAAAGAACATATATACATAAGTAATATATCAGTCATGTGGTAAAAAAAGATGTGCTTACTTTGGGGTCAGATGATGTTGTATTTTCATACATTATGTCCGACATTATTTATTTATTACTAGCTGTACCGTTCGAGACCTCGTCCGCGCGATTAAAAAAAAAACTATAACATCAATGCATTTTATCTGACTTTACTGACTTCACCACTTTTAATCTATACCTTTTTTATGTTTTAACAGTTATTCTGCTATTCGGGGCGGAGACAAATCTAACAAATCAAGAATCATGGTAATCGGTCCAGCCGTTCTCGAGTTATAATGTTCTAACTAACACGACTTTCTTTTGTGTATTTAGATTATATATTTATTTAATATTATAAATATAAATATTGATGAACAATGCACACAACAAACTGAGCCCCAAACTAAGCATAACTTGTATTGTGGTGGCCAGATGACTGATATATAAAGGCCTATATATTTTTAAATACATACGTTTCATACTTTATAACACCCAGACACAACAAACCTATGTTCATAACACAGGTGTTTATACTGGGAGGGAACAGAACCCCCAATCTACAGTGCAGTAGACAGAGCTACTACTAAACTGAGACTGAGGTGACGAGTAAGTGGTGAGTCGTCCCGCATATTTACGGCCCATTTGGGACGATTCACCATAATCATTTAGGTCTATCATATGTATGTATTTTGTACTATTGGTTCTGATGAATAGCTATTGCTATGTATCTCCATTCGGCTCTATTTGAGGCATTGTGGAAGCAGTCAGTCATGGTGGATTTGGTGAGAGTTTTAACAGATCTCCCCATCTGGTCGGAGAACGGCCATGGCATATTTTGCCCCCCATTCTGCCTTGGACTACAAGACGGTCTATTGAGTCTTAATTTCAGGTAATGTGTCCAAAGAACTCATCATAACTCACACATATTATTATCATAACCCATTATTAAGCTATATTCAGTTCTGTCCATCCCAATGTTGTCTGACAGAGGTACTAACTAGTGATAATTGTACCTACTATTCAATGTTCTTTATATATAAGTATATTCTTATATATAAAGAACATTATATTAAAGAACTTATATTCGATGTGTTTGTGGTATACAATAATGTTTTTTCTATTCTATTCTATTCTAGTTCTTGCATCGTGTCCGATGTAAAATCAGAGTTTTATAATCAAATTCTGATTTTAATTAACAAGTTTTAACCTCAACAGCACGGCCTAGAAACCGCGCGTGGCTTTTGCTCATTAACCACGTTGTTTTTCGTTCATAAAATTAAAATGAAATTCTTTAAGGTATAATTAAAAGTTAGCAGGTTAGGTATAGTTCGACCTAACGTAAAAGTTACATGGATTACATTAATAACCTGTAAAAAAAATTATTTAACAGTGTCACCATATTTTTTAAAACTAGCTTATTTCAGTTTTATGTCAACCCTCGTGATCACGGTTAATGCAACTGGAACATCGGGAATAACTAAATAATTCAATAAATATTGGTGGACAATGGACACAGCATCATCTAGCCCTAAACTGAGCATAGCTTGTATTATGGTGACCAGATGAAATATAGAATACTTATATATACATATTTAAATACATACTTATGATACTTTAGAACACCCCAAACACAGAACGAACATCTATGTTCGTCACGAATATACTAGTAATGGAATTGAAGTCTCAACGTTTCAACCTAAAGCGCAGAAGGCAAAGAGCTACTACCAACTAAACTGACAGGCCAGTCAAATTGAAAGGTATTATGCGATAGGTATATATACCCCTTTTTCTACTAAAACAAAATAAGCTTGGTAAGCATTTACCAAGCTTATTTTGTATCATCATTTTACATTTCATTTTGTATTTTATTTACGCTGTATTAAGTCAAACTGAAGCGAAAATCAGTTTTACGAAATAGCCCATGTAACTTTTACGTTGGGTGGAACTATAACTACTTGTAAGCATTTTTTAATCAAAACTTTGTAGCTCATTGTTTATGTAGTTTGAACAATGAATTTTTAAATAATATCTGGCAAATTAAATGAACAAAGTAATAATTAATAAATTGTTACTGTTTACCGACCTGAATCCTTCTAACCAACCAAATTGTAATAACCTTCGCGTTCTTCCGCCATTCTACTCAGATAGATAAATAAACTTTGACCAACTCGATGTACTTATATTACATCGAGTTGCTTTAACTTTTTTTTATTTATTCGGTTCACAAATTAAAACATTCAAAGAACATTTAGATCCATACTAATATTATAAATTCGAAATCTCAGTCTGTCTTTCTGTTTGATTATCTGATACCATGGATCTTGATGAAATTAGGTAAGGTATCTTGGAGAATAAATTGGCAATATTAAAAAAAATATAGGAATATCTATGTATATAATATAAAAATCAATTACTGTTAAAGACTTGACCGATTCGATTTTTTTTCAATCACATAAATTGTAGGTCGAATATCTAGTAATATTATGATACCAGAGTAATTATTTTGGATCATCTGATAGATTTCAAACAATGAATAAACAATGAATGAATAGCTTCTTTAAGGCCAATACCTTTTACTGCTTCAAGGGTTACATGAGCGTGACTTTGACGACATTATTATTTTTACAAGACAACGAAAATGAAGTATTTGCGTTATCGACTTCAAAATAAAAAAAATTAAGTAATATTATTATTATCTAAATGGTTACTATTGAAAATAATAACAAAAATAGTGCTTCTGTTGTTTCATGTTTCAATTAATTTTATTGTATTGTATGCTACCTGGTACCTACTATGAAAACCAATGTTATAATAAAGCAATTAAATAAATTTGAATTCTGAAATCATACTTTTTAAGTGCGCGTGGCATTTGCAAAACCGTGGTCAGAAGCTAGAAAAGTTACATATAATAACATAATGAAATGCCGGACATTTCACACAGCAGCATCTGGCCCCAAAGTAAGCAGATCTTGTGTTATAGGTACCACATGACGGTTATACTATTTGCATTATATTTTTTTGCAAATACATTATACATAGAAACACCTAAAACACGAAACAAATACTTGCAGATTATATAAACATTTGTCTCACGGCGAGAATCGAACCCTTCTGCGTCTCAGACGAGCCTTGGCCCACTGCGTCACAGAAGTCGTCTAATCTATATAATAAAAATCAATTGCTGTTCGTTAGTCTGGCTAAAACTCGAGAACGGCTGGACTGATTTAGCTGATTTTGGTGTTGAAATATTTGTCATAGTCCAGGGAAGGTTTAAAAGGTGAGTAAATATGATTATTTTTAATTATTGATTTATTGAGGCGGTACGAAGTTTGCCGGGTCAGATAATATAAATAATATATATTGAAGGTATGAATAAATATTGCACACAACATCATCTAGCCCCAAACTAAGCAAAGCTTGTATTATGGGAACCAAATGACTGATAGAATACTTATATATATTTAATTACAAACTTATGATACTTTACAAAACCCAGACACACAACAAACACCTATTTTCATCAAACAAAAGTTTATCCTGGGAGGGAATCGAACCCTCAACCAGAAACACACAGAGGAAGAGCTGAGCAACTGAGCAGACAGGCCAGTCAATATAAGTAAATATAAGATAGATTCTAACCTCTGGCCTCGTGGAACTCAAGCGCGATGTGAGCGTCAACTCCAAACGAGAAGTAATTGTTGACGACGTTCAAAGGCAGATCCGGTTTGGAATTGGTCGTGTCTTCGCCGGCCGCTGCGGTGTTAGGTTCAACAGTCAGCTGCCAGCGGTCCAGTAATACTGTGTCACTCTCTCCAATGTTTGCCAGGATTTTGGAAATAGGCTCGTCCTCATAACCCTGTTGAGAAATACTTATTACATTTATGTCTTAGGATCATCCTACAAATATCCTACTAATGTCCGCTGTAGGACAAGTAAATAAAATAAAGAAATATTAATGGACAATGCACACAAAACAATCTAGCCTTAAACTAAGCATAGTTTGTACTATGGTGACTAGATGGCTAATAGTATACTTATATATTTATAAATACATACATAAGATACTATATAACACCCAGACATAGAACAAACATCTATGTTCTTCACAAAAATGTGTATCCTGGGAGGGAATCGAACCCGCAATCTACAGCGCAGAAGACAGAGCAACTACCAACTGAGCCCACAGGCCAGTCAATGTTTGTTTTATCTGCGAATATTTGTCTCGGGTGTTTCTATATATAATATGTATGTATTTATCAGTCATATGGTACTCATAACACAAGCTCTGCTTACTTTGGGGCCAGAGATGATGCTGTGTGACGCCACGAGCAGAAGCTTATTAATCTCTCGATTTATAGTTTTTTTTTATATAGTAGGTAGTAGCTATATAAAGTTTGTATGTCAGCTGGTAAATACTTCTTTTTATTATCATGTCATTAGGAATTACATGCGCCGCAGAGGCTACTTTCGTGGTAGATACTAGAAAGGCTATTGAAATAATTTACGTAACTACGTAATTATATTCAGTTACAAATGAACATTTCATTTAAGCCTTATTGGTACACCAGTTTTTGCATTTAAGCAGATTACCGATTTTAATATAGGTAAATGGAAATGAATGGAATGGAAAATGGAATGGAATGGAATGGTAATTTAGTTATTGATAATAATACTCATATTTTATATGATAGTATTATGTTTATTTTGCTCAGGTATTATAACTTTATAACTATAAACAGAAAGCAAACAAGAATAATATATCACTTTCAAAACTTTCGTAAGTTGTTCTATACATTTTGATATACACGGATTTGACTCTTATTCGAGCGGCAACGAGCGGACCGCGGATCAAACTCACCCTGATGGAGATTCTCTAGATGAATCCAAACAGTGTCGGTGCCTCCATCGACAAAATAAGACGTGAACAAAGCCAGTGTTTACTAAAATGTAATAATAACTATATGCTTTTTTTTAACAATTTTCACACAACATTTCTAAAATAAATAAACAACACTTTATGTAAATTGGTACGTGTTTTGTTCTACAAAGAGATCGTGCTTGAATGATTTTGTCTATGAAGTATCCATCTTTCCACTGAATGGTACAGAAGAGCATATGAATAAAACTAAGCTTCAAAATCTGGCTCTTTGGCAATGCTTTGATTTTCAGTCGAATGGCGTTGCATATTTGAAGGTTTATTTAGTAGCATTGGCAAAAGGGAATAGGCGAGTGCTTTTTAGGTAACAAACGTGTGGCTTTCATGCAATTTTTGCACGTTGACAAGTTTAAAATACTTTCAGAGTATAAAAGTGTACCGAGGTCGGGCTGGAGTGATTACATTATGTGCTGCCGGTAACGTGTTTAACGTCAGGGCAAGCGGTTAATGTATGGATTAGTAATTCCAATTTTTCATGCAGTTTGTGCTCAATTTTTGCCTATGATCTCTTTTTAGATATCGATTTGTTCAGTATTCAGTACGTTTATTCACAAGATACGTAGTATAATGTACATTAGGTATATATACCATGTTATACGAGAAAATCACATAAGTTATGCAAAGGAACAAAAAATAATTAATGGAATAAATTAAATACAAGTACGAATTAAATTCATATAGGTATTGCAACTCATTCTTTAATTACAGAAATGTACAGAATAATATATAATAATATAAAATACATGTGAAACTGTTGAGCTATCTAAGGACCACTTAAAACGATCTATAGCTAGCTCAACTGATCAAGACCAGAGGACAGCGTCCCCAAGACACTGACGGCATTGCTACAAAAGAAAGGTACAAAAAAATATATTAAGTTAGTGCCAAATAAAATGATAAATGTTTGTCAAAAAAGCAACTCTAAAGCCGGAGGTAATAAGGATTATGAAAGCAGTTATGTTTTTGTTTGTCTAACACAAGTCAAACAAGCTAATGTATTGGAGCTGACGGCTCCTAGAACAAATATTTACACTTTCTTGAACGAAGAGGAGTAAACGAAGCGCAAAGTACATAAGTTCAGCGAATGCCATAATCGTTGATTGTGGAACATTACATTTTTTTATGAGCATTGCTATAAAACTTTGTTAATGATCTCATTAAAACGTAAGACGTTGAGCACGTAAAAAATCTAAAAGCTTACACTGAAAACGTAATTTACGATTATGTATGATGCGAGTATGTGGTCAATGCTGGCAACAAAAATGATCCAGCCATCACGGCCTTACGTCGGTAAGCCTTTTAACTAGCATATAGTGACCGCGCTGACCAATCATTGCTTCAACTAAACTGATGATCTGCGAAATGTCCCCGCAAATTATTGATCAGCTAGTAGATACTTCTACTAGCTGAATACTAGCTGAACGCGATTGCCGCTGTGGGAGAAATGATTTCCGTGATTCGCAAAAAAAAACGTGATTGGTTTTGTGTATTTGTTCTGGTTGAATGTGGTTTCTGATGCTCACAACATACATGAAATTAGCTATATATAGTCGTAAAAACACGAATGAAGAATAAAAAATATATTAAGAGTATTTTTTGACGTCAAAAACGTTAAAATTCAATAAAGCATAAGGTAAAGGCGTGTCATGAAAATGAACGGCCTATAGCCGTCACATTACTTTTTTATTCCTTTTTTATTTCCTGTTCTTGTGCGTAGTGCTGTCTGTACTCTAGAGCATTTTCATTAGTCGTAACGAATTGACAGCCGGAGGCAAGAATGCTCTACGTATGCCTGTAGCGAATGAAAGTGGTTGGTACGAGTAGTTTCGAATCGAACTCGAATACAGGCTGTATTTGAAAAAAAAATTATCATTTTTCTTTTGATTTTATTCTTCTTAGCTTTTTTAGGACGCTGTATTCAGAACATTGTATGGGTGGGGAGTTATGAGAGAAATAGAATTAACTGGAAAACGCTACATTTAGTGTATTTAAGTAGTTTCATATCAAAAAACGTAGTAGTAGTCTACGCACGTGTTTGTCTCATCGCATGTGTTACACTATCCAGAAGCGATCGTCTTGTATCAATCAAAAACATAGGTGAGCTCTTGCCTTATTTTACAAGTGGATTAAAAATATAAACAAAAAAAAGAATGGGCGTGTAGCGAACGTTATGTTTGTACGTCACTCTGACTAACACCCTATATACTGTATAATACTAAGATCTAGATTACCCGCCACGCAAGTCTTTGCCACGCAACGCAACGATGACATTCGGCGGCCTCTTACCAGCGTCAACGTACCAGCTGTTCTCGAACCGAACAGTCTGATACGTGATGATGGTAAGAGGCCTGATGGTATGACTTTTGTCCCTTGGGAGATGGGTAGGCCATTGGTGTGGGATGCTACTTGCGTCGACACCCTGGCCGCATCCCATCTTTCGGGGTCTTCCGTTAGAGCTGGTGCAGCGGCTGAATGTGCCGAGGACCTTAAAAGGCCCAAATATTTGAGCCTATTTGATAATATTTTAACATATTTGAGCCTTTTGGATTCGAGACCCTGGGTTCGTGGGGAACAGGAGCCCACCGCGTTTTCAAAATGATTTCAGCACGTCTCGTAGATGCATTGCGTGACCCAAGAGCTGGCTCCTATCTGGCTCAACGTATTAGCATTGCCATCCAACGTGGCAATGCCGACAGTATCTTGGGAACGCTGCCCTCTGGCAGTGATCTAGATCGGTTGAGCAATCTACAGATCGTTTTAAATGGTTCTTAGATAGCTCAACTGTTTCACATGTATTTTATATTATTTAATATTATTCTGTACTCATTTCAATACCAACGTTTATTATAATATTTATTATGTAAGATCTAGGTAAAGAAATAGAGACTTAAGGAGATGTTTAACAAGTTCACAAGTTCACTATTGTGAGCATTTTCACTTTCTTCATGAGTAAAATAAAAGGCACATGGTGACTTTCCACAGAGGTATTAAATTATTCAGGTATAGGAAGTTTTACAAGGGCTCTACTCTAAGGTGATTATTAAACCGGCAATATATCATTGTACAGTATTAAAGTAAAGACCTACCTACTTAAAAGTACACAGCATAATGTGCCAGGTAATAATAGAATTTGCATATTCATGGAGTTATTTTTTTCCCTTGATATTCAAATAAAATTTCGTGTTGCTACTAAAAAATCCATTACTGAATGTATTTTCTTGTCCTTCATTTCAATTAAGTACTGCCTCGTCAAAATTATGTAAAGTGGTAATAGATAGACGACGGCGGAGACGCCTTGTAAAATATTATTAGTGCTAGGTAATTACGACATATTTATCTACCACTAGATGTACCCCGCGGTGTTACCCGCGGTAACAAACAAAAAAAAAAGATATTTTCCCACAGTAAAACGTAGCCTATGTGTTAATCCAGGGTGTCAGCTAACTCCATACCAAATTTTATTAAAATCTCTTCAGCAGTTTAGACGTGAAGAAGTAACCAACATACACACTCACAAACTTTCACCTTTATAATATTAGTGTGATTATCTATACTATTTATAGACGACCTCTATAGAGCAATGGGCTAAGGTCCGGCTGAGACGCAGAAGGTTACGGGTTTGATTCCCGCCTCGGGACACATGTTTGTATGATCTACAAGTATTTATCTGGGTGTTTCTATGTATGTATTTACACAAAAAAAGTATATAAGTAGTATATCAGTCATGTGGTATCCATTACACAAGTTCTGCTTACTTTAGGGCCAGATGATTCTGTGTGAAATGTTTGGCATTATTATTATTATTATTACATAAATAAATTCCATTCTTTTGTATAAATTAAAACATTAATAATTAAAATTAAACGAAAATCACTTAGGTGTTTTTGTTGTCTGAAGAGTCATATCACCAGTACTAGGTACTACTTTTGTGTAATATGAACGATAACGATAATAAGAACGATAATAATATGAACGGTGCTCGCAATAAAACTCAGTGTCAATTATTTTCAATTATTTACACTATAGTAGTCTTTATTTCCCTTTCCCATTAGAGTTTAACATCGTTTACAGCGCTTTTATCGTGCTTTATTACTACGAAAGTAAAGTCATTATTTCACCAATTTAATAAATCTTTGTTCCACTGAGAAAAACGAGATGCGTGGAATGCGTTCCTCACGTAGCGTGATAAAAATTCGCAATGGAATAGAATTTTAACAATGATTTTTAACGTAGGTCCTAACATTTTGATAAACACGGGTTTTTTAACTCAGGTATTATTTTGTCAATGGGGGCACCGACACTGTTTCGATGCTTCGCATTAAGTGCGAACCGTGAACTCGAGCGGCAACGAGCGGACCGCGGATAAAATTTGACAACCTCTGTAGCGCAGAGTGCCAAGGTCCGGCTGAGACGCAGAGGGTTGCGGGTTCGATTCGCGGCGCGGGATAAATGTTTGTATGATCTGCAAGTATTTGTCTCGGGTCTGGGAGTTTCATATATAATATGTATGTATTTAAAAAAAAAAGTTGCACTCCGGGAGTGCCGACAGAAGTGAAAACTTATTTTGGCGCGTTAGACATATTAGAAGTTTTCACTTCAAAAAATTTATATTAGTAGTACAGCAGTAATGTGGTACCCATAACACAAGCTAACTTACTTTGGGCTAGATGATGCTGTGTAAAAGGTCCGTAAATCATAACAGTGTCGGTGCCTTCATTGACAAAATAATACGTGTTTATCAAAATGTATAATGCAACTCATAAAAGTTTTGAAAGTGAAATATGTAGGTACAAAACGGTCTAACGTTTTCTGAAATTGGAGTTCCATAATTTAGAATCCATATTGATGTAATTTAGACGGATTAGATGTTCAGGATTTGGATTTCCATAACTGAATAAAGATACATTACAACAATTTATTTACAAAAATGTACAGAGTAATATAGAATTATATATAAACAAATGTGAAACTGATGATACATTCTTAGCAATCTATGAACCATTTATACATTAATCAAAGTGATTTTCTAATTCTAAATAAAATTTATAATTTAAGCAATGCAAATGTTGCGACACACGAAATGCTACTATTGAAAAAAATTGTATAGAATAAGATCAAGTGTGTCAAGCACTGTTTCCAGCTTTAGGCACTGCGGATTATTCCGTGACGAATTGTTTCTCACTCTTCTATGGAACATATAATTAGACTTGATCTCCCCGCTGACAATTATGCATGTTTATCTCGATTTAACTGCAGTTAAACCTGCAAAAAACCCGCGGATGGTGAAATTACCGCTCGTGCGTGCTAGAACCTAGAATTCGCCAGCTGCGAACATTTTCTCGAGATTACAACATCCGGCGCAGAAAAATCCTCAGTGCGTGAGGCTTTAGTGTCGTATACAGAATACATACCCCGCCCCAACCAAGCGCGCGTGCCAAGTCGTTCCCGGTGCCGAGCGGCAGCACGCCCACCGCCGGCCGCGTCCCGATCCTGTCCAGCACGCTCAGCACCCAGCCCACGGTCCCGTCGCCCCCGCACGCAAGGATCCTCAGATTATGCACTTTGCGGAATAACTCTAACCTGGAAAGGTTTACTTACATACACATACGAGTCGCTTCTCTTCTTTCATGTGAACACAAATTACTAGGATGCTTCGTTAATGACATGTTTCATATGAATGACAATTTCGCCAATTTTGCTAACAATCATTTAAATTAAATTTAACGTAACTAACCTCTGTTATATCCTATTTAAATTCTCTAATTTTATTTTAAATAACCTGTACTACGGAAGAGCGAGATCCTCTAATACAGGTATTTCCATACTTAAGGATACACGAGTCAGCTGCACAAACTCGTTAGTAGGCGCAGCTAAAATGCATGCTATTTCACCTAGCTTAGTGTGAGAAAAGGATAGACGTGCACCAAGGATTGAGATGAGCAGTAAGGAGATAGCGTGATTATAATTTTGAGTCATATGATCAGATTAATCAATGATTTCTAAACTAAATGATTGCGTAAAAATAATGAATAGACCTTTGGTTCAAGGGTTCTCATGAAAAACTACTGAATGTATATATAAAAAAAAAAGTTATTTGAGCTCTTGAATAAATAATCTATGCTTGTATCGGAATATTTTTTTAGTTTGCGTACTATAATCGACTTGTTCACTCCTTCGCAATCGTTTTATTTAGAAATCATAGATTAATCTGATTATATGACTCGAAATAATAATCACGCTATCTCCTTACAGCTTATCTCTATCCTTGGTGCACGTCTATCCTTTTCTCACACTAAGCTAAGTGAAATAGCATGCATTTTAGCTGCGCCCACTAACGAGTTTATGCCGCTGACTTGTGTATCCTTAAAAGAGGATCCCAGGAATTGAATCATATATGAAGTTTAAAAGAAATTAAATGAATATACATATTATATTACAAATAAAACCAGAATAAACATGAGAAAAATAAATAATATAAGAGTGCAATGTTTGCTTTGCAAGACGGCCAAAAAAATATCGATGAATATAAATCAAAGCTAGCATCCTTTTTCTTCCTATAATGACAAAATTAATTCGTATTCAAAATTATTTCACGGCGTCTAGTAGATAAGTTGTATGACTCAAGAGCTGGTTCCTATCTGGCTCAGCGTATTAGCATTGCCATTCAACGTGGTAATGCCGCCAGTATCTTGGGAACGCTGCCCTCTGGCAGTGATCTGGATCAGTTGAGCTTTCTATAGATTGTTTTAAACGGTCCATAGATAGCTCAACTGTTTCACGTGTATTTTATATTATTGTATATTATTTTGTACATTTCTGTAATTATTTCTGTAAATAAATGTATGAATATAAAAAAAAAAATTACATCTGTATTAATGACAGTTTTGCCAACGTGAGGTGGTTTTGTTTTGTTATAATATATTATTCACATATTCTTCAAGTGACATTTCATGAAGTAATATAGCTCTTACAATTCGTATGTCTTGTGTTATCTTTAATTGTAATTATATCTATTAAGTTGCAATGTGATTTGTACGACGAGGAATCGCGAAAAAAATGTAGATGGCCGTTTAGGATTGACAAATTACGATCGACTGCCAATTTGTGATTATATTATGACAAAATAATCACTTGACATTGGTAAAATTTACATCAAGACAGATGTCATTATAGGAAAAAGAAGAAGAAAATCGTCACAAAGTTCTAATCGCTCTTCATTTATCTTTTCAAAACGTCATTGCGGAATGACTCTCTAGAATTCTAATAGTCTAATAATCTAATAATCCCTCAGGACAAGTCTAAAATTGTGAATTAAACTCCCCTAAGAACTCCCCTACTCCCCTATTTACCCAGTAAAATATGAAATAACATGAGAAAAACTTATTAATTTAGAAGAGCTCACTTCGTGAAATGTCAAACGAAAAATCCCTGATGTTGTCAAAAGATAATCAGAAGCGACACTTCTATGACAACCGCGTCATAAAGCAGCGCCTTTATCATGCTTTTATAAGATTATTCGAATTGTGTCGACGCTTCTTCATGTCTATTCTAAGTTGATGTTGATCCTCTGTAATAGTGCGCGTGCTTTCGTACGTTTTCAACTTACAGAACAGATATATATATATATATATATTTTTTTTTAATAATTCCGGACAATTCATATAGCATCTGACCCCAAAGTAAGCAGAGCTTGTGTTATGGGTACCACATGACTGATATACTACTTACATACTTTTTTTTTTGTAAATACATACATTATTATACATAGAAACACCCAGACCCGAAACAAATACTTGCAGATCATACAAACATTTGTCCCGCGGCGGGAATCGAACCCGCAACCTTCTGCGTTTTGGTCGGATCTTAGCCTACTGCGCCACAGAGGTCGTCGATATTCGTTGTGATATTTAGCTCTTAGGTAAGTAGTATTGAATTTCACGGCGTTCGGCGAGTTATTCGATTTCTAATCCTATATCAATGTCATAAGAGTTCGTGAGCTAGATTAAGTCTACAATACCTTCATATACTTTTCGGTATAAGCTTTTTATATTAACGAAAGGAGCAAGATAGAATAAGTTCAAAAACTTTCGGCGTTCTCACTGTAATCTGTAGCAAAAACAGCGGCTCGCATAATCTGTACTAAAAACAAAAAAGTATAAATAAAAGTGTTTTTGTTTTTGGTTGTTTCAAGAAAAGGGTTAAGCTGTTTCGTTCAATATGACGGAGACAACTGATAAATAAAAATGTCTCGTAAACTTATATACTTGATAGAAAATGTTTAAAAATAGTCCCTGCTTTAACTCTTTTTGATTCTTTTCCATATTTTTTCCATCAACAGATTACGAATAGAATTCTAGTCATAATGTTTTTGAGTATTATAATCATTAATTTTCGTTATTATTGTGTTGGTGGACTGTGTACTCAGCATATAAATACGCTTTTATTGACTGACTATTCAGAGCATGAAGCAGTGATCAACGACAATAGACAGGAAGCAGTTGGCAATTGCTGTTTCTATTGAATTCAATGCAAAGCCAGGGCATAGAGCACGGCGGAAATAAGTGGTTAGGTATATTTTAGTTTTTTTCTATAATTTGTTCTCCAAGTTTTTACGGCTACTTGACAAAACAATAGAGTTAAAAGTTAGATAAAAAAATTGTCGGCTTGTTCAAGTTTTGTGGTATTACTGACTGGACTTTCAGTAATTAATGAATATTTCAGTAATTAATTAATGTCAATGATGGAATAGGGCCATAAAGCACCTAATTCGCATTATTATTATAGAAATAGAAACAATCCGCTCCTTACAATAACAGTTACCAAATTAACACAAAGGAGAAGTCATTAAAATCGGAAGCCAGGGAAAGGTACGTTAATTTTGCGAAATGTTCAGTCCAACTGGAATTATTGCAGTCGATAGATGAACAATAATGTCTCTCAATATAATGTTTAAGGAACAAATTGAGGAAATTTAGAGACCTCCAAAAATGTTGTGTACACCTCGTCCACTACAAGTTTTACTGATTTAATGAACGTAATCAATTTATTTTGTATAAAATTGTTAATTATCAAATTAACAGTAAGTAAATTAACATTAAATAAAAATGACGATATGTCGAACCACAGATTCCAACTTAATATAATTCGTACAAATTACACCTTAAACACTTTTATTTACTGTTCTATAAACTTTAATTTGTCTTCTATGTTTGATATGTTTGACCTGTCCTTTTCCAAATTTAAAGACGTGATTCGCGAAGAACTGCATATATTAAATAACTTGTTAAATGTTTAAATATCTTATTTTTATGTTAAAAAATGACCACCTTTATGTACGTTTTAAGGTTTACGTGGTAGTGTAAATTTAATTTGATTATGTAATATTTTAGTAATATCTTACTAATATTATAAGCGCTTGTAAAGTTTGTATGTATGTTTGTTACTCTCACGCAAAAACTACTCAATTGATTTTAATGAAACTTTAGAATAATATAGCTTATACATCAGAATAACACATAGGCTATAATTTATAAGGGTATTGTGTGAATTGTCCAAAATATAACGGTAAGTGACAAGTAAGTGTAAAAGAATCTGCCATATGCAAGCTATTCTAGCGTGCGCTGCAAAAATCGTTAGAATTACACGAAGTACTAATCCTGCGCAGACAAAGTCGCGGGCACCAGCTAGTCATTTATAATTTTCATTGGTTTGTTTATTTTCCCAAATAAATAAATAAACGGTTTATTTCGTTAATATTTGTATAACTAATAATATTTATTATTTTGTGTCGTACCAAGTTTTATCATTATTATTATTTTCCACGAACTCAAAACCTATATAACTTTACTGCAAATTCAACGGAATTCCAGTTTGTTTTATATGATATTTCAGGAAATGTTGTATAGAGTTATATAATTCTGTGGTCTTGATAGGAATAATCAGAATATCATTATAAATGTGATAGTTTGGGTGTTTGATATTCAATACGTCGTCGTAGCACCTCTACGAGACTGAAAATGAGACGAAGAATATGGAAAGGAAATCTCAAGGCGTTTTGTAAATAACGTAGGCAACTACCCGAAATCCGCATATTATTATGTAACAGATGTTACAGGAATAGTTTGGTTCAATTTCGTAGCATTGTCGTACAGTTCATGCCTTATTACAAGTTTTTCCGATTAGGAAATATACCCAAAAATCGGCCAATCGTTTATGATATTACACGATTTTTACCGCACACCGAAATAAGATGGCAGGTGTAAATAGAATCACCGGCAAATTACGCGTCGTACGTGATCTCATAAGGCTTCAATTGAATATAAAGATTTTGGAGTGATATTTTATTGGAAAATTGTGGCAGGCTTCAATTACAATACGTTTAGCCGTGTAATAATGTGAAACCAGTCATATGATGCGCAATTTATGTAGGTATTCGAATTCCTGGAAAACCATGTATAAGAAATACCTGTGTGTTGCTAAATCTGTGGTTTGAATTCGCATTTCTCGGAATGTTGGTTAACTTAGAGACAAAGTGAACAATAATTGCTATTTGCATATCATGTCAGGAGAATATTTTTGGTCGTCTTGTGAAGCAAACATTGCTCTCTTATTTTATATATTTTTGTTGAGTTATTTCCAGTTTTATTCGTAGTTTTGGTGTTTTTATTTAAATAGAGCTCGGGTTATTGACTCGGATGTGAATCATTGGAATAAAAGCTTTGTGTTTGTTTGTGATTCGAGCGAAAATAATCCGTTGTTATTTTAAATGAAAGGCACCATTTTATATAAAATAACAAATCACGAGCGATCAGATACGACTTTGCGACATACTATAAATAATAACACTTGACACTGGCAAAATTTACATTATTGTGACACATGCCATTAACAAAGAAGAAGAAGAAGAAGAAGAAATTTTTATAAAACTTTTTTACTCAAAATAAATCTATATCGGTAGTAGGGTAGGGTAGGGTAGGTAGCTTATCAATTTATCTTGGTTGTTATTTGACTCTGAAGAATGTCCGCGAGGAACATTGT
This sequence comes from Lampropteryx suffumata, assembly GCA_948098915.1. Lineage (NCBI taxonomy): Eukaryota > Metazoa > Arthropoda > Insecta > Lepidoptera > Geometridae > Lampropteryx > Lampropteryx suffumata. The sequence goes on from OX402551.1 coordinate 4,752,285, forward strand.
AATTTTCCGGCGTCTAACAAAGCCAGTTAACAAATTGTTGAGGGGACAGGCGTCAGCGGAGATGACGCCTTTTGGTTCCTATTACTCCGACCACAAGGTCTCGGTAAAGATTCTAATCGGCCGGACCGATAATTGGCTCTTTTAACGCTCGTTCATTAAATTGTTTCCTTTCAAAGTCTCGCCTTTGTTAACTTATCCTGTGACCGCGCTTACAATATACCCGTTCATACTGTCTTCGAACTTAAATAAACAAAAACAAAACTTGGCCTCTTTTACAGACATATGACTATGGCATGACCAACAATAAAACCAACGTATCTTGAAGCATTAGATGTAGATGGCACAAGCGGTCACTCATGAAAATAATAACCGTGCTGACCATTGCTACGCAATACGCAGCCATGAAAGACACGTAATTACTAGTGTGCAAAGTAATTCGAAGGATAGTCACTTCACTTGATCTAACTGCTATGAGTATCAGTACATATTGTAGAAAAAGTCTCCCCACTGTCTCCTTGCTGCGTTTGTCTGTATAAAACGCGATAAACTCAAAAACTACCGAACGGATTTTCATACGGATTTTACCAATGGACGGAAGGAAGTTTGTATAATTCGCACGGATGTGAAGTTGGGGTTGCTAGTTAATATACCAACAACTTTAATGTTTAAAATAGTATAAAATAATAAAATTTTGTAGTTATAAGTTTGTAAACACGTTATTACTGAATAAACGTAATATAATTCGTATATATTGCAATAAGTTCAATGAGAGATTCAATGGGCTGAAAAGCGTTGAAAATTCCTTACCCAGGTCCAGGTCCGCCTTGCGTAAGATCAAACACTTGTCTCGGATTCAGAAGCCACTGGAACTTCTGCAACAACTTAGCGCCTTGGTTCCCGCCACTCTTCGGATTTATAAACACTATAACTGGCCTCACATCGGCCGTCGGAATTGGCTTTATCACAAAAGTTTTCTGTTCATTTTTAGAATCCTTCTTTTTTTTCGATGCGTTTTTTTTCTTTGGAGATTTCCGCAATGAAGACTTAAAACTGCCTCTTCTGGGTAGTTTGACTATCCACGATGGTGGCACTATAATGCTTGATTGCAAACCTGAAGACAAATATTACTTAAGTCACGAACAACATACGTAAAGTAAATTATACCCACGGGTTTATATGTTAATAGAACGCATTAATATTTAAGCCGGCGGCAGTTGTGAGGGTGTTGTAGATTCGTTATGAATAGTGCTAGTACTATTAAACATAAGGGATTAAAGAGCAGCATAAAGGGGTTCAATCAATGGAATAGTTCAAAAGGTTATGAAGGCATTACTGTGATGTGGCCCAACAATCATAATAATTTCACTATGACATAGTTGGATGTTAATAATAGTAAAGTAAGAGTATGGTCCTTGTTTTGAGTATCTAGTGGTTCATAACTCAGAAATATCTAAATAAAGATTATCTTACCTTTAGATAGTTTACCTAAATAAAGACACAAAAAAGTCTGAAAGGCTATATGTCTAACTATAATAGTTAAGCCACAATAACCGCTGTTTTCAAATTAATCAATCATAACGTATAGAAGTGCGCTCGTCAGGCGGGTCGCTAGTAGTGAATATTATTGAACTTACCTAAACAACAATCCTCCCCTATCCGTTGAAGGTTGAAGCAGCTTTCCTTGTTGTGGTACGCGTCTTTGCACCACGAGCAACTGAGCGCAACGATCTCCTTCGAACTGAACGACAGCTTAGCTTGTAGCGCCTGATAAGAAAAGTTAACAATTAAATTCTTACTAATTCATTTTACTATTGTTCTAGTAGATTGTTTTAATCTTGATCTTGAGGGTCGCAAATTGGGGTGGCACCTCTGATAGGCTTATAATAGCTGCTTTCCTTGAATGTCGATCTTTGAAGGTGTTTTGAAACGTTTTTAAGGCATTTGATAGATAGCCATAATGTCAAGCCATAGACCATTTACTAAATTAAAAATTCTAAAATATTAGGTAAATGTACAATTTTTTTAACGTATCAATAGATCCTTCAAACCCACTGGTTATGATCTCAACACACTTGGTGATAGGATTACAGCGCGTCTCAGATGTACCGCAGAAAATGTATAAAGAGCGCCAGCAAAAAACTTGGCAACTATAAATTCTGAAAAGTTATTATGAAAAGTTTCGCGGTTAAGCTTTTAAAAACTGCCATCATTTCATAGAAATCTTTTCTGACTTCCCAGACGATGAATAGGGTTTTATTCATTTCATTCAAAGTCAAAATAGCTCCATTCAGGCATTCAAATGCTGACGAAAACCATCGGGGGTGTAGTACAGTCAGGTGTAGAACTTACTCACGTTCTTGTAATGTTGTTCAGTTCGATGGCAAGCCCTTCGGAGCCGTAACGGAGTTTAGAGAAAATGTAACTATACTAATGTAAGTTTATATGAGTTGGTGGCTTCTTGAAACAAACTTTAAGGCTACTTGAAGACTACTATTATAACTGGGATTGACAGCTTCTAAATATCCTGAAAAGTATACTAGCGCGTAATGCCACTGACGGTCACTAATCCAAGTAATCATGCTAAATGTTACTGATTTAATAAATCATCAATTTCACACTAAATCCTGCAAATATACTGAAATCATAATACACACAGTAGCATAATAATGTAAGGGATTATTTACCCACCACCATACAAAATAGCAACTCAATACGCACTTGATTGTCAGCGTCACCCATCTCTAATCCCGTAGCAGAGTCTACAGAGTCTTGCTTGGGTATGCACCAGCAGCAATTGCGCCGGAATGACTGCGACAACAGAACAACCATGCAACACACACACATGCTGACATAAAAAAAACAACAAATAGATGGGAAAAAGTGGAGTAAAAGCACTAAAGCTGAACTGGAAAATTAGTAATTAAAAGTTTTTGACGTGATAACGTCTTATAAATTGATGAACGCCGGCTGTACGTACGAAATAGCATAACTCAATGGTCACGTTCCACCTGAGCCGAGCGTGCAAGCGAGAGCGCGGAACAAGCGATAGAGAGGCACTATCGGTTTTCTTATGACGTTATCACGTAAAATTACCGTGCGTAAACCGACTTTACAGACAATTATTTTTTGAATAATACTTGTTTTACACATTCAAACGAACATCTTTACAGTAACCCACTTCTACAGGTAAAAGGAGATAAGGAATTGCTACGCTACGCTTGTGACACTACTAAATAAAAAGAGGACTACTAAGGATGCTCTTTTTTTTAGTGATTTAAAAATATTAATAAAATAGCTATGAATTTTGAAAATTATTTTTAGTATAATTTTAAGTTTTTATTAATTTTATTCGTGGGGCGGTTACAACTTCTCAAAAATGTTTAAGTACTAATATCGCTATTAAAAAAAGATAGCTATTCAAATTATTGTAATAATTACAGAGATTAACAAAGTTACGGATAAATATTAATTCATGGCGCTAGCGGCCCCCGCGGCTTTGGCCGCCCCGTTCCCGTTCCCGTTATTTTTCCGAGATAACAAAATAGCCTATATCCCAATCCAAGTTACCAACTATATTAATTTTAAGTTTCTTCCAAATCGGTCCAGCGGTTTTCGAGTTATAAGTGGTGTAACTAACACGATTTTTTTATGTATATAGATATATAATATAGATTTCTATTGGTAAATTATTAATAAGTATTTGCAAGTTGAATTGCGTTAAATTATGTGTTCTTTTGCCATATTCATTTTTTAAACTTAGGTATTTGCGTTCTTATGTGTTATGCTTCTAATTACTTCTTATAAAATAAGATTCTATGTTTGTACAAGTAATAATAAGCCAGAAATTACTCCTTTACTTTTATTCGGTTGTAAGATAAGAAGATATATTAAGATAAATACTCGCCTTGAGTTATCCGAAGCATCAAAAAGCGGTAACAAATTCAACTGACCGATCCGTGGGTACCATAATTACCTACTTATATATATTCAGCTTTTACTCTACTTAACGAACAATGAAAACACGAAATGGGTAATTCAGTAAATTTTAAATTATCTAGCTTGATTAGTTATTTTTGGGGCGCCTCAGGGTAATATTGTTATTGTTCGCCCGAATTAGGTAATACTTGGAGGTAAACGTCTAGCTGTGTATCTTATAATTACATAATTAGCAGGGGCGGAGCTAAAGTATTTTCTGTCCTTGTAATTTTAATGTCAATGAATAAGGATGGCAATAGATTTGAACAACACGTTAGCTCATGTGTGGTTATGGGACAGACCTTTGGTGTATTGCTCCCCCAGATATTATAGACTTTTATTTACACTTAATTCATAAAAGCAAACCAACTTTACGTTTATTTTATCAAAGATAAACATATTTTATTAACAGACTTAGAAAAAATGAGGAGGTTCTCCATTCGGTTGAGTTTTTAAATTTATTTGTTGCTTCATAACTCCGTCATTTATGAACCGATTTGAATTTAATTTTTATGTGAAAGGATATACTTTCCGATTCCCGTAGAAATTTCATCAAAATATATTCAGTAGTTTGGGTATTAAATCAAAATAACTGGAAAAAAATATTTCAAATATTTAGTATTTTGCTTTCCGGTGACTTTCCAAAACTTTGTAAAACCTTATTTAACAGACTTCAAAAAAAGAAAGAGGAGGTTCACAATTCGGTTCTATTTTTTTTATATTCAATGAAATCGGGCTTCATTTAGTTTTCAAAACGGAATTATATTAACACAGTATAACTTATAAATAAGTATAAATATTATAAATCATAGGTATAAATATTAACACCTATTCCGTGATAAAATGCTGTCTGGGGCACTATGTAGTCAGCTCGTATCGTATTTTTACAGTGGCGCCGTTGTTGTAATTAAAAGCTCGAACACATATGTTTTTTTGATTGCGACTTTGTCGCTTGGGAGTCGCAAGCAAGCGCTGCTATGGTTATACTGTTCAACTTTTGTATGATGTACCAGAAGGGCGATCGCGCTATTTGTCAACGTAATTGCCATTGAACGGATTGGTTTTGGCAAAGGTTTGGATATGGTTAATCTGAATGTTAAAATGGTGCAGCGCTATTCTTTTTGAATGATTTAATCATTGATTTCACGAATCGAACAAATGTATATACTAACTATTACTCTACTATGTACAGACTACTAGGATATACTAAATGAAAAGCGTTAGTTTGAAAGCACTGTCAAAAATAACGCGATCCCGCAACGTTTGATCAACGTATAATCCTTCTTCTTTTTCTTTGTTTGCCCGTGACATACTAATGTCAATTCTGCCAATGTCATGTGTTTATAGTTAGTTTGTTTGTTATTAGTCCTAATCGATGGTCAATTGACAATTCTAGACGTCACGCGGAATGGCATCTAGAATTTTCTTGGGATTCCTCGTCGTTCAATTCACATTGCACCACAATACACATATAATTAAATTATCCATACCCGTCCTGTAGCCACAATTTATTCATTAAAATTCCGCCAAGATTACTGAATAAAACATGCAATAAAACGGGAAAAAATATTAAATTAGCAGAGCTATGTTACTCCATAAAATGACAGACGAAGAAACAACGTAAAATCCAAATTACAGCTAAATCGTTTCCGTTATAGTGATATCAAATATGTACGTCAAAAAATACATTTTGACTTTAGTATAGCTGACGTTTGACGTTCAAAATTACCGCGGTCGCCCCCCCGGTGATTGAAGGCGTAAAGTCTCGCCACACTTCAAAACGTATACTTCAGGAGTTGCGATTGAGTTTCTGATTTACATGAACAAATGTGGGTGTGAGTTATATTAACAACAGCAAAAATATACAGACCGTTTTGATAAAATTATGATGAACTTTTGTTTGAGTGCTAACAATGCTATTTGCGGTTGAAACTCATAACCAAGTTGTTTATTTTGATTTGCGAATAGCCCTTTTTCAGTTTCCGCTAAAACGAAACGTGAAAAAGCTTTTAATTTTAAAGTAACAAATGTACATTACTATGTTGTTTTCATAATATTAAAAGCTTTGTAACAACTCTTGTTATGTATACGAGTACATACATAACAACATAACACACCATACTAATATTATAAAGTAAATTTTTGAAGAAATGTTGTCTGTTAACTTTTTTGATGCAGAGAAGTTTTTATAATAATGCCGGACATTTCACACAGCATCATCTGGCCACAAGGTAAGCAGAGCTTGTGTTATGGGTACCACATGATTTTAAATACATACATAATTATACATAGAATCACCCAGACCCGAGACAAATATTTGCAGTTCATACAAACATTTTCAACAACGTGTTAATCATTTACTTTTGTCTAATTAAGATTTTGTTTTGTTATATTATTGTACTATTACAATTTTGAATAAATATTTATGATTATTATTATTATTATAAAGAACAAGTAAAGAGACTAAATCTTGAAGACTAATATAAGATACATTTCATGTAGTTATCACACGTGCGAAACCGCGAGCAGTTGCTAGTAGACCATACATTAACTAGGCCGGCCTTGGCCTTAGTGATCGTGCGAGAAAACCGGGTCTATTAGGTTTTATCTATCAAAGCTCCTTTGAAACCAAATAATGCTCGTATATCATAATATAGCAAGTTTATATTTTTTTTACGAAAAAATGTTGTTAATATCATATTTCTGTTTTTAATGCTATACCTCCAACCTCTCAACATATGTTAGAGTTAATTACTGTTTTATCTTATTCTTTACGTGTCACTAGTTATTTTGAACCAGTGTGTTGAAAGGATTAAAGTGCGCTTAGAGGCTCCTTTCTCCTTTCGTGCACTTGGCACATATCTTCGAACTTTTTAGGTTTTACGACATGCCGGTTTCAACTCGATGTTTTCCTTCCTTGACAGTATCTACTGGTATAGCGTACATGCATTTTTCGATAAGAACAGTTGGTGTGCGACTAGATTCAAACCCAGGACCTTAAAATCGGCGGGGCCACTACCACTTTACCAGTGCCTTTTCTGTTTAAAATAGTACTACCTCTTTTTTAACCGACTTAATTCGACCGTATATATTTTTTTTATGTGTGTTCTCGGATAACTTCGTCGTTTATGAACCGATTTCGATGATTTTTTTTGGTTGGAAAAGAGACATTCCCAGGGTTGGTAAAGCAACCAGGATCTGATGATGGCATCCTAGAGAAATCGAGGGAAACCTTCGAAAATCGTAGTGGCGACTAGTGCGTTTGTAATTTTTTTCATTAAGTATTTTATTATTTACATTAAGTTGGTCTTCTCTTTAGTTTTTGAAAAGTTATTATGTTTGATAGTGACAGTTATCTTAGACATAATGACATAAGACAGGGCGAATATTGAGCAGTGTTGAGAAAGACCAAGTGCGAGAAAGGAGCCTTTGAGGTGCACTATCACCACACTGGTTCGAAATAACTAGCCACCATAATAAGAAGGCACTGTTCAAGTACAGAGCTGTCAAAATCGAATTTTCAAATCAATGCTTAAAATCTATACTTGGGTCTCACTGGACACCAAAAAGCATGTATGTATTTAAGTAGGTACTTTAACGCATAAACAACCTAACAAAATATATACACATAAGTACTTGAATGTTATTCAAGTACTTATGTGTATATATATTTCTTTAAGGATTAGAATTTTACCAACTTTATTATTACAACTAGGGGTTGCGTAGTGCGCGGGTTAAGTTTTGAGCTGGTAAAGTTACGTAAGGAAATGTCTATACAACCCCTACAACCCCTAAAAATCCCTACAACCCTTACGGACCCTAAAAACCCTACAACCCCTAAAAAACTCTACAACCCCTACAGACCCCAACAAATCCCTAAAAACCCCTACAATACCTACCTAAAAACCCCTACAACCCCTAAAGAATCCTACAAGCCCCTACAACCCCTACAACCCCTACAAACCCCTACAAATCCCTAAAAACCCCTACAATCCCTAAAAACCCCTACAACCTCTAAAAACCCCTACAACCCCTAAAATCCTACAAACCCCTAAAAACCCCTAAAAACCCCTACAACCCCTAAAAGCCCCTACAACCCCTACAACCCCTAAAAACCCCTACAATCCCTAAAAACCCCTACAACCCCTAAAAACCCCTATAACCCATAAAAATCCTACAAACCCCTAAAAACCCCTACAACCCCTAAAAACCCCTACAACCCCTAAAAAATCCTACAAACCCCTACAACCCCTACAGACCCCTACAAATCCCTAAAAACCCCTACAATCCCTAAAAACCCCTACAATCCCTAAAAACCCCTACAACCCCTAAAAACCCCTAAGGTTAAGTTTGCTGTCTATCTAGCACCGTTTAAAAGTTATGAACGTTTAAAGTTTTTTATTTCTGAATTGGATAATGAAGAGGGTCTTGAGCAACATTTGTTCGAGCACCATCCCTCTCAGGCTTGTACTTTCCGAGATAATGAGAGAGGGGGGAAAAGGGGGCAAGGACGGGGGTGGGTAAAACATTTTTTTCTACTCTACGAAGCATCTTCTATACGATCCCACCAAAATGTACTACCCAACATGATGCCGTCTTGGTCTGCCTAAATATGGGGGCAGTTTTAGGGGGGTTAGAAATGTTTTTTTTGGGGCATCTTGTATACGAATGTAGAACTGTTGCAGTCATATTTGGATGGTCTCCGAAGCGCATTTACAAAGAAGATACAATACAATATTCTTTATCGCACAAAGAAAGTACATACAATATTATTAACAAAAAAGAAGATTAGTGACTTTCGCACTTTGCCGACTGCTTTTACTCTTATCTTCTTGACTTTACATATTTTCGACAGCCTGCAAAAATATACTAGACTTAATGTAATAGTCGTCAAAACGCTAACGATTGCATAAAGATTAAAAAAGTCGACAGTATGCGAAAGTCGTCGATAAGCGATTAATTGCATAGAAATCGGCACTCCGCTATTTTAGAATACAATACATGTATACTGCAAAAGTCGGCAAAGTGCGAAAGTCGGCATTAATCTCCGAAATCATTTTCACAACTCGAAAAAAATATATTAATTTCGAAATTTCCTACCATTCCTTCAATTAATAATTTCTTCGTTTCATTTAATTGCTCTCAGACGCTAGTAATTCATTAACGTGTATTTGTTAATCATTAATATAATACGTTTATCAATAATAATATACTACGATAGGAACATCGTTCTAATCGAGTGTTCCACGATATTCACGCATTTTTTTCATCTTGTGTATGTACCACCTTAATTTCGTGTTGTCAAATACATATATTTTTCATTTAATTTATTCTTCATTTGCTAAATTCTTTATAGACGTGCATGGTGTCGTGCCGTGGTAATGGTCGTAGTAACGCAAAACATGTCAAGTATGCACAAGTCTGAGTTACCTAGGTGGAACTGTGTCGCTCACATCACATATTCATGCGCCGTATTTCAATATCACAGCGTTTTCAGTTCTTTTGCTTGACTGATTGTATTTGTGAATACGATACGTCATGTAAAAGCATTTTGCTAGAAGTTTTTCTTTTAGCCCTTGCTACATTATTCACATTTACTAAATTCCACATCAAAAATCACTACAGTATTTTATAACACGCTAAACGTAAAGTATTAAGCAGTATTTTATATAATATATTATAATATTTTATACTAAGTGACCCGGGGAAACTTCGTACAACCAAAAATTTATTTCATTGTAACTTTTAAAACTTTCATGGTTTTGAACATTTTACTCAAAAACATATCACATAGGTATCAGAAAAACTCACATATCATGGTTAATATCCCGTTTTAAATGAAACAAACAAACAAACAAAACAAAAAAAATATTCAAATAAGGATGAGTTATTTTCGATTTATGCCAGACTAAAACAGGTCAATAGATTTATATATATATATATATTTAGTAAAAACGGTTATTTGGTAGAAATCGTGACCATGATAAGACCGCAGATTGTAGCACTGATTACATATAATTACGTATTTAGTTTTAATTTTTTATTGTTTTTTGTAAGGTGTCCTTAAAGTTTTTATTAATATTAGGAATCTAATAAAGATACCTAAAATAATTTTGCCAAGAAAGACAATTTTCAAAGCAGCAACTTTTAAGCCAAATTTTCGCGATAAAAAAAAACCAGAAAGCTTGTGTTCAGTGTTCTGAAAGATTGTAGTAATTTAGCACTATTTCAGTATCAAAGAGATTTTGTAATTACACAACAACACACGGTGGCGTTAGATGACGTAGCGCACTGAGAGTAATTAGTTTTGCAGGTTTCGCAGTCAGGTAACAATGCTCATACAGTAAAACAAATAAAAGGTAAAGCTATGTTTTTTAATGTTCTATCTTCGCGACAAAAGCGGATACAGATATGTCAAACGACAAAACTCACCGGTTTACAAAGATCAACAAAGCGCGTGTTCACACGTAGGCATGCTAATCGGTCTATAAATCTCCAATACTTGATTTAAATTGAGACAAAACGCACGTTCACGCAACCGTAATAAAAAATACGCCGAGCTTCCAAAAGTGGAATCATTGCTTCACTTTTAGCTAACAAAGAGCGGACAAAGTTTTCTAAAAATACACTCGGAACACTTAATTGTCTCTTCATAAATAAGGTATCAGTAAAGGTTCCTACTCCATTTAAGTTGGAAGTCATTAATTACAAAAGTTTTCAAGGCAATCGGTTTGAGTAAGAGAATCCATTTCGAAGCTCATTAAGATCCGTCGAATAAGAATCTGCTAAGTAGGTACTTACATTGCGCACTTGTAGCTGTGTGCTTTTGGATACTTATAATTCGTTTTCTTAATCCCATATCAGTTAATCGATCTCTCGTAATTTAATATAATCGTAATACAGATTCATTCTAATGTAAAAACTAGTTTCTTACCCGTTCTTCTCGGGCCTGGGTTAGGATGAATTGGTACCTAAATTAACCTAGTATGTAAGACGTTTCAAAGTGATCCTTGTGATTGTATTGAATAAAGTATCTTTTGACTTGTACCATAGCTAACCAAAATGCTTATTTTTGCTTATACTTTGGACCCTACGATACAGGCTCCGCCTAGTGTAGGGATCGTCAGATATTACAATTTATTGAAACTTTATGTGTATAAACCACGTGTATTGTAATTTTATTTTGTCAAACTCTGCGTTTTTAGTTTATTCAGCAAATAGATATATTTGTTTTACCTCTTTATCTTTGTAAGCTGCCTACGCCTACGCCAAGGTGTATTATAAATGGCATGATTTAGCATGGAGGATAATGCTCAGATCACCCGTGCATAAAAGGTATCTACAAGTAAACGCGCATTCTCCACCTTGAATATAAAAGGTATTCAAGTTTATATTACCGTGCCGTACTACTTGTACAGCTCGCAAATTCTAAAAAGAAAAAAAGGTTAAACAAAACGAGGCAAAAATTACATCACGTGTTAATATTTGCATACGTTTTCCTTCCGAGTTGAAACAATTGTGCAAATAATTGTTACATCTCGCATATTACAGAAATATAAAATTATTTTAAATTGGTTTTTATTCAAACAGTGAGCATGTTGGTCACAGACGCTTAAATCAGTTTATTTACGAGTAGGTACTTATCTGATTTCCATATAGAATAGTATATAATATAAATAGGGTAAATGTGGCACAATGTGGCATTAGGCACGTAACGATGCTTTAAGATATTTAAGGCAATGCTTTAGAATATTTTAAGACTACCTACTACTGCCTACCAACGAAGTCACCTGGCTTGACGGCAAGGTAAGCCAGCTAGCACATACGGCATATAATAATGACGTTCACCAAGCACTTACCTAGCTAGAGCTTTGATTACTGATTCAGCACCTATATGTTTACAGACCCAGCAAGATGAACGATGTTATTATATATGTAAGCAAATGAGCTATGGACCAAAGGAACCAAGTTACGACCGCCTAGTCTGTCGAGCACAAACGTAAGGTAAGATCGGGAGAACTCTCCCGTACTACGAACAGCACGTAGGTACACCATTTTCCACATTATATTTATGAGGATTTTCCACAAAAGATGAAGTTTCCACTTAGATTTATAATTATTACGTAAACGTTTATAACGTTCTTAGGTCCCGCAATAGAGGCAGATCATACCAGCAGCTGGAGGGTGTAAAGTGAAACGAACCTCTAAAAGTGACTACTTTGTCCCCATACGACCCCAAAGAGCATTCTCTTTTGCATACTCTAACTTGTCTAATATCTATATGAACTAGTAGTCGCCCATTGGTCGAAATTCGAACATAGTTAATTAGTAATTAATGTATTTTTATGCATAATTTAAAAAAAAATGCATTCTCTATATAAACTTCACTTCACGTATTAATATACCTATATATATACCTGCATAATTATACTTACTGATTAAAATGAGACATAGGTTTTTATCATTTTTTATCTGCAGTCTACATTTTAATATTAAAACTATTACGTAAACCTACCATTTTAGTTTTAAAAGTAGGGTCGAAAATAGTATTTTTAAACTTTCGCGATGTCAATCGGCTGTAACTCCCTATGTATCCAGTCAGCCCGGGACCACGGTTATTTCAACATAACCGAAACGTCAGGAATAAATAAAAAGGTAATACGCCTTAAATACCCGCTGTCTACAACAATACATGTACGTACTATGTAATAAAACTGTTTAACAAAAAATTGCTGAAATAAGCTGAAAATAATAAACCTTTTTTATTTAACCTTAATAACTAAGTTCTTAAACTAATGTAAGTATACCTGAGAAATTTTGAATCGCCAAACAAGCTAATTAATTCATTACCTACGTAAGGCGTGATGCGCGGCGGCGTTCATGAATTTAATTTTTGGCGACTTAAAATTACTTAAGTATACTTACATTAGTTTAAGAACTTAGTTATTAATGTTAAATAGAAAAGGTTTATTATTTTTTGGTTATCAGTTTTTCGGCGGTTTAATTTTTTGTTAAAAAGTTTTTTTAATATTTTTTTGTGGCTATAATTTACTAATTACTACATGCTTAATCTTTGATTACTATTAAAATAGCTACCTACCTTACTTTAGCTATCATACATTACAATCAGTGAGTGAACCACCAACCATCCCTTGTTTTCCTACCCTTAGAATTGTATGGGACCAACTTCGGGGTATACCCTTTCCACTAAAAAAAATATCAAAATCGGACTACTCTGTAAAAAGTTATGCGTAATCATACAAAAAAACAATAAAAAAAAAAAAAACAAATATGCGCGTTGTAAAAACTTGTAAACCTCCTTCTTTTCGTCGTTTAAAAATGAAATAAATGAAGACAAAAGTGATAGCCACAGCACAAAACGAGTTAAAAACATGTGATTACAAACAAAAGTGCGCAATTAAAAAACATCTTACTAGCTAAAGCACAGTCGCACACCAAAGTGCACCTTACCTTTCCGCATGCCTTGCATTTCCCCTTTTCTGATCTCCGATGCACCCAGTGGTGGTGGATCACAGTCTGTTCTCTGTACTGTCTCACACCCACGTCCCTGAAGGTGGGTTTACAAGTGAATTGCACTCGGTCCATGAGGATATCTATACATGCTTGATGCGCGACGATCTTGCATGCTGAGCACTTCATGCGGGATCCATGTTTCTGGGAGAGAAACATGCTATTTAATAAACAATAATAAAAAAATAATACCGGACATTTCACACGACATCACCTGGCCCCAAAGTAAGCAGTTTTTTTTGTAAATACATACATATAATACATAGAAACACCCATACCAGAGACAAATACTTGCAGATCATACAAACATTTCTTCCGCGGCGGGAATTGAACCCGCAACCTTTTGCGTCTCAGCCGGGCCTTGGCCCACTGCATCACAGAGGTCGTCGTTAATAAAGAATTAAATATTGATAGATATACAACACGAAACTAAGTATATATTGTATTATGGGAACTAGCTGACTGATATATTACTTATACATCCTTATATACATACATATGATACTTTATAGTACCATGACACACACAGAACAGAAAGAACGATGGAAGTAGTAAGTAGGCGGTGCCCGCGTAACACCTAGTTTGCGGAAGACCGCGCACTACAAGCTTTGCTCACTTCAGTCGTGTTTGAAGTTTGTCAGAGTAAAAGTAACTCAAAAAATCATAAAAAAATATAAAATGCCGTATTGTTCTGTTTTGGAGTGCAAAAACGATAGCCAAACCAAAAATTTTACAAAAGGGGCATATCATATCACCGGTATGTATTATTTTATTGTTTTAAACGGTTTTATTTTAGTTTTGTAAAAATGCAATACCGTCAAACAAAAACAGACAATGAATCATACCAGTTAAGGTCCCTTCTAAACCTTTTAAACCTCATCTTTCGCTATTCAATTAGGGATGTGACCCTAAAAAACTGATGAATGTGTTATCGAAAACTTCATCATGAAAATAGTTACCCCTATAAAAAGGTTTATAATTTCTATGTCGTTGTTTTTTTTGTTTTAATTATGACTTTATTCTGAATGTATTTAAGACCTATGGTGTCCAGTGGTTATTTTCCATCAAGTGAAGTATTTTGAAGAAATAAAATATCTTCTGGTTTCAGTTTTCATGGCGCCAAACATTAAAAAAAGCGGCCAAGTGCCAGTTGGACTCGCCCATGAAGGGTTCTGTAGCAGCAAGTAACATAATATAAAAGTTCTTGTAGTTCGTTGTAACTTTGATCGATGTTTTAATAATAGTGTATTTTTTAAATGAAGTTATTGGTATTTACGATTTATGACGTATTAAAAAAAACTACTTGCGAGATCTCGTTCAAACCAATTTTCGGCGAAGTTTGCATGGTAATATGGGTTTGATAAAAAAATATATTTAAGTTTGAGTTCTAAGTATGGGGAACCCCCAAAATTTATTGTTTTTTTTCTATTTTTGTGACAGAATACATCTACTTACCAAGTTTCAACAGTAAAGTGGCTGTGACATACGGACGAACAGACAGACAGACAGACAGACAGACATGACGAATCTATAAGGGTTCCGTTTTTTGCCATTTGGCTACGGAACCCTAAAAAATGGATTGATGCAACTGGGAAACATAATTGGTTTTCTACAAAAACAAGCACAATTTGCTCAGACCACTTTAAAGAACAAGATTTTGTTATTAAAAAAAGTATTAAAAAAAAAGGAAACAAATACATGGTGAAACAAATACATGGTCGACACAGCTATACCAACTCTAAAAATTTTGAGTTTTAAGGTTATTATTGTGTTTATATTCTTGACGTTTTATTGTAATTAATCACCTTAATTTATATTATGATTACGTAAAATCGAAATCTAATGAAAAGTTTTAAAAACTACCGGCACAAAATCTATCAGCAGAACGGAGTTCAGAAACTTCCTCAACACTAAAGAAACACAAGCGTGTGATAGTGTTAAAAAAGAAAGAAAAAAAGAAAAGCTTTTAATTATGCCCACCTCAAATATAACCTGATTTACCCATCGTATTCGTATTTAGTTAACCATCAGTCATCATCATCATCATAGGTAGGTATAATAATCGATATGGATACATTCGTCTTGTATTCTTTGGCAAATCACTAAGGAAGTAGCTATGTTTAGTGGGCAATCAAATAACAGCCATTGCATTATCAATTATATTTCTTGTTGTTAGAGACTAAAACAAAAATCTTTCGCAAAAGCGCCATCTCTTGGTAAGTAGACTTTCATTTTAGTACTGTTAAATTTATTGAGTTTTGAACTATGTTCTGATAGCACTAAGGTTTTATATTAATAAAACTTGTTTTATGGTTTTAGGTCCTTTTTAACGTTCTTTTTCAACCAATTATAACTTTTATTTCTAAGTGTGTTTGTTTCTACATGTGTGAGGGTAGCTACACTGGTTCTAATAAAAAGTCATCATGCTATTTCTATTGTTCTTTCTGTTCTGTTATGACACAGAACAAACATATATGTGCTTTACATAAATGTTTATCCTGGGAGGTAATCAAACCCACAACTTACAGCGCAAAAGGCAAAGCTACTACCAACAGAGCTGAGGGGCAGGTCATTTGTAACTGTATTCTATTTATTTTTTATACATTAAAATAAAGTTCAGTGTTTTATTTTTCGTTTTAGTCAAAAATAATTATGTACTCATTTGCCTTTTTTTGCCAGGTAATATTCCTGTCAAAAAAGCTGTAACAATTATTCATAAAAACAGCATTGTCCTATCATAAAATATGTAATACAATATCGCAACAATAGCAGCATCGTGTCATTAATCCTTCATTCAACTTACAAGCCACAACACAATAGGCAGGAAGCGCTCTAATGGTCCTAAGGGAAATTACAATTTCTCGCCCTGTTAGCGACACCTACCGAATCAAAGCAAAACTAACAATACATTTGCTATGGAAAAACATTCACGATTTTCTGAAGTAGAATTTGTAGAACTCTATTTTTAATTATGGAAATTTTTACTTCTCATTAAGTATTAACGCAAAACAAAATGATTTTCTGAAAATAAACAAATGTTGTTTCGCTCTTTCTAACAAAAATTTTGTAAAATACAAACGATCTTATTATGTTTGACCAAAGTCCTCATTCAATTAATAGTTTTAAATAAGTTGAAACTGTAATTATTGAATTGATTTTCCTAGTTAGTCCGGCAAAACAACAGAACTAGGTTTATTATCACGTGAGAAATACGGCAGAAATATAGCACCAACACAAATCATGACTAAACAAAATACCTGTTATAATGTCACCAAACTAATAATTTGGCGCCTTCGCTTTTTTGTGACAAGGGCTCTGTGTAATGAACTCGTACCTTCATGAATACTTATACCAACAAACTAGCGATATGCGGTAAACAAAAGAAAATTCAATGTTGTTTTGTCCAAACTTGTGCTGAACTTAATAAATCATCGTCACTTGTGACACTGTGCACTGTGGTACAAACGAAGACCTCCATCGAGCCCTTGGCATTGACTTCTTCGACACAGTTGTTAGAAAGTACGCTCATGAGCATAGTATCATAATGTTAAGTCGAGGCAATCCAGCTCCTCGACAACACGGACATAGTGAGAAGACTCAAACGAATCAAGCCGTTTGAATTAGTGTAGTGTAACAGTGATAGAAACCGAAAATGACTATACAATATATTCGTAAAGAACACAAGAACAAAGTAACTAGATGCAGTAAGAAAAGTGCTATTGGACACATTTTTAGGTAATGTTTACGATATAAAAATAAGTCATAGTTAAGTTACTCACTCACTTACTCACTTAAGATTGTAATAATATTAGAGTATAATTTTAAGAATTGTACACTGATATAAAAAAAACATGTGACACTAATCTATATTAAATGAAAAAACCAAAAATACTTCTGATATAAAAACGGAAATAGTATCTTTACTGAGTAAAAGAAGCCTAATTGGCGTATCAATAAAATAAATATTAATGAACAAATCACAAAGCACCATCCAGCATTGTCCTGGGGAGGAATGGAACCCAAAACCTATAGCACAGAAGGTTGACTACCATCTGATCTGTGAGACCAATCGGTGAATAAAACGCCGAATACTACACATTGAAATAGATGTGTAAAATTTCCACTACTACGTGGAATTTTCGACTGAGTGGGTATGGCATGTCGCTTCTTCTAATCATACAGGAATTTGTAGGACTACTTAGGGACAGGTAGGTTTTTATATTTACAGAATATCAAACGTTATAAGCAACCAGTCCCTAAATAACTCACGTCAATGGTAGAAAAAAGCATGTTATTGAAATCACCCGTCCGTGGATCCCTTCCCCAATAACGAAGTCGTTTTCGATATACGTACACGAGGGGCCATAAACAAATACTAACAAAGAAAACGCCAATTGATGTGTTTATTTGAATACCGTGAGGAATTCACCCTCCATATAAACAAGTTTAGAAATGGTTCGATGAGAAAAGAATCTCTATGAACTGGAACGGAAACTATGAAAAGAAAATGATAAGCTTAGCATAGAAAAGTAGTAAAAACAACTTAGTTGACAGCGCTTGGATGAACATGAATGGGTATCAAAGTGAGATTTTCAGGGTTCCGAAGAAAGGAGCTTATAGTTTCGCCACATCTCTCTGTCTGTCCCACCGTAATTAGAGCCCTTGCTCGCAGACAATCATTATCAAATTTTGCGGTGATACCCATGATGCCTTCTCATAGCTATTGAAAATATTATTTTCTTTATAAGGATTGTTTCCCTACAATAAAGCCTTCAATGTTCGTGGCTGGATCACGCTCTTTGCTAATTTGTTTGATATTCATCATTCTGATTTCAACATTTTTTATACCTTAAGCAAAGTAGCTAATTAACTTGAATCTATACGTATGAGGTAGGATACAATTTTAAGTTTTATTGTTTAATTAGGCATTTAATAGGTTTTTTGGGACATCGTAAAATATTCATCTTTTTCTTATCGTATCACTAGTTATTTCAAACCAGTGTGGTGGAAGGATTAAAGTGCGGCTCAGAGGCTCCGTTCGTGCACTTGGTACATGTATTCGAACTTTTTAGTTCTACGGTTCTATGAAATGGCTATTTCGTCACGATGATTTCGTTCACCGTTTGAGAGAAGCTGAGCGCAGATACATCTATTGAACTGAAAAATCAATTGGTGTACAACTGGGTTCGAACCCACGACTTTAGGATTGGAAGGCTACCTCTACCAGTAGACCACCAATCTTGTAATATAATAATGCAAATAAATATGTTTTCTGATGGCGAACATGTAGAAGAAAATTGCACAACATCTTTACGCAAACATTTCGTTCCGGTTATATCCTGCCTTTACAGCAAATTTATCATCGTAAGTAATGATAGCTCCGTAGCACATGAGCAAGACAAAATACTTAAAATGTTCTACGAAAACGGCTATGAAACGGAAGGTATGTTGTAAAAGTAACAGCCAAGCATAAATATTCTATAATCCGTGAAATTTCTCCTTTCAACCTTTTGCCACCTTCACCCTATAACCCCATAACAAAACCCCCGTAATAGCAAATCGATAAAACCTAATATACTTGAATGTTAACCACACTCAAATGACTTATTTTGCCGATACCGGATTTAAATAAATGTACATTTCATTGTCTGTTATGCCAACCGGAGTTTTGAAATGGATAATTTTATATTAATTTATACAATATTGCTGGATGGCAACAGCTTTGGTCCAGTCGGTGTAAGCTTGTTATTGAATAACAAACCATAGACTAGGAACAGTTTGCTGCAGCTGCTTGCTGTCGGCAACACAAAGCTATTCAATGCAACCAGACATGTTGGTACAGTGCGCTTGTTTGACACTATTTTATGTGGGACACGTACTGTTTTAAAAAAGAACGTTCCCCAAAACAAAGCATTTCCAATTTGATCAAAGCTCGTTTGATAAATACTTTAATACGACTTAAGGATACGGTTCGAAAACTTATTTCTTTTTCAGCCCTTTATTTACACAAATTAAAGGATTTAGGGGTATTGACAGTAAAGGGTTCTTGGCGTACGATTGTGTTACAAAACTTTATAAAATATGTACCTACTTACTTCTCCACCTGTAGGTAAGTAGTAACTATGTTATTTAAATAGAAGTGTTTTATACAAAAATACCTTAATATTATCATATCAATCTTAGTAAGTAGTATTCAATCTTATTATGTAATCTAGCAATTCAAATTCACGTTACGCAGAAAAAGATAAATTACTGTTTGAAGCAAGCAAAATATGTTCTGAATTTCACGGTCTGCTATTCTCAAAGAAAGATAAGAGCGGTACATACGATCTTTCACGATTCTTTGCTGAGATGGAAATCTTATTTCCGAGAGTTTGAGCTAACTTTGAAGTTTGTGAGGTAAAGTCGAGATTATAATAGCATAATAACAACTTGAGAGAAAGCCGCTGGCTATGCAGTCTCACTCAAACTAGATTATCGAAGAACAAAGAAAAGTAATAGGATCTCATCTGACCCCCGGCATTGTCCTCAAAACTTCTTTACGTTTATTTTTGTCCTATGAACATAACTATCTGTAGGCAAAACGTGCTTTCCGGAAATTAACATCTCCGTCTCATGAAATAAGACCACCCATTGTACTACCAATTAGTTAAACTTTGGCCTTTATTGTATCAGTCATGTATTTATAGTGTGTAATAACGTATTTTATATCTACTTAACTCCCTGTTTTTGTACAGCTTTACGTATTGTCGTCAAAACCAGTTATTTCCTTCCACTCTTCTCTATCAGCCATCATTTCAAAATTCACTTCTTTCCAAGTTTCACATAATCTGGATGGATTACTATACTCTTTTCTTTGGTATCCCTCTACAAAATGCATATTGTATTTCCCTATTTTGTCTATGTGAGTCTCGCATGTGATGTCATCCTGCTTAGGCCCAGTCTGAAAAACAACGCTGCTTCCTTACCATGTTTGGGAGTAGCATTGACTGGACCTGTTTGACCGCACTCTCAGGACTGATAACACTAAGTGTAGGTAGTACTCCTACTCGCTTTTAGTGTTGTCCTATTTTATTTTTTTGCATGAATTTACTCCTTTCTTTCTATTGTGGTTTGTGACAAATAAATATTATCATATATTTTTTCTTTCTATTTACACTGTACAGCTAGAGGTATGTACCTGGCACTCAGCATCACCGACGTAACAGCAGTCTCCAGACACGGAGGTGGGTGACCAGAGATGTTCGCCGCTGACAGCTCCGTCGCCCCAGTCCGGCGTCGAGCGAAGCACTCGGGCGCCCCCCTCGCCACTGCGTCTGCAACAAACATAAATCATATTATAATAGCAATACTTAACATCAGACCGGCCGATGACAACTTGCAAAACTTGTTACTTAGACGAAGCACTAGTTACGCACAAGCACAACGCACGCAATTTTAATAAACAAATAATAAAAAAATAATTTTATAGTTTTTGATAAATAGCTTATTTTGTTGACGGGGAAAGTAAATTTAATGTAGTAAATAACTTTAAAATACTAACAAAAAAGCCCTATTTATAACCCGTGCTGCCGAAATAATAATATATATTAAAAAGTTAGTATATAATGTTAATAGTAGGTATGTTTAAACATTTTGTCAAAGTAAGTTTTTTACCGCGTAACATTTCTTCTGGCGTGACGTCTTCATCGTGCGTCAGATGTCGTAGCAATAATTTATACACCATCAAAGCAAACCTTATTCAGTATAAGTACCAAAGAATATTTACTTTGCTTGAATGCCATAACATCGTTTATGATGAGAGCTTGAGAGATACACTTATAAACTATACTTACAAGAGTTACAAGTACACATGCATTTTTAGCCTAAACCTTTTATCAATTTCAAACAATTTTAGTATTTATTAACGTAGGAACAGCAAAGCAAAACTTTTATAATAATGCACCTATTATTACATACCTCATTTCTATCAAACTTTTAAAAACAAAAAAAAGAAACGAATGTAAAATTTTAAATTAGAAACAATAACAGCCGAAATATTTCTTTCCGTATTAGTCAAATTTTATACAGCACACAGCACGGTTCAATAAAATTGAATAAAAATATCAAATCTAAAATAAAAATATCAAACAAAACGATACAAGCGAACATAGCAAATCTATCCAATTTTAATTTAAGTGATAAGTTCAGAGTTTTCCTTGGTAAGTTTCATTTTCATCGTAGATTCATTTTGAGGTTTTAATTTTTGCTTTGTAACTGAAACATCCGTGGTGTAATGTGAATGTACCTATTCTGCTGTGAACCCAAAATCTTCCTCAACATCCATCCAGAGGTTTTGACCCGCAAGTACATACATAATTGCCTGTGGGCCACGAATTAGACTGATTGATACGACACTGATTGGGGTTCTGGGGACCGGGGACCAAGCCCACAAGCCTGAAGTGCGCTTCAAATGGTACTACTAAGTAAACTGACGTAGACAAATTCATGTAGCGTAAAACTCTCTTCTAAAGCTACGTCCGCACCACTGCCCTTTTATAGTCATCGCAAGTGCAATTTTCAATATTGCTGCTAACGTATGGAATATTGATTGCCATAGGAAGCATTCATCTTATGGTCTACATCTGTGCGCCATCAGTGCTCAAAGCTGCGGTTCCACGGTAACTACAGGCCGCGCCAGACGCTGCCACGCCTGTAGGCCTGAAAAGGCCTGTCGCGGTCCGTGCCGGGTATTACCAGTCTATCTGGGCAGCGGCCTGTTGGCTGCTATTTCAAGTTGGCGCGGCCTGTAAGTTAGCAGGAGCCGAGCTTGATACGGTATTAGGCGTCGCGCCGTTGAAAGTTACAAGACTCCCGACAGATCGGGACTGGCGACGACTTGTCCCACGGGTTTCATAGGAATGTGACGTAGGACCCCCCGGGTTTAGGCGTGCGCTAGGAACATTCACTGTTAAAGTAGTATAGGATATGCTATCGCATGCGTCATGGTGCTTGCTTGAAGCCTGCTTAATACATGCGTCGCGAGGAAGACTTGAGAGTGCTCTGGTTATACTTGGTCAATTGTTTTATTGACGGTTTTCCACTGCTGCAGAAGATAGCAAGTCAACATTCAATTGTTTTTTTTTCAGATTTCTGCAATGGACTGTGCATTCTGCAACCGCACGATGGAGGGGTGCGCGACCATCAAATGCAGCCACTGCTCATCGCACTTCCACTTGGAATGTGTGAGCAGCGAGCACCTGAAGCCCAACACAAACAGCTGGCGGTGCTGCCAGTGTGAAAGGCTACACGCGGCCGATGTTAACAAGCTAGCTTTAGATACTGCTATCCACGCGTGAAGTTGTCAGTCTAATTTTGTGTGCTTTTGATTTTAATAAATATTTTGTGTAAGGATCCTATTTGGTTCTATTATTTAATTTCATTTTCCAGCTAAAATGTTAAATAGGGACTATAATTAGTGGTGTCGTAAAACTAGAGGGTCTATAGGTGGTGTTTTTATCTTAGACTAGGGCTTGGGACCTTACATGTGTTTACTCCCACCTGTTCTGTTGAATAGTTCTGTTGGCAGAATATTGGAATTCTTTTCCTATTCTGTGACTTAAACAAGACTATGATTTACACCTGGCTTCAATGTCAAATTATATTCTTCTGGTCCTTCGGCTGCCGTGCCGCAGCATGCATGCTTTGCTCGCTCTCCTTGCGCGTTGTTTTTAATACGTAACATAACCTAACCTCACCAACTGGTTTCAATCTGAATTTGATGTCACCAGATTCGTGAACAGAACTACTGGGAATTATTTTCCCATTTGTTCTGTAAACAGAACTGTTGGCAGAACAGATGGGAGTAGACTCTGACGTGACTAAGAGGCTCTCGTTTTAAAAATGGAAAATTGTCTTTTCTTGTCTTGTTATGAAACTGAATAAATTCCTGATACATAACTGGTTATGAAATCTTAGTTACGAATGTGGACGAAGAGCTTAAACGGTTAAGCAAAGTAAATATTATATTAACCAAATCAAATATTTTGGTTCTACTTGCTATTTTATTTACACCTGTACTTCTGTCGAGTAGCTAATCTGCCGAATTAAGAAACTGACCAATCCAAAATCTGTCCTACACCGAACAAAGGACCATATACAAGCTATGCTTAGTTGGGGCTAGATGGTGTTTGTGCATTGTCCACCAATATATTTATTTATAAATGTATTGCATATCCTGCCCAAAGACAATACTTTTGCGCTTGTTAATGTTTGTCATGACTTTGGTCTTAATCATATTAATTTTTAGTCCTAACTCGAGACTTTCTTAGGTCTTCAAGCATGCTCTGTAGCTCATTGGCAATGGATGAAAAAATAACAATGTCATCAGCACTACGAAGATTTGACAGCCTCGTCCCGATGTCTATAACCTTCCCTTACCAGCACATTGCTAGCTTTCTGACCATTTCTTCGAGAGTACTGGTGAAGAGTTTTGGTAACAGCGGATCACCTTGCTCGACACCTTTTTCCATTGCAAAGATCATGTCTTATGAATTATGAATTCAAATAATTTAGAAAGGTATTCTTCTGTTTTTGGTTAAACGGAAGTTGGTGGGTGGATATAATATGTATCCTCCTCATATTAACTTATGACGCACAGACTTGGTCCCTTATAAACATCTAAAAGTCCAAACTTAAGGTTTCTCAGCGGGCGATGGATGATAGTATTCTCGTTGTTAAACGTACAGACCGCATATGCAATGTAGCTCCAAACGTTGCAAAGCTTAAGTGGAGCTGGGCTGGTCATGTCTGTCTCATGCCGGATGAGCTGTAGACCAGTATCACCACTCAGTCCCTGAGACTAAATCCCTGAGACAGCGAGACGGCGCAGTGGCAGCTTCGAAAAGAAATCCCGAGATCATCGTGACATCTTTGACAGAGGTTGTGTTCAATTGGCTCGAAACCGAGATAACTGTAGAGATCAAGGACTCTGCCCAGCAGTACACGATGGGCTAATCGTAATCGTAATTGTATTATATACTAGCTGGTGCCCGGGACTTCGTCTGCGCAGGATTAGTGACTTCGTCTGCTTTATACCAAATTTAATCAAAATTGGTATTGCAGCCTTTTTTGTAGGACTATTTAAGATAAACATTTCTATTATACATTATATACGTAATTCTAACGGCTTTTGCAGCGCACGCCAGAGTAGCTCGCAGATGGAAGATTTTTTTCCTACTTACTTGACACTTATCGTTATATTTTGGACAATACACTGAATACACATAATATCTTTATAAATTATAACCTATATGTTGTAGTGTATAAGCTATATTAGTGTCTAGTTTCACTAAAATCTATTCGGTAGTTCTTGCGTGAAAGAGTAACAAACATACATACAAACTTTCGTGTTTATAATATTAGTAAGGATTTTTTTTGTTTGTCATGGTATGAAAAACATACATTCTGAACGTTCAGCTGCAGCTTGCAGCAGCAGTGAATAGTGGTTTTCTTCAGTTTTTTTCAATGAAGTGAAGTTATTTTTTTTTTGTAATAGCCTAGTTACATTTTTCTATTGTTTTTTATAATAATATTTTTTGTCTGATTTAGTTCTTCTTTTTTTTTCTTCTTCTTCTTCGTTAATGGCATGTGTCATAAATATGTCAAGTTTTCCAGCGTCAAGTTTTGATATTCTGTATAGTATGTCACACAGTCATTCCTTATCGTTCGTCATTTGTTAATTTATATTAAACTAGCGATCCGCTCCGGCTTCGCATGGGTGCAATGCTGTCTGTCTGTCCCGATGTATGCATAGATCTTTAAAACTATGCAACGGATTTTGATGCGGTTTTTTTTAATAGATAGAATAATTCAAGAGGAAGGTTTATATGTATAAAACATGCATAATACAGTAGAGAAACACTGATAATTTTAGAGGTTTTTTATGTGGTGTGTTAAAAAAACACATTTTTTTGCGCTTACGCAAACGCTAGCTGAACCCTACGAGATAGATCAAAATAATGTACTACAGTATTGTACACCTTAAAAAGGTCTACACAAAAGTCCGCAATGGTATATGTCTATCTCTTAGATAACGTTGTATATAATTTAGTATCAGCATTGCACCCGTGCGAAGCCGGGGCGGGTCGCTAGTACTAAATATCCTACAGATTATCCAACGTGATTATAAACTTCTAAAATTATCAGTGTTTCTCTACTATATTTTGCATGTATTTATTATACATATAAACCTTCCTCTTGAATCACTTTATAGTTTTAAAGATCTAAGCATACATCGGGACAGACAGACAGCGGGAGGCGACTTTGTTCTAAACCATGTAATTTCATATTTCATATAAAATAACTACGGGTTATTTTGCTCGAATCAAAAAGAAACTTTATTTAAACTTTTATTCCAATTATTAACACCCGAGTCAATAACTCTAGTTATATTCAAATAAAAACATTTTTTTTTAATAAAATGGGAATTAACTCGAGATAAATAAATAATATAAGAGTTCAACAAGTCAACAACAAGTTATTCAAAGTCTTCAAAGTATTAAGTAAAAAAGTAAAATTCAAAGTAAAAAGCATATATCTACACTGATATATGCTTTTTTTTATAAACCTATAAACCTGACACTTGACTAATAGTACTTGTTAAAATATGTAAAGTAATGTCACCAGTACCAGTACCATTAATAGTGCTGTCCAATGGTATTTAAAAGATTTTGTTCACCGCCGTCGGTCTGTTTTTATTTATCCTGTCCATCCAAAGGTTGAAAGGAAGAGATTGCTTTTTCGATAAGGCCGTCCATTGTACAATTTTATTTCTATTATTTCTTTTGTGTTCTCTTTGTGTACAATAAATTGTTTATCTATCTATTTAAACCCTTAAATCTGACAATATGAATTAGTATCACTAGTACAATTAATTATACTCTCCAATGGTACTATTAATACAGGCATATAAAATACTATCATAACCACCAGATGAACAATACGGACTGACAATATCTTAATTACTGATTGTGCGAATCGAGTAAATAATATCGATAGCACGCATCACAATACCATCGATAGTTCAAGTACCCAATGTCAATAATAGTACCGATTGCAATACCGTACAAATCTTGTAATGCTTTAGTTGACTTATTCTAAGAGTTACGCATAACGAATTCAGGTTATCATTAGTATAGAAAAACCTACTTTCGTTGTTGCTTTGTGTTTGATTTTGATACGTGGTATACAATACAAATTATTACTACGACATGCCTGTTTCCTCACGATGTTTACCTTCACTATTTGAGAGTACCTACTGGTATAGCGTACCTACATTTTTCGTACAGAAAAAGCCATTGGTGCACGACAGGATTCGATTGGAAGACGAATACCACTAGACCACGCTCTCATTAGATTTTATCTATCCCTACTAATATTATAAATATGAAAGTAACTCTGTCTGTCTGTCTGTTTGTTACGTTTTCATGCCTAAACCGCTGAACCGATTTTTTTGAATTTTGGTATAGAGATAAATGGGACCTTGGAGACGGACATAGGCTATTTTTTATGTAGGTACCACGCGTGCAAAGCCGCAGGTATATATAGCATTCTTTAGTTACATTTAATACATCACAGAACATAAACTACATACAAACGACATTACCTTCTGCGCTGTAGGTTGAGGGTTCGATTCCCTCCCAGGATAAACATTTGTGTGAAAAGCATAGGTGTTTGTTCTGTGTCTGGGTGTTATAAAGTATCATAAGTATGTATTTAAAAATATAAAAGTATTCTATCAGTTATCTAGTTACCATAATACAAGCTATGCTTAGTTTGGGACTAGATGATGTTGTGTGCATTGTCTAGCAATATTTATTTATTTATTTATTAACGCAACATAATGCTGAGCCAGAAACTAATTTGTAGCAGCACACTTGGACGATTGCGAGATACTCAATCTTTAGGATGTTTAATTAAACTTGTCTTTTCTGTTTTTCTTTGTTTTAGTTCTGAGTGTATCTTCATATTGTTTTTTATGTGTATGTTGTTACAAATAAATGTATTTTCTTTATTTCTTTCTTTTCGTTATAAGTAAGAAGATTCTACTCTTTGAGTTTGCCGTCTCAGAACTTTTTGTAGAGTAGTTTAACTGACTTAGTTTAATACGTACTTACCTAGCTACAACCAGGTAGGTTACTGTGTATTTTGTTCTGTGGCTGTGACGGAGCCCGGCAAAGCGTGGAGGCATGCGTGCAAACGTGCAGAACCGGTCCTACCTGAGACGCACTGCACCCACTTCACATGTTTCAAGGCCAGGTGCAGAATTATAAGAAGGTCTGATATAAAAATGACGTAAAATCACGCAATGCTTCGAGAAGTTATCAGGTTTTTCTAAAGATATTTAATTATCCTACTGTAGCTTGTATCTACGTCATTGCGTTCTCTGAATAAGGTTTTGTTCCGTATTTGCTGTCGAAACCTCGACTGAAAGAGTGCTGGCTGACGGCACAACTTTAATTAACACCAAATGGACAAAAACAACTGTTGACCACGAGATATTTAAGACTTGTTGATTAGGTAGACTAGTACCTTGTACTATTTCGCTACTCCATTTCTATTAGTTAGAACGAAAAGATAATAAGTAAATTGTTTATGAGGATACCTCGCGGAGAGGCGAAACACGTGAGGAATTTCTTTTGGGTATAACTCTT
Source organism: Lampropteryx suffumata (assembly GCA_948098915.1). Classification (NCBI taxonomy): domain Eukaryota; kingdom Metazoa; phylum Arthropoda; class Insecta; order Lepidoptera; family Geometridae; genus Lampropteryx; species Lampropteryx suffumata. The sequence goes on from OX402551.1 coordinate 4,780,484, forward strand.
AAGAATATATTGGCAGGATAATAGGTAGTTATTCTACCTATTCAATGTTTTGTAATGGATTTCTGTAAAGCCACGCCTGAATCAATTATTTACATATGCCTTAAACTTTTCATAATATACATACATGCTTAATTGGACACACGTTGCAGAGGCAAGGATTGTAGCATTTGTCGATTGGTCCTTGGGGAATCCTTTTTATCGAGCGAGGGAGTTGAAGCTTAGTTAAGCTTTAATGTTTTATTTTTGAAGTGGAAACATCTTATGGGAGGGTAAGGCGCTTCGTTACGTAACGCGTCATGTCTCCTCCTTTCTCACTCTAACCCACAGCGCTCGTTAGATTAGTTTAAGTTATCACTTCTGTCGGGTATCCCGAGACGCACACGTTTTTTTATTTCAACGATAACATTCAAACCGTTTATCCGATCTGCATTCAATTGTATTATCTTATAGAACTAAATCAAAGAAGGTTATAATGATAATGGCCTCAATTTTGTTGGCACCAACCTAACTAAATTTAACTAAAATTAGGTTTTGAACTGTTAAATTAACCTATGGTATTCTGCTGCTACCAACTTATCCAAATTTAATTTTATCTAACTTAATTAGGCGTTCCTAATTTAGTTAGATGGTACCAACCGAATAGGTGCATAGGCAGAATGCCAAAGGTTAATTTGACAGTTCAAAACCCAATTTTAGCTAAAATTAGTTAGGTTGATGCCAACAGAATTGAGGCCTATGTGGTTGGAACCACATAGGCCTCAATTCTGTTGGCATAAATGGCATAAAAGAAAAAAAGAAAAATATTGCGTGGAGTCCCTCCGCGCGGAAGAAGTGAAACTTCGTAATGTGGAAATGAAAATAGGAACGTTTAACGCAACCTTGTTGGAAGTCGCATAAGAAGTTTCACTTAAAAAAAAGCTACACAAATGTATTAAGTTACATATCATATGAAAGTGTTTTCAACATTTCCAAAACGGTTTTTGATCTGTGTTTTAATCCTATGATCATTTGAAATAGTTTTTAAGATACAAAGTAAAAAAGTTAGGTCTGTACTTAAATCGACACCGGTCGTTTTCTGATTTAATTTGAAATATTTAATATAAAGTGTCTTTAGTATTTTCTTGATTCAAACATTGTACACAAATACAAATAGTAGGTAGGTATGAAATTTGATGACAGCGAGCTAATCTGATGATGGAGCCAGGTCTGTAGGGCGATTATGGAACTCTTGATACAATCAATGTCTATCAGTTTCGATTAGCAATCGGCATCAATGTGTATCAATTTCGATTAGCAATAGGCATTATTTCAACTAATCATATTCGATGTATTTAAATGCTTAGTACACTAAACACGGTTCCTACCACAATCGTACTTTGTAAATTGGTCGAGTTATAGTTTGACTCCAACTTCACATTGTAACTAGCGATAGAAGCCGATAGACATCACAGCGATCCGTAATACCAATTCATCAATAGTAACTGAAAGCTATTAGTATCAATGTTTTGATAGTATCAAAGTTCCATGATCGCCCTACTGTTTAACGAAACTCCTCAACAAATTAAATAAATAATGCCGGACATTTAACATAGCGTCATCTAGCCCCAAAGTAAGCAGAGCTTGTGTTATGAGTACCACATGACTGATATACTAATTAAATATCTTCTTTTTTTTGTAAATACATACCTATTATACATAGAAAAATACCCAGACCCGAGACAAATACTTGCAGATCATGCAAACATTTGTTCCGGGGCGGGGATCGAACCCGTTAACTTCTGCGCCGCAGCCAAGCCTTGGTCCACTGCCCCACAATTTCGTCTTTCCATCTTTTATCCCAGATACACTTTATAATTTATATATTATTATGACTAATATATATAAATTGTAAAGTGTATCTGTCTGTCTGTATGTTACCTTTTCACGGCTAAACGGCTGTACGGATTTTGATGAAATTTCGAAATTTCGAAAAGATCTTAAGCAGATAGATTGTATCTTCAATACGGGCATAGTCTTTAACTATCTATTTCATAAAAATATATTAATAAAATATTAAAATCAAATCTACTAAACGTTTTATGTTGATACCATGCGTGCAAAACCGCGGGCTGTTGCTAGTATATTATTAATGCGAAAAATCATGCAGGTACATGGGTTTATCACTAGAGAGAGTAATTTCCGTTCCGCAGATCCGTCACAGGAAGTAAGTAGGCTCAAACTGTCGATGTCGATCTGGGTAAGATATTATCTGCGGAAAGTTAGATTAACGGGACAACCGTGACATTTTGATGACTATTGTTGTCGATCTATTTACTTGTAATTATAGACTGGCCTGGGAATATTTTTAGGCCTCTTGCAAAGCCAACATTGCGGTCTTATATTATTTATTTGTCTCGAGTTATTTCCGGTTTTATTAGTATGTTTGGTGTTTTTATTTAAACAGAGCTAGAGTTATTGACTCGTGTGTGATAATTGGAATAAAAGCTTTGTGTATCTTTGTGATTCGAGCAAAAATAATCCGTATAAGAACAACATCTTATATAAAACTAGCGACCCGGCCCGGCTTCGCACGGGTGCAATGCTGATACTAATTATACTACAGAATGGTTATCCCTAAGAGATAGACATATACCATCGCGAACTTTTTTGTAATCCTTTTTAAGGTGTACAATACTGTAGTATATTATTTTGATCTATGTCGTAGGGTTCAGCCAGCGTTTGCAATGTAAGCGCAAAAAAAATAGTTTATTTACGACACCACATTAGAAACCTCTAAAATTATCAGTGTTTATCTACTATATTGATGTTTTAAACATATAAATCTTGAATTACTCTATCTATTAAAAAAACCGCATCAAAATCCGTTTCGTACTTTTAAAGGTCTAAACATACAAAGGGACAGACAGACAGCGGGAAGCGACTTTGTTTTATACTATGTAGTGATAACCAATGACGAACGACAAGATATGACTTTGTGACATCGGTATAAACAATATAAACACTTGACACTGGTAAAATTGACATTAGAATGTCACAGGCCATTAACAAAGAAAAAGGAGAAGAACGAAGAAGAAGTCGACTGGCCTGTCAGCTCAGTTGGTTGAAGCTCTGCCTTCTGTGTTGTAGGTTGAGGTTCGATAGGTGTTTGTCCTGTTTCTGAGTGTAATAAAGTATCATAAGTATGTATATAAAAATATATAAGTATTATATCAGGCATGTGGGGCGATTATGGAACTTTGATACTATCAAAACATTGATACTAATAGCTTTCAGTTACTATTGATGAATTGGTATTACGGATCGCTGTGATGTCTATCGGCTTCTATCGCTAGTTACAATGTGAAGTTGGAGTCAAACTATAACTCGACCAATTTACAAAGTACGATTGTGGTAGGAACCGTGTTTAGTGTACTAAGCATTTAAATACATCGAATATGATTAGTTGAAATAATGCCTATTGCTAATCGAAATTGATACACATTGATGCCGATTGCTAATCAAAACTGAAAGACATTGATAGTAGCAAGAGTTCCATAATCGCCCTACTGGTCACCACAACACAAGCTATGCTTAGTTTGGGTTTGGGACTACACCATTTAGCCCCAAACTAAGCATAGATTGTGAGTATTGTCCACCAATATTTAAGTACTATATATAGTTTTACCAACTTTTACAATAGTCATTTTAAGAAAATCGGTCAAATAGTACCTATGACGTTAAACACTGATTGCTTAATAATATAGTTTTAATTACATTTTGTGGTTGTTTTGAATGTTATCTAATAATTTAAAATATGTAGGACAGTGCTAGTATTCCATAATTGAGTTCTTGACCCACTTCTATCGTCAAAATGAGTTCTTAGCAAAAATATCTTGTTTTTAGAACAAAGTACGGGAAATAATAGTAAAAATTACAACTCCTCGTAATAGGTTCGGCGTGAGTCAAATGCCTACATTGTGACACGCCTACCAGGAAACATTTGCAAACATTTGTGTGATGAACACAGTTGTTTGTTCTGTTTCTACGTGTTATAAAGTTGTATGTATTTAATAACGTATAAATATTTTATCAGTCATCTAGTTTACATAGTACAAGTGAGCACAGTTTTGGGCAAGATGGTGTTGTGTGAATTCTCAAACATGATTTGTTATATGAATGGGCCAAATCATCAAACACTGACGCGAAAATCCTACTTAACGAGACTTATTCTGCTTATAATAGAAATACGATTCATGTGTGGATATTTGTGTTTATATGTGATGGAACTTGATATAGATATTCCTGAAATAGCATAAAGGCTTTTTGGGAAGATACCACGCGTGTGAAGCCGCGGACAGAAGCTAGTTATTATCTTATTATAGATAGATAGATAGATAGATACAACATTAATTGGATAAAACTGCATACACGTACAATCAATGGTACCATTGTACATAATAGTAAACACAAAACATTAAGTTAGACACTAGATATAAGTACTTAAAACTAAAAGTGCGTGTTTGTTTCAATTTCAAAAGGATAATAGCTCAGCGATAATATTGCTTAAGAAGCAAACACTGATTTTCAGCTATTACCCTCGAGATAAGGAGCCGAAAACGAGCGCAATACAACATTCAGTGTACCTACAGTTCGAGTGTATGAGTGAAAACGAGCGTAATACAACATTCAGTGTACCTACAGTTCGAGTGTGTGAGTGAAAACGAGCGCAATACAACATTCAGTGTACCTACAGTTCGAGTGTATGAGTGAAAACGAGCGCAATACAACATTCAGTGTACCTACAGTTCGAGTGTATGAGTGAAAACGAGCGCAATACAACATTCAGTGTACCTACAGTTCGAGTGTGTGAGTGAAAACGAGCGCAATACAACATTCAGTGTACCTACAGTTCGAGTGTGTGTGAGTGAAAAGAAACTTGCAAAATGTGTGTGTGTATGAATGGGAGAATGAATTTGTATTCTTTAGCAATGTTACCCCACGTAGCGAGAAGGTATCAATGAATTAGGTTATTTCAATCGATAGTTCACTTTATGTTATGAGAATTGACGATCTCTGTGGCGCAGTGGGCGAAAGCCCGTCTGAAACGCGGAAGTCTGCAAGTTCGAATTTGCCGCGAGACAAATTTTAATAAATATTTGTCTCGGTTCTACGTGATTTTCAATGTATATACATATGTATCTATGAAAAAAGAAAATAATTATTTTTAAAATTATTAAAAAAAATTAATATCATTTTAAAAAAAAAAAATTAAAATTAAACAGGAATAATTACAGAAATGTACAATAATATAAAATACATGTGAAACAGTTGAGCTATCTAAGGACCGTTTTAAACTATCTATAGAAAACTCAACTGATCCAGATCACTGCCAGAGGGCAGCGTTCCCAAGACACTGGTGGCATTGCCACGTTGAATGGCAATGCTAATACGCTGAGCCAGATAGGAGCCAGCTCTTGGGTCACGCAATGTTTCTACCTGACGCCGTGAAAAAATATGTATATAAGTAGTATATCAGTCGTGTGGTTCCCATAACACAAGCATTGCTTACCTGTGTTGTGTGAAATGTCTAGCATTACTCTGGTTAGGTAATAATAATAATAATAATAATATATATTAATTCAAAATTCCAATAGTACAATAATATATCAAAACAACATTTTAATTAGACAAAGGTAAATGCTTAACACGAGCCTGGACTAGGTAATCCTCTGTTTCAGGTGATAAGAGCTTAAATAGGATCTAAAAATAATTACTTACTTATTTATTATAATATTGAAAACAATTAGATGCATAGTTATATAATGGTGGCAATTCGGTTGGTTCATTTCTAAAATTAGGATTGTCTAAAATATATTTTAGTTAGTCATAGCATTTGTAAAACCTATTCGGTTTGTACCATCTAACTAAATAGGGAACGCTTAATTAAATTAGATAAAAGTAAATTAGGATAAGTTGGTAACAGCAGAATACCAAAGTTTCATTTGACAGTCTAAACATAATCTTAGCTAAAATTAGTTAGGTTGGTGCCAACAGAATTGAGGCCAATGTAAACAAAGTAGACCTAATTTATAGTAAAAATTCAGAAAACTTAACCAACTCTAAAAACTAAATTAATTAAAATTTATTTTAATTTCTCTGTATCAACGTTAGACATACTTTGAAGGGAATCTTTAAGGATTGCCTTACAATTACTGTTGACATAGATGTTGATCAATGCATTCAGTCTATTATAGAGAAGTGGACCAAGGAACATATAAAATTAAGATGTAAAAGCATGTTAAGAGCCTGTTTGTTGAAAAGGTAGGTACACATCTATAATGACTTAGTTCGTTCTGTCCTTGAATATGAAAGTCCAATATGGTCCCGACACTACGCTGACCATACTGAGAGAATTGAAGGTATTCAGAATAAATGCCTTAAAATCATTTCATTTCGCCACCAATTGGGTCGATCACTGTCTGGATACGAAAATAGACGTAATAATTTTAAAGTTGACGCTCTATCAACAAGAATAGATTATGTTAGCTTTATATATCTGCACAATATTATACATTGAACTGTTGATTGTCCTAGTTTGCTCGCGTCAGTCAGCATAAACACATAGACATGCAGTATACTGGAACAATATTTCATTTCACTGTCCCCTCCCAAATGATGTGTCGTCTTTATAACGAGTTGGCTACTTCTCATAATCTAGATGTCTTCAATAACTGTATCAGTAGGTTTAAGCGCTTTTTAAGTCTTACACGATGCTAATCTATACTAATATTAAATGCGAGTGTTTCTGTCTGTTTGTTCCGTTTTCACGGCTAAACGGCTGAACAGTTCTTGATGAAATTTGGTAAGAAGATGTAGTGCATTCGGGGGAAGAGCATAGGCTACTTTTTGTCTCAAAAACCACCTTGAAGGGGCAAAATAGGGGATGAAAGTTTGTTTGGGCAACTCATATTTCCTTAAGATAAGGACCTGAAAATTCATATTAAAGCTTTTGGTAAGAAATAAAGAAATATGTATATCAAAGTTTTTGCAAAACAATTCCCGAAGGGGGTAAAGTAGTGGATTAAACTTATGAGATGTTCTTTAGATGTACAGACAGAATGCATTCCTTCCAAAAATAAAAAAAAGGTTCTAAGCATACGCGTACGAAGTCGCGGGTAACAGCTAGTAATGTATAATTTACATTGTTGGTTCTTAGTTAGGGGTATTCATTATAACTTTTATGTATGTAACAATGTAATTTTGACACATTCACATATTTGATTACGAATCTAGATCATAAAATTGATTAGAACTAATCTGTTTTGTGAATTTAATAAATAAAAATATATATATTTAGAATTGAGTTAAGCTATCTATAGATCGTTTTAGACGGTCCTTAGATAGCTCAACTGTTTCACGTGTATTTTATATTATTGTATATTATTCTGTACATTTCTGTAGGTAATTATTTCTGTAAATACTCGTAAATGTAACTTTATTTAGATTTTTGAAGTGAAAACTTATTTTAGCGCGGTACGCATATTTTTAGATGAGGTAAAACCTCTGGACCCGCGACACCGTTACGAGACGCAGGGCTGCCGCGCTAGCCCCATTTGTTTATAAACCTTAATTCACATGTTTATTGTCTACTTTTGTATGGAGAAGTTTACTGAGTTAGGTTCTTTGATACATTATCTACATTCTGAACAAAAACATAAAAGAATATTAAATGTATTTTAAAGTTTTTATTAACTAATAAAATACAATTCATAAATAAAATGCAATTCATAACCCAATAACCCAATAACCCTAGTACCCATCTAAAAAATGTCTATCGCGCCAAAATAAGTTTTCACTTCTATCGGCACTCCCGGAGTGCAACCCGTTTTTTTTATCATCGATAAACCTACCTTTGACCACGATCTCGCCTGATATTAATTTGACGTAAATTGATGAAATTGCCATCTCCGTAGACTCTGATCAGCGTTTCTCTGATAAGGTAGGTGAACCTACTTATTGATACCGCTTTGTGCTCAGATCAAGGATGACATGCTTCATAGGGCGGAAAATTATTTCGTCAACTGAGTAAGTACGTAGGTAGTTAGATATTTTAATCGACAGTAAAAAACGTCTATTGAGCAAAGAACAGCTTAGATCTACTACAAAGATACCTTTTGATTTTGTAAACAGGGATGAAAGTGTGTAACAGGAAGTGGAAAAAGCGCGCGGCATTTTACTCAGGTTACTCAATTCAATTCGACCTATATATATATATTACCTGGTGTTTGGGCTTGATTAATTTGTATTGATGAGAACTTTACACCTAGATTGGTTGTGACTGTCATTAGGGTTCTGATGATGAAGACGATGGACAGTCCAGGGATTTTTTATTTTTTAGTTTCCTGTTTGAAATATTTTTTTCTTTAAAATTATTGTTATTTAACCAATGAGTTCGCGTGGTGTATGTATGTTTTGACCAATAAGCGCGCGGCGTGGAATAGTTGGCCGTATGATGGTACCAACCCATTTTCCCAGATTAGTACTGTGTGAGTGTGTGTGACGAGAAAGAGAAAGAGAAACTGAAAAGGAAAACGCATTAGCTGTGCGCTTAACCTGCAGGTGTATGAAGTGTGCTGTTATATTGAATAATTCAGGATAATGTTAATGTTGCTTATTACCAAGGTGAGATGTCAGATGTTACACATCATATGCGACTGAATTTTTTAATAAAATAATGTAGATCTAAGCTGTTATTAATAAGTCAGTCATTAGAATACAAATACAAATACAAAATGTTTTATTTCTGTAACTTAAGTAACATAGTTTATCAGTATTGGATACCTCCTTTTAAGTATAAAATACCTGTATTAGGAGAATATCGCTCTTCATAATTGTGGTTTATAGCTATTATATTGCTGTAACATACATTAAAACATTTACTTAACTACTTATAGTAAATAACAGTCATGTCAGTTTTTGAGGGTAGATTTGAGACAGATATAAAAGTCAGTTGTGAATTGTGAAGAATGTGTTGTGAAAATTACCTTATTATGGAGTTTCTTCTAAATAACCTACGCGTATCCCGTAACCTATAAGTATTCTCAAATAGAAAAGAACTGTGGTCAGACCATGATCGAAGTTTGGGTTTGTGGAGTTTGTGTCTCAAAGCTTGTGATCCATTTATAGTCTAGTCCATCCAACGGTTGCCTGGTAGCGATCGCTATTAGCGATAAGGCCGCCCATTGTATTGCCTTAAATAAGTTTAGTTCTTTGTTATTGTAATATTCCGTGTAATGTTCCGGTAGTCAATAAAGTGTTTTCCATTCTATTCTATTCTATTCCATTGACGTTAAGGACATTTTTATTTTATTTCATTGATGTTGAGTCACACGAATTTGGGCCGGAATGAGATTATTCAAAATACATTGCTTGACTTTGTGTCATAGTCTATTTTTTGAGAAAAAATGTATGTACCTACTGCCTATCTACTACTTAACTTAGAGACTACAGTAGTATAGTAATGGTATACAAAGTGGAGCTACAATGGCGATATTTACTTTTTAATTATTTCTAATTAATTTAAAAGTTACTAATGTTCTGCATGCTCACTGTACAGCTTTTAAGTTAACTATTATGTCAGTTTTAAATATCTCATTAAGTGAAATGTTAATTTCTTTTGAGAATAAATATCTTTAAACAGTTATTAAATGACATAAGTACGTACATATGTACAACATACGTATCCGCTTTCGTGTGTAAGATTTGAGTTTTTTTTTTAATTTCATTTACAAATAAGATTTATCGAATTCGAAAAATTTTCCTTACCTCGGAGCAACCTGTACGTAGGGTCCCGTGACCCGCTGGCCCGCGTAGCTGGCAGCTGATCCATTACTGTAGATCTTGTGTAAAGGTTAATTTGAATTTTGTTTCTTAATGTATCATTTAGTAATGTACCATGATACAGATTATTATCTAGTGAGGGTATCATAGTTAATGACTTATATATATCACCCAGCAAACCAAAACTACTTTCACAGCTAAGAAACTATATTTATTAATCATCATTACATAGTATAAAACAAAGTCGCTTCCCGTTGTCTGTCTGCCCTATGTATCCTTAGATCTTTAAAATTACGCAACGGATTTTAATGCGGTTTTTTTAAATAGATAGAGTGATTCAAGAGGAAGGTTTATATGTATAATACATACTTAATATAGTAGAGAAACACTGATAATTTTAGAGGTTAGCGTATATGGGTTCAAAGTATTAGAACTACTGAGCTACAGCAACGCGTGGCCGGGTCAGCTAGTAGGTTATAAAATGTAAAATCTTCTTTGTCTTTGTAACAATTAATATTATTTATTTTTTATTTTAATTTCATAACAAAGCTAAATTTTAAAATTGTATTTATGTTTTTTTTAGAATTTTAGAATTTCGAGTTAATTTGTCAATTTTTTAATTTATTTTGTGGACTTTCATTATTCAGTTTTTTATGATTACTGATAATTAGATTGTCAATTTCTTTCGCTAATGTACCTCCACGTTTTATAATCATTGCTATTCTCCTCTTTTAGTGACTGCCATAACTGTTGTAGCATGTACTGTACCAGTTATGCTAAAAGTCTTGTTAGCCCAGCCTGACTGGCTTATTTCTCCCAAAGTGCTCTTGTATAGCAACATGTACAACATTGTATATCTACTAGGAACGCAGAACCTCAAAGGTTACCTAAAGCTTGGATTTACTTAATTTACTTTGCTTGATGCTTGAATTCGCTTGAATTGTTTTTGCTAGCTTCTAAATGAATAATACAAGGAACTCAGAACTACCAAGGAGTCGCCTAAAGGATTTACTAAAGCGGTTTGATGCAAATTTGTTATGTTTTAATTTTAAATAATAGTACTAGGCGTTTATAATTTGTATAGTAATCATGCGTCGTAACTTTTATTCCATTTCTTTGTTATTCCTGCTTTCTTGGTGATTTTTTCGACGACGCAGTCGCAGTGGCGCAGTGAGCCAAGGTCCGGCTGAGACGCAAAAGTTGGCGAGTTCGATTCTCGCCGCAGGAACACAAATGTTTGTATGATCTGCTAGTATTTGTCTCGGGTCTGGGTGTTCTACGTACAATATTTATAAATGTATGTTATATTTAAGAACCTAACATACGAGTATCCTATCTATTATTATTATATTTTTACAGCTAACTACCTGCATTAGATATCTCTACTTATCTATAATCTATTACACATTCCGACACAGCAACAAGTACTTAGACTGAGCCATACCGTCTCCTTTGTATGAACAAAAATTTGGGACGTAAGTTTGGGGGATACAGAGTCAATATGCCAAAGTTTTCAACGTATTGCTGGTATTCCATATATAAGAAAAAATGACATTTATCACAATTTTTATTAATTACTAGCTGACCCGGAAAACGTTGTTTTGCCATATAAATATATTTCGTAAAAAATATTTTTTTTTCATATAAGTATACTATGTTACTTCTAATACCTCCAAGAATATGTGTACAAAGTTTCATGATGATCGGTTAAATAGTTTTCGCGTGAAAGCGTAACAAACAAACTTACATGCACATTTATAATATTAGTAGGATCAGCGCGTGGACAAGTCAGGATTTTATTTAGTTCCTCAGTTTGGGATAAATGCCTACATACTAATACTATATTTAGTTATTCACATGTTTACAATACTTTTTTTACACCTTTTACTGTCTATAAGAATAGTATACGAGTACTTATTTCTGCGCATAGGTCTGGAGTCGGCCGGCGGCGGCGGCGCGGGCGCACCGTACCGGCACTTATTATTATTATTAACATCATTTCACCGTTACCAACCGTTTATGAAATGAAACAGTTTATGACATATGCAATTTTATGCTTTCTTAATTTATGCTGGAACAAATTAACCCAATCCTTGTATTTCATAGCTGTTCATTTTAATTTGAGAGTTTTGGTACGTAGTGCTATTAGTCCAATTATTATTTTAAATAAATAAATTTATGAAATATTTATATTATAGCACTTATTTTATTGTAGTAGTAATCTTATTACAGACAATTTTAAAAAAATATGGGACTGAACATTCACTTATTTACATATACTAGTGGTCGCCCACTGGTCGAAATTCGACCATAATTAATTAAATATTAATGTATTTTTTAAGCATAATTAAAAAAAAAAAATAGCTTTCTGCACTCCTTCTCTATATAAACTACAAGTGTGCGAAATTTCATATTCCTCCGGCCGCGCAATTTTCCTAAAAAGGAGTACAAAGTTTTTGCTTCGCGTATTAATATTTACATATTATAATGTTATCTATTTTGACAAATATTAAGAAAAGGATATTCTGTAAGTAAATAATAAATCATCCTTCAGTTTAATCTCGTTAAAACAATTTCAGGCATCTAATTAATTATGTAAATTAATAAATACCTGGGTCGCACTCGAGCCTTCCTTTTGAACTTCAAAAAAGGACAGCTTTTGGACACTGAGAACGAAACGCCTAAGAAACCCATCGTTTACATCAGTATATCAGACAGTTCTTTATCACACATGTAAGTAGGTACTATAACTAACTAACAAAGTAAACAAAGTTATATCACAGTTGCTTTAATCCCAACAATGATATTTCGTGCAATAAACTGGTAAATCACTGATATTTTTTGTCTCGAAAACAGTTTTATTTTCACTAATCTATTTCTCAACTACATTTTCGCCGGTTTTATCGTAAATAGTGATTTTACACAGTTTTTATCACAGATGTTCTCTGAGCGCAACGTGTTCGATGACTAAGTGATTAGCAAGTCGCGTCGGGCCCCAACTCCGGTCGCAAGTCAAGCTGAACATGTCACTGTGCAATGCCTGTGTTGACTGAGCGTTGTTTCTGCCTTACTAGTGCATTGAATGAAACAGATGAAATAACAGTTATGTACTATGCGTCTCGGTCAAGTGCACGCAATCACCGGCACTCCGGCGCACCGGAGTTGTTTGTGTAGCATTACCTAAACGTGTGTAAGATGATGGTTTTTAATACGCTATTTACATTGCAATATTATGTTATACATCACACGATTAATATATTTTCTGATAATAATAATAATAAATAAAATTCAAACGTAAGTATGACTATGAGTATGATTAAAACTGACGCCTGATTACGAATATAGTTGTTTTAAAATAAATAAAAATTATAAAGGACATATCGCTGAAAGATTAATGATTACTCTTGAATTATGTAAGTTTAATATCACCTGACTGCACAGAAAGATATTTTCTTATCGAATTAAAGTCCACTTCAGAGACCCCATTCGTGCAATTGTTTAAACATATATATACCTTCATCTATTTAAGTAGTTCGGTTTCATACGTTATAAGTATCTAACTAATATTATAAATCCGAATGTAACTCTGTCTGTCTGTTTGTTACGTTTTCACGCCTAAACCGCTGAACCGATTTGGATGAATTTTGGTATAAAGATAGATGAAACCTTTAAGAAGAACATAGGCTACTTTTTATGTAGGTACCACGCGTGCGAAGCCGCGGGCAGCAGGTAGTAACCACGTGAGTTTATTTTCGTTTGTAGGTAAGTATTATTTTCAAAGGTTCAAATGACCCTTACCAAGAAAGTTTGTTACCCACTAACAAGTACAAAACAATAATATAAACACATAAAGTCAAGAATTTGTGAAGTTCGTTGGGGGATTTTCACATAAACATTGTTAGGTCAATAGTTTGTTAACAAGCTCCAAGGAAAACAACACTAGCTCAAATAACAGTACCTTATGTTATGCACAAACTACGACAAATAGCAAGCAGATGCAAGAACACGAAGTAAATAATGGTATCATATATAATAATAATAATATCGGACATTTCACACAGCATCATCTGGCCCGAAAGTAAGCAGAGCTTGTGTTATGAGTACCTACCACATACTACTTATACAACTTATTTACAGAAATAATTACAGAAATGTACAAAATAATATACAATAATATAAAATACATATGAAACAGTTGAGCTATCTAAGGACCGTTTAAAACGATCTATAGATAGCTCAACTGATCCAGATCACTACCAGAGGGCAGCGTTCCCAAGATACTGGTGGCATTAGCACGTTGAATATACTACTTAAATATGTTTTTTTTTGTAAATATATACATATTATACATAGAAACACCTAGACCTGAAACAGATGGTACAGCAAGCTGTTATTTGTATTTGATCTATAATTACGAGTATTATATATGCACACAATGGGTGCCTGCAGGTGGGCGACGTAGCCGGGGGAGGCAGAAGGAACGTTGGCGTGACGATCGCGATGCCTTCGAGAAAGGCTGGCGGGAAGTGGCGGAGGACAAGGACAAATGGAAGGAGTTGTGGGAGACCTTTGCTAATAAAAATATAGAGATATATGTTTTATGTCATCAGTCCTATCAGTTACGACCAAGTCTCAGTTCTATATGTTATCGTCCATCACATGTGATATAAATGAGGCTTCTTCGTTAACTATTAGCCTCAAACACAAGCTTAGAGTCGCGCAAAGTGCAATGGAGAGAGCTATGTTGGGTGTTTCACTACGTGATAAAATCCGCAACGAGGAAATAAATAATAATAATAATAATGCCGGACATTTCACACAGCATCATCTGGCCCCAAAGTAAGCAGAGCTTGTGTTATGGGTACCACATGACTGATATACTACTTAAATACTTTTTTTTGTAAATACATACATATTATACATAGAAACACCTAGAACAATAGAACAATAGAAAATCTGTAGAAGAACCGAAATCACCGACTTAGCACTCAAAAATTGCAAGTTGAAGTGGCAATGGGCAGGCCATTATAGCTCGCAAAACTGATAGCCGTTGGGGAATAAATGTTCTCGAATGACGACTTAGCACAAGAAAACGAAGCGTAGGACGACCCCCACCCGATGGACTGTTGACATTGTAAAGATAGCGGGAGGTCGTGGATGGAGAGGGCTCAAAATCGTTCTTCCTGGATATTAATTGGGGAGGCCTATGTTCAGCAGTGGACTTCTAGGGGCTGATATGATGATGATGATATATGTTTTATACATGCAATTATACAATACCACAGGTCGTAAAGTGCAATTGGTCAGGACTAATTATGGTCAAATTAACTCGGCTATTATTTATAATGTATACCGGCTTCACGGCTTAGTTAAAAGTAGCTCCGCCATCTGGGTTGTTGTGGTTAGACGACCAATGAGTTATCTCTACTATAATATATAATATTATAAATGCGAAAGTAACTCAGTCTATCTGTTTGTTACGTTTTCACGCCTAAACCGCTAAACCGATTTTGATGAATTTTGGTATAGAGGTATATGAGACTTTGAAGAAAGACATATGCTACTTTTTATGTAGGTACCACGCGTGCGAAGCAGCGGGCAGCAGCTAGTTAACTATAGTTGTTTGTTCTGTGTGCGTGTTATACAGTTTCTTACGTATAGTAAAAGTATATCAAGTACTAGACAGAGTGAACTTGGTACCAAGTAAAATGGATTGCGGACAAAACAAAAATAACAGTCGAGCCATTTTCGAGTTTTGACCACCTCTGTGGCGCAGTGGTCCAAGCCACAGCTGAGACTCAAAAACACAAAAGGTTGCTGGTTCGATTCCCGCCGAAGGAAAAATGTTTGTATGATCAGCGAGTTATTGTTTTGGGTCTAGGTCTTTCTATGTATAAAATGTATGTATTTACAAAAACAAGTTTATAAGTAGTTTATCAGTCTTATGGATCTCTGAACACAAGCTCTGCTTACTTTGGTGCCAGATTATTCTGTGTGAAATGTCCTGCATTACTTACTTACTATATACTATATACACGGCAATTGATTTTAACTCGCTTTTATTAGCTTGGTATCTATCTATCTATCTATGTAACGGAATCTTTGAACGTGATTTTCACTCCCTTCAAAACGTCAAATAGAATTGAAACTTTGCACACTTATCAAGGACCGATGACAATGCAATAATTTAAATAGTTTGTCCCATTGTCCTGATCAGGACTTTCAGGATAAGCGATTTTCCAAATCCGATACCCGATAAATAAATAATAGTTCAAAAAAACTAAAAAACACGCTTTAATAGAAAATCAAACTAAAAACTAGAAAATAATATTGAATAAATTTAAATTGAGAATAGTGCTTTGCACCACGCTTTTCTACAATGAAAGTTTTTTTTGTTAATCACACTATTCTTAATTTAAATTTATTAAAATTTATTTTCTAGTTCTTAGTTTGCTTTTCCATTGTTTAGTGTGTTTTATTAGTTTTTTTTACTATTATTTTTGTTTAAACGCGTACTTGACACAACGACACTACCGAGTATCGGATTTGGAAAATCGCTAAACCTGAAAGTCCTGATCGGGATAATAGGACAAACTATTTAAATGATTGCATTGTCATCGGTCCATGATAAGTGTGCAAATTTTTTTTGAATTTTTTTTACAATTACTAGTAGGTACTTCGTTTGAATTATATTTTTTGTTTATATCTACCTATACATAACATAAGTTACTATCTATAAGTTATAAGCGAATTAAATACAAAATGTGGATTCAAATTGGTTTAACCCATTGAGTGTACGGCATATAATTAACAACTGTGAATTTATGATTACGATAAATAAATAAATTTACCCCAATATATTGTAGAAATAGATCAATACTCATTTTAAATTGAAACTCAAAAAAATACTTATGTATTTATACAAATACTTGACAAGCAAATTTAAATGACATTTTTTATATTAATAATTATTGTAACTTATGATGGCTGTATCTAACTTTAATTAAATCTAATCTGTTCATTTGGATATTTAATACCTTCTTTTTTATAATAATCTTATGAATCATCAATAATCAAATGAACTTCGCATGTTTTAACATGCCGGCCGAACTATGTTGTTTTACCAGCCACTATAACCCATGTTTCGCAAAAAAGGAATCTGAATTTGAATCAAGAAAATCTGGATTATTTAATTAAAATTTTCCATTAAAATTAAAAATCATTTTTTTTTAGATTTTTTAGACTTTACGTGACCCAAGAGCTGGCTTCTATCTGGCTCAGCGTATTAGCATAGCCATTCAACGTGGCTTAGCCGCCAGTGTCAGTGTTAGGAACGCTGCCCTCTGGCAGTGGTCTGGATCAGTTGAGCTTTCTATAGATCGTTTTAAACTGTCCTTAGATAGCTCAACAGTTTCACATGTATTTTGTATTATTGTATATTATTCTGTACATTTCTGTACAGAATAATATACAAATTAATCTATTTTCCTTTTGTTATCAGTTATACCATTTGATACTTTTTTAGTTTAAGTGTATCTAGTTAAGTATGTACTATGTAAGTCCTATCTGAGTTATTCGTCGGATAGCTTGCTCCTATCTGTCGTATAAAATGAATGAAATAAAAATGTCATAAAATAGTACTTTGACGAAATTTAATAATGAGCAAAAGTTGAGCAGATTGGTTCGACTCAAACAGAATTCAATTTAAAAGTACGTTCAAAGAAAAAGTTCTTACCGGTTTAAAGTATATTATACCTACTTAAATTTGTATGGAGTTAGTAATAATTGTATGTAGCTAACGTGAAAATTGGTTGTGAAAAATACGCTGAGACTAGTCCTGTTTGACATACCACACAGACATCCTCGTGTATGTTAGTTGTAACTCGTGTATTTTTATTTTTCTTTTAGTGTTAGTTGTTATTTTTAGTATTTTATTCTTGTATCTTATATGTGTTAAAATAAAATAAAATAAAAATAAAATAAAACGTGTCTGTTATGTTATGTCAAATAAAGCTTTTATCTATAAATATCTATTTAACTTGTTTCAAGAAGACATCAAAGCTATAAGTGATTAATTGGCCTAGGGCGTGCCGGACCACGCACGGCTTCTGAACGGTTAAGAATAACTAGTAGTAGTCAAATAAATAATGTAGATCAATTTAACTAATTTAACCAGACAAATTTAACACTATTATTGGGCAATATAATTGAATTAGGTATGGATTACAATTTTGAAATTTATCAAAATCGAAATACTGTTCAATAAAACTGTTGAAATTACGTAATAACTTTGAAAGACCTATCCACCGATATGCCACACAATGAGGTACTTAGAAAAATTTAATAAAAATATCCCATCTTTAGATGTAAATTAATTTTATTAAAATTGTTTTTTAATTTCATTGTAGGGGCTACTGATTGTTGTGCAAATTTTGATCACGATAAGATTAATAGTCTGCGAGTAAGAGCTAAGACAGTTAACCGACACATTTGAAATGTATAAACTCTCTTGTATTAGTTTTTCGTAGTTAATGTTGTTATAAGATGGATCATGCCAAAAAGCGCTAGGACCAGGACGAGTTTCTTGCCAGTTCTTCTCGGGCTTGGGTTAGTAGGAATTTACACCTGAATTCACCTAGTATGTAAAACGTTTCAAAGTGATCCTTGTGATTGTGTTGAATAAAATACCTTTTGACTTTGACTTGGACCAAGATTAGGGGAGGACAAAGTAAGAGTTCCTTGTGGACTTTGGAACCCTAAAAAGCGTGCTATGTAGTAAAGAGTAGTTACCTAATACATCATTGGCCTTCGTTCATCTGTTGAAGATGATTGCGTCAGTAAAGTTACAGAGCAGTTAATTGTAATTGAAAACTTTCGTTCATGGATCCACTCCAGCAAGCTGAGGTGGGTGAAGTTTCCTCTCCACTGTCGTCACTCTGCCTGGGATTCTGTTTGATAGCGCAGGCCTTCCCAGGTACCCACACCAACCTCTCAACCTTGCCAACAAGACCCGCAGGAAAGACGAATCAGTACATGCGGCGTCGGTTCAGTTGCAGGTGCACAACGGCTGGCACCGAGCCGGGCATGTTTCAAGTTTTCCTTCTCTTTTGCCAGCTCTTCTGTTAGTCAGCAGAGGGACTAACCCCCAATAATTTGAAGACTATTGCTTTCGTCTCCTAATAACTATAGTAATTAACCTACTATGGGCTCTACGCCATGAGAGGGTAGATTAAAAAAAATATACGTGTGTTAAATAATTTTACGTGAAAGCTTTTACAAAATACCTCAACATGTTATAAAACTGATTATATGGCATGAACTCGTTATTAGAGCAAAAAACGTACCACAAAGCATAGACAGAAAAACATAATAAATTAACGCAAGAGCAGTTAATTTCGTGCAACGAATGAGAAATCTTTTTCTCTCTAACTGGCTCGCTTTATATATTGTAAAATATTTTTCTTTTCAGAGAAAATTAAAAAACCCAGCATAGTCGTCGCAATTAATTTAGTTGGACTAACTTAATTGACAAATTAATATGGAGGTCGTTATTTTTACAAGTTACAGTTTAGGCTGCTGGTGCCCAATTTACTTTGATATAAAATGTAGGCTACCATTAAATATTTTACACAAGCACTATTCTGTAGTTTGTCATTTTCATCGCGGTTATTTACCGCTGGTGTGTGAGGCGACTTCTGGTTCTATGCTTCAGAGAACCTAAGTTTAGGTCCGATTTAATCGCTATGTGCTAGGATGAGGTCGCGTTTTGAAAAAGAGCCTTATCTACTAATATTTACTATGATAGAAATTTGGTATGCAACTTCCTCTAGGGCCGTATGTGCTTGCTAAGAAAGGTTTTAAAAAAAATCACTCAGGATTATGGTCAAACCGCGAAAACCGCGATTATATTTATAAATTTTCCTACTTTTTATCTACCACGCGGGCAAAGCCGCGGGAAACAGGTAGTGACTAATAAGTGATCATTGTGTATTCTCGTCATTCCAATGTCAATGAAAGCGATAACAACTGAATGTAACTCCCACTCTCCATAATATTAAAATTATGTTGCTACGTCTAGTCGTTAGGCAGATCTAATATTTGCACTCAGTAATTGGTTCAACATCAGGATTGACAACGACCTATAGAATGTATGAAAGATTCCGAACCACTGAGCTATAGCAAATTTTTATATATTTAAATAATTGCTTACAAAAAAGGCAGGTTAGGTTAGGTTTGTTTATAAGGAAATAATACTCGCGAAGAATAATACTGACACTCAAAAAACTTTATCCTCGCAAACGGTCGGGTTAAAAGTAAACACCCACCCATCGTAAGCACCAGCCGTATGGACAATAAACTCGGTCAGACAACATCAAATCAAGTTAACGAGCACATGGAATGGTTCAAGCGGTCTGAGATTACAACCCATAAAACAGACTACAAATGCATTTAATGAAAATGCAGGTATTCTTTCTACGACATAATTATTATTGCGCACTGGATTACCTACATTTGAGGTTTGCACAAGCAAAGCACAAACAAAACTAACGTCACTTGCCCGACTAGCCTGTCTACTCAGTCTCTTGTCTTCTGCGCTGTTGGTTAAAGGTTCGATTCCCTCCAAGCATAAACATTTGTGTGACGAACACAGGTGTTTGTTTTGTATCTGAGTGTTACAAATATCACAAAAAAATATATAAGTATTCATCATCAGTCATCTGGTCACCTTATTACAAGCTATGCTTACTTTGGGGCTAGATACTGTTGTGTGAAATGTCCACAATTATTTATAATTGATTTATTATATAAACGTGTTCTCGATTGTAATCTCCATATTCTTGACACCTCAGATCCCCGGCTAAGCTATTAGAATCTTTTTGGGATGTTTAACGGGGTTACTGTTTGAGGATAGTCCAAATATATTATTTGGTACAGCACTGGCATTTATACGCTTTTGGTGCTTCGGAAATTACTTAAACAAACATTCGAAGTCATAGCGACCATGAACTCTGTATTTTGGTATCCCTAGAGCAGGTTTTGAGCTGCTCTAAGCACTACGATGTACGACTTACATCGTACAAAAATACATCATAAGACTTACGATGTATTTACATCTTGGGATATCGTTAAGCAACTGTCAGCGAGGTCAATACCTGGATGGGTGACAGTCGCATTAACACGACACCCAACATTAAAACTGATTAATTAGAGCAACATTAAAATTGTAGCTGTCATTATGCCTGCCTTAATTTGTATATATCAATTACAGCGTAAAAACAAATTTTATTTTCCAAAGGTCGAATATTTTTACCTCCGCTACATCTATACTTACTATCACTATATAGTAAAAAACAAAGTCACCTCCCGCTGTCTGTCTGTCCCTATGTATGCTTAGATCTTTAAAACTACGCAACGGATTTTGATGCAGTTTTTTTAATAGATGGAGTAGTTCAAGAGAAAGGTTTATTTGTATAATACATGCGTAATATAGTATAGGAACATTGATAAATTTAGAGGTTTCTTATGTGATGTCGTAAATAAACAAATTTGTTTGCCCTTACATTGATCACGCTGGCTGAACCCTACGAGATAGATCATAATAATGTACTACAGTATTATACAATTTAACAAGGTCTATACAAATATGTATATATCTATCTCTTAGGCTATGTTATTCTCTTAGATAACGTTGTATATAAAGACACTCTGTAGTATATTTAGTATCAGCATTGCACCCGTGCGAAGCCGGGGCGGGTTGCTAGTATTATTATAAAGAGGAAAGATGTGTGTTTTTGTACGTAACGAATAAACTGAAATACTACTAGACCGATTTGAAAAATTATTTTGGAAAAACTGTTACTAAGTAAAAAACTGTTACTACTAAACTAAGTGTTTAATATTGGTTAAAAACTTAATCGTTATTAAGTTTTTTGTAATATGGTGTAATATCTGTATATAACAAAACCAAACTACGCAACAAATTACTACATTCACAAAAAGTAAAACATTTAAAAAAAATATGAGGATAGAATTTAAACACACTACCAGCAAAGTCGCATAAAATACACAGAGTGAGCGTAACTGGAAGTGGCAATTATTTGATATATAAATAGATTATAAGTACTTATTCACAATGTCAAACAGTCCTAATAATTCGGTCAATAATGCGATTAATGTCAAACCAAAACAATAACAAAAAAAACGTATGCGTCTCGGGACGCTCGACAAAAGTGATAACTTAAACTAATCTAACTAGCGCTGTGGAATAGAGTGAGAGAGGAGGAGCCTTTCTACCGCTGCAGTATGCGTAAAAGAAAGGGAAGCCAGACAGACTGGCGCCGTAACGCGTTACGTAACGAAACGGTTTACCCTTCCATAAGAAGTTATCACTTAAAGAATTAAAACAGTATGAAACACACAGTCAATCACGCTCACGGAAACTCAAACAATCCGATATGTTTTTAACCCGCAAAATGTCGCACTTAGGACTACGATCCAGGAGTGCGTTAAACTTGGCGAGGATGCGAGATAGCTTATAGAAGTTAGTGGCAAACCCTAGTGTAGTTCAAAGACTATTTCGTAGTTGATTTAGGCAGGGCGCAAACGTGGACACTTTTGTGTCTTGCTTGTGTCAGATACAAGCTACCGATAAATATTTGATTTCTACAGTACCAGTATGAAATCATCCACTCCCTGCGCATACGTAAACATTTTTTGTGTCCAGTTGCTCCCACTTAACACTTACTCATCGAATCGACGATCAAAAAGTGTTCAGTGTCGGTAACTGGAAACTAAAAGTCGTCAGTTGAGGGAACAAGCATCATTACAAATTTCCTTACAATTGTACTGAGTTTCTTCATCGGCGTCCATCGTGAGACTGACGGAAAACAAGCAACGAATTGTACCAGTGGCCAGTAGTAGCAACGGGCGACTGTGTCCGATCCCCGCCACAAGACACAGCAACTACGGTTCCCTGTGATGGTATGCCGTGTTGGCAACAAAAAGTGTCTACGTTAGCGCAGTGCCTCAAGCTGCTAACTCTCTGACAAAACTGCTTATGTTTAATGCAGATGCGTGTTTACGTCTGGCCGTATGACAGCTAGTCTAGACGGGTTATTCCCAAACTACTCCATTCTTTTGTTCTAAAAAGATAAGAATCCCATACATTCATTCTCAAACTACTCCAACAAATTATTTTTTATAAATTTTGTTTATTAAAATATTGCATTTAAGTTGCATCCTACTCCGCAGGTAGCTGAAATTATTCTCAAAGTAATCCAGTGATTGATCATCATAATTCCCAAACTACTCCATTGCAAACATCGAAATATTATTATTTTCATATTTTAGTTTCATTCTACTCCATGAAATGTTGAAGAGTAAGCCACAATATTTATATTATAAGCATTATAAAATAATATTCACTAAAGTTTCCTTTACACTGTATTAGTAGTTTTCGTTTGTGGTAAATTGAGTAAAGAAACAATTAAAAAAAAAAGTGTAAAGGAGACACGCTTATACAAGTATGACTTTACGACAAGTTCTCAAAACCCAAGCATTTTTTTTATATACAAAGCAGCTCAGACCAATGATCATTTGGTTTGATTGAAAAAGAAAGACGAACAACAACGTGGATTTATGTGGTGCTTTTGCTCATCTTCCAATTGAAGAATTTGTTTTTGTTTTTTGAATTAAGAGAGTTTGTTGAAGATAGTTGGCTAATGGAAGAAGCCCCAAAAACCGAAAGTGTCACTAAATTTAATGATTATTTCGTTACCACTTGGCTTGAGAGTACGTCTTTTCCAATACATTTATGGGATTGCGAAGGACAACGTCACAAAACCATCAATTTGGTTGAATCGTGGCACAAGAGATTAAATAACATATTATATGTAAAAAACCACGCCTGCTTATGTTTTTACAAACTATCAAAGATGAAGCTGTCCACTTTGAAAGATATCGTTGCACTCCTACAGTGAATAGAAGCCGACATTCCATAGACTGGCTTTGATTATGAACCAGTTTAGAGAAAAAGATGTAACAGTTTTACAAGCATTACAAAGCATCAGCAAATTTTTTTTTTTTAATGTAGGTACTTAATTTACCTATATAATTGTGTGTGTTAATTATGTTCTTAGCTTCTCAGCTAGGATAAGATAAGGATAAAAATCCGCCTCTTTCTAACTTCTGTCTCCAGAGGGTTAGAAAATAGCGGATTTTTATCTATAACTATTTTGACTGTTAAATAATGATTTGTGTTAGATAGGTCTATTAATATAATAAAATACAAATATCAGTTACTGTGTTGTATTTTAATTTTAATGACTGTACGTCAGCTATTTTTTGGAATACGATGCAACATAACATTAATCAATAATATTCTTATGATAAATTCGTGGAATTGTTTGAGAATGAATGTACGGCGTATTTAATATTTTGAAACCTGAACACTGGAGTACTTTGAGAACATTTTTTTATTCTCTTGGAGTAAAATGAAACTCATTTTTTTAAGTATTTTTTTTGTCGTGGAGCAGTTTGGAAAAGAATCTTGGAGTACTTTGGGAATAAGCCGTCTAGACCAGACTAGTGTACAAGGACAATATTATTTCTTTGTGTCCAAGAACAACTTGTACATCAAACTATAGAATTGTTTCAACGAGCGTTATAATTTTGCGAAGAACAAGTAATAAATAAAAGAAATTAGTCAATATTTTTGGAAATTACACCATACAATATTGCAGTCCGATACTATGGCAACCCGAAAACTGATAGAATTATAACTTGTAGATACATAATTTACAAATGTAATACATATTCTTTTGGAGAATGTCTTATGAAGGCTACATTGTAGATTAATGCATGACAATCTCATACAGCACGAATCACTCGTCAGTGGATTAACTGGGCATTTGAACCATGGACTTGCCAGCACCAAGTCCTGATCTCAATCCTATTGAGTATCTATGGGACGAGCTCAAACGATGGGTACGAGTCAGAAATCCGCCGCCTACAAGCATCGCAGAGCTGAAAATAGCACTGGAAGAGGATTGGGAAAGGTTTCCTCAACAATTGATTAAAAAAAATCGAACTGGCCGAAAATGAGAAACCGCCTACGAGGTGTTATCAAAGCTAGGGGAGGCAACAAGAATTGAGACAATACATTTTGAGTAAGTATATATATATATAAGTATATATATAACAATATATATATATATATATATATATAATTGAAATATATGTTTATATATATATATATATATATATAAACATATATTTCAATTTAGATCAGCCCTTAATTAATATTATTTAACTTCACTTTTGCGTTTCTACTAAACCTAATTCAATTTGACGACCTCTGTGGCGCAATGGGCTAAAGTTTGGCTGAGACGCAGAAGGTTGCGGGTTCGATTCCCGCCGCGGGACAAATGTTTGTATGATCTGCAAGTATATGTCTCGAGTCCGGCTGTATCTATGTATAATATACATATGTATGTATTTACAAAAATAAAGTATTTTAGTAGTAAATCAGTCATGTGGTACCCATAACACAAGCTCTGCTTACTTTGGGGCCAGATGATGCGGTGATAAAAAAAAAAGTACGGGGTAAGTTTTTTTAATAATGGTATCATCTTGAAGCTAAAGGCATAAACTTTCCAAAAATAATTATGTTTTATGTGAATTATTAACCGACGAAAAGAAGTAGGTTCTCAAGTCAACGTGGCGTTCACGAAGTTAACGGCGTCGACTCAAAATTACTAAGGTATAGTTACATTCGTTTAAGAACTTAGTTATTAAAGTTAAATAAAAAAGGTTTATTATATTTTGCTTTCGAGTTTTTTCGGTGGTTTAATTTTTTTTTCAAGCCATTTTGAAAAACATACACTTCTATGTATATTTAAGAAATATTTGTCCTGGATTGGGTTCTAACCCACAACCTACAGCGTAGAAGGCAAAGTTACTACCAACTGAGTTATGAAGAAAGCAAATGATGTGCCCATTGTTGTCCAGTTATTACTAGCAAAAATTCTAGTGCGTTTGTCTAGAATTTGTATAACTTTACCAAATAATTGAATATTATAATATATAAATATTTAGTACCATTTAGAACAAAGTATTATTTAATACTTGTCGACAAGGTCATGAGGTTAGTGTGGGTACCTGGGAAGGCCTGCGCTATGGAGAAGAAACTTTACCCACCTCAGCTTGCTGGAGTAGATCCATGAACGAATGTTTTCAATTACAAATAACTGCTCTGTAACTTTACTGACGCCACTTAAATCATCTTCAACAGATGAACAAAGACAAATGATGATGATGACTATTAAGTACAAAGTACTTTTTAGTACAAAGTGCTATTTAGTAAAAAGTGCCAAGTATTTAGTACAAAGTACTATTTAGTACAAAGTACTATTTAGTACAAAGTACTATTTAGTACAAAGTACTATTTAGCACAAAGTACTATTTAATACAAAGTACTATTTAGTACAAAGTACTATTTAATACAAAGTACTATTTAGTACAAAGAACTATTTAATACAAAGTACAGTTAGGTACATTGTAATGGATTTTCGCAAAGTCACGCCTGAATCAATTATCTACCTACAACTTTAATTAGTAAATTTACGGGATGCCCGTAAATTTCTCTATGATAATCGACGCAAGCATCTCAAGTGCCTTAACATACCGTTGAAGATTAAATTAAAACCACATCGAAGGTCAGGTACATAAAATAGCTACAAACACATCAGTATTGATGGCCCGATGGCCTTAATAGAGTAATGGCCGGCCCACGTTCACGGTGATTCCAAAGGCACTCTTTATGTGAAGTACATAAGGGGACAATTTGATTATGAACTTGATAGGAACATCAATCGGTATAGGTACAAGGACCTCTTTAATCAACATAGGTAGGTACATAAATATGCCAATAGGGCCCTTTGGAGTAGGGAACAGAAGCCCATCGCGCTTTCAAAATTATTTCACGGCATCGTGTCTTGGGGACGCTGCCCGGCAATTATATGGATCAGTTGAGCTATCTATAGATCGTTTTAAACGGTCCTTAGATAACTGTTTCACATAGGTTATAGCGGTATTTCAGGTAATAGAAGCTGTTATTGAACCACAGTTAGTATACCTACTATTAGTGTACAATTGTACTTTGTTATTTTATTAAATTGTTTCTTTACTTTCTTTTTTGTGTCTTTACTCTTACCTCATTGTTCTATATACTTTCCTTACTGCTTGTTTCTACTGTATTTTTAATTTCCGTGTGTGTATATGTACCAAGTAAACATTTATTCTATTCTATTCTATTCCATTCTATAATGTTTTTTTTTTCTTCGATAGACCTTCGTTTGACCACAATCTCGCCTGATGGTAAGCGACGATGGGGTACGTAGATCTGGAAGACACCGATTAACTCTTGATTTGAAGAGACCCAGATTGTAATTTTCAGGAAAGACAGACGACGGCATAGTATTCCAATGCATAGAATTACGAATTATTCAATAATAATAATAATAATAACAATCTTGGACATTTCACACAGCATCATCTGGTCCCAAAGTAAACAGAGTATTATGGGTACCACATCATTGATATACTACTTATATACTTTTTTTGTATTTTTTTTGAAACCTTCCTATTATACATAGGAAATACCCGAGACGAATACCTACAGATCATACAAACATTTGTCCCGCGGCGGGAATCGAACCCGCAACCTTCTGCGTCTCAGTCAGACCTTAGCCCAAATGTGGAAGCATCTCAATATCTTGACTGAGCTGGAGTGTTAATAACAATTTGGAGGGAATAGGGCTTGCGGTCCGCCTGTTGGGAAGCAGTTAGTATTGAATAATGGGACAATGTAGGATTTAAGTTGAGATGGAAATGCGCAAGTAATAAGTCACTATTCATTTTAATTATAGAAGAACCGTAGAAAAACCAAAGTCACCGATGTAGCGCTATGGCAGGCCATATAGCTCGCAGAACTGATAACCGTTGGGGTGTGAAAGTTCTCGAATGGCGACCAAGGACAGGAAAACGAAGAGTAGGCCGACCCCCTACCCGATGGACTGACGACATTGTAAAGATCGCAGGAAGTCGGTGGATGGAGAGGGCTCAAAATCAAAAAGTTCATCCTGGAAATCTATTGGGGAGGCCTATATAATATGATGATTTTAATTGTTTTACTCTCTATTCTATAATCGGACAATTAGTTAGCGTAGTGTTAAAATATGCTCTGTCATTGTCACTTTGTACGTATTTACAAATATATATAAATATGTAGTACATCAGTCATGTGGTACCCATAACACAAGCTCTGCTTACTTGGGCCTGATGATGCTGTGTGAAATGTCCGCATTAAATTGTTGTACCTAGCTCGGTATGAAACACGGATAAAACGATATACAGGGGTTTCCGGGGCGATAAATTGATCTAACTAGTAGATCAATTTATCGCCCCGGAACCCCCTGTATACAAAATTTCATGAAAATCGTTGAAGCCGTTTCCGAGATTCAGATTATATATAATACATGTATTATGTATAATCTGAATCTCGCGAACGGAACAGCTAGTAAACAGCAAGTAGTATATCTATATATATATAGCAAATAGTGTATATATATATATATATATATATATACTTGCTGTTTACTAGCTGTTCCGTTCGCGACTACGTCTCGGGTCTGGGTATTTTTATGTATGTAAGTATATCAGTCATGTGGTACCCATAACACATGCTCTGCTTATTTTAGGGCCAGACGATGCAGTTTGAAATGTCCGGGATTATTTATTTATTATTAAAGAAAACAAAATTGTATCCTACTCAATGAACGATAGATTGAAAACGGTGCAGGTAAATATCGTAAAGAAATCGGCATTGAACCAAACAAGAAAAAGAAGTACTTAGTACGATAATTTGTTACAAAATATACACAAAACGTTCTCATAGCTGCCCAGACAAATATAAAGGAGCTACAAAACAAAATTGCGGTTTCCTGAAATGTTTAATATTAAAAGAAACCACGAATTTGCCAGTGAATTTGCTTTGAATGTCTGTGGCAGCGTTTATCTTGTCTTTTGATAAGGCTCCTCATAAGTTATGCCAGCTTATTTCTATTTAGAAATTAAAACCTTAGTAGGTTTGTATTCACCTCCACTTTACTAATAATAAAAACTTTTGCAGACAACATTTTTTTACGATCGAGAAATGAAAATATTTGCAGTATTAGTTAGTTGCTTTCAGCTTTAGTTCTGTACCTGGGCGATACAATAAACAATGTTTATCAATATCCAGGTAACTCAACACTTGTCTGTAAGGCCTAGCGCGCACTACGAATTAATTCGCGGCTATTTTTTTGTAGTCTAATCTAAAGTATGGCATTTTCAACGCGGTTTTTTCCGCTAGTGCGTGCGCCTACGTCTGATTCCATGTTCCACAGAATAGCGCGAAATAAATCGCAGAGCGCGCTAGGCCTAAGTAAATTCGACAAAATATGGATAATATGTACGTCTTTCTAAATTTAAATTAATTGTATAGAGTACCCGAGTGTTGAAAAATCAAGTCATTTAATATTCAGGGGTATGTCTCATAATTCCATAAATTACAAGTGTGTCGTTAAAATAAGTTACTGATCTATTATACTTTTACGCCACAGTACCGTACATGAAAGGATCAGGACGAGTTTTTTGCCAGTTCTTCTCGGGCTTGGGTTAAGATGAATTGACACCTAAATTCACCTAGTATGTAAGACGTTTCAAAGTGATCCTTGTGATTGTATTGAATAAAGTATCTTTTGACTTTGACTTGTAAAGAGCACTTTAATCCTTTCACCACACTCGTTTGAAATAACCAATTACACTAAAAGAAGAAAGAAGTCACATTACTTAAGTATGTGCTTATGTGTTAGGTAGGTAGGTAGAACTTAATTCATTACCTAAATTTATAAAATCAATTATCTTGTTCCCTTGTTCTTGTCTAAAGATATTTTGAACGTTCGCTATAGTCATAAGTAAATCATACATACCTCACACTAGTTTACATTATCTCTACGTTTTCACCACGTTTTGTTCAAATAAAGTTTATAATGGCCTCAATTCTATTGGCACCAACCTAACTAATTTTAGCTAAAAATAGGTTTTGAACTGTGAAATTAACCTTTGGTATTCTGCTGCTACCAACTTATCCTAATTTAATTTTATCTAATTTAATTAAACGTTCCTAATTTAGTTTGATGGTACCAACCGAATAGGTTTTACAAATGCTATGACTAACTAAAATATGTTTTAGACAATTCCTAATTTTAGAAATGAACCAACTGAATTGCCACCAATACCTACAAGAAGTTGCATAAGTTGCAAGAATCTCGTGTCTGGATTTGAACTTTATTTTTCCTTAAGGAAAATAATATAAGAAATTCTCTCATCATACAACACAGCCCGTATTTTGACAGTTGTCTCAACCTGTTGCGAAGTAGGCGAGTACGTGCCTAGAATGCAAAATGACTGCGGCGCCCGGCCCGGACGCCGGTATTGTTAGCTTCCCTTCTGCGTTCGCTATTATTTTAATATTTTATGAAAATACAACAAGGAATACGAGCTATGCAAGACCTTGTTCTAAAAACTCCTGATAAAAGAAAAAAACTTGAGCGGAAAAGAGATTATGTGTCAACCATGTGTCAACTAACAAAACTACTCGCTAATCACGGTTTATTGTTTGACTAGCTGACCCGGCCACGCGTTGCTGTAGCTCAGTAGTTCTAATACGTTGAACCATATACGCTAACCTCTAAAATTATCAGTGTTTCTCTACTATATTATGTATGTATTATACATATAAACCTTCCTCTTGAATCACTCTATCTATTAAAAAACCGCATCAAAAACCGTTGAGTAGTTTTGAAGATCTAAGCATACATAGGGACAGACAGACAGCGGGAAGCGACTTTGTTTTATACTATGTAATGATTTGGAACAGAACTCGGCCTAAACTAGGCCTTGAGTAATGGGTACCTACATCTCTTTTTCGCATATCGAAAACAAATGCATATTTATAATATGCATTTTTATGTATTTACCAAAAAAAAGTATATAAGTAGTCATGTATATACTGTGATAATGGAAGCAATCACTTTTTTTCTGCCATTTTGTGTCTATCTGCTCGTTATATAAATGAATAATAATTATAAAAAAATATGGTAGGTATGTATTTTTAATATTTTGCCTACTTCCTCGTTTCATAATGATTGTTAATTATGTAGTTTAATTATGAAATGAGGAATAAAAAGTTCAACCTTGCCCTTTTCGTAAAGTTAACATCGTTTTTACTAGCAGCTTTCACTTCTAAGTAGAATAAATTAAAAAAACATTGCTCGGTCAACATTAATAAAAAATCATACTAGCAAATTTTGATTTGATCGTCGTTTGAAAGTCATTTGTCCTGGGTGAGAAAATGATATGTAAAAAAAATTGGTTCGTTAAGGTACCTAAGCCTAAAAACAACATTATTAAGGTCAAACGACTCGAGTAATATCATGCATCATAATAATAAATAATCAAATAATGCCGGACATTCTACACAGATCATCTGGCATCAAGTAACCAAAGCTTGTGTTATGGGTACTAGATGACTGATATACTACTTACATACCATTTTTTTTTGTAAATACATACATATTATACATAGAAACACCCAGACCCGAGACAAATACTTGCAGATCATACAAACATTTGTCCCGCGGCGGGAATCGAACCCGTAACCTTCTGCGTTTCAGCCGGACCTTGGCACACTGCGCCACAAAGGTCGTCAAAATCATGCAAGACTAAGGATAGTCTTGCATGATTTTGATACGAACGATGATGATACGATGATTTGATTTTGATTTTGATATTTTGATCATGCTTTTGTTTTTAATATTGGTAGGAACCAATATTAAAAACAAAGGCATGATACGAGTAGTTCATTGAATTGCGTGTCTAAACCTATTACCAATATTCTAATATGTACTAAGTTTTCTAGTTTGATGACTTATTTGTAAACTAATTTGACGTGAACTTACTTAGAATGTTGTACATATTATTACGAAGCCCAGAGAATAATTTGATTTAGAGTTTTATTGCAATGGCAATTTTTACGAGCAATGTAAGAAATCGTGAGTTAGATGAACTGTACTCTAATACATAAAATTGTCTATTTAGGTACCATAAAATACATGTGAGATACTTGAGCCTATCTAAGGACCGTTTAAAACGATCTTATAGATATCTAACTGATCCAGATGACTGCCAGAGGGCATCGTCCCTAATCCCTAATACTCTAATACCTGAATTGAATGCTACCTCTGTCGGTGTTCATTTCTAAGGGATACGTGTTGAATTATCGATCGACCTAAATCGACTAACAAAGAGCTCGAGCTATTCCTATTCAAGCATTGGGTTCTATTTAAGTTTGTCACTCGAGTATGGTCGCTTTTTCAGATTAATGATATCATCACATTGCGTTCGTATCAATTCATGTTCCAAACCGTTATGATTTATGAGGGTAATGTAGGAAGTGTAGACAGTAATTCGCACATTGAGGCTGCCATAAGACGGTACCGTTATCTTTAGAAAACCTCTAGATCTTTCTAAGGCCCACTTACTGAACGAAAATAAACCGAACTGGATACAAAGTAAGTATTTTTAAACCAATAATTCTTCTGTTAGATATAAACAATCAAAGACGGGCGTCGGTCACGCGAAGCAAAAAGGTTATAATATATGATACTTAATCGTTTTCAGTATGTTGGTATACCTACACGTTCCATAAGTGCCTCTAGAAAACGCCAGATCCGGTTATTAAATGTTTGAAATGCTTTTGTTGTATTCAGTAGCGTAAAACCACGTGTCGTGAGTTAAACAAATTATCAAGTAAACTATGTTTGTGGACGCGGTTCAATCATGCCGTACGTGCTGAAACAATTTGGATGCTTGTAATTAGACTTTGTGTTTATTAGTCGTATTAGTTTATGACCTAAAATAGCAATGTTATCAGCATATCATCGGTATGCAGAGCTCACTAAGCCTGGGTTATGTGCAAGCATGCCCTGGAATCTAGTGAACCGACCTGCATAATCTGAATGCTATCTTCGATTTCCTTTTAACTTTAATGGTGTATCGTCTTCTTGCCTCGGCGTTAGAGCCGGGTAGGAGTGCAACCGCTTCGTCGTGGGTTTCATCATCACTGCTATCCTGGGAGGCCGCGGCCGATGCGGCCAGTGCGGCCGAGGCGGCCAGTGCGGCGGCTGCGCGTTCGCGCTCCGCCTTGGCCCCGGGACCACCCCGGCCCCAGGACAGCATGGAGCTCCGCAGGGATCTAAGCGTCTCCGTTGTACCCCTCTCTTTACACCATGCAACAACATATCGCCGCGCCCCTGCTACGCACGTTACGCACTCCACTATACACGTTTTTATTCACAGCAATAGTTTCCACATTCCATTCAAAGTTTTATCCACTAGGGACTTCACTGTCAATTCACATCACCTGTGCTCGTTTAGAAGAGTAGTAATGAAAGTGCGCGCGCATTCTCCTCATCTTTTTATCGCTTATCAAACATTGTTATCAGCCGCGCGTACATTAGTGCTGATCACCCATGAATTATCCTCAATGATGTCACACCTCTATAGTTTATATTCAGTATTCCTTGCCTCTACTGTACATTATTAAAACGTTAAAACTCAACGGATAATAATTAAAAAGGGTCAGCTGGGGCACAATTAATTATGTATTCGCTCTCATCTTCTTTACAATTTGGTAAGTAGGTAACAATACTGAGTAATTTACGTACAATTCTCGTGGAGTCACATCACAATAACAATTATAAACCTTATAGGTTACATAGATCTATATATATATAAATGTTATGTTGGTTTGTGTACGCTTCAAAAACTCTTTTTTTTTACCACAGCGAAGCGTGGCGGGGTACAGCTAGTTGTTTTATATATTTAGATATCATGAAACAGGAAAACATTATTTATATATGATATAAATAAATGTTATATTATTTATATTATAAATAAAATAACAATAGGTACCTACTTGGAATAGAATAGCAGGAAAATAGAGACCCAAATATATAAATAACGGACTAAGTAGGTATTTACACTGAGTTTCATTCTGAGTTTTTTAAGGCTGAATTCTTTGAGCATACCTATCACCAGTTCGGAAATGTATAAAAAGCAAGTACAGTAAGATTTCAATTCTACGTCGCGCGTACAAAGCCATATACATTGCAAATACTAATAATTAACTAAAGAGGTTTATAATGGTTATACTATAGAAGAGTCACGGAATAAGTATTAGTGTAGGTGTAGCCCAACAAAAAACGCTTTTTGGACGCATAGATAAAATAATGTCAAATCAATGGTAAACATGCAACAATTTACCTTGTTAGAGCATCCAACCTACAAGCCAACTAATTTCGGGCGATCCAAATTAGAAACATTGACGTTCGTTTAAAATACCACGTATACTCAGTACCTAACAACCGCTACACCTGTTAGAGCAGCGATGATCGACACGGCAGAAATAACACATTCGTATCACAATAAATCACCACTAGGCACCACATAGGTATATATTCTCCTGTTTTAGAGACAATAACAATAGGACGGGTTAGTCGCGAGTTCGACGTGTTATGTTCGGGGAACATGCCCACATACTAAAGTACAGACGTGCGTGCGTACAATGCGCGGGAGTCGCCGCGGCCCGAACGTCTGCCCGTGAACCAGAAATCGCGACACCACAGAAGAAGCACGAGTCTGTTAGTACCTACCTACTCACACGCCGAAATAGAACGAGTCTGAGAGACCATTTCATTTTGTTTTACGATGACCATAGCTTGTGCTAAAGTACCGCGTCTAGTGCTGGCAAGTTATGCCGTCAACGGAGTAATATAATGTGCGAGCGACCCGTCCCGGCTTCGTACGGGTGCAATTTATAATTATAATAATGATGTTATAATAAGTACGAGTCTGTAAGTACCTACCTACTCACACGCCGAAATAGAACGAGTCTGAGAGACCATTTCATTTTGTTTTACGATGACCATAGCTTGTGCTAAAGTACCGCGTCTAGTGCTGGCAAGTTATGCCGTCAACGGAGTAATATAATGTGCGAGCGACCCGTCCCGGCTTCGTACGGGTGCAATTTATAATTATAATAATGATGTTATAATAAGTACGAGTCTGTAAGTACCTACCTACTCACACGCCGAAATAGAACGAGTCTGAGAGACCATTTCATTTTGTTTTACGATGACCATAGCTTGTGCTAAAGTACCGCGTCTAGTGCTGGCAAGTTATGCCGTCAACGGAGTAATATAATGTGCGAGCGACCCGTCCCGGCTTCGTACGGGTGCAATTTATAATTATAATAATGATGTTATAATAAGTACTATAAACATGTAGTAAATTATTTTATGTATGACTAGCGACCCGGCTTCTAATATACTAAATATAATACCGAATGTCTAATGTGATTAGAGACCTGTAAATTATCATTGTTTCTCTACTATATTATGCATGTATTATACATATAAACCTTTCTCTTGAATCACTCTATCTATTTAAAAAACCGCATCAAAATCATTTGCGTAGTTTGAAAGATCTAAGCATACATAGGAACAGATAGACTGCGGGAAGAGACTTTGTTTTATACTATGTAATGATTATTAGTTTTCGCAGTGCACGCCAAATAATGACCTTTATTTATAGGTTCATTTTTGATATTGGGTTGGGTTACACTATTATAATTTTAATAGCGATCAAATTTTTTTTGGAAACGTATAATGTATTTTTTATGTATTTCTAGGTGAAGAATTTGTGTAATCGGTTGGAAAGTTTTTGAGTATATCGACTACTAACAAAAATAAAAAAATATCTGTATAATATTAATTAATTAGTTTAGATTTGTATCGAAATTGAATATGACACAAAGAAGCTGAACAACGGAAATGTGTTTGTGTTTAGTTCTAAATATAGTTCAAAGTGATCCTTGTGATTGTATTAAATAAAAATATTTTTGAGTAGGTAAAACAAAGTTACATATATACAAATAAGTTCAATAAACTTCCTAGAAATATAAAATACATGTAAAAAGTCGCGCTAACTAAGGACGTTTAAAACGATCTCTAGATAGCTCTTCTGATCCGGATCACTGCGTACGTTACTTCTAAAACCATATGCCATAGGCCATACCATGGCCTATTTTTACAGAAAAATTTGAATACATCCTTAGAATACATAGGTACTAATAATATAATAGGTTGGGGAAAAAGTTTCTTCGCATTTTTTAATAAAGTTTATTTACATTTAACTAAAGTATGTAAGTACCATTTTGTTCGATAACATTTGCCATCTTGTAGGTAGGGCATGATCCCATTGCTATAGAAATTTTGGGACATCTGATCAAAATACCGCGACAAGTGGTTTTGGCAGTCCTCTCGTGATGTTAACCTGATACTGCCTAAAGGATTCTGAAGACAGCGAAACAGGTGGAAATCTGAAGGTGCAAGGTCAGGACTATACGGCGGATGCATTAACACCTCCCAGCCAAACTCTCTTAATTTTTGCTGAGTGGCTAAAGATGGGTGAGGTCTAGCGTTATCATGATGAAAAACCACACCCCTTCTGTTGATTAATTCCGGCCGCTTTCTCTCAACTTCTTGAGATTAAAATCTCATCAGTTGTTCGCAGTAGAGTTCAGAATCGATGGTCCTGCCTGGTGGTAACAGCTCATAATGAATAATGCTCTTCCAATCCCACCACACACACAGCATCACCTTGTTGCGAGTTAACCCGGGTTTCGCCACAGTCTGTGAAGCCGGACCGGCCTTTGACCACGACCTTTTTCGCACGTTCTTGTCGTACGTGATCCACTTTTCATCACCAGTTATCAGCTTCTTCAATAATGGTTCGGTTTCATTACGTCGTAATAAAGAATCACAAATGAGTACACGGTTCATTAGGTTTCTTTCAGTGAGCTCGTGGGTACCCAAATATCAAGCTTTTTTGTGTACCCAGTTTTATTCAAATGCGCCAAAAATGTTTTGTGGTCAATTCCCAGTTCTTCAGCTACGTCGTAACTACTGATATGCTGATCTTGCTCCACTTTTTCAAAAATGGCATCCATTTTATCTAGGGCAAATAATAGGGCGTAATAGGGCGACCCGACGTGCATCTTTGACATCAAAATTTCCGGATTGAAAACGCTTAAACCAAATTTGTGCTACTCTCACAGACACTGCACTAGGTCCATAAACATCGCAATTTTTTTTCGAGGATTGCGTTGCATTTTTACCTTTTTTGTAGTAAAATTTTAAAATGTATCGAATTTCTTCATTAGATTCACTCTTCTTGGCAGTACGAAAAACAAATAAAAATCACACATTTTCCTAATTTGAAATTGTTTCAAATTTAAACTTTTAATGATACCAGAACCAGCCAGATACAAATAGAATAGCCAAAGAGATTTTATTACAAGTTCAAAAAGACTTTTCCCCCAACCTGATATGTAGATTCGAAGGTTTTTTTTTCTGTAGGTTTGTTTGTTTGCTTTTTATATTTTAGACCTTAGTCTTGACTGAACGGATATTAATTAAATTTGCTGAGATTATATCTTTTGGAGACTTAGACTACTTTCTGTGTTCCACGCGTGCGAAGTAGTGGGCATAAGCTAGTTATAAATTGAAAAAACAAGAGAAACAAGTAATTTATTCAGAGCACACATCAAATAGGAAACAATCATATAGACAGGTATATCAGACAGTAAATAAGGGAGCAACATCATTATGACGTAGGTATTTCTTTATTCTGAAGGTGAATTTAAACGCGTACAAAATGTTATAAAAATGTTTTCCGTCTTTAGCTGACCTTGATAACTACGCAATTATGTAGTTTACTTGCAAATGATTACACGTAGAGTTCTAATGGTAGGTAGAGTGGTATTCTGTCTTTAATAATATTGTAGTCATTGTTAATTCATTGCAATTGCCTACAATGTACTTAAGTATAAAATCAGAATAAAATAGTTTTATTATGTAAAACTAGTCTAAAAAAATACTTAAAAGAAAATCTCAACCTTATTGTAAGTATTGTAACATTTTGGCTACAGAAATAAACATTTTTTCATTTTTATTTTTATTTTTTTAAGTCTGAAAAGCAAGTAATACACTCGCTGTTCATATTTTAATTCAAAAACAAATAAGGGTGCGGTCCTACTCTATGAATTTACGTACTGTATAGATACTATACTACACAGATTAAAGTAATACTCTAAATGAGTTTGCACTTACTGTAAACTGCACGTCAAAAAGGGCATGTGTTCAGCTTATGGGTTCATCGTTATTACAATCCGTAAAAAAACAAAATATCAAATTATACTGGTAGCCACACCTCTTTATGTAGCTATTACTCAAGTTGATCGAGGGATTTCAAAAAGATTAATCTTTGAAAGAGAAAAGCCGATTTCCCATGGCAAAAAACCCGAGGCTCTCATTCAATCAATTAAACATTGGGCATCATACAGTTCCGACTATAGCCGTTTCGCTGTCAAGTTTATCAATTATTTATTGGCGTTACCGGTCGAAGGGACTTCTAAAATCCTGACTTAAAAGAGTAGATCCGTCATATAACGTTCGGGATTTTTAAATCCCAGCCAACGTAATGGCGGACATCGTTTCTCGGAATAACGCAGTGTAAACGACAGACGAATATGCGTTTGATAGTAATCCAAAAATATTATTGAAGTGGGGAAGACGACGCGAGGCAAGAGCACGCGACATTTGTACAGCGGGCGCCCCAGTCGGCAAGACAAGACATCTGCCAACTGATTAAGTTATTTATACCCAAAAGTATGCGCGTGACCGACCATTTCTGAAAGTACATCGATCTCTAAATAATCACAATCAAGAACTTGCCTAAAATAAAACATGAAAAATTACATTCTTCGCAGTTTTCAATTTATTTATCCTATTTTACAAAACCCTGTGATAAGACGCATGAAAATAAAATGGTTGTCTGTAAAGTCGGTTTACGGACGATAATTTTACGTGATAACGTCATAAGAAAACATTGATGAAAAATTGCATACTTTTGACCTATTAAGATGCGTCACAAGCCAAACGCTTTGGCCGATCGTGCCTCTCTATCGCTTGTTCAGCGCTCTCGTTTGCACGCTCGCCTCAGGCGTAACGTGACAATTTTTCGTGCGTGCAGCCGGCGTTCATATGTTATAGGACGTTATCACATCAAAAAACAAGTATTTTAAAGACACAGTATGTTTCGGGGTATGAGGCATATTAAATGATATTATTGTTTTCATTGAGTTCAAGAAACTTTCTCTGAATTCTTGAGCCTTATTTTCCTAGATACTTTTCGGTTCGTGGGGTATAACGGTAACTAAGACCACTGAATGAGCCTGTTATGTAGCAGGCTTGCGGCTAAAGGTCAAAAAGTGAAAATAAAATTTAGCACTCGATTAACGTAGCTGCCATTTCTGTAATAAAGCCGAAAATTATATATTTTATATCATACAAACATCCGTTATCCGTCAGTATATTTTTCCAAGTTAAAAAGAATGGTACGTTTTAATTTTCACAGACAAGTATTTTATATTACAGAAATATATTAAAACTGAGACTGGACCTGTTTGGCACCACAAGCGAAAAATGTAAACTCCTAATATGTATAATTTGGCTTACCTACTCTAATCAGTTACTTGTTTGTTTCTCTCTGTCTGTATTATTTTTCGTGTTGTGTGTCAAATAAACTATTATTCTATTCTATTGTATTCAACGTACAGAATAATAAAAAATACATGTGAAACAATTCAGCTAAGAGCCATTTAAAACGATGTATAGATAGCTCAAACTGATCCCGGTCACTCACATTGAATGGCAATGCTAATACTAATGGTAATAGTCTGGGCTGGATAGATAGGTTCTTGGGTCACGCGATTTTGCTACCAGATGCCGTGTAAATATAAAAATAAATATTTGTATTCATGGGTTACACGGAACTAGGCATAGTAGTTTCACGGACTGTTAAGAACCGATTCTAGCTTCATTTTGACTTAGAACAAATTTACAGAATGAATAGAGTTGGAATAATTGGTTATTTAGTTAGAATTGATTTTGAAAGCTCGTATAGCTTTTAAGTTGGGTGAAACTATACCCCAAACTTATTACGGAACCCGAGCCAAATTCTGACAAATAACTTCTAGAACAAACAAGGTGGGTACCGACTCGTCTCTACTAAAGAAAGGCAGGCAAATGCGTTCACGTGAATAAATGCGATCACGTATCGTGTGAAGATAAAATGTGTCTGCTCGCGTCGGCACGCTTCTCTATGTTATCATATCAAGCGCGTGTTCTTTCTTATAGAATTTCATCAAGTCAATATTTTTATTCCCTATGTGATATTATATTTGGGGTAGTTTGAATTGGGTTACAAATATTAGAACCATCGGAATATTATGTTATTAATGTTACCTTGGCCGACTAAACAGACTAAACACATCTAAACCCATTTTCCAAACAAAAGATATGAACGCATAATATAATAACTCAGTCCTAATCAAATCACATCAGTCCAAAGCAAAAAAAAAAAAAAATGGTTGTTTTTATAAAAAAGACATTAGACATTAACCGAACGAGCGCGAAGCGCGAGCGTCTCCGTTTTAGCTTAGGCAAAAATGTTTTCGTATGTCTGTCCGAACGGCGTACGGCCGGCGTCTGTCCTGATGTTCTCATCTACAGGTCGCATTTCTCAACCGCTTCTCGTGAAATTTTGTGAGCAGGTTCTATAACTATATTTTTTCTTAAAAGTTATATTTTAGTCATTTCGAAAAATGTTTGCGAGATCTACAGCTCACAGAGCCACTAGTTATATTATATGTAAAAACCCATTGAGAAAAATATAACGTCAAAGGTACATAATAGATACGACATCGCTACCTGCTATTTCATCTTGTCTTGACTTATTGACGTTCTGTGGATATTTTGAGAAACACCTATAGGATAATCCGGACACGTTGTTATAATAAAGATCAGTTCACGTATTAAAATTAAACATTGAAGGTTTTGTTTGTATGAAACGCCTATGTACAGTCATACTACTACATTATATCCCACCTTTATATAATTCCGAGAAGCATCAGCAGTCCGGAAGTGCCTGCGATCGGTACTTCCTAATGGCAAATAATTTAGGATCCCTAGAGAAGCTAGTGGTAGGATTTGCGAGTCCTCTGAATTAACAATGAATGCTTTGTCTACATCGACTGCTATAAACTGAGTACTGAGTGAGAGAACGATACGGTGCTATGGGCTTTGAATTATTGAAATACCGGTTCCATTTTGTATGTACACCAACTCGCGTACCTACGTATGGTCTTAGTGTATCGTATAATGTGGTATAGTAACAAGTTTTGTTAAGTTTGGGGTTAGATGATGCTGTGTGAAGTTTTCCAATGTTTATTTATTAGTTTAGTCGTAGGTGTTATGGGCAGAGCTACCTTTGAAATAACCGATTAAAATTAAAAATGAATTTTATTGCCGGACTAGCCAAAATTCGTCATTAAGTTTTCTAAAATTTTCGAATTTTCGAATTTCGAATTTTCCACGCAACTTTTTTATTTCTTCTTACACAAGAACTTGACAATATTTTCTCCTGACAATAACAAACACAACAAAAAAAGAATTAGCGAAATTGGTCTAGCTGTTCACGCGTGATGCCGTGACGTGATCAAGGGAAATAGGGATTCATTTTTATATTATAAAGATAAAACTTTGTAACAATGAATAGGCCAATAAATTAGGCCCAAAGACTACCTACTGTGTACTACTAGGTACTCCAAGAGGTTTATTTAACAAACGTTGAATCTCTCGAGCATCGTTGCATATTTTCGATAAAATCATTATCTCGAACATATGAAACCACTCACCTGTGCACAAAGCAAACGCGACCTTGTGGACTGTGAAATAACTTTGAGGCTTTCTATCTGGCATATAAATAAATGTACCCATACAACTGTTATTGTTTATATGCCCAGTGATTG
This sequence comes from Lampropteryx suffumata, assembly GCA_948098915.1. NCBI lineage: Eukaryota > Metazoa > Arthropoda > Insecta > Lepidoptera > Geometridae > Lampropteryx > Lampropteryx suffumata. Next base: position 4,822,398 of record OX402551.1, read on the forward strand.
CCACTTGATATAACTTGATAATTATACGAGTTAATCATGCGTCAGTGACCTTGGGTCTTACGGATTTCCTTGTTTCAAGCGACTGTTTTAGTAAATTCTATGAAACTTCAAAATAGGTAGCTGTCTATCAGACTAAACTATAAAGACATCGCTCTTCGAAAGTCTTGTCAATAATGTAAGTGACTGTCGGAACTACGTTTAGAAGCAATAAATTCTACCGTGGAGTACACAAAGGGATCAATAAAACAGATTAAACTTAGCCGTAGTATCGGCAGTGAGCAAGTACTTTGTGAAGTTGAACGTGACACGACATTACTCTGACATAAGGTAGAGATAGTAGATAATAATGCTTAGAAATGAAACATCCTTAAGATAAAATACTCCCTCAGCATCTGAGTCACAAGATCGCAAGCCTGATGCGTCACATTGCAAACAGACAAGCAGCGAACTCGTGCCGAAAGTGACACTGAGTAATCTTGACACATCCAGACCCGTGATTACAAGGACGGAATATAAAACAAGTATTCTAGTCGAGTTCTGAGCAAACATGACATTTTTTAATGAAGAACTGCTGAACTCGATTTGAGTTTTAACCGACTTAATAAAAAGGTTCAGGTTGAAACCTTCTCAACTCAATTTATAGTTTGTTACCTCACTGTCATTTACGTTCCGTTACATTCCGTTTTGAAAAAATATTTTTTCATGTCAAAGATATGCTTTCCGATCGGTCCCATAGTAATTTTATCAAAATCGGTTTTGTAGTTTGGTTTTTAAATTGAACAGCTGGAGAACAAATAATTCAATATTTTGCTTGAAAAATTATCAAAAATCTAAAACTAAAAATCTAAAACTGTAAACTATATTAACTGACTTTCAAAAAAAGTTCTAAATTCGATTATATCTTTATGGGCTCAAAGTTCATTCTAGTAAATTGATTTTCTTTTTAGTTCTAAAATATAATTATTGACCTGATTAAAGTGTCTATGAGATTCACTTCGTATTTCTACGTGTCCTATGCCTCTTACCAGCTCAGACCTTTAAGCAAGACACGAAAATAGATTGTTTTGTTCATTATTTATACGACCCACGTTGGTCAACTTCCGCAAGTTGGTAGTTAATCTTGTTTTGATGTTGCTATATTATCAAAATAAATGGGTAAATAACAAATAAACAGTATTAGAACTTAGAACCGATGCCAATGAATTAATGAATACGGAATATTATATCAATGGCTATTTAGAATTTATTTTGAATTAGAATTAAGAATTTATTTATTTCAGAACAACACAAGAAGAACAACTATAAACATCTGTTGGCAAAATCACGGGCCATGGATGAGAAAGATGGTAGCGGCGGATGGTAAAATCTTTGAGAGGATTATACCCAGCATTGGATGAAGTCGTGCTGCGAATGATGATGATAATGATATATATAAACAGAACCTGAAGAATCAATGCTTACTATTTAATGATAAGAAAAACAAATTAAAAAAATCAGGCTGCACTCCGGGAGTGCCGACAGAAGTGAAAACTTATTTTGGCGCGTTAGAGTTTAGTAATAAATCACTTCAAAATCAGTAATTATGGCGACTGCCAATCAAATACTGAACGAACACATATGATGCAATATTTTTTGTTCAGAATGTTGATAATATATCAAAGAACCTAACTCAGTATACTTTTCCATACAAAAGTAGGCTGTAAACATGTGAATTAAGGTTTATAATCAAATGGGGCGAGCGCGGTAGCCGGCTGCGTCTATATCAAAGAACCTAACTCAGTAAACTTCTCCATACAAAAGTAGACTGTAAACATGTGAATTAAGGTTTATAATCAAATGGGGCGAGCGCGGCAGCCGGCTGCGTCTCGGTAACGGTGTCGGGAATCCAGAGGTTTTACCTCATCCAAAAATATGCGTAATGCGCTAAAAGAAGTTTTCACTCCAAAAAACATATTTCCAGATAAGATTTATAAAAACTAGAGCCTGATTTGGCATATGAATATATATTTACGAAGCAGTAGTAAAAATACTTTAGGTAAGTATTATTCTGAAACCCATGATGTTTCTATAATCAAACGATTGAGATTAAGATTATACATCAACAATACTGCACGATGTTATCATGTAAGGCTGAACGTAGAGAGATCATAGTGTAATAAGATTAAATCACGACAACACGTCAGAGTTCCCCCAATTTTAATATCCTGTCCTATCTTGACTTAGAATATTACGTTAACTACAAAGTTCCTAAACACTTCCAGCATCCAAATTGAAGTTTTTCCTTATTTGCCAAAATATACCTGCCTAAGGGTATATCCATCGTAACGTGGATAGATACAAGGAGATATAGAGGATATCATTCTTATTAAGTATTTATAAAATTATTGTTGTGTGAATCTTGGAACGATCACATAATAATATTCAGTCATCATTAACTGTACTTTACTGTCGTTTGTAGCAACTGTGCCTATTTTGCACAGGTTGCCACTAATGAACCACGGAATATAGATTACCAACGGGCTCAATCATATCAGTGTACGAATCCACTCGCTAATTTTGTTACGTAGTTACTTCCGTACACAAAAAGATGAATAAGTTATTATAAGTAATAAGTAAAAATTATTTTAAAAATAAAACAACAAAATTAGAGCATGCATGTATTCTTAGAGCTAAAGACTGACCTGGAGTCTACTACAGTAGGAGACTGCGGTTGCTTATCAGTTTGTTGCTTCACTGGAAGAGGTTGCGCTGAAGTCAACGCCAATGCCTTGTATCGCGACTGTTCAGCTGTCGGCAACACGATATCCACAGAGCGCGACCGATGACTTGACCCCGGAACCGCAAGCGAATCCCTCCCCCTATTTAGTTCTTCCGCTCTGGCGCCGGAAACTTTGGAGAAACAGGAGTCCACTGACGCGGCACGGTCGCGTTTCAGGTCAGGCACCGCGAGGTATATGTCATGAACTATAGTTTCCCCAACAGGGGCTGATCCATTTTCAGACGCTCGAACGTTTTCCAGTGAATTGCCTGTTGGTTCCACGAAAAATGCTTCCTGGCGAGAGATTGAGCGACGTCGCTGTGGTGGTACCGGGGGCTCATCGACGGGCGGTTGCAGTTGAAAGGATGGCGCTCCAGGCGACGGAGGCGGCGACGATATCGGTGGGAGAACGAATGTTCGAGGTGGCGGTGGTAGTTCCAACGTGACTTGCGGGATGTCCACATCACTCTCATCTTCGTCATCGTCATCTTCCGCCGAAGAGGACACGAAGGCCCGGTCGGGAGTCGTGCGTTCTTCACTTTGCCGTGCGAGCCATGTCTCCATATGACGGCAGTGGACGCATGGTGGCGGCGTGCCTTTGCCTGAACGACGGCGAGACCAGAGACGCGGAACCTGTCAAACATTGAAAAATGTAAACACAATTTCGGCCTACAAGTAGGTACTAACTAGAATCGAGTTTGTAAGAGTTTATGTCTTTGACATAAGATACAATACGCAATTATGTCACGATACTGGATTTTGAACAGACTCTAAATAATTACTTATTTGGGTATAATTAGTTTAATTACGCAGAGCTAACACCCGCAAGCGTGGCTTGTTTACGTGCCACTCGCGGAATATTAACCACAACACGACAAGTCTCCAACAGAAAATGAAAACGATGAAATGATGATGAAAATTAAATGATTTCACAGAAAATTATGAATAGAGTGCTAATATCTCTGATATTAGCACTCTATTCATAATTTTCTGATTATTATATTTCTATTCTGATGTGTGTGGATTATTTGCTTAAGGATCGAAAATCCTTTGAATAATAATAACAAAAACACGTCTAAGGTTGAATTTCTAAGATCTGAGATCACACGTTCAACAGGTTTTAGTAAGTAGAAGGTAAATAAGTACTTGTACGTCCCAAAGAAAGAGCCACTCTAAAGTGTGTGCAAATAAAAAGACGGATTGCTTTGATCCTTCTGTTCTGTTGAGTTTTGTTTGATCTAGTGGTTTTTATTCAGGTGTCTAGAGAGCTGAAGAGTTTTTGTAGGCCAGTAGCGTATCGATCTACTAATTTACAAACGAGAAAGTTTTTGTATGAATGAGAAATTTATTATACTCATAGAAATGGATTTCAGAAAAATAGTTATCTTCATAGAATTAATAGTAGAAACAGAAACACATACATCCCTAAGTTTCGACTAGAAAAGGAAATAAGTTCTTTATGTGGAACACACTGTGCTTCTATTATAAACTTCCTGCAAATGCAACTAAACTACCTATTAAGAAATGTAAAGCTTACAAAGGGTAGTCTTATGAAGAAAGCATGCAAAGCATGCCTCATGTTGCTCTGCCCTCAGACAGTTAACTGACAGATTTGCAATGTTTAAACTACTGATACCTTGTATTCGTTTTTTGTAGTTAAGTTAGTTAGCTTAGCTATGCATGCATGCCTATCAACAATATAGTTATTACTATTAACTACAGGACTGTTCATATAAAACAGTGCGATAGGACAAGGACACATTTCTTGTAAATTGTTCTTGGACTTGTGTTATAAGGGATAGGCATCTAAATTCACCTAATATGTTAGATGTTTCTTAGTGATTGTATTAAATCAAAATATTTCTGTCTATTATTTTTTTGTTGTTTGTTTGTTGATCAAGCAATAATGACAATTGATTTAGACGAAACTTGGTATGTGATATGTGGAATTATATTAACGTATCCTCTTCTCTCATATTAATGAATAGAGTATTGAATTCTGCCGGTTGTGCGCTCGCTGCTCTCTTATTATCTTGGGTAGATAGCGGCGTGCGCGACGGCTGCGGTCGGCGCGCGGGCTTGTGAGTTTGTCTGTTACTCCTTACAAAAAGCGTTAGAACTTTTTTTTCGTGTTACTCACTAGATTTTAAATTTATTCAACCATTTATATCATACCCTCGCTTTTATCACAAAACACGGAAATATTATTGCCACGCTATCGATATACGTTAAAAAAATTAAAACTTCAGCCAAAAATGTAACCTATCTCAATGTACATACAAATGCCTAACCAAAAAGTACTTTACAAAACATCTCTTACCTCTGTTCAATAGTTTAAATAAGCACTAAGCTTATAAAACGTACATAAATCTATAAACGTATATTTTTAGGATAAAACTACACTGGAAATTGTTATTATAAATTGTGTTAAATAAGATAGATTTTATGATATTGAAAAAAAAATGTAAGTGGCCAGTTCTGGTGACGGAGTGAATACTTCGCCCGAAGCCCTCCGTCAATGCAACTTCAATATCTTTACTTTTTGTCTGTCCTGTCTTTAACGGGATTACCTCGAGGAAAGTGCCCGAGTCGTCAGATCCGGCTGAGTCGAAGGAGCGACTGCGCGCGCCGGGCTGCGGCACTGCGAGGAGTGTGCTCGCGCCGCCGCTGCGCGCTGCTTCCAACTGGATCTCATCGAACGACGCCGACCGGACCTGTACATATAAACCAAATAAATTTGTGCCAACCTAGTAAATTAATATTTAAAACAAACCAAGTTACTTTTTGTTTGAAACAGACCAAGTTAATTTTTGTTTACACAAACCAAGTTAATGTTTGTTTGAAACAAACCCAGTTAATATTTGTTTGAAACAAACCAAGCAAATTTTTGTTCGAAACAAACCAAGCTAATTTTTGTTTGAAACAAACTAAGTGCTTAAAGTTAAGCAAGGTTTTGTTTAAAACTAACTACGTTCATTTCTGTTCAATGTAGGACGCTGCTCTTTGGCAGTGATCTGGATCACTGCTCAACAGTTTTATATACTTCGCTGTCAGTATGTATGTAAAAACCCTTTTCAGACCACTGAAAATTAACAGACCACTGCCAGAGGTTACGATTTCTGTAAATAAAATATGTTATTATTTTTAATCTAGGGCGGAAGTAGAATTTGGAACTGACTATGTACTATGGAACTGAGTCTGTGACTATTTGTATCGCACGAAAAAATCTTACAGTTCACGAGATAGAAATAATTATGCTTATGTAATATCTGTAAAATATTGTATTTGTTCAATGAAAAATAAATAAATAAAAAATAAGGTAAGCAGAACGTGTGTTATGGGTACCACATGATTGATATACTACTTATACACTTTTTTGTGTAAATACAAACATATTATACACCCAGACCCGAGACAAATACTTGCAAATCATACAGGATCATGCAGGCCTAGTAGAATCAGTACTCAGACCTGTCGAATTGCCCCAGAAAAAAATCCGTATGAATTATTTTCTGAGGCAGTTCGACAGATAAAGAATAATGTGACGCGAGAATCTTAAGTAGGTAGGAAACTCTCACATTCTAGGTAGGCTCGAGGTTTTATATTTGCGTGCGCGGGACCCTACCGTCCGTTACAACGGAACGATGAACGCGGCAGCCAATGAGCACGCAACACGCGCTCGGCAAGGCTCGCGCATGCGCTGAACGAGGGACGCGGCGACGCGAGCACCGCGGCGCGCATGACGACAGGCAGTCGGCCCAGGGGCACTATGCAATGTTAACACGCGTTCATGTGACTCTCTGCTACGCCCCGACCAATCTCCATTTTGTTTTAACCGTTTTGCTGTTCTGTCGACTACTGTGTAATATCTACAAACTATAAATCATTGTGCCGTTCTATCTACCTAAGTCTTACGTTGTTTTTGTACCTATCTTTCTATAAACATTATTAAACTTTATCAAAACTTTCAACAAGGTGGTTTGTGTATCTTGCTATATCCTGGCTGAAGACGAAATCCCCGTTAAAGTGGCGTGGCGTGTAAGTGGCCAACTAAGTGGCCGAAACACGACCGGAGATAATCTAGGTAGACACAGTGAGTCGTATCTACCTACCGGATGTAATTTAGGTAGACACAGTGAGTCGTATCTACCTACCGGATGTAAGTTAGGTAGACATAGTGAGTCGTATCTACCGACCGGAGATAATTAAGGTAGACACAGTGAGTCGTATCTACCTACCGAGTACAATTTAGGTAGACACAGTGAGTGATCACCACCGTACCGTGTACCTTGTGTACGGAAGCAAGCACGGAACCTCTAGTCCGTTGTCGCCGCAGACATGCCGTCAACCCGGGGGAGTGCTCTCCGTCAACAACAACAAGAAGAGCACGAGGACAGTGATGTCACACTGACGGGAGAAGAAGAGACCACTTCCGACGCCAACAGCGTCGTCGAGACGACGGCGGTCGGCAACGCGCCGGCGCTGCTGAACGAGTTTCCACTCCCCACAGAACAGTTCATGACGTCGCTGATGGAAACCATCACCGACGTCATGAACTGTTAAACCAGACGCGAATAACGACACTAAAGCCCTTCGTTGCTACGGTTGCGGTAAAATAGGCGTCGTTCGATCTAAATGCGATGTTTGCAACGCGGATAAAAAGTCGACTGATTTTAATGTTTCGTTTGTAGATAACGTACAGTCAAAATCGCACGGGAGTAAATCGCTCGACATCGAGATTAGTTCCGATAATGAGAATAGGTTCCCCGATGTTGAGAATAGGACCTCATCCGTTGTGAATAGGTATTCTAGCGTAGAGAACAGTTCGTCCGATATATTAAGTAAATCGGATATTGAAGATAAGTCCAAGATTGAAACTTCTATAGCACACGCGTGTAGTGCAGTCGCGTATAAAAGTGCTTCGCATCCATTAGTAAATATAGGTATTATGGGTCGTAGTGGTGTGGTCGTAGTTTAGTTGATACCGGTGCTACCCACTGCATCGCGAGTCCATCGTTACACAAAATATTGGTAGATTCTGGCGTTTAATTTGGCGAGATAGAGTGCCGCATCCGGTTGGCTGACGGCTCTCGCGTAGAAAGAAAGTTGTTAGAAGCCAAAGTACTGGTATCTTTAGAGGGGCGAGAGGTGCCGGCAGAATTTTTGGTGTTACCTGGTGATGAGACGCGGACGCTTTTAGGAGTCGAGTTCCTGTCTCGTGCCGGAATGATAGTGGACGTCGCCCAAGGGAAGTGGACGTTTTCGGGCGAACCCAATCGTCCACACGATTTTGTACGTGAGTATGAATACCCAGCAGCGAGTTCGCCCGAGGCGGAGATGATGCGCGCCGAATCCGTGAGCCTCGGTTTGCGTGAAGATGAAGGATCCAAGCTTACCGACGAGCAGCGAAACATGCTCAATGAGTTCATTGACAGTAGGTACGCGCAGTTTGCCCTTAAAGGGCCCGCTACCGACTTCGCTACGCATCATATAAAGGTAAGTGCCAATCAGGAGCCTATCGCATCTCCGCCCTATAGGTTATCGCAGAACAGGAAAGAAGCGCTGCAGAAAGAGATCGCAAAGCTCCTTCAAGATGACGTCATCGAGGAATGCGAATCTCCATGGGCCTCCAACGTGGTCCTCGTCGCAAAGAAGGTCAAAAGCTGGAGACTGTGCATCGACTACCGAAAGCTCAACACGGTTACCGAACCAGACCGTTTTCCGCTCCCACGCATCGAAGATATTCTTCACGCGGCCAAGACGAGTGAGTATATGACGACGTTAGATCTTCGAGCGGGTTATCACCAAGTGAATGTGGCTCCTGAAGACTAGGATAAAACAGCGTTCACCAGCCCGTTAGGTACGTATAGGTACAAACGCATGCCAATGGGTTTACGTAATTCAGGCGCTACCTTTCAACGACTCATCGATCGCTTCCGATCCAACCTCAAGGAAGTAGAAATCCTAGCGTATCTAGATGACCTGGTTCTGTTGTCGCCGGGCCCTTTCGAGAGGCACCTGGCGGACTTAAAAACAGTGTTCGATCGCCTAGAGATGTTCAAGCTACGAGTCAACAGAGAGAAGAGTCATTTTGCACGAGATTCTGTGAAGTTTTTAGGCCATGTCATCGTCCCGGGAGGTATCCAGGTGGATCCCGATAAGACAGCGGCGATCGAAGGTATGGCCCTTCCACAGAACGTCAAACACTTGAAGTGTTTCTTACAAACGTCGAGTTGGTTCCGACGTTTTATTCCTAACTACGCAGACGTTGCGAGACCCCTCACTAGTCTTCTCAAGAAATCAAGCTCATGGGAATGGGAAGGCGAGCAACAGACGGCGTTCGAGCAAATCAAAGCTCTATTGGTAAGTGCCCCTATCCTACGTCAGGCAGATGAGACGAAGCCGTTCGTCCTCTGCACGGATAGCAGCGCATACTGTTTAGGCGCCGTTCTCTTGCAGGGAGAAGGCCCTGATGAGAGACCGATAGAGTACGCGAGCCGTCTTATCACGAGCGCTGAACGAAAGCACTCGACGACAGAGCGGGAAGCTCTCGCGGTCGTATGGGCAGTAAGTAAGTTCCGGGGTTATATAGATGGAACAAAGGTTAAAGTCAGGACAGCTCATCAGCCTCTTCGTTGGCTGATGAATCAAAGATCTCCGAGCGGTCGATTAGCCCGGTGGGCTCTTACGTTGCAGGAGTTCGACCTAGACATTGAGTATACTCCTGGACGGTCGAATGTAGTAGCAGACACGCTATCACGACCCGTTTGCTCGCAAGATGTAGATTGCGACCTGTGTCTTACGGTCGTTGACGTGCCGAGGAGAAGCAGTGGCGAGGTTCGAGAAAACCAACTAAACGACCCAGAGGTACGTAAAATCATCGACGATCTAGAAGCTGACGAACCCTCCAGGGGGAGACCATGGACAAATCGGGGATATACGATGTCCGACGGAATACTATACAGGTATAGCCTAGAGGCCGAAGGCGACGAGGACGCCTGCCTAGTGGTACCCGAGCACGAGCGCAGCAAGGTCATGGCGGAACTCCACGACGCACCTACAGCAGGTCACTTGGGCGTGGAACGGACGTTGAGTCGCATCCGTAAACGCTACTATTGGCCAGGTATGCGCACGTTCGTGGCAAACTACGTTAAAGGCTGTGTCCCTTGTCAACGGTACAAGGCCGACAACCGGAAGCCGGCGGGATTGCTACGGACTCTCGCCGTCTCTAGGCGGTTCGAAGTGGTCTCAGTGGATCTTTTCGGACCCCTTATGGAAACACCCAGGAAAAACAGGTGGGTCCTCATCGTAGAGTATGTTTGTTCACGGTGGGTCGAACTTTTTCCGCTAGAAAGCGCCACCAGTACTGAGTGCGCTCAGACGTTGAAAAATGAAGTTTTCCTTGGTACCCCGTCGCCTCATCAGCGATAACGGAGTACAGTTTGTGAGCGAGGTGATGCAGCAGGTGTGTCACGCGCTAGGATTCACCCAATCGCTTACGCCGTACTACCATCCGGAAGCTAATCCTATCGAGAGGAAAAATAGAGATCTCAAGCCGCAGCTGGCTATGCTTGTGGGTCAAGATCACGCGACGTGGGACTTGCACTTAGCATCGGTAAGGTTTGCAATGAACTCTGCTGTTACCTCCAGCACTGGATTCTCTCCATCCTACCTTACTTTTGGTAGAGAACTGCGCGCTCCGTGTGACACTGCGACGGATATGAGGGCCATCATAGAGAATGATAACTTCGTACCAGGTATAACTCTATACCTTAAGAAGATCTACAGAGATACACACGAGAAGGCGCAGGAAGTCCAGAAATGTAACGTGGACAGAAGAAGGCGAACCCCACCAGATTATCAGGTAGGAGACCTCGTCCTTCTAAAGACTCAAGGGCAAAACGATGTAGGGCGCGGCCAATCAGAGAAATTTATTCCGCGCCGCGACGGCCCATACCAAATACAGCAGATAGTTAGTCCTACCACTTTCATATTAGAGAGCATTCAGACTAGAGAAAGGCTAGGCAAATATCACGCTTCGCACCTCACGCCATTCGCCGGCGTTGTAGAGCTTCCAATCAGGGGGAAACGCAAGCGCGGTAGACCGCGCCGATTTACAGCCGATTGCTAGACCAAACTGCGAGGGCGCTAAGTAGGGCTATCGGGGGAGAATGTGACGCGAGAATCTTAAGTAGGTAGGAAACTCTCACATTCTAGGTAGGCTCGAGGTTTTATATTTGCGCGCGCGGGACCCTACCGTCCTTTACAACGGAACGATGAATGCGGCAGCCAATGAGCACGCAACACGCGCTCGGCAAGGCTCGCGCATGCGCTGAACGAGGGACGCGGCGACGCGAGCACCGCGGCGCGCATGACGACAGGCAGTCGGCCCAGGGGCACTATGCAATGTTAACACGCGTTCATGTGACTCTCTGCTACGCCCCGACCAATCTCCATTTTGTTTTAACCGTTTTGCTGTTCTGTGAACTACTGTGTAATATCTACAAACTATAAATCATTGTGCCGTTCTACCTACCTAAGTCTTACGTTGTTTTTGTACCTATCTTTCTATAAACATTATTAAACTTTATCAAAACTTTCAACAAGGTGGTTTGTGTATCTTGCTATATCCTGGCTGAAGACGAAATCCCCGTTAAAATAGTAGATTGTTGCACCGAGCGCAAAGTGAGTTATTAATGCACGAGTGTTATGTTGGTGCCCGAGAGCATGCGAGGGCACTGAATGAACACGAGTACATTAATTGCTTGCATTTTGTACCATTGTAAAACTTTGATTCTTCATATTATTAGTTTGAGTAGGTATATTTTATCACAGTAGGTAGATTGCTAGTTGAAAGAAAAGTAAATTACGCATCTTGCTAAAGAGAGTAATTAAAGCACTCGTGTTAATTCAGTGCCCTCGCATGCGCTCAGGTACCAACATAACACTCGTGCATTAATAAATCACTGTGCGCTCGGTGGATAATAGTAGATACTATTATCTTTACAAACATTTGCCCGCGGCGGGAGTCGAAACCGCAACATTCTGCGTCTCAGGCAGGCTTCGCCCACTATGCCACAGAGATTGTTTGTAAAAAACTGTAGTTGGTTGGTTTGTAGATAAATATTATTTTGTCTGTGGCTTCAATGTATGATGATTTACCATTTACTTTATTTTATTCAAATTTAGTAATTATTGTAGGTGATTTTGATATTTCACAAAACTAACTATAACTTTGTAAAATATGAACGATCTTATTTTGCTCACAACAAAGTTCAAATAAGAGTAACAGATTCTAATGACAGTTTTAAACTAAGTTAAAATTGTAATTTTGCTCTCTAATTTTGCTTTGTTATTCAACTCTACAACTACATTATACCTACGTAATTTGACGTAATTACCTTTTTCTTCTACTTTTGTTATTCATTGTAATTCGTAAACCAATGCATGCATGCAACCAATGCATATACAATTCAGAAAATCGCACTGGGATACTTATGAGAAAAGTATTATGTATCCAGAGCCTGTTCATCTTCTTCTTCGTCTTCGTTAATGGCATGTGTGATAATAATGTCAATTTTGCCAGTGTCAAATGTTTATATTGTTTATGGTATGTCACAAAGTCGTATCTTGTCGTTCGTCATTTGTTATTTTACATAAAATGGCGCCTTTCATATAAAATAACTACGGATTATTTTTGCTCGAATCACAAAGAAACAAAAATCTTTGATTTCAAATATTTACAAGTTAATAACTCTATCTCTATTTTAATAAAAACACCAACATTACTAATAAAACCGGAATTAACTCGAGTAAATAAAATAAAATAAGAGAGCAATGTTTGCTTCGCAAGACAACCAAAATTAATGTATTTACATTAAAAGCGTCTAAAATGAGCCAAACACGTAAACCAACATTTCATTGAAATTGAAGAAGTGTCATATAAAAATGTTTTTGCTTCACATATTATTTAAAGGTATCAGCAAAACATAATCATACTATTCTTTTTCCATGTCGAGACTTCAAAGACTCAATAATTTAATTATTGTATGTATTCTCTTTGACAAACTTCAGAGATAGCACAACAGGCCTGTCTGTTTCCCTAAACCCCAAGCGGGCAGTTCGGCCTCTGTTAATTGATTGCAGTCTGTTTGCATCGACTGATAATTGACAAACGAGCCGACTGATTACAGTTTGAAAGCTGATTGATAGTATCATATCATTGCTAACATGTTAAAGGTACATAACGTGTTAGAATAATGTGTGAGTGACCAACTAGTACATAGACAACGTTAATTGATTAAATAAAATTTAAAAAAGTAGTTAAAAGATTTCTTCTTATTGCGCCACTAGTGTTTTCAAAAGCTAGTTTTTTTTTTGTGAAAGGAGGCATTTTGATGACTTTGCTGACCTCTGGGGCGCAGTGGGCTAAGGCCCAGCTGAGACGCAGAAGGTTGCGGGTTCAAACCCCGCTGTGGAACAAATGTTTGTATTATCTGCAAGTATTTGTCTCGGGTGTGTTTCTATGTATGATATTTACAAAAAAAAAAACAGTTTATAAGTAGGATATTAGTCATGTGATAGCCATAACACAAGCTCTGTAACACAAGCAAGCTCTCTGCTCTGCGCCATCGTAGGTGTCCCTGACGATGTATCTTGCAGAGATCTGTTCAAAGAACGAAGAATACTGACATTACCATGCGAGCTTATCAACCAAGTAGCTGCGTTCACGCATCACAACTTGGATTTGTTCCAGCGCCGTGGTGTCAATGCGAACCGTGCCCTTCGTAGTAACAAGCACTGTCACAGACTAGTCACACCACAGCACAAACTTTGTAAGTCAGAAAGATCTGTTTATGTTATCGGCCCATCTGTGTATAACAGAATACCCGAAAAGATAAAGGAAGCCGCTTCCACCGGCATTTTTAAACATAGATTAAGAACATGGCTTTTGGAGAGGGTGTTCTACAGTACAGGTGAACTCCTAGAATTACCTGTACTGTAGAAGACCATCAAAATGGTTCGACATTTATGTCTATGTACTCATATATACAAATTAAGTAAATCAAATAAATATTAATCTTGTGTTATATACTTTATATAACACAAGATTAATATTTATTTGATTATTTGATTAATATTTATTTATATGATAATAAGATCTAAATTATTAATAAGATCTTTCATAATAATTACGTTTATTTCTACAACTGTTTGATAGTCTCGTACAGCGCACATATAATTTTAAAAATTAACAATCTAATGGTGGACGACAGGATTCGAATCCACGACATTAAGATCGGTAGGCGGGGTCAGAACCAATAGACCAACAGTGCTCTCTGTTCATAAACTGAACAGTAGGTTATTATAAACCTCTTTGACCTCTTGCGGGTTCGATTCCCGCATCGGGACAAATGTTTGTATAATCTGCAAGTATTTGTCTCGGGTCTGGGTGTTGCTATGTATATTATGTGTGTATTTACAAAATAATAACGTTTTAAAAACTAAAAAGAAAACCGACTTCATTGAATGAAATAATACATAATTGAGCCTATAATACATTTTAAGTGGAAAGTAGATGTATTTTGTATATTATATAATATATGGTTAGGCCAAATAAACGCACCGCTCCAATGAGAGAGCGAGGTATCGAAGTACACGAAACATCACCGATGTATACAATTTTTAGATTTTCGTAGATACTTCAGCTCGACCGATCTTGATAAAATTTAAATGGGACCACCTGTGAAGGATACCCTTTCAAACAAAAAAATAATTTTCCAAATCGGTTCAGCCGTTTTCGAGTAATCGGTGAACATACATAAAAAAAAAAAATTGTATACATCGATGATGTTTTCATGTATTTCGATACCTCGCTGTCTCATTGGAGTAGTGCGTTTATTTGGCCTACTCATATTATATATACAAAATACATCTACTTTCCTCTAAAAATGTATTATAGGCTCGCATTTCATTCAATGAAGTCGGTTTCTTTTTAGTTTTTAAAACGTAATTATAGCTACATACAGAGAATTTAGCCAGTGGGAAGAAGACACTATCTTAAATGACAACTTCTAAACACAAACATCTATATCGAAAAACTGGTTAAAAAATATCCTTATATCTTTGAAAGACCTATATGCTTCGATATGACATGCAACAATATGCCCTACGGTGGGGTTATGAAAAGAAACTTTGAATTTAATAATTTTTAAGGGTTCATGTTAAAGTATTTCACTTTTTTCTCACAAACAATCTTGCTTCTTGACAAATTTAATGATTCTAGGTGAACGGAAAGTACCCCATAAGTTTTTATTAAATGACGATCGTCAACATGTGTGGCATAAATTACCGTAATTAGGCCATATGTTTTGCTTACAAACTGGATTATTTAACATCTCCGAGGGACTGTTGATCTAACTAGCTGTATTAGATATTAGTTTCAACTGGATACCTTCAAGTGTTCTTTCGAAATAGGCGCGTCTGTCTGTCTGTCTGAACAAGATGAATTTAAATAATTACGTTTTAAAACTAAAAAGAAAACCGACTTCATTGAATTAAATTTGAGCCTATTATACATTTTTAGTGAAAAGTAGATGTATTTTTAACCGACTTTATCAAAAAGGAGGAGGTTCTCAATTCGTCGGAATCTTTTTTTTTTTATGTATGTTCTCCGATTACTCGAAAACGGCTGAACCGATTTGAATTTTTTTTTTGTTTGAAATGGTACACTTCACAGGTGGTCCCATATAAATTTTATCAAAATCGGTCGAGCTGAAATATAACGAAAATCTAAAAATTGTACACATCGATGATGTTTTCATGTGTTTCCATACCTCGCTGTCTCATTGGAGCGGTGCGTTTATTTAGCCTACCCATATTATATATGTACAAAATACATCTACTTTCCATTAAAAATGTATTAAAGGCTCAAATTTCATGCAATGAAGTCGGTTTCTTTTTAGTTTTCAAAACGTAATTATGTATATATATATATAATATGGGTAGGCTAAATAAACGCACTGCTCCAATGAGACAGCGAGGTATCGGAGTAAACGAAAATATTGATGTACTTATACAATTTTTAGATTTTTGTTGTTTATTCAGCTCGACCGTTTTCGATAAAATTTAAATGGGACTACCTGGGAAGTATACCCTTTCAAACAAAAAAAGAATTTTTCAAATCGGTTCAGCCATTTTCAAGTAATCGGTGAACATACATAAAAATAATTACATTTTAAAAACTAAGCAGATACTGACTTCATTGAATGAAATTTGAGCCTATAATAAATTTTTAGTGGAAAGTAGATGTATTTTGTATATATATAATATGCGTAGGTAAATAAACGCACTGCTCCAATGAGACAGCGAGGTATGAAAACACATGAAAACATCATCGATGTACAATTTTTAGATTTTCGTAATTGTTGCAGCTCGACCGATTTTGATAAAATTTATATGGGACCACCTGTGAAGACCCTTTGAAACAAAAAAAGAATTTTCCAAATAGGTTCAGCCGTTTTTGAGTAATCGGTGAACAAACATAAAAAAAAAAAACCGACGAATTGAGAACCTCCTCCTTTTTTATAAAGTCGGTTAATAAGCTTAACAATCATGTTATCATGTTGACTGGACGAAAACATACCCCTAAAAAAGTGATTGTCACTGTTTGGCGAATTTAATAGAAAACAAATTGGACAAGCCCATGTGATCACACACAGTGACAGTGACTTATCCTTACTGATCCAAATCACTAAGGATAAGAATGACTATTTGGCAGGTCCCAAACCAATTCAACATCATCTAGATAGCAAAATAAAATAGCTTACTATGAAACATTCATAATTTGCTTTAAGTTTTACAAATCAAATCAGGCCGTGATAATTTTTCCTAAAACTATTATAACCTCTTAAAAATTACTATTTAAAGTTTAATATATATCAAACGAATATCTATGACGACCTCTGTGGCGCAGTGGGCTAAGGTTCGGCTGAGACGCAGGTTGTGGATTCGATTCCCGCCGCGGGACAAATGTTTCTATGATCTGCCAGTATTTGTCTCGGGTCTGGGCGTTTATATGTACAATATGTATGTATTTACAAAAAAAAAGTATAGAAGTAGTATATCAGTCATGTGGTACCCATAACACAAGCTCTGTTTACTTTGGGGCCAGATGATGCTGGGTGAAATGTCCGGGATTATCTATTTATTATTATTTATCTAAATCTAGAAACTGTTCAAAAAACCTCGTTATATCTTTGAAGGTATATCCAACGATATACGTTTAGTAAAAAAAATACCCTACTTTTTATAGAAGTTCCAACATGTAAGGGAGTAATCTCTAAAAACGTTTGTTTTTAAAATTACTTTATTACCTTGTATGGGCTACTAATACGTATTATCGTGCAAAATTTTATAACGATTAGATTAATAGTCTGCGAGACAGTGCTCTGATTAGCGGCGGACAGAAAGACACAGACAAACGGACAAATAGACGAGCAGACAGACAGACATAGAGACATGTCGAAACTGTAACAAATGTTTGTATGATCTGCAAGTATTTTTCGGGTCTGGGTCTTTCTATGTATAATAATATATGTATGTTTAACAAAAAAAATATATATTTAAGTAGTATATCAGTCATGTGGTACCCATAACACATGCTCTGCTTACTTTGGGGCCAGATGTTGCTGTGTGAAATGTCCGGGATTATTATTATTATTAGGATTCCTTGTTAGGGTTCAGAACCCTAAAAAATACATAAAAAGACAAACTTTTTTGTACAATTACATAGATTACAAATACTTTTTTTAGATTATAAATTCTATAGTATTATTTCTTATGTCTGTCTGTAGATTTATTACCTTTTCACGACATATCGCCTGAACTTACTGTTCGGTACTGTACTATTAAGTACTACATCCTAACATTCCAACAATCCACAGCACTGAAAACAGTTATATTCACCTGTTTGGGTACTTCAAGGCTGCTCTGGGTCTTCATGTCTTGTGGCGTGGGTGTGCGGCTCCGTTTGAAGGTGGTTCGCAGACGCTGCATTGCGGCTGGGGCGGGCAACGCGCGCGCGCATCACGCGGCCCCGCCCCGCCGCGCGCGCGCTTGCAAACCGACAACACGATTACCACCTCTATGAACAAAAGAACAACGTTCACAATAGACGGATATGAAAAAACATCAGGCCTAGACAAGATTTATTTATTTATTTAAATAATTTCTAGTTAATAGTCCCTATTACAGGTTTTCAAAAGCGATGTTATACATACACAAAAATACATAATACACTGAATATCAGTATAAACTAATGAAAAATTAAAATTAAAATAATATATGTATGTACACATATATATACTGCAAACAATACAACCATCAGAAACACCTTAACATTTAGTTTCTAAAACTATCTGTGCCATTTCTATGACTTTCGGCAGGCTATGACAAAAAACATCAACATTATTATCCGACAGAAGATCTACTTTTGTAGACTTCGAAAGAACTTAATTTCAGGCTACAATATGATATGCATAAATTAAAATCACAAGCGCATATAGAAAATAAACACATTACAGACTAACATACATACTGATAAACCTTAGAACTATAAGAACTATACAACTATACAAAAAATCAAGGTACTATCTTCATTAATGAATGGTACTTAGTTTTTAGTTTCAGCTAGTGTCATCTCCGTAGATAGATGGTATAGGGTATACCGTCTATCTATGGATATGGATAAGTTAGGTGACTGAAGAGTGACTGCTGCTATGTATATATTATGATCTTTCCGAAAAGGCATTAGCGTCAGAATTTGTGACAGACCTGGGGCTAGCCCAGGTCTGTGACGTCAGTAACGTGTTGCATTACTTTGAAAGCAAAAACAAAACATACACGTTAAATAGATGGACAAATATTTAGTACTATTCCGCCAATCTATTTCCAATGAGTTACCTGAAAAAGAAATTCGACACGTGTTTCGCCTTTCCACGAGGCATCCTCAGGAACACTTGACTCACTCCGCACCCCGACTAAAAACTACTCTGCTCTGCAGACTTGTTGCTTGTGTTGTGTCGAATTTCTTTTTGAGGTAACTCATTAGGAATAGATTGGCGGAATGGTACAAAATATTTGTCCATCTGTTTAATGTTTTGTAATGGATTTCCGCAAAGTTACGCCTGAATTAATTATCTAAAACATACACGCTCACGACTCTACCTAATCCTCGGATTCGGGTAATGTTTTTTAACTTTAAAAATTATAATACTTATCTCTGTCATTATGATATTTTAAAATAAATGGTTGCCTGTAAAGTCAGTTTACGGACGATAATTTTACGATAACGTCACAAGAAAACATTGATGAAAAATTGCATACTTTTAACCTATTAAGATGCGACACAAGCCGAACGCTTAGGCCGATCATGCCTCTCTATCGCTTATTCCGCGCTCTCGCTTGCACCCTCGGCTCAGGCGGAACGTGAACATTTTTCGTGCGTGCAGCCAGCGTTCATCGATTTATAACGTTATCACGTCAAAACTTTTACTTTAAACGTACATTCTTGAACAGCCGATCTCACCTAAACAAGTAGGTACTCTGCTCATGAATAAGAAAAGCTTGCTTTGTTTCTTTACTTGTACAGATGCCTTGAAACTGATATTAGTGTAATTTAAAGCTTTGGAAAAGGAATATTTTATTGTAAAACCGAAGTCTATACCTTAAAATAAAATAAACGTACTGATAAATGTGATATCCTCGTAGTTAGGAATAAATAACTTTTAACAATACTACCACTGTTTCGTTGTAATAGTCTTGGTGAGTATTGGCGAACTCGGGTGAGGACGTATGTGTCATGACCAAAATCTGTTTTCATCAAAATCTTCCAAAACACGGAAGTATTCAGATGAAAATGCCAATACAATAAAATTATTTGCAGTAAAAAAAATGACTTTGACAAGAACACTATCTAGGACTTCAGTAATGCATATGATAATGCGCACTTGATTATTTTTGGCCGTCTACGAACATTGCGCATAACATATTATTAATTTTCTCGAGTGTATTCCGGTTTTATTATTAATTATGGTGTTCTTATTTAAATAGAGTTAAGAGTTATTGACTCGGGTGTAAATAATTGGAATAAAAACTTTGTGTATCTTTGTTATTCGAGGAAAAATAATTCGTATAATTATTTTAGATGAAACATAATCTTTATATGCATAAACTAGCTGTCGCGTTCGCGACTTCGTCGATGCGTTTTAAAAAGAAAAAAATATATCTAATTGTACCGACTGCAACGCCATCTGCCGGGCTGATTTGTGAATCTATCTATACCATCCAGGGCGCCACCCAAATGCATACAAAAAAATCATTCAAATCGGTCCAGCCGTTTAGGAGTTCAGTGACATATACACGTACAGTAGATTTTATATATACATATATAAATCTTCTGTGCGTGTATTTTTAATTAAACTCCTCCTAAATGACTGTACCAATTCTGATAAAATTAGTTGTGTGTGTTCAATGGAATCGATTTTTTAGATCAGTTGAAGTGGTATTTTTTTTCTAAAGTGCGCGGACGAAGTCGCGTACGGGACAGCAAGTTTTATATAAAACTAGCTGCTGCCCGAGGCTTCGCACGCGCGGTACCTACATAAAAAGTTGCCTATGTCCTTCTCCAAGGTCCCATCTATCTCTATTCAAAAATTCATCAAAGTGGGTTCAGCGGTTTAAGCGTGAAAACATGACAGACAGACAGACAGAGTTAATTTTGCATTTATAATATTAGTAGGGAAGTAGGGATTACATAGTAAGGATAACAAACTACGGACGACAAAATTTAAACACTTAACACTGGCAAAATTTACATTATTATGACATACAATTAACGGAGAAGAAGAATTTTGCACACTCCGGTGCTCTACGCCGTAGCAGTGTCTACGACGGCTACGAGTTAATTTGTTCAAAGTTAACTTCCACATCGTATTTAGCTGTTAGGTTAAATCGTAAGATACTCGTACGCTAGAGGCTCGTACGCTCGTACCCTTCGATTTTCGAAGACTAGGAAAACGTACCTTATTTCTTCTTCATATAAACGAGAACTGCTTGCACATGCGATTCAGCAGAATAAGCTAGCTGGGTAATTTCTTGCAGGCACTTCTTATAATAATGCGGTTTCTCTACTTGTTCAAAGCACCGAAGTGCTTCTTATTTCATTATGCTAGCCTTACGTAATAATACTATAGTACCTTGAGAGCAAGTACTCGAGTTACAATGGAATAATTTACATTTTATAAAAGTTAGCACCGCCCCATTGGGTTGCACGAATGCGCGCAGTTATAACTTTTTGGTATCCGAAAAGTCACGTATACAGCTAATACAAAATATAGTTTTGGTAGGTATATACTTTCGTATTTACTTAAGTATGTACGTATCCTCCAAATGAAGGTCTCTAATGTAGGTCTGCCTTCTGCACCGTATGTTGTAGGTTAATTTCCTTTTATGACAAACTTTTGTGTGATGAACTTTAATGATTTTCTAGGTGTTATAGAGAGTCATCTATACCAATAAAAGATTAACCTTAACCTTACTGACTGACTGATTGAATAATCATCGCCGAGCCGAAACTGCTGAAGCTAGAGAGCTGAAATTTTGAAGGTAGCTTTCTTTTATAGCAAAACCACCCATTAAGGCGGGATTTTTTGTAATGCAACTGCTAATAGGGTGAAAAGGGGCAGAAAACTAATGTATAAGACTTTTTAAAGCGTTGTGCGATTTACTTAAAACTTGATTTGAATAATTAAATTGCAAAATAAATGGACACGTGTTTCAGGGTTTTTATAAATAACTCTTACAGAGGGGTAAAATGGGGTGTCAAAGTTTGTATGGAAACTTTTTAAAGGGTGGTGTGATTTCTTAGAAACTTGGTTTGGATACTTAAAATGCAAAATAAATGGACACGTGTTTCATGATTTTTCAAAATAACTCTCATAAAGGAGTAAAATGGGTGTGAATGTTTGTATGAAAACTTTTTAATGGTTGGTGGTTTGATTGGTTTGAAACTTATAGTTTGGCAAGAAGATAAATTGCATCCTGGGGAAAGATCTAAATTACAAATTTTCCAAAAAAAAATGCGAAGTCGTGGGAAACAGCTATTTATATATATACAAGTGTATAAGTATTATTTCTTTAAGTAAAGAGCATCAACAGAAGGAGATTTCGACGAATACTGAGTTAGGCTGCGTTCGGCATGCCAGACGACATATTGCTATTGGCTCCAGAGAGACTAAAAACCTGCTTATACAATCAATGTGTTCTGCCCACCATGACTTATGGTGCTGAAGCCAAACATGGCCAATTACACATGAGGCTGTGTATCGATTCAGTTCCAAACACTAAGATCAGAGACGTCGGGAACCGGATAATATAACTCAAATGGAGCTGGGTAGGACACATGATGGCGTGGGGATATGACAGGTGACAGGTGGAATAAGGTCACTGAATGATGTCCAAAAATGGCTAGGAACGTTGGTCATCCTTTGGCAAGATAGGTAGACGATATACTCAAAGTCGTGAGCGGCGTATGGATAAGATTCGCACAGGATCGCGGTGGATATTGCAAACTTAGGAAGGCCAATACCCAGCAGTGAGTTAAATCAGGCTGTGGATGATGAGGTTGAAGTATTCTATCAGTCATCTAGAAACAATATGCTTTGCTTAGTTTAAGGCTACAAGGTTCGGTGTGAATGGTCCACCCATTTTCATTTATTTAATGGTGATTGTTTAAATGTTTGTAGTTATTGTTTGTAAGTTACCTTTAGAAGATTTCATTTATTCAAAAATGAAATAAAAATATATATTGAGATACACGGGCCTTTATTCACGTATTATTCTGTCGATGTAGGCACTGACACTGTATCGATTCATCTAGAGAATCTAGGTCAGTTTGTTTCGCGGTTCGCTTGCTCACGCTCGTGCTCGCGATTCGCACTGTCGTGTCAGTTAGTGACTCCATCGACAAAATGTATTTTTATTCTATTTTTAAATAAATAAAATCCTCTAATTATGTAGCTTAGAAACAATAACTATAAACTACTAATTAACAATTTTAAATAAAAATAAATAAAAAAGAATGGTATAAATATATCAGAATTTAGTTGAATACGTTATTTAGAGCTTGCTTACGTCTAATTTGAGTGATAGTTTTTATGGGAATTCTGCACCCCATAAAAACTCTCACTCAAATTAGACGTAAGCAAGCTCTAAATAACGTATTTTCCTATGTCCAAAAGTAGGTTTTTGAACCCTGATGATCATGATCTGGTTATATACCTATTAACTACAGCATAGTAGTAATAAAATGTCTACGTATAGAAGTACCTGCTTAATTGCACGCCAAACAAAACATATTTGCAGAAACGTACAATAGTACGATAATTTTGATGAAACTTTCTTTTGTAATGTGAAGTTATTTCTCCGTCCTTTTAAATGAATGCTTAGTTCAACAATGGGCTGATATGAGACGCACATTCTCATCATCGAACTTTCTGCAACTAGAGTTGTGCAGTTTCGCAATTGAAATTGATTGCCTTCTCAGCTCAGTTGGTGGTAACTCTGCCTTTAGCGCTGTAGGCTATGGTTTCGAGCCTTATCAAGGATAAATATTTCTGGTGATTTTGTAGTTTCACCGGACTGCCTTTAATTTTCTTTGCTCATTCCAAAGTCCAAATTAGAGTAATACTTTAAATTACAATTTAAAAGTTTGTTAAAATTACATTTGATATATTTGTTGATTGTTTTTCTTAGGGTTTACTGCAGTTTTCTATAACACCTCTTTACATAATGACTAACATGCGCTAAAACACGTAAATTTAGTAATAAAAACAAAAATCATTTAAAGTTGTTACCTACTCTTAGATGGACTTTGGTGCTATAATAAGATCGTTCGTATTCGTATTCGTTTGAAAATGTTAGCTAGTCAAGTGATCTACAGAATCAGGGCTATGTGTTGAACTTAGATGTTTGTTCTGTATCTGGGTGTCATACAGTATTATACGAGTGTGTATTTCAAAAATGGTCAAGCGCATATGACCACGTATGAAGACTTCTGAAGTCAGTACAGATAAGTATGACAAGGGTTTGAGAGCTGATAGCTCTCAAACCAATTCGACACCACTTAGTTAGCATAATAATATTATTTAGTAAATATGTAAAGCTCTTATGATTTTTAGTGTTTACAAATAAAGCTTCTATTCATAATCTAGTAAAGCTTTAATAACCGTGATAATTATACTTCAAATTTCTGCATATATACGCAACATTTTTTATAACTATTCAGGTACCACAAACAGCAGTTTAGCGGGTAGGGGGAAACACTCACAGGGGGACTCTATCAAAACTGACGACTTTGAAGCTTAAAAGTTATCAAACATATATGTATAAAAAAATATCTTCATAATTTTTAAAGGTCTATCAAATAATATGCCACACTATGGATTAGTAAATGAAGAAAGTCAAAAACATATTACATATAGACAAACATATAGAAAAACTTTTTTTCAATAATTCTATATCGTAACTTTGTAGAGGCGTCTAAAACGTTCCTGTCTAATTTTTTATTGCGATAAGACTAATAGTCTTTGAGCTCTGATTAAGGGCTGACAGATTTCTTATCATGACAGATTAAGGAATGATAGAGGGTTTCTTATTAGACTTAAAAAGGGTTAAAAGTATTCCATCAGAAATTTGTTTTCCATAGTACAAGCTTTGCTTAGTTTGGGGCTACATGATGTTGTGTGAAACGTCAACTAATATTTATTTATTTATTTATTATAATACCTATTATCTGCCGATTATGTTCTGTTCTATCAAAACATTGATACTAACAGCTTTCAGTTACTATTGATGAATTGGTATTACGGAAGGTTGATGTTGATTGTCAGACATGCTGTCAATTGCATACGCGGAAACCCGTCTTTATATTCGGTCTGAGATAGAAATCGAACCTAAATAAATAAATACCAACCACCAACGAAAATAAAAGCCCAATACGAATCAATTGACTACAAACAACAACAAAAATGTGCAGAAGCCATGGCAAATACCGAAACTAACGACCTCAACAAATTCCAAGAAAGACTAGCTAATTGTATTTAACAATGTAAACAAAACAAGATTAAAATTCAAAACCCTCCAAGACAGGATTGGATAAGTTCTACAATACTAGAAAAAAATTATCAGAAGAATATACTATACCAACAGCATAAAAATAACCCAGGCGATGAAACCATCAAAGATAGCTTCTTGAGCGAGAGAAAAAAAGAAATACAGAAAATGAAAAGTTTCTAGCTACTACAAAAATCAATTCTCAGCTTGTAGAAATAAACCAAGAAAAATGTGGAGCCTAATAAACAGTCTAACCTTTAACAAAATAAAGGAAGTCGCAATACCGACCAAAAAAGAAATTGATGGTATTAATCTAACAGACGGAAACGCTATTTGTCAATGCTTTAATGACTTTTTTTCAACTATCTGCTCAACACTGGCCAAAGCCATTCCTATAGAGTATCATGCTAACAAAGCTCACACCACTGCTGCACTTGACAATACTCATACTAGGTTCGGCATCAGAACTCTAAATCTAGCTACAAATAATGAAATTTAAAAAATAATCCATTAGTTTGTTCAAAAGAATTTTATGACTTATTGTATCGAACGCTTTTTTTAGGTCGATGAATATGCCATGACCGATTTTTTTTCATCCATATTGTTTTTTAATTTTGTAACAAGGCCTACACTTGCTGACAGAGTATTAGATTTTGGTCTAAAACCATACTGTCTGTGATACAGAAAGTCAATTGAGTTTAGGTAAGCTTCAAGGCGATTGTAAATAATTCTTTCAAAAATTTTTGATATCGTAAAATCTTTCAATTTTTCTTTTCTTTGTTAGGGAATGAAGTAAAACTACCTTAATTTATTATTTTTTATAGTTTTTTATTATTATTCATGTTAAACTATATGTATGCTCGCAAGCTATCTTTAGGTACTTATATTATATGAAATTAGTTTTTTTAAGTTCTCATATTAAGTGAATTGTAAATTCTTTGTGAGAATAAAGTTTCTTAAACCGTAACGTACGTAATAAAACAAATAAATTTATGGATTATTATTAGTAGTCATCTAGTCCGAAACTAGGCAAAGCTTATATAACTTTTAAAACTATCATGGTTTTGCACATAATTTTCACTCAAAACGGGATATTTACCATGATATATGAGTTTTTCTGCTTCTCGATATTTCGGCACAGTTGCATGCGCCATGATCACGAGATAAACTGAAGTCTTTGCGGGTGGATGTTATTGGCAGACAAAACGGTCTACCCTCTTTCTCAGTCTTTTACTGCGAACATTACCCCTACTACCGGTTTCACTGTCACTAACAACTCGATCACGATTACGACACACAACACTCACGGTATCTGGACGCATAACTGGTACCTCACTTTTACGATTTCCACACATCCTCACCACAGGGTTCCAGGCTCCAGACAATTGAAAACCGTCTTCTCGATTGAAATTCCTGTGTTTGGTAATCTCTATTGCCTCTTGTACCAATCTTGGGATGTAATGTTTTTCAGTTGAGATTACCTGTGGATTGTGTAACTCGATCCAGTGGTTTGAGCCAGATTCTAGTAGATGTGTAGCTATGGCCGACTTTTGTGTGTCCATATTTTTGACCGCCCGGATGTGTTCTGTCACTCGACAAGCTATGGTACGTTTTGTTTGGCCGATGTAAGAGCTCCCACAGCTGCAGTCAATCTTGTACACTCCTGGTGTTTGAAGAGGAATCTTATCTTTAGGTGAGCGCAGGTAGTGTGAGATCTTCTTTAAAGGAGTA
Organism: Lampropteryx suffumata; assembly: GCA_948098915.1. Classification (NCBI taxonomy): domain Eukaryota; kingdom Metazoa; phylum Arthropoda; class Insecta; order Lepidoptera; family Geometridae; genus Lampropteryx; species Lampropteryx suffumata. The sequence continues at coordinate 4,849,060 of OX402551.1, forward strand.
AAAATGGTTTTTATGGACAATTTCTGCAGGGCTTTCGCAATTTTGTCCGTCACTCCTTTGATGTACGGTAGAAAAGCAGGTTTTCGTTCTACTATACATCTGTGGGGTTTAGGCCTTTGTCTAACTAGAAAAGATCGAAGCTTGTATCCATTTTTACGTAGGACATGCTGAACATGAGCTAGCTCACTCTTTATGGAGTACTCATCACATAGGTCGAAAGCACGGTTCGTGAGAGACATTACAACCGAGTTAAGCTGCCGAGGGTGATGGTGTGAATCAGCATGGAGAAGCCGACCCATACGAACCCATACGGAGGAGTGACGGACAAAATTGCGAAAGCCCTGCAGAAATTGTCCATAAAAACCATTTTTACTCCTTTAAAGAAGATCTCACACTACCTGCGCTCACCTAAAGATAAGATTCCTCTTCAAACACCAGGAGTGTACAAGATTGACTGCAGCTGTGGGAGCTCTTACATCGGCCAAACAAAACGTACCATAGCTTGTCGAGTGACAGAACACATCCGGGCGGTCAAAAATATGGACACACAAAAGTCGGCCATAGCTACACATCTACTAGAATCTGGCTCAAACCACTGGATCGAGTTACACAATCCACAGGTAATCTCAACTGAAAAACATTACATCCCAAGATTGGTACTAGAGGCAATAGAGATTACCAAACACAGGAATTTCAATCGAGAAGACGGTTTTCAATTGTCTGGAGCCTGGAACCCTGTGGTGAGGATGTGTGGAAATCGTAAAAGTGAGGTGCCAGTTATGCGTCCAGATACCGTGAGTGTTGTGTGTCGTAATCGTGATCGAGTTGTTAGTGACAGTGAAACCGGTAGTAGGGGTAATGTTCGCAGTAAAAGACTGAGAAAGAGGGTAGACCGTTTTGTCTGCCAATAACATCCACCCGCAAAGACTTCAGTTTATCTCGTGATCATGGCGCATGCAACTGTGCCGAAATATCGAGAAGCAGAAAAACTCATATATCATGGTAAATATCCCGTTTTGAGTGAAAATTATAGGCAAAGCTTGTATGATGACATTGACTAGATGACTGATAAAATACTTATATATTTTGAAATGAATACAACAATGTATAACACCCAGACAGCAGAACAAACACCTATGTTTTTCACACAAATGTTTATCCTGGGAGGGAATCGAACGCTCAACCTACAGTGCAGAAGGTAGAGCTACTACCAACTGAGCTGACAGACCAGTAAATCCATCTTATCAAAACTTCATCCAGTTGTAATCAAACTAATAATTTAAATTATGCCTATTGCTGATCGAAACTGATCAACATTGTTTGTGTCACTAGTTCCATAATCGCCAAGCAGAAATATCTTACACCTTTTTTTCGTCTAGCCCTCGCCAAGTCCGTACTGTGCGATAAGGAACTTCGTTAAAAAAAAACTACCTTAAGTTAAATAACCCATCGGTTTTTATATTTGTAAGAAACTTGTTTTAAAACTTAGCAGCTTGTTTAATATGGGTAGATTGGGTTCTCCTTATCCTACATTCAAATTTACGAGTGCTACTTCGGAACAGCCATCAGTCCCCCAACATACTGAAGGGAAGAGTGACCCGCCCCATTTTACGTCGCACGCACACAAAGTTATTGTTTGTCAACACGCAAATTAACTTTTTGCTTTGGATTTAGTCTATTACGCAGGCAATTGTTATTCGTAAACCAGTGCGTGGTAAATACGAGTCACAAAATCTCTTTGGGGTACTTATGAGAAAATTATTATGTATCCAGAGCCTGTTCATCTTCTTCTTCGTCTTCGTTAATGGCACGTGTCATAATAATGTAATTTTGCTAGCGTCAAGTGTTTATATTGTTTATAGTATGTCACAAAGTCGTATTTTGTCGTTCGTCATTTGTTATTTTATATAAAATGGTGCCTTTCATATAAAATAACTACATTATTTTTGCTTGAATCACAAAGAAACACAAAGCTTTCATTCCAATTATTCACACCCGAGTAAATAACTCTAGCTCTATTTAAATAAAAACAGCAAAATTACTAATAAAACTGGGAATTACTCGAGAATAATAAAGTAAGAGCGCAATGTTTAGAAATAGAAATAGAAAATGTTTGCTGTTCAAGACGACCAAAAATAATCACCCTTTCATCATTTTTTTTTCTTCTTCGTTGATGGCATGTGTCATAATGATAAAAATGTTGTCAATGTCAAGTGTTAAGATTGTTTATTAGTAGGTTTCTCAAAGTCGTATGTTGTCGTTCAACATTTGTTATTTAAAAATATGATGTCTTTTTATAAAATTATCATACGGATTATTTTAATTTTATAGAATAATTGAAGGATTTTTGCTCGAATCACAAAGAAACCCAAAGATTTTATTCCAATTATTCACACCCGAGTCAATAACTCTAGCTTTACTTGAAGAATATCACCAAAATTATAAATAATATGAGAAATAACTCAGGAAAAATATATAATATAAGAGCGCAATGTTTACTTCGCATAACGGCCAAAAATAATTCCTGTTCATGTTTATTTCTTCCTATAATGGCACTTGTCATGGTGTTAATTTTGCTAATGCCAAGTGATAGTTTTACTACTCTACTAGCGACCCACCCCGGCTTCGCACAGGTGCAATGATACTATTGCGAGTTATCCCTAAGAGATAGACATATACCGTCGCAGACATTTTTGTAGACCTTTATAAGGTGTACAATACTGTAGTACATTATTTTGATCTATCTCGTAGGGTTCAGCCAGCTTTTGCAAATTAAGCGCAAAAAATGTGAAATATTTACGACACCACATTAGAAACCTCTAAAATTTACAGTGTTTCTCTACTATATTATGCATGCATTATACGTATAAACATTCCTCTTGAATCATTCAATCTATTAAAAAAACCGCATCAAAATCCGTTGCGTATATTTAAAGATCTAAGCATACAAAGAGACAGACAGACAGCGGGAAGTGACTTTTTTTATACCATGTAGTGATGATACAAAATCACCCCAGCACTTTATTATTAGCAAATATGTTTAATGGTTTTAGGTTGTTGACTTGATTTGACTAGAAAAACGCATGTATGTATTTTGAGTGTTTTTCATTCAGAAAATTTCAATAACCCATGGTTCTGGAATGCGACGTTTCAGTCAAAATATCAACGCCCAGTTTTATAACTGAGTTAGAGTTTTGTTTAAAATACGACCGTGAAAGTTGCCAAATATTTTTATTCAGGCGTTTGTATTTCCAGAAAGTTCAATTTAAAAAAAATAACACGGTCGCTACTTTTTCGGGTAGGTAGATAGGTACTTTGTCTACTGTAAAACACCGCAGTCTTTAATTGAGTACTGATTGACTAACTTCCAAATAAATTATCTCATTGTTATTAACTTGACTACTGCAATAAATAAATTAAGTAATTACTACAAAGTAATTAAGGTATAGTTTACCAAAGTAAACCCTTCACCTAATAGTTATATAAAGGATTTAATCAACTTTAACAACTTTACCACACGCACTGTTAGCAAGCTGTGCCAGCTATTACTAATATTTGGTTTACTTTCTTGTTAATAAGTACATAAGTATTGTGTTTGTCTATATTAGATAAGTATAGATGTTGTTTGTGATTTTGTGAGTATCGATCTAGAAGGTGTCTATGAAAGTACTAAACCGATTCAAAATTTGTAATTATGTTTTATGGGATTTTTTTATTATAGATAAACCTACGTTTGATCACGAATTCGCCTGATGTTAAGCGACGATGTGACCAACGACGAGGTATCTTCTAGACCTGCGTCTAGAAGATACCTAGTTACTCTTGGCTTGAAGAGACCCAGACTGCAGTTTTTTAGGAAAGACGTGGAAGCAATGCAATGGTTTAATGTGGAAACAATGCGCTTTGTTCGTACCTAAGGGTGGTAGACTGGCAAGGTATGGATGGTATTGAGTGGTACTACTGCTTGCCCTATTGTGAAAAGGATATCGCGGTATATTTTTCATTTCAAAACGTGCGGACTAAGTCGAGAGCTTGTGTTATTATTATGAGTCTCATATACTACCATACTACCTTTTGTTAACCATACAAGTACCTATTTACTATCTCATCGTTGAACAAACTTCTCAAACACGGTCCCCTTGAACCGTGATCCAATTCTGGGTTGAAGTGCCCGGCGAGACCCCCGTAACCCAAATGTTTAAGTCGGGCACTTATACATTCAAGGGCCATGGGGCATTACCGGCATTAATAATAAACAAATACCTAGACCTAAACTAAACTTAAACCGAGCTGGGAATTTTAATTTATATTACCTAGTATGTAGATCAGTTCAGTCAGTCGTTTTTATGTTAAAGTTGCATCGACATTTGACGAATGTTCATGGGCTCAGGTTTTTTGCGTATTAGTCAAACTTTTCTATTTATTGCTTTATTGACCAACTCATCTGGAGTCTCATGTAAGGAATAGTGAGATTGAATTTCATTGGGACATATGACATCAAGTGTGACACTAAACTTTTAACAAACGATAGTTTAACAAACGTTTTCACCTAGATTTGGTAAGCAATCCATGCGTACTTCAAGAGAAGTCCGTCAGCCTCAATGTCTACCTGCTTCAGTAGAGGCAATCAAGCAGGGTCTCATCGGGATGAGATACCTGGAGTTCATGGTAGCATCAATTAATGCTGATCTAATGAGATACCTTGACGCGACTGAGTATTCGTAGAGATTTGAAAAATGATACATTATTTCTCCAAATAATATTTCATATTTTCACACATTATCGAGCTTTTGATAAGGTTTCTGGCTTGTGGCAAATGTATCCCCCATTTAAGATGTAAGGAAGTACATCATGACACATAGAAAGACATCAAAAGAAACAAAACAAGGGTCTCTACGCTCCGGGCAATAGCTCCCTTGAATAATGAATGAGGTCAGATCAAATATTTATGTCATTTGGAATAAAACCAGCGACGCCATCGACCAAACTAAACTAATACTTATATGGCTATGATATGTTATTACGTAACAAAATAAGTACTTACCTACCTCCACTCAGTTATTATAAACATAGGTTATTGCCACAAATGACTCTGAATATTCCGTAATAAGTGGCACTGCTCATAAAATCGAAGTACCCGATTTCTTCCTAAATGACAAGTCCGAGGATATTTATTTATTTGGAAAGTTCCTTATCGCACGACATGTCGACGACTTGACGGATGGGGGCGAAAAAAAGTGTAAGAATTCCGTCACGAATTTCCGTCACGACCCTTTTTTTAGTGTAGACGGTTAACCATAGGGTGACCCAATTCTTCATCCCTGGACAAAAAATCTTTGTATTTAATATATTTTTTAGAGTTATGAAAATAAACATTTTATTGTACATCATTAAATTCATTAGAGATTTCTGCGTTTCATTTAATTGCTCTCAGGCGCTATTCATTCATTAATTCGTATTATTATTAATTCGTATTATTATTAATTCGTATTATTAATCAATAATATATTACGTTTATTAATAATAATATACTAAGATAGGAACTACGTTCTAGCCGAGTGTTTCACGACACTCACGCATTTTTTGTTTATAGAAAGTGTTTAGTTATAACAATCCTAGTATACGTTAACGATTTACCCTTTTTTTGTAAAAAAATTTGTGATATAGTTTTATTTGCAGACGATACGTCTTTAATTTTTAAAGTTGATAGAGGTAGAACCAGTATTTGCGATAACGTAAATGAATCCTTATCGTTAATTCTTAACTGGTTCACTGTAAATAATCTTTTGCTTAATTAAAAAAAACGATATGTATCAAATTCACTTTGCCAAATGTTATTCATAGCCCGTCCAACATTGAAATAAATGGAGAGGCAATGAATCTTGTAAATTCCACGATCTTCCTAGGTCTTAATATTGATGCAAAACTACAGTGGGGACCACAAATTGAAACACTTGGTGGTAGGCTTAGTTCCGCTGCATATGCAGTTCGTGCGTTACGGTGGCTTACTGATGAAGCTACAGCTAGACTAGTTTATTTCAGTTACTTCCATAGTGTTATGTCATACGGCATCATTCTCTGGGGGAAAGCAGCTGATATTGGTAATATATTTGTAATTCAAAAAAGGGCAATACGTGCCATTTATAAAATGAAACCATGAGAATATTTGAGAGAAATATTCAAAGAAATTAATATTCTCACAATAGCTTCACAATATATATATGAAAATTTGTTATACACACATGAAAATAGCAAAATATCTGGTTCAGCAAAATAGTGACCTTCATAGAATCAATACTAGGAATAGACACAAATTATACATCCCTAGGTTTCGACTAGAAAAAGTAAATAAGTCCTTTATGGGGAACACGGTGCGCTTCTATAGTAAGCTATCTGAAAATGCTACTAAACTACCTATTAAGAAATTTAAAGCATACATAAAAGGTAGTCTTTTGAAGAAGCTTATTATAATATAAATGACTATATTATTGATAAGAATGCATGGCTTCATGTCGCTCAGCCCTCAGACAGTTAACCGACACACTTGAAATGTATAAACTCTCTTGTATTAGTATTTCGTAGTTAAGATAGTTATAAGATGGATCATGTAAAAAAGCGCTAGGACCAAGACAAGTTTTTTTTCAGTTCTTCTCGGGCTTGGGTTAGGGTGAATTGGCACCTAAATTCACCTAGTACGTTTCAAAGTGATCCTTGTGATTGTATTGAATAAAGTATCTTTTGACTTTGACTTTGACACTGAAATGAATTGAAATTAGAATTGAAATATGTATGTAAATAGTGGTCATGTCACAAATCAAATCAACACCATCTAGTAGCGTCAGCTAGTAAAATATAAAAGTGTATAAATATTATCATACATACATACATAGGTGTGTATGTTTGTATATTTTATACAGTTCCATTGAATACAAATGGTTTCTAAGTAGGTATTCTATTATTTTTAGTATATCCAGCCATCCGTCCAGAGTACCGCGCGTGCCACGGTTCCCACGGTCGATGTATCTAAAAACATGAGTTTCGACTCGATTTACATCAAATTTACATTTAACATAGTGATGTCAACCGTAATAACTGGTTTAGAAGTAGGCAAGTCTGTGACTCAACATGCAAGTTATAAGAGTTTTTGCGCCATTCATTGTCATATACTAGAACCTAACTTGAACAAACATCAAAAGCAATTGCTAAACGCATTCATACACGAATTCCAACATATAGACTTGATTATATTATTTGTAATAAATTTAAGAGTATTTTAAAGTTTTAATTATATTGTTTTGGTATATACTGTAAATATATTGTTTTGGTATATACTGTAAATTTTCTGTTGTTCTCAAATAAATATATATATTAACTAGCTGTCCCGTTCGCGACTTCTAGTAAATAATAAATACGCTATTGTTCCGTAAAGTTAGGTACTTCTTATTTTAGATCTTATCTTTCTTTTTCCTTTTTTTATCATAATTTAGTTAGGTACATGCATTCCGTACATGCATCATGTTTTCAGCAAACCAATATTTATCTATGATTTGATATTACTATTATACTATTTTATTGCTAATTTATAATTATTTTATTAACAGTACAGTTGTAATAAATAAATATAAATAAACATTGGTGGACAATGCACACAACACCATCTAGCCTTAAGCTAACTAAGCATAGCTTGTATTATGGGGACAAGATTACTGATAGAATACTTATATATTTTTCAATATATACTTATGACACACTGAGACACATGTGACAGAGATTATTTGAAGCGCTATACTAATGTCAAAGCTTTACTACTCATTCCGCATTTTTCTCCCTTACGCCAATTACCATCAACGATAAAATAATTTAAGTAATAATAATTTATTTACGAGTATTTAAAGGTCCCTGACTTGCTTGTCCGGGAAAATCTAAACTATAATTATCTCTATGTTATTATACATTCAAGCGACAGAACCTAGATAACTCGTATATCGCCCCGACACATAATAAAAAAAACTTCTGAGTAAGTAATCATTTAGGTATTTTTTTGCTGAAGGCATTTTCATGATTGCTTGCCACAGATTTACTACAGCTTTAGCCGTAAAAAGAAAAATAATCAAATGAGACAGAATCAAAGAAAACTGTACACTTATTTCGGCATTTTCCTCAGTATGAACTGACTGAAAGGTTTTGCGTTTATCACTGGTATTGTAGTTGTCATACTGCCTTCTGATCTTAATACTATTATTTGACGACCTCTGTGGCGCAGTGGGCGAAGGCACGCTGGAGACGCAGAAGGTTGCGGGTTCTATTCCCGCCGCGGGACAAATGTTTGTATGAAATGCATGTATTTGTTTCGGGTCTGGGTGTTTCTATGTATAAAATGTATGTATTTATAAAAAGTATATAAGTATTATATCAGTCATGTGGTTGCCATAACACAAGCTCTGCTTACTTTGCGCCCAGATGATGCTGAGTGAAATGTCCAGCATTATTAATGTTATTATTATTATTATTTGTATAAATCACGCCAATTCTGTTGATGGAGATAATATACATTACAAATAAAATAGCATACGAGTAATTGTAAAGTAATGTTTTAAAAACTAAAAAGAAAACTGACTTCATTGCATATATTTTTTTAGTAAAGGAAAGTAGATGTTTTTTGTTTATATGAGACAGCGAGATTTCGGAGTAAACGAAAATATGATCGATGTATACATTTTTTAGATTTTTGTTGATTTTTTAAAAACCTTTTTTTTGTTAAAAAATTGATTGTTGATTGATTTGATTTTTTGATTTTGATTTTTTGATTTTTTACTTGGGAATTTACCAAATCGGTTCATCGGCGGCGGCGTCTTTGAGTACCTAATCGATGAACATACATAAAAAAAAAGATTCCGACGAAATAAGAACTTCCTCCTTTTTTGAAGTTGATTAAAAATGCTATTAGGGTCGTCCATCCAAAAAAACACCACTCAGAAGGTTGCCTCTTTTCGATATCGTGTCACTAGCTATTTCGAACCAGTGTGGTGAAAGGATTGAAGTGCGCGCCTCGGAGACTACTTTCGTACATTTGGCACAAGTCTTTGAACTTTTTAGATTCTACGATCCCAGATTCTTCACGATGTTTTCTTTCAGCGGTTGAGAGTACTCGTATATCTCACATCGGTTTTTCAATCAGAAAAACCCGGTTCGGTATGACACTCTTCAATAATTCATTTATTAAATCAGCCTGAACTGTTTTTCAGAATCAGGTTTTATCTGTTAATTATCTAGTACCTGGACGACCGAGCTTTACTCAGTATAAAACACGGATAAAACGATGTTTTCTAAAAACGAAACCTAGCTAGATCGTTTTTTCGCCCCTGAAACCCCCTGCATACTAAATTTCATGAAAATCGTTTGAGCCGTTTCCGAGATTCAGATTATATTATTTAGATATATACAAGAATTGCTCGTTTAAAGGTATGAGAAAAATAATTATCTAATTATGGCAACTTCCGGACGCGTGTTCACGGCACTCAAAACGCGATTTTGCATCAGAAAAAAATCAAATAAGGAACTCTGAAAAAAAGTATTAATTAGCTTGCTTCCCGTCTATTAGTGTAAGCTGCAAGTTAAAACGACGTCAACTTTAGGAGGAGATGAGGATTGATTAATATTTGAGACAATATTTCATAATGATATTATAAAAGTTACTTACTTTTAAAGTTACTTTAAAAACGCCTTTTGGGAGACTTTGGGACCCTGAGGCAGAGACTGCACCTTGTGGGGCGTATCAGGTATTGTTTTTCAGACCGGCGACAGCCTTTTCGATCCAGAAAATCAAAAAGGTGGTTTCGTTTTTAAAATCATTTCACGGCGTCTGGTAGATACATTGCATTACCCAAGAGCAGGCTCCTATCTGGCCCAGCGTATTAGCATTGCCATTCAACGTGGTAATGCCGCCAGTATATTGAAAACGCTGCCATTCGACAGTGATCTGGATCAGTTGAGCTATCTATAGATCGTTTTAAACGGTCCTTAGATAGCTCAACAGTTTCACGTGTATTTTATATTATAGTATATTATTTTGTATATTTCTGTAATTATTTCTTTAAAAACAATTTGAATCGAGGGCGTGACAGGCCTCGATTGAAAATACATAGTATATGTCTTTTATAACAATTATACCTTTAATTAACGTTTAACACTAAATAATATGTCTTTTATAACAATTATACCTTTAATTAACGTTTAACACTAAATAGCGGAAGAAAAGACGTATATTTTTCTTACAAAAGTTCAAAATAGAAAGTAAGAAAGAAAAACATTTATTTAGCATACACAAAACAGAAGAGGACACATGAGCGGAAAATAGACCAAAAAAAGGCCCAAAGGGAAAATATACAAACACATACACAAAAACAAACAAAAAAACAATTGTAAAAATTTTAGTAAAAATCAGTTTTACTTACATTTTCCGCTCTCTCATAATCGTTGTTGAGTTAACTGCCCGGCGTTTTCTAAATAAGATAATCAGCGATAGCGTCAAACAATCCTTTATAATAATATCCTCTGGTTATTCTTTACTCCAGCGTCAAAATAAAATTCAACCAGCTTGAACTAAACCGCCACTGTTACCATCGCGTCCCAACCGCATACGCCCATGTGATACATATCTATTAAAGCTACTAGCAGTCGGGAAATAGCTCAAAACTACTATCAATCCACAGCCCGTGGTGAAACAAATCCCTTATTAAGTGGTCTTAAATGCTGGTGTAATATATCTCAATGGTAGGACATCAACATTTTTTGAGGAAGCATGGGTACATAATCTCTATAAGCTCCACGGGTCATCATTCATGCCGTCATTAGGAGTGAAGCTCCTTTGGGTTCAGTGTTATCGGATGATAGCTGTCAACGCAAACTCAAAGGATCACTCGAAACTAGTGGAACACGCTCGATTTAATTTGCCTCGAGTAAAATCTAATTTTCATCTATTCGCTGCACGCCAGAAGACGTCAAGAGAGAAACAACTGTAAACTTGAAACTTAAATTCTAGAATGTGGTGAAACCAGCAGTTTGATACATTCTTTGATTATAAACAATACTCTGTCACTATTTTGGCAATAATTCATGTATAGCCAATAGTATCTCGTATACGGCAATAACGGTTTTCACTTAAGTGTTAACAGAATTGATTGATAGATTCAATTAAATTTTAACAGTTCTTTATTTATAGGTACAGTTATTTTTGATATACACGGGCTTTCACACATATTATTTTGTCAATCGACCGTGAAATCAAGCGGCAACGAGCGGACCGCGGATCAAACTCACCTTGATGAAGATTCTCTAGATGAATCGAAACAGTGTCGCTGCCTCCATCGACAAAATAATACGTGCGCAAAGCCCGTGTTTCTCAAAATGTATAGTACAACTCACGGAAGTTTTGAATGTGAAAGAGTTCTTTATTCGCTTAGATAATTCTTAAATAGTACAAAATTTAATGTAAGTTTGATCCCAGAATGTAAAAAACATATATTAACACAATAATTAAGCTTAAATACTTCTCAAAACGATTGGAATTATAAATCACCAGCTCATTACGAGACATGACAGTTTATTGACAGATTGAAACAGGTTGATTTGAGCATACGCAAACGCAAGGTAACCACAAAACTGCTTGGATGTGGTTCTTGAGCCGTGAACACATGAGTTGGTTGGCCTGCCTCGAAACCATCGACCGACGACCGCGCAGTCAACGGTAAAGTGGGAAATTTATTGGGCTAACCTATATCAGGCTATAATATTGATTTTTCAAGAAGTAGATTATTATTGGCACGAGACGTCGATACATAAAACCAGCCGTTGTTTATGCCAATTGTTTCAAAATAGATCGTTGTTTTGTTCACCTCGGTAGGTTGTAAGTAAAACGATATTCAAACATGCGAAGGGATTTTTTTAAAAGCATGTTTAGTAGTTGACATTAACTGCATGTCCGCTAGATAACGGCCCACATAGATCTCGATTTCATTTCCACAATTGTAATTCTTGCAATTCTTTGTTATAATTGATTAATTGATATAATTAAAAATACCTATTTCTTGGTTTCCACGAACTACCACTTTCGTTAATATGAAAGTGGTAGCTTTAACAAAGTAGCTTTTTCTTGAAATCTATAAATATCTATTTATTTCCGTATCAGACACAGGTATTTTCACGTCCGTTGCCAGTCAAATTGTTGTTTTATATATAGAACGGGCTGCACTCAGCTGTGAGTTTAACGGGTTGAATCATAAAGCATATTGACGTCAGCGCGTTGCTTCACTGGACGTGTTGGTTTGTGTTACCAAAAGAGTGCAAGAGAGACGTGAATTGAACGTGATACAAAACTTAGGTGTTAAGGTGGTATAGAGCGAGGTCACGCTACGCGACTTATTGCGTAGCGTCACTTCGCTGACACTACTATCACCATCCCAGGGGGACACTTTTGGGGCTCGTCAGTGCTATCGCTGCCATCAAATGATGGAATTTGTGGTATTGTTTCTTTGTCATTTGATAAACAAACATAGCCCTTAAAAAAAATTTGTTTTTCTCGTGTTATATCATATTTTATTGAATAATCTTAACCACCGTACCACGGAATCCAAGAAAAATCTAGACGAAAATTCCGAGTTGACGTTTTGATTAAAAGTTGACGATCAATAGCGATTCTGTGATACAATTTCAAAACAATCAAAACACTTGGCATTTTAAAGTCAAAGTCAAAGTCAAAAGATACTTTATTCAATACAATCACAATGATCACTTTAAAACGTCTTACATACTAGGTGAATTTAGGTGCGAATTCGTTCTAACCCAAGCCCGAGAAGAACTGGCAAGAAACTCGTCCCGCTTTTTTACATGTTCCATCTTATAACTACCTTAACTACGAAAAACTAATACAAGAGAGTTTATATATGTATACTTTTCAAATGTGTCGGTTAACTGTCTGAGTTTCGCTGAATTCGCTAAATTGTCGTCAAGACAGATGCTATTATTGAAAGATTAGAAGATGATTTTGTATATAAATGTTCCTAATATTAAACTGTTGGAACGTTTGAAAGAAAGAGATGAAAGAACATGTTTGTGCTGAATCCACCACTAATTGCCGACCAAACTTGAGGCACTGGATTGAGAGAAGGGTTAAGAAGAGGCTCATTAGCAATAATTTGTGCTTTAAGAAGTGGTTCATTAGTAGGATTTAAATAGAGTCTATATTTCAGTGATAATTCACACCCGGCTAGCTCAAATGCATTTATTGATTCACCCATGGTGAAAAATGGTCGAACTTAGAACAAAATTATTGTGTATAAGTCAAAGCCCTTATTTAATGCACCCCTAAAGCCTTAGGAACTAAGGGTTAGTTCTTAGACTAGGGATTGAATTTTCGAAATGCTTTTCTCAGTGCATCTTAAGCAATTATTATTATGATTTATGCTGTGCGTTAAATGTCAGTCAGTCCGTCGGTCAACTTACGAATCTTACTAATTATTTAGACTAGTGGTCGCCCACTGGTCGCCCATAATTAATTAATTTAGGTATTTTTATGCATAATTTAAAAAAAAAGTAGCATTCTGCACTCCTTTTCTCTATAAACTATAAGTGTGCGAAATTTCATACTCCTCCGTCCGCGCAATTTTCTTAAAAAGGGTACAAATTTTTTGCTTCACGTATTATAGATTACAAATAAAATAAACGTTTTTAAAATACGATGACAATTTCATTGCTATCTGGGTTTCCAATAATGGAAAATTGCCTCTTACGTATTTTTTCTCAACATCTCTAACTCTTCCATTATTCAATAGGCAATATAGCCAGTGGATTGAATATAATGTTTGTTCAAACCTAAAAGATTTTCATCAAAAAACATGCACATACTTGTACTTCAATTGTGCTTACAAGAAAGCCGAGGAAAATGTATTATAATACCTAGGTACACAATATATCATCGTTCTATTATGTACAAAATAATAATTGCCATTCAACGTGGCAATGCCAGTGATCTTGGGAACGCTGCCCTCTAGCAGTGATCTGGATCAGTTGATTTATCTATAGATCGTTTTAAACGGTCCTCAGATAGCTCAACAGTTTCACGTGTATTTTATATTGTTGTAATATTATTATGGACATTTCTGTAACTATTTCTGTAAATAATTGTAATTAAGATTTATAATAAGTAGTATATAGTGTTATAAAAAGGCAAGGGCAGTTTTTGTGTTTGTGGCACACAGATACATGACAATGCTCCAGGTACTCTCTACTTTTACTCAAAATATTATGGGTATATCTGTAGTTATCAGAATTTTCAGTATCCCGCAGTGTTCTAATTAAATTATGGAAATTTATCGCATTTCAATATCCGGTACTTACCCCTACTTACGCGTCATTGGTGTTGACAAATTATGAGGCACCCATGTTTTCTCTCTATAATTTTATATTTTCGACTATAAGCACCTATTTATTGTAAATATGGTTATTTCATATTTAAAAACTTTCGTTGCATAAATTAATATGAACAAAAATCTAGTACGTGTCAATAGTAACTAAATCACAATCTCAATTAGCTTTTGCATAAGTAGTCTTCATTTTAACAGATACGAGTATACCATAATGACAGAGATCTTTATCAATAAAGTACATATTACAATGTGTTGCAAATACAAAAATAAACTAGAACAAGACCCTCATTCCAATAAATTCAAAAAAAAACGTTATCGCTACTTCAAATTTATTTAACAGTAAATAGATCTAAATTTAAAATCACGAAGACGTTGCGACGAAATCATACACATTACATTAATTTGATTCATAACTAAATATATAAAGATAAAAAAAGAAAAATAAAAAAATACTTACCAGTTATCGTGTTGAGAATACGATGGTATCAGGTAGCTGCGAGGACTCCACTGCACATAGCTGGAGTAGCCACAAGTAAACGAATACAAGAGTTGCAAGTCTCCGCGATCTCCGTTCTTCCGCGTGAGTTGATAAATGTGGAGCGTACGCCCGAGCTCTCACTGTACCCGCGACCAACTGACGGCATGGTGAGGTTTGGGCTTTGGATAGCCGCACCCCCCGGCTACGCTACCCCCGCACTTTTGCTTGACTATAGGCAGTAGGTACCTGTTTATTGAAGCTTTGATTGTAAGCTTTGCAATTTTAATGCGGGTGAAGCCTCAATTATTATTATAATTGTGTGAATGTAATTTTATAGACTATCAGACGTTGTAATTGAAATAGTATAGGTACTTTTTTCTTGTGTTTTGAATTGTGTTTGCTAGTGGAAAACTTTTTGGTGGTCCAATAAATATATATTGATTTGGATGTACTTCAATCCTTACACTTACTAAAGTCGTAAAGCTGCTGCATAAAACTCCGGAAAATCACAGGAAATACACAGGAAAATATATTTAGTGAAATAGCAAAATTTTAAATTTTAAAATAGACATTTAAAAATGTTACTCTAGTTTGGACTTTAGAGAAAGCAAAATAAGATCGAAATTTTAGCTAGTCCGGCGAAACAACAAAATCATCAGCAATGTCAAATTATTGTACTGTGGTTGTATTAGTTAACATAAACTAAATTTAATCTTAAAGAAAATACAACAATCAAAATGTTTCATAGATGCATGTAACAATCACGGAACCCTAATGACACGCACCCTATGCAATGCTACGCGCGTAGCACCCTCTACGCTCGTAGCAAGAAGTAACTTTAAAGAGTTTGTAGAGTTCCATCAGATTGTATCGGTGTTGAATGAGTTCGAAAAAAATAAGATACGGATTACCAAAATAGGTACATAAATAGATTATTAACGAAAATAAAAATACTACCTACAATTTTGTGTTTTGGTAACAACATAGTCACATAGTACGTCAATAGTTATAAATTTTCCATAGTAACTGTTTCGATTTTCTAAACTATTCCTATTAGAAAACGAGTCAAGCGTCTTAATTTATTTCCACGATGATAACAAACAGCTGTATTCATAATACAAACTTAAACATAACTTAGAATTACCAAAATAATTATTCATATACTTCGAGTTTTATTTCTACTTGCCAACGAACAGAACAAATTAATGTGCCTCTACAATATTGACTTTCATCTAAAATTCTGAAATCGTACAGGAACTTTATTTTACGTGAATATTTATGACGTAGTTTCCAAGTGCGTATTATAAATAAGTTGTTTTGCGGTTGCTCACCTCGGCACGACACGACCACTTACTACTATTGATTAACATTGTGCTCTTGCCTCAAAACACTTACCTGAAAAGAAACATAATAACAATTAATAAATTAGCCAAGCGTGTGTGTCCACGTGCATTGAAGGCATCCGAAGTAAGTAAGGATATGAATGATTAGTGGTCAGGCCTCAAACAAATTCAGCAACATCTAGCTAGCAAAATATATTTAAGAACGTTTTGTTAGAATGGTCTTGGACCATTTACACTATTTAATTAGATTTCGGTTGTCCACTATTTTAAACTATTTTATACAAAGAATTAGTCAATCTAGTGGTCGGCCATTGGTCGAAATTCGACCATAATTAAATTTAATGTATTTTATTAGGTATAATTTAAAAAAAAATAATGGCATTCTGCACTCCTTCTCTAGTAAGTGTGCGAGATTGAATACTCCTCCGTTCGCGCAATTTTCGTAAAAAGGGGTACAAAGTTTGTGCTTCACGTATTAATATATAATAATACAAACAAATACATATTACAAAATCAATGATACGGTAATGATATAACAATAGAAAGTACAATAAGAATATTAATTCACATTAAAAGCTTGTCATCATAAATAACAATTGATAAAACATAGATAAATTACAATAATTATATAATTAGGTACAATTAATGTCAATAAACATTCAATAAAGTAGCCCAACTGTCTACAAAAATGTCCTTAATATCGTTGGATAGTTTTAAGGGATCATTTTTCAAAGTATTTTTCATAATTTTGTAGAGGCCACTAATACGTATTGCCGTGCAAAATTACGATAAGACTAATATTGTTCGAGCTAGAGCTATGACTAGGAGCGGACAGACAGACAAACAGACGGATATGGTGAAACTATAAGGGTTCCTTGTTGGACTGTGGATCCTTAAAAAGTAATTTATCTAAATGAAAGAACTGAACTAAATTATGAACTGAAGTACTTGTAGCTTAGGTACTACAAGTACTTCAGTTAATAATCCTTACTAATATTATATATTTGAAAGTAACTCTGTCTGTCTGTCTGTCCCGTTTTCACGCCTAAACCACAGAACCGATTTTGATGAATTTTGGTATAGAGATAGATGGGACCTTGGAGATTGACATAGGCTACTTTTTATGTAGGTACGACGCGTGCGAAGCCGCGGGCAGCAACTAGTAATGTATATAAGCGATAAAGGTATTTTATCCAAAGTTTTTATTTCAAAGTAAACCGTAAACACCGTGGTGTGTGTGTTTGAACCAAACATTCTGTGTGACCGAATGTTTGGAGAATTTCCCAACCTTTTCCCACAGGGGTAAGTAGGAAGTATAAATGTCAACATTTCTCAGCTTCGGCACAACTTTATTTCTACTAAAAAATACTTTGTATCTAAACGTAGTAAATACATAAGCTAACAGTATCCCTCTGGGGTCTTCCCGGATTTATGATGGTTACTGCTCGCTAAACTGTGCTGCTATTCTATCAGCAGAGCCCAGGAAGCAGCAGAAAATAGGCATTCATCGCGCTGCCTATTGTTCTTGTGAAGGCTTCGAACCGCTAACTGCATACTATGTTAAAGTATAGAGCACTATACTTTCAGTATTATGGATAAACGTCTACTTCGTTGAAACTTAAGTGCAAAATATAAGCATGCGCAAAATGTAATGTTTAAAAATGCCTCAGACGACCCTCCTTAGATATCCTTAAAAATATCTAAGTAACTAGAGATCTATGGATGTGAACCTGGCTTGGGGATTACACGAGCGAATCAAATAAACATGTTATTTGATTTGATAAACCTAGTTAGATACTGGAAAATTATTTACGTGACCCACGTACTCAAACATATATAAATCACACCTGTTTCCCGTAGGAGTAGAGACTACGGATTTTCACTTGCTACACGATCTTGTAATCTTGTGCTTCATACACTCTCATTCTTCACGCTATGAATGCGCCAACATTAAGAGCGATTAATTTATTAAATGCATTCGTACAGGGCCGTACAGGAGAGCCTTTACATTATTTTTGATATTCTAAAAGTATTTATAAGTTCTAATTACGACAGCTAGCGTTTTGATGTACATTGAAAGCTTTCTATTATTCTTAAATAAATAATTCTAATTCAACACATTTCTCATACATTGGTTTTGGTTACTCTTGACCTGACCTTTCCCTAACATTTTCAATTATGAATAATACTCAGTGTAGATATTAGAAACGGCTAGGTTACGTCACGAGCTCTTTGATTGAATAATTTAGTCTGCTTTTCAGTACGGACAGTCACTTTACTTTGTGTTAGGTATAGGAGCTTAGGACGGGGATCTTGTGAATGGGTTATGAATGAGTGATGCAATCGTAAAAGCTTGTGTACGTCACAAATAGAAGGTACACAATATGAAGTCACAGGGGCCGTGCTGCCAGCGGGCAAGATACATAAACTCACGTTTGTATGACGTCGTCGAAACGTACACGGCATCCCAGTTTGGGGTCAATGGTCAATCTACAAAAGAGAAATCCAATTCAAATTTTGTCGCACGTTTAAGTGCAATTTTGATTGAGCTGTCTGTGTTTTTTGTGAACTGAAGGTGTAACGATTGCTAAGACTAATTACTTTGCTTTAGTTTAGTCAGTGACAAATTCTGGGAAGATGGGAGTCAATAAGTCACCCAAAAGCCTCTTTCATGGCCATTGAAAAAATCGGAACTGACACCTTAATAACAAAGTCTAATACTACTTACCTACGGTTGGTTATCTACCAAAAACCGATTATGCGCTTTCTTTGCTTTTTATTCCAAAAAAAATCGACTGTAACCGATATGATTCGTGAAGAAAACGTTGTGGAAAGATAGATAATACGATTGACAAACGATGATGTAACAAATTCCTAGTGATAATAGTGTGTAAGGTGATACCATTGTGAGTATTCTTGACTCAACTGAATTTTGTAATACTTATTGCATTTTGTATTTGCACTGTTGAAATGATCTGGGTATATATGGACTGAGTGTTGTGGACCGTAACCTATCTTGGGTGGTACAACGAGCCCATTATTATGACACAAACGAGTTTATTGACAGTTAATCTCGGACTTGGGTTAAAAGCAATTGGCACCTACGTTCATCTAGCATGCAGCGATGCAAAGTGATCCTTGTGATTGTATTTAATCAATCAATGATTTAACTTTGACCTATTTATTTAAAAAACCTAATAAAAAGTTTCAAAAAGTCGTCAAGTAAGTAATGGTCTTCTATATCTATATATAGTATTTTTTCAATTATTAGATGCAATTCCATGCAATATAGATAATTATAAAATAACGCATTGAAATCGGTAAATCCGTTTGAGTGTTTCAAAACCAGACAGACAGACAAAGGCTTCAACATAAAAACTCCCTTTTCTTAGGGCTGGGGTAAAAACGACCGTACTGGCAAATGAAGGGTGGGTATCTGAAGGTATTTATATTAACTTACAAAGCGTAGGTAGGTAAGAACACGATTGGGCTATTCGTGTAATGGAAAGGAATTTCAGGAAATACGTAGGTAATTTTCATAATTGAACCCCGTATTTGCTTTGAAAGTACACTCAAGCAGCATTGGGTACTACGTGTAATGATCTGGTCATGATAATTACAAGTCGTAACAGAACAATATAAAGGGGCTTAAATGAAACGGTCGGTGATTAGGTTATTTAACGAATACCTACAGCACAATTTGTTACACAATTACTTGGTATTAACCCAAGGAACTTGTATACCAAAATCATATTGTTATATTCCTTCACTTTCAAAACATGAATAACAGTTACGAATGCGAGTGCGAGAATGCAGACCGCTGTTTAAACTCACCCTGTTATAGATTCTTTAGATGAATCGAAACAGTGTCGATGCCTTTATCGATAAAATAATACGTGAGTAAATTGTTATTAACTGTTTTTCAAATGTAGTTATTTATTACGATGTTTAGTTTTGAAACATCTGTGTACTTACATACTAACAACGATTAAGTTTTTAATAGCTTTATAAAATTTTGTTAACCCTATACCTACAATTAAGCCTTTATTTTCTAATGTTTTTGTGTTCTCATGTTAATGAATTTATGCTTATGATAAAATAAATAATCTTATATCTGATATGACCTCTGTGGTGCAGTGGACTAAGGCCCGAATGAGACGCCAAAGGTTGCGGGTTCGTTTCCCGCTGCGGTACAAATATCTTTGCAAGTATTTGTCTCGGGTCTGGGTGTTTCTATGAATTATATGTATGCATTTACAAAAAAAGGATTTGAGTAGTATATCTGTCATGTGATACCCATAACACAAGCTCTGCTTAAATTGGGGCCAGATGATGCTGTGTGAAATATCCAGCTTTATTTATTTATTTATATACATTGTATAATCATGTAAGGCCGAGTTCAGAGGACCTGTTTGCCTACCCACACAGCCGAGCCAACTAGTTGCCTATGGCTTACCATAAATAGTACCTAGATGGCACTCTGGAACCTACCTATGTTCGTATTTACGCTGGAGGTACCTAATGGTACCACTTTCTTTTTATTTTCGTGTCATTTGTTTCACTATTTATCTCTAAACAACCTAAATAAAGTTATCTTGGTTCTAACTAGTAATGTCCAGACGTTTGCCATTGCAAAAACGTGTCAAGCTTGAATTCTAGTCTCTCTTCGTACAGTTTAACCCAATATAGTAGTTCCTCAAACACTTTACAAAACTGATTCCCGGTTCAGAGTGACTTGAGACAGAATCGTATCATAAGAGATATAGATAACAAGTTAATACAAATTGTGTTTAAAAGTAGGTCAAGATCACTACAAAATGGCTATCTGGTAGACCAAAAACGGTGGCGTGATGACCTAGAATCTAGGTCCTAATCGGCTTTAACAAAGATTGAGAGTTCTTAATTCAGGACCGAGATACGTGAAAGGAACAGAGAAAGGCTTTTGCCCATCTGGGGAAAAGATAGTCAAGTAATAAAAAGAGTTAATGTTGTGAATAATGCTAAAATGCGAGCCTGTAGTTGGTGATTTAGCTTGCAGTTGACGGTTTTGAATGTCGCTGTTAGCCATGTTGGTTATCTTCTTCAAACTATACGTGTCTTTGTTTATATCAAAGATATTGGACTCTTTGTTTACCATCGGTTTTACGAGTAAGCGCAGAAAGGAAACGGCCTAAGGATTCCGTTCTTTCCATGTGGCTTTGGAACTCTAAAAACGAATATATGCCATCAAGTTTACTTGGTTTTGTGCTACGGATAAAATAAAGAAACAAAAAAATACCGATAATACAAAGCCTACTAACCCTATGCTACCCAACATCCTATCCAAATATTATAAATCCAAAAGTTCGTGACTTTGTGTATTAGGTTCATATGTGTTACTTCTACAAACCACTAAATCTGTATTGGGGTGTTTGGCAGGCTGCTTTTATCTCCCGATGCATAGCCGTATTATAGTTTCTTTCTACGAAGATGAAGTAGGTACAAACTACATTCAATGTGCGTTAATATCTAGGTGTTATTATTTCCCTTATGTATATACACATGTAAAGTACTATGGACACTATCATGACTGGCAGAACATTCATCATGGTTCCAATTATTTGGAGCCAGATGACGCTATTAGCCTCATGTAATCAAAATGTCATTAAAATCTGTGGTATCTTTTTTACTTACTAGTTGATAAGATAATATATAAATATTGGTGACCAATTCACACAACACCTTCAAGCCCCAAAATGAGCAAAGCTTATAAAGTACTATGGTAACCAAATGAATGATAGAATACTATATACTTCTGAATACATACTTATGATACTATTTATGTTGACCACCCAATATGTTCTTATTGTTGGAATCAAAACCCTACAGCGCAGAAGGCAGAGCTGAGCTTAGCTCCTGAACTGTGAGGCCATCAGTCAAGGGTAATGGAGACAGTAACTCACCCATCATCTCCGTTCGTATCAGCCACGTCAACGGTGTCACCTTGCGAGCCAGTGTCGCCATCCACACCATTGCAACTCTCGACCACTACCTCGGGGACTGCGGTCATGTCCGTCAATTGCACCGACCGACTAGCGACCAATCCAGGCCGCACAGATAGTTCAGACTGGCGTACTACGCCCTTGGCGAAAGATTACCATTACTACAGGGTATTTTATTAAATTAAGCGAGCCTACGGCAGGCTGTCGCGCTTCAAGTCGGCTATCAATGTGAAATGTGCTTTAGGGCGAGGGGTTTGAATTCGATTTAAATTGGACGTGCTATCGAATGAGTAAATGCTGGATCGGCAGCAACGTCGACGGGCTGGACAGTAAATTATAATGTACTTATGCAATTTCCTTTTACCTACCAATTATGGTAACTTTTTAACTGGTTATCTTTTAATATTCATACTGAGTCGCCATCATTTTTGCGATTGGCTACGACTGCGTTCCAGATATGTTAATGTAGGTAAAATGGTATGCATACAAAAGTAGAAAAATATGATCACGTTTATAATCCCTAGGCTAGATAGATATCTCATTAGATCTCTAGTTAGATTAGACTAAAGATAACAAATTTCAAATTCAAAACAGTTTAACTCAGTATAATTATAAGGTTCGTCGTCGTCTATACCGATTTTTGTAACCCAAGCACAAGAAGTATTAATTAATATAATAAATTTAACGTAACTACGTAAGTTTTAAGCTTCATTATCTGAACATTATCAAAGAAACCTTGGTAAAATGAATGTTATGTAAATATGACCACTGATTATCCAATCTGATCTGGAATGAAGTGAAACTTTATTGACAACTACTGTTACTTTTATATACCTACACACATGAATATCGACAGTACAAACGGGTCACGAACGCACAGTAAGGCTTCGTTAGTAATCCCTTTAAACAGTAGTATGCTTTTCAAGAAAGAATGGATATAATTAACGTAACGATGTCAGCAACATACCAGTACTTGCCATATTCATGAGTGGGTCTCAGACTGTAACTACAGGTTAACTCAAGTTAAAGGTGGTATCGGCAATTGTAACTTGAATTACCTAGGTAATTTTGTTAATCAAACTAACACATTATTATGACGACCTCTGTGGCGCAGGCCAAGGCCTGAGACGCAGAAGGTATCGGGTTCGATTGCCGCAGTAGGACAAATGTTTGTATGATCTGCAACTATTTGTGTCGGGTCTGGGTTTTTCTACTTATAATATGTAGGTATTTATAAAAAAAAGTACTCATGTGCATATATGATTTAGTACCCATAATACAAGGTCTGCTTACTTTGAGACTGGATGACGCTGTGTGAAATGTCCGGCATTATACTTCACCTTGCATCCGAAGAGATCCATAACAAATTTTGATTAGCCTGTCAGCTCAGTTGGTAGTAGCTCTACCTTCTGCACTGTAGGCTGAGGGTTCGATTCCCTCTCAGGATAAACATTTGTGTGAAGAACATAGATGTTTGTTTTGTGTCTGGGTGTTATAAAGTATCATAAGTATGTATTTAAAAATATATAAGTATTCTATCAGTCATCTAGTCACCATAATATAAGCTATGCTTAGCTTGGGACTAGATGGTGTTGTGTGCATTGTCCAGCAATATTTATTTATTTATTAAATAAGTAGGTAGGTAAGTAATTCACTATGTAGTTCACTGTTTAATGTACTGGGCACCAAGCACTGAAGTAGTGCTATAAAAATAAAAACTTAAATGATAGTACCAGTTCCGGATTATCAGCGAGGTTGATCATTCGCTTTTTATGTGCGGGCATCGTAGCATCGAGCTATTGTTCATATTTTTATTTTTAAAAGAATAATGTGTTAATTACTTAGACTAATTGTGGTTATCGTGTATCGTGTGCAATAGGTAAAAGGAAACGAAAATAATTCTAAAAGTCGTATCAAAAACTCGTGAAATATTTATTACTATAACAAATTATGGCAACTGTCAATCAAATACTGAACGAACACAGAACCTAACTCAGTAAACTTCTCCATACAAAAGTAGTCTGTAAACATGTGAATTAAGGTTTATAATCAAATGGGGCGAGCGCGGCAGCCCTGCGTCTCGCCCCAAACGGTAAGGGTGTCGCGAATCCAGAGGTTTTACCTCATCTAAAAATATGCGTACCGTGCTAAAAGAAGTTTTCACTTAAAAAATAAATACAAGTCGAGTAATTTCACAACTACCCTCCGTTATATATTTTTTTGATTACGATTAAAGCAATTTTTTGGAATGTTTTTTCTGTTGCCATAAATAATGTTACTAGCCTATACACTCGCACTTCTATACACCGAAACAAGATGCCATTACGGTCAATGTTGTAAATGTGTCGTAGCGATTTCGTGTCATGACGGGATCATGACGCTTCTTATTGCCTACATACAATATTCGATCTGCTGTTTATGTTGTTAAGGATTACCATGAGGCATCCCTACGTCAACACCATCAGGTAAATAAGCATTCTGATACAACAATGGTACCTGAAGGGACGAGTCCATTAGTGACCAGCGGCGTTGCTATACTTTCGTCTGGATCACCCAGCGGAAAATTACCCTGTATCCATCAGCCTACCCGTTGTTATTCTGGATGTATTGGGTGAATCAAAGATAAACTTTTGATTCTAAAATTCAAGATGGAATTTCTGAACGTTGGGGGCGTATCCTGTGTGAAAGCTTGATTAAGGAACAAAAGAAGGTGCTTGGAGATAGCATATGTGTATAAATTTTGAAATTGTCAATTGGTCAAAGCACCATTTATTCCTGAAATAGCGCCTGTTTTGGTTGAATCAACCAGAAATCGAGATAAACGTCTATATAATATAGGGCGATAAGGCAGCCCAAAATTTGCTCGGGCTAGAAATTTCAGCTTTGACGGATTTGACATCCTCTCTCATTGAGAAAGACATGAATTTTTTTTTATTAAAAGATACCAAATTCTATTGGATTTACAACACGAGAATACAATTAATCGTAAAAATCTGATCACTTATTCACTGGATAAAAAGTGCCAAGATATTGTTCAACACATTAAAAGAGACTCCCTTCTCTTCACGAGTGTTATGTTGGTGCCGGAGCGCAAGCGAGGGCACTGAATTAACACGAGTGCATTAATTACTCTCTTTAGCAAGGTGGGTAATTTACTTTTCTTTCAACTATCAATCTACCTACTGTGTAAAAATATACATACTCAAACTAAAAATATGAAGAATCAAAGTTTTACAATGGTACAAAATGCGCGCCATTTGTTTTATTTCCCACCAAGTCGGTTTTATTCAGCCGTTTTTTATTATCAGCCAGTATCTTTTTGATCGAATGCAAACATTTTATATTAAATTTAATGAGAGATATAAACCTCTGTGGTAAATTTATACCTAAATAAAAAGTAAAAAACAGTGCAATAATGAAAACAGTGCAATAATTAAATTTCATATAACATTACTGCACTGTTTTGATTCTAAGCAAAAAAGACGTCCTTTGTGATCGGTTTTGTAGTGATTAATGATAACATTACTACGTAGTTGAAAGAAAAGTTTGTTTAACCATCAATTGTTTGGTTGATATTTATTTATTCTTTTAGTAGTTTTCAGAGTCTCCTTTCGTGCACTTGGCACATATATTCGAACTTTTATGTTCTGTTGCATGCCGGTTTCCTCCGGATATTTATCTTCACTTTTAGAAAGTACTGGTGTAGCGCACATACATTTTTCGAAAACAAAAATCCATTGATGCACGACTGGATTCGAACCCACTTTAGAGTTGGAAGGTGGAGCCACTAATACTAGACTACAAGTGCTCTCAGTGTATATTTGATAGAAGACTGTCTATTAAAATAACCCTCGCCGATTAGCAGATAGGCCTGCTTTCAAGACCCTAATGAACCATTCCCAAGCGACTTGTTGGTAAAGTAAATAGAGTAAACAGCTCGATCGACCATCCGTTTGCGGCTTAACTACTTTCAGTAGATTGCCTTCAGGCGCTTTCGATATTAGAACTGGCGACAGGGGACAAGATGTGCCTACCGTACTAATACTAATCCTACATAGCTATACCTACCTAATATATATGGTATTTCTATAATCTACTCGTAAGTACTAACATAAAGGTGTTGCAAAACATTCGTGAGTTGTACCATACATTTTGAGAAACACTGGTTTCATTCACGTATTATTTCGTCGATGAAAGAACCGACTCTGTTTCGATTCATCTATAGAATATTCAGTGCGAGCCGCTAACGCGAGCGGCATCAGGCGGACAGCGAGTTAAGCTTACTTTGATTAAAATTTTAAACCCGTGCGAAAAACCCGCGATTATCAAAACGTATAGGCTGGAAATTCAAACATTCTGAAATAATAACGATTAAATTCACATTTATCTGTGTGACTAACCCACATTTTAAATCAACCTTTATTTTTGGTTTCTTTGTTATCTTTTCGTGTCTATAAAAACTACATTCAATAAAGACTGTCTACGAACTTGCGACGGCTTTTGTTGCAAAGTGTTATTGAAAGTTTATTGCCAGTCTACAAACTTGCGTAGGCTTTCGTAGCGATGCATGGCTGAGAAAATACTAAGAAGCGAAAGGCTACGAACTTGCGTATTCTTCGTAGCGATGCGTAGTTGGGAAAATTTTGAAAAGCCACAGTCTTCAAAGTTGCGTAGACTTCGTAGCAAATTGTAGCTGAAAGGCTAGTTTATCGTCTGTCTACGCATTAGCGTATCTTTTCGTAACTGGTGCCAGCAGCTGAACGAGGTTTACTCAAGAGTACAAGAGGTCAAATTTACGATAGAAGTGTTCAGAACTGACGTAGGTATGGCTTATAATGTAGTAAGCACTTACTTTCGAACCTTACACTTATGTTCGAAGGTTACCTACAATATTTCTATCCTACTTATTAATTGTATTTTATTATAAAATACCTAATTTAGATTTTTGCAATTTTTTCTCCTGATTCTCCTCCAGAACAATCATTTCTGTGATGAACATGATACGTACTGAGTTTTTTAGAGTAACATAAGTAGGTATAAAAATATACTAGCAACCCGCCTCGGCTTCGCACGGGCGCAATGCTGATACTAAATATACTACAGAATGTCGTTATATACAACGTTATCTAAGAATATAACAAAACCTAAGAGATAGATATACCATCGCGGACTTTTATGTAGACCTTTTTAAGGTGTGCAATACTGTAGTATATTATTTTGATCTATCTCGTTGGGTTCAGCCAGCGTTTGCAATGTAAGCGCAAAAAATGTGTTTATTTACGACATCACATTAGAAACCTCTAAAATTATCAGTGTTTCTCTACTATGTCATGCATGTATTATACATATAAACATTCCTCTTGAATCACTATCTATTAAAAAAAACAGCATCAAAATCTATTGCGTAGTTTTAAAGATCTAAGCATACATAGGGACAGACAGGCAGCGGCAAGCGGCTTTGTTTTATATAGGGTCTTTCATTAAGCGTGTCTTATCTTTAAATTTAAATAAAACAAAGTGTGTGTGATATATTATCGAAATTATTTATTTATTTTAAAGATGTAGTGATGCCATTATGTGTGGAATATGACATCATTCAAATGTCCGCCACGGCTTCTCTGGGTGGAGCGCATGCGAGATATCCAATTTTCCATGACTTTTGCGCATAAATCAGGCTGAATTTGACTTATGGCATAGGTTATGTTGGCTTTGAGGGCCGCTGTGATTTGTGGTTTATTCACATAGACCTGCGACTTAAGAAAACCCCACAAGAAAAAGTCTAGCGGGGTTAAGTCACAAGATCTCGGTGGCCAGTTCACATCAGCTCCACGTGAGATGACCATGCCCTCAAATCTCTCATGCAGAATATTCAATGTGGCATGAGCTGTGTGGCACGTAGCGCCGTCTTGTTGAAACCACATGTCGTTGGTGTTCAGATGATCCAGTTCATGCCAAAAAAAGATGGTAATCATCGACCTATAGCGCTCGCCGTTGACAGTGATGGCCTGGCCAATGTTGTTCTCAAAGAAATATGGCCCGATGACGCCGCCAGCCCAAAACCCACACCAAACTGTAACTTTTTCGGGATGCATTGGACGCTCTTGGATCTCATGTGGATTGGTATCGTCCCAAATTCGACAATTTTGTTTGTTTACGTACCCATTCATCCAGAAATGGGCCTCATCGCTGAAGATAATTTTTCTGTGAAAATTACGGTCAGTTGCTAACTGCTCCAGTGCCCATTCAGCGAACACACGTCGTTGTCTATGGTCGTTTATCTTCAATTCCTGGGTGAGTTGAATTTTATACGGGTGCAGGCCCAAGTCACGACGCAAAATTCGCCAAGTTGTGGTCTGTGAAAGGCCGAGTTCTTGTGAGCGACGCGAAATCGACTGCCTCGGATTCTCCTGCACACTCTCACGGACAGCGGCGATGTTTTCGGCAGACCTTGCATTTCGTTGACGTACGGGTGTTGGTCGATCATTTACCGAACCAGTGGACTCAAATTTATCCACCACACGACGAATAGTCTTCTCGGTAGGACGATTATGGCGACCGTAAAATGGGCGAAGCGCGCGGTGCGTTGCCCGAACAGAACACTCATTTTGATAAAACAATTTTATCATTTGCACGTGTTATTGAATGCTATAGCTATCCATGATGATTTGGCAAAACAGAATGAATAAATTACAACCAATTTGACAGATGTAGCTTGAACAAGATGGCTGCTACCAACTGTCAAAGTTCGGACGTGCCTATTGGAAGACCCTTTACTATGTAGTGATAAGTAGTAATATTAGTATGACAGTATGGTACCCGTAACACAAGTTCTGCTTACTTTGGGGCCAGATGATGCTTTGTGAAATGTCCGGCATTATTTATTTATTTATATATATTTGCGAGTATGTATACTTACTGATGTAAGGTGTTCTATCAATCATGTGGTTCTCATAATACAAGTTTTGCGTAGTTTCGGGCTAGACGTTCCTGTGTGAATAGTTCACTAATATTTATATTTTTATTGACTTACCAGTGTGTATCAGTTATCTACCAATCTACCTATAGCAAGAAACTACGCTAGGGTAGTCGGACCAATACATGAACGGTTAAGCGGAATACAATTTATTTAATTTTTTATCACATCTCCTATAAAATGAATATTCGTTGTTTTTGATTGTATAATTAGATATATATGTGGTACCTACATTAAGTAGTTAAACTGTTTTTACTCTTAATTATTTCAAATAACGTTAAACTTCCAAAAATATCAAAAAAGTGTCTTTGGCCCCAATTGTGAACGATTTGGAACTAATTATGAACAAAATTAGCTTTATGAACTAAGAAAATGAAAGGCTAAATCTATATATAAAAGAAAGTCGTGTTAGTTACACAGCTTATAACTCGAGAACCACTGAACCGATTTGGATGAAACATAAAATGAACATAGTTAGTATCTTGGATTAGGATATAGGCTATTTTTTATCCCGGGAAAACAACGGGAACGGGAACGGGGCGGGTGGCCGATAGCACCATCTATTATTATTTATCCGTAACTTTGTTAATCTCTGTAATTATTACAATAATTTGAATAGCTATCTTTTTTTGTTAGCTTATCCCGGGAAAACTTTTTAATTTTTTATTTATTTTAATTAGGTTTTAAAGTCCTATTAATGAAACATTAAAACTCTAAGTTCAAATGCAACGTTTGGAATAATCATGAACTATCATGTCAAAACAACGATTTTTCTGTAAATAAACTCCGTTCATGTTTTGGTTTATAGAATTATGTATTCAAAGCAATTAAGAAAAATGTAAACATCAATCAAAAATCAAAGATACAATTTACAATATTAAAACAAAATTTACAGGGCAGAGTTAATTCTGAAGACTGCTTCACAAATAAGATTTGTGTCTCTTCTTTAGACCAGTAATTGAACACTCAATTTCTCAAAAGTCTTATTACAAATATCATATTTTCTTTTGACTTTATACTTGAGAAATTAGTCTTAATTGGGGTAACCAATAATTGGGGTTAGGCCCCAATTATTAATTTCTTTGCTAATATCAATGAATCGGCAATCAGTTTCAAAAATCAGTTTCTTAAGCTTATGAGTGGACTCATAAGCTTAAGAAACTGGTAAACTCATCTTAGCTCGTTCTTCATACAAAGTGCAAATGTCCAAAACACGTGTGCACTGAATGAGCTCCTAGAGCGCGATTGACTGTTGAATGACGGTTTATTGGATACAAATGAGAGCTTCAAAGAAAATGCCACTACAGGTAAGGCATCTCTAAATTCTTAAAATTAAACAAAATGTTCGTTTCGTTCATATACTGGGGGGCGTTCATCTATTGGTCCGACTACCCTACTCTAGCTTAAGGTTAAAGCGATGTAGGTAATTAGCCTTGACAGAAAAGTAGAACATTTGAAATAGGCGTTCAAATAATAATTGAAAGCTAGAAGATAAGTACTTTATATTGATCGCCGGAGTCCTTGAACTTATGGTAGCATTGATTATTTATACAAACAGTTTACATAGTACTTATACTAACAATGTAGGTACTAGGTACTCATGAATAGACCGTAGAAAAAACGACAATAATTATATTTGGAACATTAAAAAAGTTTTCCAATGAGTTACATAATAGGAACGGGTAGATTTTAACAGTTCATTTATTTATTTATTTATTATACTTTAATTAACATGGATAAACCAATTACATTATTAAAGTCAGAACCAATTATTTGAAATATAAATAGACTATAAATACTTATTTACAATGTCAAAGAAATAGTCAGTATAATTAGGTTAATAAAAATACCTAGCCATCAATGTCGAGCCAAAACACAAATAGTATATAAAAATAGTATGAAACACGCAATCATACATCACGCTCACAGAAACTCAAACAATCCGATAAAATTGTAACCCATCCATCCGCAAATAAATCGTACTCAGGACTAGGATTCAGGAGCGCGTTTAGCGCGGCGAGGATGCGCGGAATGGGTGACGAAGATCTAGCCACAGTGCGCGCCGGTGGTTCGGCAAACAACCTATGATTCCGACCCCGACAATAGTTGTTCAGAACAAACAATCGACACAGCTCATTGCTCAAGTCCACAAAAAAAAAAAAAAACGATGTTCAATACAATTTTTCGATTTTCATTTATTTTTCAGTTTGACCGATTTTGATAAAATTTATATGGGACCACCTGTGAAGTATACCCTATCAAACAAAAAAAAAACGAATTGAAAACCTCCTCCTTTTCGATAAAGTCGGTTAAAAATGGGTGTTCTCCGGTGGCAAGGTCTTCTTACGAATTCCATAAACAATAGTACATGCGAACTAATTGCGTTTGCAAGACACAAGTAAGGGCACAACATATTACCTATATATTTGATCTATTGAGAGAGGTATCAATCATTGTTAGCTATATGTTATTTGTACATCAGTTCGAAAATTTTGTTTTTTTGCTATAAGTAACTATTTTTATATCATAAGTATATCTCGTCATATCGTTCAGGTTACCTAATTATTATAAGGTATAATAATGGAATATGACACAAAAATTTAATAATTCTTAATTCTTAATTTAATAGTTCTTAATAGGTAATAGGTAACCTTCTATGATCTTGTAGAGCTACTACTCCTGTCTGATATCTCAATAGAATAGATTAGATATCAAGAGCTAATGATCTAATGATCGGTAGTATTAAGAGCTTTATATCCAATATACCTAGCATATATAGCGGTTATAGCATGTACCGCTTTTAATATTAATTGCAAGTATTTAAAGTAGGTTTATTGTAAACAAGTGTTTAAATAATATATTGTTATGGCTAAATTCGATTATATCAACTGACGTTATAGCAAATGCAGTTAATAGTTTTATGGATTTTACTACATCACTTTGTAAGAACGATACGCGCATTGCACCTTCAGGAGTCAAAGTCTAAACAGTGTCTACATAGTTTAACTAATGCCAGTTAAACTATGTAGACACTGTTTATGGACTTTGCGCACTCTCAAGGATTAAACAATTAACGCAGCGAGTCCAGAACCCTTGTGCAAGGTTCTGTTCAATGTTCCACCTAGAAGTCACGTAACGCCATTCCTAAATAAGAATCACCTTCTCAAAATGGAGAGCAAGCATCATTTAGCTTGTTTGCTCATTAGTGTAGTCTCATATCAAACCCTTGAATACCTTTATGACAAATTCAGTTGGCCCTCTAAGAGACGTGAATGTGCTAGAAGGAAGTGTGCCAATCAATTGTTAACTGAATGTCACAGAACACAGGCTCGGTTTCCGATGTGCCGCTTTTAAGTGTGGAAATAACAGGTCTTTCCTCATGGCCATACTAGTTCGCCTAACTGATTTGGCTACGAGGACTAACATATCCTCATGGCCGAACTCGTGTCAAAATAGGCAAAGTACACTCGTCACCGCAGAGAAGATACTTAGAGGATAGCCAAATCAGTTAGGCGAAATAGTATGGCCATGAGGAACAAGCCGAAATAACCTGCCACCAGAAATATTAAAAATCCCAAAGGTCTTAAACTCAAACTCAAGGCAAATCAAAAAACTCAAAAAACTTTTGAGAGCTCAAATACGGATTTGAAATATAATAATTAACGTCTCGTTTATTTAAAGCAGATTCCGTAGTTGGAAGTTTGTGTAAAAATGAATTTGTTATCAAATAAATAACCAATTTTTATGTGAAGTAAGTACTTACCTACTAATATACCAAATTATAATTTTTACTTACTTTTATTTTCGCTGTATATACCTATCCACCCAGTGTTAATTGTTCCGTTGTCGTTGCTGTATTACTCATCCAAACCTAGGTTACTCAGCGTTGAGTGTAGGTAAGCATTGCTTTCATTCAACACATGCTGAGCTGGATGCCTTTTTGGCACACACACTCGTGCTCAGGTACTACTTATCATATTATAATCTTGTTAGTATAGGTACCTATTTTTAAGTTGTTTTGGTTAAGATATTTTTTTTCGGTGTCAATTAAACGATTCATGAATTAAGTATTGGATAAACAGGTTAACAAGCAATATCGTCGATTTGATTTGGTACAAAAACAATTCACACGAGGTCCGTCAAGTGGCAATGCATCCACAGAAAGTAACAGCTTGGTCTCATAATAAAGTGTTTGTTGTGGATTATGGGCCGTCGTCATCATCGGTTCGTACTTCATCGAAAACAACGATAGAACTGCCATCACCATCATGGACCATCAACAGAGACCTCTACCGATCGCTTATAACTAATTTCTTTTGGCCCAAATTGGATGATATGGATGTGAAAGACTGTGATACCAACAAGAAGCGCTACGTGCCACACAGCTGATGCTACAATGGTCATTCTGCACGAGCGATTGGCTTGGTTATCTCACGCAGAACTGACTTGAACTACCCACATTTCGCTGTAAAAAGATATAATATTAGTGTGATACTTACTCGTACCTATCAGATAATTAAATTAAAGATAATAAATGATAACATTAAATTGATGCTAATAGTTTGTTCGAGTGATTGGAATATATGTAAATACTTCGATAAGTATTGAATCTCGAGCTCATATTATATCTAAGACTTAAGTGTGTACTAATACTTACAATCGACATTATTCTATTGTATTGGCTGGTATGTTTCTTATATAGTCTTTAAAGAGCGGATAGTTTTCCGTAACTAGGCCGCTAGTGGGCCCTATTCCAAAAGCAATGAGTTCGCTGACTGCGACGCAGGCCTTCTGGATCTCCTGGGTATTCCAAGAAGCTGAGCTAATTGAGATGCCACGCTATTGCACTCTAGTATCACATGGTAACGTAAGACTCTCCCAAGGTGTACGACTAAGTCTACTTATTATGTAACTCGCAACAACTAGCAGACGTAAATTGCGCGACCACTGCTGGCAAACAGACTTTTTGTGCTTTTGGTAAGAGAAATAAAACTATAACTTTTATTCTACTGTATTATTATACTGAGTATATTATATTATTATTAAATATCTTATTTTCTTATCATAATTATGTACCTACTCATAGTTGTTTTTTTTGTTTTCAGATGGTATAGATTTTAAACCTAAGTTCCGGGTCACGGGTCTTTTTTACAAAAGATAATCATAAAACGTGACATTGGCGAAATTGTGGTCTCTTTCACAAAGGCCTCTAACCAAGAATCTCTGTTCGCCTGTAAGTGATCGCCTGGCGAGTTGGTAATAGGCGACAGCTGGTTTTAGTATTAAGAGTTTTTGGGGGGTTTGCGACGACTGCTGCTACAGCTACTTTTACCTACTAACCCTCCAGATCTTCAACTTTTCAGCCTCGTATTTTCTGCCAGCTACAATACGCGATTTGATTTATATACTCGTCTTACCATAAGTAAGACGAGCGGATAGATAGCGGTCAATTACACGTAACGAGTACAGACAAGACAGTAAAATGATAGGTACATACTTGGTCGAAGGAGTCGAGGTGAGTATTTATGAACTCGACCGAGCCTCGTCTGAGACTGAGCACTAGGAAGGCACTGTCTCTCCATTTAATTCATCATTTTATTTTATTTTAATCAACATTGGATTACTTTTATTAGTAAACACTTAAATAATATGTAATTAACTATTTAACATTTTTATGTAATTAACTATTTAACATTTTTATGCAAGTACCTACCTAAATGTCCCGTTCGCAACACTTTCTTTTCACAGTTTAGCAATTTTGTAACCGTTTTAAAAGATATTCTGCTATCCGGAGACGGATCGTAGGGCTGAGAAAAATCCGACAAATCAAAAATCATTCAATCAATTCTCGAGATACAAATGGTGTAACTAACACGACTTTGTTTTATATATTAATATCTATAGATTTATTTTGATTTGTTATCACATGAATCATAGAACAATGGTTATAACAACATGTTCCAATGTAGGTACTTACTCGTTACGTGTACTCAATCAACCTGAAACACTACTCAAATCAATTCGGTCAAGTGTAAATGATAAAAAAGGACAAGTATTTATGTTGGGAAGAAAAACAATAACTTTATAGATTACTAACGTTTATTCGTTTAATACAAATTAATGGTTTCAATCATCGCACATCACAAGACACTTACACAATTCACACACAATTAAATCGAAGAACTATAAAATAATTAATAAAATATACAAAAATAACAATAACAAGCACATAGCTTTCATTCAATCATTAAAAATAATGTTCAAACAACGAAGATGTCTTACTTCGGTTATGTTTATAATAATTATATTTTTAAGTATATTAGGTATAAACAGTTTGTGCCCTAACCTTTAATACTGCAACAACACAAATATTGATTTAACAAATGGTTCCATCATTGACTAAGCTAAACTTAAGTAAAGATAAGATTCGCATGATTTTATATCGTTTGAACGAACGTATTAATCTTTTGCGTCTTAATTACCTATGAAACCATTATAGTGTAACATTATTTGACTCCAAATACGGCAGTAAGACGACATATCAATAAGTACGAATCAACGCCCAATTACGGGTACTTCTAATTACCTCTTGACCTACTAAACCTGTGAACTCGAGTCCCACAACGATATCCAGCGCTCGAGTTTAAAATGCATAACAGCATAGCAGAAAGCTAGTGAATAGCAGGTTAATTTGTAGGCCAATTATTATTATAGGTGGCTCAACTAACCCTTAAATGAACCTAATTAGAATCGCACTTAAAGCGATCATTCACAGGTAGCTAGAGCAATTAGCCGTTGAATAAGAACCATACATGAACAGCTTTAGAAGTTATTTATTGAATAATTTTGATGCAAATAAATAGCATCAAAATTACTAAAGCACGCACTGAGTTAAGAACCTCATTCATTGTAACCAAGTTCGATCTGAACTTAAACAGAAGTTGGTTCATGTACTTAGTCGCAGACTGAAACAGTCGCATGACTGGTTAAGTTGGTTCATGTACTAAGTCGCAGACTGAAACAGTCACATGACTGGTTAAGTTGGTTCATGTATTGCCACATTTATATCTAAGAGTACCTACAGCGCACATCTTGACATTTCAGTAAATTAAATGTGTCTGAATTCATCTTATCTGCGACTAGGTACCTACATGGCGATGTATTTAGTCGCAGATTGAAACAGTCACATGACATATCAGTAAAATAAATGTGTCTGAATTCACCTTATTTTTAGGTACATTGACTAGTCAGTTGTTAGCATAATCTTAAAATTTATTGAATTCGAAACTTTATTCTGTGTAAACCTGTGTATTAGGTACCTATCTATTAGGTTTTCATTCATAAGTACGCAATATTCAAATGATCGATGATAATGATGATGATAGGAGTGAATTCTTAAGAAGCGCTCGAGACATAGCTAAGGTGTTCAGCTTTATGTGAACTCTTGCTGACAGATCATTCTCAGAAGTTCCATTACCACTTCTTTTTTAGCCTAATTCGTCCCAATGCTGGCCAAGTTTTCCCCCAAAACTATCGAAATTTCCTACCATCCTCTCTTGAAGGGGTCGAGATCATCTCTCCAACATATTCTTGGCCGACAGTGACGCCGCTGTCCGTCAGGTTGCCAAGGTGTTACTTGTATTGTCCCATCTGTCTATGTGCATTCGATTTTCGTGGCTCAATTCAATTTGAGTAACTTTAGTCTTTTATTTGTCTCAGTAGTCTTATCAACTGTACTGGTAACGGAACTTCTGGGAATGATCGGTTCTTACGATCAACGAAGATAAGCAACCTTCCGCGAGGTCAGTCCTTAAATAAGTGACTATGGTGGCCATTCCGTGTTTCGGAGAGAACAATGTCGGTTAAGGCATTTCTAAAGTCATTTGGCTGACGGCCGCTTTCGAGCAGACTACTACGTCACCAGGGCTACCCATTGACTCATACGAAATCAGTAGTAATATTGATAACAGGTATACGGAACAAAGATACATTCGCTATCACATTATTATCATTGGAATACAATACAATCGAAACATAAATAGGTTATTATTAATTAACTTAACTGCATTTTTGTTATGAGTAGATAAGTGTAGTAACATATGACAAGGTGAAAAATGGTATGACTAATGTTTTAAAATAATAATATAATACTCGCAAACCATTAGACATTGTATGAATTCAACTATGTTATTTAAAAACGCTGAAGTTGCTTTACTATGGCATTAATGGCAAATATAAACATGTTTCTTAACAAGGTACACGTTTGGCCTAGCACGACTAACGAGTTAATTCGCGCGATTTAAACCGCGTTGTTTTAAAGTAAGTAAATAATTAAGTAATTTATAACGCAGTTTTTTCCGCAAGTGTCTACGTCAGATTTCATAAGCTACGTAAGGCTCGTAAGCGCGCATTGCGATTTTATCCGCGCTTATTCGGTGGACCATGGTATCAGACATAGGCAACGGGAAAAATAGCGTTGAAAATACTTCAGAATACCGGTTTAAAATGCGCGGATTAGTTCGCTTGTGCGTGCTAGGAGGCCTAACCATGCAGTTCGGATTCGCGCGAATTAAATTTATACCTAAAAATGTGGTAGGTGTACATTCGAGCTTTTTAAGCTTATCAAAGGCACCATGAAATATCTATTAAATTAAATGTACAAGTGATTCATGTTATATAATAAAAAAAAACACAATATAACTATAAAATAAGTACCTAAATTTACTTTGGTAGGTACAAAAATAATATTAAAGAAGCAATATCAAAGATCAATAAACACTGACAATTTAATAGGTACCTCTAGTTTATTTATACGAGTATACGCACGTTCCTACGTATATTACGTAGGTACTAATAAATAAAAGAATATATCAACTTGTTGTAATTGATAATTAAATATAAGTAGCTAAGCAGCGAGGCCGTTGGCAATAATTTTGATAACTTATTGTAGGTATTACGTAACATTTTATCACCAAAACAAAACTATTGAGCGAGTTAAAAAATACTATTATCATAAAGTTCAGTTATGTTTTAAACATAATTGGTGCAAAGCAGTGAACTTAGGACTTCTCAAACCGTCTTTACACCAAACGCAATTGCAAGTATAATAGAAGAGACGCCTAGGAGTCCTACAATACAGAGTCCTAGACCTTTACAGAGATCTTTATGTTGATATTGTCAATTAATCGCGATTATGAGGCTTTAAGTAAAAAGGATGACGTAATAAAGGATAAGTAAGTATACCCCAGCCATCAGTAAACTAAGTACCTATAATGAAACATGTCCCGGGACACAAATCACAAGATTATAGTGTGCGACCTGCCGCTTTATGTCGGATTTATTCAATAAGCAATCATCCGTTGATACTGTAAATCAGAGTTTTTTTCTATGAGAATGCATACGGACTCCTTATTGCGTAACTCGCGACAACTAGTAATAGGCGAGAATTTCGCGATCACTGCAGTCAAATACACTTTTGATTTGTTTATTTGGGCGACAGGCGAATATATAAACAGCAGCTTTTGAATAAAGTTAAAACAAAAAATTTTATACGTTCCTAACGACTGATTTCGCCGATATTATTTTCGTTATTGCTAAATACTTTTACATAATAATTGTTATTACGGTAAGTTTCGATATTCATAGAAATATCCAGTGACGGGTGCTAGAAACGAATAATTTTATAGAAATCAGATATTAGGCATCAAGTAACTTTCGGTTAAAAAAATGTAGTGCGTCTTTTTTACAATAGGGGTTGTTTTGTTAACTCGTTAAGACTTATTATCCATACTTCCACACCATATTATAAATACGAATTCCTTTGTGTGTTTGTCTGTCTTATGTCTGCTTGTTTGTTAGTTCGTTTGTAACTTTTTCAAAGTTAAACGGATGAACGGAACTTGATTAAATTTAGTACGGCGTTAGATTGTATCTTGGGGATGGACCTAAGTTACTTTTAATGTCGATACCACGTATGCGAAGCTGTTAAGAAGGCGCACTACGTTTTTTTCGAGCAACGACTAACGCAAAAATTGTCTATTGACATTTGACAATTGTCTATACGCGTCCAGCGTCGTGCGGCAATGACTAATGAGTGTACTGAATCGATTGAAACTAAAATTCAATTCAAAAGCAGATAGATAGCTAATCTTTGAGTCATGACACGGTGTGTTGGAATGGGGACTATGGCACTTTGTCTTAGTGTTTTTGCTTCGATGATGCATCACTAAAATAGGTATATAAAACATCGAGGTAGGTACGTAGATGGCTAGATAGGTATTTAAACTACGGATAGGGGGTCTTCTCTGTACAGTGATTATCAATATATAGATAATATAAAGACCTATTCTTAAATTGAAACGATGGAACGACCGACATTACTTTTGTCAATCGATGTCGCTAATTCAAATTAACGCAAAATAACGCACACGAGAGACGTTGAGATAATTTGAATTTGACAACGAAACAACCTTCAGTTAGATTTAATTAAATGAACATTTTAACAACGTTATTGTTGCGATATATCAAAATTGTTTTGCAGAATAAACGCTAGGCGATACATTTTTAATATTTCTATCCAGTAAATACGTATTTTACTTGGTTTTAAAATGAATATAAAATATGAATAACTACAAAATAAATAAAAGTGGCTTGATATTTAAAAACCAATTAGGTACTTGAACCCGGAATCTAATCTACTTAAAAGAAGTAACTATTAATAAAGTAGGTATGTTAGTGATTTTTCGATAGGTATTCATAAAAAACTTATTCAATGTTACCAACTAAAATTTTAAAAGCGGTATATGACGTCACGTCCTGGCCCAGCGCAGTCTAAAATGAGCGCTACTTAGCACTGTATGGAGTTTTTAGCATTTAAAACCTTTCACCTCACTGAGTCGAAATAACTAATGACACAATAAGAAAAAGGAGCAAGTATCATCACCTACCATGTAATCCATCTTCCATACTAATATCACTTCATTTTAGAGGTTTCTAATCACATTAAACATTCTGTAGTATATTTAGTATCAGCGAGTCGTTCGTCAACTTGCACCGAAAAACTCGTACCACGTGATACCAGTTGACGAATTCAAAAGTTATATTATTTTCGTTGTGCAACTGGTACCACTTTTTTTGTATTGAGTTTATTCGTCAAGGGACACTCAGCTAAGAAGGTGAACCATCATTCTACTCTCAATTGTGAGTTTTTATTGTCAAACCCAAAAAAATTGTTTGCAACTTCTAATAGAATAGAAAAGAACAGGTTACTATTGGATATCATGATGTTGACTAGAATGCTGGAAATAAAAACTTACCACGTGTTAAACGTAAGATTTATAATCCTTCGGTTTAACAGATATGATTATCCCTTTGGTTTAAACACCTCAACAATGGCAGTGGCACCAAAGTTTAGTTAACAAAACAGTTTTTAGAACAATGCTAGATAACTTCAATGGATTACCGCCTTTTCTTTTGGTTTAAACCATTTTAAGACCTTTTTTGTGTGACAAGTATCAGCAATATCAATACCTAAAATGATTATCTAAAAAAATTACTTTGCTTTACACTTGTGTCTAGTAAGGTGCTCTTCAACACTTTCGCTTATTTTGTGCCTCGTGTTTTAAACCTTCTGCGTTCCTGCGTGTGCCAGTATATATTGGATTTGGATGCGGTTTACGAATATCGAACAGTTTTGGTGAGTGCATTTCGTTTCTTTGCATAAGATATTAATTTAAGTCAGTATAAGACCTTATAAATAGGTCTGTTTACAAAATTTCTACAAAAACTACAAAATGCACCTGCCTGTGCTAAAATTGTATCATAAAACCAATTTAATCATTTTTTAAATAATTTTAATTAAAACATTGTATTTGTGTTAGGTACCGACAACAATGTCAGGGCAACCATCGTCAGCGCGAGAAAAACTGGAATTTGATGTTATTTTATCTCAAAGAGGGAAATCGCAACTACTTCGCGCGGGACATAAATATAACATTAAAAGAAAAAAATAAGGATGGTTCAACGGTTTGGGGGTGCGCCAAAAGAAACATTTGCAATGCAATATTGGTGTTAACTTATCTTAATACCATCAAAAAAGAAGACAAACATAAATGCCAGCCAAATTTTACGCAAAATGAATACGAAAAGTATATAGACACAAAAAAATTGTGTCTGATTTAACACTACCGATCACAAGTGTATTTCGAGATATGATTGGTAGTATAAAAGATGCCGGACTAGAACTTGTTAAAAAAATGCCAATTTTTAAAAATGTAAAAAACAAATAGTATCGGAAAAGAAACAAGTCCCTAGAAACTCACAAACTCTGTTTCAGAAACGTCATAGAAGTTATGATACCGCCTGCGTTCAAAAACATTTTGCTCGCTGATTATATGCACGTTAACAGAATCATAATTTTTGCAAATAAAAGTTTAAAAACATTAGTGACAAACACAAATTATACAGTTTTATGCGATGGGACTTTCAAATTTTGCATTAAGCCTTTCCCTCAGTTATATACATTACATGTTGATTTAGGTAGTACTAAAACACACAACAATATAGTGCCCATTTTATTTGCACTTCTACCAAACAAAAGAAGACTAACTTACGAAAAAATGTTGCGGATATTAAATCCCAAGTTCAAGAATGGAATCCAAAGTCTTTTATATTGGATTTCGAAAAAGCCGCGATGCAAGCTATAATGAAAGTATTTCCAAGAACTCCTATAAATGGTTGTTATTTTCACTTTACTAGATGCTTATGGAGGAAAGCAAAAGAATTAAAAATCACAAAATCAAAACTTACAAAAAACATATTCGACGTTGTTCCGTTTTAACGCATTTACCCCAAAGTGCAACCGGAGACGGTTGGCTTTACATTATGTGCCGATCTCCAAAGGATGCAAATGTAATTTAATTCAGCATTATTTTGTGAACACGTGGCTTGATGAGTCAACATTTTTCTGTCAATATCTGTCAATATCTGGCGTTTTATACATTTACTCTACTACAATATTTCTCTCTGACTGTACTAAATAAAAATGGTACCAGTTGCACAACAAAACTCATATTATTTTTTGAATTCGTCAACTGGTACCACGTGGTACGAGTTTTTCGGTGCGAGTTGACAAACGACTCGTATCAGCATTGCTCCTGTGCGAAGCCGGGGCGGGTCGCTAGTTATAAATAATAAAAGGTCTTACTTCTAAAACTATTATAGTTTTGAGCATAATTTTCACTCAAAACGGGATATTTACCATATTTGAGTTTTTCTGCTTCCCGAGATAAAACAGTTTTATCACGAGATAAAACTGTTTTATCTCGTGATCATGGCGCATGCAACTCAATCATGGTAAACATCCCGTTTTGAGTAAAAATTATACTTATTCAAAGGTATGTTTTGTTTGTTACCTTTTCACGGATAAACGACAGAACCGATCTCGATTTAATTTGATAAGGAGTAGGTACAGGTAGGTACCACGCGTGTGACGCCGCGGGCAGAAGTTAGTAGGAATATAATATGAATATTTAATGACAGCTGTACGCTTAAAGAGTCACGTCTCACGTCTCGTTATGTCTCGTTGATTGAGTAAGTGAATAAAAATACATACAAATTTAAATTTAGTTCTTGATAAGTACTATAATTATTAATCACTTTGGCAACAAACTAAAATTAATTCAGTCACTGGTTTACACTTGAAGCACTTTGTCTTGTTTTGTACCAGCCATTTCCAAGCAATCAGCATAATATCCACTCCATCCAAGCATCAAGTGCAAATTACATTAAATACTTTTGTGCATTTTCTAACTTAAACCAGTAATACTTCTAGATCATATAAAATACTCTAGTATTTGCTCGTGACCACCCGTTTTGAACCTAAGTATTGTACCCAGGTATTACAACTTTCTCTAAAAAGGTACCGTTTACAGAGAAAACTCCATAGAACACTAGTTCTAATCAAAATATCTAGACGGATAATGTCTTT
Organism: Lampropteryx suffumata; assembly: GCA_948098915.1. NCBI lineage: Eukaryota > Metazoa > Arthropoda > Insecta > Lepidoptera > Geometridae > Lampropteryx > Lampropteryx suffumata. The sequence continues at coordinate 4,892,245 of OX402551.1, forward strand.
AAGAATAGAAGCAACTGGAATCATACAGTCACAGGGATCTTTACTTCCTTATTGACTATGTAAAATTTGTGTTTTTTACCGACTACCCCCCATATCACGGCAATGTTTTCAATGACAATGTTAAATGGAATTGTGGCTAACGCTCCAATTACAAATAGCAGGAACTTTAGTGGTCCGAATCTGTGTATAGGAAATGATTTGATGACTCCGAATATGTACATGTAAATGTTGACAGCACCAATAAATCCACAAACATAGTCCAGAGACGTTGGGCATGGGATTGGACAGATGCCCGCTAAGAAAACATTGCTGGTGGAAAGTGGTAACGTTACCCAGGAGTAACAAGCTAAGGATAGGAATATTTTATGAGCTGCTGGTATTTCCTTTGAATGCACCACTAGTAGAATACCTTGAATCCACCTCTTTCTCTGCTGCATAAAGTCCCAGAGTGTGAAGGGTGACTTCTCCCACATTTCTCCTTCAACAAAGTTGAATGAGTATCCTTCTTTGTAGGCTTTCATTGCAAAGTAGCAGTCTTCAGCCACTGACCCGTCAAGTCCATTGTCAAAAGAAACTTTTTTCTCTGCACCAACCTGCAAAAAATTAGGCAAGTACATTATTAGTACCTAATTTCCACTTGACTCTCCGCGCGCCGCATAGCTTAATTGGTAAGAACTCTGCCTACTGCAGTTAGTGAGTTGATCTCAACATAGACCGAAACATTTATGTGATTGTGTCATTAGTTATTATGAACAAGTGTGTTGAAAGGATTAAAGTGCGCTTCTGAGGTTCCTTTCATGCACTTGGCCCAAGTATTGGAACTCTTTAGGTTCTTCGACATGCTGGGGGCCTACTCTTGAAATCGATAAACGATATATCGGGTCAATAATCATGCAAAACCCTACTCCTAGCTACATAGTTTCGACTCGTTTTAGGAGATGAAACGATGGATATTACTTTTGACGCTCGACATCATATCGTCATATATTATGAGGGATACATAACAGATGATTAATTTGAATTTGAAAACTAAACAACTGTCAAGTCAGTTCGACTAAGTTCGACATACATTTCAACGACATTATCGTTTCGATATATATAGAAATCGTTTCGCAGATTAGACGCCCGTGGTTCCCTCACGAGGTTTTCATTCGCCGTTTGAGAGTACTGGTAACATCATCATCATATCAGCCCTTAGAAGTCCACTGCTGAACATAGGCCTCCCCAAGTGATTTCCAGGAAGAACGATTTTGAGCCCTCTCCATCCACCGATTTCCCGCGATCTTTACATGTCATCAGTCCATCGGGTGGGGGGTCGTCCTACGCTTCGTTTACCTGTACTTGATCACCATTCGAGAACTTTTATTCCCCAACGGTTATCAGTTCTGCGAGCTATATGGCAAATTTTGAGTGCTATGTCGGTGACTTTGGTTCTTCTACCGATTTATTCGTTGCGGATTTTATCATGTAGAGAAACACTTAAAATAGCACGTTGCGCGACTGAGGCCAGTAGTTAGCGACCAATTCGCTAGCGAAAAATCTCAGTTCCATATGTCATCACTGGCAACACGCACTGAGTAGGTATAGACTGTGTCTACAATCAGGATTCGAACTCACAACCTTAGAATCGGAAGGTGGGGTCGGAACTACCACTAAACTGCCGGTGCTGTCATTTGTGTGATGAACATGATTGATGTTTATCGGAGGGGTATTCGGAATCTTATGTATGTCTATAAGTAAATTGTATGTATTCTATCAGAGTTCTCAAAGAACAAGCATTGCATAGTTTAGGCCTGGATTGTGCTGTGTGCTGCTTCAATATTTATTTATTTTATAGTAAATGCCTACTCTGTATAAATCTGTTGTTTTTTCAGTCTTTTATTTATCTTGAGAACTTCGTGTTGTGTACCAACAATGTCAGTTCCATCATCTATAAATGAGAGCACTAGTGGTCTAGTACTGGTGGTTTTCCGATCCTAAAAACGTGGTTTCGAATTCGGTTGTGCACCAACGGATTTTTCTGTTTATAAAATGTATGTGTGGTTTATACCAGTATTCACAAATGGTGATGGCAAACATCGTGAGGAAACTGGCATCTCGTAGAACCTTAAGTTCTTAGACATGTGACAAGTCCACAAAGTGCCTTTGAGACGCACTTTAATCCTTTCACCACACTGGTACGAAATAACACAAGAAGGACTGTAAATTACGTTGTCAGCTATCTGTTTATTCTACCATAGTGTTAGGCTTGTAACAATATTAGGTAGGTTGCAAAAACAATACATTTAATTATCTCCATAGTAGTTTATATAGATAGCATCAGTAAACTGTATTGTGATTCATGCCTTCATGCCTCATGGTGACTGTATAAGTAATTTTAAGGAAATGTAGTATAGTTATCAATATATGAGTAACTATTATTATAAATACTTACGGGTATTTATCGCGTTTATTCACCTATTTTTCCCGACGTTTCGACAGGTTTACACTCTGTCGTGGTCACGGGATGACAGTGATCCCGTGACCACGACAGAGTGTAAACCTGTCGAAACGCGATAAATACCCGTAAGTATTTATAATAATGTGTTCTGATCGCGTAAGTTTAAAAAACTTTATGAGTAACTATACTACATTTGTGAACACAATACCTACTTATAGCACGCATCTTTTCACTCACATGCATTTAAACTATGGGTACTGTGGTTCATCTTAAGGGTAATAGCTAAAAATCAGTGTTTGCTTCTTAACAATATTATCGCTGAGGTATGACCCTGACACACAGTTTTAAGCATTAATTAAGTACTTTAGTTTAGTTCTAACCTAAAGGTTTATGTTTTTACTATTGTGTATAATAATAAATAAATAAATATTGCTGGACAATGCACACAACATCATCTAGTCCCAAACTAAGCATAACTTGTATTATAGTGACTAGATGACTGATAAAATACTTATATATTTTTAAATACATACTTAATACATATATACATACATAATTTTCAAACAAATGTTTATCTTGGGAGGGAATTGAACCCTCAACCTACAGCGCAGAAGGCAGAGCTACTACCAACTGAGCTAATAATGGTACCATTGTTTGTATGCGTGTGCGTGTCAAATAAAGGTTTTATCTATCTATCTAGCTGCTGCATGCAACTTTGCATATGGACAAATGTTTGTATGATCTGCAGGTATTTGTCTCGTTTCTGGGTGTTTCTATGTACCTGTAATATGTTGTATTTACGAAAAAAATAAGTATGTAAGGTAAGTATATCAGTCATGTTGTACCCATAACACAAGCTCTGCTTACTTTGGGTCCAGATGAAGCTGTGTGCAAAGTCCGTAATTATTATTATTATTATGGAGCCTATGTTCTTTCCACTTTCATAAAGATCCATTCACCTGTTTAACCATGAAAATATAACAAACCAATGGTACACAGGTACACAGACACATAACTACATTACAATTTGTTATATTATTATAGATATAGATCACAAGGATAGTATGATTGTTATCCTTAAGTTGTTGAGTTCATAATGAAAATTAAGCATAACAAAAAAATACATACATATTGATAGACAATGCACACAACACAATCTAGCCCCAAACTAAGCATAGCTTGAATTATGGTGACCAGTCGACTGATAGAATACTTATGTTTTTAAATACATACTTATGATACTATATAACACCCAGACACTGAATAAACACTAATGTTCATCACATAAATGTTTATCCTGGGAAGAATTGAACCCTCAACCTACAGCGCAGAAGGTAGAGCTACCAGCAACTGACCTGACAGGCCAGTCAAGAAAATGTAATGCCTGTCCTTTTATCAAATTATATTAATTAACTGTAATATAATCATATCAAGGAAAAATACCTGTGTTACAACATAGGATCCCTTCCAGCTGAAAAGTGGCTTATGGAACAGATAGAATTGCAGCCTCAGTTTTCCCATATCATCTGCAACTCTAAAGCTATCTGCCAATGTTGTGACCCAGTTCACAACCTGCTCATTAGCATATGTAATGAGCCCTTGTCCAAATTGGTGTTGACCATCTAAGACAAAGTTTAAAATCCCTCTTACAGAGTTATCCGTCAGTAATGTCTCTTCATCTAAATGGACAATCCAGTCCGTATCAGCCAGGATATTCACATTATCCTCTAAACAGTACTGCAGTGCTCTAGACTTGAACAAAGCACCGGTTTTAGTCTTATACTCGGGTGGCACCACTACTTCTCGCACTCTTCTGTGAGTGGGTAGATTTATTGCCTTATCTGTGACCACTTCAATCATAAAGTTTTCCATTCCTGCATCATTGCATTTGTTCATGTTTCTGGTCACATTGTCGCGCACAAGCTTTGGGAAGTCTCCTCTTGTGACCACACGGACACAAATAAACGGAGAGAGTAGGGGCGATCCCTTGATTTTCACCTTTCCAGGGAATGCATTGAAGAGTGTCAGACCGGCAAAGTTACACAACACCTGAGGTAGTGTCAGCAGGGTGAATAGTCTCAGAATGTATAAAGTAATTGAACCATAGAACCCATATGCCTCCCAAGGGTCTCTAAAGACTTTTTCTTTCCCATCTAAGTTGATGGCACCCGCAAATACCAGGAACAGGTAGATGAAAGATAAGAAAAAGATGCAATGCAATATATGCTTTACTCTACCTCGTATCATCCTGAAAATAGAAAATGTTTATGAAACTAAGGTCCGCCACTTCAACTAGGTATCAGTATGGAAACAGAATCAACAAATCGTAACAATAGTTGTAAAAAACCTCTTTTTTAAGTTATCACAGAAAATACATTAGAGATCATTTAAATTGAATGTACTATAAAAATAAAAAAAATATAGTGTCTGGGAAACCCCACCTTGAACACGAAAGAAACCGAAATAACGAAGTTCCGCAATCCACAAACGTATTCACGATGGAATGGAAAAACCTAATAAATAAATCCAATAGTTGGATATATAATAGAGCAGCTTTGTAATTATTTTATGGAAGCTAAATTAAATACATTATTTATGGGGAAAAACCGTTCAGATTAGAAAAGACACTACCACTCCCTCCACTACCCCGACGACAACTAAAAACTAAATGACAATGACAGAATTTATTGGATAGATATTATAATTGACATTGACATAGTTATGGACAGTAACAGTAACATCAGTAATATAATGGAGAAGACAATCGTTTTTTGTAGTGAAAACTTCTTTTAGCGCGGTACGCATATTTTTAGATGAGGTAAAACCTCTGGATTCGCGACACCGTTACCGTTTGGGGCGAGACGCAGGGCTGCCGCGCTCGCCCCATTTGATTATAAACCTTAATTCACATTTTTACAGTCTACTTTTGAATGGAGAAGTTTACTGAGTTAGGTTCTTTGATATATATTATCTACATTTTGAACAAAAAATATTGCATCATCTGTGTTCGTTCAGTATTTGATTGGCAGTCACCATAATTACGGATTTTGAAGTGATTTATTACTAAACTCTAACGCGCCAAAATAAGTTTTCAATTCTGTCGGCACTCCCGGAGTGCAACACGATTTTTTTTATTGGCAAAGTAATCTTAAAAAAAAATACGAGAATAACTGTGTTTTTACTTTTTTCTACCATTAAAAATGGCTGAGAAAATGAAGATCAAAGTGTGAAAGTGAAGTGAAGATAAGCCAAAGTTGTCGAAAGAAGCCATAACAAAATCACTGACACATGACAGGTTTTTTACGTTTCGGTATTATTCTTCTGGCGCTGCGGCGGCCGCTGCTGCCGCGGCACGCTCGCTCGCCTTGCGCGTTGTTTTCTATACATCAACATAACCTACCAAGTGAAAAGTGATAAGTAACCAAGTGAAGTGAAGATAAGCCAAAGTCGTCGAAGGAGCCATAACAAAATCACTGACACATGACAGGTTTTTTACGTTTCGTTCGCATCAATTTTGCACAACATGTTAAACCACAGACAATAAATACGACAATTTTGGTTATTATCTGTAAATTTTTACGTTTTGTTTCAAGTTTTATCTGATTTGAGGTTAGAAATATTTTCTTATTTTCTCGAAAACTACGAATAACCTAAAGTTAAAAATGGTAAATATGTAATCAGGAAGCAAAACTCTACCAGATCTGAGCCTTTTCACCCTCCAATTCGTGCGACGGGAAACTAAAGTTAAGCCCGTTTATCTCGTGATCACGGCGAATGTAACTGTGCCGAAATATGGGGAAGCAGAAAAACTCGTATATGTAGGTATCATGACAAATATCCCGTTTTGAGTGAAAATGTTGTGTGTGGGTATTTATCTATCACTATGTTACTTGTGAGTGTTTTAATATAATACATTTAAAGACATTTTCATATTATATGCCACGAATTTCATAGCCCCAAAAACCTTACCTATACTAATAGGTACTATAAAGCTGAAATGTTTGTTTGAACGTGCTAATCTTAGGTTTGAATTAAAAAATTGTTATTGTTTTGGATACTTAGTTTATTTATCGAAGAAGGCTTTAGGCTTTATATACACGTTACACGTTTCGACCCATAGAAGCGAAGCATCAACGGAAATTGATGCAAAAACGGGAAAAATATTCCTTTTTGAGAGCTTCCGTTGCGTGCGCTGCGTAAACGGTTTAAGTTACGCAAAAATTATGTATCATGGAATTGTTCCTCTTTAAAAGTTCTAAAAGTAAGCTCGCGACAGCGAATCTCTATCTTTTAAGATTGACTCCTTATAAACTTTTTTATGGTAATCATATTTGTTCGAAATTAATGCATTATTTGCGAAGGAGTTTAATCAACATAATGTTAATCTTATCCAAAATAAATATGTTATTAATCATAAGCATTTAATTGTGAACAAATTGTTTTTGACATCACTTGATTTCAACCAACATCTTAGGAGATATCATAATTTTAAAATAACTCCACAACAGAATAGGTATGTTCGGGTTCGGGCACTCCCGGTCCCGGAGTGCAAACCGATATTTTTTTTTGTATGCGTTTGAGTGTCACCCTGGATGGTTTAGATTCACAAATAAGTCCAGCAGATGGCGCTGCAGTCGGTACAATAAGATATATTTTTTTCTTTTTAAAACGCGCGGATGAAGTCGCGAACGGGACAGCTAGTTTAATATGCACGGCATCATTATAATAAAATAACAAAAATTACATACAAACTACAAGATACGACTTTGTGACATACCATAAAGCAAGCTTTTTTTAGCAAGATTAACATTATTATGACACATGCCAATAACGAAGAAGAGGAAGAACTAACAGGAAAGAAGATGCCAACCAATGCCAACTTAGCCATCCTCGGATAGCTAGATCTAGATCTTTTTCGGCTCATTTAGTCAGGTGGAGTCCTGTCACAATAAATTCTTAAATATAATTATATTGCCATTGTTTCAAAATTACTAGTGACACGATAAAAAGAATAACCGAATCGAGTTTAATCAATCAATGCAATTTTAGGCGATCAATTCGATGCAGCCCTAACACTTTCAGGGAGTTGGTAGCACATTACACTGCATTGTCAGTCAAGGTCAAGTCAGCCGGTCAGTCTGTATCAAGGAAGTTGTTTTGTCTGTCTTCTTTCCTTCTCTCTCTTCTGTGGTCTGGTCTGGCATGTCCGTCTGTCAGTCAGACAGATGAAGTGAAGGCGATGTGTTTGTGTGTGATGTGATTGCGTGCGCTTTGATTTTGGTTTTACCTAACTTGACGTTCTTTCGTTTCGTGTATTTTATTGATTTATCTAGCTTATCTGCTCGTGAAATATGTATTAAAGAAAATAATGTAAATTTTGTTCAATTATTGCAACTATCCATACGTGTGGTTCTATTGAACAATGCTGAGGTCAAAACTCCAGTTTGTTTATAGAAGAGAAAGTGTCTCAAATATACGCTCAAATAGTAAATAACGGGTCGATAGAAATATGTCTGTCCCTGATTTATCTGTTGGATGTCGTTTTGCTGATTATTTTGCTATTTGTGGTCTAGACTTTGACTCTGGTTTAGAGCCAGATAGACTTTGCGGTAAGTTATTGCAATATCTTGATGTGTAAGTATCAATGAATCTGGTAACCAAGTTATTGATCTCTTCTTCAGGTGACAACTTACATGTTTCTCCTCTGGACCGCGCATATAAAGGGAAAATTCTAGCTCACTACCCTGATAATGTATCCAGCAATACCTTTGATGAACATGCTGTTCAAATGGTGAGATAGTTTGTTTTCTTTTACCTATCTATTCTGTAAAGGTAAATCATATCAGCTTCCATTCGGAAAATAGACTTACATACAACATATTGTAAAAAAATACTAACATAGTTGAATAAACAAATTTCTCTGATCTGATAATTCTTTATGTAAGTAACCATTCAACAACTAACACAGATCTCAAATTTATTGTGCAAATTCAATTCAATTCTTGGTTAATAACCTTTGTGGAAGGGACCACAATTTCGCCAATGTCACATTTTTATTGTGCAATTTAAAAGCTATTTTTATTTTATTTCAGCTGTGTTTACCAGCTGGCCTACAGTTCAGAACTCAGAAACATTCATTAGAGCCCAAGTTCCACAGTTTTGTAGTGACCAGAGAAAATGCATCAAGATACTATGGCTTCAGTCTTATCTTTTACGAGGAAGTTAGAAATAGGAATATTTGCAGTGCTATGCATACACTACAGGTAAAAGGCAAATCATTGTTCTAGATTCTATAATTTACTCACCAAGTAGTAGGACTCTGCATGAAATTTTACCCACTTTACCTGCTGCAGTGGTTTTTTTCTTTAAGAAATAGTGTACAGATTGTCTAGTTAAAAATGAATGCCCCTTCACCAAACGTAATTGTTTTTACGGTTTGACTGTAAACTTTACTCATCTGCGCACTGGGAGGTCCAATAATCAGTACAGGAACTGACATTGTATTGCAGAGATTGTGTGCTTTGTATGGAACAACATGTCTGCTCTGTTGTTCGTTCTTGTCATTCTGCACTGGTTGACCAACAGATTCGGCTGTTTGACCAATGACAACGACAAATTTGTGTGTTATTAATCTATACACCTACATTGTATGTGAGTGTAAATATTATAGGGATGTTAATTTATAGGCAAGACTGACTCCAAACAGTACTGTGCTTATGTTTGAAGGTCACAGATAAATGTAATTACCGTTGTATTTATGAGATAAATTATTATTTAAGCAGCTAGATGTAATAATATACACATTGTACTAATTACAAATATAATAACTATTTGACCTTTGTGGCGCAGTGGGTTAAGGCCTGCCTGAGACACAGAAGGTTGCGGGTTCGATACCCGCTGCGGGACAAATGTTTGTATGATCTGCAACTATTTGTTTCGGGTCTGGGTGTTTCTATGTAAAATATGTGTGTACATACAAATTTTTTATTATTTATTATTATTTATTATTATTATTGTTAAGCACCAAAAAACTACTTAAAATAAAATAAATATATAAATAATACCGGACAATTCACACAGCATCATCTGGCCCCAAAGTAAGCAGAGCTTGTGTTATGGGTACCACACGATTGATATACTACTTATATACTTTTTTTTTTTTTCGTAAATCCATAAGTGCATATTATACATAGAAACACCAGACCCGAGACAAATACTTGCAGATCATACAAACATTTGTCCCGTGGCGGGAATCGAACCCGCAACCTTTTGCGTCTCAGCCGGACCTAAGCCCACTGCGCCACAGAGGTCGTCACTTACTTACACTCACAGCAATTGATAAAATTGTAAATATTCTTGACTATTTTATTTATAATGCTTTGGTTGATGTACTTATAGTGTTATAAATTATATGAATAAATAAATGTCTAAATTTGCCGGACATTTCACACAGTTATGGGTACCACATAACTGATATACTACTTGTATACTTTTTTTAATATACATATTATACATAGAAAACTCCCACACCCAAGACAAATACTTGCAGATCATACAAACATTGACCCGCCGCGAATCGAATCAGCAACCTTCTGCATTTCAGCTGGACCTTAGTCCGTTGCGGCACACAGGTCCTTATAAATTGTATGACTTAATAAATTAATAAATGACAGCATTCTGAGTAAAAGGTTTCACATGATACTGATTATATCATCTAGAATACATTCAACCCTCCTTTTTTTTATTACATAATTAGCAATGGCGTAATTTATGTGTGGTTGGTACTTGTCATTCAAATATAAATGAATCTAAAATACACATAGGCTAGCGTGTGATTATAAGAATAACTTTACCTTATATAATGTTCCAGGCTATGTACATAACTGAACTCTCCAGCGGCCAGACTCCCCCAAACCACAGAAAGAACTCTGGCAAGGAAAGTTCTAGATCACTTCCTCGCTCATTCAAGCTCTCGCCCCACACAGGCGCCGCCCTGACCTACTACGACATTGCCAAAGATAAACTATATGTAGCCAAAAGTATAGCACTTATATGCCAATACCCGTATGTGAGGGTAGCACAGTTGTTTTTAGAAAATTTGTTTAGGTAAGTTATAAATCAACAAAAATATTATTCAAATATTTAGGATTAAACTGGAGCAAAATACTTGCAAAACCTATCTGCATAAATTTTTATTGTTCCTGCTTTAAAAATTCAGGAAAAGAGGGTAGACTAAAAAACACTGAATTATTGTACCCCCTGCACCAATTATGTTCATAAAATACAATAACTAAGCTCCTGAATGTTTGGAACAGGTATAATAGAATAACGGCGTGACACCTTAGAATGTGTAAGCAATAAGCACCAATTTATTTTCTTCAAACAAGTGATATACACATGTGGGGGTAACATGCCAGCTGCGAAATAATTTTGTCCTATTGTCCTCTTGTGTTTTTGCAGCACATATACGAGATAACGAGAAAATAATTTTAAATTGCAGCTGTCATTTTAACCCGGCTGGTGTATGACCATAAAATAATGGCAATCAATTTCATTCACTCAAGAAAACTCTTGGCTTGTATTCAATTACTATTTCAATGCTTTTCAGATCTCTTCCAAGGCAGCCCGGGCCAGGGCTTAGTCCTGAGTCCTATGTGTACAATCTGCTATATGAAGTTCCTGTACCATTACCTGGACAGGCTTTGAGGTTGTATGTCCCGCCGTGCGAGCCTCATCTAGATCCTGTACCAGTTGTAAGTATCTATTTAATCATACTGGCTACATATAGGGATTCTGTGTCTAGAAGCTAAATTAAAAGAAAAAAAAAATGTTCTTATTAAACTATCGCGGTCTTCTCGATAAATGATAGCATACTACGGCAAGTCGTCATTGGTGGTGAAACTGTTGCTGCTTTTGCTCAAACCAAATTAGACTTTCGCGGTCCCGCTCATTTCAGTGTAGTACGACAAAGACGGCAACAAATTTAGTTAATTTTATTTTATTTGGGAAAACAAAATGTCTATATTACATTATTACCTAATAAATTATTTTATTTATTAGGTAATAATGTAATATAGTCATTTTATACATAATCCAACGAAGAATTTTAACGACGAACGACGAATTACTGGACATTTTTACGCAATTAAAAAAATACAATTTAGAATACAATGATATAAAAAAAAAATTACACAACTTAAACAGATTACGTAGCTCGTACTCTTTAATTATACTTTATTTTATTTTATTGTTTACTTTATTTTATCTTATTCTATATACTGTCTATCTGTCTGACCGCCAGCCCCTAATCAGACTTCGCGCCCGTACTTTTAAACCATTAGTCGTAATATAAATTTTCAAGTTAATACGTAATAGTGTGCCCTATGAAGTTGTGTAATAAAACCATTGAAACATTAAAACATTGAAGTGATGTTTTAATAGCACCTAACTCCCGCTACATGTAAGGTGGGGTTGATTTTATTATCTACTCTACTCCGTCGTGCATATCGTTGGACATCTGTCCAACCTGTCCATTCAAAGTCATTTGAAATGATAATTTTTGATAGAGTCAAGTCCATCACCCCACTATACTGACTGGATTGCCGTTGAGGGTAACTGAAAAAATTTCAAAACTGTCGCATATTTGATGAAATTATTAGGAAAATTATCACGGCTAAAAAGTCCTTTCTAGATTATGACTAAAAGTCCTTAAAAAACATGAAATCTCAATACATTTTGTTATATTGCTAACTAGATAGTGTCTAATTAGGTTGAGACCTGTAGGGCGATTATGAAACTCTTGATACAATCAGTGTCTATCAGTTTCGATTAGCAATCGGCATCAATGTCTATCAATTTCGATTAGCAATCGGCATTATTTCAATCAATCTTAAACGATGTATTTAAATGCTAAGTACGCTAAATACGGTTCCTACCACAATCGTACCTTGTAAATTTGTCGAGTTATAGTTTGACACCAACTTCACATTGTAACTGGCTATAGAAGCCGATAGAAATCGCAGCTATCCGTTTTACCAATTCATCAATAGTAACTGAATGCTATTAGTGTCAATGTTTTGATAGTATCAAAGTTCCATAATCGCCCCACTGATCACTAGTCATTCTTATTCTTACTCGCTTCGGAAGCCTTCACAGTGTTACGTATATTCACACTTTAAAATATTAGCATCCTTACTGAGCCGTCTCTCAACTTCTGTCAAAAGTTAATCACTGTTTGATTAGTGCCATCCCTTTTTGTAAGATAGATACAAATAGTAACAGAGCGAGTTTTAAGTTGCGAGGTGTTTATAAGTAAGGCTGTAGATGTCAAGCTTAAGATTGGATAATAATATATAGTCAAGTTTTTCTTCTCTACATTTTATAATAGGGTGTTTAAGAAGATATTACTTAGTGAGGGGGTCCTAGTAACATCATGATCAGAGTTCAACTGACTCACGTTCATTCCGCTCGATCGACCAGAACGAATCCACCGGTGGTGTCGTTTGGAATCACTATTCCAAATATTGATTCGTTTGAAGTCACTAGCGACTATTAGTGATGTGACGACGATACACCAGATATTCTCATATCCGTGGGAACGCAAACTAAACGACATGTGATGAATATCTTTACACAAACCATGCAGGTTTACAAATTGCTTGCCAAACAATTTTTTCCCGGACAATCGATTGAAGAAGAAAAATTCATAAAAGCATATTTTAAGTCCGTGACAACAATCATAGACTTGTTAGACAAATACATAGTTAAAAGCCTTTGCTTAATTTTATTAAATAATAACATCATATAATATCATACTAGCTGACCCGGCCACGCGTTTCTGTAGATCAGTAGTTCTAATACGTTGAACCCATTTACGCTAACCTCTAAAATTATCAGTGTATCTCTACTATATTATGCATGTGTATTATTCATATAAACTTTCCTCTTGAATCACTCTATCTATTAAAAAAAACCGCATCCAAATCCGTTGCGTGGTTTTGAAGATCTAAGCATACAATGGGACAGACAGACAGCGGGAAGCGACTTTGCTTTATACTATGTAATGATATCATCATAATAACTACCCTAGCGATGCCCTGAATAGCAAGTAGTAACCACTAATAAGTACCTAGTCTGTGATACTCCAGAAACAAAGAGGACAATTCTCTTTGTTTCTGGCAGTATCACAGACTAGGTACTTATTAGTGGTTACTACTTGCTATTCAGGACATCACTAGGGTAGTGTCGAACGGAATAGTGATTCCAAACGACATCACCGCTTTTATTTTTCAACTTTTTTTGTTCCACTGCTGAGCAAATGTCTCCCCATTTATCTTCCACTATTTGCGCTCCAAGGCCACAGTCTGCCAGTATTACTTAATACTTATTTTTGTTTGTTTTCAGGTGATAAGAATGCCAAACCCGCCAGAAGAGTTACCTCTACTCGACTACTCATTAAGAGTTATGTTTTCCAATTTAGGAGTTGAATTTGTTGTGCAACTATTTACCTGTGTATTACTTGAGCATCAAGTCTTGTTGCGATCCAGTGGTGAGTCTTTATTCAAATATTTTCTACTAGTGGAATGCTCTTGTGCACATGCAATTGTAGTAAATTTATGAACCTATTTGAAAAAATCTTTATTCTCGTGATTTTTTTTATAAATTAAAATTACACTTAAGTAATTATTATTTTATTTTATTCTTCCCGGTTGGTCCCATAAAAGTTCCCGATTGGTCCAATCAAAATTGGTTCGTTAGTTTGGTTTTAAAATCAAAATAATACTAATATAATAATGCCGGACATTTAACACAACGTCATCTGGCCCCAAAGTAAGCAGAGCTTATACACAGACTTGTTGACTACATGACTGATATACTTATACACAGAGGTCATCAAAAAATAGCTGGAAATAGTGGTTGGTCAGCTCTATCTTCTGCGTTTTCGTAAAAAGGGGTACAAAGTTTTTGCTTCACGTATTAATAATAATAAATATAAATATTAGGGCTAAATTATTATCCACCAATATTTATTGGTCTGTTCTGGTTTCAGATTATAACAAGCTGATGTTAGTTGCTGAGTGTATTGTCTCGCTATTGGTTCCGTTTGCGTGGGCGCACGTGTACGTACCTATCTTACCGGCGCCGCTCTACCACTTTCTCGATGCGCCTGTACCTTTTGTGATGGGTAAGATACAATAGTACCTACAAATCAATTGCGTGTGATGGACCACGCACAGTATAGGTTTTCAAAGTCAGTGTTCATGCAGTGGTGGTGGTCAGTGGGGCGATTATGGAACTTTGATACTATCAAAACATTGATACTAATAGCTTTCAGTTACTATTGATGAATTGGTATTACGGATCGCTGCGATTTCTATCGGCTTCTATCGCTAGTTGCAATGTGAAGTTGGTGTCAAACTATAACTCGACCAATTTACAAAGTACGATTGTGGTAGGAACCGTGTTTAGCCTACTAAACATTTAAATACATCGTGTATGATTGATTGAAATAATGCCTATTGCTAATCGAAATTGATACACATTGCTGCCGATTGCTAATCGAAACTGATAGACATTGATTGTATCAAGAGTTCCATAATTGCCCTACAGGTCACAAACCAATTCAACACCATCTAGTTAGCAAATTAAAATAATTAAGATTTTTTAAGGTATGGAGCTTTCATGAATGTTTTTATGGTTTACAAATCAGACTGCCCCTCATAATCTAGTACTAGCCTAGCATTTTTCTTATAATTGCGGCATATATGCTATTATTTTGTATATATTTTCGATGATCTCTATTAGCAATTTAGCTAGTCAGACACTGGGCTCTATCAAACTCATATTTATCAAATAAATTCTCCTTGTCTAAAAAACCACCTTGTCTTTGAAATACCTATTGAATGGTATGGCCACACGACGGAATAGTAAAAAAAACTGTAGTGTAGTATTCTAGTATTCTATTCTGGCAACTTTAGGTGTTGCCAGTGATGTCATATGGTCAACAGAGACATGGTACACAAGCTTAGAGTCGCGCAACGTGCTATGGAGAGTGCTATGTTGGGTGTTACACTATGTGATAAAATCCGCAAAGAGGAAATCCGTAGAAGAACCAAAGTAACCGACATTGCACTCATAATTTGCAAGTTGAAGTGGCAATGGGCAGGCTATATAGCTCGCAGAACATAATAACTGTTGGGGAATAAAAGTTCTCTAATGGCGACCAAGGACAGGAAAACGAAGGGTAGGACGACCCCCCACCCAATGGACTGACGACGTTGTAAAGATCGCAGGAAGTCGGTAAATGGAGAGGGCTAGCAATCGTTTTACCTGGAAATCAATTGAGGAGGCCTATGTTCAGCAGTGGACTTCTTAAAGGCTGATATGATGAGTACCCCCTGAAAATTATTTATTCATAGTTTTTATTTAATAACTTTGTAGGGGCCACTAATACATATATACTATACAAATTTTCATTACTGACGGACTACAATCACACTCAAAATTTAGCTCTTTATGACTTTATCAGGTCTACACGCGGAGAGTAACTCTAACAGTATGGGTGTGGGGCCGAGAGGGGTGGCACTCGGCTCCGAAGCTGCCCTTTGCCTCGTCGATATAGACAAGCCAGATATTCAGTTACCCGAGGAGCTACCAATATTCCCTCACCGGACACCGTTCATCGAAGAACTGAACCACATTTTGGATAAACATCAGGTAACATTACAACAGAAACTACTTTAAAATAATACTCTTAAAAGGCGCTTACGATTCGCGCTGTCAACTTTAAGAGTTAAAGTATGTATACGTTGAATTTTTCAAGTAGAGATGTCTAACCCTACCCTTTCAAAGTACGTCCAGACTCAGGCTTCGGGTGACCTATAAACTCCGTCACCAGAACTAGCCACTGTCTCATAATAAAGTAAATTCAAGTAGTGTATAAGGCTTCATAGCATATAAATACAAAAAAACGAGCGAGCCTTATAGTAGTCGCATATGATGTGCAGCATGTGACATCTGAGGAAAATGGGTTGGTACCATTTGACGGCCACTCATCACCGCGCGCGCTTATTGGTCTAATCAAATAGCACGCGCTTCCTCGGCTTCCTATTACGTACTGTCGTCTCTTTTGACGAAATCAGTACCACAGATTACAGGAAAGCGAGAGAAAGATGTTAGACTTCAAAAATCTAATTTTCGATAGATTCGGTGCGTTCGATTCCGCCAAACCACTACTACACTACTTAAATTATACAAGACATATGTACATTGTTCCTAATAATGATAATTAATATTAAAAAAAAATTGTAGATCCAGCGACCTGAAACGGAGCCGACGAAACTGGGCGTGCCCATTAACGGCACTTCATACAAACACGTGAATGACATGAGTAGCAGCTGTACATTGCCATCAGGTAATATTATCTAGAAGGTAAATAAGTCTTATCATAAACAATATCTTGAAATCCGAGCTGTTTATCTATAGCTCGGGTTAATGTAAATCAAATAAGCAATTAATCGAAGTCTCTAATTTTAGTGGTTTATGTATACACTTAGTATTATCACACTATTACCTGTAGGGCGATTATGGAACTCTAATTACAATCAATGTCTATCAAAACGTCAAATTCGTCAAACGAATGATTGAAATTACGGCGAAAACTGATAGACATTGATTGTAATTAGAGTTCCATAATCGCCCTACTGACCATGTGTTTATTACAATTACCTTCTACCCATCTATAGGTACCTATAATATAAATATGATAAAAATACAAATATATAAGTGGTGTACCTCTATATTTCTATTTTAATCATTATGTTATCAAATTTATTGTTAGAAACAAAATGAATGAGTTTTGTGGCTAAAAGGGTCCTTGTCTCAGAATTTCGATTAAGTATTTGATATTTTTGACCTTATAAAAAGGAGGTTCTCTATTAGATTTTTTTTTGTCTCAAGACTGGTCATTTATGAAAAAATTTTAGAAAAATATGTTTTTGTTTGGGAAGTATACCCTTCCCGTTTGGCTCTATTCAAATATAAATATTTGAATAGAGCCAAAATAAAAATACCACCAGTAAGGGTGAAAAACTAAGGTAAGAAATTTTGTATTAAACTTTTAATTGAGTAACTCATGAGGAATTGTAGACAGATTAAAATACATATAAAATAAAAATACCATTCGTTGTCAAACAGGAGATGCAATTTTTTATAGGCTCTAAGTTTATTAAATATAGCCGGTTTTCTTTATCGTTTTTATTACGTAATTATCTAAACTAGACTATAACGCTATCACGTGAAATGTTACCAGGTGGGCTACGTCGCAAGCATTCGTACAACGACGTGTTAGACTGGGATGAGTCTCGTCCTTTGAACGCATCTCCCCCCGCGTCGCCAACCCGGCGTGCACCTCTACGTATGGACGCTTTGCAACGGATAGTGGATATCGTCAAACGTACTGGTATGTAACTAATATATACAACGTGCTAGACTAGGATGAGTCTCGTTACCTAAACGCGTCTGCGTCACGCGTTTCTACATATGGACGATTTGCAACGGATAGTGGATATCGTCAAACGTACTGGTATGTAACTAATATATACAACGTGCTAGACTGGGACGAGTCTCGTCACCTGAACGCGTCTGCGTCACGCGTTTCTACGTATGGACGCTTTGCAACGGATAGTGGATATCGTCAAACGTACTGGTATGTAACTAATATATACAACTTGCTAGACTGGGACGAGTCTCGTCACCTGAACGCGTCTGCGTCACGCGTTTCTACGTATGGACGCTTTGCAACGGATAGTGGATATCGTCAAACGTACTGGTATGTAACTAATATAATACAACGTGCTAGACTGGGACGAGTCTCGACACCTGAACGCGTCTGCGTCACGCGTTTCTACATATGGACGCTTTGCAACGGATAGTGGATATCGTCAAACGTACTGGTAACGTAATGTCCGGCATTATTATCATTATCATATTAGTCGATACCTTTTACAAGCTTATACATATCACCACTTATTTCTTGAGTTGCTTTGCTCACCGATGCTCCCTTAAACTATAATGAACTGTAATGATGTTCATATCGTTTTAACAGTAAACGAGTAGGTATATATCGCGTATTGTCTTTGTATTTATTCCCGACGTTTCGGCTGCGTTACAAAAACCGTGGTCGAATGCTGACTGGAAGCCTAGGGAATTACCGACGAGCAGCAAGGACAGTTTTTCGAAACTACCCTCAATTGGTCTTCACATTCCGAAATGACCGCGTTCACATTACGATACACCGTATCCACGCACCGATTTGAATAAGTTAATTCTGATCGCGAAAGCTCAAGAAAGAAATAAATAAATAAATAAAATAAATAAATAAGGCCGGACATTTGACACAGCATCATCTGGCCCCAAAGTAAGCAGAGCTTGTGTTATGGGTATCACATGACTGATATATAATATATATCCTTTTTTTGTTAATACATAAATATTATACACACCCAGCCTCGAGACAAATACTTGCAGAGCATACAAACACTTGTCCCGCGGCGGGAATCGAACCTGCGACCTTCTACGTGTCAGCTGGGCCTTGGCCCCCTGCGCCACAGGTCGTCAATTAATTTGCCGACTAGTCTGTCAGCTCAGTTGCTAGTAGCTCTGCCTTCTGCGCTGTAGGTTGAGGGTTCGATTTCTACCCAGGATAAACATGTGTGAAAAGCATAGGTGTTTGTTCTGTGTCTGGGTGTTATAAAGTATCATAAGTGTTTATTTAAAAATATATAAGTATTCTATCAGTCATCTAGTCACCATAATACAAGCTATGTTTAGTTTGGGACTAGATGATGTTGTGTGCATTGTCTAGCAATATTTATTTATTTAAAGCGCTTAAACTGTAATAGTTTATTTTATAACTCAGTTTTCCCTTACAGGTGTAAATATAGATGACGTAGATGCCGACACAGTGATGCCAACTACAAAAAAGAAAATACTCAACGACGAGGAACAATACAACGAAGACATTCGCTTCAACTATTCTATTAGAGAAACATTCCTCAATAGATTCGTACACATTTTTCTTATGTACGAAAATTTCGTCATCATGCCCGATCAAGTAAGATACGAACCCTTTCTAAAAAAACTCTTAATCAATGTAATACTCTGTGTGGATGTTTGTAGCCTTTAAGGCGCACGTTAATTCTCTCACCACAATAGTTAAATAACTAGTGACACGATAACATGTTTTTATGTATGTGGGGATATTTCACTGTTTTGACTGGAACCATTCACTTTTTAACACGCTTTTATTAGCTTGGTATATATGTATCTATGTAACGGAATCTTTGAACGTGATTTTCACCCCCTTCAAAACGCCGGATTGATTACAAACTTTGCACAATTATCAAGGACCGATGACAATACAAAAGTTTAAATGGTTTGTCCCATTATCCTGATCAGGACTTTCAGGATCAGCCATTTTCCAAATCCGAATGTTAAAACTAAAAAACACGCTTTTGTAGTTAACACCGAACTAAAAAGTAGAAAAATAATAGTAATAAGTAAGTAAGTAAGTAATGCCGGACATTTCACACATCATCATCTGGCCCCAAAGTAAGCAGAGCTTGTGTTATGGGTACCACATGACTGATATACTACTTATATACTTTTTTTTGTAAATACATACATATTATACATAGAAACACCCAGACCCGAAACAAATACTTGCAGATCATACAAACATTTGTCCCGCGGCGGGAATCGAACCCGCAACCTTCTGCGTCTCGGCCGGAACTTAGCCCACTGCGCCACAGAGGTCGTAAATAAAATAGTTTAAAAATACTAGAAACACGCTTTGATAGAAAATCAAACCATAAAGTAGAAAATAATTTTCAAAAAATTTAAATTACGAATAGTGTGATTAACAAAATAATTATTTCATTGTAGAAAAGCGAGATGTGCTTGTTATAATATTGTTGTCAATTGTTATAATATTGTAATGGCAGATATTGGTAAAGGTAGAAGAGTCATTTATATCTTAAAAAGCACCCCACGCTTTTCTACAATAAAGGAATTCGTTTTGTTAATCACACTATTCTTATTTAATTTTATTGAAAATTATTTTCTACTCTTTAGTTTGCTTTTCTATCAAAGCGTGTTTTTATGTATTTTGAAACTATTATTTATCTTCAATTTATTTGAATGAAACTTGTAAGCAAAACAAAATATCTATCATCTTTATCTTTGACATCTTGCAAATCACTCTGACATTTCCTTTACAGACTATCCATAGACTAATCAGACAAAATATAGTGTTGCTTACAACAAATAAAAAAACATTAAAAATAAATCTTCTACTTGTGAATTATAAAATAATATTCGACATGTATGTACGTTTGTTTGTGGATCAATCACATCGTAACAGCCAAAAGGATTTGGATTAAACTTAGTATGAATGTAGTTTGTGATCTGGAATAGCACATAGGCTACATTTTATGTAGAAAACACACGTGCGAAGCCGCGGGCAAAAGCTAATGATATCTAGTACATCCTTTAAACCGTTAAATGGTTTTTACTGCACATAATATTACTGTACATTGTCGATGAAGGCCGACACTTAATGCTTTTACCGTGTTCTTCTAGGACAAAGATTCGTTAAATGTTGATTCTTTTAAACACAATAACCGAAAATGATAACTATAACAAACCCTTAAAACTACTTTTACCTTGTATAATGTTTCGCTTTCTTCCAGGACAGAGATTCGTGGCTCTCAGCTCGCGAATCAATGGTCAACTTCGACAAAGCATCTTTCCTTTCCGACCAGCCGCAAAGACATCGGCCGTTTCTCTCACGGTTTTTAGAAACGCAGATGTTCGCCACTCTTATTGATAACAAGATAATGGGCAACTGGGGGGAGTATGACGCGAATCTGCAAGTCTTCGAGCATCGGATCAAGAGTGTTAGGTGAGTTTGTTAGAGCATGGTTTGTTTTTTGTTTGAAGATGTTTTAATGGTGGTGATTTCGTTGTTTTGCTGGTAAAGCTAAAATTTCGTATGCGAACGATCTTATTATATTCACACAAAAGTCTAAATTAGCGTGACATTTTTAAACGACAGTTTTTAAATAAGTTGAAATTGCAACTGCATTAATACATATTGGTGGCAATTCGGTTGGTTCATTTCTAAAATTAGGAATTGTCTAAAATATATTTTAGTTAGTAATAGCATTTGTAAAACCTATTCGGTTGGTATCATCTAACTAAATTAGGAACGCTTAATTAAATTATATAAAATTAAATTAGGATAAGTTAGTAACAGCAGAATACCAAGTTTCATTTGACACTTCTAAACCTAATTTTAGCTAAAACTAGTTAGGTTGGTGCCAACAGAATTGAGGCCATTGTCCCTCTATTGCATTGATTTTCCTTGGTTTTTCAGCAGTTGTATGCAACACCAATTTATATAGTTACTAAAACAGAGCTAAAACACATCAACCACGCGTCTATTATTAAAGGACTGTCGTTTGTTTATTTTTACGATAATTTAAACTAAGCAAACGAAATACGATGGTTCGTATTTAACGAACTTTTAGCTTGTCCTACAAAACAAGAGAATTACCTCCAGTATAATACAGTGTTTTGGAATGCATCGGGAGATTGGGAGACTTGTTTCAACATCTTTTATTTACAATTTTAGTTCAACAAACGTTATTTGCTTTATTCGCGAAAACTGTTCTAAAGCTACGCATACACGGGCAATTACAAGCTCAATCTTGGGTATTGTTACCCAAGATTCTCAATGAATGAATGACGATGTCTCAATTATGACAATCGACAACATCAAGCAATATACATCAATGGTAATATATAGCAGTAGTTTAAAGATTGTAAAACAAGCAATTTAACAAAATTAGTTGCTCAATATTGTTCCATACTAAGAGTAGTAACCAAGCATATGCAAATGCGCTGTAGGTTGAGGGCTTCATGCCAATCACTTATGCCAATTTCAATCAATTTGCAAAAATATATAAGTATTCTATCAGTCATTTGGTTCCTATAATACAAGCTATGCTTAGTTTGGGACTAGATGGTAATAAATAAATAATGCCGGACATTTCACACTGCATCATCTACCCGTAGAGCAAAGAGCAAACAGTGTTATAGGCACCACATGAGTAATATACTACTTATATACTGTTTTTTGTAAATATATAAATATTATACATAAAAACAATCAGACCCGAGACAAATACTTGCAGATCATACAATCATTTGTCCCGCGGCGGGAATCAAATCCGCAACTCTCTGTGTCTCAACCGCGCCTTCGCCCACTGATCACAGAGGGCGTCAATGTGTGGTTTATCAACCTAAATTTATTTATTGTTTTTTGCTTAAAAAAATTGTCCGTAAGCGTACCTTTATATCTACCTTGAAGTTGATTTAGGTGGCAGGTGTTGAAACATGTTTCATCTGTTCACGGAATGATTTTGATGTGAATGCATCCATACTGGTCGAATAGGCATCAGAAGCATTGGCACCTTGGGGTTTTATGAGTAGCTAACCAGTTTGACATGCAATAACACAGGGCTCTCGACACTCACAGCCTGCATAATCAGTTTTTGACGCTTTTCCGAAATATATACTTACTCGTTCATATATTTTACCAACGTATGTTGCAAAACGAAGGTCTGTCGGTCAAACGAAGATTTTGTAGGATAATCATGATTTGCCTAAATTTTCTAACCATATTTAAATATAAAAAACCAGATAAACATAAGACCAGAAAAGTTGGAGTTGTGAGCGGACAGACAGACGTTATAAATAAAAAAGAAACGTGGATGTTGACGTATGATGCGTATGGTAAAACTAATAGTTCGTTTTCGTTATCTCTGTCTATCCAGTGGCAAAACATATGGCTACACTTGTCACACATCGCGTACTACCATTCGTTGAGGCCCCTTCAGAATATTTGATACTAAAACGGTTTTTGTTAGGAATAGCATGCAATAGGTAGCACTGGCGTATGAGTGTGACAGATTTGTGCCAAATCACTTAATTTTAGATTTTATATGATTAAAAAAAAATGGAAGTAGACGTAATAAGTATTAAAGTTTTGATTTAAACTTTGTTATGTAGGTAATACATTCGTATACATCTTGAAATACTTTAGGATCCCTAAGGTCCAGACCAAAACGCATGCAAAATTCCTATTTTCATATATTTTTTTATCGAATTGTTTTTTTGATGTCTATTTATACGATTTTCGAGGGGAGGTTTAAAAGTCAACGGAAGAGTTATAATTAAATACTGTTGATACTATGATACTATTTTACCTTTTCGATAGAATTTTATTTCAAATTTCATATCACCTGTAAGAAATTCATTTTTCAGATCTAGAAATTAGCTTATGCACTCGTATAAGTCAAAAATGTTTTTTCTTGCCCTTAAAAAAGATCAAACATCGCTGCCCTAAATTCTTCATCGTCTCGTTTTGTTTTCAATTTGAATATTGAATTCCTTTCGCACTTGTCAATTAAAAAAAATTTCTCCTTGCCCTCAATAAGATCCAAAATAGCTGCCTTGAATTCTTCATCGTCTCGTCTTGATTACAATTTGAATATTTAATTCCCTTTATTCGATAATCAAATTTAGAAATAACTAATAACCCAGGATGCCAGTTTCGGGCTGTAGTGCGGGTGGAACTGGACAAGCGATTCAAAGCCATACAAGTCTAGGTCTAGCCATCGCATCTTTGCTTTTGTGAACCGACGCACGTTGTCTTGCAAAAGCAACACACCGCATCACAGTTTTTCCCGCCTTTTTCTTTGATGGCTTCCTTTAATGTCTAGAGAATACAGCAGAATTCCTTTACAATCCAAAAACGTAGTCATCATCGTTCCGGCCGACTCCGACTCCTTATACTTACTAAGGGGTTGTATGCTCTGCACTATGCCACTGCATCGACTCCTGTTTAAACTCAGGTTCATGCCACACTCCTGTCTGAACTCAGGTTCAAATGTTATACTCAGAACCGATTCATCGCTACACAGTTTAAAAAAAAGATTTGTCGATTCGATTCTTGTGAAGTTGTGTAAGCGTTCTTGGCACCCATCTTGCACTGACTTTTGACATGCCACGATGATTGAGTAGGATCCTCAAACCAATGCTGTTTGATACTCCTGCTATTGCAATAAACTTCTTCAGACGAGCATCTTCCAATAATATTTTTGCAGCTTTTTCAACGATATCCGGTGTTCTCCGGTGATCTCAGTGATTTTGGCCGGGGTCGTCTTCAATCAACTCTCTGTTATGTTTTAAGACCATGTCTCTTTTAAATCATGAACCAGGGCACTGATTCCCATTAACCGCTCCTATTTCACTCATTAGAACTTGGTAATTCTAAGAAAATGAATTTGCTGCAAATTAGGGTCAAAAATATCTGTGACATAGTATAGATAAATTATGATGGACAATCAACACAACATCTAGCCCCAAACTTAGCATAGCTTGTACTACTCTTATTATGTTTATGTATGATACTTTTATAACACCCAGACAGAACAAACTCTTACCTCAGAGTTCTAGGTCGAAATCGACAATGTGTCTTCAATAGCATCAGAACTTCCAATGGGTTATAACGCGTTGCAGACGGCGTCTGGGCGAGAGCGGCGTGGCACGGGGTTACAGCGTGTGGGCCGGGGCAGGGGCCGGGGGGGTAGGAGCGGGGGCAGGGTGCGGGGGCACGGCGGGGTGCGGGGGGGCCGAGCTCGAGGTGGGTGCGCCAGCCGAGCGGCTACCTCACAGAGCTGCGTACTACCGCGCATTCCCCGCCCGACTCGATGCAAGCGCGCTCGCCTGCCCCGACCGTGGCGACCGCAGGTTACACACTTCACACTGATTAAAGAATAAACTACAGCTTCTGAAATACTAAAGTTGCGACTGCGAGTGCGAGAATCCGATAATCCCACATTTCTAATTCAAATATGACGGGCAATGTTCGCAGTAAAAGACCGAGAAAGAGAAAGACAGAAAGACTGCTTTGTCTGCCAATAACATCCACCCGCAAAGACTTTTGTTTATCTCGTGATAATGGCGCATGGAACTGTGCCGAAATATCGGAAAGCAGATAAACTCATATATCATGTTAAATAACCCATTTTGAGTGAAAATTATGTTCAAATCCATAATAGTTTTAGAAGTTATATCAAATATGTTTTTATTCAATTCAATTACAGGAATCACTTTGAAACATCACACGTACTAGGTGAATTTAGATGCTGATTCCTTGTAATCCAAGCCCTAGAAGAATTGACAAGAAACTACTCTTGATCCTAGCGCTTTTTTGTATGATTCTTCTTATCACCTAATAATAACTACGGAAGACTAATAAAGGTAACAGTGAGTTATAAATTGCAAATCTGTTAGAGTAATGTTAGAGGGAAGGGTAATGAGGCGATACATTTTTATCAATAATAGCAAGCAATCAACCAAGCAATCAAGTTTTATTTCATAAATTAGATGAGGTGCAAGTTTTACTAGGTTCTAAAGTGTTGTAAAGAGGTCGATTACACGATTCAGTTAAGATTGATTTAGATTAATTACTAATTGAAGCCAGTAAGATAATGGTGATATTAGAGCTGTTAGGTACCAAAACCACAATTATTATGTTATTTAAAATAAAATTATTTACCTACACCGGTTGAAAAACGAATCAAAAATGTTCATCATTGATTAGTAAATACAGTTTTATATATTACAATCACAAGTACCACTTTGAACCTTCTTAATTTAGATGCCGATTTCTCAAGGTCAAGGTTTCTTTTGGTTAAGGTATGATCCTTCGTACTGCAGTACTAAGACGCGAAGATTCAGAAAAATTGTGTTTCATAAGCTGTAGTTTGTTCCACCGTATCGGCGAAGCAAACGCCTGCGCTTTCCGCCTGTCTAGATATCGGCAGCATTATTCGGCATATCCGTATTTTGTGTACGTTTACTCATTGTTTAAATCTCGTAGTACTTAGATTGGTGTAATTTCTTCGATAGAGAAAACTTGCAGTCTTCCAGTTTATGTCCTATTTTGGAGTCAAAACTTTTTTTAAATTGTGAGTATTCTCGATCGAAAATTGTGAGTCAGTGTGTTTTTCGAATTGACAGAATTATGCATCATGTTCTTATTTCAGTAGCAACTTCTGTCCAAAAATTTACTGACCAAAATTAACTGATACTTTGAATCGAAATGATTATTTGGTTTCGCTGGGTTATCTTAAACTGAACGAACGAAATGTTTGCACCAAAGCCTAACAAATATCATTAACAGTAACATTTTAAAATGGCACTCTTTAAATTTAGTCAATTGACGTGTTAGGATCATTTTAGTCATCGTGTAACGTTGATTAAAACTGCGGAATATCATAAAAAAATAAATTCATTAAATTTTAAATTTTATTATGAAACGGTCATTTAAAAATGTTACTATAATTTTGACTTTAGTATAAGAAAAATAAAGTTCGTATTACGAAATTCTATCTAATCCGGCGAAACAAAGGAATCATCATCAATGGTATACTTAAACAGTATCAATAAAGGAACGAATCTAAAGAATCAGTTTAGGGATATCCTTTACTCTACTAAAAGCAATATTGTGGGTGTGAAAGGACATCGCTAAAACTACCATTAAACATATGTTTCTTTATTATTTGGTTATAGTTGTGGCCACTTTGAGACAATCGTAGTGTAGTATTGTAATTGTGACCGCGATGTGTTGATAAAGTACACGTAACGTAATAGTGAAGTATTATCGCGGCTGCTTCGTTGATGCACATTCCAATCGATTAAAATCGATTTTGAAAGCTATGATAATAATAAATGAACTAATAGGGAACTCAAAAAAATAAGATAGTGTAGATGACTCGCTATTGCATGTTGCTGTACAATATACTCATAGGTGTTCACGCTTGCATGCAGAGATATCAATTTAAAACTACTAGAATTATTGGTAAATCTGATATAAATCTCTATAATAACTTGACTGAGAATGTAATGAGGCGTTTTTATTTTTGAAATGCTTATTCAAAGACATTTTTGACTGTTTGTCACCTAAAACTTTTGAGTTATTCAGACTAAGTTATAAACTTATTTTAACAAATAAATGCCTTAATTGTACTTTTACGTTTTGTTTATCTAAACGTGAAAGTACAATTAAGGCAAACGAGTTTTTACTCACATATTATTTTGTCGATAAATACTGGATGATACTGTATGTCTACTCGGCAAACCGATATAGGTATCAAAACGATAATGTTGTTGAAATGACAGTTATGTCGTTCTATCGTTGTTAAAGAGAAAAGCGGCATCAATGGTCGAAAGTAACGTCAGTCGTTCCATCGTTCGAAACTAGTCGAAACGATATAACTAAGAGTAGAGTTTTGCGCGATTATGGTCCGCGTAATATCGTTTTGCGGCATCTATTGTCGAAAGTAAGTTGTTTCATCGTTCGAAACGAGTCGAAACGATGTAACTAAGACAGGAGTTTTGCTCGATTATTGACCCGTAATAGAGTTTTGCGGCATCAATTGTCGAAAGTAGCAACGAACGTTCCAATGTTCGAAACGAGTTGAAACGATATAACTAAGACTAGAGTTTCGCACGATTATTGTCCCGTAATATCGTTTTGCAGAGTAGACCTGATTTGTTTCGATTCTTCTGGGAATCTTCGTCAGGGTGAGTTTTCTTCATCTTCATTCCGATTCGCACTGTCTTTATCGACAAAATAATATGTAATTAAAACCCGTATTTCTCAATAATTCACCTGATCATAATTTTATCTTAAAATATTCTTTGATGTACGATTTCGGATGTGTGAGAATATAATAAGTTACACATTAATACTCAAATGAAATTGTTAGTGCTTGCATGTGAATATCGTGGTTGTAAAATTATCATAGTCGTGATACTAATACTGCGTGAGTATATTATTTTATATCTGTGATGTTGTTGCCTATATCGGAGAAAAGCTATTTATTTAGTTAGGGAGCTGGGTGTTAATTGGAACGAGGCTAGCGTTTTTCAAATGTTACAACTAGCCCTCTCCAACACCGACTTGCTGAAAAAAAAAACTATTTTATTAAAAATATATTTTACTCAAATAATATTACTATCAAGAACACGACATGACGAATCTTTTTTGTGATAAACTTAGTTTAGCTACCAAAGTAGCTAAAATATAACATCTTTTTGCAAACTCTAACTTGATACTCAAAAAATTTAAGTATAATTTAATCGTTAAGCACCTAAATGAAAGCTGTAAGTTATGCTGAAAGTAAATGAAGAAATAAAACTCAATTCTCTTTATAAGTCAGAAATGATTTTAGCCTTTCTATAAGTGGTTTAACTCTATTAGTTCTTAAATGGCAGGTCACAAGCTAAAAGTGACTTATGGTCATGAACGCATAGTGGTTCTGTTTCGCTGGACGGCCTTATTTTGCTTAGAACAAAGTCCAAATTATAGTAAAATTTATAAATGACTGATTCAAAACATACAATTAGCGATTTGTTGCTGCTTTTCCTAGGTTTTATTTAACACCAAATTATTTTAATTTAAAAGTTTTACTCTGATTGGGACTTTGGTGCAATCAAAATAAGATCGATTATAATGTACGATATTTAAGCTAGTTCGGCGAAACAAAAGAATCAAGGTCAATATTTAGGTAATGTAAATGAAAAAAAAAAGTATTTAAAACACCCAAAAATAGCTCAATTTACATCGATTTATATATTTCAACTCTAAAAAAGTCTAATCATGTAATTTTACTAGCTTTAATATGGCTTTAGGTTTATTCGTTATCCTTACCGAATTTAGTTAAATGAGGCATGTTATTTGACTCATTTCAAGCTTAGTTCATATGACTCGTAACATTAAAAATAATAATGCCAGACATTTCACAAAGCATCATCTGGCCCCAAAGCAAGCAGAGCTTGTGTTATGGGTACCACATAATGATAAATATTGGTGGATTCACACAACGCCATCTAGTGCCAAACCAAGCATAGCTTGTACTATGTGAACTAGATGACTGATTAAATACTTATATAGAACCCGCAATCTACAGCGCAGAAGGCAGAGTTACCACCAACTGAAATGCCTCTCATTTCAGTTCCTTTCCTTTATCAAAACATGTATGTTATTTAAAAGGGTTTTGATTTAACTCGTGTAAGAATTGTGAACTTTGCTTTAAAATGCCAGTTAGTTATTGTTGTGATCGTCTTGTCTTGTACTAAAAGTGCATGTTTTTTATAGAGTCTGGCAACGCTAACTCTGCAGCAGTCAAAAAGTAACGGAAATTGAAAATCTATACATGGAAACACTGTTTGCACTATGAAAAATGAATTTGATGCTTTTTTGTTTTTAATTGGTTATACTCGTATTGATTTACTAAGGTACCAAACCAAGGACACGATTTTGTAAAAAAAACATGGACAGGCACAATATTAACAATATTTAAAAAAAATCCGTTTAGTAATAATAATAATTCTTAGCTGCTGCCTGCGGCTTCGCGTAGTACCTCCATAAAAAAGTATGTCATTCTCCAAGGTCCCATCTATCTCTATTCCAAAATTCATCATCATCGGTTCAGCGGTTTAGGCGTGAAAACGTAACAGACAGACAGAGTTATTTTCGCATTTATTATATTAGTAGGGGTTATAAATTATACCTAGATTAAAAACAAATTAAAAACAAAAAAAACAAACCATTTGAGTGTGTAAGTGACTGAAGTAAAATAATAATATACAGATATTGTTGGGATTGCCCATTTTTTCCAATGCAGAGTTAGCGTGATCAGACTATACTTGATGTTGCATGGAGTATGAAATACTACCTGTAATTTGATATATAGTGCAATTTGCTGAACTGTGCAGTATTTATTAAGTTTATTAAGTTTAATACTTATATAAGTTATAATTAATCGCTATTTAAAATGCAAACGTAGATCTATGCTAGCTATAACTCTTGTAGTTGAACTATTTAACATGACTTAATTTAAATGTAAATAATTAAAAATGAATAATCAGAATAAATGTATTTATTTGTACGTTTGGTATTTTGAATGTTTGTGATCCTTGTCCTAGTGGTTTTTTATGAATGGTTTTCAATTTCGTGCAATCGTAAAACATAAGTATAATATAATGTATAGTATAAGTACTTACCACAGAGTTATGTGTGTGTGTGAAATTAATTATAGGCACATGCGAAGATCAATCTGCAAATAGTTTAATGTTATTGAGATTTCAGTGGCAGTGATTATGTAGTTGCATTTCTAAATAATAGTGTTGTTGTCTTCTTCTACACTACAAATGGAAGGGACCGCGATAGTCTTCATTTTCTACGGTTTCCTACATTATTACTACACAATACATTTGGTATTGTGTAGTAAAAAAACTTAAAAAAATCTGCATATAAGTTTAAAGTAATTTGAATGACTCATAAAAAACCCTTATGCTAAAATTCATAGACAAAACTAAGCATTAGTTTTTTCGATTCTTTCGATTTTCAAAAGTGGCATGCGCTTCTGTTTGTATTCATTCAGTGTATTTTTATATACGCTTCGGTTTGTCTTAATTCAGTGCATTTGACATACATTTTCGATTATCAAACTCAATGAATATTGACATACGCTTCCGTTTATGTAAACTTAGTGCATTTTGACATACCCTTCCGCTTGTCAAAATTTAGTGAATCTTGACCTACGGAAATGTTATCTTAGCGTGTGTTATGGTCTGATTTTAGCCTAAGTGATGCTGTGTATTATTTAAGGATGAAGCTTAAAAAGTATCGCGATCTTCTTTTCTTTACTAATATTAGCACAAGACAGCAATGCTTTTTTGGCTTTATCAAGTTATTGATGTACGGCTATATACAGCAATGAAGTAGGTAAATGCACAGGATTGCACGAACTTCACACGCATGCGAGCTTTTTGATGATTGCTTTGCTTGCTTTTTGTGCTTGCTTTTGATCTTTTCGCACACTAAATTATGGATAAATTTGAAAGATTATGTTTTCAGGACGAACAGTCTGAAACGAATAAAAAACGCCAAATGGCAGGTGAAGGACTGCCCGCCGGAGCTCTTGTTAGGGGATATTAGTAGGCGGCTCTCGACTGAAGTAACGCCGGCGGCGATCGCGCAGAATAACAGGACCTTTGTGGAGAAGCTTCTGAAGGTGAAATATTGACAGCAATACTAAACGAAACTTTCCACCGCATTATGCTAAAACTATTTCTGAATCTAAACCGCTAACCTTGCGTTTATGCGTCGTTTATAATACAATTTAAAAGTCAAAAGTAAATAATATTTGTATTCAATACAATCACAAGGATCACTTTGAAACGTCTTACATACTAGGTGAATTTAGGTGCCAATTCCTCCTAACCCTAGCTGAGAAGAACTGGCAAAAAAACTTGTTGTAAATGAATGAAAAGTCAATTAATTCATTGGACATATATATGACATGTGAATGCCGTAAAAGCTCCCTCCTGACCCGTGGTACAACCGCTATTTACCACTGGTTGTAGTGGACATACCATGGTCCAACTGTCAGAATACAATTTTTTCTGCAATTTATTATTATGATTCGTGATTCAACTGAGTAGTTATTGTCCGACTGGTTTATGTTAAAACTGCTATGTTCAACTGGTCTTACCACGAATCCACCTATAGACTGAAACTGTATACTATTATATATGCTCACTTAACTATGAGCCGAATAGGGGATGAATTCAGGTATGAACTGTTTGAACTAAATTTTCCTGGTGCTCACTTTGCTCGCTCGCGTTGCGCGTTGAAGACTATATTTAGAGTATCAGTTTCTGGACTTACCTGTCATTTTCAGGCATGTGCTTAACCTAGTACTAAGCAATATTATATCTAATTGGCAACAACTGCTATATAACAATAATATTTGACTATCATTATCACCTCAGAAAAAAACGAATAACCGTTTCAGGAATGCAAAAGCAAGACGAAAAGGATGCTTGTAGAAAAAATGGGTACCGAAGAACCTGAACTAGGGTTGGGCTGCGAAGTATCGATAACGGGCGTCGAGGAAAGCACCATGATCGCATCACTATGCGATCTGCTAGAGAGACTGTGGTCACACGGTCTTCAGCATAAGATGGGGAAGTCTGCTTTGTGGATGCACCTTACGAACTACCAGGAGTTGGAGCAGTGTAGCAATTCAACGAAACCCATTGACCCCAACTATCTTACTCCTGGTAAGTACGAGTATGAGTATATTTTATGTTTATATCTTTTTGCGGTTCTTAATGTTGGAGCGATTACATATTATCGATTTTACTTCCAAAACGTTCGTGAGTTGTAAGTACTTTACGTTCTGAAAAAAACAAGAGTGTAAAGGTACGCTTACACGGGGATTTAAGGTTGCTCAGTCCTCGCCAAAACATGCCAATGAGGATCAGTAAAGTTATATCAAATTCCATTGAACTAACGTTATCCACGTTACTCTTTATGACATAAGAATGATATATCTTTTTTAATTATCCAAACCGGACCTTTACTTACGAAGATATTAAGTAATAAACATTATGCGGTTCCTGCCGGTAAAATTGTACGCGGGTGCGTGTGACGTCACTGTGACGGTCCGAGCGCAGCTGGCCCTCTTACTTCACGATTCGATAACTGGCGTCGACCGTCCCTGTGACGTCACATCTACCGCGGCAAACACTGAAGTGAACTTCGCTAGTAATTTCGTCATAACTTCGTAAATTTTTGTCGTAGAACAAAAATTTTTGCACTGTATGTTAAGGATTTCTTAGCTCTACAAATCTGCATTTTCAACTAATAACGTTACGGATACTCATTGATGGAAAATTTTCGCACATCATCTAGCCCCAAACTAAGCATAGCTTGTACTATGTTCAAAACCAGGTTACTGTCTATCTATATATTTGAGACACAATCATACTTATGCTACTTTATAACACACACATAAATTTGTCAATGATGACGTCACGATGTCATTAAGTCTTTTACGGCAATGGAAATTTATACCACCACACCATACCTCGCGTTGTGGAGCAATTTAGGAAAACCTGTTGTTCCAAGCTGATTCATTTTCTTATCGTGTTACTAGTAATTTAGAACCAATGTGGTGAAAGAATTAAAGTGCGCCTCAGAATCTCCTTTCGTGCATTTGGCACATGTCTTCGAACTTTTTAGGTTCTACGACATGCCGGTTTCCACACGATAGATTAGACGATTAGATTTAGCTGATTAATAATAGTTGCTGAGCAATTATCGCTCTTAAAATTTACCGTATAAGCGTACCTTTACTCATTTTATTGTTTTGATGAAGGCACTGACACTTTTCGATCATTAGGCTATACGAATCAAACGCCCTGGTGAAGATTCTCTAGATGAATAGATAATGTCAGTGCCATCATCATCATGCGAATATAACCCTTGTTTTCTCAAATTGTAGTACCGATTATTTTATTAAAATTATCGTTTGATTCGATCACCACCTATGTTTTCTCTCTATTCACTTTACTCTCTTTGCTTTTTATTTATACACTTTAAACATTGAACACGTTTCGTTATTGCCTTACATGCAGCTTTGGCTTGGTGTGTCTTACGCAAACGTCTGGACTGTAAGTAATTAACACTATACAAAAATACATTGCATAATTCAAACTTAATGTAAAAAGTTATCTTACTTCCTACTTATATTATTAATGCGAAAGTTATACTTATTATAATGGATATACATATAAATAAATAATGCCGGACATTTCACACAGTATCTGGTCCCAAAGTAAGCACAGCTTGTGTTATGGGTACCACATGACTGATATACTACTTAAATACATTTATTTTGTAAATACATATTATATATAGAAAAACACACATAACCAAGACACTTGCAGACCATACAAACATTAGTCCCGCGGCAGGAATCGAACCCGCAACCTTCTGCGTCTCAGCCGAGCCCTGGCCCACTGCGCCACAGAAGTCGTCGTTTGGATATTTAAATAGATAAATAATGCCGGAAATTTTACACAGAATCATCTAGCCCCAAAGTTAGCAGAGCTTGTTTTACTGATGTACTACTTAAATACTCTTCTTTTGTAAATACATACATTATTATAGTGTAAACTCTTTATAACGAAACTCAAGGGACTGAGCATTTTTTGTCGTTATAGAGAGTTATCGTTATATGGAGCTTTTACAATTGGCCCCGTACCCAGTATGCTTGGTCGAAGTCCATCACTTCCGAGAAAACAATGCGTCATACTGCACGTGTTCAAGGCAATTAAGGATAACAAAAGCTAGACTGACCTCGGATGTTTCGGAGCTTCAAAGTCTTTTATTACCTGATAACATAACATAAACAATAATACCGATAATAAATATTTACTGTCTAAAAATATGAACACATTTCTTCGTAATAGAGAATGGCGTATCGCTATAAAGAGTGTTTCAATAGTGGGTTTTAACGCAAACCAACCAAGTTCAAAGGGCTCACTTCAACGTTATAGGGAGTTTATCGTTATAAAGGATAACATTATAAAGAGTTTACACGTATATAGAAAAACACCCAGAACCGAGACACTTGCAGGCATACAAACATTTTTCGAATCGAACCTTCTGCGTCTCAGGCGAGCCTTGGCCAACTGCGCCACTGAGGTCGCCAAAGAGGTTTATAATTGTTTCAGTTTGTAGTTCAATCACCCTACAACGGATTTCAGACAATCTTGGTATAGATATACCCTCTATCCCATAATTACGTTTCTGGCTATCGTAGTTTAAGTATAGTTTGTCCTTGTCATATTAATAGGAATAAGTAGAGATAACAATAGATTTAAATTGTGTTGTTATAAGAACCGTTGTCTGTAACCTAGACTAATAAATAATATATAATAAATAAATATCGTGGACAATGCATACAACACCATCTAGCTATAATGGCTACTTATTCAGGTACTATAGCGTGTGGGTAGATTTAACAATAGTTACAAAAAAACATATAAACGGCGGCACTTCTAAAATTAAAAAAAAAACAGATTACTAAACCTATTTTGATAAAATTTCCGTGGAAAGTAAAGATATACTTCAACATAAAAAAATTATAAAATCGGTTTGAAAAATGACATAGTTATGAGGTAACAAACAAAATAAAAACTAAACCTAAATTTGAATCCGGTTAAAAAAACTGCAGCAGCGCTATACCTTCTTCCAATCCAGTGAATGTTCCTATTAAAATTAATACATTATTTAATATACATATATAATACATACATAACTAATATAACATTGGGTATTATACTTTATTTATGTTAAACATAAAAAAAATACGATCAAAAAATAATATTGTTGAACAACGCACACTGCACAACCTAACCCAAAACTAAACAAAACTTATACTATAGGAACTATATGACTGATACAATACTTATGTTATTTTAAATACCAAAATATGTTATACTAACGTGCTACGTCGTAAAGGTCAGAGGCGACTTTCAGTATCGCAGCTTAAAGTCCTTGTCTTGATGCGATTAGTAATATAGATAGTTAATTTCCAGATCTATCGTCAGTGGGAGCTGAAGTAGAAGCCCAACAGAGCTCGGGTTCTAGTAGTAGATCCCGGGATAGTTCCCGTGGCGGATCCCGGGATAGTTCCCGGGATCGGCTTAGTAACTCTGGGACTCTGGAACGTAAAACTCCCAACCCGCTACGACCTCTGCCTGAGAGCCTTACTTTTGATATGAGGTAAGTTAATATCATAATGAAGTGGGCAGCGTTGCCCTTTAACTACTTAAAGGGATCTGTAAAGTACCTGATTATGTTCAGGGATCAGCTTAGCACTCCGGGTTTTAGTCCTCCTTACTACCTGCCGCATAGTGTTAGTTAGTATAATCAATTATGTCTCCTAAAGTAAACTCCGGGATTTACCGTTATCCTGGAATGACCATTGGAATTATAATGCCTGGAATCCCGGGAGAATTTCCGCACCTCACCGAGTAACAGTATTTTCGTTGTTCACCCTTATTAGGAGTATATAGTTTTGTTATATAGTTCAAGTGTATTCACTCACTCAATTCCAAACTAATTAAATATGATGTTATGATGATATATGATGATGATCACTAACCAAAAAAAATTTCAGAAACGTCCAAGCAATGACAGACATCAAAACAGAGATAGGTTACGCCCGCGCCTGGGTTCGCCTGTCTTTAGAAAAGAAACTGCTATCCCACCATCTTCGCGAGTTATTAGTCGATACGACGTTACTACGGTCTCAGTACAAGCGGACTGCTTTCTTGCGATGCGAGGAAGAAAGAGAGCAGTTTTTGTACCATCTTCTCACATTGAACGCGGTGGACTACAAGTGCTTCACTAATACATATCCTACTACTAGTAAGTTACTAAGAGCTTTAGAATCCCACCGCGAAACCATAGCGGCGAAACCGCAGTAGTTCCGCCATGACTTATTCGTTGTATAACAAGCGAAACTGCCTGTTCAAACAGATATATTTAACTCTAGATTTTGTAGTTTCGCTTTTGTTTAGCTTCTGTTTCGCTTCTGTTTCGCTTCTGTTTCGCTTGTCGTACAACTGACAAGTCCTTTGACATCTTGTCACTCTAAACGCGGTAGACTTTTAATCTTTTGGTAACTCGTCCAGATACCCGATACAGATTTAATCTAGTGTGGGTATCATTGTAAACCGCCTAAATAACAAAAGATCCAGTAAAACAGCTCTACAAACTAGCTCATCAACTAAATGGTTATGTTTTTTAAGTTATTAAATATAATCTCTAGTTTTATATAATTTAAGTTCCTCTATTTTCGTTCGGATTACTGTTTTTTACTGGAAATAAATATTTTTTAACTTTTTTTTCATTTTTCAGACTACAAGTCCTTTACTAATACATATCCCACTACTATTAAGTAACAGGCGTTAGCATACCGCCGTCAAAACATATCAGTGAACCATACAATCCATTCCATGAATCTCCTTGCCTAATTTTATCAAGATCCAATGAGCTGCTTTTCATTAAGAACGTATTAAACAAAAAGCTGGAGGAACGGATCCTTTGAAGAGGAACCTTCAAATTTATTAAATCAATATTCAGTAGTTAGTAACAGATTTAGTAAAATAACTTAGTAACAGACATCCTCATATAAGTCAAAGTCAAAGTCAAAAGATACTTTATTCAATACAATCACAAGGATCCCTTTGAAACGTCTTACATACTAGGTGAATTTAGGTGCCAACTCATCCTAATCCAAGCCCGAGAAGAACTGGCAAGATACTCGTCTTGGTCCTAGCGCTTTTTTACATGATCTATCTTATAACTACCTTAACTACGAAATACTAATACAAGAGAGTTTATAAATTTCAAGTGTGTCGGTTAACTGTCTGACGGCAGAGCGACATGAGGCCATGCATTCTTATCAATAATATAGTCATTTATATTATAATAAGCTTTTTTCAAAAGACTACCTTTTATGTATGCTTTAAATTTCTTTATAGGTAGTTTAGTAGTATTTCCAGGAAGTTTATTATAGAAGCGCACCGAATTCCCCATAAATGACTTATATACTTTTTCTAGTCGAAACCTAGGGATGTATAATTTGTGTCTATTCCTAGTTTTAATTCTATGAATGTCACTATTTTGCTGAAACACATCTCTATTTTTATGTGTGTATAACACATTTTCATATATATATTGTGAAGCTATTGTGAGAGTATTAATTTCTTTGAATATTTCTCTCAAAGATTCTCGTGATTTCATTTTATAAATGGCACGTATTGCTCATTTTTGAATCACAAATATTTTACCAATATCAGCTGCTTTCCCCCAGATAATGATGCCGTATGACATAACACTATGGAAGTAACTGAAATAAACTAGTCTACTCACCCAACGTGGCAGATTTATTTATAAAAAGTAACATCAATTGATTCTACACGCTTTCAAACCTTTCGCGAGTTGTACTATAACTTTAGTATAACTTTGTCGTTAGAGACACCGATACTGTTTCGATTCTAGAAAGTCTTCATCAGAGTGAGTTTGATCCGCGGTACGTTCGTTGCCGCTCGTGTTGACGCGCACTAATTAAAGATTGATGATGAAGATTCTCTATATAAATCGAAACAGTGTCTGTGCCTCCATAGACACAATAATACGTTAGTAAAACCAGTGTTTATTAAAATGGATTCTACAAACTTGTCAAATATTGGGTAACAAATCTATATATTAATACGCGAAGCAAAAACTTTGTACCCCTTTTTTGGAAAATTGCGCGGACGGAGGAGTATGAAATTTCGCACACTTATAGTTTATATAGAGAAGGAGTGCAGAATGCAAATATTTTTTTAAATTATGCAAAAAAGATAAATAAATTATTAATTAATTATGGTCGAATTTCGACCTGTGGGCGACCACTAGTCTATATAAACAATTCAAGAACTATCGCATTTTTAATACGAGAAATTAATGTTGCCGTAATTTCAATGTTTTTAGAGTTGCCATACAGAGTGCTGATCGCGCCATCTCGCAAGGCGAGCCAGACTACAGCTAACTGTTGGATCTCGATATCGGGCGCCAACGGAGAGTCAACACCTAAAATACCTATCCCGAGGAACACCAATGAGTTTGTATTCCACGTAAGTCCGTTATACTAGAGCTAGGTTTTATCTAGGTTTTGTAAAATTTGGTTATTATCAATAAAATTGCGGTACAAAAAAAAGACGTGTTCGTCTCGGGACACCCGACAGAAGTGATAACTTAAATTAATCTAACTAGCGCTGTGGGTTAGAGTGAGAGAGGAGGAGCCTGCCTACCGCTGCCGTATGCGTGAGAGAAAGGGAAGCCAGACAGATTGGCGCCGTAACGCGTTACGTAACGAAGCGGTTTACCCTCCCATAAGAAGTTATCACTTAAAAAAAAGTACCTAAGAGTAGTTTTTACATCTCTGGCAATTTCTCTAGTGTTCCCAAAAGTCATTATTAAACTTAACATCTAACAGTTGGTCGAAATAGAGTCCAGGGCTCTGAACCATGGTTGTCGTGAACGGCTGACTGGAAGCGGCGGTTATGAAGGGTAATTGGCGGCAAGTTTGATTTTGTCATAGTGATGACGTATGTGCCGTCAATTGATTAACACCGTTACAGTGTGATTACCGTTTATCTTAATAATTTTATAGGGACCTTTCCATACTGGAGAAAAAGCTTTATTTTGTTTATGGTGGCACCGGACATACACCATATCACCGACACTATAGGTTACTGGTTTAGTGTGGCGATCATAATACTTTTTTGTTCTTTCCTTTGAGGACTGGATGTTTTGAGAAGCTTTTTGTCTACTATAATATAGACGATGGTTAAGCGCTCTTATGTAGTCCGTGTATGTATCACTTTCTAAGACATCTATCGACTTAGGAATATAGGGCTTAAAACCAAATATAAGTTCAAAAGGGGTAAAACTTCTAGTTGAATGTACATTGGTGTTGTATGACAGAATAGCAGTGTTTACATAAAGATCCCATGTGTTTTGATTTTCGGATATAAACGACCTGAGGTATTCTTTAAGGGTTGAATGACTTCTTTCTAAGGCACCACACGTTTGAGGATGATAAGGAGATCTAGTGACAATGTATCGATGCCTTTTTTGAAGAAGTCAGCTGGACGGAACATACTCGTCAAAGGCATTTTATACTGCCTCTCTGATATAGAATGTATTTCTTACTACGAAGTTGTCCGAATTCTTTAAAAGGTTGAAGTAGGCGTAATGTCCGGTAACTACGTTGGATGACGGAGAGCTACTAACCCTAGCTCTTGTAGCTTGGAGACCGTCTGTTGTTCAGTGTCGTGCGTTGTCGTGCAAGAGAAACAGAGACGAACAATTGACCAAAGTTGGCTGGAGATTTGCGAGCTTCTCCATCATTGTGTTCAATCATTCACTGTACAAATCCGCAGTAATGCTCGTGCCGTTTGCTAAGAAGCTGTGATGAATCATACCGGCACTAGACCACCAAACAATTACCACCACTTTACAGGGGTAAGTTTTCGTTCATGGCATTGCCTAGGTGCTAAACCAAGGTCCAGCTGAGATGATAAGCACTGACGATTGTCAATAACATTAAATTTTCTTAAAAATTGCTTAGTCGTGTTTGTGACAATGCAGTTAAAAATATTTTGCTTTCTGTGTCTGTTGTGCAACTCAGGAACTTAGTTGGCGATCATTCAGTTTATGTGGCACCCATTTGTCCAGCTTTTTTAATTTGCCGCAAGTGGACCAATATTGTTTTCATGCTTACTTCGAAAGCTTCTGTCTCAGTCTTAAATTGGGTATCATCGGTTTCCACAATCTTCAATTCGTCATTGTCGACGCCGCAAGTGGACCAATATTGTTTTCATGCTTACTTCGAAAGCTTCTGTCTCAGTCTTAAATTGGGTATCATCGGTTTCCACAATCTTCAATTCGTCATTGTCGACGATAGCTTTCGAGCGACAAAGAGGTTCGAGTTTGAGATCAAAATGTCCAGAACGCAAGCGATTAATACAATAACGCGCTGTGTGCTCGTTTGTAGTGTTCGCTCCGTATACGTCATTAATGTTACATGCCATTTGCGCCGCACTGCTACGGCATAAGAACTCTTATTCCATAGTTATTCGTATTTTTAACGCGTCCACGCAGACGAAAAAGGTTCTAATGAGATGAAAACAAAACACTAATCCATAAACAAACTATTGAATCTGAAAATAGAATAGTATGTTATTAAAATTTCATTAATTTGAATTTAGAATACTGAACCAACCGTAGAAAAAATTTTTTTTATGGCCAGTACTATAGAAAGACCACTTCATAGGTAAAGACCGATTATAAGCGTACTCAGTAGCTGTGTTCATTACAGCTATTATGGAATTCTTGATACAATCGTTAACTATCAACGTCAATCCGCAACATGATATCTGGTAGGTATTACGTAAAGGCATTGATTAAATCATTAGTTTTATAGTAAGTTTTGACAAGATATATTTCCATCTACTGTTTGAATTTGGTATTACAGGTACGCACTTCGATCTTGTGTTTTGTACAATTTGTGTAATATTCTCTTTGCTGTAAATAGCATTTAAGTAATTCATATTGCGTACATATTTTTATTTATATCTCAGTTATTATATGTATTCAGCACAAAAATCTGGGGATACTGTCAACGTTGCGCATTGGACACGACAACTCAGGGTTGTCACCGCGATGGCTGCTGGACCACGTGTACGTGAGGAACGAAGTCACAGGACATACCTATACGTGAGTAGTTCTAGTTAACCTGAAAGGTCTGGCTGAGACGCAGCAGGTCGCGGAACGGAAAATACATTCATATTATACATAGAAACACCCGAGACAAATACTTGCAGATCATACAAACACCAGATGATGGTGTGTGAAATTTCCGTCCGATTATTTATTATTATTTATTATTCTATTATTTGTCCCGCGGCGGGAATCGACCCTGCAACCCTTCATCAACCCTCCTTCGCGTCTCAGCCGGGGCTTGGCCCACTGCGTCACAGAGGTCTTCAAAGTTAGAACATCCAGTAAACGTCGTATCTTGCAGGTTCCCCTGCCACCGTTGGCTGGGTACTGGCGTGGACGACGGCTCGACTGAGAGGCTGCTAGTCGCAGCGCGCATGCGCAATAACGAGGCGACCCCCCGCACCCCCGCCCCCCACGCGCCCCCTATGACGCCCACCACAACGCATCTCTCCACATCTACTATACAACACATGATAGGTTAATAATTCTAACCGTTCTATACTTCACCGTTAATAAGAATGTATTTAATGTTATAAAAAAAAATATTATCAATAAAGTTGTACAATGAACGGCCTTATCGCGATCTCTTCCAGGCAACCTTTGGATGGTCAGGATAGGCAAAAACAAATTGACGGCGGTGTACAAAACGTATAATGTAGTATACCTCTGATCTCTAATTTATGAAGAAACCATAGTTTTAGCTCAAAAAATATACAACTCAGAAAGAGAAATTAACTTCAAATGTTTTAACTTCAAATCCAAAAATTCGATAGTTTTTACTGGGACGCTTGCCTTCGTTGGAACTCAACTATAATTACATTTTCTACAGCAAACAATAGAAATTGTATCTATCACGTTCACAACAACAAGTGCCAATTTCATACAAAATGTTAACAAGGTATTTACGCTTGTGCTGCCATCTGCAAATAGTTTTGCGTGTGGTACCCCATTCACACCTAATGATAGTGACGAGTTACGTAATTTGGTCCATGAAAAGGTTACAAACAAACACATACAGACAGAAACACCTTAGAATTTATATTATTAGTATAGGCTTAACTGAAGCTTTTTCACAGGTGACTGCGTAAACGCCATAGTAAAGTGGCACTACCAATCTAAACGAGAGAAGGACGCCAATTCGCTTAGTGTGTTGCTATGCGGTGAAAACGGTTTGGTGAAATGTCTGGAACAGGCTTTCTTATGTGGATTCAAATCTGCAAGGCTGTTCGGGAAGAATCTCTTTATTTGGGACTATTATGGTAATTATCTTCATTTTATTAATCCTTGTAGAACAGAGGGGTCATGCTATAAGTTAAACGTTTTTATCTGTCTATATTTGTGTCTGTCTGTGGAATTGTAAGACCCGAACTGATGAACAAAACAAAAAAAAAACAGTAAAATTTCATCGTCGAGTACTTTTATTATTAGGCTTTTGATGATTCAGCTGACTAGATATGATTTGATTGCTTGTAAACTACTTAAGTAATCAATAAAGTCTATTACATTCAATTGAAGAAATGTTCTTATCTATTTTGATTTAAAGAAGAAACATGTGATTGAAATTAGTAAACCCTGCTTAGAAGATCAGCACTACCAACGGCTAGAACTCTTTGTATGTTGCGAGTTGGATCTCTGTTCAGGACAAACATTTGTATGCTGAACATAGGAGTTTGTTCTGTGTCTTGGTGGTTATCTATATATTTATAAGTATATAATCTATCATTTGTTTTTATAGTACAAGCTGGGCTTTAGTATTCGATTATGTTGTGTGGATTGCCTATCAGTTTTTTTTTAAATAAAAAATAATTCGGGACATTTCTCACAGCATCATCTGTCCCTAATGTAAGCTGAGCTTATGTTATGGAAACCACATGACTGATATACTATACTTGTATACTTTTTTCTGTAAATACATACATATTATATACAGAAACACCCAGACACGAGACAAATACGTACATATATGAACATATATGTCCCGCGGCTTGAATCGAACCCGCAAGTTCTGAGTCTCAGCCGAGCTTTGGCCTACTGCGCCACAGAAGTCGTCGAGTATTATTTATTTATTAATGTTATCTCTCGCGTCCATGTGTCTACTACTATTACTTTCTCACAGAACGTGTCAAAGACGAGTTCAAGATGAGTCTCTGTGACGAGCCGTCACAGATCAACAAGAGTTGCGGCGTCGCTTACAACTGTAGACAGGATCAGGAGCACAGAGCTATCTGGCGGTGCTACTGCCATCTTATGGACGAAATCAACTCTGTGGGACGAACCCTGGGCAAGGATGGGAAGTTCCAACTGTTTATATGTCTCAGTTTACGGTGAGTACTAAATAGCCTACAACGGCCATTAAAAATGGTGGGTATACATATTGTTTTAACTCTCAGGAATATTAATACTAA
Source organism: Lampropteryx suffumata (assembly GCA_948098915.1). Classification (NCBI taxonomy): domain Eukaryota; kingdom Metazoa; phylum Arthropoda; class Insecta; order Lepidoptera; family Geometridae; genus Lampropteryx; species Lampropteryx suffumata. The sequence goes on from OX402551.1 coordinate 4,936,424, forward strand.
TAACATCCACGTGATACATTATACACAGCCCTTGAATTTTAGGTAGTTTCACATGGTTCATTGTATACAGCCGTTGAATTTAGGTTGTTTCACATGGTACATTGGACGCAGCCTTTGAATTTTAGGTAGTTTCACATGGTTTATTGTATACAGCCGTTGATTTTTAAGTTGTTTCACATGATACATTGTACGCGGCACGTTGAATTTTAATTAGATTCACATAGTTTATTGTACACTGCTATTGAATTTTAGGTTGTTACACATGGTTCATTGTATACAGCCTTTGAATATTAGGCTGTTTCACATGGTACATTGTACACAACCTTCGAATATTAGGAAGTTTCACATGGTACATTGTACATAGCCAATGAATTGTATGTAGTTTCACATAGTATATTGTACACAGCCCTTGAATTTTATGTAGTTTCACATGGTACATTGTACACAGCCTTTGAATATTAGGTAGTTTCACAAGATACATTGTACACAGCCTTTGTATTTTGGGTAGTTTCACATTGTACATTGTATAGAGCCTTTGAAATTTAGGTAGTTTCATATTGTACATTATACACAGCCTTTGAATTTTAGGTACTTTCGTTGTGCATTATACCCAGCTTTTGAATTTTAGGTACTTTTGTTGTACATTGTACGCAGCCTTTGAATTTTAGGTAGTTTCACATTGTATATTGCACGCAACGCAATTGTAATTTTTGTTTGTTTAAATGTTTGTTTGTTGCTCAATAACCTCGTAACGGCTGAAAAGATGTATGAACCTTGGTACATGAATATGAACTTTGTATGTAAACTTTTACTCTGCGACCTATTGAAGCAGATAGTTGTATATACTAATAAGTTTTCGTTTAACAGCGAACACTGGCTCCACCGTATGCTAGTCCCGATGTCAATGACCCGCGTTACAACTGAGATGTACGAGGAACAGAGCTTCCTCCGAAAACGCGGTCTCCTTACATTCCTCAAGCAAATACTCGAGCCGCTAGACGAGTTCGATATTGTTCTAGAAAACTCTCTCACACAGGGCATTTGAAGATCTGAAATATAGTTCAGAACATTGAAAATACACGAACTGAAAACTTCTGCCGTTGATCTACCTTCCGCCATTTTGTTGTCGATGTCACCGACGCCATTTTGTTTATAATGTTGTAAAAAAATTAGGCACCTAAGCATTTTATGAATCTTAAACTTTATAGCTTTTAATATAAACTAAGATTTTGTTGAATCTTCAAAATCAAGGTGATTACTAGTGATTACTTATGTTGTAAACTAGTTTTATTGGTCAAAAATTATTATGAAACAGCTGTTGATACATTTATCTAGGCAGGTATTGTCAATGAGTGTTTTATTTGTTATGTACGAAATAAGTTAACAAAAGATTTTGATTCTGAATTATTGTTTGTCGTGATCTTAACTAAAGCTGCAAACAAATTATCGGACAAAAGTATGTAGTACTGCTGTTATTTTCATCTTTCGAGTGCTCGTGTACAGAAATGAGTAGTATGAGTCACTTCTTCCACTACATGCTCCATTGCTCCTGTTACTTTTAGTATCCTCTGCTATAAGCGCTGTCAGAGATTTTGTATTGAGCTTTATTAAAATACCCGCCGCTTATGTCCGAGTACTGAAACGCCACTTAGGACGGTCGGACGGACGGACCCTCGTTAATTATATTCTGTATGAAAAAAATTGTACATTTTTGCCGCTATTATATTTATTTCAAGGAATAATATTAAAACAAAATATTTTGTATGAAATGTTAATATTTTGTCTCCAAAGTCCTCGTTTCAAATTGTTTTAATAATTGCAAATAATATTTTCAATAATCAACACTATCTTCTGAAATGTAAGTCGTTTTAACTTGCAGCTCACACGAATAGGTAAACAAAATCATTAAAACATTAACCAAAGATTTTTTTAAATTACCTATTTTATTAGAATGTTATTTCTATAACGTTTCTGTCACTGTTCTTATACAATTTTGAAGCATCTTTCATTTACTCTCAAATGCTGAAGCTGCGTTTCAGTATTCGGATTTCAAAGTTTTAAGACGTTATATAGTAGATGAAATTATAGAATGGTATAAAAATGGTAAAACCAGTTTCGTTCAAATGTCGCTGCTCATATTTGCTTGACCGTCTTGGGTTACATTAATTAGTTTATAAACATGTCATAACACATAATTATCTGATGTTGCGAGTAAGCATAGTCATGTTCATGCAGATAGTTATATATGAAGGTTGCAGGTTCGATTCCCGCCGTGGGACAATTGTTTGTATGATCTGCAAGTATTTGTCTCGGGGTCTGGGTGTTTCTATGTATAATATCTATGTATTCAAAAATAATATACAAGTAGTATATCAGTTTTATGGTTGCCATAACTCAAGCTAAGCTTACTTTGGGGCTAGATGATGATGCTGTGTGAAATTTCCGGCATTATTTATTTTTATTACTTTAGTGTAACGTGTCATTATAAGATAGATAAAATATCCATAAAAAATGCACAAAGGAATGGTTATGTGATTTATGTGTCATGGTTTTCATACATAAATAAATATTTGTGGACAATGCACACAACACCATCTAGCCCCAAAATAAGCATAGCTTGTATTATGGTGACCAGATGACTGATAGAATACTTATATATGTTTAAATACATACATATACATGTACTTTATAACACCTAGACACAGAACAAACATCTATGTTCATCACACAAATGTTTTTTCAGGATGGGAATCGAAGCCTAAACCTATAGCGCAGAAGGGTGAGCTACTACCAACTGAGCTGACAAGCCAGTCAAATAAACTTTACCAAACGTATATAAGTGGCATTTTTCTGACCGTAATAATTTCAAACAATCTCGATGTCTATAAGCACGAGAGACATGGCTATGTAATTGTGTCATGGTTTATTATACAACCTTCAGTTTCTATTATCGGACTTTTTGAGAACGTCGCATTTTATTTTAAACGTGAATATCAAAGCCATTTTTCTGGTCAATTTAATTCACTACGTATCATGCTGCGCGATCTGACGTGTGTAAAACGTAAGTTTATGTTGTAATTGTAAATGAATACTCAACTTTATAGTACATTTTATTGGTTATAATTTTTGATATTAATATGAGGGTAGTTTTATCTCATTTTTGTTAAGTTTTTAGTGTTTCGAAGTCCTCAATGAACTATTATTAATAGTTTTTTGTTTTACTTGCCAGTGGAACCCAAAGAATATTATTATTACGGAGCTTATGCTATTTTTTTATTTGATTTTTTATTAATAATAATAATTGTTACTAATGAGGCTTTTACAGTTGATAATTATTTTATAAGTAATAATTTTACTATTTTTCATAAGTTATCTCACTAATAAATCCATGACGTTTCTAAGTCAACACAGTTATTAATACCTACTTAACCTGTTTCAATAAAGAACTCGCATAATTTTGCTATAAGTAATATGTGAATGAGAGTACATTATGTAAAACCGCCATTTATGATTACTTTTATTTAAAGAAACGGGTTATATTAATTACTCTTTATTATATAAGTAATTCACTCGTAATTTTTAAGTGATAATGTTGTGATTTGGAAATCCACCGCATAAATTCTTGTTCGATAAGTTATAGTGATTTTATAGATCTAAGGAATTACTTTATTTTTAAGTTTACCAGTTGCATAAGTTCATGAGTTCATTTAGCATGTTTAAATTAATATAATTATGTTACATTTGAAACTATCATGGTTTTCAACATCATTTTCACTCAAAACTGTTCAAAAATATTTCCATACGTGAATTTTCTGCACTATTTCAACACAGTTGCATGCGCCATGTTCACGGGATAAACTCTGTTTATTATGACAATCGATCCAAATGTATAAGTTTCTAAGTTTTCGTTTAAGTAAACATTATTTACCAAACATTTACAAACCAAATAATACATAATACTTATTTAATTGATTTTCCTCAGTTTTTTCAACACAAAATCATCAGAAAATCTAAAACAATTTAAAACTCGTAAATTTAGTAAATTTGAGAAGTGATATTTTAAATGTTACTTAATCAGACTTTGGTGCAAAGAAAATAAGATCGTTCATTTTTTTTATGATATATTTGTTAGTCCAGCGAAACAATTGAATCAAGGGCATTATAAAGCTATTACACCTAATTTGAGAACGAATTGTGATAAAGCATTTGAATGCACGCGTTGTTTTCGTCCGCTTTTAACTGAAAATCTTGCTCTCTAAATGGTTGTTTCTAGACATTGCCGTCCTGTTATTGGTGTATTGAAGCTTAACTATGACGCTACTAAAGCTAAATCACCAGGTGGACAGATATATCGTGCACTAAAAATAATAAAGACTTTTCTACTCGAATCCATTGAAAAAATCCATTTTTGGATTTAAAGGTCGTGTAAAATAATATTTATATGCTAATGAAATATCTACAATTTATACGGAAAATTGTGCCAAATATCACAACTACCAACGCACTGTTAATAAGGAACATATTCCTTTAACTTTTGTAACGAATGATAGAAATATGAAAACTATTGTAACACTGCCACATATTTTCTACAAAAGTCAGGTCAGGTTTTATATAGTCAATGTAGTTTTGATAATGAGAGTGCACAACGAAATGTTAATCACCAAATCAAAATTTGTTTCATATTGCATTTCGTAATACTAATCGGAAAGTATTTTAAATTTCGACGTGGGTGATGCCTGTTTTCACTACATAATACAGATTCCCAATTAATAAGAAGTAGCCTAAATAAAAACGTTTCAAAATCCGTTAGAAGCTATGTCTGCTTTGAGTCAGACAGGCTTTGAGGCAGAGAAACTGATGAGGCAGTGCGTAGTGCTAGCCAGCTCATAAACTAACTGATGTAGCAGTTTGGAAGCGTTACTTAGTTACGCCTCTACTCGGCAACCCAATTTCGGTATATCGTAACGATGTCGTTGAACGTTTCGTTGAATTCAATCTAATTATCAGTTGTCTAGTTCTGAAATTCTAATTATTTTAACGTCTTTTGTGGAGGATCACGACATCCATTGTCAAAAGCTATGTTAGTTGTTCCATCGTTCAAAAATAGTCGAATGATGTACGTAACTACGAAACGTACATCGTTTCGACATCGTTACAAGAGTTTTGTACGATATTTTACATGTTAGTGAAAACGGGCATAAGCTTCTTTTGCATCTTTGTGTCAAATGAATCTCGAATACGAAGGCACCTACCATCCATGGACATACGTAATTTCAAGTTTGGACAATTTCATTTCGTTTATAGAGACAGACGCAGTGAGTTACACGTGATCCTTGTGCATTTTGATAAACACGGGTACTCACGTATTATTTTGTCGATGAAGACACACTTTTTATCCATATGGTTATTACTGTAAATTTTGTTTTTATCAAAATGTATAGCACAATTCACTATTTTGAAAGTGATCCTTGTGATTTAACTCACTTAAAGCGTCGAGTCTCCTTAATGGGTCGATTACACGTAACAGGTATAATGGTGAGACAGAGCTCTCGACAGAGCTCGGTCGTATGAACACTGACTAGTGCTCGGCCGAGTGTATATATATCTGCTCGCCTACATCGACCATCTATGCGTCGTATCATTTTACTGTCTTGCCACTGTACTCGTTACGTGAAATCGACCCATAACAGACACCAAAGTTCGAACTGAAATCCGGACGAGAATCCCAAAGTAGGGCCCAGGATTTAATGCTTGATGCAAGCTAGGACTAAATCATTTATGATTCTTGGTAGCTAGGAGTATAATACTCGATTTTGCCCTTATTAATATGAATGTAGGTACCTAATCGTGAGGTAATTAAATTAACGTGAAATTATTAATATTTTTGTAATGTGTCGAAAATTACATTACTACAGTCAGCATCAAAAGTAATCTGATTGTATGGTTGATTGTATGGTTGGTGAAGATTAATACTATGAATCGAAACCCGCGGAAATACATTTTAATTCAGGAAACAAGCATCGGGTCTTGCGGCTGGCGTGCGAATTAATTAAACCTTTGAATCTACTTTTGTTTCTGACTGTACGTAAATGGTGTTTTATTTAGTAGTAGTAAAATATATGTGCTATACTGATTGTATTGCAGATTCTCTTAATATATAAGGTAGGTATCGAAACATAAATGTTATAATTGGCGGAGATTCTGTTATTTCGCCGTACTAGCCAAAATTTTGTAAAATAAGTAACGATCTTATTTTGCTAAGTTCTTATTTTTTCTTGAATAAAAACTCTAAATTAGAGTAACATTTAAATTTACAGTTTAAAAAAAAAAATTGAATTCATTATTTGTTTGTTTCATTATTGAATTCTTAATCTTCGATTTTCTTAAGATTGCCTGCAGTTTTATTCAACATTAATTTTGTCAATCAATATCAAAACACGTCTATTTAGTATTAATAAGTGTCATTTAACATTTTTAGACTTGGTGCAAACCAAATAAAATTGTTCGTATATTACGATATATTAGTAAGTCTAGCGAAACAACAGAATCAAGGCCATTGTCGCTCTCGGCAGTTTTAAATATTTTATAGAGCGTTCTTAACATTAAAGTCATTTGATTTTGTCTTCCTCGATTTTTTTCCCAATATTACCAAAGATTAGTAATAAAATTGATGGGTGTATTGCAAAGAAATAAATAAATAAATTCGTATCTAAATGTGTTTGTTTTTCAATGACTTCTGTCCCAAGTAGAGTACGTACTCGTATGTTGTATGAAACACAAACAGGCTATTCTCTTGTTTTTCGACAATCGGCATTCGTTGTAATTAGGAAGATCAAACAAAAATGACTCGACTGACGTAGCGTAGCTACGCTGCTACGGTTCTACATCGTAGGATGATGTGCTACGATAGTCACAGAGTCGTAGCGATGGGGCTACGACAAATGAGACTATTTTTCAATTAGGATTATTCCTAATAATCCCTACTGATGTAGCTGCACTTGTGGGTATCACAAGTTTATTTTCCAGTAAACCCCGTTGTTTCTATGTATAATATGTATGTATTTACATAAAAAAGTATATAAGTGGTTTATCAGTCACGTGATACATAACACAAGCTCTGCTTACTTTGGGGCGCGATGATGCTGTGTGAAAATGTCCGGCATTATTTATTTATTTATTTATTCCCTACGTAAAGTTACGGTTTGTTGAAATATTTTTTGCATAAGCCTCACGGATATGCTACGTAGCAAGCAAGTTATTCAATCAAGTACTTTGATTATTACAAATTCCTATAAAATAACACATTGTACCTACTTAGTATAAAATATTTTGTACAGTTCTGTATGTTTATACAAAGAATCAAGTCAGTCTAAACAGACGCACGTCCTCAAGTGGAGGCGAAATGAAAATTATTCCCGTTTTATTTTACTTACCCGCTGCAAATAGGATAAAACCCGGCGTGTTTAATAAAATGTTTCTTCTGTCAGCTTTAAAATGCAAGATTGTGGAATAAAGCGAAAAATTGCGGTCGCAACTGGTTTCATGCAGATATTACGGCCGCCATCTTGTTCCGACCGGAGAAAAATCGTATAAATCAAGTCCGTTGGAGTTTTATTAAAAAGGAAGTGCATCCGCAAAGCGTATGGCACAACAGTTTTTTTTCCGGCGCTATAGTTCCATCGTTCGCTTTCGTTTACTTCTATTTTCACTCGAAAAATGAACGATGCACGAGAAGCGCAAAAGAACTAACAAAATTGGCTGGTTTAATTAACTCCTGAAATGTAGGGCTGCCGATATGAACCAGAAGGAGTTTCTACACGCGTGTATAAATAAGTAAGAGTATAGACTTATGTACGTTGTGCCTACCTACAAAAACACAATTCTACCGTAATATGAATTCGAAATCTTTGTGTTGATGTGATTATATAAATAAATATACAATGACGGACATTACATACAACATTATCATGACCAAATTTGCAGATCATACAAACATTTGTCCTGCGGCAGGAATCGAACCCGTAACCTCCTGCGTCTCAGGCGGGCCTTCGCCCATTTCGTCGCAGAGGTCGTCATAATATTAGTATACATGCATGTTTCTTGCCTGGGCAGATTTTGATGAAACCTGGTTTAGATGTTGTCTATGAGTATAGCATTTAGGCTACTTTTTATGTAGGTACCAAGCGTGTGAAGTCGAAGGCAGCTGCTAGTATAAAATAATGTAAGTGACCAACTTATGGCATAGAACAAAACTCAGATTGACAACTAAGCATGGATTTTCTGTATGAAATACTGTCAAAAAAGCATTGAGGATTGCTAGGCTATACAAATTCCTAGCTGCAAAGCCTATGATTTGGACCTTATTTCATAATCACAAAGATAGATTATTCATTAATTGAAAAGAAAAAATCGACTCTTCATCTTCTTTGTTAATGGCATGTGACATAATAATGTCAATTTTGCCAGTGTCAAGTGTTTATATTTTGTTTATAGTCAATTTGTTTGTTAATAAAGTCTTATTCGATGGTCAATTGTCAATTCTAAACGTCATCGCGGTATAGCCGTCTAAAACTTTCTCGGGATTCCTCGTCGTTCAAATCACATGATGTTTAGAATAAACAAATGACGATCGACATTCGATTAAGACTTTGTCATCTAACAATCACTTGACACTGGCGAAATTGTCATCAAAGTCTAAAAGTTAAGTCAGAAGATACCTTATTCAATATAATCACAAGGATCACTTTGAAACGTCTTTCATACTAGGTGAATTTAGGTGCCAGTTCTTCCTAAGCCGAGCCCGAGAAGAACCGGCAAGAAACTCGTCCTGGTCCTAGCGCTTTTTTGCATGATCCATCTTATCATGCATTTCAAATGTGTCGGTTAGGAGCAACATGAGGCCATGCATTCCTATCAATAATAATAGTCATTTATAATACGTTTTCTTCAAAAGACTACAGGGGTACCTGTATGTATGCTTAAAATTTCTTAATAGGTAGTTTAGTTGCATTTTTAGGAAGCTTATTATAGAAGCGCACCGTGTTCCCATAAAGGACATGTTTACTTTTTCTAGTCGAAACCTAGGCATTTATAATTTGTTTCTATTCATAGGAATGTAGTATTGATTCTATGAAGGTCACTATTTTGCTGAAACTCATGTCTATTTTTATGAATTTATAACAAATTTTCATATATAGAATGTGAATATTAATTTCTTTGAATATTTATCTCAAAGACTCTCGTGGTTTCGTTTTATAAATGGCACGTATTGCTCTTTTTGAATAACAAATATTTTTCCAATATCAATTGCTTTTCCTCAGAGAATGATGTCATATGCTATTAGCGAAGAAGAAGAAATCAGCAAAGGTGCTAGTGTAGAGGAAAACTAAACGTGAGGTATTTGTCTAAGCCCCCGCATTTCATACTTTAACGCTACGCTAGCGTTGACTTTTTATTTTTGAAGAACGCTTAGATTCGTCACGATCAGAGTTTGTGGTTTTTTCTGGACTACGGCCTAAGTACCGTAGTACCTAAGTAAACTTTACTAAGTAACTATCTCGCCATAACATTAAATCATATCTACCTAAGTTGTGATACTAGGTACCAAAGTACCCACCTAAGTAAGTAATTAAGTCATCTTGGCGCTATATTTAAAGCAAGAGCTCATTTTATTTTACAAGATGTGCACTTTGGAATTTGCATATTAGATACCTACGTAATTCTCCTGGAAGCACTGCTGGGTTTTTTTTATATAATAAATAACATTAAAGTACATACTATTCTGGCTGCCAAGGTAGGATAATCGCAAAACCTGGCAGATGGGGTGATGGCATTTTAAAGATGATGTATGATCTGGATGCGGTCAACTAACAATAGGAGCATGTGGCAGAAAATGGATGCCAATACCTAGCAGTGGGTAAACACAAGCTGAAAATTATGATGATGATGATAACATACTGTTCACATTCTTATCATCTATCAGTGCATATAGATTGTTTCCGTGTTGCATTAATTCATAAATGATCCTAGTCCATTAAAATGTTACATTTTTTAGGCCTTAGTGTGCATTTGTCAGAGGACGCAATTTTATTTTTTTAATGTGTAGGGGGGGTCAGTAGAAGCTTAAGTTCAAGTTTGTGGGGTCGGCACCCTTGTCCCCCGGCCGCCATCTTGGAAAAGGGGGTGCAAAGGGTTTTCGCGCTGTATCTCGTAAACTAGTTACCTTACAGAAAATTTAATCAAACATAAAATGTAGCAAATTAAATTTCCTACAATTTTATTTCTATTACTTTTTATCGTCAAGTGACCAACAAAAAAGTTATAAACAAAAATAAATGAAAATTTTGTTTGTTTGTTCTAGGTTTTACAGCGCTCCAAACTTAAACGGATTCTCGAATGCTCATAGGGATGCAATAAAAACTAAAAATTAGGCTTACTTTTCTATCTATATTTTTTTTATTCATACAATTTATTATGATCTTAACATTCCTATGCTATTATTGAACTATGTTTGACCCTTTTACCCACCACCTATGAGGTATAACATGGGCAAAGTCAAATTTATAAAAATTTAATGCATTTTTTAATGCATTTTTTGTCACTGTCTTAGCAAATCGTTTGTATCGCAGAGTGTCTAGAGTATCGTCTTTATTTCCGCCATATAAAAAGACGAAAAAACGTTCGCCAACAACACTGAGTAACGATGACTCGACTTTCTCACTCATAAATAATTTAGTTCCACTTGCTAACTCTGGATGCTTCTGCAAAATTTTTATAAATTTGACTTTGCCCATGTTATACCTCATAGGTGGTGGGTAAAAGGGTCAAACATAGTTCAATAATAGCATAGGAATGTTAAGATCATAATAAATTGTATGAATAAAAAAAATATAGATAGAAAAGTAAGCCTAATTTTTAGTTTTTATTGCATCCCTATGAGCATTCGAGAATCCGTTTAAGTTTGGAGCGCTGTAAAACCTAGAACAAACAAACAAAATTTTCATTTATTTTTGTTTATAACTTTTTTGTTGGTCACTTGACGATAAAAAGTAATAGAAATAAAATTGTAGGAAATTTAATTTGCTACATTTTATGTTTGATTAAATTTTCTGTAAGGTAACTAGTTTACGAGATACAGCGCGAAAACCCTTTGCACCCCCTTTTCCAAGATGGCGGCCGGGGGACAAGGGTGCCGACCCCACAAACTTGAACTTAAGCTTCTACTGACCCCCCCTACACATTAAAAAAATAAAATTGCGTCCTCTGACAAATGCATACCCAAATGTAACTTTTCAATGGACTATCCGTAGTTTGAGCGATTGCTCAATGGTAAAATCTTATCAAATAGTGTCATAACTTAACTTTGTAATTTTCTTATGAAACTAACCATTGGTTGCCTTGACTACAGATTAAAAAAATCCTAGTTCCAAGTCAGTCAACTTCAAGTTGGCTTTGCTATGTTTCTCCATTGAAGAGATAAGAGAGATGTGCAAAAAGTCGTTTCAAAATTGCATATTACGTCACCTTCGTGCAATATTCACACGAATTATACACATTCCCGTCGATGCTAACTAACTTTCGGCACAGGATAGAATGTAGGTACTAAATACCGTCGTACAATAAGACCCCATAAGACCCTGATGGTGTATATTGTGGAGGTCATTTCTGTTCACTTTATTTGTAAGTTAACGCTCTATTTAAGTACTTTTAGGCAAAACGGTAAGCGTCGTAACCCCTGCATCCGATTGAAAATTCATTACACCAGGCTTTCGGCAACAAAAGCGGGTTGCGGTGCCGGCATCCTCACGAAAATGTAGATATGCATCAGCTATTAACACTCCACCGTCAGTCCGTTCATCCTTTGAAGGTATCAAGTTACGCCGGAGTGTTCTGGTGAAAGAGCGTTATTTTGGATATAGCCCCAGGGACCCAAGGCAATTTGGTCGTCTGTACCGATATAAAACAAAATGTCTGGCATCCGTGCAACCGCTTTATGCCAGCGAACTGAATCGCTTTGAAGGAATTGATTTAGGATGTTGAACTTTTACGTTTCAAACGTTGCAAAGCCAAAGGATTTCGCAATATTTTTTGTTTTGATTGAAAAGGCAACTCAATCGCGTAGACAGTTAAATTCATTTTTACTGGCTGGTCCACTAACTTTGACCTCAAATAACAAGAAAAACCGAATGCATTATTTGGATACACAAAAATATATTGTTCCTCCTATTTTGTTTTGTGTTTGCTAAAAGTTCCATATGCTCTTGTCCAGAAATATACCTATTTACTGTAAAATCAGTGTTGGCGATGAAACGGTCTGTTTTGATAAACCTCAAAAGATATCTTTTCACATGACTGAACTGTGAACGGCCCAATGAATAAATCGATTTTTGGATGACCGCCAGAGGTCTTTATTTTGTAACACATCCCGTCTAGTTGCATTATGAATGCTGACTAGGCATAAATGACACAGAAAATCCTCCTCGCTTACTAGTGGCGAAGAAGCTATTTATACTCCATGTTCTCCATCTAGGTGATATATACGAGATTGAACACTATTTCTTTTAAATTTTAAGTACCTATAACATCTAGATATATATATAAAGGCATATATTTGTAGCTACAATCACACACATACATAAAACAACAAATGAAAAAGGTGGAATTAAAGTTGGTAGATAAAAACAAAAACAATAAGTACAAAAAATAGAAAAAGTTTAAAACAAAACATTAACGTACGTATACAAATAACCTACAAACCCCGTGTATTCAATCAAAATTTGTTGTTTCAATAAATTTACAATGACCATTTTGAATCGTTTTACAGACTAGGTGAATATAAGTACCAGTACTTCCAGTAAAGTTTATTTGGTTTATCATATTGTATTTAATATTAATTATTTTTGTAATATTAGTTATTGATGAATTTCACCCATTGTACTACCATGTAGCTAAACATTGTTTCTTGTAATAGTTCAATGTATTTGTGTTGTGCAATAAAGTATTTTCTATCAATCTTCTATCGATCTACTTCCTAATCTCAGTTCAAGAAGAATCCAGTGAAAAAGCCGTCTGGACCTAACGCTTTTTTTGTATGATTATTGTTAATATTGTTACGGATGCAGGACCGAGTTTTCTATTTGCATTATGAATGCTGACTAAGCATAAATTACACAAAAAATCTTCTCGCTTAGGTACTTGAAGCGGAGTTAGCTGTAAGTAGTCTATTATAAGTACATACACGAAATACAAGACACCACCCTATGTTCCTAATCTTACAACTTAAGATAAATAAAATTAATAGTGTTGCATTTAGATAAAGGTTAAAGAAGATTAATATAATATTCAACTAGCTCTGTGCGCAGTGGGCAAAGGCCCGGCTAAGACGCAGGTTTGATTCCATTCGCGGGACGAATATTTGTATGACCTGCATGTATTTGTCTTGGGTCTTTCCATGAATAATATGTATTTACAAAACTACAGGGAAAATTAGAACGCGCTATCGTTGCGTATTTGAATTTCTAATATATCTCGCGATACTTAACCTGATATGTTAAAGTGAGAGTCTTATTGTGTAATTTTTGTTTTTGTATCTTTGATAACAATTAATTTTAGTTTTGAAATTTCTTTTATTCGTTTAACTTTCTCCTATAGAGGTATATTATATTGTTTGTTATTAGGTATATTAGTATATAAATAATAATAATATCGGACATTTCACACAGCATCATCTGGCCCCAAAGTAAGCAGAGCTTGTGTTATGGGTACCACATGACTGATATACTACTTAAATATGTTTTTTTTTGTAAAAACATACATATTATACATAGAAACACCGAGACCTGGGACAAATACTTGCAGATCATACAAACATTTGTCTCGCGGCGGGAATCGCAACGTTCTGCGTCTCAGCCGGACCTTAGCCCTCTGCGCCACAGAGGTCGTCAATATGTACTGAAACTACCAGTTTATTAGTGGCAGACATAATAAGCCCTGTTTATAAATTGTAAATCCGTTATTGGCTGTACGTTTTGTTGTAAGACATATATATTGTTTGGTAATGAAAGCTGTGGGTTTGTGTAATAAAAAAATAAATAAATTTATTCTTTGCATATCTCTAGGACAAGTATCAGCCAGCTGAGCAACAAAACAAAAACAAACGCTAAAGCGCGCCAAGTTTATTTTTACTCTTATTTTTATGCATTACCAGGGTCTGGGATGTGACGTAAAAGCTCCAAGCTTAATAAAGTTTCCCCTCTAATGTCATACACATAGTAAAAATGTGCAAATGAAAATGTTTAGATGGAAATTCCCTTGTTCTTTAGGTTGTTATCACACAGCGTAACAAAGGGGATTGTCACACTGAAGTGCTACAGTGCTACGAGACTGCGAATGTGCTACGAATTAATGAATAGCTTTTGAGAAAAGACTACCTCATTTCCACGTCATTTTGCGTTTGCATGTACTTGGAATTAGGTAATTACTTTATTATCAATTAGCTTCTGCTCGTGGCCAACAAAAATGGAGCCTTTATGATACCTTAAAATGAAATTTCATCACGATTTCGTTCGGCTGTTTTGCCATTAAAACATAACAAACAAACAAACAGAGACAGACGCTGTCGAATTTATGTAATCTGTCTATCTAATACCTTTAAACGAGCAATTCTTGTACATATATATATATATATATATAATTTGAATCTCGGAAACGGCTCCAACGATTTTCATGAAATTTTGTATCGGTGTGTTTTGGGGGCGATAGATCGATCTAGCTAGGTTTAATTTTTAGAAAACGTTGTTTTATCCGTTTTTTATTCCGAGCAAAGCTCAGTCATCCAGGTACTAACATTAATACGAAGTTTAGATAGATGTCTTAATTACAAGATTACTAGAGAAACAATATCTTTGTTGCGTTTCATTTTTCAAGACTACCATGTTACTAGGTTACAAAATGTAGGTATTGTTTCAGTAGTTTCATGAGGAAACTGGCAAGTTGTAGAGCCTGAAAAATTCGAAGACATGTACCATGTTCAGGGAAGGAGCCTCTGAGGCGCACATTAATCCTTTCACCACATAGGTTTGAAGTTACCATTGACACAATAAGAAGCAGAAGAAGTAGTGTAAATAAAATAGTTTGCACGAAGGAGTCAATATAGCATCTGGGAGCTAAAATGAGGTCAAATATCCCACTCGCGTAGAGTTCGTCATCAAGTGCGATATTTATTCGATTGGAACATTTTGGGATGGCTAGTCCTATTCAATCTTACTTATATATGTTTAAGTAAGTAAGTAAGTAAGTAATGCCGGACATTTCACACATCATCATCTGGCCCCAAAGTAAGCAGAGCTTGTGTTATGGGTACCACATGACTGATATACTACTTATATACGTTTTTTTTTGTAAATACATACATATTATACATAGAAACACCCAGACCCGAGACAAATACTTGCAGATCATACAAACATTTGTCCCACTGCGGGAATCGAACCCCCAACCTTCTGCGCCCCAGGCAGGCTTTCGCCCACTGCGCCACAGAGGTCGTCGTCTGTGTGCATGTATTTCATAATGATATTAAGTTTTTTTTGTGGTCCAATCACGCCGTAACCGCTGAAGGAATTGGAATGGAACTTGGCGTGATATGGTCAGTGACCTGAAAAAACAGGTCAATAACTTTTGTTGGTATCACGCGTGAAACTGTGGGTAGAAGCTTATTCTTCTTAACGTCACTAGTTCTTTTGAACCTGAATACTAAATAAATAATTATTGATGAAAAAAAAACAGAACACCAGCTAGCCCCAAATATAGCATAGCATTGGTGACCGGATGGGATACTATTATATTTTTATATGCATACTTATGATACTTTATAACAGTCAGACACGGAACCAACACCTATATTCATTAAACAAATGTTTATCCTGGCAGGGAATCGTACCCTTAACCTACAGAGCAGAAGGCGGAGCTACTACCAATTGAGCTGACATGCCAGACAGAATATATGAAAGTACGCCTCAAATGCCCCTTTCATGCACATGGCATGTCTTCGAACTTTTTAGTTTAGAAGTTAGTACGGTATTAGTAAGTTGTTTGGTTCGTCGGTACATTTCGGTGTAAAACTAGCCACACTCACCCGCTTCTCCCGTCACAAACACTCTCCGCTGATAAATACCTGCCGTGTAAAGCTCGTTGTGAGGAACAAAACTCGCTGCACAGTTAATAATGATCGAAATTGCATGTGAAATTGCGAACACTGTTTTATTAGGTTTATTATTTTATCAATGTTGCTTACAAAGGATATTACAACTTAAGTAGGAAGGTTGAGAGGTGGTTAATATGTACAACATATACACTCTTTCCGGTGGACAGGTATATATTGGTAGGTACAAAATAGAAGTTGTTTTTTATACTTATAAGCACACTTTTTCACCCAATGCACGTAACTTTTTTAACCAACTTCAATAAAACGAGGAGGTTCTCAATTCGGCTGTGTTTTTATGGGTAAGTATTTTTATATTAAATTTCATTCAATGAATGGTTAAATGGTTCAATGAATGGTTTGAAGAATGAATGGTTTTCTTTTTAGTTTTTAGAACGTAATTATTAAACATAGGTGGGTAAACACATTGTTACCTAGCACCTTATTATTACACCTTGTTACCTACCGTAAACCGGGGAGGGAATACTTTGCCATGGTATGAATTATTTTTAATAATTTATAATTTTCCAATCCAATAGAATAATAGTTAGGAAGAAAAACCATTCTACTCAGAACAATTATCTTTAGACTACAATTCTGACAATAAAACTAGGCATTTGGATCCTCGCTTAGTACAGATTTTATTGTAAAACATTGAACAGATTCACAAATATGTAATACTATCCCGCCAATCCATTCCTAATCAGTGAGAAATGAGACACGTATTCACATCCCTCTCGCCCGCAATTGAAAAGCCATGCAAAGCGTTAATTAGCGCACACCATCCAGACATGCAATCTCAAAAAGAAATTCGACACGTATGTATTTCGCCTTTCCACGAGGCATCTTTAGCGAATCCTTAACAATTCTAACTCATTAGGAATCGATTGGCGGAATAGTACTAAATATTTATCCATCCGTTTAATATTTGTAATGGATTTCCGCAAAGTCACGCCTGAATCAATTATCAATTTTTTGTGCAAAATTATCTCGCAAAGTCCAATTTAATACCATAGAACCATAAACCCCCCCCAGCTTACATGTATAAGGATATACCTAGTAGAGAAGTTGATTATCTGCATTACATGACTTACTGAAATAATCTTGGAAGTGAAGAGAAATGCCTGAATGTTTAGGTGAGACTTAAGACAGGCAAATTAATTATAGCAAACCAACGCCAGGTGCCACGTCAGCTCGGCAAGGTTAAATTAAACCGATAATATATTCTCACAATGACTTCTAAGGGATGATCTCGCCTGCCATTAAAAATGCGCATTTCATTGTAGAACACCGACGCAGAGCCCTCCGTCTAAAGGTAATGCGTCGTGTACATCGCCTAACCGTTTCCGCCCCTTCCATGTTACTAGCACAGTTTGCTCGGGCCATCTAGAACGTTGTAGTCGCAGCTTAATAGAATAGATTGTTACCGACGTCTATAGGATAGATAGACTAAACGTTAATAGCTTTTGGTAGGTTGTTGGATGAATTGACTGGATTTCATTAATCGCTCGGTTGTGTTCCTTGAGTACCATTCAGCCAATCAAATCTTGTTAGATTTGAATTGATTGTCGGAATATACGAGTTGGTAGGTCGGAATATACCGCGTACCTATCGTTTATTAACAAGCACTTAAACACTGCTAGAATTTCGAACGTTCGCTTCATATAGTATTTAGCCAATGGTGCTTAACAAATCTTAGTAAGTGTGTGGTGTAATTGTTGGGCAGCAAGGGTCATAGCATGTTTATTTTAAGTAAACTTGAGCCACCACAGCAAGGTCCGCAGCAGCAGCATGAGCCAAAAAACTAGTATGAGAACCCTCCAACCGCCCATGGTCCAACCAACCTTGCGGTTATACGGACCGAAACTGTGAACAATGCACCGCACAAGTACGATGCACCGCTCTACAAATTTGCCTAAGCACATGTCCTGCCATTCTCCCCCTTCTGGGGCTGGCTTTTCACAAAACGGACCTCATCACCAGGCTGCCCGAGATCCATTCCGTTTGCCTCCCGTCCCAAAAGCTACGTGATAAAATATAATAGATACATAAACATACGTTCCAATATACATAAAATACACAAAGTATGATTCTATTTATATACATCTAATACACGTTGCCGTGCTGGTTCCAGCATAGAATAGGACCCCTGCATCTCCTCCCGTGAATGTCGTAAAAGGTGACTAAGGGATCACACACCGGGGGATTGGGCAGCAGCACCCCCCGAGCACAAAATACTAAATCTGCGGTCACCAATCCGCCTGCCAAGCGTGGTGACTATGGCAAAACCCCCATAAGATGAACACAACTAGAAGCCGGCCCCCAGTTCCCGGCAGTTCCGCTATTCCTGGCATAGGTGGCGGCCACGGTAACGGCGGAACAGGGGGTGCGAAGAATCTCCGGCAGAGGTCCAGCTACCAATCCCAACGACCCCTGGCCCTGGCAACATACAACGCACGCACACTGAGGACCGACGAGAAGTTGATAGAGCTGGAAGAAGTAGTAAATAAGTTGCACTGGGATATTAATGGGTTATCAGAAGTCCGAAGAGAGGGAGAGGACACGATAAACCTAAATTCCGACAACTTATTCTACTACCGGGAGGGTGATCAACTTTCTCAGCACGGTGTCGGATTTCTCGTCCACAAATCCCTCGTTAACAACATAGTAAATATCGAAAGCGTGTCAAGCAGGGTGGTATACCTTATACTCAGAATAACCAAACGGTGTTCGCTTAAGGTCATACAAGTGTACGCACCTCACTCGAAGCGTCCAGGCGATGAAGTGGAGGCTATGTATGATGACATTTCAAATGCCATGCAAGCCTCGAAAACACAATTTACGGTTGTGATGGGGGACTTCAACGCGTGGCTAGGTGTGAGGAATGGCGATGAACTGAGAGTGGGGCAATTTGGATTTGGACAACGGAACCAACGGGGTCAGCGATTGGCAGACTTCATGAAAAAGGAGGGACTCTTTATGATAAACTCCTTTTTCAAGAAGCGGTCGTCTAGGAAATGAACGTGGCTTCACCCCGGTGGACACAAACGCGAGATAGATTTCGTCATGATTACAAAAAAGCAAATATTTAATGATGTCTCAGTGATCAACAGGGTCAAAACCGGCAGTGATCACCGAATGGTTAGAGGCTCATTAAATCTTAACGTAAAGCTAGAAAGGTCCCGTCTGATGAAATCTACTCTTCGCCCAAGTCCTGCCCAAATCCGAAACCCCGAGAGCTTTCAGTTGGAACTCCAAAATCACTTCCAATGCCTCGCCGAATGCGGATCCGTGGACGAAATAAATGACGGTCTGGTGGAAATTGTCCATGCCGTTGGGTCAAAGTTTTGTAAAACCCAGCGCAAAGGTAGAACCCAAAAACTCTCTGAGCACACTCTTAAGCTCATGGCAGAACGTAGCGAAATGAAACTGCAGTCTTCAGTGGACATGTCGAAACATCTCGCTCAATAAACGAATCTCTAAGTCTATGCGACGCGATTTGCGTCTCTTTAATACGCGTAGAATTAAGAACACAATAGAGCGCAACCAAGGTTCCAAAGTGTTTGCGAGAGATCTGTCTATTGGACAAAGTCTGTTGACGAAGCTGAAGACCGACAGTCGCAGTGTCGTTTCCTCGAAGCCAGAAATTTTACGAGAGCTCGAGAAGTTCTATGGACAACTATACACCTCATCGCAAAGTCCTACTACAAGCACGACTACCGATGCAAGAGCCCGCCTAACCCGACACTACACTGAAGACATTCCGGACGTCAGCCTATACGAGATTCGAACGGCTCTCAAGCAGCTTAAGAACAACAAGGCACCGGGGGAAGACGGAATAACGATAGAGATTCTGAGAGCGGGTGGAACTTAAGGTCCTCCAGAAGCTGTTCAACTCCGTCATCCTCGAGGGAACTACGCCAGAGGCGTGGAACAGGAGCGTGGTGGTACTGTTCTTTAAGAAATGGGATAACACCCTCTTAAAGAATTACAGGCCCATCTCGCTGTTGAGTCATGTCTATAAGCTGTTTTCGAGAGTAGTTACTAATCGTCTCGCTCGTAGGTTTGACGACTTCCAGCCTCCCGAACAAGCCGGGTTCCAGAAAGGCTTTAATACCATAGACCACATCCATACGCTCCGGCAGGTTATACAGAAGACCAAAGAGTATAACCGGCCACTTTGTTTAGCGTTTGTGGACTATGAGAAAGCCTTTGATTCTGTCGAAACCTGGGCAGTGTTGCGGTCACTCCAGCGGTGCCAAATTGACTATCGGTATATCGAAGTGTTGAAATGTCTGTACAGTAACGCCACCATGTCTATCCAACTCCAGGACCAGAGCACGAATCCAATCCCATTGCATAAAAGGGTGAGACAGGGAGATGTTATTTCTCCGAAATTGTTCACCTCTGCATTGGAGGATATTTTCAAGCTCTTGTGCTGGCATAGACATGGTATCAACATCAATGGCGAACACATCAATCACCTTCGATTTGCCGACAATATAGTCCTCATGGCAGAATCTCTGGAAGACCATGGCACAATGCTCAGCGACCTTAATATCGTGTCCCAACAGGTGGGTCTTAAAACGAACATGAGTAAGACAAAAATCATGTCAAATGCTCATGTTGCACCAGTACCGGTACATATTGGGAGCGATATAATCGAAGTTGTAGACCATTATGTCTATTTGGGTCAGACAATTCAACTAGGCAAGTCCAACTTCGACAAAGAGGTCAGCTGACGAATCCAACTCGGATGGGCAGCGTTCGGGAAATTACGGCACATCTTCTCGTCACAGATACCGCAGAGCCTCAAGACGAAAGTCTATAATCAGCGCGTGTTGCCAGTGATGACATATGGAACTGAGACTTGGTCGCTAACTATTGGCCTCATACACAAGCTCAGAGTCACGCAACGTGCTATGGAGAGAGCTATGTTGGGTGTTTCACTACGTGATAAAATCCGCAACTAGGAAATCCGTAGAACCAAAGTCACCGACATAGCACTCAAAATTTGCAAGTTGAAGTGGCAATGGGCAGGCCATATAGCTCGCAGAACTGATAACCGTTAGGGAATAAAAGTTCTCGAATGGACTGACGACATTGTAAAGATCGCAGGAAGTCGGTGGATGGAGAGGGCTCAAAATCGTTCTTCCTGGAAATCTATTGGGGAGGCCTATGTTCAGCAGTGGACTTTATAAAAGCTGTTATGATGATGATGATGACACGTTACATATATACGCTCCTGTTATTCCTCCTCGAGTCTCCTCCGACGGTGCCAACCACGAGCGAACCTTCTGAATAAGTTGAAGTTATCGACGCAATTAACTAGTTCCGCGAAGTATATCGGACCGTGGATAGCGCCCGGATGCGTAACGGCTTCCAACATTTCTGCCCTGAGGTCGTCATAAAGGCTGCACTCCCACAGCACATGATCCTGGGTTTCACTGCCCTCTCCGCATCGACAGCGTCCCGAGTCCGAGAGCTTCATACGCAGCAGTCTCTCCCGGCAGCAGCCGTGGCCCGATAATAACTGAGACGTTTCGTGGTCCGGTTCAACCCAGTGCGCCTTCAAGAGCTCTCCCACGTCCGGGAAGTACCGGTGCAGGTCCCTGCCATTGCGGCTCCACCCATCGCACTTGCCACCTCTCAACCGTGTCCTCGTCGACAGCTCGCCGCAATCGGGTGAGCGCATCTTTCGTCTGGTCTAGGGATGCGGCTAACCTCCTTCCTGCCCTTGCAAGCTCCAGGTCAGCCGGCAGCACCCCAGCCAATACCGCTAAGGCAGCCGTACTCGTGGACCTGTAGGCCTTCGTCAAGAGGATCAGAGAAGGCCTCTGCGTCCTCAGGAGTACGCTCCTTACGGCATTGACCGAAGCGCGCTGGTGCCATATTCCCGCTGCGTAAGTGAGCGTCGGCACGTATGTGCCCGTGTACAGTACCCCGAGGGCTTTGTACCGGACCCCCCATCTGCTTGCGAAAACTCGCGACATCTTCCCGAAACAACGACTCACCCGCTCACCTATTGACGCGGCATGAGGTATGAACGAGAAAGACTCGTCGACGACGACTCCCAGCACTTTGGCCTCTGAGACCGATCGGATCGACGGACCTACCGCACTGGTCTTTAGCAGGGGAGGCCGCTTGAATCGCTTTTTCAGGGTCATCGTTTGGGACTTAGAAGGAGCGAAGTTTAGCCTATTACGGGCCCCCCACTCCTCTACCAGTTCCAAAACGGCCGCTCCTTTCCTTTCCAACTGACTCCGAGCATGCCCCGCTACCAGCACCGTCACGTCGTCCACGTAGGCCAGGAGCGTCACCCCATCCGGTGTAGGGAGGCAAAAGAGGTCATCCAGGAGAAGATTCCACAGGGTGTGGCCCAGTACCAAGCCCTGAGGGCAACCCATTGTCGCGGTCTTCCACAAGGCGCGGTCGCCGGCGATCATGGCCACTCTGCGGTCGCGAAAGTAGTCGGCCAGCATTCTATGAATGTTTGGCGGACAGCCCCCGCGCTTCGCCTTAACCAGGATCATCGGCCACTAGTATGAGCAGTAAAACTTTAAAAAATCCAAAACATAGATAAATAATAAATAAATAAATCAATATTGCTGGACAATGCACACAACACCATATAGCCCCAAACTAAGCATAGCTTGTATTATGGTGACTAGATGACTGATAGAATACTTATATATTTAAAAATATATACTTATGATACTTTATAACACCCAGACACAGAACAAACTCCTATGTTCTTCACACAAATGTTTATCCTGGGAGGGAATCGATCCCTCAACCTACAGTGCAGAAGGCAGAGCTACTGTCAATTGAGCTGACAGGCCAGGTATAGATACATTTTATTTACAGAAATGTACAGAAACATATACAATAATTATATATTAAGTTTGTGTGAGCCAAGTTTCGAAGATGTACCTACCTACTACTAAGTGAATAGTTTACTACTAAGCTATTAAGTTTATATAACCTATTTTATGCCCTGATGTACATGGAATGTATATTTGTAAGATTTAATGGTTAAAAATAAAGTTTATTATTATTATATACAATAATATAATATACATGTTAAATAGTTGAGCTATCTAAGAACCGTTTAAAACGATCTATAGATCTCAACTGATCCAGAGGGCAGCGTTCCCAAGACACTGACAGATATATTTTTTGTTCTCACCCCTCTACTCAGATAATCAGTGTTTAAAATAGTGCCATCCCATTTTGTAAGATTTGTATCGTGTCACTACTTATTCCGAACCAGTGTGGTGAAAGGATTAAAGTGCGCCTCAAAGGCTCCTTTCGTGCACTTGGCACGAGTCCTAGAACTTTTTTATTTTGTTTTCCGACAAACAAGTTTCTTTACGATGTTTTCTTTTTCCGTTTGAGTACTGGTATAGCGCACATTCTTTTTTGAATAGAAAAATCTATTGGTGCGTTGATTGGGGTCGAACCCACGAACTTAGGATCGGAAGACGGGATCAAAGTCTATACGACCAAAGGTTTAGGCTATGCGTTTTTCTTAAGTACCTTCTTGCTGCATGTAGATGCTTTACTTATCCTATTATTAACTGGTTTGTATATTTAGTTTTAAGTTGTTTTAGTTGAGATGTTTTGTGTGCCAAATAATCGATTAATTATTTCGTTCATTCTTTTTATCGTGTCACTAGATTTTTCGAACTAGTGTGGTAAAATGATTAAAGTGTGCCTTAATTACCTACGAATATATCCTGCTGTTAGATAGTCAGTGAGAACATATTTTTTTTGGTAATACTGATATTATTCAATTCCTAATATACTCGTGTTAGTATCATAGACATTGTTATAAACAGAAATAAGAACCAAAAAAATAACGATCCTAGGGTTTTTAAATAAACATAGCTTACCTTTTAAGGTGTAGAACATTTTTGTTCAAAGAAAAACATTTTTTTTCAATAAAATCACAAGGACCTTTTCGAATCGTCTTCACTAAAAGCACAACCCCACTTTTTAAAACTTCAAACAGCAAAAGGAAATCTGGACAGTTTTTATGCGGAAGCTGAAACTTATTCTCAGAAACTTAACATCCGTAAAAGCATGAAAACAAGATAAAGTTGAATATCATCACCCAATTCTAGTCATAGCTTGCCCATAAATCAGGCTCGCCTACTTCATTATACAACCAGTTGACTCTGTTCAAATTACCTCGTCAGCCATTGTCAGTTCCAATTCGGGAGGGAGATGTTATGAGTACCTCCACCACGCTAATTTACTAACTCTACGTCGACACTGTTGATTAATTTTGCGAGTGCCCATTTTGATAATAATTGGATCTATCTTTAGTAGCGTATCTTTTTAATTACAGGTTTTTAAATTCAGATAATAATTATTATTTTCACACAACACCATCCTTAAAAGCCTTAAACTAAAAACTATGGATACTATGGACATCAAATTACTGATAGAGTCCATACTATATAAATGCGAAAGTGTCTCTGTCTATTTGTTACGATTTCACGGCTAAACGGCTGAACGGATCTTGATGTAATTTGGTAAGAAGATGTATTGCATTCGGAGGAAGAACATAAACTTTTTGTCTCAAAAAACAACTTTTAAGGGAGTAAAACAGCGTATGGTAGTTTGGGCAACTCATATTTCCTTAAGTAAGGGATTTGAATACATTAATATTTAGGCTTTTGGAAAGATATAAAGAAATATGTGTTTCTATGTTTTTTCCAAAATAATCCCCGAAGGGTATAAAATAGTGGATTAAACTTATGAGATGTAGATGCACACATTGCATTCCTTACAAAAATAAATTATAATTATAATATTCTAAACAGCTTCTCCGATTTTGATGAATTTTGGTGCAGAGATAGATGGGAGCTTGGAGAAGAACATAGGCTACTTTTTATGTAGGAACCACGCGTGTGAAGCCGCGGGCAGCAGCTAGGGCTTATATATTTTTATATAAGCATATACCATAGGTACTCATGGTAATTTATAACACCCAGACACAAAGCAAACATCTGTATTCATAAAACAAATGTTAGTCCTAGTAGAGACTCGAATAACCTACAGCGCAGAAGGCTACTATCAACTGAGATAAACGGGTCAGTTAGATCCCATGTTTATATGACAGTATGTATTATGTAGGTAACAAGTATCGTTAAAAATATGCCTAGTATACTGATCCCTTGGGTTTGAAGATATACAAAACAGATTGATTCTTAGTACATCCTTAAACTGACCCACGAAATTGTCATAAGGTTGCCAAAGTTCACCCTTTCACCTTTGTTACAAAAAAAGTTATCACGGTATATTACAAAGGTTTCATATCAAACGCTGTCCTATCCCTTGAGATTGAGTAGTAAAACGACATCAGGCGACCCAAACATTTCTGAATGAAAATTTCTGTCACGTACAAATCAAGTCCCTTGCGGGATGAGTCCGTCGGAGTTTCAATGTCGGTGGCGTTTAGGGGTTTTTTCAGCAGATAACCAACAGACAACACAAAGCTACACTGCGTCCTCTTCGGCTCTTTAATTTCAGACGTGGACCTCTTAAAAACGTGCGTGACGTAAATAGAGACCCTATTCTGGAATACAAAATAATATAACCTCAATATCTACTCTATATTTTAACTTAATAATATATAAACTTAATTTTATTAACATTTACATTTTCGGAATACTATGGAGCTTACCATATTTACTCTACGATTACAGTAATTTTGCCTACGATTCAGAAACGATATTGTTACTTTTCGATATCTTCGTTTTCTTCTGTTCCTATAATGGCACCAGTCTTTGATTATCATTTTTCCGACGCCAAATGGTTATCTAAAAAGTAATATTCGATCGTCATCGACATTGACATAAATGTCACCCCAACTCTACATTAATTGAACAAACTCAATTTTTCGCCGAATAACGCAATTTTTTGCACAAATTTCCGAAAAAGTCGCCAGGACAATTCTTTACGTTAAATTTAGTTTATAACGTTGTTACTGTTAGCTATTCTATAAGAACCTACTTACTGGTAAAGTTATAAACTGGATAGAGCGCCAGCAGAATACAGCACCGTGTTGAGTAAACAGTTTAGATGCCAACCATGATGCTCATTCAAGATCTGGATGGGATCATACACCTTTGTTCAGGGTTTTTGACCCAACAGGGCAAAGTCGTAACTGGAGTGCCGTGATTTCATCCTCTTTCATTGAAGCATTCTTTTCATGAAGTTTTTTTATGGCGCGTTCTTCGACTTTGATTTCATTATTTTATCGAGGCCTACTTTTTTATTTGTTTGTGAACTGCCTGATTATTTTTGTTGTCTCTCCTCAAATTTATATGAAAAAGGTTTAAAACTTATCTCTCTGTAGTATTATATAGAAAATAAATATTCTTACGTAGATTATAAAAAAGCGACTGAAAGGAACGGGCTCTCAACATTGTACACGTTACACATTTCTCTTTCAAGTAAATTGAGACGTAAATTCTCAAAAATGCATACAAAAGACGACACAGGAAACCAGCGCTTACAGCGCTGCACCCAGACGGTCATCCATCAGTTTAAATAAAGAAGTGCAGAGAAAATTGTCGCAAAACAATAAATAAAAGCGACTTCGAGGAAAGCCTTTGATTGCTTCCGGCACTGATTGGCAACCCCCGGGCGTGGTACAATCCAGGAGCTTTTACTAGTTATTACCTAATATTCGATTGGTAAAAATATCTAAATAATGTCACAGTAATACTCCTCTTTTTTCTCAGTCACTGGTAGAATTTTCTTCTGTACAAATCATTTGTCCAATATTCTTTTTACTAAAATTGTCATATTGCAATCGCATGAGCCTGAAATTTGCCTCAACCAACACAACATAATACCTAGTATGTATAATTTTTTAGATTGCTTTTTTATAACCGCGGCTTGAGCGTCTTTTTACACCCGGTATAAAATTATGCCACTAAAGGGTGCAAGAAATAAAACATTGGGATTTTTCACGATAAACCATAAAAAGAAATGAGAAAACAGAACCCACCCATTGTTCTACTAAACTAAGACAATCAAACGTCGTACTAAACTGGTTCGCAAAACTACAAGCCCTCGTTACTTGAGCCTTGGTTTCTCGTTTCTGGAACGTCGTCTACCACACGCGGCCAAGTTGACAGCGCTACAAATACGTTGAGACAAGACAAGATACTACAAACTTTGCTTTTGGTCTAGAATTCGTAAAGTCATAGCTATTTATTTATAACGTATATTTCAACTCAAGAAATGAAATGAACTCGTTCAATTTGTTAATTTAGCTATTTGAACTACTACGAAATTGTGTCTCGTTTTCGGTGTTTTTAACTTTTATGTTTGCACATTTTGCGTGGATTTTTATACATTTTGTTTTTTGTAAGTTACCATTAGATTTGAGCCTTTTTATACGCTTTATATTAGTTTCACTTGTATGTATGTTTGTAGTATGTTTGTATGTAACCGACTCCTTAGGACGCGATTTAGACCCACTTTGAACGGCCAGATTTCATTCAAATTTTGCACACCTGTCAAAGACCGATGACAATGCGATAATTAAAAAAAAAAGAATTAAAAAAAAAGGACGCGATTTTGACCCAAACGGCCAGATTTCATTCAAATTTTGCAATTTTGCAGTTTGGTTTTCCATAGCGTGTTTTTTAGTTTTTTTAAACTATTATTTATTGTGTACATAATGGAATATGCGATATATATTTAACAATGCACTTAACTCTCGCGTGAGGAATGCCTTGAACTTTTACGACCTAAGAAGAGTTTATCCGGTGTCCTAACAGATTTTCGAACCCGCACAACGGCCGTCTCTAATGGCTTGCCTATTTTGACCTATTTTGACTCACAAACAAGTTGATTCTGTAAGCTGACCTCAGTGGCGCAGTTCGCCAAGGTTCGGCTGAGACGCAGAAGGTTGCGGGTTCGATTCCCGCCGCGAGACAAGTGTTTGTATAATCTGCAAGTATTTGTCTGGTGTCTGGGTGTTTCTGTGTATAATATATATGCATTTAATAAAATATATATGTATATAAGTAGTATATCAGCTACTTATATACATATATATTTTATAGTATAGTAGCATTATGAGCTCACAAACATAAGCTCTGCTACTTTGGGGCCAGGTAAAGCTGTGTGAAACGTCCGGCATTATTTATTATTATTATTGCACGCGGTTAGTACGCGTTTGTATCGTGATAATAGATACGGGACTTTCGGACTAATCCTATTAGATAAATCTATGACGGGAGTCAGTTTTATTATATTGTGTAAACTTTAAGTGTGACAATGAATTTAGACCTATCTCGTTTATGGTAATAGTCAGTCAACACTAGTAAGAGAATAAACTTCGCTATATTGAGTTTATGTTACTGGCTGGCTCCATCAGGGGGTCGACCATGAAGCGACATTCCGAAATTGCGGACCGTAATTTCGGCCAATTCCTACCATAAAATACATTTAATCCGCTTTCGGCCCCGAAAACGGCACGTGATAATCCGTCATTCATAATTCTTACCATGAAGCATCCGTACCAACGAAATAACGGCAGTTTGACAACACTTCTTTCGTGATTTTTACCTCCAATTTCACGAAAGCTCAAGAGCTAACTTTTTACTTTCGTAAGTATCAATTTTAGTGTTTAAAGTACTCTAATAGACAGAAAAGTTGTTAATTCGTGATTGTGTTGAAATGTTTAAGTGTAAAACGTGTTTTAAATGAACTATTTGATGTTATTATCATTTATAAATTTTCTAAAACAAGCCTACCTGCTTACGTACGAGTCAGTTCTTGTTTGATATCTATTCTAGTCTAGTGACAATGGCGAGATTGGCATTGGATTTTTAAAGCATTAGACGATGAACGGCATAAATACAAGAAGTATATAAATAAATAATAAAAAGCCTTTTATTTCTTGCTTTTCTTAAGAAAGTTTTCATAACAATATACATGCAAAATTATTCAAATTATAAATTTATTTTCCAACCATGGTGCATTTAAAAATATCAATAAAAATAGTTTTTGATTTCAACCTTGATTCTTTACATTTTTAGTAAATAAAGAAGTATAAGGCCATGGTATAAATGCTCCTAACCTCTCACCAGAAGACATCAATAATGAACAACCTCCATGGCAGCCTTTGCTAATGCTTTTGCTCGAGACAATCAACTACTGCAGCCCTGAACTAAGGTTGAAGAGCAAGGGATGCTTTGATTCAATTACTTGTTAGACCCAAGAGCAGCATAATAATAAAACGAAATTTTTATAAATAAATTATTTTATTAGTATGTACTTATTATTAAAAACTATTAAGATATTAAGAAAACATTTTGAGAATAATAAAAACATTGCACACAGAACGCAATGTTTTTATTATTCTCAAAATGTTTTGGGTGCTGGCCTGCACTGCTCTGCACAGCTCCTGAATAGTATTCCGGATGAGGGCCCTCTGTAACCACTCATTGCTCCTCAATAGCAAAGAGATGCGTGCACAAGATTGATCCGTCATTTACCGGGCGTAGGCTTCTCCTCGGCACTGAATGCGAGCTGGGCTAAAAAAAATGTACAGATATGAAATAAAATTCACAATCCATATTATTAATATTATAAATTCAAGAGGGTCTTTGTTTTTTGTTACCTTTTCACAGCTAAAGGGCTGAACGGATCTTGATGAAATTTGGTAAGGAGATAGTGATAGTATCTTAGAAACCGGCATGGTCTATTTTTTTATATAACTACTACGCATGTGAAGTTGCGGTCAGCAGCTAGTACACAATAAAAAGGTATTTTGTGATGTACTTAATCAAATTAATAAGTTCATTATACTCTGTTTAAAACAATAAACATAACATACTCATGTCATTGTGCAAGACTATTGTATGCAGGAAATCCAAGTGATGGTGACCCAGGGGGCGGCTTTATTCACAGTATTTGTTCTTGGGGCGGAATTAAATTTATTGCATTATTAAACTTACCTATACCACCAACTACATTTGTATCGGGTTCACCAAAAAACCCTCCTGTGCCAAGAGCGTTACGAGCAAGTAGTAGACAGTCCACAGCTTTTATTGGCAAATTTGTTTGTCGGGGCAATCCTGAAATAGTTTTCGATTAATTATCACAGACAAATACTAGGTACGTTATACT
Organism: Lampropteryx suffumata; assembly: GCA_948098915.1. Classification (NCBI taxonomy): domain Eukaryota; kingdom Metazoa; phylum Arthropoda; class Insecta; order Lepidoptera; family Geometridae; genus Lampropteryx; species Lampropteryx suffumata. The sequence continues at coordinate 4,966,785 of OX402551.1, forward strand.
TAGGTAGTTACTAGCGGAATACTTACAAGATGTTTATCTTCTGCAATTGTTTAACATTCTTATTTCACACACCCAGATCATTTAACTCGTCAGTCAGCCAAGCCCACAAATCTCTAGAGTGGTTGTGACTTCCTGCATTCTTCAAGTGATCGAGGGCTAGCTCTTGTTGCTCTTCCGGTAGGCACCTATTTGTGTTACAGTAGGACTGTTTATCTAACATTTAAAACACTATGTGAGTTACACTTTCTACGTAAATGCGTACAAAACTTTTCAAGTAATTTACATCGTCATTACTTCTTTGTTCCTTTGACCAACACATCACAAAAATAATATGAAACTTTCTGTGTTCTTGGTTGTGAAAGAGACCACATATTTGCCAATGTTGCGATTTAAATGCTTACATTTTTATAAAGTAAATAAAGGTCCTGTAAAATTATCACATCTCGCGTGACGTTTTTGCGTGAAATTTCAAATGACATAGGGAAGGATTTATTCGATATTTTAAACTACTTATTTCAAGTGTTCACGAATAACCATAAGTCTAATACAAACGAATGGACTTTTTAATATGGTCGGTTCATAGTAATAAATTTTTTCACACAGTGTATTGTGTACGTTAAAGAACTTCTCATCTTTCATTCAATCACGAAAAACCCCGAACGAAAGAAATAAGTCCGTTGTTACCTCATGGTAGGTATAGCCTTCCTATTTCGTGCGTGTGTCGGACGGATCCGTAATTTCGGATTGCCATCTTCATGGTTGACCTGCAGATGTTGAAAAGATATACTTGCGTGGATTTTTATACATTTTATTTTTTGTAAGTTACCATTGAATTTGAGGCTTTTTGTGTACATAATGGAATATGCGATGTATATTTAACAATGCACTTAACTCTCGCGTGATAAATGCCTTGAAAAAGTTTAAAGTCTTACGCGCGATAATAAAAACAATATTAAATAATAATATTAATGCCGGACATTTCACACAACATCATCTGGCCTCAAAGTAAGCAGAGCTTGTGTTATGGGTACCACATGACTGATATACTACTTATATACTTTTTTTTTTGTAAATACATACATATTAAACATATAAACACCCAGACCCGAGAAAAAATACTTGTAGATCATTTGATTTGTCCCACGACGGGAATCAAACCCGCAACCTATTGCGTCTCAGCCGGGCCTTGGCCCACTGCGTCACTGAGGTCGTCAATGTAGTTGAAGTAAGTTGTTTTGTTCAACATTTTGGCTTCAGTCTATTTTCTAAAAGTACTGGGGTGACATAAACGGTCTTGCTTACAAACGCCTTTCAACGTGAACACCGCCTTAACACTGTTTCTATCTTAGATAATTACGTTTTAAAAACTAAAAAGACAATCGACTTCATGTAAATACACAAGGTAGCTATTGTAAAACGTTGAGGAGTTCCCTAGACTGTCCTTCGTATTCATCATCAGACCCCTAATGACAGTCATAACCCATCTAGGGGAGAAGTTCTCATCAATACAAATTAATCAAACCCAAACACCAGGTAATTGCTGTTAATCGTTGAGGAGTTCCCTCGACTATCTTTCGGCTCCATCATCAGATCGACTTCAGACCTTAATAATAGTAGTGCTTTAAAATATTTAATGAAAAATTAACAAACGCACTAATCGCCATCATCAAATCCTGGTTTCCTTACCATGGTACCACACTTGGAATAACTCCTTTCTAACAAAAAAATAAACATCAAAATCGGTTTATAAACAAAGAAGTTATCGGCGAACACACATAAAAAAAATATACAATTAAATTGAGAAACTCCTTACTTTGAAGGCGATTAAAAAAGAGATAGTTACGAGTATATTTTAAACAGTGATTGACTTTTGACAAAAGCTGAGAGATGTTTCTAAGTAAAGCAATCAATGTCCAAGACATATAACGTAAAAGCGACATTCACGACTCTATTCATAGTGATTAGATAGACTACTGAAATTTCTTAATTCCTAAAACGATTCCACCACTCTTGCTGTACGCTAACCCAATGCACTAGGTATCTACTGACGTCATACCGTGAGTTAAGCTTATATCGGTATGTGAAGAGTCGATCGATAGGTACTTAGAGAAGTTCTCGCTTGACTACTGGTCGAATGTGACACATGAGTTAGGTATGCGGTTAGTATCGACAGTTTAATAACTATATTGGAACTATAATCTGTATTGTAAACTGTGAACTTGGTGGATTGAAACGATATAAGCGCTTTCGTACCTATTATATAATAAATGTACGTATTACATAAAAAATGTACCTACTGTACGTAAAAATATCTAATAGTTATCTTAAAAGTCACCGACATAGCACTCAAAATTTGCAAGTTCAAGTGGCAATGGGCAGGCCGTATAGCTCTATTGGGAATCTATTGGGGAGGCCTATGTTTAGCAGTGGACTTCTAGGGGCTGATATGATGATGAGGATGATCTTAAATTTTTTTAAAATAATTATATTACTTATGAATAAAGTGAAAGCGTGAGGCTAAGCGCGTTTCTGATGGAGCCGACCGCGCTGAAATAATTTTGTCAAACGTGTTTTACCACCGGAATTTGGGTCCCAAATTCCAAGCGAAATCGATAAGAACTTCGAGAACTACTCGTAGTTTGACAAGCGACAAGGACAAAATCCTTACTATGTGGTCGGCTTCGTCAAGTGCGCATTCACCAGTAGGTATTTTGATAACAATACTCAATTTCTTCACGTAAACATCGTAAACTCCGGTGCTTATTCGTCTCAATCGCTCTCCTAAGCGTACCTGCCTACTATTTCAAGTTTCGAAACCTTGTCTGATAAAATATCATGAATTATTCAGTCGCTATCAGCTGAATAACATTTTCTTAGCGTCAACAAGATACCTTATAAAATTAAGGCAAGGTAAAACTTTACTACCTAGGTTTGGAAGGTACTATAAAAACCTGCTCACTAAACCTTTGATGAATTTACTAAGCAGCCTTTTTAAAACACAGGTATTCAAAAATCATAGTAGATAAATACTCTGATGCTTAATGTACCCTTAATACCCTTAACCCAGAGATAGTAATAACTATTATCACTTGCAGCAAAATAATTCCATAGCAATGCTGTTCGAGTAATAACTAGAATAGTAAATAGGTTTGCGTTAAGCGTACCTATAGAGTAATTCAGTCCAAGCTTTCGGATAGGAGTGGTTGCAATGCTGATTGAATCGCCCGCTATTTGTTTTGACACTGGAATCTGGACGATCGTTCAACAGATTTGCGATTTATTTACCCGCAGGAATTTAAAATGTTCGAGTTTGATTTGAACTGCGGGCAAAGATAGGATGTTTAAAATTTTTTTGAAAGGAAATTGCCAGAGGCGGTTCTCGGAATGAAACGGAACAATATAACGTTCGTTTGTTTGGAAATACAAAGAACCGTATTTCGAAAAATATTTATATTTAAGAAATATTTTTGCAATTTGTAAAATAAATTTTGCCTAATTCGAGTGAACGAGCGTGCCGAGGAGTTTCGTAACCTTTTGGAATATCGACATATTGTTTGATAGTTTTCAAATCGATTTATCTGGAATATGTTTTAACAACGTAGTCTAGACTTGTTATCCCTACTAATATTATAAATGCGAAAGTATCTGTCTGTCTGTCTGTCACGTTTTCACGCCAAAACCGCTGAACCGATTTTGATGAATTTTGGTACAAATATAGATGGGACCTTGGAGAAGGACATAGGCTACTTTTTTTGTAGGTACCACGCATGAAGTCGCGGGCAGCAGCTAGTAGTATATACTTCGGTATAGGGTGGTTTAAAAATTGCACGTGATAATTCTGTAATGCGTAATGCCTTAACTTAATTTATTGGATACCAACCTCTAAAAACTACCAGTACGCGTAAACTGAACATCACCGTTATTTCGAACCCGAAAATGATAGTGCAGTTATGTACAAGAAGAATGGTTTAATTATCCAGGAATTAAATCAACGTTGCGGCAATTCATCGGCTCATGGATTCTTATCTGACCCAAATTCCCGTGATTCGATTCAAACCGATATTTTGTGTCAGATCGAAACGGTTACTCGCGTCAGGATGCTTTATTTATTTTAATTAATAGATAGGTATCAGCGACGTTTGAGCACAATTTATTGTTCTGAGTGGTTTACCGCTTTTTAAGCAGATAAATTATTATTGACGACCTCTGTGGCGCAGTGGGTGAAGGCCTGGCTGAGACGCAGAAGGTTGCGGGTGTTTATTCCTGTCGCAGGACAAATGTTTGTATGATCTACAAGTATTTGTCTCAGTATTTAAAAATAGATGTACATAAGTATTATATCAGTCATTTGGTAGCCCATAACATAACATGCTGTGAGAAATGTCCGGTATTATTATAAATATTATTATTATAATTATTATGTAAAACTTGTTATAACAACACAGTGACTGTGACACTCACCAGTAAGATAAGTAAGTAGATGGGTAAGGAATATTTTATAATACACTAGTTTCTTCCGTGGCTTCGGACGCGTGGTACCTACACAACAGCCTTTTACTGTGTCGCTAGTTATTTCTAACCTGTGTGTTGAAAGGAAGAGCGCTTCAAAGGCTCTTCTTGTGAACCTGAAACATGTCTTTGAACTGTTTAGATTAACGAAATGCCGGTTTCCACACGATGCTTATTTTCAACATTTGAGAGTACAGTACTTCCAGTACGAGTTTACAAATAACGTTAAATACATTATAATAGTTTTTGTTAACTCGCTATACTAATATTTTTCATTTAGTAGTTAGTACAGTACGAGTCTTATAAAACTTATACAGTGAGTAACAATACTTTGAATGTTTTCGTGAACGTTTACTTCCACGAACTTGTCATAGTGGTACTCGTGCTGCCAAAACACACTAATTCGTTTGAAAACTTTTTTCGTTTTCGAATACTATGATTCGATTTAGCCCGTACTGGCGATTTTAGTTCTTCAATGTTTCCGCTAGGGGCGCTGTGTGTGAATGTATGGAAGCAAACGAAACTCTATATAGTTTTTACAATCTATCAGAACCCGTACTAGGAGCAACAAAATGAACTCCAGTGGTCTAGTAGTAGTGGCCCGCCTTCCTATCATCATCGTAGGTTCGAATCCGAATGGCACTAATGGTTTTCGGTTCTACTACTACTACACCATCAGAGATCTGTTTGTTGCTATTACTAATAAATAAATAAACAATAAATAATGCCGGACATTATACACAGCATCATCTAGCCCCTAAGTAAGCAGAGCTTGTGTTATGGTTATCACATGACTGATATAAGACATACTTACATATTTTTTTATATAAATACATACAATAATACATAGAAACACCCTGTCTCGAGACTAATACTTACAGATCATAAAAAAAATTGTCTCGCAGTGGGAATCGAACCCGCAACCTTCTGCGTCTAAGGCAGGCCATCGCCAACTGCGTCGCAGAGGTCGTCATTATTAACTTAATGATTTCAACTAGTTCAATGCCTTTGTATTTATAACCAATGACTATATTGAAGTGATGACTTCTTATAGGAGGGTAAACAGCTTCGTTACGTAACGCGTTGCGGTGCCAGTCTGTCTGGCATACGGCAGCGGTAGCCAGGCTCCGCCTCTCTCACTGTGACCCACAGCGCTAGTTAAATTCGTTTAAGTTATCACTTCTGTCGGGCGTCCCGAGACGCTCACGTTTTTTTTTTAAGAGTAGTTTAACCCAAGTGTAGCTATACTAATATAACTTTTATACCTACCTGGACAAGCTGGAGCAAATCTTGTTTTCTTATTCGATTTCGATTCCCGCCGTACCGTACAAATGTTTGTACGATCTGCAAGTATTTATCTCGGGTCTGTTTGTTTCTATGTATAATATGTATGTATTTACAAAAATAAGAATATAAGTAGTATATCAGTCATGTGGTACCCATAACACAAGCTCTGCTTACTTTGGGGCTAGATGTTAGTTAGTTAAGGCCTATTACATCTATATGAAGATGATTTAAACAACGTCCGAGGTTATTAAGCACTTACGTTTGTGACTTGTAAGGCCTATACGAGAGCGACAGGTACGACCGCATTTCAAACAAGAGAATTGTGTCGTTCCTGTGTGTGGTAAAGGAAGAGCAGCTCGTTGATGTCGGAAAGTGCGCTTTTGAGACAGCAAGTTAAGCCATGCTCGGTCATGTGCTACGGCTCCGTCGAAGAGGGTTTTTTTCCAACTGTCACGGTCCCCTGCCTTCTCCTCCCATTTAGCCGGATCGATTTCAAAAATGATCATGTCACGGTTAGCCTTAGCACTGTCTTTAAACCGTAGCATCATGCTGTGTGAAATGTCCGAGATTATTTATTTATTTTATTTCGTTGAGTTTTCTGTCTTTAGCAATCTCTTAAAAGCTCAAAGGAACAAAACTTTAGCCTGCCTTTAGTGAAACAAACTTCACTAGGTAGACTTGGTAGGTACTAGCCATTTAGCGCTCTCTAGATAGGCACTAACAGTGAAACTCGAATACCGCAGAAAGTTTCACCAAAGACTGCAAAAGCGAAAAATTCCTTCACTGTTTGATTTGCAGCCCCTACTAGGAATATAAATAAGTGTTTTCTTTTGAAAAGCGATCAAACTCACATGTCAAAGAGTAAGAAAGCTGTGTAGATTAACATATATCACAAAGAAACCTAGTGCTGACTGACTGGTCAGTACAGCTTTAGTTGCTGCTCGCTTAGAAAGTGAGACAAACATATCTCATGCGGATGACGTTAATATTAATGGAAAATGGATAAGTTCAGGTGAGCTGATGAGACGGCAAAATGCGTGGGATATTCATCAAATTTTTTGAGCAGGTCATTGTGAAGACTCGTAAGACGAAGAAGAAAATAAAGAACGAAGGTGTTAACTATAAAGTGGCATGTTTTGTTTGCATATTTGTTGATAAGGTAGGCTTGGCCTCAATTCTGTTGGCACCAACCTAACTAATTTTAGCTAAAATTTGGTTTTGAACTGTCAAATTACCTTTGGTATTCTGCTGCTACCAACTTATCCTAATTTAATTTTATCTAACTTAATTAAGCGTTCCTAATTTAGTCAGATGGTACCAACCGAATTGGTTTTACAAATGCTATGAATAAATATATTTTAGACAATTCCTATTTTAGAAATGAACCAACCGAATTGCTGAACCGAATACAATCATGTCTTCACGAAGATACCTGTAGAAATTAGGTTCTTAATATTGGACTACTTGAGGTTATTTTATTATGCAGACGTTTATAATTATTATCTATGGCACAGAATCTAATACCTTTAAACGAGCAATCCCTACTAATATTATAAATGCGAAAGTAACTATGTCTGTCTGTCACGTTTTCACGCCAAAATATGTGAACCGATTTTCATGAATTTTGGTATAGATATAGATGGGACCATGGAAATGGACATAGGCTACTTTGTTTGTAGGTACCACGCGTGCGAAGTCGCGGGCAGCAGCTAGTTCTTGTATATATGTATGTATATATATAATCTGAATCTCGGAAACGGCTCCAACGATTTTCATGAAATTTAGTATGTAGAGGGTTTCGAGGGCGATAAATCGATCTAGCTAGGTTTCATTTTTAGAAAACGTCGTTTTAACCGAGTTTTATACCGAGAAAAGCTCGATCATCCTGGTACTACTTATTAGTACAAGTACAGTACGGATTCCACGAACACATTTATATAATTAGCGACTCTAACTACGACGCAACAACGTGCAATTCAGCTCGCACAAGCGCTTAGTGTTACGCATTATATTTACCTACATAGTGCGTCACTTACTATCGCGTAACTCTATTTCTTCGCGGCACTTCTCAACGAGTTTGCCCTACAGGTTAGGTACGCCAATGTTCTTGTATATTCATACCTAAAGTGAGAACTATGCATACACTTGAATATGTAGGTACCTAAAACATTTGCTCAGGCCGGCGATGTAGACTCGTGGTAGAAGCATTCCCCGCATGAAAGTTTTTCTTGAACGCTACTGTTGGCAATTTTACACATTTCGTGGAGGCTCAATATGGTGCAATAAAGGCGAAAACGGGCACAGCTGGGGTAAAGCCGCGGTCACACCGACGATTTATCGATCTCTGACGTTTATTTAAAAAACTTTGCTGAGTGAAATTACGTTTGCTGGAGCCTGGAATTGGGGTTATGACTGGTCTTATTATGATATATCACTTTGTAAATTGACATTTACCATATTAATAAACTTTTAGGACCTTGCTATTTTATAAGGACGTATAATAGGAACCTGTTTATAGTTATATGTACTTAATAATTCATACAAACTTGCTCACTGTGACATGGGCCCTAGGGTGGGACCCTAAAAACACCCTTTCCAAGAACATCTCAGGTCGATTTATATCTCCCTCAAAAAGTAGGTGTTTAGTATTTCTTGGAAATCGTTAGAACCTTTTTTGAGAAATCTAAACATTACTAAATAAACAAGCGTAGGTAAATAATTCTTAGCTGATTAACGTTATAATTTTCAATAATTAAATTGAAATGTTTTATTATAAAAATATATTTATAACTTTAATACAGAAATGTACAGAATATTATTATACAATATTATTAAATATTAAATACATGTGAAACAGTTGAGCTATTAAAGACAGTTTAAAACAATCGGTAGATAGCTCAACTGATCCAGATCACTGCCAGAGGCAGCGTCTACGAGACACTGTCGGCATTGCTACGTTGAAAGGCAATGCTAATACGCTGGGACAGATAGGAGCCAGCTCTTGGGTTACGCGATGTTTGAAAACACGATGGGCTTCTGTTCCTTTCGGACCCAAGGTCTCGCATCCAAAAGGCTCAAGTATTTTATTTATTACCTAGTTGTAGTTGGCTATGTGTTAATTGGAAGAGATTCAGTTTTTATATATATCGCTATCTCCTTTATTTTTGTGTGTTAAGAAGAGGATAGGAACTATTTTAGTATCTTTAAGCTTACTCATACAGCAGTAGATCACAACAGCTGCCATACGGCCACTCGATCGATATACCGCGCAACGCATTGCACAGGTAAGGCGGATAATTGGTTATTTACCAGCTGGCTATTTTTACGATTTCGAAGTCCATTAGAAACCCCTTTAGTTTCGCTATGTCTGTCTGTTTGTCTGTCCGCCCCTAATCAGAGCTCTTGCTCGCAGACTATCCGTTTTATAATAATACAATTTTGCAATACATATTACGTATTAATAGCTATATAATACAAAGCTAAAAAACTATATTACAATTTTGAATTTAGAGGAACACGATGCGCCTCTATAATAAGCTTCCTGAAAGTGCGACTAAACTACCTATTGAGATATATAAAGCTTACATAAAGGGTAGTATTTTCAAGAAAGCGTATTATAAAATAAATTACTGTATTATTGATAAGAATACATGGCCTAATGTCGCTCTGCCTTCAGTTAACCGACACATTTGAAATGTATAACTCTCTGTAATAGTTTTTCGTAGTTCGATGACCTTTGTAGCGCAGTGGGCTAAGCAGTCCGGCTGAGACGCAAAAAGGTTGCGGGTTCGATCCCCGCCGCGGGACAAATGTTTGTATGATCTGCAAGTATTTGTTTCGGGTCTGGGTGTTTCTTTGTACAATATGTATGTATTTACAAAAAAAAAGTATATAAGTAGTATATCAGTCATGTGGTACCCATAACACAAGCTCTGCTTACTTTGGGACCAGATGATGCTGTGTGAAATGTCCGGTATTATTATTATGGTATTATTATTATTATTAGTTAAGGTATTTATAAGATGGATCATTCAAAAAAGCGCTACTAGTACGAGTTTCTTGCCAGTTCTTCTTGGGCTTGGGTTCGAAGGAATTGGCACCTAAATTCACATAGTATGTAAGACGTTTCAAAGTGATCCATTTGAGTTGAATAAGGTATTTTTTGACTTTGACTTTGAAAACATGGTTTTAAGGGTTACCTACTCTGCATGTAAAGTGTTTTGATTTGAATATTTTACTTTTATTTTATCGTGTAGCATATTGTTGAATAGGTCTTTTAAAGGTACTAGAAGGTTTCTTGAACAGTTTTCGATACAGATATTCGTTTGATAAATATTAAGCTTTGACCGACCAACTGGACCGCTGTTTGGGAAAACTTGAAATGTTTTCAAAACAGTTATTTATATTATGAAAATACAAGGAAAATTATTACAGCCAGAAGCTTTATCGGATTTTAAGTGTTGGCCTTATTTGAGAACCATAAAAAAAACAATGGTTTTTGATTTTGCTAATTAGACGACGAATTTGGTACCAGACAACAAGTCATTCTTATCTTACTTTTTTCGAAAGCCTTCACTGATGTTACATGCACTTGGTCAATTAATTTAATGAACTCATCTCGATTCTCAACTAGACAGTGAAGGGCAATCATTATATTTTATTTCACATCCCTAAGGCTTAATTCAAGCCTCATTGCCGTATTCGGTGTCCACATAATCTCGTTAGCGACGCGGTGCGGAGCAGTGGCACAGATAGAGCTCCACTGAATTATTGATGAGAACAGCGACGCAACAATAATGATCGAGACTTTTTTAATGTACGAACGTGATTATGGCTATGTATTTCGCTGGCCATTGAAAGTGTACAAGGGTTAGGTTAGGTTAGTTACTTCAGGAGCTCATTAATATAAATCAAAAATAAAAGAAGTCCTAACACACTGCCTAGAGGTAACCCATAACCGTTGTCTAAAAGTTGAGGTCATCATTATAGAAACTGAAAAACCGTATTTTTTTCATTAATTTGAGTTTCAAAGTCCGTGTTCCATACCAAAAAAGTACATTTTGTCTGAATAAGAACTTAGATAAGTAAGAGTAATTTTACAAATAATTTCCTTAAAAAATATGTAAAGAAATTCCATACATCGGCCAAATTAATCATAAAGCCTCAGGAAAAATGTGAAAAGCTCGACTAATCCGATAAACGTTAAAGCCGATCAGAAGGCGTAGGTTCTGTACCGAAAAAAATAGAGAACTCCATTATGAAATTCGTGGTTCTTTCCGATATTTCCATGAAACCTTACATATCTCTTTTTTTTAATTCGAGCAAGGTTTTTAACAAAGATCAGCATTGTGTTCATAGTAAACAAGAAACTTAGTAAAATTTAGTTTCCTTAGTAAAGTAAAAATACCTGCAGCTACTCTAGTGGTATGAACTAAAATTAGCAGTATGGACTAAATCAAATCATACAATTTTAAACCCGAAAAAAAAAGCTAGCTAATTATTATATTTTGACAGTACGTGTACTTTAAGTTGGTGGTAGTATACATTGACGGTGGCTGATAAATATGACGGTAGTCATGAAGAGCGTCATGAGCTCGTATAGGATATAACGACTAGAAATTCTTCGGACTTCAAAATTCATCACTGTGCGTCGATTAACATACGCTTGATACATTTATTGATTATGAATTGTTTGTACGCCTTTGTTCGGTGGTACGCTGCTAAGGTGTCTATCGAGCACAAGGCTGACAGCCATGAGCCAGTTGTGTGTGTTTTTTGGTTTTTTTTTAATCACTGTTGAGTCCCCAAAGTCAAATATTTAAGAAGAGGAAATTATCTTTTTAAAAATTAGAACGTTTCCCTGGTTTATTTTTCAGATATTCATGAAGAAAAATATATTTTAAATGCCTACCTATTTACTAAAAAACATTATACTAGTACGTGCGTAGTTAATACTCTTTTTATTAATAATAGTAAGGTTTAAAAAAAAAAATTCAGAAAAATCTTTTCTAGGTTTGTTTTCATTTTGGATAATGCACATAGCAGTTTTAGCATATTCGTAGTTTTAAACCGAGTGCTTTTACATGTAGCTCAAATGTAAAATGTATACAGAGGTATACATTAGGGGTTGTAAATCTCAAAATGGTGACGGGTTTTCCCTGGACACCTCACAAGGTGAGGTACGAATGCATTAGAAAACGTAAGATAAACATTTTAATACAGCTCTTTACAGCAGCTGGTAGCACAAACTACTAGCTGCTGTCCGCGGCTTTGCACGCGTGGTACCTACATAAATAGTAGCCTATGTCCGTCCCCAAGATACAATTTCTGCTTTCTAGATAAGTCAAAGTCAAAGACAAAAGATACTTTATTCAATACAATCACAAGGATCACTTTGAAACGTCTTACATATTAGATAAATTTAGGTGCCAATTCATCCTAACCCAAGCCCGAGAAGAATTGGCAAGAAACTCGTCCTGGTCCTAGCGCTTTTTTGCATGATCCATCTTATAACTACCTTAACTACGAAATACTAATACAAGAGAGTTCTTACATTTCAAGTGCGTCGGTTAACTGTCTCAGGGCTGAAAGACATGAGACCATGCATTCTTATCAATAATATAGTCATTTATATTATAACAAGCTTTCTTCAAAAGACTATCATTTATGTATGCTTTAAGTTTCTTAAAAGGTAGTTAGATAGTGTATCTTGATAATTTTGCTGCTAAACCGTGAAAAGATGACAAAAGTCACTGTAGAACTCATAATATTGTTAACCTATAAAAGTATTTCATACACTGATTGGAATCATTGGAACATATCGGGATATAATAACATACTCAGGTACTTACGTAACATTAAATAACGAGCAAGACTTTTAAGTGGTTCAAGTAATCATGTATATTTACCAAAAACTTTTTAACGACATAACTTAAGATTTACAATAGAAAAACTTGATTGTCGCAAATAACTTGCTAGCAATAAAACCTAAAACTAGCCAAGTACATATCAAATTCGCAAAGTAAGGCTTCCATTCATACTGAGAACCAAAAAAATATAGCTTAAATAAAAAAAAGGTATGATTTAAGCGTTGCCAATTTAATTGATTTTATTTTTTTTAAATAATACGGTTCGCAAAATAATACATCTGCCGCCAATATGTAGTCGCCAAACAATACAAAAACAATTCCTAAATTAGATATAATTATCGGGATATATTACAAAGTATAAATTAAATATTTTGTATTTATTAATAGGTTTGTACTGATTACTAATGTAATCAAATTAATTACTAACGATCATAAAAAATGAAAATACCCAAACCTAACCTACCTAACCTAACCGACAGATCTATCATTCTGAGTACGAAGCTATTATTTAAGGAATAAACCTATTATTTTGAAAACGAAATTTTTATTCATGAGTGAACTACGATTTTATTAATAATCCATTTCTTATTTTAGATACATAAGATTAATTTGGTAATTCATACCTGGCAACACTTTTTATTTATAAGAGAATAAAAATATTTATGGCGATAGATCTATTAAATAGGCGATACAAGTTGATAACAAATAAAAACTTTAATGACAAAAAATATAATTCCCTTAAAAAAATACATACAAAATACCGACACAAAACTTTTGACAAATAGTTTCAAAACTTCAGTTGAAAACAAATACAAATATTAGTTTATTAATGTTCCTAAAGTAGCTACTTATCATAAAAAAAAGAATCATGAAAAATATGACATGTCACAGTCAACTACGTGTGATCCGCGGAGGCCCATTAAGACGATGCCCTCAGCAAATGAACTTTTGTATGGAAAAAATATGTCTATTCTACCGCTATTAGAAATAGGACTACTCCTATTTCTAATAGCGGTAGAATAGACATATTTTTAAGTAGAAAATATTTATTTAACGACACATAACAAACACAGTGCGAATATAACATAAAGTAGTCAATGTACCGTGACGAAAAAAGTCTACCATTCAGCATATGATATTAAGTAGCTATCGGCTCGTTTATTGAAGGAATAATAGTAATAAAAGATGTATAATATTTATTTCAAAATTTTGTTTCCTAATTCCTCGTTTTTAATTGTTTTAACAGTAAAACATTACTGTTTTATAATTTAATTATGAAATAATGTTCAAAATATTAAATAGTCATCATTTATTCCAAAAGTTGATGTCGTTTTAACTTGCAGTTTACACTAATAGGCGGAAAGTAAGCTAATTGAAACATTACTTGTTAAACATTTTTCAGAATTCCTTATTTCAATGTTAAAACTAGGCTATTGATTTTAGGAATTTAACTAGGATATTAATTAGATTCCTATACTATACGTATGCAGGACCTCTAGTTTGGTTTGTAAGTGAGTAAGTCTGTATTCACTTAACACATTTATTCTCGCGTTAATTCAGTACAATGCACGGTTACATACAACAGTACTAATTGGTTGCGATACCTGGAGATGACTGGCAGGCTGACCGGACCGAACGAGGTGCGGGGCGAGCAGCGGTAAAACGTCGCGTAAGCATTCTGTGAACCCCACAGAGATTACGCGTTAAGATCATTTGATCAGGGAGTCGCCTTAAGCCTTAAAGGAAAATTTACTCATAAGATCTATCGCAATTTATAATCTGAGTGCTGGGCTACCAAAGCAATGTATTATATTCGTAGAAGAGTGCATGCAACGGAAATGCGAATGTTGAGATTGATGTGCGGAGGTACGAGGATGGACGAGATAAGGAATGAGTATATCAGAGGAAGGTTTGCGTGGTATGGGCATGTTATGTGGTGAGAAGAAAGCCATGTTACATGAAGGGTTATGGATTGGAATGTGAATGGATGTAGGACTAGAGATTGGCCTAAGAAAAGATGAGTGAGAAATGATAATGAAAGATGATAGGTGGAAGTAAAGAGTGAATACAGAAATAACGATTGATAGGGCAGAATGGTAGCTTATAACGTGTCATAAGAGCAGGTAGATGATGATGATTAGTTGATACGTAATTTATTTATATTTTATTAATTATGTAATTTATATGAAACAGTTGAGCTATCTAAGGACCGTTTAAAACGATCTGTAGATAGCTCAACTGAACCAGATCACTCCCAGAGGGCAGCGTTCCCAAGACACTGGCGACATTGCCACGTTGAATGGCAATGCTAATACGCTGAGCGAGACAGGAGCCAGATCTTGGGTCACGCAATGTATCTACCAGAGGTGAAATAATTTTTGAAATAGCGGTGGGATCCTGTTCCTCAGCCAGGCTGTCGAATTCAAAGGGCTCAAATATGTAGGCCTTATTAAGACCGGTATATTTGCACCTTTGAGGTTCTTTTTGTAAATACATGCATATTATCATATTATTTGACTGGCCTGTTAGCTCAGTTAGTAGTCGCTCTGCCTTCTGCGCTGTAGCTTGAGGGTTGGATTCCCGGCCAGGATAAACATTTGTGTGATAGGTGTTTGTTCTGTGTCTAGGTGTTATAAAGTATATATTAAACTATGTATTTAAGAATACTAGTGGTCGCCAACTGATCGAAATTCGACCATAATTAATTAATAATTTATATATTTTTTATGCATAATTTAAAAAAAAATATTAGCATTCTGCACGCTTTCTCTATACAAACGATATGTGTGCGAAATTTCATATTCCTCCGTCCGCACAATTTTCGTAAAAAGGGATACAAAGTTTCCGCTTCACGTATTGAAATAAAGATATAAGTATTTTATCATCTAGTCACCATAATACAAGCTGTTCTTATTTTGGGATACGAGGGTGTTGTGTGCATTGTCCAGCAATATTTATTATTTATTATTATGATTATTATACATCGAAAATGAATAATCTTTGTTCCTAACTACGAGTATAATTCATTCTCTAGGTTCGGGATGTAGGAAATATAGGTACTTATATTAATATAATAATTATATTGTGTTTTTGGTAAAGATTTAAGTATAATGAAAATGAAGAAGAATTACTAGTTAGCAAGTCATTGCTTTGTCAAAACATTGATAAAATAATTATACATTCTATTCTAAAACAAAATAACTCTCGAAGAAGTCAAACAAAAGTTAGAAATCATGATCGCTGCCATCACAAATTCTAATGAACTCGTCTCAAACAGTCTCAAGCTATTCAAACAATGTAATCAACGTAAATATGTACCAAAATACCATATTTCGAAGAATTTTACTTTCGATCTAAGTTCGAAACTTCGTAATTGATTTCCAATTATAAAACTCCCAAACTTCGACAATCTTCCTTATCAGCATACCTAGGTAGACAATTACCAAAGCGCAAGAATTCTACAGAGACCGACATCGTTTGTAATTTTTCAAGAAGGGAAACGTACTTATTTTTATTAGTCAAATTTACTGACGGATATAAAAAGATCCATGCTAAGAATGTCCAGTGGCAACTTCAAATATAAGAAATTTGAGAAATTGAGATGTTAACTAAAAATGGGAAATACCTACAGTCGTGATTTTACTTTTTGTTAATACTAATCATAATTAAAAATAATGCTGGCTATTTCATACAGCATCATCTAACCCCAAAGTAATACGAGCTTGAGTTATGGGAATTACATGACTGATATAGTAATTATATATATATATATATATATATATATATATATATATATATACAATATTTATATATAACTTTTAAAACTATCATGGTTTTGCACATAATTTTCACTCAAAACGTCTCAAAACGTTTTCAATTGTCTGGAGCCTGGAACCCTGTGGTGAGGATGTGTGGAAATCGTAAAAGTGAGGTACCAGTTATGCGTCCAGATACCGTGAGTGTTGTGTGTCGTAATCGTGATCGAGTTGTTAGTGACAGTGAAACCGGTAGTAGGGGTAATGTTCGCAGTAAAAGACTGAGAAAGAGGGTAGACCGTTTTGTCTGCCAATAACATCCACCCGCAAAGACTTCAGTTTATCTCGTGATCATGGCGCATGCAACTGTGCCGAAATATCGAGAAGCAGAAAAACTCATATATCATGGTAAATATCCCGTTTTGAGTGAAAATTAATATATACATATATATATATATATATATTGTAGATACGAGAACCTAAATGTTATACAGTCACGGAATGAAAAGGTTCGTCACCTTAGAGTCGGTATTCGCTTAGCAATTATGCTTGAATTTGTTGACAAGATAAATTGTCAAACAAAATAGATCTGAATTTGAACTTTATTACGGACAGATAAATAATATTTTCTCTAACTCGGTCTATTCTGTAACAAAGTTCCAAAAGGTAATATGTGCACGCGATACGTTAAAGGAATCAATTTGAAAATTTACGAACCTTTTTATTCCGTGACTGACTCTCAGGTGTTTTTCAAATATTTGCAGATCATACAATCATTTCATTTACGACGGAAATTGAACCGACAACCTTCTGCTTCTTAAAAACCAAAATCTTGTAGTATGCAAATTATTTTATATTAGATTTTTTTATATTGACTTGAAAATAATGTAACAAATTTGAATGTAGTTATTAGTTTTCAAGTGAAAGTATATATTAATTTACTTATTGTACGAAAATTTACCTGAAACTTGGTGTTATTTATAAATTATTGTATTGTATTGTTATCATGCAAATTTTAGCATGTCTAAAAGCAGTTCGGCGTAAGGTATATTTAGACTACTTTTTCTGATAAAAAGTAGTCCATGGGCAGATGCCAGTTACACATAAAAGGCTATAACATAGCCGAAAAGCACACAATATGCTTAAAACGCCTTCATCGGTAAAAGTGCTCGAGTGCGCTCATATCGACTTCCAATGAATGCGCTGGATGTTGCTTTGAATTTCAAAGTAGCACCATTTATGGATTCGAAGTCAGTAGCTATAATCACTTAACGCCATTTTATATTCGTAGCTTAGTGCTTCTAAACTGTAAAGGAAAACGTCGTCGTGTGGAATGCGGCAAGTCTAATTGAACATAAGAGTTTTTATTTATTTATTTATATATGTCTTATTACAGCTATTTATCAAGATTCACCTAATACAATATAAATAAATAGTGTAGTTATCATTTAACAAATTAATACAAATTATCATTATATAACATAATACATACTCGTATAAAGTAACCTTTGCGAATTCATTCAAAGGACTTTCGAATACGTCAATATTGTCTGCTACCCGATTCAGCGTGTGAGGGATGCGCATAAGAGGTGTTTTGGTCAATAAATTGTTCCTTCCTCGAGACACAGGGAACAGGCGCGGCTGCCTACGCCTGTGCAAGTACTCCTTAGGCACGCACAAACTCAAACACCTTCGAAATGTCCGGGTTAACAAAATGACCTCGGAACACTCTAAGCACATACCGAGCTAGTGTTAATTTCCTTCTAGATTCCAATTTGTTGTATCCAGCCATACCAAGTACGAACAAGGTTAGATACATAAATGGAAATAATGAATATACACCGTAGAGTAGTTAATACAGAGTTCAAAAACACTCACAACTTAACTGGCCTCATAAGCTCAGTTGTTGGTAGCTCTGCTTTCTGTGCTGTAAGTTGAGTGTTCGATTCCCTATTTAGGAACATAGATATTTGTTTTGTGGGAGTTATAAATTATCGTAGTATGTATTTAAAAAATATCTATGTATTTTATTAGTCATCTGGCTTCAATAGTACAAGCTACGAGTATGCTTCGGTTGTGGCTAGACGTAGTAGTATGAACTGTCAACAAATATTTATTATAATTATATTACTACTAATGTTTTGTCAGTGGATTTAAAAAGCCTCAGCACAAATACTATCAATTCCAACAAATTAATTAGATTCAGTTTAACTAATGAATTAATTATTACATCAGTGAATACCAATAAATAAACAATAATAAACAAATAAATCAATATTTCTGTACATTTCACACAGCACCATCCAGCCACTTATCCACTTATCAATTCCTGTACAAATAAAACAATTATTGTCATGTAAAGTGGTACTTTCAGTACCATCGTATATTAATACGTTTTTAGAAGACTGGAGAAGACATGCAAAGTCAAAATCATTTATTCAATACAATCACATGGATCACTTCATACTAGGTGAATTTAGATGCAAATTTCTCTTAACCGAAGGCCGAGAAAAATTAACCAGAAACTCTAAACTACTATATACTCTATATTACTACTCTAAATATACATACATTCAATAGCAAACATTACTCGTATCGGGAATAAAATTAAACATAATTTAACATCCATAAATTTATGTAACTCAATGAATAATATTAAGTTAACGTATCGTAAGATTTGTATCCACAAGCTTTTAATTGCTAGACAAATTCTGGTTAGTTCATTTTATGCTAACTGCCATACTCAAAGTAAGCGAATGGTAAGTGAAGTCGCTCCTTAAAACTACAAATTGACAAGGAAATCTATACCATGCGAATATAAGGAGCGAATTAATTTGAAAACCAGCGCTATTTCTCACTATGTTGTTTCACATAGAGCTAAGACTGGGGCTGTTTGGCAAACTGGGTTAGTACAGTGTTGGTACAGACTGGGTTCGTATAGGTTCACTTTATTTTGATTTATGTTAATGTCTTGATGATTGTGTATATGCTATGCTATGCTATTTGTGTGTATGTATGTGTGTCAAAGTAAGTTTATTTAGGTATTTTTTATTTTTTATTCATGTTTTAGATATTTTATGTCTCATAAGAATAAATTCACTTACATGAGAATGACAAAATTATAAAGAAAAACAAGGGCTAACGCATACTAAAACTATCAAATATATATTAATTTAATAAATCAGTGATCTGGTGACTCTTTTTACAGAAGAAATGTCAATAATGGCGATCGTTCAAGTAACATACCTGAAGCTCTCAAAATTTCAAAGCTTCTGAGGAGTTTGCAGATGACGCCAAGAATTCAAGATCACAAAACTGTTCACCTTACTTTACCATAAATTGAGGTAGTAATTTTAAATACTTGTAGAAATGGAATGTCTGCGTAAACAATACAATGGCTGCTCGACTATGACCCGGAGCGAGCACAACTGGAAGTAGCATGCAAACAAGTACAATTAAACATTTTGTGAAAAGTACCTACCTAGTAATTACAAGGTTTAAGACGGAGCTAACAGTAAATTGCTATTGTATCTAAAATTGAGTCTTTTTTAACGTTATTTCATGACTAGATAGTCATGAATGCTCGTTAATTGAAGAAATTACCGTTATAAAAGAAATATAGTATGTATTTTCAATATTTTCCCCCCTACTTCTTTGTTTCAAATTGTTTTTAATGTCACTGTTAGTTTTATAATTTTATTAAGAAATAATGTCTAAAATATACAATAATCATCATCTTCTCCTAACTAGCAGTTTACATTAATAGGCGGAAAGCAAGTTTACAGTTACTTGTAAAACATTGCCCGATATACATTTTGTATTGTTATTGAACGTACATGACACTTTTAATGATCTTGAAATTTTTTTTAACTTTGGCATTTTCTAAACTTGTATTATCATTGTGTCATTGATGGTTTCTTAAGAGAAAATATAATTTATAAAATTTCTATGCCTTCTGGGAAATCTGGCGACTCTTTGATTAATGATGATTTGATGTTGACGAAATCAAATCAAATCGCGATTTTTTTAACAGAAGACAAATAAATAAGAAATTCAGAAAAAAGTATTTTATTTATTTATTTGTTAACTAGTACGAACAAGTCAAGAACACTAATAAAAAAAAGAACAATAATAAAAATAGGGTTTTAAAAAAATCGCGATTTGATTTGATTTTGTCAACATATCATTAATCAAAGAATCGCATTAAGTATTTTAATACTTAACAATGATGTATTTCGTTTTTGAGCATTATTTATAAGACATTTGAGTTCGTCAAACTTCCCAGAACGCATAGAAATTTAAGAAATTTTAATTTATCTAAAGAAACCTGACTGTGACTATGACTATGACTGTGTGGCAGTCAGAGGCGGTTAGCAAAACTTGTTGAAAATTGACAGTCGTTGACTTTGTTACTTTGCATACGTTTTAGAAATAACCATGAAGGTACCTAGTACCTACATTCTAGATGTTCTGTATCCGAGGTTAAGTAAGCATTAAGTAAATATATAAATAATAAATAATGCCGGACATTTCACACAGCGTCATCTGGCCCCAAGGTATGCAAAACATGTGGAATTAGTACCATATGACTGATAATATAATACTTATATACTGTTTTTTTTACAAAGACATACATATTATACATTATACTATATATTAAGGGTGATATGTGTAAAATTTGCGTGAATATCATACGAAGATAAATAAAAATAAATTAATATTGATGGACAATTCACACACCATCTAGCACCAAACTAAGCATAGCTTGTACTATATGAACCAGATTGCTTAATACATATATATTTTAAATCCATACTTATACCCAGGCACAGAACAAACATCATAACATATTTGTCCGGGGAGGAAGTAAGAATATCAGCAAAATGTTTGGAGGTAATTATGGTAGCAACACCGAGTAAGATAGCACATTCCCAGACATTGTACAAACCCTGCTATTAAGAAAACTGGAAAAATAATGGTGCTTTAACAACGTAACTCATAAAAATATATAAACGCGCGCCTTGAGAGAAAATGCGGGAAGAAACACCTTTTTGCGCTCCTTTCGCCGAATACCTAATGAATTTACGTTTCATAAAGTTTTAATGCAGTCGTGAATGTTTAAGTACTTTCTATCTAGGTAAGGTATAACTTTACTGCTTACAAGTAATTATAAATCACTTAGAAATCTATACTATTCGTTTTTTCAGGGTTCCGTATAATTTTTTAGGGTTCCGTACCTCAAAAGGAAATAATTTGGCTAAACACATGAGACCAAGCCTTCAACTTCCGACGTCAGTTTTGATAACAATGACTAGTGGCCAGGGACGCAATTCTGTTAATAGTAGACATAATACTAATAATAATTATGGTCATAACATTATCAATAAATGACTGATACATTTATTAGTAATGTTACATGAAAAATAAAAAAATAACACAGCAATGAGGCAAGAAATAGCTAACTACTAAATAAATCGCTACGTGAAAATTACAGATAAGATTTAAATTAGATTTAATTACAACATAAAAATATTATATTTGATAATGATTACAACCTTGGATAAGGTATATTACTGCTCACGGACTCCGGACCCATGGCATGCGTTAGCATAGATGACTTTGCAAGTATCGGCGGTAATAATGCGAGTTTAATTACCGTAAGCTCGATTGGAATCGAACCGCAGCCGAATGACAGCTTTTGACGTCTTCTCGTATTCATCACGTATGAATTCATAAGAATTCGTACGGCAGTGAATCACGGCTCAGCTTACGCTACGTTTACGAAGCCGTCAACAATGGATCGAATTTTCTTTTGTTTGGTCATAGATAGCAGAATAAGTTTTTAGGAAATTAAAATACCATAATTGGAGGCTAAACGTGGATGGATTGGAATATAACACTAACCTTTGTTAATTGACAGAATTGAAGCGCCCAGATCCCAATCCAATTCTACACCATATTATATACATACTCGTAGTTTGAAAAATTGGGTATGGAGCTTCCATGTATTTTTTGAAGGCTTACAAATCTGCTGTTACTTATAATCTAGGAATGCTTTTCCATCCGTGATAATTTTCCATATAGTTTCAGAATAATGATTACACATTTTAAAATTTTTTTTCAGCTACCCCAAATAGCTGTTTATATGGTAGGAAAGAGACATTGAACGCTATTAAAAATACGACTCCAAAGCATCAAACATTATTTATACTCTGTAAACCAAAAAACTGTTAAAAACTTGTAATCTATATAATAAAATAAATTGCTGTTCGTTAGTCTCGCAAAAACTCGAGAACGGCTGGTCTGATTTGGCTAATTTTGGTTTTGAATTATTTGTGGAAGTCCAGGGAAGGTTTCAAATGTGAGTAAATATGAAAAAAATGCTTAATTTTTTATTTATTGATTCTGAGGCGGTACGAAGTTTGTCGGGTCAGCTATATATATCACATAAAAACCTAATCAAGGATATGCCACATAATGGTGTAGTAAATTATAAAAAAAGTCAAAATCTTTATTCGACTTTTTTTTATATGTCAAAAAAGGTACTAAAAAGAGCTTATCTGTTTTTAGTACTCTTTTTTATTTAATAACTTTGTAGCTACAACAAAACATAAGATTGATACTCTTCGAGCTACAGCTCTGTTTATGGGCAGTCAGACATAGACAGACAGAAAGACAGGACAGACGAAATTATATATTATTGTAATTATATTTTATGGTGAAATTATAAATGTTCTTTGTTGGACTGTTGGTGTAGTTGCTCATTGTTATACTATCAAACCAGCGGTGAAAGGGATGACCTAATGGACGCCACGGACGATGGAGTGAGGGTGGCAGTATTCTATTCAAACCTAATATAGTTGTATCTTAGACACGCAAGAAGAAGTGGTGAAAAAAGAAAGGTAGGTAGATAAGAACGGTAACCCTTTCAGGCACGACTTTCATACTTGGCTGTTTTATTTTTAAATTAAGTCTATACGTGTATACCTCTTTATAAAGAGGTTTACAATTCAAACAAGGTATAATATGAAATCCAAGGATTTAAGGTAACCTTTTGGCAATTCTGCGTTCCGTGTTCCTATTCAAGCAAGAGTATACTTATGTTGGTAATTAAACTTTATTGTTTTAGTAATTTAAGTAATGGTGGCTAATGGGACTAAATATACTTTTTGTCTCGGTAGTTCTAGTAATGGTGGCTCACGGGACTAAAGAGACTTTTTTGTCTCAGTATTTAAAGTAATGGTACCTAATGGGACTAATGAGATTTTTATGTATCAGTAGTTCAAGTAATGGTTGCTAACGGGACTAAATATACTATTTGTCTCAGTAGTTATAGTATCGACGACCTCTGTGACACAGTGGGCCAAAGCGCGGCTGTGACGCAAAAAGTTGCGGGTTCGATTCCTGCTTCTTGACAATATTTGTATAATCTGCAAGTATTTGTCTCGTGTCTGGGTGTTTCTATGTATAACATATGTATGTATTTACAAAAAAAAATTGTATATAAGTAGTATAATATCAGCCATGTGGTACCCATAACACAAGGTCTACGTTGGCCCCAGATGATGCTGTGTTAAATATCCGGCATTATTTATTTTATTTATTTATTTATTGGTGGCTAACGGGACTGAAGAGACTTTTTGTCTCTGTAGTTCAAGTATTGGTACCTAGCGGGACTAAATATACTTTTTCTCTCGTTAGTTCTAGTAATGGTGGCTAACGGGACTGTAGAGACTTTTATTGTCTCAGTAGTTAAACTAACGATATCTACTAGGAATAATGAGACTTTTTTGTCTCCTAGTTCAAGTAATGGCGGCTAACGGGAACTACTGAGACATGTTTGACCCAAGTTCAGATACTGGGAATCTGTACTCTATATTTATTATCTATAATATAATATTTTATTATTAATCTATACTACTGGGAATTATTGTAGGTAATATTAATTATCTATCAATAACTCATATACAAAGTTTACAAGATACTTTTATGGTTATTTTATCAACAGTAAAAGCATATTCTATCGATGTTACCTATTAGTTTAAAAGCATTTTGAATAATGGCTTACGTAATATTTTTATTAGTTCGTTTATTGTTAGTTCGTTCATATGATAATTTTATTTGTTTTTACCGTGGCGATAGTTGACAGCTATATACAAGGTGCCCCGGAACTAGTATGTTATTCTGAGGGGGGACATTTCTCGACACTTGGGAGAACAACAAATGTTCTACAAATTTTATGAATTCAATAATTTTCATTGAAGAAATGTGCAGCACAGTTTGCTTTAAAATTGGTAGAAGTATGTATCCATGCCTACCTATCTTAGTATACCAATAAATTTGTACTTGCACAAACTTATTTAGGTAGGTAACGTGTTCGGAAACACTGTAAACTAACGAGGGTTGTCAATATTAATAATTAAAATAAACTTAAAAGTTTATTGTATGGAAATTAGAAAATAGGAATTCAAAAAAAAATCACCCCCATATCTGTTTATTTACATGGTCAGAATCACATCGTTCAGGCTTAAAATACTAGTTCCGGGACACCCTGTATAATATTAGTACAACTTTCGTATGAGTTTCGGCTAACTCTGGTGACGAGGTAATAGGCCGCCCAAAGCCAATGACCAATACAATACTTGGCCAATACTTTTAGCCTACATAATAAGAAAGATCGTAAACATATCATGTTTTAATACACAATACATTCTACATGTTTAATCACTTCTATTTTAATTTTAACACTAACCTAGAAATAAGACTTACATACCTACGGTTACATACCATACGGTTGCCTGGTAGAGATCGCTATTAGTGATAAGGCCGCCCACTGTATTGCCTTAAATAAGTTTAGTTTTTTGTTTATTCCGTTTGGTAGTCAATAAAGTGTTTTCTATCTTTCTATCTATACCTATTAACACCAAATGGCCTTATAATGATCAGATCAGTCAGATTTAATAAATGAATTATTATTATTTCTTCGTCTTTCTATGTATAATATGTAAGCATTTACAATAAAAAGTATATAAGTAGTATATCAGTCATGTGGTACTCATAACACATGAATCAAGCCCAAACACCAGGTAATTGCTGTAAATCGTTGAGTGACTGACTGTCTTTCGGCTCCGTCATCAGATTTACTCCAGACCTTCATTAAATAGTAGTGCTTTAAAATACTTTTTTTATTTTTTTTAATTCATTAAAAATAACCAAAAGCACTAGTCGCCACTACGATTTTCGAAAGTTCTCCTCGATTCCTCTGGGATGCCATCATCAGATCCTGGTTTCCTTATCATGGTACCACTCTTGGGATAACTCCTTTCCAACAAAAAAAGAATTATGAAAATCGTTTCATAAACGACGAAGTTATCCGCGAACACACGAAATAAAAATATATACGTATCGAATTGAATAACCTCCTTTTTTTGAAGTCGGTTAAAAAATCATTCTCATATATAAAAATTATATAATAGTGGCTCGATAACTTAAAACAAATGTATTTAATTGTTCTACATAGTTTTTATTCACAAGTACATTAATCAACTCTTCTAAAATAATAAAAAAGCTGTGATATAAGTACATAAAATACTTAAATGAGAATCATGCTACGAAATGGCTACATCTAGCTACGGCGCGGCGGCAGGGCTACGACGAGACAACGTGCTACGACATAGCTACGTCTAGACTACGGATTAGCTACAGAAGACTACAACATGGTTATAAAGAAATTTTATATTTTGTAGGCTTAGGATGTCGCCTACAAAATATAAAATTTCTTTATTTTATAAAATGTACCGAATAACAATACAAAAATATAACATTCCTGTGAAACAGTTACTAAAGACAATTTTTTATACAAGACATCAACTGATCGAATCACTGCCAAAGGGCAGCTCACATACAAGAATATAAAAATCCATGTAAACAGTTATTAATAATAAAATGATGTATCTGATTCAGGTCACTGCCAGAGGGCACCTAAATTCACCTAGTATGTAAGACGTTTCAAAGTGATCCTTGTGACTGTATTGAATAAAGTATATTATGACTTGACTTGGTATACTCGTACATCTTTTTATATTCTATTCTATATAGCAATCAATGTTTGGGTATCTGGCTGGCTGCAGTATTTATAGTTGTATGTATTTTATATCCACCAATTCAAAGTCGCTTAAAGAGAGGTATGCTTAGAGTTTCTTTTAGAAATTAAATCCGGAACAAAGCTCAGAGAAATATCAAGCTGAATTGGCAGTGAGCAGGTCACATCAGCCGCAAAACCGATGGCAGTTTGGTTGTTGAGTGAAGTCCGCGTGTCGGCAAACGTAGTTTAGGGCAACCTGTAGCTAGGTAATGGTATCCTTAAGGCAGCGGGCAGAGATTGGAGGAGGAGAGCAGAAGATCGATCTTAGTGGCGTGTCATAGGAGATGTCCAAATGTGAACTGACACGGACTGATGATTATGATGATGAGATATATGAAATATATATATTGCCTGTTAATCCACGCCCAAGGCGCCCTACGTCTGGTAAGGGAGTTATTAGGTTGTTCAAAGGTATCAAAGACAGCTTTATACAAATACGCATATGTCATGTAACATTTCCCTAACTCTTCGACAAAGATGGATAGTGTTGCGAACTTTATGGTAATACCATCTCTAATATTCGTCATATTATATGAGTGTGTTGCAATTTCACAATATCCGATGACAGTGGAAGACTCAATCAATCATAAAAAGGAATTCTCGATGTCGGACGAAGGAATCAAAT
Organism: Lampropteryx suffumata; assembly: GCA_948098915.1. Taxonomy (NCBI): domain Eukaryota; kingdom Metazoa; phylum Arthropoda; class Insecta; order Lepidoptera; family Geometridae; genus Lampropteryx; species Lampropteryx suffumata. The sequence goes on from OX402551.1 coordinate 4,993,974, forward strand.
TTCCGCTGGCAACTAGAACGGATGCAGAACTTATTGGTCACTCGAAAGCGAGTGACGTAAACCGATCCTGAGTTGATATCGCAAACCCAGGTCTACTTTTCTCCAACGCCAAAATTACGTAACGAAAATAACCGACAAAAACAAGAGAAACGTTGCGAGAAAATATTTAATTAGCAGACTAATAATCGATATGAACATGGGCAGCATTTAAAACTTTTATTAAAAATCTAGCGTTAGCGTTTGGTCATAAAACTGCTTTTAGAACGTGGACTATAAATCGTACCTTTCATTTAACTGACACTTTGGGTTACTCGTATTTTATTAAGTTTTCACTTTGAAATTCTAAATTAAGTTTTAATATTATTACAAAAAACTATTAGAATAATTCCCTAAATTCAACTTTGAAGCATGTGTTGTATTTTTTTATTTCGAGGTATCTATATATGTATACGTGAAACAAAAACTTTGTACCCCTTTTTATGAAAACTGCGCGGACGGAGGAGTATGAAATTTAGCACACTTTTAGTTTATATAGAGGAGTGCAGAATGCTAATATTTTAAAAGTTATACATAAAAAAAATACATCTAAATTAATTATGGTCAAATTTCGACCAATGGGCAACCACTAGTAAATCTAAATATTCTTGTCTTATAGACTTGGTTCCTATAATAAGACAAAGTAAAATTGTTTAACAGGGTATATAAATACACCTAAACTGCCCAATGTTTCGTATTTTTTTATTGTAGTCAACTTTAACCATGTGAAGCATATATGTAGGTTAACATACATGTATTTTAGATGTAGTAAGTGATGACAAACAACATAGTCATACCGGACTGAGACGATATTTTTTTAATTTTTTATGATTAAATCAGTTTATCGTTTTTCCAAAACTTACGCAACTTACAAAAAGTACGAAATACTTACTAAAAAGTTGTTTGAAACCCTGTTCTTGAAGTTGGTTAAAAGAAGTTTGCATTGCTGTTGAGGTGTCCACAGTTTAGGTAATAGTACTGCTACTCGACGACGGAATGGCTTACCCAGTTTAGTGATACGTGTTTGCGAAGCTTTCACTGTGATGCGTAGCCAGCCAACTGTAAAATTGGGGTTCTTTACGCTTCGTGTTTGTTTAAAGGGACAATAGTCTTCAGCTACTTCTTGGTCTAAACTTTTCACGTTATCAAGTTGCAATCACCTTGCTGTCTCCATCAAATAAGGCTGTTAAACCTACACGCATTTACCATCATCGAATAACACAAAAACAATTCTGTTTTGTTTATAAACAAGAGTCAGTTTAAAAAGGTGACAAATGCATGAAAAGTTTTAAACTTATAAAAAGAAAAAAACTAACACGGAAATTTACAGACCTAAAAAAGACGTTTTAACGAGTGGTCATAGATCATTTGAACTTTCGTGATCTCGTATAACCCCAAACAAATATTTCAAGTCATGCAAATATTTTTCGCTCTGCGGGACTTGAACTCGCGACCTTTCGTTTCATAACCGAGCACTCGCTCGCCGTACCATTAAAGCGATGCATGACTTTGAATGTTTTTGTAGCCGAGCAAATTTTAAAAAGGATTTCAAGAACCGTTCGAATTTTGCTACAAAAATAGGAGTGAAGAACACTCATGCTCATCGCGTCGCGTCGTCGTGATCACAGTGACGTCAGACTCAGTCCAGCGAACCGATGATGGTCTCTTTATTTAGCTCCCGTTCGATGCGTCTATGCGTACTCTTTTATTTATGAATAATAAATTACGAGTAAACCAACAATGGCTATACATAATACAAATTAAACTTTGGAACATGGAACATGGGAGTTTAAGTTTTTCATCGTATAGAGCCACAAGTCATATTGCCCTTTACTTAGAAACGTCTTTAATTATCTGTCAAAAGTTAATCACTGTTTAAAATAGTGCCATCCATTTTTGTTAGATAGTGACAAAAGGTGATGGCAATTCTTGATTTATATATTTTTATTTATTCCTTTATTGCACAAACATATATGTATGTATTGATGTACAATAGGTGGGCTCAAAGCTATTTTCTACCAGCCAACCTGCAAGGTAGAGTAAATAAAAAAAAGATAATTGATTAGTGTTTATGTTGAGAGGCGTTTCTAAGCAGAGGAGTTATTAAGCATCACCTGTCACAAATGAGCATTACCTATCTATCTAAACTTTATTAAGTACACATATTGTTTCTATATGTATTTTTTTTCATCAACTTGTACTTTCCCACTGCTGGGCAAAGGTTCCCCCAATTCCTTCCATATGTCTCTGACCCCCGCCACTTCCCTATATTATATTATATACTATACTAGCTGATCCGGTAAACGTTGTTTTGCCATATAATTTTTTTACAAACGCACTAGTGGCCACTACGATTTTCTAAGGTTCCTCTCGATTTAGCTGGATATTCCCTCCCAGGATAAAAGGACATTTGTGTGATGAACATAGAAGTTTCTCTGGATGTTATACAGTATCATAGTATGTAGTTACAAGTATATACATTTTATATAAATCATCTGGTTCTCATAATACAAGCTTTGATTAGTTTGGGGCTAGATTGTGTTGTGATTGTCTGTTAATATTAATTAATTAATATTATTATAAAATTTAGGTATTTTATATATGCATTTTATATATTACTAGCTGTGCCCCGCGGTGTTACCCGCGGTAACAAACAAAAAAAAAATATTTTCCCGCAGTAAAAAAAACCTAGCCTATGTGTTAATCCAAGGTGTCAGCTAACTCCATACCAAATTTTATTAAAATCACTCCAGCCGTTTAGACGTGAAGAAGTAACAAACATACACACTCACACACTCACAAGCTTTCGCCTTTATAATATTAGTGTGATAGTGTGATTTTATATTTTAAATTTACGTTGTTATGTAAATTAGAATTAACGTTGTCATATCTGCACGCATCTACCAATATATTTACCACTCTCTTTCCTCAAAGGTTTGCTGGAAAAAAAAACAAATAAAGCTCTCCCTTGTACATGTTTTTCTCCGTTTCTTTTGTTCAGTTCAATATCAAAATAAAATAATAATATATAAGAAAGAGTAAGTCCCAGAACAGAAACATTTTATCTGGTATCCCATGAAAAAATAGGCACAAAAACAACTAGGTAATCCTTACTAATATTATAAATGCGAAAGACAGTCTGTTCACGCCTTACCGCTGAATCGATTTTGATGAATTTTGGCATAGAGATAGATGGGACTTTGGAAAAGGACATAGGCAACTTTTTATGTAGGTACCACGCGCGTGAAGCCGCGGGCAGCAACTAGTAAAATATAAAAGAAAGACTAAGTCGCAGAACACAAACGTTTTATTTGGTAACCCATGAAAAAACAGGCACAAAAACACCTAATATTAAATAAAGGAAATCAAGTACAATTATTGGGTTCAAGTTTATCAAATTATACTTACAAGCTTTTACAAACTTGTACACAGTAAGTTTTCCTTTACTGAATGAGTTACAAATGCAGGGTTTCAGAGCGCTCGTAGCATGATATTCCGGCGGTACATTCGAGTGCAGCAATGTAAACACGGGCATCGCAGCTCGGCTTCATAAGGCATGTCTCGCATCAAACGTACAATACTCCACTTGTGTGTAAAAGCGTACCATCCGGCTGCCAGACGAACTGACTCAAGAGCCAGTAGTATTTATTTGAAATTGATTTAGATGTTATATAATTGAAATAAGTATTCATTTTATAATATCCTAGGTAACGACCCAGACGAGATCTAAAGTAACATATTTGTTTGTAAACAAAAATTCTATAATTATACTTATATTCATAACTAACTAGCAACGCGCCCCGGCTTCGCACCTTAACCTTCCTCATGAACCAATCCGCCTTAGTTTCTTTTTTTTATTGTTATATAAAACCATAAATAAACGAACTCCGGCGGATTGATTCGTTTAAAAAATACGTTTTAAAAATTTTAACAAACAAAAAAATATCTATTTACATAATACACTCATGGACATAATTAGAGGAACGGAACAAAATAAAGGCAGATCGGATTTTTTTTTGTATGTATTATAAAAACTCAATTAAGCACTTTATTAATATTATCATTTTTAATTAAAATAAAACTTACTTCAGTAAAAAACACAAGACTAATATGAACAGAAATGATAAAAATGATATTTTGATGAATTAACCCTTCAATGATTCGTGATTGTGTTATGACATTACGAAAACTTTTTGTCGAGTGTTTGAGTACATTCAGTACTTGGTGTTACCTCCTCTAGCTGTTAAAACTGCCTGCAATCTTCTCGGCATGCTATTGATTAAGTTATCAATGAAATCGTGTGGTATTCGATTCCACTCTTCTTCCAGTACCCTTTTCACATCTCCTATGTTTGTTGGTTTTGGATCCCGCTGTTTTACTTGTCTGCCGAGCTTATCCCAAACATGATCGAAGGGATTTAAGTCTGGCGAGCGTGCTGACCACGGCAAAGCGTCAATTTCGACATCTCGAAGATACCCCGACACTTTCGCTGCAGTGTGGGGTCGCGCTTTGTCCTGTATTAATTGAAAATTATCTTCGATGTATGGGGCAAAGGGCATGACAATCGGTTCTAAGATGTCATTTACGTACCGAGCCGCAGTCAGGGATCTATTTTCTACGATGTGTAACTCCGTACGCCCTATGCAAATGCCGCCCCATACCAACACTGACCCTCCACCATGACTCTCTTCTTCTACGATGTGTAACTCCGTACGCCCTATGCAAATGCCGCCCCATACCATCACTGACCCACCACCATGACTCTCTTCCGACAATGTTATACTGAGCGTATTTTTTTTCGGGTCGTCTCCAAACTTTGACCCTTCTATCATCTGGCTTAAGACAAAACCTAGACTCGTCAGTGAACAATATTTTCCCCCAGTCATCATCATTCCAATTTAGGTATGAGCGAGCAAAGTTAGCTCGAGTTACTCGATGATCTGTGGTAAGTAAGGGTCCTCTAGCTGGCAAGTACGGCTTTATTCCAGCTTCTTTAAGTCTTCTTCTTACGGTTTTAGTGCTAATTGTCACCTGTCGAACGTCCTGGAGCGTAGATCTGAGTTCCGAAGAAGTCAAAGTGCTATTTCTCTGAACACTGCTCGCCATAAATCAATCGTCTCTTGCTGATGTGACTCTCTTGCGACCTTGCCCTGCACGTCTCGTGTACTCTCCAGTCTGCCGGTAGCGTTTAACAATTCGAAAGAAACTGGATTTGGAAACTCGCAATGTTTGAGCCACTTCTTTATAACTGCGACAATTTTCAATTAAAGTAACAGCTTTGGAAACCTGACCTACGCTACCTAAGATTCGGCATTGTGCCTTCAAGTATTCATTGATGTGTAAGGACCACTATTGCGATACGTAATTGTAAAAAAAATCACGTAAAAAGACAGATTTTATTAAATTAATACGCATACGTCAGCAAAATGATTCCAATAGACTAGTGAAAATAACAAATTAACGAAAAAACTAATGAAAGCCAGAAACAAATGACTATTGAAGTAATACATTTTTCAAACTAAATATTAATGTATATGTGGCCAGTTTGTACTAATAACTTATTGTGCATATTTTAGTATTTTTCTTTTATTAATGAAGCGTTCCTCTAACTAAGTCCATGAGTGTACTTACGTGTATATTTCTAGTTAGGTTCCCCTCCATCCAAGTTGCTTGGAAAAAATCGCTCCCTTACCGATAAGACACTATTCATACATTTTTGGGTACTCTTAGTTGACAAATTGTTTATTAGTTTAAGGGGTACAATAAAGTGTTTCATTCATTCATATCTGGATAAGAAAACGTGTAGCTACAATGACGACATTAGAAATTAGTAGACACAATTAGAAATCTAAATCATTTCATTTATACATAATGTTATCATTTCGGACCAAAGTTTATCTCGTAATCATGGCGTAAGCAACTGTGCCAAAATACAGAGAAACTTAAATACTCACAAGTCATTGTTATTATCCCGTTTTGAGTGAAAGTTAAATTTTCATTCATCAAAAGTAATTAACAAATTACTTACTTTTTTATAGTGTTTTATTTTTTTGACATTACTTATTTGCTTAATAATAGTTGAAACCACATGCATACACGCTAATATGCTAATCGATCTTGGTTTCAACAGATCAATCAATGTAATTTTATTAAGCCCAGCTCTCACTCTATAAGCTTATACAAACCGTGCACATTTATAAAACTGTTTGAAAGGAGGCTTGTGTTCAGAGGAAGCGATGCAGTACTATATGCCAAACGAAAATATACCTTGAAGCTTAGTATTCATGAATGCTTTCGATTTAATTTTATATTTAATTTACCTCACACGGCTCATAAACCTGCAGACATTACTTAATTTACAAACGAGCCTGGTTCTTGAAATATAATTATGCGTGAAACCATTTCGCGACTTTTTTTATGGGAAAGCCGTCAAATTCTAATTTGAATAAGTAAATGCAGAGTATTAAGCCCGTATTTCAGAACAAATCTCAAACTCAGGCCAAGTACAAAGCATATACGTGTTCTATAAGCACAATGCTATTAAAACAACTATTCTAAGTTATCTGTTTCTGTTCGTTGTCTCGTCTTTATTCTATAATACACCCCTCAAAATGTATGCCCAAGTCTCGGTTACGTATTTTTCATAACTTATATCCTTATGAAAACCTTTAAACGCCATCTACATGAAACATGGCGCATCCCATTCGGGTCTTGATATGTACGTGGGCGGAATTTCTAACCACCCATGTTTGGGTCGCCTGATTTTACTACTTAATCTCCAGGGAAACGCATGATTTGATGCGAGCCCTTCATACCTATGCTGTGATAACTTTTTCCCGACAATAGTGAAAGGGTCAAGTTGGGTAAACTCACGAAAATTATTGCTTTATAAAATGTAGGGCTAGGTATATTAAATTGTGTATCGCATCGACGCGACGTTTACGACGTGATGCGAATTGATGAAAGAACTAGTAAGTGGATCATACAAAATATACAGTTTGACGTTCGGGAAATAAGAATCACATGTTTCAATCAGTTGTTACGTACATAGCTGATGTACATAGCATGATAAAGCATGTCTTGCCTCGTTCAGTGCATCTTGCAGATCCAGCATCCTACGTCTTCAGGGACATCGAAAAGCATAAAACATTCGACTTATAAGCCACTCGCGACAGGCACAATCTACATCTTTGACTTTAACTATGACTTTAATTCATATGGTGCTGGCACGTTACTTGTTACTCTGGAAAATACTTTGGAAAATATATCATTGGATATTGTGAGTGACATAGAAGAAGGCTTAAATTAAGTATCTTACAATACTCCATTTCTTTTGTGTCAAGTTTTCTCTGTAAAGCTAAATGTTTTAATCAGCTAAACACACCAGCTGTTTCATTAACACCCATTGAACTGTTAGTTAAATTAACCAGTAAATGTCATTTCAATTATGCTAGATTGTGGAATTGAATTAATTTGTATTTGTTACATGGCCGCAACCGGCCGGAACCAGTTCGAACTGTTCAAATTTGGCATAATCCGGCAGATACCGACCACAAGCGGTATTGTCCGATCATTTGGATTATTCGCTAACTAAAATGTCATCTTACTTAACGATTGTTAGACCGGTTAGATGAACAATAATGTAGGATTTTACTGATCAACAGTTGTGATGTATAATGTATTTAGTATGCATAAGAAAAACACTACAAGACATTGTATAAAATACAAGACAAAGTTCAAAGACATGTGTCAAGTACACGAAAGGGACCTCTGAGGCGCACTTTAATCCTTTCACCACACTGGTTCGAAATAAGTAGTGACAGGATATGAAGGTGTATATAAACATACATACATAAGAGTATACATTATATTATACCTACATAAATAAAAATACCAGATTTTAAAAACAATAATCATCGCAGGCTATCCTCTATTATTTTTATAAACTCACGCTTGATAACTACATTTACATTATGAACATCACTGGAAACTGCAACACAAGGTGTATGTATGTATTTACGAATATTTAACGTATTCCATATAACGTTTCTGGTTTTTGCTTTGGTTGGATCATTGGTTAATTTTGGACTATATTGTTTTGTGAGACATTGTTCACCAATATTTATTATTAATTTATTTTATTTGAAATTTCGCCTCTTATAATATTAGGTTGGGGAAAAAGTCTTTTCGCATTATAGTATGTATGGACTTGTAATAAAATCTCTTTGGCTATTCTATTTGTATCTGGCTGGTTTTGGTATCATTAAAAGTTTAAATTTTAAAGAACATAATTCCAAATTCAAATTAGGAAAATGTGTAATTTTTATATGTTTTTCGTACTGTCAAGATTAGTGAATCTAATGAAGAAATTTGATACATTTGAAAAATTTACTACAAAAAAGGTAAAAATGCAACGCGCGCCTCGAACAAAGTTTGCGATGTTTATGGACCTAGTGTAGTGTCTTTGAGAGTAGCACAAATTTGGTTTAGCGTTTTCAATCCGGAAATTTTGATGTCAAAGATGCACGTCGCTCTGGTCGCCCTATTACGGATAAAATGGATGCCATTTTTGAAAAAGTGGAGCAAGATCGGCATATCAGTAGTTACGACGTAGCTGAAGAACTGGGAATTGACCACAAAACAGTTTTGGCGCATTTAAAAAAACTGGGTACACAAAAAAGCTCGATATTTACCCAAATATCGAGCTTTTTTGTGTACCCAGTTACCCAGCACACCTCACGAGCTCACTGAAAGAAACCTAATGAACTGTGTACTCATTTGTGATTCTTTATTACGACGTAATGAAACCGAACCATTTTTGAAGAAGCTGATAACTGGTGATGAAAAGTGGATCACCTACGACAAGAACGTGCGAAAAAGGTCGTGGTCAAAGCTCGGTCAGGCTTCACAGACTGTGGCGAAACCCGGGTTAACTCGCAACAAGGTGATGCTGTGTGTGTGGTGGGATTGGATGGGCATTATTCATTATGAGCTGTTACCACCAGGCAGGACCATCGGTTCTGAACTCTACAGCGAACAACTGATGAGATTAAAGCAAGAAGTTGAGAGAAAGCGGCCGGAATTAATCAACAGAAGGGGTGTGGTTTTTCATCATGACAACGCACATCTTTAGCCTCACACATATTTAGCCACACAGCAAAAATTAAAAGAGATTGGCTGGGAAGTGTTAATGCATCCGCCCCATTTTCCTGACCTTGCACCTTCAGATTTTCACCTGTTTCGGTCTCTTCAGAATTCTTTAGGCAGTGTCAGGTTAACATCACGAAAGGACTGCCAAAACCACTGGTCGCGGTATTTTGATCAGAAGTCCCAAAATTTCTATAGCAATGGGATCATGTCCCTACCGACAAGATTACTTTAGTTAAATGTAAATAAACTATATTTAAAAATGTTTTGAATTTTCTTCAAAAATGCGAAGAAACTTTTTCCCCAACCTATTATCAGTTGCTGCTGTTGTCCGAAGCTGCTGGTTCTGACATTATAAGCAATTACATTAACCCGTGGTCCAGTTCCATAGATTCTAATCAAACCGATTTTGATCATGACCACCAGCAATCAAGGTAAGCAGGTATAGATTTGCTAATCCTTGTGTTCTGAGACGGAAACATGAGATGGGCGGGACATGCATGCGGCGACGCAAGATAAGCATTAAGCAAGCCTAAAGCTGAAACCAAGCTTAAACCTTTAAATATTGTTTCAGAGGGATTAGATTCAGAGTTTAACGTTGGTTCCTTACATAGGTTTTGAACCCTAAAATTGATAGAAAGTAATTTTAGCACGTACCTATGGTTACAACTTTGTGTGTGGCTCGTTGGTGACATTTTAGTTGCTGCAATGTGAAGTGGCTACTGCACACTGAAGTGATTGCCCTGAGGTTTGTGTGAGGAGTTGTAGCGTTATTTCTCCTTTTTAAGTGAAAAAGGGATCTGCAATTACTTTGAAGAGATCAAAGAGGAATCGAAGGAAGGAAGGAAGGAAGTTTTTAGTTTTTACTTATGAATGATATTTATCTTGTTTTCATAATACAAAAATTGCTACTAAATGTATACTGGTATGTAATTAAAGGAAAAGTAAAAATGTTTTAATTATAAATTAAAATGATTTTTGAGTTTACACTGCAATTAGTTCTTTGATAACACGAGCGTCTTTTAACTTCGCTGTAATTCTTTAGCGGAGTGATATTGAACATTGGAAGCGATACGACTAACAAGAGGGACAAGAGGGTCAAGGAAATCTAAGTCAAAGATTGTCCGCGGGCTTATTCTGGCTCTGATGTTCTTATGTTCTTGGTCGGGACCTCCGCATTTCAGCACTGTGGATGTATTTCAGTCTTTATGAAGGCAATTAGCAGAACTTCGCTAATCTTTTATTTGTACATTCCCAGGGTATTTTTGCTTCAATATCTATACCTATAAAAGAGCTTAACCTGCTGAAAGCTGGAATTTGGAAGGTAGCTTTTACAGCAAAACCACCCACTAAGGCGGGATTTTTTATAAATTTAACCCCCAACAGGGCGAAAAAGCGTGAAAACTAATGTATGAAACTTTTTAATGCGTGGTGCAATTTGCTTGAAACTTGATATGAATAAATAAAATGCTAAATAAATGAACATGTGTTGCAGGATTTTTCAAAATAACTCTCATAAAGGAGTAAAATTATGTGTGAATGTATGTATGGAAACTTTTTAATGGGTGGTCAGGTGATTGGTTTGAAATGTATCAATAAAATTTGGCAAGGAGATAAATTGCACCTTAAGGAAGGATTAAAGTTACAATTCCTTTCCAAAAATGCGGACGAAGTCGCGAGCAACAGTTAATAGTTAATAAAAAAGTATCAATATATTTTGACGTTTCTGCATGTCTTCTTGCAGCGTTTTTACTAATATCGCAGACAAGACCTGATCATCCTAAAGACTGACTCTTTTCCAGACGGTTTACCTTTACGACAACTTTGTGAGCATTCTGCGCATTTCCAATGCTGTTTCAGGATTTTAAAATTCAAAGTTTTTGTCTTAAAATATGGTAAAAGTTTTAATTGCAATTTTAGTAGACCTCTCACTAATTTGAAAATTCATGAGATATTAGGACAACTTCTCACGTTTCACAGCTTTAAAATAAACATCGGTTTTACTATGAAAAGTTACGCATTTAAAGAAACAGCCTAAAATGTGACATAGAATTGTGATTATGATCAGACTAAACTGCTCTCTATATAAAATCTAAAATTACTCTTTTATTTTTTTTTATAAATACTTTGGTTAAAATAAGCAGAATAAAGATTTGTAATATTGTTACAAATATATTCATTAGAATATTCTATTACATATCCATGTATAAATAATATAATATAAATGTAGAAAAAAAGAAAATAAATAAGATATTACAGAGTCACGACAGTGCGCACATCGTACATATATATTCAATAGGATATATTGAATATATATTCAATAGGAACCACTTCAAAAGGCTAATCTAAATTTAATATAGAACATACGATGGAAAGACTATTAATATAATTTTGATGAAATGTAACGTTATTGTATCAATTCAGTGATTAAGTAAGTGGTAGCCTATGATAGATCGAGAGCATCAATCATCATTGGCTAACCTATCATCAATAATTCATTAGCGTTCATTGGGTTTCACAAACAGTAAGTTAAGTAATTAATAATTTATATTAAAATATTATATGGTTGACATCGATAAGACCTATAGTTCAGTTTTATATGCATTCGGCATAGAAACGGCACCGACCTTGTGGACCATCTGGATCAGTCGAGCTATTTCAAAGTCAAAGTCAAGAGATACTTTATTCAATACAATCACAATGATCACTTTGAAACGTCTTACATTCTAGGTGAATTTAGGTGCCAGTTTCTCCTAATCCAAGCACGAGAAGAACAGGCAAGAAACTCCTCCTGGTCCTAGTGCTTTTTTGCATGATTCATCTTATAACTAGGTTAACAACGAAAAACTAATACAAGAGAGTTTATACATTTCAAATGTGTCGGTTGACTGTCTGAGGGCAGAGCAACATGAGGCCATGCATTTTTATTTATATATTGTTTTAGCGTAGCGTTTCACATGAATTTTAAATTATTGTTTTGTATTTTATATGTTTATAAAGAACTTTCTTTTATCAACTTTTAAAATAAATATATTTCCAGTCAGTGGCCGACTCTGTTTGTATGTTGCTCAATGGCCTTTGAAATCGTGGTTCTAAATTAATATGCATGAAAAAAAGAGTTATTGTAGATACCAATGTGATATAGATACCAACCCCCAATGTAAATATCTTTAGGGTAACAGATTTGTTTCAGTTTCACTCGCATACAATCTAAGCGAATAAGTGAGCGTATTTCAGCAGATTTCAGTGAAGTTCGGTCTAACTTGGATTCGTTCTGAGCACGACTTCAAGGTGAGCTGTTTAGTGAAAGCAGTTTGGATATCGATAAATCGACCTCTTTCATTGATACGGTGGTTTTCGATTTGGTAGTAGAGTTTCGCTAAAAATAGTTTAATATAAGAATCTTGTTTTTAACATATGTACGAAGTGTTATAATTCTTTTTATATTAAACTAGCTGACCCGTGCCCACTTTGTTGGACGGTTAAAACTTCACAAAAATATTAACGTATTAAAAAAATATATCTACAGATCAAAAAAATATATCTAAAGATATCGCTATTTTTTTTCACGGAAAAGAAGATAGCTATTCAAATTATTGTAATAACTAGCGAACCGCCCCCCGCTTCGCACGCGTGCAATGCTGATACTAAATATAATACAGCATGTCTAATGTGATTTGATACCTTTAAAATTATCAGTGTTTCTCTTCTATATTATGCATGTATTATGCATATATTATACATATAAACCTTCTTCTTGCATCACTATATCTATTTTAAAAAAACGGATCAAAATCCGTTGCGTAGTTTTAAAGATCTAAGCATACATAGGGACACACAGACAGCGAGAAGCGACTTTGTTTTATACTATGTAGTGATTACAGAGATTTACAAAGTTACGGATAAATATTGATAGATGGCGCTATCGGACACCAGCAAGTTCAACCTCTCCGTTCCCGTTGTTTTTCCGGGAAAAAAAGAGCCCATATCTTAATCCAATATATTCATTTTAAGTATCATCCGATTCAGTCCAGCGGTTCTTAAGTTATAAGTGGTGTAACTAACGCGACTTTATTTTGTGTTTATATGTTTATATTTTTTGTTTTATGTATATAGATATATAAATAGATATGATGTGTTGTTGAATGATGACTAAACACTCGTGGCATTTTGGCAATCCATAATTCAGAAGCAGTCGCCTGTAATACTTATATAGGGTTGCGTTCTCATTACAATATATTATACACAATATAACGTGTGGTAGTGGGTTCGAATCCAGTCGTGCGTTTGTTCTTTTTCTGATCGAATATCAAATCACGACCTCTTTGGTGCAGTGGGTGAAGGCCTGCCTGAGACGCAGAAGGTTTCGGAATCGATTCCCACCGCATATGTTCGTATGATCTTGCAAGTATTTGTCTCAGGTCTGGGTATTTATCTATGCGTAATATAAAAAAAAATTGTAAGTAAAATATCAGTCATATGGTACCCACTTAAACAGTGTACGAAAACATCGTGAGGAAACTGGCATAGAACCTAAAAACTTCAAAGAAATGTACCAAATGTACGATAGAAACCTCGATACCTCGATAGATAGGCGTAACTAGTGACAGAATAAAAAGAAAAACTGATTTTTTCTAATAATTAAAAGTCATATTAGCTAACGTGGCGTTAAAATCCGTTACCGTCATTATTTATTGATATAAAAATGACATGGGTAGATCATACTAATACAGAAGGTTGCGGATTCGATTCCCGCCGCGGAACAAATGTTTGTATGACCTGCAAATATTTGTTTTGGGTATGGATTTTTATATGTAATATTTTTGTATTTACAAAAATAACGGAATATAAGTAGTATATAAGTCATGCGGTTCTCATAACACAAGCTCTGCTTACTTTGGGGCCAGATGATGCTGTGTGAAATGTTGGCCATTATTATTGTTATAATGTAATTATGGCATTATGAGTTATTAGACGTTTTATCTAATTAATAACCTACAATCATTAATAATGTGAAAAAGGTTTCATGTAAATAACAAAATAAAATAAATTAATATTGCTGGACAATGCACACAACACTATCTAGTCCCAAACTTGTATTATGATGACTAGATGGCTGATAGAATACTACCAACTGAGTTGACAGGCCAGTTTGACAAGGGCGTACGATAATTTTATTTTAAATGACAAATGATTATGAGGTTTAAAAACAATTTCATCGACACAAGTCTATCGACATAGTTACAGCACTAGCCAACCCTGGAGAAAGTTCGACAAGTAACAGTTTCCACTAAAATATGTAGCGCAGCGATATTGAAAAGTTCAGAGCTCGCCCCTGTTCGACAAAACTCTTTTATCAGAAGGAGTTACAACGTGTTCGATCTTTTGTTCATTAACTGTTTGAACGGTTGTTTAACGGCTCTTTCAAAGTTTGTTAGATAAAAAAATGTACTTACATAAACTCTTCTGGTAGTTACTGGTACTTACATAAACTCTTATGTACCTACCAATACTAAGCAGTACATCTAAGCAAGATATGTACATATCTTCCATAGTAGTATTGCTTTTTATTTTATAGAATTTAACTTATTTCTAAATATATTTAAGTCGTCGCGGTGAATTAAGATTTGAGATCGATGCAGTCTTATATTATGCAGCTTTGAGCTTCAATAATTATATTCGTTTTTGACGTTTCATTGAGACTATCGTTGAGATGCTATCAGGAACCGTCCTATCCCATCAGGACTGCTATTGAAAGTTCTGCAAAAACTTGTAGTCTAGTTATTCAATTTGTAATTACCTATATATTAATTACCTGTAGGCGAATTCTTAAGCTAGTTAAAAATTTACGTTTAAAATAATAGTTAATTATGTAGGTAGCTACAATCAAGAATTAATAACATATTAGATTATTGATTTCTGTTATTATTGCCCGGGACATTATATAGCTACATATACATGACAACCTCTGTGGCGCAGTGGACCAAAGTGCGGCTGAGACTCAGAAGGTTGCGGGTTCGATTCCCGCAGCAAGACAAATGTTTGATATGCAAGTATGCAAGTATTTATATCTCGGGTCTAGGTATAATATAAATGTATTGAAAAATAAAATAATATAGGTATTATATCAGTCATGTTACCCATAACACAAGCTCTGCTTACTTTGGGGCCAGATGATGCTGTGTAAAATATTTTTTAGATTTATTATTAGCAATGCTTAAATTACGATAGCAAAAATATGTAATGTAGTTTTAGTTTTATGAGACTTACAACAGCATTATAATGGTTAAGAGTGGAAGAACGAAGGTAGAGATGCAATCAGTAGGAAGTGACGTAACAATTTCATAAGCATTCACGTAGACAGCTATCAATTTGTAAGTACCTGATCCATGTTCAAATTCTCATCACAAGAAAATCCCTCTGAGACAATTTACCTCCAAAATAACGTTCATTTACCAAAAACACAGACATACCTGTCTAACTTTCAAAGGCGAGGGTTTTGCCGTGGAGTGTTAATAGCTGATGCATATCTACAGTTTTGTGAAGCAGCCTACACACAATGGAGCTTCTTTTGATACCGATACCTTTTAGAAGACTGGGATCTTGGTTAATGGATTTTTGCCGAACCCGGAAGCTGTTCTACGCTTTTTTGGAAAATTAAATAGTATGTAAATAAAGGGATGGTATCTACTATGTCTGCTCACATGATACTTACGTTTTAAAATCTTAAAAGACAAACGAATTCATGTATATAGACAAGGTATATACTAAAACGTTGAGGGGTTCCTTTGACTGTCCTTCGTCTTCATTATTAGAGCCCTAATGACAGTCACAACCCATCTAGGTGAAAAGTTATCATTAATACAAATTAATCGAGCCTAAACACCAGGTAATTGCTGTAAATCGTTGAGGAGTTCCCTCGACTATCTACATCAACAAATCGACTCCAGACCTTCATTAAATAGTAGTGCTTTAAAATACCTAATGAAAAAATTTACAAACGCACTAGTCGCCACTACGATTTTTGAAGGTTCCCCTCGATTTCTCTAGGATGTCATCATCAGATCCTTGTTTTCTTTATCATGGTATCACCCTTGGGATATCTCCATTTCAACAAAAAAATAATCATTCAAATCGGTTCATAAACGACGAAGTTATCCGCGAAAACACATAAAAAAAATAAAAAAAATATATACAGTCGAATTGAGAAACCTCCTTTTTTCAAAGTGGTGAAAGAACTAATCTTTAATGCACTGAAGTTGCAATGTTGTAACAGCAATAATAGAAAAAAAATTGTGATTAGAAAGAGTTTTATATACAGATTAATATTAATACGTAAAGCAAAAACTTTGTACCCCTTTTTACGAAAATTGCGCGGACGGAAGAGTATGAAATGTCGCACACTTGTAGTTTATATAGAGAAGGAATGCAGAGTTCTAATATTTTCTTTTAATTATGCATTAAAAAACATTTATTATTAATTAATTATGTCGAATTCCAACCAGTGGGCGACCACTAGTTAATATTAATACTTAAAGCAAAAATGTTGTACTCCTTTTTACATAAATTGCGCGCTCGGAGAAGTATGAAATTTCGCATACTTAGTTTATATCGAGAAAACATTCTAATATTTTTTTAATATTATGCATAAAAAACACATGAATTATATATTAATTATGGTCGAATTTCGACCAGTGGGCGACCTCACGTACAGATAAATGTGCGCCTTGTTTTGTGCACTTGGCACACGCTTTTGAACTTTATAGGTTTTATTTACGACATGCCGGTTTCCATCACTGCACCACGTTATAACACACAGCATTTTTTAAAGCAGAAACAGTCGTTTGTAAATGGTCGAACACATGACCGTAGGAACGGAAGACGGAGTCGACTACCACTAGACCAACAGTGCTTTAAACAAATACACTGTATAAACTTTTTTACGTGACATCCGTGGCCATAGGTCAATAGAAATATGCAGCATGGGGAGATATTTGGACTTCGGCCAGATGAAAAACATACAACAAAGAGAGTAGTGGGACTGAAAATTGAACCGAATTGTGACTTTGTGTAGTATTTTAAGGCTTCAAAGGTACCCAAGTGTTCTTTGTGTCCGTTTGTTCAAATAACTACGTATGCTGAAAACTTAACTAAAATGTATATTCATTTATGGAATTCGTTACCAGCTTCCATAAGACAAACCCACTAGCCTTGTTCAAAGTTGGGATCAAAGAACGGTTTCTCTCTGAATCGTCATGAATCATCGATATGTTGTTTTTGTGAAATTATGTTTATTATTCCTTGTATTACTTTATAACAATTTATTTAAAAATGTGTCAGGTATCTGTATTTGTGTATATCGCAAAGTAAATATATATAAGTATCAATAATATTGTGTAAGTTTAGTGTATTTTAAGTATTTTAGTGCACCCCGACCAATCTTCCAAATAAGTTAAACTTCTCTCCATCCTAAGGTTGTCTGGAAGAAATTGCTTCCATAGCGATAAGACCGCTCATTTTACATAATTTTTCATAAGTCAATTTAGTTATCAAATTGTTATTTAGTTTTAAGGTGTACAATAAAGTATTTTCAATTATTCATTCATTCGTCTGTTTTGATCCGAAACTGAACAATAGCAATATAAACAAGAAAAATAAAACATCTAATTTAATTTCTAAGGCAGAGATTAGGTACCATAATGTTTTCCCCATTATCATAATGAATGCTACTGGCGTCAAAACTCAAAAACTTCTAACAAAACTCCCAACGTTCGTTACAAAAACTTTCTTCTTTTTAATAAAAATATAAAAGCAACAAACGAAACGCAATTTTTCGTTTCCCAAGTTACGATTTACAGGCACCTTGTAAGTAACAATCTCAATTATTCGAAAACCTCTAATTTAGTACTGGCAACTTTTAATTTATTCACTGACGGCAACTCTGATTGCAAATTGTTTTACGTTTTGGTATTCAGCAATCGTTGCACGATTTCACTTTTTGTGGCGGTGTCTCGTCGACTTTAATGAAAACAGAAGTACTTAACGAAAATTTATGAACTTTGAGAAGATAAATTATAAGGCACGTAAGTATATGCTAATATATAGTCCATCTCATAATCACTTACTTAAGTCTCACAAGGACACTAGATATTATAAGATAGACGGATATCATTTTGATTTCACAGATGCACATCCAAAGTACCTAATCCCAAAGTATTTTTTTTATTTTATCATAATTCTAGCTGTTGTTGCCTGCAAATTGTAACTTAAATCCTTCCCCAGGATGCAATTTATCTCCATGCCAAATTTTATTGAAAAGTTTCAAACCAATCACACCCACCACCATTAAAAAGTTTCCATACAAACTTTGACACCCCATTTTACCCCTTTGTTAGGGTTATTTTAGAAATCCTGAATACGTGTCCATTAATTTTGCATTTTAATTATTCATATCAGGTTTCAAGCAAACGCATTAAAAGTTTCATACATTCGTTTTCACCCCTTTTCACCCTCTTAGGGGTCTAATTTCAAAGAATCCTGCTATAGTGGGTGGTTTTGCTATAAAAGGAAGCTACTTTCCAAATTTCAACTTTCTAGCTTCAGCGGTTTCGGCTCGGCGATGATGAATCAGTCAGTCAGGATTAGCTCGTTTATAGGTATAGATTAAAGTTTACAAAAAAAGGTAGTTATAGCACTAAAAACCACTTAGGTTTATTATAAATGCTACAAGAAGTTTACACAATATATTAAAATTAGCATAGGTACACTTAGGCAATACTACTTCTTAAGTAGTAATGCCTAATTCAGGGGCCGTGAATCGTGAATGTGGTACCTTATCTTTACATAAATGTCGACGACTCTTCTATTATCGAACAGACTCTACCTTATACTATTTCTAAAAAAACAGACAAAAACAATTCTGTCTTGCAAGGTAGAACTTAAAAAACTACGGGCTAAATAAACAACCAAACACAAGTTGTAGACAAACTTCGCTGCCTACTCTTTGTTCTTTGGCGTCGATTTTAGTTTAATTGAAAAAGTTAGGTACCTGCAATATTTGTTTCTTCTTTTCTATTGGTACTTGAAGTAACTTTTGTAGGTTTGCGGACGCTACGATAAATTCAAAAAGATAGAAAACCTATTTGTTCCATTCTAGAATCGCATTTGAGCTCGGCTGTATGACGCTGTTGTCATAGTAATATTGCTTCTAATGCTCTGATTTTCTTTAAGAGCTGGATACGAATGGTTTGACGCAGCTTTAGGACACCACATAAGGCGTATCTGGTGGAAGCAATAACAAGTCTCGTGTCAAACTCACAATCAGCTCTTTTCTGTTTTGTTTTGTTAGCTTAAACTTAATGTGTTAGTGGATTCTTCGTTTGTCATTTCATAAAGTAACATAGCACTTCTAAATGAATCATTATTTTTCGTGTTTTATTCAGTAATCTTAGCGGAATTATAGTAAATAAATAGTGACTTTATACACATGGACAATTGAATTATAAGTGTATATTATACGTTTTTATACTGCAATCAACGATGGGTAGGTATCCTATCATACCTACCCATTATTGACTGCAGAACGAATATCTTGGAACTGGTTGGCAAAAGTATTCGTATTTATCGTGCTGCGTTTTAACCGGACGCCAATCAACCTACCAACAAAAAATTATGTCAAATAACGTACCTAAAACGCGTATACTTATCGTAATCCCTGTGAAATTGTAGCATGTTTAAAATTACGTATTTACACAATAAAGTAAGTAATTAGAAATTGTCGCAGCATTGTTGCGGTTACTTTGAAGCTGCGCCGGAAAGTACGCTATCAGTTGAAATTACCTCGCTAAGCGCTGATGCTAAATGGCACTACCCCTTTATGTCCAGAAGGTAGGTACTTATCTAATTATTTAGTTCGTTCACTGTGTTGCATGTCTTTTTAGGAAATAAGCTTGGAACCAGAAAATTGTTGTTTAAAATCTATACACAAATTGATTGCTCAAGTATATTGCCTATGTTCTAATACTAGACCTTAAAGTCTGAAATAAAAAATTAATAGGTAGGGGTTTTATAAAATGAGAAAAACCTATTAACATTTTTACATTTATTTCGGCTAAATTGGTTCGGTTATGACTGTTTGATTGAACCAAATATAAATCCTAAATCCAAATCACATTTGTAAGCCTTTATTGAAAAGGTAATTATGCCAATTCAAAGTTAGCTATTTAATTAAAATGCTCCATTACAGTTAAGGATATGAAAGCATATCTATTTATAGAGCTTCAATAAATGGAGAGCTGAACTTATTAATAAAAATGAATTGGTGCGACTATCCCGGAAAATGAAAACGTTAATGTTGCCAAATGACGCTATAGACTGAGAGATGGGTGTGTTATAATTTAAATCGAAAGCACACTATAATTTAATCGATACACACATGCTTGAATGGATGGAACGTTCATCTAACGTAATTTACAATTTACATGCTTGGGATCATCATTGGTGAAGTCACTTTATGATACACGAACTTCCGCCGTGTTTTTCTTCGTATATCTTACTTATTTACAAAAAGTAAAGTATATAAGTAGTACCTATATCAGTCATGTAGTTTCTATAACATAAGCTCTGCTTATTTTGGGGCTAGATAATACAATGTGAAATGTCCAGCACTATTTATTTATTTATTTTAAGGGGAAAACGAGTACGAGTACCTATGTCTTTTTATTTTTCTTACTGTAATCACTAGGTATTTCGAACCAGTGCAGTGTAATGAATGGATTTTAGTGCGTCTCAGAGGCTCTTTGCTTGCACTTGTTAAAAATTTTATAGGTATGCGAACTTTTTGGTTTCGACGACCTGCCGGTTTCCTCATGATGTTTTCCTGAGAATATTCTCAGCGCACATACATTTTTCACACAGAAAAATCCATTAGTGCACGACCAGATACGATTATGTATGTTCTACATACCTACGCGTACGAATGTAGGATCGATATACTCGATTTTTTATGTCAAGTATTGCGTGATTGTGTAATTTTGATGTATCGGACTCCCTATCTACATAGCAGCAGGGATTTTTAATATCTACCTCCAATCTTCGGAGAGATTATCTGCCAATGGAATTATTCTTTCTACGATAAAAAAGTGACTTCATTTCCATGGAAAGCGATCCCGGCACGACCGTTTATTGAATTTGAATCTCAACGAGTACAAAGAACTCTGCAACACCGGATGACTTCCGGTTGATTTTATTGCTCGTACAAGGATCGATTTTTACTCACCGAAGTAGAAAACAATGCAATCGAGTTGAAAGCAACCTTAATAGTCCGGGGTTAAATTATCCAAATGGATTTAACTCTCTCGAGTCCAACTTGCACGTGACAAATTGATTTCATTTTTAAGACCGATGCCCTGCAGCTGCATGCTTTGAATTAAAAGCATTTTATTTCAGCCTGCCAGATTGCCGTTTCGAAGTAGGTAACTATTTCGATACGTACATTGTTACAACATCTTATACAAGTATTAGTTATTATTAGTATTACATGAGAAGTATTCCTATTTGGCTGTAGCGTTTTTTTTTGTATGACTTATGGTGTTACAAATATGGTGATACTTCAGCTAAATATTAATCAAACAAAGCCACGTTCTTGTCAAGGAAATTTAAAATTAGAAAACAAAAATAGTAAGAGAATCACTAGATATTCTCTTTAAGTCTTTTTAATATGTGCAATAGTGCGAATTGCGAACGCAAACGGGAGCAAACGACCCACGGATCAAACTGAAGATTCACCAATGAAGATTCTCTAGACGAATGGAAACAGTGCCTTCATAGACAAAATAATACGTGAGTAGCAAGTACATTGTAAAAACCCCCGACACAAACTAATTGCCTTATACATTCAAACCATTCTTATGAACCCAAACCAGACAACCATGAAATCAGACCTGTGGAAGTTGCTAAATCTAGAAAAATGGTAACTAATCAATTAACATATAACTAAACAATTTTCTAGAATCAAAACGTTATTATGCTTGATCAAGACAACTTTAAAAAAAAACTAGATTGAAGTTGGATCATCCGTTAGTAACGATGACACAGAAAGATAAACACAGATACACACGCTACTCTTATAATCTCATTTTGCTACGGGAAATAATTAAATCATTGCATTTTGTGCATTATGTCATTGAAATCACCCCAGCCTTCTCAAAAACAGACTCTAGTTACTTAGTATATTGATTCTTCGTTTTTAATTTCATGAAGTAACATAGCACTTAAAATTTAATTATTTTACTCATGCTATTACATAATTTATTCACTAATCTTAGCGGAATTTTAATCAATAAATTGTGAATTCATAGCACAAGAATGGACAACTGAATTACAAGTGTGTTATGGTGCAAAAGCTATAGACGGTCATTCCGCGATGACGTTTACAATATATAAATGACGATCGACATTCGACTAAGACTTTTTTCACTTGACACTGGCAAAATTGTCGCCATTAGCGAAGAAGTATACTAAATTTAAACTAGTAACGTTACAACGGAGGATAGCATCACTAATTCACGAATTACAAACGCGACTTTGAATCGGAACGCATCTCATCACAGCAGTTGACCATCACAGCATTTCACACGTCACTCGCCGTCGTTTAAAAACAAACAGTACGAACTAACCCGTTACACAAACTACTGACGATGTGCGAGCTGCGGTCTCGGATTAATCAAAACCCTAACTTGTTTCGACAAAGTTCCTTGTTAATTGTTTTACTGAAACTACCTAGTACGTTCGCCGGCAGATTGCTGGACGTTACAGGATTAGTGTTTTACATTGGTTCGAATTATCAATGTATTTCGTTTTGTGAATCATACATATGGATAAACCAGCTTCTGCCCGCGACTTCGCACGCATAGTAAATACATAAAAAGTAGCCTATGTCCGTTCCTAAGATACAATCTATATCCATACCAAATTTGATATATGCAAAAAAAAGTTCTTTTGATTCGATCGCTAATCGGTGATTCACAAAATCACCCACTTGACTATCTGAAGATTTCTTAAAAATATCATCGGTCCAGCCGTTTCAGAGTCTAGGGAACATATATTTATACACACATGGCCTTTTATATTAATAAATAATAAAATATAGATATATTAAATATTACCTAATAAAAGTATTTCATTTTCCTATTCCTCCATTTCCTGTAATTTCATCGTTTATTAAACTGTTTTGAAACATTTGAGGTTTCCCTAAACAGTGGTTTACCTGGTAGGTAGAGGGGCCACACGCACGCTGATATCTTCCAAAAACTGCCATTTTAAAATTTAAGTAATTACGCAACAAATTTCTCTATCGAAAAATTTTTCAAGAATCCTTTTAGTATATTTAAAACACCCATTCAACCAGTATGTTACACGATGAGGTAATAAAATTGAAAACAACCCTAGATGGTTTTTTTAATAACTTTTGTGGTGGTCACTAATACGTATCTGTGCAAAATTCCATCACCATAAAACTAACAGCCCGTGTAAGAGCTCAGACCTTCACAATTCAGAACAGACATACACTGCCTATCTGGTAGACGTAGAAAAACTTTCAGGGCCTTGTGGACTTCAGGACTCCAAAATGCACATGCTATTGTGGATGTTTATGTTTATTTATCAATCACACCGTGACGACAACAAAAATATATATGTAAATAAATACATATATAATAAATAAGGCCGGACATTTAACACAGCGTCATCTAGCCCCAAAGTAAGCTGAGCTTATGTTATGCACATGACTGCCACATGACTGATATACTTATATACTTTTTTTTGTAAATACATACATATTATACATATAAACACCCAGACCCGAGACAAATACTCGCAGATCATACAAACATTTGTCTCACGGCGGGAATCCAACCCGCTACATTCTGCGTTCTCAAATAAAAATAATATGCTCTACCTGTCATAAGTATAGTGTAATTGTAATGGTCTATGATTTCAAATTTATTATTATGTGTATATATCTTTCTACAGTATTATAATAGGTTGGGGAAAAAGTTTCTTCGCACTTTTTTTTAGAAAATTCAAACATTTTATAATATAGTTTATTTACATTTAACTAAAGTGTATAGATACCATTTTGTTCGATAACTTTTTGCAATCTTGTAGGTAGGGACATGATCCCATTGCTATAGAAGTTTTGGGACTTCTGCTCAAAATACCGCGACAAGTGGTTTTGGCAGTCCTCTCGTGATGTTAACCTGACACTGCCTAAAGAATTCTGAAGAGACCGAAACAGGTGAAAATCTGAAGGTGCAAGGTCAGGACTATACGGCGGATGCATAAACACCTCCCAGCCAAACTCTCTTAATTTTTGCTGAGTGGCTAAAGATGTGTGAGGTCTAGCGTTATCATGATGAAAAACCACACCCCTTCTGTTGTTTAACTCCGGCCGCTTTTTCTCAACTTCTTGCTTTAATCTCATCAGTTGTTCGCAGTAGAGTTCAGAATCGATGGTCCTGCCTGGTGCCACAGCTCATAATGAATAATGCCCTTCCAATCCCACTACACACACAGCATCACCTTGTTGCAAGTTAACCCGGGTTTCACAGTCTGTGAAGCCTGACCGGCCTTTGACCACGACCTTTTTAGCAAGTTCTTGTCGTACGTGATCCACTTTTCATCACCAGTTATCAGCATCTTTAAAAAATGTTCGGTTTCATTACGTCGTAATAAAGAATCACAAATGAGTACACGGTTCATTATGTTTCTTTCAGTGAGCTCGTGAGGTACCCAAATATCGAGCTTTTTTGTGTACCCAGTTTTTTTCAAATGCGCCAAAACTGTTTTGTGGTCAATTCCCAGTTCTTCAACTACGTCGTAACTACTGATATGCCGATCTTGCTCTACTTTTTCAAAAATGGCATCCATTTTATCCGTAATAGGGCGACCAGAGCGACGTGCATCTTTGACATCAAAATTTCCGGATTGAAAATGCTTAAACTAAATTTGTGCTACTCTCACAGACACTGCACTAGGTCCATAAACATCGCAATTTTTTTTCGAGGCTTGCGTTGCATTTTTACCATTTTTGTAGTAAAATTTTAAAATGTATCGAATTTCTTTATTAGATTCACTCATCTTGACAGTACGAAAAACAAATAAAAATCACACATTTTCCTAATTTGAAATTAGAATTATGTTCTTTAAAATTTAAACTTTTAATGATACCAAAACCAGCCAGATACAAATAGTATAGCCAAAGAGATTTTATTACAAGTTCATACATACTATAATGCGAAAAGACTTTTTCCCCAACCTAATATTATTATATAAACTAGTAGTAGCCCACAGGTCGAAATTCGACCATAATTAATTAATAATCAATGTAATTTTTGTGCATAATTTAATATATAAACTATAAGTGTGCCAAATTTCATAATCCTCCGTACGCGCAATTTTTGTAATGTTTGCTTCTCGTATTAATATATACTCGTAGATAAGTGTATAGTGTAATAAAAAAATCTTATAATGATATCTAATATAAGAAAAACCAGTTAATTTAATTAATTATATTCCTAAGAAATAAATTATTTGATCGTATTCTCTATACCTATATATTCAAAGTTTATGAGCCAGTTGAGTGTTATCCTTTCAATTTAATTATATGTTATCTTTTTAATTTCGTTATTACCATACTTTTTAACCCTTTCTTCTTACCCGTTTTTATTAAGCTTAATATACGAATGTGGAACCAAAACGGCTGAACGGATTTGGATGACGTTTGGTATGGATGTAGTTTGTATCCTGGAACACCATAATACTAAAGTTTTTTAAACTTACGCGATCAGAACACATTATTATAAATATTTACGGGTATTTATCGCGTTTATTTACCTATTTTTCCCGACGTTTCGACAGGTTTACACTCTGTCGTGGTCAGTCATCCCGTGACCACGACAGAGTGTAAACCTGTCGAAACGTCAGGAAAAATAGGTAAACCCGTAAATATTTATAATAAAACCATAATGCTACTTTTTTGTAGTTTGTGCGCGTACGAATCCACAGGCTGAAGCTACAAAGTAAATAATCTATAACCAGTATGTTTATAGACTTCTGGCTCTCGAAGCTAATCAAAGTCAAGTCAAAGTCAAAAGATGATTTATTCAATACAATCACAAGGATCACTTTGAAACGTCTTACATACTAGGTGAATTTAGGTGCCAATTCATCCTAAACCAAGCTCGAGAAGAATTGGCAAGAAACTCGTCTTGGTCCTAATGTACTTAATGTGCACGAAAGGAGCCTCTAATCTACACTTAAATCAAAGTCAAAATCGAAAGTCAAAAGATATTTTATTCAATACAATAGCAAGGATCACTTTGAAATGTCTTACACACTAGGTGAATTTAGGTACCAATTCCACTTAACTGAGAAGAACTGGCAAGAAACTCGCCCTGCTCCTTCTTTTTTACATGATCCATCCTATAACTACCTTAACTATCTTGTAGGCAGAGCAACTCTCTGAGGGTAGAGCAACATGAGACCATGCATTCTTATCAATAATATAGTCATTATATAATACGCTTTCTTCAAAAGACTGCCCTTTATGTAAGCTTTAAATTTCTGAAAAGATAGTTTAGATACATTTTCAGGAAGCTTTTTATAAAGGACTTATTTACTTTACTTGAACCACACTGTTTCGAATTAACTAGTGACACAATAAGAAGTAGAAGAAGGCGAAGGATGAAGAAGAAAAAGAGTGACGAAGAAAAGTAAATAATAATATAAGTACTCGTATAAAAGTAGTATACCAGTCATGTGGAACCCATAACACAAACTCTGCTTACTTTGGCCCCAAAGTGATGATGATGCTGTGTGAAATGTCCGGGATTATAAAAAAAATATATATATATAAAAGTTTAATATTTATTATTGTCATGGCCAACCAACGGCTTATCTTACTTTGCCACATACAGAAGCTCCGGCTGCCCAGTGATAACCCTGGCTCCATTTTGAAGGATCGCATCTTCCCGCAATGGTGGAAAATGGAAGAAGTGTGACTTTTACCCTGCAAAGACATTTAGTTACATCATAAAGTTATGAATTCCATCTCTTAATTATTCAGAGAGGTAGTCCAGATGTATGAGCCTTTTTAGTTATTTATCTCTGTGGCTAAGCTTAGTTTGGGTTTTATAAAGTATCATAAGTTTTATAAGGTATAATTAAAAAAAATCTGGTCCTCATAGTACAATTACTTAATTGGTTGCTATGCGAATTGTTAACCTTATTTAACAATATTTTAAAATTGTTACAGAAATGTACAGAA
Organism: Lampropteryx suffumata; assembly: GCA_948098915.1. Taxonomy (NCBI): domain Eukaryota; kingdom Metazoa; phylum Arthropoda; class Insecta; order Lepidoptera; family Geometridae; genus Lampropteryx; species Lampropteryx suffumata. Next base: position 5,021,482 of record OX402551.1, read on the forward strand.
TAATATACAGTAATATAAAATACATGTGAAACGGTTGAGCTATCTAAGGACCGTTTTAAACGATCTATGGATAGCTCTTTTCTATAGGACGCATGCTATAGATTTTACTATGGGAACCAGATAGCCATTATTATACTTACATTGTATAAGATTATGATACTTTATAAAACCCAAATACACAAGAAACATCATATTTCCAACAGGCAACACAAATTATTGTCCTGAGTCGTTGAACCTAAAAAGTTCAAAGACATATGCAAAGTGCACGAAAGGAGCCTCTGAGGCGCACTTTTATCCTTTTACCACACTGGTTTGAAATAACTAGTGGCATGATAAGAAGTAGAAGAATATCGTAAAAAATAATAAAATAATGTTGTTAGTTTTATATGGCTCACTGGAATAAAGTATAAGCCTTTGCAAATGAGAAGTCTTATGTAAAACCTATTTTATAAGCCCAGCAGATTATTACACAAACTTATTTCCGAATTATTTATTCCAACTTATTGACACGGGCGAGCGCGAAGCGCGAGTGAGTGTCTCCGTTTCAGCTTAGGCAAAAATGCTTTCGTATGTCTGTCCGAACGGCCGGCGTCGGTCCGAATGTTCTCCTTTAAAGGTCGCATTTCTTAACTGATTCTCGTGAAATTTTGTAAGCAGGTCCTATAATTATTTAGAATTTTTTAGTCGATTTCGTTTATTGTTTTTTTTTAAAATGGCGGAGATATGGTTATTGAAAACGTAAAGTTGTATTTCAGTAATTTCGAAAAATGTTCGCGAGGTCTACAGCTCACAGAGCCACTAGTTTTAACATTAGTTGTCATACTAGGTAAGTCAGATAGCATACAATACAATACAATCATGAAACATATTTATTTTTTAAGTCGTGAGCGCACATTATCCTATTTCGTCGTCTTGTAAAAATTATGATTTTATCAAAGTCATGTTCATGTTTTAATCGATAAACGATAAACGATAAAGAAGTAAAAGGCATTAGTTTCCATAAAGCGTAATTTCTTTTATTTCAGAAAAATATACTTACTAAAATATACTAAACCGGATATCCTGTTAATCAAGTCACACCGTTGGGCAACGTCCGTCATAACTTAATAAGGGTGAATTACTGAAGCGCGGTGCCAGCCTAGCGCCCAATTAGCAATATGTTGTTCTGTACATTTATAACTGTATAAATGTACAGAACAATACCTACCAATACTTATACAATAACAAAATAAATAAATTAGATGTAAAAACGTTAAGCTATCTAAGGATCGTTTTAAATGATTTATAGATCAACTGGCAGACCATTGATTGAAGGCAGCGTCCAGGAGATGCTAGCGACATTGCCACGTCGAATGGGTGAAACGTTGAGTTATATAAAATCACTTTCTTATCAGGTTTGATTCATTTGAAATTTGAAGCATTTATTATGAAAGGTCCAAAAAGAAATTATTTTTTTTTCCTTAAATATGTACAATACATTTTTATATTAGCTTCTTAACCTAAGATAAAAACTTATATTTTGGCAAATAGTGCCCTGCCTGTATTACTTAAATTTTTACAGACATCTAATTAATGCGAATAGCTTCAAATTACAGATGAAATTGACATTGAAGATAAAGTTCAAATTAAGAAAAAGTACATAAAATGTTGAGTTATGCATATTAATACAGGCCAAAAGACAGTTGCATGCGTCAATAACAAGAGCAAAGTCTTACCACACATCTAATCACTTTGAATAATCTAAATAATAAAAATACTAGCATTTGCTATGCCTCTTAACCAAAGTTATAGCTTGTTCTTATATTTAGAAAAAAAACAGGTTTACTCACGTATTATTTTGTCGATGGAGTTACCGACAGTGTTTCGATACAATCTATAGAATCTTCATCAGTGTGAGTTTGATCCGCGGCCCGCTCGTTGCCGCTCGAGTTCACGGTTCGCACTGTTTTGAAAGTGAAATGTTCGTATATTTACCGGCATTTGAAGATCCCTCTCAAAACCCAAAGAATTCAAATGCTTAAACAAAATAATTACTCTGTCCTGTCCGCACGCCCGAGATATTAATGTTCACCATAAATAAGGAGCTTTTGTCCAAGCTGCGTTATTTCACTTTAAGTTCCACAACAATATAATAAATAGTATAAAATACTTAGTAAGCGGGTCGCGGGACCAGAGAACATCGCGGGCTGTGCTAGTTTTGAGTTATTTTATTGATAAAGGGCTTAATTAGACCCAGTTCTTAATACCAGGCTGATAATAAACTCTACCTAATGGAGATAAGGAGTTTAAATAGTTGAAATATTACAAAGATCTGGTACAAATATAAACTAACATTGGCGCGCTCTTACTGAAGAGTGAGAATACTTATCACCGGGTATGTGTAGGGTGACCTAACTGATCAATGACTCGACTAATAAATGAGTAGAAGGAGCCCACAATATAAATAAATATAATATAAGGGGTAAGTTTTATAAATAAAGTTCCTGGAATTCTACGAGATATAAATTCGATTTAACCCTAACATCAAACCACTGACTCGAGGGTCCTTCGGCTTTGTAATGGAAATGTTTTGTACTTTATGATTGTCTACCTACTTACTTCGATTTGCTTTTATTTGTTTGGTACTGTCACGATCAGTTGAAATATTCTTCAAATGGTTAGCTATATACTAGCTGACCCGTGCCCACTTCGTTGGGTGGTTACAACATCAGAAAAAAAAATTAAAATACTGATCGCTGTTAAAAAAAGATAGCTATTCAAATTATTGTAAGAATTACAGAAATTAACAAAGTTACGGATAAATATTGATAGATGGCGCTAGCGGCCACCCCCGGTTTCTACCGCCTCGTTCTCGTTCCCGATGTTTTTCCGGGATAAAAACTAGCTTATATCCTAATCCAAGTTACTAACTATATTCATTTTAAGTTTCATCCAATTTGGTGCAGCGGTTCTTGAATTATAAGTGATGTAACTAAATCGACTTATTTTTATATATAAACTAGCTGCTGCCGGCGACTTCGCAAGCGTTGTACCTACAAAAAAAGTAGCCTATGTCCTTCTCCAAGGTCCCATCTATCTCTATATAGAAATTCATCAATATCGGTTCTGCGGTTTTGGCGTGTAAATATGACAGACAGACAGACAGAAAGAATTACTTTCACATTTATAATATTCGGGACATATAAAAACCACCTAATCATGTTACGTTATAAAGTTATATGTTTTAGCAGTGTTCTAAAACACATGCAGCCATTTCATATAAATACCTTTACTGCTCAATGTATGGTTACCGACATAGTCCAAAAACTTGCTTAATAAGATGGTACATTGCTTTCTATCTTTGGACCCTTAGGGCTCGTGTGTCATGAAACTATGCGGGTTTATTAGCTTTATCATACTAACTTTTGCGTTGTCTGTGGCTTTACTATTAAGATTAAAGCAGAGCCAGGATGGGTCAGCCTTCTAATTAAGCGTCCTTGAAACTGACCAAACTTTATACAGGATTTATCGTTATCCGTCAAAACGCAGCTGAAAGTTAAATGGAGATGTTTTCAACGTTATAAAACACCTACATATGAAGAGCGACTGCCGAGATTGCTAAGATCCATAAATCAACTTGAAATGGGTTCGGTGTGAAAAGGAGATGGTACCTATGTTACTATGATAGGGAAGCAGTTGTAGGAACTTATTTGAGTTGATTCCATTCTTTATTTGAACTTTTATCACATCGTAGTCATGAGATAAAATTTTTAGTAATGTATAAAAAGTTGATTTTGGCCCACAGCTCATCTGGCATGCGCAAGCCCTGAGATAGCGAGACAGCAGCGTGGTAGACCCAAAAAAAGATGGCGAGAAGATCTCAACACTTTTGACAAAACTTGGAACCAAATAACTCAAGACCGAGATGACTGGAGAGATCAAGGGGAGCAGTGGGACACAAAAGGCTAATCGTAATCGTGATTGTAACTATAAGTTACCTACCCAAATATCTAATTACGGTCATCTAACTGATATTATTGTTACAACGTGATCTCACGTATGTGAACATAAAACAAAAATAGAATAGTAATCACGCAAAAATAAGACTTAATCATCTCTTTTATAAAACTCACGAAATTGAAAGTGATTTTAAACGTCGCGATTTGAGGCACGAAAACGTAAGCTTAGCGTATGTTTTCGTGTGTATATGTGCATTAGTATACATCTATGACGACTTTGACATTAGAAAACCTCGGTAAGTACATATTAGATTAGAGCAAAACGTCTATGTAACAAAACGGCTTTGTGACAAAAGTAGGTGGAAGATAAAAGTCCCACAAAATTTCATAGCTCCAGGATAACGGATAAGGTAAACACAAAAACAGAAATTCGGCTAAGTATTAACTTTCCGTAATGTTTTGTTTCAATAACCATTTCTAAGATTATATTCGTTGTATATTTTCAATGTGAAAAGATATTGAGTCAAAGCGCCATTTCACACGGTGCGATGCGGCGTCGCTGCGGCGCGGCGCGGCGTGATGCTTAAATATAGTTTATCAGACGGTGTTTGTCGTATGTGATTCGCAAGCTACGAGTCGCAACTAGTGAAAATAATAAATAAATAATGCCGCACATTTCAAACAGCATCATCTAGCCCTAATGTAAGCAGAGCTTGTGTTATAGGTACACCATGACTGATATACTACTTATATACTTTTTAGATGTTGTTAATACATACATATTATACATAGAAAAACAAATACTTGCAGATAATACAAACATTTGTGCCGCGGCGGGAATCTGACCCGCAAATCTCTGCATTTCGGACGGGCCTTGGCCAACTGGCACAATGAAGTAAAACAAAGAAGTTGTTGGTGCGTGAGAGGTAGTTATTCCTTCGATGCCCCTGATATGGCACACTGTCGCAGCGGGTTGTTAAAAATGTACACTAAAACAATGCATGATTTACTTGTCGTTTTTTATGTGGCACTCAGAATTGAGTATAATACAATGATAAAAAAAAAATTAGTGCGGTGTTATCACAGCTGCGGTGTTACAACGCACAGTGTAGATTGGCTGTAACGGCCCAAATCTCTTTTTCCTGTTGAGCAATCTCGTCATCTCAAATGGTTGACATCCAAAAAAGGATTCGCCGTTCAGTTGCTCACAAATGAGCGCGTGACCGAATAGCAATCAGACCGACACTGTGCCGACACTCACGCAAAAAGGAACAAATCGGTTGGCCGCATGCGATAGATACTGTTGAAATATTGATGACGGATCCACCCAAGGGGACGATTATTTGAATCGGATCGCATCTCGTTGTATCGAGAACAGTTTGCCCGCGACGATACCCGACTGACAATTGCAAAAGTTTTTATTCCTTACTGTACATAACCGAATGGTAGTATTTTTCAAAGTGATTTTGACATCTTTAAAATAGAACTCAAATTCGTTTGGTGGGTATCCGCAGTAATTTGTACGCTGAAGGCATAACGCACAATTTTTGGGTGATATGTAAATTGTGTAAACCGTACGGTTTTTTATGGTCCGTGACGCAATAGAATATTTTTGTAAAAAGGTTGAAGCTTATTAAGTCCTTAAACATTTTAAAGAAAATAATTAATAATTGCCTTCGTTTTAAGGAAAAACAGCTCAACCAATTTTTCATTGTGCTTTTTTAATTAGGTTTCTATTTTTAAAACTCGCATTTTTCTCCTCCAGGTCCTTCACTCAAGTTGGTGGCATAATTTTTCCAAATACCTTATCTTGAAAGATAAATTCTCTGCTGTTTTTTTCAGGATCTCGAAGGCACTTCATAAAATTGGACACCGGACTAGCAACGGAACACTTCGGTCTAATTGGCACCGTTCCAGTTTTCTGTGCCCTCTCAAATTATTTATGACGATTTTCTGGCCAGCCCGGAACGTCCACCTTAACTTTGGCAACTTCAGAATTTTGAGCAGTTTGTGCTCTCGGCGGGCGTTTTAAACATATTTTGTGAATAAGTAGTGGGTTCAGTCGGTTCAGCACCAGGGCATGTTTATCTGTATGCATACTCGTGATACGTAGGTCACACTATAAGTTTTGCGTAACTTAAAAAAACAACATGTGTAAAACCAAAATATTATGTTTATTGCTTTTCAAAATACTCTCCTTTACATTTTAAACATTTTTTCATGCGATCGAACCATTTTTTAAAACAGGAGGACCACAGATCTGAAGGCATGTTTTCTACGTGCTGATTGAACGCTATCACTGCCTCTTCGGAATTGGTAAAAGTGAAACCTCTCATCAAATCTTTGATTTTGGGGAAAAAACAGAAATCACAGGGTGCTAGGTCGGGGCTTTGCGCAGGATGGGTGACGAGTTGTACTTTTTCGGAAGCTAAAAATGACTTTGTTTTGTTGGCCGTGTGTGAAGAAGCGTTGTCATGATGTAGGAGAATGCGGCTTTTGGGTCGTCTTTCGCTTACTTTTTCTAACACCCTGGGTAAACAAATGGTAGAATACCACTCGGCACTAACAGTCTTTTGATCTTCAAGTGGCATTGTACAGATGGGACCCGTAGCTAAGAAAAAAAACGCGATCATTTTTTTACCAACGTTTCTCGCCTGCCTCACTTTTGTTGGCCTGTTCTCATTTTCAAACACCCATTCACAAGATTGCTGTTTTTTTTCGGGTTCAAAACAATAAATCCACGTTTCGTCTCCTGTGACAATGTCATAAACAGCATTAGAATGTCCGTGGTCGTACTTCAGTAGCATCTGTGAGCACCATTCCACGCGAGCCCGTTTCTGCTCCGCTGTCAGTTCATGAGGGATCCAACGACAACAAAGTTTCCGAACTTTCAATTCTTCGTGTAAAATTTTCTGGATTTGGCTCATACCAATCCCCAATATTCCTCAAATTGTCTCATAGGTAATCCGCGGGTTTTCTTCAATTAGCCGCTTAACAGTAGCCACATTATTTTCGTTGACGGCAGTTGAAGGCCGCCCTTCACGAAATTCGTCATGTAAAGAAACTCGACCTCTCTCAAATTCAGCAAACCATCGCCTTGCGGTGCTCAAACAAGGTGCTTCTCTCCCAAAAGCATTTTGAAGACGGGCGGCATAATGTTGCGGAGAGAGAGATCTTTTAAAATCATAAAAAATCATCGCTCTAAAATCTTTTCGACTTGATTCCATTTTCGTTGCGTACGTAGAACTTCGATGTGTGATAAAAAACAATTGAATAATTATTTCCCGCCAATTGTTTTTTTTATTACTACGAAGGTTGCAACGTTTAAAAAAATATAACATTCGAAATTCAAATAGTTCCGATTAGCTAGAAGTGCAAAACTTTTAGTGTGCCCCATGTATATTTTACGAATACAACGTTAACTCAGTAAATTCAGGTTTCGTTTAGTTTATCTCAGCTTGTTAACGTCAGAGCCTCAGAGGTAGAGGTATTGGAAAGATTGAAAGAAGACCTAGCAAATAAACGGGTATCATCTATAGCACGAAATCTTGTAGAATGACTTCTATATCGTTGATATATGATTCAAAGTCCAATAGTTGGTGAAATAAAATCTCTACCTTATCCCGAGAATGGATAGGTACTCGAGGTTGGCCGTACTGTCAACAACCGCCAAGAAATGAACGCAGTAACAGAACACTAAAATATAACATGTGCCTGAAATATAACAGGGTTATGTTAGTGGGTACCAGCAAATTCTAGCCACGTTATCTTCTAAGTTGACTTCATTCCAACAATTACTCTTCATTACCCACAATACCCGCTGAATCCGCGGAGGTGAGCTATCCTTTTGTCAGGGCACCGTGATAAATACACACGTAAGCTGGGAGATTAATGTCGGCGGAACCTCGCCTCGCGGACGTACTACAGCTTAGCGCGAAGTAAATTATTGTAATCTGCGGGTTTGAGGTATTTCGAAGTCATTTATCAGATGTGATAGAGTTTTGTACATATATAAAAGATACACACATTGTGTGTATCTTTTATGTCACTCACGAAATGCTAATATTTGTTGAAAATGTGGACATATCACAAACACATTAAAGGACCTTACCTATAAACGTCTCTCAACTTCTGCCAAATGTTAATCACTGTTTAAAATAGTGCCATCCCTTTTTTAGCCGACTTCATCAAGAAAGAAGAGGTTCTCAATTCGTCAGATTTTTTTATTTTTTTTATGTATGTTCACCCATTACTAAAAGACCCCTGAACCGATTTCAATTTTTTTTTGTTTTAAAGGGTATACATCCCAGGGTGTCCCATTTAAATTTTATCAGTGCGTTTAGTTGGTCTATCCATATTATATATAAACAAAATACATCTAGTTTCCACTAAAAATTATTATCTTGATCTTTGTATCACAACAATAGTTTACGCAGCACAATATGATGTTTTTAAAAGTATCAGATAGATTATCAATGAGTAATCTGATACCATCCATACCTTGTCATACACCTCTTAAGAACGAAGCGCTTTGCTTCCACATTTATAATGCGTACAGCTAAGGATTGGAATGCTTTTCTTCAGGTCTCGAGTAAACAAATTATACATCCCTAGAAAAAGTAAATAAGTCCTTTATGGGGAACACGGTGCGCTTCTATAATAAGCTTCCTGAAAATGTAACTAATCTACCTATTAAGAAATTTAAAGCTTACATAAAGGGTAATCTTTTGAAGAAATAATGACTTTACTATTGATAAGAATCCTCATGTAGCTCTGCCCTCAGACAGTTAACCGACACATTTGAAATGTATATATAAACTCTCTTGTATTAATCTCTTGTTTTTCGTAGATAAGGTAGTTATAAGATGGATGATGTAAAAAATCGCTAGGACCAGGACCAGTTTCTTGCCAGTTCTTCTCGGGCTTGGGTTATGACGAATTGGAACCTAAATTCACTTAGTATGTAAGACGTTTCAAAGTAATCCTTGTGATTGCATTGAATAAAGTATCTTTTGACTTTGAATTAAATAGGTGTATTCTAGACCTGCGTGGCCCATCGTCGCTTAACATCAGGCGATATCGTGGTCAAACGTAAGTTTACCGATGATAAAAAAAAAGAATTTGTTTATTATTAAAGCGTTCGATACGGTGTCTATTTCTTTACTTGTAGATAAACTAGCACTTCTAGGTATACGAGGTGACCAGCTGAAATTATTCGAAAACTATTTAAGTGAAAGAACACAGCGTGTAAAAATCGGAGAGCATGTCAGCAGTGAGTTATCTGTCACATATGGCATTCTGCAGGGCTCTATATTAGGCCCGACTCTTTTTTTGGCCTACCTTAATCAAACATGTGAGCTCGAAATGTCTAATGGTAAGCTTCTTGCTTTTGCTGACGACACTGTCTTGTTAGCCCAGGGAAATAGTTGGGACGAGGCCTTCTTAAATGCACAAACAAATTTTGACGTAGTCTCTTCAAGCCTTTACCAAAATGAACTAACTCTTAACCCGACCAAAACCAAATACCTGGCATTTTCCCTACGTCAACGTGGATTACCAAACACTTTAACCCATACGTTAAGAGCTCATACCGAACTATGTCTTCAAGACTTCAGTTCCCGTTTTACGTGCGTTTGTCCAAAAATCGAAACTTGTAAAACCATTAAATACCTAGGTATCATTATCGACCACAAATTATCCTATGAACCCCATATAAATCTAATAACCTCCAGAACTAGGAAACTAATTGCTATTTTCAAAAACATCAAAGATTCGGCAATCAACAGCCAGCTTAAAAATACCTACTACGCGCTATGTCAGTCGTTATTAACTTATTGTTTGACTGCATGGGGTGGGGCTTCAAAAACTCACTTACTTCCACTTGAAACTGCACAGAGAGCTGTTTTAAAAGTGGCCTTTAATCGGCCCTTCATGTACCCCACAAAACAACTCTACTATGAAAACGACATCTTATCTGTGAGACAGCTCTTCATACAACAACTAATTCTAAAACAACACAAGATCATCCCAAAAACGGTGTTGAAAAATCAAAGAATAATAGACAAAATATACAAGATAGTAAAATGCAAAACTACATTTGCTCAAAAACATTTCCACTTCTTAGGGGCATACCTTTATAATAAAATAAATAAAACTCTATCGATTCATTAAACAACGCAAGTCGAATGTAAAAAGAAATTAAAAAAATACTTCTCTGGCTTAGACTACACACAAACGGAGGCGTTATTACACATCCAAACTTGACGATAACATCTAAATAAAAATATATATAAAAAAAAATTAGTAAAACAAAAAAAAAAAAAATGTTTGAGAAAATATTCTGGATGTACACACACACACACAAACACACAGACCCACCATACAACAACACTTACTCAATCACACCACACACACACATACACATACTCACATTACACTAAAATATTTCATTCTTTCGCATATACCTACTCACATACCTACAAACACTTGAAGAGGATTGGCTGTAATTAAATAACACTCTTAGTTACACTTTTTATAGTATATATTAATTTTAATTTTTTTCTTTATTTTTTCTCTTTTATTATTAAGATTAAGATTCTTTTTCTTTTAATTTCATCTGTTTAAAACTGCACACAATATATATTCGTGCGAATATACTGATAAGTTTGATAGGTCTTATTGATAAGTTTGTTTTTCCCACATTTTGTAAAAAGCCGAAGCAGAGATCCCTCACGTCTATTTACAAGTAGATAATACTTAGTTAGAGTGAGGAGGCAAAGCCAAGATTTTACAGGTTAAGATGACAAACCTTCCTTGTGTCTATTTAAATCTAAAATACTTGTAAGACATTGTGTAACTACTTTTTGGAAAAATATATATATTATATTATATATTTAGTAGATCAGCTGGTTTACGTACTTTTACTTATAGGTGACAACATCATGCACAGAATATATAGGTTATCTGACTATCGAGAAACCAGCTCTTTAACCTTTCAGCATAACCTGTTTTAACCCATGTTTGTATACCGTAACTTGAAGATAAAATATTTGGGTTGTCTGACAACAGATCGGTATTGCGTAAGCCTGAGCTCTCCCAGTTAAATTCATCAATGCCCAGATTGAATAATCGCACCGGTCACCTGCCAATTACGCAAGCGTCTGGACGCAATTTATTGTAAGGCCTTGGGCGCATCTATTATACGCCAATTTTTCCAATTTCAACCATTTTCGGGTAGATGAGGGGCAGAGTTGGGTTAATGGAAACGTTGATAAGGTTTGAGGCTTTAGGGGCATTGTAAGTGAAGCTATGTGGGTATAGTTCAGGAAATATTGTTTGCGTGTCGAATACTCCTGTCTATACTGCGTTCTTAGTACATGCTCTTATGCAGCCATGAATTGAAATACTTTCCCGTCTTCTGTCTTCCCTGAAAACTATAATCTGGGTCTCCTCAAGTGAAGAGTAAATAGGTGTCTTCTAGACCTTTGTACCTCATCGTCAGCCGCATCACAGCTTACAAGGCGAGATCGTTGTCAAACGTAGGTCTATAAATGATAAAAAACAGACATAAAAAGACACATCGTTCTACGCTCTTTCGCACTTTTTTCTATTAATGGTACTCTAATAGTGTCTTACTCAAAGCGGTGAGTTACATAACCCACAAGTAAACTAAACGGAGCGCTATTACATACCAAGAATGGTTCAAGAGGCATTTGAGTTTACTAAACACGGAATTTTCAATAGAGAAGATGGTTTTTCATTATCATCACCTGTATCCTGTAGTGGAAATGTTTTAAAGCCAAAAAAGTGAGTTACCAATTACACGCTCTGACAATTACCGTTACTATTGTGTATTGGGATCGAGTTGTAGATGACAATGAAACAGGTGGTAGTATAATTTATAGTAAAAGAGTGCCATAGAGAGTAGAACTATGTGTCTGATAACCTTACTAATATTATAAACGCGAAAGTTTGTATGTATGTTTGTTACTCTTTCACGCAAAAACTACTGAATGGATTTTAATGAAACTTTGCAATTATATAGCTTATACATCAGAATAACATAATTATAAAGATATATTGTAAATTGTCTGAAATATAACGATAAGTGTCAAGTAAGTAGGACAACAATCTGCCATCTGCAAGCTATTTTGGCGTGCGCTGCAAAAACCGTTAAAATTACACAAAGTACTAACGCAGACGTAGTCAATTTTTCGTCGAGTCGAGTCAATATTTTTACGATCAGTAAATCGTGCGAGTACGCAAAGAATTCCGTTTCTCCCGTGAGCATTGCGCATGCAACTGTCCTGAAATATTGGGAATAAGAAATACTCACAATTCGTTTATAGTTTACGTTTACGTTTATAGTTATTAGCCATGATAGTTTAAAACGATCCATCAACTTTTATAATGAGTGAGCTGAAAATGATCCGTGCGTACATCCAAGGATTGAAATGCTTTTCTTTAAGTCTCGAGTAAATAAGTGTCTTCTAGACCTACGTGCCCCATCGTCAGCCACATCGTCGCTTAACATTAGGCGAGATCGTAGTCAAACGTAGGTTTACAAATGATAAAAAAAATATATTTATTCAGTAGATCACCAACAATAGATATACCAGCATACACAATAAGAAAGGAAATATACAAGAAATGTGTAGGAACTTTCAATTACAGGTGACAACATCATGCCCAGAATATATAGGTTGTGCAATAAGCACAAACTATCAGTTTTCGGGCTTATCCCTTTACGTTGTTTTGAGACCATGCTTCTTATTTCATGATTCTAGGCAAACGGAAAGTACCTTAAAGGTTTTAATTTTCTGACGAATACGCAGTCATGAGCGTATAAATTATCGTTTTTAGACCGTATTTATTGATTGCGTTGACTAAAATCTCGATTAGTCTACATATATTTTAATTTCATTTTTTGTTAAAAAATTCCACTAAATTCTTCATTTTAAGTTTTATAAATTAGTGGAAACTTCATTGGATTAGGCATTATTATTTAAGTAATATTAGTAATAAGTAATTTTAGTAATATTATAATATAGTTCTGTTTGTTTTCCCAAATAAAATAATAGAAATAAACAAATATTCCAGGGAACATAGACCTAAGTATTTGATATTCATTTCAGTTTTCAGCAAAATGGTCTTGATAGATACATAGATAGAAAGACGGAGAATTTATCAGAATGCCTCTATGATTACATAATAATATTTTTTTTATTTTTCGCAATAGCGTAATAACTAAAAAAAGTAAAAAAACCTCAAAGGGTTCTAATAAATCCTTTAATCAAACCGCCAGTAATTAAAACATGCCAACTTTTGCTTTATGACTCATATCAACGGATATGTGGACTTCAAAACAGAATTAATTCAAAACTGTTCGTAAAGGAAAGTATATATTATATATATTATACTCTTGTGTCATACGAGCCTATATCCAGGATGCCTCAAAAGCAATAATTGGATTCGAGTGACGCATGCAGAATTATCAAAGGACTCCGGTTTCGTGTTCGGGTTCTCTTTAGCTTGCTCCTATATATGGGGAAACATATATCTTAACACTGATGATAAGAATG